>JAOYRS010000001.1:4964166-7703333 GCA_032432895.1 Dryadula phaetusa | reverse complement strand
TTTTATTACAATAAAAATGATTTAGTTCTCTATTTAACTATTTACTTCTATCTCTTTGATACATGTAACTATTTTTTTTACGATAATAATAATTTTTAACACAATTTTAGCCGGGGTTTTAGAAATGTTATGAGATATAAAAAGTTATTCAAAAATCACAATAACTTATGTTAATTTAGTACTTAAAAACTTTTAGCAATTATCGTAATCAAAGAAGGAAGTAAAATAGATACTAACATTTCTCTTAGATCTTTATCGTTTGAAACACATTTTACTATTCCCAACACTTTTAACCACAATTAGTCTACAAACTATGTTTTAAAATTTTACATTTTTACAACTGACACTACTATAGTTTCACTCACCTAAAAGTCCTCTCTATAATTATAATTTACCCTAATTCTGAAATTAACATTAGCTTTAGACAATTCATTCGAAGAAAATTTCAACCCTAATTGAAACTAAAAAAACTAACGCCGAAAGTGAACAAACATAATGTAAATACGACAAATATTAGCCGCGGCTGAGTTTGACGTTTAAAACAGATAATTAAATAAGATGTTGAAGATCATTGCATTTAAATATTATTTATTTCTTATAACTATTTAAATATTTATCGACTTTTATTATTTAAAAATATTTATAAGAAATACTTTATTTAATATTAATATTTTAAAACTAATTAAAATCTATCGGATGTTATTAATACATTTTAAAACGTTTACCTGGAAGAGAGAAATTATTTTCAATTTTACAATATCTTGTAAAAAGTATAAAAAAAATACTTAAATTTATTATATGTATTAATTTGATAGCTTAAACTTAATATGTTTATGCCACGAAAATGGCGGGAAAAATAAAGAATAACGTTCAAAGGACACCGACGGACTAAAGAGTTGAATGTCATTTGAAGCCATGTCCATACTAATATTATAAAGAAGAAAATTTGCATGTTTCTGGCGTTTTCACGCAAAAACTACTTCTTTCATTCTTTCACCATTAGAAAGCTGCATCTGAGTAACATAGGCTATATTATAATCAAAAAAATATATTCCTGATAAAAATGCAATAATGTAAATCGAGGTGTGAAATAACCAGCTACAAAAATATATCTTGTAAAAACTATTTACAGTATTATAGATTGTCAATCAATAATACTGTAAATAGTTTTTACAAGATATATTTTTCAAATCAATATTTAAAAAGTTCGCGATACCATATGTCCAACTGTAGTTATGCCACTATAACTACTTTTGTACATTTTAAATGTTAAAAAAAAGGTTTCAAGAATCAAAACACATTATACATATCTCTGTATCAATCCTTACCCCATTAAACAATATTTAAATAAAGAATTAAATAAAGATTAAGTCAATACCAGTAAAATACTTTTTAAATTATTAAAATCGGACATTCCATTCAAAAGGTATAACGAATTTAAAAATGTCAATCTAAAGATAATAATTAATAGGAAAATAATGCTGCGTATGTAGTCCCGCGCAGCGTAATGGGTGACTGCGGAGTGAGAGGAAAGGGGCTCCTTACGTAGCGAACGTGACTACGACTGAATATTTTAAGTTTAGTTTTTTATTACTTTTCCTTTCCAGTTAAAAAGCCATCTTCTATTTATATTTTTTATATATTTTATTATTCTATTAAGATTTTATTATTATATTCCTACTTTCTTATATATTTTATTATTCTATTTATATTTATTATTCATTCCATTACTTATTATTTTCTGTGACTTTAATAAAATCTTATCTACACTTAGTTACCAAACGATACCATTCATACCTCTGTATTAATCTTTATCCTATTAAGTATTAAAATACTATTTACTTATTACTATTTAAATTTTAAAAATTGGATGTTACATTTAAAAAATATGACAAACTTAAAAATGTCAATCTAAATAAAATAATTAAATGTGGGGGGGAAAGGGGCATTTAGAGTTTTAAGATTTCACAGTACGTAATCTATTCCATATAAAAAGTTATTTTGTAAACTAGCTATATATTATTTTATTGATTTATTCGCTCACTTAATAGCGGTGAAAGCAAGCGGGTCGCTAGTTAAATTATAAAATTTGAGAATTATTTACGACTTGAATTATCTAATATAATTATTTTAAAAATATCAACGAATGATTAAAGTAATAATTAGTATAATAATTACAAGTTACTTACAAATTGCAAACAAAAAGAAATTATTAAAAAATTGTCGACAGGAACAATGACTATGTAAAGTAAATTTAGTTTTATGTATTAAATAGTTTCTTTATGGTTAAATCTAAGTTTTAAAGGCGCTTAAAAAGTCCAAGTATATTTTTACAAGTACAATCGAAGTAAATTAATAGTTTTTAAATATGTTTATGACTTCACAATATTGAAGAAGAGTGACCTTGAACTTGTTAGAAATTGCATAGTAGACTGTACTATGCAATTTCTAACAAATTCAATAATAAATATTTTATTTCTTTATACGAATTATTTAAAGTTTTAATTTTAAACGAAAAAAGATATTTTAATTTTTGGACAAACTCGTAAATCATTTAAAGTATCACAATTGAGTTTTTAATAAATATTTTAGTGATTTATCCTTAGCGGAAATAGAAATGTCGATTCTTAGCGCTTTAAGTTAAAATCCTTAGTTTCGTCAGTCGTGCATCGCTTAGTAACTAATATACTTATGCGTGTCGTGTATCCTTTGACTCTTTAAATTAACCTTAGTTTTTACGACTTGTTCTCATTACTTGTATTGTTATGGATAGTATAATTAGTTTCTTTTCTTTGTGTTTTTTATGTCGGTATTTATTGCAATTTCTTTATACAAAATTGGACAAGTGTTTTTTTTTCTTATTTAGTTTGATTGTAATAAACTTTAATAATAGTTTGCACTCAGTAGACATTATAATATGATTTTTAAAATGATTTACGGAGAATTTTATCAAAATTCCTTTAAGCTTTGCACTTACGCGTGCTTTTGAAAAAATAAAAACTTACTAAGAGAGACAGGCAACATATTTTGAGACTTAAACACAAATTAGACAGTAACTACAAATTAGACAGTAAATAGTTGAGGAAGTATATGTGAGTTTGTGTAGAATGCAAATGTGTTGGGTTGCGTTAACAAGTCCTCGCCGCCAATACCCACCACTCGATATTGTCAATGAGATGATGATCGACGTTGCTGCTCCGACAGCTTATTGACAGTTTATTGACAGCTTTGTTGTTAATTGTTTTTTGGGCAATCTGTTTTTTATCAATGTATCGTATGTATAAGGACAGTAGTCCTTATACATACGATAATGAAATGAAAACATAGTTTAAAGTCTTAAACTATGTTTTCATTAATTGTAAATATTATAACGACACTCTGTATAAAATTTTAATTTTCTTTTTTATTCTTTAAATATTGTTATTATAAATTTAATAAAATAATAAAAATGTTATAAATTTATATATGCATTTTTTAAAGTTTATAAATGAAAATTGATGTCTGCTTACCCTTCCATGTGCTTAAAAAAGAGTGAAGACGAAAGAAACAGAAACAGATGATATAGTACATATTTTTATTTTTGTGTATTTTAAGCTGAAAACATTCTTCAGAATAGAAAGTCAGTGTTAGAAAAAAATGCATCTGGTCCACAGAGGAGTATTGAACAAAAGAAATTATAAAAGTGCATTTTACATACGACTGTTGGATAATGTGTTTATGCAAACAGAAATCGGAAGAGGTAACGTTAAATAAGCTGTTCGTAGTAAAGCCTTTGTAAGGTACACCGGTACATTCTATTTCTCGTATATCGTGAACCAAAGAATGGAATTTTAATATAAACCAAAGTAAGGTAGGTATTAGATTTTCATCTAGTAGACCCTTTTTTATTTTAAAATAATAATCTTCATTTTTGTTTAATATTTAAAATCACTATGAATAGCTCTGTTTTATCGTAATAATTAATTATATAAGTTATTTATATTTTAAATATAATAAAAATCAAGAAATTAATCTAAGGAATCAAGACTGGTAAATCGTTCATAAATATATTACTCAGTATCATTTTTTTTAAATGATTAAAGTACAAGCGCTCCGGCAATTTTCCGTCCACGTACAAAGTTTGTACACAAGAGTCACTTCAAAATGCAATTTCAAAATTATGAAAGGTTATATTTTCATAAACTCACATAGGCACTAAGCAATATATCTCACAAGCTTATAAAATGTTAATTTAGAACTGTGTGTTTAAAATTTTATTACTATCGGATGGTTAACGACACTAGGAAGTGATTTGACACAAAGTCGTGCACAGATAAAAGGGCTAGGTTATGCAAATAATAATGTCATTCCCTTAGAGTGACAGAATTCTTGCAAGTCAGAAGCCAGAAGTCTCTAAATTGTGTTTAACATCTTGGGCCCCCTTTGGTAAGTCAGTTACTCGAATTTTAAATTTTTGAAAAAATAATTTCAATTTTTTTCCACAAAATAATAATAAAATAATACAAAATTTTTAAACATAATGGTAACTTTTCATTAAAAAAAATTATAATAAAAATCAAGGTCTCAAAGGTCGTACGAAATAACAATATAACAAAAAATATTTATATAAAAAGCTCAGTGCTTTTTCTTCCATTTAGAAGCCATACAGTGCATTCACGTTAACCTACTGCAAAGGAGAATCGAGTGTCATATTCATACCTTAAATCAAATTACGAAAACGGTGCACAATGATAATAAAAGAGGCCATCGTGGCTCAGTGAGATAACGTGTGACTGTGAATGCGATAGGTTGGTTCGATTTCCACTCGAAATTAGGTTGTCTCTTACTATCTTACTATGCAATGGGAGGCATAGTAATTATGTAATTAAAGCATTCAAACCCGATTGCTTTCCTGTTCGTTCGTTTTTCGGTCACTATAAGACTCATAAGCATTGTACTACAAAACAAACGCACGCACTTTACTCATTGTTTCGTCCGCCATTTTATGTCGCCAGACTGTATTATAATATAGTGATCGTAAAGTTTGAAAATCTAAATTGATCTCCCTGGAACACTGTATTGATTTATTTGATTTTATATGCTTATTAATTTTTAATTTTTTTACTAAGGTTTAACTAATCTATAAATATAATAAAAAGATAACTTATTAATTTCTACTTCGTGAAATATAATATTAATAAAAAAGCTCTCATTGTGGACATCTATCAAAGTAATAGTTCAGTTCGATCAATAATTTATTTATTTTATTTTTTTATTTATTTTAATGTTTGTTGATTGGTAAATTTGTGGTTTCTAATCTCATAAATATTTTTAGTATTGTATTATTTTCAACTTCCATTCATATTTTAGTTTGTTTAAGAATAGTGCTATATAATATATCAACTTAACTATTTTGTTTGACATAACTACTGTAAAATAAATGTTAAATTTGTTAAAACTAGTTGTCATAGTAGTGAAATAATAAATAATAAGAAATCTTAAAGTAAATTAGCTAAACCTTAGTAATCAAGAATTAATACGTTTATAAAATCAAGTGCCTAAAAAGAAGTTTACAATTATACAAAGTTATAAAAATATTGTTGTATGATGTGATCTCTGAACACATACAATAAAATAAGACGTTATACCTGAGTGATCTGTTATTTAAAACATTATTTTACTTAAGTCAAATAATGTTTTAAATAACAGATCTTCGAAAGAATGGCTATTTTTAACAAGACTTAGCTATTTTTTCTATACAATACTTAAAATATAGTTTTGTTTTATTATTGTTACATTTTCTTTGTTTTGACATTTGTGATATTCGCATTTAAACTCTAATCAACATATTTGATGCATTGTACACAGATAAATTTAATTTAGAATTTTTAGAAACGGTTTCCATATGAATAAATCCTCATAATAGATATACGTCAAAAAATCTTACTGCAAAAACAAAGATTGCTTATTCCGAAACCAAGAGCGTAAGCCGCCATGTTGAAAAATGAATTTTTGTATTTATATCTCTGAAACGATGAATTTTAGGTCAGACGAGTTTTTTTGATAAAAGGTACAAAGTTCCCATTGTTATTAATTATTAAAATATAGATTAAAAAATATATTTTTGGAATATGCAAAATATACATTATATGTCGATCTTGTACTAAATTTTCTAAAGGATTTTAAGCAGAATGAATATGTCACAGACATATTTAACAATAATTTTATAGTTACATATAAAACGTAACATTAAGTGAGTCCCATTAAGTGGACCCACACGCACACACACACGCACACACACGCGCACACACACACACACACACACATGCACATACGCTCATACACAGATACACATGTATACACAGTCACACATATATACTCACACACGCACAAACACATATATTCGGACTCGATCTTTATCTGATTTTTAATTACTACTACATATGGTATTGTACTTATTTCTAACTATGTGTATTTATTTTTCTTTCAATTTACTATCACGATTAGAGGCATGGGTGCATAGCTGCCTTGAAACCGCGAGTGAGGACCTGGCGCCTCGTAACAAAAGGTCTGAGCTTAGTACAAGCGTCAGTCTCACATAATTGTGAACTATATCTAATTGTCCCTACAAGGAAAATGAACTCCTGTACTTTATGCTGAGAAATAAATTTATTGCATGCATCTGATGACAATTTCAACACCACTTGTCCTCAGCTTAATACTATTTTGGACGCGAACTTTTCAAACTGTCATAAACACTTCAATGTAGTACACATCAATGCACAAAGTATTCCAGCCCACTATTCTGATATTAGTCTCCGAAACTTTCCTTAACCCTTGTTTACCTTCAACTTCCTATGCAATACCAGGTTTTATTTAATTCGGAATGGTTGTACGGGGAAAGAGGGTAGAGGGGTAGCTATTTATCTACGCAGTCGCATTCCTTTCACTCTATTCTTGATAAATCTCCCGCAACTCTGTACTCAAATATTTCTGAATATATTTTCATTGAAGTTATATTTGGTAAAGCTCTTGGTGTATTTTATAGTCCATCACTTCACATTAATTACTTTGAAACCTTGTCAGACAAATATGTACCAAATATCAACCACACTATTATAATAGGTGATTTTAACATTTGTATCAAAATAAATGACTCACGAGCTAAACGACTTATAAATATCATCGATAGTGCTAACCTGAATCTTCTACCGACCAATGCTATCCACTACTGCCCAAACACCATTCCGCCCCGTCTAGATTTAATGATAATTTTCGCCTGAACGTGTCGCTGCTTCTGGCCAACTATATGGGGATGCTTTCTTTTATCATGATCTCGTTTACTTAACATAAAATTAGCAAACCAAAAATTAAACCCACGATCACCATGCGATGAAGCTTTAAAAATTTCAACAATGAGAATTTTATGCAAAGTTTAACGTAGATACACCGGGATAGTGTATTAAAAGCTCCGACTACCAGTGACAAACTTAATATATTGAATGAATCACCAACAATATTAAGAAACTCATGGTAAAAACAAACTCTGCTAAGGCTAAATCTACAAGAAATCCCTCCGAAGAAAACCTTATTAAGTTCAAAATACTACAGAATCAATGCAGTAAAACTTGCAGAGATGCGCAACGTAAATTTATTCATAGTACTATAGAAAATAATAACTCTGCTAGCGTTTGGAAATTTCTTGATGAGTCTTGAAATCCATTGAACTAAGTGAAAATATTAATCTTGATTAACTTTACAAATGTTAAGATCTTGAATCGAGATGTAAAAAGTGACACCATTAGATCTATTCCTTTATTTTACCTTCTCCCTCTCCTTTTCATTTTACGTCATCTCTGCTGGAGATGTGAAGAATGTGTTGGTTGTGATTAAATCAGTCGAAAGATGATTCTTTTAACTCTAAATACTGTAGTATTTCAATCATTCTTTATCCACGTGTATTTTTCCTAACATCTGACGCCAGGCGTTAGTAATTCCTAGTCCCAAAGTCTCTAATCTTTCATCCTTTACAGACTATCGCCCGATCTCTGTTCTTCCTTTTCATATATTAGTCTTAGAGTGAATAGTCTCTCAACAACTCTCATCTTTCTTAACCTTAAATAAAATCCTATCACCTTTCCAGTCTGAATTCCGCCCTAGGCATAGCACTGTTACCACATTAAATAGTCAATGACGACATCCGATTCAGCATCGATAGGCAACAAATTACTATTCTTGTTCTACTGGATTTGTTGAATGCTTTTAATACTGTTGACTTTGATATTTTCTTGGCAATTCTCAAATCTTTTTTTGAAAAAACGTATAAAAAATTAAAAGCAGCGAGATATCAACCCGCGCCTCTTGGAAACCGTCCAAGCGCTCTGACCGGTAACCTTCTACTACGGACTGCGCCGAAATTCTTATACGTTTGTTACAAATTACATGTTGTTATCATCTAAACACACTTGAGCCTACAAAATCTAAACATTAGATTCATTTTTGGAATGCTTATATAATATTAGGTTGCACTAGCTGTCTATAAAAGACCGTCAAAATCTTTACACCCTCACACTACTTTAGTCTTCCATCCTGATACCCCGCCTTATCTCAAAGACTTTCTTTCCTAGGATCCAACTCCCGTCTTCCGCTTCTTCTCCCATCGCATTGTGCTACAGACATTGCTACAGTATATCATTTACTGTACAAGCGGGAAAATTATATATTTAAACGTAATGTAAAGAATTACTATCTTTGAATGTAGTAGTGTATATTTGTATGTATGTGTATATGTATCAAAATATTTTGCACCACACTATACCCGCTTTTTATATTATGTAAATCCTTAAATAAGTAATACGCTTTCAATGTTTCTTTCGTTTCATTTACAAGTATGTGTGTAGGTATAGTTTCTGTAATAAGTTGCAAAATATTGTAAATGCTATTAAAAACTTAAATTTTTGAAAAATGATTTTGTTATAGGTTATATTTAGTTACATATCAAGTTATTTACTAAGTTACAACTAGTAGCTAACATTTTGATTTAGTAACCAAAAATGTATGACGTAGTTTAATTTTTTGTTTTCATAAAATGATATGAGTACTCATGAGTAATACGTTAAAAACTTTAGTTTAATATGATTGGAAATTTTATCAATTCAATAAAATTAATTTATATTTATTATACATACTTTAAAATGTAATTTACATTTAAAATATATTATGATATTTAGTTGCACGTTTTTTTTTGAAAATATATTAGAATGTTTTTCTCTACAATTTTTTTATTTGCTTATTTGCTTAATTTTGATTGATTGAACTGAATATCGTGGAGTATTCCGTTATACCACAATTCACGTAACATTTTTTAAATTTATTTAACAATTCACTTTAAGACATCTTTTAAATATCGTTGATATTATAAAACGCTCGCTTATTTTTTTTTAATTTACTTCCAATATGTAGTATGATATTTTATTAGCGATCTGATCGCCCACTTGAACTACACGACTATAGGTATTTTATTTTATAGTATACAATGTAATGAGATGTTAAAATTAGTTTGAATTATACATATGTTTAGTCAAAATGACCTTAATAAGTCAATTATGGCGAACATAAACGAACATGCTTAAAACATTGTATTTTTTTAGTAAAATATTGTAATGTTTTATACTTTTGTAGGAACATCAACGCCATCTATATGATAGCAGATGGTGCAACGAGTTCGTACTCTATAGGCCGATGAAATATGTATATTTAAAATGTAAAGTCGATTTTAATATAATAAGTGTACATACAGCTTTATTTTTTATGTTTTATTTTTTATTAGCTACATTACTAAGTGAAATTGGCAATTTGCAAGTATTTGACGTAATTTAACCTTGTCGGTTTTTTATCACGGAATGTAAGGATAAATACTATCCTAAGGATAAATACTATATGTATTGCCATGCTAAAATTCATATATATCTAACTAGCAGTTTCTGTGAGTTCGACGCACAATCAAAGAGATAGACAGACAGATATTCCACTAAATGAGTATTTAAGCTTCTTTATCTTTTTATTTTTATAAACGAATCCAATTAAAATCTTTAAGAGAATATTTCATACATAAATTTGACTTTTTTACTGATTTATTATATAACCTATAAATATTGACATTTGATATGTACTTAGAATCGTAAATAGAATTGTAATTTAAAGTGCATTTCCAAATTAATATTTGCTTTGCTGTTAAATTGACCGGCGTGGGTGCTTTTTGTAAGCGGTCAGGACTCCCTGTAGTCATTTGTTAGAACTCCAACTGCGCTCTCTTCTTAAAATTCTCGTAATATATTTAAATATTCCAAATATTACTTCACAGCCATAACTATAAGTATACTTTGAATATCTATATTAAAAAAAAATAAAATAAAATAAAGTCAAAAGAAAAGAACAAATTTATATATGCATACAAATTATGCATAAAAGGTACATTGATATATATATATATATATATATATATATATATATATATATATATATATATATATATATATATATATAAATATTCAAAGTATACGTATAGTTATGGCTCAAATGATTTTTAAAAGTTAAAAATACATTGACATTTCTGATAGGTAATTGAAGGATATTCCATAAACGACACGCAGTTTCTGTAAAAAATGCTATAAAAGGGGGGAACATTTCATTATTGGCAAACTGTTCTTCTTAGTATAGGTTTTCTATGGGCCGTTAGTAGTTTCAATAGTAGTTGCTACAATACATCTTTATTAACGTATAGCAGTGAAAGTAACATATTTACTTTGTTATCGAAAATGTCTAGCCCGGTCATATTGCATCAAAGTGCGAGAGTGGGGAAAAAGCTGTTACAGAAAATTTTCTGAGAGCTACAAGGCCTTGCATAGATCATTTCATATAGTTATGAAAGAATTCAAATTTATATGTCAATAAATTCAATCTTAAATATGTCCCCATCTATACTAATAATATAAAGCAGATTTATTTGTTTGTTTGAACGCACTAATCTCTGGCCTGGTTGTCCACTGACTGGAATTGAAAATTTTTTTCTGTATTGAATCACCACCACTCTACGACTCATGTGAGTGAAGCAGTAATAATAAATTTCATCAAAACGGGAAAATTTGTGTATTTTTTAAAACTTACGCCGCTTACATGCGCCGGTCAAACGGTGAAAGTTATGCAAAAATTATGTATTATGTACAAAATTATTTCCCTTTAAAAGTTGTAAAAGTAGTCCGCGACAGCATATGTCTAGCTTTTATGGTTGTCTCATTATAACAATTTTTATGTACATATTTTTAGTTCTAAAATTATATATTTTTTGCGAACCTGTTTTTATAAACTAAACATTAAACCATATCCAAATAATTAAGTTATTTATCACGGGCAATTTTGAACAAAATTGCTTTTAACAGTATTTGATTATAATCAATATGCATAATTTTAAAATAATAACGTCAAATACCACGCCTGCATTAATGTGCGGGGTGTGTAAAGCGGTGAGACGGACGCTGACTGACAGCCTTCTTACTAGTAGAGTAGTCTTCTTACTAATATTATAAAAGGAAAAGTTTCTGAGGATCTATAAGTCAGAATAATACTACATTTTTTTTTATAATTTGGTCATAATATAACGATACATTTTGACAGAAATTCCATTGAAGTTGCAAACTTGAAGCAGTGTAGGATTGATTGTCTTAAATAGTTCTAAATAAACACCCGGGATAACATATATCTATCCTTTATGTAGAAGCCATTATGAACAAAATAGTGAATTATAAATTTAATTAAATTGATTATTTTCTCACAATGTACATTTTAGAATATTTCTCAAACCGTTAAGTATTTAATATATATTAACTATGTCTTTTACAGTGATTGATTTGGTCGAAAATTATAACGATACGTTAAGCGCCATAAAATGTCTAATATTTCTCTTTCTGTCGTAATGTAAACGATAACTGTCAAGTACAAGTATAGTTTTATCAATATCACCATGCGGGCGATGCCGCGATCGAAATTTAGTACATAACTTATATAAAAACAGTACTTTTATCCGCATGGGCCAGCAGAGAAAATATAGTGTCATTACGTTTCATGTCAATACCAGTTTCCCACCCGATTTAGATATACGTTTAAATTCGCGGAGCTCAACGCTACTCTTTGTCTAACCAACATATAATATATTAGTTTAATGTTTTTACTGTCAAACTGATCTTTTGCCTACACGGTGCCAGTTTATAAATATCATATGAACAATCAAATAATTATGTATGCTGAGCATTTCTTTTTGTCCATATCAATTTTAATAATGTCTATACGCACATTTGAAATGTTAAATGAGTACTGAAAAATCAAACAGTTATGATGAATTAAATGAATTTATAGTAAACGAAAAAGGATTTTACTTTTAAAAAAATGTGCGCCAAACCAGGGTGTTTGGTTCTAGAGCCAGAAGCGCCATTTGGCTTCGTGACCCTAGAACCGATAATAGGTGATGTAGCACGGTTGTTCATTTAAATCAAATACAGTTTTCTTTGAAAGTTTATTGCTACAAGCCAGTTATATATATATATATATATATATATATATATATATATATATATATATATATAATTATTGAATGACATGATATTTTGGTAGCGAGTTGTGCAGTTAATTAAAATTTTCGTTTGATTACATAACAAAAAGATACTAATGTAAAAACTCGAAATCCGTTTCGACTTTTTCATATTTAGCAAATAGATGCAATGCCCACAGGGGATCACCAAATTCAATATTCTCGTACTCAATATTCTCAATATACACAGAGCAAAGAAGAGATCAACGTTTATTCATATATAGCATTGAGGCAATAATAAGCCAGCGTACTGTTTGAACATCGCTGTTCTGTATAGGGTGAGGATACACTGCGGGGCGTACAGTCACCCTATAATGGTCTAATAATAAAACGCGTCAGCCTCGTGTTGGATTTATAGGAAGTGTATTATTTCCACACACCGTCGAGACGCAGTTCTGCAGTTCATTTTTCTGTGTACATGGTTGTAGACGATATTCCATACCAACATTTTCAAAGTTTTGTGGTGTTTAAGACATTTTTTGTTTTAAGCCTTGAATTATATGCTTATGTATAATGATGAGGATAAATAGTCAATGTCTGCGTTGTAAGTGGTTGTCAAATTATAACCTTAATGTTCAGTATACTGTGAAAATTTATGTAAAATAAAATAATTATAATGTCGGTTATTGTCTGAAGAAGAACGTTACTTCCTAAGGTCTGTCCGCATTTCTGAACTCTTATTTATAAGATTTTTTTGGACTCTGTAATTTTAGGAATGAAAGGGCTAGAAAAATTATAATACAATTATATTTTACAATATTTTATATGACTTACAGTGTTTTTTTAATTATTGTGAAAACTTGTTATTCGAACCACTTCAAAAATATGATTTTTAAAGAGATTTCCAAATATTTTTTATTTATGTTACTACATATTTTTTTACTTGGTTAACCAATCTTGATGATGAGTTATCTTTGCGTGCGTTGCCTGAACAGATAGAATTGTACTATATGATTATTACCTTTTATGTGGAAGCCTTTATATAGTTTAATTAAAAAAATAAATAAATTGCACCTACTGATACATTAAATGACAAATTAACAGTTTAAAAGTTATCTTGAAAGTATTGTTTAGTACAATACAGTAGACGTGAATATTGACTACTGATTTTATCTTTGTAAATATATTAGAGCGATGTCACGGGCGGAATCTAGTTTCCTCATTTTATTACTAGTCTATGTAACATTATACATAATACATAGTAGACTTTGCTGTGCAGGAAGATTTCCTCTTCAGAGACAAGCGCTTTTGTTCATTTAAAGAGTACTACTCATTTGAAGTGAGCCAGAAGAACGCGAACGCGAGAGCGACATATATTTTTATTCCTATATATATTTGCATTTTCTTGGTTGACGTCGATTCTAAAACTAACAATTTTCAACTTACTTTTTATCTTGTCAGTGCATACCGTTTGAAGTCGGTTTTCTATTTTTGTTAAAATGTTATCTATTAATATTACAAAGGAATAAGCAAAGGACTTTTTGTATACTATGCATTGAAAAATATCAGTTAAAATGTAAAAAATAGCTGAAGATTTTGTGCTTTGCAATTGAAATGTGGAATCCTCTTATTATTGGACTATAACTATAACTGTTACTATTAGCTATTAATATATATATTCGAGCGAAAGGCAGAAAGTCTATCTCGACACTGGGTTTCTTCCGCATACCCTGAAAAGCGTGAAGGTGAAAAAAATATTTTTGAATTTTATTATTTGCAGAATAATCATTTTATACATTTTCTTCACATCAAATGAATAAAGATTATTTTATATAGAAATTGTGTATTCATCAGTAGTAATTTTTATTCACTAATAACATTATACTTCCATGGTTTTCATGGTTTCGTGGACAAAAACTATCTAGTGTCAAGATACTGGGTAGTTTCAGTAACGAATCTAATTTAAATATAATCATTTCACCGAGTGGGAATGGAACTCACGACCAATCGTTTTTTCAGACGCTGAAACACTGCTTCAAGACAACTATTTTTAAGAAAACTTTACGAAATATATTTAAAAAATAAAAATTCTCCTTTACAAGACAATTTATGATAAATGTAAAAAGCTATTTATATAATATTTCGTATTTTTTAAGCTTTTAGTATTTATATCAAACGACGAGCTTTATAAATATTCCTTCGCCATCGTACTGTATTTATTTGTTATTAAGCTATTTTACTACTATTCTTTAACTTGACAAAAAGTATATTATGATTTTCAGAGGAAATATAAGGATAAGATCTCCCCCTTATAAACGTTAAAAGCGGACATATCCGCGGGTGGCTTCTAGTCTCTGTGATAAAATAGCTAAATAGTGACCAGAAAATCGCTATTTGTATTTTGGCTTTACAAACAACCCCCGCGAGACTGCACGCGTCAGTCGTGTGGCTCGATTTAACTAAACTGTATCCGCCCTTTTCATTTGAGCGTGATCCGCCTATACGCTATATTATATTGCCATCGTACAAACAAATCACCTGTTTAAGCTTTTGCTTGAAATTTTTGATTAATTTACAGCGAGAATTAGCTTTTATTATTATTTTATATTGGGAATTTATTTGTAAAATTCATAAAACTTTTTTAGAGCTTAGAGCTTTTGTGCTAATTTATTTATAGCAAATTATTTTAATTCGGTTCTATAAAACTAAAAGAAAGATAAATGATAAAAAGGATGCAACGTTAATATATATGCATATGTCATCTTCTAAGCGATTCTAATCTAAGTGGAAATAATTGTATAATATGGATATTATGATACTGCAGGAGCAGTGGGTGTCGTGAGGTCGAAGTCAAATACTTTACTTTATTACAGGTATCATTATTAGAACGTCAAACTAATTTACCATCAGCTTACTAAAGTAAGTGATTCAGACCTGAGAAGAAGCGGAAGACGTAGTAGGACTATCTGTCTTTTTTTATTAATGCCAACAATACCTTTGAAATAGGCTGAAGCGAGCATATTATTTCACTCCCAATGCGTGATATTATTTAAAAAAAACATTAAAGTGTGTGGTAATAACCTTTAGCAAACAAACGTTTTTTCACAACTCTTTTACATTTGAATATAGAACAATCTCTGACGCTTTTTGGGATTCTGTTTTACGTAACATTGTCCCATAAAAACAAGAATGCGATGCAATGGAATTGTAAGTTTATGAAGGCGTTGAAAGCTTATGCCTATAATTGGTTATATCATTTACATCACTTCATTAATATTTTTCTTCACAAACATTACATTATCAAAGATTTATTGTGAAGTTAAGACTGTCAACATGCTGAATAGAAAGCAATAGGTACATTATCCAAGCTACTACCGTTCGACAGCTGGAAATCCAGGATCCAGAACAGATGTTTCAAAGTTCTTATCGAGTATTTATAAAATATACATCGCAATATATTTAGCGGTACTTATGTATTTTTTATATATAGGTATAAATATATATATATATATATATATATACCAAATATAAAACCTATAACGTATAAAACATGTTAATTACACTAACTTGAATCTCTGGCCGTCACGTGACGCGCCCCGGGGATTAGTCTGACGTCCCCACACCATCACACGATGATTAAATATTTCCGTGCCAGTTGACTTTCATTTGCATTTAATGACTCGTTGCTCTTTGTGATGTTTAACTTATGTCAAAATGCAACCAGTTTTCTTCTTTTTTAAAACATGACTTTATACTACATATTATATTGCTATTAGGTATCTATACAATTGACTGATTAAGTCGTTCCTTATTTTTAGTTGCGTTAATAAAGACGCATGCTTTTTTGTAATATTCTCTAATATTAAATTATTAATAATAAAAGTACATATTCTTACAATTGTATTTAGTTTGCAATCCAATTAAAATTCTTATATAATTAATCCAGAACTGGTGTCCACAAGCAGTCGCTGTCTTTTAAATTCGCCGTCCGTAGGGAGACCTGCTTAGCTTCACGTAGAGCAAATTATACAACTTTTTAAAGACAATTGCTCATAAATGTAGTACTCTGAGAGACGAATACAAATTTTCTTTGTAGTTAATACATGTCAGTCAAGAAAACAACAATAAAATTTAATTTAAATCAGAAACTAAAAGGATTACTTAAAACTATTATCTTGCCGTACTGGTTACACAAAAAGAACCATCAGATTCGTGGCAAGTCAGTATAATAATAAGTGCGAACGCGCAACTTTTGCACTTAAAATTTGACACATAAGTAATAAGTAAACACATACAGGTCAAGTTAATAGAAATGTGCTAACAACTTGAAATTTTCTTACTTGTTATACATTTCCACAGTGCTAAGTACTAACTAGTTACTGTTTTTCATTAAAAATATTCGTGGAATGTTCTGCTAGTTACCTATTTGATAAGATTTCTCCTATAGTTGATCTATAATAAAGTATATACGTACGTTTACAATAGGGGAGTCCGTCCCTTGTCGTGTAAGACTCTAACGCGTCATGCCGAAATGGCTCTTATCAAAGTGTAATACAGAATATTTTGCTAGTTCATCCTAATTTCTCGTAACATTAAAGATCACCCGTGTCGGCGGCACGTGTGTTGCATCGCCTTTATTGACGAGGCGCTTGTACGCAAAGGCAAATGAAATTCCACCTGTTTTTAAAACATAGCTGTTTCATTACGTACAAGGATATGACAGAATTCAGAAATTCTCCAATTTTTAATGCTTCCACTTTCCGCTGAATTTTAGAGATGTTCAGTTGTCGGTAATGTAACAATGCGCAGACTCTCTAATACAAGGCAAACGATATATATGTATATAAACATTTGATCGAGCTAAGAATGAATACATAATTATCGACTGCGCAAGTATTCAGAAAATAGCCATGATGGCGTCAAACATACAAAAAAAAATTATTCATAGGAATTTTATACAGTCAATAAATATCAGAATCAAATAATGTTCTGTAGTACTTTAGTTATATCAAAAGTTGGAACTTTAGTTCAGTGTAAAGTATACAGGCATATACTTTGCCGTTTACATATCGAGTGCCAAGTATAAAATATTTTCATTTAAATATTTGCAGCTGGTAAATTCGCACAAAAAGCCTCGTACCAGTTAACTTTTTGTAGGTCATAACAATTTTATCAAGTTAGTCCTCATTGAATCTTTGTTTAATAAGTTTTATAAACTGCTTTTAAAAAAATACTTATTGAGTTTACGTCAATTCACGATGTCACCTTTGAAAAGTGGCAAAAATTACGGTGATACTAATAACGCTGACATCATCGTGAGTCGCGAGTTATTTAAATTGCATATAATTTCTTTCAAAATAAATATATTTAAAGAAATGCACTTTTAAAATATATTTCTGATTAAAAGTGTGCGAATAAAGCTTTTAAAAATAACTGAACTATAGTGTATATAACATTTTATATAACAACTTATATGCCGATCACCGAATAACGTTTGAACCCAGGACGTGCAAAAGTGCCAAGGTTTGTTAAAATATTCACTGACTGCAACGAAATCTCACAGACTCGTATAATTGATCTATTTGTTGAATGTTGGTTCTATAAAAAACTAAAAACAAATATTTTAAACGTTTTTGTTCATTTCAGTTATGATATTTGCTGGCTGATACTAGCGGCCAGACTAAGCACCAGTATCCATTAAACTCGATTCACATCGAGTTATATTATGAGACTTAACTAATTTTCTAATAATTAATTATCTACTTATATTAATGTGTATATAAATAATGTGTGTGGTAAAATTATAGTTATGTTATTTTTTGCTGTAAATTTGGAAAATAAGCATAGCTTTTTAAATGAAACTATTTTAAACAGATTAATCGTGCAAATTTTGGTAAATAAATTCAAATTTAATTAAGGTTACAAATTGTTTCATTTAAAATGTATAAAAATCGTGAATATCAAATATCTTATTAAATAAAAATACATACTCATTACAAAATCATCTGTAAACGTGATAGCAATATACACGATGAATTTTCTATTATTATTTTTTTATTATTAATATGTATGACTGTCAATTGCATAGTTACTGTAATTGTTATTAATTAAAGCCATTATAATTCTTTATAAAAAAATATATTTTGACATACTTTGTCAAAAAGAAGCAACTTATTTATACATTTTATTTAAGATTTTACGTATGTTATTTAAGAATTACTGTTTATTCTTGAATTATTTAATAAATTATCTAATTTTCAATATATTATTTGCTTTTGAATTTTATTTGTAACAAACATTTGCATAGAAATGTTATAATATAATTTATTTTACTAGCGACAAAGTAATATATTTTTTAGTGCATATTAAATTAGAAGTTGGCATAAAAAATAACAAATAATACAAAAAAATTGTTAACCTATGCGTAGTATTCAGTTAAAATTTCATAAAGATATCTTTAATAGGTACTGAGAAAATAAACTTTTTCATTAAGGGACCCCAGATCTCCCTTACTATAAGGGTTAGGGACGAAAAATAAAATCTATTGTTATTTCTTATAAAACGCAATATAAATATGGTAAAATAAGTTTATTACAAAAAAAATACTTTTTCTTAGCCATTTAGTTGAAGTCTACAGACTATTTAGTTGAAGTATAACAAATTTTGCTCTATATATTTTATTCGTTAATGGAAATCATTAATGATCAATAATTATCTTATTAAAACTATTAAGATTAAGTTTAGATGTCGTGTTACGAATATAATATTCCATAAATAATTAGTAAATAAATTATTTTAAAAATGATATTAAAACGCAACTTTAGACGATTACATTACAGTTAAGATAGTATTCTTTCAAATAAGGTTGACATGAAAGTGTCATTGTCAGAATTTTTTATATTGATTAATTCAATAATACTGTTACAATTAAAAATAATTAATAATTTTTTTATTTAGCTGACCGTATATGCAGCGAGGAAATACGCAGAATGGCAGGTTTAAGCGCGAATGTCATAGTAAGAATGAAGAAGCACGTGCTCAGGTGGTTTGGGCACGTTAAGAGAATGAGTAATGAAAAAATGGTAAGAAAAATTTATGAAGGAAGTTGACCTTCGAAAACACAGTATTGAAAATATTGGGGAAGATCACGTAAAAACAATGAGGACCCCCGAAAGGTATGTATGAAGAGGATAATAACTAGACGAGGAGGACGACTGGACGACGAGGCGAAAGAGGTATGCATAGACCGTAGGATTTGGCGCTTCGTTGTTTCTGACTACCCCGCAAGGGATAAAGCGTGAAACCAAAAAAAACCTAATTTTCTTTCGGCTAAAGAGTGAAGTCTCTGCAAATATAATACTAATTAACATTTTTTTTTATTACGTTTAATTTTATATCATCGGCTAAATCTAAAATAAAAGTAAGTTTTCCTTATGATGTCGTTAATAAATTCTATTAAAATCAGTCCAGCTGTTCCAAAAATTGGAGGGAACAAACAGACAGACAGACGCTTAATAATCGTTTGTTCTATGTATCTTAAACACATAATTATGCATTTAGAAAATAAGTGATTATTCTAATATTATAAACAGGCATTTGAATTCTATGTATTTGTTTAGATTTTTTAATGTAATTCTGGATAAAAAAAAATATTTTAACGTTTGTTACAAATTTTTATCATTCTTAAAAGAAAAGTTCACATCTCACCACTGCTACTTTCTTTTCAAGTGACGCAACTGTTGACTCTAAATATTTTTAAAGCTTTTAATTGATATTTTATACATTTTATTTACTTAAGTAATGTTTTGGAGCGAGTGTTTTATTTTTATATAAGAATCATACGATGACAAACGCCTATACCTAATTAGATGATTACAATATATAAGTAATTATTGAGACTACTATAGATACCTTTACTTCTATACTAATAATATAAAGCAGAAGAGTTTCTTTGTTTGTTTGAAAGCACTTATTTCAAAACTTGCTGATTGGAATTGAAAAATTCTTTCTTAAAGTTATGGGCTATATTATTATATAGTGATATTTCACTCTACGACTAATGAGAGTGAAGCAGTAATAAAAAATGTTGTGGAAACGGGAAAATTTATATATTTTTAAAGCTTTGACTGTTGAATCGCTCCTCTCAAAACTTCTAAAAAAATTATGGTTGACTAATTATAACAATTTTTTTGTAGGCGTTTTTATAAACTGAATATTAATTTTTATCCAAATAAATAATTTATTTATTATAGTATTTGATTTCAACCAATATGCAAGGAATTATTATCTTTTTGAAATAACAACGTCAAATACTATGCGCGCATTAATGTGCGGGGTGTCTAAACCGGTAAGGCGGGAGGACGCTGGCTGACAGTGTAGTCATAATAATATAAAAGCAAAAGATTCTGAGGATGTATTGAAATGTGTTGATTAAGATGAATCTTTACGGTATTATAAAAACCTATAAATTAGAATTATATGTAGGTTACAATTTACATTTCGTGATAATATAACGATAACTCTCAAGTATAAATATAGTTTTATCAATACACCATGCGGGCTAATGCGAAATGTATTCTTTAATACATACATATACTACAGTATGTTAAAATCTTACTTTAATCAATGTTTTCAAGTCAAAATAACTGTGGCACATTACATATGGGGAAGCTTTAAAATTAATTTATAAAACTGTTGTTTTCTAGCAACGACATAAGCGATATGTGCAATATGTGCACGTGCAATCCAAAACATATTTTTCGTTAGCAAATAGAGATGGTGGCTTGTGTTTAGGGAATGATAAAAAAAATAATAATATTGTAATGTATACTAATACATGAAAGCAGAAATGAAACTCTCATTCCACGCGGATTTCGTAAATAAACCGCTTTTCTTTTATTTAGTAAACAACAAACCAAACAGAAACTTTTCTGTAAAGCGCAGATGTTAAACGTCGGAAAAGTTGAGGATGCTATGGGTTTTTAAAAACAAATTCATTTCACAAATTCATGACTTTGCAACTCGTAATAGTTAACACACCGCGCTTTTAGAACGGAGGTTAAAATATTTTTTAATTGAAAGTTGCTTATTTTACACCCCGAAAAGATATATTGAACATGTGGGATTTATATCGGATGTTTAGAATACATTATTATTTCTACTATTCAAGACAAGTTTAAAAAGTAGTAGATAGATTTAATTATCATATTTACAAAGAAAATATTATAATTATAATTGTGTTGCTTTTTTGCAAAATGGACATACTAAAATAGAATTATAAATTTTATATAAGCATTAATAAAAAGGATGAACTGTCAATACTTTAATTTTTTTACTAGAGACCACATCGTTTACGAGCTATCGAGTTACAATGGGTAAATTGCGTTTGTATATCGTTTCTTTCCTCAATCGTATGGTAACCCGTCTACGTCATTTTTCTTGTTCATCCCAGCATTCAGCTTCGAGTGGCCGCGGATACAATGGACAGAAATGCACGCAGCGCTATTCATTCGAAAATAAATGAAAATACAATAATAATTCCACGTTACTTTCAGGAGACATTAATGTTATGGATGAGGTATTGAGAAGTATTAACAATTATATAACGATTACGATTACTTGTGCACTGATATATCTATATATTAATGAATTGTAAAAAAATTGTTATGGTTAAGGAGAACCTTATGTCATATAATATATTATATAAAAAAATATTACACGGTTCACAGAGTGCTTGATATACATTTTTGAACGTTTTTAAAAGACATATACATTCATTAAAAAAATCATACGTGCATTCGAAAACTTTATTCAAATATAAAGAAGAAAATAGCGTGAGAGGTAATAGTTTTGGTAAATTATTAAAACCCATCCATATGCCACATCTATAATATTGTTTCGTACATTTGGGATGTTTACACAACGGATGGCGCAAGTATCCGTTCAATGGCAGAATTGGCCCACTCGAAGCACAAAGGTACCCAGCGAGATACCTCTCAAAAACCAACCACATTTTATGTTTTTAAAAGGGATCTACTCTATAGACTCACAAAGCCGCTGTACATTAATAAATGCTACTTATGTAAAATCGAGTAAGACTAGTATTTAAATGTTATCTGTAATTATGGAGGTAGTAATGCGTAAACGGTAGTAGATTATATGAACATATTTTTATCTTATCTTAAATAACCTTGTCGACTTTGGGTATAATTTCTCTGTTAAAAATTTAATTCAAAGGGTATTTAGTATAAGTAATAGTAAAATAGAGACCATTAAATTTCTAATTAAATTATTATTCTGAAATAATATTGAAAGTCGAGAAAAATGTTCTAATTTGTATGCTGCGTTTTAATTACTAGAGATTGGTTATATTTAGTATATTTAGTCATTTTTTAAATATTGTTTGGTCTTTAACGTCACAATTAAATTAATTTAAAACTAGCCATAGAACTCCTTTACCCTGAACTACACAGTTAGATTAATAATATTCTAAATTTACAAGAATAAGCCATAGGATATTTTGTCAAAGGTTAAACCGGTTATCTTAGAGTAAATTTCTCAGTAGGACAACAGAATTAGTTATTGGGCCGAAATCAGAAACTGAATTATATATCTAGACAATAAATGTAAAATCTATTATTTTTGTTTACATCTTCACACTTTATCCCGCATAGCAGGGCAATCAGAGACAGTATAATGTCAAGACATCCCGTTGACTGCTTTCCGCCCGAAATCGGGACATTTTGCGTAGAGTAGTGAATCTCTCTAACAAAGCGATCTTTCTAACAAAGCGGAGAAATTAAAATACGTTTTAAATATATTCGTTCCCCTAAGTAGTAATCGAACTCACAATCAATCACGTTTATTTACAGTCAGACTCTGTCTTAGTCCGTCCCGATGCCCTCAAATAATTAATTTAGATGCAACAGCGCAAAGATATTGTGCAGACATGCGTACATGTATTGTGTGATAACAGAAAATTTATTAAATTTCATTTATCATAAAATGTTGAAATATTTTTAATGATTTTCTTACTGAATATGAATAAATGTTGAATTCGAGGTCCGAACGCAACGTCAGTATTCACGTACAGAGCTTCGGGCATACACTCTTCACTAGAGGCACGCCGTTTGCGCTTCACAAATGGAAGTGATCGTGAATATTTTTTATTAAAATTTTTATTTTCTGAAAAAAAATGCATCGTTCGTAGCAGGCAATCGGCATTCTACAGCTTCCAATAGACACACGGTACCCAGCGTATTCCAACTTGTAGGGTACCAAAATTTTTCCGGCAAATGAAAAAACACAATTTGTTGGTTTCGGAAAGCGGCAAATATTATAGCTGCTGTATAATAGGTAGGTTTGGTTTGGGTGAGGTGGGCGGTGCAGATCAGTTTAGCACTCCGCCATTGGCGGGATTAGTAGAGGGGAGAGACGTTTTATGTGCGCCGCCAGGGGTCGACGCTAGCTCCTTGTTTCATTGTACCACCGGCTGGTGCGTGGTGCGCCTCGTGAAGTGCTCGTGCCACAGTTTCATGAAAAAAATGCTCGAGTTTTATACGAATATAAATTCGGGATTGATGCAGGAGGGCATGCAGCCGCCGCTTTCTTGTGCAGGCAGGACAGGTCAGTGCTAAATTTTAGCTTGTTTTGAAGCAGTTTGCGAATTCTATTAAAGTTTCATAAATAAATTAGGTTATTAACTCAGGGTTATAGTTGAAGTAAACGTTTCCAGACTTTTTTATGATTGATATGTACCAGGTGATTAATAATATTAAAAAACGTTTATTTTTTATTTAACTTATAAGATTTTAAGTTAATTTATTAAAAGGCTTCAAGAACTATAAAGCATGGTTAGTGTTGAATAGAACCTTTGATTTAATAAAGCTTTAATAGGTAGGTCAGTGGGTTAAACCTTTTTCATTTAAAATATAATATATAATTTGAATCAAGCTTTTTTATAAGTTACTTGATTGAGAAAAAAAGCAATAAGTACTTTTAAATAAAAAAATAACAAAATGTTAATAATCTATAAAAATAAACCTTATTTTTTATTTATTTTCTTCAAGCCTGCATACATTCGAACATAGGTAGTTTATATTACCACACCGTTTTTTCGTGAATACAGCAATTTAAGTATTTTGTAATAACCCAAATAATTTTCGCTTAATTACGTGCCGGTACTGAACGCCGCGTCATCTTACCACAGTGAATAATAAATAAATAATTTGTAAATATGTATAAATAGCTAACAAAAACAAAAAATAAATAAACTAATATTCCTTATTTAACTTAATTTCAAATCATTACTCGATATGAAATATTATTTTTTTTTTTAATTTATATAAATTAATATTTAAACTACATACATGCCATATTTTTATTACCTTTACTCGTTATTGAAATGTCTTTTTATGTATACTTTATTCTATATATAAACTACTCTACTTTATTATAAAAATATGCTTTAGATATTTATACAATTACATTACAATACTTTAAATTAAATCATTACAATAAATCTAGATTTTATGTATATAATACAGCACATGCTTAAAAGAGAACTTTATTATCATAAGTACATTGATCATTTAATATATATATATATATATATATATATATAATATTCTTTGTTATTTTAGTTTACAATATTTTTAATTAAAGCGTAAAATTATTGGAAATATAATTTCTTTTATTTATCACTATCTTACTGTCATGAGTCAGCTACCGAAACGCTTTTCGGTATCGATCGTGTCAGTTGTGGATGTTATCAGAACCAGACGCTTGAATTCTCGCTATAGTAGCGTATTAAAATGTTAAATATAATAGAAAACCCTATGACAAAATAATCAAGACGTTTTTTATTTCTACTTATATCTTCAACCATTTATATATATATATATATATATATATATATATATATATATATATATATATATAAATGTATATATACATGGCTAGGCCTGGCCTTGATGGTACTTTCTTTACCTGATTTAATTTATTTTTAATATAAAAGCTCTGTTGCATCTTGCAAAACTACAACAATATATGTAAATTCGTATATTGTATAGTAAATTGTATTATTATTTTTTCACCTTCACATGTTGTCCATTGAGGAGTAGGCAGAGAGGACGGAGTGTCAAACGCTACCGTTCCTGTATATATGTCCTCTGGGGATCCTCATGATTTTTATATATCCTGTTAGCAAATCGCATATCTACATTCATCTTTCTTTCATTCTTCCTTCGACACATTCACATTTCACTACTGTATGTTCGCTACTGTACTGTTACAGCATCAATACCAGTGCTCTGCAGTAATACTGATGTACAGCCAGAAAAATATTATATTACAGCAATGCCTCTTTATACATTCATTCGTATCTTCCATCTCGACTAAAGCTACTTATAAGATAAACTACCTTGTTCATTTGCTAAAATTTATGTTTCTAACGAACATAATTATGCATTCTGTTCTTCTTTCATACCTTTCGAATACCAGAATCTTAGATTTACTAATATATCACCGGTCTTTCAAAATTTTTATCAGTACCTGAAACTCGCATTCTGATTATGCAATAAATAAGGCATTATCTGCTTACAAAAACCAATTAACCTTCAGATGATCTACTTCCACTCCTTTGCCACTTTGTTTCACACTGAAATTACGTGAATCGTTAATACTACATAAAGTATAGAATCAACATAATTTTAAATTTTTTTCTTTGACAATTTTAAATAAACAATGAAATGTAACTTACGCATAATAAAATATAATAAAATTATTAATTCAATTATAATATATAATAAAATTATTAATTGAAAGCATTGGGACTCTACCTCATACCTCATAGTTATTGGCATGCTCCGCGCTTGATCATATCAAAATAGTCAGACAAAAAGCCTAGTGTCAAAACACTCCATTCGATGCTACAAACCAGAATTGAAGTGAACTCAACTCCGCGCTTTGTCTTACCAGTGTGAAGAAACTATAATAATATAAATGTATAATTTAATTTCACCGAGTGGAAATCAAACCTATAACCAATAGCGCTTATAGTCAGACGCACTTCACTGCCCTAAGTCCTTTATATATAACTAGTTGACCCAGCGAACTTCGTATCGCCTTAGTATTAAATAACAGAAAACCGACAGAAATATCCAGTAACAATCTCAAAAATTTCAGATTTATGGAATAGCAGGACATAATTATTTGTTGTCAAACATTTTTGGTGTGTTTAGTAATTTTCGCTTAAATATATATCAAGTTAGCCAAATTCAAAAACAAATGTCTCTCCTGAAAGTAACCTAAGAAAGAAGCTTTGTGCAGGAAATGAAGTTATTATGTTTACTCTTTATCGTACAATTTCTGTACAGCTTCTCACTGTTTAAACTTTTCTAAGACTTCTTTCTGATCACAACTAGCCGCATTACTCGCCGTATAATTAGTATAAAAAAGAAAAGAAACATGATGTCCCACTTTTAAGAATGAAAGAATAAGCAAATATTTTTAATGTTATCAGGTAAAAATATTTCTTAAACATGTCGCTTGTCAACAAAAATGTACCTATTAACAATATACGATATCTTAAATGAAATTTAAATAAAAAAGAACAACATCATTCAATTTTAGTTGTTAACACTTAAGTGATGAAATATTTAAGCTTGTTTTATTGCAATTCTGAGCTTTGATGTTAAAATTGTTTGGCTGAATAATTAAATTGTGTCCATTGGGTGCAGTCAGCGCCCGGTGGGAATTATTGCTTTTGGCTATCAATTGCATTATGTCAATCAACACGTACCTTTGCCTATAAATCAGTCAACTGTGTTTTACACTTAACTCCATATATTTATTGTTCTCCCCCCTATGGTATGTGTATCACACACAAACACACACACACACACACATATATATATATATATATATATATATATATATATACGTGTATGGGTATCTGCGCAGTGGGTCAGCGTCTGACCGTGATTGGTTGTAGGTTCAATTCCCTTTCAGCGCGGCGTTGAGCTCCGCCAGTCAACCCGCAATGTCTAGAATTCGAGGGAAAGCAGAGTATGGAGTTTCTTTGCACTAGCTACTTCCTGTCTACCCTGCCATACAGATCAAAAGCGTGACACTAAAAAAAGAAGCATGAACGTAACGTCGCGAAATAATTTAATAGAAACACACCTCGTAAGGTCATACATGTTATGTAAAATCCTCTACTTTACTTACCTAATAAAAATATTATAGAAATCTTAACCTAAGCTCAGAGCTTATGCTCAATTAACATAATTTATTTACTCACCTATATTTTATTTAGTAAATAAAAAAAATATACAAGAGTTTATTTTCCAGACATTTTTTTACTCTGTAAAGAAATATATAGGTGGTACTACTTTATCACTGGAGTACTAGTTGTAAAATCTGATAAGCATGCCAATTAAAACAAGTTTTTTTTTAATTCGTTCGATAGGCACATTTTTGTTAGGATAAACGCAGGAAACTTCTTTAGAGAAGTAATTTTATACGTTACAGACGAGTGAACATATACCGCATGTTGTTAAAGCTTAATACTTTATGAAAATTGCATAGATTTTGTTTGGAACTGTTATGTTCACAACAATTTGAGAGTGTTTGCATAATTTGTTAAAACTTTTATTACTCTATCATTTTGCCGTCTGTAATATTTTCATAGCTGGAAATACTAAAATGTAAATGAACAATAAGACCGTATATTATTAAAATATTTTTTTCATATTTTTATATCATTGTTTTAGTTACGTTTGCATTAAATTTAAACAATAGATATTTACAACATTCCAAATAGAAACTATGCTTACAAAAATTTTAGGGAAAATCTCATTGCATATTGTGGCTAGTTCTTTTTTTCATATCATAGACATGAAAAAAAATTACTAACTCAAAACTATGAAACTTTACTTTTATCTAAATATACATATAAAAGTAAAACACACATTACGAAATATCAAAAGCTGCTTATGTACGAAACAAAATTTGGGAGGGGGACATTCGTGAAAAAGGATTTGGCTACAGGGTAAAATTTAAGAGTTCTAAGGGATCTCACAAGTTATTACGAAAGTTCTTAAATTTGGATTCCCACCTTGAAATTTTACACAGATGTAGTTTGTATATGTTCTTTAAGAACAAATTCCGTGACAAGGTCAGATTAAGGAAGGTTAAGGGCTTTTGGAACTTGGAATAAAGAACTTTCATACAAACTTGCAAGAAATACTAAATAGGATTCTATGCGGAGTCATACAAAATTTCAAGAAATACTGAATAAGATTCTACAAAAGTGCTTAAAATTAGAAGAGAAATAGAAGAAAATAAAGATTGAGTAAGGTTTGTTTAAGGGAATATTGTATTAAGAATTTGTCTTGAACTGTCAACACACACCAACTGATTACTTGGAACATAAGATGACAGACGAAACAGAAAATACAAATAAATTATATTTTGTTACAATATAATAATTTTTTTTAAAGAATATCTCAAAATGTGGATATATGCGGTAAAAATTTTCTGATTGCTAAAATATAAGAACTAGCACTATATTTTCTCTTTATTATACAGACAAAGTGATGAGTAAGAGCTAGTATATATAAATAAAAATAAATTTGTGAAATGTATTTACGCCCAACTGTCTTACTCTACCTACTAAATTTGATCATTCTTTTTCTTTTGTGTTCGTTTTTATCAAGACAATGTTTGTACATTGTCTTATAAAAATATAAATTGAAACCTTTTTTTAAATCTCATAATATAAGAGTAATAGTTATTGACACTAACAGTTTTAAATAAACCAGAGTAATTCTATAGAACGAGACGTTCTTTTAAGAAAAAAAGTAAAAAATATAGAAGCTACAATCATGAAAAAATTTAAAGGCAAAAAATATGCTTATTTCCCTTTTCTTACGTTAAATGCGACCGTATTGTAAAAGAAAAATTTAGTCTTATTTATTTTTTCATTAAACTAAAATAGCAAAAAATAAGGAATTATAACATTTCCAGTAATTTCTAATATGGCGGGGATTGGCATCTTTGGTAAATCCTAAGTATCTATGTACTAGGGATATTTCAACTAATTCGAATTTATCATAGGTTATATTTCTTAACTCCGTGTCTAGAGTAAATAAGGCAGTACGAAGGTCGTCAGATCCGCTAATCATTATTATAAAATCCAACTATTTTCATTACTGAAATCTAATAGTCGCCTTTTGAAACGTTTTACATTAAAAGTTTTATATTGAAATACTTATTATTAATAAATTAAAAAATGTGTTTTGGAATGTAAATGTGTGTAAAAGAACATAAAACTGATGGAAAAATATATTAATAAATAACCTTTATGCTAACACACTTAAGCATACAACCTTTATTGCTTCCCAGTAAAAGAGTAAAGGAGGAATTCTATAAAATTAATGAAAATACCTTTCAATATATTGCATACTAGCGAAATATTTAAATATATTATTTCAGAGAAAATGGTATAACAATTTCAGTATACTAATTCGGTTTACCTACTAAATTTACCGTAGTGATAATCAAGTATAAGGTAATTTATGTAGCCACATACATTCATTAAAGGGATACCTATAATTTATTGACTTTTCCGGATATAATTGTTACATATATAACATTTAACATATTTTCTAAATGGAAATTATTTAAAATTATAATATAACATTCGAGTTAGTCTGTTCGGTCTGTCTGTTTCAAATGTTTCTTGTAAAAAGTTTTCATCGCATTCATAAAGTACCTTTGCGTTTCAAGCAGTCGGAAGCAAAAGTATTGTACGGAAATGAAAACTGAGTCGATATAAAGTATGTGATGGTTAATCACATATTCTTTATAATCGTATTTATATCGTTATAATCGTATTTAAGTTCCTATAGAAAAATATAAAAATTAACACGACATCTTCACTTGCTACGAAGGTTATAGTCGTTATGACAGATAATAGATTGGAAAACTAATAGACGATATTTTGGCAGAGTGTATACCGCACATCGATTAACTGTTAAGACGGCAGTTTTACGCAGACATTTTGTTCTCGGGTTGATCCCGCGACCCTGGTGACCCGGGACGCCCCTCCTACAGGGGCCTCCTAGGGGCGGGTCTCCTCCCCATGTCTAAGGAGCATGTTGAGACGGCTGATACTTTCACAAAGCCATTTAGACTTACCGTACCTATAGCTAGGGGTATACGTGAACGTTTATAAAATATATATAGGTAGGTGCCGAAGCAGGGGCGATTCGAGCTGAATTTCATGAACGCTATTTCATTATTCGTCTATCGTTTCAGATTCTTATTTTTATACAGTGAATACCTACATACAGGCACATAAATAAACCATACAAGGGTGATATCAATTTAAAAAATTTAACGCGTTAATTCTTTTAACATAAGTATTTCTACTCGTAATGCTATTGCGATACTAGAAGGACTTTCAATTATGTTCTGTTGATGCGTTATCTATGCGAATGTTAATTACATATTTATTTTGTAACACCACCTTACTACACCAATTTCACCATAATGAAAATATAATACATTTATCATATCAAAATTAGACTTTTTATTTGTTTAGGAATACTTGTCACATACTACTAATGAAAGAATTATTTCATACAGAACTAAGCGCCAGCATCAAACGTGAAAAGATTGTTGAAATCTGCGAAGGATGTGGTCAGAAGATTCAAGACCGCTATCTGATGCGCGTAGGTGAACTATCATGGCATGAGCACTGCCTGAGCTGCTGCGTGTGTGGCTGCCCCCTTGCACACACCTGCTACACAAGAAACGCCAAGCTCTATTGCAAACCCGACTACGACAGGTAGGCACATATCACGTAAGATTACCTACAATGTAAAGTACTATTATTGTTATAGTGTGGATTAAAGAGTATCTACTTATAATACAGAATATTTTAATGAATTTAATTTAAAACTTGCGAATTTAGCTTGCGTGCTTGCGATTTGCAAAGCGAAATGCTGCGCGTTTACCTTATTAGTGCGTGATGGTTTCAATTTTTCTCAGATTATTCGGTGTCAAATGTACTCGTTGCGGCGACCGTCTGCTGCCACAGGAGATGGTCATGCGTGCCCAGCAATATGTGTTCCATATACAATGCTTTGTTTGCGTTATGTGTTGCCAACCATTGCAGAAAGGAGAGCAATATGTTATTAGAGGTGGCCAAATATTTTGCAGGCAAGATTTCGAAAAAGAGATGTACCTTATGCAGCATGCAGAAGATGATATGATAATAGATGATTCGGAACGTCCCCGTGATGGTAGACGCGGACCAAAGCGACCAAGAACTATTTTAACGTCAGCTCAAAGAAGACAATTTAAAGCTTCTTTTGAAGTCAGTCCGAAACCTTGCCGCAAAGTGAGAGAAGCACTCGCAAAAGATACGGGCTTGAGTGTAAGAGTTGTTCAGGTCTGGTTCCAAAATCAGAGAGCTAAAATGAAGAAGATTCAACGCAAAGCGAAACAGGAGGGTGACAAGGGCAATGACAAAGACAAAGATAAAGACGAAAAGAGCATTAAACAAGAGTCACCTTCAAGCGAACATGGAAATTACTTGGGACTTGATGCTGCCTACTCGGCCTCCAGCCAGCCTCTCAATCCAAACCTGCCCTACTCTCCAGATGGTAAGCTTATTTTATTAGTTCATAGAATAAAATTATTTTGTACAAAGAATTCACCTTTGATTTAATTATCCAACAGATAAGCTAAATCGATTTTTAAATATCATATTATATTAAAAGTAGCCTATAAGATAAATAAAACTAATCACAACAGTTATTCGTATGGTTCCCCTGCTATGTGTCAAAGAACATTTTTTAGATTATAAAATGAACTTGATGTAAACTTAACATGTAGTTTATATTAAATCTTTGACTGACTTTGATTCAAGTTAAAATACAACAGTGACATTAAAAAAACATATTTGTAATTTTATATTATTTCGAAATTATGTTATAGAATCTAAGTAAAATTAATACCATCAACAACGACAATTTGTAAACGAGATCGGTTGTGGATTCGATTATATTAAAATGATTAGCATTTTTTTGTTTTGGTGATACAAAGCACAGCGTTGAGGGAACTCAAGTGGTGGAAACCATTCAACACGCAATGTCTTGAAACTAGATCAACAAACACAAAACATTAAAAATATATAAATACCTACTTAAAAAATATTTGACCAAATTCTAACACTTTATAGCACAGAAACATAGAGATACAAGATATGTTTTTTTTGATACACGAATTTTACGACTAACATGGTGAATCCTAAAATGTTTTCCATAATTGTAATTTACAAATTATTTGGTACTAACTAAAAATGTATATTTCAGACTATCCGACGCACTCCGGAGACAGTTTTTGCAGCTCGGATATATCACTCGATGGAAGTAATTTCGATCAGTTGGACGAAGGTGCTTCGGACACCATGAGCTTGCAGAATTTGGAAGTTCCCCATCATCCCCACCAACACGCGTCACACGTGTCCCATGAACCTCTTAATCTCGGTACGGGTGCTGTAGTCAACCCTATTGATAAGTTGTACCTAATGCAAAACTCTTATTTTAGTACAGATCATTGATTTAATGCCAACCGCGCGGTCCAGCCTAATAGCGACGCGCGGCAACGCATATATCCTATGGATTTTTCTAGGTGTACAGCAAATAAAACTAGTCAGATTAGTACATCTACGGAAAACAATGATTCATTGTTACGCTACGATTTCTATTCGACACTGTAAATAACTTTGAATACCTGTAAAGAAACATGCTGATGCCCGACATTAGACAACACTAACAAATACTAAAATTAGATTATATCAGCATGGTATATCTATAGCATTGTAGATATTAAAAAAATTATATATATCTTATTAATATATTATGTAAAAAATACATATTTTTTGGCTATTTATAACTTAATATTAATTAATGTTTTCTGTTTGTTTCTAACATTGGGAATTTTGTAAATTTTAACATAACAATGACAAATCGTAACTTTAAATAATGTAACTTTTGTAATTAGGTACTGGAGCTAAAATGTTATGGCTCGCTCGATTAAAATGAGGAAAAAATATTATGCTAAAAATTATAATAATTTCAGATGTTGTGTTTATACTTACGGAAAAATGAGAAGAAAATTATTTTTTCCTAAATATTGTTTTATTTGTACATAAAGAGAGAAGAATCACAACAATAAATTATAAGAAAAGTTACATAATCTATAAAATATAATATATGTGTAATTTTTGAGTTACCAAATAAATAAATTAAGCGAAGAAATAACATTAAAAATAGTCAAATTACACACTGTTATACTAAAATTGTACATATAATATATTACATATAAAAATTTTTGTTATCTATTTCATAATATGTAAATATGTACGTGTTCTAGTCTACTGTTGTCGCAGATTCGAAAATTGTATTGATTTTCTATATAACATTTATATAATAAGGAATAATTATCTTTAAAAAAAATAACTATTACATTACAAGTTTGTATTTGTTGTTCCGCCAGTTGACATTTAGCTTATACAACTATTCATTTTACGAGTAAGAATATTATAGTACTAAAATATAGTCTCCATGTTGCAGTGTGAATGTTTAAATTCCTAATAAACACCTATGTATATTTAAATAATTTCGCTGAGATATATCAAAGTTACCGTCGTCATATCCTGATTATTATTTGTAGACCATACCCGTTTCATTATAATACCATTACCTCTATTTGTACATACTATACTTATATAAAAATTGTAATTATTGTTAAATGTTATTGTAGCTCACTTATACGTGTTTTTTATTGACTGCAAGTAATGTCTATTTATATCCCTAATTCACAGAGAATTTTGTTTTTATGAAACGACTGGGAAATTAATAACAACAATTATTACCATGTTAAATACTTTAACTGTTACTGACCGAGTAATTCGTAAGCAGCGTAATTGATTCGCTCACAAATTATTTTGGTAAATAACATTTGCTCTTAAACCAGTCTTGTACTACTTGTTACCTGCACAATAATAGAGAAAACTTACTTTGTATTGAAAAATTATATTTTAAATAGATGAATCTGAATGTTTAATGTAAGGTTAGGTTCAATAGACATGTATCTGCATTTGTTAAATAGACATTTAGCGTTATTACCAAGCAGTTTAATTTATTTGGCGCTATCGATTTATAAAGTAGGCGGTTTTTTGCCAGTTTTAACCCACTTTTGTCGGTAAGTACTAAAAATATTGTTCCATTTCTCCTCAATGTTTATTACGTTAAAATATGTTTTAGCTCTTATTATTAAAATGTTCAAATTCAAATTTAGAATACAGTTTTTGGTTCATTACGTAAGAACTATCCACTCTGATTTTAAAGTCGTCTTACTTTATAAATGGATGGTGAGTTTGTAAAACTAATTTATTCTCACATTTTTTTCTGTAGTGTATTTATAAAACTTAGCAACAAGATGAATGCTTTATCATTTTTGTTATAATTTATTACGCATACCTAAACAGTTCTAGTCAAACGGCGTGCCAATGTAGAATTAAGTAATTGCCAAATTTCGTGTTAACTGATTTAATTAAAAAAACGCCGTTATTTTATAAATCTATGTAAAATAAAAGGTGATTTAGATAAATTTGTTTAATTGCCCCGCTTACTTAACGTTATCTAGCCATATATATTATATTAGCCTATATGGAAATTAATTTTATTTACAATAAAAGCCTAAATGGTCGAAAATTTGAATATTTTACTGAATTCCCTCCGAAATAAGATTTTTTCATTAAAAAATATTCTGTACGCTGAAGTAACTAATAACTTTTCTTAATTCTTTTTATAATTATTAAACAATACTTCTGTCACCATCACCATGATTCACGATCAAATTAGTACATACATAACCTAATAATATATATATCTTTGTTATCCCGACATTTTAATAACTTTAAAAAATGTGACGAGATGTGAGATTTTCATTTATTAATTTTCTTCCGTGATAATTAAGGTCAATATATATATATATATATATATATATATATATATATATATATATATATATATATATATATATATATATATACGTTAATATATAGGTAATGGAAGCAAAAGAACCATTCAAAAGTTAATTCCTCTGTCTGTTCATCTGTTCGTTTGTACCTCCATCAATTGGTAATAATTTTAAAAACCGAAATTCATAAATTTATTTTTATATTGATAACTAAGATCTAGATAGAAATGATTTTTGTATGGTAAGCTTAAAGCTAGGAGCATCATATTTGATAATTTTATCCCGATATTCAATTTATTTCTTGTAGGAAAAATAAAAAAATTACATCGATAACTTGCAAACTCTTTCCAATCCACTTAGTAACGTTAACTACATACAAAAAAAACAAAAAGAATTATATATACTCTAATTTCATAAGAATTCAATAATTTATCTTAAATTTTAATATTTTAAGGATGTGTAATAAACGCTTTCGATAGTTTTTTGTCAAATTTGTTTGGAAAATCTAACTTACTGACTTCTGAAAATTACGTACTATTGAAAGTTGTTTTGTTCGTTTAGTCTAACGTTTTCTATTTTTTTAAACTAAAATGTTGACTAAATGTATAGGAGAGAATATATTCATAATTTATAAATTAGTAGTAAAAAAATAATAAAGATAATCAATTATTAACTATTAAAAGCATGCAGTTACAACTAAAAATCTTTATTAATTATGTTACTCTATCAGTTCTTACAATATTTTGACAATCAATAATGTATTGGTGAGAATGAAATAGACACTTCAGTCTATTAACAAGGAACCGCTCAAAACTCCCTTTAAACAGGCCCTACCTGGGACGCAAAGCTGAAAGTCCTGGTTCAGGAAATTTGGCGAAATATTTCCTTGGTAGTTATAAAAATAATAATGGGCAGAGAATCTACGTGGACAGCCGTAGTCACTCTCGACAGTTATAGTGGGAAACCTTGGGGGACCACAGTAGACCTTGCTCACAGCCCACAGAGACAACAGCGCCAAATCTGTGGAGGTGCTTTAGGTGATTTTGGTCTCCCAGACCCACTAAGTACACGGGGCCTAAATAGATTTTTATGTAGAGCGACTGCATATGGGCTTCGGCTGTGATAGCATTACATTATAACGAATAATCGAATCTGAATGCGATTTCATGAACTTTCCGTTTTGTCGAAGATGGCAGTCGAGGGTGGGTAAAAATCCCGTATAACTCAATTTCTAGACTATGTATATTTAACGGATTTTCCTTGCGTGTTAAAAATAGAATTTTGCTTAACTATTTGTGTTGGACTCTTTCATATTCTTTCTAATATCATTTCACAGTATAAAACTACAGAAATTTTAAAGCGGTTTAATTATTAAGAACAGAAAAAATATAAGAGTGAATTAAAAAAACTAATATATTCAATTCCTTTTTTATGTTCGGTGCTATATAACTATTAACAAATTAGGTAACCATCTATTTCATAGAACACAGGTAATTAAAATACGTAGGTAAGTGGCACCTTTTCCACTACTATAAATTTATCTATTCAACGCCGGGCGTTGTCTTACCAGAGCAGAGAAACGTGCATAAACTTGTAATCATTTTTCATCATTGCAATCATCTTGTAATAATTCTTCAACATTGCAATCATCTTGTAATCATTCTTCAACATTGCAATCTTCTGAGTAGGAATCGAACCCACAACCAACCGAGATTGCAGTCAACCGGTATCTCACTGCGCCACTATCTAATTTACCATTTATTTAATGAAGAATATACAAAAATAAATAGAATGAACAGGTTAATAAAGAAAACTTTATTGGTAGTACTTTTAGCTTACGTTCAAACTATCTGTTATATCAATTGAACAATTGAAATGAACAATACATATACCTGCCGACCGTCTACCGGCTTATAAAAATCTATAATTTACAATTTAATTATTAATTTATGATAATCACTGTATAGTAATAAACATTATAAAAGTATCAACAATATCCCTTTTTCGGTAGTAATACGAACTAAGAGACGATCATAATAGTTTGTGGGTCGATAGCCGGTATTCATTTTAAAAGAATTTAATATTGTAATTATGCTTGCGTTTATTTTTTTCTATGTCAAATTAATTGTTATTATTAATGTATAAGCAATATTAAACAAATTAGTTAAATTGGCTTATCTTCGCTTTTATATGAGCTTAAGAAAATGCGTCTATCGCACAAATATAAGTTGAGAGAATTTTTTTTTACAAATAGGTTATTTTTAGATACTGTATAAAAGAAAGATTTTGTACTATTAATGATTTCAAGTATATAATAATTTAATTTCTTATTTTTTACGCTATATACAAAAATAATTAAATGACGTATTTTCACGAACAAGAGGCTACGGTAAAGTAAACATTTAATAATTTAAGTTTGTCTGTTCCTGTCCTATCAATCTCATATTCTAATCAATCTCATATTCTCTCATTTAATGTTACATGAATGATATAAAATGCGTGTAGGACACTTACGCACATGCACAATTCGCGAACAAACTTACGTACCTATACGTTCAACATATGTGAGTCTCATAATAATATATTTTACAAATCCTAAAAATGCTTTTAAAATGTGTTATATTTAAAATATAAAAACATATATTTTATATAAAAATATCATAACTAATCAATAAGATTGGAGGCTGTAACACAATATTAAGTTCCTTAACATTAGCGACATCTCCCACTTTCTAATGCGATTTTTTTGATTTGGTAATTATGTGGTTTATCAGGTCGATCCATTAAAATGCCGATAGATGGCGTAATCGCAAAAACATAATTATACATCAATACTTTCCAAAATCTTAAGGTATTACCCACATTTTAATATTATTTTTAATTTCCATATAACGAAAGAAAGTAACATTATACATATCTGCTATAATAGTGATATCAATACGATTAGTTACCTTACGAATTTTGATGAAAACGAACAGTAGCCAACTTGGTTGGTACCTAAGTTTATAAGGAGACACATACATAATACATTTTTAAATGCTGAAAAATAATGACAACATTTCCTACCATTTCTATTTGTTAAACATCACAATTTGAATTCAACATTTTAGTGTTCGCTACGCAGAGGTACTACTGACTTATGTAACAGGACATACAATAAACAATTTTTGCTGAGACGCTTATTCTATTCATGTTGTGAAATAAAGAAACAATGAGAAGAATTTACTAAGAATATAATAAAGGAGAACATTAAATTAAGCCAAAGCACTATTATCAGCAAGTTAGGATGGTGATGTCCATTGCCATGTAGTATTTGACTAATTAAGTTGAAAGTAGCTACATAAAAAACCATGACATTTGTCACGATTCTCACAATCCAAACTATAGGATTCAAACACCAGAAACTATTTAAAAATTTGTAAACAAACATCCATTTTAAACGTTTTGTTTTTAGTTTTTGTTTATGTGTTTTATGACCGCTGTATCTTAAACCTTTGTTACATTAAAGAAGTACTACAAAATAAAACATATTTTGGCAGAAAAAAAATTTAATAACCAATACAAATGTTGTTTTATAAGGTTTAACTTAACAGTAAAAAGATTTTCATGCACTTACAATATAGGAAAAAAAATGTGAAAATTTTGTGAAATAAGTAAATATTAAACACAATAGTTATAAAGTATATTAGTAATATTTTCAGTCGAAATAGTAATATGATTAGGAAACAGAGTTAAAACAATATTAAATTAATCTTAATATACTATCTACTATCAAACAGACGTGGTTGGCCAAATTCGCTCATTTATTCAGTGTTCAGCACATAGAAGTATATAGGTAACAGAAGATTAAATTTGTCATGAATACAAGACTTGAGGTTCCTTTAAATACAAAATTTGTGCGAAAACTTATCGTTTAGAAATCACCTATCTATGGATTGCAGAATAAGTCAATTTGTCTCTATACACACACATGAAAGTATGAACAAGCAAAAGTGCATCTTACATTACGTAAACATAAATTACATATAAAACAGCAGTAAACATTAGTTATTTAAGAATGAATACAAAAAAATGCCTTTGAATGATTACAAAATTTGTACCGAATGTAAATTTTTTAATCAAGCCATAATAAAATAGCAATGTTTACAGATTAGTGCTGGTATAATAAATTGTTTTGAATTTTATAAAGTAAAAAAATATACGAAATGCATGACAATTACATTAGGTATATGTTCGGTAAACAGCATATTTTGAATTTGATTAATTATATTTTTACATTTCATTAGATGATTTATTTTGATTAAAACTAATACAAGTTAAGAAATAGTTAAGGATAAGCAAATAATTTATAAAGAAATTGATGTTGTCGATAATCATATACGTATATCGACAACTACTCTTAGTTTAAACCTTAAGAGCATCATTCAGCATACAAATAATGAAAACTTATTCCTCAAGTTCTCAAAAATCATAGAAATAAATGTATCGACGTTATAATTAATTACGAACCAAAGCCACTCCCCAGAGCCTGCTGGCGAGCTTCCTTGCATTTTTTTGAATTTCTTCCTAAAATGCATATCCAGCATTGATCCTTCCCACTCGAGACTTAAATCCGAGCAAGTACGAGAGTCCGAGACAATTATACGACCTTTTTAATATCCTCCGACCATCGGCCTTTCCTAGTCTTTAATTGTTTTACTTGTCACCAAGTCACCACAATGATTACTCGTGAAACATCACGACTTAAACCTGGCATTTCATGTGCACACTGGCCATGAAGTCACTGTTGATGTCCCACATCGAAATGTACGCATTTACAAATCTTAAGTCCACTCTGGCCGTGATAATGTGATTCTGAGATTCTTATAGTGTAAGTGTTCCGCAGAATTAACAATGACATTAGCGCTCCGAATACTAAGGCGCGCATATGTAACACCGTCTAATCGACGTTATTACCATTGAGATTAAGAGCAAACTCACTACATTACATGATCGTTACAGTAATGCGACTACTAAGACCCGCTCTCGTTTCATTCAAGTATGAAAATAATTATGAATAGAGGCTTACATCATCAAAGTAAAGGCAAAAAGCTCCAATAAACTACTACTTCTCTGTGTAAAAGATGTTTTATCACGCGATCGTGTTATTATAGTCTTTTATTTTTTTACAACAATATTATTTGATTTTTACCTTTACTTCTACGATGAGCAACTCTCTCCTTCCTTTCAAATTACAAAATTGTTGCATTGGATATGTTAGAAATTTGAAAGGAAGGAGAGTTTTTAGTTTTAGTTTAGTATATTTTAATTTTGTATTTACAAAATCTAAAGAACTTAACCAAGGTTATGCATACACAATATGTAAACGTAATTAATTTTAATCGAGGTCAATCTTCTCTAACAGTAACGAGTAGTTAAAGGTTAAGTTGTAATTTGAAAGTTAAGCATGTGTAGGAATTATATAAATTCTTAGCCTATACAGTCATTTTTTCCTTGTTCCTAAATAAATAGTACTCTGGTAAGATGATAAACGAACTGTGGTCTACTTTAAATTAATCATTTAGATGCAAGATATACCTTCAGTTTCCTTTACATTACGCCTTACTACATTAACCTAAAACTAGTGTTGCAATATATTAATACCCAATAACTTTATCAATACCTATTATCTACAAATATTATTATAAATTATCTAGTACTACAAATATTTTCACTAATTTCGAGGGGTTGAAGACCACTATGAACTTTCGCCTTGTTCTTACATTTAACAAACGTAAAGATAGGCCACTTTGAAATATTAATCGGAGAAATTTATTTCATGTATAAATATAAGTCAAGGAAATTATTTAAAAATATTTTTGATGGATTTAAAAGCTACAGTATTAACTCGTATGAAAAAAGTAACTAAAACAACACTTATTATCTACGTCCTAAAAATACGACCTATGCTATTTTGAACACGATTCAAGAAGATACTTATGTTAGTATAAAAATATGTAATAATTGTTTTTATAAGAATATACTTTAAGTTGAATTTTAGTAACGAGTTTCAGTGCATTGAAAAATATATTATATAAACTACCAAAAGGGTAAAAATTGTCTGAAATGCTTAAACCGTATACAAACATATATAGCTTTAAACGTGTGTATATTAGAGCATGCTAAACATATATTATTTGGTATTTAAAAGGAAAATTTTGTATTAATTATTTTTGTTTACTATTTTGTCTAATTGTATTTTGATTCTGGAATTTTGGAATTACAAAAACATTAACTTTTGCTCCTGTTCAGATCCAACCTTACTGGTTGGAAACTTACTAATGAACAATTAATATAATAATTAACAACTTGTATATAATAAATGCCTACTAACATTATGCACATATTTCTAATAATTAACTACTGAATACTACAATTCTGCATTTTTTCCTTAAATTTTACTAACACTAATTAATAATCACTAATTAATAAAAAAAATCACGTTTCTGGAACGTTTTCAGGATAAAAATCAATTAAGTGCCACTTTAAAATAATCGTATTGTATAAAACTTGCTTGCTAAAGCATATTCTAAATTACAAAGTAAACAACAATTGGCCTAATGAGTGTCTTTTCCATACACGTGCTAATTAACTAACTCTTTTTCCATATACGATTTAAGCTATAAAAAATTTCAAAATCAAAATTTTCCATATCATAAATTTATATTAATTTCCGACGTGCAAAATATATATCATATCTCTATTTCTATCCTAGTACTAGCTATATCTATCTAATAATCTAAAATACAGAGGTGGGCTATACAGTTGAGCGGAATTTAATAAATCATATAAAAAACTAGCTCTGGAAAGAAGAAATTTATATATAGTAAAGAAAACAATTACATATTATTTTTAAAATAACAAACACCGTGACTTTGTGTATATTTTCCTCCGATCCTATCGACATTTGATGCTTCCCAGATTTTACAATCAAGGTCGCAGAGATTCCCAAGATTCAAACTGACTGACCCACGATCTGATCATACTTTCACTCGGATATTATTTTAAATCATGTATCAATTATACTATTACCGAAATAGACGCCACTTTTACACAAAGATCACTGCTCACCGGTGAAACCTTCACTACCAGCACCTCGCGCCCGATTATTTGTCACGAGTAATAAGATTTTCAAATTCATACGCTTTTCTGGCCCACCTGTATCTACCTATCGAAGAATTACTCCAGACTATTAATGCATAGGAAAATGCACGTCGGTTTTTTAAATTTAATAATTAGCATAAAAATATAAATAAAAACAGCCAGGCCACAGCTTAAGTGTCAAGACACTCCGTCGACTGTTTTTCGACGGAAATCGAGACATTGCGTGTTGAGTGGCGAACTCTAGCCACGCTTTGTCTTAACAGAGTGGAGAAATGAAAAATATAGATATATTTTATTGAGTGCATTAGTTATTCTATAATATATAAATATCCTACATTTATAATATAAAAAAATATATTAACAATTATTTAATTAATATGTGACTAAATAGATAGACATCCAACGAACTTACATACATAGCACTATCCTATAGCAGAAAATCTTTAGACAAATATGTACTCTTTTGTTTTATTATAGAAATATAACAATGAAACGCTAATTTCCTTTTTTAGATATTATAGCGCAATAGATTTATCTGTTTTAATATTTTCCGTGTATTCGCATATGCATCTTGTTAACGACAAGGGAAGATTCAATTGAATATTTGCTAGACATTTTTATGCTTACTTTGTTGAAATGAATTTGTTAAAAGTTTTAAAAAATTCGGACTTAGTGATTTTTTAAAATAAAATGTACTACATATCTTTGTTTGTTAAAATGTCTCGTTTAAAGTTGTTAAATATATTGAGGCTATGACCAAATGTTCATATTGCTAATAGAACACTAGAAAATATTACAAGACTTCTAGATTTTTTCACTACGTGGTCTATTCTAGTTTCTAATTCCAAAATATCAGTAAAAAATAGTTTAGAGGTCAATTGCAATATTAATGTTTTATAGAACATTAATATTGCAATTGAATTGAGAAAGATTTGTAAGATTGTAAAATAAAACGACACCTTAAGATAGTATTCAAAGTGTACGTACTTTCTCTAAACAAGATTATCCAATTTATAAACTATTGTGATAACTATCTAATGTATTTAACTTACCGTAAGAATATAAAATAACCTACTAAACTTTAAAAATATTGGAATAATGGAAAGATAAAAGATAAAAATTGGCCTCTTGTAGTTATTAAGTGCTCCTGTCAGCTATCAGTATTACATCAAAATGGGATCAACTGTTTGTATTAAGGCCAGAAATGTGGCTTCAAATCATTTCAAATGTGGATTCAATCATTCAGTTGGATAAATAGTACATAAAATACAAGAAATAAAAAACCAAACTGTACGCATAAAATGCATAAACTCGACCAATTGAAACTTTAACACAACACACACAAAAAAAAGCAGCTTCCCGCTTTATCCCATATAGCAGGGTAATCAGAGACAACGCAGTGTCAAGACACTCCGCTGACTGCTTTGCTCCTGAAATCAAGATATCACGTGCTGAGTGGCGAACTCAACGTCGCGCTTTATCTTGCAAGGGCGGAGAATATAAAAAATGTCTCAATTCATCATCTTAATCAAAGCCATGTCTTCTCACATTTGCAGTCAAACGCTGTGCCACAGCGCCACAATGGCCTTACAGTTAATTTAGATTATGAAAGTATTGTTTAAATAATTTTCTTTAAAAGTTTCGTTGGGAGAAGATTGACCTACACTATTCTAATAAATTAATATTTTTACTTAAATAATAACAAATAAAATAAATCAGAAATAACACTTACAAATATGACGAAAGACTAAAATACTTTCTTGTTACCTAACTTCAGTTTTTAGTAAGTGATTGTGAACAAAGAAGCTGAGTGTGAACATCATTAGTACTGTTGAGTCAATCGCCATATTCGTTTTAGGTTTGCTAATAAAATTAAGTTAAAAATAAGTAAATATTTAAAGTTCAAATTTCTGTACTTCTCCCTTTTCATACGGGCCTTCTATCAAAGGTTTATGTGGCTTCATATTATATATAGGAATAAACATTTAAAAATGACTAAAATCGTATGAAACTAAATTGACGAATTTTATAATAATCCCAGTAAAATAAAATTAAACGAAGATAAAATTCATAAGTTAAATAAAACAATATCCATAACGATCTCAAGCCACAAAACCCTAATAGTCACTGACGCGTAAAGTTATTTTAGTTATAGTCTTCGAGCTTGCGATTGTTTGAAGAATTTTGATATTATTAGTAGAAAGAATATCCATATAATATTAAATATTAGAAGGAAAATATTCATTCAAAAATTCACTATTCAAGGTTTTTATAATCTGGATGGTTTTTTTTCACAAATTATATTTTATTATAAGACTCATTAAGAGTACAAGAAACAAATTAAATATATTTACGCTTCAGTGTTCGTACTAAGATAGACCCGCTTAGAAGTACGAGAAGCTAAACATATTTCAGGTGGCCACTTCATCATTGCTGGCTTCAAACTCTAACTTGACATCCCCACTTAATCCTTCCACGTCCACTTCGTTTTCCGATGCATTCAACATGTTTAATGTCACCTGTAAAATGTAAATCGTATATTGATATGGAACTATGGACTTATCTGAACAATATAAAAATATAATTTCTATTTCGTATTAAAACTGTTTTTTTCTAGAATATAAAAAAATAAAAGGACTTAATTTTATTTTAATATAAAAATAATTATATGTAATATTTTACTATTAAAGTGTTATTCCACACGTAGGATTAGAAAACATTTTTAAAAAACGTATAAAATTTTTTTGAACGCAGCAGATTAGAACCCACGCCTCTTGGAAACTGTCCAAGCGATCTGACCGGTAAGCGATGCATTCAACTACCAGCCGCGTCGAAAATCTTATACGTTTATGTTACAACTTGTTTACGTTGTTAGCATCTCCGTGAAGTCGTCCTTTCATGTGTCAAGAGAGAATACTATTTATTTTAATTTTTTATACGTTTTTTAAAAATGTAATTATATGTAACATTTGTTAATATTTAAAAAAAAATCATTAGTGGTTTAGCAAGCTCCGTGTGATTAATAATGTTTGTATTACATACATGAGTATAAGGTTTCCACATAATAGATTACAAAGGAATCGTTTTCAATTAATTTATCAACAATAGCTCAATAACATTAATCAATAAATTTAACAACTTATCATATCAGTAGAAAAACCTTATATTCAATAAAAAAGCACTCAACAGTTCATGTATGTTTTAGTTAGCTTTTAATAGAATTGTTATACACATTATATGATAGTGAATTTATTTGGGATGCATCATTCTTATACCGAAAACCGTGCATAGTTATATAAACAAGTGGTGTTTTTTATTCAGAAGTTTAATATTAAAACACTACATTATCTATCTATTTTAAAGATATTAGACATCCGAGTTGAAATTGAACCCACAAACCTCAGAATCACCGGCAAACAAAGTTATGAGAGTAAAGGAAGACAGTTTTTTATAAGCAAAAGATTGTCTTGTGATTCCTTTATTTTATGATTCCTTTTGATTCAATAACCTATTAATAACTAATAGATATTCTTTTTTAAAATATACTTAATCATTATTATTGTTCTTAATTTTTTTTAACAAATTATTAATATAAGTTTGTTTTCTCTTTTATAAATAAAAGCGTTTCAATTATCTAGAACAAATTAACACATATCTATTTAACTTAAATTAACAATATTATAAGAGAAGTATAAAATGTAAAAATCGGAAATTTATATTTATTAAGTTCCTGCTTAATGAATAACATGGTGAGCTGTCATATTGTATCAAAATGGGACATTGTTTGTGTTAAGGCCAGAATTGTGGATTCAAATCAAACACTGGGTAAATTTTACACAAAATATGAGATATAAAATAAATAACTGTAGGCTTAAATGCATCCACACTTACTGAAATGTTAGTTTATTATATATTTGTTTATTACTAAAAGTATCTACACTCTATAATGAAAATAAATTTGTAAATAACCCTATTATAAGGTTTGATGAACATACATGCATTAGATAAATTGACAGTTTGCCATAATATTATAATACTTAAATATTAATTATAACAATAATATTAAATATTATAATAATTCCTTAGTTTATATTAAATTATGAGTTAATAATTATTCCCAGATTGTTGGTTGTTAGTGTACACTTAAATATGTTCATACCTTTTCTCTATGCGTAGCAAACAAAGAACAAAGCTATCAACATTATAAAAAAGTACACAATATTAGTATATTTGTATTTTTTTTCATTAATTATTAAAAGATTATAAGAAAATTATAACTTTATCCAAACTTGCAATTAGAAAACTACAGATTTATAAATGCATATATGAACTAAGTTTTTTAGATTCATATTATGGCAGACATTGTTGGTTCTAACAAAATGCTCAGGCCAAGACATTGTGCTTCGGGTGAAATAAGCATAAGGGAGAAATAAAGTACTTTGCCCCATTTTAAAAAATATGATTTTTATCTATTCACATTTTTATATTATCTAATTAATTGTTTTTTTTTTTTTCATTTCTTAGGTGGTTTTCTAGAAGTACACTTAATTTCAAGAATATATAATAAATTATTGCAATGTTTGTTTTGTAAGCTGAGAGTTAGGTTGCTTTATTAATTTTGGTTAAAAATATAATTATTTAATATATTAAGCTTTAAAAAATGTATTTGTATAATGATGAAATAAAGGGTGTGAGGCAAAGTATTAAAAAAAATTCAAACTTCACTAACTGAAATAAAATAAAAAAGACAGCACAACAACTATATATGTGAATTTTGCATTAGTTAGTGAAGATTTGAACCTCTGCGTTTTTTCCTAAACCCGTGGTGGATTGAGTCATCGGGGGTACCTGTGGTGGCTGTTGGTGGCTGGTGACAGTACTGCTTACCTGTCTGACTGGTATACCTGCATCTTCAAACGCTTTCTTCCGCAGTGTGGTTCGAATTTGGGATCTGTAAGACATACAAATAAATAAATTATTATTGAGCACAGTGGTGAGACTTTTGCAACTGTCATCATGAAATAAAATCATTTAATTAATCCATTGTAAAAAATTACATTAAAACAATTGGCTGTTTTTTATTTAGTTTCTTCTTATATTATGTATTACAAAAATATTTTATAAAAGTATTAAATATATAGAAAAGAAAATACTAACACTGTCCGGCTTTTAATATGCTGACTCAACTTGTTTAAATCTACGGCAAATCGATGGACACAGCCACGGAGCATCTCCATTTCTTCTTCAGTCCATTTTCCTCTAAAATTGTAAGTACATGGAAAAAGTATTCTATAAATATATGATCATGTAAATGTAACACATAATTATTATGTTGTTTGTTGATATTAAATATTATGTATTTATAATTAACATGTTACAAAATATATATTTACATACCCAGGCTGTGTATCTCCCATAGGGTGCAGAGACATGGTCATTTCTGATAATAAGTTGAAAGCATTACTAGCTTCTTTGAATATTTCACCTACCTAAAAAGAATACATACTGTGTAACTTCAAATTAACCACAGCTATATGATGCTTAAGTTATATAAATACCATGTGCAATTTAATTGAAAACCAAAATGTTAGTGTAGTTAGTCCCATGAAAAAACATGTACATAGACAGTTTTATGGGAACCAGGCTCGAAGATAATTTTGCAGAAAAAAAATTTAGCACACATGTTTTAAAAACATAATTATAGTTCATATTTTTTGAGTCATTTGTCACAAAAGACATTAATTAGTGTTATGGAACTATTATGAAAGAAATATGTTTTAAGATTAAAAACAATAATTTATTTTTTTTATTGCGAAGTCATTTTAATTTTTCTATATTTCCATTAAGTTAATCCTAAGTTTTCATAACACTTGCCAATGTATACACTAGTATAGCTTTGGCCATGTTCACTAGTAAAATATTCTAGTCTATTCTATACTACAGAACACAGCATGTTAAAATTACCACTTAGTGATATAGGATTCTTCATATTTTTACTTTCACTAAATTCGCATTTTTAAAAATTTTAAATCAGTGGTTATGTAAAATAAATCGAAATTAAACAGTTTAAAATTTCGAAAATAAAACTAAGTATTATTTTATCAGTTTTAGATGAAATTGATAAAATATAAAAGCGCAGTCCTACCGCGCACATCTTGTATGCCAGTTGACAGACAAATCTAATTTACTTAGGGTAGGTCATAAGGTTGTTATAATTTATAACTTTAATTTAGATTCTAAAAACATTTCTTTTAGGTAATTTGATATAATATTAGACAGCAGCTGCATAAATAACATCTAACATGTGCCAAAATATTTTACTATACAATTATTTACATAAATTGTAAAAGAATTTGTCTATGTTTAGAATATTTTCAATAATACATTAGTTTTACTTACTTTAGCCGCAGAGTTGTTCATAGCCGTGGCAATTGATGATTTCAGCCTTACAATTTCACAAAAATACAATCAACTTAAAATATACAGACAAAGCCTTTAAAAATTATTTTAAAAATTTGGAAAAAAAACTAAAAATAATAAAAAAAGGATAAAGCTAAATCATTGGCGGGACACGCACAAGACAAAGCAAAAAAGAAAATCAATATATTTGCGCCCTGCGCAAGCCGATATATTGATTTTTAGTGCTGCCAGCTATAGGTAAAATAAATCGTAAACCACAGAGTACATTAGTCATATATCCAAGTAATTAGTTATGTATGTCACAAAAGTATAATGATGAAGGTACAGATTATATGATAAAATTTAATGACATATAATCGAATATATAAAGTGAATAGACCAATATTTTAAAATAATATTTTGACCGATAGGTATATATTTATCTATATCTAGCTACTTATTAAAGTTATAATACTTACCACAGTAGCGGGGCTATTTAATAAAGATTGCATTGGCATTTTATTATTAGGTTTTGTTTTCGAGATGTGCAATAAATTAAAGGTAACACAATGAAATATATAACAATATTTTAGAAAATGAAATAAAATGCTTTTACGCCAACCCAACAATGAACTAAATGTACAAAGAAAATCAATAAATTAAAGTGGCTACTTCCTGGCCTTGTGTTGCCAGTTTTGTTAATTATAAAAGATTCTACACACGTTTAAAACAGCTGAAATATTTATTTAATCTATTATTTTTAAACATATAGTTGTTCTATTAAAAACTGTTGTATGTAAAGAATCATTAAAATTTCAATAAATTAATGTAATATCCGCTGATATTACAAAATTCTCTCAAAATTATTAACGTAGTGTATTTGAATATGTTGAATATTTTTTTAAATCATTCAATTTTACTGTCCATTAATGCCTTAAAATATAAATGCCATTCTTTAGTAATATATGAATAGTTTCAAAATCAAAAATAATGTTAAGCTCATAAAGATTACACCATTATTTTTTTAAAAAAATAGGTTTATTTTCATTAACAATAACATAAATTTGTTTTCTTTTATTATTAAGCAATTCCTAGACAATGATATAATTAAATGATATAATTAAAGTATTTACCAAATTATTTACAATGATATAATCTAAATAATTTGGTAAATACTCTGACAATTTAGAATAATTCTTGCTACAGATAAAGTATGATTGTATAAACTAAAAACCAAACCAAATCAAAGTATGATTGATGTCAGAATCATGAAATAAATTTTTATCAATTATACATTCTATACTTATTTGATAACACACTGTATCACAATTGCATTGTAGCCAGACACTACGGAAAAACATTACATTTACTGAATTAGTGGCTTAGACAAACAGTCTGATCCTCATATTTTTTTTTCTTTATATAGTATTCTTCCTAGTAGACTCCTTGTTTTTTTACAGGGCATTGTTGTTAATGTTGTTATCTCATACGTAGATATACTTAATGTAACAAGATAATATTATAAACTGGCGCTTTTGAGAAATATTTGTTATCACTAATTATTAAGTACTATCCCTATTATACTTACTGATTTTATAAAAAGGAAAGTGTGTTTTTGTGTGACATTTTTACGTCATAACGAAGCGATTTTATAATATTGTATTCTGAGAGGAGATAATTTTAACGAGAAGCTTTTTTACCGCAGTAAATAATTTCATTAGTCCTTACCTCAACAAAGTACAAAGAACACGTATCACAGTTAAGGTATTATATAATATAATGATCAGTTTATTTCGAAAATATAAATTAAAGTAATTTCAAATAGGTGGATATAATGTAATATAAAAACTAGATGCTTATGTTATTTTTACTATTATATATATTGTTATTGATATTCATAAATAAAAACAGAGTTTTAATACGCTATGTACCCACATATTTCAACGAGTGGGAGTAAAACAGTCATTTTGAATTTTATTAATTCGTGGAGTGCTCATATTAATGTTAGCCAATGTTTTAATATGAGTGTTCTCTTACGTCCTAGATAAGTATTATATTTATAGGATATTTTAAAACATTATTAATACCAGTTTAGGCTTAGATATAGTTACAGATAAAAGTTTATTTACAAAACTAGGTGATGTACCGTTATTGCCCATCTATATTATTCAATTAATTTCAATTCTAAATACCAAAGTTTTATAGAAAATAGAAAGAAAGATAAGCGAAGTACGGAGTGTCTTGACACTAGGTATTTTTATTTACCCTGCTATAAGGGATAAAAGCGTGAAGCTAAAAAAAACCAAAACTGGGATTTTTTATATTAATAATTCCCGATGGTATATTTCTAGATAAAAATTGTTATAGCTAATTAGTTAGTACTTTTGAACTATTATTTAGGTATTTATAACATTTTGTCAATAAATATCCGTTTTTGTCAATAAATATCCATAGCATTGTTGATTAAATGAAGTTTTTTTTAAAATGATGATCTTCAATTATTCTTGCTGGACACATACGTTTGCATTCCGTAATCGTTTCGTTAAGCCTCATTTAGTATACCGAGAGACTTGCGCAGACTGGGTACAGTTGAAACAAATCAAATGTTTTGTAAACGGTTACGGGGAGAGTGAGGGTTGCAAGGAGAGAACTATGCGGACGGTTGGGGACGGTTAAAATATTTTGTGTGGGTACGGTTTAAACAAAAAATAAATTAAATATATAATAATAAATTAAATTTATAACCAATAAAAATATTATATTTTATAAAATAAAATATTATAAACTTATAAAGCTACCAGTATCTTATAAAGTATAATAATTGTAATATTATAGACACTTCGTTGAAATGACTCACAGCTCATCCGAGAAATGCCGAGATCACGTGTTATTTTACCCTCTGTAATAATTGATTTTGATTCGGCATTTATCTAGTCATCCTTATTACATAATACGGCTAAGCTTATGGCTGCAGAAATGGGCTTTAACTTATTTTACGTTAAGAGGTAACGGATACTCTCTCGGATGGGGAGATTGAAAGAGCCTTCCTTCGTCCGCTCTGCCGCTTCTTTCTGAAACAATACTGCCTAGCAAAAGGATCCGACTGTGTCTTACAATCTCTCGCAAGCCACCATGGCCTTTACCATAGCTGGCAGAAAGAGTTCGTCCCCTGTTAATTTAGTAATTTTATCAATATTCAGAAAGAACATATTGGATATTAAACTTTAAAATCACTAAAAATGAAAAAATAAGAAAAATAGAATAAGAAGAAATATTTAAAAAAAATTGTGTACGTTTATATACGTAATAGAATAGTACACTCAGTAGAATATTTGTATATCTGTTTGTCTATTCTGGAGAGATATGTATATATTTTGGCACAGTAATAACAGCTTATAATCTCCAGACTATAAGCTAATTACTATGCCAAATTACAAACTCTGTTATGTATAAGTATTAATAGAACAGTTTAAAAAACAATGCAATAGTATTTAATATTTTAAGTATGTTCGCTCGTTTCGTGTTTTTTTTAGTACGGTACGGAGCGCCAAACGCTACGGTCCCTGCGTATCTCTTTCGCCTCATCCACAGTCATTATCCTCTTCATGCGTGCCCTTCGGGGGGTCCTCATACTTTTTAGATGACCTTCCTCCAGTATCTTCGATACTGTTTTTTCGAAAGTCAACCGAGGTCTCCCCCGACTTCTCGTACCCGTCACCTTGGCTTCATAAATCTTTCTTACCATTCTTTCATCGCTCATTCTTTCAACGTGCCCAAACCACCTTTTGTTTTAAACTTAATTCTTTTTAAAATTAATTTGTTTACCAAACGTTTATGGGTATGCGTTTATATAGTAGCAGGACACAACACACACAAGTATCTTAAACTATCCTTTAAAAACACTCATCTTATTAAGAAAATGTTATTAAAATAGTTATTAACAATTAAAAAAATACATACAGTTACCACGCGGAATTGAATTATTCGTCCAAATTTTATGTCCCAGATCATACAATAATATGTGTGAGACGATGCCAGAAAGTCATTTCTGTATGTGTGTATGACACAAATAATTTTTATTTTTTTTTATATTTAACTTCTTCACTACAAGTGCTAGAAGGGCAAAATATTGCGTGGTTGTTGATAATTTGTATGAAAATTTGTTACAAATGCTTTTTTTAAATATCTTGTTGACGTCAAGTTGTTTATTGCTGATTATTGCTTATTGCTTTATTTATTTATATTTTATGCTATGACATCACGAAGTCACGAAAGAACCGTACGTTTTACTATTTCGTGATCAAAAGTGTCTTAAAATTGAATGTTGGACAATAGTAGCAGTAGGTCATCGGTCATCAGCAGGCTTAATCATCATCAGCATATATTTTGTTACACTGTAAATCAACGGCTGACGGTCGAATTTAGATTCAATCGTTCGCGGGTAGGTTTTTTTTACATATTATTTTTAGAATTAGTTCGGTTTCATCATAGTTAGTGTTTTTAACCACTCTATTAAGAATTATTTACAATTTAATTTCACTTCGCGATCTATTGGCAAACTTATTGCTTATTAAATTATAAATAAAAGTATAATACTTTGACAGGGGTATTGACATCTAGCAAATTCAGTGCGAGTTGGTTGGGAGTAACCTACGATGTTTCTTTTCTTAGTGACTGGAAATTGCATCATATTGCAGGATTTTATGAAATCATAGCGATATGTTTAAAAAGTACAACTGTCTAATAGAAAGCAGTATACAGAGCTTGTATAGGCTCTCAGTAGGGAATCTAAAAGGCTTAAAGTACATTATATAATATTTAAAAAAGATCTTTGAGTCCTTTTAAGGTCTAGAGCTTGAAAGGACTCAAAGGTCCCTTTTCAGTTTAGACTTTGTAGCACCTCCCCGTACGGGAATGCAATAGATTATTATACATTAAACTAGAGCAACAAATATTTTATTTAAAAGTGAATAAGAAGACATAACATATAGTAGAGATTAAAAGATCCACTTATGTTTCCTTAATCGTTCGACAACCAAATCGCCCTATTAATGCTATGATAGCCTTTGATCAACAATTATACCGAGATACTTAGTATTATTATAATGTTGTGATCTCTGGCTAGGAGCTAAGCAAATGTAATTTATTTTCAAAATATTAAGAGATAGGAGATTCGAGCGAGTCAGTCAAGCCAGTTTCACACTTCAGCCAGGCCCGATTCGGCAGTGGCTTTAACAGCCTCCCAAGGTCACCTACAAAAAACAAGCGCTGTATCGTCAGCATAACAGAAAGCATCCAACCGCATTTCCTAGATTATATAAGTCGTTTATATAAATTAAAAACAGCGTCGGACCGAGCAAACTCTTCAGCATTTTTAAATTTACTAATTTTGACTGTTTGTTTCCTTTCACCAAAATAATCCTTGAATAAAGATACAATACTTCAGATTCGTATTTTTTCTAGCCTCTTAATTAGTATATTCGGAGAAATGGTATCAAATATTTTTCAGGTCTAAGAAGTAAGGCATTTATTACCTTTGTCAACCTTTTCAGTAATAAAAGTTATCCTATCAATGACGGTATCTTGTGTTGATTTTCCCCTTTTAAACCCATATTGCGAAGTTAATAACATATCGTACTTTGTTAGATAACTTAGTAGTTTCTTATTTAATAGCTTTTCTATAATTTTAGAGATACTAGTTAGCACGGAAGTTGGCCTATAGTTATTGACGTCATTATTATCATCTCCTTTAAAAAAATAGTGTCACTAGGGAACGTTTAAAAGCTTTAGAGAAAAGTCCCGTATGAAAACATAAATTTGCTAATTGGTGAACGTCTGGAATGATAAAGCCTTTGCAAGTTCTTAATAGTTTGACAGATATTTCGTCCCATCCAGAAGCACTAGCGGAATCGAGTCCCATAAGAAAATCATTTACTTCTTGAGGGTGAGTATCGAGTAGTACGAATGAAGACACATAAAAATCTGCACAATTTATATTATAGAGACATATATCAAAGTTTGAGGCAATCTCTTTACACAGTGGGCTGGTAGATTGCAGGAGCAAAGAATTGCTAGTGGTGGTATTAACTGTGCTTCATAGTTTTGTTGAATTTTTAGCTATGCCCACTATTTTTTTGTTTTGTTTATCAAGTTTTAGGATAACGTGATCAAGGCAGCTAATTTGTCTAGTCGGTAAGTAGTGTCCGGGAAGCAGTCCATGTGAGGATAAGACATCTAAGTATTGTAATCAATCAAATTATTTATAAATACAACCACAGAATCATTCTGATTTATATTGTTTTTAGTAAAGTATGATGAGTAGTCGTTTATAGATGGAATTTGTTTTTTTAAATTCAGTCTACATTATGTTAGGACTAAAATATCTATTTCGCACGGAATATGAGAAAGAGTTAACTGTAACTTGTTGAAGTTACTATAAACACTTCTGATATTTTAAGTTATCATGTTAAATTTTGAATTATATGACGGTAAGTATTTAGGCAAATCATAGAAACCTCATGCGATCGAGTCTGCAATTTTTGTTACATAATAAAAAATATAGTCGTAACTGAAACTATTTTTAAAAATAATAATGACTAACAAACGATATGAACAAAAGCTGTAGGATAGCCAACAATAAATGTATAATTGTAAAATTTGATTTATGTATAATTTAAGTTGTATAAATTTATTAAATACTATTGGAAACAAATATATGGTATGGAATACGCTGAGCATGGGTATCTTTTAGAGTAGGACATAATACACTTGATAGCATTGATTCACATTCAAATATTATCAGTATCGGGATTGATAGGCTATTAGGGCTTTTAACAATAGAATTGATGTCTGAGTTATCGAATGTTAGGTTATGAAATGATGCTAATTCATGTGTAAAGTGTGCGTTAATGTGAGTAAGTATTGAGTGTATAAAGTTATGTAATAAGAAATTATACATTATGATTATTGATGTCATTTAACTATAAACAGAAAAATTGTTTTTTGTATTGGGAACTTACTAATACATGACACGACATATAATAAATATTACAATAAAAAGTAGAGTTACTAGTCATGCTTCTTTTAATATGTGATTAATTTAGCTTTCGTTCGTGATATTAATAACACGTGAGTGGTCGTCTTTTCGAACGAGAACCCCCCCAAAAGAGGTCTAGCAGTATTTATACTTGGATAATTTTACTCGTTCTCGAGCTAAGAAAAATAAACATGCCCCTTTTGGTGCTAACTGTTCCAAGACGAACACATGAGATACATGACTAAAGTGTTTAGCTTGCAGTTTGTTTTCATTCTTTATATTGAAAAGCTTGGCTTTTTTCAGTAAATCAGTTCAGAACCAACGTCAACGATAATTGGACTGTTATTGCGCTTATCCTCCGTTTTAACCTGTAATCTGAAAATATGTTTATATTCTTAGCCAAGCAGAGTACCAATTTAGTCAAGTCTTCTGCGGTTTCCCGGGCAGTTTTTGGAACGTTTTTTATTTCTATACTTGTGCTACGAGATTGTCTTTGCAAATCTTCGAATTTATTCTCCAGAAAAACAATATATTCCCGATATTTTCTACCTTGAGTTTCAAGTGTTTCATTTTTATTTCTGATTTTGACTTATTAATAAAGAGATAGAATTCTCAATTTTGTGGTTGATTGGCTGAATCTCTTTTAAATAGGTAATTATTCCCTCCAATTGATTTTTCAGTGCAGAAATGAACGCTATATATATAATAGCTCCTGCATTTCTACTTTAAATTTTTCCAGTTCAGCTGGTAATCAGCCTAAGCGAATGAGGAGGAAAATATTCTCTCTCATTCGCTTCGGACGAAGCGTACCACTCGTGACAGGAGAACCTTCCGTAATAATTTCTCTGACATTAGATGTCGAAAGACTTTTTTTTCTGTCAATGAGTACATGCTGTTGACTCTGTTGTTGGTCTTTACAGCGTCACCGGGAGGGGTAGGGAAGAGGGTGCTCTAACCCTGCGACATTAAGCAAGCACTGACGTGACTGCTTGAGAGGAAATCAACTACCACAAGGGTGCCCCTGCGGGGCTCGAACCTCGGCTTGCAGTCGGCGAGCGGGCTGGGGATTTTTTCTACGCTACTCAAACCAGCCGTGGCGTGAAGTTGCGACTAAGCTTGGGGTGCCCGGACGGGGACTAATTACTCGTCTGTACTACGAGGCGATTCGCGCTCGTAGTAGCGCCTGGATAAGCCAGTGCAAAACTCTTTGGTCGATTCTAATTCGAAGTCTTTATGAAGATTGACGTTACGAACGTACCAGGGGATTCCTGATGCGATTCGTAAGAATCTGTTTTGGCGCAATTGAAGACCATTATTTAAGCTCAGTGTGCGCGAACGCTACATTGATGCATGTGAGGACGGGCATAATGCAGGTTTTATATAATGTCAGCTTATTTCTAAGTGACATTTTACTTCGTTTGCATATTAAGCCATGTTTTTGCCATGGAATAGGTTCATCTAATAGAAATATAGCAGAGACTGTATCGTGTCTGAGACGAGGAAATAATACCACACTGCTACCGTCACAATGGATTTATTGCGTAATAAGTTTGGTGAGTCGGTTATTTTTCCCAACGGTCCTCATAATTGGCCACCAAGATCATGCGATTTAACACCCTTGGACTATTTTTTGTGGGGGTATGTTAAATCTCAAGTGTACGCCAATAAACCAGCTACGATTCAAGACTTTGAACGCAACATTCGAGCGACTATAGCGGCCATACTAGCCGAAATGCTGCACCGAGTCATCGAAAATTGTACCGATCGCATTCACCAGTGCAAAAAAAGTCATGGTAGTTATTTGAACAAAATTTTGTTTAAATAATAAATAGCATAAAATTTTCTATCAAATAAAGCACCCATTGAATACGAAATCCGAACATATATTACATATTTTATTTCAATTTCAAAACATATCGTTCTTATTGGGAAATCCCATACTTATATTTAAATTCTCATATTTTTTATAATTCACGTAATGAATATACGCTTTTCTATATATACAAATGAAATTATAATATCCATCTATCTATATATCATCGGTGTTCCGTCAGCGTTATAGCTTACTGATAACTAATGTTGCTGGCGCAACCCAATATTGCTCGGCATCACTGAGGCTAATATTCTTAGCTTAGGTGAACGGCTATGGCGATGTTGGATGATTATATCTTGACTGCTGCTGTCTTGCGTTGCGTCAGCGATGTTTATACGATGTTGGACGTTGATAATATATAATTTGTGTTACGCAACTATCGGGGTTCAGTGAGCTTTATAGCTTACTGACAACTGATGTCAGTGCCGTGACTTTTATTTTCTCTGACGTTATCTTACGTTGCGAATGTGATACTTGTACGGCGTCGTGTATAGATATAACCTGTTTATATGTCGCCTTACAACCCTGGTGTGCAATTAATAGTTATATGACGCTTTTATGTCTAATGCATTTCGAAATATATTTTATTGATGTCTGTGCGAGGAGTGCTGTACTATTGTCACGGAATTCAGCACGACTTATATTGGTCTAACAATCCAATCATCATCACAAGTGTATCTTAAAATAAACCTACGAATAGATAACTAATAACTGATAGTTTGCAAAGTCACTGTAAGTATCATATATGTACGTTAACTGGTTAATTGTGCCCCGGGGGGTTTAATACCAAGGTTATAAGAATCAAGGTCGGTAGGAATTCATGTTAGCGGCGGGTTGGGGCCGCTTTGCTATCTTTTCTCTTGCTATGATTACTTTCAATGATTCATTATAAGTGGGAGAAAGATAGAAAGCGCCTTCGGCCGAGCCTTTGGTGATTTCAATGAAAATTTAATGAATGATATTACAAATATAAAACCCCCTATCTGACAGCAAATAAATTCATATACGAGTCGATAGTTTTTGATGATAAATATATAATGAAGGCGATTACCTTTTGATGGCTAATTATATGAATTTGATTTGATGGCTTATTATTTGAAGTTTCTCAACACTGTTACCTCTGAATCTCTAAAATATCTTGTGTGGGCCCAAACCACCAGACGTATCATGAGCCACGGCATGATTTAATAAATATATTATTTATAAATACTTGATGAAGGCAGATAAACGTTACAGCCTTCGATCAACTATCCAAAGCTCGGCTTAAAACGAAATTATTATTTCAAGTAGACTTATGACATAAAATAATTTGAATAAAATTCAACCTTATTCTAGTCAACTAAGGCTTAGGTTAGCGCGTAAGGACTTAAAACGTTTTACTCGTAAATTTTGTTTCTGTACTGAGTAGGCATAAAAAATCACTTATCTTCTAATGATGATAATTCCTAAAATTGTAATAGAAAATTTTGTTCGAGAATGGAACATAGAAGTCGTGAAGTTGATAATAGGTTGAAAATTATCGAACATTTTACTATAAACAATTATTCTTAAGGATTTTTTTAATATTTTATTACACATTAAAAACAATTATTCTTAAAGGAAAACTTAAATACATGGCTTCTAGTATTACATAAGCCGTCCAAATATTATGTCTATTAATTTGTGAAAGTATAATTTTAAATATATAATATATCATATAAAAGACTGTGGAATTTTTGTTTGAGTCGTAATTTTTTTTCTCTCTTTCTTGTACTACGTCTTATCAGGGAAGTTACAATAAATATAATGAAAAAAAATATACAACCACTCCATGCGTTTTTTAGTCCAGAAAACCAACATTCGGCGATTTGTTGGTCGTGAGTGGTAAATATGTGTGAAATGACGAAATATTTTTATTATTTTTTTAATAATTTGGTTTATAATGTTTAATTAGTATTAAATTGATTCTGAAATGAAATCTAAGTTTGAGATGTACCTAAAGAAAGAAATTCCTTTCGAAAATTTACTGTTTTGATACTTCACTTCTCAAATCCAATATATCGGCTCATGGTGTAAGAACCCAGGGCCGTACGCGAGGCAGTTAAAAGAAAGGTGGCAATAGTTTGACTTTTTTGTACCAACTGACATACTAATGCCACTGACCTGTGACCACTGATTACCGTAAAGTGTTTCAAATGTCGGGTTTTAAAGATGTATTTTCGAATACCAAAATATATGCGATTAATCCGCTTAAAATAGTTTCATTTAAATTGAATTATATTTTTAAAATGTGGCATACTTTACTCGTCCAATTATGATGATTGGCACTGATACATTTTATACAATACTTGATATAAGTCTCCGATAGATATTACAACAGACTAATCAGTATCAGAATAAGCGGATTATTCAAGACTCTACTCATAAAGAGAATGAAATACCAACGTAATCCTCTCATTGAAAAGGAGAGCACACAGTAACTACATAAACTTAGTAAATAAGTACCTAATTAGTAAAATCTTATTATATTACAAAACTGGCAACAATGTAATAAAAATGTTTTATTTTTGTAAAGATATAACGATTCGATCAACTATAAACTAAATTAAAGGTAACCGACGAAAAACGGCATAAGAAATAAGTGCACAAAATGTTTTGAACTCTTATTTAATTTTAGTATAGTACGACCATATACAACGTGCTAAAATATCTCAGTGTACTTTTAAAAATGGTGTAAATAAGTATCAAAAGGTATTTCATCCCAGAATCAAATAAATACTAAAAAAACGTTAAAAAACGTTTTAAGACATATTATTAAACTATTAAATACAAATATTTCATCGTTTGACCAATATTTCCTAGCACTTTAATTTTATGTTCATGCTGAAGGAATGCATTGCAAAAGCATTGTCATCCAAACTAAACGTATATACATTTTATTTGGTTGTTGAATTAGTAGGGTTGAGTGTGTGCCCGCGTTCAGGTCGCGCACACGGCAAAGACCCGTCTGTTAAGCGATTTATGACTCTCAAGTTAATCATATCACTATAACTTTTAAACTATTCGCCCAAATTACTTAGTATAAACTCAAAGTTTATCTTATATTTTTAACATTCTCCGTTTTTATTTTGATAAATAATCTAAAAATGTGTATTGTAAAAAAGTATCCAATGTAGTTACATTTATGGTTCAGTAATTTGTCTATAGTCATCAAAATTTACTAAATTAGATTTTTATACCCATTGTCCATTTCAAATGTATTTATTCAGTTTAATATTTGTTAAATTACTATTTGTTATAACAGAAGTAATAAGTCTATTCATTATTATCTATTTTATTATGTATACTATCCAAATACTACTATACGTATTGATGTTACAAGCTGAGGTTGGTGGATCAGAAAAATAACGATCTAGTCTGCGTACGCCAAGACAGCTCTCGATAGATTATTTTTCCGACTAACTTGATATGTATCGTTATATTACGACCAAATTAAAAAATCTTAAAAATTGTATACATTTGTTATTTTGTTATATAACCTAATAATTTAATCATCACAAACTTTGCACCTCTTTATAAAGCATAAAAAACTCTATACACCTTATATTAATTTTCCCACTTAAGATAAAACACGGCGTCGATTTCCACTACTAAGCACGCATTTTTTTCAAATAAGGCGGAATGAGGAGAACGAAGTGTCCTAATACTAGGTTCTGCCCGCTTATTCTATTATGCGGAATAAAACGTGAAGCTAAAACTATCTACATTAATTTAAAAGATTGGAAAGTAGTCGATGTAGTAATCGATAATCGATTCTGTCGCTTTTTTTATTTTTGTTATAGGGACCACATTGAATATTAGGACAAAATTATGGTAAATATAATATAATATTTAAGTAAATTTTATGATAAATAAATTAATGATTATATAAAATAATTTAAAAATAAAGAACTTTTTACATATGAAAACAAATTCTTATCTAACCCGTAATTTTCGACATTTTCGCTTTTTTTTCGAATACTACATAAACTATGACGATAAAAGCTATCCTAATGTATCTCCATACCATAAGCTATAACTATGCCAACAACCATTCTTCGTATCCAGTAGTTTTAGCCTTATTGGCTCGCAAACGAACAGACTGATAAACAGATAGACAAAAATTCTACTAAGTATATTATTGAACGTTTATATTAACATATCCAATTTAAGTTTTCCTTAAATATCTCATGTACAGAATTATATATATATATATATATATATATATATATATATATATATATATATATATATATATATAAAGAATATTTTTTATACTAGGATACCATTGAAAGTTGCGTCTTAAGTTGAAACAAACATTTTGTAGATATTCAAAGTATACTGAAGTAAAAATGTTATTATTTTAATAAAAAACAGACGACTTTGTAGGCATGGTAAGCTTAATTTTATCTCCTAACAGGCTCATACAAGTGTGGTTTGCTCACAAATATAATATATTACACATTAATAAATAAAACACTTTTCATAGATTTTATGAATTAAAAACTTACCTGAAGTACCTGGGTTTGATCCTGGATTGTCGATGGTCGTTCTGGACACACTTCGCTCAGTTTGCGCCGAAACTTGTGAACACCGGCGGGGCCCTCAAGAGATTAATGCCACATATCGGAGGGCTGGAATCTTTAAGTCGGTAGCCGGCTTTATGTCGGCGTGTCAAGATCCAAGGCATTATACGTTTCACCCATGTGGGCGTAAACTCTCACCGTTCGTAGCAGGACCCAATTGCAAAAAGCGTAGAGGGTCATAGTGGTGAGGGCAATACAGGGATACCGTGTGGTATTATAGATAGCGGCCACTCTTCTGGTGGGTGATACGCCTAGGGAGCTGCAGGTGGAATTGCCTATTAAAGTTCACAAGTCCCCGGTGGCAGTCCTACGGTAGAGGCAGTACGCCTTCATCTTGAATGCTGGGCCACGAGAACTTTCAGGGTCCTGATGTTCAGGTTGGTGCAAGTGCTAACAGGACACAGTTGCTTCGGCTAATATCTGCACCAAATTGCACGTCGGGAGATATCACCAGCGTGCTACGAATGTGATGCGCTCGTCTGGCTGAATGCTCCGCTTGGGCTCTACAGTGCAATGTCTTGGTGGTAGGTTGTCTGCAGTGGGTACGGATCTCTCGTTACCCAATGTGGTGGGGGCCATGCTGGATAGTGATAAGAACTGGTCTGTAATGATCCCCTTCTGCGAATCAGTTATCACAATGAAGAAGGCCGCGCGAATCCACCGCACATGAAGAGCCACTTTGCTGTCGTCATAGGGCAGAGCGTAGGATAAGGTAGGAAGTGCTATAATATATATATATATATATATATATATATATATATATATATATATATATATATATATATATATATATATATATATATATATATATATATATTTCTTTCGCTTTCCACCCAATTCCAGACCTTGCGAGTTGAGTGATGGAAGTTAACGATGCTCTTTGTTTTACCAGAGCGTGGAAGTGAAAATAATTAAAATAGAATCAGTCTCCCGAGTGGGAATCAAACCCATAACCGATCAAGTTAAAGTCTGATATTAAATGAGTAAGTATGATTATTGTGTAAGCGTGTGCATATATTTACAATACGTCTGCATAATACATAACTGATATTATAAAGTAGGCTTCTTATTGCAAATCAAGTTTTCTTATGCTTAATATATGTAGGATACAAAAAGCTTCAATATAAATCAAACTGTTTTATAGAGATATACTTTATACTCTGTCGTATGAGCTTTAGCATAATGTATATTAATAATGTGGCTTCCTCTCGTCAGCGAGTTTTTCACTTTGTATGTTGTAAAAAGTTTTGTTAAATGCTTTATGAGCTTAGGTACTAGCTGTGCCTTGCAACTTCATAGACATCAGAAAGAAAATTTTGCATTTTTACTGTAATTATTAGTTGACTCATTTATTTTCGTTTTGTAACGGTTTTCTATTTCGCAAACATATTAATTAGCAAATTTTAATAATTAAATAACTTAGTTATTTTAACTTAATTTATATTTATTGAATTATTTTTCAGTAGTCCATTGATATCCATTTTAAGTTGAAAGCAATGCAAAATGATTAGGCAAATAGACTTGGCGTTACAATTAATTGGAAGTTAAGAAGAATATTTAAAATTGAATGGTTCATTAAAGTTTTTAGCGTAACTGACGGGTGTGAATTAGTAGAAGTCGTCACGTAACAACAGCTTATGCTGTGTGTGTGTGCGTGGGGGGATCGATTCTACTAGAAAGATGATTTTTTTTCTATTTGACAGTAAGCGCATTGGAGTCGTAGACACTTAGACATATACGTCAAATATAAACTTCTTCTTCTCAAAACCACAGATTAGTTACTATATCAGCAAAAATTTTAGAATAAAAAAGAATAATTATTTTTGCTGATTATTTATTTCATAATTTCAGTAAGAGCGAGATAATAGTGAAATCATGAGTTTAGGGTCGAAAAGAATATGAAAACCGCTAACGTCAGTGTTCAAATGAAATATCGCAAACCGATGTTCAACATCAACAACAATTCCAGCAGAGCATAATGATGAGATTTAAACATATCTTTTTATTTTGTATTTATCTTCATATAATGTATAATTTACTATTTTGAATATAATTTTATGAATAAATATTTACTATTTAGAAAACATTTTAGAAAAAAACGTAAAAAATATTTTTTTTTATATAAATAATTTTTTTATATATTTTCGTATATAAATATTTTTTTTATACTTTTCTAATCCTAAGTGTGGAATAACATTTTAAAAATAGTAAATATTATAATAAAATAGCAATCTCTCTTGTTAAAACAACTATTTCTTAATAATCTTTAATAGTAGAAATTTATAAAAATCTCTCAACAGAGATGCTTATTTATGTTGTTAACATAAATAAGTTGTAACGAACATATAAGAATTTCGACGCAGCTGGTAGTAGAACGCATGGCTTAGCGGTCAGAGCGCTTGGACGATATCCAAGAGGCGCGGGTTCGAACCCCGCTGCGTTCAAAATTTTTATAGTTTTTTCAAAAATGTTTTATGAATAAATATTTTATATAAAAGGTTGAGTGAAATATTCTGATATAATTTGTTCTTTAATTGCCTTGAAAAAGTAATAAAAATAAAAAAAATGCATATTTCATTTCGAATAACATTTGAAGTTGAAGAAAAAAATATAAGGTTCGGTCGTTCGTTCATGAACATTGTCCCTCGGCCGCACAATCTTGCTATTGTTATTATCACAAATTGTTATTTTTTTAAATTAAAAGATACTAAGCTTTTACTATATTTATATATGGTCCGTTAAGCCTATGACTCATTAAAGTTCATTCATTCTCTTCGTTCAACTCCATAAAGCCATATGTTGCACTGTACGTCGCCATGTGTTTATTTCTGAGTTCTTAAATTGATGCTAGGTTTGGTGGAAATACCTGGTTCAATGTCGCCATTGCCGGTTTTAACCTGGTTATTGCAGGTAAGACTCTTGAAGACTTCCTTGTGAACTCCTCCAGTGCTATCGCCTGTCTGTCTGTCTTTCTCCTGCCCAATATACAACCTACGAATGGCCTGAAAGCACTTCACATGGCTCGCGTAGTTTAGTGTTTGCGCTCTATCTCTGGACTTTTAACTTTAGCTTCTGCCATAGTTCACTGAAGTCTTTCTGAACCAGTCTCGGCGGTAGTGCAGATTAATCGTAGAACGTCCTCTTGGGTTCTTAAATGTGCAGGCTTGAGTTTACTGAGGTTTTCTTCTCTATCCTCATAAATTATAACCTCGTGCTGTTCTGAGGCTTCTGTAGAACCCAGACGGTCTATCCCCTCCCCTCTGTTATATTCGACCACATCTGCGCTTATTTTTTGCGCTCTTTGTTAATTTAAAACACCTATTTTATTGAGTAGTTCGCAGGCTCGTGAAAATGGTCCTCTTTCATAACGGTCAAGTAGTATTATCGACTTATTCTTCGATTTCATTACTAGACAGGCGATGTCCCCAAAAATCCTTATGAGTAGTGCTCCATAAATTTTGAGTCTTAACGCGATTTTATTGCTCCCATTCGAGTCTAAGAGAAATCTTATGCTCAATCTTTCAGTGTTATCGTCCATAAATAGAGCCACTCCTTTAGTCCGCAATCCTTCCTTGCTCGTTTCAGCGTGTTGTAGTCACTAGATAGTGTTTTTTTGTATCTTATTTTGTGATTGTGTGTATATATATATTCTTATTCTTATATATATTCTTATAGTTCTTGCCAAGGGATGGCCTGAAATTGAGTTCCTTAATAATTCCAATGAGGATCTAGAGTCACTTAAAATATTAAGTTTTTTAGTTAAGTTAAGAGACTAAATTTTTCATTACTGGTTTCTTTTCCATCCTCCCATCTTGATAGAGCGGCTCCCCCTTACTACCATCAGTAAATATTCAATTTGATGTAAATGTCTCAATATTAAAGTAAATTATTTATTTAATTCATTATTGTCTTGGATGTTTTTACAAAAATTACAGGCGTAAGGATATTGCATTCACGCTTTTTACTAAGTTTAATTTTACCTAAAGTGTATCCAGTATTACATAATACATGCCGTTTGGTTTGGTTTGTCGTATTGTTTATTGATCTTAATCATTAATATAAATAAAAAAAATAACGGATAATTATTAGTGAGAGATAATTACGCCGCTCCCTTGTCTTTTCGCAAAACAAGCGAAGAGCAAGTAAACAAAACACGAGCAAAAGCCAAGTAATTCCTGTATTGCCCTCTAGATACATTTCTAGAAGAAAGTTTGCAAATTATTGTGTATTACAACCAGCGTCAACATGGTTGTCACAAGTCTTCCCTTGGCAACAATTCTAGAAGTCTTCTCTGCAACGTTGTGAATTCAACTTTGCGCAAGGAAACCTAACAAAATGAGAATTACGGATCTACCACTTGTAGATCACATAGATACAAAAATATGTTGTATCCTTAGAATTAATTAGTCTACTAAAAAACGCCCGTTAAATACTAAATTGTTACCTGACTACAACGAGTTCGTTTTCATACGTTAAAGGTAACGTAAACGTATGTATGTAACATATGAAATGGCTTATAAAGATTTAATTAGTGAGTATACAATAGGAATTTTATTCTTTATCTATTTACACAGTAATGTTACGGTTGGTCATTAATATTGTATTTCAATTTTGTCGTGAATATTGATGAAAAGTGGTAATGAAATTATATATACACACACACACACACACATATATATATATATATATATATATATATATATATATATATATAAATATATAGTTTCATGTTTCCAAATCTTATTTCATATTTTCCATTTTGTTATATTTTCTTCGACAGTTCGTATTGAAATGAATATTGAATATACCTTCCGATAATGATGTCTTATTTTAAAATTGAACGAGTGGATATATATCCACTCTGTGTATGCGAGCAAATAAATTATAATTTGTTTTTTTTACTTTCTAGAAATACTTGATTATCATTACTTATTTATTACCCCTAGTACCTCAATTGTACTCCCTAGTACCTCAAAGAAAAATTGAATTCGTCTGTCGACATGATATTCGACCCCTCAGTATAAAGTTCTAAACGCCACACAGCGATGGCTTCTTCCTGGCTTTTCTAGCTTTCAGCCCTATATCCTGGATATCTTTTTCTGTGGTTCTAGCAGAAATCTTTTTTGCTAGGGCTGTACTCAGGAGCCAATTCTGAAGAAGATTTCTTGCGATTTTTTAAAGAAGTTCACATTAAGTATAAATCTATGATTGTAACTCTCTTCCTTCCACTTTTTTGTATATTTTCATGATTTGATTTCATTTGACATTTTATAAGTAATTTTATGACCAAATACTGTTTGATCGGTTTATCTCTTGGAAACAGCTCCAATTTCCATGAAATTAAATATGTAGAGACTTTCGTGAGCAACATGACTATGTCGATTTTTCAGTATATATTGATTGCAATGAGTAGTTACATTTTATTATAAATGTGGCGGTTTCATAACCAGAAGACGATGGTTTGAGTCCAGATTTAACTAATTTGATTTTGTATTGACCAAATTTTTTTTTTGAGAATAATTACTGTTTATCAACGTATCTAATTTCTATCTTAATATATTTTGTAAAAATGAACACAAACTTAAACTAAAGTGGATTAAGCGAATTGCAAAAAATATCTTTATACCGGTACTATATTTTATCAGTGTATTAAAATATTCACTTCACTTGTATTATTTAGTTTATTATGTTTTTTTATTTATTTAAAATTGCTACAACTTACTATAAAAATGAAAAAACAACGTCGCATCGCTCGCTATTCGAAAAGCTCACCTGTTGCACGTTTCACTGACCGATACAGAGTGTTCGTATGTGTACATTTGTTTTCTTATCATTGTGGGATTAATAGATTACACTTATGATATAATATTATTTATTTAAGTTTCGTTTTCGTTATACCGAAAGTTTGCGTCGGTATATTCCGTCCTGAGACCTTTAAAAAAAGCAACATAATAATAATATCAAAGTATTGCTGATAATATAATTAAATGTTTTAACTTTGAATAATCTCTGCTTAATTTAATACTAAATTTAATAATTAATTAATTTAATACTTAATTAATAATAATTAATTAATTTAATACTTAATTAATAATAATTAATTAATTTAATAATTACTTAATTTAATAATTAATTAATAAATAAATAATAAATTAATTAATTTAATAATTAATTAATTAATTTAATAATTAATTAATTATTTTAATAATAAATTAATTTATTTAATAATTGATTAATTTAATAATTAATTAATTATTTTAATAATAAATTAATTTATTTAATAATTAATTAATATAATACTTAATTAATCTTAATTTAATACTCTTAATTTTCTTAAATTAAAAATAATATAATATTATATTCTTAAATTAAAAAGTAATATGGCAAGGAAAATAATTAATTTAAAGCAATTAAATAAGTTAAATCATCATAACTTTAAATAAGCAATAGTAATATAATAGTAAATTTAAGCAAACATAACAGCCAATAATAAAGTTTCAACAAATAATTCTTATGAAAAACTAACATTGATTTTTGCTTACAATATTCTCTTCGCAGTGCTTAGTCGTCAAGTGTATCCTCTGACTTTTTTTTCTGTTAATGAGTACATGCTGTTGACCCTGTTGGTCTTTACAGCGACACCAGGAGGGGGAGGGAAAAGGGTGCTCTATCCCTGCGAAAAATATCAGTCCTGCTAACGCGCGGACGGGCCGTTAAAAAAATTAGACTACGCCGTCGTTTCCGTCGACGGCGGTGTGTGTGTATTGTGTGGGTGAAGTGTTTTCTACCTACAAATTTACCGTAAGCTACCGTAATGGGGACGTCGGGGTCTAATAAGACGCTACGCGGGCGTCTGAGCTTAGGGTGCGCGAACGGGGAGTAATTACTCACCTGTACTACGAGGGGATTCGTGTGAGTATCTGCGCGCTCATAGTAACGCCTTGATAAGCCATTGCAGAACTCTTTGATCGACTCCAGTTCGAAGACCTTATGTAGATCGATATTACGAACGTACTAGGGGCAACCCAATGCGATTCGTAGAAATCTGTTTTGAACCAGTGGAAGTGGGCACTGCGACACAGATGACGCCTTTAACTACTTACACTCTTCCACAGGTGGAAGTCAATCATACAACTAATTTTCATATAATTATTATTTTCATATAATTTAAACTTTTAACTTTAGAAATCTTTTAGTCTTTAAAAATCATCAATAGATTTATTTAGTCTTTAAAAATCTTAATACTTTTATTTAGTCTTTAAAAATCATCAATAGATAGCTCTAACTTGTTTAAAAAATGGACTGGCTAACAGTCACATAATAAATAGTATTACATCATATTGAATTAAACATTGAATTTGTAGTATTTACAAATACTTTAATATAATATATTTACAATGAACTAATATTGATCTACAACTGTTAATTATTACGAAATTATTTGTAGAATATAAATATATGATTCTTATCATTTTTGTGTATACGACCGATTGACCGTCTGTCCATCTATATATCTGTATGTCTATCTTAAATAAAATGGCTCAATGTAATGAGTATTTTCCGTTCACAGATAAAAATTAATGATTCAAAACATTTGATGAATACTGTGCAAATTCTTAAAAAAGTAATAGGACTTGCTGAATAACTAAGTAATACTTTAATAATAACAATTTGGTTATAAGCAAAACAACAATAAAATTTGATATAAAATATAAGTTTAAAACCTTAATTTTATACTCATAATCTCCTCCCTTTTGTTTATTGACTGATAAATATGATTTTAAGTTTGTGTCACCGCATTATAATAAATACAATATATATTTCGGAAGCGTTCAACTTTCGAAGTTTTCAACTTTCAAGTACAGTAGAAATCTTTCCAATTTTGTATAGTTATAAAAATTATATTAAACGTATTACTATTTTTATTCTATTTTTATGCTGTAGTCTGTAGCATAGTTTGGATTACGAGTAAAAGGCTTGTCAAGTTCTATATGAAAAGTATATTGAGATAAATTTGTTTTAGATGAAAATGTTATTTTAGTCTAGTTGAAGCAGTTATAGATAAACGGAAGTATCTGTCAGTTAGTTTAACTTTCAGTTTATAATAACAAATTGAAAAAGATGATAGATTGTCTTTTATTTGTATAATAAATAAACAAAATTTATCCGATACGTAAATAAAAAAATGTAGCAACGAAAAAAAGCTAAATGTGTACATTTGATATTTTAACTTTACACAGGTTAGGCGCTCCTGAGTAAAGGCTTCTGAGGCTCCTCCTAGTAGCACAGTAGCAACAGGTATGGCACGCTATTCACTTGCAATGACACATAAATAGTCTCGTTTATATTTCTGTGTCGTCAGTAGTTTTCTACAGTAGATACTAATCTGAAATCCTGATAAAGTAATTTGGTAAGAAACGCGTTTGTTACAGGCAATATTTAGGTAATTATTTAAAACAACAAAAATGTTTCTTAATATATATATATATATATATATATATATATATATATATATATATATATATATATATATATATATACATATATACATATATATACACACATATATATATATATATATATATATATATATATATATATATATATATATATATATATATATATATTGAGATTATCAATCTCAAAAAAATATACACTGTAGTGTGAGCTTGTATAACTGGGAGCCGGATAATCGAGTTTACTGTATTCTCTATAGTAGTAGTTCTCTGTATTCTCTATAGTAGTAGAGTTTACTGTATTCTCTATAGTAGTATAATTTTGCTTCAACGGTATGTCTTACCAAAATCCTCTAAAAAGTACCTCGTTTGGTATATTATTAAATTTAATATCGTATTTTTCGGTGGTCATTGTACATAGGTCTGATATGCTTCTTATTGGAAAATTGATTTCATAGCTGCTTCATTTTACCTTCAAACCATAATATACTAAAGGTTATATAGTAATTCTTATGAGATATATATACTTCTAATGTATGTTATAAACTTAATATTTGCAATGCTGTACCTAATGATCAAGATCTTTTTAACTAGTCATTTTTATGCTTAACGCATGAACCTATTTAATATTACAAATTTTAATATCACTTATAATGGAGACAGTCGTTAGTATATATGTCGTGTTGCATACGTAAAAGGTAAAGATACTATAATGATGTACCCAATTTAAACGAGTAAGAATGTGAAAATATATTATGTATTCTATAAATAGTCTAGTCTTATAAAATTGATCTGATTATGATAAATCTTTATCGAGGAATAAATTAAATATTATAGTAATTTAAATTATATTAAGGCGTTCAAAGAGGATTAGATTCCACGTTGTGTTTATATTTTGTCCGACATTACGTAATCCGTATCCAACGCTGAATATAACGTAATAAAGATAAATAAACCATGTGAATCTGCCAATCAGTAAACAGAGCTTATTTTTTATTTTGAATACACGTACGTAAGCTTTAAAAGTTAGCATAAAAGAGTTGTAGAGGTTAAAACATGTTAGTGTTATCCATATATGACTAATATATTATATTTATAGTATATTAGTTAGCTAAAATAACATGTAAGAATTTTTTTGTTTTGTCAAATTAGTTTCTTTTACGGAAATCTAGCAAAATATTTATTGTAAAATCTTACTCAAGTAACTAATTTTATGTATATCCAACCATTAAAAAATAAATAAAGCTAAAGTAATATATTATACCGTAAAATATTTTTTACTAATTAATTACGCTAACATATATTTTTACTAACGAAACCTCTGATCGTTGAAAGAACAAATATTAACATTTTTCAAGTAATGAATATTGAATATTCTCTTAAAATGCAAATACACGTCCGTTTTATTTGCTATTATATTGCGTTCTATTTTCGTTTCTATAAGGTGCGTAGGTTTAGTATTAAAAGATTAAATGCACAGTATTCGAAATGATTCCTTTCACAAACGCATGTCTTCTAAGCGGAAAGAAAGCTGATTTGAGGCCGATCGTGGCACAGTCGGACAGCGTCTGACTGTAAACGCGATCGGTTGTGGGTTTGATCCCCACTCGGGGGAGTGATGATATTAAAATTATTTTCACGTCCCCGCTCTGGTAAAGACAAAGTGTGGCGTTGAGTTCCACCTCTCAACACGCAATGTCTCTAATTCGGTGGAAAATGAAGTACGGAGTGTCGTGAGACTAGGTAATTTATGTCTACCATGCTATGTGGATAAAGAAGTATAAAGGCGGATAAAAGCATGAAGCTTATATCTGATCAATAGGTTACTCTGTATTTATATATATATATATATATATATATATATATATATATATATATATATATATATATATATATATATTGAAACAAAATAATTAATTAGTAAGAAGTTCTTGGAAAATAATTTAATAAAAACAGGCGGAAGATGGTATCCTGTGCGCGCGCGCTAGTGTGGAAATTTACTTGTTATCGATGGGAACATTCAATAAATAATATATGCTATTTTCAACATAAATGTGATAGTAGATACTTGTTGTAAAACAGTATGGGTGCTCGTCATTTTGTAAAAAATGTCAGTCTGGCTTGGCTAATTAAATGTAAAACTTATTTTACTGGAAAGTATATTTAATGAGTAATAATATGTTCAAGAATTGCCAAATATTAGACTAAGCATTAATTCAGTTAACAGATAAAAAAAAACAGAAAATATTTGCGAAAAGGGTAACAATATAAGTTGTTAAATGAATATATCGATTAAATCCCTAAATAAACACAATATCTCTACTACTTTATCGACATTTGTGACGCAGACGTACATATCTTATTACATCCCTGGTATTCAAGCCTAGCCATCATTCTACGTTGCAACAGTGCATGTTGCACACGTATCGTAGTTTTCGCGCGCGTACGGGCTTACTTACTGAAATATTTTTGAGGCGACAGTTTCAAAGAGAATTGTATTTTAATTGTTCAGCTGTTAATTTTAAATTTATATATAATTTTAATAATATTTTTTTAAGATATAAACTATTTTTTTTTTTAATTTTATATAAATAAATTCATAAATTTCGAACGTCTGTATTTAAAAATCATCGGACGAGCAAGTATTGGTAAGTATATTACAAATCCTTTCCTTAGATTTAGTTCTTATATTTTTTAACTTTTTTTAAGTCTAAAAAATATCTCGTATCGCAGCGGAAACCAAAGAAATATATTTGGACGAAATACAACTTTATTTTTAATCATTCTATATTTTTTAAAATAATGCTTAAATGCATTTTTACATCAAAATATGACAGTGTTTTTTAATATTTTTTTAAATTCTTAAGGATTGGAAACGGAAAAAATATAACAAAAATATTTTATATCAATATATTATACATACTTAGCAATAAATATTTATTTATAAACGAATAAACAATGTTAGTAAGCTACAATTCGTTCGTACGTTAAAAATAAAGAAATTCCATCCATATCACAAAACTAAATAACGTAAAATAATAGACAACAAAACTTTTTTTTTTGATGGCAAATGTGTACAATACGTAAACCTTGCTTTTATTTCAGCCGCCGACGGATAATTCGTTTTGATTTGAATAATATTTTTCCGAGCAATTGCAATAAGTTTACAACTGAAATACTAATAATTATTATATAAAACATTACATTATAAACATTACTGCACTATTAAACAATAACATGATTAAATATTAGGTAAAAAAATTTCCAAATCAGATGTATAGAAAATAGATAGTATAAAAGTAATACTACAATATTATTAAATAAGTATCTTAGCAATAGATTCTTGAGATAGTAATATTTAACATTTATTTTGTCTTTACAATATTTACATTAATTACATGATTTTCTTTTCATTTCAGTCCTTTGGAATATATTATTAATTGAAAGAAAGGACCCTTGCTATAAAATATAAAATTTTGAGGTGCAATTTGCACAAAGAGCATCATTCATCAAAAAAGGGTACATAAGTCCGTCTCGTTACATAATTATAATAAATCAATATATCTTTTTTAAAACAAATATTAAGGTAATAGCAATTATTTAAAATAATCTATTAACTACTATTTTCTAATTTAGAAACTTGTCAAGGCTTTCATCTTGAAGGTTACATTACAACTTGTCTGTATTTGTGTGTGTTACCGACGATTGTGTTGTCACCGACGGGCAATAGAATTTTCTTTCAGTATATTTTTGGGAATAATAGTAGTAAGCCTACAGCTACAGTTTAATTATATACAAAGTTAAAACAAATACATTACCGTACTGGGATTTTTTTATAATATTCTTTTTATCTTGTATAAACGCCTACGGAATAAATTGAAAACATTCGACAAGTATGTATAAAAGCTGAACATATTCTATTATTATACTGTATGTTATAAATTTTCATAAAAATAAAGTAATGAGGCAAACACATTCTAGACGTAAAGTGAAATATACACGTAGGCGAGCAATTAAGTGTACTTGCTGTCGTATCAAAGGTCTTTATAGAGAATGTTATGAGAATGGGTATTAAATTGTACTAATAAAACACAAGTGGAAAAAAGAACTTGACTCAAGTTGAATATTATGATAGATGTATGAATATTTTATAACAATTTAAAGTTTCTTTTCTTCTTATAACTTAGGATAATATAGTCTGCTTTTCAAGCAACCTTTTATGTTTATTCAAGATGGTTCAATAATATTTCTTTTTGGGCTGAAACATTGATTTGCCAACTAACCAAATTTAAGTTAATTATTTTAAGTTATAAGAAAAAAAGGACATTTTAAATAGTTATAAGATAATTCTTAATTTGATATCATTAATTTTTATATACAAAATATTAATAATTTAAAACAAAACAACATCAAATTATTAATGACAAAAATTATAAAAGTAAGTTCCTGGTAGAATCAATAAATCGAAAATAAATGTAATATAATGATATAATTTACTACTTACTGATTTTTCCTTTATATTCATCAAATACCAAATTTTAGCTTCTAGGCCACACGGTACTAGGTAATAATTTTAATTTTTAGGTCAATCAGTGTAAAAAATAACAAATATGGGATGTAAATACCCAAATAACTGCTTGAGATGTGATTATAAAATTGAATGTATGATCATGTTTAGCCGACAAATCTAATTGAATGTCGAATACGAGCTAATTTGACATATTTAAGTAAAATATTTTGTTATTCATGAAGTGGAGGTTAAAAGTGATTTCAAGTAGTTTTCTGTTAGCTTGTTTTGCATGACACGCTACCGCGTGTCTTCATATAAAAATGTTTAAGTGACATTTAAAACAAATATAGTTGTTCAATTAAATTAAAAAAAAAAATTAATTAATTACATAACGTAATCGAAAATAGCTTATATATCTGTGCTAGTCAATCGGTTATGACAAAATGGGATCGCGCATTCCAGTGGGTTTCAGTTTTCTTTTTAGCCTGTAGGACCCCGTTCTTTCTAAACGCAAATTGGTAGAAATCATCTATAAAGAAATCTACAATAATTAAGAAAATAACGCCAAGAAATATACGAAATAACAAAAAGAACAGAAGAAATCTTCAAAAATACATGTAAATCTGGAACATCTTTATCTTTTAGTCTGTGGATCTATACTGATGATTCAGCCTACTTGCCGAGTACTACATATATTCACTCAGAAACAGGCTTGACTATAAATGCCTACAATTGTCACAAGAGATCGGCTTTGAATGTATAAAACTGAATTAAAACTTGTAACGTTCATCTTCCCCCCATAAAGAATATATATAAATACTATAATCATAAAATCTGCCTTGGCTCATGATACGTCACGTGGTTAGTACCCAATATCGTCATGTTCGCAATAACTCAAGAACTTTTAGAGATTCAGAGGCAACAGTGTCAAGAAATGTTAATAACCACCTATTATCTTAAAAAGGATATAAAACTTTCAGAACACATTATAGTAAGAGATTTTAGTACGTTAGATATTCCGTTGTAAACACCTCCAGCTTTTCCAAGGAAAGCCGAAGATACGTCTTATTTAACCCTCTATTATAAGTATCGTTGCTGATAGTCATAGCAGAAGGGAAAATAGCTTAATGGCCCCACCCCGCCATATGCCGTGAATTCCGACCGATCGGCGGACCCGACCGACCTTAGAGTTGTTCCGTCCGTGTAAGGATCCCTCAATGAGGCGAATACGCTTAATACATTTTTAAATACATATCTCCATACTTAAAATTACTTACAAAATATTAATAATTTAAAACAAAACAACATCAAATTATTAATGACAAAAATTATAAAAGTAAGTTCCTGGTAGAATCAATAAATCGAAAATAAATGTAATATAATGATATAATTTACTACTTACTGATTTTTCCTTTATATTCATCAAATACCAAATTTTAGCTTCTAGGCCACACGGTACTAGGTAATAATTTTAATTTTTAGGTCAATCAGTGTAAAAAATAACGAATATGGGATATAAATACCCAAATAACTGCTTGAGATGTGATTATAAAATTGAATGTATGATCATGTTTAGCCGACAAATCTAAATGAATGTCGAATACGAGCTAATTTGACATATTTAAGTAAAATATTTTGTTATTCATGAAGTGGAGGTTAAAAGTGATTTCAAGTAGTTTTCTGTTAGCTTGTTTTGCATGACACGCTACCGCGTGTCTTCATATAAAAATGTTTAAGTGACATTTAAAACAAATATAGTTGTTCAATTAAATTAAAAAAAAAATTAATTAATTACATAACGTAATCGAAAATAGCTTATATATCTGTGCTAGTCAATCGGTTATGACAAAATGGGATCGCGCATTCCAGTGGGTTTCAGTTTTCTTTTTAGCCTGTAGGACCCCGTTCTTTCTAAACGCAAATTGGTAGAAATCATCTATAAAGAAATCTACAATAATTAAGAAAATAACGCCAAGAAATATACGAAATAACAAAAAGAACAGAAGAAATCTTCAAAAATACATGTAAATCTGGAACATCTTTATCTTTTAGTCTGTGGATCTATACTGATGATTCAGCCTACTTGCCGAGTACTACATATATTCACTCAGAAACAGGCTTGACTATAAATGCCTACAATTGTCACAAGAGATCGGCTTTGAATGTATAAAACTGAATTAAAACTTGTAACGTTCATCTTCCCCCCATAAAGAATATATATAAATACTATAATCATAAAATCTGCCTTGGCTCATGATACGTCACGTGGTTAGTACCCAATATCGTCATGTTCGCAATAACTCAAGAACTTTTAGAGATTCAGAGGCAACAGTGTCAAGAAATGTTAATAACCACCTATTATCTTAAAAAGGATATAAAACTTTCAGAACACATTATAGTAAGAGATTTTAGTACGTTAGATATTCCGTTGTAAACACCTCCAGCTTTTCCAAGGAAAGCCGAAGATACGTCTTATTTAACCCTCTATTATAAGTATCGTTGCTGATAGTCATAGCAGAAGGGAAAATAGCTTAATGGCCCCACCCCGCCATATGCCGTGAATTCCGACCGATCGGCGGACCCGACCGACCTTAGAGTTGTTCCGTCCGTGTAAGGATCCCTCAATGAGGCGAATACGCTTAATACATTTTTAAATACATATCTCCATACTTAAAATTACTTACAAAATATTAATAATTTAAAACAAAACAACATCAAATTATTAATGACAAAAATTATAAAAGTAAGTTCCTGGTAGAATCAATAAATCGAAAATAAATGTAATATAATGATATAATTTACTACTTACTGATTTTTCCTTTATATTCATCAAATACCAAATTTTAGCTTCTAGGCCACACGGTACTAGGTAATAATTTTAATTTTTAGGTCAATCAGTGTAAAAAATAACGAATATGGGATATAAATACCCAAATAACTGCTTGAGATGTGATTATAAAATTGAATGTATGATCATGTTTAGCCGACAAATCTAAATGAATGTCGAATACGAGCTAATTTGACATATTTAAGTAAAATATTTTGTTATTCATGAAGTGGAGGTTAAAAGTGATTTCAAGTAGTTTTCTGTTAGCTTGTTTTGCATGACACGCTACCGCGTGTCTTCATATAAAAATATTTAAGTGACATTTAAAACAAATATAGTTGTTCAATTAAATTAAAAAAAAAATTAATTAATTACATAACGTAATCGAAAATAGCTTATATATCTGTGCTAGTCAATCGGTTATGACAAAATGGGATCGCGCATTCCAGTGGGTTTCAGTTTTCTTTTTAGCCTGTAGGACCCCGTTCTTTCTAAACGCAAATTGGTAGAAATCATCTATAAAGAAATCTACAATAATTAAGAAAATAACGCCAAGAAATATACGAAATAACAAAAAGAACAGAAGAAATCTTCAAAAATACATGTAAATCTGGAACATCTTTATCTTTTAGTCTGTGGATCTATACTGATGATTCAGCCTACTTGCCGAGTACTACATATATTCACTCAGAAACAGGCTTGACTATAAATGCCTACAATTGTCACAAGAGATCGGCTTTGAATGTATAAAACTGAATTAAAACTTGTAACGTTCATCTTCCCCCCATAAAGAATATATATAAATACTATAATCATAAAATCTGCCTTGGCTCATGATACGTCACGTGGTTAGTACCCAATATCGTCATGTTCGCAATAACTCAAGAACTTTTAGAGATTCAGAGGCAACAGTGTCAAGAAATGTTAATAACCACCTATTATCTTAAAAAGGATATAAAACTTTCAGAACACATTATAGTAAGAGATTTTAGTACGTTAGATATTCCGTTGTAAACACCTCCAGCTTTTCCAAGGAAAGCCGAAGATACGTCTTATTTAACCCTCTATTATAAGTATCGTTGCTGATAGTCATAGCAGAAGGGAAAATAGCTTAATGGCCCCACCCCGCCATATGCCGTGAATTCCGACCGATCGGCGGACCCGACCGACCTTAGAGTTGTTCCGTCCGTGTAAGGATCCCTCAATGAGGCGAATACGCTTAATACATTTTTAAATACATATCTCCATACTTAAAATTACTTACAAAATATTAATAATTTAAAACAAAACAACATCAAATTATTAATGACAAAAATTATAAAAGTAAGTTCCTGGTAGAATCAATAAATCGAAAATAAATGTAATATAATGATATAATTTACTACTTACTGATTTTTCCTTTATATTCATCAAATACCAAATTTTAGCTTCTAGGCCACACGGTACTAGGTAATAATTTTAATTTTTAGGTCAATCAGTGTAAAAAATAACGAATATGGGATATAAATACCCAAATAACTGCTTGAGATGTGATTATAAAATTGAATGTATGATCATGTTTAGCCGACAAATCTAAATGAATGTCGAATACGAGCTAATTTGACATATTTAAGTAAAATATTTTGTTATTCATGAAGTGGAGGTTAAAAGTGATTTCAAGTAGTTTTCTGTTAGCTTGTTTTGCATGACACGCTACCGCGTGTCTTCATATAAAAATGTTTAAGTGACATTTAAAACAAATATAGTTGTTCAATTAAATTAAAAAAAAAATTAATTAATTACATAACGTAATCGAAAATAGCTTATATATCTGTGCTAGTCAATCGGTTATGACAAAATGGGATCGCGCATTCCAGTGGGTTTCAGTTTTCTTTTTAGCCTGTAGGACCCCGTTCTTTCTAAACGCAAATTGGTAGAAATCATCTATAAAGAAATCTACAATAATTAAGAAAATAACGCCAAGAAATATACGAAATAACAAAAAGAACAGAAGAAATCTTCAAAAATACATGTAAATCTGGAACATCTTTATCTTTTAGTCTGTGGATCTATACTGATGATTCAGCCTACTTGCCGAGTACTACATATATTCACTCAGAAACAGGCTTGACTATAAATGCCTACAATTGTCACAAGAGATCGGCTTTGAATGTATAAAACTGAATTAAAACTTGTAACGTTCATCTTCCCCCCATAAAGAATATATATAAATACTATAATCATAAAATCTGCCTTGGCTCATGATACGTCACGTGGTTAGGACCCAATATCGTCATGTTCGCAATAACTCAAGAACTTTTAGAGATTCAGAGGCAACAGTGTCAAGAAATGTTAATAACCACCTATTATCTTAAAAAGGATATAAAACTTTCAGAACACATTATAGTAAGAGATTTTAGTACGTTAGATATTCCGTTGTAAACACCTCCAGCTTTTCCAAGGAAAGCCGAAGATACGTCTTATTTAACCCTCTATTATAAGTATCGTTGCTGATAGTCATAGCAGAAGGGAAAATAGCTTAATGGCCCCACCCCGCCATATGCCGTGAATTCCGACCGATCGGCGGACCCGACCGACCTTAGAGTTGTTCCGTCCGTGTAAGGATCCCTCAATGAGGCGAATACGCTTAATACATTTTTAAATACATATCTCCATACTTAAAATTACTTACGATATTTCTTTACGTACTTTTTACGCTTATTATATTAAGAATATGTTATAATTATGTATTTGAATTGGTTTGTGAGACCATTATATATCGCAGATTAGTTCTTTAGACCATAGTATATCATAGATTGGTTCTTTAGACCATTGTATGTCGTTGATTGGCTTGTGAGAAAAATACATGTCGTAGATTGGTTATTTAGACCATTATATATCGTAGATTGGTTCTTTAGACCATTATATGTCGTAGATTGGTTCTTTAGACCATTATATGTCGTAGGTAGGTTCTTTAGACCATTATATATCGTAAGCTGGTTTGTGAGACCAATATAAGTCGCAGATTGGTTTGTGAGACCAATATATGTCGTAGATTGGTTTGTGAGACCAATATAAGCCGTGGATTGGTTTGTGAGACCAATACATGATGATGATACGTCGATTGGCCTGCTAGACCAATATTATTTCTGGTTCGCATATCAGTTCAGACGCACTACCGCTAGACGGCCGTTTGTTTTATATTAACGCACAGCACATACGTAGCAGTCGTTTGTCATAACCAACAATTGAACTCGGTTATGCGTTCTACCACCAAACAAGGCGCTAGACAAACAGTCGAACACCATTAAGTACTACAGTATTTCGTGACATAATCGTATAGCTCCCCCCGTAAGGAGGCAACTAAAACATACTTCGAAACACACGAGACATAAATGCGTCACATAATTCATCCTACACCAGGGGTGTAAAACAACATAGAAACGGTTGAATCTATATCCGTCGCCGTACAGGTATCGCATGTACAACGCAAGACAGCATCAGAGAAGATACAAGTCGCGCCATCGACATCAGTTATCAGTAAGCTATAAAGCTCACCGAACCCCGACAGTCGCATGTCACAGGCAATATCAACATCCAACGCCATACAAGCATCGCTTACGCAACGCGAGACAGCAACAGACTCGATACAACCAACCAACATCTCCATAGCGGTTCACCTAAGCCGACTATAGCAGCCTCAGTGGCATCAAGCAACATTGGATTGCTCCACAGACATCAGTTATCAATAAGCTGTAACACTCACCGAACCCCGACGGTCGCGTGTCGCAAGTTATATCAACGTCCGACGCCGTACAAGCATCGCTCGCGCAACGCGAGACAGCAGCAGACTCGATACCACCAACCAACATCGCCATAGAAGCTCACCAAAGTCAACCATAGCAGCCTCAGTTACGCCCGGCAACGTTGGGTTGCGCCACCGACATCAGTTATCAGTAAGCTGTAACGCTCACCGAAGCCCGACAGTCGCGTGACGCGAGTACATGATGGATCTCCTATGTTTAAGAATATTATATAAATATAACCATAAAATGCTTTATTCGTTCAATACATGATATTATATTAATAGTGATTTATTAGTTATTGTTTGCAGAGCTTAGTATAATATTAAAATATTTTATAATACTCAGTAAATGCATATAATAATATGTTCATACAAAACTATTCAAAGATGGCGGCAGACGCTTTGATATATTTATATTACAAATTTCATATATCTCTTAGAATGTACATTCTAAAAGTCTAATATGTATAATATTATTATTTTACTATATTAATAATAATATTATATTCATTTATTGGCACTTTTATATTAATAATGGAAAAAGAACCTACCAACAAATTCTTCTTATAGAAATGCATATCTATCAATCCACCAATACCATAAAAACAATAATAATCATTTTCCTGTGTATCTCCGATAATAAATATTGTTTTATATTTCTATTATTCCAAATTAAATATTAACATTATTCTCAAGCGTTCTTTTCCGCACATGATGCTCTTGCCAATCCTCCATCTTTCTTTTGTTCCAAAATCCATTGTATCATTCTAGACTGCCAGTAATTCATTCAGCCAAAATTATATTTAATAAAAATAAAATTATTAATTGTGTTATTACTACCTACCTATAAATACTATATAAAATTATATTTAATGTTATTTGTACATTTATATATAGTACGTATCGTTACAAACTATCATAAAACTGTTATAGAAATGAGGAAAAATTGAAGACTTAATAAAAAAAATTGTGTAGAATAGTAAATGAAATCTTCAAAAATATCTAAACGTAGTGAGAATTAAAAATACCTATTTGTGTGACACTAAAGTATCATCACATCCATCATTTGCTACAAAAAACCAAAACATAGGAAAGAAAACATTCTTCTAAACTAAAAATACCGAAAAAGATATGATAATTGCCATTGCATACGATATGAAAAGCAAAAACCCTGGCTACTGATCCTTCATTAATGCTAATGCTTAGTTTAGTCTAGCTTAGCTTTGGGAACCTGAAGTTAGGCTATTTTTATTGATTTTATAGTTTTTGTGTATAAGCATTCCGAGACCTTCCGAGACGCTTATCGCTTAACAAATAGTTATTTATTAGTTTTATTTTATAAAATATGTTCATCTTTTGCCAAGGAATTTATTAAGTTATGTTATATTAAAAATAATTCACGATATAATATGATACTTACAATACCTGATATTGATTACAAAGCCATCGTAGCGCAGTCGGACAGCATCTGACTTAAAACTTAATTGGTTGTGATATGGTAGAATTTACTTTTATTTGTCCGCTCTGGTAAGACGGTAAGAGAGTTTATTTCATCACTAAATACTAGTGTTAAGAGACACTAGGTTGTCTCTTACTGCCATGCTGTGCGGGATAAAGGGTGAATCTGCTTTTCGTATTATATAAGATTATATATTCTCCGTTGACTACTTTCCGCCCAAAATCGAGTCATTGCGTGTTCAGTGATGAAATAAACTCTCTTACTAGACTCTCTTACCGTTACGCTATGATCAAAGGAGCAATAGTGAAAGTATTGCAAAAACGGGTAAATTATTCCTCCTCTAACAGCTCCTCCTAACGGTTAAAGCTAGCTATATAAAAATAGAGTTTGATGGAATTGTTTTCCTACAAAATTTCTAAAAAAAGTTTGCAACTGAACAGTTTTATTCATCAACCTTTTATATGATGTTGAAATTGGTTCTAAAATAATATGTTATTAATTGTGATGATGTTCATATAAACATGATATCATTTTCATCTTAACTATTTAATTTTAAACAAAATTATTCTTTATGTTGTTAGGTTTTAATCAATATCTTAGGACATACCAAAGGTTAAAATAATTCCGCAATAATAATTTCGCAAAAATAATACTAAAGTTTTAAATTAATTAAGTATATTGTGCAAGGCGAACTGGAGTTCATGCATGGGGGGAGTGCGAGCCAAGTTACCTTAAAGATGATATGATACAGTATACGCCCTAATTCAGGTATCTTGGTCTATACTGATTTAATTTAGATTATAATGTTCGACTTCCCTTTCCTTATAAATTCACACACAATTATGCTTATAATTTGATAAAAGCGAGAGTACCTACTGGCAAGACACTCTGTCAGTTTCTGTCTACTCTGCTATGCGGGATATAAGCGTGATGGTAAAAAAAAAATATAAAACTAAAAGCTTATTAAAGTCCATGATTTAAGCTACAAAGCGGGTGGGCAAAAATAAGAACGTACCAGTTGTGGATCATGTGCCATCCAAAGTCAAGTATCTAACAAGCTAGTAATTAAAAAAAAATAAAAATCTGCCTGCGAATAATAAATTAGTTTATGCCTGCATTATGGCTTTTGAAATATGCCACTATCTTTTTTCAGCAAACTTATTATAATATTCAGTGATACTGAAACCCTTAACACGAATCTAATGACACATCATTTTTAAAATTGGTTCACAGGGTTAGCAGTTACAAGGGAACAAAGAAATGGACACGGTAAAAATGTAACCCCCCTTTTGGCAGCCGAGTAAAAAGGCTTCGGAATGATTATGTAATGTCTGTCATTTTGATTCCAAATGGGGAGAATGTTTATATATTGTAACAATACGTACCATACATAAATATTTATATAGAGATATAATATATTTAATACAAATAATTTAATAATAACGTCAAATATTATTTTATATAATAATTTTTTAGGTAGTAATAACGTAATTATTATTATAAATTTATTTTAAATATTAATATTTCATCAAGCTATGGAGTAATCGTGACCAAAATCATTGACACTTAGTTGTCAAATTTGAATACAATATTTTGAAATTAATTTGTTTTTTAAATGTGTGCGGAAGAATATATTCAAAAAAAGGTACACAAGACGTCATTTGTTATAGTAAAGTAATATTAACTTAGAATCAATAAATACAATTACCTTACAAATATAAACAAAGATTAACGTTTAACAGCATGTTGTAACGTAAAATCTGTAATAATTAAGCTAAAGGGTCTAGCAAGCAAGATAAAAATGAATCTGATATAAAGATATTGCTGAGCATAAGCTAACTATATTACATTTTTTCACAATTTTTGCAATATTCAAATGCGGAGATAATGTTTCGGGGGACATTTTTTTGCCAACTTCTCGGTTGATACGTATTAAAAAATATAATATACATATTTATTAATAAGTTACATTTAGGAGTTACAAAAGGAAAAGCTAAATAAATATAAATTTTTAATAACGTTTTACACATTTTTACTATCAATGGGACCGCATCTGTCAGCAAACTCGATTGGTTATAAGTGGAGTATCCACGAGGGGAAATGATAATATTTTAAATTTATTTTCACTTCTCTGTTCTGGTACGCTAAAAGCGCAGTGTTGAGTTTGCTACTCAACAAACAATGTGTTGATTTTGGGTGGAACACAGTCAACGGAGTGTCTTGTCTCTGACTACCCTGGCATGGGTAATAAAGCATATAGGAGGAGCCAGGCGATAAGTGGGTCAAACTTGCAAGATTTGATTACGCACAGAAAGTGTGTGAACGAACAGTATACCTATATACCAGATACCAGACGGGTAAAATTAAATACTAAAATAGCTTTTAAAATATACTACAATTGGAATAGTTAAGATACTACTATTTGTACCTTCGACAGATTCAACAAGCGTATAAATCTTGCGTCAAGAAGTTTTAATTTTATCGTACTAAATTTTGTCCTGTAATAATTTGGTGTGATTTATCCTATTTTAAGTTTATTTGATTCTTTTTAGAGCATTAAATAAAAATATTTTTACTTAAAGTTTGTTTGATTATGATTTTTTAGCGTTGCGCATAGCAGGATAGACAGGAAATACCTAGTAGCAAGACACTTTGTCTTACCAGAGAGAATGAGAATAATTTGAATATAATCGTTCCCCCGAGTGGGAATTGCACCCACACCTAATAACATTTACAGTCAGGCACTGTCCCACGGCGCAACGACTGGCCTCCAGTTTATAATTTATTTCACTAACCCGTAATATGTCTGTTGAGTGTAATTCGTACCGTAATGATTGCAATGTAATAAATAATTTTAGTTAGAATATATACATCAAAGTAAAACCGTGAAACTGTGAGCATACAGCGGAATGCTATTCACCTGCTAATAGGTTACCTTACTTAGTCATCATACTTCTCCGTACATCGGTTGGCGAATGCAAACAAATAATGTTTATTTCTTTTTAAATTAGTTTCATGACTTAAAGCTTAAGAATTATATAAAATTATTTTCTGATAAATCAAAGTAATGTATTTTATGTAATAATGTTATGTAATGTTAGACACTAAATAGACTAAGGTATGTTTTCCGTGTTTTGATATTGTTATTTGATATATTAGAAATTTGAAGAGATTCTTCGACGTGTTAGGGTTTTATAGCAATGTAAAAAAAACGTCACGACGTCATCGTAAAAAAAACATCTTCCGTCAATTTGGAAAACATCACGGCGCCATGCCTATCTACTTAAATCGAGGCGTGACTTATAAATAAATATTTTAATAATAAAAAGTGATATAATAAATTTAATTATTGAAATTAATTTAAATAAGTAGTCAACGTGTATAATATTTTATTTTTCTTTTAAAATTATCACGTCTTTATGATATTATCTTGATTTAAATTTTTATGTTAACCTCACTTTTGTAATTAATTAGTTAATGTTTATAAATATTTTAAATTTAACCGTCATTTAATAATATATATCACTGTCCATTTTGCAGACATTGATAATTTTTTAAGCTAATGAAAAAAGTAAATAGATTTAGAATTTAAAAAATTGTGTAATTCTTTAAATTATTAATTTTTAAATAATTCATTAACAATTCTAAAACAATAAATAATTTATGTCCTATATATTAGAAGTCATTTAACAATTGTACTATTTTATGTAGATAATTTTAATTATCCTATTTTAGTGAATAGAAAAAGGTATAAAAAAATTGGAACGTTGAATTTAACCGTATTATTATATTAATATTGAAAGAAATATATACATATTGCATTCATTTGTTATAATAAAATATATATAATTTGGTACGAAGTATTTTATTTTTCCATAAACCTCACTTAGCAAATTACACACATTGAAATTGTAGTTATTTGATACTATTAACAATATCGGGGATATAGAGTATTTTTAGAGAATTTTAATATATCGTATATTTTTAATAAATAAATAATATAATAGACTTATAAAACAATTCGAAATTGAACGAGTGTAATCCAATGGTGTTTTTCTATCCATTTAATTAGTATCCGACCGAAATATGGATTTTCGCCTTGTACAGAATTGGAACTTTTAGCTCTGGACTTGGTCTCTGTGCTTATACCGTAACTAAATATTGCAAGGCACACATAAACTTATAATTTCTATGGTAAGTAAAGTTAGTTTAAGTAGTTAGTTTCCAATACTAGTGACCACTATTGTCATCACTTGCATAACTTACACATTTATTTTATTGAAATTATGTTAAAGGTTTGGAATTAATATAAATGACAAAGTAGTAAAAATATATTTAAAAGAAAATAATAATGGCTTTGCCAGGCAATAAAGGGCTTTGATAGGCTTCCTTTAGACAAGCGCCTCTTCAACTTTAGCTAGTGTTCTAGAGAAAAGAACTTTACGTTGAGAGAATGAGGCCACTTAAATTATTTATAAATTTGAATTTTTTGTAAATTAGTAAATTTGGATGTATTATATTAATTAGTAATTGTAAAAAGGCTATGTCTAATTTAAAAGATGTCATAAGACGAGGCAGAAATGTAGTTGCTAAAAATAATAAGGGCATTAAAAAGAAATAAAAAAAGCAGGTTAAAGCGTGAAGCTAAAAAAAATAAATAAAAATAAAACATAACGGGCACTGATTATTTAGATTATTTATTTTAAGAATAAATAATCAGTGCTCACATAGATGCGAAATTGTGCGTTAGCTACAAAGAGCAGCCATTTAGTACTAATCATTGGCTTATAAAGAAATTACATTTGCTCCAAAATATTTTGGTAAAACTGAACATTAATATAGAAATATTTCGAATTATTAATAAAAATATGCTTATTTCTTAAAATTGTATATAATATTGTCATTCAATGTCATACAAGACATGTCTTAAACTTAAAAAAACTTAAAAATTAGAGATCTTAACGAAGCATCATTTTCTATCCATATTAAGCTACGATTGTTAGTATCTTGTAACAAATGAGTAAAGAAATATCATGATTCATATACATGATTTTAACGATTAAGTTGGTTAATTTTTGCTTTTAAGTTTTACATGTTTAAAATAACAACAATAATATACTTTTTCATATTGTCGTACGTACTCGTATTATTGGTAGAATCGGTTAGCTCTACGCTTTAATCCCGTGTATCAGGGTAGACAGGCAGTATCTAAAGTCAAGACACTCCGTACTCCTCTTTCCGCCGAATTCGAGACATTACGTGTTGAGTGGTGGATCTCAACGCCGCGCTTTGTCTTACCAGAGCGAGGAAGTGAAAATAATTTTAATATAATCACTCCCCCGAGTAGGCATCGAACCCACAACCGATCGCGCTTATAGTCAGACGCTGTCCCACTCCGCCACGACCTCTATGTATATATTGCAGATATTAAAATCATAATTGAAATATTGCACTTACAAATAAAACTACAGCTTTTTGAAATTAATACGCATCTATGATAATGTATTTATGGTATTCATCTATGATAATAGCACGGTACAAAAGAAAAATCCAACGTCTACTGTTTTTTTAAGGTTTTTTACAAATAATATTTTGAATGATTCTGTAAACGATAATTTTTGTTAATGAAAATATAAAACACTATTATAATTTAATATATTAAGGCTTTCAAAGAGGACCGGCAAAAAAAATCTCAAGAAATCCTTACGATGATTTAGCTCAGGTCGGAAATTAGTCGCTTCATATATTAGCAGCTTCCGGTTCAAGATAAAATTAGATCGGATATCTCCAGTTTCACTATTTACTACTTTAATTATTATTCAGAGTTAATTATCTACATTTTACTTATATCCAAGTATATTTATAAAAAATGCACTTTAGTTTTGAAATTATAAAAAACAAAAAAAACCAAAAAAGTTTAAACCAAATGATTGATTTAAATTAGTGTTTGAAATTAAAGAAACTGATTCTAGAGATTGGTAAATTATAAAAATACAATTTAACTGTGAAAAATGCACTCGATAGAAGCAGGGTCATTTAGGTACGTTATATATAATACGGTATGTTATAAATTTCATATTGTTGTGTTCTCCTAGTACAGAATGAGTTACTGCGCCTAGCTGTAACATTTAACATTAGCCTGTCAATTAACATTAAAATATAATACATGAAGAAGATAAGTAAGTGTTATGTAAGATTTCTAATGCGCTCAATCGGATTTTTTGCTAAATAAAAAATATTCGGTTTGACTTTTATAAATTTATAGCGTATGATAAAATAGGTTTACTCATAATTGCTAGTATGGACTATGAAAAACAACAAGGAAAATACGATACTTAATACGGTCTTAATATCGAGTAATGAAATTACTTAGTAACAAAAGATTTCATTAAGCGAAAATGTATCGCTACAAACGCGTGTTTCAATGTTGTTAGTATTGATAATATTGTGTCAATTCTGCTAAAGCGTGTAATAACGCTCTGTGGACTTACTCTGCAAAAACGCGTTATCAGAACCTTAAAAAGTGGTTTAAAAGCCCTTAGATCTATTTGAGAAAAATTACCGAGCGCGGATCCAACATTCCACACATTCCTCTGAAATCTCTAATAATATAATCTCCTTGATATGGATCTCAAACTCATTTTGGAAAGCAATTATTATCTTATATATATATATATATATATATATATATATATATATATATATATATATATATATATATATATATATATGTATATATATATATATATATATGTATATATATATATATATATATGTATATATATATATAATAGCGTAGTTAAGTGTGTATAGAGATGTGGACAAGTGGTAGGAGAGGGATGGTCATAGACCTATAGGTCAACTAGGGTTTTTTCTAATTTCTTAAGCAGCAACACGCCGTGTGTCTTTGTATGTCTGACAGTATCTCAATTATTTGTAGATATGATTTACATTTTGTATTTTCAGTATTAGATGCTTAAAAAATCTTAACTTTTACTCTATATACTTTTAGTTTACATTAATCTAAGAACGTGAAACATAAATGTCAACCCGTGCAGAGCCGCGATTGACCACTAGTTCTTGATATTTTATTTACAAAATATAACATTTTATAAATAAAGAGCACAGCTAGATTAATTATATACTTTACTATTAAGAGTTAGTAAAACTACGTTATATTAGGATTTACTGTGGTTCGTGTTTTTATAGTAACATATACATTTCTTTTTCGTCTCAAATATAATTATTACTATTTCAATATACTCATTTTTGTTTTAAGAAAACAATAACGAGCTTTACTCTCGTTGATGTTTTTATGATATTGCGTATTTTTACAGCATTAGTAACTTAAAAAAAAGTGTATTTACACAAATTTTTCATCTTATCTACTTATATATATATATATATATATATATATATATATATATATATATATATATATATATATATATATATATGATGAAAAATTTGTGTCAATATCAAGTCTTTTTTTGCTACGTTTAAGTCTTTCAATTGTTCTTCCTTCCTTTTTTTCACAGGATGTGAAGCAAATGTTTCAAATATTCTGCGAAGTACAAAGCTGATGCGAAGTATTTGTTTTATCAGGATATTTTTATTTCAAATGAGAATGCCACCATTATATCTGAACCTTGATGAATACAGGATTGCTACCGATGAATTACTAGTTGCCGCCTATATTTGTGTTATAATATTTGCTGTTGGAGTTGTTTGGTATTTAGTCTGTTACTTTAAAATGTCCAGACGTCCTCTTGCGACGAGGCGTCAAAGGTGCCGTCATAGAAGCAACCAACATTAAACGAAGGTATGTGATTTTTGTTTATTGACGCTACCTTCTTATAATACATAAATGTAGATACAATATTTTTGTTATTTACACACGTCTTCCGTGTTATTTTTGGGAAGAAATATTTTCACCCACGGTTATATAAATTTGTATCAAATAACGTTATAGAAAATATACGCTTAAGAATTATATTATAATTTAAATTATTTTAATTTTTAAAAATTGTAAAATATATAGTCTATAAATATTTTCTATGCTCGAAATCCAGTATTTAAATGCTGCGTTTACAATCAGGTGTTGCCCTACTACGACATGCTAATCACGGTATATATAAAGCTTAATTAAAATTTTTAAAACTCCTAACTCAAAAACTTAAGTTTCCTTTAAAAATTAAAAAATACGTTGGAGGGACCTTAATTACCCTCGACATTTATATTTAGGTAAAGTTTACATTTAAAGTTAAGGTTATTTGCTTTTATTTTATTTATTAATAGTAGTATACTAGGTTTTGTTTCTATAAGTAATAGTTACTAAGCATACTCTCACTCAAGTCATCAATATTCTCTTTCAGTTGCGCTTTCATTTTAGACTCGACTCAAGTATATTTGCAAACATTCGTTTATCTACTTAACTTTCACCCATTTCATAACTTTTAAACGACTTCATGATTTTTATCTAACATGTCTTAAATATTCTCACATAAGTCACTTTTAATATAAAAAAAAAACTAAACTTAAATCCTTTCATCCGTTTGAGAGCTATAACAAAGAGATAGACAAACACACAGACATACAAACTCATTAAACTTATGACATTCCTCTCTTTGCATCGGGGGTTAATAAAATAAAAATGCTTTTTAAATAATAATTTTAAATTCTAAATTCGCTTTTAGCTTTAGCACAAAAAGTAATACTGAGTTAGATAAGAGATAATTAAATAACACAAACAAAATTAAAAAACATTTTGTATGACTGTTTTTGACTGTAAACGCGATTGGTTATTATGGGTTTGATTTCCATTCAGTTCGTCGTTTTACCAAGACAAAGCATGGCGTTTTATTCCGCCATTGTGCCGCCACACCGCTATTTCGCCGATGTGTCTTCACCCCAGATTCTTCCTCCCTTACTCTGGAGATGTAATAAGTTCAATTAAATTAAATAGTTAAAGAAATATTTTATTTTAAACTCAAAGATATTTTCTTCGTATTTCGTAATTCGTAAAACTGGTTCTCTTTAAAGCTATTAAGCTATATTTTAAATATAATAGTTTATAAGAAAATTACTATTAAGAGTTAGCAAAACTACATTACTTCAAAATAAAATAGTTAATTAATATACATAAAAAATATTTTTAAGTTAGACCAACGCAGTCATAGTTCTAAAATATATAAGTATATACGTTTTGACCAAGTGTAAAAAATTAATTTACAATAGTACAAGTTAATCTATTATTTTATATAAACTAATGAATAAGTGCGCAGTGTTTTATTACTAAATATCTGTCTGATATTTGAATTATATTATGAACCGAATTTATAGCTTCTATTCCGATTTTATCTACGGTCACTAAAAGTTTGTTAAATGATTAAATTGAGATGCAAGATCTGGATTCTGGAACCTAAGTCAATAAATTAAATTACAATAAGAATTTCAAAATTTAAAATTTTTTTAATAAATAATTAAAAATAATAAAAAATATTTTTTTAGGAAATAGAAGGAGTAACTGTGGAAGAGCGTGGTAGCTATTATTAAACTTGAAGTGACAGTGTAGAGAGTGATATCCGTGTATTTAATGTAACAAAGTTAATAATATAAATAAAATGTCCTCCAAACCTATGGAATTTGAGAAAAAACCAAGTGGTTATGAAAAAGTGATTGCTATATATCAATTTTTTTTAATTTTCTTTATGTTAGTATTGTTCTGTCACATACGCATGCTTTATATGCAATTGCGTCGTAATCAGCGAAGAAGACTGGTAATTAGGCTAAATACGCTAAATTTGCGACGTAATGGTTAGATGCAATAATTGGGTAAGCTTATATCATCTTTTATAAAAGTATTTTTTCCATCCTCTTATGCTTCTCAAATAATATATATAACCGTCATGTGTAAAGTTTAAGAAACATTTAATTGCATATTATATAATTCATTGTTATAATCGGACTTAATAATATATCATATCTAGTAAGATGGTTGGCAAATTATAGTTTATCCGTAAAACTTTCTGTCTATATGGTCTTATTCAAAATTATCTGTTACTGTAATTACTGATATATTAACTGACACTATTCATATATGAGGTTTTTTTTTCTAAAAAGAAGATTCTTTTTAATGATGTATAAAATATTCTTTGCAGGTATGACACCTATATTGCAGGTGTTGTATGTGTTTAGAGAGAGTGACATAGTTTAAATTTGCACATAATGCCTGCCGAACAATCCAACAAGATCTCGGCGGAAGAGAAAATTCAATATGAGATAATTGTTAATCTATACACAATTATTGTAATATTATCAATATTAGTATTCTGTGTGATTATTGGAGAACAATGGCGAAGGACACGTGTTTTTCTATTAAGGAGGATGCGGAACTTGCGAAACAACAGGCGCCACCGCCCTTAGGCAGGTCAGTGTAAGCTTTAATATTTACGTTTATTTTTTTCTTGTTTACTAGTGGCTGGGACGCAGCTTCGCTGCCGTGTTTATGATTGAATTTAATTATAATTATACACTAATCTTTTATGATTCCTCTTTTTCAATATATACATATATACAATAGCAGTACCTCACTATTCAAGGTAATTTAAAAAAAAAACTTTTGTTGCTTCTTCATTCACGGCTCCTTGGCGTGCATGTAGAGCCATTCGCCTTACCAATACCTTCGCCAATCTCAAATAGAATGGAAAAATTCAACGTTTCAAACTTTACGAGATGGGCATTCGTCTGTCAATTGATATAAAAAATATTATATCAAACTACCGCTGTCTGTTTCGTAATTCCCTCTCGTGTTGCTCTAAACTCTTACAGAATGAGTTTTAACTTTTTACTCTCTGGTGTGGTAGGTTGGAGACTTAAAAATATTAGAAAATAAAAAATCAACAATCTTCTTTGTTGAAATTTGGATATTTTTGTATTTCAATAGCTGTTAATATAATATTTAATATTCTATCGGGCTCAATAAAGTACAATCAAAAAACGTTATCGTTAAAGTAATTTTGTAGCTGTATTTTAAAATAATTTAACACTGAGTTCTATTATTAATGAAATAGACGAAATTAATTTTATTAAAGCCATATTTAAGCCAGAAAGATACAATTGCGAGCCCTTGAACTGTGAGCAACTTTACATTAGACTCTTAGGATCTTATTTCTGGTGCAGAGTGTTGCGCTATATTGTTGGAGCTTATAGAGGAATCACTGCTTATGTAATCCCCAGCTTTTATTCTATTTACTACTGCTTGAATAGTGAAAATAACAAAGTTGGTGTACCTCTATCACCTAATATTTGCCAGCTTTTGTTAGAGAATAGGAAGGAAGACTGTGTCAACAGCCATTTTAAGGTTGAAAAAGTCATACATCGTTTGGGTTTTTCAAGATGTTCAATAATATTTGAGGTCAAGACCACAATGGAATCTTCAGTACTTTTATCTAATAGTAAGCGTCCCCTCGCAACTTCGTCGCCCTGTCGTTAATTTTTTTACTATATTTAATTTTACTCATATGTCAATATGTATATTAATAAAAATTATATTAAAATCCGTTACGTAGTTTGAAACATCGACAGCGGATGCGACTTCAAGTGAAGAAAAGTAATATGAAAGTGTTCAACAAGATAAGTTAAGCAAAACTGTTGCTATATAATACATTGTAACATTACATGGTACATATAGCGTATCAAACTAATTTGTAATTCGTATGGCATAATATTATCTAGTCAGGAACATCATTATGGACAATTTCATTGTGACACTTAATGTAATTCCCGGGGATAAAATAAAAACTGAATTCATCAAATTATGTCCATAAATTGCAAATCTCCAATCTCACTTAGTAATGTAGTTATTAAAAAATAACATATACACTTTAAATATTTACGTTAAGTGATTTTACTAGCATTCTCCATGTCAATTAAAATTACATATTGGTATACATTAGACTCGCTCTTGTTTATTTTTTATACTAGCGGTCCACTCGCGGATTTCTATTATAATTTTATTACAAAAAAATATAAAATATTAATAACAATCAATAATTCAACTCAGGCTCTTTCGATTACATAGTAATATTAATTTACTGATTGTATTATTTTACTTATTGATAACTGAGCTTTATACCCAAACCCAAACGCAGACTGCCTGGTATTCACAGCATCACGCAGAGTCTATTTTATACTCATAAAAATTCCATGAACGTGGCCTACGCCCTGCAAGAGAAATAGCCCAGTATATACTCTTCGCTAAGAATAATATACTCCCTTTCTTTAAAAGATATCAAGACGACACTAGTGCCAAAAGATCTGAGAGATACCTTGCACCTCACCTTTACTCAGGAGGACAAAGAATCTTTCACCTGCTAAGGATGGAGAGGAGGGACAGGCGGTCAAGACAAGGCAAGACAAGGTATTAACAATCCATTAGACTCATGGTCTAACCAGCTTTACCAATTTTGTGGTAAAGTAACTGTAAATCAGTAAAATTGCAGCTGCGTTTCCCACGCTGTACTCACAATTTCACGTACACTGAGAACTGCACCTACTAAGGCGAAGATGATGCAGTCAAAAGGCTAATGGCCATAAAAGATAGGAACCAAACGGTCAGGTCCTTTAAGATTACATTTTATAATGTAATAACAACATAAAAATATGTATGTAGTAAAATATGTTTAGTTTTATATGTTTAATATTAATTTGTACCTTGTACCTTGTAGAATTTAGGTGTTTTAATTTTTTCAAAAATTTATTTCGATATAAATATATAGGTCTCAGTTCTAATGCGAAAAAATACGAATAAGGAAAACAAGTTAGAGACCCACCCTTTAGTGCAATAAATTTTATTTAAAAAAATAACGGAGCTGTATACGATTTGAAAAAAGATAGAAATGAACATATTATTTTTTTACGATAGTTGAATTATTTTACAAACAAAAGTACGAAAATAAGTTATTTATAGTATAAATTTAGAAATAAATACAATTGTGCTCAATCGGTTCGAATGCATTAATAGTAAAAAATAGATAATGGAAAAATATGTAATAAAATAAATAAGATTACCCTTCAACTACGACATCGATGTTTAGGAAGCAATTATATTGAAAATATTAAAAAAACTATGTGCAGAGCAATATTAAAATTTCACCAACAACATCGATATTGAAACAAATAATATGTTTAAGCATTACGCGAAAACCACCGGTTCGATTATATTAAAACTGGATATTCAATGATAATTATAATTCAACATCCAGGGCATCACACAGGGTACTTTATTGTTCTATTGTACTAAGCTCAAATAGTACGTTAGTCGCAGTGGAGTTTACTAATTTTACGGTGTAAATGAGTCGAAGGTTGAATTAAGATTTAACCGATTGCTGTTTCTTAGGTTTATTTTTTATACTAGCGGCCAACTCGCGGATTTCTAGTGGCCCATTCGCGGGTTCGTCCCCGTGAAATGTAGTTATGTAGTTATCACAGACACTTATTTTAACCAAATTGCTTTTGACAGTATTTAATCTCTACCAATATGTACGTATGTACAAACGTTACACACATACGTACGTACATACGTACAAATATCACGCGCGCATTAATCTGCAGGGCGAGGTGAGGCGGTAGCCGCTGGCTGACAGTATCGATAGTCTTCTTACTAATATTATAAAAGGAAAACTTTGTGAGGATATGTTTGATTCGGATGATATTTTACAATATAAGTATTTTTTGTAAGTTATAACGATAAATATCAATTAAGTTGGCAAAAAATCTACCTTTTAGGTCCCACTCTCTTTTTAATTTATGTTAATGATTTATGTAATCTTAAAATGCCAAATTGTAAAATTATTTCTTATGCAGATGATACCGCTTTGCTTGTAAATGGCAACAGTTGGAAGAATACTCGACATATTAATGAAAAAGCTCTTTCTGTTGTGATAAATTGGCTATCCTGTAATATGTTGTCTTTAAATGAAGAAAAAACTCAATATATAACTTTTGGCCACAAACGTTTTTTGGCACCTGATTCGTTTTCAATAATAGCTCATAGATGTTGTTTAGAACTGGACAGCATTTGTAATTGTAGTACAATAACACGAGTTCGTACAATAAAATATCTAGGGGTTCTCATTGATGAAAATCTTACCTGGAAGAATGTGGTTCTTCCATCCTAGCATTAGCTTCCCGTGTATGAAGGCTTGCATATATCTTTAAGCAACTAAGAACTAGCGCCAATATACAAGTTTCGATCATGGTCTATTACGCCCTTGTACAATCAATAATTTCCTATTGTATACCAGCTTGGGGTTGTGCTGCGAAAACAATTTTACTTCCACTAGAAAGAGTCCAGAGGTGTATCTTAAAGATTATCCTGTCTAAACCTGTTCGTTTCCCAACAACAGATTTATACCAATCGTGTAAAGTGTTAACAGTCCGGCAACTGTTTGTTCTCTGCTCTGTTCTACGAAAGCATCGACTCACTTGCTGCGATTTGCAGTTTATGTCCAGTAAACGCAGAGTTGATAAAATTTTTAAAATTGAAATGCGACGTACCATATCTTCTAATAGACAATTTTATTTCCTAAGCCCCATTCTTTACAATAATATCAATAAAAAAATTAATATAAACCCTCTAACTTCTCATCAATGTAAAATTAACTTTTTTTGTTATTAAAATTAAATTATAATCAGACAAAAGATCTCCTTATTGTCTAACAATAGTTTGGATTATAGGTGTAAACATCACAAACACACACTCAAACACAATACACCCACACTCATATTCACACAAATACAAACACAAGCATAAGCTCACGTTCTTAACTTACACACTACCATATAACCTTTGTATCAAATCATAAGATCTTAGTATTATTTGATTGTATAATGAACGATATTATCAGTTTTGATATTACTTTGGTTTTTGAAGACGCTTGTGAGGCGCGTTGAGGGTGCTAATGACTGCGACTCAGTTTCATACTAATGCAGTTATTATCGATATAAGATGTTATAATTATGTACCAAACCTTATAATGAATAAATTTTATTATTATTATTGTATTATTACCTTAGCGTGCGCTGATAAAACCATTCGAGTTGGACACAAACATGATGTAGTGAAAGATTGTTAGTCTTAAATAATTTTAAATAAACGTCGGGGTAGTATATATCTATCTTTTATGTGGAAGCCACTATGGACAAAATAGTAAGCTACAATTTTTATTAAATTAGATACTTTTTTACAAGATACATTTTAGAATATTTATCGAACCCTTATTAAAATCAATACATTTGTAACTTTAACTATTTATCCAAGTTTTTACATTAAGTAATGTAATAAACGAATAGTTTATTAATTTGATAATCATAAAGCGCCTAATAAAAGAAACGCGCGGCGCGGGGAGAAAAATCCGTAATAATATAACGATAGCTGTCAAATACAAAGTTATCAACAAACCATACGGGCAAATCCGCGAGCGAAATCTAGTTGTATATTATAAGAAGTGTATGATATTTTAATAGTTAATGATTATAATAAAATCTTTGATTTTCGCGATTTTTATACATTTTAAATGAAACTATTTTAACCGGATTAATCGCATATATTTTGGTATTTGAAAGTACAGTCTACCTGTGACCACGGACTACTGTAAAGTGTTCGAAACGACAGGTGTCCAAAATGTATTTTCGAATACCAAAATGTACGCTAGTAATCCGGTTAAAATAGTTTCATTTAAAAAGTGAATGATTAATTTTATTAAAATTTTCTTAGCAACATAATTATTTTTATTATTACTAATTAAAGATTAGTACACAAATAATTTTTAAAAAGATATTTAAACTCAACACGAAACGAGAACAAACAGAACTTAGTATGTTTACAAATTCCCAAATAAATTTAGTAATAAGATCGTTAGATTTTCTTATATTCATAATTTATATGTACATATATAGACACACGAAATCCTAATAAAATTGTATTAATGAAAGATAAGATAATTTAGCTTTAATAATACGCGTGCGTATTTTAGAAATCGATTAAAAATAAAAAAAATAAATAAAATAATAAATAAAAAGCGGAATAAAAAGCGGACATCGTGGCGCAGGAGGCTAGTGTCTATATGTAACGGTGGCGTTGAGTTCTTCGTCCAACACGCCACGTCTTGAATTTGGATGGAAAACGGAGAACAGACTGTCTTAACATTAGGTTCTCTATGCCCACTGGCGTACGGAACATAATCTGTCGTTAAAAAAATTGCACATATACTCTTTTAATATCGACCTACGTAGATATATAGGTAGAAAAGTTATATTAATTTAAGGGTTGTATAGATTTATATTTAAGTTTAGGCTGGAAATAACCGAACTACTGTTCGGTTATTTCCAAGACTTATAATTAATTGCATAATATAATAAAATTATAAATTTTGGCAGTCTCATTTAAGCAAAATCGCGGGAAGATGAAAAAATGAAATAGCTAGGCACTTGCCTAACTATTTCTTGCCCAGCTTTTCTGGCTTGCTTGCGTGAATACACTAATTACAGAATAGGATCCATATTACCCAATCAGGATACTTACCCTTATACTTGAAATATATTTTAGACGAAATAAATATATAATAAACATTATATTATTTTTAAGCACGCGTATTTTATAAATATTAAATTCCTTTGTTGTCTGAAGTGGTTTGTGCCCACGGCCGTTTACCGGTTATTGAATTTCTAGTGGGACACTTATGATATAGAAATAAATATAAGGATATCAATTTAAGCGGTTTGAGTAGGCTTTTCCTATATTCTATCAGAATATATCAATTCCATAAAATATCATAACAAAATTGTGATTTTTAACTATTTTCATATACCTCAATACCACTTAATTCAATCTCGAAGTAATTAAACAGATGTTTCCTTTTTAGAATAGTAAGTGTGTGTGAAATTTATATTCGGAATAATTTTATGTTTTAATATCAAATTTACCTTCAGTATGTACCGTATTATGATATCAGAATTATACCAAACAAGACAAAATTATCAAAGTAGCCGATTATAATTATATACAAATGAGAAATAAAGGAATTGAGACTGGTCGTGGCGCAGTGTGACAGCCCTTGACTGTAAATGCGACCGGTTGTGGGTTCGATCCCCACTCGGGGGAGTGAATATATTTAAATTATTTTCACTTCCTCGCTCTGGTAAAGACAATGTGCGACTTTGGTGGAAAGTACTTCGCTTTCCGGAGTGTCTTGACCCCTAGTACTCTCTGTCTACCCTGCTATGCGGAATAAAAGCTTAAGTTAAAAAAAAATAAAAAAAATATAAGGAAAAAATAAGGTACAGACCCAGTCTATAGTTTATTTATTTATTTTATGACATTGTGTGTTGAGTGACGGAATGAGTGATGGGTGAGTGAATTTTAGAAAGTTCTACTAGTCATTTTAAACATTATTTACTAAAGTTTATATTGTGTTAGGTTGCTATTAAATATATTTCGTACATATTGTTATCCACGTAAAAAAAGAGATACTATAAAATAAATATACATATATGTATACATTAGGAAGTCGTTATTAAATATTAAATTTAATATAATCTTGTTCTGTGATACTGTGGAAGTAATATAGCATACACTATAATTATTGAATATCCATTTAAAAATATTTTAAGCTTTAATTGTTCTTATTTAATATTAATCATAAAAGAATAAACACCATTAAATATTTTACATATTTCAAGGATTTGTTAATCACAACGAGGGTTTTGAAACTGCACCGAATTTTAACGTTTTTACTGACACTGACCTAATACGAGACGCCAAATGGAGCGCTCTTTAAATAAATATTTCTAATTTTACTATTATTCCCTTGCCTATTGACTGGTATTTAACATGCTGGCGTTCCAGTAAAAATACACCCGACTCACATTATACGCATTCAATTAAATGATTATAATCTGCACTATTAAAATTTAGTTCAATATTACGTAAATGTTAGAAAAAATACAGTCCGTGCCCAAAAATAAAACAAGCGTGCGTCGCGAGCGCAGACGCTAATACGCCAATGAAACTCCCGGAATACACTGTTCACTCTGAAAATATTCAGTGGTCACGCATCAGTTTCCGTAACACTGAAGACAGCCGCAATCTGAACGTAAACAAAAAGCGATTGATTTTCGGCGCGCTGTTCCTGTCACCAAACAAATGAAAGTCAAAAAATATTTTTAAATGAAGATACCTGTGTTGTGTTTGTTAGTGTAAACTGATAGTGAGTAAGTGATAGTGATTACCTTGTAGTTGTATAATGTTTGCGGGCGGTGGTGCTGGCTTCCAGAAACAATCAAAACCACCATGGGAGAATGTCAACTCAAACGCAGAGGTGACACCGAGTTGGTGAGCGTTATAATTAGTATCATAGTCATACCTAGTGACGCTAATTTTATAGAGTTAACTATTTATTAAAAGTGGTTAAATTATTTTTGAGTACATCATGGAAAAATATTTTCAGTCATTTTAAAATTTTACATATTTTTAATACATATGTAAAAAATCCAATTTGGATGTTTTAAGAAACTTCTTTTCAGAAAACTATTCAAACATTATCTTAGGAAAAAAATTGATAAAAATCTGCTCGCATATGTTTTTTAAAAGAATATCTCACTTGGAAATGCTTACAACGTTGTAAGTTTTTTTTCTTGACATATGTATAGGATAAATTAAATAATTTCAAAAACTGGCTCAGTAAATAAATTTTAGTTTTAAGTATAATTATATTCACATGAAAGATAAATAATAATAAATAATAAAATATAAAAAATAATATCAAAAAAATAGATTTTAAGCATTTTTTTTCATATTTCATCAAAATATTCATAAGTACATTTTAAAATAAAATAGAAAAGTATTAGTGTTATTTTAAGATATTCTTAATAATTCATTTTCATAAACGATGTTATCGATAAAATAATTAACAAAGAAGGCATTTCTAACTTAAGGAAGCGATGATTCCTCTTTTCCGTAATGGGTCTTCGCAAGTTAATTACAAACATTTTGCTTATGTTTCAATTATGAATGTTTCTTTATCAAAATAAAATTTATTTGGTGCGACTTAAAATTATATTTTAATTAAAACTGTTTAAAACGGATTAATATAATTCCCCGACATTTCGAACACTACAGTAGTCAGTGGTTCAGTTCAGTGGTCAGTAGACAGGTAGACCGAGGTGGCATTCGTCTGTCACTTAATAATAATTATATCAATATACCGCCATCTGTTTCTTGATTGCCTCGCATACTGCCCTGGATTCTTGTAGAATGGGCTTACTGTATCTTATTATCTGGTTTTCTATCAAAATTAGGATGAAATATCCTATTAAAAATATATTCTTGCGTGAGATAAAGTAAATTTATTACACGGGTTACATTTAATTGAAATTTGTTCCAAATAATATTTCATCATACTTAGTCGCTATAATTAACAAAAGTAATGAGTTTATAAGTGTAATGCAGATTCCATTACAAGCTCAATGATACAGAACGCAGTAGACCTTCTAATGAACCGGTAACATCAGAAAACATCAAAGAATGAAACGGGGTTTTGTTCGCATCGATACGTGACAAGGGATCCAACATGGATCAAAACTATTGTCATTAGAGTGGACAGCAACTGGCGAATGGCGTTCAAAGCGCCCGAAAGCGCAACAATCGGTTTTATTTTTTTATCTATTTTATAAATCATGGCAGTATTGTATATACGTTTATTAAAATGTCAATTTAATTTAATCTACGATTGAATAAATATATATCTTTACATGGAATTTAATTTCCATCAAATGTCATACCAAACGTAATATAATCTATTATCTGTTACCATACACGTCCTACACAAGAAAGAGCTCTTGTATGAATGTTCATTACCTCGTGAAAGAAGGTGTATATTAGTTACAAGGATTAAATATTAAGCATGCAATGCAAATATAATCCTAATATAATTATGGTATCGTACTAAAATTTTTCAAAATGCAGCTATAAAAATTAAAGATCTGGAACATCAATAACATAATGCTGCCTAAGTAAAATTTACTAAGCGTGATGGACACTTTCCATTGAAGTAAGAAAATTGGAAATTAAATATGATAATAAATAACTTTATTGCACTACTGGACCTTTTTTCTTATTGTTATTTTTCTCTCAATTGAATGTAATTATCTATGTTTAGATAAATCGAGTTTCTTAAACAAATAAATTATCTTAATTGTACGAAGTACATTTATATAAATTATTAATTATATTGAATATAATTTACTGTACACATGCTTTTATGTTATCATCACATTTATCATTAAAGGCATGTCCGGTATGGTGGACGTTACCGCTTGTTTTCTATTTGTTATGGCCATCTTTAGATTGTATTCCACTATACCTTTTATCATTGCCTTCATTGCGTTCCAGATTAGCCTTTTGACCGTATCATTTTCGCCGTCACTGTAGTAGGTGCAGCTATCAGTGAGACGTGAAATTGATTAACTTAATACCTTTGACATATTTTTAATTTTATGCCATAATAAAACAACCATTATTTTTATACTTTATTAAAAAACATGCTTATTATGTGATTTTAGCAAAAGTTAGGTAACATTTTCAGAAAGAGGATCGGTTTTAAGAGATAAGGGTTAGTGCAAAGAAAATGAGAGATTTATTAAAAAATAAGTAATTGACTGCTTTTTCCTTACTTAACTAAATATAGTCGAATTATCTTGGTCATGTTTTATTTCTTTCTTCCACTTGCAGGAAAAAAGTTAAGCTTTGAAAATTAAAATTAGATGTCTAGAATATCTAATGCAAAAGTTAAGAGATAAGTTTTAAGATTAATTATTTCTAAACTTAGATATCAGCCATACTAGAAATAATTGTGGCAACGGTCACAAAGCTGCGGCCAGCCTTTAGTTTTGATCATAAGTAAAATATATCAATGTATACGATATAACGCACATGTAATCCTACTCTTGAAAGAACACTTATTAGTCACTTTGCAGGTTAATTGAAAATGCAGATAAAGTGAGCCTCTATGAAATTATTTTTTATAGTACTAGGAGCAAAATAATATTTAATGATTATTTTTGCTGCTTGTGATACACTAGCAACAAATTGTTTGAGGAAGATAACGATAAAATATAAGAAACCACTTGTACAAATACGGAATTTTACTGTAAAATAAATACACGAGAGGGAGTTCCCTGAAGGTTGTTACAATCGAAATAAGAATTGAAAATGATAGAAAACGCTAACATAGTTACTTTAAAAATACACCAGGTGGCGCTGTCTAGGCAACCCTTAAGTTTAAAGTGTGACAAACGAAATATTTTACATATAGATGGCTCTGTTAGAGTGAAATGGAAAGCATTCCTTTGGAACTTACATTGTATATGCGGATTCCATAAGACAGCGTATTGAAGCTAGAAGCCTTTGAAAATGCTACATAATAAGTAATTAAATGTGATACATGTAGATGGCGCTGTTCACTTTCTATCAATATCATAAATGGTATTTAAACTTGTAGTTGTTAATTAGATAAGTTAGATTATATAATTAAAAATACGTTTAGTGTGTAGTGAAAATTTGACCATTGACTTGATTCAAAGTAAATGTCAAATTTTGGGAGTATAGCAAACAGTAAATATCTATTATCTAATATCTATCTATTTTTGCAATAAGTCTGATCGCGATAATTGAATTGGAAATTGGAATCGATATGATATTATTGTATTGTTATTATAATTAGGGCAGGTGGCACGTGATCAAGGCTAACTTCTGAAAAACATAATGAAATGTATTAAATTCTTATTGTATGCTATTTACTTAATAGATCATAAATATATTTAATAGCTTGTAGGTAGATAGCATTACAGGTGATATTTTCTGGATTCATGTTTTTGAATTTATTTATAAACACAAGTATCAGTCAATGTCGGAATTACCCATTTTCATTCTATAAGCTATAATTTTCGTTAAAATCAAATTTCAAAAGTTCGTTACAATAACTTCAGCTTGATGTTTTTTTGTAAACCACTGATGCCATTACAGGTACTTGTACTACAAAAGTATGTTTTTATACACAAAAGAGAGGGATTGGCTATGTTTTTTCACGGTCCATTTTAAATAATTTTTCAAAGTTTCGCTTCCATTCGTTATTTTAATTATGTAATGAATACCTATTGGCTTATTATTGGCTATTTAACTCTTTATTTCTTTCTACCAATTTTTTATTTCAATATATTTTATGGAATTCGCCTATAACATCTTTGGTTAACTTTTTTTAGAGTTAGAGGATTTCGAAGAGTAGAGGTCTACAGAGGACGTAATTTTTTTTAATGTCTAAAAGGAGTTAGATTAGAGTAGATTCTTTATTGGTAGAGTGACATCACTCAATCAAGTTCAAGTTATAAAAACATCAATATTGCAATTTTCGTTCTCGTTGCAAAATTTGTTGTAATGAAAATTATAGGATTATCTTACATTGTTTTTTCTCTCTGTGCTGGTAATGATATCAGAAAGAAAGACTTGCAACAACACTGTCTTTATTTTTAGCCGACTTTGCCAAAGCAAAATGAGGGTTATGATTTTATCAATCTCTCTACAGAGATGCTAACAACATAAATAAGTTGTAACAAAACGTATAAGAATTTCGACGCAGCTGGTAGTAGAACGCATGGCTTAGCGGTAAGAGCGCTTGGACGGTATCCAAGAGGCGCGGGTTCGAATCCCACAAAAGGCCATGGGTGCATCTCGAATATTTTTAACCAAGATTTCGTCTGCGTGAAAATTCTGGAAGTTTATCTCTTATCTCTTTTATCTATAGATATATCTTCTATCCCTGAATTTTTATTTTATAATTCTACAATAAAAATAACCTTAGGTATTCCTTATTAAATATTAAATATTTCTTGCTAAATATTCCAGTGAAATTCTCGTCAAAAACTGCCCAGCCGATCCTGAAATTAGTCGGAACAAACTGCCAGACACACAGACATTTAGTAAAAGTCAGTTATTTAAATATTGCAAACAGAAATTAGAGTAATCTAATTATTTATTAGTAGATAAAATTATTAGTAGATAATTAATAGTAATAGATAAAATTTAATAAGGTAATACTTAGTTTTTTAACAGCAGGCGACATTTTAGGTATCCATTTATATCGTTAACGCAAAAAATTGTATAATAAAAGAAATAAATTCAATTTTAAAGTATAAATTAGAATGTAAATTGAAAAATTAGAGTATTTTGGATATCAAAATCAAAAAAATAATTAATCATGGTTTTTCCTATATATATTTATATATATATATATATATATATATATATATATATATATATGCAACTAATATTTGATATACTACATATAAGTAACAAGTATGTATGTATTAAATTTAGTAGAAAAAAAACACTTAATTAATTAGACAACTCAATAAGTTATGATAATTTTAGTTAATTGAACAAAAATATATTTTGATCATATTTTTTTCTAAATTACTTTACGATACCGAAATAATTAATATTTGATGTTCGTTTGCTTCATTTATATTTTAAAAATAAAAGTTAAACAACGGCAAAAGAGGCTCAAATTAAAGTATTTTTTACCTTTATCCCAAAACTTCCAATAACGTAAACTTTTTGAGCCAAAATTATATTATATATTTACACTAGCTATATTCGCGATTACGTCCTTGTGGAATTTAATATCAGGTTATCTTTGTTTTTTAATTGTAGCTTAAAATTTTACCAGTTTTATTTATTCGTACAGATTTCATGTATATCAAAGTTTACAAACATACAAACAAAAAGATATGTACGTACTTATAGGTATATATACATGAATAATTATCTATTCGAATAAATAAATATACAAGAATACGTGACAATATTTTCAATTATATCAAACTAGAACGATTTTATCGATTTTGACAGCACTACTGTAATAAGAAGGAACTTGAGCTACTTTGTTTTTACAATTATAAACCGTGCTGTATGTCACATCTCGCAAGGTTTAGCTGGGCTGATCACATCCGATACTTAGTTTTTTTGTATGTGTAACAATAAGTACCAATCATGTTGACGAACTATACCTATCTAAGATTAGATGGGCCCCTAGTGTCCCTACAAAAAAGTTTCATCAAAATCAGAACACAGACATGTCTGTCTGATAGTTACACAGATAAAAATTTCTTCTTTTTGTTTTTATAAGGAGACCTGTTCTAATCTTTTCTTTTAAGATTATAATCTTCAATCATAGAAATGAACCCTTTACAATTTTTTTATATATACAGATTTTTTTCAAGATTGTAAAGACACTAATTACTTTGCTTTCCATCGAATTCGAGACATTGCGTGTTGAGTGGTGGAACTCAACGCCGCACTTTGTCCTTGAGAACCAGAGCGAAGAAGTGAAAATAATTTTAAGTATAATCACTCCCCCGAGTGGGGATCGAACCCGCAACCGATCGCGTTTACAATCAGACGCTGTCTAACTGCGCCACGACCGGCCTCATGTAAATATTTACTAAAAAAATATTTCAATTTCAATATTTAAACTAAGCTTCATGTATTGAGTTTAAAGTAACATATAAAAACATTTCGCATGTAAACTTGTGAAGCAATTGCCTTCAGTTATAGGTAAATGCACCGGCCTTAGCCCAGTTTACGGCTTCATGACGTCAACATCGAAAGGCATTACTGAAAAGTGGAACTATAAAGTAACATTATTCATTTTTTTAGTTTTCGAATTATGTTTTTGATTTGTTTAACATGTACAAGTTTTGCACTTTAAATTATTTTTTTACATATATTTTTTTTGTTGGTTTTATAAATTTATTTTGACTTCTTATTTAAATGTACTTATTGTTTGCGGTTTAAGTGATTTATGATTTAAATTCTACCAGAAGATTTCTTTTGATCCATTAGCTGTATTAAATATATTTAATCTTAAAGAGGCCGGTCGTGGAGCAGTGGAACAGCTTCTGAATAAACGCGATCGGTTGCTGGTTCGAATTCCACACGGGGGAAAGGTTATAATTAAATTATTTTCATTTTCTCGCTCTGGTAATACAAAGCGCGGCCTTCAGTTCCACCAGTTAAAACGCAATGTCTTGAATTCAGCGGAAAGCCGAGTATGTGTTTTGACACATGCTCCTATGTGGAATAAAAGTGTGAAGCGAAAACAAAAGAAAACTGTTTGGTATGGATAAATTTTAAGTAAAAACATAAAAACATGTTATCGAATTTAATACCCTTACAAATTCACGAATTTGTCGAAACTGAAAGCAAACATACAATGTATCCAATTTCAAAAACTCTTGTAATTAGCACACGTTTTAACTAGTACCTGCGTATTTTATTTTTAGTTTGCTTTGTGGAAAAGTGTTATCGTTTGTAAAACTATATACATTAACACCCAAATAAATAATTTTCATTTGACATCTTCAATGAAGCAGAAACTGCTATAGCTTCCCTCCGATCAAAATATATACAAAATATACTTAACCTATCACGATTGTGACAGGTAAATTTGATACTTTTGATAAATACTTAACTAGTTATAACTCTATTCAAAAGATATTTAAATACTTGTTAAAATTTAAAGTAAAATAATAATCGCATGATTTATATATATATATATATATATATATATATATATATATATATATATATATATATATATATATATATATATATATATATATATATATATATATAGGCCCAGAACACATAAAACGAAATCCCAGGAATTCGAAGGGAACTAAAAAGGCTGGTTAACGCCGGCTGCGAACTAATACACCGATATCTAAGTGTTCAAAATAGTAACTTTAAATATTTATGAGTTATGTACTTCAAATAGTATCATTGTTTTTTTTACAAGTTGCGCAATTGCGTACGAGTATGGAAATAAAAATCATTTAACAAGCGCAGCAACCAACTAGAAGTAGAAAGAAGAGTCAACATCACATGGAGTTCAACAAGTTCTGGAACCTAAAAGAAATACTAAAAAGCTACATGTCCATGAAGTTAAAAAGCAAAGTTATGACCTCCTGCCTGATCCTGTCACTCACATACGCTTGTTAAACCCGAAAATTTACTAGGAAATTTAAAAATAAGTTCATAACTTGCCAAAAAAGTATGGAGAAAAGCATTCTGAAGATCAATAAAATACTATCATAAAACAGAAAACTAAAGCTATCGACGCTTTTAGTCACTCACAACAATTAAAACGGTGTTGGGCTGGATATGTAGTCAGACTTACTGATAATCGCTGGACCATAAAGGCAGGACCAGCGGGCCAAACGAAAAGGGGTACTATATGCACGCTGGGCATATACAACATAAAAATAATAAATTCCTACTGGTTGCAGCTAGTTGCAGAAAACAAAAGGCACTGATCATCTACGGAGGAGGCCTTGAATCTCCATTGAGAAAGATTTTAGTAGTTGCAGTAATCTTTTATAACAAATAAATAAATAAGCAAATAATATAGATAAAATAATAAAAAAACAACAATAATGTGAATTTTTTTTTTGGTAATCTTTAAAAATTGATGATGCCCTGAGATGCCCTCGGTCTTATGTTATTTCTGTAGTTAACGTATACATTTGATTTGACATTACCCTATCCAGCACCTGGATCAGCCAACGAATTACTTGAGTCCTTAATACTTTTTGACCATTATTATGACAAGAATCATAAATTCTAATTGAAAGAAATAAAATCCTTCTTAGCATTCAAGATTAAGGTTCTAAATTAAATAGGCTATTTAGATCACAAGGAATTTAACATCTTTGATTTTTATATTTCTAAAGTATTGCTAGCCCAAGTTATTTCTTATTAAATAAGTTCTCAGACAACAAAAGTTTAGTAAAAATAGGCCTAACGGTTTTAGAGATTAGTTGGAATAAACAAATAGACAAGTGTTAATATGTGTATGTACGCTTATTACACTTTTATCTATAACTGTAAAATTAAATAAAATAACAAAGTCTTTTATTTTAGAATTATAAAATAAAGATCCAGATATATTAAATAACACATACGCGGACGAAGGCGCGACCACAGCTCATAAATATTATTAATTAAAAATTTGAATTTATCAAAAAAATATCCAATAAGATATTACCTGTTTTAAAAAGTTAGTTGTAACTCTTTAAAATTCTCAATGAAAAATAAACACATAGAAGAAACACATAATTTCAAAATAAAATTAAGAAATTAACAAAATTGCAACCATTTACAAAATTAAAGGTTTAAATCTTGAATTATTTTATTTAATGAAATACTATTGTGGTATAGGAATTTTTGATTTTTCGATTCACTCTTTCGAGTGAATTCTGCGGTCCTTAGGACTTAATATTGGATTTAGTCTAATATTGGACTACACATCGCAAAATTTGTTGTTTAGTAAATTTTCACCGTCTGCCAGATCTTCCAAATATTACAAAATATTATAATTCATAACCATCTTTAATTACAACAAAAATTTTAAGTAATACCGGAATAAATCACATACCCACCTAAAATCGATCACTCAGATTCAAGTTAGTAGGTTTTTGCTTACATGAAACAAACGCTCGCACATTCAAGTTTGGCAAGCATATGTCAGGTCTTATGAGCCTCGGAAAGAAGGTATAAGAACGTATAAGTTAGTAAGTCACAGAGGTCTGTGAGGTGACCCGTAATAGGCGGTTAAGATGTTGATATACAGAAATATCTGTCTGTTACATAATTAAATTAATTATTCATTCATAGCATTTATTATATTAGGTTTGTTCTGTGTTAATAGATTAAATGAAGGTCCAGTTCAGAATTCATCATATTAATTTGTATGGTTAATGCAGGCTTTGTGATGCTCGCTGGCACTCGATTGTAATTTGATTAATTGATAAGATATTACATATTCATTGGTTATACATCATTCTTGAGAGAAAATCATTTGTTATTATATTGCTTAGTGTATTATTAAGATATTTTATTTCGTTTTTTTAGCTTCACGCTTTTATCCCGCATAGCAGGGTAGACAGAAAGTACCTAGTGTCAACACACACCGTACTTCGCTTTTCACCGAATTCGAGACATTGCGTGTTGAGCGGTGGTAAATTATTTCCCTATTTAAAAATTTTAATACTAGCTTTAAGCCTATTTTTATCTTGCATCTCATATCATATATGTAGTATATACAATTCCTCACCTCAGCGTTGCCTTTTAATAATTTCTACACATGAAATATACTCACATTTCTTGGCGATTTATTTTCCAATTTGATTTTTATCTTGAAACAATTAAAAATATTTCAATGAACGTTGACCCTTTTATAGCCGCGCAATATGAATGTGCAACAAAAACCAGCAATATGTGAAGGCCTAATATCAAGCTCTGCAAATTGCACGCGCGGTTCTATGTTCACTTACGTATATGTTAGTGTTGGTAAATTGTTTTCTTTGTATGAAATAATAGAGATTTTATACTATTTAGTTTTCGTCTCAATCAATCAATATATATAAATTTAGGTTTAAGGCAGTTTAGGTCAAGACAATAATCACATTTGCAACATAAGCTGCCTAAAAGTAAATGTATATTTTATTACAATTAATTGGTGATAGATATATGAAAATAATAAATTGTAAATAACTTAATAAATGTATTAAGTTGTTTACAATTTATTGTTTTGTATTTTGATTTCAGTAAAATATTATTTATTTTATTTAATCTATAACCCTTCTGTGTTCTTTTGTTCAATAACTTACATGATGTAATTTTGACATCTATACTATAATAAAACCATACAAAAATTAAGTCTGTATATTAAATATAAAAAAATATTTTTGAAGGATTTAAAAACAGTAATAGAATATAAATGTTTGATTTTTTTCTGCCTGTCCATTTGTACTCGCACATCTTCGTAGTTACATAAAAGAAGATCTAAATTATAAGAAATAAGGAAATTTCGCGCTTTTTATCCCGACTAGCAGAGTAGACAGAAAGTACCTAGCGTTAAGACACTCCGTACTTCGCTTTCCACCGAATTCGAGACATTACGTGTTGAGTGGTGGAACTCAGCACCGCACTTTGTCTTTACCAGAGCGAGGAAGTGAAAATAAATTAAATATAATCACTCCTCCGAGTGGAGATCGAAGCCACAATCGATCGCATTTACAGTCAGACGCTGTCACATTGTGCCACGACCGGCATCAAAAGTTGCTAAAAAATAAGGGTAACTGTGTCGTTTTCTTTTTAATTAAATAGTCCACGACACTTTGTTTACAGAACTAAACACCACATAACCCGATGCGGTAATTAATAATCAATATTGCAATAAAACTGTGAAAAAGTATGTCATCATCTGATTGTAAACACGATTGGTTATTGGTTCTACTCCCACTCAGAGTAATGAGTATAATTAAAATATATTTTCATATATCCACTCTGGTGAGACAACGCGCAAAGTTGAGTTCACTCTGGCTGACCTGCTACGCGAACTAAAGCGTGAAGCAAAGGAAATTTTACAGAAAGTCAGTTTTAGGAAATCTGTCTGTTTACTCACATACATCTTTAAATCTATTGATTAAATTAAAATAAAAGCAAACTTTTTATCATATAGATAACTAATCAGGATAAATCCTGACAGCCTAAGAGTACTTAATTTCAAAAAGTGGAACACCTGATGGAGAACCATAATAGACTATCTTAACTATAAGGATTAGGCAGGTTTATAGAGTGTGCTATTGGCATTTTCTGTGAATATTTCGAAATTAAATTTCGAAATTTAAAAAAAAATATTTGGAATAACCGATGACGGACTATAATATTCCATCTAAACTGTGAGAAATAGACATAATTTGCCTTAGTACAAATAATTCAGGTTGATAAGAAATTTCCATTGACATACAAAATTTAAAGATCTAGAAAATTTTGATGAAGAATTGTAATTATAATCGATTAACTAATTTATAACAGATATTTCAAATATCGATGTCAAATATAATTAATTGTGTGACAGTGTCTAATAATTAAAAAACATTGCTTATGAATTTCTTCCCCACTATGGGATTTTTTTTTAATTCTTTGTATATAGCTGAAATGATTAAATGATGTTTTGCCACTGATTAGACACGATGACTGTATCATTCTGTATCTTCATCGAACGGACATTTTGATGGAAGCTTATGTCATAATTACTTTCTTTCTTTCTTTCGCTGCCGAAAGACAAAATGTCACTTTGAGTTTTGTCATTGTATGTATCTTGGGTAGAAAGTGGGAACTATGTATCTTATTTATGGTATCTATGTATATCTCGTTATACAGGAAAAAGAAGCATAAAAATAGGAAACAACAGAAAATTAAAATTGTATGTTTAGATTATCGGGTGTAACATTTGTAATATATGAAAATGAGACTTTGTAAAAGTAGTTTAAAATATGGAGTATTTATACATATTATATTAAAGATATTGTGATTTTTGTCCCAATATTGATCTGAAATTTTGATAAGTGAAATTATTGTAGCAAGGATTATACAGTCAATGCAAACTAAATTGCGTAAAGCAAATAGTGTATTAAAATTTTTAACAAATTCTTATTTTTATCTTATTGTGAGATTTAAACTTATAAAAAATATTTTACGCTTAAGATTTATAAATTATAAAACATATTGAATTCCGAATAACAGATGTAGAAAGAAAACAAAAATATTATTCCGGAAAAATTTTCAAAGTAGAACAAAAACATCATACAAAGTTATTTGCAAGCAAACATCAATGGAGCGCGGTGCATGTGTGGGCTCTACTGACAAAAACAAAAACTACGTATTTTTTACTAGTGTTCATCATTCATTGGTTATTATATAACCAATGAATATAATCAAATAATATTTAACAGTAAGTAACCTTGTAGTTTAGAATTGAAAAAAAAATCTATAATCATAATTATAGTTTATTTATTGTTAAAAATAAACTGATTACGAAAGCTAATTTTCTTCTTGAGAAGAATCATTTATTTTTGAAAGACCATCATTTCTTTGATGCTTTTTTACTTCGGAGTATCCATTCCATTTATATATAAAAGAGATGATATGAATTCTTAGCTTCATTTTTCGATGACATGAAAGATAGTTAACAACAGCCAACAACAGACAACTTCCGCTCTACAGAGACATAAATATTTCTATGTCTCTTAGAGCGGAAGTTGTCTTTTTGGTGTGGTCATGATATCCTAAAATTTAAATTTTCTGTAATGTTGACAAACCTTTTAAGGGACATAAAAAATCAACTTATATTATTAAATTTTATCATCAGCGCTGTATTTTAGTTTATACATGTCGTAGTGATAAATGTAAATACACAATTTCTAGTTTTGGGGCTAAAAATAGTAATATATATTATAAATTTATCGAATTATTTTTTTAATCTAATTTTTATGTAAAAAAATATTATGAGAATAATATTAGTCAATCTTACTCTGAAAGGAAATAAATATAAATGGAGGTTGCGGAGACACTAGTATTCGTTTTTTATTGTTAAATCATATGAGTAAATGTTTTGGTCTCTGAACAATCCAGATTTTTGTCAGAATATCATCAGAATATCGTCGTCAAGTCGTAAAAGTTGTCAAGTCTAGGCTTGAGACGATATATGACAAAAAAATCTGAAAAATAACTTATAGAATTTGCCTAAGTGATGAATAAGTCCATATTTCGTTCTAAGATATTTATTCTCTTTTTTTTAAAATATGACACCAACGACGTATATAAGTTACGATCTGCACTTAATAGATAGTTCATATGCATATTGCTTCTTTGGCGTAGTTACGTCCTCTGCGAGTGTTTTTCTATATTTAAGGTGACCCAGAGCCGTCTGTGGAAAGTGGAATATCACTTTGTTCGTGATTAAAATCAACTTTGGTTGTTGTTTTCTGGGCGACTTTGACAAATTGCAACCGGTAATAGTCGAATGTAGATTTAATAGAACATCAGCTTGTAATCATTGTTGGTAGTAGGGGTCATACCTAATTCTCCTTAAAGTTAGAGAAAGAGATATTACCGATTTACTGGTATTTCCGGTTTCATTTTAACGTGATCGCACATTAAAGTATACGTCAAGTTAAAGTGTACTCACGACATGGAATCAATACACAAATTTTACTTTCTTATGTATTCCGTATTCGCTTAGATATCCGTGTATAAATAACGAAAGAAGTATCGGTCTTTATTGTTGTTGCCAAATCGGATCCAGAAAGTTATTGCCCTATATAGGTACTTCCAGTTATTTGTAATATCTTGAAAAAATTATACATAAGCGATATTTCGATCATTTGATAAAATATCTCGATATCCAAAATTTTATTTCCAATCGTCAGTATGGTTTTAAAGCCAAAAGAGACATCCTATCTGCAACATGTGACCTTATTAATTTAATCAAACTAGGTCTAGGCAACAAACAAATTACGTCAAGGGCTAATAGGCCTAAAGAAGGCATTCGACACTGTTTGCTTGAATCTTTATGGAATCCAAGATAAGGTTCTGAGTCTATCGAAATTTTACTTAAGTACTCGGTTTCAGTCAGTTAAAATAGATCAAATACTAAGTAAAATACTACCTATCACCTGTAGTGTCCCGCAAGGTTCCATACTAGGTCCGTGGTTGTTCTTACTTTATGTGAATGACATAACGCTTTTAGAACTAAACGGCTATCTTACATTATATGCAGACGATACCTGCTTCTTTATTTTGGAATCAATATTAAACATATTGTAACACTACCTCACTTACCTGACTTAGACATTCTTTCAGATAATTCAAATCTAAGTTACTGTCAATTAACACCACAAAAAGGTAATATTCCGACAAAAAAGTAAAATTGTTATGTCACATAGGCTAGACTGGTAGTCAATAATGTAACTACTCAGCAAAAGTCTTATAAAAAATACTTGAGTCTAAGATTAGACATTACGTGGACCCACCAAATTAATCACTTAAAAAATAAACTTTCATCCCTCTTGCCCTTACTACGTCCCATATATGGTTGTATTCCTCGAAGTACTTTATTGAAATTTTGGGAAATGCATCAAAAATTAAACTTTATGAACTGCAAACTAAACAAAACAGGTTTGTAAAAAGACTATTACACTACCATTACCTAACTTCTACAGGCACAGTATACACTAAGTTACGAATAATGAACATTAAACAACCTCACGCTTACAATACAAGCATCTTAGAAAAATTATAAACAAAATCACAAAAAAAACAAATTCAGAAATATGTAAACATAGTACCCGATTAGGTAGCTTGCTTTTCATAGTGAAATTCCGAAAAATAATGCGCAGAAAAATATAGCATAAATTGGAGCACAACTTTATAGCAAAATATCCATCGAAATAAGAAATGTAAGCTCGCTCAATAAATTCAAATTTAAATTACGTAAATATATTCTTACGAATGTATTTTAATACTTATAAGAATGATTATAAGAGTGATTGTATTAATCTAGTATTACAAGCAATTATAAATAATATTAATAATAAAAATAAAAAATAAATAAATAAAAAACAAATTTATAAATCTACATCATCTTAAGTTATTCGAAATACATTACTTAATATATTTTAAGGTTATTATAAAATATTGTTTAATCTCTCGTTGTAACTACATCCTTATATTTAAAGATAACATACTTACCCACATAAAATTAACAAGTTTCTTATTCTTACTAGTGTTTAATACTACCTACTAATCCTGACTAATCTCAAATTAGTAAGCTTTAAATAATGTTTACTGTATTATGTTTTTTTTTTTGAGAAATAAATATCTATAAATATAGAGTGATGTTATATAGGCTATAGCCTTCCTAAATAATTGGATTATTCATCACAGAAAGAATTTTTCAGTTCCAATCAGTAGATCCTGAGATTCGTGCGTTTAAACATACAAACAAACTTTTCCGTGTTATATTATTCATATAGATTTCAAATTAAGTTTTCTAAATATTATTTAATTGTAATTAATGCAAATTAATACAATTCATATAAAATTTAACACAGTTATTAAAATTAAATAACAATTTTAAAAATGTTTAAAATATTGTTTAATTTCTATTAATAACACTGAATTTCTAGGCTCTTAGGTTCATTAGTGAGTTATTATAAGCAGTAGCCCAAGTAGTTGCATGACTCGATAGTCATTGATCGCAGTTTGCCTTTGACAGTCAAATTTCTCGAATTGGTGAGCTCCTTCTATATTTTTTTAGCTTCTCGCTTTATCTCTAATAGGGTTGTCAGAGACACCAGAGTGCCAGACGCTACGGTCCCTGTATACCTCTTTCGTCTCGTCCACAATCATTAACCTCTTCGTACACTTACACGATCTTCGGGGGGTCCTCATACTTTTTTCGTGACCTTCCTTCAGTATCTTCGATATTGTGTTTTCGGAGATCGACCGAGGTCTCCTGCGACCTCTCGAACCACTCATCATAAATCTTTAAAAATCTATAATATTTGCTTCATAAATCTTTCTTACCATTCTTTCACCCATCATCTCAACGTGCCCAAACCACCTGAACACGTTCTTCTTCATTCTTACTATGACGTTCCTCGCTGCCTATACGGTCAGCTAAACTGACTCCGCGTATCTGATGAAGCATCTCTAATGCATTCATATTTCTTCAATTCTTCTGTTGAAACACCCAAGTTTCACTACCATATAATAGCGTCACTATCAACAGTGAATTGTGAACGGCCAGAAGTGCAGGTCCGCTGGCGATTTCCATCCCATCAATGCAGCCAGATCACCGTTAGCCTCCTCCAACTCTACTACACATACTTCCCCGATATACCACCTCATTCTCTTGTCCTAAAATATTTTATCTACCCTAATCCTATATTCCGTTTTTTCTTCATCTCTCTCAAATATCTTAGTCTTACTCATATTAAGGTTTATTTAGGTTTGTTTAGACTTTACACTCATCTTATTGGTCACCAACGTAGTATTACAATATAACAATCAACTGGTTCACTGGAAATAACGGCAGATGCAATAATACAATGACAAGTGATAAATTTAAGGAAACATATTATTATATATAAAACGTAAAGGTGAACGTTAGTATTTGACTAAAGTTTACGTTATGAAATTTCTAATGCGCGCTTAGATTTTATTCAAATGTATTGTAATGTTAATGATACTTTTAAGAATTTCTTAAAGCCATTATAGCGCAGTGGCAGGATGTTTGACTGTAAATGTCAGAATTGTGCGTTTGGTCATAATTTATTCGAGAGAAATAGAAATTAATAAAATTTAATCATTAAAAAAATGTTAAATTTTACCAGTTTGCTAATTATTACCAAACTTGGGCAAAATTTCTCCAAAAGGGCAGAAAATTGAGTATTTTTGCTATACGAGTATATATTGCATTATGTGGAATATGTGTGACGTTCAAGGAAAACTACACAAAACGATCATTTTTAAAAGACAATGCCAAAACAGATCATTTGAAAAAGCATAGTATACATACAAATAAGTAAAGGCCATTAAAAATAATTCAAGTAAAAAATAATATTTATATATTTAGTATGTTACGACACGGTTGCAGATGTATACTACACATGTCGTGTCTGGATAAATGTCTTACAGTGAAGTAAGAAAGCATATCAAGATATCACAGCCAATGTATAGGAAAATCAGCATAAATTCGGTACAAATGAACGTCGGCAGGTTGGAATACGCAATCATTCGCCTTGGATTCTCGCCAACAACAGCGGATAAAATTTTTAAGCAAACAGACAATTGGGCTTATTAGATCAAACTTTAATTAGGCACATCTACTTTTGTATTGACATTTTAATATTGAATCTTTTTTATATGAGATTAAATTATTGTAGATATAATAAGTTAAAAATTGAAAATCAAGTATTATTTTTTATTTTAGTATAGAAAAATTGTAATTTAAATCTTCTGGATCAATAACACTATGAATATATTTCTATTATTACTTATTATTATTATTTTTACCTTCACACTTTTGTCCCGCATAGTAGATGTGACAGGCAGTATTTAGAGTCAAGACACTTCGTATTCCGCTTTTCGCCAAATTCAATTATTACCAATACCAATCAAGTTTTCAGTCAGACGTTAACTGCGACTCGACTGGCCTCTATGCTTCATTTAATTCACTAATATATTATGCATATAATAAATGACTGGGCACACTTTTGCAATATTTTACATTATTATTTTAAAAAATTATAAATACTTTCTGATAATTAGGTTACTTTCGTTTACTAAATATGAGGATACCTTGATTGTTACTTATTCCGTACATTTTAAAAATGTCTAAAGAAAAGACTATTATCTTTTCTGTAAACGTTATTGAATAATGAACAATAATAAATTTTTATAGGAGATAGAGTACTAACGGTAGTATTATCCGGATAAAATGTTTTAATAATACCAAGCAATGTATTAGGTATATTTATTATCAGAGTATAAATCGATGTAGTGTGTTTCTAAAAAAATAATATACCTAATAATATTTTAAAATATCTATATTGCGAAATATGCAAATGTTACTGGAATTTAAAACAATATTTTGTTTTTTTTTTATCTTCACGCTTTTATTGCACGATAGACGGGAAGTACCTAGTATCAAGAGACTTCGTACACCGCTTTCCGCCAAATTTGGGATATTGCTTGTTCAGTGGCGAAACTCAACGCCGCCCTTTACTTATCAGAGTGAGCAAAATAAAAATAAATATAATCATTCCCCCAAAAGGGAATCGAACACACAACCAATAACGTATGTTGTCAGACTCTGTCCTACTGCGTGACGACCGGTCTCACAAAATGTATTGTGGTTTTATTATAGATCTTACTGTGTTTTTAACATAAATCAATATGTATATGTAAATATCATTTGTATCAATAACTTTGTAGTACGATAGTTAAAAAAAATTGTGACCATAAAATAAATGACTCAAATACAAAAAATAACATACAACACATACTTACATACATACTAATTTGAAATTACGTTATTTTTCCTTTTCGGAAAATGGTGTTGACTGTCAATTGTATTTATTAAAAATATACAAATATTTGTATAACTATTAAAATATTGGATAAGTGAAAGCGAAAACATATTTTAATTTATTCAGGAAATATAAAATCAACATATAAAATTTTTACTATTCGGTAGTAAGTAATTAAATTTTTTATGTAAAAATAACATCGAAAATGAAGTAATAACAATAAGGACAATAGCGCCGAGTAGTCACAGGTACGGCAAGGCGGGCGAGGGCGGGGGCGCCGCGGCTCCATGCGATGCGAGCGAAGCCTCCGCGACATTCGCGCGTCTGCAATCGACGCGCTTCCACGCCCGCGTTCGTTACGCCCATATTACGTAACGCTATTTACTCCGACATCTGTTGAGTGCGACGGCCACAGCGCGGCACGCTTGCTCCACCGCTGACCATCCGCGCGCACGTCATGTATCTCACCGCGAACACCTCAAACCGGCGCGACGCTGACGTAGCATTCGACCACCCGACCGGCGACACTTAATACGATGTAGACCTGCGATCATCAACTTTACTGCCATTCATCCTGCCAGATAATTTTAAGTTATAGATTTAAGTAGTGCTTTCGCTTAAGTGAACTTTGTGATGTAAAGAGAATAAGACTGATGGGGAGACCCGAATTCGACGTCGATATTCGAGAGACAAAATCTCGAAGAATGCAATTGCTGTTTTGAAATTCAGAACCATTGCTAAAACACGCTTTCACTGCCGCCTAAGCCTTCCACTACTAGCGTGTTAAGTTAGTCGTAAGAAGCCACGGGGCCTGAAAGTAATTTCTTCAGCTAGCAGGGAGAGCCTACACCCTGCTGTCCGCGAGTTTAGAGGTCGACGAAGCGTCGGTCTTCTCCAAAATTCGTGACAACATCAGCTCGTGGGTGCTGTGGTGGCGTCAACGCCATCTTCGGATGGGCGCACCGCACACCCCAAAACAAATAGAGGAGGATGATTGCGTGCCCCGCGTGGCCGTAGTCGAGGAGTCTCGTCAGCAGCCAGAGCGCAAGCTGGAGCGACGACGAGCAGCAAGCGGCCCGCGGCGGCGTGGCCTTGAAAACGAATTGGAAGGTGAACGCCGCCGCCCAAGGCGTAAGCCGCGTAAGAGGTATGTCTCATGTTTACCCTTCGAATGATACAAAAAAATATCTAAATTACTTCGGGATTGTGAAATAACTTTAAAGATCGACCGTCATTTTAATATTCTAAGCTACAACATTCTCCTCGATACGATGTGCTTTATATTTGGCACGGAATTCCAATTTAAACACGTGGATTAACGTCGAGTTTACACAGCAATCTGTCAAAATCGAGTTTGTTATCATAGTCGTGTTTAACTAGAGAATTTAGTTCAACGTTTAAACTTATTTGAGGCATCTATTTCGTACTGAAATTTATGAAAAAATATTTTGAAGTTTTTAACGTCGGTTCATTTTAATGACTTATCATAATAAAATATTAATTTATTAATTATAATGATTACTAGCCTTTTTAGTAAATACAGATTTTTAGCAGCTCCGTCCGGAATAAATAAAAATATTTTTCATCTATTCCCTAACAACAAAGAAAAAAGTTCTAGACTGCGTGATCTAAATAAAATATGCGGTGCTGAGCTGCGTGTGAATAGGAGGCCTAATTCAGCGACCGATATAGTCCTGCGGCTGTTTTGACATTGAACATTGCTCGACCTAAAAATGAGGCAGTAAAGCTTCACCTTGGACTTGCGAAACAGAAGGACTGCCGCGTCGACCGTCCGCCTATCGATTCGGGTACTGAAGCATGACCCACACCTCGGAGTCAAATTTTCAACAAGTTTGATACAATTACGTTTGCTAAACAACTTTGAAACATTATTTATCGAGCTTAAAGCTTTCTGCGTTTTGGTTACGTTAAGCTTGTATTGATTTAAGGTTCGCCCCATTTAAGGTTACTAAAAGCTACAAGTCAACGTTTTCAAGAAATGTTTTAGTGCTTTCGCAGAATTAATGATTATAGAAAAATTTCATGTCCGTAATGTAAATACACTACAATAACGCTTAATGTTATTAAAGAAATATTTTTGAATTAAATACATTTTTATTTATTTGTATTTGATATGAATACTGCATTTTTTTAAGCAACAAAACACATGTTTGCCTTTTGAAATAGTCCAGTCTGATCCGACCGTGCGCGCTGTTACGCTGGCAAGGAATTTAAAATGGGTCAAGTGCATCGAACTTATGCGAAGGTAACATCTGTTTCACGATGTTTAGACCAGATGTGGGAATGATTTGCTTACGTGCGTTTGTCGTATGGTCAATACGACGATGTACTTAATAATTACTACTTTGCAAATTTATTTTAGTATATTATTAATATATTATTTCTCGTATGTAAAATATTGTGCAATAATAATTAAAAAAAATTTAACAGTGTAAACGAAATGTGGTATGTTATCTAAAAAAGAGATATGCACCCTATTTAACAAAATAAAAAGAAAACTGATCTTTATGAAAATTTATATCTAGAAAAAAAAGTAATTAACATTAATTGAGGCTTTACAATTATATAGGTCACATATCCATTTCTTTCTTAATCATTTAATATTTACAAAACCGAACAACATGCATACTTATTGTCAATCGTACCTTTTGTTATTTTTCTATATTTTATTATAAAAAAAACAAATTCATACTGTTTTTTACATTTTCCCTCATAGCAATGCAAGTAGACAGGACCTAGTGTCACGTTGTTCTCAACTTTTCATTTGAATAAAATATACAAAATCCTATTCTTAACACTACATTTTGTCTAAGTAGAGCAATTAAATTAAAATATTTTTAAAATCACGTTTACACATCGGTACTATTTTATGTATAATATGAAAATTGCCTTTAAACAAACGTAGTACGTAGTATTCAGTATTTATATACCAGTAATTATACTGAGCAGATAAATATAATACAATTATTATTTTTAAATTTCAATATTTAGAGAAAACTGAAAAAAAAGTCAAAGTGGCTAAAGTAATTTTGTCAAGTCTTAAATGTAGAATTAAGTTTATTATTTTAGGTATTACTAAGAAAAGTACTGATAAACGCGAAGTATTGCTTATGCGACCAGTAGGTGGCATTTTTAGATATTTCTCGGCTTAACAGAAAAGATAGACCGGACTTCTAATCACTTTAGTTTGCACTTCACACTTAAGTATATATAATCTCATTGTTTGTACTGATCTTGAACCGTTCGATACTAGGTAGTGCTGACATAGTGTGGTAGTTAGCATACTATATATATTTGATGTATTATTGTTATTTGATAACTAGGCTATATTTTATGTAGAAATTAGGTTCAGTCCCATTAGTGATGATTATTTTATATTACATATTGAATGTTAACAATAAACATTCTCTCGTACATAATATTTGCTCCATACATCTTTTATCATAAAGGTAAAAGTAATTTTTAGAAAGATCAAGGATAAAATAATAAACCAAAACTCGCTAGTGAGTCCAAAGCTGTTATACTATTTTCTTTTATTTTTAGCTTCACTTTTATCCCGCATAGCAGGGCAGGCGGAAAGTATCTAGTGTCAAGACACTCCATATTTCGCTTTCCACCGAATTCGACACATTGCGTGTTGGGTGATGGAACTCAATGCCACCCTTTGTCTTTACTAGAGCGAGGAAGTGAAAATATTTTAAATATAATCACTCCACCGAGTGGGGATCGAACCCACAACCAATCGCGTTTACAATCAGACACTGTCACACTGCGCCACGACCGGTCTATTATTATTTTATACAAGGTTATTTTATGCAATCATACTATTTTTTTATATAACTAAATAATATAGTTTATTTTATAATTTAAATAAATTTATCTAAAAATTACTTTTGAAACTCCTACACCTAATTATGCCTCGAAGGTATAAACTATAGTTTTAGATACATCTAGTGTATATTAGCTTAGATAATAAGTTACTAGTTCATATATTGACATGCACTAGTTATTTACTATCTGTTTAACATTGGTTAAAGACTATACAATCCCAATATATAATTATATAAATATATCATTATATTGTCTATTTATGCAAACGCGATTACTGCACTGATACAAAATATAATAGCATATGAAGCACTTCAAGTTACTGCGCTAGGCTTTACTGTACACTACTTTTGATTATACAACGTCAAATGTGCTGTGTGATTTCCAGAGCAGCTAGTTTTGTTGCAGATTAATTAAAATTAATTGCTCGCAACTCTTATATGATCTCCTCCACTTGAAGTTAATTTTTTTAAATTTATTACTATCAAATATAATTAACAAATCGTCTTAAACATAACATAAACACTACAAAATCCATTCGTTACTCGTCTCGTTTTATAATTATGAACGTCTATCAATATCTATCTTTTGAAAATATTTTGTAGTTTTTATCAGTAATTTTAAAACTTAAATTAATATCTAGGCTATTTATTGAGTGAGAAATTATTTAATCCTTGATGCGCTTACCGTATTTATTTGTAGCTGTTATGGTTACTAAATTATTTTTGGTCATATTATGTGTTACTATATTATGGGAAACTTTATTGAAAGTTAAGGTATTTTTTTTAATATTAAATAAATATTTAATATAGTTATTCTGTTTTATAATAGAATCAAATGATTTTTACAACTTTAAAACTTTAAAATGATCAATGAGTGTCTTTTCATCAAAATCATTTCATCAAAATTTGATATTTAAAGGAATAATATTTCTAGCATCAAACATCAATTTTTTTATAAATTACCATATTTTCATTTATGAGATCAATTATTAAATCTAAATATTTATGATGGAAAACTATTTCAAAAGCAGAACAACCACAGCGATCGCTAGGGTTGTACAAGCTGTGAGTATGGACTATAGCCACATTATAATGTTACATTTTATTTATTTTCGATTAGACTCGATTAAATACAAGACTACTACCATGGCGCCACTTGTTCAACTTAACGAAATCTTCCTGTAGTAAAATCATTCCTTCATTGACATCCTTCGCCGCTACAAGCATACAAGTGACATCAGTGTATTGATAAATTGTACAATATCTAAATTTTATTGATATTGTTCATATAGGCTATGAAGTGAAATGGCCCTAATACTGAGCCTTGCGCCGTGTCTTCTGTCACCTTCATACTTGCACTAATACTATCGCTTACTTTCACGCAGTAGCTTCGGTCTTGGAGGTAATTTTTACACCATTCCAACTGTGGCTCACGTATGTTCGAAGATGATGTGTTCTAGAATATCACACGCGCGAAAAAAAAATCATCAAGCCAGGATATGAAATTTCTGTTCTAAACGTGCATTTATTTGGGAAGATAATATTATCGGCCTATAATTGTTAACGCACCTTGTTTCCCTTTTTTATACACCAGCTTTTAGTTCATCCGGGTAGGACCCCGTTTCAACACTAGTATTAATAAGCTTGGCAAGAGATTTACAAATTTTTTTGGCCATTGTTTTAATTTCTTATCAGCTTTTAGATTATTGATTAATTGTAAAACGACATGGCCAGATACTTTTTAAAATAAGTACTACATATCCTTTTTACAATTTACTAAATTTTGTTTACATTTTGGTATAATATTTTTAACTGCGTCAGAAAATCATACTGCAAATATTCCTGCAATTTTTTTTGTCATATACTATAAGAATTAAAAGCGGACAATACTACCTTGTCGATTGATTTACATATTTTACCAGTACTTTTATTTAATATATTCTAAAATTTCTTTAACATTCGATTACCTTATGAACAAAACTTCTCGTCTTGTTGTATTGTAGAATAGCCTAAATAAGAGTTATTCGGATTACGTTTCTATTTCGTTTCTCTTTTTTAGACAAATTAACCATGTATTTGTTAATTCAGGGGGCAACACGAGAAATATTTTTAGTTTTAAGGATAATTTTAATGGCTTTCGAATAGGCCGTTCAGAATAATTGCTTATTATAAGTATTTTTACTCGTGCGGATAATTCCTTTCTCAGTATTAAAGAATAAAATATTTTTATTTGTTTATAAGTATACCAAAGACGACTAGCCGATGGTCCGCTAGTACAGTGTCGACTGCTGCTGTGCACGGACTAATTAAGCGTGGTTTTATCGTTATATATTGTAAGCTTTAAATAATCTTTTATATAAATGATTATACCACCACCTTTTCTGTTTTCACGAAGTTTCATTTGCATTTTATATCCGGGAATGTTGAATGATACAGATATCTTCCTCTGTTAAAGTTATAATATCAATAGAATACAATGCTGTATCCTATATTTATAATAATTTTGAATAGCTTTTAGCCCTTGAAGGAATATTTATAAGAATAGTTAAAAGATGTACCTTACTTGTAAAAATATTGCAATTTACACAAATATTTAGTTTTAGTTATATGACAAATGTCTAATATAAACAAGGAAAAGATCTTATTATTTTTAATTTTTTTTTAATTGTATTATAACATTTTATTAATACTTTACTTACTTTTGTTTTCCTAGCATATATTCTGCCATTTCTGACGCGGTTGCACGACACGTGTTCACTTTACATCATCTGCATTCATCTTTAATTTAGTACCAATTGATTTTATAAGTATCTTGGGATTGTCTAGAGCTAGTTCTGATAATCCTGATATTTCCACAGAACTCTCTAGAGTTCTTTGTTCCATTTCTTGCAGTTTGAGTTTGGTTGAGGCGAAGCGCAGTTCAAGGTTCTTGTTATTATTTTGAAGTTTTAAATTTTTATTTTCTACAATTTTCATTTTATTTTCTTGTTAATTGAATGACTTCTATATTTGAAATTTGATCGCTTAGGAAATTAAGTGAAACTTAAATTTCTTTCTTAAGTGTTGCATTTTCTTTAATTCTGATGTAATGTCGCTTATTAGTCTAGCTCCAGTTTTGTTACTCGGCATTAATTCATCTTCCCCATCATCATCAGAATCGTCATCGTGTACTAAAATGAACGATCTGTGTGAGACGTTATCCAAACATTATTCGCAGTACCATTCCAGTCCGGGGGCATAACGAAGGGTTGCTAATTATTTATTTGATAGTTTAGCACAGGCAGTAGAAGCATGAACTGTTTTCTCATAACGGCTACATATAATACCAAGTGCTTTCTTCATTATATTTTTATTACACGTTACATATTTTTTGTTGACATTTTGTGAGGGTAGTACGCGCAAAATTTAAGGCAGCGTGTAGACGTCCGTTATTCGAACGACGAATAAATAAGAAATATAAATAGTGTTAGAAAATATTTCCAAGTATAAGGTTCTTTAGAATTACAAATTTTGTAAGATTTTAATTAGTCTTTCTATTTCATCAAAAGAATTTGTACGAGGTCAAATTTAATTCCAATAAATCTTTTACAGCTAGTTAAGTTAGTTAAGATTAACCAGATTGCCATTACAATGACATGAGATACAATAAATAATGTGTGACATATCATTTTTTTATTTAAATGATTTTATCTAAGTATGCTGAGGCCGACTATAAACGCGATCGGTTGTGGGTTCGATCCCCACTCGTGGCAGTGATTATATTTGAAGTTATTTTCACTTCCTCGCTCTGGTAAAGACAAAGAGCGGCGTTGATTTCCACCATTCAACACGCAATGTCTCAAATTCGGTGGATAGCGAAATATGGAGTGTGTTGACACTAGGTACTTTACACTAGCGTGAAGATAAAAAAATCTAAATGTACTTAGAAACAACTGTCACACAATTCGATGATGTATACATGTACGATTTAAGAATACTAGAATATACATAATGATATACACATTTGTAATCGTAATCAGTAGTAGCTAGTGGCCTAAACAATGATTTCCCTGAAAACGTCATTTCACACATACATTAGTACATACTTGTGATTGAATTTTACTATTAGTAGTATTAGTATTTTTATCATTTATAAAGTTGTTAGTACATTATCTATTTAGTTAGTATATGCCTACAATAGAGCTCTACATTTGTGAATAATATACCCAAGAATCAGGAATACCATAAAAATATAAAAAAAATATCGGCTTGTTTCTTTCATAAATGTATTAAGTTTTGCAAATGAAATTATATCAAAAGATTTATATATTGAGTTTTCGACTAAGCAATGCATTAAATGTTTTAATTCCATCTCACTGATTGATGAAAAACATGCTACATAAATTAAATTAAATACGAGGTCATTTTTATAAAAACATTGTTGAGCTAATTCTTTTTTCTGTTCCTGTATATAACAGATTGTCTATTGTAGTAGCAGCTCCGTAGCTCCCATGTTACACGAGGCCGGTGATCACTTGCCATCTGGTGAACCGCATGGTCGTTAGCCTTGTCTCTTCCATAAAAAAAGATTATGTCAAACCCTATAATCATATCTGCGGTTAACATATTGCCACTTACATCTGTACGCAATACACGATTATCAATGACATACATACGTCGCGTAGTCGCTATTAAACTTAATAAAAAATAGAACTATATTTTAAATGATAGATTTTTAATGAGATAGCGTTAAACGCAGTATAGAACGCAACGTACGTTGTAAACATATTTGAGTGTAAATTCAAAGGGATTAGATTTTTTCTTATATCAAAAAAGAAATTTGACGATATACAATAGAACTTTAAAATTAAATGTAGTATGTTATTTAAAATACCTTATTATGTTCAGTTTATTCTTCATAGACGACGAGGCATAGAACCACAGTGTCTCTCTGTAAAAGTCGATGTAAATTTCAAAGCCGTGCTAAGACAACCACCACTCCACACACAATTCAGATGAAAAACTGCAAATGAACTTATTCGACACTAGGTTCTGCTATGCACGATAAATAAGATAATCATTAATAATAAGATAATCATTAGCAAAATATTTCTGAAAAAAGAAACATTCATTATTTCTAATGTATCGTGCTAATGATTTGAAATATATTGAAATTAATTATATAAATATATTGAAATTAGATATTGAAATATTGTATTTAAATATTGATTGTAATTTTTTTGCCGAACATGAAGATGATATATATTGTATTAGCTTAAATTTTATATAACATTAAACCTTATGTAAAGAATGAATGCAATTTAAACATTCCCAAACCACTAAAACCAACTTAAAAATCATGACAATTTTATTTATTAGCATAAAACTAGCCACACGTATATACATAATTATGTACAGATGTGTTTGGCATATAACATATTCTTTCCCAAAGCAACATCTTTTTATTATATTAAAGTTACAGAAAACTTTTCTAACAATAAGATTTTTCTTTTTGAGAATATCAATGACATAAGTTGCTAACATTTGTTAATAGCAAATGGTATAAGTTATAGCTGAGTTCATGACACAGCCCAATATTGATGGTTATAGACATATAGAATTTAATTTATATATATATATATATATATATATATATATATATATATATATATATATATATATATATATAGATTGAGGCCGGTCGTGGCACAGTGTAATAGCGACTGACTGACTGTAAACGGTCGGTTATGGGTTCGATCCTCACTCGGGGGACTGATTGTATTTAAATTATTTTCACTTCCTCTTTCTGGTAAGGACAAAGAACGGCGTTCCACCACTCAATACAACAAGCAATTTCTCAAATTCGGTGAAAAGCGAAGTACGGCGTGTCTTGACAGCAGGTTTCTGTCTACCCTCCTATGCGGGATAAAGTGTGAAGCTAAAAGAAAATATTAGTAATAGATTACTATTTGTCGTGCTAGGTATACTTACTAAATCCTTATTCGTTTCACGTCAATAGCTCTTCTATTTATAATTAAATTGAGGAATTCTTAAGCTGTGTTTAATCTCTTGATAGAATCACAAACTATTGAAGCAATAAATAGTTTATATACAATTAACAGTAAAAATAGAAGGTCTATATCATTACGTAACATTCCTAAAAATTGAATGACAACGATACTTGAACAGAATCGCTATCATTTAATTTTTAGGAATACCAGACCAGAATATAAATCAATGTTTTTTTTGTCTATTAGTCTGTTTATCTGTTTGTAGATACACACTAATTTCTTAAACTAATGAACGAATGATTTTAATAATACTTTTTTGGTTTGATGTCCTCTGCTATGCGGGATAAAACTTCAAACTGATTTTGTAAAGTACATTTTAGATATAACTACTATAATTTACATTAAATAATATATAAAAGATTATATATACGACAAATATGATATGGAAATTCCGACAATTCAGAGAAGAAACTCCTGCGGCATATTACGCACATACATCTTGAGACATGTTTCTACTGAAGACAAAATTCAATTTTTCTTGAAGAATAGAAATTGGATATCTATTATTATATCTATATCTCATTTGCCGTTAGTTTCAAAAAAAAAACAATATTATATTATTATAATTCTCAAATAATTATAAAATCGAATAATCGTATAGTATTAACTATTATTAAGCATCTTATAATTACGACACCAACATGATAGCGCTTTTTAAGTATCTTATTATTTTATATTACTTTATTATTAATAAGACACTTATATAGAAGAAGCAATGGAAGGTGATTGTGGGTTTGGTACGTGAATTCCTACTCAGGAGAATGACTATATTTAAAATATTCATTTCTCCACTAAACAATAAGAAACAAATCGCAATATTGAGTTCGCCACTCAACATTCTAGGCTCATAGAAGTCAACATCTTCATTGGTTTGTCTATGACTACTCTAATACGTTTCCTACACGCTACGACATAAAGCGTGATGCTGTGAGAAAATAGGATATCAAAATTACATATAAGTATGATGAGATATCGATACATGATTATATCCTCGAATATACTACTTCGGAATGACCGGATGAAGATTGGGTAAAGTTTTCAATAAAGAATAAACGATGATAACCTTCAAAATAAAATCCGTCAGTAAAAGAAGCTTAATAATCTCAATTAAAAAAAAACATTAATTTTAGATTAATTTGTTAGAAAATATTAAAATTATTTGAATCCATACGTTTAACACATAAATTCAAACCTGTTTAAGTATAATATTTTGATAAACATTCCCAAGTTAATTTTTAGGAAGGTAAGTGCTTGAGAGTGTTAATCGCGTTCCTTAGTTACTCTTAATTATGTCACATGAATGAAGTTGTATTATACAGCGTCATGACAGTCAGAATTTTGTTTAGATAATTAATTGTAATTAAAATATGGCATTTTAAATGTATTTATTTTCTAATTATGAATATACTATATAGAAAAATAATTATATTTTTGAAAAATCGTTAAAAATTGCGCCTCTTGGAACACTCTGACCGCCAAGCGTTCTACTACTGGCTGAGTCGAATTCTTATTACGTTTGTAACAACTTATTTATGTTGTTAGCATATCTGAAGAGATTTTTTACATACTTCTGCTTTTCAAAGATTATAAGGAAATAACAATTTGGCAAGAGAATGAGAAAGCTATTTATTTAAATATTTCTACTATTTTTAAAATGTTATTCCACACTTAGGTTTAAAAATCACTTTTTAAATAATTCCTTCAAACTCTGAAATTCAGTTTAATTTTTTGTAAATTATTTCTTGAATAATTGGAATTTGAGGCCGGTCGTGGCTCAGTGGGATAGCGTCTGACTGTAAACGCGACCGGTTGTGTGTTTGATCCCCACTCGGGGGAGTGAATATATCTAAATTATTTTCACTTCCTCGCTCTGGTAAACACAAAGTGCGGCGTTGCGTTCCACCACTCAACACGCAAAATCTCGACTTCGGTGGAAAGTACGGAGTGAATTGACCTTAGGTACTTTCTGTCTACTCTGCTATGCGGGATAAAAGCGTGATGTTTAAAAATTGGAGTTTAGTGAATTTTTACTTTGTTCTTGTTTTAATTGATTTGTTTTTATGTTACTAAGCTAAACGACATTTCGGGGCAGTTACATCATTCTGTCTATACCATAGATTAAAAACGCCATATGAGCTACGTGACCATATGATTTAATGTTCAAGTTATTCCTTTAAGCAGGTTTAACAAAATAACAGCATATTATTTTATATTTTTTACTTAAAAATTACAACTTGACGTGACAACAACATCTCATTAATTATTTATCTGTGATATAGATACTTTGGTTTTATACTGATAGTACACGTTTCAGTGTTTATATGAAAAATATAACAGGAAAAACAAATTTTATCTTTTTGTATGAAATGTAAAGTACATATATTTCCCTTGGCTTATATTTACGTAAAACAACTCGAGTTTCCTCATTTAACTTTATGCCAATCAAAAGTCGCCTTAGCGCTTGAACTTCGTAGAACTCTGATATTTTGTTGCAACAGAATAATAACACTGGCTTCCGAACTGTAGACAATAGTGTTTTAGAAGTATAAATTTATATAAAATATTTACAGCAATAGAAAATAGTTTTATTAATATAATTTTAGATTACAATGTTTCATAATATGAATTATATAGTTAATAATTCACTAACTTTTGTACTATATACAAATAAATAATATAACCGTATATCCCGTACTAATATTATGTACGGGATATACGGTTATATTATTTATTTGTATATATTATACATATAGTATATATTATACATATAGTATATATTATACATATAGTATATATTATACATAAAGTATCAGTTTTATTATTAATATTGAAAAACTAGCAAAGAATTGAGTTACCAAGAATTGCCAAAAATATTGCCAGTTCCTAAAGATTAATAAAATTATAAATGCAGTAAAGATGAGATCTGTTCATCGGATATGCGGAGTCAGTTTAGCTGACCGTATATGCAGAGAGGATATACGCAGAATGGCTGGTGTAAGCGCGAATGTAAATCCTACGCTATTTGTAAAAATGTTAGTGTATAATGATAAAATATAAACGTTTTTCAGACTATATCTATAAATAGTATAACATTTAATCAAAGCAATACAAAAAAAGAGATATTAACTAATTTCATATTATATTTATTGTTTATATATGACTGGTATTAGATTATTGGTTGCGCTTCACCTACGGAGGTAATATTACCATATTACCATGTGTCCTAATAAAATAAACTCTTTAAGAAGTAAAGGCTTTTGAAAACAGAATAACTTGCAATATCATAGAACAGGTCTAAAAATATACGAAATAAATTTTATTTGAAAATAAAAATAAAAATTTTTTTTTTTAGTTTCACACTTTTATCCCGCATAGAAGGGTAGTCAGAGTGTACCTAGTGTCTAGACACTCTGTACGTCAAATTTTTATTAATACAATATAATTATTATTTGTATAAAATTTAGTATGAGTGATAATTTCTTCTAAAGCAAAACATTGAAGCATTCATACATTATTATACATTGTTCAATATAACGCGTATTCAGTATAACAAATCGTCTGTCACGTCATGTAACTCTATAGGCCCACATCTTTTTTTTAGTCTTAGGATTTTTTCCAAAACAACAAACTTTATAACTTAACATTGTTATAAAATAGAGTTTATTTTCCAATGCTACTTCTGAAAACGACTAGATGCTCTCACTTCACAGATGACCGATGACAAATGTATACATAATCTAAGTCTTTAAAAAATCCGTGAAACTGTTCATTCACGTATATTAAAGTTTGCAGTTCTGTGTTTTAAACTTTATTTATTACTATATTAATTGTCTCAGTGAACTTAGTACCGCATCGGGATAAAATAACGGAAAACCCAAAGTATACCGAAAATTTATTTTAATCAATATGAACTTGTGAAAAATAAATAACATATAGGTTAAATATTTTAATTTATTCATATCAAGAGAGACATATAATAATGTCTGATAACAAACTAAAATACAAATGCTATAAAATAAAATGACAGGGTAAGCCTTTATTATTTACTAACGGCCGGGTCGCGGTTTTGCCGCTTTGAACTACATGTTTTGTTTATGTTTATGTGTAATTTTTGCACCTATCTGCACCCTTCGTTTGATAAATCGGTTAATTTTTCTTATGTGCCACTCCGTGGTTTAATCCAGTCTAGAAACTGGGTTATGTGGAATTTTTATCCACTAAAACGTCTGTGAGTGGTACAAGAGGTCGTGGGAGACCTAGGTTGACCTTCGAAAACACAGTATCAATGCTACTGGAGGGAAGTCACGTATTCAGGCAGGGCATTGCCCCCGTTACACCGTACCGTCCGTGTCCCGGACTACAGTCCCACTGTGTAAACAATTATACAGCCATGGTCAAAATCGAAAAATCTATTTATACCCCGCGTAATGAGGCTGGCAGACCAGAAATACCTAAAGCGTCACCACGGCGTCGGCGGCGTCTGGTGTCCCTGGTGAGCAAGGTCTGTTATCTCCCGTTTGTAACGTTCATCTCCCCCTATATAGTATATATGAATACTATAATAACAAAATCATGCTTTGGCTCATGATACGTCACGAGGACCCATTTATTGTTGTATTCGTATGTAACTCAAGATCTTTTAGAGATTCAGAGGTAACAGCGTTAAGAAATTTCAATTGAATTATATTAATTTTTATATAATTAGCCATCAGAAGGTAATCTCATTTATTATATAGTGTTTCCCAATAAGGATGTTAGGATTTTGATAGCTCACAGCCGCCATTTTGGTTATTTAACATTTAACATTTGTATTTTCTTGTGTTCAGTAATGTTTGCCATTTAATCATGAACAAGTTCAGGTTACCTCAACGCTTGGAAATTGTTCAAATTTTCTATCTAAATTCGAGAAGTATTGTCTCTACTCAAAGAGCTTTTCGTGCTAATTCGTCGTCATGGTGCACCGTCTGAGCTCGTTATACGTCGCATAATCCAAAACCTGGAAAGTGAATTTTCTTTGCACGATAGTAGACCACCAACACGACAACGGACAGGATGAAATATTGCCATCGTATCAGCCAGTGTCGAAGAAAATCAAAATGTTTCCGTTCCACGACGTGCACAAGAATTGGGCTTATCCAAAATGACAACCTGGCGAATTTTACGTATGGATATTGGCCTACATCCATATAAGATTGTGTTGGCACAAGAACTCAAGCCAGCAGAATGGTCTGCTGGCTTGAGTTCTTGTTGATATTACGTTGAGATTACGTCGTGAATTTGCTGATTAGGCGCTTGAAATGATGGAAACGGACACCGAATTTCATAGGAAAATCATCTTTTCAGATGAGGCTCAATTTTGGCTCAATGGTTATGTAAACATACAGAATTGTCGTTACTGGAGTGAGTCAAATCCAAGAGTGGTTCATGAAACACCATTATATTCTGAAAACTTGACTGTTTGGTGCGGATTATGGTACGGTGGAATCATTGGCCCGTACTTTTTCAAAAACGATGAAGGCCGTACTGTTACTGATAATGGCGACCGTTATCGTGACATGTTGAACCATTTTTTCTGAAGTGTATGAAATCGATGCGGACAACATTTATTTTCAACAAGATGGTACAACATGCCACACTGCGACCGTCACAATGGATTTATTGCGTGATAAAATTAGTGAGTCGGTTATTCTCGCAACGGTCCTCACAATTGGCCACCAAGATCATGCGATTTAACACCCTTGGACTATTTTTTGTGGGGGTATGTTAAATCTCAAGTATATGCTAATAAACCAGATACGACTCAAGACCTTGAACGCAACATTCGAGCGACTATAGCGGCCATACCAGCCGAAATGCTGCACCGAGTCATCGAAAATTTGACCGATCGTATTCACCAGTGCAAAAAAAGTCGTGGCGGTCATTTGAACGATATTTTGTTTAAATCATAAATAGCATAAAATTTCCTATCAAATAAAGCATCAAATAAATTGAACACGAAATTCGAACATATTACATATTTTATTTCAATTTCAAAAGATATCGTTCTTATTGGGAAACCCTTTATATTTGCCATCAAAAAATATCGACGAGTATTTGAATTTATTGCCATCAGATAGGGTTTTTCATATTTGTAATATCATTCATTAACGTTCCATTGAGACCACCAACGGCTCATCAGAGGAAAAGCCGAAGTCACGTCATACCTTTCTCTCACTTATAATGAACCATTGGAGGTAAACATAGATAGAGGAAAGGTAGCCAAAGCGGCCCGCCCCGCCGCTAGCAGTGAATTCCGACCGATCATGATTCTTAAAACCTTGGTATTGAACCCTCCGAGACGCAGCGCAATGGAACATTTAACGTATATGATATTTACAATGCCTTTGCAAACGATCAATTATTAGTTACCTGTTCGATAGTTTATTTTAAGATAGATTTGTGATGATGATTGGTTTGTGAGACCAATATAAGCCGTTGATTGGTTTGTGATACCAATATAAGCCGCGGATTGATTTGTGAGACCAATACATGATGATGATACGTCGATTGGCCTGCCAGACCAATATTACATTTCGTTTCGCATATCAGTTCAGACGCACAACCGCTAGGCGGCAGATTGTTTTATATTCACGTACAGCACATACGTAGCAACCGTTTGTCAAAATCAACAATTAAACTCAATTAGATACCACTGATATCAGATATCAGCCATAGCGGCGCCGAACACTGACAGTCATGTGTCACATTATGCGTTTTATTACCAAACAAGGCGCTAGAAAAATAGTCGAACACCATTACGTACTACAGCATTTCGTGAGATAATAGTACAGCACTCCTTGCAAAGACGCCACTAAAACATACTACGAAACGCATGAGACATAAAAGCGTCACATAACCATTAATCCCACACCAGGGGTGGAAAGCGACATAGAAACAAATTATATCTAAACGTGATGAAGAACTTGTAAGACAATGTCAGAGAAGATACAAGTCGCGCCACCGACGTCAGTTATCTATAAACTATAAGGCTCACTGAACCCCGACAGTGGCGTACTACAAGTTATATCAACGTCCGACATCGTACAAACATCGCTGCCGCAACTCAAGACAGGAGCAGTCAAGATATAATCATCCAACATCGCCATAGCCGTTCACCTAAGCCAAGGACATTACCCTCAGTGATGCCGAGCAATATTGGGTTGCACCGCCGACATCAGTTATCAGTAAGCTAAAACGCTCATCGAACATCGAAAGTCACGTGTCGCAAATTATATCAACGTCCGACGCCGTACAAATATCGCTCATGCAACACGAGACAGCACCAAACGCGATAACCTAACCAACGTCGCCATAGCAGTTCACCAAAGCCGAGAATAATAGCCTAAGTGATGCTAAGCAACATTGGGACGCGCCACCGACATCAGTTATCAGTAAGCTATATCGCTCACCGAACACCGACGGTCGCGTGTCACAAGTTATATCACCGTCCAACACCGTACAAGCATCGCGCATGCGACGCGAAACAGCATCAGTCATGATATACCCGACCAACATCTCCGTAGTAGTTCACCTAAGCTAATTATATCAGCCTCAGTGACGCCCAGCAATATTGTTTTATGCCACCGACAACGAATATCGGCAACTCATAAGCTTGCCGAACATCGAAAGTTGGGTGGCATGGTGTGTCTCTATCACATATTTAAGTATATTTATTTATATTCTTATTAGAATTACATTTGTATAAGATTTTGCCAATATTCGCCATAAAGCCTTACAGCTCATCATATATGTTAGTTACCTTAGTACTTAATAAGGTTGACTCGACCGCCGCATGCTGCCTCCCTATATATGACACGCAACTGTTCTGACATTCAGGACAATGTAACCTGAAATCTCTTTAAATATTAAGTCAAAATCTCTATGAAAGACGAATGGGCCCGACGACGCACGACATCGCCGATGTCGACGAGCTCGGCCGCTCTATTACATGCACAATTGCAACTTCTTATATTACACGAACGCAATCTGTTCATTACATAGTATATTATATATATATATATATATATATATATATATATATATATATATATATATATATATATATATGTATATATATATATATATATATATATGTATATATATATATATATATATATATATATATATATATTATGTGTACTTTTATTAGACATATCTGAATTCATATATTATATCCTATTAATATATTATATATGTTCGTTAGTACATAATGTTATATTGTATACACAACGGCAACTTCTTTTATTACACGAACGCAATCTGTTCGTTACATACTTTATTACATATTCTATAATTTTATTATAGTATATTATTATTTATATTTTTATGTGCACTTTTAATAGGCATATTTTATTTAAATATTTATATTTCAATATCTACATAAGTACATACCGTTACACGTTCTCACCCAGTAGTTTCCTTCTGTAGCAGGACGGTCACACAGGAGGTGACTATCGTTGTCCACGCAACTTTCTGCCCAGTATTTTATTATAACCAAAGAAAGACATTGCCCAATTTCTACGTTTATTGAGTGGTGTCATAATCTCTTGGACCAATTGGCGAACATCTGTCGTCCGATCTGGAGCCAATAGTCGTGTCCGGTTATAATCCGAATTAGTGATTCGACATTTTCTCCTTATTCTAGCTTCAAAAGATGAGAAAATTTTTACAACAACATGCTTGCTGGCACATCGTTCATCGAGTAAACCGATCGAGAGGAACACGTCCAGCTATCTGTTTGTTCCGATCGTGTATCCTTGTGTGCACATTTGCCAGAATTTTTAAAATTGGAAGTTTGGTTACGGTCTCAAATAATAAAGTATGGTATCCGCTTATTATTCTTATAGCAATTCTAAACACAACTTTTACTCTATGTTACATAATGTAAGGTTACATGAAAAACTATTTTGAAACTAATCTGTAATTCATATAGCCTAATGTCATCGAATGATATCCATGACATACTTTAAAGAACTAAAATCATAAATTAAAATTAATGCTATACAAGTTATAATTAATATTGGTAAGAAATATGAAACCCTTAATAAAAATGTTGATACACTAAGCCTAATAAAATATATATGCAGTTATAATTTTGGTTAGATCCTACTATATCATTTTCTTTGTAACCTATACATGTAACAGCTAACCAATTTTTTTTTTATTATTTAACATATTGCAAAAACTCTAAAGGAATTATAGTTAGCTTTAGCATAGCAATTTTAAGTTCATATTTTATAAAGATTCTATGATAGGTATCGAAAAATAAACATTTTTGTATTTTTGTTTCACATAATATTTTTTAAGGGACAAACAGCTAAGTGTACTTTTTAATAGCTAAATGTAGCTATTCATTATAAATGTAATTTCAGATGAAAAGAAACATAAATGTGCTAAAATCAATTTATTAGTAGTCAATGTCGTTATCTTAGCTTATCCTGGTCCTTTAAGCTTAATTAATACAGATTTAACGTTGTAAATGCATGCCATTAATCGCTAATGATTGATAATCTGACTCAGAAGATTATTTTAGTTATTACTGATTACTTTACGACACCTAACTTGATACCTGATGTCATGTTAAATTCCAACATAAGAATATAGTTCTCCGTAAGCATTTAGTAAACAAACATTTTTAAAAAAACGTATAAAAACGTTGAACGCAGCGGGAATCGAACTCGTACCTCTTGGATAACGTCTAAGTGCTCTGACCGCTAAGCCATGCGTCCTACTACCAGCTGCGTCGAAATACTTATACGTTCGTTACAATTTATATTTGTTGTTAGCATCTCTCTGGTTCGATTAAATATTAAAAATCAATTATTTAATTCTTGTGAAATATGTGTACATACATTTTTTTTTGTATTAAGTACATAGCTCGAGTCGTGCGCTGATACTCCTCGCCAGAATACGATACTTGCATTCTTATAAAAATGTCAGTGTTTTTTTCTTTTTACCCTCATATATTATTTATTTGAATATAGATGAAAATAATGATAAGTCAGTATGGATGAAAATAATGATAAGTAAAAAGAAAATAAGATAAGGTTTTGTTATTGTCCCGTACATATTTTGAGGGAGATTCGATTCTGAACATAGAATATAGAGAGCAACAAGTAAATGCAAATAAAGATGATCTGAATAATGAAAAATTTCCATTGTTTGAAAAAAGATGGAGAGAGAGTAAAGAAAATACAAGTATAGAAGTTGATTTTATTACAGTACAAAGAGAGCCCGAAAGTTTACTTAGAAGGACTTCTACTCTTGATGAAACTTATGATATATGTTTATCGTCTAGTAAAGTTTTACCTAAACAAATAGGCATGCCTAAGCTAATGAGGTCGGAGAATATTACTAATATTTTGAGACTTAAGTATAAAGGACCATATAAACTGATTATTTCATTTAAGAATAAAGTGATGCAGAAAAGTTACTGTCTAATAGAAAGATTACAGAGTTGGAGTATAGATGTTTGTGACCTCTGATGTTCAAAATTACGTACGGCGTGGTTCAAGACTTAGATTTAGATAAAGGTGAAAAAATATTTTAGAATAGTTTTAATGTAAACAAGAAATAATAACCTGGATACAACTTAAAAGGTTGGATGAAAATAGGGAATGGTTACCGAGTTCAATAATATTGTCTCTGGCTTTTAAGAGTTCAACTTTACCCCCGTATATTTTTGGATGAAAAACTATCAAATGTCCAAAATGTGGGCAGGGACATCAAAACTAAGAATCGATAAATTTCGATTGCGTAAACTGCAAAAGCCCGCATATGGCTTTAGATAAAACTGGTCCTATGTTTATTAATGAAATATCGAAGTAAATTGAAAAACAGGAGAAAATGTAAGATTCTGAGATTAAGGTAATTGCAGCAGTGAGTACATCAAAGGATAAATTCAAAGAAAATGATAATAGATCATACATAGATGCTTTAGTAGCAGATAGTGAAATACAAAAGTCTACACTGAAATTTCCTATGTCAATGCAAGAAAATGATACTAATTCGCTAACAAAAAAGTTGGAGATATATTTATTAACAAGAAGTAAAAAGTATTAAGGAGAGTAAATTATGTGAATAAGACTAAATCTATGACAAACATAAATATCATGGATTAATAATAGGTCAAATTTAGAATTTTTTTAGAAAGAAATTAAAGAGATAATTTTATCAAAAAGAAAAATTAAAGAAAAGTTTTTAAATGCTGTTTGGTCAATTGTCTCAGAACTGAGTGTCTTGTTTGTAAAAAGTGGTGCTGTGATTAATAAGCTATTGTCTTTTTTTAATGGATAGCTCAATGCAAAAAAGTTTGCCTTAAATATTAATCAGTGGAATTCACAAAGTCTTCGTCCTAAGTTACCAGATTTTAAATTAATGCTTAATAGAGAGAACATTCATATTGCTAATATAAGTGAGACGTGGCTTCAATCTGGATCTAATTTGAATATAAGTCAATATAATGTGTATCGAATTGACAGTATAGATTCATATGGAGGTGTAGTCATTATAACGCATAAATCTCTCAAAACTGTTTTTGGATCAATCGATATACCGGATAGTAATATAGAAGTTTTACATGTAAAAGTTTAAATTATAGATTTCTAAAAAATATTATCTTTTATCGTTTATAGTTCTACTAATAGTTGCACAAGTCAATTCTCATTATTTCCAAAAAAAATTAGAATCAATGGATAACATGCATGCTAGTCTAATAAGGAGGATAGTATAGGTAAACAACTATTCGATAGTTGTCTTAATTATGGTTTTGTTTCTATTAATTATGGGAATCCAACTAGAATTAAATTGGTTAATGGGTGTTCAAAGCAGTCGTAACCTGACATTACTTTTTGTTCTACTAACATTGCCTCTAACTTTGACTGGAAGTGTTTCTAATGAAAATCTTGGAAGCGACCATTTAATAATCAAATATGCTCTAAATTATAAAGAGGTAATTAATGTCTTTTTTAAAAAGAAACGTAATTTTAGTAAATCCACAAGTCAACTAGAAATAATATAAAATCATTTTAACAAATATTTATGCCAATTTTATATTCGGATCAAAAAATGTACAGGAGATGTGTTATTAATTTATTGAACAATTAAATATATATATTCCGTTAATTAGACATTGTAATTATATTCATATGAAATTTGTAACCAATTCATATTGGCATCAGAATCTTTCTAAAATTGTTGCCAAAAGAAGATTAGCGCTTAAAAATCTTTATATAATCCAACATCTGATAACCTAAATTTCTTAGAGCAGAAAAGCAGGATTTATTACGTAATTATGTTTCAGTAAGTTAACCGTCATTCCATTCAAAGAATGAGACATTACAGCTAGATTTCACTTTTTATGAATTAAATATGCGTTAAAAAAGAAAAACAGTGTATCTGGTTATGATGATTTCTCATACTCAATGTTATTTAATTTAAAATATTTAATAAATATTATTTTGCATTATTAGGTAAATAATGCAAAATAATATTTATTAAATGTTTTAAATTTGTTGCTTAATTCAGGATATGTATGGTACATCAGAATAGAATAATAGAAATTGTGGCCATTTCTAAGCCAAAATAAGATAAATTAAGACAATTTCTTTAATGTCTTGTGTTGTTAAAACTTTACATACTACGATTAAGGCAAGGCTAGAATGGTTTTTCTAAAGGAATCATGTTTTTCTCCGAAAACAACAGGTTTTAGGAAAGGGCAGTTACGGTTAGATAATTCAACTCGTCTATTAGGTGACATTCAAATGGGTTTTACAAATAATTTACAAACAGTCGCTAATTTCGTGGATATAAAGGGGGCTTATGACTATATTTTCCTGAAACTGTTATCAATATGTTAGATAATTAAAATGTTAATTCGAAAATTTGTCATTATATTTGGTCCTTTTAAATAAAAGACCTTTTAAATTAAAAATAACATTTTTCGTAGATATTATTAGCGACAGACTGTAAATGTATAAACGGGTCGAGCTTAGAAGTGGTTAATAATATTAGGTACTTGGATCTTTGGCTTGATTTGTCGCTTCGTTGGGATAAACATATTGATGATATAAATAGTATTAAAATACTTAAGGTTTTATTTGGTGCGAGATGGGGATAGCGGCCATGCATATACAATATGCATTTACGTAAAATTTATTTGGCATTATTAAGAAGCAGAATAGACTTTGGGTCTTTTTTGTATGATAACAGTGCTAGTACTCATTTATATAAATTGGATAGAATATGGCTATATTAGATCTACACCTATAAATGTCATGGAAAGCGATCTCTGCATTCCTCCACTTTTATATGAAGACGTTTCCTAGGTATAAAATTTGGTTTAAAATGTCACTCATTAGATAGTAATGAAACCATTCAGCATATTTCACATTTGAGTTTACTATGTCATAAAATATATTGGTCTAGGAGAATTTAACCGCTATTGTTGTTAATTTACTTAAGTACGAAAGATGAGAATATTAATTCCTTCCCTTTATATGTATAGGTTAATTTAGTAACTTGGGTATTTATTATATAACAATATTATTAAAGTTGATTTAAATTGCATAAGTGCTCCAAAAAATATTTATACATCAATGTATCAAAATATGAAATTATTTACGAAATTAATCGAAGTTATATTGGGTGGTATGCTTTTTATACAGATGGTCCTAAAAATATTTCTCATGTTGGATTTTTTTTGATACAATAGACTTAGTAGGTTGTTTGATACAGTAGGATGTTTAAAATTAAAAATAATATTACGATAATGACAGCGGAACTAGCAGCGATATTTATGGTATGTATTTCTTCTTTTAATTATAATAAATTCGTTAACTTCTGTGACAGTAGTTAGTGAATGGCTTCATTTAGAAGATTATATTAAAGGCAAAAAAGGTGTTTCGGTTGCTTACTTTTGCGTGATTGACGCACAAACGAACAAATTTTTTAGAGGGGATGTGCAAGAATACAATTTCCCTCCGCTGCTTGGTAGCGTCCCGTAGAAGGCGGATATCTCAGTAATTAGTGGTAGGTGGTTAATCCTCCGAATGTACGCGACCACTGTCATATTCTGGTGTCGATGTCGATGGTGTTCATGGTGGTCATGGAAAGCGATCTCTGCATTTACCTCATCTTCTTTCACTTCCATCCCAAAGCCGGCAACGCATTTATAACTCGAATGTTGTAGATGTCCATGGGCGAAAGTAATTACTTATCATGTGGCCTCCCTCTCTCTTTTGTCTCCTTTTTCTATAAAAGAAAGACAAAAAATCTAGTAAGTGCTTTTTTAACTTCCATTATCTATATATTTCACAATTGCTAGCATCCTGTTTGACTGGTTATATGCACGTGTCCATTGGTACAGAAAAATATAACTATTATTTTTACTACTTTGCCTTCAGTTTCTTTGGACTTTTACAAATATTTCAAAATCGTTCAATTCAGCTATTTTAGGTTTTAACAAGAATAACAATTTTAAATAAAAGACCTTTTAAATTAAAAATAACATTTTTCGTAGATATTATTAGCGACAGACTGTAAATGTATAAACGGGTCGAGCTTAGAAGTGGTTAATAATATTAGGTACTTGGATCTTTGGCTTGATTTGTCGCTTCGTTGGGATAAACATATTGATGATATAAATAGTATTAAAATACTTAAGGTTTTATTTGGTGCGAGATGGGGATAGCGGCCATGCATATACAATATGCATTTACGTAAAATTTATTTGGCATTATTAAGAAGCAGAATAGACTTTGGGTCTTTTTTGTATGATAACAGTGCTAGTACTCATTTATATAAATTGGATAGAATATGGCTATATTAGATCTACACCTATAAATGTCATGGAAAGCGATCTCTGCATTCCTCCACTTTTATATGAAGACGTTTCCTAGGTATAAAATTTGGTTTAAAATGTCACTCATTAGATAGTAATGAAACCATTCAGCATATTTCACATTTGAGTTTACTATGTCATAAAATATATTGGTCTAGGAGAATTTAACCGCTATTGTTGTTAATTTACTTAAGTACGAAAGATGAGAATATTAATTCCTTCCCTTTATATGTATAGGTTAATTTAGTAACTTGGGTATTTATTATATAACAATATTATTAAAGTTGATTTAAATTGCATAAGTGCTCCAAAAAATATTTATACATCAATGTATCAAAATATGAAATTATTTACGAAATTAATCGAAGTTATATTGGGTGGTATGCTTTTTATACAGATGGTCCTAAAAATATTTCTCATGTTGGATTTTTTTTGATACAATAGACTTAGTAGGTTGTTTGATACAGTAGGATGTTTAAAATTAAAAATAATATTACGATAATGACAGCGGAACTAGCAGCGATATTTATGGTATGTATTTCTTCTTTTAATTATAATAAATTCGTTAACTTCTGTGACAGTAGTTAGTGAATGGCTTCATTTAGAAGATTATATTAAAGGCAAAAAAGGTGTTTCGGTTGCTTACTTTTGCGTGATTGACGCACAAACGAACAAATTTTTTAGAGGGGATGTGCAAGAATACAATTTCCCTCCGCTGCTTGGTAGCGTCCCGTAGAAGGCGGATATCTCAGTAATTAGTGGTAGGTGGTTAATCCTCCGAATGTACGCGACCACTGTCATATTCTGGTGTCGATGTCGATGGTGTTCATGGTGGTCATGGAAAGCGATCTCTGCATTTACCTCATCTTCTTTCACTTCCATCCCAAAGCCGGCAACGCATTTATAACTCGAATGTTGTAGATGTCCATGGGCGAAAGTAATTACTTATCATGTGGCCTCCCTCTCTCTTTTGTCTCCTTTTTCTATAAAAGAAAGACAAAAAATCTAGTAAGTGCTTTTTTAACTTCCATTATCTATATATTTCACAATTGCTAGCATCCTGTTTGACTGGTTATATGCACGTGTCCATTGGTACAGAAAAATATAACTATTATTTTTACTACTTTGCCTTCAGTTTCTTTGGACTTTTACAAATATTTCAAAATCGTTCAATTCAGCTATTTTAGGTTTTAACAAGAATAACAATTTTAAATAAAAGACCTTTTAAATTAAAAATAACATTTTTCGTAGATATTATTAGCGACAGACTGTAAATGTATAAACGGGTCGAGCTTAGAAGTGGTTAATAATATTAGGTACTTGGATCTTTGGCTTGATTTGTCGCTTCGTTGGGATAAACATATTGATGATATAAATAGTATTAAAATACTTAAGGTTTTATTTGGTGCGAGATGGGGATAGCGGCCATGCATATACAATATGCATTTACGTAAAATTTATTTGGCATTATTAAGAAGCAGAATAGACTTTGGGTCTTTTTTGTATGATAACAGTGCTAGTACTCATTTATATAAATTGGATAGAATATGGCTATATTAGATCTACACCTATAAATGTCATGGAAAGCGATCTCTGCATTCCTCCACTTTTATATGAAGACGTTTCCTAGGTATAAAATTTGGTTTAAAATGTCACTCATTAGATAGTAATGAAACCATTCAGCATATTTCACATTTGAGTTTACTATGTCATAAAATATATTGGTCTAGGAGAATTTAACCGCTATTGTTGTTAATTTACTTAAGTACGAAAGATGAGAATATTAATTCCTTACCTTTATATGTATAGGTTAATTTAGTAACTTGGGTATTTATTATATAACAATATTATTAAAGTTGATTTAAATTGCATAAGTGCTCCAAAAAATATTTATACATCAATGTATCAAAATATGAAATTATTTACGAAATTAATCGAAGTTATATTGGGTGGTATGCTTTTTATACAGATGGTCCTAAAAATATTTCTCATGTTGGATTTTTTTTGATACAATAGACTTAGTAGGTTGTTTGATACAGTAGGATGTTTAAAATTAAAAATAATATTACGATAATGACAGCGGAACTAGCAGCGATATTTATGGTATGTATTTCTTCTTTTAATTATAATAAATTCGTTAACTTCTGTGACAGTAGTTAGTGAATGGCTTCATTTAGAAGATTATATTAAAGGCAAAAAAGGTGTTTCGGTTGCTTACTTTTGCGTGATTGACGCACAAACGAACAAATTTTTTAGAGGGGATGTGCAAGAATACAATTTCCCTCCGCTGCTTGGTAGCGTTCCGTAGAAGGCGGATATCTCAGTAATTAGTGGTAGGTGGTTAATCCTCCGAATGTACGCGACCACTGTCATATTCTGGTGTCGATGTCGATGGTGTTCATGGTGGTCATGGAAAGCGATCTCTGCATTTACCTCATCTTCTTTCACTTCCATCCCAAAGCCGGCAACGCATTTATAACTCGAATGTTGTAGATGTCCATGGGCGAAAGTAATTACTTATCAGGTGGCCTCCCTCTCTCTTTTGTCTCCTTTTTCTATAAAAGAAAGACAAAAAATCTAGTAAGTGCTTTTTTAACTTCCATTATCTATATATTTCACAATTGCTAGCATCCTGTTTGACTGGTTATATGCACGTGTCCATTGGTACAGAAAAATATAACTATTATTTTTACTACTTTGCCTTCAGTTTCTTTGGACTTTTACAAATATTTCAAAATCGTTCAATTCAGCTATTTTAGGTTTTAACAAGAATAACACATGTTATTTCATTATTGTACATAAATGCATAGATATTATGTAGAATATAGATATCACGATAAATAGACTATTGTTGCCATTATCGTCAATTTATAATATAATACTAATAAAAAAAGTTTGAAAAGCAATTACTTATAATCTTCCTAGAATGTTTTATCAATATTATTTTGTCAATATTATGTGATTGTCATCTCACCAAATCAATATGCCCCGCAAATTGGAAACGTCATCCTCTGGAACAATATATCCACTACAAAAAAATGATTGAAACTACTTCAACAGGTGGCGTATGGAAAAAACGCTTTTAAAACTATAAATTTGCACGCTATAAATAATGCATTTTAAATTAATAAATCTCTTAAGTAATCTTACAAATAGTAACATTTAGGATATAGTAAACTTTTTTAAAGAGCTACTAAAGATAAAATGTAACATTAAATCATAAAATAAAATAATAATTTCGTGTATCGAATGTATGAATATTTTGTTAACTTGTGAGTGTACGCTTCATCCGCATTTCAAGGCGTAGACAGACAGAAAAATCGATTTGTTCTCCTCTATTCGTTTAAACATGTTACGTGTTGAGCGGAGAAAACTGTCTACAAACTATGTTTAACTAAGCTGGAAAAATGGTAATATTTTAAAAATAAATACTATACTATATATTGGATTTTACTTTATATGTTTATTTTTTTTTGTGTGTATAGTTTTAAAGTACACTACTTACACAAACGTACAGTATACAAAATTAATAATGTTTATAACTGTATTCACAATTATTTTATTTTTATTAAATTTGTGTAAACCACATGTTTACTGGTATGTCAAGATACTATGTTCTGAATTCATAGTCAAGTGGAGGTACTAAACGCCTCATATTAATTTAGCGGAGAAAACATAATAACATATATTTAAAAAACTTCTGAGTGTATATTGAATCCACAATCATCGCGTTTATAGTCAGACGTTGAATCACTATACCACACTGGTTTTATTTTTTCATTGAAAACTGTTTTACTAAGCAACTTTTGCCAATGCAATATATTTATTTATTTTTCATATTTTAGCCGACCTATAATGGTTCTTCACAAAATTTCAAAATAATCTTTTGTCATTGGAGAATGGTCATAACGTAGGCTAACATTTCTTTATATCTTAAAGCGGGTTAGCACTTTAGCTTTGTAGTAAAGTAAGCGAAGTAAAATACTCGTATGTTGCACTGAAAATAACATAAGCCGGAGGGCATTTGGCTAAATATATCAACCACAATTTTAGTTAGTAAAGCCATCTTCACTTGATATGAACAGCAGCAAGGAAGAGTACAAGTACAAAAACCCGACCGCAGCTAAAACTTAGTTTTAAAATTCACCTTTTTTCCAGTATTTGCGCCCTTAAGACAAATCTAGCGACGTATCATTTGTCAAATTCAGTTCACGGATTTAGAAGTTACAAGGGAACAAAGGTTGCAAGGAAACAGACATATGTACGTACATACTTACACACGCGGTACAACACAAGCCTTCGTTTGGTAATCGGTTAAAAAGGAGCCAGTCTAGGTCATTAAAATTGGAACTTAAACCTTCACTACGCCGCCTACACTAAGATACTTCCAATTTATTTTCATTTCTATAATTACTCAATCTTAGAGATATAGTGTACGTCTGGAGTCTAGACAATAGAAAATGCTCGTAAAGATACAGTTTTCTATGGCATTTCTTCCATATATCTTACAGTTTGGCTTAAGGCTTATATCTTATAAGCCCTTGAATATTATTTCAACAGAAAATGCTTATCAAGGTCAGCTGGCAATTCTTCGAGTAATGTCGGTCCGTCTTTAATAATAATGTCTTTTCTCATCCTATGCGTTGCCTAGGGTTAATCATTTCAATACAAAAAAGAATTGAGAAAACAAGTTTAGTGGTTTCAGAGATACACAATAACAAGAATTTCAATAATCTTCATTATGAAGACACAAATTTAACTGATTTATTATAGTATTCATAGATTTTATTATTAGTTCTGCTAAATATTGAAATAAATAATTTTATTAGCGTATCACTAAAAAATGACATTTCAATTCAGCTATTGCTTTGAAATTAGATTCATGGTATTCTAAAATATCCAAAGTAGTAAATTTTATTTGAAAGTATAATAATATTTATAATTTATTTAAAATTATATGTTGTAAAATCCAATGAATCAGTAGTAACAACAAAAATGAAAAATATATATGTATCACTAGTATTTTATCAACTCTTTCTCGGTTTCACGTGATTTCCCTCGAGGGGGATTATACGATTCATGTCACAACATACGCAAACGCCTGCAAGTTAATTGCATAAGTTAGATTTAATACATTAAATGTTTAATTTCAGAAAAAAAACTATTTAGAAACATTTACTCCAATTTATTGACTTGTACCTGATACAGCCATTTATTTAAGCATGCAACAAACCAATTACTATCTTGTATATTTTTTTAATATACCAGCCTTTTGCTGAGCTATGAAAATGTGTCAGTAAAATGTATTTTGTTTTGTTCTAGTGGCTGATTTTAATTAATTTAATATCTAGGTTGTACACGAAATAAAGCTTTATATCATATATTGATATAAAACTCGGGTACATTTATAAATTCATTAAGAGGATAGCTTTCTCATCGCTATATCCATTTGATTTTGGATAATTTTGTTTTGCGAGTGTAAAATTTGAATTGAAGGAATTTAATATAATTTATAAAATAACATATGTTAGTATTTAATGGGTATACACCATTCAAAACGTCACGGTGCTCCTCGACCACCTCTAGCCGGGCTATAGGAACCCTAATCTTCCTTGAATCTGGCAGTGGGAGTCTGCAAGGCACGTCACGGAGTCAAGGGTTAAGGGCACCCTCGGCGACTTGTTCAGAGTAGCGCGTTAGAGTGACTTGCGCGACCTACTTGGGCCACGAAGCTAGGCGGATCAGCATCCCCAAGCTGATTACCCTCTGGCATCTCCCTCCCAGTAATACATCAGAGGTACTTTTCGAAGCATCCATGCTCCGTGAGGACCTGCGTGGTTTGGAAAGTTAGGACATCATGACGTTTTGCGGACTACTAGCTGAACCGGATGAACTGCTTGATTTGTCCCTTTGGCCGGCTAATGGAGTTGCCAGCCGGGAGTCCCACATTTCCAATTCAGCTAACCAAATGGTCTCGAAAACTCCACCTCCCATCCAAAACAAGTCCGAAGTAGTTCATTGCTTCGTTTCAAATCCGCCCGACGACGTCATCGCGAGCATAGCAGCCTCGCAACGTGTCCTCTGCCGCGCCAATACCAGCGTATCATCAGCGTTGCAGAGGACTTCTACTCCCTGTACGGTGCTACTCCTCAGCACCCAGTCGTAGCCGATATTCCACAGATCTAGGCATCGAACCCTGTGGACCACCGCACTACACCTCCCAAGAACCCCAGCTAGCTTTCCCTGGAATGGTCACGGATCTCCCAGCGAGGTAAGTCCTAATGATACGGCGCAGGTATGAAGGCACACGATGAAATAAAAGTGACTCCACAATGAAGGGCCAGGGTATGAAGTTGAAAACGTTGATAATGTCTAATGACACCGCCAAATCACCTTCTCCCCGGGCCACTGCGTCCTGCGCGTGTATGGAATGCACCGTGGATTATCACCGGACGGTCCATGACATCTGGGCCTATCTGCGAAAGGTCCTGGATCTATCTTCCCACCACCATTCGCTCGAAGAGTTTAGCGACTTCTCTTAATAACACGGCTATCAGCTAATAAGCTAAAACTGAATTCGCCTGGCGCATCTCCTTCTTAATGAAGACTAGTCCGCCTGTCTTCCATAGCTATGGAATTATAGCTTAAGCCAGGCAGGCAGAGAATAGCACTCACATATTATGGGCCAGAGAAATTACACTCCCGGGAATGCAATCGAGCCCAGTGGTGTTCTAGCCCGAGGATCGCCTAACCGCCTTTTCGAGTTCCTTATCCAGCACCTCTGGTACACCTCAGGTACTTATCTTCTTCTCTTTGCGGCCGAAGGGCCCGCTGCGGAGATAGTAACGACAGCACTCGTCGATGAAAAACCAGTTGAGGTGTCTGCATCACTGGAGGAGCCCAAGGACAGACCTTGCCACGCACCCTTAGATACGGCCCACAGATATGCGTCTATTTCCGCTAGTGAATCGTCGTACGACGTCCCTATCACACGACCGATCTTTTCCTGCACCACTGCTCTTGCCGCGACGTAGACTTAATTCTGCTGGTACCTGGTGTGCCGGTGTAGCTGCCTGCGATAGTGAGTGTACCGGTGTCTCACCTCAATGCAGGTGGGACGCAATTGAGCAATCACTTGTTGTGGAGGGCGAGACCCGAAATGAAGCATTGACGAGTCGCAGATACGTGTCAGTACCCTCTGCACCAGGTGGCAGCATCTTCTACAGATGTCAAGCTCTGGGGCAACCAGGCCTGCACTATCACCCTCTCCTCCAACAGTCCTACGTCGATATATCTTAGTTGCCACTGCAGTTCGCTCTCTTGTGAGGTTAGATAAGGATTCAACAGCACCGCTGATGATTGGGGATCTCAAATTGGATTAAAAGATAGTGCGAGAGAGTCTTCACACTATCCCGTACTTGCTAACCCTTGACGCGGCTTGCTAGGGCAGGGATTGCGATCGTTACGTCCATAATAGACCCACCCAGCATTTGCACGCACGTGTTAGTCGTTCATCGATTGAGGACAGACAAGCCGGTGACAACCATCCACTCCGATAGCGTCGTACCACGCACTGGTGTCATTTTGGAGCCCCTTACTCTCGATTTTGCGTTGAAGTCCCCTGCAACCAGCATCTTTGCCGGACGATATCCCTCCAAGCTAAAAAATCTCTCCAAGCTACGGAAGAGATCTATCAGGAGAGATGTAGACATCGATGACAAATAAATCACCAAGAAGTGCCGCGACGCATCCGTCACCCTTCTCTACTGTCGGAAAGGACGAGGAGCCCGCAGTTACCTGGGTTATATGTACCACTTCGGTGTTGTCTGCGACCCATTTATTTGTCGCAGGGACCCTGTAGAGCTTTGCAACAACTATCAGCTAAGTTGACCACTGCACCAAGCTTTAGAACAATAAGTCCTGGACCATGACGCAGTTGTTGAAATTCGCCGGCAATACATGGAGCGCCATTATTTAATCTCTATGGATTACACCTCCTCTTGCCTGGCTGGGCTCTAAAGCTATCCGGTCTTGGCTTCGACATTCCGCTTCTTATCGCTTGTTCGCCACCAATGGAGGGTGCAACCACTTCTTCCGCCGGAGCCGGTCTTTATTGAGCTCCAGCCGAGTGTTCACCGTAGTACCCACCTGTACCATCACGGTGCGCACTTTGACCACTTTGGTTTCTCCATTTTAGAAAGCTCTAAATACGCCCTTAAAAGTGCCAGTTTCTTTCGGATTTCCGTCAGTTCTGATTGGAGTTTGGCGCTAACCGAGTTTAGGTGGGCTACTTCTTCAGATGCAGTGTGCTTCGAAAGGGAATCAACGGCTCTTGATATCGCACAAGCCGCCTGCTTAAGGGCTTTAAAAAAAGTACCCTTAAAGTTCCCTGATTTGCTGGCGACTTTATTAATTATTGCTACGATATCTGAAATTTGTCTTCGCAGTTCTGATACTAGAGGCGTACCTAATTCCTTAGGCATATCCAGGGACACGTCTTTATTTTATAATCCTAAAATAAAAGTAGCCCAAATTATTCCTTATAACATCTACCAGTGAAAGTCCCGTCAGAATCGGACGATATGCTTTAGAGATTAGCCAGAAAAAACGAACAGACAGACAGACAAATATTGGGAAATAAATAGAAAAAGAAGCTGGAAGTGACATCGTGAAGTCCCCATCAGTAAAATTTTGATGCCATCTTTCGATTAAAAATAATCGAGTAAAAGCAAAAGTGAGCTAAGGGTCACATGCTTCTTTCTAGCAAAATATTAGGAAATAATTAGCAGAACGTACAAATTATATTTTTACTTGCAACATTTTTTAAATAACTTCAAAAGCTTAAGGGAATGACATTTACAATTTTATATTACTCAATTACTTATTTCAATGTTTTTAATAAATAATTTAAATTTTATAAATAAATACTTAATTAACTGAGCTAGAAAATATAGACCGACGGTTCTTGCATATCCGATACACTTCACAATAAATATCGATAGGTCTTAAGACGCGCTTGAAATATCTTTAAAAGTTTAATTTCAACATTCTCGATTAATACTTTTACTTAATCTTGATATTATTTTTGGTGCTAATAATTATTCAAAACTATGCCAGTTACGTTATCATTCATACATTTAATAAATAAGAAATTATACATTTTTATCTTTTCTTATTGCTACAGTTATTTCGGGACGAGAAGTAACGATGTAATAAGGCAATATTTCCTGACCTCTATTAGGCAAGCGAGTTCTCAGCATAATGTCTGAGACTAAGTTTGCGGTTCGCCGACAGTGACAAGCATTATTTTACTGTCACAGTGGTAGCGTTCCACGTGACTTAAAACGAATTCTAGAATATCCATCAAATTTAGATTTATTCATATAATGTATATCTAAAACAAATATTAAGTTACACAACCTTTTTTCACATACTTTATAAATATCAGCATCCATGATATTCGTGTACAAAAACCAAAAAAAATGACAATTCATATTTTTTTATCTGAAATAAATAATTGAAACAATTAGTTGACATAAATATTTGATGTGTTTTTAAAATTTTTTGGTACTTAAATTTGTTAGTTAGCTAGCTAAATAATATATACAGTAAATATACCTTAAAAACAAACCTTCATGGTAATTTGCAGTGATAGTTTACAGTGATATTTGTTTAATATTATGAGAATTACAAATTAAATTAACTGGCTAAAGTTTCACTACATAGTTGAATTATTTGAAGCTACCTAATACAAAAAAATGTTTAGTTACTGCCAATATATGATACAGCTAAAATAGTAAAAAGTTGTAATTTTATTTCATCAAATACGTTGTCTAAATACGAGAACCATCCGTAAATAGCTTTAGTGTAAATATTTATATCTGAATTTTATACGCACCAAATGTTATAATTCGGATAGAATTTCCACTCTAATAAAATCAACTATCGTCTGTTCTTAAAATATAACTGTTTACTTGTTACTATTTTGGGGAGTCACTATACAAACCAAACTATTGTAAGATTCAAAAGTAAAGTTAAAAGATATTCTCAAATATACATGAATTATGAGAAATTGTTGTTTACAGGTTAACTATAAAACAATATGAATAATTGAAGGAGAGAGAAATTATTTATAATCTAGGTGATATAAATATTCTTATACTTACTAATTAAATCTTCACACACATTAACTTGAGCACACAAGACATATAACTACACAATTAAGACCACATCTGCATGCACAAAGAAACACTTGCACATACATACTATATGTAATATTATCACAGTCACACATGTGTACATATAAAACACACTTGAACACCTATATCCATACTTACACTTAATAACATCCCATGTATAAATATGACATGTCCGCATATCACATCATATTATGTCCGATGAAGACACATGAAATTACGGGTGCGTTCATGAGTGTAGTTCATTACGGCCTACAAAACTTAAATAGTTGTATCACTTTTAAAGTAACATTAACCGGAAATACCGCATACTGGTAGGTAAATCTATATATTATGAATAAAAAAGTCTCTCATCAGGAAATATTATTTAAGTTGACGTATAAAATAAGAGATCGAGACATTGCGCGTTTAGTGATGAACTTAACAGTGCAGTTTATCTTACCACATCGTAGAAATGATAATAATTTTTTATTTGTTTTTAGCTTCGCGTTTATTATTCCACATACCAGGGTAGATATGAAATACCTAGTGTCAAGACGCTCTTTAGTCCACTTTCCACCAGACTCGAGACATTACATGTTGAGTAGCGGAGCTCAACGGTGCGCTTTGTTTGGAGATTCTTACCAGAGCGAGTAAATGAAAATAATTTAAATATAATAAGTCCTCCTAGTGGAAATCGAACCCAAATACGATAAATTCAACATACGTATGAGTCAACGTTTTGTATCAAATATTATAAACGAAAATAATGAATTCGTATTCACCATAATACTGAGGAATTGCGTGACTTCATTTATTATTTCTAGGTAATTAAACGATAGTAAAAAATATTATTGATAAGTTAATATTTGAGCTTTTATAAAGCGTTACACGCGGCTATAAGGCATGCAAAAATAAATTAAATGATTACAGGTATAAATATATAAATATTATACATACACAGATAATAACATATAATAATCTATAAATAAAGTGAATTTTACCTAATAAAACTGAACCACCTAAATGTCTCACTCACGCACGTTACAAAACTTCTCTTTATTTTCCTACAATATGAATATCCATTATTATAATATATAAAATTAAATTATAATTTTAATAATGTTTTATAACGCCAAATGTTTTTGAAACCAGTGGCCTTGTTAATATGTACTCCTTAAATACATGCAACTTTTCACACAGCATGTTATTAAATGGTTAATTATGGATGTCGAATTTATTTTATTTTTTCCAAATTGTTAGAAAAAATAATTGTTACATCATGTAAGAAGCTTAACATGACTCAACAAGATTCAATAAGTTAGTTAGTTGGCTGGGGTCTTTCCAACAAAAATGGGGGGTCAGATTCTGAATTTTAATATTTATTCATTGATACGCTTAGTATGATTCATGTAACGATTTAAAAATTTAATTGCTATTTTGATTTATTTAATATTTAAAAAAAATAACATTATTTTTCGTATAATATAAGAATGTTTGTTATTTAATAATGTTTGCTACTTAATAAGGTTTTAAGGATCTTGAAATATCATCTTTTTTGTATTATCTAAGCAAATCTAACATTTAGTATTAAACAACACATATTATAAAACATTTAGGTTATTTGAACTTTATTATAGAAAACGATTAAAAAAATTGCCACTGCGATATGACGTACTACGTTATTTTATACTTACGTTAAATTACTCTTTCTGTTTCCGTGATTCGAACGCTTTCATGCCGGTCGCTCGTGACGGCGCACCATCATTGCAAGGTCGACCATGGTGGCATGCGAAACCGTTTTTGTTACAGCCATGGTGCGAACCACACTATTTGTAAAACGTCTGTTTTCTTTAAAATTTTAATGACTTTGACAAAAAAAGTCAATTTAAATTTGATTTTGTATCATAGATAGTATGTCTATGATCATAGCATATAACGTCTCAATATTTGCTTCTTGTTGGACAGAAGTGAGAAAAATAAAATGTAATATTACTTTTTTTCTAATCATTATTGGTTCAAAATTTTTTCTTCAAGATATGTCAACGGTGTGGTCAGATTTACATTATTAGATTTGCATTATTTGCCTTATTATATTCTACTCCGAAAGGCTACGAAGGATTGTTCCTGACATTCACTTTTTAAGAATTCGCAGAAGAGGAAAATTAATTTTGATCATAAAATTGAGCTTATACACTGAAGCGTATTTTTCTATATTTAAATAATGCCGCTTTTTACCATATATATAAATGGACATGAAGAACAACCTTATAGTTAAAAAATCTATTTAAACACACGTAATAGATGGGTTGTCTGTACATAAAACATTTCAAGTCACTTAATTTGTTGCATATTTAATATTTTTTTTAAAAATAAATATGCAGATAATTAACCATTGACTATTACATACAGGTGAAGGTTACTTGAGCATTATTTAATCTATTTGACTCTAGTAATTATTAAACAGGCATAAAAAATCCAAGATGGACTTTACGTAATGCTTTTAAAATATATATTCTAACTACAACTTTAATATGATATAGTAAAGCGTGTACATAAAAATAGGTTAGATTCAATTACAAAAAATTACGTTGAAGGACCTTACGTTAACATATTTTTACAAATATAAATTTATATATAAAGTCTGAAACATTGCCTGACACTTGTAGCCCGACATCACAAGATATAAGCTATAAAATCAAATCAAAAGACAAAAATTTAAAATCTTTAAGGCACATAGAACACGGTCTACATAGCCAACAACTCCTTCATACATAGACGAAGGCAAATATTTTAGTTTGTTTTTGTGTTTATTTTAGTTTTGTCCACGAGTTTGCTTAAGAGCTGCGAAACAAGTTATATATAATATATTTTGAAATTTAAAGAGAATTTATTTAGTAAATATACAAACAAAAAACAGTTATTCAGACTTATGATGTAAATCTTACTTCTAATATTTAAGAACATCCAGTTTTTTTCAAGAGCACTATAATGATATCAAAATGTATTTTTATAATTTCCCGGTGAGATAAAATGTCACCCATTAATTATATCTAATGGAGATAGGAGCATAGAAGTTAAAAATCATTTGTATAAGAGCTTATTTTTAAAAAATCTTTCCATAAAGTTCTTGTTTTTTAAAATGATAAAGTTTACTTTATAATGCTAATTACTATACTTAGATACTATACATACATATTTAAATAAAACACCAAAATAATAAAGCGTCTGAAGCTGTTGTAGGCAATCAATAATATATAAGTTTATCCAAACGAGACAAAGGGTCCACAAAGTCAATGTAAGGGCATGTTACGCAATCGTTTGCGTAACTTTAAAGATCTTTACGTTGATAACTTGAGTGTGTTATGAAATAAATATTTGTTGACCTTGTGTCGTCTAAACAATGTTTATGTGTTTAATCCAGCACTGCTGAACTATCGTTTTGAGTAATAAACATTTTCGTGATAATTGTTTTTAACTCTTAACTACTTTTCACCACCACCACCACCACTTTTGTGACGTAAGACAACAAAGTTTGGTGAATCCCAGAGTAAAAAAATGATATCAGAAAGTATCACCAAAAAGGTGCTGCTTAGGCATATTCAAAGTACATTTTTATTAGTCATGGCTGCGGAAGTACGTTAATGAATGCGATTCCTATCATAGTAAACCTTAGGAATCGAACATGATTAACTATTCTCCAATACGTAACGATACTACGATCGCACTAGTGGTCTGGTTAGTAGCCAATGGAGTTAAGAAAGAGCTCGTGAGCTTATAGTGGGTAGATCAATGGCCATTGCTGGCTCAAAGTACGTGGGACTCGTGTCCCACGTACTTTGTCTCGAGTTCCCAAAAAGGCGGATAACAAAGTGATTATAGGAAGATTAATCTAAAATAATTGTCTTAGAATTTAATGTAACAAATTTGACGTTGGAAAAATTTTAAATTGTATATTTGTGTCAATTGTTATTTCAATTTACATACGTTTTTGTGTATGACAAAATTATAATACTTAATTATTAAATTTACATCAAACATATTTAAAATATTTCTTAATTATAGTAATTATTATTAGTAATAAATATAATTTATATTACATAGGTAATCGAAGAAAAGTTTGATAGTGTCAGACTATAAACGCAATCGATGATAGATTCGATACACACTCGCGGGCTCACTCCATTTTGATTCAGTTGGAATGGAGTGATTTGACTGTAAATGTGACGATCCTGCTATAGATCAAAAGACGTAAAGTGACATTTTACTATTCAAAAATATAGTTTTATCAAGGATATTGCTAATAAACTACAAATTATAAGTAAATGTTTAGAAATTAACAGAAATTTTCCTGGAGAAACTACTGCAAACTTTGAAAAATTAATAATAATTTACACGCTTATATAATTATTAGTAATAATATATATGATTTTTAAAGGCAAAAGTCTTCAATAGAATAATATTAAAATCGATAAAAGTAAAAAATCATCTTTATTTAAATAAGCTCTTTCGACAAGGTCTTTCAAATTTTAAATGATTATAAAAAAATAATACCAGTCCTACAGGAAGCTATCCGCCAAAAAAGGTAGTTCTCCTAAAAAGTGTCAGCTTTTTGCTATACTCGGCAATTGCTCTTCTTATACCTAATTTGCAATGAATTCATGACTATAATAAACTATTCGAGAAAACATCATTGGTATTTAATTCCACTCATTATCATATTAGTACTATATTATGTTTCTAATATCGATTTTAAATTGTTTAGGTGGCAGAACTGAAATTGTTTGTGGGATTTTTACCCACACACATGCGTATACCTTATGTCATAAATAATTTATTTAATTTTTGAAGACGAAATAATAGTAATCTGGTTAATTTTATTTCTTGTAAAATTAACATTTTTATCATTTTTTACATAGTGGTATTTTTTACAAACAAAAAATATTATTATAGGTAAAATGTTCCCATATTGTCGTAACTTAGATACTTCGTGGTTAAGGAGCCACCTAGGATGTTGTTTTTTGAACGAACGATCGTAATATTTTATAATTTTCAATATTTACTATATTACTTAATTATAAATTATACTTTAACAGTCAGTGCTCAGTGATTATTTACATTATAATTGCATTATTTTCTTTAAATAATTCAGATTAAATTTAATGGCTTGTATGGACTAGATATTATGTTATTGCCTAGCTTAAACTTACTTTGAAACATATTTACAAATATATTTTTTTCGTTACGTTGTATACTACGTGAAAGTGTAGGAATTTGATTTTTATAATAACGTAAAGTGCATATATACAATGTCTAATCTAATACTACTTATTTTCTGACAAATTTAATTACAATTATAAAGCTTATTAGAATAAGTTAATGACTTTTCTTTGCGGCAGCTTTTTTAAATTAAGAAAAATATTGATTTCATGTAAAATCAATGAAATTGAGATCAAAAGTGAACAAAAATTCAGCTCATTTGGACATTGGGAACTGGGTCAAAATAAGATATAAAATTTACATACACTAACTAACAAATTTTAATTGAGGCCGGTCGAGGTGCGGTGTAACAGCGTCTGACTGTAATCACGACAGGTTGTGCGTTCGATCCCCACTCGGCGGAGTGATTACAATTAAAATTATTTTCACTCGACTTGTCTCGAATTCGGTGAAAATCGAAATGCGGAGTGTCTTGGTACTTTCTATCTACTCTGGTATGCGGGATAAAAAGCATGAAGCTAATAAAAAAAACTAGCAAACTAACTACGGTTACTGACACAGTTCAATAAAAGCTTATAGTTAAAATAACGCATCGTGTTATACAATATGAAATCATATTTAAATTACATGAATGTTTATTTTGCTTATCTGTGATCCCTCACAGATAAGCAAAATAAACATTCATATTCATACAATTGAAGGGTAGCGAACAGAGAAAACGAGAAATTTACATTGGTTTTATAATGGCATTCATACAAGATATTTGTACTTTTAATAGCTACCTTGTTTCTTCTGAAAAACCATTTCCATAAAATGGTACTATAGTGCTAAGCTAGTTTACTCGTTAACTGGTTAGATGGCTCTTGGTGAATAAGCATTAAATACATTTAGACAATGTTGTTTAAAAACGGACGAAAGTTTAGACCTAATTTATCAGATGTTACAATGTTGGTTTTTTTTTACTTTTACTTGGTAATGCGTTGGAGATCCAACTTCAGTAGGGTTAGGAATCTTTAATCCCGTGGGACTTCAGTATTGGCGGAATTCCGCGTATATAAGTGTATTCAAATGAGCATTCTTGCTATAAATTTGTTTAGTGTACGTTTTATTTATTACTATTACAGTGAGTTTTATAAATTAACACAACCAGTTAATATATATATATATATATATATATATATATATATATATATATATATATATATATATATATAAAGCTTATGGTTGAAGCTGATGTGGTCTCTATTGTCTGCAATATGACCTTTAAAACCTTGAAGCCAGTTATTAATTCGCACGCACTCTTTCTATGGGGAAAATTTTCATAGTCAATAATTTAGAATTGATCAAAAACCATAACCCAGTGTATTAAGATTAGTCCTTGAAGACCGTCAGTCTGCAGCTCTTATGAAGTTCAGAGCGTTCGTTTCTGACCAACATATGTATGACCAGGCCCCAAGTCTTGCAAGGAACATTCTCGTTTATTGAACTTGATGTTGTTAAGGGGCATAGCAAGCATTTCCAATTCGTTTTTCATAAAAATATTGCCCGAATAAACCATCACAAAAGTCGAATAATGTCTACGTTGTGCTTTCAACATACAGGCCGTCACTTAATATAAATGCTCAATTGTAAAAAAAATCTCATATGTAATCTAATTTTTTTGTGACCTCTTCAAAACACCTAGTTTTGATTTTACCATCCTATCTTATTCTTTAATTATCACTTAAAAAAATGACCACCATGTCTTAAATACTGCAAGTCTTATGTTATCTTTTTAAATGTGTATGGTTCTAGGCGCATATTTATCTTCTTTATCTTAAAATCATTTGCTTTCACACAGGATTTCTTCGATTCTTTATTGCTTTAATTGCCTTTTTAAACACTGCTTTACAAGCACTGCGTGGACGGCCCAATCTTTCAATCACAAATAGAGGAGATTTCATTCTATCTACCAATAGCCCAATCAAGTTTAATAATTTTCAATAATTTAAAAAAATGTACTTTGCTCCACACTTATTATATATAATGCAATTAAAGATATTTGGTTTACTTTTATCAGGCAGACAGATTCCAAACTCTTTTAAATTAAATTTAAACTTTGTTTATTTTAAATTGTTACAGTATGTATGGCCAGACTAAGTAAAGACTTATAAAATTTAGTGTACAGGGAATTGAGAGGAAGATCTAGCTAGGTTCCATTTTTAGAAAATGTCTTTTTAACCATGTTTCGAGGTAACGTAAAACTACTGTAGTATTCATTATATATAAAAAGATAAAATTCTTCACAGTTTGTAGAAATTTACTTTGTTTTTTTCTCAGGTGAGGAGGACTGTAATTATAAATTTAACCAGCTAACACACAATGTATTGATTTTCGGCGGAAAGCAGTTAATGCCCCTTTGACTATCCAGCTATACAGGATAAAGCGTGAACCGTTTATTTTGTTTTTTAAATTCAAGTTCGTATATATATATATATATTTAGCTTCACGCTTTCATTACGCATCGCAAGATAGATAGAAAACTCAGATCAAATTACAGACACTCCGGTTAAGTAGTGAAACATCACGCCGCACTTTGTCTTATCAGAGCGAGATAGTAAAAATAATTTAAATATAATCACTTCCACGAGTGGGGATCAAAGTCACAACCGATTGCGTTTACAGTCAGACACTGTCCCACTGCGCCACGACCGGCAGCGAACGCCGGAATGTTTTATAAAAAAAACACTATTCTGAAATTATAAAAACACTAAAAGCCTTCAAATGGATTGATTAAAGTAGACTACCTGTGACCACACACTAATGTAAAGTGTTTGATACGTCTGGTGTTCAAAATGTATTTTCGAATACCAAATTATACTCGATTAATCGGGTTAAAATAGTTTCATTTAAAATGTATAAAAATTGCGAAAATCAAAGAATTTATTATATTCCCAATTAAAACTTTAAAACTTATCCAACCAGATGATATCATAATTCATTATCACACGTCTGCTATAGTTTGATTATATACAAAACTACTTAGTTTTTTGAAGTTTTCAAGTACCTTAATGCTTATAACATTTTTTAAATAGTTATATAACCCCTTGAATTTTCTTTAATTAGTAGGCACTCATAAGTTTACTTCCCAGGTAACCACCATCTAATGAAATTTTATATAAAACTCTGTATATGATAAGACATTGCAAAAATTACGATGATTAGCATAGTAGCAATGGTAATAAAATCAACATGGATGAAAAAAATCCTTCGCTTTCAATTGATTGAGTGTTAAAATTAATATAAAAGATACAGTTTTAATTCATTTATAACGCAGAAGCAGTTATATATGTTTTACATATCATTTCTTTCTTTCTGCTTTTTCTATAACAGAATTTCCTATAAAGTCAGATTTTTCCTTGCTCTCCTAATTCAACAAATTATTTTGTCACACTATAGCAAGTAAAGAAAAAATATTTAAATATAATATTTCCATGAATTAGGTATCGAATGCTTTTTTACAACAATTAATTATTGTTTATTTTTTTAAGCAATCATTTTAGTTATATGAATAGTCATCATCATCAATATCAATAGCATCAATACACTTTATATGTACTTTACTTTTAAAGTCCCTTGTCTGTATGTATGCGCTAATCTCGGAAAGTTGTGAACGGATTTTGTTCCTGTTTAAAATGTTGGAAAGAAGGTTTTCTTAGGAAGCTTTATATCTATATTTTATCAATTTAGTACTTTTACTTATCGAGATATGATCGTTTTTGCCTTAGAAGTCCGTCAAATGCAGTTTGAAATGACGTTTGTAGCGTGCGCCTCGTACGCCGTTCGATATAAGTTGAAGTAGCGTTTGACAAAAATATAGCCTTTAAAAGGATCTACGAAAAAGTCCACGAGTATATATCTATCTTCTAAGGATAGTTAACAGGAACCATCTTTATCTTAAAAAAATTGTTTAAAAACAACTGGTTTTTTCGAAGTTTTTCTAATCAACATTATGTCAGTCTATATCTTTATAAATATGTTAATCACCTTACAGATTTATTTTAGATCATATTTGCTCTTTACAGTATATAAATTAAGTTGATCTCTTACGAGTTACAGCAAAATGAAAATCCCTAGCAAAGAAAAATAATCGCCTCCGTAATTTGTGCTATTGGATCGTTTGAATTACGTAAATAATGTTAACATAGTTTTTATTAAAACACAAGGTGGCACATAAGACAATTGGTTGGACTAACAGATCTAAGGGAAGACGCCTACACGTAGCAAAACAAAATAGATATAGTCATGTAGTTCATGGCGGTTAAAGCCGCAAGTGGGCCCCTAGTATTACATAAATACTAGGATATTACAAATATCCATTTAAGAACTGTCCGATGCCACTATATTTCATTTATTATAATTATTAAAACGTTACAATTCTCGTTACCAATTGGAATTATTTTAAAATACGTAAAGCATAGTAGGTAATTGAGTACACTTAATACTTAGCGGAGAAGCAGTAATAAAGCAAGATCCCTAGATCTCTTTTTGACATGAGATTTATCACGTTACGTACATTTCCCATACAACGAGCCGTTGGCAAAGTGATTTGTGCCCTACTGGCATGCTAGAAGCGCTATAATAGAAAAAGAAAAGTAACTTTAATATCACAACGTTCATTTGTTTATAATGGTATAATAATGGTTACTTGCTTTAGTTAAGTAAAAAAAATGGATAAACGGTAAATTATACGTGTAATATTAACGTTTGGCACACTGCCGACGCCAGATGTGCAGCGTATGTACGCCATAAGGAGAATGCACTTTCTACTTTGAAATACTTAAATTATAGTCAGAATAAGAATTTAGCTTGTGTTTGTGATATTTTATTTAGACACATTATTTACTTTGCTTTAAATAATTTATTCTTTACTTCATTTTAATAAAAGTTATTCGAGTTATACACAATTAAAAGTTTAAAACTATACTATACTGTACAACCGAATGATATCATAATTCATTATTGTTCTAGTTTTATTGTATACAGAACCACTTAGTTTTTGGAAGTTTTAAAATATCTTAAATCGTCTTGGTTCAAAAATATTTTAATAAAAAAAACATTCCAAAATACCCTGATAAATAGATGTGGATTTTATTTTGACGCAAGTTAATTTATATTTTTCTAATTTCATAAACAGTAAACACATTAACCCTTAAAATGTTACATTTTATTAGTGTAATCTCAAAAAAACGTAATATTTTTATAGGTTAGTATATCTTATAAAATAGTGGAAGGCCGCCAGACAATTACGTTATATGACTTTGTACTCACTTGCCGTTTAGTTTAAAGGCATCGTGTGTGTTGTGAATTATTCACATATATTAAGTACATAATTTTCACAATTCTAAAAAAAATACATATTTAATAAAAATATATACTTAAAATTATATAAACATCCTTATCTGCTTAGAAAAGTTTAGTGGTGTTAAATTTTCTGATTTAACAATAGAGCAGAGTGAATTAACACTAGGTCGTCTTCGCCTACCCTGCAAAACTCCATTTTGTTTATTCATAAGCAGTACTATTAAGCCTTTTAATAAATTTGTCAAACGTTCTATAAACTAACACAACCTCTAAAAGGCAAAGCTCTCTCAAAGTATTCAAGTGAAAAAAGAATGTTGAATAAATGACCTTTTTTTTATAATATAATTTTTATAAAGAATTAAATTAATAGTATAATATTGGATAAATATTAAATATTTTTAAAAGGTATTGCTGTTTTTAATGCGAGAGGTATAATTTTATGTACAAAAAATATCCATATTAAATAAAATAGCCAAATAACGTATTAACTTAAAATTAAAAAATAGAATCAAAGGTATCCTCTAAACTTACTTCGTTAGTCTAAACATGAAGGCAAAATTTAATATATTTTGTTAATGTCAAATCATTATTAGATTAGAGAAATATCAAAAATTGAATATTTTATATTAATAATTGGCATAATTTACGTCATATCTAACAATACTAATATTAGTGTTTAGATATATTTTCTTTTCTATTTCATATAAGCGTATACATATATCTGTATACAAATACATTTTGTGACATCTATCATAAAATATTTCCCTTGTTATATTTATAATTATTTATTTCTTTATATATTGATATTTTTTTCTACTTTTTCAGGTAAGTCAAATTATAAGTTCTATATTGAAACTTCACCTCATGTAATTTGGTAAGTATTAACATTCTTTTAACTTATAAGTATTAACATTCTTTTAATCTATAAGAAATAAAATGTCACAATAAAAAACCTATACTGCTCTATGAAAAAACTTCTACATTTTCTACTTTCTTATTTTCTACTTACTTAGTTCTCCACTCCAAACTCACTGTCTCATTTTGGGACGTATAGCAACAGAGTGTCTTGACTCCAGATTGTTTAGGCAAAAATGAATAGAAACATACATAATATAATAAAACTTAAGCGGTAAAAATCTACAATATTTGTGAGATGTCGCGTTTTTGCAAGTTTGTTGCTTGCAAGCTGCAGTACGAGGTTGCAAGATTGATCATGCTGGCGTTTTTCCAAGGAATGTCAATTTATCGCCGACTATGTACATGAAAATTTGAGTAATAAAGCCACATTGGACATAAAAAAGATGAATATTACTTTTTATCATCTTTTTAAAAAACTGTCTATTCGTATAATAGGCATACATATATATGAAGTAATATATCGCACTTACGTAAAATTTATTTTATAGGTTCATAAGAATTCAAATTATATGAATATTATATTATTATATAAATATTATATAGATTTGCACACGCACACACATGCATATATGCACACGCGCATACATACCAGCAACATATTTTGATTGACAGGCAAATGACATAACTCAAATGAATTTCTTGATTGTGCTTGATGATTTATATACACATTGAAAAATGTCTATTAATTCTATCATCCATTTGATCTAAAAAGGCTCTACATCCTTTGTTGTGGCGAAGCTTAAAAGCCACATAATAACAAAATAATCTTACATTGCGAAAAATATGTCATTAAAAATGTATTCACGACACTTTAAAAAAGTTCACTCGTTTACAGTAAGATGGCGCTCTAATTTTAAAAGTGTTTTAGACTTTGGCAAGTAGAAAATTAATTGAATTTAGATTTTTGGAATCACACTCTTAATTTGAATTATATTTTCAATTATATATAAAATACATTAATTTTACAGATAAACGATTTTACTTAATAAAAAAGCAATGGAATAGGAATCGAAATAGTGTTTTTTTTTTAATATTTAGTTTCAGCAGCCGAGAGTAAGGAAAAACCTTTATACAATATAATACCTAGCAAAATAATCATAATACTTTTAAAATCAGCCTTTTACAATATGCGAAATGTTTTTATGTTATTAAATATGCAATAACCTTACTTGCACAAAAATGTGGCTTTCTTCATATACATAGTAATGAATTGCATATCATAAATTATCTAGAGAAATTCAAAGAGGAACCTACTACATTCAAATATTTGCGTTTATAAATATTTTTTTAAAGGATTAGGAACAAGGCATATAAACATAAATTCAAGTCTAAAAGCAATATATATTTTATGATGACTGTTAAGTGTTAAGTGTAAAGTATACTTGATTAATCTGTTTATAATGTATTTATATAAAATGTTTATTAATGAATAGGTCCGCCTTGTTTAGTCTAAACTTACGTAAAAAATTACAACAGTTTATCAGCTATTAATGCTTAAAAAATCATATTTTATCACTAACTAGCGATTTATTGAATTTCTAACCCATATCTCACTATGTTGACCTAGAAATTAGGATCTAGTTGGGTAATTGTGTAACCACTAAGTAAAATCAAGGAACAGTCAATATTGAAGTATTTTTTTTTCTTTTCATTTTATTTAGCGAACTACAGACTTTTTGCCTCCATTTTCACTTTTCATCTAAAGGAGATATGTTTCTATTATTTTTTTACCGCATATGTATGTGTGTATGTATATATTTATGTATGTCTGTTTTTTTCCCTTTCGAGCTGCCGATTTAGACAAATCATACTGAGTATATAAACAGTCAGGTATTTTTTTTATTATTTTAGTTAAAGAATCAGTTTTTTAATCACTGTTAGTAATAGATTCTGAAATATATTCAGTTACAAAGCTTATTAGTTTTAATAAAGATGTATGTGGATTTGACGATGATGTTCTACCAATACTTTTCTGCCGGTTTCGTTTCTTCTTCTTTCGTTTCCTCTCCTCTGTATCATGTCCAGCTTACGTGCGTTACCATTTTTGAATTATACTATACCGTTTTAAAAATATACTCGACTAACTCTGTTGTATCTAGTTATGTGGCTTATTATTGTGACAAACGCGTGGGAAATGCTGTCCCAGAAGGCGATTTTCTGGACTTTGTTTTCTATTCTGGTTGTTACTTCAGAAAATAATGTAACAAATGGCTACTATTTGAAGAAATAAAAACATTATACGTTCCAAAAAAGTAATAGTATCTAATCAAATACCATAATGTAAAAATAAAGAAAGTTAAAAGCAAACGTTTTTCTTGTCTTCAAAAAAATTGAGAGTTAGAATCAATAACTTGGTTTATACGAGTGTCGGGATCTTTAAATAAATAAACTAATGAGCTAAATGTTTGCAGAAGTTTAGTAGAAAATTTACTTTCCAGCAATAATTCTCGCTTAAACTGCAAAATATAAAAGATATATAATGTGACATAGTGATAGTTTTATTATTTATAAGTAATAACATTTTAAATGAGGCATTGATGTTATAATAAGTTAAATTTAACGCACCTACAACATGTTTGTATTTTGAAAACTGATCTTACTCCGTAGAATACAATAGGTTGCTAGCTCACCTTCAGCAGGACGTTGTATTCGAAGAAAGATAAAGAATAAACATACACTAACTATTGTTAAAGGACTCTACAACACCTAGACCCCTAAGCGAACTTTTGTTCTTTTTATATTTGAAACTATAGAATTTTGTTATATTTCGTTTTTTTGAATATATACTCATATTATAAAAATGAAACATTTATATGTCTGTAAAACTACAGGACCTATTTCAATAAAATTCTTTCACCATTAGAAAGCTGCATCTTCACCGAGTAACATAGGCATATGATATTGTCAAAAAATAGGTATCCCTAATAAAAATTCAATGTCAAGAGGGGAAAAAGTAGCTATAAAAAATCTATCATCGCGTGCACTGCAAAGACTATTGACGATGGAAAAAAAATTCTACAGTATTACAGATTGTATCAATATCTATGAAAATGTCTGCGATATTATACGTTCAACTACTGTAGTTATACCACTATAACTACTTTTATACTTTTTAAAAGCTGAAAAAAACAGTATCAAATCACATTATTTATATCTCTGTACTAATCCTTACCCCATTAAATAATACTTAAATAAAGATCATTTCAATACCTGTCAAATACTTTTTAAATGATTATAACCGTACATTCTATCCACAAGATATGACGAATTTAAAAATGTCAATATAAAGAAAATCAATGACGTAATAGTAAAATAATGCGGCGTATGCGGTCCCGCGCAACGAGATAACGTGGTCCCGACACTGCTGGGGTCAGGGGAAAGGAACATCGCTATCTGTAATGTAGGTAGCCGCGGCTCCTTACGAAGTGGAGGTGACTGCTATTGAATGTCTTGAGTTTTCGAAATGCATGTTTTATTCCAGTTAACAAGCTATCTTCTATATTCTATTTGTATTTTCTTATGTATTTTATTATTCTATTTATACTTTCTTATATATTTAATTATTATAACCATATTTATTATTCATAGTCCTGTAGTTTTTACGTGAAAACGCTACAGACATACAAGTGTTTCCTTTTTATAGTATAGATAATTATTTATATAATAGAGGTGATAGAATCATAATACGAGCCATAAATGTATTACAGTTCGAAGAAACGAAATATAACAAAATTCTATAGTTTCAAAAAAGAACAAAAATTTGCTTAGGGGTCTAGGAGTTGTAGAGTTCTTTAACAATAGTTAGTGTATGTTCGAATACAACGTACTGCTGAAGGTGAGCTAGCAACCTATTGTATTCTACGGAGTAAGATCAGTTTTCAAAATACAAACATGTTGTAGGTGCGTTAAATTTAACTTATTATAACATCAATGCCTCATTTAAAATGTTATTACTTATAAATAATAAAACTATCACTGTGTCACATTATATATCTTTTATATTTTGCAGTTTAAGCGAGAATTATTGCTGGAAAATAAATTTTTAACTAAACTTCTGCAAACATTTAGCTCATTAGTTTATTTACTTTAAGATCTCGGCACTCGTATAAACCGAGTTACTGATTGTAACTCTCAATTTTTTTGAAGACAAGAAAAACGTTTGCTTTTAACTTTCTATATTTTTATATTATTGTATATATATATATATGTATATATGTATATATATATATATATATATATATACCTTGGCTTCATATATACACACATGCTATTTTTATATCTTAACAATTAAATAACCTATGTATAATAACATTAGTAAGAGCAAACCGTTGTATAAATAATGCCATATTACCGCTTGTTTTGCACATAATTGCGAGAAGTGTTGTCGCAACTTTTTTAAGGGTTACCTGTTGCGCCATCTCTTGAGCGTCTGGAGAAACCGGATACACACTTCATAAGCTAAGAGCTTAAGAGAAAAACAACGAGAAAGCTTTGTCCAACACTATAAAGCTCAAATTTTAACAAGATGATAATATATTCCGAGTCATTTCTTTGATAACAAAACTTGAAAACTAAATATGTAAGCGCCTTTTTTCTAGTCATATGCTATAAAATAATAAATTAATAGACTATTTACATATTTATTTTATGAAGTTATGAGTTATTTTAGTACAAAATCGTAATCAAAACGCACTATCCCAATTGCACTATCTCAGTATATAGTCAAATTTACAAACATTATAACGATTTCGCTATTGATTTTTTATTTAATTGATAAAAAAGTTTCTTTCTATCCATATTGATTGTTCATAACACCAGAATCATCAGATTTGAAATATAATATAGTATGAATGCGATATCTATACACACACACACACACATGTGTGTGTGTGTGTCTGTGTATTTTTTTGAAGCTTATCATTTCACCCTTTTTTCTTATTATATTGCGTTTAATATGTATAAGGGATATGAATGCACAAGAAATACGGTTAATACGTATGTCTGTGTATCTTGTTACACCTAATCCGATGTTGCTATGCACTTTTACGTGTACGCATTGGTTATTGAATTATCGTCTATAACTGTATTAAGCAACGTCTCAGTTTGCTCTGTCAGTTAAATCTCGTATGAGACCCGATGAGTAGGTACACACTTGGAATTCCTCATCGATCGTGTTGTGTAGTAAGATTTTATCTATTCTAGTCAAGTATTTTACGTTAAAATACTTAACTACTTTGACGAAAGTGTATGTGGTTCGTGCAAAGTGGAAGAGAAATTCACACAAATGCGACAGAGAAATGATATTGTAAGTTTTAATCGTGTTATTTCTAAAGATTTCAGAATGACCGCTTTTAGTTAGACTTTTTTTTCAAAAGCTTCAGTATCATTGCTGCTCATTACGTAAGCTGTAAGCTCAGTTTACTGCTATCATTTGAAGAGAAAACTACCTTTAGAGTCAGCCTCGTTTCTATGATATCTATACAGAGATCTGAAACGATTAAAATATATTTTTTTTCATTGAATTAGAATTCAATCCATGTAAAAAAAATGTATGATACAATTTGTTATGTTAAGTTTGAACGAATTGGTCAGCGAGCAACGGTTATTTTTTATTTATCTATATTTCTATACTAATATTATAAAGAAATATTCGTATGTTTGTCGCGTTTTCACGCAAAAACTACTGGACCAATTTCAAAAATTCTTTAACCATTAGAAAGTTGCATTTTAACTGAGTAACATAGGCTATACGACATTCTCAAAAAAATGAATATCTCTAATAAAAATGCAATATTATAAATCAAATTGTTAAAATAGTAACTATTAAAATCTTTCATCGCGTGCGCTGCTAACACTATTGATGATAAAACTAAAAAATGTTCTATAGCATCATAGATCGTAACAATATGTACGAAAAAGTCCGCGATACTATATGTCCAACTACTGTAGTTATGCCACTATAAATACTTTTGTACATTTTAAAAGTCGAAATTAAGGCTACAAGAATCAAATCACATTATTCATATCTCTATATTAATCCTTCCCCATTAAACAGAATTTAAATAAATATCATTTCAGTATTGGTAAAATTAAACAGTTATCTTCTATATTCAATTTATATTTTCTTATATATGTTATTATTCTATTCATACTTTCTTGTAAATTTATTACTTATTTATTATTCATATGTATTAATATTTTAAGCTGTTATCATTCAAAAGTTCTTTTTAGAATTACTTTTTCTAACTTAAATAAAAGTTTCAACTACACGTGTTTCCCAAACGATACCATTTGTACCTCTGTATTAATCCTTATTCTATAAAATATGGAAATATTATTTACTTATTACTATTTAAATTAATAAAATTAGACATTTCATTCAAAAGCTTATATAGCTTTTATCCCGTATGGTATGGTAGGGTGGTAGGCTAAAAGTACCTAATGTCGAAACACTCCGTACTTCATTTCGCTTTCCACCGAATTCGAGACATTGTGTGTTGAGTAGTGGAACTCTATGCAACACTTTGTCCTTACCAGAGCGAGGAAGTGAAATGTCATGATGTCAATTTGGTGAATATATCGCCAGCCTTCGTTAATCTTTATATTTTTGTAAATCAGGCGAAAAAATGTACACAATTTTAAAAATCCGCAAGACATGAAAACACGAAAAATCTCGTGGTAGTCGTAGTCGCTAGTAGCGTCTACGTAGTGCTACCGGTCTACCTTGCTTATCTCATGTTTTTGTCTCTACCGCTGATCGCTGACGCAAGACGCGGCGCTCTAGCGTGGCCCACGGGTAAGTCTGTTAAGGCTTTGAGGCGTGTAATATTCAAACAATCTTATTATTATAAGATTATTATTAAGAGTTAAGATATGACGTAACTGCGATATTTAATTATACAATATATTATAGTCGTATGCATACAATATTCCCATGGAGAGGTCACATAAAATTCATTTAAAAGTAAAATTAAGTGGACTTAATTGTTACAATGAATTAATAATTTAAAAAAAAACACTTAGCACTAATATAATACTTAGACTCTTAAGTAAAAAGTAATTAAGTCCTTTTAAGTGCGATGTGGGCTTTTAAACAGATGAGCAATAATTTATTAATTAATATAATTATTTCTTGCATTACCTTATGAGGACAATGACTAGGCTTAGTAATTTTTCATATTACGTACACGAATATAAGAATTATTAAGTACCTATCTGAGTATTTGTTTGTGCGTCAATCAAGTAACAACTGCAGGATTCAAATAAAATAATTTCATAATAATATGTTTGTTTTTAAATAGTGTTCAAGATCTTAAATTTTGATATGTTAAAAAATAGTATTGTAATTTATCTATTACTTTTTTCACTAGATATTCCAGATTTTGAAATTTGATAAAGTATCCATAACACTGAATATCTTTTACAAGAACGGAGGTTTCTTATTTATTATAGTTTAGCTAGACTATTTTAACTTATCATCAGATGTTTCAAATCTTAAATTTGTATGCGTCAATAGAAAGTGCCCATCAAGCTTAATGAGTTTTAATAAGGAGTTTTAATAATTTATTTTTCATATTTTCCCTAGTTTTTGGTTTTGCTAAATAATATTCCACCAATTTTGTTCTATTAAAACTTTAAGATGTAATAATTAAGTAAAGACCAAAATTAATATATTAATTCGTAATTAAAGAATTAGTTTATTTAGCTATAATTTATTTTTAAGTGTATATTTGACCTTTTTGAATTCTAAAAAGCAATATAATTATGTTAAATTAAATTTATTAGAAGTTACTATTCTGCCAGACCGTTTTTCGTTCATATTACATTACATTACGATTTTATAGTAAGAAACGAAATCGCTTCAGTTGTGTATGAGCTTTGATCTTTTAAAGTACGTACCGAATTTTAACGAGGTTACCACAAGTAAAACATAAGAAACCAACTACGGGAACAAACGAATGCATTTTTATTATATTGCATTAAATAAGCAAGTATTAATTTTTTCATATAAAACGATAACTAGTACATATGTGCCTTAATTTTAGAATTAAAATAACTTGAAAAATAACTTAATAAAAATCTTAGTATAAATATTACAATTATTTAAAATGTGTAAGCTGTATGGTACATGAATGCTTCCGCTTTAAGTACTGGTTTTGACCGGTAAAGAGCTTTAACTGGAACATAACAACACCGTCTACTCTGCTACGTTGTAATAGACTAGGTAACCAATTGCTACGGCGTAGCACTTTTGCAGCGTTTCATAGTTGCTAGTATTTGAATAACAAAGCGTATTGATATATATATATATATATATATATATATATATATATATATATATATATATATATATATATATATATATATATATATATATATATATATATATTCAAGAACAAATCACCTATTTGGTTCTTCTACTTCTCGTTGAGAATAAATATTTATAGTGTGTAAGTCTAAAGATAAGATAAGAAATGAACTGTCAAATAAGATGCGTTGCGAAAGTGAATATCAGTGTAGAATATTAAAAGAACATAGAGTTTCTAATTAAAACTAGTAATAGTAATCAATCGGTAGTTAATCTGTCATGTTGATTTTTATTTTATTTCTATTTTAGTTTATTTTAAAGACAGGTTCTTTTTTATAGTAATATGTTTATTTAAGAAATATTATCGAATGAACTTATCGAAACTTTCCACCTATCCCATGAAAATGACATGTGCCTTGCATGCATATTTGCATTTTTTCCTAGATATTGTAATTGGTATTTTTATTCTGGTTTAACACATTATGAAGTTCTGTTGTGATATAAAGTTATTAGTAAATATTTTCTATGTTCTTTCAATTCCATGAAATACAATTAAGAAAAGGCATAGATTTTGAACCGTTATTGCTCTTGTAATTTTTTTATTATTTTGAAGAAAAATGTAATGATATTTTAGTCTTTTGTTCCAATCATTTTGTATCGTATACCAACAATTTCATTATCGCTATATAAATAATATTATGATTTTAAGGTCAAGTGTGATACGAGGTAATCTGCAATGCAGTTGAGTTTATATATGTTGAAGTTATATAAATTATCTGAAGAGTCAAGCTAATTTTTTTATTATTAATCACGCTATCAGTCTTTTCTAACTTTGATCAGTTTTTTGAGTGAATGTATTATATTATTTTTCATTTCACTCAAGAAAATAATATATATTAATTAAAATAAACAATAAAAGCAGTTAAAAAAATGAATCAAAATGTAAGATGATGGCAACAATTACAAAATTTTTACATTGAAATAAAGAAGAAAGAAATAGTAGAACGTATCCATCATGTCTCAGTCGTGGAGTAGCCAACAAAGTATGCCAAAAATGTGTAACGCTTAATATTAAAATACTGTGTGTGAACGGTAAATGCAAAACTTTAAACTTTATTTTAATTATAATATATGCGACAGACTGAACTCAATATATTAAAAATTAACATACAAAAAAAGCACTCCATGTTGGTGAGGCCAACAAAATTCGCATAACAAAATAGGCAATTGTTAATGTGGAAGTATTAGTGCTATACACATCTTTCAAATAAATTATATTTATATTTTATAATGACCTTGTGTACAAGGTAGGCTGTAGCCTGCAATTTATATGAATAATAAATATACCTGTTTGTAATTGTTGCTCAGGCTTAATAAAAGCGAAAACCAAATTGATATTAATAATTATAATTTAAGCATTATAAAATTTGAAACTTTCAAACTAAAAATCTATATTTTAATGCCATGTCGAAAATAAAAATATTTATAATAGTTAGATCTACATAAGGAGGATATATATAAAATTTGAGAGTCTTTAGAGACAAAGATTCGTAATTTTTTATATCTGATAGGCTTGCGTTTGACCGCTTCTTCTATTGAGAAAAGTTAAAATTAAATAGCCTAGTATAATCAAAATAGGAGAAAACTATTTAACCACCTACTTGTTAGTCATAGCGTATTTTCATTTTATTCATGCGAAATTCGTCCATTAAAAATAGCAGTTTTGAATAGAAAGTGCTTTGAGCGTTTCTCGGTTGAAAGGACGCGATAGCTCCTCTAATAAAACTGTTGGTATTAAGGCACTGTGAACACAGGTTGATCCAGACTGAATAAGCTAAAAAGCTCTCCAAAAATTCAAGGTTTATTATTTACTATCGTAACAAAAAATATAAATTGGTATTTATTTTAGGTACTCATGGTTAGAATTAGAAATCCATATTAGCTATCAGTCTGCTATTTTTTCGGGCTCCTCGTTCAAAATTTTAGTATGCCGTACTATAAAATACCATACCATATCGTCATATACATGTATACACATTCTTATGATAGCTGGAACTATAATTTTACCAAGTCCACCAAAAGCTCAATAGTCACTATACAATGTTATTTACAATATTATATAATTATACAGCAATGATCACAAGGTATTATTGAAAAGTACTTTAAACGTTAAGGTTAAACGTTTCTTATTGGCCTGTATACTTGTTTGTCTATTAGTCTGCCTTCCATCTGTATTTCTGTCTACCAAAAGTGGAATACCTGATGTACAACGATTTGATCAGCATTTCAGAATAAAAAATTTAAGATTTTTTTTTTCTCACTCTGACAAGTAAAACTATGACGTTGAGTTACGTTAATCAATAAATAATGTCTTGAATTCAGGCGGAAACTGCTATGCAAGAAACTTTTGAAACTCCGTAGAGTTCAAATAAAACCACAATCGTCTGGAACATTTGGTAAGAGTAAAGACCAACCCACTTAACATACACATACATATATATAAACAACGTTTTAGCAGTGTATGAAATTATATGCCAAGGGTCATCATGTCAACGTAAATGAAGTTAGGTCCATAAGTTACGGGCGTCAACCAGCACTTAATAAATAAACAGCGTAGATGAAAACATCATATTCATAAGACTCCATCTTTCTTTACCGAAATAACTTTACAAAGAGTGTTAAAAACATTACCGTAATATGGATTAGGGTAGTCTGTTTATGAACATTTTTTAAGTTGACACAAATACTAATATTTTAGACGTTATTTACATGTAAAGACAAGAAATTAATAAAGGTATAATTTACAACTTGTATTACGTATAAGATTAAAATACTTTGCGTCAAGTAATTGATAATTAAATGAACTTACCTTAAGGGAAATTTTTAACATTATAACATGGTGTTCAACATGTACTTATATGCCAAATAAGTACTGAATATTCACATTATTTCTTACTTAGAATAAGATATATTTTCGTATTTGGATGGGTACTACTTTAGTCATTTATTTTCTAGTAAAGCTTTTAATTTAATATGGCTGTGCTACCTAAGCAGTGGAAGCTGCAGACCATCCATTCTATTGATATAATAATGATATTGCAGTAGTATTAGTAGTAGTATCATCAATTCGCAAAAGGTGCTTTAAGCAAGCGTAGAGAACGACGTCACATATATAACCATATATAGTCATATATTAGAAGGGTAGTCAACACGTGTTTCTTGTTTGAAATAGAATCTTAGCTACAAATATATTTAAAATATTTGCTTATACTAAAGAAAGTAGCAAAATGTGTTTGGCTGATAAGTCGATCATAATTGCAAATTATTATTTAAAAGCCATCAAGTTTCGCGCCAAGGTATCCATGGACATGAAAATAATTTATAGAAGCGCATGCGTTAAACGTCACCCCAACAGTACGCAATAGGAGTGCTCCTCAGTAAACAAACCGATTTTAAAGGGAAAGCTCGTCGCGGTAGCTACATCGTTCCTTCCCGCGTAATTCGTGAACTTTGATGGTAAAAAATCGAAATCCAAGTACAACGCAGTAATGTGTATGTGTACGGACAAATTTGTAAGCGTTAGCAAATTATTATTAGTTATCTCAATAATAAATAGTTTTATATGAAAATTATTATATCAATTTCAAATCATTTAAAGTTGGTATTGCAATTCATTTGTAGTATAAAAAGCTTGTGAAAGACATAAAATAAAAAGCGATATGTACGTACATACATAATATTACGTATGTATCTTAAAAATAACAATCTTAAGAAGTTAATTTATGTCTCCCTAACATCATTTAATATATTTTTGATATATTAAAAAATAATATTTAAAATAATTGTTCTTATTTAGCTCAACAAATAGAATTAATTCAGGGGCGACGTTATCATTTTTATGTTCACTACGTATCTATAATTACGCACGTAAACTAATTTACTTGCGACTAATGTTAACGCTAATGTATGTATTTTAATTAAACAAAACGCTCGTGCTGTTTTGTGAATATTATTCATTAATGGTTTTAAAATATGAAAGGGTTAACTGTTTCTTAATATTTACGAATACCTTATTACAAAATATAGTAATTTACAATTTATATAAACTTAATTGATTCACCTAATTACGTATCGCCCAAAATTAAATAATATTTGCGACGTTGAGTTCCGCCAGCCAACACGCTATGTCTCGAATTCGGCATAAAGCGGAGCACGGAGGTTCTTGATGCTAGTTACTTCTTGTGTATCCTGCTTTGCAGGATAAAAGCGGGAAGCTTAAGCAAAATAAAAAGGAAGAATTAAATAACAAAAAAGAAAAAAATAACTAAATTTATTCTCAGATATTACAGATGTTCATAAGTAACATATCTGTTTATTGTCAATTATTTTTAGTGTGTTCAGAAATGTTCTTGGGAAAATATGTCTAGTTACATAAATAAACACATTTCTTGATAATATTCCTAAATAGAAAAAAAAGAGTAAGTAACAAACTAAAGAGCGTCCAATTTATCTATAAATTATATGTTTTTTAATAATCTATATTCTTAACAATGCTTTTAATTTACTATTTAACATCCAAATGCAACCTGTGTGAATTTTGATATTGTACATACTGTGACATTGTACGTAGTAGACTAACAAACCTTAGTTTATTTTTTTTTATAAACTCATTATTTTCATTAAATTACTAGCCACAATGACCAGGAAGTATACGCCATTTTATAAAATAAATATAACATGACCAAAAAGTTCAGGTATGTTTCCATTTACATTGATGTGAAAAATACAGGAAGAATACTTTTGCTTATTCCGGTAACCGAAACTCGTAAACGCCCTTTAATATATGTGCACTCATATTTGGGATACCGGGTCAGCGCAGTCTGTACAACTTAAATGTTAGAGAAAACTCAGTTACAAAAGCATTAACTGAAATAAATATTGAACAAACATGTTTATTCTTTTTAAAGTATGAATATGTTTTTACAAGATAATTTTGTTCAGTATTATTTCTGTGGTTATTAATATTATTATTTCTGTGCTTATTTTACCTAACATTATATTTATAACTCTTATGTAATAACAATATATATTGTATATTGTGGATGTTGTAAAAAGGTATTTAAAAATTTACATATAAGTTTTACATAACAGATAATTTGGAACGAGAATACAACAGCACAGTATCCAGTAACAATAGGTGAAAACAAAAACATACTGTGGAAAAGTTTCATTTTGTTCAGCGTAATACATCAGAAACATACAAAATAAGAAAGAAAATCAATTTCTGTCATAATTTTTTATACTTTAAAATATTTATATGTTCCGTGAAGTATAATTCATCTCTTATAAAATGCTTTACTCTGTCTACTCAAAACATATCTTTGCACAAGCAAAAAGATGCCACACGCTGGCATCATGTGTGATATTTCCTGTCATTTTTAAAATATTCACTTTCTCTTTATCTTAGTAATAAAATAGGTACAATACTTTTTTTTAAAGATGTTCGATTAAAGTACCTTAAGCAAAAATGGTGGCTGAAATTTTCACCATCAAACATACCACATAATATACTCACTTCTGTATATTGTGCACACAGTGTGCGCGACATAAATCCATATGAACTTTTTAAAGGCATTAATGTAATAGCATGGAAACTGAAAGATATTTTTCATTAAGTAAGTAATGCTCGATAAAAACACTGTACTGTGACGAATGATTGTCGATATGAGTGATTGATACAGACTGCGCGCTTACATTATATACGATGTACTTTATCTAATTATTTAATTAAAATTTTACCATACAATCTATGTACATAGAGAATATATGTATATACACAGTTTATATACATAGGAATGAATGTGTGTTTGTTCCTTAGTGGCGATATAGAGAAAACGTTGAGCATTTTTGTAAATTCTTATATCAATTAATTTGTCTTAGCTTTAAAAACGAAACATTACAATAGTAAAACTTATCATAACGCTAATCAGGCACTTATTAAAAAAAAAGTAATAAAAAATCAAGTGAAAATATATCGCCGAATACATATTCAAAAATGATGATAGTTTCTTTAGCCCATTTTGATATTTATAACGATGTAGTAATAGATATAGTAGTAGCACACATCGTGTAATGTAAGTGTATTCAGTAGGACTAAAATAACCATAAAAAATAGATAAAAGAAAAGATAAAACAAGACTAGTATCTTAGAATATTAAAATAAAAGTAATAACAGTCGGTCCCAGTGTTAAGCCATTCAAGTGTCCCTTGAAAAATTTCCATTAACGATGATTTCTCCCAATTGAGATGTTTCTTTGTATATACTATCTTTGTTTGTATAATATTATATGTGTGTATATACATTGTAACCACACGTAGCCGGGGGTGTTACTACATTGATACTGAACAAAAATATGATTAAACAATTTTTTGTCTGTCTTTCTGTTTGTTTAAGCATCGCACATAAACTTGAAATTAAAATACAATGAAATTTAGTACATTTATTCTTCAAAATCATGGGTATCACACTGGGTACTTTTATACCAGGAAAGTGAATACATTAAAAAACAAACTTAATTTAGTATGTCGATCCATCGATATGACTACTGTACTAACCGCAAATAATATGTTTGTCGTATGTTACGTCACCTGTATTGCAATTTACTAAGATTACGCTTTCGATGTAGGGCCAAGTGTCAAATTTATTATATGAATTAATTATTTAAAATGACTGCTTTGAATAAAATAAGTATATGTTTAAGTTTTACTTATTTTAATTTGGATTGAATAAATTAAAATTTTAATGATGACATACTGTTCTTTTTTAATTTAATATTATTTTCTAATAATGAATATAATTTACTTTATTTGGTGTTTATAAAATCGTCTTGATAAAAGACCATACGCCTATTATAAAAGGTTTATTTGAAATGTGGTGATGGTGTGATGGTGGTAAATGTGCATAATTTAGGTATCAATGAAATATAAAATCTCCAGCAGGCCAGCGTCTGTATGTAACGGACTGTAAATGGTTGTATGTTCTATTCCCACTCAGGGGAGTGAATTTAATAATAACGTCATTGTATATTATTTTTTTAGGTAGTAATAACATAATTTATATATATATATATATATATATATATATATTTTAAATATAATGTTGGCTGAATGAATTACTGGCAGTCTAAAATGATGCTATGAGATTTAAAAAAAAAGATTGGTGTGAACGTTATGAGAGCAGAAGGCTGCTTTAGAATATTGTTGGTGTTTAATTTTAAATAATATACATGTAATACACTAGAAGTAAAAATATTATAATAACTATATTTAATATAAGAAGGACTTAGGAATATAGTTATTATTGTTTTAGTGATATTTCTGGTCGGTATTAATGTCGGTCAAATTTACGTTTGTAAAATATGAAGAATTTGTTGGTAAGTTCTTTTTTCATTATTAATACATTGGTAATATTATATGAATAATAAATTATTAATAATTAAAGAAAATAATTATATATTTTGGAATATATGGGATTTATAATGCAAATAAAGTATAGCGTCTGTCGCCATCTTTGAATAGTGTTGTAGGGACATATTGTTTTATAGAATTTCTGTATATGTATAATAAAATATTTGAATATTATACTAACCATTACAAACTAAAACTAATAAATTATAATTATATGATGTATTGAACAAATAAAGGTTTTTATGGTGATCACTGTATGATTTTATTAATATAATATTCTTAAACATATATAAGATACGTCATGTACGTGGGCCACTACTAAGTGGCCCACGACTGTCAGGGGTTGGCGAACTTATAGTTAACTGATAACTGACATCGGGTGATGTGACTCGTGTTTGATGCTGTCTCGCGTTGCGTTAGCGATGCTTATATGGTCTCGAAGGTTGATATTACTTGCGACACACGACTGTCGGAGTTCGGTGAACGTTATAGCTTACTGATAACTGATGTCGGTGGTGCAACCCAATGTTGCCTGGCCTCACTTAAGCTGCTAGAGTTAGCTTGAGTGAACAGCTTTGGCGATGTTTGGTGCGGCGTCAGAGGATTGATATAACTTATGCCACGCGACTGTCGGGGCTTGGTAAACGTTATAACGTGTGTGATGAAAGTATTTTTTTTTTTGTTTAAATGTTATTCTGTTAGCAAATACAAATAATTAATCTTAGTTTTGCATTTTATTATATTTAAGAACACGTGTGGTAGATTTGCGTTGAAAAGAAATTTTATGATAACGTCGGATTAAGAAAGTCTAAGAGTTTCTCACAGTTTTAGTTAGTACATAACAGTTTTTTAAAATGCCTAAGCTATGCCTAGCTTATGTGAAGTCCTAGGATTTTTATACTAACAAAATATGAGAGATAAAATAAAGTTATTATTTACATTTTCGATATCAATTTATTTTACAACAGGGTCTATTTAAATGGATTTGATCGTATATTGTTTGGAGTGATTATAATTAAATTATTTTGACTTCCTCGCTCTGATAAGACACAGTGCGGCATTGAGATACACCACTCAACACGCAATGTCTCGAATTCAGTGGAAAGTGAAGTACGGAGTGCCTAGGTACTTTCTGTCTATCCTGCTATGACAAAAAGCGTGAAGTTAATCTCTGTATTTAATATATATATATGATATGACTTTTTCTTCATATAAGAATAACTATCCCTAATTACTAAAATTAAAAATGTAAAAAAAATATGCTTAAATCTTTATATTTAAGACGTTTGGTTGTTTATCTTAATTAGCTAGAGGCGAAAGTTTTCTTGCAAAAATAGAATAAAATAAAAATTAGTAAATAATGCTACTGAACGAGTAAAACATTGTGGGCACTGCAAGTAATATTATGTAATTGATATTTAAAACAGACTCAAAAGAAGTATATACCCGTTTAAAATGCCTATACGTTTTACTCGGTTTATTATTTTTAATTATGCCCAATATGAGTGCACCATTAAGAAGACAACTTCCTTCTCTTGCAATCAGCTAACCGTGTGAATATCGTTTCCAGCTCTCACAGATATTTTAACAAAATCAGTTTTAATTTAATACTGTTTGAAATACGTTCTTCCCCTCATACAATATTAAATATATATTATACTATTACGATAATAAAAATTGTACATTACCGTAACAGCAATAAAATTTATCTGTCAAAGAGATGCAAAATATAAATATAAACACAAAGACCAATATCTTAGTCGACAAAATATTTTCAACGCTGTTTGCTTTTGAACTATTTATTTTACAAACTCCATATGGTGCTTCGGCTTGGGCAGCTACTAAGAGTTCAATGGGCATACTTAGGGTTTTAAGGCGAAAAAAAACCATCAATAAATGTATTTTTCCATACAGTTGTAAATAGATAGATATATTGTTACTGGAATGTAATAAAACAGTGGATAAAACTTATGAGAGTAATAATAGAAAGATTTTAAATAATGCTTAAGACAATAACACATCAAGTTTAAAATACATTTCAGATTATAGTATATTATTTCTTTTATTTCTTTTACGTTTTAAAATAATTTATATTCAATGAAAGTCGAAAATATCGACAGACTCGTATAAATTGTGGCTTACTACTGAAAAGTTCGATAAATACGCACGCAAAGACGTAAACGAAATGTAACGTATCCATAAAAATTGATAGTGGTATGCTTATGGATACTAAAATTTTAATCACGAAATCATCCGACTAAAAGTTCCCGTAATGTAAAAAATAATAGCTAATTATTGTCGTACTTAGGCTTTAAGAAGTAAGGAACATTTAACTGAAAATAAGTAATTTAAGCTGTTTTTCTACAGACTTGCGTCGATAAAAGCCCCTACATACGCGTGACTAAGCTAAATGACAAAGCCGTTGGTTTTGCCTCACCGGTTCGCTTCCACACGATGCGGACAATAGAATCCAACTTGTACGATAAATTTATAAATAGGTCGATTGACTACATAAAATTAAATATATACAATGCGTTAATACAACCTGTAAACAATTTTCTAGATATCCGAGATATAGTATATTATATGAAGTTATATGAAGTCTACATACATATTTACGTGCACGAGTTTCCACCGTGTCCGAGCTCGAGTCCGTGTTAATTTAATTTAATGCAATTTACTAGGAATTTGAAGGTTATAAATCGTTATAATTCAATTAATAAAAAGCATATTAAACATTTCCAATTATTTTATCACAACAATTATATTCTGTCAGACGGTCACAATTGCATAGTGCCTTGTCTGTACCTACCAGTAACACTCCGAATAATATTTAATATTGCACTATTGATATTGAAGTCTACTTGTTGAGCAGCTTTACGCTTTATGTCGCAAACAGTCAGAGACAACGTAGTGTATTAAAATTTCGTTGACTTCTCTCCGCCCGAAATCAAGACCTTGCGTGTTGAGTGGCAAACTTAACGCTGCGCCTTATCTTACCAAAGCGCATGAATGAAAAAATATATGTTTATAATCAATCATTCCTTCGAATGTAAACCAAATCTACAACCAATCGCGTTAGCAATCAGGCGGTGTTCCACAGTGCCACGCTTCTGTTTCTTCCATCCATTGCCAACCCATCAATTACGATACGATCCTCGGGCCACCTTTTTGCTTGTTGTCCCACGTTTCTTTTACCCTGCCTACGGCGCCAGTCTAAAATTCAGAAGCTCTATCTCTATCTGTAATTTTGGTTTTCAGAAGGTTTGTTAAATCAATATTATAAAAAATATTGGATGTTTTCTGGTAAAGTAACTATATCGTCTGCAAAGCGAAAGTGAGTAAATAGCACTTCGTCTATTTCATTGATACTCTTATTAGATTAATCGATGAGCTTAAAAACATCTTCCAAGCAATAGTAATTAGCTTGGGCGATATAGTCCCTTAGTAAAAACATCCTCCAACTACTAGAGCTTTGCTTGCAGTGTGGCTTCTTTATATATTTCTGTTACCAGAACTACATACCTTGAATCTGTTAAGTTTTCCTATAGGAAATGTTTTACTGCCCAATGTCCTGCGATATCAAACGCTTCTTCGTCTGAGACAACTGCCATTGCGATTGTATTCAATGCACTTGATGTTTAACGGTATAGATATATTCTATTCTGATGAACTTACTTCTGAAACTAGACTCTTCTACTGTCTTTGCCGTTTCCAGTTGTGAGCCATCTATATAAGATGTGCCAACGAAGTCTTATAAGTTCTTCAACATAATAAACGTTTATTTTATTTTGTAGTACTATGTGTATGGAGAAAAGCATGGCAGAGATCTATTCAATATAAAGTCACAAATCGTGTGCAGTAGTTAATTTTTTTCTAATAATTACATATTAGAGTGCGACCTTAGTGTTTCCTTTACAAAATAAATCAGATAACTTCAAAATATATTTTTAAGTAACCCCTTGTAATTATGCGTTTTAAAAATTGTAATTATACATTTTTAAAAACATAAATAAATTGTGCCTATAACTGAAAATACTAAGAACTAGACCTCTAAAACATAAACATTTAAAGAAATTTACAAGTATGGTTTGAATTTCGTGAAAATACGTGAAAAGCATGCTTATGTTTGAACTACTTAAGAAAAGACTTATGACAAAGGACTTCTCTAATTATTCTACTGAAGTAATGCGTTATATGGCTTAAATATCTCATTTAAATTGTTATATGTACATATATATCTTGTACTAATAAAAATATTTAAAAAATTTAGATCGACGATTGCAATTAACATAGTATTTTAATTAAGTTACATTAACTAAACATCTACTTTTATTTTAAAAATCATTACCTATGTATTGAAGAAAAGCAAGATAACAAGAATTATTAATACAACTTTCTACTTTCACTATTACTATTAATATTATATTATTTATTATTTTGTATACAATTGATGGAGATTGTAAATATTTAAAAAAATGGAATAATGCAACTACTGGTTAAATTCGAAAAGTGAAGTTAAAACGCAAACATGTTCACAAAGGCACCGTAAGGTTGAATATGCAAAAGACTACGCGACGTAGCACATAGGAAATATAAGGCCATCGCGATAGTAACCTGAAATAACTGCACATTATTCTTTAGACGAAAATATTGCTTGGCAACGGAGAAACGTGAGTTTTGTTTAGCGTCAGTTGTTTAGGAAGATAATTTTAAAGCCCGAACTTGTATAGGGAAATATTGTGTTAAGAGTATTAGTTTATATTTGTATAGAGTATCCAATATTGACATTTAGGATACCTATATCCCGGTCGTTTTTCGATCCTCTTATTTAAAGTTAATTCGAAAATTCTCGGGATTGAATTTCATCAATGCCAAGGTTTTCGACATTTTTAAGACTCAAGAAAACACCTCTAAGTATTGTATAAAAGAAAACTTTTACCTAAACAAAATCATTCTCATTTCGTCTACCATTATGTTTCGTTAGAGTATATAATTCTCTAGATTTCATGTTAGCAATAATCAATGCATAAATATTATCACCATTGTAGAGTTTAAAAATATGAATTGATCTTTCTGGAATATTATCTTGATTTATTTAATGTTATAATTGTCTTTATTTTTATTTTTATTTATTAAGATTTAGGCTATCTAGAAATTTTATAAAACTGTAACTAAATATATATGGAAGAAGAATGAGTAAAGCTATTGTTAGGGATATTTGTCAATATGGTGGAACCCCTTATAATATTTTATTAAAAAAAACGTGTGCTCGTCTGTGCGCCTATTTACCTATTCGCCGAAACTATCTCATGATCATGTGTAATCAATCCTAAAATTCCAAAATTAGACAAAAAGATCAGGAAACAATATCTCCAATTCTGTATCTTCTAAAATAATTATTATATGATGTTGTTTGTATTACCAAAGACTTAGAACAAGATACTGCTAGTTAGAAGGTTGTCTATGTAGTATTTACATAATTTTTTCTAAGGGCATTTAAAATTGAAGTTTTACCATAGTTTCAAAAGTTATCCTGAAGAGACAGTTTATACTATATAATTATTAAGCATCCTTCAAAAATACATGTAAAGTCATATGATTATTAATTCATGAAACAAGATATTTTTAGGGCTTCGAGTATTATTTGTGTAGAACACACCGCGCCATATGAATTTTATTATACCTCTACATTTACATTATGACTAACCAAATACATATAAACATATCTATCTATGCAAGGTAGTTCTTGCCTTAATTTTATTGACTTTTAACAATGCTATGATAAAGAGTATCGTTTTAATGTATTACCTCTACTATCTCTGTATCCATTTACTTATCTTTAATGAAATCATGAATTATATCTTTGCCTAACACATATTGTTAGATTTTAAGGCTTGCAGTCAATAGCTTTTGCACGGAATGCATATGTAATATCTAGCTTAACGCCCTTGGTACACGCAACGTTTCAAGGTTTTTTGTATACCATATTCTTTTCAATAATCAAGCATTGAATATACCTGAAACATTCTAAAATTTACAAATTGAAATTTACACTAGTATTTAATATTTAATATTATTCATCCAACTACATAAATACAAAATTTTGTGAGGATGTATATATGTTTGTCATTTTTTCACGTAACAACTACTTAATTTTTTTTAATATAAAATTTAATATACATACTACAGACTGGATCAGTACCTTAATTTTACAGTATTACAGGTAATATATCAAGATAACATATAGGCTACACTTTATAATGATGTTGCGTAATTGTTCTTAATATAACGATACACTTCAATCAAGTCGACAAAAATCTGCCGTCAGAGTGCTATCTTGGCGTGTGCTGACTAGCTGCTAGGAGTTACACAAAGATGAAGTAACTTAAGATTGTTCGTTTCAAAGAGTCCGCAACAGCATATATCTATCTTTTATGTGTTAGCCACTATGAACAAAATAATAAACCATAAATATACTTAAATTGGATGTTTTTCTCAATGTACATTTTAAAATATTAATTCAACTTTTATCGCAATCAATACATTTACCACTTTAAGTATTTAATGTAGATAAATTTTGCCTTTTACACTAAGCAATTAAGCAGTAATTATTTTAAAAGTTATAACGATATGATTGACTTAAACGCCTTAAAGCGCCGAACAGACAGGTCATAGCGACCAGAATGCGGGCACACGCTAAACCTTAGTTATATTACTATTTACTTTATATACAAAAACTATTATATGAATTTGGTTGAAACTGCAGTTATGTAGCTCATCAAAATAATGTGAAAGTTATAATTTATACTCATTTTAATTTCTTCGTAATAAAACGATAAATATCAAGTTCTAAGCTACTTTTTGTCAATTATGAAGAATTTTAGAAAGTCAATATTTTCTATACATTATTAATAATAATGCATAATACATAAAATTATACACACTACTATGGACGTGACATGTGTATTAACATAGCGTCGCCTATTTTACTCGTCAAAGCGTCTACTATTACGTCATAAAAATAAAAAATTTCATACCTTTGTATTCTGGCTTTGTAAAGTAAATTTATACCTATTTATATTAAAAAGGAGTGATGCCAATTCAGTACATATAATATTAATTAAAAAATTAAATTCTATATGTTAATATAGATAATAAAGCAAAAACCCTCTCGAAATAATTTGTGTCGTCTGTCCGTCTGTTCGCTTGTATAATGAAATTAATTTTGGCAAGGTATATATATATATATATATATATATTAGTTTCTACCTATCGAATACTATTTCTTTTTTTTCTTATTGTTCTATATTTTACTGTTTTTATTATAATAATAAAACAATAATAAAAAAAACAACCTGATAGAGAGAGAATTCCAATACATGGTCCGGGAAGTGATCAGTATTTAATTAAAAGAATATTTATATTTTAGTCCCTTAATATTAAATATTTATAATTTATTAAAAAGTATAATTATAAGTATATTATTCAAAAGTTTGTTTCTTATGTAATAATTTGTTATTTAGTTTGTAAGAATAGGTCACTTTTGCTTATTATTTATCTACTTACTGACATTTATGTATATAATTTAAAACAAAGTACTAAAATATAAATGGTATAATTTGTTAATGTAAAATAATTAAAAAACTACAGTAAAAATATTAGATTATTAATTTGCAATAAATACTTAGTACATTGGATTAAAATCATATAAATAATTATATTTTCTATGTATTTATAATATATAACTTAAGCAGTTATAGATATTCATACTAGTTATAGGCATAATAGTTACATATATCTATAACTTTTAAGTCAGTTGTGTTATATAATATATTACCTCAATTTCAGGCAGAGTAATTCACTCCCAAACTTCAAAAACAATCTAATTAAAAAACGAGCCAGTTATAAAGGCCCATTACTAATTTTACTAAATATTTAAATGATTTATGAGGTTCATTGAGCTAGCAACAGGTGAATGAATTGCAGTTACGGATAGGTAAAATAAAATTATTATATGATTAGTATGATGAAGTATTATATAATTAAAAATTGAATGTAACTGAACACATCTAATGTGACTGACATACATCTCTTCATTATCAGTCACTTTCAAAAGCTCTAGATTTAATATTTTCTAATTCTAAATGACTTCAGTGTGATAATGCAGACAGTTCTCGAATAAGTGATCATAATCTAGTTAAGTTATCTACTATTGATTTGCCTAAATTTCACGATTCTTATGACAATTGTCAAGCAATTAATAATTATTAATTAATAATTAATAAATAATTAATAATAATTAATAATTAATTTAAATAATTGCCTTGAGTTTCATAACATGTTTACCAGTCTTATACATTCAAATGATGCAGTGGATAAAATGAATATATTTCATTATTTTAGGCCATCCCTGGAAGGGTGTTCTGCTGTGATCATTCAATCCATTGAGTCTTCTGCTAGTAACCATATTGTTGCGTGAGATTTATAATCTGATAGATTTAACAATAAACGTTTGCTAGTACAAAACCATGTTAACAATTTATTCAATGTTAATTCAATTAAAATTTAATCTTCTATTAATATAAAACGATTGATTGATCAATTTAACAACAATTTACGTGGTTTGAAAATGTTAGGTATAAATATATTACTGGGATACTCTCTTCATTCACATTATTACTATAAAACTTGATCAAAAAACTTTTCGTGAATGGAAGAAGTGCAAGGGTAGATTAAATAACAACGACTCTTTATCTATTTTTTAATTGCTTAGAAATCGCGCTGGCCTATTAGAAACTTTAGAATCGTCTCATAGTACCAGCATGAATAATCCTTAAAGAAGCACGCACAAAATTAGAACAATGATATTTGTAGCCAATATTTTTCTCGTCCAGCATGCAAAGAGCATAATAGCAGCCTGTAAGCCATGTCCAAGGTGTAAAGGGGATCATGATTTAGCAAATTGTTCTCTGTTCCTCAATTTAAGTAGTGAACAAAGATTGAGGTTAGTCTCACAGTACAAAATATGTTATAATTGCATTATTCAAACCATTGTAAGAAGCCCCGTTGTTGTAAAGTATGTAAGCAAAAGCATAATACTTTGAATCATGTTTTGAATATTAAAAAACCCTCTCACCATGCTTCAGTTACTATAAGTGATCCTGATTTAAAATGACTACCGCCATCTTTACCCATTTGTCAACAACAACAAGCGCTTGCGACGCTGACGACATATGCTCCTATGAAACTGGAGCAAGATGTTTTATTGTCCATAGCTCTTTTCAAAGCGTTGTGCAAGTTCATCATGTATAGTAACCGAAAGCTTATGTGAATCATCAAAATTAAAATCTGTAAATGTAGATAAACCTATATTCAGAATAAATAAAAAATACACTCTTTGACTGAAAATTATTCCAATGGTTTGCTTTGTTATGTTTTGTCATCTATAACCGATAATATTCCTTCGCGCTCATTGAATATTTCACAATTATATAAACCGAACTGCATTAATTTGGCAGATCCACGATTTTATAGGGCAGATGATGTTGACATGATTATCATAATGCATAATTTTTATGTTGTTGATCTACTAACTGTAGCTGATTCCCTTCAGGAGTCTTTAATTATAAAGGATAAAATCACTTTTAAGCTAGCTTCAGCTGCTATGGCACTACGAAAGTGGAAATTAAATCATGCTTCACTTATTACTTTATCTACCATTGATTCATCATTAAATTCAAATATAGGCGCACTTGAACATTCTAAAACGTTAGGACTAGGTGGGGAAACAGAGTCTGATGAGATTTGTTTTTATATTAATTCCTTAATACCGAAGGAGCTTACCAAACGAAGTGTTCAATCAATAATTGCGCAAATCTTTGATTCCATGGGATTAGTTTACCTGCATGTGTCATTTCATTAAAAAAAATTTATTGCAAAGATTATGACTGCCTTAAGTAACATGGGATGAACCATTACAATCAACTACCTTTCCCAGACTAGAGTTATGCAGTGCTTTATTAGGTGTACGCTTATACGAAAAAGCTATTTCGTCACTTCGTGTAAAATCCTTACACGAAGTGACGAAATAGCTTTTTCGTCATAATACTTTCTTGACTGATTCCACGATCTTGCTAGGTTGACTTCAAAAGTTACCCGTAAAGCTATAGCTGTTTGTCCGCAATCATGTAGTTTAAATTCAAGAAAAGACTTAGCTGTTCGTGGAGGCATGTTCCCATTGAGTGCAATCCTGCCGATTATCTATGACGTGGAGTTGATGTTAATGATTTCCAAATCTTAAACAATGTCGGTAGAGGCCTTATATCTTAAGAAAAAAATCTCTTATGGAAAAATGTCTATAATGATACCTTAACAAATGCTAAGAATCTTCCTGAAGTACGACTCAAAGTTGCTTTTTATGCTGTGACTGTGCGTACCCAACGTGCCTTAGAGTATGTTCTTAGGTTTATAAATATATGTCAAATAAATCGTAATTCATTAAAAACCATTTATTTTAGTGCGTCAGAATTGCGTTGTGCATTAAACTTAATAATAAAAATTGCTCAATCAGAATCATTTCCTGAGTATAAGGTATTCATCCAAAACAGACATATTCCGTGAAATAGTAAATTAACTAAAATTAATGTTTTTTTGGATGAACATAATATAATGCGTGTTGGCGGTCAGTTAGAAGATACCTCCAAATTTTCATATGATAAAATGCATCCTATTATCTTACAGTCCACTCATATGTTTACAAAACTTGTTTTTAAATCAGAGTATCTTAAATTATAGCATGCGGGTCCGCAATTGCTACTAGCATCTATAAAAGAACGATAATAGCCTCTGTACTCGTATGTGAGTTAAATTAATCACTCTTCTTATGGGGAACTTACCATCACAACGTTTGATTCCAGAGGGTCATCCATTCGAAAGTGTAGGAATAGATTATACTGGTCCTATCTCATCAGCAAGTCGTCAGGGCCGAGATCGCAGAATTGTTAAAGTTTATTAATTAGTAATTTAGTAATTACTAATTAATAAACTTTAATAGTTTAGTCATTTTTGTTTGTTTCAAAACTAAGGCAATTCAAATAGAACTAGTAGAGGACTTACCTAGTGATAACTTTATGGCTGCTTTTCGTAGATTTATAGAACGTTGAAGAAAACCATCAGATATTTGTTAGGAGCTTACAATGCTATTTGTAAATTTATTAAAATCTAACTGTCTCGTCATTTTGGGGGCTGAGGGAAGCGGGTGTAAAATCTATTAAATTTCATTTAAGCAGAATATTGGGGAATTGTAATTTAGTTTACGAGGAACTGATCACTGTCCTGACACAGATTGAAGCTAGTCTTAATTCTTGACTATTAACCCCTCATGTTCAATGACCTGATACCGCTTACACCGGGCTGCTTTCTAATCGGAGAGCTTTCAACAGCGATGCCAGTTCCAGACTATAAAAATACCCCCGCGAATTATTTAAGCAAACACCAAAAATTGAAACACAACATTTTTTGTCTTCGTCAATTTTTTCTGGTCAGGTGGTCCAAAGAATACTTAAGGAAATTTCAGCAACGTGTTAAATGGCGCATGAACGGCAACTCTGGAGCTTAATAGTTTAGTCCGCAATAAGGATGATATCCTTCCACCTGTTCATCCTGGAGCCGATGGCATCAATCGCGAATCTGATATTAGGATTTCCAGCTGTGTTATAAGAAAATCCTTTAGGATATATATATATATATATATATATATATATATATATATATATATATATATATATATTTCGACTCAACAGAATATTAGTGTTCAATTTGCAAGACAGCTGTTTTTCAGGATACGCTTTTGAAGTTTTAGACGCTTATAACATTGAAATTAAGAAACTAGGATTTTTCAATTTATCATATGTATTAGTTAAGTAAGGCTAATTCTATACCAATAAATATAATTTAAATTAGTTTAATATTTAGCAAATTAGGGGATTCCACGTGGACTTGTACTAAATATTCGGCAAGATTAGATTTTTAATAGATATAACCAAAATATTTTGCTTTGTACCTTACCTTAGTTAAGTAAAGATTACCTAATTAGAATGCGACATTTTTAAACTTATTTATTCAATGAATTAAATTCAAGTACAATCACAGCAAAAATAACCGTCATTATACAAATACTAGCTAAATTAAATGCTTTAGTATGTACACGTAGTTATTAGGTACGTACTAAGTACAAATATCACAAAACTATTCTAAAAAGAAAATCATATTATAAAAATAAATCAGTTTTAATGTTACATAATCAATCGCTAATTCAAAATTACACAGGCAACAATAATATTATTATTCTGAATCTTCCTCAACAGGTTCAAGCTTGAAGCTTGGGCTAAAGAAATATTACTATTTAACTCGATGCGAGTTAAAATAATCAGAATATTCAATTGGTATAATTTGAGATTTTACCATGTCTAATAATCTTTTTTTTTCTTTGGTCAGTTATATTGGTTCAGAATAGGCCCTCTGAAGATTTTGTTGCACTGAAATTCTAGTACTACCCAGAATAATAAGAATCAGAGTATAATATTCGCGTTCAGCGAAATTATATTTATAAAACAATTTATTAGGGTCAATGTTGTTTGCATGGACTTCTTTAACTCTGCCCTATTCTATCTTCACGCCTATTTTATTTTTTAACCAATATCATTTTGCGGAATGTTTCCGACTGTATATGGCTGGTTTCTTTTGGCCCATTTTGCTAAGAGACGTCATTCATCCGGAGTGTTAATAGATTCATTTTGAGAAGCACGTTCAATCACAGAATGAACACTGTCGCCCTTATTTTGAATGTGGTTCTTTTGTAAAAACCAATAAGTAATAGAAACGTTAATGTTTTTGCCGCGTATACAAAAAATGTGTAAAAAATTCTATTACGATTTTGATCAGGGCAATTGTTTGACCAAAATAGGAACTCATTAGCTCCACGATTTGCCTTAGTTTCATCCCACAGCTTTTTTATGGGAAAAACAAACTGTGTGTACGATATGTCGTAAATAACGAAATTAAAACATAACAATTTTCTTTTATAGTAATAAATATTAAGTTTACCGTGTGGACGACAAGTAAGAATCTTTTGACAATCGAACACAGCAGTTAAAATTCTACAATTAGATTTTATAGCAGAGCTTTTATCTAGACTCTTAAGGGATCTAGTTATCTTTTTATATGTTTGGTGCTCTCTCGAAAATTTTTTTTCTGTACTATTAGAATTATTTTTTTGTCAAAATAGGAATACTCATTACACTGATCCCTTTTCGGAATATGTTCTTATATCTTGGCAATACTCAAATCTTCTGCTAAATAAACTTTTTGACTATTCTTACGTATTTCATGAGACTCGATTGATGTAAAATCCCATACATGATCACATACGCCTTGTATTAAACCAATAGTGACCATAATTATGTGATTTTTACATGTGTACATCTTTCATGGCATTTGACATATTCTAATTGATACTAATAGTGTATTAATACGCACTGTTTAGCATACTTCGACCCTCTCATAGTGAGAGTTTGAATTTTCTTTCAACGATAGAAAGTATTTATAGCTATATTCCTTTTTATTTATAGTTTCTTGATTCAAACATTTCTTTTTTTTCATTTTGTCGGATTATTTAATAATAAAATTCCACTGCTTAGCTTTATCTATCTAAGTTGCCAAAATTTTGTACAACACCACTCTCCACTCTCTGTTAATATGATATTTTATTTGTGTATTAGTAACGACAACTGCAAGGTACTTTTAATGTTTTTTTCATTCATTAGCTTGTCTTTTTTTCTTACGTACTTATAGCCTAAGTTCTTTAGACATTTTCATTTCATATCTGCCCATTCATTTCGATGCCTTTGGCGTTTTTAGTTGATCTTTTCATAATGGTACATTACGGAGTCATCGGTGTTTATGGAGACTTCATTAAAAGAAATAAAGTTTCATTAGAACGATTGTTACGCTTAGGACAAAATTCGTGATTACAATTTACATGATTATTTAGTAATGATGGTATTGGTGTCAGTATCGATAGTTCTTAGGAGTATGAGTATTTCCTGTATTACAATCATGAAATTCTTCAATTGTTACCATAGGTAAGCAGTTGAAACTTGAAGGAGCCTCGAAGGAAACAGGTGTTAGTTGGTATATTTTCTGAAAGATTGAGGTGAAAGTGACTCAATAAGAAGCTTTGACTTATTAGTTCTATTATTTTTGATATTTATTATATATTCACATATCCCACTTAATTCCCAATATATCTCTGCGGTGCCAGGAGGTAAAGGCTACGAAGAATCAAGCTCATCGGAGCTTGCAACTGAAACCAAAATGCTTCATGCTGCTTGCTGAAGTCTTTGTTTATTGAAAAAAATATTACCTATTTTCAAGCGCAAACTTTATTTTAATAATAATCAAATGCATATCCCTTCAGAAAAAAAAAGATTTAGTAAACAATAGTTATATTTCTGTATATAATATGAAAAATGTCATTTTTTTAGTCTAAATAAATAAAATCGTATTAAAACGTTTTTTTATTAGCTAGAATTTCCTAAAAGAACATCGAATGTAAATCATGAATTTTCTGTTATCTTTTAACATATTTAGTATTCGACGTGATGTTGACATGTTACATGTTTTATTCTACTATTAATAGGCCTCAACAAAAATACGTAGCGATGTTTAGCGCCAAGCGAAAACTCTCACGCGACCTCTCTCTCCAGTGAACAACAGCACGAGTGCCAGTCTCATATATATATCTACCTATTGTTCAATGTTCTTTGTAATAAAAATCAAATCGAACCTTCGATTATTTATTTCGGTAACCAAATTAAATACAAAAATTTTAATAATAAAGATAGATAGACTTATAAGAGGGTAATAAATGATATCAATAATAACATTTTTGCTTTTTTATCATAACGTTATAAGGATTACAATCCGTAACGAAAAAGATTATTTTCTCCATACCTTTCATATATCAATCTCAATCTGATTGAATGATTTGATATATCATCATCACATCACATCATACATATTATAAAGTCCCCTTATTTTTCTTGTCTGTATGTATGTATTAATCTCGGAAAGTTGTGAACGGATTTTGTTACTGTTTAAAATGTTGGAAAGAGGGTTTTCTGAGGAAGCTTTATATCTATAATTTATCAATATCGTACCTATATTTATCTAGATATGATAATTTTTGTCTAAGAAGTGCGTCAAAGATTTTGAAATGTTGTTTTTTACGTGCGCCTCCTACACTGTTTGATATCAGTTGAAGCAACGTATAACAAAAATGTAGCCCTTAAAAGATTTACAAAAAAATTCCGCGAGGGTATATGTCTACCTTCTAAGGATAGTTAACAGTATTAAGATGATATCTTATTAGTTACAGCAAAAAGAAAATCCCGCGCATTGAAAAATATTCTTGAAGTCTCGTTAATAAAAATAAGTTTCTTATATAACGATGTAATACAGAAACCCCTCTTCCCAACATTTCTAACAGGAACAAAATCCGTTCACAAATTTAATAAATATATAAAAAAATATATTTGTACTTGACAGCTAACTTTATTTTACGACTTTTCCCCTGCACCGAGCGTCTCATTAGGCGCTACACGGCGCCCAAATCAATCATATAGTTATAATTCTTAAACTATTCGTCCAAATGATTTAATGTTAAAGACATTGTTAATCTAACTAAATACTTAAAGAGACAAATGTATAGAGAAAGGTTTGATACATGTACTAAAATTTGTAGTTTAAAAAGTACCCAATTTAATTAAATTTATAGTTATTCTATTTTGTTCATAGTGGCTTCCCAATAAAAGAGAGATATATATATGCTATCCCAGAGGTTTATTTAGAACTATTCGAGACCAATAATCCTACACTACATCATATTTTTTAAATTCAATGGTTTTATCAGCGTACGCCAAGATAGCTTTCAGAGGCCTATAACGCTGTAAAGTTTCATCTAAACGAAACGTACATCCTCGGAAAATTTTGCTTTTATAATATTAGCAAGAAGACTATCGACACTGGCAGCCATCGTCCTCCCGCCTCATCGCTTTACACACCCCCCACATTAAGGAGCGCGTGGTATTTGACGTTATTATTTTAAAACTATAATAAGTAAGGACTTATTGATTGAAATCAAATTCTCTCAAAGGCAAGTTTCTTCAAATTTAAGTGCCGATGATATTCACTTATTTATTTGGATAAGGATTATTTTCACAAATAATCTTATCTGTATTTATATAATAAAATCGTAAAAGATTTAATTCTATACATTAAAAATGTTTTAAAAAATAAGTAGCGGGGGGTGTTACTACATTGATATTGAACCCAAAAATGTGATTTAAAAAAATGTTGCCTGCCTGTCTGTCTTGTCTGTTTGTTTAACCATCACACAAAACGTCCCAGTTTGATTACAATGAAATTTGAAATAAATATATATTTTAATGAAGAGATACTATTTTTTTTTCAATTAAATATTATTTTATAGTAATGAAATTAATTTTAATTTATCAAAATTATATATATGAAATATAAAAATTTAAAATAGATTATAAGATGAAATAATAAGATTCTCTTTCCCGCCAGTGGGCCAGCGTCTGTAGGTAACGGACTGTAAATATTCGTGAGTTGGATTTCCAGTCGGAGGAGTGATCATATTTAAATTATCTTCATTTTTTCCACACTGGTAAGTCAAAACGCGGCGTTGGGTTCCATCAGCCAACCTGCAATGGCTTGAATGGGGCGGAAAGCGGGGAACGAATTGTCCTAACACTGGGTTCTGTCTGCATACTCTGCTATACGGAATATAAAGTGAAACTAGCAAAATGTGCACACATACATACTTTTTCAAGTTTTTTTTCTAATAACTACTTATTAAGATGCGGAGGAAATTGCAAATAATCGACGTAATTTGACAGTGTTTTTATATATTTTTACTACAGGAACTACGTTGAACTTTAGAACGAAATTATGATGTTTGATACTCTTCGCTTTTGAGCTCTGAAGGTTCAAGCTACTGGCATCCAAAAAAAGACTCTTATCTATCCCATTATTAGTATAATAAATAATTTGATTTTCGGGTATTTGTTGCCAAAACCACATTAAATACCATGATAAAAATCATTCTATATGTGGCTTCAGACAATAAAATATTACTATGCCAATGCAGTTCTGGCGCCGTTGGACCAACGGACTCACACACAGACAAAAATTCTACCGTGTGTATTAATGACTATATACTATATAGTCATTAATTAAAATACTGAATTAAATTATTAAAATATTTAATTAAATAATTTCTTAATATTTTGTTCACAGAATTCACTTATTTACACATTTTGGTTTAGGTTTTAGGTCGTAGAGATTTTAATTTAAAACTAGGTTGGTTTGTGGGTTATTTCTTAGGCTTATTCGTTTTATATATCGAAAAATTATTAATTGTGTATAAAATTAAAATCTGTGATTTAAGCGAGAACGCGGGCTGCTATTATCTTTGTAAAATTTGAACTACAAACTGCTGGGCATAAGCTAGCTACAATGTATGTCTTATATTCTTTCTGCATAGAGTATCATTTAAGTACGTAAGTTTGATTAAAGTCTTTAGTTATATCAGCTAATTATAACTTATTTAATATTAATTTTAATTTCAGTACAGTCTTATTATATTTTAACAATCAATCGATATCATTAGATGACATTAGCAACTACGAATTTTTAATTAGTTTAATACATTATGTGTACTATGTATAATATGTAATCTTACAATGTTCCTCATTTAGTAACTAACAGTTTTGTTTAGAACTTCTATAAGAATAGTACGCGGATACTGTTCTATAATATATTTTGTTGCTATATTTGCAATATTATAAATAGTAAAAAACGGAAAAGTCATGTTTCGACGAGTCATTTTTATGTAAATCTTTGAATCCACACGTATCAAAAGTATGCTATATTCTTTCATTAGTTTTCTAGTACATGTAAAAGTTACTAAAAACGTATTCAGAGGAATATAATTTCATAAAAAAATAAACAAGTAGATATATATATATATATATATATATATATATATATATATATATTTTATCAACGTTTTTCATATTTTTTATTTATTATTGAAGACATCGTATCGCAATACGACAGCGCCTGACTGTAAACACAGGTGAGGTTTTGTTTTTTGACCGAGCGAACTTTGAAAAGTCGCTATATATTAGTCACTATACACTAGTACATTATATGTATAAGAAAAGTTTTAATTCGGTTAATATATCGGTAATAGGGGCCAAAAAACACTCAGTACAATTTCTGTCTAATTGTCTGTTTGTTATAATCTATTTTTTTATATCAGTGAAAACAATAAAAATGCTTATTAAATAATATATTTTCATAGTAAAAGTGACAAAAATTTTACTTTTGTTGCTTTTTGTTCACTAATTGAAATATGTATTTTTCTTACTTTAGTTTGTTTCAAAGTGAAATAAGTGCTAAGTCTAACTAAAAAATACTCTTTTGGAATTTAAATTAAAACAGCAACTCTTTAAAGAGTAATTCCACAACTTTAAATTAAAAATATATGTCTCCTTCATTTTTCAAAATTGAATATAGAGATTTTATTAGTAAAGTTATTTGCCAAAAATCTAATAAAAATATTTCTTATATTTCAAAATATAAAGATTTTGTCAGTCTACGTTTGTAAGAGGCTTCGACTTCAACGTAATCACATTTGTCTTCTATGAAGGCTGAGGCCGTTGCTAGCTACTATACTAAGGTGATTAAATAAAAGTGCACTTACTGTTTAACCTGATTTTTCAAACATCAAACACATCAAATACAGAGATAATAAGAGAAGAAAATAAATCAGTAAGAAACTACTTTTAACGATATAGGAATATATAATAGTTAATGTTATTAATACTTATCATCTCTAACATCTATTATATTTTATGTTTTTTTATGACTGCAATATATATGTATAAATATAAACAACATCATAAATATTATTGAATATTGTTTAATATTGTTTTCTTTTAAAATTTTATAATACTGCATCACATCAATATATATTTATTTAAAATAAATTAGCTGCCCGCCCGCATGAACTTACGACTATACGTGTAGCTATTTCGCTTTTTCATCCGCCGTTAGTGACGTAACGTTAAGAGTTCCCCACTATGGATACCTAGCGTACGACAAAGTTATTATTTGCGCTTAGTACAGTAACTACGTTTAAAGGTAGACTCGAATAATTAAATTAGTTTTTTATTATTTCAGGATAAAAAATACCCAGTATAATACCCGGGATAATGAAGTATGAAATCATACTAAGTTTCATTGTAATCCAATTGTTAGTTTTTATTTGATGCTTGAACAAACGTACAGACAGACAGACAGACCGATTTAGTAACATCCCCCTTTTATTTTATTTATTATTTAATATTTTCAATGTACAGGTTTTATTATTTAATATTTACACTCGTACAGTTTTAAGGAATAAAAGAGTTTTCACTTCTACATGCGTTGTTTAGCGTGACTAATTGTGATGTATACCTACGTAAGCTACCACGTTTGCTACTTACAGGTACTAGGTACCCCTTTGTGCTATCAAACATTTTAAATTATTTTGATTACCGTAACCGTTGGCCGTAAGGACCACGCAAACGAAAATACGGAAAGCAATTATCTATTGTCGCTTATTTGCACTTTTATTTTGATTGCCATTTTTTGTTAATTGATTTATATTATGTAAAATAAAATTGATTGATTAAACGTAAGATTTAAAGTAATCGTTTGTAACTGCGAATTTCACTTAGATCAAAACCTCCTTATAATATCATAATATTCAATATCAATGTCACGCAAAGAAACTAAAACAACTCGACCAATTCATGTAATAATAGTCTTATAAATCCAAGGAAGGTATAAAAGAATAGAAATTATAAAGAAATTCTAATGAATTTTATTATAATAACAAATTTATATTTCCATACAAATTAACGGGTACTTATAACCCGTTAAACACGATGCGGTTAGAAGTTTAATAAGATACAAGGAACCTAGTTTATTAGACTATGGAATATATAAAAACTTAAAGATGTAAGATCATTTGTATATTCTTTTGTAGCATATCTATTTTAGTTATTTATTAAGTAGATATTTTTATGTGACTAGCTATATATGTATAAAAATAATCTGAACTTACCAAAAATAATATGATAAACAATGACCAATGATATAACAAACGTCATTAATTATTCCTAAATCTGTAACAATCGACAATATTTTTAGATTGGGAGTATTTTTTTGTGTATATGTTATTTAATTGTGAGGCGAGACGATATCGGGTTAGTATAATAAAAAATCGAACAAGTCAGTATATATTTGTACACAAATAAAATTAAATAAAGTCTTTTATGGAAATTATACTCAATTATTATAAAAATCAGTAAGTTCCAATATTATATATTTAGTAAGATTTGATTTTTCTATCTGTCTTCTATGTAATTATGACTTTACTTGGAAGGCATATAATTATTGAATACAAAAATTTAATTTAGAATTCTTATATAAACATATTATATATATATACGTATATGAATTATTATTATTAAGTTTATTTGTAAATAATTAAATATAAATAATAATTGTAATATTTTAAAGCTTATTAGAACTTAAAAGTTTGCAGTTATTAAAGTATTGTACTTTTTTAATACTCGTTTCGCATTAATAGAATAGTTATTTGAAAAACCTTATTTAAGGTTAAAAAAGTGAAATGTGTAAAGTAAATACAAAAGTATTACCAATAAACATAAGCTTTTAAGAATAATATAAATATAAGGTGTTTTAGACGCTACCATAGTGGGAATTAGGTATTATTATGATACATAAAATTACTATTTTATAATTATAAAATATATACTACCACACACGTTGACGGACTTGGTTTATCACGTAGTAGCTAGATTAGTAAACTCTAGGGTTAATATATAAGTACCTAATAAATATTTATGGTTAGTAAATCTTCTTAAAACTAGCAATTCCTTTTGACTATGAACATATAGTAAAATTTGAAAACATATAATTTAATAAAAATGTTACAGAAAATACTGAACATTTAAAAAACTATCATGTTTCAGTTTTTTGATACCTAGTGTACCACTACAATATTTTCGGTTTCTGTTACTTGCAGGAAGACCTGTAGAAGTATATCTTTGGGTTTATATTAAATTTACAGAATTAAATCCTTTTATAGTTTTATTATTTCCATATGTGGATAAATTAATTGGCACGTTTAAGTCTTTTGATATCTAATAATAACGTTTTCGTACATCAACCTACTTATTTAACTGACACCAATCGTGAGAGTTTGTGCAGCTGGTGGTTAAATTCCAGTTTTCAATTGCCTACCTAAGTCTTATAAATTAAGATACATACTAAAAAGTATTTTTTCTAATTTTTGGGTTATATCAATAACTAGTTGTATATCCGTTTCAATAAATTTTGTAAAATATTGACATAATAAGAATAACTTTAATACGAAATATATATAATGAAATACAAAACTAGAATACATATAATAAAGTACAAAACTATACAATATAATTTAATACTTTAAAAGTTACAATTGACATAAATATCTGACTAAATAACTGAATCAACTCTTGAAAGACTATGCATGTTTATTACTCAGTTTGGTATAACATAAATTTGAGTACGACTGGTAATTAATTACTATGTATTAAATAATAAATGCTATGTACCTATGATGTTTTATAGAAAATGGTTTGTAATGGTAATTATTATCAACATATGGCTCCAAACCTTGGAGCCATATGTTGATAATAATTACCAACAAATTTTTGTACAGAAGTACTAGCAGAAGCTACTAGAATACCATATTGCCGTACATACTCGTAAATGAACTGGAAGCCTATGGTGATCAAACTTACGTCATAAGGAAATTCAATATTAACATCATGCAACGTGATAGCCTTTAGGTACCAGTTGATTAGTTGTTCTTATCTTTATTTTAATATCTTATCGTCAACTACTGGATGGAATGAATTATTTGTGATTTAGCATGGTAATAGTTTATAGTTTACAATCTAGAGGTACGTATACGAGAATTTTTGTAGTTATATTTGATATAGTTTACGAAAACATCAAAAACCGAAAAGAAATATTTACTTTACATACCAATAACTACACAATAGATATAATTAATTTTTGCATGGTAACAAATAAGAAATTCTTAGTTCATCGATCAGATGAATAGAAGGCGCGAAATGTGAATTGATGACATTGATATTCATACAAATGTATATTAATATCATTTTGTGTTAAATAATCGTTTTAGAAGAGGCATATGGTGTTTTAGTGATTTACTAGTATCTTCTGTATCTGTATATTTAAGTATGAATTAATCAACATAAAAAATTCTAGCTAGGATATTTTTTTACATTTGCTTAGAATTTCTGTAGTTCAGTTCTGAAACAATACAATATTCTAAGCGTGTTCTAGCGTTTCGTTGTTGTGATTAAATGTTTATGAGAGGGTATTAATAAAGTGGCACACAATTGGCTTCAGATATATAAAATTTTGCCTTTAATTAATAATAACAAAAATAAAATTATTATACTAAATTACGAATCGTAAAAAGAATGACCTGCGCTGTATGTACGCTTAAATCTTTCAAACTACCCAATGGATCTCGAATAAGTATAAGTAAATTTTATTTTTAAGTCTAATGGGAAAAATTAAAAATTTGCTGACTGTTTATGGTCTAAGGGACAAAGCAGTCGGGCGAAAAATATAGCTATAGTCATGTAGTTCAATGAGGTCAAACTGCAAGCTGGTTTCTAGTAATATAATATTCACTATTTACCAAAGTTCACTGAAGTTGACGTTGTTGTACAATTTAGAATTTCAAAAATAGGAATTATATTTATATTTTTACTTATTTAAAAGTATAGATTTTAAAGGTGCCGATTTTGACATACCAATCTATATTTTTATTTAATAAAATGAATTCGAGGAGATTCTCATACTAAGCTTGCCAGTGTACCAGACTCATTTTTATATCGCTTATAATTTAAACATTTTATTACATCATGCGCTGTTTTTTTAGTTTGCCAGACAGTATATGACAAAACAAGTGTATATATCCCACCACCCATATCGTTCATTGCCTAACGTAAGAGAACTAGACCAGTGACTCTTAGGTATATCGTTTGCATAGGGTGGGTGTCCTAAGTCTTAATAATTAAAAAGAAATACGGTTTTAAAATAAATATTCATTAATATTTTTATATCAGATATAAACATATATTATTTCTTAAAATTATTAATTACCAGTCCTCTCGCCACATCCCGCATACATTTCAATGTTTTCATAGGTTTTACTGCTAACAAAAGTGTGAATGAATATTGGTTAGAAACTTTTTAAACTTTTACCATTAAAGTTCATAAATCTTAAGTTTTACTTGGTTAATTAATAAGACTTACTTTTACTTTTAAAGCTAAAGTTTGGTCGAGGTAGATTTTATTTAATATTAACAAATTCCGCTGCATGGCGACTTTTCTGACGTAATATTCGCGTATGAGTGGCGTCGCCATCTTTCATTGAGGTATAAAAATGAGACACAGAAGCTAGCTAAGAATAACGTCAAATTGTTTACGTTGATCCATTGGGCATATCCTGAAAATCATAAAGTGGCGACATTCTATAAAATGCACAAGTTTTTTTGATTTGGCCAATTCAAGGATTGGTCGACGACATATATAAAATTTTATGTATTAAGATCGAAGATGATTATCGATTAAGATTTTAAAATAATTTTTCTTCGTAAATTATGATGTGGAAGAAATTACTGTTTTTTTTAATATTTAAAGTGTGCGTATTCACACTTAATATGAAAATTATTTAAAAAATACCGATAAAACTTACGACGCGTCACTTTGAAACCAAGAGCGTTAGGCAAAAATGAGTTTATACCACAGACTTACAAGTATGTCTATAATAAAGTAAAATGAGTAGTACTACATATGACTTTATTTTATCATTTCCTCTAAAACACTACCAAAGTAATCATTAATAGATTGTTTTGTGCCTTGATTACAAATAACCCGACGCCACGAGTTTCGATTAAGGTAATAGATAAACGGAAGTGAAGAAAACTTTAACTTACACTTACAAAATAAATTATCTAAGTAGTTTCTAATTATATATATAAATCATAAATAGAGTATTATCATAAATCATTATGATATATTTATATTATTGTAGACAATTATAATATTTATTATCATAAATATTCTTCTTCTTCTTTTTCTTGGCATTTATCCCAATCCTAGCTAAAGTCTGCCTTCTCACTTAATTTACTCCAATTTGCAGGGTCTTTTGCATCCTCAGTAGTAAGTTCAATGGCTCCCGTATCCATTTCACAACATCCAGCCGCCATTTCAGTGGGCGTCCGTGGGATCTTATTCCTGAAACGGATATATCAAGCCTTATTCTTCTGACATAGTCCGGCGCGCAACTTATCCATACCATTTCAAGCGACGCTCTTGGAGCTTATCCTCTATGTCACGGATTCTGAATAATGAATTCGGAATAAATATGTTACGTATGCGGTTAGTCCACGCTATAGTAACGTTTATCTCCCCCCCCCCTCCATATATATATATATATATATATATATATATATATATATATATATATATATAATCATGCCTTAGCTCATGATACGTCACGTGGTTAGGACCCATTTATTGTTGTATTCGTATGTAGCTCAAGATCAACTCGAGATTCAGAGGTAACAGTGTTAAGAAATTTCAATTGCAATATATTAAATTTATATAATTAGCCATCAGAAGGTAATCTCATTTATTATATAATTGCCACCAAAAGGTATCGTCGTATATGAATTTATTTACCGTCACATAGCGTTTTTCATATTTGTATGTTGTTGTGTATATAATATCATTCATTAGCCTTCCATTGAGATCGTCCTACCTTTCTCCTACTTATAATGAACCATTGGAGGTAATCATGGTAAGAAAAAAGATAGCCAAAGCGGCCCCACCCCGCCGCTAGCCGTGAATTCCGACCGACTGTGATTCTTAAAACCTTGGTATTGAACACTCCGGGACGCAACACAATGGAACAGTTAACGTATGATCAATTATTATTTATCTGTTCGATAGTTTATTTTAAGATAAATTTGTGATGAGGATTGGCTTGTGAAACTAATATAAGCCGAGGATTGGTTATGAGACCAATGTATGTCGTCAATTGGTTTGTGAGACCAATATAAGCCGTGGATTGGTTTGTGAGACCAATACATGATGATGATACGTCGATTAGCCTGCCAGACCAATATTACTATCCGGTTCGCATATCAGTTCAGCCGCACAACCGCTAGGTGGCCGATTGTGTTATACTCACGCACAGCACATACGTAGCAGCCGTTTGTCAAAACCAACAATTAAACTCGGTTAGGTGCCACCGACATCAGATATCAGCCATAGATTCGCCAAACACTGACAGTCGTGTGTCACATTATTCGTTCTATTACCAAACAAGGCCCTAGACAAACAGTCGAACACCATTATATACTACAGCATTTCATAACATAATAGTACAACACTCCTCGCCAGGACGCTACTAAAACATACTTCGAAACACATGAGCCATAAAAGCGTCACATAACCATTAATCCCGGGGCCCCACCCCGGGTAAAACGACATAGAAATAAATTATATCTAAACCTGACGCCGTACAAGTACCACATGCGCAACTTAAGACAATGTCAGAGAAGATACAAGTCGCGCCACCGACATTAGTTATCAATAAGCTATAAGGCTCGCTGAACCCCAACAGTCGCGTACCAAGAGTTATATCAACGTCCGACATAGTACAAACATCGCTGCCGCAACTCGAGACAGCAGCAGTCAAGATATAATCATCCAACATCGCCATAGCCATTCATTTAAGCCAAGGACATTAGCCTCAGTGATGCCGAGCAATATTGGGTTGCACCACCGACATCAGTTATCAGTCAGCTATAACGCTCACCGAACCCCGACGGTCGTGTCGCAAGTTATATCAACGTCCGACGCCTTACAAACATCGCTCATGAGCATAGTGTGTCTCTATCACCCCAAATATATTTATATTCTTATTAGAATTTCATTTGAGATCGTGCCAATATTCGCCATAAAGCTATATATCATATTTATTTTATATACAGTACGAGTCTTTCAGCTCATCATATATGCTGTGCCTTAGTACATACATCCCACGCAACTGTTCTGACATTCAGGACGGTGTAACTTGAAATCTCTTTAAACATTAAGTCAGAATTCCTATGAAAGACGACTCGGCCCGACGACGCACGACATTGCCGACGTCGACGAGCTCGGCCGCATCACATGCACAACTGTAACTTCTTTTATTACACGAAGGCAATCTGTTCATTACATAATATACTAAGTATGCTTCTTCCCCTCGGCAGTTTCTAGTTCATTATATAGTGGTAATAACCATTAACGGGGAGTTTGGGCCACAGCCTTATTACTAGCACGTTCGGCTTCTATATAATCCATCTTGTATTCGGTAGAATTGGTGATCTGCCACTCCTTAAAGGTAGCCTTCTTTTCACGAATCATCTCCGGCACTTTGTCATTCCATCACCATATCTCTCTGTCAATAACTCGTGAAATATACTAGGTCCTGCAATTTATCTAAGAGTAAACATCAGAGGGGTTCTAATTTCAAATAAAGGACAAATATGAAAATAGAAAATATAATATAATAGTCATATCAATAGTTTGGGGCGAAATTTTATTTGCTGATATCAAGCTCCAATTCTTTCAAATCATGTGCGTGGATTTTTACTTACCCTAGGTAAACAATATTCTTTTGACATCATACCATCCATTGTCATGAAATCGGCCATAAAGTTACTTTGTTATTCATAAAGGGCATGAAATACGCCTCGGCCGCCTCAGCACACCGCCGCAAGAAAGACTTGGGTGAATACGAGTCCCAAGTCTGGATGCATACAAACGATGATTACTAAGTGTTCCACATGTAATAAGCTTTTTAATTATTTTATTATCATATTAAGTAAAGTTCTAAATTTTTATTTATAAATTATATTTATTTTTGCAATTTCAATTTATCAATTTTTATTTCTACATACATTATTACATTATATTGTTTGCTTTCCCGTACTTACTAAAGTAGAAAATTATTATACAATGTGTTTTCTGACATCCGTAATCGTATAAGTGAATTTCAAAGTTAACAATGGTAAGTACTGTGTTTTACTTCATCTCTTAATTTCAATAAAACTTCGTGAAATATATTCTGTAGAAGCAGGCAGGAGTTTTGCACGCCAATTTAGTGCAAGTTATTTAACTGTTACACATTGACCGTTAGCAGTTGCAGTCGTTTGCTGAACAAATAATAACATTCGCTTTCTAAATCAAAAGTTCTTATTATAAAATGCTGAGATAAAAAATATGTAATATATCATTATAACCATCTGTTGCCAAGCAGAAGTCATATAAAAAATTCATATTACCCTAATTTTATAATGAAAATATTTCAAATTATTTGTAACTTCTATTTCTACAAGTGCTTGCTAAATTTAATATTAAAGCAATTAGAGATATTGCCAAAAACACATTAATTATTTTTTCGTAATAAATCTGAAAAAAACTGCTAGTATCCTTTTGTATTTATCATAACTTATATCTGAGACGCCATCCAGTCTCGTCGTAATGGCGACTACTATGCGTAGTATGCTAAAGGACTATATGAGTTAATTCTTTAAAAATAAAATTCATGTTTGAGTAAATGAAATATAGGACTTATTGCCTTTATTTTGGAAAGGAAAAGCTCTTTAAGGCGACAACGTTTAATCCATATGAAACAAAAGTAATTTCGGGCGCCTCAAAACATATAATTTTATTTGAGTTGTTTATTTAAAATACATTATACTATACAGAGGGAGTATTGTTAAAGAATTTGCTTTATTTTATTACCAATAAAACACATCTCACCCATTTCTATAGATAAGTAGATGGACATAGATATATGTTAAAATGTTTTAAATAGTAGCTTAAGATGAAAACAAATATTATTTTGAAGGGACATTGGACTCAAAATTTTATTATTAATTTTATATATTTTTTGAATAGATTAATCCGAAGCTATAGGTGATAGAAGATTTAAATTAAGTATGAGGTTTTCTTTAGAACGTAGGTGCTCGTTAAGACAGGATTTCGCGAAATTCATTTCCAAAGGGGTTGTTTTTAGAATTGAAAGTTTGTATGAAGCTTTCCTACTATAAGTGCTAGGAGTGTAAAGCCTCAGCCAGATGTAGGTAGTTAGCGGGTTAAATGATTATCACCATATATTTTGCATGAGTACATTTATAGTGTCAGAATTCACTGAAGTTTCGCTGTAAATGAAAGGTCGAAGGTCAAATTTAGATCCCACCGTTTGCGATTTATAAGGTTTTTTTTATACTAACGACCCAGGCAGTTTCATCACCGTGAACTGGAGTTATCTCGTTGTTTATTTGTCCACCGACTTTCTTCCCGATATCATAATTTTTGATCAAAGTTACAATTTTTCTCATATGTTACAAAAATATCAATAAAAAACTAAGCCGCTGCTGAATGTACAGCAACGGAATGTTTTATAAATGAAATGTGAAATTTAGCTTAAATAATTAGATTTTGCGTTGTAACTGTGCGTTTTCTTAATCGCTATTAATTAATTTAATTAAAATTATATTAGTGAGATGATTATTTTTATTCTTACCATTTAAAGGTTAGTTTTACTATACTTGATTTTTTCCCCCATCATGAGTATAATCAAGTTCAAGGGTTTTTTATATTGATTAATTCATATATATAAATGGATACCGGAGATGCTGATAAAAATGTAATGATAAAATGTAAAGTTTATTCAAGTTTAATAATACTTAAACATTACTGATTGTGAGGCGTGTGCGTACTTTACAATGGATGCAATCTAATATAAAAATATTAATCGATTATATGATTCCAATAAAATAATAAGAGGCCATCGTGACGTAACGGGTTAGCGCTCCTTAGTAACGGACTTTAAACGATGTGGGTTCTATTTTCACTTGAAGGAGTATTTAAATTATGGCTATTTTCCCGCTCTGGTTTCCACAATACGATGTTGACCTTCGCCATATAACACGCAATTTATTGAATTTGGGCGACACGCGAAGAATGAAGTGTCTCAACACTAGGGCTCTTTATGACCAGCCAACTATGTGGATTTAAATTTGAAGATAAAAAATGCACATATACATAATCCTTTTTAACGCATGAGGGAATATTAATATTAACATACAACTTCACAAACTTCCGACTTACATTTTTGTTGTTTTTTAACTTTTATCTACTATTCTATCCGGACTTAAACAAAGATCTAAGAGAAAGAAAATTAATTAAAGTAAATTAGAAGTAAATTAGAAAAATATATTGAAGTGCTTATTGAACACTAATTTATTGAAGAAGGCTGTAAAAAGTTAGGCTTCGACCAATAACATCGAAGCAACAGTATTGCAAAAATACATTTCTATTCTATCACATATGAAGTTGCGCCGTATTTCAGATATGCACGTAAATATAATGTTGTACTTACTAAAAAGCAACAGTCAGCAAGTCATGGGTAACCTTGTCATTTAATACATACATAATATTGAATAAGTGCTCGCACTTAACGTGTCCTGCGTTAAAACTTTCTATACATCAGTGGACGGCCTTTCCATCGAGGTATATGGAATTTATTCATTCGTAGATACATAGAATCTATCACCTGTACAACTTTTAGTTAAGATGAAGTGATTAAACATTTTTTTTCGTCCTTAGGAGGCTCTATCGCTCATCTTAATCATCAAACCACAGCAGACATTTACGTAGCTTGATGATACTGTTCTCTGATATGTCTAGCTTATTATTGTCTAGCTCGGGAGGTCCCCTTAGTCGGATAAATCTATCATTGGCTCCCGTATTGTAATGCGTTGTTGATTGAAACACAGACCAGATTCTTGCTCTGTAAAGAGATATTTAATTTATTAAACACAACATCATATTGTTACAATGCAATACCATATATAGATTTTATTTACCAACCCGTAAAGAAAAACAAAATTTACAAAAAACAGCTTCACACTTAACCCCTATAGCAGTCAGAAACAACTTGATGTCAAGACATTGGATTAACTGCTTTCCGCCCGAAATCGAGAAATTACATTTTGAATAGCGAAAACCTATTCTTTTTTATGTTATAAATAGATGCAAGTATTCGGGAAATTAAACATAAGCATGCAGTAATTGTGTAGTTATCGTGTACTTTCATGGTAATAACCCTAGATACTAATCAACTGATATAATATGCGCTAAAAGTAAAAATATAACGAAGAGTGCAAGATCTTTATTGACGTATTAATAACTTATTGATGTATAAAATTCACTATACACTTATCAATATGATTACCTATCAAGAATATGAATTATAAAAGTAAAATTTATTGCTATGTGAAAAATTAAATGGATACCCTATTTAATTATGAATCAAGTAAAGGAATACAATCATCGGAAATGTACAAATATAATGATAATACAATCAACGAGTTCATTGTTGTTTCACTGCAAACAGCTCACTTGTATTAAATATGATTACTATGAAATTTCTATAATTATATATGTACTAATAAACATTTTTACAATTTATTATTTTCTTTTCATTTAAGTAAATTTACACATACAAACATTAACCACATTTCCAGCTTCAATAAAATACATATTACAAACATTTTTACTTGTTTTTATATAAACAAAACAATATAAATACATTTTAACAGCATATAGAAAAAAAAGAAAGATCGATGTATCATTATATTTCTTTTTTATTTAGCTTCACGCCTTTTCCCGCGTAGCAGGGTAGACAGAGAGTACCTAGGGTCAAGACACTCCGTACTTCGCTTTCTACCGAATTCGAGACATTGCGTGTTGAGTGGTGGAACTCAACGCCGCACTTTGTCTTACCAGAGCGAGGAACTGAAATTAATTTAAATATAATCATTCCCGTAGCATTACAGTCAGACGCTGTTCCACTGCGTTACGACCGGCCTCATTCATAATAATAAGCTGCGTAATCTACTTTTATCCTTAACAGTTTTCTCTCCCTCATTTGTCTTTTATAGAGCGTAACAACACTTGCATTCAGCCTTAAAAGCCGAAATATTCACAACGATTTTTTAAAACATTAATCAGAGTTTAATAAAATAGTAAATTACGATTACCCAATTCTATTATTGCGCAGCGCAAAGTTAACGCATAGACATTTAAATTGTGAGTACCGTACACTATTCTATAGCACGAGTAACATAAGCCATAATAATAATAATATAAAAGGATACGAATTTATTGTAATAAAAAAGAAAGTAATGCAGCCTAATAATAGTTTTAATCATTTCAGTGTTTTTATTATTACACAACAATAGTAAAAGTAAGTGAAACAGTGGATAATAAGAAAAGTGTTTTTTATTAACAATTCCGATATTTTTATAAAATAACTCGATTCAGACAGATTCGAGTGCAACATTTAAAATTTAATTATTAAATTTCATTCTAAACGAGTGGGTTAAAAAGAATTTTTACATTTTTTATCAATACATATTATTTTAAACGGAATATGTATGTATGAATGTGTATGTTTAATATTAGAAAATATATCTTTGGAAACCTGACATTTCGATCACTTTACAGCCATCCGTGGTCGCAGATAAACGGAGCTGGTATTTGTCTGTCAGTTGGTACAAAAAATAATTATATCAATCTACCTAATTAATTATATATAACCTAATAATTATATTTAGTTTGAATACATCTATGAATAAGCCCAACCACTACACCAGGTTTGAATAACCTCATATCATTATTAAGGGAAGTATTAATTCCAAGATCAAGAGAAGTAAAGATCTATTCCAAGAATGATCCGCGAGGCTATTGAAATTTAAGAACATCCTAATTTCAATAGAGAAGACTGTTGCAACACTCCACTTTCTAGGATCCACTTATAAAAAAATTAAAATCTTAAATCCCCAGAGAGAGATACAGTCATTCTGCAAGAATCCAGGGCAGTACGCGAGGCAATTAAGAAACAGATGGCGGTAGATTGATATAATTATTTTTTGTATCAACTGGCAGACAAATGCCACTTCACTCTACCTTTGGCCACGGACTTCTGTAAACTATTCAAAACATCAGTTTTCCGTTTTTTTTTCGAATACCAAAATATATGCGACTAAGCCGATTAAAATAGTTTCATTTTAAATGTGTAAAATTCGCGAAAATCAAAGATCTTATTAATACATATTATTATCAATCATCTTACCCTCTTTAAGTTTCCAAAATGTACCCAATTTTAAAAAGACAGATTTTACATAGAATATACTCATCATTTTCCAATATCATAATTATTGTAACATAGACACGCCAATGTTAACAAAGGCTTGACATCGATATGAAAACCTTGATGCTTATCGAAATTGTAATTTATTATAATATTTTATTATTAACATATAAAAATAAAAAGAAATACTTTTATATACAATAAAAATATGCTATAACATAGTATTAGTACATTAATGTGTTATTAACATCATATTCAATCGATTATATGACATCATCATAATCAAATTATATTTATTATTTAATAATTTTAAATATCAATTGTCATTTTCGCGGTATGATACTTAATAACAGGCTATTTTAGCGTGGTTTTAGGTCTCGGGGGGCCATAAAAAAATTACATGTTTGAAAATAAACTCATTAGTTAGTAACTCAACAACCTCAAAAACTAAAGATCATTAAATTATACTGAGTATGCTAAAGTAATCTAAATGAAAAATTAAATAATAAAATAACAGAATAAAAAATAACGTTTATAAAAAAGTTAACAAGATATAGTTTATATATAGATATAGTGTATACAGCAACGTACTTCACGACCTTAGAGCTGTATAAATTACACTTGTAAATTATAGAAAAGTGACCTACATACGGATTTTATTCGATGTCAATGTATAAATAACATTCCTTTTCCTCCGATGATTTTTTATGTATTTTTATACTAATTTTCCTATTCTTGAAAGTTTTAATAAGATGATTTCAAAAGTTCCGTAGGAATAAAAGTTTCATCATTAAAATTTATACAGCGCTGGTTATGTCAGAATTATTATTATTAATGTATCAGAATTATCTAGTTATGGCTCAATAATTTTATGTACTTAATTATATTTATCAGTATTTATTTTATCGGAATAAAAATTGTTGACTTATTTACTAAGAGCAGTTTGTACCTATTTATAATATATTTGCTGCATTATTCATGTTTAATCAGATCTCATTATGCCTTAAATAATGATTTAAACACTAAATATTACAAACAATAGGGAAAGATAATGAGTATATGTTTTTAATTATAGTTGATCGTAAAAAAAATTATTTCATATATTTTTTTATTTCTTATTTCATAGTATTGTAGGATCTAATTTTATAAAAACTCGTAGTTAAGCAGTTATAAAAAATACCTTACTTACAAGTTTACACCATAAAAACATCTTTGTCTTTCACTCATACTTACATATGTTAATTACCAAATTAAAGAGAAAATTTTTATTATAGAAGTTTGTAGTTTATAAGACCATGTCGCATTGTTAAGTTCTTCTTCGATATGCATTGTTAATATTATTTATTTAAAGCTATATCTATGCAGGTTGAGAAAGAATGTTGTTAATCTGTCCGACACGGGGAAAGCTGAATCACTAGAAATTAATGCCGACGTAATGACTCATTATACATATATATATATATATATATATATATATATATATGTGTGTGTGTGTGTGTGTGTGTGTCGTCTATGGACTGAAAGCACCTAGTGTCAAGACATTCCGTACTTCACTTTCCATCGAATCCAAGACACGACAAGTCAGACATGCATTGAAAGATGCATTGTTGTTGGTGGAACTCAATGCCGCACTTTTTTTTACTAGAGCGAGGAAGTGAAAATATTTTTAAATATAAACACTCCACCGAGTGGGATCGAACCCACAACCGATTGCGTTTACAGTCAGACACTGTCACACTACGCCATACCGATCGACATTAGGCCAGATATGAATCTTAAAGAGATGACAGTCTTCTGTCTACTTAGGGAAACAAATCAAACCAGGGTTTAACTGAAGGTTACAATTGAACAATTTTACATCAAATACAAAAGGTACTTGACATTATTGGTCAAAATATTCCTTATTAATATACAATCAGACAAAGTAGGTTTGACAACCATTGGCAAGCCATCCGTTATTCCTTCCTTAGCTGGCGTATCAGCTTTTTCATTATCTAAAATATTGACAAGAGATGGAATCCACTGTAAGAATATTAATCTTGACTGCTGATTACACTCGTGGATTAATTTTAATATTACAAATGCTACGGGATTATCTCTAGGATTATAGGTGCATCGAGCAATGTGTTGAGGGAACTTATTGAGTCAGTAAATATAACAAATTTATTATGATTATTATGATAATGCTTCAATAATGGCTATCAATTCTGTGTGCATAATAAAAATAATGTGATGTATTTAAAATTTAAAAAAACTAGAATTTTCAGAATCTGTGTATCAGTCTGTGAAAACCTTATAAAACCCATTGTAACTACTGCTTATAAAACTGTTACAATGATTGTTAACAAAACTGTATCATAAATCTTTTTAGGTTTATCTAAATTATTAATTTTGAATTTAAGTGATATTTCTACATTTAAATTATTTATCTATTTGAAAAAAGAAAAAAAACAATTTCATTACTCTCAATTAAGTTGTGACACTTAAATTGCTCATGAATTGTTAATAACAATGGCTTATGTTTTGCCAATTCGGTTTAGGTCAATTTTTGAGAAAATTTTGTAAATATTGGACATAGGGCTAATAGGGCTATAGTTACTTATATCGTCCTTTTTTATATGATAATTGTGATTCTTGACCATTATAGAGGGATACATTCGGTCTCTTAAATGAGATTGTATAGAATAGTTAGTTTGTGTAAGTTCTCTGGTAATGTAATTTTTAACATCTCATTTGTAATACCAGTCCAGTCCAGGTGATTTAAAAATTACGTTTTTTTAAATAAAATAATATTATATTATATTGAAGTACACGCCATTCAAAATTAAAAAAAAAATCTGGACTCTGGATCTGGAATTGTATTTGCAATATTTAGAATTATAAAGTTGCTTTCCACTACAGCATTATATAATTGTGCACCTCGTGTATTTGTTTTGTACGACCAATCCACATGATGTGCATTAAAATCACCTAAGAGAAGGGTTTTAGTATTACAAACTGACAATAAATGATCCCATTCATTCTTAGTAGCACGTACATCACTGAGACAATAAACAGAATGAATATGATGAATTTAATCACAGTTCAAAATTTTGATACTAACAATCTCAATATCATTGTTAATGATATGATAATCACACTTATACGCAAAAATAGATTTGTGGGCTAGCACCTCCATATGAATTAATTCAGTCTTAATTATTAAGGTTAACAATAACATCCGAATCAAGCCATGTTTCACAAATAGCTGCTATGTGTATCTTTTCTTGAATCAAAAGTTGTACAAACATTTTTAATTTAGGTGTAAGACTTCTACAATTCCACTGCAAAATATTTAATCTAACCACTTTTTTGACCTTATTATCCATTGCTGCTTAAATAATTAAAAAAATGCTTTAGTCGTATTAAGTCGAAACAAAAATCTACTATTATAACAGTTAAATATTCAATTATAACTTGAACTATTTCTTTTAATTTTAGTACTTAATTTTAAATCAGTACTTAATTTCAAATGTGACATTTAATTTTATCTATTGAACCACTATTGAAACTATTATCCCCAGCTTCAATTGCTTGTACATAGCTTTCATTATCATTTTTATTTTTTCCTGTACTTCCTCCTTTTTTCTCGCATGTTGCCTTTTCTTCTTGTTTTTTCTAATTGGGTCCTTATTAATTATTATTAAAGAACTAGTTCTTTAATAATAAATAAGGATACAACTAAATAATTTTCTTAAACATTGGTGGATCATCGATATGTGTATATGACAATTCTCATATATTTTTATGTTTCAGCTTCGCCTTATTACAATGAACAACAATTTTATAATATTGGCAATAACAGTACCATATGTATGGAAATTTTAGTACGAGTAACATCTGCATTTTTTCCTTGTGAAAATGTTCCTGTACCTAAATTATACATATATAATAATACAAGAGTACTTAACATCACTTTGAATGTATTTACGGTGGATATGTATATATATATATATAACACATTTCTCTTCCGTACAAGAAATTACTAGCAGTTCGAAAGCCAGTTTTGCGGAGAAACGACAGCGAGAAACCCCTAAGGTCCTAACATACACTAGAGAGAGCATTTAACCTAACACATTCATGTCATTATGTTATTAACGGATTATTTGCGTATATTTTGGTATAATTAATTTTTTAGATTGATCTACTTAAGTTTTGTATAAACTGACAGACAAATGCCAATTACCTGTGACCACGGACTGCTGTAAAGTGTTCGAAACGTACCGTAACGTAAAGTGTTGTCAGGTGTAAAAATAGTTTCATTTAAAATGTGTAAAAATCGCGAAAATCAAAGATCTTATTATATTTTGCTGTTTTATATATTTTTAGCTTTTGACTTTAAGTTTATCAAGTGGTAATCGCTTGAGGTATTTTATTATATACTAGCGATCCGCCCGCGGCTTCACCAATTTTATATATTCGCCAAAATTATATTTTTTTTGTTTTTGCCCGCCCGCGTTCTTCTTTACACAATAGACATTGTTAAAATTTTAATATTAATAATTAATTAATTATTATGAAATAAATGAACAAGCATTTTCTTTTTTATTGTTATGTTTTTCTAATACCTACATACATCACCAAAGGGAAATATTTTGCGAGTAATCGATGTTATTTGGCGGAGTTGAATTGAATAACAGTATAATTTATTTGCCCCAGACTCTACATTATTAATTACCGTGCAAAAAAATACTCATTAGATATGAGTATTTAAGTCCCGTATGTAGCAGTATTTAAAGTAATCTGACGTTTTAAGATATTTTTTACAAAATCTGTATTGAATATCAGTTATTTATTCATATTTTAATTATTTATATCAACCAGTAGTATTTGCGTGATTGGGGCACAACAAATAGACTTGGTTTTATAGGTACTATTATCTATATATTAACATACTCATATATTTTAGATAATATATAAGTATAGGTTGTGCCAAAAAAGATTTAAAAACTGTTCAAGGACATCTAACTAAACTAAAATCTTTGATTTCTTTGATCAACTAAAATCTCCTGTAGCAAGTTTTCCAAAAAAAGAATCAATATAGTAAATATGAACACAGGTTTATAATTAATCCTATACATTATATTTACTATATTTAAACAATGACACTATGCTACTATACTAAGCAGACTTTCATTATTTTTTTTATACGGTCGAATATGTGTAACTTAATCGTATTATCTAAATAAATCGGGAATATCTTAGAGTTTCCTTGTGACAGATTTACACATTTTCAAGTTGTAGGCTGCTAAGCTTTTGCCATTATTCCCACTATAATGTATAGTTACCATATTAACGTTATAATAAATTTATACGTGATTTTTTGTTAGAAATATTAGAAGAAATTTTCGTATTAAGTTTTTTTAATTAATTCTGTTTTTATGCACAAAAGAATTAGAGAGGTTAGTTCATGTTATTGCTCATATATGGCTGGTGTACATCATGCCATACGTGAAGATATGTCAAAGTTGGGTAACCAAAATCTTTGTTTTCATAGAAGCGAAGACGAATGATCCAAAATTTGAATTTACCTAAATCCTTTGGGGAGAAATGTTGCCTTGAAAATGCAAGTAGCCTTGAACTAAGCCAGTCTTTATATCTTTGAAGTACGTTTCTTCTGGAGACAAGCCTGTTTCATTAGTGTTGAGGATGATAATTCGTTCATTTTAGTCAGAAATCTTCTTATTCAATGTTTTGTAAGCCTTTTTTCGTATTTGAAGACATGTACATCTGAGGTGAAAAGAAAATATGTTAACACTGAAGGTACAACTCGCGGTCGTACTCATTTCTTCATCTGGCATAATAACATCGTTTTTTGTATTTGTAATTATTACCTTTTCTAATGTGTGTTGCTTTGTTGCTTTTAATTCCATAGCATTTTTCCTCAACATTTCGACATCTCAACGTTTCGAATTATTCAATAAAAAATTCCCTAAAAGAATCATAAAGATTGATCTCATTGAATTTCTCAAATGTCTACATGCATCCTCTGTAGCTGACCAACTTATGAGGTATAATGTTTTTCATGTTGCCTCTTGAATGAGTCATCAATTTCTCCCAGCGTTGTATTAAGCTTACAAAATAAATAATTACATGGTGCAACATACAAAATGAGGCTGGTCGTGGCGCAGTGGGTCAGCGTCTGACTGTAAACACGGTCGGTGATGGGTTCGATTCCCATTCGGGGGAGTGATTATATTTATTTATTTTTTACTATCGTAGAGAAAGTGCGGAGTTAATTTCGCCACTCAACACGTATTGTCTCGAATTCGGCGGAATTCCAAATCAAAGTACATAGTGTCTTGACCCTACTTTCGGTCTACTCTGTTATGTGGGATAAAAGCATGAAACAATAAAAAGAATCATAATAAATTAATAAGTTTTGACGAAGCGCTATAGCCACTAACTTAAAGAGTAGGCAAGGCAAGTTAGTCTGTATCTTAGTTTTAATTTTCTACTTACTATTATAAATCTGTCGTATTTAATTTTTAATTATAATTTAATTATTAATTTTGAAGTAAAGACAGCAAACATACTCGTATAGTTTTATCATAAGCAAAACTGAAGAATATTTTACATAACTTTCTTGATTTTAAAACATATTGTTGTCATGAATGTTAGCTGTCTACTACTATGTACGATGCCTTATCAATGATTTAGTGAAAGTATTTCGATCGTCATTTAATCATCTGAGAAGCATCATCAGCTCCGGAACACTTATCAAGGGCAACTTTGGAGCATTTTCGAGAATATAATCAGCTGTTTCTCTTCGAATAACAAATTCGCTAATGCACGCAAATATAATAAATTATATATTTTCAAACTATATAAATATATTCATTAGCATTTGAGCTATGTGAGCTATTTTAAGAAAAATATTAAAAGTGAAAAATGTGGCGTAAACATAATTTCCTGTATCCAAATGTTCAAAACAGTTCAAAATTTTTTTGTGAAAAATGAATGCAAATAAATATTTGAGTGCGTTTAGATAATATGAGACTACTGACATTATGATACATATTTGTGCCATATCAATCGTGTCAAGGGAATATTGTGAAAGTGTCCACGTAGAATGATGTGAAGTTATAACAATATTATACGAGGAGAGTGGGAGCAGCCTACGGCATCATGCAGATGATATTAGTAGCCGGAGGGTAAGTTTAAAAGCGTTGCAAACATAGAGCATCAAAGAAATTTAATAACTACCTTATTATTTTTATTACATATTTATACTACTGTAATATTATTAAAACATTTGATACTCAAAAATATTTTTCTAATAACAAAAAGAAGTAGCTTTAATTAGCACAGTTGTGTCAGGAGATGCATATATCAATATCGTTCCTATATTAAATACAACTAGTGAAATCATCTAACATTCATACAGCAACTCTGCTGTTTATTAACATTGAATACCATCTCCGTACAAAGCAAAATTTGAGTTAGAATTTTATTTGATTTCATTTATAATATTCATATAAACATACAAAATAATGACGGTTGTACTTGTTGAAGTTTTATTAATACAACATATAACATAACATGCAGTTTCAACTGTGAAAAGATTAACTTTGTATAAATGTATAGTAACTTTTCTTTTGTTTGTAAAAGCATAGCTCATTTTTGACAAAAGTTGGCTGTAAACAATACTAAACCAGTAAAATACGAATATTTTATTTTGTGCACTTTCCAAATACATTATAACAATAGCATAGATTTCAGTTATCAATATGCAACATGAATACATTTTTGAATAAAAATTAGCCTTGAATTCATTTCGATTTTTTCGAAGGATTATTACGTTACAAAGAATTTGATGCTGATAACAGTTCTCAAGAGCTCTTTATAATTACAATAATATTCTCAATTAATCTATAGATGTGTAATATTGACTTTCCATGGCCTTAATTTATCTCATTCTTTTTTATAATTGTGAAAAAAACTAATGGAGCAAATAAATTGTTGAATAAATATAGATTAATTTTCTTCCACTGAGCAACGATGGTTATCACACCTCAATTAACTAATTTAACTTCAGTTAATATTCGGCAAGTAACCTACTTTGTGTGCTTTTAATTAACCATCACATACCATATGTCAATGTTATTCTCAAATTCAAACTACAAAACCCTATTGTTTGTGCATTTTGATTATTTGTTTTTCATAAATTAACGTTTTCTAAGAATAAAATATACTCTGTGATCATTAAAATAACTCTCACTTGATACAATTTAAAATTTTAAAAAAGTCAAGAGAATTGCTATTATGACTAACGTACGCCTAAGCGGAAATATTTCGGAATGGTATGTTCAATATTTGCCAAATACCGTTGACGTTTGGCTTCACGTGTACAGCCTACGCAGAGTATCTATCAGATGTGCATTTGGTATTTATTAAAGATGAAGAGCAAAAAAAACTCTAGCGTTTTAATGAAGAAATATGAAACGCAACATATTTATAGAAATTTTAATATTTTCACCTTGTAGGATAAACTTGTTCAAGCTTTTAATTAGAAAATTATGCATATAAGATGCATTTTTGCTTTTGTAGAGTTAACGAGTTTATTGTACATGGTTGCTCTAATTTTGTACTCTACATATTAATAACTAAACCATCTGCTACCTATCTTGCAATTTATTTTATAACTAGTTGTACTCGACTTTGCCAGTGAGGAATTTAACAACTGGATATTTATTTTATAATTCTAAAATAAAAATAGCAAACAAGAAGCAACTTACTTCTTATGACATTAATTGGCTAATTCTGGCGGCTGCCAGAGAGAGTCGTATATAGTGAAAATCGGTCCAGTGGTTCCAGAGGCTAGCCGGAAACAGACAGGCAGACAGTCTGTAAAAAATGTTATTTTGCAGATGGTGAAAACGGTATAGAAGAAGAAGAGAATGCTATACGAAGTCTGAAATATGATAAGGCAGCGGGAGCAGATGGTCAAATATGGTGGGCCGCGCATCTTGGACCTGTTCTTTTTTCTATGCTATTCTGTTCTTTTTTCTATGCTATGATATTTATGTTGGAAAAAGGGAGAGGTCCTGGATGATTGGCAAGGCGCATCAGTTTGATTAGCTTGGGCAGTAAAATTTATGCTAAAATTCTAGCGAGAAGAATGCAAGAGATCCGAAAGGCTTTTATGAGAGGTCCAAGAGGGTGCATGGATCAGGTCTTTTCTCTCCGCATGATCATAGAAAAGTTTTTGGCTGTAAACCAGAAAATTTTCTGTGCTTTTGTGCATTTAGAAAAAGCATTTGACAGGGTTGTAAGAAAGAAGTTATGGGAGATACTGCCCCGGAACAATGTGGGCGGACCCTTGTTCCAGGCTGTAAAATCTCTTTATCGAGATCACTCAGCCTGTGTACGAGTAGGAGCTGGCATGTTGCCTCAGTTTTATATTCAATCGGGTGTCAAACAGGGCTGCGCCATTCAGCTTGGCTGTTCAATTTGTATTTGGATAGTTGTCTCCAAGGAGTGAAAGATAGTGACATAGGAGTGAAAGTTGGTGATTTGAAAGTAAACTGTCTGTTGTACGCAGATGATGCAGTGCTAATTGCATCATCAGAATGCGAGTTACAAGCATTGGTCACCACTCTGAAAGAAGGGTGTGAAAGTAATGGTCTAAACCTGAAAACGAGTAAAACTAAGGTTCTTGTATTTGAAAGAGACGAAGAAAGAACGGAATGCAAGATTATGGTAGATATAGAAAGATATTAGAACAAGTAAATGAGGTAATATATCTGGGAAGTATGTTTAGTAGAGATGGAATATATGAAATGGATGTGGAAAGGCGCATTGCTGCCGGTAACAGGGTTAACGGTGCTCTTGCTGCATTTATGCGACGGCAAAATGTCAGAATGTAGTACTGATACCGACGTTGTTATACGGTAGCGAAACGTGAGTGTGTCAAAAGAAGAATGAAAGAACGATGAATGCAGTATAGATGAGATTTCTTCGTCGGATATGCGAAGTCAGTTTAGCTGACCGTATATGCAACGAGGAGATACGTAGAATAGCAGGTATAAGTGTGAATGTCACGGTAAGAATGAAGAATAACGTGCTCAGGTGGCTTGGCAGGAGTGGTACGAGAGATCGGGGGAGACCTTGGTTAACCTTCGAAAACACAGTACTACGAAGATACTGGAGGAAGGTCACCTAAAAAGTATAAGGACCTTCCGAATTAATATATATTATGACCAGACCAAGTATTTACACTTTATATACAAAAAAAGATTATATATATAAGAAGACTATATATATAAGATAGACACATGTACCAAATGTACCAAAAGAAGAGAAAATAAATATTGAAAATTGAGTAAAAAAATCGCTTAAATGTCCTGTTTCGAGAACCTTGGATACGTCACTAGGATCCCTGATGATGACTTTTTTCTTGGTTATCTAGATTTTTTTTTAACTATTTATATGATAAAACGACCAAAAGGAATCTAACATGTCACTATAAATTATATGCATATTTATATTTAATAAAATATATTAAAAACAAAGAAAAATCAAAAGACATAACCAACCCTAAAATATATTTATATAATAAATAGTACATATGTGTATACAATCTATAAGAATCATCAATAAGTCTTAACGTTATATTTACTGTGGAACAATCAGAAAATCTTCTATCTCCCTGTAGTCTAAACCGTATAACTATTCAATTAGTATTTTTTTTTACTTTGAAATAATTAAATTTGTGAAGATTTAAGTTTTTATTAATTTTATTTGTTATATAAGGACGAAAAATGAAGGGAATCTGTGAGCTCTTTTTTATTAGTTTTAGGAACTACGCAGCATGTATAAGTACGTTTTCGTATCATATTCTTACTATGATGTTTAGCTAATTTCTATTGATTTAATATCAATTGAAGCAAAAATAATTTTCTTACAGAGTGCACCTTACTAAATTTATATAAATCCGTAGTTGAGAATAGACTATTTTTAAAGTTTATATATTTCGGAATCATGCGTAGAGCTTTTTTTACAATAAGTATAACTTTTTTTGATGCACCACCCCAAGAGGTGATATAATACCTAATTAAAGATTCACAGAGAGCTCGGTATGTCGCAGAGTTTTGAATATTTTTGCTAACTCTCTAATTCGAGTTGCTAAAAGATATGCGTAAGATTCCCATGTTACATGCTGGTCAACTCTTACTCTTTAAATTATGGCTGTTACCTATAATTCCCAATTTGTTTAGCTTGGTAAGCAGAACAGACACAGAGACAGTGTCGAATGCCTTTGCCAAATCGAGAAAAACATAGACACACTTTTTATTATTATCTTCAGTTAGTTCAGTTTAAAGCATCTTCAGTTGATTTATTGGATCTAAATACAAATTAATTAGATAAAATTAATTTATGTTGTTCCAGATACTTCTTTAAGCAGTTATTAAGAATATATTCTAATATTTTCGACATAAATAGTAAAATGGAAATCGGTTGGTAGAAACACTGTCTCTGTTACCTTCGTTGTGATTTAGGCGTACCACGGCACGCTTAAATTGTTCGGGATATATACCTTCCTCAATCGTCAAGTTACAGATGGATGTAAGTAGTGATACAAAAATATTAGCATTTTGCTTGAGAATATTCGGCGATATTTTGTCCGTATCGTCCATTGTCCTTTACTCTCATCCGTTGGTATGAGGACGAATGATTTCAGATTTTTGTAGTCTAGAGTTGAATTTCGAGCAAGGTCCTCGAGCAGTTCAATTTATTTAAAATTTTGTCTGCTAGTTTATATTCTACGTTTGAAAAATGTTTATTTACACAGTAAATATCCTATTAACTGTGTAAATAAACATTTTTCAAACTTAAAGTTTCATTTTATAATAACTATTTATATTAATATCATTGGTTAAAATAATGTTATTAAATGAGCTATATTGTTCCAAGAATTAAGATTACTCAGAAAGCTGTCTAAGTTTCAAAATAATAGAGATCTGTATAGGATCATCAAGGTATAAGAGTTAAGTCTAAGTACTAATCAATTAGCTTGTGAAATATAGGCTCTTCTGCTGAAACTGTCACATAAGAATTGCAATAAACGCCCACCCATCATTTTGGTTAAAACTTTGTTTAAAACATGTTAATAACGCTATAACCCCTTAACGTATAATTTTAGTAATATACTCACGAGTATATTACTAAAATTATTATTGAGGCAACACTCGGTCAAAACAATTATATCAACAGAGATATTTATTCTATGCAAGAAAATATGTAATTTGTCTATGTTACACGTTATGCTACGATTATTTTGTTTAGCAATGTAAGATATCCCGTAATAAAAAATTAACTAAATATGCCGACATATTTAGTTATTTTTTTAAATGCTCAGGATGGCACATAAACGAGATTGCATCAAAGTTTGTTAAGAATTGCCGGGTAGTTTGGTAAAATGTTATACGGAGCAATGAGGATGACAGACGCAACTCAATTGTTTTGTATTGATACATGTAATTATAACGTTTTACGTTACTATCACCAAGATATGTAAATTTATAAATCTATCATATTTCACTACATATGTAATATACAAATATGCAATAAAATACATTTGGTAATTATTTTATTACTTAGGAATATTGTTTTATATATGATATAAGTAAATACAATAATTATATTTTGAAGAAATATGTTAAAATATATAAATATAATATTATATATATGAGAGTAATTTAGACGGGTTTTCAATATTATTTGCTTGTGGAAGAAAATAGTTCTCTAATGTGATTTTCGTTACGTAGCAAAATGTGTGGCTTACCTTCAGACTTCCGAATGAAGACTCTGCCATTAGATATCTACGGTATTTATAAGTCTGAGTTTTCTTAAGCTGCCTAGCAAGAAAAAATATATTTTTTTGTTTTATCAGAATAATATTCGAATATATATATATAAGAGATCTAGATCCAGATAAGCCTATGGTATTTTTTTCAAGATTCTCGATTTTCTTGGTGTCTCATGTTGTATGAATTAAAGAATTTAATTATAGTTTCTTTTATTTGTGGGTTATTAAATTCTACATCTATGGCCTTGACGACCTCCGCTTCCCTGACATTGAATGACGTTGAATTTCTCTTATTTGACTTTCATTGATTCCGCAACTAAGTGATCTGCAAATATTGAAGAAGATTTCATTCAAATTTTCGTTTTCGATTCTTGGAATCCCGAATTTCAAGACATTTGCTTCTCTTTTTTGATCGAAGTTTATTCACTTGGTGATTAATTTTCTCAATTGTCCTGGTTAAATTGTCTTTATCTTTTTCCAAAGCATTTATTTTTTAAATCTTCTTGTTCCTCATTTAGAATCTCCGATTTTTTTATGAGGTCTTTACTGTGTTAATTTAACTCACTAACGTCTCTCTTCATTGCTATTGTTTCGGAAAATATTTTTACGCTTATATCAGATTTCCATTCATTAAGTAAACATTTGCCTTATATCTTCCTTGAAGATTTTTAAATTATTATTCACTTCCTCGAGTGTTATGTTGTTTCTTCTAGAAATAGTAGTCTCCATCGGTTTCGGCGTCAATTAATGATTGTTGAGACCTCTGTAGCAACTATGACTCTGTGCGTTTGAGGAAGCCAGTTAGCAGTTTGAATTACTATATTATGATATGAAATTCCGTTTTTTAAATCACAGTAGCCTTAAATTAGTTAAAATAAGCCAATATATTGTTAAACTCGCCACCTAAGTTGCTTATTAACTTTATTATATATTAAGTTAAGTTTCTTTACATGAAATAATTTGTGTTTATTCGTTTTTCGTAAAGAAACTTAATTTAAAAAGACGCATGCAGATAATAACGTATGACCTAGAGTCTATTAGTTTGTATTCTAGCATATCCCGCAAATTACATATCGGTCAGAGAAAATACTAGTTGTATGTGACTATAGAGCCTGTAGGTACTTAATGGGACCTGAAAATGTTATTACATAAAAGTTAAATATTCTCAACTAAACTTTAATTATTAAAAGTAAAATTTAATTTACAGCACAAACTGACTTAATTAGTTTTTATGGATAGCTCTACATTTGTCATAAAGTTATGTCATACTTACCTAGTCCTACTGATTTAAATTAGTACACTATTATTGAGGTAACTTTGCGTGTACACAATTAACAGTACATTCAAAATCATATAATGTATTTTTTTCAATATTAAGAAAATTCTGTGATAATGTTGATATTATTCATGCAAGTTATTAAAATCTCCAAAGATATATAGGGTATTTAATTATAAATAATGTACATAGTTTATAACTTAATAAGTAATGGTAAGAACATAAATGAGGGAAAAATAATAAAATCCTTTTTCTAAAACTTAAATTCATAGTTTCAAAATAGCGTACTATCTCATGCATTCTAAGTAAGTCCTCATCAATTTTCAAATAAACGTTCATGATTCGTACTAATGACCATATTTTTTATTCAATTTTTCACACATAATAATTCTACTGTTTTGGCATTTTCAAATATATATTGTTGTAATATTTATACTTCGAGATGTTTGAATTAAATAAAATAAAAATTGTATCATAGCGCCATCTAGTATTTTCTTGGAATAACATTTCAAGAGATGGCGTTTACCAAGAATAACTCCTCACTTATGGAGCGCCCTCTATCATAACATATTCGCACTTTTGATCTCCTTTTATAGATGGAGCTGTCTCACAAATACATTTTATTATATTTACCAAATCTAGAACCTTTTCCGACTTGTTTCACATTTGTACTACTACTACATATTCCTAGATGGCGATAGCATTATGCAGTAGTAATATCGACTTAACTATCTCCATTCTTGCTGAATATGCATTCATTCTTGCTGCTTAAATAGTGACGTCAGCAAAGTATATACACGACATGTTTGTGGTTTGTAAATGTCTTGCTCCGTGTTTTTGTGCTTTCTGACCTGTATTTTGGAAATTTGGCATACTTTTAACCTTTAATTAAAAAAATATTATTTATAGTAGTTAGTTAAAATAGTAAATATAGTTTCTTGGTTTGAATTTACACAGGCAATAGATTTCAATTAGAATTCATAAAATAACGCAGTAACGTGAACATAAACATGAAATTTTCAAAGATGACATATATTTAAATACGACGAAACTCTATTTTCTTAGAGCAACTCCAATTTGTATTCTATTTCAAATGTATTCAAGCAATAGATACTAGTATTTTGGTTTCAAAATTCATTTAAAATTATTCATTTGAGAGAAGTTATGTTATGACAAAACCGTACCCACCTCCGTGCATTGTTGCATAAGATTATTTGTTCATAAAACACATAATTTTTATGGTGATACATGCATAAAATGTTGTTACTATATGCACCAAGTTAGAATATCAAACTAAGCTTTATATTTCTATTTTAATTTTTCAGGTTTGAAGCTATGGATTTTACTTAACATATCGTATTACAATTCCATAGTTCCATTCGTATGAATAATATATTTTCTTTGTCATTATCAAATGCCTGAGTAATAACATATTTTATTATATATTATTTTTTATTATAAAACATTAGGGGCAAACATTTAATTAGCTACCATTTTCCAAAATCTTTCTATTTTTCTATTTCCCACACGTTTATTTATGAATATCATCTTAAGTGATGTATGTTTATTTAAGAACTGAAACCCGAAGTTATTAAAATTCAACACAAATTTAAGCCAAAAACTTTCTAATTGTTCTATGATAACGTCACTTGTTATTCCTATATTAACATTTGTAATCATAACTGCTTTAGAACGAGTCAACGACGTCAACACGTTCTCGAAGTAATGAAATATAAAACTACCTATAAGTTTTGAAATCCTTTTGATTTGAAAATTTTCGACAGCTTCCTATTATTGTTCACGTTTTCAAACACTTTGGTTTAATTGCTTTAAGTTAACGCTTTTCTACGAGTTCTCATGCTTTATAATATTTATTTATATAAACAGCTACTAATTACTATATTTAAACGTCTTCATACTAATTTCTTAAGAGACTTTTAGGTGGAGTAATATAGAGAAAAAACTAAAATAGAGAATAACAGTACAGAGAAAATTAAAATAGCGAATATCCACTATTTGGAAAAAGTACTTTTAGGCGTTCTACTTTTTACTGTCAATGAGGTTGCCTCTCGGAAAAAAACAGTACTCTTCCTAAATTGCAATTATTTATTTAAATAAGTTTACTCGCTCCTTATGCTCGTTTATGCGCTAACCGGGAACGAGCTGAGTTAATCCCCTATGGGCTTACCTACGAACTGGTTCACTTATGAACATAAGGAATTACCTAAAGGGTGTCCTGCCCACTCTTCCTTCACCTTGACCGTTTCCTTATTCTGGTTTTATCCCTAATAGGGATTTTGGAGGTCAGAAGAAAAACAGCCACTAAAGCTACTCTTAGCCACTTAAATGATGATGAAATAGAATGTACTGAATACGACTAAAGACAATAGCACCCAGACAATAACTCCGCTTTGCAACCTTATATATTGACTTTTTAATCAAGCAATGCAGAGATGTAATCATGAGATGTTGACGCCAGTGCCGGGAAATCTCTGATATAACCCCCTTATATCATATAACGTCAATCAGTGTGATCACATCTTTGTGAAAGAGTGATAGAGATGCAACTTCAAAGAGTTGCTTCACAAGAAAACTCAGCGCCCACAAAGACACCACTCAAACCACCTCACTAACCTTAGTCTTATTGCCTTTGACGAATCTCGAATTATCTTCATCACATGACAAATCGAGAAACAGGGGGATCTGATTCCAATCGAAATACCGCATTTGTGGCAATATAATCGCTATTTAAAAAGGAAAGGGCAGTTTTCTGGGGTTGACTAACAAGTAGCATATTAATTCGGGGCCATGACGTAAAGGATAAGCTTCAAGAGCTTTACCTGAGATAGTATGGCCACTACGAGTTAAATGCCTTGGTATAACCATCTTTGGAGTTCGACCTCCTAGACTCCTAAGGAAGCGGTGGCTGAATGTCATGACGCAGAATTTTGCAAACCGTAAAGGGCTGAGAAAAATGCCAAGTAGAAGAAGATGGTAAGTAGACAGAGTTGCGTTTGTTTAATCGGCTACCATTGTCACGTAAGATACTCCTTTTAATATTATTCTTATTTATATCAATAATAATAATATGGGAAATATTCCCGAAGGGAATATCTCCGAAATATATCTCCGAAGGTTCACCCCTTTTACATACAATAAGCAAAAAGGTGGACACTGAAAGGACCATTGATCCTGAAGAAGAAGGATGTTATTATATTTATATTTATCTGTTCTATACCTTACACAATTACTTAATTCTTTAAAATGCCTACTACCAATTGGAGTGATTAAAAATGGTGGTATCTGCGGTGGATGGCAAATATAAAATGGATGAAAAATAGTAGTTAAGAAAGTATAGAAAAAGCGATAAAAGTTAGGTACGACATCAAGAGAACATAGAAAAATGAAAAGGAAATAGCAAGAAGAGAAGAGAAGCCGTTACAGAAGATTAAAGTTTCCACATCAGTGTCTACAAATTCTAATTTACTTTTTTTATCGCAAAAATCAAAGATCTTATTCTAGTTTACTTCTTTTATGTTCTACAACCGAAAACATGCTTTAACAAGGGTCAGAGAAAAAGTTACAAGAGACAGACCGAAAATTGATATGTATTACGAGTTAGTACTAGAAAAAAAAGAAAGAATGAATGAAGAATGAATATTCTTAGACAAGAGTAGTAAAATTTTACGAGTGCAAAAGTATTTAATATTATTTAAAAAATTAATGCATTCATTTTAAATGTTGGCTAATTAATATCTACCTCTTTGTTACAGTTGTTCCTCTTATAACCGAAAGTCGAACTAGCATATGATTCAGTTTCAGAAAATAGGTATACTAAACTAAGGTATTGTAAAGTGATTATTAATCATCGAAGGAATTTAACGGATTTATGCAAAATATGTAGTTTAGATAAATATCATGTTTTATATTTTAATAATAAGAAGTTAAAGTTAAATAAACTATATGAAATATAACTTGAAGAAATATAATAGACGTCTTTGAAATCTCCGATAATTTCCCATTATTTAAAATTTAGAACAAACGAAATATACACATAATTATATTGGGGGGTCAACGATAAAAAACTTGCGCGCAGTGACCCCTGCCAGCCTTACGTAACATCAACAGTTGTATAAGGCTGCAACATTCCATCCGCCGCAACGCAACAGGGCGCATTATGCTAGCGCTCACCCCCCCCCCCCCCCCCGAAGCGACGCGTATCAGTGCGTCCCCGCTGGTGTGAGAAGTGACGACGAATGTGGCTTTGGGGACCGCCACCCAGCACGCCATGTTCGAGACAGCCGGAAATGGAGAACGGAGCTACAAATAGCTACGTGGAATGTAATAGGAGGGATGCAACAGAATATGAACGAATTATTAGATGTGATGGATGAAAGAGATTTAGATGTTGTTTGTGTGACTGATACCAAAAGAAAAGGCAATAGCATGAGCGATTTGCTGGGCAACCGAATCGCCTTCTGGGCGGGAGTTCCAGAAAGTGTACGAGGGTGTCAAGGTGTAGATGTGTTATTGTCCTCTCGACTGGTGAGTGCAATGGTAGAATATAAGGAGATCAACCCGAGGCTGCTCTGGGTTCGCTTCAAGCTGGAGCCAAGGATATTCTTGTTAGTGGCGTTTGCGCCGGTATCATTAGCTCTATCAAGTGAACTAGAAGAATTCTGGGAGAGTGTCAGGGAAATTCTAGATAGTGTAAGAGGGAACTAAAAATTAATAGTATGTGGTGATTTGAATGGATGGCTCAGAACCACGTGACATGATTACGAACGCATAGTAGGAAAGTATGGTGATAAGAGAGTAAATGAGACTGGTAAGCTAATATTGGAATTATATAAGGAAAAGGATTTGTTTGTGGCAAACACTATGTTTGACCACAAACAAATTCACATATACACGTGGGAACGGATGGAAAAGAAAAGCATGAATAATTTATTCCTAGTGGATCAGCGTATTCGTAACCAAGTTATGGACATGTGTATAATTAGGGGTGCCGCCATAGGAACAGATTACTCTCTTGTAGTTGCTAGAATAAGGGGTCTGTTTTCCGATTGGCGCAGCTGCACGAGGTCTCCGAAGTTGGAGGCGAATAATCACAAAAAAAGCTGGAAGCTTCAAGACCCACCGATTAGAGAGGAATATGAAGAAAGGGTTTCCAGGAAGCTAGACAGCTGCGAAATAGGTAATGAAAGTGTTGAAGTATGCTGGCAGAATCTTAGGAATTGTATGTTTGAAGCTGCAACTGAGGTGTGTGGCATTGGGAAAAGAGGCTTTAGGCTTTAAAAAACGTGATGAATGGTGAGAAGATGAAGTGAAAAGGGCAGTAGAAAGAAAGCATGGCAAGACTATAAAGCCTCGAGTAAGGATATCAGTTCAGACGCACAACCGCTATGCAGCTTATTGTGTTATGTTCATGCACAGGTTTGTCAAAACCAATAATTAAACTCGGTTAGGTGCCACCGACGTCAGATATCAGAAATAGATTCGCTGACTATTGACAGTCGTGTGTCACATTATGCGTTCTATTACTAAACAAGGCGCTAGACAAACAGTCAAACAACATTACGTAATATAGCATTTCGTGAGATAATAGTACAGCACTCCTCTTATGGACACCACTAAAACATACTTCGAAACGCATGAGACATAAAACCGTCACATAACTATTAATCCAGGGGTGTAAAACGACATAGAAACAAATTATATCTAAACTTGACGACGTACATGTATCCCATGCGCAGCGTAAGACAATGACAGAGAAGATACAAGTTGCACCACCGACATCAGTTATCAATAAGCTATACGGCTCACTGAACCCCGACAGTCGCGTACCACAAGTTATAACAACGTCCGACATCCGCAACTCAAGACAGCAGCAGTCAAGATATTATCATCCAACATCGCCATAGCCGTTCACGTAAGCCAAGAACCTCAATTAGCCTCAGTGACGCCCAGCAACATTGGATTATGCCACCGACAACGAATATCGGCAACCCATAAGCTTGCCGAACATCGAAAGTTGGGCGGCATGGTGTGTTTCTATGACATAGACCCACTATATGTATCGGCCTAAATATATTTATTTATATTCTTATTAGAATTACATTTGTATAAGATTTTGCCAATATTCGCCATAAAGCCTTACAGCTCATCATATATGTTAGTACCTTAGTACTTAAGAAGGTTGACTCGACCGCTGCATGCTGCCTCCCTATCTGTTCTGACATTCAGGACGGTGTAACCTGAAATATCTTTAAATATTAAGTCAAAATCTCTATGAAAGACGACTGGGCCCGAAGACGCACGACATCGCCGATGTCGACGAGCTCGGCCGCTGTAATAATATATATAAATATATATATATATATATATATATATATATATATATATATATATATATATATATATATGTATGTATATATATATATATATATGTATGTATATATATATATGTATATATATATATATACATTATTACACGAACGTAATCTGTTCATTACATGCTGTATTAAATATTCTATAATTTTATTATAATCTGTTACATATTTATATTTCAATATTTCAATATGTCCATAGGTACATACCGTTACAAGTTGGTGATTTGACAGTTAACTGTCTGTTGTACGCAGATGATGCATGATGATCATCAGAATGTAAGTCACAGGCCTTGTTCACCACTCTGAATGAAGGGTGTGGAAGTAATGATCTAAACCTGAATGCGAGTAAAACTAAGATTCTAGTATTTGAAAGAGACTATACTATACTATAGAAAGATATTAGAACAAGTGAATGAGGTGGTATATCTAGGAAGTATGTTTAGTAGAGATGGAAGATACGTTACGTATATATTATATACGTTAACGTCGCTGTTGCTGCATTGATACGACGGCAAAACGTCAGCGTACCTGCACGTCTTGCCGTTCACAATGCAGTACTGATACCGACGTTGTTATAGCGAAACGTGGGTGTGTCAAAAGAAGAATGAAACAAAGATGAATGCAGTAGAGATGAGATCTCTTCGTCCAATGTGCAGAGTCAGTTTAGGTAACCGTATATACAGCGAGGATATACGCAAAATAGCAGGTGTAAGCGCGAATGTCACAGTAAAAATGAAGAATAACGTGCTCAAGTGGTTTGGGCACGTTTAGACTTATGAAGCTAAGGTGAGTGGTATGAGAGGTCAGGGGAGATCTCGGTTGACCTTCGAAAACACAATACCGAAGGAAAGAGGAAGGTCACGTAAAAAGCATGAGGACCTCCCGAAGGGCATGTGTGAAGAGGATAATGACTGTGGACGAGGCAAAAGAGGTGTGCTCTATGCTCTCTGACTAACCCCGCAAGGGATAAAGCGTGAAATAAAAAAAAGAAAAGAAATATACACTTAAATTTTGTAGATATCTTAGTATATGAGGCCGGTCGTGGCGCAGTGTGACAGCGTCTGACTGTAAACGCGACCGGTTGTGGGTTCGATCCCCACTCGAGGGAGCGATTATATTTAAATTATTTTCACTTCCTCGCTTTGGTAAAGAAAAAGTGCGACGTTGAGTTCCATCAACACTCAATGTCTCAACTTCGGTGGAAAGCGAAGTACGGAGTGTCTTGACACTAGGTACTTTCTATCTACCCTGCTATGTGGGATAAAGTGTGAAGCTAAAAAAAACCTTAGCATGTATTTCTTGAATTGTCGTAGAAAAGTGGAACGCCCCATTTATGTTTTATATAAATATAGCTTTTACCTACTTAAGGCATTAATGAAACTTAGAACAAAATGTAAACACACCACTAATTGCCATAAAGATTTCTTTTCAAAAAATAATATTATTTAATTTAAAGAATATAGTATAATGATATCTATTTATATAGACTTATATAATCGTTAAATACATATAAGCGATTTAACGATCGCTGCATCGTCACTGTCTGATATCTTCCTTAACGGTATTTTCTTATTGGCTTTAAACTTAGTACTATTACCTTGTTTAGATTTTTGACTATTTTTCCATAGGGTCGCTGCATCTCTTTTTAATTTCAATTTTCACTGATAAAATCCATTAGACAAATCTTCGACTTCAATTAAGTTTGGCGTATAAAATTTAACACGGCAAGCTTACGTTAGGCTAACGTTGGTTATTAAATGACTGATTTCAATTTTTCATTTTGATCTTACATTATCCTATTAAATTTGTTAATTATCCTCCGTAAAAGCATATAATAACTATTACAAAAAATATACATACACATAGGAACTGTAACGTGTATTCTGTCAGATATTAAGGGACTAATTTTTGTTCAAAACTAAGCTATTATCACATTTTATATTTTTTTACAAAAGAATAATAAAGAGCTCAGTACCTTAATTAAACAAATTTATATAAATTAGCTTAAATAGTAGTTATACAAACTTAGGTATAATTATCATCATCATTATTCACTGTAAACCGCTAACATTCATTTCTACAGTTGTCACAGGCAGCACAAATCTCTTATGTTTGGTTGGTGCTTCATGACCAACCGTAGTGTAACCAGATATAGAGGTGTATACTTTTATTGTAGACGTTCTATTTATATGAACGGAACAGTTAATTAAGTAATAACAGTAACAATAGGCTCTTTTTGTTTTATCCCACATATCGAGTAGACAGAAAGTACGGAGTGTCTCTCAACTCAACACTACCTTCCCAGAGCGACAAAGTGAAATTAATTTAAATATAATCACTCCCCCGAATGGGTCTTGAACTCACAACCGATCGCGTTGACAGTCAGGCGCTACTACCAGCCCCATATCATAATATAAGCATAATGATGTTAATAATAACGATATTTTGAATAATGGAATAATAATTAATTTATAATATTTATTTTTTGTTTTAGGTAAGTGTTTGCAAACTTCTTTCATTCAACATGCTGACGTTGGGTAAGTTATAAATAAATATTGCTTATCATACTAATTCTGTAAGCAACCTTTTATATAATGAATAAGAAACGTAAAATGTTTTTAAACAAATACGGTTTATTTTGTAATGGATACATGAAATGCATCCATGAAATTAAAGTACTTATAATGATTAAGCCTTAATTCATCTACAAAGAACGTGTTTAAGTTGCAATATAAAAAATGATATTTATTGGAGTTGTACGTAAAAATTAATAGAAATGTACCTTATATGGACGTCGAATTTTCAAGATGATTGATTTGAGAAGATGTTCAATTAAATTATAATTAAAAGAGTAATACTGAAGTAGAAAATGTTTACAATGGTAAGTGACTATTACTGTGGCACAAGAATGATTTTAGGTTAAGAACAAAAATGAACTATTTTTTTTTATATTTCAACTCATAGTAAAGGTAAAAACAAAATAAATAAGAACTTTATTTCAAATTCTAAAGTGCATTTGCCGATGCTCTCGACATAATTACTTGTACATTCTGTGAAGTCTTGTGATTTAAATCAGTTTTCATTTCCCTCAGGTATTGAATTAAAATTTTACTTTAAAATATCAACTCTTAGTTATTTATATTTTCATAAATAATACTTAAGAATCAACTTCTCTTGAATTTGTTTTATTATTTGTTATTGGAAAGATATATTTGCTGACCAGAATAATAAAATTAAATTAATATTTAGTAAAACACCGATATTTGACAAATACAAAGAAATATTGAACGATAAATTTTCTCCTCTTTTTAAACTAAAATAATTGATTAAATGTATAGGCTACTTTTGTACATTATTTTTATACTTACTATTGTTTCAATATCCTTAGCAAATATCGCAATCTGTTGACATAGGTATTTATCAAAGCTTATCACGAGTGACCAGTGAAATAACATGATTAATGAGTTTCAATTAATTATATTATGGTTCACACACGATATGTTACCATAGCTAAATACGTACAATGTACATATATCCCTAGCCCTCAAATGTATTACATTTTGCTCTATTTGTATTGCTAAGTATTAGTCAAACTGTCCACATTCAGAAATATAGTGAAATTTAGGTTGATTAAATAAAAGTAAATAAAAATTGTGGTATGAATTAATTAATTTCATATATTAAATATAATTAAAATCTACATTTTTTGGAGCAGAAATGTCGGTATGGCGATATGTAACCACAGGTGAATTTACTTACCTACTTGATATCCAGAATGCGCTTCTTAATATATTCATTACTAACTTTATTCAGACACGTAACAGCGTGTGATGCAACGTCAAGAGGAGGAATTAAGAATGCATAAGCTGTAATTGAGAAATTAAAGTTTTTAAATCGATATCACGATGATCACTGACTAACGCATAGATACAAAAATTTAAGCTTTCTGGAGTAGACATTTTGTGCGGAAACCAAAAATATAAAAATATACAAAAAAATAACAAAATATACAAAAATAATAAAAAAATCGAAATCGAAGTCTGTTAACATGTCTACAACTGATTTATCAATTTCTTGTTCTTTCTTCTATATTTAGAATGTTGTCTCATTATTATGACGCCAGAATTTGATCTCGTAAAAAAAATATAAGCACACTTAGCTGATTGGAAATATTGCATTTGCTTCGAAAACTACGACTTTTAAGGTCAATGTAATTAATATTGCAAGTAATGATATGTTGGTAGTAGCGTCAGTTCAGTAAGAATGTGTGTGTTTATTAACGAGATAATTTTTTTATGAGCTGATTTATTCTAATTAGCTTAATAACGTCTAATAAATGAGCAGGCTGGCCGGCTAGCTAGCTGGCTGTCTGGCTGGCTGCTTAAAATATTAAATATAGATCTTCAAATGTTTTGAAATATCCGCGATTATCATATAATCTTATATTAACGCTCTAAAGTTGCAATCGACAACTCTTTCGCTTGAAAATTTCTTCTCTAATTAGCTGAATTATAATATTAGATAATGAATTATAAATTAAACTTTTCAACGATGGTACTATACTATTTAATTCTGGGAACAGAAAAAAATAAATATGAGTAGCATTTTTATGACATACGTACGAATTAATAGGTACGCAAGAGAAAATTGTTATTAATATTTCCTTTGGTAGGCATTCGTTTTATATTATAGACATGATCTGTTTGATATTTTAGTTATAATATAGCTATAAATGTCACATACCAAAGATTTATCGTTATTATTTATTTATATGGTAAATATGAACTTAACACAATTGACTAAAAAAATCCAAGTGGCTAACCATAAATACTAAATAGCGTACTTTCATACATAAAACCAAATTCTAAATTAATGCATTCTATGGCTCAGCATCTGTCCCAGGGGAAAAATTTGAAATGATTGGTTAAAATCAAAAAGTCTTAAATATTTTCTACCTTTCTTCTAATTCATTTTACATATGTATAAATTCAATATTCTTCACAAGACTGAAGGCTAAAGAAATTATTTTGTCAAAATGGATGTAACTCTTAAAATACACGCCAGGAATACTTGACTCTACCTATACAAAATTCTGTAAATAAATTGTGATTAAAGTGACATAGCAGCGTAACATTACTAATTAAAAAGTTAATTTTAAAAACTTTGTGACTTACTTTAGCTTGATTTTAACAAAAATAGTTCAAGAATCAGATGACTTTATTAATGTAATAACTCAAAACGGGTCAATATTTGAGTATAGTCATTAAACGCTTGTCGTTAGCCACTATCGGCGGAAAATGGCTTAAAGAACCTAATCGTCACTTCCTTTACACTTCCTGCTAAATGACGCACGCAACTCGCCTGTTTAAGGCTACTAATATAATAATATTAATACAAATGTTACAACCTTTAATATTTTGATTATGCTATTTTTTCCCGATGATACCCGATTGTACTGTATAATAATTAAATGACCTAGCAGTGGAGAAGACTGTAAATTACATTTCATCAGAGGTAAGCCGGTGTAAAAAAATATTAAAAGTGTAGATTCATTCTAGGTGATAATATATATACTTGAGTGCCAAAAAATCGACCCACCTGACTGTATTTTGATTAGCACACGATAGTTAAAAAATAAGTATAATAAAACTGTTTATATTTTATGTTGTGGGACAATAGGTTTCATAAGCTTTATAATTATATATCTTTTACTAAGATAAAAGGAAGGTGATTGACTTGATTCTTTAGATATTCCTATTTTTATAAATTAATTAATAAGTAAGTGAAGCATAAATATTTTTTTTAAAAGTTAATATGTTTTTTTATTTAAACAAAAGTCGTATTCTCTGGTGGATTTAACTTGAGTTGAAGTTTGATTAATCTCTGTGAGAATAGAGACTAAGGAAAATCTAGTAATGGATACTGATTTAGGCTGGCTTTACTAAACGTATCTTAACTAAACATGTTTATTTTAGCCGATCATATAGTACAACGATGCATTGAAGGTGTCTATGGACTGAAAGTTTCAATAAATACCCAGATTTGAGACAATATCGAGCTAATTCAGAGAGAGAAGACTGATTTAAGTTGTTTACTTTATTACAATCACGATATATGACTTGCATTCAGGAGCAAAATCTACACGTCATGATGATCCTGATATAATATTAAATGCACGAAAGACACAAATAGAAAGAGAAATATATTATCAGCCATTAGACCATAATAAACTCCTATGCACCACCATATATCAGCCATTAGACCATAATAAACTCCTATGCACCACCAAGCGTGGTTTCGATTTACCGGTATCGCGCTGATTAATCATTTTGGAAGTGCAATCTTGTTGGCTGTTTAAGGGATGTGGATAAATGTACAAAGAAAGGAAGTGTTTTGGCTCTGGCTTGTAATTATAAACGAGTAACCGCAACTGTATTCCAACTACTCAACGTATTTACTTGAGGTTCCTGTTATGGATTGGCCAGCAAGAAGTCCTGACCTAAATTTAAATGAACATACATGGGAAGAATTAAAAGGAAGAAATAAGAGGCATAATTCCGCCAACACATTTTTTTCTGAAACTTAAAATGGCTATCCTAGAGAATAAAATGTTCAACCCCAAAGGGTCATTGCGGCATTTAAAAGATCAATGATAAAAATAGCAACTGTAGTAAGAGACTGAGAAATAAGTTTTCTTTAGTTCTTCGTTTTATATACGTGTATATAAAACGAAGAACTAAAGAAAACTTTTTTCTCAGTCATAAATTTGAACGGTTCAAACTGTGTTTGCTTTAATTACTTAAAACTGGCTAATTAACGTCAAATAACAATAACTTGCGACGTTTCTTTCATATAAACAAGCACAAACCTCACGTACTAATTACATTTTGATTAAATCGATTTCGTTAAAAGAATCTTTAAAACATTAGCTATGAATTAGCAGCCTAATATCTCTAAACGTAGTTAAGATTATTAGGTAGTCGGTAGTAGTATAATTTTTGTAGGGTGCATTTTTCTAACGAGACAATAGTTTAATTGGACTGTTGCGGCACTTCAGCCCACATGGGCTTTATAAATTCGTGTACTGTATTAATTTGTTCTTTAATAAAAATTGGTCAAAAAATTAGATAGGGGGAAATTATACTAACAGTTTTCAGTCCAGTACATACAAATCTAAACGTTACCAAGTATTAAAAATTTTCAAACAGACAATTCCCTAGTTTCCATCACATTTCACTGAAAAGAATTTATTTTTACTTCGATTCTGCGATGTCATATTTTGTATCAGCGTTATTGTAAAACTAACTTTATAAGTTTGATCTTTTGAGCAGTGAGACTAGTATATTGCAAAATTAAATATGAAGTGTCATCGAAAAGTCAAAGTCATATTAATAAAAAAAAAATAATTATATTAATTACACAGAATATTTTTAAGGCTCTTTTTCAATATTATAAAAGTAAAATGACTATTTTTATTAGTGTTAATTACAGGTTAATTTAAGGTAGTTGACTTGTTTTGCCTCACTTTATCAATATGCTCTTCCATAAGTATTTATTAAAAAAACAATACGATATATATTATATTGCTATCATAACTAAATATACTACAGGTCAAAAAAAAAACAAAATATTATTGCTAGACTTTATTACGTTGAATAGTTCATATCCATATATAGAAACCGGAGCAAATAACAAAATCGTATAAATGAAAGATATTTTTAAACGGTTATTGAACAAACAATTAAATTATTGTAATAAAATTATTTCTTAGTATAGATGTTTACTCGTGTGCACTTTAATAGTCTTTCGAAAACTTATTAAAATTGTATACATAATAACACACTACACTTAAGTAGTCGTCCAATCAATAGGCGTGCTACGTAGTACGTACTATCGATTTTCTAATCTATTTGATTCATCATATCTACCTACGTTTCTAAAAATATTTCAGAAATTTATGGCGTTTTTGTTTAAACTCAATTAAACCTAATTAATTATTATACAAACGTTCTTTTCAATTTTTTGTATACGGAGGAGACTTCTTAAAATCTCAAGTTTTATTTTTACTTATTCCATTTTTGTACCCATTTAAATGAAAATAATAAAAAAATAAAATGATATTTCTATTTTTATATTATTCTTTTTTATTTGCAACAAACACTTTAACTCACTGTCATTGAAAACAAGACTCCTTCATTAAAAATATCACAAACTATACTACAAATGAGATACTAAAGTAGAATGGTAAATTTTATTATGGTCGACACTTCAATAGTTGTGGAATTATTATCTTTAAGTTGGAATATTACTCTTTAAACCGAATTGAAACTACGTTAAAACTAATCTCGCTAAAACTCCAAAATGGCTGGACCGATTTGGCTAATGTTCGTTTTGAAATATTTGTACAAATTCACTTCTATAACTATTTCAAATAGAAGAAAGCTTTAAAAGATAAGAATCTATAAAGAAATTTAACACGTATGATTTGACAACAAACAAACGCTTGCCATATTATTGTAGTGTATAATAAAAAACGGGAGACATTACCATTTAACACCAACTTATATCAGAGTGACCTCCACCTGACAATCTATCATTAAAAGTGGGATGTCATCATGTGCCCTAACATTAAACTCTAAAACCTCGATTGCGCAATGGAACGAAGTTGATCTTGAAGAAGCTGAAAGATACTGTCATCGATACAACGTTCATCAAGAAAGAATACAATAGAAAGAACTCACTTGAGCTCACGTATACCGATTTTAACGGACTTAGCATTGAAGTTTAACCATCTACAATTTCCCAAGCGTTATAAATTTGCGACAACGTTAATGAAAACGCTAGTGCTATATTTTACGTATAAGGTTTTCTCATTTTTTAAATTTTCTGTTAATTTTTAATGAACATTGATTCCTTATTTAATGAAGTTCGCCAGGTCAGCTTGTAGTGAATAAATACAATTTATTTTGTACATCATAGTTTTGTTATTTAAGTTTATGCAAACCAGTTTTTAGATAGGCTGCATTTTTTCCAAGTTAGAACTATTTTTACTAAATACCTATGTTGAAACTAGAATTACCTGATTATGAAAATTGAATATCTAATAAAACTTGACAAAATGCGGCCCTCCAAAGCGTAAAATTCATAGTCCCTTATTTTGATTGGTCAGGCCTATACTAAGTTCAATTAAAAACAGAATAGAGAAAAGCCCGAGTTCCAAATCAGGCAAGTTCGGTATACGAAAATCAAATATGTCAGTTGTAAACATTTTTGAATAGTTTTGACAGAGGGAGTAAAAACACTTTTCAGCTGGGGAAAATGGATTTTAACTGTCATATATACTGATATGTTTAATGATACATAAATTATGTATACATATATTCAACATGAGAAGTGAACTCGCAAGACTTAATTACACAGTACAGAGACGTCCCACTGGGATAGGTGCCAAGATATTCAATTTACACTACACGTTAACTGGACAGTACAGAATACGCATAGATGCGCTTATATGGATTCTGTAGAGCATCTCTACCATCAAAATTCATACACTAGGCAACTTAGAACTCTGCGCTACGTAGACGTACAGTTCATATTAAAACACCACGATATTTTTATATATGCAGAAATTTTGAAATAAATAAAACCAGTGTACCTTTCAGGCATAGGGCTATTTGAAACTTTTAAAATATTTTACCTAAATTCAATTTGCTTACTGTTTCTACTTTTATGTTAAAAATAACATATATTAATTTTTGTGTGTGACAAATTTAGATCGATATGACTTAAAATATTCATAAAATTTAATTACTGCCTTAATAATGTATTCAAACTACATGAACATCTAAAGGAGTTATTTCCCCTTCTATGAATATATTTATTTATTACTCTAGTTTAGAAAATAATATAAAAGATGTCATAAAATACAGAAATAAATACAATCACGATCAATATACTGATTACTCCATCTTTATAAATCTCAATGTGATTCACAGTTAAAGTGCCAATTAAACGTTTTTATAACTTCATACTTGCGTCAGTAAAAATATAGATTTATCTGTAATTTGTATCTGTAATTTGTTTGTTTGCAAATAATAAATGGTAGTTTCTATCACCTTAAATAATAGTTCATTGGTATTATTAGTGCAATTAGAAACTTAACAATTATATAACTAATATCTTTCTTTTATTAATCATTTTTTAGTTGTTTTATTAAGATTTTAATTTTTCAGACAAGTTGTATAGATACAGTTAGGTTAAAACAATTTCGAATTTAATTTATTAATTTTAAATCATTTTCGAAAAAAAAAAATTTAATTGGAGTGCCAATTAAACATTTTTTCATACTTGCGTGAATACAAATGCAAACTTGTAATTTGACTATTTTTGCCACTATAAACGGTAGGCATTTTTTGAAACTATAACAATAAAACTCACATTTAATATGAATATCTATTTATTTACATTAAAAAAGATTCTTTAACTAATTACATTCACATTACAATGTAATCTTTGAATTGATTTCGTGATCATCCTAAAACATATCTGAATTATTATAACATTCTCATCCACGGGCGCAGTTGCAAAATAGATAAATGTTATTAATTATAATACACATACGGCTTCTTAAAATTTACTTAACTTCTCGGTTCCCTTACGCGATGTCTTTGCGGACATGCCATCGTAATAGACACATCGTATACTATTAATCTAAGACTATAATTGAACTCAGGCAGTAATATAGTTTACGTTACTGTAGATATTATAAAATAGGTGTAATTAAAAAAAATTGTAAATAATGTTTCTCTTACGTGAGAAACATTACTCGAACCTTACCAATTTAATATTAGTTAGGAGCTAAATTTTAGTATGATTAAGGAGCTTCAATTGTTAATTTTACGTGGGTAAGTAAGCTATTTATTAAATATAAAGTTGTAGTAACAATGATGAATTATATAATATTTTATAATCTTTTAAGATATGTATTTAATATAATTTATGAGGTGATGCAGATTTAAATGGTTATTTTTTAATAATTATTTTTGTACTATTACATTAATACAATAGGTACATAATCATTTAAATAAGTATTAAAATAAATTCATAAGAATATATTTATGTAATTTATATTTTAAAAATATTGTGTAAATTTACATTATATAGTTATGCTCCATCAAATGTATATTTTTCTTCGCAAAGTTTGTTCGGAATTTCGATATAACAAACAAGCTACCTGGGCTAGAACTACGTTTACCTATTTCTGAGTTTTTGATGAAATGAAAATTGATTAGATAGGTAAATATTTGTCTAAAGAAATGAGAATTGGTACTACAATTTAGTTTAATTTGACACTCTACAACATGCAAATAGAAAATATTAAAAACTTAAAATAAAAATTTAACATAGCTATAATAAAAAACGGCACTGTATAAGCAATAGCGTAGCATCGAGCCTTGTCCTTGCAATGCGGCAAACGTGTAGTGATTGAACTAGCGTTGTTATACCTGTTAGTATTATTAAAAGCATTATTTTAGTTTAATAAATGCGTAACTGAATAATAATTTTTTATCAAATTTTCAATTAAGCAATTTATATATAGAACATTGTCACAACATATGCCAAGTATATTTAAAGAATTGTTTTCAATAAAATCATTTTGGTAAAATTTTATAAACTTTGAAATATCTATGAAATACAAATTTACTAAATATATAAGTGGAGAACCTCAGAGAATCGATACAGGCGTGAGTGATAAATTCGTTAATATTTACATTAGCATGGCAGCATATCTCCGAATACACTGTTTTAACAAATTTTTAGACATTTACACATAATTTCTGTTAAATAAAAGAACCATTTTTTGATCAGGTCTTGAATTCAGGACTCCCCGAATAGCGTGTTTTACAATCATGTGATAGATCCTGCCTTACCTAACCAATTTTTTTTCACACTAGATTATTTCTGTTTTCTTAGTAATTTCGCTATATGCTAAATTTAAATAACACAATACTTCGGATTCTAAGTAAAATATCTTGTCACGAATTCCAGAGAATTCGTGCTCTCAACTATTACCCACTTCTCACTATATTAAAATCGACTTTAATCGATATTTTCTCAGCAAGTAAACGACTTAGCAAGCAGTACTTAAGATTCAGACAGACTTCGTTGACTCAGAAAGTAATTTATCCAGATTTTATTTTCTTTTTGATTTTTTTAATAATTAATCAATTAACATTTGATTAATTTAATGTGAAATGAGACACTGTAAAGAAAATATCATGGTTTCTACCGTTTCAAATAACATTTTTATTTATAGTATTATTAGTATAATTAGAAACTTTAAAATTTAGGTCCTGAGTGTCAAAACAATTCTAAGGAACCATAAGAAGCATTGGATGGTATTTATCTATTTCTATCTTTTTGATCTTGGGAAATTTTTTTACGACACAGTAAGAATTAAACGTCATCATTCTCGTTGTCTACTTTGTCAGTGGAATCGTAAATAAAATCATCTCAAAAAGTTTCCTTGTCAGAAGGCAGTTTCTCCTATAGGTTTTGTTTTCCTTTGGTAATTTTTTCTGCTACTATATCCTTTTTATTACGTCTAAAATGTATTTTGCAATAAGTGCTTACTTTAGAATGAATTGGTCAATCAAGTTTTTATTTGCGCATAATATTTTTTTCAAAGGATACATAAATGATAAATCTAAATAAGATCAAAAGGTAGCATAACATCAGTAAGTCTAAATGTCATCCTGGGTTCACAATTCTTACTTTATTAGATTCACAATCAACATTAGGTTAACTGTTTATACTGTTTTGCAATATAAAAATAGAGATCGCTATTAGAAATAAGGAGAAACAGAAGGGACGAAATTTGATTCGAGGACAAATTTGGTAAGTTAAGGTAACACTCCTGATTCGTGACAGTACGCCATTTTGTATATTTTGTTGTTAGCATCAAAAGAAAGAAATTTAAATATTATTTCTGTAAATAATACATTTGCACACAATCTTTATCACCATAATAATCAATCAATATATACCTATATAAATAATCTATTTCTAGTAATTTGGTGGCTAAATACAACTAGTGCATTATGACTTTTAAAATAAAACAAAAGCGAATCCATTTCATTGAAACTTTTATTGTTGCTTTTTGTATTCTATAATATTAACTTGACATAAATGCAAACATGAAAGCCTTTTAAATTTATTATTTATCGGCTCACAAACTAAGATTCATATTATATTTCGCAAATCCTTTAATTCGTGTTGCTATTTAATTGCTACCTCGTAAATGAAAAGAGAAAGTAGTTGCGTTAATTTAAATTATTCATATACTAAATTCTCCATATATTTTGTTTTCTGAATTCTTATTTCCTTTGGTGACGTTGTATTCTTAAAGTAAATTCGTATAGGTATTAGCAATAAAAAATTCTTTAGTAACCTGTTTATTTTGGTAATTTTTGTTTATCTTTTATTAAATACATTTTAGATAAAATTTAGAAATTTAAGCGTGGATTTTCAAAAAATCAGTAACACAAGACAAGGGAATCTATGTTAACAACTTTTCCCAAATTAGATTAGTTTGTAGAAGTGGGTAAAGTAAAGATAACCTATATACACTTGTTAATTACCTGTGTTCATTAAAATAGATGGTTATTTTTTTAGCTTCATGCTCTTATCCCGCATAGCAGGGTAGACAGAAAGTAAGTACATAGTCAAGACTCCATACTTCGCTTTCCACCGAATTCGAGACATTGTGTGTTGAGTAGTGGAACTTAACGAACACTTTGTCTTTACCAGAGCGAGGAGAAGTGAAAATAATTTAAATATGATAACTTCCCCGAGTGGGAATCGACCCTATAACCGATCGCGTTTACACTCAGACTCTGTCCCACTGCGCGACGACCGGCCTCAGATGGTTATCAGATTTGAATAATTATATAGTACCAAAAATTTAAAACGTGGTCTGGTGTTAGGTAATTGAAGTTGAAACAGAATTGTGAAACAAATTCTGTTGGTAAATTAGTTATACAACTGAATAGACCCAATCCGCTTAAGGATGTAATGTAATTTTATTTCCAGATCTATCAACACCAACAAGAAGACATTCTATAAAGTTTCAGTATTTAATTTATTTATGTAATTTGCTTTTGTTTATTTGATTTTACGCAGAAATTTTTCCTTTTTTTATAATTGAAGTCTTTAAATATTTTTTTCCTGTCGTATATTATCCTAATTTACCAAAACTATAATCCCAAAATGGATCTCAAAAAATCACGAACATTTAAATAGAGCAAAATTTTATCATAAAACAGAGTTCAAACAAAAAGTCCAGAAACTTAATTAATATAATAATGAAATGTAACTGAAATTGTATAATTCATACATCAAAATATTAAAAAAACTCCAATACTTATGACCCAAGAATTTCAATTTTTTATTATGCGAAAGTTATAAGAGCTGCTAGATGCCGAAATGCTGAAATATGTACTGACTAATCGGTAACCCAATCATAAACAAGAAAAAATTAATGTTCGTAACATCAAAAATGACAGATATCCATACAAACATCCAATCCACATTATTATTTATATTTACTAACTTAAATTCTATTATCTCACATTTTTAAAGTTAAAAGTTATACGTCAAAGTAACAAATATTTCTTGTTATGGCATACAGAAAATATTAGTCATTTTACCTCGACAATTGTTCGTCCCTTGAAAATATATAATTTACTAAGTAATCTATACTCTCTTTACTTCTATATTTACTTAAGTAATCTATATTATAATAAGAATACTCTCTGTTTTTAATATTAAAAATCTGTTTTTTACTCATTGCATATGCATGTTTATACGGTACCTATAACAAATTAACATGTTTTTCCAAATTTTTGTTTATCTGTCTGTCTTTTTGATGGTTCCGGCTATATCTGTAAAGACTGATCTGATGTTGATGTGACTGTCACTGCTAGATAGATGCAGTAATAAGAAGTAATTTAGGCTACTTTTATTTTAAGATTATATAATAAAGATCGAAAGATATTAAATTCCATGCGAGTGATGCTGCAGGCACATCTAATATATTTTTGAAGCTTAGCATGCGGAGTGTATCTCGCTTAATAGTAAAATTATTACGTGTAGCAGGAAAATGTCGATTTACCTCGAACGCTTCTGTAAAGATTTAAGCGGTCCAAATTGTGGCTATATGACAGTACCTTACAAATGGAATCAAATCGTGCAAAGCACACAATTAATGCCGTCTGTCGGTACCGGAAGACGCTTCCGTTTGCAATACCGTGCCTTCATTCTGAACGACGTAGTAGTTGTCAAAATTCTATTTCATTCCATTTAAAGAATTCATTGTAAAGAATATATCTGTAAATTTTATTAAGTAAGTACTTACTTACCTAGACAGATTTCATTAGATTTAAAACTATTAGTTGTGTGGTAGATATTACAGGTAGAAGTATTTTTTCAAGACATTAGCATTTTCACATAATGGTACCCGTAGTAATCTAAATAATTTAATTGTGGTCGGATAGCTTAAATTTAAATTTTATTTTTTAATATATTTTCTGCCTACTGTGAAGTTTATATGCCTAAATATTAAAATATAATTTATAAAATATGCCTTGGCTCATGATTATCACGTGGTTAGGACCCATTATCTGTTATTCTCGTATGTAACCCAAGATCTTTTAGAGATTCAGAGCTAACAGTGTTAAGAAGCCTAAACTTGTACCTTTTATATTTGCCATCAGAAAGTAATCTTTTACATTTTATATTTGCTATCAGAATGTATCGACTTGTATATGTGCTTAATAGCCATAAGATAGGGTTTTTTAATATTTATAGTATCACTCATTAACTTTCTGTAGAAATCACCTCATCCCATCCCAGGAAAAGCCGAGGGCGTGTCTTATATTTCTCCCACTTATAGTGAATGAATGTGAATGCCGACCGACCGTGATTTTTGTAACCTTGATAATGAACTCTCAGGGACGCACAACAGTTTACGTATATGATACTTAGAATGCCTTACCAAACAATCTATTATAAGCTAATTTTTTTTGTTTTTTTTCTTCATGCTTTTATCAAGCATAGCGGGGTAGGTAAAAAGTACCTAGTGTCAAGGCTCTCCGTACTTCGCTCTCCTGAATTCAAGACATTGCGTGGTGGAACTTAAAGCCGCACTTTGTCTTACCACAGCTAAGAAGTGAATATAAATTTAATATAATTGATTGAAGATCGAACCCACAACCGATAGCATTTATAGTCAGACGCTGTCCCACAGCACCACGACTAGTTTATTTTTAAATAGATAAGTATTGATATTTTATTAGTGAGACACTATAAACCATTTATTGGTGTCTGAAACCCATCGCATGTCGCAAGTTATTTCAACGTCCGATGAAGTATAAGCATCGCGTATGCAACACGAGACAGTATCAGTCATGATAAATCCGACCAACATCTCATATCAGCCTCAGCGACGCCATGCAACATTATACCACCTTAAATGAATCCGAATACCAAAAAAATGATTTCTTATTCAGATAACAATCAGATTAATAAGCAAATATCTCAACATAGTTATCATATTTTATGTGTTTATATATTCTATTTTACAGCACAAGCGTTTGGATTTCCCAGAAACGACCATATCATAAAATCTTTAACTTTAAAGTATTTCTTACTGACTAATTTGCAAGCAAAGCAAAAAATAAAGCATGTTGCAGAATTAATAAAATATTAGGATATATAATGAAGCAGATTTATTAGCCCCATATTACCCTCCCGATTAAAGCAGCGAATTATTTACATAATTTGAATTTGTTTATCAAATTTAAAATGTTACTATCACCACCTTTCACAATATTTTAAATTCATATTAAGAGTGTTAAAGTTTTATTAACTGAAAAATTTAAATTAATATGTTGAATTATTTATCTAGCTTATGTATTTTTCGTTAAAAACGCTTGAATAATTTATTATAATTAGAATTATGAACGTTACAATAATAGATTATTGTAACGTTCATCTCCCCAAACAATGCTAAAATAAAGCTATTTAAATACTATTATGGCATATGGCATACGTCACGCGGTTAGGACCCATTAACGTCGTGTTCGTAATAACTCATGATCTTTTAGAGATTCAGAGGCAAATGTTAATACCTACCTAGTATCTTTAATATTGATTTAAAATTTTCAGAAGAGATTATAGTAAAAGATTGTAGTATGTTAGATATTCCATTGTAATGACCTCTAACTTTTCCAAGGAAAGCCGAAGATGCGTCTTATTAATTCCTCTGTTATAAGTATCCTTTGCTAGTGGTCATAACAGAAGGGAAAATAGCTTAATAGCCCCTCCCCGCCATATGCCGTGAATTCCGACCGATCGGCGGACCCGACCGACTTCAGAGTGAACCCTATGAGAGACAACGGAACATCGAACGTATATGTTACTTACAATGCCTTTGCAACCGAACAATTATTAGTTATTTATTCCGTCCGTGTAAGGATCACTCAATGAAGTTTATACTTAATATGCTTTTAAATATATATCTCGATACTTAAATTTATTCACGATATTTCTTTACGTACTGTTTACGTTAAAAATATGTTAAGAATATATTATAATTATATATTTGAATTGGTTTGTGAGACTATTATATTTTATATTTTGGTTCGTTAGACCATTATATATCGTATATTGGCTCGTTAGACCAAGGTATGTCATAGATTGGTTCATTAGACCATTGTATATCGTAGATTGGTTTGTCAGAGTATTTTGTCTATTGGCTTGTGAGACCAATGTAAGTTGATGATACGTCGATTGGCCTGCCAGACCAATATTACTTGGCGGTTCGCATATCAGTTCAGACATATAATCACTAGGTGGCCGATTGTGTTATATTCACGCAAAGCACATATGTAAACAGTCGTTTGTCATAACCAACAATTAAACTCGGTTATGCGTTCTATCACTAAACAAGGCGCTAGACAAATAGTCGAACTCCATTACGTACTACAACATTTTGTGACATAATAGTATAGCACTGCAAGTAAGGGGGCAACTAAAACATACTTCGAAACGCGCGAGCCATTCATCCCACACCAGGGGTGAAAACGACATCGAAATAGTTAAATCTAAGTCCGTCGCCGTTCAAGTTTCGCATGTGCAACGTAAGACAGCATCAGAGAAGATACAAGTCGCGGCAACGACACCAAATATCAGTAGGCTGTAAAGCTCACCGAACTCCGACAGTCGCATGTCACAAGTAATATCAACATCCAACCCCGACGGTCGCATGTGGCAAGTTATTTCAACGTCCGACGCCGTTCAAGCATCGTTTACTGCAACGCGAGACAGCAACAGACTCGATACAACCAACCAACATCGCCACAGCAGTTCACCAAAGTCAACTATAGCAGCCTCAGTGACGCCAAGTAACGTTGGGTTGCGCCACCGACATCAGTTATTAGTAAGCTGTAACGCTCAACGAGCCGCAACAGTCGCGTAACGCGAGTACATGACGGATCTTCTATATGTTTAAGAGTATTAAATAAATATAACCATGAAAAGCTTTATTCGTTCAATACATCATATTTCATTAGTTATGATATATTAGTTATTGTTTGCAGTGCTTAGTATAATATTCAAATATTTTATATTACTTAGTAATTGCATATATGTAACTGTTAAAATTTTCATACAACACTACTCAAAGATAGCGGCAGACGCTCTAGAATATTTGTATTACAAATATTTCTTAGAATGTACGTTCTAACCCTTTAATATTCTTAATATAATTATTTTACATTATATATTCATTTAATGTTACTTTTATATTAATAATAGAAAAAATATTCACTTCTAACGTATTATATTTCTATTATTCCAAATTAAATACTCATTATCTTTTAAAGCGTCCTTTTCCGCCCATGAGGCTGGCGCCAATAACCCATTCTTTTTAAAAAAAAATTAATTACAGCATTCTAGGCTCTCAGAATTCATTCAGCCAAAATTATATTTTAAAAATAACATTATTAATTATGTTATTACTATCTACTAGCATTATATAAAATAATATTTGACGTTATTATTAAATTATTTTTATGTATACAATATATTATATATCTACATATTTTTGTATGGTACGTATCGTTACATTGTCTATACGTATTATTGTACCATATTTAATGGCTAAATACTGACGGATAAGCAGTTTAGCAGTCTCCTCACTACATTGGCTTGTAAAATAGACAGCCCTCTCTAGAGGTATTGGTACAATGCACGGTACAGGTGTACTTTGTTCCAATACCTCTAGAGAGTTGCTCTAAACCCTGACATAGGTTAAGTTTAATATTTTATGACTAGCAAATAAAATAAATAAGTAAATAAATAAATATTGTAATATGTAATTATATAACATAGACTGTAATATCTGAACTAAATAAAATTAAATTACTAGAGATACCGATATCTTTTTTGTATACGTAAACAAGTTCGACGCAAACGTTTCTATATCACTAATATTCCCGACAATATAAACAAAAATATAATTTATTTCTAAATGTAATGTAAGTCATAATGTTCTTTGTTGTAAATAATAAAAATTTTAAATAAAATTTTATATTTTTTTAGTTTAATAATATTCTTAAAAGTTTTATTCTTTAACTAATAGTTTTAAACTTGTTGAAATTCATTCAGATTTCATGAATCTGTCAACCTGCCAACCTCGGATGACGTCGTTTTTACTTCAAAAAGATCAAGGTATTCTATATATGTTCTAGATAATATATATACGAGTTCCGATCTCTTTAATACCTTTGAAATATAATTATAATACATGTTGTTAAGAGAGCAATTAATTATTTTTGTATTATTTACATATTTCCTGATATTTTAATAATAAAAAAATTCTTGACATCATTGTGAATCACTATTTTTGTACGAATGCTTCTATTATAATTATAATAATTTACTATTAAATCGTTCACCATATAATAATAATCTGATGTATCAGTGATTTTCTGAATAATTTCAAAACTCTGACGAAAATAAATTAGCATAAAAACTGTATTTTTAATATGACTTTATATTAAGTTGCATAAGATTAAAAATAATATTAACTAAAAATTGCGCAATCGACTTCGGGACAAAAACAGCCGACGGAGTGTCTTGACAATACAAGTACCCTTACTTTAACTATTCTGCTATTTTTGAAACCCCGACATTTCGACCAATTAATAGTAATGTGGCAAAATTTAATTATATTAAACTACCGCCATCTGATTCTTAATTGGGACTATTACAGCCCTGGATTCTTACAGAATAAGCTCATTGTATCTTGCTCTCTAGTGTGATAATTTTAGGACTTCAAAGATATAGAATCCTTATTCCAGATAGTGGAAAGTTTCCAATCATCTTCTCTATTAAAAGAAAAATGATTTTATATTTCAATAGCTTCGTGGATTATTCAAGGAATATGTGTTTTCCTTAGCGAGGATATTAGGTATATTAAACTTGATATACTTGATGAACTTAATGAAAAAAGAAATTAAAATTAAAGTAATAGAGTGTAATTTATACTAAAATATAGTTAAAAACGAATTGCCACATTTTATTTTACAATCTTTTAACGAAAACAAGTCATGAATAATAACTGAGAACTAAGATATTTATTACAGAAAGGAAATCATAAAAGATTGCTCATATAATACTTATACATTATATTTGGAATAAATAAATAAAATTTAGGAATTACAGTCTAGTGAAAATGTTTTAAAAAAATTAAAATACCTCTGATTTTTTCACGAATATTTGTCAGTCTGTGGTCTCTTCAAGTACAACATTCAACAAATAAATATATTTTTGCCATACATTCTATGTAGATATGTACATCGAAATACTTGAACGCTGGTTACTAGATTACTTTTAGCTATGAGTTTTTATGTAAAGAGATTTTTACAAATTTCTGCTACCTAAAGATTGTTTATAAGAACAATCAAAATATTAATAATATTTATCAAATATCTGTCTTATTTACACATTTTAAAATAACAACACATACAATTTTTAGAAAACTTATAAAAGCTTAGTGGGTAGAGCGCTTTGATCGTTCTAAGAGGCATGGATTAGAAATCTACAGTTTAGATTTTTTAATGGTTTCCAAAAAAATATTTTTCAAGCAAATGTGTTTCGTATTGCCAAAAATTAACATAAAGATGGACTTTGCCCCAAGGTGAATTTATGTCCTATTATATAAATATGTGCTCCTATGTGAAAGTGTTATGTAAAAATTGTAGTGCATATACTATTTAAATAATGAATATAATTTCCATATATTCCTGTGTTTAATGTCTTCTGCGCTTATTTCTCTAACTTTTACTTTCATTCAAAATTAACGTTTCTGCGCATATAGATAGGATTTTGTATAATATAAGTAAAAAATGTATTGGAACAGTAACTCGCAAACATATATCGGTTGGACATTTATGTATCCACCACTCAGTCCGCTACTCGTTAATAAATTAATGAATTTGTATGAAACACAGCAACAAAAAAAGTAACTGTACTTTTATATGTATGTACTTGTACTTTACCAGATATTGTAATGTAATAAAATATTTTTCAGTGAAATTATGTATGTATACAGGAACAAAATATTTAGCAAACGTTTAAAAAATACTCTCTAAATATATCTCTTATACTTGTTATATATATATATATATATATATATATATATATATATATATATATATATAATGAATATGGTATTTTACGATTACGTGACCGCGTCCATTATCGCTGACACGTATTACGTAGGTATATAGTTTTATTAATATTTTAAAGTGTCCAGCGGTCATGATTTTATTTTTATAATTTCTTAAAACTATTTTTGTTTCAATGTCATCATGAACGTGAAAATGGCTTAATGGGTCCAATTCAATTCCGATGTCTAGTCTGTGAATTTTATTTTTTGGCCGAGCTGAGCATATCTACAGAATTTTATATATATATATATATATATATATATATATATATATATATATATGGTTGTGTGTGTTTGTGTAAATATTGCTTGTAATAAATAATTCAAATGATGCAGAATACCGCATTGATCAATTATTGAAGTATTGAGCATTATTGCACTGTGTATATTGGGATTGTGGAAATAAAGATCATGCTCAGTGGCGCACAACTGAAGAACCCTGTGTCCCGAAGTAGACGAATAAGGGCGTTATTAAATAGATAACCAAGATAGCCATACATACTAATTTTGGAATCTACAATCAACTGTTGGTATTTTTACACATAATAAATTATATCATGGACTTCAACTTCCGTAAGCCCAAAAGCCCAGTTAAGTTTTTTTTAGCTTTACGCATTTATCCCGCATAACAGAATAGACAGAAAGTACCTAGTATCAAGACACTCCGTAATTCGCTTTCCACTGAATTCGAGACATTGTATGTTGAGTGATGGAACTCAACGCCACACTTTGTCTTACTAGAGCGAGGAAGTGAAAATAATTTAAATATAATCACTCCCCCGAGTGGGGATCGAACCGACAACCGATCGCGTTACAGTCAGACTACGTCAGTTAATTACCGTGAGAAAAAAAGCATTAATTATTAAGAAAAATGTATAAAAGGTACCAACGGCATTTTCACAGTGGTGAGATGAAATTATTTTGAAATGTACGTAAATATACAGACATGTAAGAGTTCGTTGAAAAATACTCTACACTAGTTAGGTTACGTTACACTTTAAATTTTTAATGTTACTTTAGCAGTTAAATATTCATTCAATTATAATTAAAATATATATTTCACAGCGTAATAATATAATAATTTAAAAAGCCACATATTTTGGTTACATTTCGTAGGGTTATTTTTAAGGTAAATCAAAATAAAAATTGCTAATTTTTAAGAATGTTTAATTTTTATTAAAATAAAAATTTTGATTTAATTTATATAAATTAATTTATTTATATAACTGTTCATGTGTTAGTTGTGAATATCAGCATAGTGTATGTGGAACTCACTAATTAATATGAAAGATTGTTGTCACTCGTTAACCTGTTTTTTTATTTTAATAAAGCCTTGTAGGCATTATATAAATTCTAAAAAACTTGGTGTAAAGCAATATCATTTAAAGCCGTAAGTGATGTTGTTTTTGCACTAACAGTCACTAAGCCCTATTTTTAATTACATGCCGTAGAAGAGGCTTTTTGGTTGGAAACTTTAAAAGAATTTAATACTTTTCTTTCTATGTTGGTTTTATTTTTATTTGCATTTTATCTAAATTAAAATTATGAATGTAATGTTTGCATGTTTATGTCTCACAAAACATACTACATTACAACTTTTCACCTAGTATTATATCACTGGTAATATATATGTATATCAAGTCACTAACTTGCATCAATTGGTACTTACTTAAACTATTGGAGTATAAATCTAAGATTCCAGGGCATTACTTATTTTTGAATTAACGAATTTAACAATATTGTCTATATTCTCTTATAAGTAAGTTTATAAAGATTTATGAAGCCAAGGTGAGTGGTACGAGAAGTCGGGGGAAACCTCGATTGACCTTCGAAAACACGGTATCGAAAATACTGGAGGAAGGTCAAAAGTATGACGACCCCCCGAAGATCATGCATGAAGAGGATAATGACTGTGGACGAGGCGAAAGAGGTCGCAGGGATCGTAGCTTTTGGCGCTCCGTGTTCTCTGACTCCCCCGCCAGGTATAAAGCGTGAAACTAAAAAAAAAGTAAGTGTTTAAGAGTCTGCGTGTATGCACTCGCTAGCTTTCTAGGCGGCCTTTCACAGGTTAATAAAAACATAATCTACTTTTGTTAAATTTGAAGTATTGATTTTTATATATGTCGCCGAATTAGAGAAATATTTCTTGGTATTCTACATTTTTTAATGTATTAAAAGAAAGAATTAATCTTTCTTTAAAAGAGGAAAACATTATTGTTTTCCTCTCTTAAAGAAAGATTAATTCTTCAGAAAGCAGGTTTATAGTCACACTCTGTGAAAGGCAAGCAAGCTGCTTCTACGTAAAGATGATCATATATAAATTTGAATACTTCGAATGGAAGAAAAGTTCAGTTATTTTTTTTATGATATTTAAAGCGTCTAAGAGGAATTTCCGCCCACAGAAACTGGTCTGTCAGTATGAAATATTTATTTTTAATCATATTCTGTGTGACGTATATAAAAATGAATACATCGAATTTAACAAAAGTAAGTTGTGTTTTATCTACCTTTTCTACCTCTACTTGTGAACGGGATGCCGAGACAAGCTTGCGAGTATGCGCACCCTCTTAAACACTTATAAGAGAGTCTATAGTGTAAAATTCCTTACTTCAAAAATAATTAACATCAGGTGGCTCTGGGATCTTACCATTTGTAGCACTATATTCAAATTTAATTAGGTGGCACAATTATGACAAAAATGATCCGCCAAATATCTGATGATGTGTTCCGGATGTATGCCAGTTTTTCCTATTCTCATCCATCCTTTCGCTCATCTCCTTTTACTTCTATCTCAAGGCTGGCAATGCATCTACAATTCTAATGTCGTGGATGTCCATGGGTGAAGGTGACCACTTACCATCAGGTGGCCCTTCTGCTCGTGTGCCTCTTATAATGGTTAACAACTTTTGGTGATAAATTGGTAAAATATCATTTTTTTCAATAATGTATGACCATTCACGATCGTTTAATGAAAGAGATTGCTATTTACTTTATACTATTTTTTGTGTGGTTTTCATACTATATATATATATATATATATATATATATATATATATATATATATATATATATATACATACATATATATCAATTTCGAAGGTTTTCGTTTTAAAGCATTTGTTACTAAATGGTTTAACTTTATTCTGGCACGAGGTATGTCTAGTGCTTGATCACATTCTCTTGGTCGCTAGGGAGATAACCGTAAAACTGCCGTGTTAAAGCCTCACCTTCGCCTCTGGTAGTAATTTACATTTTTATTTATACACTTATTGCCATCATTGAGCTCTCTTCAAACAAAATTATTGCTATTTTGTTAAATTTAGAATTTTAATATATAATTTATTTAACTTTTTTATAATTTTCATATCAAAACGTCAAATTACTCGTCCTTTCAATTGAAATTTTTAATAGATATATTAATATCTATACTTTAAGAGATTTAAGTTCAGATATTAAGATATTAAGATATTAAGTTACGGTACAGTATGTTGTAATTGTGTTACATATAAGTTACCTGTGCCTTTTAAAAGAAGACAGGATAGTGTAATTCAGAAAAGTTCATACGTTTACACTACAATATGCATACACTAAGTATATTAAATTTAAAAGGTACGTATATGGAGAAACTTAGAAACGTCTAAATAACTACTACTAATTTCAAATTCGTTTCCTTAAACTTTGCTTGTTTATAATAAACAACAGATAAAATGCGATGAATATTGAAAATACTAGCAAATTGAAGTGGATAATTTGCTAGTACCTTAACTCGCTGTATTTGAATATTTTAATTCAATTTCTATATTTGATTTTTGTAGTTATACCAATTTAATTGAATAATTCTTAAATAATAATTATGACTTACACATTATAATTATACTAATTGTTAACCAAGTCTTCTATTGCATGTGTTGAATAAAACTTACGTGCGGTTGTTCAGAACTTAGGTGCATATGGATTTGTTGAATACATTTAGCGAAGATAATTTCTTCTCTTCACTAGTTAATGGTTCCTAGGGTCATTACTACACGATTAAATGTTGAATACATTTGTATTCAACACCTAATTTGTAGTAATTAACCTATGAAGTGTACATGTGTCATGTGTGATAAACTCATTCTCCCCGCTCGCTGCTACCCATCGGTCAAGAATCAGTCCTGACGCGTACTGACTTTACTGCAATTAAATATCCGCAAATTTGTAAGTAAACTGGTCGCACGTATCATCGTGTCACGTGTTTACTTACAAAAATATAATTACGAGTATTCTTCACGAGTTTTTTCAATGCAAACTAGCTGGTGATACTTTTAAACTTAGCCAATAAAATTTATTCAAAACCTTATATCAACCATACTTTAAGTAGTTAGTAGTAGTTTAAGTAGTTAGTACATGGGTACTTTTAAAATCCACTGATTCTCATACGCATCATTACGGATTTTCCAATGGGAATGACATGTCTTACAGCGGTAAATAGTAGTATTAGTACCCACCAGTTTCCTAAATATCTACGTTTAAATAATCATAACATACCGTTGCTTTATTGCGTTGTAAAAACAAAACAAACACACCTTCCAACTTATATTGGTTTGGATAAATAAAATGAAGTTAGAACAATAACAGTAATAAGTAAAACTTAAATTAATTACACCAGTAAAAATCTTTAATCTTTGAGTTGAGTTTTTAATCGTGAGTTCATAAGTCAGTGAGTCGATGCCTTGAAGATTCGATAACATTGTTAAAGGTGCTGGCGGCCGAGTAGAAGAGGCTCAAGCCTCGCGTTGTCGCGCGTCGAGTCGTAGCTCGGAGGCTCTTTGTGCGGATTGTTGAGGGCGCGCGGGTGAAAGGCAAGAATGCGGCGTGCGTGAGGGCGCGGCGTGCGGGCGGGCGGACGGTCGGGAGCGCGAGAAGGGCGCGCGGAGCGCGGGGCGCGCGGGGCTCAGCGCGGTGGGGGATGCGTCGTTGCGGGCGCGGGCGCGGGCCGGCGCGGCTTGGCGCGTGCCGCAGTAGCGTGGAGGTGCCGTGGCCGCTCGCCTGCCACGCCGACACAGCCGTCGCCGACGAGCGCGGTTGACCGCGTGTTTGGCGCCGTGGTGGTCCCCGAGCGCTCAGTGCCAAACGGACAGGTTCACCAGTTCAGTGCCACTTTTGGAGTTTCGAACGACTCGCTTCTAAGCCAGCATTCGTTATTGCGCCTCCCACTGCCCGCCTTCCGCTTATTGTTACGAAACTCTGTCTTGTTCTAAAGCTCACTTGCTATTGTTTCTGCAATGCGAATTTACTAAAACTTAGTATGATGAGCCACATAACGATTATTTAAATATAACCAAATCGTAGAGATTTTTGCGGGGGAGGCGCTACGGTTCTTTAAAGAATATATAGAGCTGCTCAATCTCGCGGTGAAACTTCCGCTAAACTACGACAAGCTTAACATGCAATACCTTATTTTGTAAACGATTTTTTAAAAATTAAATTGAATGTGTTATCGCTTGAAATACCGCCAAGTTATCGGTATAAAATCTGACCAATGATAATAAATAAGCACTTAAAATAAAAAATAGTTGTTTGTTATTTTAAACGAGTTATAAATATAATAATAGTTTTAGTCAAATTTGGAACTCACTGTTTAATGTTAAAAAGTCAACATTTATTAACGTTTCTTGTTAATTTTCATTACAAACACTTTTTAAAACTAATAGCTTTACGCTTTATCCCTCAGGGTAACATAAAAAGTAAAAATTGTATAGCTTAATGATAATATTGTATATTGGCTTTCTAAATTTTTACACGTCTATATAAAATATTGTTATTACAGGTAGGTACATAAACTTTAATTTCTATTATGATATTTTCTAGGGTTTTGTAATCAAAGATTAGCGGCATTCGTGTGTATTATTGAATGTTGTTAGATCAAAATCCAACAGGCAGTGACTTTGTGGTGTGTTCATATAATATTTTATATTACCTTACGTTCCCTAAAAACGTCTTTATTTTGAGGCTATGAGCTCACTTATAATAACCACGGATTAAAGATGAGCTGTGTAACTTGTTATTTGCAAATATAGCAGCACAACAGAATCTCACAGACAATCACAGACAATCGAATCTGCAAATTAATGTAAGAAACATATTCATTAGTAATAAAAAGCTTCACGAAGAAAAATCACAACGTTAGAGCACTTGCTTTATATATTTTTCAGTTTGATATTTAAGAATTCCAAATACGTATTATTTTTTTAGTATTACAGAAAAGATTAATGAAATGTTTCGATGTATACTTATATGGAAAAATATTTTTTTATTGTCATATTATAGTTTATTTTTTTATTATTGCTAAGAAATTCTTGATAATTTAATTTTAATTAATATTAATATTCAAATTACAAAGATTTTTAATTATTTATATGCCAATGAATGTTACACAGAATACAAATACTGAAATGACAATATGAATTAAATTCGTTTTGAGAATTGTAATAACTTGTATATGAAATTAGTTGCATTTATATAAAGAATTGTAATATAATGTAGCTTTATTTCATGTTTATAATAGCCATCAATTTAAAAATAAAATAAATATAGCTAATTTTGACTTGAAAATTTCTTTGCAAACAGCTTACGTAAAATGTTAAAAGCAAAAAGAGCCCAAGCTCTGTGGTGCAGTTTTCGTCTTTCTACTACCGCTTCCTTTTAGAAACATAATGTCTCTTTGATAAAAAAAGCATGCTTGGATTATTTTTTGCATAGTCGTTTAATTTAAAAAAGAAACGCGTAAACCCATTTTATTAGTGCTAATAATATTCGATGTTATTTGAATATTTTCGGAAAAACAAATTTAATATGATTAATATGTTATTGATGCTATAATAGGACTACATAAGGAATAGCAAAAGGAAAACTGTGTACCTTACGTACATAGTCTGATATTATAGTAGGTATACTTTGTCTTATAAAACTTAATCATATATGCAACATATTATGGTATACTATAATGCATATCGAATTAATTTTTTAGTAATATAATGTTATTGTTTTACAGCGAATATTTAAACCCTCATATCTCAGACAATCTATTTACAAAGTATATACTTCTCCTTCTACTTTCGCAATTCCTCATGCACTTCTGTATCTTCTACAACCGTATTTTCTGGCTGTTGATATAGTTATACAAAAATAATCAGCTAGTTAGAGAAAATAGTTAATTTAAAAGTAAAATAACTAAATTAATAATTCACTTTTATTGTGAAGTGAAGGACCTGTTAACAAAGATTTCAAAATCCCCAAAGTCTACATCGAAATTTGCGGTATTCCTATTCTGATTGTAGATATAAGATTAATACACTTTGCCAAATTAGATTAAAGTATTTTCTATTTATTTTAATTTTTGATATGATTAATCTATTTTTTTGTATGAAAACTATTTATATGTTACTCAACGGCATTGTAACATTAAATATTTGTAAGAAATGCAATTTGTAAGAAATTCATAAGAATAAAATGTATATTGGATTTTAAAATCAATTATTCAATTTACAAATGCAGTACGTGCAGTAAGCTTATTTCAAATTTACCATTGTTATTATTTGTCATATATTTGGCAGTATGAACCTATTAAAAATAAAATCAACATTTTACAGTTATAAATAAAATCAACATATTACAGCTATAACATTAAAGAATAATTTGAATCATTGTAGAGTAATACTAATAGGATACAAGCAATACTATTATTTTATAGATATTTGTCGATCTTCTTCAAAGTCTCAAGGTACTACTAATGATTATATATATATATATATATATATATATATATGTGTGTGTGTGTGTGTGTGTGGGTGGGTGTTTGTGGGGTGATTGTATAAGCATATGCGAGAGCGAAATGCTCTACCACAGGATATACAAGTGAATTTAGTTAAAAGGATAACTGAGCTTCCAAGATGTTGTTGATATCTATTGTCGGTAAACTTTGGCTTTGAATCAAGATGCTTTACGAAAATGGGGACCTTCTAGCACACCCCTCCGCCACTTCAAGCGACGTACGACACGTTTTTCCCAGTCATGGTCAATTCCGAAAGCAGCCATATTACGCTTGACGCAATCTTTAAAGCGTAGCAATGGTCTCTCAACACCTCTTTTTGCATCTGCTATTGTACCAAGTCCTTACGTCGTAGTAGTCGTGAGGATTCCATTCTATGCACATGCATTCTACAGCCACAGTAAACGTCTTTGCTTTAATGGCGCGGTTAAGCTAGGCAGCTGTGCAATCTCTAAATCTCTCTTGTTTGTAACTCTGTCTTTCCATGATATATCTAGGATCTTTCGTAAGCATCATATATAGTAAGAGTTTATGTGACGTTCTTGCTTCGCGTCTAATGTCCAGGTCAGGTTAAATGTATATTTAAGTATAATAGATGTATTTTTGTGGCAATTCAAGTAGTTTACCAACCAACTTCGAGTAGTTGGAAATAATGTAAGATGAAAAACACTAAGACTAAGATTTGTCCAAGTCTTTTATATTACCTTATTTATAAAGTTGATACTTAACTAATTTGATACATAACGGTTGTAATTATAATAACATAGATTGCAGACGATTTTATTTGCGGCCTATCTCTAAATGGAGCTCAATTAGTTAAATCTAAGTTTTCAAAGCGAATCTCTGCACCGATTCAATTTCCGCACATGGAATGGTCTTTTTTACGATAATTTCCGTCCCAAACGTTTTAACTACATTAATGTGTTGACAAGAGCGTCGTGTCTCTTATAGCAGCTACTTGTTATATGTTACATTTATATACTCATGACTTCTAAAGTAACATTTAATCATTAATTTTCAATATCTACTTATTTTATATCTAAACCAAAACTCATTGTTTAGTTTACGTGAATATGCCACTTTGTCATGGATAAAGCAAGCCTTAGTTAAATCTATACCTGCATTGTTAAATATTGGTCCTCGCGTTGTTTGTTTAAGCAAAACGGATATTGATAGAAAATTGCAATTTTTGAATTGAAATGGATAATTTGACAGTGTTACAGTGAATCATTAATTTTTTCTCTCACATTTCTCTATCTTACATTTCCCTCAACTGAACATTATACGACCTTCTGTGACGTTTCTATACAGCGAAGATTTTTTTGGGTATAATTTACGGAGTAACATGATGAGCATGCCAAATCTTAAGTTCTAGTTTGTGAAGGAATAGAGTTGGTGCAATTATACTGTTTTTTTTTAATTCTATTAGGTTACTATGTACTTCACCCGAATTGGAAACTGTATTCATAGAAAGATATGTTTGTGGTTCACCAGATAGCTAAAATGCACTGATTAAGCGCACTAATCTGGTCGTTAGTTATTTGCTAAAATTGATATTTTATACAGTCATGAATCTTCTTTAAAATTGCGATTGAGAATATCCATTATAAATAATAAATAAAAATAAAAATATTGAAATATGGAATATTAAAGATTTTGGCTAGCAATAGATTTAAGAATAAAGTAACCTAAGTCACTCCTTGCATCAAAATGGTTATTCCATTTTCAATGTCAAGTCTTTCCAGAGATTAACCAGAACATACAGACTGACAGACAGACAAAATTGTAAAAAAAAAATAGATTTTTAAAATATTACTAAGAAATACTCCTATAATTAGATTATAACTTTAATTATTTTATTATACTAAAATTTTATATTTTTTTTTATGTTATATAAACTAGCTTAGCGCCTCTTATTTTATCGCCGTGAGATAGTGGTTTAAAAAAATGAATAAATTAGTCTACATTGAAAACTAAACTTTCAGCCAACAAGAAACAAGAAAACTATTATTTTATAGCAATCGAACAAAAAAGTTAAATTGATATAACTTTTCTATTTATGAATCGATTTCCATGCGTTCAATATCCGACTGCGTCGAAATTCTTATATATTAGCTATTTACACTATACTACACTGCGTCCAATATTTAGATTTTTCAAAAATATTTTTAATGTATGTCACACTTATAAAAAAATAACACTTTAAAAGTAGTAAAATATTAAGTTAATGAATAACATTCCCAGATAGGTTATTTGGGCCATTAGATTATTTCTTAGAAATCATTTTTCCTTATTCCTTAGAAGTAATCTTTGGATGTTTTTGTAAAAAATTTCTCAACACAGATACTAACAAAAAAATAAATTATAACAAATATAAAAATCACCTTGACAGCTAAGTCACAAGTTCGACACAGCCGGATGTCGAACGGTTTGACTTAGCTGTCAGAGAGTTTGGACAATTTTCAAGAAATGCACATTTGAATTCTGAAAAAAAATTAAGTTTTTATATACATTTTTCTTAAATGTTTTATATTCCTTTTTTAAAATATATCTTATATGATAATAGATATCTGTATATGACAACATTTTTTTCAATTTGTTTTATAGAAATAAAATTTGTAATATAGAAATAAAAGCAATCGTGCTATAGATGGCGACAATTTCCCTTAATGTTCCGAAAGTATGTTGCCATTTACGTAATTTGTTAAGGACACTGTGTTGTTAAGAGAGTTAAAAGTTACCTGCATTTAACTATAACTATTTTCGTGCCGTGTTTGGCATTTACTAAAATACCAAATGTCACAAACAGATGATCAATATCCACTAACACCTGTTGTGCTGTAAAAAGATTTGGTGACCCTAATATCACTATCAAACATCATATTTTATTAATGCAATACATTAATAAAATATAATGCTATAAACTTGTATTGGAAGAGTAGTTGGATTTATAGAACGAAAAAAAATATTTTTTCCACATACTTAGTAAATTAGATTAAAACTTTGGATAGGAATTATTTAATATATACTAGCAGGTTCTAGCAAAGCAGCTTGTGTTTACGTATACTTTATGACCTTTGCTACAGAAATCATACTTGTTAATTGTTTATATCGAAAATTGGAGTAAAATTACAATGCCCATTTTTTGCATTTCCATTTTTACTATACTGTGAATGATCTCTCAGTATAGGTGTGGTGTACGTCAATAATGGCTTATAAGCCTCTACAGCAGATGTTCTAGACTTTTACTTAACACGTCAAGACAAGACATATCATGTCTATTTTCCGTTCAAATTAAATACTTTTTATATGTCAATGAAATAGAATTTTTAATTGTCATAGAAAGTATTTTTCCATCTCACTAAATAGTTATGTAATGTTTTCGATAAGACGGCTTAATTCCTTGTAGTTTAGAGCTGGTTTATTGCAGTTTTACATCAGATGTACCACGTGAGGTACCATTTACGTGAATCATACTTTTGCTTACTTTTCTTTTAAGTATTCATACATGAAAAAGCTCTCTTTTTTTCATTACTAATTTTTTTTGAACGTCATTTTATTTTAGAAACACAGATAATCCAAAATTGTTTAAAGTTGTTTTTATTTCCCAAATAAAAATACGTGACTTTTAAGTTACAATAAATATAACGTAATCTGTTCAATTCGTATAAAATTCAATTATAAAATTTTAAAACTGTAAATTATAGTAGGGCTGCAGTGACAGCAACTGCAATGCGACCAGAAAATTGCTGGCGTGGCAGAAGGATAATAGTAAACATTTGTAGTAAATTTTACTTATTATATCATAAATTTATAAATATTAAAATATGTTATTGAATAAATTCAGTAAGATATTTTAATATTTATTAACCTTAAAATTTTGTGTTTATTTAAAAAAACTTCTAGAGGTCTGCATAACTATTTATAAGACATTTTAAATTTATAGCTATTAATACTCAGCTAGGCTATAATTTATTCTGGAAATCTGATGTAAAATTCTAGTAGTCAGCTTAACCTATCAGAAATATTAGTACTTCGCCTTAGGAAAAGTTGTTCAACATGATGACAATTTTTGTTGAAATAAAATGAACTAGAATTTTAATTACCTGATATAAAACTGTAGCCTTAACTTTAAATACTAATAGTTATTAATAAATATAGCACCTTCAACCTTGACAGCGTCTCCGGATTTTGCGGGAGAGCGAGCTAGAAGAGTTTTGACCTTGGCGAGGAGACCTCGAGAGGAAATCATTAACTTAAAACATAGTGTACATCATTTGTAGTGGGGGACTTGCTTGTCCGGATATTGGCCTATTGGCATCGGGCGGTTACGAAAATGGGACCTCGTATCCACCAGTGGAGACGGTATGAGTAGAGTGCGCGCTTGCAACGACGTGTGTATGTGTGTTACCTACGTGTTTTGGGTCGTTAACGACCGTAATGGCGTCTGCTTTTTCTGATAGAACTTGTCGGGGATCTCCATGATTGTCGAACTGTATCGTAATCTTACGACAAGCAGGCGCTTACCACCAGCGGGTTTGGATGGGTAGTTGCGCTTTCAAAGTAGCTACTAGACAGTTTGCGACAGCGCTCTTTGATGGAGTCTTATTTAATGTCTCTGTGGCGATATACATTACACACGTACCACGGCGCGCCTGTGGCCGTGCATAAGAATTTATTCTGAACGACTTGAAAACGTCTGAGATCCGTGTGTGGGAACACAGCACTGGCACACGTGACAATTGGCCTGATACACGTCATATGCAGATAGATCTTGTTTCTAAGACACATTTTACTTTTCGCGTAGATCAACGGATAGAGTCTACTTAGGACGAAAGCCGCTTTGCAGTAAACGTAATTGATGTGGGATTTGAAGGACAGTTTACTGTCTAAAACTACTCCTAGGTCTGCCAAATGGCAGATTTTTCTATATTGGCGGTATCGTCCGCAAATTGGGCTAGATGGGTACTTGGGACTTTGAGTATATCGTGAGTGTACAATGTGTACAGAAGCGGAGATATATTAGAGCCTTGAGGGATTCCTATACGTTTAGTGGGAGCCTTCGACCCGAAAACTAAATAAGCGGTTTGTGAGATAATCTCGTAGGATGTGCACTAGTCTGTTCGGGAGCTATGCTTGAAATAATTTATCGATTAGGCCATTGTGCCAGACTTTATTGAACGTTTTGGAAATATCTAAGGATATGACTGTTGATGACATTCATTTGGATTTATATAACAAATTCTCCATGAGGCAGTGCACTTGATGGATACTTCAGTGCTGGACTCAAAAGAAAAACTGTTCCGGAGGAATGATGTTTTTGGCCTCTACGATGGCCTGAAGACACGTTCTTATGATACGCTCATAGATTTTTGTCATGGTGCTTAAAAGGCTGATTGGGCGATGACTAGAGTAACTGGATTCCGGTTTTCTAGGTTTTCTAGGTATGCCTATAACAAACGCTTCTTTCCGTTAGGAAGGAAACGAACATTCTTTTAAAAGAGTGTTAGAGATTGCTGCGACGCATAGGGCTTCCTCAACCTATTGCTATAAATAGCTAGGTATTAGCGCAGTGGGCCCTTGTCCACTGCCTCACATTTAAAGTAACCTCGAGAGGTATCTTTAACCACCAAACTTAAAATACCAGAAATAAAAATCTTAAAGATATTAACAACACCTTATTCAAATATATATGCTTTTATATATGATTGATGACAGATGTAATATGTATTGGAAAGATTTTGGGAACGAAAGAAAAGTATCCTCGCAGCTATAGATGGGACTTCGCCTTCTATTTAAGGCCTCGTTACGCCACTGACGTTTAATAATCGTTTACTTTTTTATTTAAACTAAACCAAGAAATAAAAATAATAGTCAAGTAACATAAAATTAACTAAACCTTATTTACCATTCAGTTGAATATATAATTCTTTTCTCTGATATCTGAAAAGCATAAATATAATTCTAATTTTGGAAGTCTTGATTCTATAAAGCATAAATATAATCAATATGCGATTTTACTTGCGATCTCAATTTCATCTCGTAATGAATATCACATGCGGTCTCGTGCCGCATTGAAAAACTTTAAAATATTACGATAAAATTTTTCAGAGACCAGTTTAGTTCGGGTAAAGTTAATATTTATTAATAAATATGTTTTATAGTTATTATACATATTTGATTATTATACTACTTTTGAAATGTTCGACAATTAATTAAAATAAACGGCTAATAGCTTAATAGGAAACCATATATTCATAATCTGTTGGAGTTTTATCTAATATTCTTATTTGTCTTTCATCTATTTTTATGTCTTTCATCTAATGTTCTTATGTAACGAGATTCTTTAGATTTTAGTGTAAACTAATCTGCATTAAACCCTGAAGTTTAAAGTTTGCAAAGTTACAACGAAGTAGTCTCGTTAACTATGTGACCGACTTAAATTTCTTTTAATACTGAAACAGCCTATTTTCTTCAAAATAGTCTTAACACTTATCTAGATTAATTTTAAACAGAAAATTCCTCATATAAATTAAACAAATAATATAAGCAAACTATTAACTCTCTGATTAATAAGATCTAATAACCCCTAGTTATAGTAAACGTTTCACACAATTACTGAAAATGAGTAAAATTTATGACATGTACAGATTATACTAGGTTTCCACATTTGCTTTGTAGGATTTAGTAAATAAAGCAATTTATAGCTGTGTATATCAAATGCTTAGTAATTATATATAAAATATTATTGAGTCGATTTTCCCGTAATAACATATTGCTTATATTTCAAAAACTTTTTTCTATTCTCTGGTTGGTCTTCCATATCTGAAGATCGTGGTCATTGTGAGATGTGAATCTGAAATAGACGAACTCTCCAATAACACCTGTCATTCGTATAGTAACCAATAATATAACTATATCTATATCTATGTAAATATAAAATTAGATGGAACAGGACAAAAACGGTATTCAAAGTATATAGTATTCAAAGTACGATACTTGTACACTATAACTGGTTGCTTGAACCTTAGTGCATACCAATTTGTTTTTTAATCATTTTTATTGTTTTGCAGTTTCACTTACAATTATCCGAATATATAAACCTTAATATACATATATATATATATATATATATATAAATATATATATATATATATATATATATATATATATATATATATATATATATATATATATATATATATATATAGCTTAATATGACAACAAACAATACTTAGCAATTAAAATTATTTCGAGTGTCTATCAAATCCACAGCTATTACAAGTACAGCCAGAAGCTTAATAAGGACGGCTACGGTTTCTTAAACTAATAGGCTTGATTCATATCGAGAATGTGAAGTATCATCAGGTGAAGTGTTGACCTTGTCCCAATTTTAGTGTTCCCATTTCATTAGAAGGTAAAAAAGTATATAAAGGATATTGAAATACCTTAATCCATGTATTGTAATTCTTACTTTCTTCTCATTTGTGTAATCAACGATTAAATGTAAATGAAATAAAGTTACGCTCAATAATATATGGATGCTATAGCCCTGCATGAATATAATAATGTGATGGAATGCCACTTTGTTACGTTAATATTAACAATTTATATACTAAAACCAGTGAATGCCCGCAAATTCGAATCCATTTGAAAAATGTATAAAGATTTGAACGCAGCCGCTACTCGATAGTATAGTGCGTCTCGCCTTTGTGTGGGATAACATTTTCAGATAGTATATTCGTATCCATTTATCTACCATTTATATTGAACCTTAGATTAAAACTAAGACTCCCAGCATATCTTATTATGAATGTAAAAACATATATAATTAAGACATTTTTCTACCCTATATTGAAACTTCGATCAAAAAGTATACTGTCTTTATTATAGGAAGCACAGCAAGTATTATTGAGAGATTTGCTTTAAAAAATCAATAAAATTTGAGGCAAGTAGTGGCGCAATGAGACAGCGACTGACTGTAAACGCGTATGGTTGTGGGTTCGATTAGTTCGATCAGTGATTACAATTTAATTATTGTCACTTCTTTGCTCTGGTAAAACGAAGTTGAGTTCCACCAGTCGATACGCAATGTCTCGAATACGGCGGAAAGCCTGATACTTTCTGTCTACTCTGCTACCCTGCTACGCGGGTAAAAACGTGAAGCTAAAAGTACAATATTAGATATATTACATTAACAACTAAACTTTGAACAAAGTCAAGAAAACAAACATTATTTTTGAACTAAAATAAAAGATACAAAACATTAAGGGAAGATTACTCAAAAACAATTATAAAAACTGCATTTAAATTGGTTAATCCCTTTTCAATATTAGCGTCCATAATCAGAAAAACGTATAAAAAATTCGAAAAATCGTTGTACTGAATTTTTACATTTATAAATGGGGACTAATGTTGCACAAACACTAACAAGTTACATTTACATGACATAATATTACTCCTGTATATTAATATATAGCAAAATGAGTATGTAATATACAATATATTATATACTATATTAATAATACATTATATAATATGTTAATTAAATTAGAGAGTAAGAGTCAAGTCTTGAATTAATAAATTACTTTTTATTTATGACAAAAAATACATTGGATGAATTTAGTAAATTCGCGACTCTTATTCACTATAAGGTCAACAGGTCGTGTTGATTGCGTTGGGCAAAATTAACTATCATATTCACTCAACTGGTATTCTAAAACAATCATATAAAAAGAAAAGTTATTATGTACAGGTTACTAGTATCCTGTACCCTGTATTATATATTTGTAATGTTATCGTATATATTTTACGAAAAAAAAGGATTTTATTACACAAAAAAAAATAGTTATATGTCCCCTCTTACTTTTTTCGTCCTGTTTAATTCTTTTTGTACCACTTAGACGCGCTTTTCTTTTTTTTTTTTTGGAAATTATTTTCGTTCGTTTTTTACTTTGTAAGTAAAATTATATAGATGCTATAAATAGAAAATAAAAATATAATTCTCGCACATCTACATAGTTCAGATTACCTTATCAATCAACTCTTGCTAGGTCCAGTGCAGTAAAAATTGTTATTCACGATCATTAAAACTAGAAGTAACAAAATAAAATTACAATTGAATTTTTAATAAATTATTTTTAGTAAAATTTATAAATTGACAATTAAAGAGAATTAATAAAAGCATGAAATATGCATGAAAAAGCACAGTTTGCACAATTCTATCTTAATTTATTTTTCAAGATAGGAATGTTCCTGCCAAAGATACAAGGACACGCAGTGACGCATTTGTTACAAAAATTTAACCTATATATTCAATTGCGCAACTAGATTATGACCTCCTCTTCAGGGTGCTTCCCTATAAAACTACCCGTACATTACGTACTTCTTTCCAATGTAGCTGTATTTTTCTCGACCGAACTCTTGCCTAACTTGGCTGCTAGCCAATATGAGAACCTTAGGGCAGTCTTTTATAACCTAGATATATACATATTATGTGTATGATATATTGTCACTGAAATTTTAATAGGAAAATTTTCACAACAAATTAGGTGATCACCTTGTGTATACTTATATTTAATTATATTCAATATTTAACTTTATTTCCAAGTTTACTACGACAAGTACTTGACGTCTAGACGTGAAAGAATATAAAATGTATTATATCCGTACCATTTTTTTTATTTTTCTCGTGAAACGATTGCATAACCTAATTCCGTTGAATATAAAATAGAATTTATTTTGGAAAGCCACCGTTACTTAAATATCAGGTCACATTTGGTTACTGAAATAAACAGACAGACACTATCAATAATATTTTTAATTTAACTATTTTAGCAGAAGTGTCAGGTTTAATTTGATATATTTTTATATTTAAATTATTCCTTAATTATTTCAATCGCCAGACGACGACTGACACATTAATTTACGCATGACCTCTGGAAAATGTAAACGGTGGATTCAAAATATATTAATTTAATCTGTGAAAATCTAAGTGACGAATGATTTTAGAGACAACTTCAATAATTATCTTTTTTCACATTATTTTTCTTAAATAACATGATTAATGTAATCAATATTTACTAAAATTAAAAACCATTCTATGTCGTACCACTGAAAGACTTGGGAATTAATAGGATTTTCTTAAACACCCACAGGAATATGATTTATGTTGCGCCCTATTAACTTGGTGGGCAGGCTATACTGCCAATGTTCAGTCTGTTTCTGTCCTCGTCGAGAGCAACGCGTATTTGCTTACGTATAGCCTTGCTCTATTATACAAGTGATAATAGTGTTTAATGTGCTTATACTAAAAATAGTGTTAGAACTGATTTAAATAGTTAATTTTACAGTCAATATATTTAAATTAACTTATACGATTTTTTTAGTTGTCGTGAATTATTAAAAATATGTATTTGTGACTTAAGTATAGGTAATATTATATACGAAAAAATCTACATGTTTTGTTTTAATATTGTTTTATATAAATATTACTAACGTAAAATAATATTAAATTTTTATATTAATAAGATCCCTTATTTTCGCGATTTTACACACGTTAAATGAGACTAATTTAAACGGATTAATCGCGTATGTTTTGGTATTCGAAAAAACTTTTTGGAAACGTGACGTTTCGAACACTTTACAGTAGTTCGTGGTCAAAAGTAGACTGAGGTGACACTTTCTGTAAAACAAAACAGTCAAATGCCACCTCAGTCTACCTGTGACCACGAACTACTGTAAAGTGTTCAAAACGTCAGGTTTTCCATAAATGTATTTTCGAATACCAAAACAAACATAAATTTAAAATAGTTTCATTTAAAGTTTTATAGTTATTATATTTTAATATGATTGATTTATAATATTTTATAAATTAATTTTGAAATAATTAAATAATGTTTTTTTATATTTCAATATGTTAGACGTTTAATAAGAATGGAGTACTTACTGAAGTGCACAGTTTATCCTTTTTTGTGATCAATTTTCGATTATAATTCTTTATATAAATAACCAACGGCAATGTGCTTACATACTATTTTGTATTATTAACGAAAGCTTTACATATAAATATTTTTTAACATTTTAGATAACATGTAAAATATTATAATGGGAAAGTTATATAATAAAGATACGTGTATAATACACGTATTTTTATAATGTGTTTCCTAAAAATAATTCTTTTTTTAATTTCGCGTATCTTTAACTTTAATAACGCCATGAAACAATTTAAGGTCATATTACTTTCAGTTTAGTGTATACAGCCAAGTTGGCAGGTCTTAAAAGGCAAGCTGCGATAGTTGGTTCCTTTTTCTTTAATTCTTAGGTGGTTTATTCAGCCAAAAGTTGGGAAGTTTTCAACTACACTACTTGGTTTGCCAAATCCAAATAAGCGCCTTTATATTGAAATTTTAAAAGATCTATTCATAATTCCTGCCATTAATTAAACCTTAGATAAATTGAACCATTAAAACTAAGATAAGAACTTTTCGTTATGTTTTTTACTATTACTTAATAAAAATAAAACTAACTAAAAAGCAAAATATGTAAACCTTTAAATGATTCATATAAATATTTGAAAGATCTATTGTTCTAGTTGTTTGTATTTATTAGTGCACTCAAATTTATATGTACAAGTATATATAGTAAAAATATACAGTACATATTTGAGAAAATTAAACCGATCAGGTCTTTAAGCTAAGAAACAAGATATAAAATTGTAGTTAACTAAGGATACAATTTAAAATTTGCAATTGAATTGTAATCGACAAATCATTAAGGCTGTATTTAAAGTAAGTATCTCTATATATACGATCATTGGTATACGGTTAAAATGAATTTAAAATATCTCATTTTATATCCCTATTCACCATTAATACAAATTAGTCAGTGTTTCTTATATTACAAAAATAACCTTAGATTTTGTTAAAAAAGAAAGAAACTATCTACTCTAATTAAAAATAAACCATTTTTCAAAATTAATGTACAAAAATTAACAATTACTCATAAGACGCACAGCAACAAAATGTGTCGTATGCACTAGATTGATTGATAGACGCCAAGCAATATTCTGCTTAATAACAGCACAAGCAACACACTATATATATATATATATATATATATATATATATATATATATATATATATATGACTTACAAGTTTTTACCTGTAATTATAATCCTCATACAACTGTTCGTTTAAATGTTTTATTTTTTTTTTGATTTTGTGACACCAAAATATCACTATGAAATATTTCATAACGTTATTTATTCATAAATTCAAATATCGTTATTTTATTGTACATTAATAAATTACTGGCTATATAAAATAAGTAATACACTATAATCTCACCCGTTATATATGAAAAGTAATTTGTATGATACAATGACAGGAACGTCGATCTGGCACCAGCCACGACAGGGCGGGTTATCGATCAATATTTTATTAATGCAACAGCAATCACAATGTTTGTATTTTTTGTCATAATTACTTCACAAAAGAACTAATAATAAACGAACATGGCATGACATTCTTTTTCTTTTCTTTATAATTTTATAATAGGCAAAGATAATTGACTTTAAAAGCTCTATTCTGGACTTTCCGGCTTTAAAGACACACCACGTCTATGTCCGAGATGTTTGAAAGCTAATATCACTAAATACTGATAAACCAAACAGACAAAAATCTGGATTTGTATTCGTATATGTTATATAACGCAATCATGTGCTCAATCTTGATTTATTTGCTTGAAAATTAGTTATAATACCAGAAACAGAAAATATTATATTTTCTATTTAAACTAGTAGTTAACATTTTCTATTGACTAGCTTTATTTAGTATACACAAAATGCGTGTGATATATCGTAACTGATACTCGCCTATCGTTATCATTATTTTTATTATAGAGTATAAAAAATACCTATTATAATAGTAGGATTACATAGTTACCTATTCCAATAATACACAAAAAGTCCAAACTACATTCATTTGAAGTAATCAAAATAAAAACATCATACTTATCCTACATTACTAGTAATAGTTTTACTATATATTATTCAAAAAAATAAGACATAACAAAATAAATTCGCGTGCATATTTATAAATATAAATTCTATTAATAGCATACACCTGAGTAGTTGTTGCGGTGTTAACAATCTACGCCTTGTCAGTTGTCACAAAGCGAATAACCATCATATGTAAGAAACCCTACAAAAATGATAATAGCCACGGAATCCACGTAAGCTAATAATGGCCGTTATTATGGATCAGTTGCTACACGCGATATAGTTATTGATTCATATTTTTTTATATAATTAATATCTCAATGTTACTTTTGTACCTAAATTTAACTCCAAACACCAAACAGATCATTTTCAAGTATCATGATAATGAAATAAGCAATATATAGTGAAATAAACATTTTACTCCACATAAAAACCTGGTCGAAATGTTTCGAAATTACGCTATTACAGAAACGACACCATCGTAAAGCAATCGAGCTGTATTCGACTGTACACTTGATTCCTATTAGTTGGAACCACCACTGATTTTAAGGGAACAATTATATTTAAAATTATTGTCATTTTTTCCTTTCTCTAATCTAGCCTTGTAAGAAAATTACCAAAAACAGTGAAAAGATATCTGAGCTGCATAAAATTTTTTGCATAAGTGACTCGTGGTCACGGGTAGACTCTACCTGTGACTACGTACTGCTGTAAAGAGTACGAAATGTCGGGATTTCAAAGATGTAATATAGGTGATTAATCCATTTAAAATAGTTTTGTTTAAAATATCATCGATTCTGTTTGCTAGATAAAATAAACTTGTTGATAATACATCAAACATGCAAGTTAAGTTTTCTAAGTTAAGGTAACAAAAACAATCAAAAACTAAAAAACGCCTTAAAATTTTATTATTACTGCGTAAAGATGGCTTAACACATTGTGGTAGTGTCAGATTTAAAACACGATTATTATGGATTATATTCTCATTCAAGTTAATGATGAGGTATATTTTATTTCTCCGCTAAACAAAGCACAACGTTAAGTTCCCTCAATCCACACGTGATGTTCGGTTGGACGGACGGATTTCGGACGGAAAGTGGACAACTTATTGTCTTGATATCAGGTTCTCTCTAGTTATTCCAGATAAACGGTTTGAATTGTTAAGTTGAAAATAGATATGTTATTAACGCCATAGTTAATTTAATATTTATGGCTTATTTGTTAATTTTTATTTTAATTACATTTTAATGTACATATGTCTACCTACAATAAAAGCTTTTAATAATTTTCGTAGCAAGAACAAATTTATTGATTACAAGTGTATTAAATAAGTAGTCTTATAGATGATTTAATTATTTAGTTTTAAAGAAGTATAGTTATAAACAGAATATAGTTCAATATAGATTAATTTCTTACAGTTAAGTAATAACAGATATTATATTCCTTTAATCGTTAAAAAGATAACTTTATTCATTCACAGGAAGTAAATAGGGGAGCCACAAATACAACGAATAAAGTAGCAGTGATCTGTTTCCGGCATAATAGACGTTCAATAAGTAGGTAGCGTTAAGTAAGATTTTTTGTTTTTATTTTTAAATTTTTATAACAAATATTGGAAGATCTGGGTAGCGTTTTGTCTAAAATTAACTGGTGCCTTGTATTCTTATAATAAAAATACTTTTTACCGTTTCAATTAAATATTTATCAATTATTTATTAATATAAAATATTTCAATTAGCCTAAAACTTCGTGTGCACCATAATTTATTGTCTCAAGGGCATGACCTAAGGTGACACAGCAAGTGAAAAAAATGTAAAATCCAGACATTTGTAGACTGAAGCAGATCTATACATATATCAGGCGAAATATGTGAAATGTGAAAATGGAGCCTTAAAACCTTTACCGTGTGTTATATAGCTTTAATTGAATTATTAATCTGTTGCAAATGTTCGTATGCACGTAATGTGTCTTAGCTTGTACATTGTGCTATATAAACGTATATAATGAACAATAAGATTTTTGATAATTATAACATGTGATTATAAGTACGTATGTATAGATAATTAAAGTCCACTATTTTTTTATTTTATTTTTCAAAAAATGTTTAGTGTACGTATCCATGATTTAAGCTTTAACTGTCTAGAAGTTTACTTTGACACATTTGACTTAATAACGTACCTACCCAAAAGAATCATACCTTTTAATGATCATCTTTTCATGAAAGAGTTATGAGGGGTGTCGACGTCGACCTATTTTTAAAGTCACGGCAGTTACCTTTGAAACTACATTAAATAATGTACTTCATTGTTAGTTACTCTGGTTTGCGTAACTCGTTTAAAGCAATATGACACATGTTTGTTAATTCTTATAATCATTTCAATTTAGAAAGCTCTTTTATTGTAACTAGCTCTAACTATTCTCGACAAATATTCAGTTATTTTGATAAATTGTAACAATATTACCTTGCAACTAATATTTTACATTATGCTATATAGATCTGAAGGCTAAAATATATTATAAAATCTATTTATTATCTTGGTGAGTCTATCTAATACAAAGTTTTATCATTGAAATGTTTATAAATAATTTAGCCAAGGAGCGAAGCAAAATGCTAAATAAAAATAACTGGCCTTACGCACAAGTTGTTATGTGAAGGTCGTAATACCGCGTGGTCTACATCGATTTTCTATATCTCAGACCCACATTACCAACCACAACCTGTGATCGCTTCAATTTCATTTTATTAAGTGTATCCATGCATATAATAAAAATGTGACTGATCGCCGTCTGCATATGTATGAGAATGACTATCATGGCGGCGTTTATAAATATAATGGAACCCAAAACAATGATTTTTTTCATTTTTGTTTGTTTTTCTGAAAGCGGTCATTTTGGAAATAGTTGAAATCGCTTTGTTTTTTTAACATTTTTAGTGTCTGCTTTATCTGAATAAGTTCATAAATAATAAAAGTTATATGAATGTAAAATATGTTTGTTCGCCAAAAATTCTAAAAAATAAAAAATACGTTTTAAATATTACTGATTACAAATATTATAAACTTTAAATGTAATTTTTACCTTAAGTCTATATGATCAATCATATTATATAGTTTCCTAACATCTGCGGTGACGAGTTTTGTATGTATATAGTTTTACCAAATATAAGGAAATTTAGAGTAAAAATTCAAGAACACCGGAATCTACAAAATTCTTTAAATTAAGTAATTAACATATTATTGGCAAAAAGTTACTAAATTTTTTGAGTCAAAAATTTTAACAACATGAACCACTTTAAGGTCATTACGTAATAGGATAATGAAAACTGTATAAAATTTCTAAGCTGACAACTTTAGTCATTTTGGATTGGAATAAACGTTGAAGGCGATTACTCTCGTATTTCCGTAATTTCGTAACTACTAGTGAGTATCTACATTTTACATAAATAACATGGATAATTGAAAAACAAGCGTATAAAAATATTTTATTCAATATTTATTTAGGATTCTTGAGGCAAAGTAAACTCTTGTAGTTTAATAAACTTGTAACATATATTGCTTTTCAAATTGATCAGGACCATCGTTTATAGGATAATATGGGGAAAAGTCTTATCGTAAAAAAATCAAGTAACTCTCGACAGAATCAATATGAATATAGCGAAGTTAAAAATGTAAAATAATATTATTAGCTTTTAGTGTATATTATAAAATTTTAGATGAATGAATAGATACATAGGCATACTTATTAAATACGCAAGCAATGAAGACAATATTCACAATGTATACTTGACATATGCAAAAAAGTATCAAAAGCGTGCTCCATGGTGAAAAAAGATACTCGAGCTCATTGAATATCATCTGAAGGGCAGAGCAACAAGTGTATAGTCATTCAAGAAAGAGGTTTCTTTTAAACCCTTGTTTAATTAGTTTTATAGATTTAAAAAATAGTTTTCTTCAATAGATTAACCACCTAAAATAAGCTCATAAAATTTAATAATGAAAAGTTCATCATGAAAAGGAAATATGGTGCATTAATAAATTTGAGGTAAAAAAAAACTCTAGTAAACAAAATTCTCCATGAAATATAAGAACAGTTGATATTTTTTTTAGATTATTTAGATGGATTATTTCACATTTAATATTTTTACAAAGGCATTATTAGACTTATAAATAACATAATTATGTACCTCATGAAATATATTTACCATATGTCCTTCTGATAAGACATTATCTACTGAATACACAAGGCTACTACATGAACTATTCAAAATATATCTGACGATATATTGCTGTATTAAGTAGATCATAAAAATTATAACTATGTTTTATTAAATTCAGTTCCTAAATTGTAGTTGCTACCTAGTCCATACTTACAGAAACCTAAAACTTTAAAGGCGATACAATATCGCAGGTTGCAAAATATATATTATTGAAGGTTGCACCTCTAAAATTGTCGCGTTATGATGAAAGGTACTTCCTTCTACGTCGTTCTGGATATAAAAAAATACACATCATTCGTAATTTCTATCGTCACTTTGAATTTTCATGCTAAATGTCAAATATATAATTAACATACAAGTACAATGAAGAATACGAAAATTGAAAACTTTTTCAAAATTTCATATGATTAAAAAATCCAATTTTTATTTACTTCTACACAATCAACTAACATTTTTTACTTCATATAAACAATACACTCAATACAATTTATTACACCACCGCAAAATATACTTCTAATATACTATTATACAGTAACCAAAATAGTGAATCCGTGTTCATGTATCATAGTCTATAGTATCTATCACATAGAGCTCAGAGTTTCAAATCTGATTAATAATTTAAACTAAAAGTGGAGTTTGTTGGCATACGTATTAGTTACTGCCGCTTCGATACCTAGATCAAATTTAGCTATAAGCAATTAACCCAATCAAGTATAGTGATAGACATGGTCTATTCAGAGAATTACAGAAAATTAGTCTAATGTTTTTAAATGTATATTTATTATAGAACCATTTATTGAACTACGAAAATTATTTTACAATTAAATTGAATCTATATATTCGGGAAATTAACTTATCATTTACTTTTGTCACTACTCACATCAAAAAAATGAGTAAAATAAGTAACTTCTATTTCGTTTTTGTCCAATTTAAATTACATAACAAATAGGACAGTATTTATCTCGTAATAATGTGAATGCTATCAGAAATTGTATAAAAAATACTTAAGTACATTGCCATTTATAAAAAAACTTTAGCGTGATAAAATTTTTCTGATGACATATAAAAAATTAAAACCAGGAACACCTGATGCAGAATCATAACAGTCCAAATAAACTATAAAATAAAGGAAAGCGGCGATACTAAAAGTTATTTAGCGTAGTAGACATTTTTGAAAGGTAAACCTATAGGTTACATTTGATGTAATTTCAACTCTCGTTAACAAGAACATTTATTTTCCCCAATTGTGTAACGAATACAGAAATGACAACTAGAAAATTCAATATTACTACCTAGATAGACAGCAGGGGACTATTTTCTTAATCAGTTGATACAAAAAAAAACGAATATAACGTTTTTAAAATTGTTGAGTTTGTTTCCCATTTAATAATTATTTATAAATATTTTATAAATATTTATATATATTATTAATAAATATTTTGCGAGCTTAGTTAAGAAATTCTAAGCTCAATCATTAGGAATTTGCTGAATCAAGTTATACTGTTCTAAGCAATCACCTCGAAAATGACATGTACCTACATATACGTATTTGTTCGTAGATAATGTCTTTTGTTTGATTTTCTGTTAATTTGTAGTTATTATTATTTAATTTAATTATATCTACGGTACAATGTTCGCCGAGTCATTTAGTCTTTAATATTAACTAATATCAAGGATCTATAATTAATAAATATTTTAACCAAATGTTGTAATACTCTGGCTCCAACTCATACGAGTTGAAATAAATTGACAATATTACAATTTTAAAACTTCAAAAACAGACTACATAATTTTTTGGTATGTTATGTACTTGCATTTTAAAATCATATAAAATAATACGTTTATTTTCTTAATATTTTTCATTTTACTTTCCTTATAAAGGGAATAATGGGTTAATTTTATGTTCCTTATAAAGGGAATTATGAGAACTACAATCTAAAACGATAAAGTTTATTTTCTCGATACCTATTAAAGAAATCTTTATAAAATTTAGAGTGAAGGTCTCTGTGCATAATCTATCTGCAATATATGTTTTTCATATTTTTTCAACTTTGTAAATGGTAAATAAAGAGAAGATAAGGGTTTCGAGAGTTAACCTCTGAATAGACACGTATCAAAAAAATATAGTATATTCACTTATTGGTTAACTCGTAGATGTAAAAATTACAAAGAAAATGATTCAGTGGAACACAGTTCAAAAATAATAACCAAGTAGATATTTGTGTATGTATTTGCGGAGTGTGTTATTTTTTATTAATTATTGAGGCCATTGTGGCGCAATGAGACAGAGCCTGACTGTAAACATGGTTGGTTGTGGGTTCGATTTCCGGAAGAAAGCCTGAAGCTCAGATTTCCGAAATAAAGCGTGAAGCTGAATCAACAAACAACGAACAAATCTTTTTAATTTTTTCAGATAATTATAACATATATAAAATTAATTTTCATTTAAAACTTCAATTTTTATAATATTTTGATAGACAATAATGCATTTTATGGATATCATTAGATGACATTAGACTGTACAAATTACAAATTTGCTTAATAATAATACTAAGTTACTATTTTTATTCGATTGTATAATATCCTGTTGATATCCAGCGTCATTGGGTTTTGAGGGAGCCCGAGCTAGAAGAGCTTCGACTTTGGCATGGAGACCTCGAGAGGAAACCATCAACTTAGAACACAGTGTCACAAAAGCGCCACCTGTGAGGCACAAACCTAGGCTTGTGTACACTGTTTGTAGTGAAGGTCTTGAACAGGCCTAATGGTTTCGGGTGGATACGAAACCGGCACCTCGTCTCCACCGGCGGGGACAGTGTGAGTAGCATGTGCGCTTGCGTGGCGTCAGCTTTTTCTTATAGAATGTATCGGGGCCTGCGGGGTCCCCATAGTTGTCGGGCCGTATCGTAATCGCAGGCGCTTATCACTAGGATTTGGATGAGTTCTTTCGAAGTAGCTACTAGAAAGTTTGCTTCAGAGGTCTTTCTAGCTAGCTTTAACCTCCACAGAGACATTAAATCTCTGTAGAGATCTACATTACGCATGTACCACGGCGCGCCCGTGGCTATGCGTAAGAATTTATTCTGAAGGACTTGGAAACGCCTGAGATCCGTGTGTGTGTGCAAACACAACAATGGCATACGTGAAAATTGGCCTAATACACGTCGTATACTTGATTATCGGATCTTGTTTCGAAGACATTTTACTCTTGGCACAGATCAACGGATAGAGTCTACTGAGGACGAAGCCGACTTACGATAGACGAAATCTATGTGGGGCTTGAAGGGCAGTTTACTGTCCAGAACTACTCCTAGGTATTTGGCAGTTTTAGCCGTTGGAATTGATTTGCCTTGCAGTTTGACTGTCGATATTACCATATCTTACATACGACGTAAGAAAAGAACTGAGACGCTTTTCTCAGAGTTGACCTCTATGCGCTATTTGGTAAGCCTTTGCCCCAGACGGTTTGTTGCACGTGGAGACGTTTTACTATATTGACTGTATCGTGGCCACTACCGAAGATTACGGTATTGTAGGGCTAGACGGGTACTTGGCTTTAGGTATATCGTGGCTGTACAACGTGTAAAGCCACGATATAGCGAAGATAGATTGGAGCCTTGTGGGACTCCTGCTCTTATACTTAAAACGTTTAGTATAGAGGGTACCTCCGACCCGATAACGAAATGAGAGGTTTCTGAGATAATCTCGTAGGAAGTGCACTAGCTGTTGTAATCTTAGTAAGATTTATGCAACTGTTACTCTATGTATGCATCATAAGGTAACAGCTTTGTTTAACTTATCATATCATAGTACGAAGTCGCTTCCGTTATCGTTGCGCTTAAATCTTTCGAACTACGTAACGGATTTTAACGGATTTTTATTAATACAATAGGGTGACATATGAAAAAAATTATAAATTTTAACAAAGTTTCTGATGTAAGAGAGAACGCGGGCGTACGCAGCAACTACAATGTAAATAGACATTCATGTATTTCACGGAGGCAAAACTGCAATCGGGTCACTAGTATATAATAATAATGAACACTGCAGAGTGACTCGTCTTGTTTGAGATGGCTCCAAACACATTTAGTGTTCAAACAATTTAATTTCAATCCATTTGAACATATGAAAGTACAAACAATTTAATTTCAATCCATTTGAACATATAACGTGAAAGTTGACCCGTCAATTTAACGGCATATCTTACTTGTTTCGGTTTTGAGGCTTTGCAGATACTATGGGATGTGATATGCTATATTCGAATACTGACATGTATTTGATGCTTTGTTATTTGGAAAACTAGATTTATTCGAACACAGAATCTTAGTATTAAAAAACTTTTATAGATTGAAACAAAATAATTATACAAGTTTTTGTCACTCTTGAAAACGTATTTTAATTAATACTATTTTTAATGTGTTGTTTTTCTGGTGATTTTATATAAGAAATATATATCTCGTTTCATCTTTAAATATTTTTATTTTCAATGGTAAACAAATCATACAAACTGGTTCAGATAAAATTTTTTAAAGGAATATTTTGTTTAATAATTTTCAAATTAAAACTCGTCTAAATAGTAATTGTTTTTTTATAATTCATCAATTTAAGTTTATTCAGATATAACATAAGTAAAACGAGGTCAAAACAATACGAATGAGACTCTACATTGGCATTTGTCAAGTGTTTCAATTGTTTTGCATATTCAGATATCACTGTCGACTGTCTGGAAATAAGGGCAAATGTATTTTACTTGTATTCAATGGTTGCCTCAGAAAAGGATAATTTACAAAGAAATGTATTTAATAACCAGTTATAATAAAATATTGATGGCAAGTTATATGTATAGGTAACAAACAATCATTTTCCAATGTTTATGGCATATGAGGATGGAAATCTTCGATGATTGGTGGATCCAAATTCATACTAAACAAGGCGCTGGCTATCGCTACTCAACAGACTTTCAAACATGGACACGATCAAACGACCATAATGTAAAAATCGATCTATCTTGGAAAGACCTGTCAAATAAAAAAAAATTGCAAAAAAGAGTAGTGACAAATCCTTTTTTTATCTTAACTCTTTTACAGACCGAGTAGAAAATACTTTGTTAGCCAATTTTAAAGCCTTAAATGAAATACATGCCGCACTGCATCAATATTGAATGGAAAGCCTATTGAATTTAAACTACACATAACAATATATTCTTATAAACAGTAATTCAAGCTCAATTAAATTAGAATCTATATTTGTTAGGTTCAAATCCGTAAAAATATAGTCCTGATGTTATTATAGATTATAACCAGTGAAATATACCAAAGTTTTACTACTACTACTACCTTTCTTTATATATATATATATATATATATATATATATATATATATATATATATATATATATATGAAACAATTAAGCAAATTATTATGTAATATGGTGATAAAAGTAGGCTTTAAGTGTAATTAATTAAGATAGTGTACACTTATAAACAACAATTCATAAGTGTACACTACCTTAATTAAATTTAAATAGAGTACATTAACATAATGTGCTTACACCATTTTCAAAATGAGTCGATGTTACAATCAACTGATTTTGAAAGTAGTGCAAGTCCAAAGTGAATATTATTTTGATTAAGTAACTGATAACTTAATAATAATATTAATATTTTATAATAATATTTCAGAATATTGTTTTTAATAAAAAAATAATCTTATGTGTCCTTATAAATGAATCTTCTTCCTGACATTTATTCCAGCCCTAGTAGCTAGGGTCTGCCTTTGTACTTAACCTACTCCACTTCGTACGTTCCTGGGCATCCTTGGTGGTAAGTCCAGTGGCTCTTATATCCAGTTTTACAACATTTAGCCATCGCTTTCTTGGGTGTCCAGGTGGTCTAGCTCCAAAAATAGAAATATTGAGGTATGTTCTTCCTACACAGTTATCAGACCAGCGTGCAACGCGGCCCGATAAGTATATTGGAACCATATCATCAGGCGACGCTCATGAAACTTATCCTTTACGTCACGGAATCTAAAACTACCTCAAATAAATGTGTTACGAATATGGTAAGTCACATCCATATCAGCACCTTCAATTCCTTGACGTGAAGCTCCTGATTATGTTGTAAAGTGCTGATCAATATTCGCTGCCATATAAGATAATTCTCTCGGATTATGCTCTTGTATATCAGTCTCTTGAATTTGGGTAACATCCACACCTGTGACCTAATGCCATTATGTTCAAGCAGCACTAATACGTTCATGGAAATCGTGATCGATGCCACCATGCTCATGTACAATGGATCCTTGAATACTTAACACCTGAATTTATATACTTACCGGCTGATACAGCGCTTATAAGGATGGCGTATTTAACGGCATATTTAACAGCTAGTTTAACCTATATGTCGTTCTCAAACGTACCCTTTCAGAGGTTCGTGAAACCGGGAAGGTAACCGGAAAAGGTTTTATGTCACAAACAGCAGTCCTAACCATTGAAGTGGAATCGCAGTACAAGTCTCTAGTCTAGATCCCTTTGGATCACAACATCCACTAGATGCATTGACGAGACACACAGTCAAAGGACTTCTGCAGGTCTAAAAATGCCAATGCAATGCTCTCCGTTTTTTCCTATAAGTTTCTATCGAAATTCTGAGGGCAAAAATGGCGTCCACATTCTACATTCCGAGACATCACACTCTCGGCCTACAATCGCCTACAATACGCCTAAAATCGATCATGCGCTCAAAGAGTATCGATAACTACCACAATCTTGAACACTGTCCCTGTCTTTATAAATAACAGTAATAAAGAGATACCGCTCTGACGTGGTTTCATTCCTATGATCAGAATGCAGTTAAGAGGTCAGTAAGAGCGTGCACACCAAGACAACCCACTAATTTCCACGCTTCGATAGGAATATCGTCAGTTCCCGCCTTCCAATTCTTTATTGGATGAGTAGAAATCCGAATTTCATCAGATATTATTCGAGAAATAAGTCTATGATCGAGGCAAGACTTAAATTGGAAGACAATTCAAAGCTTTTTGAAGTAGCACTTCCATCTCTCTTTCACAGAGACATGATAATAAAGCAGCCGGTCTTTGATGCAGAGACACCTTGCGATTTTTGTCGCTTTATCCCGAGCAAGTGTCAATTTGCTTTTATATATATATATATATATATATATATATATATATACCACAACATGACCAATTGTAAAACCAAAAGCACAAATTGTACAATACAAGTATCCCGTCCGGTAAGAGCTCAGATATCGCAAACCAAGTAATCCTTTAAGGATTAATTTTGCTTACTTCAATTCAGAGGCACTCGGACAGCAAACAAGATTAGTCTGACACTGAACGTTTCATTATGTACTAAAAATTTAAATGTACTATTTATTTTACATTGCCATCGTAATTAATAACAATAAAGAAGAAAAGGGTGATTTATTTAAGTTTTATTTCATTTAAAATATATTTATTGCAATTTATGATCAGTATATACTTAAGTGAGTTTATATAAATTTCTACCACAAATATTGAACTGAATATATTATATAATTAAAACTTCCTAATAATTTGAAAAACTTTGTGAATGGATCATTAAATTTAATTTTTGCACTTGGTTTCCACTGTTTATTTATTCTGAAAGATATATCCTTCTTTAGATATGTATGTATAATAATATATTGTACAAATAAATAAAATTAAATTGTCTGTTAACCGCTTTTTACACAGTATATACACAGTGTATATACCAAAATACCTTTTTTATAAATATTGGCTCTCTGTCTGTTAGATATTACAGATAATCTCAAATTTTGACGAGACTATCTCTGGCTGATTGCTAAGGAGTTATTTAGACTATATTTATTTCAAAATTATAAAATAAAGACTCAAAGATGTTTAATTTAACGTGACCGTCGCGTTGAGGACATAGCTAGTTTGTAATAACTAGAGTCAAGAGGCAGCACGTTCTTATTATTTTTTTCTTAAATGTGTAACATAGTCTCGAATTGAATTAAGAATATGTACATATACAAATTCCCCTCTAAAAGAAATCTTTAAATGATATATAAGTATGTATGCTATGAGCAGAGGTAATTAGGTACTTACTTGAACTTAGTCAGCGTAAAAGTCGAAGTTCAAGTCCGGAAACAGAATAACATTGAAACTGATACCAAGATCACGTACATACATAAATTATCGTTATAAAATGATTTTATTCCTAATTAACCATTGCTTGTGTGGATGTGTGTACCGTAATATATAAATTTGACCCCGTAAACGACACTATCTTGTAAATATGTATAGTAAGGCTTAATGCTGTGAGTCATTTAATGTTATTTGAACAAAAAAAACATCATTCTTCAGGTGACATATCCTCATGAATGTTTGGATATTTCAATTTATTTAATTTTTGATGCTACCATCATAGATACTTCTACTTGTTCCTATCCTTGTCAAAATGGATACTGCATATGGTATCGTACATACCTACTTCCTACACCCATAGTACACGCTTCGCTAATATGATGTACATACATTCGCAAAGAGTTAGTATAACCTATTTAAAGGTACTTGTTATTTACACAAAGATTTGAAATTTGCTTAATCGTTGCGTATTTTGTTGTCGTCTAACTGTTAAATGTCATATATTAATATATAGATAGTCGAAATACTTATTGTCATATTTCAAATTCTTCTTCATACACCATGAAGTAGAAATTGAAGGATTTCATCAAAATTATTCAAGAGTATGATATTTTCAAACATTGAAAGATAGTTAATATTTTTTATACTGATCTATTAGACATGCATTGAATTAGCAAGTAACAATAAACATTACACTCACTGCACTTCACACGTTAAGGAAACGCGCATTTATACGTCAATAGTAGACCACTAGTGCTGCAAAATGAGTAAACAAAATATACGAGACTTCATATAACAATTAATTGTAATATTTTGACAACAAACGTAACATGTTTAAAATAATTTCTATAATATTTTTCCTCGAAACTTCTTCAAAGTGATTGTTCCTTTTATTTTCTAGCTATATCACGAAACTAACTCAAGGAAGATAGAACATGCTAGTGTTTTATAGGAAATTTTCAAAAAATTTGAATGCCACCAACACTCTCTATGTAGGTTTCTTTTCAAAACCTTGCAATATACATTACTATATACATAAATATATTACGTGATATTTCACAATATTTTATCAGAGGGTTTTATTTCAATTCCATTTAATATGATAAGAACAGATATTTAAAGTACATTAAAAAATAATCGTGAATTTTTGGCTTTTAAATCATACAGTTTTTAGAACTTTATATTCTGACTTTTATATTTTAATTACTGTTCGAATTTCTGTAATTCGTGTAATAACAAAATTACTGAATTATTTTTATATTCACGCATCAAGCGGGGAAGGCGTAAAACCCAGTGCTTCTCAATGGCCTAGATTTAAAATTAAAATTTATTTTGGTAATTTGAATACTATTACAAACTATTGTAAATTATTAAACAAATACTATTTTAAATAATTAATAAGTAAATAACAGACTACTGCAGTGTATACCGTAGTGTGTAGTGTGTTATTTTTTTTTCGAAATATTATAATCATTACATTATAATGAAATGGTTTTTTATTCATTTATTATTTGAACAAATAAAACAGAAAAAAGTGACAAATTATGGAACGAAGTTAAATATCTCATTCCAAAATTGGTGGAAACGTAAAGTGACGTCAGACGACATGGTATTAGATTTATCAACGTCGATATTCACAATTTAATAGTAGTTTTTGTCAGAAAAAATGTTTAAACCTGTATTTCTTTGGGTGATTTCTCGTGTAATCTAGATTTGTAGTGAACCTAGGACAATGACTAAACTTTATTTTGTCATTTACAAATTTCTTTTAAATTCGTTATATAAAGATATTGAACATATCGCAATCATCTAACACCATTGTTTGCGTACTTTCACATCTATTCTAAGATAGGTGAAAATGCTTTACCGAGCGTATTTCTTTCTCTTTCTTTTATTGCACTTACCATGATCTGTGGAACGATTATAATTAAATATGTATATGAAGTGATTGAAGTGTTTAAAATGAAGTGACACGGACGCAACATTTATTCTGATTTCTCTGCTCTGGTAAGACAAACATGCAAAGAAATGTCTTGATTTCGGCCGGCCTGCTACCCATGATGAAGCGCAAAGCTGATTGTTTTTTCAGAACCTCTCAGTACATTATTTTATTCTTAAATATTTAGTAAAAAGGTTATGTTGTTGTTTAAAAGTCATTTTTGTTTTTAGTAAATGAATTGAGGCCGGTCGTGGCCTCGTGGGACAGTGTCTGACTGTAAACGCGATCGGAGAGTGATTATATTTAGAATTATTTTCACTTCCTCGGTCTGGTAAGATAAAGTGCCGCGTTGATTAAAGCGTGCAGCTAAAAAAAATGGATAGCAAAACATAGCAACATCAACTCATTTAAAAATTTAATGAAATATCATATTCCATATACATCGATCTTTATCCATATAAAGTCTTTTTTATGTTCATTAGGATATAATAGTATCTTAATTACCGAATATTCGCAACAACGTTTAAATAAAAATATGCATTTGTAAGACATTTAGCGACCTCCGTTTTGTAATAATAGAAAACATTTTAAGCAAACAATGCATGTATCATATACTTTGTCTTATATACGAGTATACACGATATTTTAGGAGAGAATTATTTTCATGAAAATGAATGCATAACAAACAGATTTTCTAATGTTGTTTTATCTGTATCTAAATGTAGTGTGGATTTTCTTTTCTTTTTATGCTAGTGTCCCAATTTCTTATATTTTTTACTTAAGCTAGCAATATTATTTTGAATATATCTTTAAGAAGTAGCGCTAGGACGTATTTAATATGAAAATACGATATTTTAACTAAGTTTTTGGTTTTTAGGCTTGGATTTCGAAGCATATAATATATAGAACAGGAAGATATTTTAAATTTTATTTAAAAAAGTGATATTGCATTTTTTTAATAGCTTTATGGTATCTACTACTTATAAAAATGTATAATAAAATTATTTTAATAATAATTAAAATATATCATACAAAATAAATTGCGACTGACGACAGAACCGAATGCAAAGGTTAGCAATACGACAGGTTAGGGAGACCTCGATTAACCTTTACAAATAAAGTTACAATTTTATTGGAGGAGGGTCACTTAAAAATCACGAGGAAAGGGCATATATGAAGAGGTTAATGTTTGGACGAGGACAAGAAGAAAGAAGTTTGCAGGAACCTCTCTGACTACCTTGCTAGGGATAAATTGTGCAGCTAAAAATACATTCAACGAATGGCAATAAAAGCTAAATAATAATGGAAATGCTAATGTATGGCTGGTAAAATTATTACTTTATACAATTGGTCAATTGCGTATGCAGCTTATTATATATATATATATATATATATATATATATATATATATATATATATATATATATATATATATATATATATACTCTTGCGCGAAAACATAAGTATATCTCGTATTCTGTGTTTTCTTAAATGTACGTGTTTTTATGGGAATTATTAAGCCCAATTCATACTTATATAGAAAGAATAATGAATGAACATAATATTATAAACACATTTAACACAATAAACACATAAAATTCATATTTTTTTTCATTAAAGATATCTAATAATATTACTTTAGTGAAATAAACTAAATTCGCCGCCTAATAAGTCTACATACGAAGTTATTGTGTATACCCAAGGCTGCTCTAGATTAAGATCTGATCTATAATACTTATTAAGGCTTCTTTAGCACGACACATACTATTAATAAAACTTTTAAGATACGAAGCATAATATAGATAGTCTTTGTAAATTATTATAACTAATTTTCATATATTAAAATTGAATGATTGGAAAGTGAAACATCATCAAATTTTTAAATGCTTTAAACATATCTATTACTGACTAAGTTTATGTATAGCTAAATGAATGCTAAAACTTAAAAAATTTAAAATATTATTAATTTCAAAATTTAAGTGATAAGCGATTCAAAAGATTATTGCACTGGGTACTTAATATAAGTTGACAGTATATTAAAATGTGACTAACCTAATAGTAGATAATTAAACCCACCGCTCACGTTATGTCGTATCGAATTCGGGCAGAAAGTGAAGGGCGGAATGTCTTAACATTAGATTTCCTCTGATTATCCTGTTATTCAGTTAAAGTTAGAGATAAAAAATATATATAATAAATATATAAGCAGAGCGCTATTTCATAAATACTAATCTTTTAAATGCTACGTTAGCTATTTTAAAAATCAATGGCATGTTTTATATTCATTTATTGTCTATGTGGATTTTTACTGAACGTCGTTAAGTTTATTAGATACATTCTAACTTTCATTACGCTGTTCGTCACTTTATTCCTATTATCTATGACGTGCTATAAAATGCATAGTTAGATATTTAACATATTTCGCTACAGGATGTAAATAAATCTCGATTTACATCCGCCGACCACCACGTCGATTGGAGACCATTAATTTCACTTGCTTTAATAAAATACCCTTATATTGTGTTTAATTTCCCTCAAGCATACAGTACGCTCTTTTGAGGCAAATATTATTAATCTACTATTGGTAAATAAAATATTTCTTGTCGTTTCGCGTACATATTATATTTGGTACATATAAAAAACATTATCATATTTATTTTATTATAATTTAATTTAAAAGCAATAGTAGAAAATCATCTCACAATAAAGGCAATCAATCGCTTTCTGTGACCTGAATGTAAATAAACTAAATTTCTAGTATTTGAAAGAGACGAACAAAGAACAGGCGAGCCGAGAGAAGTATGCAAGAAGCGTAACATAGCATAGCCTTTGGCGCTCCCTTCTCCTTGACTACCCTGCTTGGGATAAAGCGTGAAAAACAATAAAAATTAAATTTACAAATTTAATTTCTTATTAAAGATATGGATAGTAACAAGTGTCTTATAAAAAGTATTAAAATTCAAATGTATAATTAAACTTTACGTTTTGAAATACTCATGGAATTAAATCGATTCTGAATCTGATCTATTAAATCTGATATAAATCTGAAATATTATAACAGAACACCTAAATTGCACTAACTGTTGAACAACAAAGCCCGGGCTTGATCATTCTGCATAATTAACAATGCATTCGGCAATAAATTTCCAATATGCATATTAAATATTTTTGAAATTAACAGATGCTTCCGAACGTAACGTTCGCGAGCGATATGAATCAAACGTGGCCAATGTAATAAAAATAAAGCTTAGTTAATATTAACGAGTTACAATAATTCAATTGTGATGTTTAAAATGTACTGTACCAATGAAGGCGTCCAAATTTTTCGACTTAGATAAAAAATTAGCTTAGTTATAGACATTGATGGGACTCTAGTAGCAATGAACGTGTTGGGGTGTTGTTATGGAGGAGTGGTGATGACTATGTGATTGTGGAATGGTGTAAGGAGTCAGGAGGGAGGCTAGCATGGCGGCAGTAGCCGGCCTCTACGGGCTGGGCGACGAGCAGCGTGGTCGACATCGGCGCGGGCAGGCCGCCGCCGAGCGATCTGAATCAAGGGATGACAATACAGAGGCGTAAGTCTTTTATTCTGGTTATTCATTCTTTTAATTATATATATATATATATATATATATATATATATATATATATATATATATATATATATATATATATATATATATATATATATTCCACAGTACTCTTGTTATTATTTTGACGTATATATGACGTATATGAGGCAAAGCGAAAATTGATTATTATTAAATTAATATATCCTTATCTTATTATATTATACTTAGGACAAACTAATGTACGATCTTGTTTCTACAGTAGTTGCAATATGAACAATATATTTACAATTTTAACAATTAATATTGTTATTTTAATACATTATAAAAATATACATTTGGAAAGATGGCTTGTATAAACTTAATCATAAATATTCACATCAACATGTTTAGGAAAATTTTGTTTCCTATGGGTGCACACGAGATCGAGATGTACAATAACTTACTCTGTTATAAATTACTACTGTCAGAATGACAGCTAATTTAAAAATGAAAATTTTTGACTTTTGTGGTGATTTTAATTTTAGTACGAGGATACTTGGGAGAATAAATATAAAAAATTCTCAATATTTAAATTTCAAAAATAATTTGCTTTGCTATGCTGTGCGTTAAGATACGACGTCTTAAGATAATGTAAGTAGAGGATTTTTTAAAAGTAAGTTTTTTAATTGTGTTTCTTTATTAATATTTTTTTACGCGTCGGTATTAGGAAATTAGGTCAAGGTATAATTTCTCTGCTGTTTCCTAATGAATGTCATGAATTTGCGCCACGGAATAAGTTAGTTCCGTTAAGCTGCTAATGCCATGAGAATTTAGACGGCAAAATGTCTTGGAAACGACTTATTAACTTGTAAAGCTAAATAAGTAGTTAAAAGAATAAATATTCTAATATAGACTAATGAAATTTTTAAGACTTTGGTTCATTGAAAATGCTTGATACACGTTTTCGCTGATATTTTTAAATGTTTTCTTATAATAAAAAACCAGTATAATTATCTGTTATAGAAAAGTTTTCGTATTTGTGATATTATATAAAAACTTGAACTACCAAAAATAATTTACTGCTTACAAATTACAAAACAATGTATGTACATTTTGATTAGAACCTTTTTCATTTAGGGTATAATTATGTTATCAAACAATATTCATATAGTAACGGACGTTATGCTCGTATTTTTTAATTTATTACACTTATAATTACTTGTCTTACTTTTTTAATAAAATATCACTATTGTCAAATAATTATTTTTAGAAATAATCTTTGGATTGCAGAAATTTATAAAAATCTCGCTAAAACGCATGGCTTAGCGGTTATATCTTTTGGACGGTAGGGTATCTGGTGGGCAAAAAGTTGTGGATTCGAATTCCACTGCGTTCAAGTTTTTGTAAGTTTTTTCAAAAATGTTTTTTCAAACCTAAGTGTGGAATAACTCTTTAAAATAGTAAAATATGTCATTACTTTTATGTCAAAGACTAATCACTTACAATAAATTGATATTTACAGCATAATGTTATTATTAATGTCAAAAAAATGTAAAAATTAGTGTATAATCGATATTATATAAAACAATACATAATTTAATAGTACTAGATAATTTCAAACAAATCCCAATGTCATATAAATGGCCTCATTTTAATGTAGGTACAAATTAAATTGAGACTTTTATAGTGTACTTTGAACTTACTCTATGAATCATTATTGATAATAGTAAATAATATAAAGCTAATACAAGTTGAGGTAATACTAAGCAACAATATTAGTTGGTAAAAATACTGACGAGATGTTCACAGGGTAGCTGAACATTCAATAATAATAAGATAATAGAATGAAATATCGGGTTATGGTGTCTCAATAAAACTAATTTTGTGCAATATATTAAATTATTACTTTAATCAATAATACTTAAATAATGTTATACATTACTTAAAAAGTCACTTTTCTCAATGTTCGATGTTAGTGAGGCAAATAGAAGAAAGTGTACGAAGGACATTGTTTCAAATTAAAAATTTAGTTGATCTAGAATCGAGTCTATAAAGAAAAAAAATTTAAGCTTAGTTTTTAATTTATTGATGAACGTGAAAATTTTAGCTAATGCAATGCTAATGCAATTATTGCATATTAATGTATAAAAGCATTTAGCTTTTACAAATATTATAGGTAAACATAGTTTTTTTTAAACAGTGACACTATTAAATAATTTATTTCAGGCATCAAAATGATTTCATTGATAGATTCTATCACTTTTTACTGAAAAACGAATTAACACTTTGCTCGTTTTAGATGTCTGTAGATATGTCCCTTACCCTTTGGTAGACTAAGGTACATCAAAATCAAGGGCGTCTTCAGGGACCAGGTGGAGTCAGCTTCAGTAGAGTTTTCTCAAATATAGTAAATATTTTGACAGGTTTGAATTGAGCTTAAATTCTTTGGATTGTACATACGAACTTGGATCGTATCCATACTGCCTTAAACATCAGTTCCAGTCTTAATTCGACACAAATTACCATTGTAAAATTAACAAACAACGATACACCTAACATGACAATACGCTTTATTAGTAGTTGTAACGTTGTAAGACCCCGTGTGTAAATCAATATTTTTCACACGACGCTAAGAAAAACTATATTTGAGCCTAAGAAATTCGGCTTGGTGAAATTCAGTAACTTCTGTTTAAATTAAATTACGATAAATTCAAATTTATATCCAAAGAAAAATATGTAATTTTCCATTATCCTTATATTTTAATGTTCACTTCAGTTTCATAATTAATATCGATGTCAAAATTATTAGATTTTGTAAAAGTTAAGTTCTGATTTTTTAATAATTTATTCATGACAAATAACAATCAACAAATATATTAATAAAAATCAGAAAGATAGACTTATTCCAATTTATTTGAGGAATAAATAATAAATTTGTAATTGAAGATTTGACAGTACTGTCAACTAATACAGTGATTCCCAATAGGGATGATAGGATTTTGATAGCTCACAGCCGCCATTTTGGTTGTTTAACATTTGATATTTGTGTTGTTTTATATTTAGTAATGTTTGCCATTTAATCATAAACGAATTTACGTTATCTCAACTTTTGGAAATTGTCTATCAAAATTCGAGAAATATTGTCTCTACTCAAAAAGCATTTGATGCTAAATATGGTCGTCATGGTGCACCGTCTGAGCTCGCTATAGGTCGCATAATCCAAAAACTGGAAAGTGAATATTCTTTGCACGATAGTAAACCACCAACACGACAACAGACATGCCGTAGTGAAGAAAATATTGCCGCCGTATCAGCCAGTGTCGAAGAAAATCAAAATGTTTCCGTTCCACGACATGCACAAGAATTGGGCTTATCCAGAATGACAACCTGGCGAATTTTACGTATGGATCTTGGCCTACATCCATACAAGATTGTGTTGGTACAAGAACTCAAGCCAGCAGACCATCGATTACGTCGTGAATTTGCTGATTGGGCTTTTCAGGTGAGGCTCACTTTTGGCTCAATGGTTATGTGAACAAACAGAATTGTCGTTACTGGAGTGAGTCAAATCCAAGAGTGGTTCATGAAACACCATTACATCCTGAAAAATTGACTGTTTGGTCGGATTATGGTACGGTGGAATCATGGACGAAGGCCGTACTGTTACAGTCAATGTCGACCGTTATCGTGACATGTTGAACGATTTTTTTTTTCTGAAGTGTATTAAATCGATGCGGACGACATTTATTTTCAACAAGATGGTGCAACATGCCACACTGTGACCGTCACAACGGATTTATTGCGTGATAAGTTTGGTAAGTCGGTTATTTCTCGCAACGGTCCTCACAATTGGCCACCAAGATCATGCGATTTAACACCCTTGGACTATTTTTTGTGGGGGTATGTTAAATCTCAAGTGTATGCCAATAAACCAGCTACGATTCAAGACCTTGAACGCAACATTCGAGCGACTATAGCGGCCATACCAGCCGAAATGCTGCACCGAGTCATCGAAAATTGGACCGATCGTATTCACTAGTACAAAAAAAGTCGTGGCGGTCATTTGAACGATTATTTAAAATTTCCTATTAAATAAAGCCATTGAGCAATTCGAACATATATTACATGTTTTATTTCAATTTCAAAACATGTCGTTCTTAATGGGAAACCCCATATTAGTAAAGTTATATTTTTATTGGAAGTCTGAAGATTTAAATTGGACATGAAAACTTAAAGATCAAATATTACGTTATTTATTTTTGGACTTTATTGCTCTTGCTATAGGTACTATTTTCATTTATCGCCCGTTGACACTGAAACTAGATCCAAAATTATATCGCCTTTACCATATCAACATAAGCTGAAAGTATAGGTTATGTATTATATACAAACATACAAACATATATATACCATGAGAAAAGAAGATGTCCAATACGCTGAACAATACTATTTTGACTCTATTTTCATTTCGTTACAGTATGATGATCTTTTATTTTCGCCTCACAAGGTTCGATTGTAGTTTGTATCCTTACGCATTTTCTCTAAGCAGGTAGATATACAGAACCTAGAGCCGAGATACTCTGTTCTCAATTTTCCACTTCACATTCAAAATATGTTATCTTGAGCGACGGAATTCAACGCCTTTGTGCTTGTCTTTCCCGAGCAAGGAAATGAAAACAGTCTAAAATTAATAATTTTCGGAGAGAATAACAAACTCACGTCCGTCTCGTTTAGTCAGGCACTATCGTTCCCACTGCGCTACAATGGCCAAAGCTTTCAATAATTTTAATTCCTCAGTCTGCTGTAAGTTAAAAGTTTACAACATATTGTTCTTTCTTCGAACAAACGCTACATATTAACAAAATATATAACGGTATATATATACGTATGTATTCGTATGTACCTGTAATATGTTATATAATTTGTACTTAATTTGTGCAGTTTACATATCATATTTATATATCATATCATACATATCATATGATTATTATTTTGCTGCTACTGCTTTATTTGATTATTGCATCTAAATTGTGGAGTAAGCCGTTTTACAATTAAATATTAAGTAAAACATCCGAATATATAAATAAATCCTGACTTGTTTATTTTCTAAGTGGCACAATTATTCCTATGACCTGCTGAGAACACACAGTCGTGTACAGCTTGATGAGCACTTTTTGATGACGAAAGAAAATTAACTAAATGATGTGAAACCAATGGAGTTTGAAGAAAACTGGAAGATTAGACTAATAAAACGCTACCTAAGTATTCAAAATATTAAGTTTGAAATGTTTATGACATACATACGTACTTCACTAGCATCATTGGTTTTAAGAATTTACGTGATTGCGCAAGTATACGTTTGTGCGCCTGGCCTTATTAGGTTATTTAAGCTTACCTATTACGAGCTTACTGACAAAGCATTCCGACTTCGAATATATAGAACGTTTTGAGGTCCAACCGGGACCACATTAAGATTGCTAATCAGAGTTTAAATAGTGTGTGTTGTGGCACTACGTAACGTATACTGTGCAGTACTGGGGACCAAACAAGGAAGAATTCGCAAAGACGAGGAAGCTGCTGCCGCGTCGCTGAGAGAAGTTACATCTTTGTGCTAGTGAAAGGACTTTGGACTGTTAGTATTGTGCAGTGAAAGGTCGGGTAGTGCGTACGAGACACCGCCATACACACGTGAGTACGTATGTACACACCCCTGCCGCTTCACGGCGGAAATATTAGGAGGGATGAGAGACTCACTGATTTTCCCCCCCCCCAAGCGGTCAACTAAAACGTTTTCCAACGAGCTAGACGCGTTTAGAAACTCCGATAGTAACAATAAAAAAGACCAACAAAATGCCGATGACGTAGAGTTAGTTCGATCCTAACCTGCAGATTTTAATATAAATAACGAAACCCGCTCAACACAACGATCTAGGCTAAATTCATTTTGCTCTATTCCCGACGCGACTCTTATTGACGATGATAGGTGAGACGACGGTTTCGAATCCATTTTCAATAAATTAACAATAAAGCGGCCAATGATGCATCCGCGAGCCCTAAGCAGGTAGAGAAACGCCGTAGGGACCCCCCCCCCTCTCCTGATTCTCCTATTTGGTCGCCTGCTCCGAGCCCAGATAACATGTGAAAAGTTAGGACCCCTCCCCCCATCATCATACAAAAGAAAAAGGCTTGGGTCGACGTCTCAAAATGGAGGTCTGCACTGTGACTGACCACAGACAATTAGCTCCACCTTCGAGCCTATGATTTAGGCTATCACTTTTATGCCCTTACCTCGCGAAACGCTCGATGAATACGTAAGGGAAATCAAAGCGCGACCCAATGGACGCTTCGCGATCCCTCACGATCTTAAAATTATAATACGGAAAAATACTGAAAATAAAGCCCACGATACGTAGGATATGCGTCAATCCCAGGATCCCAGACAATTGTAAGAAAATCTGGAGACTGCAAAAACTGGTTCGAACCCGCTTCACGGAGCTCAGAACGGAAAACTGTTTAGCAACGGTCTCGCCATCGCACCTAGCATTCTGGTCGCTGGCCACGACCTTTAAAATAAATAATTCGCGGAAATGCCCCCCTGACACATACGGACGGAACAATACCCTCAGTGACTTAGCAAAAGCGGAAGCTTAGCAGACAGTATAGAATCGCAGTGCTACCATTCCGATTAACCGTGTGATCCGTGGGTGAAACGTGGGCGCCGTTAACACCAGTAGGAAAATCCGTCACACCGGCCTCAATCGTAGAAGTCAAATCGATAATTAAATGCCGTAAGCCTAAAAAAGCTCCAGGATCTGATCGCGCTATAAGCAACATCATTAAAATCCTGCCCGTTATCAGTTAATTTCGCTACTCGTAGCAATCTTCAGTACTCTTCTAAAATGTTTCCTGACCAATGGAAGAAAGTCATTATTATAAGCATCCGCAAACCTGAGAAACCGGAATCCAACCTCACTACTTATCTCCCGATCAGCCTTTTAAGCACTATGGCCAAAATCTATCGTATCATACTTACGCATCTTCAGATCATCGTCGAGGCCATCATTTCCCCCAACTGAGCCCAGCACTAAAGCGCTCATTAAGTGCACTGCCTCACGGAGAACTTGTTATATAAATCCAAATGGATGTCATAAGCGACCATATTCTTAGATATTTCCAAAGCCTTCCATGTACTTCCATGAGATGTTGTCGGTAACTGTTCCGACAAAAAATCCTTTTTTAAGTAAATCCTAATAGATGCCTTCGGATTTATGTTATTTTTATAGTTTATGGCAACGCGAGGAAGCAGGAAGCAAATGATATGCTTCTTAACAGTGCTTTACCCAAGCATTATTGTGACAAGTGTCATAAAGCCTGGGTGAAAGTATAAAAGTCTTTCTCAGTATTTCAGTGACCTAATACTAATGATAAGCTAGATCAAAAACGTGAAATTTAATATCTCTCCATTTTATAATCCTATACCAATCCCAACAGATAGACAGATAAAGATATTTTAAGATATTATTTTGGCATTTTATAATAATAATAAATATTATTAAGAGTTTTTTTTTAATTTCACGCTATATCTATGACAGGGGATAGTATGAGGCAACAGAGCACCAAATGCTACGGTCGGTCCCTGCATACCTCTTTTGCCTTGTCCAGTTTTTGTGAAGAGGTCACATACGCCCCTCGCTAGATACTCGTGCTTTGTACGTGACCTTCCTCCAGTAGCTTTGATATTGTGTTTTTAAAGGTCAACCGAGGTCTACCCCAACCTCTTGTCTCACCTTAGCTTCATAAATCCTTTTTACTATTCTTAAATAACTTATCGTTACGTGCTCAGATGGAGCACGTTCTTCTTCATTCTTACTTTAACATTCTCGCTTAAGCCTGTCATTCTGCGTATCTAAGTCGCGAGCATATAGAGTAATTTTAAGAGGCCAATGAAAACTGCCCATAATTTATTTACAACTTCGGTGGAAATGTTATAAATCTTAAAGTGCATCCGAAAGCTAATATTTTGTGTATATATGCAGTTGTATGAGGGTTCTAACTATTACCAGCTACTTCACTGGCTTTGTGAAATGATTAATATTACTTGTCTGATCGGAGTTTTATATATGTATGTATAATTATTAGTATTTAGATGATATTATAAAGTAAATATTTATATTAAAAGGTCGATCAGTATGTGACCTACGATAATGATTTACGTGAATTTCTGGCTCATATGTCAGTTCGAACGCCGTACCGCTGGACGATTACATTAGTTGAATTCGGATTACTTCTACAGATGTCTTTACCTTTACATAACTTTTTTATGTACGTATTCCTATTATTTATTGCATGTTATTTAAGTTGATACCCACATATTTATATTTATTTAATGCGGTTTGATCTGGCGAGCTATATATCCTCGAGAGACCGAAAAAAATGCACAAAAAATCTCACTCGTTTTGGATTTGCAAGAAATGATTATAATATTGTCATTTTTTTTGTATTTTGTTCAGAAATTATCCTAGTATTATACTTCAATCTACCTTAAAAACATCTCTCTGAAGAATACATCAAAAAAGAAACGCTTAATAAAATAAAAGGCAAACTAAAAATTAACATATTATTATCAAATCATACGTCCTTTGACGTCTATAAAGCTATATACCTTGATTATTAGTTAATTTTTTAACGCACTCTATTTGACAAGTTGTTCATGTCCGTCAATTTAGTAGTAATAATAAATAAAATTATTATATATATATATATATATATATATATATATATATATATATATATAGTCCATATGTGATTTCACCCTTTCATACTCGCCACCATGATCGACATATGGTTTTACTCATTCACATACGACACTATAGTCTACGTGTGGTTTCACTGATGCGCATATGGACCCATGGTCCATTTGAGTTCATGTGCTTACCTGCCGTTTCAAGAGTCCACATTTGAGCTCACATGCCCACACGCCATCTTGGTGCAGTGGAACTGAGCGTTGAAGCGAATGCCGGGCAGCTACCACAATAGATTATGAGTTCAATTCACACAAAGATAATAGAAAGATAACATATAGCTATTTCTTTTCTTGGCGTTCTAACTTAAATCAGAAACATTTTAATTTTTTCCATATCCAATTTCATTTTTTGTTCAATATTTTGTGTACAGCATTGACTTTTCTTCTCTTTTATTATATAGTAGTGGCTCGCTAGTAGCTCCATTGCCATATATATCTATTTTATCCTCTCATCTGTCGTCCCTCGTTCTCCCTGAAATCAAAGACTTTAATAAATTAACTTTTCTCTTTTAAATTTAATTTTCCTCATATATCACAATGTATATTAATGAAACTGATACTTTAAAGATCTAAGCGCACCGACAACTGACGCGACTTCGTTTTATATTATGAAATTATAAAGTATTGTGATATGAAAGATTCCAACAGCTAAATAAAAATTAAATAACTTAAATAAAACTGTTGATATATGATGCACTTTGTAAGATTAAGATTACATAGTACACAGACTATATTAAACTAACTTGAAATTTGTTCGGCCTAATGTTATCTAATGATATCCATAACATACATTGACTGTCAAAGTATTATATTAAACGGAATTGTAAATTAAAATTAGTTCTATATAAATTATAATTTACTGATAAAATCTAAGAGAGGTACTAATTATCGCGCAAATCAGGGTAGTCAGACACAACCAAGTGTCAAGACAAGCCGTTAAGTACTCCGCCCGAAATCGAGACAGTGTGTGTTGAGTGGGAAAACAACTCAACTCAACGCCGTGCTTTATCGTATTGATAAATTTTGAAAATAAGTTTTAAATATCCCAAGCGGAAATCTAGTCCACAACCAATCATGTTTACAAAAAGATGCTGTCCCACTAGGCCATGATGGCCTTAATAATTAATAAAAATATGAAAAACGTTATTTATTATTTTTTTTTATTTTAAAGTTTTTTGTTACAAATAACGGACTTATGGGCGTTATTGAAATTTTACGACTTTTTTTATCATGACGGGTGGAGAGCACCCAGCACTCTGCGAGGAACTCTGAAATATATATGATTTAAAGAAATATAGAAATGTGTGTAAGTTAATAGAGGAGCCCCTTCAAAAGGTCTAATCCGGTGATTGTGGTCTTCTCGCTCTTTGTTGACCACTGGTTGCTCATTTGTTTGGAGTCGCAGCGGATTGGTCAGTAGTTTGCGGACTGCATTCATGTCTCTTTGAGAGATTGCTATTTTTAAGTTGTAATCAACTATATTGGTTAGGAAAGATTCGTTTGCCCCACGGATGAACCCGCCGATTGCGTCTTTTTCGGCGTCAATGTAGTACATACATTCAGCAGTGTGCCTGGTAATTGCGACGACAGCATGTGATACGGTGTCGTGTATGGAGTTTTTGGTAAATTTTGTCTGGATGATGACTGGTGTATGGTGTTAGTCCCTAAGACTCGTTAATAGTAAGGACGCTTGAGTTTACTCCCCTTCCGTACCCCTTGTGATGTGATCTACCTTTTCCGCCTGTCGTTTGGGGAGTCTGCTGTTATGGAAGCACCCATATATTTAGATTAATTTAGATATTAGAAAAACGTCATTAGACACGACGCAAATAAATATAAATTCACTTGGTTTTTATTTTTAATTGTGTTTCTCTGAATCATTTACTTTGTAACTTTTAAACGAAATTGTTAACTAATGAATGGATATAGTACATTTTCCAATATGTGTCGAGAACGGAGCTACAAGTAGCTACGTAAAAGGTAAGAGGAGGGATGCAACAGAAGATGAACGAATCATTAGATGTGATGGATGAAAGAAATTTAGATGTTGTTTGTGTGACTGAGACCAAAAGAAAGGGCAGTAGCATAACCGATTTGCCGGGCAACCGAGTCGCCTTCTGGGCGGAAGTTCCAGAAAGTGAACGAGGATGTCAAGGTGTAGATATGTTATTGTCCTCTCGACTGGTGAATGCAATATTCTTGTTAGTGGCGTATGCACCGGTATCCTCAGCTCTATCAAGTGAATAAGAGGAGCTCTAGGAGAGTGTCAGGGAAGTTCTAGGTAGTGTAAGAGGGAACGAAAAACTAATAGTATGTGGTGATTTGAATGGATGGGTCGAAATCACATGACATCGTTACGAGCGCATAGTAGGGAAATATGGTGATAGGAGAGTAAATAAGACTGGTAAGTATGGCAAACACTATGTTTAACAACAAAGAAATTTAAATGTAGACGTGGGAACGGATGGAAAAGAAAAGCATGATTGATCTATTCCTAGTGGATCAGCGTATTCGTAACCAAGTTATGGACACATGTGTGTTTAGGGGTGCCGATTTGGAAACAGATCACAATCTAGTAGTTGCTAGAATAAGGGGTCTATTTGCTGGTTGGCGCAGTCGCACGAGGTGTCCGAACTTGGAGGCGAATAATCGCATAAGAAGCTGGAAGCTTCAAAATCCATCGATGAAAGAGGAATATGAAGAAAGGATTTCCAAGAAGCTAAACAGCTGCGAAATAGTTAATGAAAGTGTTGAAGTGTGCTGGCAGAATTTTATGACTGAAACTGTGGCATTGGGAAAAGAGGCTTTAGTAAAAAGCGTGATGAATGGTGAGATGATTAAGTAAAAAAGGCAATATAAAGTAAGCATGGCAGGACTATAAAGCCTCGAGTAAGAATAAAAGTGTAAGAGAGATTAAGAAGAAAGAATATAATAAATAATAAGTTGCAAAAGCACCTAACGAAAGCACTGATAAAGATGAAGCGTGAAAAGTCAGAAAGAGATGACAGATTGACAAACAATTTCCGAGAAAACACGAAGCTTTTCTGACGAGAAGCTAGTGATTCTCGGCTTTATTCGTCAACCTGTAGAATGAATGGGGTGCTTTCTGAGGACGGTGAAATACTCACGGAAAGAACACATGTTATGCAACGATGGGCGGAACTCTACAAGAAGATGTATGAATGTTATGACGCCTCTGTCTCAAGCGACAGCAATATGCTGAGTCTTGATGTAACAGATTGTGAAATCGTTATAAAAGAAGTAGAGAATGTCATACGAAGTCTGAAATGTGGTAAGGCAGCAGGAGCAGATGGAGTTACTGCAGAGATGATCAATTATGGTGCATCTCGGACCTGTTCTTTTTTCTTTGCAATTTATGCTGGAAAAAGAGAGAGGTTCCGGATGATTGGCGAGACGCAGTTATCGTGCTTTAGTATAAAAGGAAAGGTTCACAAATATACTGTGCAAGCTGTAGGGTTATCAGTTTGATTAGCTTGGGCAGTAAAAGTTATGCTAAAATTCTAGCGAGAAGAATGCAAGAGAGATCCGTAAGATCAGGTGGCTTGGGCACATTGAAAGAATGAGCGATGAAAGAATGTTAAGAAAGATTTATGAAGGCAAGATGAGTGGTACGAGCGGTCGGGCGAGACCTCGGTTAACCTTCTAAAACACAGTATCGAAGATACTGGATATAAAGTTATCTCAAATAAGAATCGAGAAAATAAACTTTTTCGGATTGTAATCGTCATAACTTCCTTTGTTGAGGGACGGGGAGGGAGGGTAATCAAGTACACCTTTATTACATATTACTATAAAGATATTACTTAACTATACCAGATATAAAGATACGTTGTGTCCTGCTTTATGAACATATTCTCCCATAAACAATTAGTAGGCAAATTAGTTTAAAAAATATATTAAAACATCACAGACCAACAAGCCCGCTTAAAATATAGTATCATTTTCAGAAGTAAGTAAATTTGAAAATTTTCAAACAAATTTGACATAATTTCTAATAACTTTCTAAAGCTATATACATAATTTGAGGGAATTCAAATTTTTATTTTTCCTACAAGAATTACATTGAATATCAGGATGAAATTACCCAGTATAATGCTCCAAGCTTTAAGCTATTACCATACAAAAGACCATTCCTATATTCTTTGATTATGAGTATAAAATTTATATTTATTATTATTTTTTTAAGGCAACTACTACCAATATATATATATATATATATATATATATATATATATATATATATGTATATATATATATATATATATATTTATATATATATATATATATATATATATATATATATATATATATATATATATATATATATATATATATATATATTTATATATATATATATATATATAGGTAAAGGATAAAATAAAAAATAAAACTCGTTCTAAAGTTTCAAACAAAAGAGAACCTACATAATAACAGACAGACAACAATTTTAATACTCATTAGCTTATATTCTATTGGTGTTTTATCATCGCCCAATCAATGTTTTGGAAATATACTTACTGTACAGATATTTGCATGTTCGGTTTAATATTTACAATCTACATTCTTTTTGTATATATGTAAACTAAGATTGTGCCAAATTTCATGTTTCCTTGTCGGATTCATTTTTGTTAAATAGGTTACAAAGCTTATGTTGCAGTAATTAATATATATATATATATATAGATAACATATTATTTTTATTCACACATTTTTAATAATTATCATTATCATTGATACTGAAGAAAGGTCACATAAAAATGTTACGAAAGGCGTATAGGAAGACTTGAAAAGTTTAATGCCTGTGGACGAAGCGGAAAAAAATTTTATGTATTAGCATTCAGCGCTAGTTTTTCTCCGCTAGGGATAAAGCGTGAAGCTACATGTGTATAGCTAATATCATTACCAATGCAATAATTACTGGTCAATATATCCTACTAGTTGGCCGCTCGCAGCTTCGCCTACGTATACTAAATGATTATATTTCAGAGTATAGATATTTCGTTTTTTGTTGACAATCACAGACACAGGCAGACAGGTACACATTCTTAGATATTGAATAAAAAATAAATGTTATGATATATTGTGGATTGGCCATAACGAACTCAAGATGGCATTTGATCGCAGTCATATTTTGCTAATGAAAATATAGCGACTGCAGCATCTGTCAGCATCAATAGAATTTAACAAAATAATTCAGGTCAATTCTTTAGTTTTTTGTGTTTTATGATTCAGATAAAATTTTATTTGGGTCTACCGTACCCCGGGACTAAATTATTAATACAGATATTAATAATTTAGTCCGAGAACTTTTATAAATAGTAAGTAGTAAGAAAGTACCTAAACTTCTTATATTTTGTCATATTTCCCGACTTGAAAATATTTCGTTGAAAATAACCTTTTATGAAAATACAAGAACAGATGCCCTAAGCCTTAATGAATATTTGAACACCTATCGTATGTGGGAAAATTAATTACTTAGTGATAGCTATAAGAGTAAACAACATTTGTAGATGTAATTTAGGAAAGAAACCTCATAATGCCATGCCATAATGTAAATAGTATTGTAGTATCACATTCATCAAAAATAACTTCTATAAGTTTTAGTTGACCTTAGTCTTTATTTTATAAATATATTTTATTATGTTTTATACTTATGTATAATATAAATAAATAAATGTTATAATATTTTACCCACCCATATTCCGCAACGTCTCACGCATGCATCAGAATGCATGCATGCAAAATAACGTAAAGCTATGAAAAAGTATAAAGATAGCTTTAAATAAATAGGTTCAGGCTTTATTCCTAGCGGGGGTAGTCAGAGAGAAAGTTATCTTCCCTAACAATTATTGAGACAATATGAAAACTTAAGGTCAACGAAATTGATAGCGTCTTTAAGCGACAGTGTCCGCTTGACCAATTTTAGCTTAATATTAATTTTAGTTATAAAACAAACAAAAAACAATATGACAATTTCTACTATTAGATTAATATCATCATAAACATATAATATTGCATTTATTATTAATTTAATATTAAATTTTAATGCCTATTCACAGAGGTCCAGAAAAACTGTAATGAGTGCGACTAGAATACAGTTATAAACATGTTTGTGTATAGTTATAAACATGGTTACCTAGTTTAAACATAGAGACCATATAACGCATACTGGTATCACTGTATGGTTATTCAGTAACATGATTAATGGCTGTGCTTACGCGCCTTGCTAGACATAGATAGTGCATTTGTGGCTCGAGCAAATACGGCTAGGCATACGGCACTTGAGAAATGAGTGTGAACATCTTCAAAAAGCAATCTTTAAAGTGATATCAACGTCGAAGTTACATAATAGCTATGTGGAATTGAACAATGTTCTTTAAATATTTATGTTAGTAGATATATTCATTGGTTTAGGAAAAGTCTGATCTTATTTAGGAAAAGCAAATAATGAATTACAGTCATAGGTTATAAAGAGTTGTATATTTTTAATTAAATATAATTACATTATTTTCAAAGTGAAACATCTTTTGAAACAATGAAACTAAACAGCTTGGCAGAAAGAATCTGATGTTAAGACACTCAATCCTCTTTTTTCGCCTGAAATCTTGCAATCAACTTCGCGTTTTGTGTTTTATTAAGCTTTGATATTTCGACATTTCAAAGTAGCAATCTGCAAAGTGATATCAAAAGTCTATAGAAGTTTGTTCCCGCTATTTGTCATGACGAAGGCCACAAACTGCGCTCTCAAATACTTTTATGAACAAGACATTTTTCATGAGATAAATAATAGCATTTAACACAAGTAATTTTTTGTAAAAATATTTATACATATAACTACAATGTTTTATATGATATTTTATTATTTTAATAAAAGCAATAAGGTTTACTAAATGTTTTTTACGTATTTATTAAGTTTACTATAATATAATTTTATAATAATAATTTCAACAAATACACTATCTTTTTGTAATAACTTTACTTTATATTCTATATATTATAATTCATATGGCACATTATAGATGAACCATATTATACTTAAATTATATCTTATTATATCTAGCATTTATAAATTTTAAATTTAAGGATTATTGAAGTTTCATTCCAAACATTCCGTCTCAATCTGAAAGTGAGTAGGAGTCAGGGACGTAAGGAATGAAATCTTGGTTAGTGGTCCTTAGAGAGTACTTGGCCATAATAGAGGCGATTCCAACGTTTACCTCAAATTTAAAACTTATAAGATGTTTAAAATTTAATCTTCTTATTAGTTTTATATTTTTTTAATATTATTCGAGATATAATTAATATATATCAAGCATATGCAGGTTACTAAAAGTCATCTACTAAAAAATTCTCTATGAGGAACATTTCATTGTGTATTAGAGATTATAGTGCACCCAAGACTCTTCTCGTATCGATAATCAATGTCAATAGAGAAATAAAAATACTTATTTTTCACGTGTACTTAAACCGGTACTTAAAAGTCTTGCGTTTGAACAAAGGTCCTGTTGGAACGCAAAGGTTGTTCCGAAATTTGTATTGAGCATTTTAATGAAAAATACCTGCCAGAATCTATCTCTAAGTTACAAAAACTACAGTTAATCAAGCTAAACTGGCAATTGAATTGTTGAATAAAATTGAATGAATGTTTTATTTGAATAGTTAACGGACGAGGGCTTCTAATAACACACCCTGCAGAAGTCGCTTATAAGGGTGTGCAACGCTTTCGCTTTCATGGAAAGCTCATAAACATTTTCTATAAATTCACAGATTGAGCACTTTCACGTTTTCGAACTTTTAGAAGTGGCGTTCCATTCTAAACGGGCAATAAAGGCAAGCTAGAGGGGAGGTACGAACGTCATCTCCACCTTGAGAACTCAGATTCGTAGAGCAAAATGGACTGCAGTCATTAAATTGACACACCACTATATATAATATGTTGCAAATGTTATATAATATTAATTCTCTAAAAATTGTTTAAAAAAATAACCAATTACATATGTTTTAAGTAATATTTTACAAGTGTTTAAAACAGGAAGAACGTGTTATTAATGTATTTTTTTAATTAAATTCATTTAATGATATTTATTAACTAAAATAAAAAATAAAAAAAACGACAATGAAATATTTTGCGAGCGCCATCCATCGGCACGTAGTCGAACAGCTACGTCATAGTTTTGTACTTCGTCCAGATTTTACGTGGAACACATTGGTGGCGCTGCAAGTTCCTTATTAATGTCTAAAGTTCATTCTAACATATTTTTTTCTTTTAAATGTATATTCATATGAACCATATAAAAATGTCATAAGTTTTGTATCATTAACAGTTTTTTCTTACTACAATGATTTTGACTAAGCTCACGAGTGCGACTTTGCTTTTACCCGCAGATGGCGTTAGGGAGATAGCGCAAAAAAAATCTAATTTTGAAATAAGAAACATATTTTTTAAATAACATGTTTATTAAGTTAACGAATAGAATCAATATAATTGATTATTCATTTCCCGCCTTTTTACACAAAACATTAAAAGTAAATAGAACATCTTGTTTATACCAGACCAAGTAAATAATAAGAACCTAAATATAATCATTCGATTGAATTGAACCCTGAGCAACCCGTGTACAGCCAGACAATCATACTCTGCTGCGGTGACGTCGAAATATCTAACATCTTTAAAAGCATGCTTCTAACCGCAACTGCTCAATGTGCCTACTAAATATGATCTCAAGAAAAAGCAGTATAATTTTAATGAAATATTTTTTTTACTTAATTAAACCAGTATTATATTATATTTTAATTTATAGACATTTATAAAGATGAATTAATATAATAGAAGTACATAGTACTCTAGGGCGTTTCTCGCATTTCTTTTTATGTTTATATAACAATAATAATGAGAGCCACAAACATATAAATCTAAGATATCCATGATAATAAGATTTGCAATATTATAATTAAAAAAAAATAAACAAATTAAAATTCACACTAATGTATATCAAAATAAATATATTTCGTTATTGTCATTGTTTTGCTAATGTCATTTTCTGTGGTTAGCTATTATTAAATTTACTTGCCGGTCTGTTTTTATAAAATTTAATACTTATAAGTAATTTACATTCTTCAAATGCGAGTTCAATACGTCACATTTTGCAAGTGTGGTGTTTCACAAACTATTTTGTTAAGCACCTTAGAAAGTGGCAATTTAAATTTTAACAATTTATTTAAATAAGTTTGTCTATTATACACGCTACGAGTATTCGTAGATGATACTACGAATATACGTAGGCTACGCACGCGTCCTCGTGTTCGCTATTAAATAGTGTTATTTATTAGTAATTTATGATAGTTAGTTTTTTTTAATACAATTAGCCAGTTGGTAACCTGATATTACTATTCTATTTACAATTTTGCGTTATATAAGACAAAACATAGAGGCAGTATATGTATAGAGCATCACATGCAAAAGAAAAAAACTAATTTTAAATAACAACTAACATAACAACTATTGAATCTCTTTAACGTAGTATGCAGATTGTATAGTTCATTTCATTATACAAATCAAGCTCTTTCTATGAATATATTAATACAAATTATATCCTTTATAAAATTTATATCGAATTCTTTGTTTTATTGTTTCATAGATTTTTATTTTGACAATTAAATAAAGGATATCGTAATCTTTGCATACAAATACATATTACGCAGACGCAACTTCCCAGAGTAATCCATAATTTGTACATCTTCACGAATTCCTGCGGCCCCCCGCGCGAGGGAAGAGGGGGATCTCCCGCAGGGGAAGCCCGGGAACGATACGGCAGTGCGACGTTCGAGCTAAAGTAGACGCCGCGACGCCTGTCTTTTCTAGGTCACGACCGAGCCCACCAATTAGGGTGTTATCACACAGGTTTTCGCCGGGGTATGCACTTTGACGTCACTCATAGATATACGAAGTAATACTGTCGCGATTTTATTATACGCTTTATATATACAATAAGAAAAATAATATTATTTATCCGATGTAAAGCAATTACGCTATAATTGTCATTGTTATTTTATACGGAAAAATATTTATAAAAACAATTTATAAGTAATTTGTTTATGCTCATTAGAAAGAGAAGTCATTAAAATATATCATTCCTTTCTCCTCCATTTCCCATGGAAAGTGAAAAAGAAATTAAAAAGAACATATCGTCATTGAGTAAAGGTGAAGATTTTGCTATTTTTGTTCCAATGGAGAAATTGTACTACTGTTAATTTTATTTTTTTTACTATATATATTTATATATATATATATATATATATATATATATATATATATATATATATATATATATATATATATATATATATATATATATATATATAGTATTTTATATTTATCTAATATAAAAGTGGTAATTATATCCAATTATTTAAAACACTTGCTTAAATTCCCTAACCATATAAAACAGGATTTCAATACATATTTTGCATAATATGATCCTTCTATGCAAAACATTTATCTAATAGTACTTGTAAAGATTTTTATCTAAATAATTTATTTTATATCTTTCTTTACTGTTTTGCTTCATTAACATTATGATTTGAATATAAAATATTACATAAGTTACATATCTTCCTGTAGATACTACTAGTATCTCTCTACTAATTATTAGAGCTGTCCGAAAATCCGGGACGAGGCCCACTTTTTCCTGGAATAAGTAGGCCATATTCTCCTCCCCCTCGTGACGTCGCGCCGCAACATTCCGCAATGCAATACAGAGGATAGCGCGAGCGTACAACTGTCTCATAACATGTAAATTAAATTATTAGCCGACCAAAGAAACATAATATTGATTTTAATTATTAATATCCAAAAAAGACATAGAATAAATAATGATTTAATAAATTATTTATAAATAGTAAGGAAACAATTTTGTACTTTAAGAATTCATTATACAATGCTAAGAGTAGCAAAACATTAAATAAATTGTCTCCTTTGATAAGTTTCGATTCACAAATAAGCGTTTCCCACAGAGCTTAATTTAGCTCAGAAAAAGCCTTTCAGCGAACCAAAAGATAGACCGCACAAAAACTTCCCGGTATGCCGGTGGCCCCGCTTTGTCCATGTAAACCAAAATAAAAGATGCATTGAGCTAAAACCTGAATAGTAGCCGTTTGTTTTCTTAGTACCCTTTTCTGTTGGAGTTCTTTTAATGTTTTTCAACGTTTACAATAGTTGATAAGTGAGGTAATTTAGTCAATGGAGTTTATTAGCAAGATTTACACGTAGATGTTTCAGCTGTCAATCCAATTTAAAATCTTGAGGTTCCTATCCATTGATATTGGATTAAAATAATAAATATTTGAAATATATTTAAATTAAAGTATTTAATACACTTAATTACACATTTTGAAGATAACAAAAATGACAATAATGTGCAATTATAATACCTGGCCTACGATACCGACCTTCGCTTGCTCAGAGTCGATCGATAGTCCCAAATATTCCCTCTCTCTCTCGCTCAACGTAGAAGGAACCGCTTCCTGTTTTACAACGGTTTTACTTATGAAGTGTGTCATTCCACTCCAATAGCTATTATAAGCGAGATTTGGCTATCTCATGAAACACTTTGTAGACGTGACACATTTACAAAGTTATAAAAAATAGTATTCGTTATAATCCGTTAAATCGTTTTGATATGAATTAATATATACTTATTCAGAATAAGTTTTTCAAAAGAGTTCAATAGCAGTGTCAATTATAATAACAATAAAAACTAAAGTATACACACGAAAACAAAAATACACGTATAGTACAAATTCTATTCATAATAATATAAGTATACAGAAAATTTAGAGTTAAGCATCAACAATGCAATATTTTATGTTCGACTACTGGAATTCCTAGTTCAAAGCATTCTATTTCTACATGAATGAACTGTCTTACTACTTCAATCGCGCCATCCCTTCTTACTAAACAACTATAATGCTTTTTAACTGGATATACCAAAGGAGAATTGATTTGTGAAATTTTCTAAAATATTTTATTAATTTATAGAATATTTTATATTTGAGGCGTGTCTCGCTAAACGCGATAATCTAGACGCCGTTTAGTAAAACTTGTTATTTTATAATGTGATTAGATACAAATAAAACTCTGAAAGAAAAAAGTAATAAAAAAATAAAACTGCAAATACTTTAATACGACGTATTCTAACTATTAAAGAACAGAACATATTGAATAAAGTAGTTGATAGGTTAATAAATGTTTGGTGTAATTTAAACATTTAAAGCTTTGTAAAGAGTTCATTAAAATCCTCTTTATAATAATTTTAATGATTTCAGATTTATTGATAAAACTATATTATTTACCCAAGAATACTATATTATTAATGTAAACATTTTTGATGCTCACTTAGGAATCTTATTATTGGCATGGATTTATTGTAGAACTATATTTAATAAGAGCAACTGTTGAATTTCTCCCCGGCTCTTCTCAGCAGAAGTGCTTTACGAGGCGGTGTTAGGTTTCCATACGACTGACAATACTTATATTATATGATACGAAGGATGTGTGCTTGTAATGTATATATATATATATAATGTCTTCCAGAGATTATATAATTTCAACACGCATATGCATGAGTGACCAGCGTCGATGTCTGACTGTAAGCAATGTTTCGAATTCTGCGGAAAGAAATACGGAATGTCTTGACCCTAGGTACTTTCTGTCTACCCTGCTATGTGGGATAAAAAAAATTGTGAAAAATAATAAAAATAATTGTATATTTAAGTATTTAGTAAAGACACAGACAGCAGAAATAGATATTGTTTTAAATACATTGCTAAATGGCACAGACTAGGTCTCATGCTTTGCTTACCTATTCTCATAAATCTTATACATATTAAGTTAATTTCAGCAAAGTACGTCGAGTCCTCATATTTTTTATTGTGAAAAATTAACTATACATTTTTTAAATAAAGTTATATAATTACTTTTATATAATCAATATAAGTGATGTGAACTGAAAACTTGAAATGTCATTAGCTAAAGAATATGAATGAGCACCTCCATTAAAAATCGTTACAGTAAGTTCAATAGGTTATTTTAGTAAACGTAAGAAACAAAAGGTTGTCCTTTTTTATTTCATAAAAAAATACTACAAATAATTAAATATTTATTCTGTGTAACATAGGTGAAATTTGGCGTTCGTATTTAAGATGCACTGAAATGAATTTAAGCATCATAACGCAGTAGGATAGGTTCTCACTATAGACACTATGGTTGCAAGTTCGATGTCCACTTCAGACAAGTGGACTTCCGCCACTCAATGCCTCATGTCTCAGAATCGGATGGAAAGGAGAGAAAGAAATGTTACACACTAAAAATTTTCCTATAAATTGGACATTCTTTATTTCCTTTTATTTCAAACAATCTTAAAACTATAACAAAAGGCTTACTTCTACAATACTTCACTTAAACTATGCTTTTATTCAGGTCATATAAAAGGCCCGCCAGCCATAGGTAACTCAGCAACGGTCTTAAGAGTTACAGATGAAAAGTGTAAAAACTATTTTATACATAAATTAGACATATATTTTTATAAGCAGTCATTTTTATTTAAGCTCAATAATTTTTTCAGAAAATCCTAAAAACGTAACAACCGTCATTTGCGAAAAAAGTAGATTTTTTCATGCGCCGGTAATTTTTGCATACCAATTATATATTGGTGTTCCAAAATACATACCTACTGCTCAATGCGAATAATTATAACCATACCAATATTTTCCTACCGCTAAATTGAATGGGCTAAATATAAAAATATATTTTATTGGAGTTTAAAGTTGAAGTGAATAATAAGTACATTTTACTAGAACAAATAATTCATAAAGTGCACAGGAGTGACAGGTCTAAATTTCTCTCTTCGAAAATTAAAATTAAAGAGTATCGAAGAAGTACTGAAGTCATCAGTGCATACTACATCGCCACCCGTATCAGTTGACCAAGGCAGTTTATTATAAGCGTAACGTAGAGCTTTGTTAGCGAAAAGGAATTACATATTGTTAAACTTACACGCGCTTGTAGTATATTCATGAATTATCATAAATCTAAAATATATGTTGAATTCAAAAGTGAAATTTTAAGAAATTATTACGTATTTGAGAACCTCGAAATGTAGTTTTTGTAATAATGGTTGCTAACCATCGATAAGTTGAAGGTCGTTAACACGTTATCAGATCTAGCATTTGGCTCACGGGTTGCATTTGCAAGCTTTCTTTCCTGAGGTTGGGTCGGCTTGGCACCGCGGTGCATAGCGTCGCGTTGCAGGCGCCACTCGCAACTCGCCATGCTACCTCGCCGGCCACGCGCACCCTCCGCCTAATGTAGTGATAACCAGCCGCCGAGCTCACCAGCAAACAACACTACTGGCCACACTCATTGGCAGTGATGTAATTTTGTATAACATAATCTATATATTTATTCTACATGTATATATATTGTTTGTTACTTTAAATTGAACGCTTATTTTTGCTTATTCTCATTTTGAGTTAAGCGTAGATTTTTATAAATCATTATGATAAGTTGTGGTTAATTTGTCACGTAGCAGATCACTCATTTTTTATATATTAATTAATGATAAATTCTTTTAAAAGTAGTATTAAGGGTAGAAAAAGCGAATGTTTTGCTCAAAGAGTCACAGCTTTCAAGGGTTGCGTGCAACGACGTGTACAGTGTAACTTTGTAAGTGTGCGGCGAACGACAAGCGGCGAGCGTTGAGCGGCGAACGGCAAGCGGCGGGCGGCGGCGCTCGGGGGGCGGCCCGTTCCGCGGTGCAGTGGTTGGCACGCGGTGTCGATACGTGTGCGGACAGCGGGCGAGTACGGGCCGCCTGCGGGGGATGCGACGCGGGCAGCGCGGGGGCGGGACGCACGCGCGCCGCTAGCTCCAGTCCACGGCTGTCGCGCATTCTTATTGCACGTATTCACTCGAGCCTCGCGACACGCGGCTCTGTACGACGACGATGACGAGTAGTACACGGTGAGGTGCCGCCAAACGCGCTCCTCGCCTGTTACGTAAGCACCTCGCTCGAACGACTCTTAAACATATCATTCACATATTACTATACTTAAAACTAAAAGTAAGTGGACGAGTAGAATTAAGAGCGCAAATCGCGGGCGTGCCGCAGCCGCACTCCGCAGTTAGGGCGATGCGCCCGCCGCGCCGCGTGCTCTGAACTCATTATGCTAGGCGGCGCGGGCGCCCAACTGTACCGCGAGCGGGCGTAGTGGCGGTGGCCGACGCGACAGCTGAGCGTGACATGGCTCAAGAGTAAAGTGGCGGCGGCCGCGAGCGCCACCAACCGGCCGGGGGGCGCCGGGGGGCGCCGCGGGCCAGCCGGCCTCTCAGCTGCTTATCCACTGCTTCATTATACCCGCTACGACCCGATGACACATTGACGTTGAGCAGCCACCATTGCTCGCATAGAGTTGGTCGAGAAATGGGGGCTGACGCCTGTCCTCAGGCCGAGGCAGGAATGCCCCCGCGCCCAGGAGCAAAGCGAAGACCAAAGGTACGTAGAACTCGTAAAATTTTCTTATTCGTGAAAATGGATCACAAATGAAGGAGACGTTCAGGGTTGCGGTCAGGATGTTGATTACGTCATAGGAACCGTTCATAGCACGCCGCGGCACACGCGGCGTGAGATGCGACCGATGCATGCGTTTCAATGTTTTTTCGGTGACCATTGTATATCGTTCTTGTCATGGAATATTTCGACATGTGTTGGTGAGTGAGCCCAGTGGCGGCCGCTACTAACTACACTAACCAACTCTGATGCGGAACTGGTAAGTATAATCGTCAATCTTCTCTTCGAGCCGACCTATATTCTGTTGTTTTAGCGTTTCGGCATTATTCACTCGCGTGCGGTAAGGGTCGCATCAACTCAGCGAGCCGCACAGTTCTGCTATAGCGTCTGTATTGAGGACGCTCGCGTCGCAGTTCTAATTTACCTTGCTTTTGTCCGCCTTTTCCTCTTGTTTATCTCCGAACATTACTAGAGGTTTTTAACTACCTGAGTGCCACACTTACACAATTGCGGGCCACACTTACTCGCAAAGTACGTTATCATATACTGCAAAATATTTTCTTTTCATCTCTACGATCATAGCGAAAATGAAAATTTGAAATGGACTGGAATGTTACATGAGTAGCCAACACTAAACTTATTACATCTATTGTGTAAAATTATTTTCACTTTAATATTTTTTTTATTTATATTTGATAACATGATTTTGAGTGACTAAACGTGCTTCAGAGTAGATTTAGCTGAAGATCTACAGAATTATGACATGTAAGTGTATTACTGATTTTCATATCTTTTTTCTAAGTACACTTTTTTAATTTAATTAACGTTTAAAAAATCATAAATACATATCATGATTTTTGTTCTCTTTTTAAAAATGCCATAATGATTTTTTCTATTGACTAATGACTATTTCAATTTTGCTATTGACTAATTTAAAATGCTATATAACGATAACGTACTAGTGAAAGTTACCAAAACGACATAAGTTTCTTCTTTTCTACATCCTGCAGATCTTATATAATTTTGCTATTACAATTATTAAATATCGAGAGTTGCACGAAGGTCAAAATAGTAAGTACTCACACATAGCAGCGCAATCCATTTTCACAAGAAGTAACGATATCTAAATTGGACTTCTCGCAGCTTTAATGTTATACTTCGAGACCTGTACGCATTAGAACATGAAACAATTTCTCATGAAATGACATAAAACAGTTGTTAATTGCTTAAAACTAGTAATTAGTCTTGCACCGTGTTTCGAATTAAACCACGTAAAATATTTCATATTCATTTAAACTTCTATATGTATTATGATGTATTACGATCAAGATAATAACAAGGAAAGTTTATCATTGTTCTGCATTAATTCATGCTAATGATTATATAAATATCAATTATTTCGAAAAAAAAAACATTAGAAAGGTTGCTTTCTAATGTTTTTTTTTGTAATATGAACGTAAAAAAATAGAAAAAGATATCTTTTCTGGCGTGCATTATGAAGCTTACTGATAGTGAAAGCTGACTTAACCTTTTCATGGCCAGCATGCATAGCCTTGACTTTATCAATCAAATTAGGCATTCTCTTTAAAGCTGCATAGCCTAGCCTTCAAATGTCAAAAATTGAAAAATAGTTTCCTATATTTGGCTGAGCTGTCACGTTCATGAAGCACGAAACGGGCTTGGCGTTAGGTAATATCGGCTATCGGAATGCTAACTTACTATAAGTATCATATATATCGTAGTTGTATAATGATACAGATAGTATTAAAATACAGTACATATGCGGACCTTTGTTGTAGGTCACTTCTAAGCAGGTAAAGGTCACAACGGATGAGCTTACATGCTAACTAGCTTCTACTTTGACATCCGAGTGCATAATGAACCGCCTCGTTTCCTGGCTGTTAATGCGATGTCATGCAGCTTGTGCCATGCGGCTCTGAATCAAACATTAGCTTATATATACACTTTTAACTCAATTAATTAGTCAACTAGATCTACCGCAAGAGACCTGACGGTCTAGATATTTTAAGATTATGTATTAACAATTAAACGATTGCTTGTGTTTATTCTGCAATAGAAAAATATAATAAAGCATTAGTTTTTACTACTTATGATCCTTCTAATTTTTAACTATTATTTTGATTAAAGAGAATATATTGCATTGTGCAAATATAAAACTACTACTCACAGCCGTAAAAGTAAATAAATATAGTTAAGAACAAAGATATATATATATATATATATATATATATATATATATATATATATATATATACATTAATTCTAATACATAATTATATATAAAATTAGGTGTAACACTTTAGAGTGTGTAACATCTTACAAACGACTTACACGATTTTATGAAACTTAGCATGCAAGAGGTTTCGAGGGGATACATCGATATATCTAGATTTCACTTTTAGAAATTATCTTCTTATCCGTGTTTTCATGTAATGATAAACTGCTATAATGTTCACTAGAATAGGAAGAAAAATTTTCGCCACAAATTACAATGTTGTAGTTGCTCAATTGATAATATAAGTAGCTCAGGTAGGAATTGGGAGATTTATAAATCAGAAGACGATAGTTCGTGTCCAGGTGTCAGATGTCTACAGTCCGGTTGGTTTCTTTTGTAAAGTCTTTCTTCTGTAAATAAAATATTGGGGGGCCTTTATTATTGCATCTAAACCGTATCTAAGTGTTTTATAAAAAAAATCTCTTTAATTCTAAAATTATATAAAATACTTACAAAAGTTTAAAGAAACTTATTTAACGGAATTCACTTAGTTGACAAATTATATTTATTCATTAAATTTAAACAAATGAGAAATTAGTGAATTATAAAGATCTTAAATCTAAAAAAATTGGGCAAAGCGCTATTATCTTCATGTTCTTCTTATACAAAAATATTAGATTTCTTGATTTTTTCTTTACATAAATATTTAATGTGTCAAATATTACACTTGTGCGTCTTCATTACATTAGTATGATCAGTAGTTTACCCTTCGTGTATTTACAATGAATACAACTGTATTACATAGTATACATCTATATATACAAATAAATATAAATTAATAAATTCCAGTGTCTGTTTGTAATATTAAAATATCCGATTTTTACTAAATATGTGTACGTATTGACGAGACTCACTGATATATAGTTTGTATCATATTGGAGCAATTTAGATTGCTTTTATTTTGAAATTAGAAAATAAGGAACCAAAGTGTTAAATTTCAAGTAGACGAAGTCACGGCCACTCGTATTATATAAAAATAAACACTGACAATTTCAATTTGACAGCATCCGGTCAAATAGAAATATTTTTCATTAATGTTTTATTGATGTAAACTGAAAACATGAATATGACACATATGTTAATAAAAATTTTTAGAATAGCAGTATTTTTTTTGTTCACTATCCATCTCACCAGAACTCCCTACATTACCTTATCTATTTCAGATGATGTATCACGTCTCATATTCCATAAAAAATATTATCATCCAAACATAATATATACTTTCCTACTTCTTTAATCTCTCTCAAAACTTCATTAATAGATTTTTTCATAATTTAATTACTAGTTGATTTATTAACTTTTATGTAGTTCATATTATATTGTTTCATATTATTGACAATAGATATGCCTTAAATATGCGCAGAGATACGTTCTCGTATGTTCGAATTTCCTCCCACGGAGATAGATGTTCCGGCTTGGTGCCGGATATGGATCAATAAGGCATCTACCATGTAATGGCACTTCCTATGACATTTTAAGACATAAAAAACGTATAAGTTTTTTGCTTACCCATATTCGATATGCTGACGCGTGTGACTTAACTATCAGTAAATGTTTTATTTCGAAGGCAAAAGTTTCTGTTGTTTTACATCGATATATATATTTATTTTTTCCGAGACAACCAGATGTTTTCTTTAAACATTGTAATGTATTGGAAATAACATGAGATACGTATCTTTTTTCAACTACTACCAAAATTAGCACTAGGCTCATCGAGTTAACTAGCGAGGCGAGAAATATTTACTATAAAAATGTTTCTAATTTTTTTAAATATTTCTTATATTCTAAAATCATATTAATTTTTACCTGCTATATTTACTCGCGGCACGTTTATTAAGCTTAGTTTATTAGGAACATCAAAATATTAATATAATTATAAACAATAGTAATTAGAAGGCGTCTTCTTTTTACATATTTTTCTTATTACATTTTTGTTACATTCTAGCAAAACTACCTGTACTTACATCGATTCATAAGTCAAGAAACAATCTGGAATAAGGGTATCATATAAAGCTAACAACGTCACTCACAAATCCTTTATGCATAGTTTAAATTTTGCTCCATTTTCTAAAATCATATTTTCAATAGGTTACTAGAACATATAAAAAACTAACTAAGAAATATAGATTTACAAGTAAGTCCTTATTACGTTAACAATGATAGAAAAGATTTAAAATCAACATGATATATGAGAACCAGGAACTAGTAACTTTGCTGTGTTATTAAAGGAATTACAAGCTAACCTGTATGCGTAGAAATTTATGTTTGGACGTATAATTTTGCCGATACCACTGTAGCCGATAGCAATCTCTAAAATCAACAATGTTCGTACTAATGCAGTAAAGAGGGCCTAAAATAATCCTCATGCTATTACTAGTGCAGCAAACGTTTTTCGAAACATTTTTTTTCTCTTGGTCTTCTTGGACACAATTTGAGTTTTCTCTTTTCCACTCCCTGCAAGATAAAATAAATATAAACATACAAGGAACTCTTGAGAAATGTACAGATATAGTTCAGACGTTTATTTTTTTTATGTAAGAAATTTGATGCAAATTTTCTTCACGAAAACAAAAGTTGTATACAATTTTTTCTGTAATAAAATACAAAACATATATATTACATTAACATTCGTAGACATTTGAAGTAATTTAACATCCCTTTTTAAAGTTTTGACCGAAAACTAATGTCAATTGTCTCGTAAGTAATTCAAAATTTGCTACATATTATTTTCATATATGGACTAGTGAAAGTACATCCAAAATAAGTAAGGCTCATGACATACTTTATTATATTCATATAGTTGACATTATAAACTCCGGGTTATTTATGAGACATAAAAATAGATTTCTATATAAACACTGTAGGTAGACGATCGCTTACTGTTTGTAAATTCATTTTCATTTTGGTCTTGTGCAACTCACCATCGACATGACATATCACTTTTTTTTACGTTTTCTACGTGCCTTATTACGCCGTTGTTGCGTTCTTACGCCACAAATATTTCTCCCCGATTTAACTTCTACATTTAAGATAAACACTACTTTATTACGTTTGTATACTCTATATAATCTTAAAGTTAAGACTAATGAAAACCACTTAAATGCAATAATGTTATGAAAATATATTGCAAAATTTTCAATAACCTCAAACTAAGACATATCAAACATCTTTCCATAACGCACCATCGTATTTGTATCCTATTTGTATTACAACAATTTATTTTCAATAAAAAGATTTTTATGAGTAAAACAGAAGGATTTACGGAGTAATCGTTTGTATATTGAGCAAGGGTTTGATACAATCAAACAGTTTATCTAAATATTCTTTTCTCATAAAGATCGTTATTACCGTTTAGAGATACATTCTCTGAAGAGGTGGTACTTTGTTTGAGCCTTTAAGTGCTGAGGTCAGCGCTGCAACACTTGAAGGCCTCTTTGGTGATTATAAAAATATTAAAAAAGCTGAATGAGAATCTCTTCAGAATTATTATTCATAATTATATCCTTTGACCATTCCAACGATATCCAGATTTTATAAAATCTACAAGTATAAGTAATAAACTATTTCTGTAAAGATCCTATCTATTTAAACTTTGTAGTGACAATGTTCAAATATTTCAGCAAAATTGCGACGAATTGTACTTGAAATAATTTTTACCTGTTTACATAATATGTAACGAATTTAAAAAAGAATGTCGTAACCGGGACACGGCCCGGTTAGAACAAGAGCTTTATATGGTGTTTCTTGAGACAAGAATAACATTTGATTCAATAGAGGGAACGTCTCTAGAGGACTTAGTCGCTAGACTGTTTCTCTCCAATAAAAATGGCATAACTAGGAAACTAGGTCGTGTGCTTTATATGAAAACTTATAAGCTTTTTATTAATACACATACAGCAGAGCGTAAAATGTATTACGAGTGCATTTAAGTAAGCTATTCACTGTTCATGTTTATGTGTTTTAGTCTTACCATGAATTAGTTTTTGTTCTAAATATAAATCTGTAGGAACTTCAAATAATAATAATTCCGATATTTGGATTCTTATATGTTTACAAAAAATGCAAACCACGATTATTTCTTATAGTTCAATTATTTCTTATCATTCTTCATCAGATTTCTTATTTATCTGATATAATTTAAAATATTTTTGAAAGCATTATTTCAAAAATGTTTTGTAATTCTAAATGTGAAATAACACTTTAAAAATAGTAAAATATATTTTTCCTTAGCTGATATTTCCTATATTATAGTTTAACTAGACTGTTATGGTTCTTTATTATATGTTTTAGATCTTTAAATTTTATATATCCTTAGGAAATGCCTATCACACTAAATTATTTTTTTTAAGTCCGCGTATGCCTATTCCTTATAGTTAGCCTCGACTGATATATGTTCTTCATCAAATGCTTTAGATTTTTAACTTTATAAATCATTATAAAATGTGAACCACGCTGAACATTTTTTGCTATGGCGGATTTACTTAATTCCCTATATTTTTGTTAGTCTATTAGGATTTCTTCTACTTTTTGAAATTTATTGTGCCCTAAATCCTATCCAAGGCTAGTAATAGTCCAGTACATTTAAAAAAGTGCGCGAACAAACAGACAGACAAAAAAAATAAAAACCATAGATTCTATTACTATTTTTATCGGACCGTAGAACGGACAAGGGGATAATTGGATGCACAATTGGTAATATTTTTACCAGTCTTATATATGCATGATTGTATGTTTTCATTGTGTGGAATTAAACTACTAAAAACAAATATTGATATAGATTGACATTGAAAACAATGAAAACCTATTTTAAACTTATCACAGGTGACGACGGACTACTGTCAAAAACGCATTTTCGAATACTAAAATATACGTTATTAATCCGTTTAATTTTAAATAGTGTAAAAATCGCGACAGTCAATGTAATGTAATGTCAATGTAAGTCGATGTATGTTTATATATCGATAATGCATATACCAGTTGTTGAATTAAAACAATTGCATACATCGACGTCACGTCCATAATAAATAGCTGAACTATTCAGTTATTGTAGTATAATTATCCATTCAGTTCTGTGATTACCTAATGGCCTATGATTTATTAAATGCTCTTATGCACTAAGCTATACGCTTGGCATTTGAACAAGTGACTATTGATAGTTGGCCACATTTAAGAAAAACGATACTAATATAATAATATAACATAACAAAGCAAGAACTTTTAGACTTTTCGACTATTAAAATTATTTAACAACTCATTACAAATGATTATTTGCATAAGTAGAATAATTTATTCTAATTTTAATATTATATGTGCAATTAAAACCTATAGACAGCTCCCTTGCGAGATGTGAGAGAAAATAAGTAAGCACTAAAAAAAACATAAACCAAAAGGCTCAATATCAATAAAAGATATAAATCATAGATAAATAAGCAACGATGAGTTGTTACTAACAATTAGGCCCAAAGTTTTTTATTCAGGTTCCGTTTATTTTGTATAGCAGTTCGACTGAAAGATTCATCATTTTTACGTACACAGATATTTTTTTGATCATGCAATTTTGTCTATTATGTTACATTGAGTTTTAGGAATTTGTATTTTTTGTTCAAGGTCGCTGCCGAAATTGTGCAGTCAAGAAGAAGAACAGGGCCGGCCGCCTCAGGGCGGCGTAGTTACCTTCGAACCTATACAACATGACCACGACTTTTGCGAGCGAGTCGTCATTAACGTAAGTTTTACTTCTTTCATCATTTCATAGTAAAAAAGATACATTTTTAAATAAATGAACAAAAAAAAGTTCGATAATGTTTTGATGTGGAAGAATTTTGACAATTTGTATCAAAACCTTTCTTAATTCAGAAAAAACTACACGTTACGGAAACACTAATTCAAATAGATGATAAAGGCAACGATGCTTCCATTAATATTCAATAAATTTAGCCAAACTTAGGAGAAATTTAACAATAATTTGCTACTAAATACTTTTTAATATCATATGTACTAGTAGTGTAGTAATATCTTCCAGAAATTCTACGTTGTGTGTTTTCCGTCGACTATTTATATATATTTTTTATGAAGTCCAAATCATATTTACGCTTCTATTATTTACAAAAGTTACTATTAGGATTTACAGAAAATGCTTACAAAAATTTAATTGCATAACAAGTTTCATTTAAAAAAAAAGAATTTACAATCGTTACAGATTAGTGGAAAATGAATCATATGTTTGTTTAGTGTCAAATATTATTTGTGCCTTCATTATCTTGGACAGACAAAACTACTAAAAAATTAGTATCTGTAATGAAATAAAAATAAAATGAAATAAAGAGTAAAACACAGATTTAAAAATTGAATGCCCAAATTATCAATAAGTATAATATGTAGGTATTTAAATATTCCATAGCTTAAATTGCCATGTTTATTTAGCTTATTATTATTATGTTAAATAAAATTTGCTTTTACTATTTTCCTTACAACTTTATTAAAGTTTCTCATGTTTTAAACTTCCATTGGAATTTCAAACTAGCATTTTCGAGCTTTACTGAGATTAACAAACATTCATTATTATAAAGATAAGAATTATATGATGTTGATTGAGAGAGATTAGGAGATTTTAGATGTTTGTAAAATATATCACTTTTTTAATTAGTTTTGTCAGATAGAAATGTTCTATTTTTATTGTATAGTATAATATAATATAACAAATACGATACGTATATAGCTAAACATATCATGCTTAGTCTATATGCAGTCGCATTTTTTTGATGTAAAAATGTTGATGTGTTCCTAGAAATTCGAATGCCATGTACCTATCATTGCTTTTGTTCTACGGATCTTTTATTGTAAAACATACAATGAACATGCAATTGAGTGCCTATCAGAATAGCTTTATAAAAAACAAAAAGTGTATTGTTATTTCTTTTTTCGAAATCAAAATATTCCTAAATTCTGTCGTAATTTCTTTACTCTAACATCATAATAATTATATTATCAATTGTTTAGCGTAGCAAATAAAACTTGAAGAACGAAATAACAGAATTTATATCCGTGTATGTAACTGTTTAACGTTCAATAAACATAATTAACGGAACGCGAATTATACTTACCTCGTGTACAAAATACTTCGTACTACTAGCATTTACTGTTTATAAATACTAAGCCGTAAATAATCTATGTGTTAATAACTGCATCTGAAACATTGTACAGGGGTACAATTTCTGAAATGCAGACGGATTAATTAGAAATTTTTTTTGGCTTATACTTATCAGAATGTTATTTGAAATTTTTTTTTTCTTATACTTATCAGATTTTTATTTTTTTTTAATAATTCATAGAAATCAAATTAGTATAAAATAATATAACGCACAATTTCTGTATCTGTTAAACACGTCGATGCATATAAAGTGATACACGTTGACCTGCTATAACACTAAACCTAAAATAATAATAATAAACGAGTTCATTCTTATCGTATTCGTTAAACAATGTTAATTTATTATTTCCTGTAAGCTAATCATTCTAATTTATACATTTACATTTATATGAAGTTGTTTAATTATAAATAAAAATAATTGTTTTTACATGTAATTGTCGTCTTTTCGTTTAGATACAATTCATATAAATGTCAATCAAAGGTATCTGTTGAAATATTAAAACGACTTCTTACGCATAAAATATGATTGCTGCGTATTGGTATATATTTTTTTAAATACATTTTTTTACATATGATATTTTTTAAATTGGTTATAACGCAACATTATTTTGATACATATAAAAATATATAAGACATTTATATCTTTATATAAACATGTAATGACCGTCTGTAGAAAAGCTTTTCATTAAGTAACCAATGTGACCGCTGAAGAACTTCTCTGCGCTAAACTTCAGTTATCTGGTGAAAAGTTAATAAATTTAGAGATTTTAGACCTTTTGATAAAATTGGTAGACAAAATATAAATTTTGTGGAATTTATTTCTTTCGACATTATTTATAAATTATCCTTTACTCGTGTATCGATTTAACAATTTTAAACGAGCGATTCTTACATATATACAATCAGTATCTCGGTAACGGCTTCAAAGATTTTCATAAAATTTAATATGTAGGGGATTTCGAAAGCGATAAATCGAGCTAGCTAGATGTCATTTTTTTAAAATGTCTTATACGGATAAACAGACATTTTCTAAGTTCTTTCTAGTTTTTATGCAAGAAATCACAGGATTTTCTTTCAAAAAAAACTACTAAAATATTCAGTAGAACACGAATGTATATTAATAAATGTTTAAACAAAAGGATTTAAATTAATTGATTTAACCAAATGTATTCACTGAAGTTAGTATTTAGATTTAAATATAGTGATTTAGTCAGTAGTGATCTACTTATTAAATACATTAGCATAAAGAGTAAAAATATCTTTAATAATATGGTAAATGTTGCAGGAGGATTTAATTTTCGAAAGATATTTTTCTTTCGGCGCAGAACAATAGGTAGATTTGGTGTAGTACAAAAGCCGCCCCTTTACCCCCTTATTATTGACCCTTTTCGAACACATGGGTAATTTTTTCTAAAAAAGCGAACATATGGGATGTCATCCATTTCGTTTTCTAGACATAATATTCGAGTAGTTTCCTCAGTTCTGCTTTTTAACTTTCATTCCTACTCTGCATTTAGTCGATGGCCACAGTTTTACGATAAGTCTTACAAACTGTTAAATGGCGGGATTCATAAGCGAATGAGCAACGCTCATAGTAATAGTGTAGATTAGGCTTATTTCCCGTTTTTGCACAAACTAGATGTTTGATGTCATGTAAGCCCGTTTTCCTTATTCCCACTCATCCTTTCCTCAGAGCGTAGTGTTTCTGATAGTTCTAGCTACCGAGGCCACTACACTATTTCCTCTTAATTCCATCCCAAATCCGTCCGTCCAGGCGTCCGCAACTCTAATGTTATGGATGCCCATGGGCGAAGATGGCCACTTACCATCAGCTAATAATAATGATAGTGAAGCTCACTAAGGTCCCGTGTGGATAAAAAGTCGTCGGTACTACTGGGCGATCGAGATAAGAGGCCCGAAAGACTAGTATAGACGAACCTAATTTATTTTTCAGACACACCCGTATCATCTCACTCCATCGAAATACATACATAACTAAACGAATCGAACAATAACTTTTAGAATTTTATATTTATTTCACAACATTATAGATCTGTTTTTATATAATTATATTAAATAAATATATATAATATAAGTAACGCAGTAATAAAAACTACAATATTGTTATAGTGTTATTCTTATTTTTTTAAACATAAAGGACTAAAAAACGTTAAAAATTTGATTAGAATTTAACTAGGTTTATACCGTAATAAATAATTAAAAATTATTATCACTTAAAAACAATTTATTTGTAACAACAAAATCTGCTTTGCATAACATTACCCGGTTTTATATATATATCCGTCTTTGAAAGTAATTAAAAACTTTATATCGCCAGCGTCGTGTCGATGCTATTGTCCAGACTCTAGAGACTTAAAAGGAGAAACGAGTTTTCATTAAAGTTGTATCATTTTGAACAGGAACTCTAACCAACTTACCGCAAAGCTTTGCTTTGTGTAACTTGATTTCCTGTGCTGCAATATTTTTGTCGAGTTTTATATTGTTAGCTGTAATTTTATATTATATTTAGATTAAGAAATTGATTTCACCTATTTTATATGCATGCCTATGCTTTCAAATTTTATATATTCATCTATGTAAACCTTCAGGTAGCTGTTCACAGCTATGTGTTACGCCTCGCGACATAAACGCTTACACGAGAACGAGCATGTTACGCAACGTTGCGCTTCATCAGCTGCTATTTTTATTTAAAGTTATTCCTAAAACTGTATATAACATGGCGTTTTATATATGAAAATATTAATCAAATATTACTATTACTATTGTATAATACATTGATCATGGTTAATATAAAAAAAACAACAAATTTATTTTTTTAGTACTTATAAAACGAACACAAATCAAAGTAACTATGTTTTATAATAGTTAGTAGTGACACACTATGTTTGTAAATATATAAATAAAACTATAATAAAGGTTATAAATGTGTGTCAGTTCCATAAAGAGATTTAAAAAAGACATAAGTGACGTAAAACCAGTAATAGAATATGATTTTTAAAATATCCTTTTGCTTGTACACGCACGTTTTTGGATCTACAGGAAAATTCGAATGCAACTATTAAAGAAGTTGCGAGCATTACCTAGTTATTTAAATAAAATGAAGCGTTTGGGGAAAAATATAAGAAAAATATTAATAACGACTTTGTCCGCATCGAATTTAACATCATTGGACCTTTATTTTATAATTATTCTAAAATAAAAGTTATCTAAGTTACTTCTTATTACATCAGCGATCTGCCTGTGAAAGTCCCGTCAAAGTCGGTCGAAATACCCGTCGTTATAAAAATTATTTGGGACAAATAGATGGACCACCAGACAAAAATTGTAAAAGTGATTTTGAAACTGTGCAATCGGGAGACCTCCGTCAAGAACGAAGTACCTTACATTTTTTCTTTAACTCTGAATGTAATTTGAAATGAAATCTCTATATTTCAATTTTTATTTTATATTATTTTTAAGGCATATAAACTAAAAGAACGATTACATCTGAAAATTTAATTCAATAATTCATGAATTATTGAATTAAATTTTCGTAAAATTCATGAATTAAATTATATAAAAAATTGTAAATTATAGATAATATGGAGATAAATACTGATGATGAATATGTTCTATCAAAAGACAGTGGAGGTTGAAGAGTAAAGAATAAAATATTTTGATTTGATTGACAACTAAGTTTAGACTACTATTATGTGACAAAAATGAAAAAAGCTGTCTAGATAGGATTGTTTATAAAAAACTTAAGATTACGCTTTTTATAAAAATCTCCCATGATTAGTTTTCGAATTAAAATTGTTATAGCTAATTTAATTATAATTATAAATATTTTTAATTTTTAACATATTTGGTAAACAAATATCCACAGCATTGTTGATAAGAAAAATAGCTATTTAAAAAAATATAATATTTAATTTACAATCTTTTTTTTTAATTAGGCGCTGTTTTGTAGTAATTTTGTGCACGTAGCATAATTAACAATTAAATGAGTATATACTGAGTACTGCATACTATACATCATTTTAAAAATGTAATCAGTGTGTAGAGTATAACCGGGTCTCCGAATACGGCTTATGTGGCCAGCCTAAATGTATACGACGCACTATCTGTAAGCGGCGTTAAGGGACTTCGTTCTAAAAGTAATATTTTTGTATATTTACCGTGTACATATGTATTTAGTAAAAAGCGATTGTGTTAATATTACAAACAGACAGCAATTTTATTTATTTATGTGTAGATAAATATTATAAAAGGTATTATTAATCAAGTAAAATTTGTTGTAGAAAGTAAGATGGTCCATGAGATTGAAATTGAATCGAATAGGTATATCATACAAATTAATATTAATCGACAAGATTAAATAGAGAACATAATAATTATTTTATCAACTGTATCTACTATATTATATTTTAAAACATATAAATATTAATTACGTATAACTATGGTTCTGGCTTATTTATTACTAATTAAAACTTATTTTTTATATGGAGAAAATGAATAAATTGTTAATAATTATCAATGCAGTAAAAGTATCACATTTTTGACAACATACCGTTAAAATATAACGTCAACTACGCTAAAGTCGTGAAACAGGAAATCGTAAACTGAATTGCATGAAGCTATTGCACAGTTCTTCAAATTAGCCAGGTCGTTACTATGTCGTCCACAATAGCTGTAAAACTCTATTAAACAAATCTCCATTCCACATTTGCGATAATATTAACATATTTTTTATGTATTCAAAGAGAAGCATTTATTTTGAATTTGTGAATGTATTTTTATTGCCACTTTTTCCTAAACGTTTAAATTATCTTCAACGTTAAAAAAAGGAAAGTCTGATGTGTCTCCTATAATTTAAACATTGACATCTTTTTTGCTCAAGCGGACTGTCTATGTAAAATCAAATGGTCTAATCTAATGATCTGAAACTTTTTTTTCAATTAATATAAACATAAAGATTTAGATTATAGATTAGTCTATTCAATTTTTTCAACATATTTTCGTTAATCAAATCGCAGACAAAGAAGTTTTCATTATTTGCAAATCGTAAAATTTAGGTAATTAGCCCATGATGCGTATACTTAAAAATATTATAAATTGCCACAATGTGTAAATTTTTAAGTCCTGCTAGATCTTTGCTGCTGTTTAATGCCCTCTTCCATATATTTTGTTTCCTTGTTATAATAAGAAAAGAAATGTAGGTTTAATTGTCATAAAATGAATAATAAATAAAAAAATATCAAAATAGTAATTTCAAAACAGACTATCAATAGGCAAAAAAGGAAGATTGGATAGATTTATGTACACTGACAGATCCCGGCTTAAAACGTATTAAAACTGATTATGACATATCCAACATCGATCCTTATTTTGATTTTGAAGAGCCTGACACAGAAGGAATCCGAAGAATTTCGTGTTTAAAATAAAATAATAATTTATAAATGTTCGTGTACTGGATGCAATACAATAAATGGCTCAGCAACTAACCTACTCATATGTGAAGGCGCACGTGCACTCTCATCGCTGGTTCGTCACAGACAGACATACATCCTTACCCCACTTAGTGAACAAAACATAGTGTATACATACTTTTTTTTAATTATTACTACCAGATAAACACGACAGTTTGTTCCTCATCACCTATTAGTAATATTACATACATATAGACACAGTATTAGTCCCATAAGAGATAGGGAAAAACTATATTGTTAATTTTAGCTTTTTTAAAAATTTGTATGTTTAATCATTCATTTTTCACATACATTCTGGCTGGCTTATTTTAAACTATTTAACTATACGCTTTTTATTAAACTAAACATTATAACTTATCATAACATCTCTTGCTAATTTTTATTAATTTAAGATTTACTATTTTTAAAGAGTTATTCCACACTTAGGATTAGAAAACATATTTGAAAAAACGTATAAAAATTTTCTCTATAGAGATGCTAACAACATAAGTTGTAACAAAACGTATAAGAATTTCGACGCAGCTGGTAGTAGAACGCATGGCTTAGCGGTCAGAGCGCTTGGACGGTATCCAAGAGGCGCGGGTTCGAATCCCGCTGCGTTCAAAATTTTTATACGTTTTTTCAAAGATGTTTTATTAATTTATTAAGATATTTAACATAAATATTCAATTAGTTATATTACTCTGATTGATATTAATAATCACGAATTTAACATAAACAAAACTATATTCGGGCTCGGAATTTGTTGCGCACTTAACGGGGTGGTTAAATGATATCTCTACATAGTTTTATTAAATTTAATGTCTAGTCAATAATGTTTCTTAAGAAAATATGATGTAGAAATTTATAGAATTGAGAATGTAATTGATAGATTGTATATAGCAATATCAGCATTAACAAATTTGAGACAATTATGCAGTTTAAAGCTTACACCTACCATATTCATACAGAAATATGCATTAAAAGGCAGTCTGTTTTACGCAGAATGATAAGTGATAAAAAACACGACTAACATTGACTTATTTGCAAATCGCCCTGGCCTTTACATTTATTACGTCAAAGCCATTCCTGACATTCAACACCAAGGATAGTGCATATGCATTATGCGCCAAACTAAATAGCTCCATATAATATATTCTGCTCTACTTTACATAAAATTATAAAGTTTAATCAACAATGTCACAGCTTTATGAAATGTTTAATTCTTTTTTATAAATGTATAAAAAAATGTAAATTTGATTAACTACGTGATGTATGTAACAATGATTTTACAGTGGTATCTTAGACTATTATAAATTAACATGATTGATTTTATATACATATTTTTTCAGTGGGTTCTTAAATTTTGGACGTATATATAGTTAAATTATAAGTTCTGAATTCTCTGAGTATTACCAAATTCCGAACCGAACCTTAAAAGATAGATGTGTTATCAGGAATTTATTAAATATTTTATATTTGGAGGCTAGGATTCCGACCGGCCTAAATTGCCACGCGACGCGACAGCCGAACTGATCACGCCACGCCCATTTATTTAGATATAGATTAATACCATACGGGATAAATAGACTTCGCAAATATCCATTTGTTTTTAAAAGAAAATTTTAGTAATAAAAGCGTTTATTATTATCGGAGGTAGGCATACGCTATCGCAAACTTATTTATTGAGATTGTTATGTTCTTATATATTGTTTACTTATCTATACCTAGTATAGATTAAATGACGTTTGTTACTCTTGCTGAAATTCGAGGTTTAAAAGGTTGAGAAAGCGATACGACGTTCTCCAACTGTCTATAATTTAAAAGTCAATTTTATATATCTTCACTTACATTTGTTTTTAGCTAAAGTCGTCGTTTAAAAAGAATCATATTTCTATTTATTATCTTGTATAGGTTATGGAGTACTGTAATAAGTATATTACATATACTTTTTCAAAGTGGGTAAAAATAGTTTTGAAGATTAAAGAGACAAACAGACAAAACAGACATGTAAAAAATATAAATCATAATTTACTATTCTTCAATTATTACCTGAACTCAGTTGACAAGTACTTTAAGGTGGCTAAAAATAATAAAAACTCTGTTTCGTACTTCCAGAGATTAACTTATATAAATAAAAATATCCATTTTAATAAAAATAATAATAATATTAATATTTTAAATTGTAATAAAATAATAATTTCTATTACACTATGATTACATTAACTATATAAATAAATTTACATCAAACTAATTAGTCTGGGAAGCCGTTTTACGCGAGTGATAAAGGAAATGTTTTAACATTGGCAATAGACTAATACACACGGAAATAAATATATAGTAATATCATTACATATAAATTTCTCGTTTTTTCCCCCTCGTTTTGTTTGTAAATTGTACATTTAATTTTAAATGTCTACATAAGTATAATTTACTATTTATTGTATACTTTACCGTCTTAGCTAGTATAACTAACAATAAAGCAGGCTATAATATACACGCTATTATAATAATTGAACAATATTAAATTCCGAATTTTAAATTGTTGCCAAATAAATAGAATTGTTGCCAAATAAGAGATATTTTAAAATAATATGTAAGAATTTGAACGCAGCAGGACTTGAACCCGCACCTCTAGCATATCTCAAAAATAGTCTTAGTGTGGACAACACTTTGAAAACAGTAAAATAACTAATTTATATTAGTGGAGTGCCAAGACACTAGTTTGTCTCTGACTACCCTGCCATCTGGGATAAAGCTCCTTTTTTATTGTAACGAAAAACACTTCATCGTGATTAATATAATACGAATAATAAATACGAGTCTATTGCCGTCCATTTTTTAACATTATAGTCCTCTTCGCTAATTAATTCAAACTGCTATAGAAATAAAGTAACTGTTACCGGATTCAGCAATATGTAAAATACGACCTAGTGAGTGTCGCGTTGATCATCTATGTCATTCTCAAGATATTTTAAGAAATAAATATAGCCGGCTCAAAATACCACTTTATAAATAGTTGAACTTGTTCTGTGAACACTGGATACTGAGGCGGGAATTTACAGATGTTATGTCGATGCTTGGTACTACCAATATGTATATATATATATATATATATATATATATATATATATATATATATATATTTATAGTCTTACTGCTAATATTATCAATAATTTAATTAGTCTTCCTACATGATCCCAAAACTATACGTTATGGCTATATGGCTTAAGTTTGTACCTATCAATTACCGTAGGTAGTTTAATTTAATATTAATGAGGTTTCTCTGCCGTGCGATTAGGTTCTGTAATAAAATTATCACAGCACAATTTTTTTAGTAACGACCCTTTGAAGTAATATTTTCGGGTTTACATCCGAAATCCAAAAGAATATTACCTGTGTATTTTTTAGTCCTATGTTGAAGCTATTATCACTAATATTTATTTATTTTCTCGTAAACTTTTTGTGTTTGTTTATAATTACGATATTCTGTAAACACTTGCCGCTCACGTTTACAGAGAAGCTTTAATAAATTATTATATACGACAACACGGGTCTAAAAATAAATATTTGTGGATATGAAATAGAAAAAAGCACATTGGAATCGCACTAGTAGCGTACGTCATAGTGAGGCGGGTAATAAAATACAAAGCCAGGAACAATTCGCGGTTTGGTTTACAACGTTACCGAAGGTGTATTAATTGTAAAATATCTTCATAAAAGCGTAGCCGGGCTATCGGTTGCAATAGGCACACGCGCCCTTGGTGAACACACAATAAAATGTATTTTTGGCCCGGTCCATTGCCAACCGCAACGCAACGGCCGCGGCGAAAGAAATACGCCCGCCACGAAGCACCGTTGGGTTCGCCTCGTAAATTTTAATTTGAATATCGAGAACTTGCATTTGTGACTGTAGTAAATGTTGACATGCTGCTTATCCTGTGTCTGATGTACTACTATCATGTGTCTTTAAAAACTCTCCATAAATCGAACATGATTGAAACACCGAATGAATGGTTTCGCCGAAATTATCAAATGATTATTGCTAAAGGTCAATAACATTTGTTTGCGTTTTATATTTATAGTTTGATGCTATTAACGACGATTTTGATTGTGATATTGCTTTACCATTTGCAGTGCCTAATTTTTTTTTAATTCAGTTCAAAACTCATGCGCTCGTTTTTAAGTGCTGTGATAATTGGGCAATGCAACGTTTAATAGACTATTATTGATATAAAAGGATACACATTTATTTATATACATAGTGTGTGTTCCTCCCCAGCGTTGTATGAAGACCAACAAGCCACCCCCACGGAAGAGACAGCCAACACTACTACCATACGTAAAGGGAGTTACAGATAGGATTGGCAACATCTTAAAAAGAACTAGACTATATTTAGTGACTATATTTAAGCTTAACTAAAAAGTGACCAGTGCAAAAAAAAGTCCTTTGCGGTGTGTAGATGTAAGCAAACTATATTGTCACTGTGGATTACATTACATTGGTCAAACAAAGAGAAGCATCTGAATTAGGGTGAAGGAACACATCACCGATGTCAAGAATGGGCTTGTATTGCAGTGAGCTGTGTGTGAAAAATAAATATATTCCTAGGATGATCCGCGAGGCTATTGAAATTCAAAAACATCCTAATTTCAATAGATAAGATGGTTTGATAGTCTCTAACACCTGTGACCTACTTATAAAAAAATTATCGCAAGACAATTAAGAAACAGATGGTGGGTAAATTGATATTATTAATTTTTGTATCAACTGACAGACGAATGCTACCTAAGTCTACCTGTGACCACGGACTACTGTAAAGTGTTAGAAACGTCAGGCTTGAATACCAAAATATACGCGATTAATTGTGTTTTGTTAAAATTTTCATCCAAATTCATACGTACATTTTAAATGAAACTATTTACATATTTGGACACCTGACGTTTCGAACACTTTACAGTAGTCCGTGGTCACAGGTAGACTGAGGTGGTCGTTTGTCAGTTGATACAAAAATTGATTATATCAATCTACCGCCATATGTTTTTTAATTGCCCTCGTGGACTGCCCTGGATTAACTAATTAATTTCTAATAATAATAAATAATCCATTTAAAATAGTTTCATTTAAAACGTGTAAAAATCGCGAAAATCAAAAATCTTATCATACGTACATTTCAACAACACTTTCCATCCTACATGAAAGAATTATTAAAATGACTTTTTTCATTAAAAATTGGACGGGTTAAAAGCGGAATATATATTTTATAAAATAATCTCTAATAAGGTATGGAAAAAATGAAAGAGAAGATATAAAAAATAATTTGAAATGTACTTTTAAAAGTACCTCCTAGAGCTCTTAAACTACTTTTCAATAATTGAGTCAGAAGCAATTTACATAGACGTCTTAAGGGTACTTCGTTAAAACTTACTCGTTAACGCGTTTTAAGATTATAAGTGCTTATAATTTGTGAAGCTGCTTTAGTTGGGAGCACTGGTCAAAAGGAAATGCTTAAACTTTTGTTATCTCAAGTACTTTCAAATTTAAATGTTGCTAAAAATTATCTCGTCATATCAATATGAACGTTTTGTTAATTAATTGAACTACTTTTATTTACAGAAGATTAGTAAGTACTATATCAAATATATTATTAATTAATAATCAGCGTTATAAATATATTTGTTGTACTATGTATCATTCATTATAAATTTATATTATGAGTAAACACAGAGCACCTGTGTATAAACAAATAAGACACTAATATATAGTAATATATTTAACGCATGTATGCAAATCTGTACGTGCATTATTCAATTATACATATGTAGTGAAATTAAACATTGACATCTTATCATATTTAAATTCATTAACCAATGCACATTCTGCTCTAGCAAACAAATAGAAGAGGTTATATATATACGTTTTATATAGCACAATTTTCAGTAATAAAATTTAGGCACAATATCAAATAAAGTATTCTTTGTCTAATATTTATGCTTTCATTATATTTTTAATATACTAAGATTCATTAACGTAATAATAAAAGAAAGATTGACAATTTTACTTAGGAGAGCATAGAGCCAAAGGCAAAGAGAGTGTTTTGAAGATTCCCTAACTGGCGGGAAACAGCAAAAAAGAAATGGCTACAAGCAAATTTAAGCCAGAGCGTTTAATACATATACGACACATAGATGGAGGTCAAAATGGTTACAGAAAGACTGAAAGTACAAGGGGATAAGTGCGTGATAATTACGTTGATGTTTCATGGTCAGCTATTTTAATAGTACTCGATATTTAGTATTGTCGTGCTTCGCGAACTACATTTATCTTGCCATATTTAAATTATAATCAAGTTTTAGAGACCGTTAAGTTTATAAAGTAACTTCTGTAATAAATTGAAGTAACAGAAAGCAGCATTGTAAATATGGATAAAAGATGAGACTGTGCTAATAGTTTAGCTTATGCGGCAATAGAATTTCCCATCTCGTTACCCTACCAATAGCAGAAAATATCTTACGCTATGCAATGCAATAGTGGAATATTTGCTTAATTCAGTTATTTTAGACGTACATAAATATGTACTTACATAAATATGTAAGTCTAAAATAGCTGAATCAGACATTACAGAAAAAAAACAGTATAATTAACAAAGTTATTTTGAATTACCTAGAGAGAGAAAGAGAGAGAGAGAGAGAAATATCGTAATTTGCTCAGGATATTCATAAAATTTAGGTTAAAATTGACTCACTATAGCAGAAGCATCAATCGGCATAATCGTATCGGTATAGGCAAAACTGCAAGCCGTGGGGATAAAGATGATGGGACAACAACAGCGAGAAACTAATGGCGTTTTTAAATATGGAGAAAAGTGGCAGAGAAATTAGACTACCTTGAGGTACTTCAGCGCAGAAACTGTAGAATGAGCACTGTTTCTTACTAATATGTGTTGTTCACATTCGATCAGGTAAAAAGAAAATCATTTAAAAGTGTTTGTTAATTAATGGATGGTGGATGGAATTAAATGCTTAATATTAAATGCTTGTATATTTTGAGTGTCTATATACTTTATTGAGTGTTGTAACACTCATACTATGTACGGAACGATAACCAGATTGGAAAGAGAATAAAATTTAGTTTTTTATAAAGTACATAGTTATGATGAAAGCTGTCGATATATAATTCTCTCGAACACTTTGAACAAGAAAGGAAGAATATAAATTTGTCTTTTGTATGCACTATAAAGATAGATTTACGCACGATCTCTAGGAACTGTGGAAGATATTAGTGGAAAGAGAGTAGTCAAGAGTAGCTAGAGAATATGACAAAAGCAACGATTTGACCGTTTTACGATTTGACGGGATGAACTAAAAGGGGTGATAGAAAAAGGTAGTGTCCCCCAAGGTCCCACTTATACGTGCTTTTAGTAGATGATATGATCATCAAAACCAGTAAAAGGAGATTTTGAAAAAATAGTAGGAGATTAGAAGAGAGAATTTTTAATTTAAGTATTTATAATATATTTTAACTCATTTGCAAGCCTATAGTTTTTTAGCAAGCCGATATTAAAATTATCCATCGTTATCGTTTGATCCGCAATCGCCATATGTTTTTAGTAATATCATTCAGGTGTTTGGAAATAATTAGTTTAAGATTAGGACTACTAAAATTATTACTAAGTGTCCGAGTGATAATTTTAGTATAACCTAGATAAATAAATGCTCAGACGTTCTTGATTGTCTTCGACATTCTTCTTTTATGACAGACGTTCTTGTATGTCGACTTATCTAGTATACTAAAAGGAATGTTACTATGCATATAGATAACGACACAAAACCTCCACAACCTTTTTTGTTCTGTCGTTCCGTATTAAATGAAACCCTACTAATGTAAACGATGTCGAAGGTAAATAAGGTCTTAAAAACCCTTACGAGACCAGGAACCTTGCATGAATATTAGTCTCAAACAACGAACCAAGTAGGTTGGTTGATCATATTGAGCAGGTATGCTCTGTGCATTTATATGTACAACATTGAAGTAGTTTTCGTAATTTAAAAATGTTTTTTATGTATTACAGAAGGTTACTAAAAACAAATCGATCGTTGATTTTTTATTGTATATATATTAGTATTTTTTCACATATAAACTCCTTTAAATTTTATAGAAGGTTTTCTTTGACTCCATTTTTATTTGATTTATGAAACATGATACATGCTGTAGGAAATTGGGAATATAAAACTCCCGCACCGGACTTGGGAGTGAAAACGCGCGGAGATCGATTTATGAGCGTGCAGCATCCGCAGTATACCCGCAATATGCTATTGTCGAAACTATTGCTGAAATATGCGTAGCGTAACGGACCAACGCTTAATATCTTTTAATATATTTTTTATATTTAACATATTAATTCACTAATAGTGTGGTAGGGGGTTTCAGATCATTATTGATTCTAGACTTAAAATATTTTGTTAAGCGGAAAAACACCTTAAATAATTTTATCATAGATCCGTTATAGAACAATAAAGTTTAAAATATAAAAGAACATTAGCCTTAACTCTCAGATGACCACAACTCAGACTACTCTTTAAAATAATAATTTATGCATTTCAAATACATCAAAGCTGCATTAGTCTTTTAGTGAGCGAATCAACTCAATATTTTAAGAATACCAAGCTTTTCTAATTATTATAAGACCCATTAAAATTTCAACACGCATCAAATAATTTATGGGTACTTTAATATTATTTTATTGATTATTTATTTACTGTCACAGTATAAATAGGTAATGTGTTTTATTACGTTAGCGTACGCGCCTCGTCCTCGCTTTCAACATGTATTGACAACTAACGGAGAGGTTACATATAATGTTGATGTCCAAGCATAAACATTACTTTCTGTCACGTTCGTGATCTCGACCCCTGCTCGGTCAGGTGACATGAATGACACACCCGCATCTCGTTAGGCAAAGTGCATTGCTTCTCGACCTTGGCCCCATTGCAAGAAGGGTTCGTAGGTTGATGTTAGACATATAGCTTTAAGAATGTATGCATTATTACATTATGATTAAATTAAATGGCTTTATCACGGGTGTGCGGTCAAGACCATTTCTTTATGATACTAGTTTATGCATTTATTAAATTATATTAAAAGCTTTCATTAATTTAAGTAAAATGTATTGCCTTTTATATTTTCTATCACATTACTTATAGGATAACGATTTAATATAATTGTTATAATGTATGGTGTTTTATAAAATTCATTTGTTATTGGCGTCTTATATAATTTGTATTTTACATACCTTACAATTTTATGATTAAATGATTATGAGTGGTAGAACTTAGAGGACAAAAACATTTGAAATTATTTAAAAAGCAGTGATAAACACGTTATTATTACAAAGAACAAAAACAAGCTGAGTACTTCTAAGTTTCGTCTTAAAAAACTGAAATAATTCATTTATGACACAGATATTCTACAAATAAATTCAAAACTGCCACTAGAGAAATTTAAAATTAATATTAAAAACATACTCGCGTTATTCAAAAAAAAATAGTCTATCCGATAATGCTACACTGATGGCAATGTGTGGAAATAAACGTTGTTGATGCTCACTCAGGAAGCTATGATTGACAGGAACTCATTGTAAAGTTATATTTGAAAGGAGAAACTGTTGAGGGTTCTCCTTGATTTTTCTCAGTGTAACTGCCTTTCCAGCCAGTGGTAGTCAAGCTAGTTCCTGTAAGACTGACAATACTGACGATATAAAAGTACTTGTTTTAATAAAGAATATTTTGATTTTGATTATAATGTCCATGTGCACTGTACAATTACCAACCCCATTATTTTATTATGTTAATGTTCTTCTTCATTCACGCTGAGATATCTACAAGCGTACAAGAATAAATCGTGTCACGGCTTTTAGATGATATTTGCCGATATCGATATTTTTAAGATGTCGGAATAGACATTATTATTTTATTCAAAAAGACTATTTTTATGAAAATTTAAATTATTTAATATGACTAATGATTTGTTTATACGCTTTGGACAACATCTTTCTTCTAAGTTCGGTAAATTTCTTTATGAAATGAGAGACTAAGATTTCAAGATCTGTTTTTCTTTTTATTTTCAATGATAAATTCAACATGGCTATATGAAAAATTGTTGCTAATCCAATTCATTTGAATTTATCGAAAGAAAAACTTTTACTTATTCTGCAAATAGAAAAAAATAGCGCCCTGGATACCGCTACTATAATTGAATTATATAAATTAACGTTTTTCAATAAGACAATTTACACCTGAGAATTTAAACACTTAATAAAACTAGAGTTACATAAATAAGACTATCAAAAGTCTAACACGCCTTGAATTATTGTAGATATTTCTGACAAAAAGTAAAATGTTTTTATTAGTTTTGATTAAGTACGAAAACGAATCAAGACTTACGATTTATATCAGAAATTTATTGAACTTTATAACAACTATCATTCGTCTTCACCAATTTTCTGACAATAGCTATTCTTCTTCCACCTACAGTGGATGATTAAAGCACAAAAGAAATATATCCAATCAGTTTTTGGTTTGACTTACTTTACAGTTCTATAACCATAATATTAGATGAACACAACATAAAAATATACGGACATGTATTTATGATTAACATTCGTAGACTGCTAATTAATTAAAGAATAATTTTGTGGCGTTATTTCTTATTCGTTAAAAAATCTTTAATTGATTAAATATCTCATAATCGCTTTCTTTTGTACTAAGCATGTCTTTGAAATCTAATGCATCTAATAATGTGTCAAGTGTCTCACGTTTGATAATCATTTACAGGTCAGTGGCTTGAAGTTTGAAACTCAACTTCGAACCCTCAACCAATTTCCTGAAACACTTCTTGGAGACCCGTCAAGGAGGATTAGATACTTTGATCCTCTAAGGTACCCTTAGATCTAAATTGTGTTAATTATTCTTTTAAACTATTTTTATTGAATTTAAAAAGTTGAATATTAAAATATTTCTTCTGACTACCCCGCAAGGAATTATTTAATAGTTTTAATAATTTCAAGTAACGTAACTCATTATTTGTGTTTGCAGGAACGAATATTTCTTCGATAGAAATCGGCCGTCCTTCGACGCCATCCTGTATTATTACCAGAGTGGCGGCCGTTTGCGCCGCCCTGTAAACGTCCCATTGGATGTATTTTCCGAGGAAATCAAGTTCTACGAGCTGGGTGAACAAGCTACCAACAAATTCCGGTTAATATAATGATTCATTACTTTTGAATTTTTTCTATATCTATATATTGTTTTAACTGTAAATGTATGTCTGCTAAAATATTGTGAATATCACTCTAAGGAATATTTTTTTAGATACTTACTTTTAATTAATTAATAGATAATTACTTTTAATTAATTAATTGAATGACTTTTATTGATTTATTTTTTTATTGAATATACTTTTAATCTTTTTTTTAAGTCTACTCTCATAATACGGCTAGTAGAACGTAATAAATAAGTATTTTTTTTATTTCAGTGAGGATGAAGGCTTTATAAAGGAAGAAGAGAAACCTCTTCCCTCAAATGAACGTCAACGTAAAATCTGGCTGTTATTTGAATATCCCGAAAGTTCCCAAGCTGCCCGAGTAGTCGCTATTATATCTGTTTTCGTTATTTTACTGTCTATTGTCATCTTTTGTCTTGAGACCTTACCGGAATTTAAGCACTACAAAGTATTTAATACCACTACTAACGGTACAAAGATTGAAGAAGATGAAGTCCCTGATATTACTGATCCTTTCTTCCTTATAGAAACACTTTGCATCATCTGGTTTACTTTTGAATTGATAGTCCGTTTCCTGGCCTGTCCAAATAAATTTAACTTTTTCCGTGACGTGATGAACATTATAGATATAATTGCCATAATACCTTATTTTATCACTCTCGCGACTGTCGTTGCCGAAGAAGAGGATACTTTGAACCTTCCAAGAGCTCCTGTTTCACCTCAAGATAAATCTACGAATCAAGCTATGAGTCTTGCAATATTGCGAGTGATTCGTCTTGTGCGAGTCTTTCGAATCTTTAAGCTCTCTCGTCACTCCAAAGGCTTACAAATCTTAGGAAGAACGCTTAAAGCCTCTATGAGAGAACTTGGACTTCTCATTTTTTTCCTTTTCATTGGTAAGTTTCATTTATTTATTTTATATATAATCTATTAACGTTTCAATTTTGATTACCATAATCAAAACTCCAGACATAGTTATTAATTTATATTTAATATTGCTACTAAGCAATTCGAATGAAAAATGAAGTTTAATGCAAAGTAAAGGTTAGATTTTTTAGGTTAAGATAGATAAGATTTTTAGATAACTGAGATTAGTTGATATCGCCTAGCCGGGTGGGTATCCTACGACACGCAGTATAGCAGCCTTGGAGCAGATTGGTGCGGGAAAATTAGGGGCGCTGCTGCACCAAATATTTTATTTTCACAGGAGTGGTCGTGTTTTCAAGTGCTGTATTTTTCGCGGATAAAGATTGTCCTGATTCCAACTTTTCCTCTATACCTGATGCGTTTTGGTGGGCCGTCATAACAATGACCACTGTCGGCTATGGAGATATGAGGTAACTGCGTCTCGTGACCCGCCCGGCACATGCCTGCAGTCGATCCCTCGCTCGCACTGTGTATTCCACTGTATCGCATACATATGTGCTTCAAGGTGTGGTGCTGTTTTCGTCTGCGGTCTACTTCGCTGAAGCGGGCAGCGAAAACAGCTTCTTCAAGTCCATACCCGATGCGTTTTGGTGGGCGGTCGTGACAATGACGACCGTAGGATACGGCGACATGACGTATGACATATACAGCGACTTCATCCTAAATATCATTTTGCCTTACGTCATTTTTCATTTTCCTACAACTTTACATCAGCATTTTAACATATTTGTGAATTTCTTTCGCCACATCATACAAATACATAAGCTTTAAGTTTAATTTTATCGACGGCTCGCCTAAAGAGTATGACAATTCACACTTAAATTTTCCACTTCTACAATGAAATGCACGTGCCAAACGTTTTGCAGTAAGCATTTACTTATCACATTCTATAGTTGTCGACATAACTGAACTTTTACAACTTTACATGGAAGCATAGGTGTATAATTTTCCATTCACAAAATTCTTATATATTTCAAATGACATGGAAGCGTGTACATTTTTCAAAATCCGTCGTCGGTGTGACAATCGCCCTTTCCAAATCGTAATCAACTAAAATGCTTGATTAGTGTTAAACTTCAACTGTGATAAAGATAAATAATTTAAATAGCATGAGACAAAATCAATCCTAATATCAAGTTGAAGTGGTGCTGTCGGTGTCTCGGTGTTCACCTTCTATCTAAGTGTGCTCATATTGTACCGCTTTTGCTAAATTTTCAATGTATACCTGTCGGATGTTATCGTTGTTGTGATTGTTATTATGGACATAAGTGCTTATCGAAATGTTAATATAAAAGAGTTATGTTACTATCACTTATGTGGATCATTAGAATAATTGTTGTTATTCACCGAACTTGCATTTCAATTATTTTGCTATTTCACGCAGCGCTAAAGTCCATCCGGTTGTCTCACATCCATTTCAATCATTTTTTAATTCTACGAACTTATAGTAAAATATACACGTTGTGCTCCTATGTAAAATTGTTGTTCAATATTTCATTGCTTTTTTGAGTATTAAGTGTTTAATTTTCACACCACTTTTGATGTAGGATTTTTTGTATTCATTATACATTATGCATGTCTGCAACGTACATCATTTTATTTACTGGCTATAGTACTTAATGTGATTATAAATATATCTGTAAAAAATTCAAATATTTTGATAAACATTTATTACAATATGTCCAAAATAGGTTCAAGACTCGGGACATTAAAAGTGTTAATAGAATGTATAATATGTTCTAGCAAGCGAATTTATTTTCTGTTAATACGTTTAAGACTGGAGTTTTGGTTATTTTGGACATTGTGCTGGCATTAAAGTACTGCTCTGCGATGAACTGGTTAGATTCCCGAGTCTCGCTTGCGTGTATGAATGGTGATGGTTGATATGGTACTGCAAATTCAAAATTAATGCGAACGTATTAAACATAATAATTTCACTTTTTTATATAATTTAGAGCCTTCATTAGTTTTATTAGAATTATTAGTACATAAATAGTTATTGTTTTGGTACAGTACAACTTAGAACCCTTATATGCATGTGAAACATCTTGGATTCTTGAGTTCTCCATATGGTTAGTCAATAAAGTTTCGTCCTGCCTAATAATATTCTTCCATTAGGCCTGTTGGAGTATGGGGCAAGATCGTGGGGTCACTTTGCGCAATCGCTGGTGTACTCACCATTGCTCTGCCCGTGCCTGTCATCGTATCGAACTTTAACTACTTCTATCATCGGGAGACAGACCAAGAAGAAATGCAGTCACAAAACTTTAACCACGTCACTAGCTGTCCATATCTGCCCGGCACGATGGGCGAACCCTATTTAAGTAAGTCTTTTTGAGTGATTGTTTTAGATTTTACGTTTTCAAAAATATTTATGTTTAGAAAGGTAGCAAAATATATGTATTTTTTTTAAGTTTTTTACAGTATATCGTTCTTTTATATTTTTTCTGCATGGAAAAATTGCCACTACGGAACTTACTTGCATGTTTCGCTTTTTATGATTTGTTTCTTTTATGTTAATTTTCCATACTTTCAGGTGGAAAGGACGATGAGAGAGACGAGCTCTGCAGTGATCATTGACTTTGCGATAGTGTTGTGCGTTTGTTTCTTTAGTGAGATTTAGTTTTATCGAAAGAGACGATCTTTGTGATATTATCATAAGGCAAGAAGTACGATGTTTATGTAAATAGTAGGCTAAGTTATGTGAAAATGCCATATTGACTACTGTTATATTTTCTCCAAATTTGTTTGCGATGTTATTTTATTAGAAGATAATAGAATTTTGATCGCATTCTAAAATGCATAATCTTTTTGTTTTGTTCATTTACCTATACCTACGTACGTTAAAAAATATTACATATTATAATTCTTACGTTAATCAAATCAAAAAAATCTAAACGGACCAGCTTTATTGCGACTTAAATAGTATTTCACACGTTCCATGCCCGCAGGGACCTAAGCAGAGTTTTATTTCTTTTATGCACTTTCTTAAGCTGCTCAAAGAATTGCAAGTGTAACGTAAACTTTTCTCATGGATCTTTTTATTATATTTTGATATGTATTTTTAAAAATAATGCAGCTTTATCATCGATTTTATGCATAAGTAATTACCATTTTGAAATCCTTCACGCAATTATTTTTTTTTTATAGTTATATAACCACAACTGTTAGTAATTGAACAAGCATAATATTAAAATATTAAGTTACGTTTTTAAAATTTAAAAAGACTAAAAAATATGTGGCGTAATATTTGCATTTATTACTCCGTAAAAGCTCCTCTCTTACGTAGATATTCTCAACAATCACTTTTAGAACTTTTATCTGTACACAAACGTATTCAACAACTCCATTTAAGCACAAGGACACACTGCGTCACGTATGTATCTCCGTGAATGTTTGTAGCAAGAGAGGAAATATATTTAAAAAATATTCTCCGTCGTAGATACAGAATTTGTACTGTAGTGCTGTGTTGCTTTTTATTACTGTAAACACTGCCCCTAAATTAATAATACCTAATAATGCTTTTTATAACACACATTTCTTTTAATTATAATTATCAATAATTATAACTTTTACTGTAGTCTGTTAGATTTAATTTACCTTATTCCTTCTTTATTACCCTATAATTTTCATGCTCAGTAAACTTTATAATTTAATAGATAAAAATATTTTAGTAGCATCCAAAAATTTTAGTATTATTCATTTAATTTTATCCGAATAAATTTATAAACGATAATAAAGAAGAAGATTTTTAAAGCATCTTGATTTATTTGATGTCAGGATATAACGAAACATTAAAAAACTATTTTGCAAATAATATTTAATCCTTTACTCTTAACTAAAAATGTTACTTGATTAATCTTCTTTTGTAAATATCCATTAATTTTCATAACCTATCAATTAATTTAATTCAAATAAAAATTAATATCATAACATGTTTTGAGGTTAAAAATTTAAAATAATACTTATTTAAATGCTAACAGCACTATTCTAGTTCAGAGTATAAAATAAGCGTTGCTAATTGTCGGAAAGGAACAACAACAACTCATTGTTTTATAAATAATCAAGTAGCAGCCTAATCATATTTGTAAAGACTTCCTTCTAACTTTTGTGTAATTCAAGCTTGAATAAAAATGAGAAACGATGTCCATTGCTCACTAAACGAATTAATAGGTACTGTTACGTACAACATCTTATATAGAATCCTTATAAAGCAATGGTTATAGTAACAATATCTGTATACAGTTTCAGGACCTATCAAGAAGTCCTCCATCAGTGACGACTCCTCTTCAGACATGATGGAGCTAGAAGACTCAGCGTTGGTTACTGACACCCACTTGGAGAGTAGTATGCGTCGTTTAAGGGAAGAAGAACGCATGCTGCTCGAACAGCAGGCCGCTATGGAGGCCGCGGGCAACGCGGACGATATCGCAGCTCTGGAACATCAAGACTTGTTGCGACTCAACCAAGTATGTACAGAACTCTTTCACACGATACTATGAGCGGCCTAGTTGCGAATGTATTATAAGTGTATATTACTTTAAAATATCAAATCGTCGTCTTCTTCTTCTTCTCTTAATTCTGATAACGATTAATTTACTACATGAAATATAAAGTATATATTTGTATGATACGAACACTATACAATGAACGTTATACGACTTTTGTTTAAAAATTAAGAATAAGTGCAATAAATGTTGGATATTTAGTTGAGACAGCAAGAGCTTCTGAAGCAACAGGCACGCCGTGAGCGTTCTAGCGTCGTTGCTACTGTGGGCGGCTCCGGTGCGAGCTACGCGGTGGCTGCTAGTGGTGGAGCCAGCGGCGCGGCTTCCCAAGATGCTCGACGAAGTGATTTAAGGAGACGCACGTGCAATGTAAGAGTGAACCAATTGCACGCCGCTACTGCTGCAGAAGCTCTGGAGACGGACGTCTGACCAACGGGTTAGTTATTAAAATATATATTTAATTAATATATTATTTAAAATGTAACAAAATTCTGAAAATTCTAGTGTAGTAATCAGAGTAATAAATCAAGTAAGGTTATGTGCCAATATTGTATACATTTGTTTAGATTTTTCAATGAGTATTTAATAATGTTCACACTATGTTCTAAAAGACATTTAAACATAATACCGTTTCCACATACTGTATGTCACCGATATCACCTTAATAATTTTACGTTACTCATCTGTTGTTATAATTTTATTAAATAGTTTTTTAATTATCTTCAAATTTTGGATAGTATTAACGTCTCCATCCATCCTAAAACCGAAAACCTACATCAATATCGTTAGGTTTGCCGACATTGATCTTGAATCTGACTTCCATATGTTTCCATAATAGTATCACTAAATGACAGGGGATCAATCGCCCCTATTTGGAGGCCACGTAGCTAACCCACAGTCACATGCTTGAATCGAACCTACTTAGCTCCGTTTTAGATGCCTTGCCCAATTGACTCGCGGGACTAGGGGATGGGTAAACCCAATTAATAAATTTGTTTATTTGTTATTCATTTGATATGGGTACTGAAAATATTAAATATGAGTATATAATACAAAATTATCTATTACACTAGAAGAGAACAAGAAGTGAGCAAACAAAAATATCACTTGATATAACGGCTACATTGCACGTATTGATATAATGTCCACATTGCACGTATTCGTGCTTTTATAAATAATGATAGACTATTATTATTATATTGTTACACTATTTTTACTTATATTAGAATATTGCCAAGTACCAATTTTGTGTTAGTATTAATTAATATGCATATATACCGCTTACTATATAAACTGTGGTTTAGAATTCAGAGGTTTAGAATTCATTGATTTCGCAAACACCGCATAAATAACACAATTTTAATAGGCACATAATACTTTTAATTTACTATGAAATCAAAATTACTTATTCTATTTATGAACTAAAAATAATATATGCATACTTTGTAGGTTATAGAGAACACACTGTGGCTTTTAGCCTTTGAAAATCGTTATCTCGCGAAACTGTAATGATTTAGTGTTAAAAAATAAGAATTTTAGGATTAGCTATCATACTATCACGAACGACTAGGTCTGACTCATAATAAATAATGGGTCTACTAATAAATATTAGTAAAATCGTTATTCCTCAAGTACGAAACGGAATAGTAATTATCATTCAGTAGTTTACACTTACCTACAGTAAAATTAAAAAAATATTTTGATGAAGATGAAGCCATCAAAAGTGCAAGGAAGATAATTATAGAAAGCACCACATTTTTAGTATTTCAGTTTTATATTATTAAAACATTAACGCATTTTCGTTTCTTCAGTCACCGTAGACATACATTGGACAGGACAGTCTTAAATTGTAAGTTAGTTATCAAAAATCGTAACTAGCATGATTTCTTCTAGCCATCGTTCTGTACAAAAGTTTTATACTATTTTTTTTTAATTTTATTAAAAACTTAGTAGATCTAAGAATATAATTTGCTTTATGTGGGTACAACCGAATTGCAAACTTTTTAATAGAGCGATGACTTTAGAGTGGGACTCCGCTAGCCGTTTTTGTTTTGTTTTATTTGGCTGGCATGCGGTGTCTCTACCTCCTCCATACGTGTCCGTGCCCCTGGCTTTAGTTTGTTATTGTCACATTCCTGCGTGGTGTAGCGTATAAACGTCTATAAATATTATTCAATCTGACGCAACTATGACTGGATACACCAGTAAAACTTTACTAGTTATTAAACTGAGTAAATAACTTATCCAACAATTTTAATAGACGTTTTCACGTAAACACTAACTCTAAACCCTCGACGAGACCTTCGAGAGTTTATATTCCTTGCTGTTTCACGTATCGTCGAGGGTTAACATAGACGTTTGAAACTTATTTCCATTTTGGTTTGTAATGTTACAAACGATTTTACGTTTTGGATGTGTATTCTTAAAACAAATTATACTCTCAAAATTTTGGCACAAAATTTAATTTATACACCTTAATTCTGCTCAAATAAAACAATTGGCATTTGATTGAATTATCTCAGTCACTACGAGTTCAAAATTACTTCTACCTTTCCTACAGTTAATCTCTGTGGTTTTTATGTCTGTGGTTTTGTTCTGTTTCAGTGGTAGTTGTTAGGATTGTGTGATCACCTCAGTAGGAAATCAAAATTCGCATGGGTCTCGTCTCTTGCTCCAGCCTAAGTCAGTTTACACTTACATAAATCATCCATCGCTGATTTCCACTAATCTAAAATTTACCATTAATTCCTAAAAATATCCAATTGAAAAAAATAAAAAACTCATAACCAAAACTTTGTACTTTCGAATGGAATGCAATCAATGTAGTCAAGCTATTGTAGAATTAAATATATATGTGGGGACTCGTCAAGTGTTCATTGTATTATAATATGCTAAAAGATATTGTTAAGATTACAAATAATAAAAAGTGTAAACTTGCTGCTCAGGACAAGACGGGACATTAAAGAATTGGCATAATCGTTGTAAGTGTACGTGTCTTGCGTTATTTTGTGCAGTCCTGTCGGTACGGCATGGCTTTGTGAGGACCCCTTCCATTTAGCATATATATTGTTGTATTTGCTGTTGTATCTGTTAGTTTTAATGATGACAATAAAAAAAATATAGATAAAATTTCGCCCTTTTAGATTGTATATTTGTGTCTATGTGGAGATTTTAAATGTAAAAAAGTAACTGAATTTAATATTCTTGAACTTTCTTGAACTTGTAACTGGGAAAATTTAGTAATAAATTATAAATTTCACAATATAAATAACATTGCGCTATTCGAGGCTCAATAACAATGTGACTGTTAATATTTCCAGGTAAGGCGAGCGGGGAAGACGGCGAAGAGTGCGCTCAGACTCAAACGCAGGTATGGCGCGGCCGCCTTCCCGCGCGCTCGCCGCCCGCGTGCCACGTGTGAGCCGCGTCGCCGCCCTACCGCCGCCCCGCCGCCTGCTAACCGCCGCAACGCCTGTCCGCCGACCATGCTACGCACTCGCGGTGTCGCACTTGTGAACTTTTAGGTGCTTGTTGTTCCCCTAGTCTTAACAGAACATTAGCCACTTTTAACGTCTACGAATATATCTTATACGCTTATACCCATGACGTCGTCTCAGCCCTTTTGTAAATAAATCCAGGCTTACCTCCAGCTTCATACACTTTATACAATTCAATACACGTAATTTTAAGTGATGATAATCTAATGACACATATAAATGTAATAGGCCTACGATATTCCGGTTCTACCGTTTTACCTCACAGGGCACAGGCAACTGTGCCGAAGGCTATATAGGATTTTACGACATTCAAATTAGACATCGATGACGTGGAGAAGACTACTTTGATATTGGTTTCCCAATTTAATCATTGAATTTTAGAGTTAATTCTCAGTTTAACCTGACTGAGTATGGCTGCGAAGCACTGCCTGAAGGCAGCAAGAGCAGTTTCTCTAGGAGTATACATATTTTTTCATATGTTATACGTGTTTGTTGGCTATGTTCATTTGAACGTCGTTTTCACTCGATGCTGACTGGATTGATCCACGCCCAAGTAAGAAGTACTTGATAATTTCAGTGAAAATACATGATTCTGATACAGCGTTTCCAGTTGGTTTTTTGAGGTTCGGTAACTCAAAGAGCAGTGAGTACGAGGTTGTGACTAAATATATTAACCTCGTGCAAGCAGAAACGTAGTCGTAAGTTTATGTTGTATGTTGTGTCGATTACCCGTGTTTCGCACACGGTCGTGATCTCGACCCCGCTCGCCCGATCCGTTGATACAGCCTCGGCCGCTTCATACGCTACCTAGCACCGTAGTTTAATATTACTCTACGTTACATAACGTACGTACGTGTGTCATTATATATCGTTGATGTTTTATATATCAATATAATTAACGGCTATATTCGTTAAGTATACAATACAGGAAGGTTGTGAAAGTGTAGTTAGCGGCAGGACTTAGCTTGAAAATCCGACTTACTCGATTTCGTCAGGCAAACGATCAAAATCAGTTTAAATTGCGGTTAATAATGTTTTTACATATATTTATTTACCTTTCTATAGTTTACTAATGTTTTTATCTATTTACAATAACATCGTCATCACTGAACTGGTAGTTAACAGCACGCTTGCCTTTCGAGTACTCACGTCGTGGCTAATGAAAAGATTGGATTATATTGTATTAGCTTAAAATTTATAGACATATCCAATAAGACTTATTACTAAATGTGTTTATCGTTGATATACACGATAAGGTAAATGTCCATTACGTGTTTCCCCAAACCTTTTCGAGTATACGATGCTCTTGCCTACTTGTCAATTTCATATTCCTATTTTTTTTCGTATATTCGAAAAAGTTAGCGGTGCAGTTTCTATATTTTACACAGAACAAACTAAGAATTATTTTATTTATAATGTTAACTATTCAAATATTTTTTTATATATCGAACAATTATTTTTTATCCATTAATATTTTAGAATTATTTTACTAATATTAATCAATATTACATTCCCAATTTACTAAAAGATCGATGTGGTAGATAGTATCAGTAATATATTCATGTTAATCTTAGTCATAAAACTATATTTTATCATATCATTAATACACATTTCATAGCGATTAAACATCTAAAAGACATGTTGTGCTCTAGATTAGACTAGATATAGCATTATTATTAAGTAAGTTCAGCTATAATAAGATTCAGAATTAACACTCAGTTTGTGGTAAATACTTATAAATCGATGGCGGTTAAACCTAATGTACACATTTACTTAATGTACTGCAAATAGTGACAAAAACTTCGGAAGAGGCTGTTTAACAAGAAACCGATATGTTTGGTGTTTATTTATTAATACAGAATGACTATTATTAGACTCATGACGAAATGCTGCCAAATTACTTTAATGAAGCATCCAAAACAATTTACTTTTTCTGTTTTATCTTGTTAGGTCATAAGCGACACACTATATATTAAATAATAAAAAAATTATGAAATACTAGACGCTTCATACTGTCACTTTACCGCTTCATAACGATAAACAGTAGATAACGTTTCTTACTGTTTGCTTTACTTCATACATCTGATGAAACAACTTGTAGCTTAAAGTTTTACAAGTAGTGTTAATTTATGTAACAGTAATTGGTATATTTATAGTAACATTTGTAAATTAGGCCCGACTTGCACGCGAGGGCTAGAGACCGATTAGCATAAATGATGTTTACATATTGAATGCGTGTTACGTTATCTCATCGATATAAGTGTGTGAAAATGTTTCAATGGAATTATAATATACATATCTTGGAGCAATGTAGTAATTTAAGATATAATGCGAACGCAAATCTGTCAATTCTAAATCTTATGTTAGTAACATATTAAATGTGTCTGCTTTCCTTTTGCTATCTTTGTCGATAGTGAACTAACTTTTTTTAAGCTGAGATATTTTTTAAATTCAATATGCTCAAAATCTTTGAATTGACAGACTGTAGAAGAGATTTGCGAAAGATATTTACTTCAATCCCTAAATCCATGATCCCGATTTCAGAGTATATTTTATTTAAGAGGATAAAGTCTTAGAAAGATTGTTGATTTTAAAACTTATTAACGATCTCTTACAAAGGGCCAAACTGTCATCGTAAAATGGCGTTTCGTAAGTAATAGGTTCTAACAATTAATTTACAAAAAACAGTTATTGGATGAATTCTAAAGTGAAGTTTCCATTGAAAGCAAAGAAACACTGGTTCAGAGTATCGTTGATGTAGGCGACCGAGGCTGTTACAACTTTCTTAACATAAACGTAGCTAGGAAAAGGATAGCGCCACTCGTTCGCACTTAAAAATTCATATACAGCAGATACCACAACCAGTGAAGACAATCTCACCTGGTTCATAACGAAAAATCCTAGCTACGTATATGCCTGTTATCATTAGATGTGTTGATGTTAATACTGTTTAAGCGTAGAACATGCATGTTGTGTACTATATTAAAACCAGCAGTCGGGTCCATGAAGCAGGCGGTGTGCTGCGAGGGTCTAGGTCGGTAAAGTTTTATCGTTTTGATACTCGTTTTTATATATTTCATTAGATTATATATTATTTTATAATATATCCGACATTCCCTAGGGACGTTATAAGGTCGCCGTTATAATGTATGTTTTAGTCATTAAAATTCTAAAATTATATAATTTCCAATAAAAATACTTAAACCTTCAAGTTCTAATGCGAAAAGATAAAAAGTGTGAATTACTCGTGTTGGCCAAAGTTTCAGTAACATTCTCTTTTAGACGTTCAACGATTATTATTCAATATTAAAGGATGATATACATATATACGGCATAGAAGAATAACAAATAAGTACAATGGTACAGGCGTGATTAACATGGGCCCGTTGCGACCAAAAAAATTATATCTAACCATTCTTGTTTCGTTTTATAGAGCTCTTCAATATGTACTTGGCCGTTCATTTTCACTCCAATAAATTATATTTCAACTATACGTAATTTTATTTAATTAAAAAAGTACACTTTCTTACATAGAATCATTGTTGCCTACTAAGTAAATATTTTCAATTATACTAACTTATCTTCGGGGGACATTTTAAATAAACTGATCTCAACTATTTAAGTGAAAGTAAAGTAAAGAAGTGTACACTACACTTTTCCATACTTAAATAATCTAATTCAGTATAAAGACTAACCGCTACCTATTTAGTCGTTTACGTTACAAATCGTATCGTAATAATCGTCATAGTCAATGGAACATATTATGATATATTCAATGAAAATTAAATCGTAGTTAGATAAGCCACATAGATTTCGCTGAAGGAATCACTTTTTCCTCACTTGAAATATATCAAATTTTGTAGTTAGGAAAGCAGTTGGAAAAATTTTACATTACCGAAGCAAGAAAAATCAGTATTTATAACGGCCCAGGCATGTATATATAAATATATATATATATATATATATATATATATATATATATATATATATATATATATATATATATATATATATATATAAATAAATATATATACACTGTATTCGGTAATTTTATCTGTAAATTATATTTGTTTTAAGGTTTATAGGTAAGGTATATCCGCAAATCTTTAAGCGATATGTGGAATATCTAAATTTATTTTAGAAATATATATATATATATATATATATATATATATATATATATATATATACGAGTATATATATTTATATTTTGCTTATATGTTTCGGCTTATAAATATGTATGGTCGAAGCAATTGTATGAATTCTAAAACTTCTGGGACCCACTTGTACACTGTTGTCGTATAAGAAAACTCAGCTTGGATGCATAATATTTACGCCGCGCAACGTAGAGGCTTTGAAACGTAACATTGCTAAGGAACTTGGAATAACATCTTGAGAGCCATAGTAATTTCGATAACATCAAATCTAAAACATTTTCGATAATAAGAAACGTAAGATCATAAGTCGTAGTGAACATTTCTATCGTCGATATAATTTTTCACTTTCACATACCCCTCTCCGTCCAGGTTTAAGCGTGTTCAATTTATCGGGTAAAACCGAAAATTTTATTAAAATTTAATTAGCTTTAAAGGGATATGTTCTGATTGATATTTTTTATAAAATGTATGATTATGTTTTGCTTGGTTTAGACAATTACAAATATTGCTTTAAAGAGATTGTCTTCAAACCTACGCACTTCCAATACAAAATGTATGTAATACGAAATTAAAATAAATATCGCTTAGAAGAGCTTATATTGTTTCGACTTTGGGAATATTAATATCTACTGAACTCACAATTGATTAACTCATTTTAAATGTAATTATAGTTCGAGCAAATTTTCTAGTACATAATTAACAACCCTTTTACAAATACAAAAAAAAATAATAAGGTTTTATAATATTAAGAGCTTTTCGAATAGTATACCTACCAAAGATGAGATCTTATGAATTAAACTAAATTTTTCGCTGTAATTTATTAATTATTTAATGTCCATCCAATATTATTAGATAAATAGGTGTAATGGTAAACGCCATTTTAGCTATCTGTAGTTAATAAAAACGTGCTAAGTAAATTTTAACTTTTATCCGATACATAAGTGATCGGCCACAGTATCGTGAACATCATTTGGTATGCCTAAATAATGAAAAATTTTCAATTTTAATGTTGTAGCTGGCGCTTTTTCACTATCGAATACGATGTACACTAAAAATTAATAATAATATCAAAATGTTTTTAAAATAATTGACCGAACCATACGACTTGATGGAGTTTTGGAATTCATATAAACGCCGCGATTAGATCTACATTTTTAGGTATTAAATTTGTTTATAATTAGGTACTTAATTGATAAGATAGATGCAGGCGACCTTATGCAGGTATGTCAAAACAATATGTATATGTAAATCATAAAATATATTTCTGCCATAGATAATAATAGCGCACTTATAGGACTTCAAGTAATGTAATTGTAACACTTAAAATATGACTATAGGAACGATACAAATGATATTATTTGCATTAGCACTTACGACATTTTGCCTAAGGTCATCTGAATCTTTGATGTTTCTATTTACTTCACCTACAATTGTGCCAGCTTGTATTAAGGCGCCTGTGTGGTACATCTTTAACCATATTAGTTAGGATCATGTGCCAAGGAAATTAAAATACACTTATTTTGGTCAAGAAGCTAGTTATTTAATAACAAATAAGTTCTGTTATCTTTACCTTCTCAAGAAATAAATCATATTGCATATCAACTTTTAATTTAAATTTTATCTAAAATGATATAGAGTGCGCACGATAAGTTCCTAATTATCACAAGCAATCCACAATACATAACAGGCGAGTCCTGAAACACTGCCGTATCCATAAATGCTTGTTGAGTCGCCGTAACTATATTAGTAACTTTTGAGACATATCACACAGGCGTCACCATTCTAACTATGCATATGCAATAATATTGGATACTTCACCATATCCTTGTACTATGTACCTTGGATTTAAATTCGAAATTATTAGAAAGGTGTGTAACAATTAAAATCAAAATATTGTAAGCGAAGCATAAAACAGTAAAGAACATTGAAAAAAAGGTATCTATAAGTTTTTCATATATGGTAATTGTTAATATGGAAACTTATAACTGGTGAAATATCCCTTATTTATCAAGTTAACTGTCGTTGCTAATTTTGGTTCTTTAACGGATATTATTACAATTTATAAATTGCGTTTGCGCCAAAAGTATGAATGATTTTGTATAAATGGGTAACCGCTGTTACTTTATATGGACCTCTTTTAGTAGCAGTAGAACTAAGTAACGACATCAGTTGTTTAATTTATTTATTGAATATATAATAAAATAATCAGCAACTTATATCTATTACTATATCTATTACTTATTTACAGTTATTAAGAATATTATTGTAAATGCAATAAAATTCGCCAACGGTCACATGTAAGACGTGCTTTATGTACCCTAGATTTTACTTTATATTTTACATTTACCATAAACTTTAAAAATTTCGTTACTAAGCTTTGTACTCTACAAAAATATTCCCAATTGTAATGATGAAGGATCTGGTAATACATAACGAAGATGTTATCATATTAAAAAATATTTTTTAGGTCAACGTAGTCAAACTGCGCTTTAATTAATAACTGCACATAAACTGTTTAAGCCAATAATAGAATTATGACATAAAACACTGAACAGGCAGATTTTGACTATTACAATACTATATACATTTTTTAATATTGCCATTAAAAAATGTCTTAAATATATATATATATATATATATATATACTAAATCCTTCATGAAATTCACTGTCTCGCTTTTCTAGACATAATATAAACTCATAGTGTGACTGAGGCTTTTCCAACGATTACATCTAATTTTACAGTGCTGCACTGTAAGTTATATTTTCTTTAAAACCTTCTAAGTTGTAAATGAGAAATGTATAAATGATTAAATAAATTCATAGAGTTGTTTAATTTGACCTATCTTCTACTATTTACTGTGGTTACTAAGATTATAGTTTTAATCTCAATAAAACTTCATTATTATAAGCGGCACTTTTCTGTTTTTATACGCTCATGACAACATGAGAGCAAGCGGGGAGTTTACCGTGTTAATTGTATTTTGTAAAGATTAGGGTAGATAGAAAGATATTAGAACAAGTGAATGAGATGGTATATCTGGGAAGTATGTTTAGTGGACATGGAAGATACGAAATAGACATGGAAAGGCGTATTGCTGGCGGTACCTGCATGACTTGCCGTTCACAATGTGCTACTGATACCGCTGTTGTTATACGGCAACGAAACGGGGGGGTTGTCAAAATAAGAATGAAAGAAAGATGAATTCAGTAGAGATGCGGTCTCTTCGTCATATATACGGAGTCAGTTTAGCTGACCGCATGTGAAGTAAGGAGATTCACAAAATGGCAGGTGTAAGCGCGAAGGACGTGGTTTGGGCACGTTGAGAGAATGAGTAATGAAGAAAGAAAAAGACCTTCGAAAACACAGTATCGAAAATACTGGAGAAAGGTCACGTAAAAAGCATGAGAACCACCCGAAGGGCTTCTATAATTAGGATAATGACTGTAGACGAGGCGAAAGAGGTATGCAGGGACTGTAGCGTTTGGCGCTCCGTCCTTTCTGATTACCAAGCAAGGGATAAAGTGTGAAGCTAAAATAAAATGTATTGAAATAAGTAAGTGTACAGTATTTTATCTCTCTTGGTAAGCCGATAGACGTACGATATATGTGATATACAGATACGATATATGTGACACTCATGTACGGTAGCGAAACTAAAGTATAAGACAAATATTCTTTTGCTTAGGCCATATTTTTTCCTTGTTAGATCGAATTTTCGTTGAATATTATACGACTACAAAAGTTTTATACGTATATTTTAGTTTTATATAGCAAGGAAGCTAGTGTCAACATTTTCCGCTTTTCGCTCGAATTCGTGACATTAAGTGACGTGTTCAGTAGCAAAACTCAAGGCTGAACTATGTTTTACCAGACCGAGAATGAATAAATATTTAATACATTCATTCTCTTGAAGAGATTGAACTCATAATCATAACGCCTTAAGTCGGCTGTCACATTAAGATCTTCGCCTTCTTACAATGTGTACAAGATGTAAGATGACGTAAAATAGTACAAAACTGTTAATATTATCTATCAAGTATAGAGCTTATTTCTCCCAGACTAAAATTGTAGGCGCTAAAATGACACTACAGGTGTATTACCGAGCAAGATTTCTTGGATTTTTGTACAAAAGAACAGCACACAGCCTTGGGACACGCCAGCATTCACGGTCTTGTAATTTGAGCAGAAACCCAGTAAGAAAGCTCTTGGGAAGAATAAAGGATTATTGTAATAATTTAAGATTTTTTTAAACTAAATTCAATATATTTTTTACTAAAATTTTTATAACGTCTTTTCTTTGCTTACTAAACTAAATATTATATAAACTGATAAGGTAATCAATGACCAGAAACAAATTGAGTGATGTCAAACTTAAATCAAATATTTTTAAAAATTTTTTTATTTTTGTCTGCCTGTTTGCTTCTGCACATCTTTTAATCTACTGGACAAATTTAAGTATTTTTTTTTTCATATAAATAATATTTCATATAAATAATTCGAAAATTCGAAAAATGGAACACCTAATGGAGAACTATAAGGATTAGGATTATTATAATTTTAGCATTTGGAATATCTTACAAAGAACGTAGTATACATAGTTCAGTTTGATAGACAACTTCCATTGACATATAAATTTTTAAGATAGAAAACTTTCGTCTTGATTTTTACCCCAATGACTAATATAAGTGGTTCACAAGTGGAATTATTGTAGCAAATCATAATGGCTACGCAAATAATTATTCATTATAAGGTTAGGTACATAATTATAACATCTTATATCGATAATAACTGCATTAGTATGAAACTGAGTCGCAGTCATTAGCACCCTCAACGCGCTTCAAAAGCGTCTTTTCAAAAAACCAAAGTAACGTTCTAAACTGATAATATTGTTCATTATACAACCAAATAATATGCTAAGAACTTATGAATTGATGCAAAGTTTAATATATGGTAGTGTGTAAGTTTATGAAGAGAACGTGAGCATATGTTTGTGTTTATGTGAATATGAGTGTGAGTGTATTATATGTGTGTGTGTGTGTGTGATGTTTACACTTAAAATCCAAAGTATTGTTAGGCAATCAGGAGATCTTCTGTCTGACTAAAATTTAATTTTAATTACCAATTTTTTAGTTAATTTTACAATGATGCGAAGTTAGTGGGTAAATATTTTTTTTTTGATGTTATTGTAAAGAATGGGACTTAAGAAATAAAACTGTCTATTAGAAGATTTGGTATGTAGCATTACAGTTTAAAAATTTTGTCAACTCTGCGCTTACTGGACATAAACTGCAAATCGAAGCAAGTGAGTCTATGCTTTCGTATAACAGAGCAGAGAACAAGTTTCCGGACTGTTAACACTTTACACGATTGGTCTGTTGAAAATTGAAATCTGTTGTTGGGAAATGAACAGGTTTAGACAGGATAATCTTTAAGATACACCTCTGGACTCTTTCTAGTGGAAGTGAAATTGTTTTTGCAGCCCAGTCCCAATGTGGTATACAGTAGGAAAGTATTGATTGTACAAGGGCGTAATAGACCATGATCAAAACTTGTATGTTAGCGCTAGTTCTTAGTTGCTTAAAGATATATGCGAGCCTTTGTACACGGAAAACCATTGCTAGGATGTGATTCTTCCAGGTAAGATTTTCATTAATGAGAATACCTAGATATTTTATAGTGCAAACCCGTGCTGTTGTACTAAAATTACTAATGTTGTCCAGTTCCAAGCAATATCTTACTACTCGTTACTAGTACTATGAAAATTTGCATGAAAAAAAATGAAAACAGAATGATAATTACTCGTTTCTATTTACATGCTAGGTAAAACTTTACGACAGATGATGACGTAAACATTAAATTAAAGTACTTAAGCATAAGCATATTTATAATTAACAAATAAATAATTGAAATTTATCTCAGTAGTAAAACAAAAAAACACTAATGAGATCTCCGTAATTGTTATTGACAGTTGTTTAAAATTGTGGATTAATTTTACTTGTACCAATTAATAAAAGAAATTTTAATGCTCATCAACTTATTTTCTCTTTGAAAAAGTCATCTCAAACAAGTACGTAGTACCATACACAGAAAATAATCCAAGATCATATTTATCCAAATTATGAAATTGTACCAGTGGAAGGCTCTTATAAAATTCCAACTAAGACAAATTTTAACATTTGTTTCTTAAGCATATCACTGCACTGTAAACATTTTTTAGCACCTATGCCAGTATACAATACCTAAGTAGGAAATGGCAAGAATTTTTTTTAATATGTTCAATAAACTCGCAGAATAGTCGGTAATTCAGTGCCATGGTTCTGGTGAAGTTGACTACTGATATGACCGGTTTTAGAACTTCAGACAAATTCAAACATTTTCTGCATAAAGCCTGTTGATGAAATCTGAGACTTGCATTAATGGTTTTGAATTACTATTATTTTCTACAGCTCTTGACACAAGTGCGAGACTCTTCTCTTTTTTTTACCGTACATATTTTTGCCTCCTTTGGTGGGAATAGATTTCAAGTTTTTGATCGTAGGTAATGCAATGTTATGCCGTGAATACTATCAATATCAAGAAGTTCTTCTTACACTCTATAGCTTTTATCTACTCCACAAATAAAAACCAACACTTGAGTATGACGGCCAGTCTTCAACTTTGATGGAGTCCAGAACGATCATTTCAAACCAATTCAATCAAAATTAACGTGGATGATTCGGCTCTTAAAATTTCTTAAAATCCTAATAATACTATAAATGCGAAAGATTTTGAGAATATATGTATGCTTATTGCTCTTTCACGAAAAAACTACTAAACGGATTTCGATAAAAGTTTACAGTATTATAGGTTATATATCAGAACAATACATAGGCCACAATATGGTTATTTTTTTAGCTTCACGCTTTTTATCCCGCATAACAGGGTGAACAGGAAGTACCTAATATCAAAACACTCTGTACTCTACTTTCCGCCGAATTCAAAACATTGTATGTTGAGTGGCGGAACTCAACGCCCCACTTTGTCTTACCAGACTGAAGAAATGGAAACATCCTTCGCAACGACTGGCCTCTGGTCATAATGTTCGTTATATTACGACCAGAGGCTATTTCAGTTAAGTCGGTATAAAATCTGCTCCCTGAGCTCTTTTAGCGTGCGCTGTAACGTTGAAGTTACACAAAGATGACATAAGTATTATATTTGTCTATTTTTTTAATGAAGAAGTCCCCATAAGCAAGATAGTAAAACATAAATATAATTAAATTGGATACTTTTTACAAGGCATAGTTACAGTTTATAAACATCAATTTCTAAAAAAGGCCTTAGTCACTTTCTTGAGAACAATAATTAGAAGTGACATTTAAATTATCGTTGTCAATACATAGCCGAGCACAGTACTAAAGAGAATACAGTGATGAAGGTTTACAATTATTATTTAATTGTTAAATTAGGTAATCACTTAAGACTTTCTTAGTAATTATCATAAATATATTTCGCAAATTTTAATTTAAATGTGTTAAATGCGTTAAAATACTATATATGTAACGATATTATATTATAATACTGCACTCCCTCAAAAATTATATATTTAAATCTTCTTGAGCTTGAGCAATTATAGCTTTTCTAGATGGTCGAAAGTGAAATAAACAAATGTCATCTGCATAGAGGATGATATGTCGATGTGATATGATGTTGTTCATGTAAATTAAAAAAAGGGCCCAGTATTGAGCCTTGCGGGACTCCACAAGTTATTTGGATTGCTTTTACATCCTTTTTATTGTCCATTTTTATCACTTGATATCTGTTATTTAAGTCGGATTTAAACATATTTAGGGCGTTTCTTGTGATACATAATGTTTCTAGTTTTTTTATAAGAACATTATGGCTGACGGTGTCAAAAGCTTTTTTAATCCTATGAATATCCCTAATAAATAATTTTTGTTGACCCTTATCGGAATCAATACATTTGTCACTTTGAATATTTAATGTAGATAAACTTTGCCTTTTGCATTAAGTAATCTGCATGAACAGTTTTAAAGTTATAACGATATGATTAGGTGATGATAGGTCCTCGTCAAGTGCACGACCGGACCGCGGGCACGCGCTAACCCATAGTAATTTTACTCTACTCTTTTACACAAAAAACACTACATAAATTTGGATAAAACTGCAACTATAAGTCGTTAAAATAACATGAAAGCAATAAATTATAATCATTTATTTTGTCATAATATAAAGATAAATATCAAGTACTAAGATACTTTTTACCAACACTACGCGGGCGAAGCCGCGAGACTAATCTAGTTGAGAAATAATTTAAAATTATAAAGTTAAATAGCTGCGTGAACCATTTTTTGAACACCTTTTACTTCAATTATTTTTTTCGAGTTCCTTTAATACTCATTGTAAATTTGTAATTTTTTTAATTATGTTATTAACTTAGTTATTAATATTAAAAAGATTGTTTTCTATAAAAAAAGAAATTTAATTACACTTTTTTTCTTTATTTATTTACTTGTTTTACTTGTAAATGATCTATAACCCTGAAAACCCTGAAAAAACAGACCCCTGCTTGTTCCACTAGCTTGTAGTTTTTGATTTTATGGCGCAACCGGTTTTATCAGATTGAAGTTTATACACACGACGTAAGACTAAACGGTGGGTAATTGGAAAAATCTTTAAGGTGGGAGACCTTTTTTATATAAAAGTTTTATATTAGATCGTCTGTTCCACTGTATTAGTACCTGGCATGTGTTTAGAATTTTTTTGGACTGGTGCATGGGCGAGTTAGTAGGGTATCACCAGACTTCGTTTTCCGTCAGGACCAGGGCTTTTGCTGCTTAAGTTTTCTGATGTGACTTCTTACTTATCCACCAGCTGCATATCTCTCAGAGGAGTAGGAGTCTTGTGCGTTTTATAAGAGGTTGATTTTGTATGTATAATATTCAAATCATTTATCGACCATCGATTTACCGTTAGGTCATGCTTCGTTGAAATGAATTCATTTTGAAAGTACATTATTTTGGTTGACACTTCGATACCTTGCCACGTAAGGTGATGGTAGCAAATGCGACTCAAATTTTTTATTAACTTTTTTAATTGGAAAGTCAAGACAAACACCCACGAAAACCCCACTGTGCTTGTCTTCAACCGCCACTAGCGGGGCTTCGGGAAACTCAGTCTTCCGTGAGCCCATTGCGGTTACCCGCGCCTCCTTAAATAGTGCTGACACTGCGAGATCAACAGACGCCAGGCCGCCGGACTCTTTCCTTCCAGGTCTGACGACAGGACTCCGACTAACATGCACGCCACCTCACGGAGTTGGTATAGTACCCTCGTATCACTCAATGCACTGACCTCTCCGGTATACAGATGAGAACTTGAGGCACTTGGCCCACACAAGATAGCCTTCTACGGTGAGCCCTCTAACTCTCGGCCCCAAGATGTTATGGGCCAGAGGGTTTACACGGGGAATGTCATCGAGCCCAGGGGTGGTGGTCTTGCCTCAAGATAGCCTAACCGCCTCTTTGAGTTTCTTATTCAGCACCTCTGGTATAATCCTATCTTCCTCCTCTTCTTGGACTGCAGGACAAGCTTGGTGGTATAAAGTTGGCCCGCTGCAGCAATAGTGACGACAGTAGTCCTCGGAAAAACTCAGCTCAGCTTGCTGCGCTCTCCCAGGTACGGTACGGTAGCAGTTCTTTAAAAAAGTCTTCTTATATTATGAAATACTGGATGAAAAAAAATAAACACTGTTCATTATATAGTTTGTTATAGATTATATTACATATGTGCAAATAAAAAACGAATATTTCTTTTCCATTTTTTATTAATAAGAGATTTATGAATACCTTTATCTTATACTGGATCCTTACCCTTCCACAAAATAATAACAATATGTACAAGGTTTACAACAGCGTTTAGAATCAAAGGATTTCAAATTATATATACCTAAATAAAATCGACGAAACATATAACAATTATTGTGTTCTATAAATCTCGTTTGTACTATTATCTCGATAAGACTTATTTGTATTCTCTTTCATAAATAACTTTAGCAAAATATGTGACAAATTTCATCTTGTAAAAGTTAGGTACAATTTTTATTGATTTAGAGTCGACATACATAAATGAAACTGAATATCATTCCGAATCCAATTATACTTTAGTATTAAGGAAAGTAAAGTATCATGCGCTTACATTTCAAAATGAAGACCCTTGTCTTTCTCTACAACCTGTTTTATTACTTTAGAATTTTACATCTTCAAGTAAATTAACTTTAATTTAGAACATACAAGTAAATAAGAGGTTTATAAGATGCTACAAAATTATAAGTAAAGCTATTTTATTATTTTGTAAATTAAATATAAAATAAAATTAGAGATGAGTTCAAATGAAAAATTAAGTAACATTAAATGAGTTATAAAAACGGCAACATAAAACAGAAATAATTTTAAAATTATAAGTACATACATCACAATCAAATATTGACATCGCGCTACGTACGTGCGTAACTTACATCAATTATAAATTACTAGAAATGGTATTATTACGTCCAGTAAAATTAACAAGGTTTCAATTTTTTATTAAGTAATATAGATGTTATTGGATTCATTTCCAAAATATATTATATATGATTTATAAATAACAGATACAAATGAAAGGAGACTGTCACATGAATATGATCTCAATTTACTTGTGACCATGAACTACTGTAAAATGTTTGAAACGCGCTCTTACCAAAAATTTATTTTCGAATATTAAAATATACGCGATGATTCTGTTTAAAATAGTTTCATCTACAATGTGTATAAATAGTGCGAATATTTATTATCGAATTAAATTGATTACGAAAATATATTGTTGATCAAACTTAAATTAAAATAGTATGTTGATAATAATTGACGTTATAATTTCTATTATAAACAGCTTCAAGCTTTACCTCACATAGCAGTTTCTTGATACTATGTACTAGTAGTAGTACATAGTATCAAAAAATTCTGCTCATTATTTTCCGACCGAATTTTGAATATTGCGTGTTAAGTAAAAGTTATTTAAATATTCATTTCTTTGAGTGCCACTCCAACCCACAATCAATAGCGGTCACAGCCATACATCACTGTTCCATAATAGCCTCAAAATATTTGCAGTTCAACTGAACAATATTTTTGTGAATAAAATGCGATACGCATCGCAATGTCGAATAATAATATGCTATAATTTAGTACAATAACTGTTATAACGTATAAAGAAATAGTTATATATAAGCAGATGGTCAATTTTAAATTATATATATAAATATAGATTATAAAAACTTTCATGCAATCATCCATTAAAGGAACATTATATAAATTTTCTCTTAATGGATGCAATGCACCAAATGCTACGGTGAAATGATACTATTTTTTTTAGAATGTATGTTATTACAAACTGCTTGTAATATTTAATAATTGTAAGGATAGCTATACTCGCATAGCTTCAATGACCCATAAAGTATGACGCGAGAAGTAGAGATTACCATCACAATTGAACTAATTTAAAATATTTTTACATAGAAGTTACCTTTCTCCAGAAAGATCTATATAATTTCAGCAAAAGAAAAAACCATATTAAAATAATAGACGGAACCAATACACCAGCTTTATATCAGTAATAAATATTACTAAGTATCTGAATTTCTTGCCCCCTTTATAATGATAATAAAATTTAAAGTTAGTTTGTTTCATCAAGGTGAATAGTTAATACAATAAGTTGTCAAATTGACTTACTAGTCAATTTGAGTCACTGTAAACATTTTCTGAAATAATAACAACTGTGACGTTCAATGACAAAATGCTTTTTAACAAATCCAATTATACATTCCCAATGAAACGAATTGGTTAATTCATTGTATGATATTTACCATTTATTTAATAGTCAGTAATTAAAGTGGAAAATTATCAAAAATTCGAATCTTTGATAATAGTATCTATTATAAAAGATTCGCTTTATAATGTAGACATTGAGGGTCTCGATTGTAATTGGAAGGTGGCAGCGAGGGCAAGGTGGTCGGAGCCATAGCGGTCGTTTGGTAACTTTCCCAGTACCGAGCACTGCTCAACCGTCGGGAGTCGAAGGCGTTCTACTAGCTTCAGTGAGTTGCAGATACTGAAATGTTCAAATTATCTAAGAATATTCCATTTAATAAAAGATACTGTTGTATGTAAATGTTAAAGCAATATAAACATGGTGCGATTTATATTTAGACGATATAATCTATGATAATAATACTGACTGTGACTTTAACTAATTAACATATTTACAAATATTAAAATACACTTAGTTAACAAAAGAACTAAAAAAATATAAACTGAAAATGGTGTGAAAGAAATATATGTTACTATTTTATTAATAAGTTTACATTATCCGTTGTGCAGTGCGAGTAAGAAAAATTAATACATTACCTGAAGTATATGTAGTCTACTGTAACCCAATAGTCTTGAAAGGTAGTAGCTTCGAGATGACCACTTTTTTTTACTTTTTGATACACTGATGCCAACTTGAGGGAATGTCCTATGTCCCCTGTGTTAAATAAGCCATTGAATTCTCTGGGCGGCGACGTTCTGTCCTCAGCGGGACATTGCATGTAATCAGAATTATATATCTGCGAAAATTAATATTACTTAAATTGTAACTTTTCTTCACTTATAGTCATTCTATAAAGATGATTTTATTAATATTATAAGAAGGCAAATAAGTTAATAAGATTCTTGATATTATTAGGTAAATTATAAGTATAGAAAATAAAAAATATATAATAAAATAAAACCTTAATCATACTGAAATCGGTGGTGATACCCCTCTGTCTATTCAAATACACGGAGATATGTTGACAGTTATCCGTTACACCTATCTTCTTCCAATCAGAATTATCTCTAAATGAACTTGCACTAAAAAGGAAATCACATCATTTATTTTTACACACAAAATACATGTTATTAATATGTTACTAGTGTAATATAAATGTAATGTATATATATATATATATATATATATATATATATATATATATATATATATATATATATATACATTACATTTATATTACACTTAGTGCAATAAAATTTAATGAATCCATCAATAATGATATTTAAAAAATAATAATTATGTTTATTTTAAATACCTAACATGTCCTCTATCTAGAAGCTGTATCACAGCACTTTCAGGGGTAGAATTGAAGTCACCTGTTAATATTATTGGTAGGTGGCTCGGCCTGAAATAAGTTTGAAAATATTATTTCTTGGTTCTGCTGCAAAACGTGAAATCTCATTTTCCCACTCCCCTGTATGTAGTAATCATAGGGATTAACATGGTCCTTTCCCTCATGTATAATTAGGTACATATAAATTGATATTAGATAACTCAAAATCGATACTGTCTACTGATATGATTCTCAGCCTAACGAAGGAAACGTTACATTACAAAGCGTACTTACTCTTTTCCATTGTTGGTGAAAGCAAATCTATCAATTTCTGCCAAAAGTACTTGAAGCTGTGCTAGCCTCACGTCTGTTCGTTTAGGATTATACAACAGGTGCGTCGTGGCAACTACTATCGGGGTATTGGGAGATGCTTTAGGCACTAGCTTGAGCATCAGCCCAATATTGTCTCGATTTAATATCGGCAAATCTGGTTGGTAGAACTCTACCTGTAAATAAATTTATTCAAGTATTAAAAATAACATTGGTATCGGTTCGACATTCGGCATATTTTGTAATAACAGAGAGGAAAAATTTAGAAACATGTACTTTAACATTTCTCAATTTTATTGCATCATTTTGGCATAAATACGTCATATAAAACAATTGATAATAATTATTAAATAAATTCGCAAAATCGCTTTGAAATATAAAATAATAAATATAATTAAAAAAGAACAATTGTTTCGCAACACGCACAAATGTGGTAGTAGTTAATATTCTTTTTATAAAACTTAAGTGCAAAGATACACAAATATAATAACACGTACATGTACATAATGTATAATAATATATAAGGTATATTCGCCATTTCAGCTTGTTAAAATAATCATAAATTCGTATTCGCTTTAATAGCAGAAGCATAATAACTGTATTTTTATATTATTTCATATTATCTTCATCGCTTACATTTTGCACATCGCATGCATTTCGCGCATTCAATAGTAGTGAGAATACAATGCTTGGACACTGCGTTCTTCACATTCCAGCCATTTTTAGAAACCTTGTTTATTGAGAGACGGTGTTTACCAGACCAAGGAAACGGAAACAATTATGTTTATATACATATAATCATTCTATTCCGGTTAGTGGGAATCGAACCCAAAACTACGTATACTCTTAATTAATTATTTTTTTTTAATTATATCAGCAAAAAAGTCGCAATGCAAAAACTGTATTCAGCAAAATGTAAGTAGAATTTAAAAGATACTAATCAATCTGTTAACATTCGAGAAACTTAATGTCACGTGACACGTGTAAAGTACAAAGACGACTTCGTTTGTTTTTTAAGATTATAATCACTAAAACGATAATATCAAGGCCTTTGTGCAAAGGAAGTTATAAAAATATCGAGGTCGTGTTTTCAACACGATACATAGCAGAATTACATTATGAATATGTTTAATTGTAATTGATATGGTAATTAGTATGTTTAAATTTAATGAAGCTGCGTTCAGGAAATTATAAATTTAATTCAAAGTATATGTATAATTATAATATTCAAGCACTCTTTAAATAAAGTGATCTGTTGTTTGGTAGTCTCGCTTACTTGGCCACAAATGATATTCATTTGTTCAATCCAATTTTATATAATATCCTGAGTAAACAAGTTTCTATTCTATTTATTTAATTACCATTACGAAATATTTACAGGCTTAGTCTGCAAAAGCTTATTATATAACACACTGCAGGGATTTTATCAATATAGGCAATTGGTTGACCTGACCCATTAAGTATTGACCACATTGTAATATATTGGAAGACATAGTATTATTAAATTCAGCATACAGTTTAAGTAGTCTATTCAAAAAAGTGCAGTGAATAGTAATAAGTTTATTCAATTGCAAATTATAAAAGTCCACCAAGGTGATAATTTTTGTTTTAATAATTTTATAAGTAATTTTTAATATAAACATGTTTTAATAACATAAATTATATGGTTACTAATTTTGCGATACTTACACTTATATGATCTTGTATGTCAAATAATGATTGCTTAAAGTATATTGCACAGCCATCTTGCCTATTCCCTGTTTTTTGTTTAAATATCCCAAAGTAGCCCATTTCTTCAAATTTATTGTAGAAGCAATTGAGATGAGATACTTGAACTTCTTGAAGACACAAAATCTAAAAAGTTAGTACAAAATTGTTTTTAAAAATTAAATAATGTTTCAATATAGAGGAAGCTCAAGTATGTTCTGTGATTAGATATCATTTATAAAAATATTTTCTTTTCTTATCCTCAGTGTGGAATAACACTTAAAAATAGTAAAGTATTTTATAAAATAAAACTCCACAGATATGGTAATGCTAACAACACAAATAAGTTGCAACAAACATATTAGAATTTTGATGAAATTCTAATATTTTAAAGTAGTAAAATGGATGTAATTTTTAATAATAATAAAAAACACTTACATCTGGTGACAGGTTTAAAATTTCATCATATATTTTTGCTGCTCGAACATTCCACTTTAAATTTTTTGGATAACATTCTGTATAGAGATAAGGATGATATTCCAATAAATACTGTGCCAAAACATTGTAAGACATTACTTTAAACTTAAATCCATCTGCAAATAAAATTTATTCATATAGGTAAATTTATTAAATAATTAATATTATTCATTTTATTATATTTCATCATGTAATCTTTACATAAATAAAAATGACATTATAGTATAATTAAACACCATTGTTTAGTTTTATATTATTTCACAATAACATTAAAGTATAGTAACATACCATTGTTTAGATTTATATTCTTTCCCACAGGCTCCCATATCCGAAAGTCGGGAGGAATGTCCTGTCGCTTTTTTTCAATACTATCAGTTTGCTTCATCCATTGATTTGATGGGGATCCTTGTTCTGCACTAAAAAAAGAATTTGGTAGTTTTTTACAAAACCATTCAAAAAAATGTTTGTTATTTTTTAGAAATTGTAAGTTATAGTATAAAAATAAAGATATATAAAAAATATTAATTTTAGTTTTCTATTATTGTTAGATTGAATTACATGATTAGTGGTTTAATACTTTAATACAATGTTGCAAAGCATAGAGATATATCACTCTAAGTAAAGAGATAAGTCAATCAATAAGTAAACCTTTAAAGCATTATTTATATAATATTGTAACCACAATCATCTTATTGATAATAACAAAATGGATACAACCAATATCACTTTAAAGGAAACACCCAAACATAATTAACACAATTTTAACAAATTTGATTAGAATGAATTAACTCTCAATAAATTATATTTATATAATTAGTAAAATATATAAGAAATACATACATATCAAATTGACCTCCATAACTAAGATGTTTTAAAGAGGGTTTCACAGGTTCACTCATTTGCTTGTGTGTACTCTTTGGTACATTTGAATTTATCTGTGACTTCCTTAAACGAACCTTCTTCTTTATATTGGTTAGTAGCCTCCACTGTATGCCCGTGGGAACAATAGGATTTAGTAGTTTTTGTTGATTGTTCGATGTGATACATGTCTTTCTTCTACAGCTAAAGTGTGTAATCTGTTTTACAATTGAATAATCATTTATATTTTCACATGCAAGTTTAGAATATTTGAAAAAACTATTTATCAATTTCAGCATAGCTTTATGGATATTACGAAAACATTGTATAAAATACAGCTATAGCAAGAAATAAACCTAACTAATAATAGATAAATTATTAATGTTAGAGTAGCTGGTGACATGAATTTTGCTCTGTGCCATCAAATTTGTTTGCTGTAAAAGATAGAAAGTACATGGTTAGATAAAAATACTACTGAAAATTTAAAACTATGTATACATAATATTTTATTGTTTTCTATAATATTCTTTTACACATATATAAATTTTAGATTATTAATATATTAAACATATTAATAATTATATTATGTATGTATGTATATGTATATATATATATATATATATATATATATATATATATATATATATATATATATATATATATATATATATATATATATATATATATAAAATATAAGTTGTATAAAAGATATCTACCATGAAAAAACCATAACATAACACAAATAAATATATATATATATATATATATATATATATATATTATTTTAAGGTAAATAACAAAAAGAAAGTTATATAACATAATTCATCTATAGCAAATAACAAATAATTTCGAAAGCATAAGCATATGTCAATATATTTAGTAAATAATGACTTATATAAAAATTTTTACAATATCTATCATAATTAAAATAAACTTACATGCATGTAAATAAAGCTATAGAACAATTTTAATACACAAAGAGCAAAAACCATGACGAACACCTAAATTCTACAAATACATTTTTATTGACCCACCGACCTTTCCTATCGCATTATTTCACAAACAACTGCTGTCATATCACCCATTTTCGGGACAGATTATTGAAATGAAAAACTTCTCAAAATTATATGTAAACAGGTTAACAAAAAATATTTAAATTATATAAATAAATAAATTTATCACAATTCGTAAGTAAATGATTAAAATTTATATTATATACAATTTCAATTACAAAATTTTAAAAAAAGCAAATAATAACGAAAATAAAACGTAACTTAGTAATTAAAAGTTATAAAATAATTAAGAATAAGATAATGAAAAACATTCACAATTTTATTCCAAAGTCATTTAATACAAACGGTAAATACATAATTGACTATAATAATTTACGGGGTAAATCTATTGTTTTCTTAAATGTTTATAATATTATCGTTTATCTATGAATAGGTAGGACACATAATATTATTACAATGTGTCAAGTGTCATTTTTATTAAAAATAAAGTCGGTGTTTGGATTCACATTCATAGCGATATTTTTACTCCCAAATGCATAAGAATTTTATCAGATAAGTAGTAATACAATTCAGTAAAGATGAGTAAGTACCAAATTAAATTCATAATTAATTTTAAACATGTAATTTTTGTATTTGGTCGTTCTTAGATGTCAACAATATTAAAATAGGTTGATTACACTTTTATGCTCTTATTAAATAAACATAATAAAAAAAATATAACAAAGAAAATGAAGAAATTTACTTATAGAACACTTATATAGAAAAATAAGCCGTGTGAATTTATTATATTAATAAATTATGTGATAAACAGAAACTTAAGATTTGGTGTTAAATATTACAAATATAATTACACTACTTGTTTTATTTAATTCTTTTTATATAAAAAGTAATTCACAATAAAAAGTATATAATAATATTATAAAGATAATTCTTTATAATATTATTATTTACTTTATCTCTAATAAAATATCTCTAGTAAAGTAATCTATAGGCTTATAAACTCAATATTATTGTCTATTGTTTAATTCTTCAAATAGCTTCTTAGTATATTTTTAGGATTTTATTTTTAAAGTCAGATGTCTTAAGTGCTTTATTCATAGTATAGAATTCTTGTGTCTCTACAAGAAGAAAATAAAAAGAATGTTATCACTTCTGTATCAATTATCTTCCAATGAATAAAAATTTTGACATCAACATTCTAAAATATATATTATTTCAGTCTTGTAAACATCTTAAAGAGTTTTTAATATTTTAAAAATGCTATTCATATATTTTACAATAATATTTATCCTATAAGTGTTCAATTACATGTGTTCTTTATTTGTGCAATTTTTTTCCCAGTATGTTTTACCTTAAAGTAACAATTCTCCTATATTCAAAGAAAAGATTGTTGCACATTATAAACAAACAATTTTTATTATACATATGTGTTATTTATTTTTTATTATGTCATAATTAATTTGCATAAGTTTGCATTTACACATTTTTATAAGAAGCAGAATAGACAGAAAATCTAGTAAAACATGGTTTAAGCTTTGCTTACATTCAAAATTCAAGATTTTTTTGTGACGGGTCGGGGATGGGCACACATTTTAATCAGACAGGCAAAATGTTTACAGCTCCATAACAATGTACCATATTCTTTTTTTATGTAATATAATCCTTATTTCTTTAATATTTAAATTGCTGGAACACTTATGTAAAAAAAGTTAATATCTAAATTATTAGAATACTTATGTTCTATCTTCTGATGAAAATATAGTTGTTATATCAAAACTTACTTAAATATTACTTTTTTAATCATCATTGCAGTTTAATTTAAAATCCTTTAGTGGTGAAATGATTAAAATTCAAAGATGTTCAAAATTGAATCATATGTTACACCTATATTGTTAAGTTATGTGGATAAATATGTTCGGGACTTTAGGCCAGCAGATGCACAAGTAAGTTTAAATGTTTTTGTAAATAACTAAAAATAGTACTAAGTTATTTTTTCTAACATACATAAAAATATTTCACAACATTTTAGGTTTCACTATGGGGAGGTGGCGTTACTCTCCATAATCTTGTTATCAAGGCAGATGTTCTACAAAAAGAAGTGGCTTTACCATTCACATTGGTATCTGGACGTATACATGAACTGCTTATACAAGTTCCATGGACTAAAATCATGTCAGAACCTATTGTTGTCACCATTAATACTATTGGTGAGTATATGTATCATTAGTTTTGAAGAAATTTTCTAAATATTTTTCAATTGTGCCAGTTGTTACTGTTTAAAATTTTTAAAAGTATTTTCCACTCACAACATCCATCTCTTGGAATTTTTTTGTATATGCCTTTAGCTAAATAGGACATCTTAGATTCCAATAGGTATAGTTTTGGATATTGACAGTGAGAGTTTTAATATTTCTTTTGTGTATTTTTTCCTTATATACATTTTACATGAAATACATATATAGTACAGTATGAAAATAAAAAATAATTACAATTACAGTTGAACCTAATTTTAATTGCTTTCAGAGTGCATTTTAAGCTTGAATCCTCCTCCAGATGACAATCTACAACAAGAAACTCAAAGGTCAGACATCTAAAAGTTATCTATTTTATTTATTTATCATGAAAGTTGTTTAGTTATTAAAATATTATAAATATGTTTAGCTCTAGAACTCAAGTTGTAGAAGCACCACCGGGCTATATGCAGGCTCTTGTCCGTCGAATAGTGAGCAACATTGCTGTAAGAGTACACTCATTAATTGTGAAGTATGTTCACGATGATATTGTTTTGTCTCTGAATGTAAAACATTTAGCTATTGATAGTGTCGGTCCTAATTGGGAACCTGCTTTTGCTGGTGAGTTACCAACAATTATAATTATTTCAATAAAAGTATTTTTTTATGATGGTACATAATATTTATAACACAAAATATATCTATGTTTTTTTCAGTTATAATTAACATTTTCATATATTAATATATATTTTTGTAATTAAATTACTGCAATCAATATGTAAGATATTTTTTTTTACATATCCTGGCATATATGAGTATGAAAAAATTATTATTATTTTTATTTATCATAACTATGTTATTATTAATAATATAGATAAGTTGTAACAGACTTAAAAGAATTTCGACGGAGCCGGTAGAAGTAAGCATGGCTTAAAGATCAAAGCGCTGGAACAGTTTCCAAGAGAGGCAGATTCAAATCCTGCTACTTTCAAATTTTTATATTTTTTAAAAGTCTTTTCTTATCCTCAGTGTGAAATAACGCTTTAAAATTAGTAAAATATTAAAAATTTGTACCAATTTCTCTGGCCAAATGATTATTTTTAAGAATGCTAACAATATAAATAAGTTGTACCAAAGGTCTTAGAATTTCTACGCAGTACGGTTTTTTAAAAATTTGTTACGTTTACGTTTTTTTCATAATTTGTTATTTAAATTTGCAGATATAGACCAAAATCAACCAGCAATTAGGCGACTGATCCGTCTCGATGACCTTACTCTTTGCTTAGATAAAAGTGACTCTGACGGCAAAATTAGATTCTTTCACGAGCCCCTGTTGTATCGTTGCCAGTTAGACTTAAGGTGATTTATTTTTTAAGTTCTCCTAAAATTTAGAATTTGTATAACCCTAGGTTCGCCGCTTTCTACCCGAATTTAAAACATTGTGTGTTAAATGGTGAAACACAACACATGAGTTTACATTACCAGAGCTAGAAATTGAAATATAATCATAATCATTGCTCCGAGTGGGAACGGAACTTGCAACCAATAGTATAATACAACTCAATTTATTCCTTAATGAATAAATATTTCAATAATAAGTAATATGTAAAAATATTTCAGGGTATTAACAAGATTAATATCGCCGAATACCCGCCGCGCTCGAAACCTCAGTATTCAGCTGATATCCAGTCGGCTGGCCTGGGGTGTAAATAATGAACAATTAGTGCTCCTATTACGTTTGCTGAGAGAAAGGACGCCTATAGAAGTTAATTCACCACCGCCGGTCGCTAAACAATCCAATATACAAGTTACATCAACCAGTAAGTCTCCAGGATTCCGTACCCAAACAGGACTCTATTATTTGTACTTCGCTGAGCGTCAGCCACTAGGCTGTATCTCATGAAACGTGATAGATAGATAATTTAAATGTTTGCAGATAATGTATATCTGTTACTGATATAACAGCAAATAGAAAAAAATCCAGTAAAATAAATAATGTTTAAGGTGGCTTTCATACAACAAATGTAATTTGCGCAATAATGAAGCCAAAATATTATGACCTTCATAGATATTACCTATCTCAATAAATAGAAAATTTTAAATTATAGATATGTCAAACCTAAAAAGTTTGATGTATTAGTAAAATTTCTCTATATAACAAATTGTAATTTATATTTTCTAAGATATACAGATACTTTTAATATATTGTTGCAATAGCTGTTATATTTCCTTAAGTCGGCCCTATCTTAAAGTCTGTTTCTACTTAGGCTCATAAAGATTAAGACTTCGTATAAGCTTGCGAGAGACCTGAGGGTGAAATTATGTAGGTTTAATCTTCATAATCTCACCCTGTCAAAAAGCCATTTTTGATGAACATCTATACCTCTAAATGTCATACATCTACATACGACACCATGGCTCGCATGTGATTTTACTCATCCACACACAACATGTGAAAGGTCCGTTCATACTCACGTTCACACTACGTTCTCTACTCCGAGAGACTGCCCGCTGAGTGAGCGAGGTGGTTTGCTATGTCCGGTCTTAGTGATCACCTACAACTAAAAACAAACTTATAAAAAAGCTTTACAGTCCTAGAATTTGTAGTAAAGAAGTTACATATAAACTTTCAAACATCATAAACAATCCCTTGCGACAAGTGGTTTGCAATTACATTCAAAGTTTCAACCCTAAAAAACAACCACATAAGGGTTGAATTTTGCAATTTCCTACCTTAGAGATCGCCTGCGTCTTAAAAAGAACTACCGTCCAAAATTTTACACGCCTAGAACTTGCAGTAAAGAAATTTTATATAAACTTTCAACCCCAAATAAAACCCTTTAAAGGTCGAATTTTGCAATGTCCTGTCTTCACTTACGTCTTTAAATGGACTATCATGCAGAATCTTACACTCTTATAGCACTGGTAATAAAGAAGATTCATACAAACTTTCAATCGAAAAATAGCGTGTTAGTGGTGGAATTTCGCAAAATCTTGTCGAGCACGTACTCTCTAAAAAGAACCTCCATAGAAAATTTAAAACTCTAGCACCTATATTTTCTGAGATTTGTTGTGTCGTATTTTTTTTATTTTATTTTAACGCAGATTTTACAGGTTTTCTAAAAGACATTGTTTTTGTAGAACATTGTTTTTGTTCATGTTATTCATTTTCAGCGGTCTTTTCAAAAAATAATGAAACTCCTGGAAAAGAACGTGCATGATATTCATTTTCGGCGACTCTTTCAAAAAGAAATGAAATTCTTGGAAAAACTAAAAATAAGTGAAGGTTGAAAAGAAAATATTGCCAATGTACATCTAGACTCAATTATCTATATATGAATTTGAGAATGTCGTAGGTTATAAATAGTTTATTATATTTTAGATGCAACATCGTCAAACTCAGCGGAGCCAGCTCGTACAGAGAGTTGGTCGGAATGGGCTTGGTCTTGGCTACCCACTTGGATAGACAACGAGGGGTTAGAAGAAGCACCTGCCGTAGCGGCACCCATACCTGTTGCATTCACAGCGCATTTTGATGAAATATCATTAGTTTTTAAGGTTGAGAATATTTTCATAACAATAAACACTAAGTATTACACAATATGTTTTTAGATTTACATAGATGTTTTTATATATTTCAATGAAGTCATATTTTTTAAAAAAATATATAATTATAAAAGTGTATAATATTTTTAAAGATAATGGAGTCAGATAACAGCAATCGCAGAAGGGCGCGTGGTATACTGGAATTAACAGCTACAGATGCGGTTATAAAGAGCTCGATATGCGTTCCCACACTATTGCGCCTTAAATTTGGCACTAGGTTCCTCATTCTTAAAACACATGGGAAATGTGTCTGTGGACTTCTCGATGCCGGTGTAAGTTTAATAAATAAAATACAATATTTTAGTGTATTTTGTACAGCTGAATAATATGTTAGGTAATGTTTTAACATCTTGTCACTGTTATTTGTTAGACTGGCTTATCCATTTGATATTCTGCTTATTTCATAAAGGTACTTTCCGGGTTCCTTTGTTTATTAATCGTCTTTTTGTATCATCTATTAAGAATCGGAAAATAGGGATTAAAATACAAATCTATGAATAAATTCTAATGACATACAAGGAATATCTTTTTATCATTTAAATAATAAATTAACATAAAAGTCATAAATGTGACAATATTAATTGGATAAAAAGTATAAGTGTATTATCAAGAATATTAATACTTGTATTATTTTCGACAATCTATTATATTGTGTCTGCACAGAGCTTGGACGAACCAACGGTGTATTTAAAGAGAATAACAAGCGACGACGAGGAACCATGGTGTTGGGTACAAGAGGATTTGATTGAGCCGGTGGTAGAAACTGCTGTGGCGATTGATGAGGGCTTTGAGGGTACAGCTGAAGTAAGTTATAAGATTACTATGTAGACGTAGTTTATAAATATGTACTAAGAAGTGGATTACTCCTGCACTACACATTTTAAATGTACCTATTTATTTTTTTAAGGCCACTGAAATACGCGGCAAACCCAAAATAGATACGAACCGTCAGGATTCGCAAGCTCGAGAGGAAGATAATAAATTTTGGGATAAAATGTCACCAGTGATATATTTCGAATACAATCATGATAGAGCGCCGTCTGATGCTTTGATAAATCCATACGATAATCCACCCAGAGACTTTGAATATAGGTAAAACAAAAAAATTGTATTACTTTTGTTTTTATATATTGATGAAGTGTTAACGTTTGTGCTCGTTATATAATCTTTATAGTATATTGACTAATATTTTAATGAAGTTTTGAAGTTTGTGTTGTTTATGTAATATATAAATTATTTTGGTTTTAGCGATTGGCTTGAAGAATGTACACAGAAAATAATATTGCGACCTATTTCAATCAGCGTATCGACGGGCTTGTTACATCGGTTGGAAATCATAAGCAATGCGCTAAAAGAAGTTTCTGTTGTCGAAGAACCGGGTATGTATAGTTTGCTTCTTTCACTTACAAAAATGCTTCGAACTACTTGGAAATTTTATTATTATTATCAGCCGTTATTAATTATATGTTTTTTGACTTAACATTTAAAATTAATTTCGACTTTACAGAAATACCGATGCGCATTTTGACGGTGGAGGAATGTGATGCGTTATCAGAAAATTTACCGCAACGTCGTACAAATATTGAAATTAACGGCATCAGAGTCCGCATTGTCCCCTCTGATCATGCATCTGAACGTAACACCAAATCGCCTTTGATACTAGACTTGTATTTACCTAATGCTTCTGTGTTGATCACCTCTCCCTTATATCCTCACAGGTGTTTGTAGTATTATTTATATATGTGTTTAATTATATTAAAGACGTTAACACTGGTGCTGACCAGTCCTTTGTGTTTTGCTTGGCTAATTCTTTTACCTTAACATAAGGCACATATTCTTAGTATTCAAATCCTATTTGAAATTATTAAAAAAACAAAAGTAGGTCATGCTTGTTTTTATTTTTAAATTACTAATGAGCGGTATTAGATTTTACTAAATTATTCACGTACACATCACTAGCTTCTTTATTTTTAAAAGAAAATGTATGTATTTATGTAAGACTAGTAACAATATAAAAATAATTTCAGAGTCTGTTCAGCAGCCTGTCAAATGCTAGATGATTTTGGTGGCTTATGGCAGGGAGCGCGTCTCCACGTGTCTGCCAACATTGACTCCTTACAAGCGGGCATATGTTCCCCGGACGAGGACACCTCAAGAGTGTGCGGCAGAGCCAGCATACAATGTGTAACGCATTCATTGATGAACAGTGCATTCTTCAAACGACCAGAGACCGTATTGCTTGGATACACTTTTACTATTCGTATGTATTTCGTAATATTACGTCTCCTGCTTTAGTTTCTATATCATAGGTATGTTAAACAATGTTTATAATTGAAATTTGGACAACACATATTTTTTATAATTGAGATTTAAGACACGCCATTAATACAAGGAATAAAAATTATCATCGTCTTTAATAATTTAATAAATCATTTATGGCACATGGCATGTATAGTAAAAATCCACTAATTTATATAATTATTGAAAAAAGTATAATATTCTATCAATGAGTACTTTACTGCATGTTAATGTATGGAATTAAATGCATTTGATACTCACTCACGAAGCTAATTATTGTCATGAACTCATTGGAATCCATATTTGGCAAAAGTCACTTAAGTTTCTGTGGCTCTTCCCAGCAGAACTGCCTTTGCCATGGATTGTCAGTACTGATACTTATGTTGATTGTCATTCGAAGTGCTTGTAAACATCCCATTTGAACAAAAAATATTTTTAGTTTTAATTTTTGTTAGGAGAGGCAAATATATGCGGCTCAGCTGCTCGTTTACAAGCCGTTTATCATGTAATATCGACGTTGCTGAAAGAAAAGCTTGCTCTTCCCCTGCTACGAACTTCACTTCCGACGGACGCTATAAACGATGAAGGTAAACATTTCACGATACTAAATTTAAACAAACTTATGAGTAAAACTGCAGTTATAGTGATAATTATTGACGAATAGAACTAAAGAGCATGTTTTAACTTAGCTTAGTATTAGTTTGTGATATAAGAATGAAAGATCTTATCGCAAAATATTCAGGTTAGATTTAATAAGCTTTATTCAATACTAGTTGGTAACTGAAATTTTTAGATGCGGTAGCGGTTGATGTTACATTTGAGGAGCTGTCACTGAGGGGATATATAACGAAAAATATCAATACACATTTTGTTACATTAAATTCAGCTAAAGCCACTGCCCATTCTCCTGGTAAGTCCAAATAATAATTTTTGAGCATCAAACTTCATTAAATTTAAATATCATTTAGCAGTAATACTTTAAAAGTAAAAAATTACATATTAATATATATAATAATATTTTTATATATTTATGTTTTGTACAATGGTTTTAGCGGGTGGCGAGTTACAACAAGCGTGGTTATTCTGTGCACCAGAAGCGCCGACTACAGCGTGAGTTTACATGTTTTAAATTAAGATTTAATAAAAAAATTTCATTCAGCATTACGTCAAGACCTTAAATTGTATATTTGCACTACGTCAAGATAACTTTTTAGTATGAATAGTCATGTTAATATAATATTTGTTTGTGATAGTATAAATTAATATTTCATAACAAATTTCCAGCTGATTGTGGAGCAGTGGAACAGCATCTTACTGTAATCGCGATCGGTTGTGGTTTCGAAACTACCTCGGGGCATGATGAATGAGTGTTTATTATATTTAAATTAATATCATTTCCTGGTCCTCGTAAGACAAAGCTTGGCGTCGAGTTCCGCCACTCATAACGCAATGTCCGGAATTCAGCGGAAAGCCATGTACAGTGTTCCACTAGCTACTTCCTGTTTACAAATATATAATTAAAGAGTTAAAAGAAATAATAAAAGATAATGTTATGTATAAACTTAACTTAACTTAAATACAATAGTAAGCTTCATAAGATAAAAAACGTGTGACATTATAGAAATATAAAAATATTTTTAAATTATGATGCATTTCAAACAATGATAAATTATTGTTAGTTTTTTTCTACAATGTATACACTAATTACCTTCTCTTATTGATTTACAGGCCATATCTTCGTCTTTCTCTCCAATGGTGTAAAGAACCAAATCCAAACACCTTGGAGTTTTTCAATCTGTCTGTCGAGCCTACTGCTCTGAGCATGGATCCGCTGCTGGTAGCTTGGCTTGGTTATCGACCTAAAATTAAGCCCACATTAGGTACTCTTCTCATATTTTGGATTAAAAAGCTTGTGTTTCGGAAATTTTTATTGCCGAAAAATAATTATGAGTTTTCTTCATCATATTTAATCTAAATAACAATAATTTGTAAGCCATATTTAGATGTTAATTTATGTCGTCTTATATAATTAAACACTTATATAAAAATGTTTCACACACAGCATATACCTCATATCGATTCCTTCCTAAATTGATGGCGTCATAATCATACTTTTTTAGTCTTAATTATTGTCTAACCGTCATATATATTTATAAATGCTTTCGGTTCTGTTTTACGAAATGTAAAAAATAACTAAGCCTAGGCTGTGGACTTTATGGGGTAATGAAAGAAATAAATATATTAGTTGATTATTTACTACTAGCTTACTGATAGTGTGTAACACAGCCATTTACCTTATTTGTAGATTCACTGGGTCAACTTAGCAGCACCAAATCAATATCGTCTCAATATTTGTTACGTCGCAGGACTACACCACCGGTTAGTGTTATACTATCTGATCTATTATTTTTTTCTGTACGTTATACAACACTTAAGGTATAAAACAAATAAATTTTATTTCTTCATTACTTAGTTGATTACTATTAAATTTAAATGTGTATTTGATTAATTAAGAATTTATTTTCACAGTTTCAAAGTTTCGTATTCTCTGTTTTTACAGTTATATTTCCTTTTTTTATTTGTTCCTGGCTTTTTCACCTCTTAATAATAATGATAAACATTTGAAAGTTGTTAACGCCACATATTTACAAGGAAAGTTCAATAGAAGTTAACTAAATAAAAAATAATATCAACAGTCTTCGAGCGGTCGAGGCGGAAGTCGCTCGGGTTCAGGCACAGAATTGATTCACGTAAGGCCAAGAAGCGTAGAGTCGAGCAGTGAAAGAAGTGAGAAAAAAGAACCAAAACGTGTTAACAAGCCGGTATGCACTTGAAAACTTATTCTTTTTATGAAAATGTAACATCTATAACTAATAAAATTTCTCAACTATTTCCTGTATACACATGTTACCGGAAATTAATGAAACATGCGATTAGTATACAAATAAGAAATGTGTAAGAAAAACAATTTCTTTATTTAAACCTTTATCATTTTATAGGTCCAAGTGTCAGAGTCTTGGTTGAGTGGTGATAATTTATTAAAACTTCACGAACGTCTAAACCGCTTACTAATGGTGGCCACCGTAGGTCTCGTACAGGTCTATGTAACATCATCTACGGTGTCCGCCCTCGACTGTGTCACTGTTAGAGACGCTATGGAGAGGCACGCTATTTCAGCTAACCGAGTTTTCGTTTTAAAGTAAGTTTCTAATTGAACAATAATTATTTTGATGTTATTGTTTATATCACTATAAGATTTGAAAAAATCTATTTAACTATATTGTGCTATGAAAACTTTATAGTAAATTTAATAAGTTGCATATTTTACATAGTGAAAAATATAACTCTTTTGCTATACAACTCTTACGGAACAGAAACAAACATAAAATTGTTTGTCACAACTACCTAATACGCATCGTTTTTATTTCAAAAATATTTTTATAGTGTTTATTTTATTTTTATAGTGTTTGTTTTATTTGTTATAATATTTTAGCCTAGGGCGATTGTCGATGCACTCAAATTCCCAAATGAAACATCTCTGGCAGGAAGTAAGACAAGATCGTCCCACATATGAGAAACGTGACCCTAATGGTAATTAATATTCATAAAATTGTATACCTAGATAAATTATTTTTTAAATAAATATATTGAAATATCTTGAAATCGATTGTAAATAGTTTAGAAATTAGGTACAATAAATATATTGGCTCATAATGAAATTCATTTCTTCATTTCCTATATCAGCAAAAGAAGATTCTTTTCCTTGGAAAACCCGCCTCGCAGATGTATCCTGTTACACTTTAGAAACAAGAGGTGGAACGGAACTTTCTGGTCGGGATAAATCAATTGCTGGACTAAAATCTCAATTGAAGGCGTCAAGATTAGTCATCCCCAGGAGAGTCTTAGACATGGTCACCACAACTGTTACACTGTCAGTTGTTACAAAGTCTTTGCAAATAAAAAGTTTTAAAAAAAACGAAACCAAAGCTAAAGAGACTGAACATAAGGAGGAAGATGTAATGCTATTTTTACATTATTGGTTCTTTTATATTTAATACTAAGAATATTTTCTTAACATATTGTTTTCTGTTTTTAGAGAATCAAATATTTCACGGGTGGTATTGATTTTAAACCGTCTTCGTTAAAAGAATTCATTAGAGGGCCCGTAAGGTATAATTAAATTTAAAAGGTAATATGAAAATTATTTCTAGTAAATATCATCTTTAATATGGATTTTTTTTTGCAGACGCAAGAAGGATAATCCTGAGGTAAATAACTAAAATGATAAAATGTTATAAACATACAATTATACAAATTTATTATTCCTAATGTAAATCATAATGAATTTCACACCCGATACATAAGTAATATATTCTGTTTTAACTTTCAAAGAAAGAAAAGACTGTGCCAGCCCCTGACCCGGACAGAATAGTGACAACAGTTACGACTGGCCCCGTTGTGTCATTGGGTGTGTACCTTCACGCTGACACTCCGCCTATAAAAATAAAATTAGATCAAGATCAGGTAAATACTGGTCATGTATATATTTAATATTATATAATACTGATTAGTTTTCTTTTATTAATTCTTTTTAATGATTATATTGATGTTATTTTAAAGGTGCAAACCGTCACCATTGCAACACACTGTTTTTCCCATATCTTGACGCTACTGCGACGACCACCTGTCGTGTCTCAGCAAACATTTTCGTCAATTGGTAACTCCCAAAAATCAATTGTAAGGTAATTGTAAATACATTTTTACGTACGTTCTAAATTGCCTGGCCTGAACTAGCTAAGCGTTTAGGGACTGATTAGTACATATATCTGTATCTGTTCTAAATAAATAAGCTTATGACGATCACTAAAGAGTAAAAAGATATTAAGATCTCCTTTTATTTTTTTATTTAAGGTCTGTGTCAGAATTGGATACGAGAAACAGTCCATCGGAAGAAACAGCAAGTGAAAATCGCTCGGAACAATTGATCAGCATTTTCGAGGCTCACCCTACAACCGAATTAGGTTACCGAAAACACTTTTGTTTTGAAATTTTATTTTATATGAATAATTAATAAAAAAATAAAAAAACTTGTACTTGTCTCGCAGAGTATAATGTGTTGAACTGTTTGTAATTCCGTCTTATAAAATCTGTTATAACATAATCAAATTTAATTAGTCATTTTAACATTGTACTGTATTCTCGACTTATGATTATTTTCTTGACTTCAGATGCAAAGTTAAAAACATTTTTCTGGTTCCAATGGGTTGTAAGTCGTGCAACGCTTGTTGTCGTCTCTCCTGAGGTGAAGGTCGCGTTCGACGTCGATGATATAATCAATACAGTGGACTTGCAAAACCACTACAACCAACTTAAGATTAAAGTCGCTTCGGCATCCATTAAACATTATAAACGGTAAGCTAACATATATATACATATATGTGGAAAATTCCTACAAATTCAAGCTTGAAGTGTAATGCATGTAATGGAAATTATTATTATTATTATTATTATTAAATTTAGTAGATAATGCTAAAATTACATGAATACTTCATGGTCTAATAACCATCGTGGCCCAATAGAAATTGTTTATTATAAATGGGCTTGGCTATAGGTTCATGTGTTACTGGAAGCTAGATGGATTATAAAAGAAATTATTCACCATTCTGGTATGTCAAAGCTTGGCGTTGGGTTCCGCCATTTCATATGACTGCTGAATTCTCGAGTGCTTTGTCTCTATGTTTTCTTTAATTATGGAGGTGCTTATAAAATTTATATATTATAAATATTTTTTGTAGTAGTCTAGGCCTTTTCAACCGGGTACCGTTTTAAGTTATTTCATTAACCTGCAAGTGTTATCTTCAGCACGGGCAGTGACGAATGGGCTCCAGGTGCCTTAGGTGGCCGTATCCTTGAAGTCCGGGAGCCTGCTGATGCTAAAGAAGAAAACCATTTCCTCGCTATAACCGTTACACAAGCAAGGTATTATATAATTAGAATATTTTGTCAAAATTAAGGTCTTTATTATTTTTTTAAGTTTAGTTTAGTTTACTTAGATTTTTTATTTCACGAGTATAATTTGCAAATGCAGACATTAGAATATAGAGCTATATTATTTATATACAAACTTAGAAGATACATTATTATATATATTATTAAAACGTGTTTTTTTCTCTAAGCAGTTTATGAAATGATTATCTAATATTTATCTTGTATATTTACTTGCAGGATATCAAATCTACCACTTAGCTGGAAAGAACTCTATTCTAAATTATTGGAGCAGAATGCAGTGGGTATCCTTTATAGCAATTTATATAAATTAAGATCAAAAAATTAAGTAAAATAATCAAACTGATTTTAATTTTTTTTCATTGTATAATTTAATTGAATCAATTATTATTATTATCAATGATTACTTGTGTAAATTATTTACATTTCACAAAATAAAGAGATCATATGTGCTGTAATTAAAAATGATCTAACTTTAATCTTCAATTTCAAACTATTTTATTTTGCTTTGTTTTGAACATAGCTGTAGTGATAGTTTAAATGAATAAGCGATTTTTTTGTAGAGCGTGGACAGTATGTGGGAGGTGTATGCGACAATGGCTCCTCTCGAAGTAGTGTTAGAACCGAGTATCCTCGAGCACGTAATGTCATGGCTAAATGAACTGAGGCCGCAGTCACTATGTCCCCTTAGTTCTGAAGAAGTCAGGTTAGTCGCTCTGTACATTGAAAATATGTAAGAAAAACTTTCAGTCGGGTCATTTATCAATATAACGGAACCCAAAACAATATTTTTTGTCTGTTAATTGGCTTAACCGGTTTGAATTCAGTTTTCACTATTGGATATTTATTATTTTTTTTTATTATTCAATTTTTGCTTTGTTTTATTAAAGTTATATCAGTTTAAAGTATTTTCTTCTATAAAATGTGCTATAATATTGGTGGTTTCTTATATTTGCTGACAGTTTAATTCAAACCAACATTAGTATCATGTGTTTTTAATATGTAATAAGTTATATGGTTGAAAGTTGTCAAGTGTGTCAAGAATAAATAATATAATATAGTATGAGAAATAATATTTTATTGTTAAGATTAGGTAGCATTATAAACAGATTAAAAAGTTAATTTTATAACACTTCTAAATCTTAGAGCAGGACATTCAGAGAAACCAAAAACTCAACGGCGCACTTTGTCTTGCCGGAGTAGATAAATGAAATAAATTTTAAATGCAATCATTTCTCTGTGTGGAAATTGAATCCACATCCAATTGCTTTAACAGCCCCTGCGCCATGATGGCCTTATGGATGGCCTTTGACATTAATTAATTAATGATAATTGTATATTTAATTCCATTAAATCTAAACATTTTTACAGACATCCTATCTATTTTTTGCTATCCTATCCTATCCAACTATTCGCCTTGTTTATGTTTCAATAAGAACATATAGCAGCTTTTTGAACAATATTTCTCGTTTATCAGCCCGAGTCTTTGGCAGTGGCCATTTCTTTACGTCGTCGCTGGTGGTTTAAGATTATTATTACCAAACGATGAAGAAAAGAACGAACAAGATGACACACTCATGCTAGTGGTAGGTTTCAGAGGTTTTTCATATTTGAATATTATTTAATGCAATAATAAGTATAGTAAAGTGCGTCAACAAGTGCCAATTATATTTATAAACTTAAATTAATCTACTTTTTTTCAGGTTGGTAAGGTAACTATTAGCCCACATCCAGAAAACCCAATTTGCAGGTGATTATTGTTTCAAAAAAATATTGTTAGATATATTATTTTTATATTTTGAGCATTTCATTAAAGTTTTATTTACGTATTCTACGAAGTATTTACTTTGTTACTTTTTTATTACTAGACAATGGAATTCAAAACACTTAAGATAATCTAAAATCAAAGAATAAAAATTGATAAAGACTGAGTTTTAACCTGTCACTTTGCGTGACATTTCATATATAATCATAGCGATAAAATGTATTTTCCAGGCAATCAGTTAACGCAAATGTAGAGTCGACATGGACCAGCCCCGGTCCAGTACTAGAGGGACAGCAGTACGAAGTATTAATTAACAATCTTGCCATCCGATCAGCTCAGTTCAGCCAACTTGTTAATCAAGAGGTAAGAAACCAGAATTTCATCAGTTCGCACAAAGGATTTAAATGTACAAAATATATAAAACACACTGGAAGATATTTTGATTACCAATAAGCCAAATACAACAGGAAACCAAAGAAATACTACAAAATGTCTATTAAAGAAAACAACAGAACTAATACGTGTTAGGGCAGGAATAATATTATTAGAAGACTAAGTAAAGAAATCAGTAGTAATATGATAAGAGATCGACAAATACATAGGTTAGGATTATTAGAGGAAAGAATATAGAAGACAGGTGGTATGAAAAAGCCAATAACACAATTAACAGAAAAAGTAGATTGGATTGGCCATAAGTAAAACAAAACATTTAAACATTATGTCAATAGTCACTAACTTTTTTCGAAGCTTCTATGCATTGCATTAAAAAGGGGCCGATAGACCTGATATGTGGGGATAAGGTACTAGATATAATATTTGCGAATGTAGATAAACCCTAAAAAAGAATGAATCTCTTGTTCAGATGGCATCACTAGTGTAATTCTTTTAGAAAACATAGAAAAAATTATATGGATACTTAGTCACCACTGTAATGAAGTGTTTCATAACTAAACAATACTTGACCAATAAATAATATCCACAATAACATTGCTATTAAAAAATGAGACAAACATAAAATAAATACAGACCTATAAGTATAATATCCACAAAGTGTTTGCTAAAGTAGGCTTTAACAGAGTAACTAAGACACTAGATGAGCACCAACCAAGGGAACAAGCTGGATCCAGAAGTAGGTACTCAATTACATACACGTCGTGAACAACTTTTTAAAATATCAAAGAGTCTAATATGATCTTCTACTGTGGTTTTACAGTTTATAACAAAGCATTCGAGATAGTTCCATAGTTTCTACACATTATGCAAATGTGTAGAAACTAGTGAAAAAATGGAAAACTAAATTAGGGCTATAGATAGAATGAGTACTGGGTGACCGAATAAGACTACAGTACTTCCGCCGTTTCAATAGCCTCGAATAATAGACGGACGATGACTCGCCTTCTACTAGCTGGGCTCGACTAATGGTGCAGATAGGTGTAAATCACCAACGAGGGTGTATTCGTGAGCGGGCTTCCTCGTTATTACTTAGATTGAACACTTCCATCTTTTGGAGCATATCTTGCGATCCACTTTGGCTGCCAAATAAGACAAGCCAGAGTCTCGGAAGACCTGTAACCTTCAAAGGGAGATACTATTACTTCCCCCTTGGTAGTCTCAAGTGCTCAGTGTCGCCACTCCTCACCGGCTCGCCACAAGCCACCCTGCAGGCTTATTATTATAAATAATTTTTCTGCTACTGTTTTCCTGTCTCTTTGCAAATCTTATTTTCGAAAATAATACAATTTATTTTAATATATAAGTAATGTACAAAGAAATGGTCGCAAATAGTTAAATTAATATTTTTTTAGGCTACAGAATCAGAAATACTTAAAGGCACAGGCGGAGAAAATCCAGCTTTGAAATGGAGTCAACCTGTCGTTTCACCTGTAATTACACCGATTTTACACTCGTAAGTATTAAATATGTTTTTTAATACTTGGTTGACCATCTGGACCTTATCCTTCTATTAAATTAATATATATAAAAATAATGTTAGTATATATAAATATAATGATTTTAGGCGTTTGGAGCGACTTTAACATATTAAAGTCGCTCCAAACGTACAAGTTTCAAAATTCTTCAAATTAATAATTACTTATATAATTTTTATACTTCTTTTAATAGAAATATGTAAAAATATTTGTTTATTTGGCAGTGTGGACGTGGCTTGTATATTTGCACCTGCAATATACAGTTGTGGTGCGGTAGCCAGTGGGCCAGCGGTAGAGCTCAACTTTCTCTCCGACTGTTCTATAGAGCTCGCCGTAGGAAGGCTACTACTGATAGAGTCAATTATATCCCGCCTGCTTCACATTACACGTAGCCGGTTAGTAAAAATACTCTTACCCAATATTTTTAAGAATACAAAATAGCCAACAAGACAAAATGAAATGATAAATTTTAAACTCGAATTTAGTTGCAGACCCGAAAGTTGTATGTTTTATGATGAAGACATGACCTGCCCATACGCATCTCTTCTTGAAAAACAAGATTTGATGACGGAATCTCCCACTAACAGTGAAACTGTTCTTAATGAAGGTATAATATTGTATTTTATTTTACTAATTTAACCTAAGTTATACTAATATTTATGTAGTTCTTTGTTTCTACTTTGTTTCTGAAAGTTATTCAGAATATATAATTAATGAATTTGTCATATTCAATAATGAGTAGAGGATTTTGTCTATTTTACTAAATTCTAAAAAGATTTTACATTATAATCTAATGGAACTACAATTAAATACTTAACTTAAATAACAACAAAATTTAATAACAACATCTACTAGATGTCATTGACGTGTTAACAATGTTTTGCCGTAGCAACGTGTATGTCACTTTATAAAAACGCATGTATTAATCATAAATATGACCATTTTTGGCCCTTGTATATATAGTGTACGACTGTGCCAGATAAAGTGCAGATTTTGCTTCACGTGTTAATATATAGATATTCTCTTACAATAGAATCACCAAAAAGCAACGTAGAGCTGAACCGCAGTTTTGCATTCGACTCAGGCGTTGAAACGGTAACCTCTCAATCCACAAACAAGGCTCGCCGTGATTCTGCGCCTTTAAAGAAGTCTGTCTCTATAATGTCTGTCGATCATAAGTAAGTGTTTATTGTTTACTACTACTACTACTATTATTTACACTACTTTTTATCTCACGTAGCAGGGTAGACAGAAAGTAACTAGTGTCAAGACACTCCGTACTTCGCTGTCCAGCGAATTCGCGACAATGCGTGTTGAATGGTGGAACTCAACTACATTTTGACTTAACAGATCGAGGAAATGAAAATAATTTTTAATATAATCACTTCCCCGAGTGGGGATCAAACCCAAAACTAGTGGTAATTGGATATTTCATCTGTATTTCTAAAAAAAAACTGACATATCTGGCTGTAATTGTGATAGTTGTATTATGCATTGTTTAAGAACTACATTACATTTTTTTTATAAAAGTGATGAACTGATCTTCAATTTTTTTTTCCTTATAGTGCAAAGGCTACGGATTACTTAGAAGTTTTTATTACAATGGGAGTTATTGAATTTTCTTTATATATGGTAGATGACGATTCTCCGGAATTGAAAAAATTAAAACCACCACCAGGTATATTTAAACCACCTTCCGGCCCGAGGGTAAAAGTAAGTGTGAGTATTAGTTCATATTTTTTGTACCTTTAAATTTATTTTCAAAACTTTACTATGTATACATATTTTTCCGTTTTCATTATATTTTTTTATTTATCATTTTGCAAAATAATTTAAAGTATAATATTACACTAACAATAAACAAAACACGTATATGCTTGTATTATTTTAACAGAAGCGATTTCACGACGAATAAATAAATAAAGAGATAGATATTCTTTATTGCATACTATGGAAACTATACTGTACGTATAGATTAAAACTAATATAAAATGCAATAAACTGATATAAAAAGCCGCATAAAGCTATAAACTAATTACCCCTAAAATAGCTACACATACTCTTATACATACATCTACTACATTTTAAGGTGGATTTTTTTACTTTATCTATAAATATATTTATACTGCTACACTGCCTGATATCATTTTGTTAAGCATTCCGTATCTAGATGTTATAAAATTTGGTATACAGAACGAAAATATTAAATACAAAGTTATGTTTGAATGTTACAGGTAATAGTCGACGAATGCAAGGACAGAAAAGATGATGGGAGAGATTCAATGTCGGCAAGCAGGAGTCTTACGGAGACAGTTAGAAACGTAGATGTTGGAAAAACTAAATTGGAACAATTAGTAAGCTTAACTACTAATACAAAACTTTGTTTAAGTAGCGAAAAATGTCATATTAAAATCCCTCGTTTTACAATTTTTTCATTTATTATTGTATTATTTTTAGCACACTTTACCGCTTGCAAGGAAAATCGAAGGAAACATTCCTTTGCTCCATGCAACGTTCCATCAACCTAATCTATATTATTGGAAGAGAAAGAAACAGAAGACGCTTCAGGTAACTTTGCGAAGTCTTTTTTTGTGTTTGCATAACTTCCACATTATGCTATGTGACGCGCACAGGACTTAGTTCTAAGTCAATTATCTGTTTCTATACAATATTAAAAGAAAAATGTAAATGCAGCAACACAACATAGCGCTTTTTTAATCATACCAGAGAAGTTAAAACATTTTAAATACATACAAACATAAACCTATATCATTTATATATAGCTAGCAATGTCATAACTGTCTGGATGTACAAATGTAAATCTCTTTAATAATTATAATAATATGAATTGTGTATACATAGAATAAATGTATAATTAGGTGTCACTATTCAACGCGTGGTTTGGTCTCGGCGCGGGCTTGGAGGACGGCTGCTGGAACGCTCCCTTATTTAGCACGTCACGCGGATCCCCCGATCCCGTCACGGATATACCACCCGCGTTGGCTACTTTGAAGATCGATTCTACTAGAGGTAGGTCTATTTATTAAAATAAAGTGGCTGAACAGTTCTGATGTACTTTAACAAAGTCAAGGTTATATTGTTAGATAGAGAACAACTTAACTTGAAGAAAAATTGATATTACATATATTTGACTCACTGAACTTTGGCTGATGGTGACTAGTAATTTATTTTAGTTAAAATTTTAAAATTACTATTTTAATTTATTAATAATGTATTCATTATAAAATAATATACTATTATGTGATGTACTACTATGTGTTGTAAATACCTTATCTGTATTTTTATTGTAGGATACAAATCTTTGAGCGGTGCCAGCAATTATGTGACTGTGCAACTCGACATAGAGAGACCTGTCATATTTGATGTGTGTATAGATAGGCTACAAAGAGTGAAAGGCATCATGGCTCTGGTAAATATAAAAATGATATTTACTAATCACGTATTTAATTTTTTTTACAAAATAAATAATGATGTCTATAATTTCAAATTTTAGGTAAAGAAACATATTTCTAAACCGGAAACAGTTTCAGTGGAATCAATTGAGCCACCACCACCGCTTCTATACAAAATCAAACAGTCCATGGGTTTGTAAAATATTGGCATTTATTTATTGTTTGTACCATATCAATACTATCTGTAACGATCCACTGATTAATATTTCATTATTCATATACCATACAAATTGTATAAAACAATTTGTTAATTACATCATTGATTAATTAATGAATCAATTGTTCTCAAGTGTAGGCGGTTTTTAAATTAAAATCCATTACTTCCACGGCGTCGCCAGTGCTGTTATTAACGTTTCAATATGTTTTTTATTAAATAATATAAAATCAACAGTAACCAATCAAATCGAAAGCGTCACAATACAAACGGGTCAGATCGGCGTGCGCGGGTCTGAGGGTGCGGCGGGGTGGGAGGCGTGGCATACGCAGATAGCCGCGAGCTCGCGGCCCGACCGTGTCAATTGCAGGACTCTGGTCACCGCGATGTCCGTGTCGTCTGGACCTGCCACTGAGCGACGACATGTTGTGTTACAACCTACTATGATTGGGTACGCTCTTAAGCTTAAAGACCGCAGTATATTTTTTATTAAAAAAGTAGCTTTTATAGCTTCACGCTTTTTATCCCACATATCAGGATCGACAGAAGTCAGCTAGTGTCAATACATTAAGTACTTCGCTTTAAACCAAATTCGAAACATTGAGTAATGGAACTCAACGCCGCACTTTGTCTTACCAAAGCGAGGAAGTGAAAATAATTTAAATATATTTACACAACCGATCGCGTTACAGTCGGACTCTGTCCCACGGCGCCACGACCGGTTTCAAAAAGTAGCTTCTTCACGTCAAATACTGTTTAGACCTAGTGTCAAGGTACACTGTTGTCCACTTTCCGCCCAATTAAAAATTTTGTGTGTTGAGTGACGTCAACTTAACGCCGCTCTGTGTCTTCAGAGTGTCGAAATGAAAGTAATTTGAATATAGTCATTCCGTCCAATTGGCCTATTATTGTTACTATATAATTTATATTATTGTTACTATATCTATACAAATATTACTAGTACAGCAACAGAAAGAATATCGTACAATGACCTCTTTACTATTTTTTATAAATTGAAAAGTGGTGAAATCTAAAAATTTTTATCTAGAATTTATACGAAAAATGCCCTGCCGAGATTGTTTTGACAGATTCGTAATCGTTCATATGTTATTAAATTTTGTGCTAAATTGTAACTGTTATGATATAGACTGTATTTTTTACTGTTTACGTATTATTGAGTTTCATTCAATTCAATTATAAAGTTTAAGAAAGTATGACAAATACTGTTTGTTCGAAATTTAAGTGAAAAATAATTTCAAGTTAACCTAAAAAAAAAACGAAATACAAATCTTATAAATTCAGAGAAAAGATTTACAATTCTGTAACATTAGCGGTCATTGATTATGAGCAAGCGTGACGCACGATATTTGTACGGGAGAGACAGGGACGGACGGCAAGGACGATAGTGACAGGTTAACGTGCGATATTCTTTCTGCTTCCGGGGTATAGTAGTAATATTATACATATGAAATAAAAAATAAATTGATAAATTGATTATTTTCTTAAACTTTTACAAAATATAATATTTTACCTAATTTTGATAAACGTTACCTAAACGCGATTTAAATCATTACCTTGAAATTTGTATTTGATTACTTTTCTGCAGAGGTGTCGTTGAAGCTACATGGGAGGCATGGCGTAGGGCAGAAGGAGGTATGTCCGCGCGTGAACCTACCGTTCGTGTGGGAATTGATGTGGACCATATTACACTAGACCTGCGCCCTGGTGACATGGAAACTGTTATAAGAATACAGAATGTTATTAAACGTGTTCTTAATGTAGAAACCGTTAGTACTTTGTTATATTATTGTTATAAACATTACAAATAAAATATAATAGTTAAACTATCGATTCTTATATATTCAGTGAAATTAAAAATATTTAATTTAAGTAAACAATTAATTAGTTAATTCTAAACGTCAACCTGTAACTTTCAAAGTATAATTTATATTTTTTATAAAATTGCTGTTAATTAGTATACCTTACAAAATGATTATATATTTTTCTAGAATAAATCTTCATCATTTAATGAAAATTTACATAGTGAAGACACGAGTACAACACAACAGCGCTCTCGCGCTTCAAGCACCCCATTTTCCTCCTCCAAGCAGCTTACCTTAGCTACAGATAACGTTGATCCCACACATCACTACTACAAAGACGATTTAAGGTATATTTTTTATATGTCCATATCTTCATTTCTAGAATTGTTATTTTATTCACAAACTACGTACTATTAACCAGTTCAATTTCAATTAACAGCAATTAAAGCTTTAACTTTAAGTAAGTCTATCTAACTATCTTGTGTTTATTTCATCTAATTAGAGCATATTACACTTATAATTTGATTTTTCTCTTATACAGTTTAGTATATCGAATCGACGACCATGTAAAGAGAGACAACCTAAGCTACAGCCAATCATATATCTATTTTCAGTATAAATATACAATAATATAACACTCCACGACAGGGGTTGGCAACTTTTTAAAACGAAAGAGTCAAAAACGATAAATTATAAATTTCTAAGTTTTTAAGAAGTTCCACAAATAATCCTACTGACAAAAAAGTAACTTGCCTTAAAACGCCTATTTTTTTCATATATTAGTAGTGTTTTTTTTACAGAAATTGGCAACATCAATTGTGAATGATTTTTAAACTTTTACAAATAATATTATTTACGAATGGGACTAAAGGACTGTTTCATATTAAAAGAGGCACAGTTTGCGGACCCTGCTCTCCGATATTTTAATTTCTATTTTCCCGTTATTTTTTCTTAATAAATTAAATTATGTTATATAAATAATAAATTAAAACTGTTTTTTTGCAGGAGCGGTGCTTTTAAAATAGTGTCAGGAGAACAACTACCTATGGCATATCAAGTCACACTTTTCGGAGACACTGTGTCTTGGCGATATCCTCACCCGCGAGCCATTACTAGACTTATTGCCTATCCAATACCTGAACAAGTTAGTACCTAGAGCCTTTTAATATATAACATACATCTGATATGTAACTAGAGCGTTTTAATATAAACATCCAAGTATATACCAATTGTAAAAAAATTTATAATAATAATAAAATAATTTATAAATTTATCATATAATTAAGAACAAAACCTTGTTATGACATTATTTCGATTTAAATACCTTAGGATAAATTTCATGTAGTGTATAAACTTGAATTTGATAAAGTGTATAAACTTTAATTATATTAAGCAATTTGTCACAATTTTTATATCGTCTGTTTTAAAAAGTGCAGATAACCAAGACGAGAAGGCAAAAGTAATATTCATTTTCCCGGTTATAATGTATTGTTGGTTGCTATTACATACCATGATTGTGTATTAGTTAAAACAATAGTTTAAACTTTATGACAGACAAAAATATGTATCTAATGTTATAGTTTATGCAATATGTAAATTTAGAAAAATTTTAATTTAGAAGATTAATATCTTAAATATAACGTTTTTTAAAGTTTAATTCAATTTAATTTGTTTTTTTCTAGGACGAAGAAGTGGAGTGTGCCTTAGAACTTTACTGTCCCATGCTCACACGATGGGAGCCACATACGTATTTCAAATTACCTGTATCAGAACCTAGAGAAATACAGCTCAGCTTAATACCACATGGTTGGTATATAGAATTAAGATTTGCCTATTTTTGACATAGATGACCCTTTAACGTGTAAATAACGCGTTGCTGTAGCAATATATGTTACTTTATATAAACCAGTATGTCAAACATATTATCGTGTGTATTTGTGTGTGTGTGTGTGTGTGTGTGTGTTTTAAAGCATTATTTAAAAAATAGCGTTCTGCACTCGATAGAAAAAACAAAAAAATTGCTTCATGTGTTAATATATTATTGAATGTTAAATATTTGTTTTCTGAAATGGAAAATGTAAATTATGTTGAAATATATTAATGTATAATAAATAGATGCCGTATATGCGTTAATGTGGCGTGTTCGTGTCAGCTCTGAAGAAAATGAACAAGAGGGGCCCCCATTCGAGTTTAATTCTACAAAATTTATGCCGAGATCGGATCCATTCGTAAGTGACAAAATGATATTTGTGTTTATAGTAGATGTACTTTGATTAAATATTTTATATTATTAAAAATAATATAACATGTTTAATTATATTAAATATGAATGTTCATGAAAAAGTGTCCAACTATATAAGTAAGAATCAAACGGCGAAAATTTATTTGAAAAATACATTATTACATTTGTGTAAATACATGTGAAATTTAAATACTTATTTATTTATTATTTTAGTTTATATTTTTTATTACTTACATCTAAGAATAACAATATGAAACAAATTTCTTTAGTCGTCAGATCCACCAGCGGCCGGTGACTACTACATGAAGACAAGCACGGTCACTGCGGAGCAGTTATCGGGTGTGTTACGAGTTGATTCCTACTTCGCCCCTCGGCTGTTGCCTAGAGTGAGATTTGCTTTGCGAATGGCCGTCTTGGAGATTAACGCTCATAACTCCCTGCCTCCAATAACTACGTGAGTTCAACCTTACGCATAATTTTGATAATAGTACAGTTAATGCTGATTATATTTATTTTATTTAATATACGAGTTACATTTTCAACGAAATAATCTCTTTAAATAATTATTATATAAATTATATGTATTTCTTAGATATTTTTAATTTTGCCTAGAACCGTAAATACGTTGGTTTCATTTTACCTCTCTATTTATAGGCTATACAGAGAGAAAAAGGCCTTAGGAGGCTACTACGTAACTCCCAATCTTGTACGTAGCCATCGCGTACTAACATTACGCATAAGGGATTCAGCTGCTCATTGTGTTGTAGCCGCTTCAACTAGATTGCTTCTGGACACACATTTATCGTACGTATTACGTGTCTTAATTAATTTGACTTTGATAAATAACTATAAAAAATGGTTAATTTGCTAATAGATATATAAAGTAGTTTCTATTTAATATGTACCGGCTATCAAATACTTCTTATAGGAAAATTCGCCATTACTTAGTACATAAATCCATCGAAGCTTATTTAGCTTCTTAAGATTTTTACTATAAAAGCATCGTAAATAATTTTTACAGGAGCGACATAATGGATACTGCAACCGGTCGAATGGAACAACTTATTGACGAGTTTCGTGTACAAGGCACGTTGTCTCCTATCCCCGAGCCGCGTGTACGCGTACGAGCGGCCGATATACGTGTTGCTTTGTACGTGCCTAGAGTGTGCACTCTGCGCTCTCTTGCAGACAACTGGATAAACGCTTATAAGGTTATTTATTTACTTGCCAGGTCTTTGATTATCGCGATTTTTTGACATTTAAAATGAAACTATTTTAAACGGATTAATCGTGTACATATTTTTCTATATTTGAAAACTTGACGTTTCCAAGAGTTTATAGTAATTCGTACGTCCACTTTAAAGGTTAATAGTAGACTCCTATCTGTGATCCGGTTGTTAACATGATTAATTTGTTTAAATTAGTATAATTTTAAATAGTTACTTGCTTTTAATTATTGCTTACTATTTCTACACACGCTCATGTAAATTTAACAACGATGACTGATAAATACTGTTTTTAATTTTAGAGCTCTTTAAATAAACTCAATCTTTCATATACTCTGGAATTGAAACCAGACCCCAAAGATACAAAAACGGCACTCTCAGGGCGAGTGTGTCTTTGGCTTCACAACAAATGCTCTAGTGCTTTGCGAATTGGACAAGAAGGGACTGACGAAATGGTTATTTTCACAGCTGGTGCTTCTATTGCCTATAGGTATGTTGTGTGTATGTTATATATAATATTGAAATGTTATTTTTTTAATTTATACAAAGTGATATGCCATGTCCGCGATAACCTCGATAAATGTGTAACTATCCGTATTCCATTTTTTACTTATACAAAACTTGTGATGTTCTATTTTTATTTTGTGTGATGCGAGATTGCAGCAGAATGGGTAACTAATATATAAACGTTCTTTTGTATGGAATCTGTAAAAAGACCCATCGAATACGTATTTTGAACGGGTCTACTGCTTACTAAGTAACTTAAAAGAAAATTATCACTATTTAATTTTGCTGACTTGAGCATTATTATTTTTTATCTTTTAATCTAAAATAGATGGCTTATTATATATATATATATATATATATATATATATATATATATATATAAATCAAATACAAGTTATATAAATTTCTTGAAAATAGATGGAGATCTCCCACATCCCCAAAGCAGTTACGATTTGCCCTTGCTAGTGCATCATCAGATTGGCATTGGTCAACGGGTATGTACCGACCTATCTATCTATATTAATAACTATACAAATTGGACAGCACTTAAATAAAATAATGAAGAAACCCATAAAGGAGTTTGACTGTAGAATAAAGTTCATCTAATCGTCATTAAATAAACTAACTTTTTTATTTAAATATAATGGGTCATTTGTAGGCATACAATTCAGTGAGGGTAAATATCGAGTGCGCCTCGAGGAAGACAAAATTGAAGCAAATAACGGAGGAATGTTCCTTCACGTTCGTGTTCAGGATAGCGGCTCCCATCGTGATATGTATCTGACGGGCAAACTCGTTCTGGCCAACATGCTACGACAGAAATTATTATATAAGGTAATTAAATTATTTTATATAAGACTAACAAAAATTTACTGAAAATAAAGTATAACCATTACGCACTATAATATATAATATTATGTTTAAATATAATATTCACATATAATATCACAACTAAAGAAATATGAATTATTTTTTCAACAATATGTGTTTTCTATAATGAGCGTAGAAGGCAAGTAGTGAAATTAATGAAATTACTTGTTTTTCCCCCTTCATGTGATTTTTCTACAGTCGAAGACCGACGTTCGAATGCCGAATGAGATTTTGTGTCTGATGACACCTTTTAGACCTATAAAGACCAACTAGGTCAAAAGCATATACATCTTTTCCGAAAATAATGCCAGTATCTTGACTATCCCAAAATCATCTAATATCTAATCACACTACTACAAATAATAAAACTTAACAAAATAAGTTTTTTCTTATTTAAATTGTGTTACTTAGAGTTGATTCTCTTTAGGTTCGTGCTCGTTCTTCATATGTATGGCAAAATATAAGCTCTGGAGAGCTAGAACCGGAAAATGTAGGATTGAGCGTTATATGTGATTCTAATTGTGAAGCAGTGCTCAAGTGAGTATAATTTTATTATTAAAAATATTGTATCATCTTTGCAGAAATTATTTCTTTATCATTCTCACTGCTTCTTTTTTTATTTATAGAGTGAAATTTACATCAGAAGAAACTGGATGGTCTGGGGATATACCACTTAAAGAATGCCCCAAAGAGAATGTGCCATGGCTCGTTAAAGGTAAAATATATCTATGTACATTACTATATGCAAAGTTAACACCATCATTTTATTGTTATGTATCTAAAATTATTGTCTAAATTAGATCTGTTATGAAATATGTTCTTAATGAAGTTTGATTAATGTTTTTTTCTTATAGTCCCAAGCGAAGGCACGTCGTACACTTCTGTTTGGTGTCGTGTTATTCGTGCCAGCAGCGACAATAGTATTATAGCAACAATATGGCCTCTTTATGTGTTGCGGTCGCATTTGCCTTTGGATATCGATGTAAATATTTTGTTTATATTTTCTTTATTTTCTTTATCACATTATTTAAAAATAGCTTATATAGTACGGGAGCTCGTGACGGATTAACATGACCAAGTTCATCTCAAGCGATAATAAGTGGGACGCATCAGAAAATAGTATCTTAAAGTTTCGTAAATGTCAGTAGCGGATCAGTGTGGTAGATAAGCAGCGGTAGCCTCCCATGCACTTACACGTATATATATAAAATTGTTCTTTAATTATTACAAACACGCATTTGTGAATAAACACTGATTAGGCGTTAAAATAATAATGTTACTTGTCAATAGCTTCCAGCAATCACATTGCGCTAAAATATTTATTTTTTGGTACAACAATTACATTTGTCATTATGAAATACAAACATTATGTAATGTTATTTTAACAAACGGTATTATGAAATGCTACTAGTACACCGATATGACTCCTATTTTTTTAAACTTTTATAGTATATTATTTTTTCAATGGTGAATTAGTTTACACTCTTGCCACAGAAATAGACAATAAACTTTTAGTTGAGAGGACATCTCACCTCACTCAAAACTGTAGCTGACGATTACGCAGCTTTCTGATACTTTTCTTAAAAGCGTTTCACTAATATTATTTTTTGGGAGGAAATAATTAACGGTAAACCGTGAAATAGCCGTGAACCGTAACCCTAACCGTAAAAATTTGTACCACGACAACCATATAATTAATCTTATTTATTATCAGTTGCATATTTAATATAATGGATAACCAAGCTTTCTCAATCTCTAGAAACATTTTACTTGAGACGAGTTTATTTAAATATATTTGTTTAAATTTAAACACTAATATCAACCAACCATTAAGCTTATATCGATTAAATCAATTCGTTTAATACATTTCTTCGAAGACTTAAATGTGATATGAAACGTATAAGAATTACTCGTTTAATTATATTCGATTTGTATACATAATTATTCGAATAACGCTTAAATTTTTCTGTTAGTTTCCTCATCTTGTCCACAAATAAAATAATTTCTGATAAAACAGTTGATAGCTTTATTTTTATAAATTGCAGGTACTTATGACGTCAGAAACTGGTGCCCAAATATCCCAAACTAATATAAGTCCACCAACGACGCAATTAGCCAGCGGCCGGGGAGCAGTCACGCACTTGACAGCACCAGGCACTACTGCGGCGAGGCATTCCCTTACATTCCAATATAAGTAAGTATATGTAAAAGAAATACGTTAATATTGAGCGTGATAATTTTGCATTGGGAACCACAAGCACTAGCGTTTGATGTTATCGCTTAATTCTTAATAAAATCATAAGAGATTGGAATCGAATGTCGAGAATAGATGATGTACAATAATTGGCACGTTCTATAAAGCTTTTGTATGATTCATCAAATCTGTTGATACTTATGTAAAGAAAATAAATATTGGATATGACGTGTAATTTAAATATATTCTTTCTTTTTGGCAGATATAAAAAAATGGTAAATATGGCTATGATATATAGCAAATATTACCTTAAAATCTATACAAGCGGCTTTCTACAAATCTATGTTTCTATGACTACCGAATATGTGTGTATATCTTGCAAATTTTGTTATAGAAATGTAGATTGCCCGGTAACACAAGATGCAGTTGCTTTGCACTATGGAGTGACGGACACTTCTGTATTTGAGAAACCTCCGAGTGTTAACAATGTTGACGACATCATTGAGATTTTACAGCAGTGGTAAGTTTTACTTATTTTGATAGGATAAACAAATATAATATAAAATATTTGAACAGCCATAACCATAAACAGTGAGGTTTCTCACTGTTTTTATCTTTAGCGATACAAAGTTCTATATAATAGTAATTAACATTTATAGGTTACAAGAGTCTGGGCAAGACGCACACGCCACCTGGCCGTATTCATTAGTGACTAACCATTGGCCGGGCGCTTGGCAACCTGCCTTTTTACAGCCGCGATGTGACATCTCGGTATTCATATTTATTTAATTATTATATACCTTCATGATTTATTTTGCATGGCAGAAATGTCAGTAAACCTTGTGTTAAGACACTCCATCTACAACTTTCTCCCTAAATTGCGCCATATTGGCCTATTAAAAATTATAATATATCAAGAACAATTTAAACTTCCCAATTTTACCATTCTTCAACAAAGTATAAAATTTATTACGTATATTTTTGCTATATTCAAATTCAAAATATAATTACAGATACACTACCGCGCTGTCCGCGCAGGCGGTGGATGTTCGCTTGAACTACAACTTTGCCCCGTAGCGTTGATCGCTAATGCCTCTCCCGTGACACTCACGCTGAGAGGACATGACGCTGCACCCCTTTGCAAATTAGAACCTGGTGTTCCTATATCACCGCCTTCTGCTGTACTACAGGTGACCAATTAATAATATACTACATTTTATGGCATAAAAGTACGTGAATAAATCATTATCATATTAATAAGAAATTGGTTGTCATAATTGATCAAAAATTTTCAAATTAGTATCTTGTCTCACTTTTAACTTTACATTTTACATTATTCCTTTAACAATTTTATATCTTTTAATAATTTTATAGACATTTTTACTTTAACACCATTATGTTATTAGGGACTGTAAAGTAATATTTTCTGTTATGATCAGAAACCGTTCTTCATGTCAGTGGAAATGGGACGGGAGACGTTTGTGAGTGGGCAGTTGCGTGTTAGCGAGCGCGAGCCCGGCCGCTACGAGAACCCGCCACCGGGTCACGTGGTTCTCGACCGTCCTACGAATTTTGTAATACAATGTAATCAAAAGGTTTGTCTCGGTGTTTTGGTACATTCTACAATTTTGTATATATTGAATGTATGATAATAATAATAATGTATCGGAAAAGAAATGTAAATTAAATGATAACATCTACTCTATAGCAGATATAAGGACATAAAGCATCGTAAGTTTTAAATTCAAATGTACCTAACCAGAACTCAGTATAACTCTTATACTGTATATAAGTTATACTATCACTGTTTTTTATTGAAATATAATGAACTTTTATACAACTTTTAAATACTTATACATAAATATTTATTTTTCATGTAGTTTTATTTTATTTGATCTGATTAAAACACAGAAGATATAAATTATATGTTTATTATGTGTCTCTCTGTACAAGCGTGTAACTACTTTTGGTTTACAGGTGGCACTTCTAACAATTTACTACGAAATTAAACAAGACATTAATATCCTCGGCATCACTTCCACATTCGTGCTGATTAATCGGCTTACAACCAATATTATGGTTAGTATATTTATTTCTTTGTAATTTCTCTGCAATATTTGACATTTCCATACCCTTTTGTGTTATTTACAAAAAAAAACATATATATATATATATATATATATATATATATATGTTTCTTTTTTTAAATTAAATTTTATGTGATCTCAGGTATCAACGGTAGCAGTACCAAATGAAATAGACAAAGATACGTTATTACAGCCTAAAGCATTTAAAGTAATACAACCAACGAAGAAAGGAAGGTACAAGTAACATCATGTTTAATCGACCACATCTATGTTTAATTAGTTTTAACAATTGTTATTTTAGCACCGTGTATAACAAAAACATTTCAAAGAAACAGAAAAGTGTAAAAAAACTATTTAAAGAACGTAAAGGGTTCAAGTCGCTTAAAGTCAATAATCTTTATGTTATTTTATTGTACCATTTGTTGAAAAATTTTCGTCATATTGCAGCATCGATGGCACTCCGCTTTGTCACTTTTCTATGAGTGGTCGATGGCGGGGAGGTGATGCGGAGGAGCTAAGAGCGTTCCTTTGTCTAGCACTACATTCTAGAATTCAAGCTACTACCAACCCAGTACCTGTACGTTTGGGCACGCCGCCAGTGCGCAGAGCCATCGCACTTGCAAACGATGATGGATGTTCGGTATGTATTTATTTCATGAAACAACATTTTTCAAAATCTTGCCTAAATTTCTATTATGCCTATATTGATTTATAGAATTAGACTTCACCAATCAATATACGTATTATATATCCAAATATTCACGTGAACTTAAATGAATCAAAAAATTACAGTTAATCATCTAATATGTTACAGGTACCGATAGTAATAACTCAAGTGCGTCACGAAGGCCGTTGGTTGATCACAGTATCAGAAGATCCGTGCCCACAGTTTGTTGTGTATAATCGCACTAAAACAACACTAGCGGTAGCTCAGCCTATCAACACTGAAACTACAGTAGCCACTGTTCAGGTATTCTGATATGGTCGTAAAATGGAAATTGAAATAATTTTAATGTACTAAAAATATATTCTTAATTACAATACTACCTATCCACAAGCTTCAACTAATATGATCATAATTGTTACTATAATAATTATTAAAAAACATATTAAATAGTAAAGATTGACCAGTCGTGACGCAGTAGGACAATGTCTGGCTGTAAACACGATCCATTGTGGAAACGATTCCCACTCGAGGGCATTATTGTATTTAAATAATTTTCTATTTAAATACAATGATATCCTTTAAATTGTACTTCATATCTACCCTAATATGCGGGATAAAAACGTGAGCTTAAAAAGTCATAGTATAGTGTTTTCAGTAAATACTTTGATTTAAGACTTACACTTCCGTTCAGGTGGAACAAGAATGGCCAGGTATAAAATGGTGGTGTGTCGTGAAAAAGAACGGTGTGACACACTACACTACACCTGCGTACAGCGCGCGCTACCCGCCGCCCGCGCAACCCACTCACCCGCCATTGCCGTTTCTCACTGTGGCCCATTTTCGAGGTAATATAACATTTTAAGTTGACTAGATTTAGAAGCGTACGTACGCTTTCCGGAAATTTTATGCAGCCAATGACAGTTGACGAGTGACGTTCATAGTAGTGTGTCACTTTACTATCGCTTCACTCGTTCATTGATCACTTGTTTTAAAAAGCGTTATCTTTTTATTATATACATCGATTACTTATATTTCTCTAGAAATTTTATTTGTTTTTCAATATTTGGAACCTTTATTAATATTTATATAAATTATGTTTCTTATCGTTGTGACCATACTAGTGGATTTTTAACATTTTATTATGTTTATGAAAATCTTTACAATATATAACAGTTTTGATTATTGCTATTGAGCACAAGATGTTTACGTTATATATTAAAAATAAATGTATACTTAATAAAAATTGTATTCTAAGTGTAGTATATTGCAGATGAAACATATCAATGGTGTCAACCGATCGCGGTGGCTGACGGGGAACAGTTGCTACAATTACCGGGCGGTATTACTATAAAAGTCCGCGTGCGCACTCATCCTCATTCCTCGCTCATCGAACTGCTGGACGTAGACCAAGTAAGTAAATGTATTTCTACACATAATAGAATTAGTATTCTCCAGTTTGGATTTGACTTTAGAAAATCAGCTTTATTGATCAGTGATGTAAAACATTTTCTTAGAGAAAATATGCTCTGATATCATTGTAATATGTTGAACTGATAGAATTTTCGAAGTAATTTCGCTACAAGTGTACCTAGAATCGTCGCGTTTAGTCAGATACTGCCTTAAAAAGCCTTACTGTTTTGTTTCAATTTAAATATAATAAAATGTGTCTCACTTTCTGATACAATATTATGTTGACAATATCTTGGACCACGAAAATTGAAATATACTATGATCATGAAAGAAAATACTTGTATATTTTACGTGTAATTTCTTTTTACTATTTTTTACAAATACAATATTTCCGATAAAATTTCTTTTTATTTATTATAGCTCATTGTATATCTGAAATTATTTTTTAATTATTTAGTTATTATAATTTTCTGTATTTTTGATTGTATGTCTGTAATTTATTATTTATTGTTTTAGAACGATATATCAGCAAGTGACATACGTCGACGGTTATTGGGTGCTTTCTCTAAAGACCAGTCAACCGGAAATGTAAGTGAACTATAATAGTATATATCATTAATATGCTTTTAAGATACATTATCAGTAATATAATGCTCTATTTCAGAGAAGCATAGGTACTGAAACTATAGTCAGTGCTGTTGCAAGTACAAATTGTAAGTATATGTTATTTTTCACACAAAAAATATTTGTTTATCTGATTTAAAAGTAAATAAATAGAGTAAGAGAGAGAATAAATATTTATAAAAATATTATAAAGAATAAATATATTATTTAATCTTGTCGTTTACCTGATCCAAAACCTTTTTTTTAATAAACAGTGGACCAGCCTCTAAAGTCAACACAGAAAGTCCCACCATTGCTACTAGAAAAGACATTGTCACAAAATGAACCACATACATCACAAGTAAGCAAACGCATAAAGGATGTTACTTTTGTTAGCTTCACGCTTTTAATCTACACAGCAGGGTAGACAGAAAGTACCTAGTGTCAAGACACTTCATACTTCGCTTTCTGCAGAATTCGAAACGTTCCGTGTTGAGTAGCGGAACTCAACGCTTTTTTGTCTTAACAGAGCGAGGAAGTGAGAATAATTATAAATATCATCACTCCCTAACAGCGGAAATCGAACCCACAACCGATCGCGTTTACTGTCAGACCCTGTCTCACTGCGCCACGACCGGCCTGTTATAATATTTTTGAATAAATTATTATTATACTTTGATTTTCAAATATAATATATTTACACATTTTTATATGAAACTAAATAACGTTCCTCTTTGGATTTTTTATTAAATAGTGATGATGTCTATAGTGTTATAGTTTTTTTATAAAGGAGATAGATAGAACGTCCTCTGAGGTGGTGATAAGTGCAGCGCAGCCGTCGCAGCCATCTACGAGGGTTAGTGACTCCTCCCTGCTGAAACTCTCCAGTATGGTGCGTGCGGATATAGCAGGTGAGTTATTATATAAATATATATAGTAAATTAAAATTATAATAATAATTTTAAAAGTGCTGGTAGAACTTTTAAAATTATTATGTTTCTATATGAAAGACCATTTTCATTTAGTACTTTAATATTGGATTATATTATTTGGAAATTACAATAAAGTTTAGCTTAGCGAAACAAATTTATTATGCTATTTTATTTATAAAGTGAATTTTAAAGTTGTATTTTTTTATTTTTCTTTCTTTTAAGTTCTTAAGTATTTACAGAAGCGTACAATAACGAGGAGAGCAACGTTGCGACGCTATTACGCAAAAGCTCCACAGATTATTCTGAAACTTTTCTTATGGAAGCTATGTTTCAAAAAGGTTTTTATTTTATTTAATTTTATTTTAATTTGGAATTTTATTATAGTTACTCCATAATAATTTTAATTGTTCCATTTTGAGTGATACGACACTTTATTTATTATTATTATTTTCCATTTTAAAAAATAGTATTAAATTGTTTTTCTATTTGATAACATTTATTAATACGTTATATTATGAATATACTGTAACAATTAACGTGTATTAGTTGAATGTTATACATAGGAAAGGATCATAGATAAGACCGAAATTATGCCTTAAAAATTTTGTTAACAGATTGGTCAGACAGTAATGAAATGTGGTCGGAGAGGGAACGATTGCGATGCGTGGTAGGCAGCGTAGTGATAACACTAGGGGCCTCCGCGGATGTACTGCCTTTGGTAGCGGCGCACTTTCAACGGATTGGGGTGTTAGTGCTAGCTGACGCGAGGGTAAGAATTCAATATATATTATTTCAATATAGATTACTAATTTTAAAGTGTCATTCCACACTTAGGATCAGTAAACATTTTTGAAAAAAAAGTATAAAAATAGCTAAAAAAGCTCTTACTGCTAAGCCATGCGTTCTTTCAAAAATGTTTTCTATTCCTAAGTGTAACACTTTAAAAAAGTAAACGTAGATATATTAAGATAAAATTTCAAATTTAAATAATTTTACAACAATATTTCGTTTCATTAATTCATTTTTTAAACATTATACTTGACCGCTGTTGCTTTTAAAGCTACTACGGTAAAACGGTAGTACTATTAAAATATTTTAAGATATGTAGTTTTCTGAGTGTTTCAAGTAATAACGCTTAAAATAATATATTTTTTAAAAATTTATATCTCATCAAGTAACGTCTTTTGACCAAAGAAATTCATTAACCATAAAAATATTAACATTATATACAGAAAATTCGAACAAGTATATCAATAGCCGACGTGCAAGTGGACAACGCTCAGTATGCAACTGAGCAATATGATTTCGCGGTAGTGGCGACGACTAGAGCACAGCAAGTTGGAGAACGATGGCCACCACTATGGGGAATGTTTAACGATATATTTTCTATGCGATCCAATGAAGCCAGGCTGTTGTTACGCACATGTCACGATAAGTGGACAATAGCCAATTACAGTTATCAAGGTGAGGTATATATTCCATTTCAATATTGCCTGTAGACTTATAATTCTTTTACTTCTTTTATTAATTGAGATACCTTTATATTTTTTATATTAAATCAATTGTGAGAAAATTAAATAGTGGACCTTATTGTCAAGAAGCATAAAGAACATTTATCTGTTTTAATAGAGTTAACCGAAATAGAAATGCGCCTGGGTCCCTTAAGACTGTACGTAGAGGATGCGTACGTAGGAGCCGCAGTGGACCTCTATCACCTGGCCGTCCCGCCCGCCACTCACTCATCCAGCATCATTGCTCTCATGGAAATCAACAATCTAGAAAAACCATTACGACTTCGAAAACTGCATATTCACCCCTTGAATTTGACACTAACACTGCATACTGCTGTAAGAAATATTGGCGTATCTTAATGTATTATTATATAGAAATACAGTAAAAAAAACACTCATCTTTGTTAACAAAGATGACTGTTGTTTTATGATTGATTCATACCGGAATAAAAATAATAGGTGTCGACAAAAGCAGTTGTGGAAGGCAAAGATACTGTTTTTAAATATATGAATATAAAATTAACGCAACGAAAATTTAAAATAAAGTAGTAAGATAACTGTGTTTTTAAGAATATCTCATGTAATTTAATGAAACGTGCTGCTACCTATAATTGAATATTGTTTAATAATTACAATGTAAAGTTTTAATGATATATAATTATGAATGCCACAGGTGCGTATGTACATAGCTTTGGATGAAAGCCCGTTGCGATTGAGTGCCTTCCAGTTACAAGATGTAATGACTTCCACTGAGAGACTGACACATGCCCTCACTGTCCACTATTTGTCTGCTGCTATACTTGGAGCTGGTAAGTCAGGATCATACAACAACAATCAGACGTCCCAATTTTATGTTAAGTTAATGTCAGATCTAAAAACACAAAAACTTTATCTGCTAATAACTAGTTTCATATTAATTTTTGAGTTTATATTTTCTCTTAATATTTTTTTAAATTGCTATAATGATAATTTATTTCATAATTCTTAATATGATATGTTGAGTACATATTTAAGTAACTTGTGCATAATATGCACACAATATTCAAATATGTACTCAACAAACACACAAATATGATTCAAATATATATTTTATTTGAAATATGTAAGGTTTGTCATAGTTTGATCTCTAATTTGTCACCCAATATGTCACGTTTGGGTTAAGTCATCTCTAATACTAATAACCCATATTATTAATAATATTAGTCCACATTTCCATAGATACAAATATATGTATCATTTATCGAAATATTTTTATGTAAATACATAAATTGTTATATCATTATTTCAACCGTCTAAACAATTTGAGTGAAACTAGAGTGAGTTGCTTTTATATTATATACGCACATAGTTCTTTCAAATTTTCGAAAAGTAAAGTGTAAATCCTCATAAGAATAAATTTATTTATTTTTTCGAATAACGATCGACCCCACGACAATAACGTTTATCGAGATATTTTTTTTCTAGAGCTTCACGCTTTTATCCCGCATAGCAGGTTAGACAAAGTATCTAGTGTCAACACACTCTGTACTTCGCTTTCCACCGAATTCGAGACATTGCGTGTTGAATGATGGAACTCAATGCCGCTCTTTGTATATACCAGAGCAAGGAAATGAAAATAATTTAAATATAACCGCTCCCCCAAGTGGGGATCGAACCCACACCCGATCGCATTTACAGTCAGACGCTGTCACACTGCGCCACAACCGGTTGAGGTTTTTCTAATAAACCAATATAGCACACAGTTAATTTAATATATTGTTTTGTTACAGGTTGGGTAGTAGGAGGCCTAGAATTGCTAGGTGCTCCGGGAGCCCTCGCAGCTCGTGTAGGCAGCGCAGGAGGAGGCGTGCGGGGCGTTGCCTCTGCCGCTGCTGGAGCTCTACTGCGGTCACTCAGCTCTGCTGCAGGCTCCTTAGCTAGGAACCTCGACCTACTTGCTGGAGATGACGACCACGCAAGACGAGCTGCTGCCGCAAGGTCTGTTTTGTTTTGAGAATAATTTATTATTATGAACGATCTAGATTATATTATATTTTAGTAATAGTAATGAATTAATATATGATATTTTATTAATATTAATGATAAGCAGGATGAAACAAAAATATTAAGATTAAAAAAGTATTTTGTTTTTTAAAATAGTCACCTAACACGTTAATACATTTAGTGTATTGTTTTTCTAAACCTATGATTTAGAAAAAAATGTTTATCTTGACCCTCCCAAAATGTGTCTAGTGCCGCCATCACCCCACTATTGTCTTCAAATTTAGTCGTCAGTTCGAACCCCGTCCTTTAAATGACATCGCGATTACAGCTTTGTAAGCCGTTAAAATGTCTTGGTGTAACAGCAGCTCAGCGCTCAGTTTACCGCGTCTTTTCGACTTGGTAGCATCTCACAATCTTATTATTTGGTCTGCGTAGTATGAGCCTGTTATATTTACCCCCTTTTCCAAATATTCCACCACAATAATACCTTCAGCATGCATCTGAAAAAACAGACAACACAACCTTTCCCGCAAACCTTGACACTTTGAATTTCTTTGGCCTTGGCGTTCAAGATCATCAAAGTGATGGACCCGGATTAAGTCCATGTTTACAAAACGTAACAAAATAATCCCTTCATATTTCGCTCGTCGGTTAACACTCTAGGCTCCCAACGTGCAGACACCTTTTTCTTATGAAGTTCGTTGACAATGATTTTTTGAACGCTGCCGTACGAGATGCCTGTGACCTCAATATATTCTCCTTTTTTACATTTCCTTCAGCACGGAACGTGGATGGGTCTCGCGATGTTCATCTTGATGACAGCTCTTATTACATTATACTCCACTTTGATGTTTTCTGCTCGACACTTCGTATTCAAAAAAAATATAACTCCCTTTTTTTTGAATGTGTAGTATGCCATTGGCCCTACCGGCTTTGATAGCGTTACCGGGTTTTGGGGGAGACTGAGCTAGAAGAACTCTGACCATGACTTGGAGACCTCGAGAGAAAACCATCAACTTAGAACACACTCACAAGAACGCCACCTGTGAGGCACGAACCTCGACTTGTGTACTCTGTTTGTTGCCTTGACTTGCCTGTCCGGATCAGGCCTATTCGCATCGCGCAGTTACAAAACTGCGATCGCATCTCCATCGGTAGGGACAGTGTAGTAGCGTATGTGCATGTGAGTGTGAGTGACTTTACCTACGTTTATTGGGTCGTTAGCGAGCGTAATCACGCCAGTTTTTCCTGATAGAATGTGTCGGGGCCTGTGGGGTTAGTATAGTTGTTGGGACGTATCGTAATCGCAGGCACTTACCACCAATGGGTTTGGATTGCTGCTTTTATTTCTTGCTGTAGCTGTGTGTGCGAACACAACACTGGCATATGTGAAAATGGCCTCTATGGGCCATTTAGTGAGCCATTGGCCCAGACGGTTTGTCATAGTTTGGAGACGTTTTGTTATGTTTACCGTATTGTGACCACTATCGAAGATTGCGGTGTCGTCCGCGAATAGGACTAAAGGGGTACTTGGAGCTTTGGTTAAATTATGAGCTTACAATGTGTACAGAAGCGGAGATAGAATGGAGCCTTCAGGAACTTCTGCTCTTATAGAACGTTTAGTGGAAAGGGTAACTTCGACCCGATAACGAAAAGAGCGGGTTATGAGATAATCAAGTAGGATGCGCACGAGTCTGTCCGGAAGCTGTGCTGTGTGTGTGACCATTGTGCCAGACTTTATCACTTGATGTACGCTTGAGTGCTAGGCTCGAAATCTAAACAGTTCAGGGGGAATGTTGGCCTCGACGATGGCCTGAAGACGCGTAAGTATGATAGACTCATAGATTTTGCCTATGGTGCTTAAAAGGCTGATCGGGCGATAACTAGTGGGGCTGAATTCCGGTTTCTCCGGTTTGTGGATGCCTATAATAATGGTCTTTAAAGGACCTTGGTTATAACGCGATCAGATCCTGGAGCTTTTCTACGCTTAAGGCCTTTAATTATCGATTTGATCTTTTCGACTGAGGTTGGTGTGACGAGTTTTCCTACTGGTGGTAACGACGCCCACATTTCAACCCTTGTGTCCACTGCGGTGACGTGATCTGGATCACACAGTTAATCGGAAGGGGAGCATTGCGATTCTATACTGTCTGCATAGCATTCCGTTTTTGCTATGTCGTCTTAGGCTATTGTTCCGTTCGGATGTGTCAGGGGGGCATTTCCGCGAATGATTTATTTTTAAAAGTCTTGGCCAGCGACGAGAATGCTAGGTGCGATGGCGAGACCGTTGCTAAACAGCTTTCTTCTCTGAGCTCCGTGAACCGAGCTCGAACCATTCTTTGGAGTATCTAGAGTTTTCTTACGATTGTCTGGGGTTGGATATGTGTCGTTATTTTCGGCGTTTTTTCGCGTTATTAGAAGAATTTTAAGGTCGCGAGCGTCCTTCAGGGCGCGTTTCAATTTCCCTTGAGCATTCGTCGAGTGTTTCGCCTAAACACGAAGTGAAATTATAAAAGGCCGTTTCGTCTGTTGTTATCAATGATTATGTCGATGTCGATGATGTATTCAAAACTATCCGCTATATGTTCATTAATATAGCTCCCGGTAATGAAGTGCTATTAAAATAGACGAACGAATGTATGTAAGCGAGCGTATTCGCTCGCTTATATACATTATAACCAGCCTCATTAACTCTCTCAGTACACGTCTCTTCTTCAGTACACGTTCGTAACAACCTCACGTACTTACGGCTCATCCATACAAATCACCATATTCCTACTATTTTTTTTAGCTTCACGCTTCATCACTTGCGGGGTAGTCAAAATTATATTTTCCTACTATTATTTATTAATAATTATTCAGATTTTTGTGCTTTCTAGAAATACTCGATTGATCACTTCTCCCATACTTTACATCATTATCATCAATCATAAACCAATGAATGACTTTCTTTTTATAGGAGACGACCACCACCAAATCTGATGGCAGGTCTTGTTGCCGGAATCACTAATTTTGCTATTAACATACTTGGTAAGCTAAATTCGGTAATATTATTTATTATCTGTAACAAATTAAGTTTACATTTTACTCTTAAACCTATTATTTATTTATTTATAGTATAGTAACAAATTTTCCAAAGTAAATAACAAAAAATAATATAATATTACCAAAACACTATCCACATATTACTATCCCCATATTATCTATTAATAATAATATTGTAGGTGCCGTTGGAGGTTTAGCCCATCACCCGCTAGTAGGTGTAGCGGTAGGTGAGAGTGAGAGTGGCGCAGCGGCGCTACGGCGTGGGCTATTAGGCGCTATAACTAAGCCGCTAAGTGCTACCGCAGATTTAGTAGCATATGCTGGTCATGGCCTTCTCACACAAACCGGATGGGATCCTGTACCGCAGGTAATAAATGAAACTTTAAAACTTATATTAGCTTATTGTTTTATTAGGAAATTTATTTTGTTCTACAAATATGTTCATTTTAAATAAGGATAATCATTTTAGATAAGGTAATATACTTATTTAAAACCAACACTTCTGTTATAATAATATTTAATAGATTAAATCGTTTAAAATTATTATTATTTTTATCTTCACACTTTGTTCCTGGCGGGATAGTCAGAGAAATAGAACGGCCGAAAGCTACAGTTCCTGCATATCTCTTTTGCCTTGTCCATGGTTATTATTTCTTCATACACGCCCTCTAGTACCACTCGCGTTTGCTTCATAAATCTCTCATCACTCATCCTCTCCTCGAGCCCATACAACCTGAGCATATTCTTCTTCATTTTTATGATCGCATTCTTGCTGACGCCTTCGATTCTACGTTTCTCTACGGAGCACCTATCTAATCACAAATTGAAAAGCCATGGTAAAATGGCAGGGTCCTGTCTTAACACCGGATTGAATATCAAACTGAGGTGACACGCCAGCTCCTACTCGTACACAGAATAAGTGATCTCAATAAAGAGATTTACAACCTGCAACAAGGGTCCACAAAGCACAAAGAATATGGTGTGACGCAAACAAACCCTTTTCTTTATCCAATACGAGCTTACCCACCTCATTAACTCTTATCACTATACTTCCTCAATATACGTTCGTAACTACCTCACGTAGTTACGAGTCATCTATTCAAATCACCATATACCTACTATTAATTTTTCGTTCCCTACCATATTACCTAGATCTACCCTGACACTCTCCCAGAACTCCTCTTGGAAACTCTATAGAGCTGGAGATAACGGCGAATACTGGGTCACTAACAAAAATATTCTTTTTATGCCCAGCTTGAAGCTAAACCGGGAGTTACAGCCCTAAATGCGACTTGGTTGGCCGATAAATTAGTTGCGCTTTTGCCCTTTCTTTTGATCTCAGTCGCAAGAATAACATCCAAATGTCTTCCCCGTAGTAGTCTTCTTTCCCGTAGTACCCTGTAGCTCCGTCGTCCACTTTCCACCCTCCCGGACATGGTATGCTGGGAAGCTTTACCCAACGCATCATTCGTCTCCACTCATTGTACCAACGGGGACTCGTTGGTACGCGTCTCCTCGGAGGGACGTACTAGCATCGTGCGCTCTGGCCGCGTGCAATAATCTTCTTTAAAATTTAGTTTAGAAAACAGATTATTTACAAATACATTATAAATCATATTCTAAGTAACTACTTTTTCTTACACAACATTTTTTTGTTTACATCAGATTTAAGTTGTTATTTATGTTTTCAGCAAAAAGTCAGTAAGAGAGCTTCAATACTACAAGGCGTGCCCAGTGGCTGGCGACGAGACTGTGTGCGTTGGGAGTTCCTTCTGTCTGAAATACACGTCATTGCTGGTTTCAACGTTACGCTTAATAACACATCGTTACAATTACTCCTGACTCACAAGGTAAATATACTACATATCTTTAGGAAATGTCTAAAAATTAGAACGCATCGGAATTCGAATCCGCCTCTCTTGGAAACTGGAAACTAACTGCTAAGCCATACGTTCTGCATTCGGCAATGTCGAAATTCAGAGATGCTTGTTATAACTTGTTTTTGTTGTTAGCATCTCTGTAGAGATATAAAGTGAGATAACACTTCGACAAGAGAGATAGATATTTTATTATATACTAAAATATTATATATTTAAATATTTAACAAAATATCATTATCTCTCGTCAAAGGACTGCTTTTTAGAAGTAGTCTTTGGATAGCAGAAATTTTTAAAAATTTCTATAGTTCACTTTTGACATGGATAAGCCCAAATATATATATATATATATATATATATATATATATATATATATATATATATATATATATATATAATTAATTTCTTTTTTAGTTTCTAGTCATAGTTGAACCAGAAACAGAACGCATATTGGAAATGATTGATTTGAGGTTTTGTACACTCGGTGCTTATGAAGGTCCAGCTGTTGAGGTATGTATTTTTATGTATGTTGCTTAAAACATTTTTTTTATTATATTGCTCCCATTTTTTTACTAACAGTCAGGTACATCTTAATATTATAACAGTTATTACCTATTTGTAAAATATATTATTTTTATTACTTTACAAATGTCTTTCCCCAGTTGTTTGTGCAAAAACCTGCATCCAAAATTACAGAGTCACGAGTCGCCACTGATGAAGACAACGAATTTCAGGTATGCGAATTAATTATTAACATTTCGCACAGAAATCGGAAAATGAATGTCTTAACACTGGATTCTTATAAATATTTGTTTCGACTTCATCAGTTTTACCTGACTTGTGTATCACGTAAATAGTTAACTCATTGCTCAACATGGTGACATACTAAATATGTTGTAATTATGTATTGACATAATGTCAACATAAAGATACACATATTTAAATAAGAATCATTTGTTTATTAATAAGATGATTTGCATTTGCATTTGATTGTTTATCAAGATAGTTATACGCAATGTAGGTTGAGATTTGTAAAATTTTTTTCAGTGTAATTATATAATCAATATTATTTTTAAAGAAATTATTTTCACATTTCAAACAAAAATCATTAGACCTACGTCACATAGCAATCTGTTATCAACTAAAGAACTTATATCAGAGTAGCTGATCGGCGTTCATTGACTTCGTTTGCGTCACAAAAATAATATTTCCGTTGAGACTTCGTTTTTGTTTCATATAGTGAATCTATGTATAGTAATCAGAAAATTTGGATCCATTTAAACTTGGCTTGGACGATTAATCAAACAAGCATTATCGTTTCATGATATTAGTTTAAAAAAGCAATTTCACGCTTTATCCCGCGCGAAAAAGTAGTTGGAGAAATCAAAATAAATTTAAAATATAATCATTTCTCCCCATGGGAGTCGAACCCACGAATATTAGTATAGATATAGATTAAAAAATAAATCATGAATGTAAATTGTTTGTATTTGGTGTTGCAATAGATAAACGCAGCGGCGATGGCTCGTGTAGCGCGCTACACGGGCGCGGGGGGCGCGGAGTACGGCGCGGCAGGTGCGGGGGGAGCGCGGGTGTTGCCCCTGCTGCCCGCGCCCGGCACCGCGCACGCTCTTCACGCCGCCCTCTGCGCAGCAATACACTGCAACAACGACTGCTACTTTCCACTGTTGTAATGTGTTGTGGTTAGTTTACTTTCTAAACTTATCTTACAGTGTAATGCAATATAACAAATGTTCAATTATAATTACAGAATATGAATATAATTATTAATGAATTTTATTAAATTATTTCCTTCATATAATGTATCCTAATAGCTAATTATTTACAGTTCCATGGTAATTTATGACTTCATGTATCGACGCATGTTTAAATACGTCAAATATCGTGTTTATAGAATTATTTTATTACCTTGTTATATCTAATGGTATAACCTCTATATAACAAACCTTACTGTATTTAAAATATTTTTGTTATTTAACGAATACTGTATAATTTACTTCAGTTTTGTTATATTGAGGTCTCTCTGTATTAGTAAATTATAAAAGTATTATTTGTATTGGCTATACATATTGTATACTACTAGCTTATTAAGTCAATTACGTGAATCATCCAAATTAATAAAGTATAATTTTGGGTTACATAAATTGTATTACGTTTTTGTTACAATCATTTTGTTAATTTATAGAAATATTTAAATAAAATAATTAATAAATATTAATATTAGTAATGATAATTTGAGTTCATAAGTTCAAAAATTAAACCTATTTACAATCATATAAAAAGATAAATTATTGTCGTGTTCTTAAAGAATAGTAATAAACTTACTAAGAAGTGGTAATGGCAAGGTAAAGAATTTGGATTTTTCCTTGTATATGCATGTCACACATTTTCTATACACAAGTATTAAAATTCCAGCGTTATATATCAATAGGTTGTAATCTGTGTTACGGTTGCGAAGATATCCTGGAAGTTCTACAGTGTCTTTATACATTTCGTTTTGGAAAATTTGGATCTTCTGTATATTTATCGGTTTGATGCTATTTTGACGGGTTTTTATTAAAAAATATTTTTTCTTAAATATCTTATATTTACATGTTACGTAAATCACCTGTAAATCTATTAAAATAGACGGTAATAGAAATGCAAGTATATATCTGCACTGTTTAATTAATATAAAATAGCACTCTTCGTTGCCACAAAATGTATCTTAATAATAAGTCATATTCATATAGGAATATATAATTAAATTTACTAATATATTATATGCATTAATTTTGTTTCAAGGGAAATAGCAAATACATAGAATATGATTGAAGTGTAAGAGAGAAGAGTTGTTCAAGCAATGATTAAAAATAGTAAAACCATTATATTAATAATAAAAACTATAAAATATCGCCAACTACAACTTTCTATTATTGAACATTTATATTTTTAATAAAATATCAATGTTCATTAAAAGAAATATGGTGTACTAATTCAAAAGTCGAGCAGTATTATCAGTCACATAATTAACGTTTAAAATACATTAATGCCCTTACATTTGTTCGTCGTTATTTACGTCATTAGTAGACACGGCAACTATTCAGTTAAGTTGTTATTAGACTATTAAATAAAAGGAAATCTCCATCGCGACCGGTTAGGCCATCTATTCCACCTATTATGTTCTACTGTTCAAATAGAGCTCAATGATGACTCAACCGTATACTTTCTTAATTGTTCACCATGCTCGTAACATAAATTTATCTTCAATATCGATGTTGACAGTTTTAAAAATGTCATTTATATAAGAAACTCTAATTGTATTTTATGTCATGTGTCTATTGATTATTGCTTTATATTATTTCAAAACCTGTTGTTCATTTACCTGCTAATTATACTGTGTAATATCTCGACGAGTATATAGATTATTACTCAAATAAAGCTTCTACAGAATTTTCTGTTTGGATGACACCAAAAATTATGTTGTGTTGATAACCGATTCACTACACTCCGATTCAGTCGAAGTGTGTAAACTATTCGTAGTCGATGCACCTGCCACTGGCACCGGCACTGGCACATTTTTGGCTCTTAGAGCATTTTTACTTATATTTAGGGAAAAGTGAAGTGATTAATTTTTATACCTTATGTTTGATGTGTTTTTATAATATAATCCTGAAGCTAAGGTTTACAAATCTTGTAGCTTTTCCACAGATATGAACAACATTTTGTGAAAAGTTACATAAATTTCGTTGTATAACTTACTAACTATAAGACAGTCTTTTACGAACTACTCTTATAGTAAATAGTCTTCTATTTGAATTAAATTTAAAGAACTATTTTGTAAAAATGAAGTATAATTTATCACTTCATTCTATCAGGTCACTAGTGTTAATTTTGTCATATAGCTTACAATAAAATTTTGGGAATTAAGTCATTTATATATATTTAAAAAATAACAATGAGCATGTTGAATATAATTAAATAAAAAAAAGACAGCAGGCCTTTTCAATGTAAACTGACATAATCAGATAACTATATGAATATACGAGAAAATGTGACTCGAAATCATAATTTCACACTTTGTTTGATTTTACACTGTAAATCAATTTCAAAAAACATTTTAAATTGGTTCACAATCTCTGGCTTACGTACGAAGCAATGAAAGTTAACCATGGCCTAATAGTCATGTACAATCATTGAAATATTCAAACTACGCCATTTTCATAATCTTGCCAAAAATCAGATTTTTATGTATGACGTAGAAAAGCGTCATTTGTTCCACGTCACTATTACCACTAAATAATTTTTGTCACTTGTCGCGGTTGGAGTGTCACTCACTCTGAATCGGTTAATGTTTAAGTATTATACTTTTATATTAATATTAATCTTTATGCTTAGTATTGCACAAAATTGTAATTGTATTTACATGCACTGTCATTTTTGAGATAACTATATTTATATGTATAAAGTTAAATTATTAAATATGGAATGTAAGTTTGAGTTGCCAAATTAAAAAAATTGACTTGTATACTATTTCTAAAGTAGATTATTTTATATGTATCATTATACTGATTTTAGATTACTCTCAAATATACGAAAATGTACTCGTATTGTTAATTGTATTTAATCGATAGTAAAATCTTCAATGTAAGTATCTATTTATAATGATATAATTTATTTATATAATTATACTTATGTGGTCTCAGTAACTAATTTTAATTAGACAACCGTTTGTTATTTTAAAAATAATATATTATTAATATATTGACATTGATTGTAGACTTCACATTATAAATACATATTTTTCTTTGCGATAACAGATCGTCGATAGCATTTTTTAAACAAGCCAAAGCTTAATACAGTTTTATTCGTAAAAATTTTGTCTTTTTATTTTTAAGATTATATTTACATATGCTTAAGTTTTATTAATTAAACAATGTTACTAATATTTGCACATGTCTTATAAGGCAATGTTACATTCCATGCCACTTGTTTCAACAGGATAGACAGCGTGAACCTGATAATATTTCACTCTGTTCTTCATTTTTCAAAAAATTACGTGTCCAGCAGCGAAACTCGACGCTATTTTTCATATAGGGTACTTAATAGAATGCGAAATATATATTTTACAAATATTTAATGATTCACAGTCATCGCGACCCTCCACACCCCTATCTCCTCCCCCTCCCCCAACCCGCATTTATAAAATTCAAACTACTCTACCAAATAAATGCACGTGATTGTAAATAATAACGTAATTTCATCATGGACATATTTTTTTTATTATTTAATCCCAGTAGGTTTTTTTATAAAGTTTGTAGTTACTTAAATGTACTGTTTCAAATGAAGGACATTCAATATTGTTTGTATATGTAAACTTGTCTATCGGTATACACCTATGTATTATTGTAATAATAAAAGTCATATAAATTGTAATGTCTTGTTATTAATGCCTTATACCACGTGCTTAATATAAATAGCATATAGCGTATATTATAACAACTAACTATTATTAGACGTTCGTGACAGGTATCCCACGCTCATCCATCCTTCCTGTTGACGCCCTATATCTTACAAGTCCTTGTAACGCACCACAGCCACTCAGTGCAGTACAATAAGAGCTGTCAATCTTCATTGCATTCCATATTACAGGTAACTTCTTATTAGGCACATCCCTGTGATTGAAATCAGGACTCGTCAAGTATACTCTCTTAGAAAAGTCAACCTGTTATACAGAAAGGAAAAGCTGTTTTCTCGTTACGTAATGTTGAGCCTAAGCATCTTTAAAAATAGTATACAATATATAGTCAAATGTACCATACGAAGCTGAAAATTCTGATTGTGAACTGACTACAAACAAAAAAATATTTTTTGAACAGGTATGAATATACATTGACTGTTCAATCGCGTTTTGATTAAATATACATATTTACATTGTAATGAACACATTTAATATGAATATGAATTAAAATTGAATGTCCAATGTATCTATCATAGCATCACCATAGAGAATGTGTTTATTAATTTCATCAGCTTTAATAGAGACGCTTGATAAGATACTTCTGACAATTATAGACCCACAAAAAGCGTACTGTCTTTCAAAAGGCGTTGCTAGTGCGCATTTGTTCATAGGCATATAATTTTTACAGTTTCAATCTTTATTTACAATATATCTACCTAGTTTTTTTATAATTAAGTAGGTATATATATATATATATATATATATATATATATATATATATATATATAGGAATGTTCTGAAACGAAAGATAATGTTTGCTACTTATGTAGTTTCATTATCGTTAAATCATTAGGCATCTACTTCAATTTGTAAGAATGAGAATTGTTAATTGTTATCTTTAATAAGTAGATGCTCCTTGAACAAAACGAGACGACCTACTTTCCTTCTAAAGTTGTACTTAAACCTAAGTACCTACATATATTGAAATTAAATAGTTTCAATGATTTTCGCATTTTTGATATAATGAAAGAGAATGGCGCTTATGAATACTCGCTGTCACTATCTTGCATGCTTCCTAGTTGGCCTGTCACCCCACAAGTATGTGCTAACCGGAATAAACCGGCGCGAGCTGGCGCGAGTTATTCCCGGCGCAGGTGTTGCAATCGTACAACTGTTCCTTCTGTAGCTAATGTCCACTATTTGCGGGTTAAGGTCACTTCTATATTAGAAACTACATGTTTACTCCTATAAACGATTGTTTATGTCTTTTGTAACCTTACAAATAGGGTAACGAGATTTTTCGCACCCTATCTACAAGGTCAGTACTCCAAAAATTTTAAATTTTCATTTCTGCTTCATATACAATTCTGAAATACTTAATAAGATCTCTACGTACGTAAATGCTATTAACTAAATTCAAATGTGAATAAAAATATGCTGTCATATTGTGAAACCTAGCTAATGTTTAATTATTTTGTAGGCACTACCTGTGGATCCTATTGAGAAGTAATATCAAAATTATTTATACCTTTAAAATAATTTCTTATATTTACTTATTATATTCTTGTAATTTATTTACCTCATAACAAAATGACATCTTTATTTTTATATTCATTACAATTGATACTTTTAACGTAATGATTTTTTAATATAAGTAGGTAAAGTTTTAAATGTAGGGCATGTTTACTAATGTTCAATTATCTATAATGATGATTGTTTTTGCTTTCACGGAAAATCTCCTCGTCGTGGAAATTTTGTTTTTAATTTTTTTTTATCATCTTGTTTAATAAATTTTTAAAAATAAATAAATGAGGACTTGTTACTTAACCACTATGTCTTGAGAAATGCCCTTAAGAAATGTAGAAATACAAAATCTTACAATAACAACTTAGGTAAATGAACCATCCAGTACAGGTAAAGTATACCATGTAATAAAATTCTGCTTTAGCATAAGTTGTTTAGCATGATGGGCATTGATTTACTTAAATATCATAGTTGAAGGATCTAACGAAGTTAAATGAAGGTCATAACAGATCACCTAAGCTAGTGGCGATTTGGCAAAAGCAAAAGTTTTTCAGTATGACAGGCAGATTTCGGTGACAAATAGAAAAAAAACTTATAAAGTTCACGCCAACGAAGTTGCGTGAAATTCCAAATTACTCGCATATATATTATACCTGCGTAGTAAAACCTTAATTTATATAAACATTCACTTGAAGCTATCTTTGAAGGTCGTTGACGTATATCTAAGTTATTTACGTGGAGCGTGGGTTTGACAAAGTCATAATACTTTGCGTCATCGGTATACCTCCAAGTTCGGTTCGGTATACCTCCAAGTTTAGGAATTTCCTTAATTGTTATTTGTAATACTTCAAAGTGTGAAAATGAATACCTTTGTATCGACAAAAATAAACATAATACAAATAGTTTACTATTAAAATAATGACTGTCCTTTAATGACTAATATTTTTGTTATTAAAACTAGAAGCTCCATCGCGGCTTCGCCGCTGGAAATCGCGTTCCCGCTAAAAAAATTTTGGAAAAGTTTATAATTTTATCCAAATATAAATCTAATAAGAAATCTTAAAAAAACGATCTAACCTAAACTAACCAACTTTCTATCTATAGAGATCTACAACTTATATAACTTATCTTCCTATATATCTATATATACATATATTAAAATCAATTTTGTGCATAAAATATATTTTTTTTTATTGGAAACGTTAATGTAGTTAATAATGCATTCAGCGGATTTTTTATCAGTCTGTCTGTTCGTTTGTTTGCCAAACATGCTAAAAGTACTGGATATAAAAGACAACACATTGACATAGTAATAATTTTTAATCTGGAGATATAGTTTACGTAATTTTCGAAAAAAAAATCAAATTACTTAATATACTGATAATTCCGGAACAGTGATTTTTGGATTAGCATAGAGCCTTAGAGCTTAGATACATGAAGTATGATATACGATAAAAGCATTTGAATATTAATAATTCCCAAAGAAAAATATAAACCCTACACCGACAAATAACGTCGATTACTCCCAAATGTCTTATAAATCTTACGAAGTAATTTTGTTATAATATAATATTATTATATAATAATAGTTAATTCCATTGCGGGTTACGTAACATACAACAAACATACCATACAGTAGTCGTGTCTAGATTGAGCCGAAAAATTAAGTTTCACTAAAAAGTACTCACAATGGTGCCCAGAATGATGAAGTAGAATTATACCAAATGTTATTCTAATCGAACCGGTAGTTTTCTTGTGATGCTAGAACAGACAGAAAAAAAATAAACCCTTTTTTGGGTTCAACTTCATTCCAGTAATATCCCCTGTTTCTTATTTATATAATATTTTCCATGTAAAAAATTGACATTACAGTTTTATTATAAGTATTATTATAGATTAGTTTTACTATTAAATTGCTTAGTATATATTTAATTATGAAATGTACTATAGTACTAAAACTTTATACTTACTAATAAGTTTCCATAGTCCAATGACACCAGTATTTGAAATTACATTAATTTTTTTTATTGATATCAATCAAATTTATTTATTTAAATATACAAATGTTATTGGAGATATTTGCTAAAAACCGCACACACAATGGAACAGCATTAATGAGATAATCACAAAATAATTAAAACAAAACAATATCGTCCTCGACGGAATATCGGTTTCATATTACGTTAGCAGTATATTGTGATCAATTCCGTATATGTTTGAAAATGTTCAAGTAAATGGAACAGGAATATGTTTGTCAGAATAGAATTGCGAGATTAACTTACATCGATAGACTGTTGCAGATCCAGCTATTAAAAGTGCTTTAAAAAATCACTTAAAAATATATATATTATACAGTCAATTGTTTGTCTTTGTCATCGTTATGTCATACACCTTGTAAAGTTTATGACATAACGATAAATTTATAAATTTAATTAATATTTAGGTGATGAATTTGAAAAAAATGGTTTCCTATTCCACACTATGCATACCAGATATATATATATATATATATATATATATATATATATATATATATATATATATATATATATACCTATATGAAAGTATCAAGTGTATTTGCAATACTTAGACGCCACCTTTAACTAGTGTAGCATACCATTTTTATCAATATGTGTGCGTAACATTACACCTCTAACTAAGTTACTTTCCACATATTTTGCTTTACTTAATAGTTAGCTACTAACATTAAATCATTAAAAAAAAAACATTCATTTATCTAACATTTTATAATATCTATCTGTATCGATTTTGACTGTCAAATAATACATATAATTATTAGCCACCTAATGTTTTAGACACAACCTACTTGACTGTCATTTTAGGATAACTAAATAAAAATAAGTATTTATTTTTCATGAACAGACAATAAAAACATACATCAGAGAGTGCTTAGCTAATCTCAGTACGTATATCACTTTGAAAAAAAAATATAAATTAGATATTTTAGCTATATAACTGCTGGTAAACAAGAATGTTACAAATGATGTGTTAAATGTGTAGATGAATAGAGCTTAGTTATATAGCACTTGTAACAATTGCCAATTGAAGTATGATTGATTACACTGAAAGGACATGAATTATTAGTAAATAAACTAATATTTTTAATTTCTATCTTAATTTATAATTAGGTAATTTTTATAAGTATTTTTATATATACATAATAAATAAAGCTATTTATGACTTGAAAAAAATTGTTCGTATCTGTAATTTTTTGAAATTCATAAATTACACGCTGAGATGTCATATTATACTTAACTATTTTGAATTCCCGCTACTTCATTTGCGTGTACTAGCCACGATGGTCCCTATTTCCTGCCATATTTAATTTCAATTTATACTCTATGATAGTGAACAACTTTTGCTAATGTAACGTTTTAGCTTGACTATTATCTTCATCAGATATTCCAGAGTTTGTAATTTTATATGTTAATCAAGAATCCCCACCACGCTAAAAAAAATTTGCTAAGGCGCCATTTCTATATCTTTTTGTTTTGTCAGGGTTCCACATGATGGAAACTCGTCACGAAAATGAATTATAGCTAGCCAGGGCTAATAGTTTCAAAAAAAATTAGAATTAATAACATCTTTTCTGCAGTTTAGGGATTAGTATACAAACAGACGTACAGATAAATAGACGAAGTTTAGTTGTATTCTATTCATGTTTTAGTATAGCCCTCTATCAATTTTAGGAATTCAGTGTCAAGATATTTTTTCTATTGTTTTATTTTATTAGATATACGCAAAATAAATCATTTTATTTCTTACTTTGATGTGATACTACTATGCTAATGTATGTCTAATAAGTAGTTTCACGCTTTATCTTGCACAGCAAGGCAGTCAAAAACAAACCAAGTCAAGGTCAAGGTGTCAAGACACAATTGATTCCGAAGAATGAAATCTTCAAGTGAAATAAACATTAGAACACTCAATCAACGCATAATAACTAATTATAAAAAGTATAAAAAAACCACACATTTCTATTCGTTAATTGAAACACTTTAATCGAAACACAATCGAAAATTTCGTTTCCTAAAATCTATTCTTTTAGGTAATTAATACAATATGATAAACATGTGAATTTTCTAGTTACATTTTTTTTCATGAATATTATAAAATTCATAAAAGCTTTATCTTAGTGCTTCTCTTAAAGTTTGGGTGGAAGGTAGATATCTTGTATAATCAGTACTTCCCCATCATTTTAATAAATTGTACTCATTTTTAATGATAAAAGAGATAAAGTTTTCATATAACCACTTCGGATTCGTCTAATACCTCCAAATATAACCAATAATTTTATTTTTCAAAAATAATTGTATTCATTATGTATTTTGTATATAATGTCTCTTTTATAATAATTAATCTTTAACTTAAGCAGTTTTAATACAGCTTGTACATTCAACGACTAAAGTGTAATGAAAATTGTAAATATATAAGTTTAAGTTAATCTAAAGAAACCAGAGTTGTGTACATAATGATGTCATTCGTTAGTAATTTAATAAATCTATTATTTTTGTTTAATCCGTTGTCAGTTTTATATTATAAGAAATATTCATACAGAGTATGTACCATTATAAAGGATTACTAAGCAATACTCAATTAAAGTCTATACAGCTTGATATCCTCTAATATTTACATATTAAATCGTAGGGTGCAGGAGGCTGACAAGGTGACGTCACAGACGCAAGCATTATAAGTGCGCGCGCGCAGCCCCGCGATCATTCGCTAGTTTGCGCGTGAACCGCATGCCGCGTCAAATCTATATAGTGCTCCCGCGAATTTTCAAACAAGTGATCTATTGTGTGTCAACATGCCGAAGAATATTTTAGCCGAGATGGGCTCGCAGGTGGGACTGACCCCTGCCCGCCAAAACAAAAAGGTATGTTAAAATTTTTTTGGCATTGACTGAGAGAAAGCCCTCTTTTTGCTACTTGATATAGTTCCGATATAGCACGTGCTTGAAATGTTAGGGACTTGATTCTTGTCAGTTAAACCATTTCTATCATAAATTTTTTTTAAATTTTATGTTATATCCAAGAGTAAAGTAAACGCGAATATTTAATCATGTAAATGAAATCCTGAATTTGAGATGGCGATGGTATTTTCAGCTAGGCAAGTGAATGAGTTGTTCCGTCTCATGGTCAGACATAAATAAACCATGCGGACGCTAGAACCAATGTCAATATCGCTATTGCCACATTCAAAACTAGTGTTTCTGTAATATTTTAATTATAAATTGAAACCTAGAGATTTATTCAACGGATAATTTAAAATAAATAAATATTTTTTGGCAATATAATAAGCTTTCAAAAATGTTATAAGTAATTTTATATTTAAACAAATAAGATATGGTATACATTATACGCGTATCGCAATTTTTTCATTCGACATTTTATTGAAGCAAAGCCACCTGAAGCGAGGCCAAGATGTTTTTTTAACATATTAACACCCATATGGCGTTACGTTCACCAATACATATGTATGTACAGCGAAATAAGCTTTGTTTATTTACTAAGGGTAGTTTTTAAAAAATATCACGATATGTGAAATTATTTGTCAGCGACACATACCCAATGGTATAGTTATAATTTTTAATAATTAAAAAATTATATAAGTATGGTGCCTTCTTAATAGACTGGTATGAAGACATATCTTTGAAGTTACAGGTTTGATTTCAAGGAAAACTTATTACTGTATATACCTAATGCCAATGTCAATACATGCTATCTGATCATTGACAATGTTTTTATAATCTTTATATATACAATAATAATTATATATTCTATATAGGAATGTTCAGAGTACAAAACACTAAGCTTTAAGAAACGTTACGTCATCGTAGGAATTTTCCTGATACGAAATGAATATAATTGAATAAATTTATAATAGAAATACTTAAAACTTTCAATATGAATTTATTGTGTGAGATCTAATTCTATAGATATTAGAATTTTCTACAGTTAAATATTATTTTGTACTTTATCCGTATTATTAACCTTATTGTTCATTCTTAGAAATGGAGGTTTGTAACTGATAATTATAATTATAATATTTTTTATATCAATGCCACACTCAGTTTAACCAAACCAGGGAAAAGAATATATATTACGAATGGGGCTTTACCCCAACCAGCGCGTCACTACGTACTTTTAACCAACGCGTCCTTCATATATTAGATCAATGTTAACTTGGAGTACATTACTGTACAACCTAGCCTGTCGTAGCTTACCAATACACTACTTTTTACAATATTTAGTTTTAAAAGGAAAAATCAAAGCTCCAAAGTTCAGTCGCGCTGCAAGAAAATAAAATCTATTTTTACTAGAATCTAAACAAGACGTATGCCAAAAACAAGCATAGGGCAATCACTGAAATAACTTCATGTCACAATGAATGAAAGGCGCACGTGGTGAGAAGACGAGTCATTAGTTTTCCTGTAATAAATACTGACATTATAATTAATAACAAACAATTCCTTTAAAACTTAAACCTATAAAATTGTAGACTTAAAAATGACACTTAAGCGCTTGTTTTGAACTATTAAAAAATTATAAAGATTTTAATTCTACACCACAAATTACAGAGAAAATAAAAAATGGAAACAAAGAAAATAAAATATAAATGAGCTAATGACTTATGTAAATGAATTTAATATTTTATTAAAATTAGCATATTTGATATTGATACCAAGAAAAATTTATGGTTGTCACGTTAAAAAAATAGTCGGTAAAGTAAATATTGTTGTGGTTCATCGAATCTAATATAATACTAATGGCTTACAAAATATTGAAGATATTTTCATTTTTTTTTTTTTATTTTATTTATGTTTTATTTAGTAATTATTGGATATACTTTGATTTTAAACTTTTAATATCAAATATATTGTAAATGTGTGTGTATAGGTATTAGGTAGGGTATTTCAAAAGCTTTAGACTATAGGCTTTTGTTGGAATTATAACATCAAAATTGTTATACTTAAAATTATATAAGCTTCTAATTAAGATTTATTTAATAACTTAAAAAATAAGTCAATATTTGAGACATATGTTTGCCTTAGTAGAAGGTAAAATGATAGTAGTAAAATTTTTTCATCAATTACGATATAAAAAAATAATTGCTTTTATATGAGATTATTAATTTAATGAAAACAAAATTAAAGCAACAAATCTAATATAAACTATTGATTTAAAATTGATAATAAATATCAAAATGTAAATGTCAACGTTTTTGAAATAGTTTTATTTAATAAAAATAAAATGAATTCCTCAAGTACTCAAACAAGAAAAGTGTGAAAATGTACCGGTGATCGCTAATTAAGCTCGAGTAGCAAAGCGCTAACAACCACTATGCTAATACATACATCACACTTTTGTATTATTTGGTTTTGTGAACATTATTTTTTACTGCAACTAACTACAAAATCTTATATAAATATCAAAGATAAATAAATACTAACTAATAGAGTGACCATCCGACCAAATTTACCCGGATAAGTCTTACAATAGTGTGGTCGAAAGGACGTGACGGGCTTTAAGAGTTTCAGTTTTATTTTTAATATGTTTTAAATTGTATTAAAATGGATCAGAAATTGTTAACTATATATATATATATATATATATATATATATATATATATATATATATATATATATATATATATGTATATATATATATATATATAAATATATATATATAAATTACCGTTCAGTCGCTTCGTTTTTGTATTTTGACTTATTTTTAATAAAGGAGTAAATTACTATCCATTACTATATACAAAACAAGGCCGAGTCGTGTGATTTTAAAGTCATCGAATTACTTGTAATGTTAAAGTTATATAAATTTATCTGGTAACATTTTCAAATAATATGTAATATTTTTGTTTGTTTGCCGTTATGTGTTAAGTAGCCTTTAGTCGAGATGTAGATATTGTATTGCAAAAACTCATTAGACAAGTTTTAGCTATTGTTATTATTTTTATTGAATATTGTTTTGAGTGAAACATTATTACACTTAGAGCCACTATCAGTATCATATAGCTATTGTATCTCTTTTTAGTCTATGAAAGTTGTATACCTTTACGCGTGTATTAAATACTCGCGTGATAATAAGTTAAAAAATGACACATTTGTAAATATTTTTTTTCTTTTGATCTACGTAATATTACACACTGAGATCATTTCCATATTTTAGACCTCAAAATAAGTTTATATTTATAGATTCTATATCTGGCAGAAGATTCCCCAACCTGTAGCTAAGCGATGTGAGATTACTTTACATTGCATTGCGATTAGTAGCTTTGCGAAATATATATTTTTAAGATGATAGCTTTATTGTATGCATGCTGAAAGAAAATTTATAATGGGGACACTATATAAATTATGTATTCTCTATCGAAAATTAAGATCAAAGATGTTTCTCAATATATTTCTATCAAATTGATTTCACTCTAATGACAATTACATTAATACAAGGATAATATATAAAGATATATAAATAGTTGCCTGCAAAAAATGTTAGTTTGAATTCAAATATAATTATTATGTGTATCTTTTATTTATTATCAAATGTTATATAAAACAAAAAAATACACAAATTATTCGTAGTACCCACTTTGTAATCTTAGCCCTATAACGCCCACTGCTGGACATAGATTTCCCCCAAAGATATCCACGACGATCGTTCTTGCGCTTCTCGCATCCAGGGGTTGCTTGCGATGTTTACTAGATCGGCGGTCCACCTGGTAGGCGGCCTGCCTACAGAGCGTCGTCGGTTCTCCTTACTATGTGTCCCGCCCAGAGACACTTCAGTTGAGAAATTCTTTAAAAAATGTCGGCTATCGTTCTTCACTGATTCTATCACGAAGTGTAAAATCAAGTATTGCTTCCTCTATTGCTCGCTCGGTGGCCTTGACCCTTCTTATGAGACTCATAGTTAACGGTCTCGTTTCGCGCCCGTATGTCATCACTGGTAGCTCACACTGGCCAAAGACTTATCTTAAGATGCTGAAGAACTTTTGACGCGAAGATTTTTTGTAGTACCCAACTACGCGTTAATATTTATAGGCACAAGTCGAATGATTCAACCTTGCTCCTCATTTCTACATTATTAATTGTAGGGTCTTGTTATTGCATCGTGCATCCAGTGACGTTGTTTTGATTCAATAAATTGGTTCTATTAAATTTACGTCACAGCTCTTGTTTACCCGTTTCGTTTCGATACGTCAGAGCCAAGGGAAAATACAAATAATAAATATTATATTATTTATTATATTATATTATTTTCTGCGTAAAAACTGAATTTACCTATAAATTTATCTAGTTATAATTTTTAATTTTATGATAATGCTGATAAGTAAAATATCATCATGTTATACATGTACATACATAAAATATGGGGATACTTCATTTTTATACTACTATATTTATAGTAATTACTACTGGACCTGTACTTGATGTGTATGAAATTCCCTAATAATGGTATTTTTAGCAGTAGAATTCCAATAAGACTTTAATTTACTCTGTACGCAATGTACCTACTTAAATTGCAAATACCATGAGCATGAATTCAAGTGGCCGAGAAGAGTTTAACCACATCATCACTTGTTGAGTTATATTTCAATTTTATGATTTACAATACACTATAAAAAAAATGTGTCTGTACAATGATAAATTTTAATAAAAAATAACTTAGGAAATGCTACAACCTTAAATTATTTTTTTGTAAAGCTTTAAATATCAGGCCTGATTAAGACTTAGTTTATATAATTAATTTTAATATTAGAAAGTGAAGTACGGAGTGTCTTGACACTAGGTATTTTCTGCCTACCCTGTTATGCGGGATAAACGCGTGAAGCTAAAAAAATATTAGAAATAGACGCCATCGTGGTGCAGTGGGTAGTATACTATATATATTTTAAGGTAAGGTAATATAATAATGTACACGCAAACGAAATTGAGAGAATTTACTATATTATTAATTCATTTTTAAAAAAGTATAGTAAGTAATGACTTGGTGGACTTTCGTTAGACTTTATACACAATAAAATACAAAGGTCCACTTTACTCTAGAAAAAGAAGATAGAATGCAATCAATTACACTCAAGTGCCTTCAATAGTGCATGTCAAAGTCATTGGTATAATAATGAGTTTGTGTCACTTTAGCTGTAATCTTTTAACAAAAACTTACGATTAGCTTATTTTAAGCAGGTCATGTATGCCTTTTGTAGTTTTCTAAACTTTTCATTTGCATTTTTGTAAATATTTTCTTTTGATTTTTTTTCCTAATGGAAAATTACTAATCATAATCAGATCTAACATAGTTGGATACAAATATAGTCTTATCGTGCCAATTTCAGAAATCTAGTAAAATCAGTACAAATCAATAAAGAAAATATTTTATTTCATTGTAAAATAGGTTCTATATTTTTAATTAAAAATAAATTGAAAAAGATAAGGTAAAAAGTTATCATTTATTTATTGTCTAGAACGATTATCGTTAGTACTGCCGAAGGACAACAAGTTTGCTTCCGCAACATATGCGCACAGGTAAAATAATTAAAATAATATATAGCGTGTATTTTAATAGTAGATATCTTGAAATAATTAAAGCTGCAACGTGACGTTTTTTAAAATATTACATGGAGTGATATTTTAAAAAAATATTATATAATAATAATATAGTAATACTGTTAAAATAAATTGTATTATTTTTTCAGTAAGCACATTCACTTCATGTGTATCATTACTATGTTCGTAAATTAAAGATAAGACAATCGCAAAAGATCAAAACCAGGGTCTATTGTCCCTGTTAAGATATAAAAAAATGAGATTGTGCTTAAATTGACTTCAATTGCTTAACCACCAGTTCAATGCAGTGTAAAGTGTTAAGAAAACGATTGACACTTCCTCTGAGCTGCATTTGCAACTAAACATATAGACATTACGTCCCTCCTAGGTATCATAAATAGCGTGAGATATTAATAGATGTATAAATGGGTAAGATGCTTAACGACAACAAGCCTTATGTAATAACATCATCTGGGAATAGCCCCACTTAGTAGTGGCGATAATAATTTTTTCGTTGAAAACGACTATTGAAAGGAAAGTAGATTCGAATATGCCATTGATTTCTAACTACATAAACAAAATTAATAGATACTAGTGTTACTTTAGAGTAGTAAATGTCGGCAACTTCGTTAGCATGCATTCCATGACTCTCACTTCATGTGGTAAGTACTAAGTACAGGTATTAATTCCATTTAAAACTGGAAAATGTAAACAATTCAAAACATAATCCTGCCCCCCTTGGTCCCCGAGTAGGGACCGAAGCTATTATCTCACTGCTCCATGATGGCCCCAGTTTGCAAAGGCTACAATATTTTAGGCAATGCATCATTTATTTATTTATTGTATATAGCTGATTATAGTTCTTCATTAGATTTTCCAGATCTTGGTTTACATCTGTCAAAGAAAAACTTGCATGATGGCATTTCATTATTTGTTTAGCTCGATTGTCATTGTTTTTAAGCTTCAGATCTTCTGATCAAAACACTCCATTTTTCACTTTCTGCCCAAAATCGAGATATATTAAGTGGTGTAACTGAACTGGTGTTCGCTTTGTATTGTCAGAGGACAAAATGCTTATTAAATGTTAGTACATTCGCTCTTTCAAGCGGGAATTGAACTCCTAACCGAGGTTTAATAGTCAAACATACTCTTAGTGCGCTAAGACGCCTCTCTGACTAATTATTATCGAAGAGCATATATATTGGAATGTCCAATCACTATGTCCTTACATATAAAGCGAATATATTTATAGGCATATGTACAAGAATCATAAAATATATATTTTTATTTACATTCTACCAATTAACTCATGATCTCATCAGATCCTTCATTTTTACACGGTTTTAAAAATGCCAAACAATATTAACTAAGGAAGCATTTGCCTATCTCCTGTGGATAATCTATTCTGATTCTACAAGTGTTCCATTGTTCGAAATTATGTATACCCTAACTGTAAAAACAAAAGGTTTTATTCAAATCCGTCCCATAATTTTCAATCAAAGTTAAAAATCATATATTCGCATTCTTTTATCATTTTTATATCCCCCTAAATTATCCCTTTGCTGTTTTATATTAGTATAGATAATATTTACAAAATATTCTTATAAGTACAAAAACCATGTGTAGTAAAGGATACGGGTTTTACTTCTGCCCACGCCGTTCTACTTACGTTGATGAATGAGTTAAGTTAACAATAGCATGGCTTACGTTGGTATTTATATTATGTTAGTTGACATGCGTCCTAGCCACACTTGACATCTAGATGAAAATGATTTTCAAAATTTAAATACATTTACAGACTAAATTTTTTTGTCAGTAGCTATATACCAATATAAATATGTAATTAAAAACAATATCCTTCAAAACTATTACTCTATGAGTCACAAATGTTTAGCCTTGAATAGCGATCGAAGTATAGAAGCGTATGATAACCTGGTGACCTCAACGGTACGCATGTCTAGCGGCATTTCCTTTAGTCTGGGAACTAAATAGATTTTGTCGGGACTGTCGTGGACAAAGTACTCACACGTTGTACAAACAGTACAATACAATATTGTACAATATTCTAGTCATACAAACAGTGTTCCCAAATGTATTTGTAACCGTAACCAAGCGTTCAGGATTGATCTTGATACTGACAATTTTTTCTAAATTGGAACCACTTATCTATTTTTACAAGCACAGAGCTCTCATTTATTTGAGGAGCAGTGTTTAGTTATACCGTTCTGTCCATTTTGTCATACGCTAATCAGAAGTAAAATAATCAAAAACTGCTCGACTTAAAATGGTGAAATTTGTCAGGATCAAATCAAGAGATATCAATGAAGTCTTGTACGTTTGTTTGAAAATCCTTCTTCAGAATGACAATGGGTAGACTGAGAGTTCACTAAGAGCAGATTTTGCAATAGGCTCTTTACAAATTTGGATTGGATTGATGAGTAGTCCTAGGCTTTTTGTACCTGGAAATCGGAAGAGGGCTTTAAAGCACAAAAGAAGGAAATATAATGGCATTTGCAACAAATATCTTCAACAAACAACAACAAACAACAAACAAGCTAAAAAAATTTTTTTAGCTTCACGCTTTTATTCCACATATCAGAATAGACAGAAAGTACCTACTGTCAAGACACTCCGTACTTTGCTTTTAAATTCTCTCCAATTTAATTGCGTGTTGAGTGGTGGAACTCAACTACGCACTATGTCTTTACCCGAGCGAGGAATTGAAAATAGTTTAATTATAGTCACTTCCGAGTAGGGATCGAACATAAACGATTGCGTAGACGCTGTCCCACTGCGCCACGACCGGCCATTTGAAAAAAATTGAATATTTGTATGTTAATTATTTTAATCCAAAAGATTAAGAAGAACTGAGTTCCGGAAATTTATTTGTAATATACAATTAGGTAAGTAAAATACCTGTAAAAATTAATTCTACTTAACGCGAAAGAAGCCAAGGGTCTGCTGTAATATAATAATTTTATAAAACTCACTAATGACATGTTTTAATAACACTTCATGTATACGTTTTTAAAATAAAACAAAATTGATATATTTCACAGATGTGATATACATTTAAGCTCGCACCAGTACTTATTTGTTATCTGATACGCGAGAATAACCTGTTCCGTATGTCGGCAAATCCCATAATGACCTTTTAGAAGGCTAGAGTTTAAGAGAACCTAAATAATTTTCATATAAATAGACCACTTTAAGGTTTACTTTAACAAATTATATGTTGAATATGCTTTTCATCAATTTCCTCGTAAAAAATCTTATAGAAATGTTATATGTACACATAGGTATACATCCTGTTGTCATTTTCTACAAATTGCCCTCGATTACATTTATGTTTATACTATATATATATATATATATATATATATATATATATATATATATATATATATATATATATATATATAGGTACTAAAAGTGGAACAAAACTGATCACACGAGTATGTGAATTGTAAAAAACACTTGAATTTTATGGTAGTGTAATTTCCGTTTTTTAACGTTTTATTAATATTATGCATATATTCTTAAATAAATAAAATAAGGAAAACTCATACTTTCTTAGCTTATTGATAGTTGATACATAAATTTATGTTCGCCTTAATAAGTGAGGCATTTAAATGAAGATCTTACAGAATTATAAATAGATAGAATCATAAGTTTAAGAGTTTTGTGTACGTTAAATATGCTCTATAAGTTATTCAATATACATTTAAGTGAACAGATCTAAGCTTTTACATACACATGCGACAATTACAAGCTTGAGCAATTGCATTGCTGTGCAATAGCATCTCATTTTGCTCAATCAACCTACAATCTGAGCTGTCGGACCGGTTACATGCGGATTTTACTGGTCTCGCATTTTACCTGTTGCTGCATCGATCGAGCAGCAGCCGTCTTTAATGAGTTTTTACATTTGAGGCCCGAATTTATCTTTACGGTAGCTCGCTTTATACAAGTAGTGCAGATACCTTAAATTTATCCATGTTATGTTATCTATATCCGAAAAGTGATCCGAAATGTGTACCTAGGTGGCAAATGACTAAAATTGTAGTCATATCTAGTTTAACTACCAAAAAATAATCTTAAGAAACTATTTATCTAATCACAAGAAGCATCAACAACACTAATATATTTTTTAGTAAAATAAAAGACGATTAATGAAATTAAATTCAGTATTAGGTATATACTATATTTATTTAGTAATATTATTGCTTTGGTCAACGTGTACTTTTTTTCAAAATGCTATAATTACATAATTGTATTGTGACGACTGACGTCTAATGTAATTAAATATGTTGAAAGAAGTCATTTGAAAGTGGTGGTGATTTGTGCAGTGTTTCGCACGGCATCGTCTCGCGACGCAATAACGATTGTCCACGTGCTCCCATAGAAAAGACAGACCGGTCGGCGCGGCCAACCGGTCTCAGTGGAAAATTTTTGCTTTCCTCCCTCTGTGGGACAACGCAGGAGCGGTGAAAGGAACGATGTACGGTGAAACTATAACTTTAATATTTATTATTATTTTATATACTTTGGGTCTGTAATCTTTTTAATCAAGTATATATTTTAAATTTAACAGTTACCTTTTTTGTTGCCGTTGTCTATGCTTAAAAAATATTAATTTTTAGTACAATATGGCTTAATGTATTATGAATACAAAATTAATTAAAATTTCTTTTTCTTCTTTTTACAAAGCGCTAAGATAACTGAAGATAAAATGAAGTTTTTAAAGAGTACCCTTTTCGTACGTACAATCAAGCCACCACTAATAAATTAAAGAAGAATGAAAAGAAATCTCAGTTTTATTTTAGTCAATATATAATATTTATAGTACATTATACGTATATTATTTGAAAAAACTATATAATAATTTCCGGCCGATTAAACAATAACAGTCAAAAAGGCCTTTAAACGTTTAAGTTTACAAATAATAAATGGTGTATCCTTCAACCGGTAAGGTAATTTCTGTAGGGTGTTTGGAATGTTTATTTACGTACATTTACATATGTTGTTTTATTATCTAACAGAGTTGTTTTATATGTAAATGGGAAACATGCCACTCAGTAGATCTCTAAGTAGGTATCAATAATAGCAACTACGTATAATCTTTGCAAGAAAATAATAATAATTTTATATTCTTCATAAAAAGATCAACGACTTTCATTTACTTAAGGTATTTATTTTATTAGCACATTTTATCGTCAAGTTATTACCGGTTTCCAGAAAGCTACTGTAATATAACGAATTTTCAATTATTGCAAAATATAAACAATTTGTATTATTTACTTCTATTTTAACGAATTTTGATTCCACATTTGATTTTACTATAATTCATGCCTCTACAGCTTGAAACTTGTTTAATTTTTAAGTAAGACAATCATTTTTTTCATTGTAATGTAACAGAAAACTGTTAAAACTATTCTTTTTAAATAATAGAGTATTTTTATTCAAATCATTGACCGATCAAAACTCTTTGTAACGAACTTTAGTATAATAAATTATGCATTTTTCGCACAAAAAGTTTCCCTTATGTTGATGATTATACTATCAAAGTTATACAGACATATTTTTGTTAGCTTTGCCATAGTAAAATTTTTCTTCTTCGTATATAAAAATTGAAATCGACCTAAAAATTTGTTTAGGTACTCAGTATTTTGTTTTTTTTTATATATAAAATATATTACTTTTCAATTGTCTTCATCAAAAAACCCAAGCTGATGTTAATTATGTGATACTAAAAATTTTCCTCTTCTTGTTAATTACTTTAATTATTAATAAATTAAGCAATATTTCCTTATTCTTGTCTTTTTGCATTTGAATGTCAGATTAGTTTTTTTTTAAATTTTGGTGTAGTTAGTGATAGCAAAAGTATAAAAATTCTCGTACCATATATTATACTTGACTCGACACGCTATTGCCACGTGCGTGCTTGGTAAGGTCAAGAGACGTACACATTTGTACCTACCTATGTACATGCAAAACTGTAGTTGCAGCTGCCGACTTACCCGCAGGCACTACGCCAACTGCACATTACTTGAATGTATTAACACATTCCCATAAATACTATTGCTTGTCACGCGTTGTGATTTATGTTACTCTTAACAATGGCTGATACTTCAGTGTCGTCTCAAGGTCATAGGCTAAAGGTCCCGTAAATTATGTTCATATATTTATAAGAATACAAATAAACTCACAGTCACAGGTTGTGTACTCAGATGTTTGATTGGAACAGTTTAATGGTGACAACACATTCGTAGGCATCGGATATTGTTTAATGTTTTCTGTTATATACTTACAAATTATATCACCTAAGTAAATATGACTTTTATTTGAATTGAATCATACCATAAGCTAGTTATCTCTAATAAATACCATTTTCATATTTTTTCTGTAATGTATCGTTTTTAAAGATAAATATTGTGCAATTTTAGAAACACAAACTTATTTTTCAATCTCTCATCATTGACGATTTACAGAATTTCAGAAAATAAAAATTTAATTAGCAGGCGCCGGCGCCTGGCGTTGCGTTACGTTTATGCTGCGTCGGCGTATTGGCTCGCTTTTTAGACAAAGATTGATTGCTTTTTTCTATTTATATCCAATCTTTTGTCTAAATTTCTTAAGGCGTCGCATCGCGTCACAAAAAATGTAATTTAAAAATTCTGATCGAACATATGCCGGCAATATAGGAACATTGTGTTATGGAAGCAAGGAACAGTAACATCTTATCATTCCGTATACCATAAGTTGAAAAATTAAAAACAACTGATGACTGTGGCACCATTTCCCTTTATATTTACATAGATATACTGTGTGTAATTAATGTTAATAACCTCAATTCTTGTCACGACAATTTTTTTATGCAAAAATTCTGAATAATATTTAATATTTGGCGACTGTAGTTGTCACCTACGTCATTTTTATGAAAACGATTCTCTATGAATGTCCATCATCTAGATGGAGTACTTAGAAGGGAGTAATTGTAATTACAATATTTCGATATAAATATGACTATTGCTTACTGATAATCCATCTATCGTGGCATAGTAAACAGCTCGTGGTTGTAGATGTTGGTTGTCAATTAGATCCGTATTCGGTTAGCTTAACGTTGGGTTTTGCCACTATAACATAACCTTCAATTCGGGCTAAAAGCAAAAAACGGAGTCCCTTAGCGTGAGGTTGTCTCTGATTACCCTCCTCTGAACCTTTTATAATTTTTTTTTGTAACTTAGTCTTCTAATATATAATCAGGCAAATTTCACATAAACACATTATGATTGAAACAAATCATACAGGTACATACTTATACCATATTCATAGAAGAGTGAGAATACTAGACTCTGATCTGAAGTTTGTTATCGTTTCGATTTGTTTAAAACGTTTGAATAACTTTGCAACGTTAAGCTTAATTTTCCCCATAAAATAATATAGTAATGTGGAAATACAGGTACTAAGTAAGATTTTGCTACGATTCAAACAAGTGTTAATATGACATCAAATAGTATCTAAGTTGTAAATTGCGATAATTCCGTGAGTAATAAACATTAAAATGTAAATGATTCTGATGGATTATCGGGAGTCAATATGCAAATATTTACTTTTAATTTTAATTATAAATTACATAACTCATCATACAGTGATACCTAATGTATTCTATTAAGTACATATTATATGCTATTGTTCAATACATGCGAGTAAGTATGCGAATATTGGTGTAATTATAATGGTTATCGCAATAAAATATGATGTAAAATATACGTATATATATTTTTTATAAATTGTATGTCCGTTGTTAAATAGGTAACAATATCCTAGTATAATTATTGTGACCAATACATGAAATAATATTTGCGTTACACTTAGAATTTCCTGTTTCCGTGGGACTTTACGGAGAAAGTACCTACATAAAAATGTTAATAAATAATAAAAAGCAACCTTGACTAGGTTGCCCACTGAATGTATTAAACATTTTATAGAAACGAAGATATCAAAGTATTGCTTTGATTATATAATTTTAATTTGACGCCCAATAGCATACCCAATACTTGCATAATATTTTAGTATATATATTTAAATGGTGCATGGTAACCAAATGACTCTTTGAAGGCTATAATAATGAATAAATTCACTGATATCTTTGCTTAGTTAGACCTGTTATTTTAAATCTAATAAAACACACAAGTTTTTAAATAAATTGATCAAATTAGAATAAAGTTATGTTTACTTAAGTAATGTCTGTCTTGCCTGTATACCGTACTAGCAATAACGCTACATATAGCATTAGTGCTAACACTACATTTTTATGCTTTTAAACATACTTTATTTGTAACTTAATTCAAAATAAGTAGATTATAAAAAATAATATAAATCTTCCTAACAACATACAACAAAATACAAATAAAACATCTTCTTACAGACTGTGTAACATGACAACATCAAGATATTTTAAAAAAGTTATTTTTGGTTACATATTAATACCTATGTCATAGTTATCACGACTAATTATATTTATGTTATTGTATATAGCGACACCAAAAGCACTAACTATTTAGCCGTTACAGTTAGTGATTTTACGAAATGTAACCTTTATGAGAACACGAGTAAATCAATGGTAAATTCTAAAATAGAAAATCTAAATTCAATTCTTAGAAATACTGAGTATATGACTTTGAGTCATGGAACTAAAATTAGAAATCCATATAGTGATTTGCTTGTTTGTAAATATCGGAGCAGAATATATTTTAAATTCATCATGAAATTTCGTCATGGGATCACTGTTTGACTTGCAATAATAATTATCTTAGCTATAAAAATTTGCAATGCAATACGAAGTATTACCTACTCCATATTGGAGTAATTCCAAATTAATAGATTAGGATTTGTATTTTAAGCTATTACTAACGTTGAACAATAATGTTTATAAACGTCGATGCTATGAATGTTCCTACTAAAATACTTCAACCTGATTCCTTATTCCTATTATAAATATAGGTACTACAATAGTGAAAAGTAATTAAATTAAATCTTATGGAACAATAAAACACGTGTTATAGTGCGTACACACATATATATACTAATAAAAGAAGGATAAGTATAATTTGTTTAAGAGGATTTTTTTAATGAAACTACATAACATAATCGTTGTAATATACTTATCTATTTAACGTTCAATTTCCTCATTGATTATTGCCATACAACAAGGTAAAATATTCTTAATGCAATCCTCTAATTGTTAGTTATTTTCCACTAACCAAGCGCCAACTAGGTGCTCAATATGCTTTTTCGAGTGTTTGTGTTAAATTCGAGCAAACACTTGTCTCATGTTTAAACGTCGTTTAACTGTAATATCTCGTGTGACATGTGTTTAAATATTTATTTTTCAATTTCTTTTGTATTAAAGTAATTCAGTAACAATAACTCCTTTGTTCAATTTCATATTTAACAAAATTTGTTTTAAATAGCTATTAAAATTGCTTATTTCATTACAAAATTATTTTTAAAAATATTTAGCTCCGTAGACTAAATATTTTCAGTGTAAGTTAGCGCAATCTAATATGATTTAATATAAACATTTCAGTGAATAACGTTTAAATATAATATTAAAATATTGGAATATCAATGCAATAATGTTCCATAGTCCGGTGCTTGTTCGAAATATATAAGATACGGACTTCCCATGGCCTCTTGTGAGAATAAATAATACTTATATAATATGTATTAATATCCTACTTATATGATATGTAAAAATATCCTTTTTTCAAGTTTGCCATAAATATACAGAAGAGTGTGTGTTCTCTTTAAAAAATATACATACGCATAGAAGACAGCGTATTTTTTTTCATTTCTTTTAGTTAATCTTTTAGCCTAATATGTGAGTATCTAAATATCATATGTTCATTTCTTGAATTTATGAAATTTGAAAATATACAAGAAATATATTTTGTCAATAACAACAGTATTTGAATTTGAACACCGTGCCGCTTATGGTCTAATTGGATTAGCCAATAGATAATCATAAAAGCTTACTCAAATCCTGTTTGCTTGAACTTTGCGACATGCAACTTAGCGATTTCTTTTAAAACATTATTGGTGAATGTATTTACATACACCAATTATTTTGTTTTCGGAATATTAATTTTTGTATTTTAAGTATATTAGTGGTCAAACGTTTTATATTAGTTATATTATAGACTATCGGCCCGCTCGCGGCTTTGCTCGCGTGAACTCATTATACTATAGCTATTCCTTTTGTCTTTCTACCTGCACGCGTTTTTGCTTAAATCACAGACTTCGCCAAAATTTGTAGAACTTCATATTAACAATATTTATAAGACTTCATATACACTTGCAAGAGTGTTCCTTTAAATCATTTTCTTTGTAACAATGTTTAAAAATAAAAATAAGTATTTTTTTAAATATCTTGCGGAACCCTATTTTTTACCAAAATAAAATATAGCCTATGTTACATGCTTTCGATTAGTGAAAGTATTTTTAAAATCGGTCTAGTAGTTTTTGAGCCTATTCATTACAAACAAACAAACAAACAAAGTTTTCCTCTTTATAATATTAGATAAGGTATAGATTACTTAGCATGGATAAAGACAAAATTATAGAAATATTATCAAAACGATACTTCTATAACATCGAAGGGTGATTAGTCTATGCGATAGTTGACATACGTCTAAATATATATGAGAATATTTTGAATTACCTTCAAATTAACGAGAGGTACTCAATCTTTTACTTTTGATTGATTTACCCTGTACTTTTTTAGTTAGAGATATAAATAAAAAATATACAAACATTGTTCAAAATGTTAATGAATTAAAAGTGACCATTTTATTAGCGTCAAGGACTAGGTACTTGTCTTCGTATTGGACACTTGTTATCGTTACATATATGAAGCATCTCGTTAACATGTCGGCCCGTCTGGTCACTCGCTGACTTTGTATATTTACTTAATCAATGACAGAATTTAACTATAAAAATAAAAAAAAAATATCATAGTAACCTTAGACTTGGCTTGGCTTACCTAGACTTTACCTTTAACTTTGTACAGAGAAATAAACAACTTCATCGAGACTTGGTTGCTTTTACATGTTGTTTTTAGAGAGACTTTACTTCTTTCTGCAGAAAGGTTTTTACTTTACTTTAGCAGAGCTAAAGTAAAATTGATTCAATAAATCAAGGTAGGCAGGAGTACAGCTAAATCAGATATGGTATGAGATAATACGCATATTAGATTTTCTTATCAAGGTCTCCACGTACTCCAGATATTTGATGTTCCCACATTTTATAGTTTCCTTGATGTGGACATTAAGCCTTACCCCGGTACTAAATGTCAGCTTTTAGGTCTATGAGAAGTAATAGTTCTATTTTGATGATCTGTGTGTAAGTTATTGAATCAATGTCAAATTAGTAAAAATTTACTACGCATAGTTCAGGACGGTCAGTAACGTTCAAATTGGAAATTTTAAGGTTCTAGTGTGCTCATGGCATACTAGACTACGATTTTTTAAACTTCTCAATCTATCTTCTCAACGAAAATTAGGTAAAATAGTTCTAGAAAAAGATGGTACATCAATATATCAAAATATTTGAAAAGGTGTTTTTCTTACAAACAATAATATCACTTATCACTTTATTAAATGGTTTAAGTAATATTTCTATTATTATAGGTATTTTGCGGTCGGGGGACCCCCGTCAAGAAGGAAGTTCCTTACGTTTTTCTTCATTTCCGAATATATTCGAAATTGAATAAATCAGGATTATATTTTGTGAGAGCATTGGTTTTCGGTGTTTTATTTTTGCACTTTGACGTTTGCGTTTTCTTGTACTCAGAACATATAATATTACTATTGTCCCCCTATTGTTTTAATAGTAACAGAAATAGTAAATAAATTTTTTAAAATATTTTTATATATTTTTATTTAAATATTTTTGCTTGAGTTGACGTGTCTAAGTGTACGACGTTAATGTGCTTACTGTCAAATAATAACTAATAGAAGTTTCATTTTTTTTGATGTAATAGGCTTGTTACATGCACACAGTCACACATACACACAAACACATCTTTGTTACGTGACGATTTTTGATTCATACAACACATAAGCCGCGTTAAGGAACTTTGATATAAAATATTTTTCCATGTGGTATTCAAAAGAGGACCTTGCAGTGGTATTTAATAGAGGAAATGGATAATATCTAAAGCCTTTATCCCTTCAATTGCTGCACAAACGCGTAGACGATACGGATAGATAGCTAGTTGTAGTGATTGCGGGCAATATCCGATTTCATAATTGAGACATTCGCACACAGGATGCACGTCGTTATGAACAGCCGCCCGAACGGGACAAAAGGGGGCCTGGCCATTATAATATTATGTCATTTTGATAATAGTTAGTAGGTTTTGTTTAAAATAAATATTTTTTTATTTTAATAAGCTTGAGTAAAAACAGCATTTACAATATATATCATTATAGATATTACATAGGACAATGTAATAAAAATAAAAGATAATGTGTGCCTATATACCGAGGATAAAACATTAAGTATTTAAATATTTATTACCTAAAAATTACAAATAATACAAAACTAAAAAATTTTTACTACCAAATTTAACCAAATTTACCATTTTATTTAATCTAAAGGAATCTGTGCAAAAATTTTAAAGTAAAATACAAAGCAGATCATTTTGGTTTGCTCAAGATATTCATACTAAAACTTATTTATACCAGCTACTCAAGATGTCCACCTTTTAGAGTTTCTGATTACGTATAATCTAACACTTCCAGGCATTTAGAAGATTCCGGTTGTCGGTGCATAATTTGTGCATGTCTCAACCTATTTATATATACAGTGCATTTTGTTCAGTAAATAACAAATTTTATATTTCAACCTCATAGAATATAGTATAAGATTTTCTTGAATTAAAACTCCAATTTATATCTTATATAATGTATACATATTTAGTAACCACTTAGTTATTATAACTGATATTGAAGAAATATTACGTAAGTACATAGTATGTAATAGGTGCCATTTAAAATAGAGATCACTTTGAACTATAACGAAACCTGATTTGTTCTGTGTATTTATTATGATCTTAGATAGTCTGTGTGAAGGCCAGACCTAATTAGTATAAATCAAAAGCAAGAATAAGCGCATTAATTAGTGAGGTATTTTTCGCCTGTACAAACTGTAATGAACATAAAGTTGAGAAATCCTTCATTTTGATTTCTTTAATAGAATACTATTGAGTTTTATGTGCAATTATAAAATAGATATTATATAATACATTTAATATTTAAAACTTGAGATAACAGACAGAGAATTAATATCAGATAAATAAAAAAAATGGTGACGATTGTGCATAAAGACGAAAGTACCTAGTGTCAAGACACTTCGTACTTTGCTTTCCATCGAATTCGAGACGCTGCGTGTTGAGTAGCGGAACTCACTTTGTCTTACCAGAGCGAGAAAGTGAAAATAATTTAGATAATAATTACTCCCCGAATGTGAATCGGCCGGCCACAATAATAATATTTTATTATTAAACTTAATTTTCAATAACACAAGCGAGAAGCTTAAACTCAATTTTTTATTAACATCCAGGCCTCCTATTCTTAAAACAAATATTATTTATAAAATATGTTTCATTAACACATTAATTTTAAATCACATAAGTTTGAATTCGTATTTCTAAATTACATCTTCACGTTTGGTTTTGGTAATTTCCTAGAATATTTGGATTATTTGCTTCTGGTTTCGGCCGAATGTAAACATCACGTTTTATGTTAATAAGTTATGAATATTTATACGTATAATTCACATGGTTGCTTAGTTATTTTTATTTTTCTCATAAAATATTTATTGTTTACCCTAAATATATATATATATATATATATATATATTGAATGTCATATACATAATACGATATAAAAGTAATATTGTAATCAGAGGACATCGGCACAGTTTTCGCGCCATTGTGCAAATATTGTAGGAGCGGTTGGTGCCGTTGCCATTTCAAACATTGCGTGGGAGTATAGCGGTTAAACAAGTCTCTATCATTAGCCATTAATTGTAATAACTACGTTATGATATGAACAGTTACTATGACAAACCGTTTACATACAAACTACGTCCTCGCGTAGCATCCTCATGCTTCTTTAAAACTCGATTGATCCACAGTTGAATATGTATGTCTATAAACTATTTTTATTTAAAGTAACAATAATATTAAACGGTTTCCTAAATGTGTAATTATTGTTTCAGGAAGCGGAAGAATGGGCCCGCAGACAGAGTGGCCCTATGGTCAATCCTTCCTTTGAGCCCGATGATTTTCTGCCGCAGAGGTAATAATTTCATATGAGTAGCTACTGAAAAATTTATCTGGCTAATGCACATGCACTGCTAATTTGAACTTAAATTTTCCAAAATCTCAATGTTTTTTATTAGAAATTAAATGTATTTATTATTAAGGAAAGTTTGAATTCATTTGTAATAGAAAGAAATGTGAATGTCCTTTTTACATTATAATAATAACATTATAAATTTCAAAAAATATCGATTTTTTATATTCATATATAATTTTAAATTAATATAAAAACATTACCCTTTATTTTAAGCTCTTATTTCGATTAATATATATACAGTTAAATACTTCAAAGACGACGACAATTATTCACCTGTAAATAGCCTCGTCCGTATCGGAATCATTCTCATCTAATCATTCAGCACTTCCTAAATGAAAAACCAAAATGTGAGGCTTGAAAGTATTCAAAAGAGACTCATCAATTCCGAAAGCTATGAAGTAAAATTGGATTACTTTAAAATAAATTCACTTCCAACACGTACGTATCAAAGATGCGAAAAAGAAATGATCTTGAACCGTTGAGTAGATTCAATAGTAATATAAGTTATACTAAGAATTAATTAGAAGTATTTATTTACCGAAGTATTTACTTCTAAATCAATAGAAGATCGGTTACGAGGATGTCTCCCTCTTCATGATGTTAAGTTTGAGATCCGTATTCATATAAGTAGATAAATACTTTAATTTAATGCATCTGGTAATGTGTTTTTTTATGTAATAACACTTCTAATGTACTTGTTACTAAGAAATAAATCACGAAATATTACAGTATAACAGTTATTTAGGTATTGACCTATTCTAGTAAGCGTTAGTACAATACAATTCATTATCTCGCATAACAATTGCATAAACTGTCATGTACACCTAATAAATATAATTTACAATAATGCTGTTGTTAGCTATATAGTATCAGAAAATGAATAGATGAGTCAAATATTGTAGATCCTGTCTAGAGATTAACGACAGCCGGCTGACGTCAATGGCTAATCGTCTATTGTGTATTATTTGTCGAGGACCTTTCTGAATTTATATTGATAATTTCCGATTTTCCCAAAATTAACTGCTTTTACAATTATATATTATGTATCTATATACACTTTGTAAGATAACAATTTAATCAAGTTACCTATATAATTTAACTACCACAAAATGAAAAAATATGTTAAATCATTTTATTAGCTTTAACGGAAAAACATAAAGTAGGGCACATAAAGCGCATTTGAAGTATCGTCTGCTATTCATCAACTCGAACAGATCACAGCGAGGTTTTACATCGTAAATTATTGCCAAAATACACATCTGACCTAGTTTCTATATGTTACTTGATTTTCTTGACCTAGCGATATTCACAAATATCGTATGTCTATTTTGATTCCAATAATTATTACCTCTGTCGGTGAAAAATATAAGCATTAACTTATAGTTAACTTTTTTTTTAAATCACTTAAAATACAACCTTGGGTGACGTTGCAATAGCGTCTATAAATCAATACGTGTAAACATTCACGTCTCCTAGCAATCGAAAGACATGGCAAAGTAAGTCAGTTGAGTCTAACGTCATTTATTTTTATTTTTTTGTGAGTATTAATATGAATTTAGCAGATGTTATATATATATATGCAGCCGTGATAAAAATTAAATTTTTAATATACTTATTTTCAATTAAGTCTCAGTTTAAAGTCACTTCAATTTTAAATTTTCTTTCATCACTACCATACTGTACCTGAACTATGCTACAAGTTAGAAAATATTTATTTACTAACTATACATTTACAGTTTATCACCCGTCAAAGATGAAAAGAAAAGGCCGGACGACAAAGGCATCTTCCTCGTTAATATGAAAGAAAAGAACGTGCAAGAAGTTGAAGAATATGAGCCTTATGATAACAGAGTAGTAGAACATCCTACCACGTAAGTACTTTTTTGTGTGACTTATACATTTTCCTGTATACCTATGCAAATATAAAATAATAAAATGAGTTTTCTTTAAAATATAACTTATATAAACAGAATAAGGCTGTTCGAATATAAAATTTAATTTGACTAGTCATATTTGTAATTTACAATGTTAGATGTCATATAAAAGAAGCCTTCTGCCATTTCCTCTTCCTAATTTCCTCCACGACTAGTCATGACTGGGCAACAAGGATTTTCTTTATCTTACAAATCCTGTATATATAATAGTTATAAATATTTTTTTATTGTGTATATTTATTGTTAAGGTAAACTATTAAATTCTGAAATAAAATATTCCATGTAAGTTCAATAGTCGCTTTAGTGTTGAACATAAATATTTATTTTTAATTTATTGATATTTTTCTTGTTACTAGTAGTTGAATAACATTAAAAACATCTGATTACACTAGCTAAGGTGTTACGTACTTACTAGTATAATGTCTTAGCAATCACTAAAAACGAAACTTTAAATAAAGAAAATCTAGGAAATATATTATTAATTACAAATATACATTTTCTCATAGTTTCACAAAACATTCGAATATCTCATGTTGGGAGAGAGTGCCTGTTCAATTTCATGACTTAGCTTGTGAATAGCAGTGTTAACGTCACTTTATATTACCAGTTCATTTAAATAAGAATAATTTGAAAATAATTATTTTTCGGAGCAGGAATTTTTAATATTCCGTTAGATAAAGGAGTTATTTTTAATATTCCGTTAGATAAAATACAGATATTATTTTTTTAAAGATATCGTTGCTGAAGCTCTTCAAAGTTTATGTAGAAAATGGATATTTAAGTTTTAAATAAGTGATTTTAAGGTACGTTACGTCATATATCGGTATAATGTAAAAGTTTTAACATGGGGCACTTGATACACATAGGTTTGGGTTAAATTCCACTCGATAGAATGTTCATTGAAATTTTAATATTTTCTGCTCCCATGATTAAAGTATAGTGTTAGGGTCCTGTGATCTGGCAAAGAGGAAAATCGATACCTGGGTAAGAATACACTTGGCAAGATATGAAAAATACGAAAAGCAAGCAAATTTATTTATTTGATATAATATAATTCGTTTTGCTTTTTAAATAATATTCTAAAAGACCTAATATTTGTTTATAATAGACAATTATTTACTTAAATATTTATTATTTTAAAAACTTTTTGGTGGTCAACATTGATGAATTTGATCCTAACTTATCCCCTATGACGATATAAGCAGTTGTGGCCGAGCGGTTAAGGCGACTGACTAGAAATCAGTTTCCCTTTGGGAGCGTAGGTTCGAATCCTACCAACTGCGTACTTTTTTATTTGAATTATATATTTTTTCTGTTTGAAATATATCTTTTTTGTTTAAATTATATATTTTATCTTGTACTTTTTTGCTTTTGTTTCAATTATCTTTATGTTTAGATACAGTATTTTTTTAGTAACTAATACATTTTCTGTATTACCTGCTTGTGTACAATATTTTCTTACTAATTCGTACAATATTAATGACTATTTAAAAATTAAGTAATTTGAAATAGGTGACTTATTTATTTAGTTTTCTATAAGATATTTATTTATGTTAATTTTCTGAATAGCTGAGGGAAATCCCCGGACGAAATTATTATACTTACCTATCTACTTGCCCTCGACAACTTGATGTTTTTTCCTGTAATCGTTATTTAAAAGGTTAAATAATGCGCATGAGAACTGAGGCTTTACTGTATTTGTTTCGTGATAGGAATATTTGTACTATGACAATTCGTCATCTGGTATTTTGTTACGTTTTTTAAGCTTTTACGATTCACATCTACATTGATTACATAAGTTGATAAAACCACAATAACTTAGAATGATTATGCAAATAGGTGTGTTGATTTTTATCACTAAACTCGCACTTTCTAGAACTCCAGTGAAATGTGGAGAACAGCGTGTTTTGACACTACATTCTCTCTGCCGAACTTGTTATTTCGAAAAAAGCGTGAAGCTTTCTAATAATAATGAAAACAATATTAGTTAGGTGGTAACTAAGTAACCATTAATTGAATTCCATTATGAAGAAACAAAAGTTCTAACGATAAAAAGCGGGAGCCTTGTGTGACGTTTGTTCATAAATACAATAACATCTGTAATATATTTATTAGTTAGGTACATATATAAGTTTCTTTCATAACTAAACCTTCATCTATTGTTTATATGTGGAACGAAATATTTGTAAAGATTACTTTGCTTTATGTATGGTATGAGATAATATTATGTGTATTATAAATATTTTTAAACAAAATATTGTAAATACCTATAATATTTCAAAAACAATGTAGTGAAAGGATTGCTATTTAACAAATTTTAGACGTTATGTTATGTACAAGTCGATTTATTTACATAGGTACCCTAAAATATATAGTGCATACATAGATACCTGTAGTAAGCGGATATGAAGTAATATTAATTGATAGTAGTCTGACTGATTTTATGTAAGTATATTTACTACTCGAGCCAAACTAAGATTGCTTTGGGCTTGTGAAGCTTAGCAGTTTTAGTGTGTAGGCTCTTTCATGTCGAACTATGTAATAAAATACTGACTTACGAATTTACTACTTAGACAATGAAGTATATAAAATTTATATTGTTGCGCTTTTATTTTGTTCATTGTTTCAACTTTCCATATGGTTATGATAATGATAAGCTCCAGTTATTCGAAATGTTATTAGTTTAAAAATACTTATATTGTTACAGAAACACCGAAACCCTCCTACATTTATTAAAAGGTAGCTTAGGTACGGGTATTTTAGCAATGCCTCACGCCTTCTCCAAGTCGGGCTATGTAGTGGGTACGATTGGAACTGTAGTGATTGGAGTGCTGTGCACATATTGTATTCACGTGCTCTTGGACTCGTGCTACGTACTGTGCAAACGGCGGAAAGTGCCGTCCCTTACGTATACCGCTGCAGCCGAGGCGGCATTATCTGAAGGTCCTGACTGGTGCAAGGCCTGCGCACCTTACGCTGCGTAAGTTCTACACAAACTGTATGCGGTTATGCTTCGTAGAAAAGCTTAATATAACTGATTATAGAGAGCCAGTAGGGTTTAATAGATTTTCTATCGGCTACTTATATTAGGATATTTATCTTATATACGGGTATGTTGGTAATATTACATATACAGTTCCATAAGATATTCGAGAATTTTCGCTCTTCAAGTTAAAATCAACATTCACCTCATACGCGTTTGATTATTATAATGTGAAGGTCGTTTCTAGACGGGTTAGTTATAAATTTACATAATCAGGAGTATTAATTTACATAAATATAAACACAGTTTTTGTACACATATTGCACTTTTTAATTGTATATATCAACAAACAAAAACATTTTTAGACTTATATGTACATAAGGGAACTTAAAGGCTAAACTCCAAAAACTATTAGCAAAATTTAAGTGAGTACTTTTTATAATAATTATACATACTACAAAGTAATGTATGATATTTATATAAAATATATTTTAAATATTGTTACAGGCACGTGGTGAACGCTTTTCTTCTTATTTATCAGATCGGCACCTGCTGTGTGTACGTCGTTTTCGTGTCCGAGAATATACATTACGTTCTCATAGAACACTTCAAACTATCTGTAACTGTCACAGAAGTCATGTTATACATCCTGTTGCCACTGGTTCTTATCAACTGGGTTAAGGATCTCAAGTATCTGGCGCCGTTCTCGGCTATAGCTAATGCGGTTACTATTGTCAGTTTTGCAATCATCTTGTATTACATATTTAGAGAGACGCCCTCGTTGGAAGGAAAATTGCCCGCCGGGAAAATTGGAGACTTCCCGCTCTTCTTCGGTACAGTGTTGTTCGCTTTGGAAGCTATCGGTGTGGTAAGTTGACAGTACAAAAAGGTAGTGGAAGAAATTATCACTAAACCTAAGTACCACTTCTCTGCAATACCTCTAAAAGTACCTCTTGATGGAAATAACATTGAAAATATATTACTGTAATAGTATTTAATACTTCAATAGTTAATATCTATTTAAGTAGCTGAGTAATATAGATTGATTATTATAATAACTTGTCCGAGTTTTTTATTTTGTCTTCATTGATGAAATAATTAAATTTTATACGTTACGTACTATTTATAAAAAACGTTACGTTTTATAAAAATATATATTAAAAACAATATTCTTTGCAGATTTTACCTTTGGAAAATGAAATGAAGACTCCAAAGGACTTTGTTGGTAAATTCGGAGTTTTAAATCGTGCTATGATAAGCATCATAATACTGTATGTGGGTATGGGGCTCTTTGGCTACTTGCAATACGGCAGCAAGGCCGCTGGTAGCATTACGCTCAACCTGCCTTCAGATACTGAAACGTACGTAGTCAATGTCTTCTTGGAGAATATTTGTTACATTTATCATACTTATTTATACAAAATGAATATAAGAGTCACATAGTGATTATTTTTTACTGATTTCTACTCACTATTCTAAAATAGTAAGCATATTCAATTCAAGGTTTCAATTTCAATAGGAATAGACTAATAATTAAAACCGCAATGGTGTTCTTTTGGGCACCTATGGGTTTTGTGTCAGTTAAAGAGTTGATGATACCTAACACTTTAAAACAACATATTTTAATAATGAATGAATGATGAATGCACATAAATATTATACATATATGTTAATATAGGCTTGCGAGCGTAGTTCAGTGCCTTTTGGCGTTTGCCATCTTTATCACGCATGGTCTTGCCTGTTACGTGGCTATCGACATCTTGTGGAACGAATACATCGGCGTCCGTCTGCTCAACAGCAACCACCGGCTGCTCTGGGAGTACATCTTGAGAACTCTCATAGTGTTGGTTACGTGTAAGTATGATTTTTTGTTGCAATTTATATTGATCTATGAATTCTATAATAACATACGAAAATAATTTCTATTTCGATTATTCACCATCAGTAATTTTTAAAAGTTATATTATATACATTATTATACAGGCTTATAAAACCTTGTTATTATTTAAATAAAATAATATTTGGACTATTTCCATTTCTTATCATTTTAATATATCTAAAACAAACAATTTTGTTTATTAAACGAGTTTATTTTGTTCTTAAAGGCAATTAAAATAGTAGAAAGTAATAACAATGTAATACACAAAAATATGTTTAATGGTAATTGCTTTGTTTTATTACAGTTGGAATAGCCGCGGCTGTGCCGGAACTGGATTTGTTTATATCCCTATTCGGCGCCCTCTGCTTGTCGGCCCTGGGCCTCGCTTTCCCAGCCTTCATACAAAGCTGCACCTACTGGTATTATGTGTCTGACTCAGAAAGGATCAGAATGATCGTCAAGAACGCTATCGTTGTACTGTTCGGGGCTCTGGGACTTGTCGTCGGTACGTGGACCTCTTTAGAGGGCATCATCACCAAGTTCTCCAGCCACGGACAAGTGCTTAACGCGACTGAAGCACCATTCAACGCTATCACCGAAACAAGTTTAATGCCCTAAATTAATTATTAGTTATGTATCAGTGCCATTATGCTCGACCCGTCCGGCATACAAAGTACGTTAGCAAACTTGCAACTCCTACTTGACTACTAGGCTTACGAATAGTTGGACTTTTTGTTTTTTAATTTGTTACGTGCCCTGTGTTAAATATGTAATATATTATGTAAATAAAAGTATTATAAATACTTATCGGAATATGTCACGCCAATCTAGTTGTATTCTGTATCATATTATCGTTTTTCTTTCACAATGTTATTACTCTTCTATCTAGTTTGCAGTCTAACTTCGTAATCATTCTTTATCCATTATAAAATGCTATGGAAACTCCGCTTGACGTTATAAGCTGCAAGCAAATTTGAATTGCCGTTACGTCTTCCTAAATTGACTTTTAATACACATGCCATATTATTTATCTGAGAATTGTGACGCATTAAACTGCATTAGAATTATTTATTTCCACCGCCTAAACCTGTTATTTAATTACAAAAATTGAAATAATTCCCGACAGCCGTGTATTGTAAGATAGAACTGTGTAAGTAGTATTAAGCATAGTATTATATTGACAGTGAGAATATGTCGTGAAACGGAAAGGCATTTCGATAGACTAAGTAAATAAGTACAATTGGACTTCCTCCACTATTATATATTGTCGGTCTCAGTTATACAAGAAGAATGTAATGTATTTAAAAATATCGTTCCGGTCTAAACTAATGTCTTGTTATATATTAATATGTATTGCGTACACACACTTCCAACGTAGCAAAATCGTATTTTATTCTCACAGTTAAGATTTTAATAACTTCTTGTGTGCCTGAGGCTTTATGTTGACTAAATTTTATTATTTTATATATTTGTTAATTTTGTATAATCCTAAATTTGTTACCTTCGATATTTTATTTATATTCTTGTTATATTGGCCGGATCTGTCCAATCTCTCGTCGATCGTAGTGGTCTTAACAATATTGCTAAATTATTAATTTTAAATATAAATGTCTAGTTTTGAAAATCATATATATTTTACAAAGAGCTTCAGCGTTATTATAGTGCAATTTTATCTTCAAACGAGTTAATAGGACATACATTTATAGATTGTTGTTATTATTCTTATGAATTATTGTAATCCGGTCATATTATTAATAATGAATCTGTGATGTTATATTAGTATTCATTAGGAAATGTCTTGGTTTAATTACGTCGTGCAAGATGTTGTTATTCATCGTGATATTGTGCTCAGAGCTTGTTATGTATGGGATTGTGACCCATAATAAATAGATATCAATATAAAAGTGTTATTTTTTGCTATTTACCTTGTTACCTTCACCAACTTCACTTATTATCTTCATGGACCTTCTTTGTTATTACAGCTAGATCTAGAAAAACAAGGCCTTACTTTTGTCTAATCAGAAAGAAAAATATATATACTTATATGTTCAAGTGGGAGTCATATCCACCATCATCGATTGTAAATATATTACTTGATAATTATGCAAAGATTCCACGATGGCATCATTGCTGGTAATAAATAACTGAACCTATAAAATTCGAAATATAAGGAATATGTGTTTTTTAAATCATGACATTTATTAAATTCGTAACAATTTATTAAATTTAATAAAGTTGCAAATAAATGGTAAATTTCGTAACTTATATCACTTGTATTATTTTTTTATTATCAAACATATTCTCGTTTATTTCCTCACCCGGCGTTAGATACTACTAATATTTTTGATGAAAAACTTGTTTTAATATAAGGATAATTGGTCTTTAAATAAAACAATCGTTTAAAACAGGACATTTATTAGGCAAATTAACGTTCATAACAAAATTAATTCAAAATAATCATACATGATCATTTCATGAATGAAATAAATTTGACGGATTTGATCATATCGAACAAAAACTTCTAAGTAAAATGCATGACACGATTTAAGTAACAGTAAAAGGTCTACGCTAACATCAATTATCAATTAATATGTAATATTAATATCATCATAGTATCGATATGTTTATGCATACGTCTCTGGGGTTAGGTTCTTTTGAACCCCCGCAATCTAGTTCAAAGTTACGTCCGTTACATATCAGTGTTAAGATAACTTTTACACTTCTAAACTAATATCAACGATCAAGTTGATTTTATGTGAATTGCATTGTTGGATTTTAAGTGTTTGAGTTTGTTACGTTGAATATATGAATGTTGATAGAAAATATGAATTAAAAAAACTATAAAATAAAACGGATCGTTTATGTCGGGTTTCTTTTAAAATAATACTTAACTTTAAACTAATATCAAATTATTTAACACTTAAAACACTATTTTGTACTCTGTGCTAAACGTAAATACATAAGAGGCAATATGAATACTGTAACTGTAACGACAGCAGGCAGACATGATGTTATATGTAAGTGATAAGATATCATCTAAACAAAATATGTGAGCAATTTTAAACAAAAATGTTGTCCGGGAAACTAGATTTTAAAATAGGTTTTTTATCATGTTATATTTTTGGTAAAAGATGACGTAAGCAATGTAACCCGTAGTCAGTGTCATAATTATTGAACTATGAATAAAATACATAAAGAAATTATTAATATTAAAACATAATTATAACAGTAAGCAAATTAAAAAAAATTAAAATTGTATTTGGATCGATTGTACTAACTTAAATTAAACTAAAGGTGGATTGTATTATTAAGTATAAATTCCATTAAAAATTATAATTTCCAGTATGACATCATAATTGTTTCGTTGTAAAAATTATAAAATGCGCAATTTTTTTTTAAATAGATGATTGTAAATACATTGCATGTCAAGGGATTTCCCATTATTCATTTATGATTCTAATTTATACGAAAAGGTTATAATACAAAATTACTCACAAATTTTTTCATATTAATTTGTGATAGATTTTGTATGAAATTTCTTAAGACATACCGGAATTATTTTGGAGTAATACTTACTAAACTACCTTAAGTTTCGCCTCGAATACTGAGTATATGCTCTTACACGTTTAATTTATTTTTGAACAAAATATTGATGTTAAAAGCCATTACATACCCCGAAAGGAACAAACTCAATATTCGTTGCGTATACCCAATACTTATTTTATATTTAAGTAAATTTATATTAATTGCATAGTTATACTAAAGCTTAAGTTAACATCCACTTATATTTGCTAGTGATTACTTATTAGATCGTGTCATAAGATTGTCGTTCGTATGTCTAGAACTAGGTACACAACAGCTATATTGACATCCAGATGGTAATAATTAAAAAAATTTATTATACTAAAATGTGAACCGAATACAATATTTCATGTAGTAACCGGATACACTGAGAATGCACTGAATTCATCGAAAGTCATTACCTTGACCTTTTACAGTCCAGGGAAAGACGCTGACTATTTCTAATAACATTTGTCCATCCGTCCATTTCCATTGTGTACGGGCTCAATATATCTCGTGAAGCTGCTGATTTATAGGTAATACCCCTTTTACATGATTAAAAAGGTACAATTACAACAATAATAATAACATGAAGATGTACAAAATAAAATATGCTCTTAAAACTAATTTGTAAAAGGTTATTACATTACGTCATACACATTAAGAACTGAATATTTATCAGTAAATAATTGCAGATAACATTGAAAACGAATATGTGGCCAATCATTGCGGCTCTACTGAGCTCATATGGGAGGAAAGAGATAGCCATATAATTGGTCATTTTCTTGCGGCTACTAACGTGAAAATAATATTCAGTTCATTTCATTAATAATAATACATCTTTATTTGTGTATTTATTTTTTCCCCGCGTCGTATCCCGTGAGGATAGTGCGGAGGGCCTTCATTAAGCTTTCGTTGGTAGTAAGTTCCATTTTTGAAAGATTCTGCCTGCAGCAGGGACAAGACTGTGTTTCTGTTGACTTAAATGCCAATTTCAAACATGCCTGTAATTTATATACTAACTTAAGAAAACATAATTTTAACAGTAAGTAAAGTATATATACATTGAAAAGACGCTTGTGAGGCGGCCACTAATGACTGCGATTTAGTTTGTACTAATGCAGTTATTATCGATATAAGATGTTTTAATTATGTACCAAACCTTATAAGGAATAAATTTTATTATATATATGTACAGTGCAACCTTGATATGTAACGAAACTGAAAGAACTTAAAAAAATAATTGTATTAAGTCATTTATTATAGTGAGGCTCATTATACAACGGTTAGGTTGGTCTATATAACATCATAATAAGGTAAAAGTTCTGAGTTATAGATTAGACAGATTCTTTTAATTTTACAAGGTTTACACATTCGTTATACTTTTTATAACTTATTATTTTTTAGCAAATGTATTCGTTTCATTTATTAAGTTTAAAAGATATCGAAGATGCGTTAAATCAAGGAAATCGTTATATTGACGGTGCTAATACTAGAGTTAAACTGTATTAATACCATGACATTGACAACAAATTTGTGGCAAATCATTGCCTTTCTACTGATTTCAATTGGGAGGAGGAAGTATATTTTATTAGTCATTTTCTTCATATTAGTAATTTGAAAATAGTATTTAAATCATTTCAATATAACTCAAAACTGTTGGGCATGTAGCCAATCACAATAGATCATGTTCATAGAATAACTGATGTCTCCAAACAGCATCCTGAGACAATCATTTATACACATACACACACACGCATACATTATATATATGTATATATATATATATATATATATATATATATATATATATATATATATATGTATATATGTATATATATATATATATATATATATATATATATATAGAGAGAGAGAGAGCTTTTAATATTATATATTTTATTCACATACCATGCAAAAATTGTGTAAGCACGGAGTGGTGACTGGATTGACGGCCACTTCTTGACATATAATGCACAGGAAAACTTCTGTTACATGCTCGATAAATTCCTAGCAACAAATCACATATTTAAAAAAAATATTCCATTGAGTTGTCCAGTTTTTCAAAGATTTGAGGCTCTAGTGTACAATAGTAAACTATTTAGTTTGCTAGAGGGAATAACATAAGTATACCTTTTTCCCCTGATTCTCACATATTTCTAAGCATTCATCCCATAGCTTGTGATTGAGGGTGTCAGCTACGATGGAAGCTTTCTCTTCTGCACTCAAGTCACTTTGTTCTTTCTTCTTAGATTTAGGACTTTTCACAAACATGTTTGGTATTTTGGGTTCTGATTTTTTAAACTTTTCTACAAATATAGAAAATTTATACCATAAATTAACATGAACATATGAATGGAATACTAATATTAAAGAGAAGTAGCATAGAAGTTCTTATAAGTGAATATAACTGCTTGTTCACACTGTTCTATTCCTCGTCTCTGACATTTTATTAGAGGCAGTATTTATATGCATAAATCATATTGTATTTTATTTTAATTTCGCTTCACACTTTAATTATATAGACCCTGAATTAAAAATAGACAATTTAAGAATAAAGTAACTCTTGAGTAAATAATATTCCAAAATTTAGAATGAGGACCTCGTCCATCCATTTTTTTTAGCTTCACGCTTTTTATCCCGCATAGCAAAGTAGACAGAAAGTACCAAAGGTATACTACCTCTATCTTAGGAAAATATTCCCCGCATATTGCGATTCATTTAAAAAAAACCAAAACCTGAGTAAATTCAAGGAAACAGATTTTTAAAAGCATTTATGTTTAACTGGTAAAACTTAAAAAAATATATATTTTAGTATAAAATAGCTTTTTTAGATAATTATCATATAATCGATGTTTTTAAATTTCTTAACATAACAGGGACAAAATCGGGAGGTACAGCAAAAAATGTTCTGAATACCAAACATTAGTCACTAGTAAATCTTCCATTACAAAACTGTAATTTTATGTCATTCGAATTATGTTTTGTTTACATCAATAAAATATTTTATGTAGTAGAAACAAACTCTTAACTCATGTACAAACTTTGAAATGAACAATGAAAACCGGGAAAGATAAGACTTTAATTGTTACGTATACATACATTGGCATTAATAAAAAGACGTTTCTTCTCCTTCACGCCTAGCAGAGAAGTCAGAGACAATCTAGTGTCAAGATACTCCATTGACTGCTTTCCACCCGAAATCGAGACATTGCATATCGATTGGCAATGCGAAACTCAATGTTGCACTTTGTTTTACCACAGCTAAGAATAATAAACATTCCTCCGAGTGGTAAATGTATTTTTATAAACTAAACTATTTTTATAAACCGAATGTATTTTTATAAACTAAACTAACATTTTTTGATTGATTATAGGCTATACTATTTCAATTGTACTAATTGTTAGAAATTAAACACACATTGCAATAGCTTTTAGAAATTTTGTGTTGCAAGATATTTGATCAATAATCTGTGTACACAAGTTCTATCTGTCTTTGTTAAATGAAATTATTTAAAAATTAGGTTTAATAAAAGTTTACTTTTATGTAAGTTACCATTTTTCTTCTCTTGGCCCGTCTTCCGTTTCTTTAGTGGCGGTGATGTTTCTGACTCTGAAGATGTTTGGTTACTTTCACGCAGAGCTCTCTTTTTATTCACTTTACTCTTACCCTTTTTTTCCTTCAGAGCTTTTTTCTCAGCTTCCGCCTCTAAATAACCATCTGGATACTGAAATTATAGACGATTTGTAGTTTTTGTATAACTAAAAAAAAATTTTTTTTTATATATGAAAATAATTACTAAAATAAAAAAAGAGATATTGGAGCCCGTAGACAATTTTAAAGGGCTACAATAATTTTAGCATTTTTTTTGTTTCTATTGTAATTACTCCGGAACCATAGATGTGAAAAAATTGGGTGTCGGACCTATAATTTGCTTTTTTTAATATTTTACATGGTTTTTGTCGCGATATAGCTGGTGATGAGCCATAAATTTCGAATCAGATTCATTATCCTTTAATTGTTGTGTATTAGTTAGTGTATATGCTATACACACACATAAATTTAGGAATACACTCTCGATTCAACAATAACAGCTTTTCTCGATAACAACATCAAATGTTGTTATTTGTTGAGTAGACACAAGCGTAAAAAATATAAATATGTAAAGATTATAAGAAATAACACATACAAAAAAGGCGAAAGAAAATAAAAACAGAAACAAGAATATAAAGCACACAAGGCACAATATATTAAGGCAGGGACATGCGCTTCGCGTAAGATTGCGTACACGACTGGGTATAACCACTGCGGTCGCAGGCAAATGGGATGATAAACTTCGCTATCGATTTTTTTTGTTCATTTTTAATTATAAATAGATATATAAAATATTTATAATTTGCTATTCAAATAGACACATATATGTAAATATATTAATAGTATAATAATTTACCACAATTGGGAATAGTTTCGCTCCGGCCTCCCACGGCGCGGGGCTGGGGTCATCCCTCCGGAGAAGATACTTCCACACTCGGTAGCCGGATAAACCCTTCTCAGGGTAATATTTTACCACTTTGTAAATGCCATCGTAGCTGAAAGTGATGAAAATATATATTTATAGGAATATATTACTGATATTATAATAAACTGAGTATATTTAAATTAAAATAATGAGTATTCTTTTTTCAAGAACTTTTAGTTCTCATTTTTAGTTTTCTTTTGTTGTAAAAATTAGTTTTAGTCAAATGTAAACTAATTTAATAGGCTATTAACAGGTCTAAGTAATCCAGCTTGTAATTAATCAAACCTGGTTATTACTAAGCTGCAACATGTGACAATTACTTTAATTAAAAAGTTTGAGGTCAAATGTATTTTTAATTTACATATAATCAAGGAAATAAGATTTGATATAAACTATTTATATATTATTATTAGAATGAAATCATTTTTGCCTAGTTTGATTATAATTAATTAAAAGATAATTTTCATTGTCAAGTATATAATTCATATTGTTTGACATAAATATGTATATAGGTATTTTTTTTAATATCTGATCTAACCTATCCTTTTCTTTTTTTAGCTTCACGTTTTTTATCCCGCGTAGCAGGGTAGATAGAAAGTACCTAGTGTCAAGACACTTCGTACTTCGCTTTCCGTCGAATCCGAGACATTTTGTCTTATTAAAACAAGGAAGTGAAAATAATTAAAATACAATCACTCCCCCGAGTAGGGATCGAACCCACAACCTATCGCATGTACAGTCAGAGGCTGTCCCTTTTTTCGCAGATCGTTTTCTTGTTTTTATAATAAAAGATGATGAACATTAAATGAATGCAAAAATACATTTTATTTTATATTTAATAAAACGTTAGTTAATTCTATATTTAACAAGGTCATCAAAAAGTGATACAACTAAAAACTCTCACATATAATTATAACTGACAGCTTATACATGGTGGATATTTTGTAATATTATTTTTATTACTATATTTAGAATAATTATTTAAATATAAGTAATGTTTCTGTACGCGAGATATTTAATAGTATAAAACTTATATTACAATAAATGCAGCAAAATTACCGTATTCCCTCCTTAGGTGCATATTTAGGGAAATGTTTTAACATTTTGTATGAGCGCACCACTCGCACTGGCTTCCCTTGTTTCCACGCGTCGCCTGCATCCGCTCCTTTTTCATTCACTTCTTTAACTGCACAGTTACGTGCCAGTGCCCTTTAAAAGAATAATTTACAAAAACATTTACAAAAACAGTAATTGAAATGATAACAAGAGAAATGGCAATTGTCAAAAAATGCACAAATAGTTAATGTGAATTGTCTGTTATTAATAAGCCTCTAGAAAACTTTAGCATACAAATGAAAAAGAGATATATATATATATATATATATATATATATATATATATATATATATATATATATATATATATATATAACGCAAATAGTAAAATTTGAACTTAGAAATCTTTACCCGCAAAGTAAGATTAAGATGAACATAGAGAACCTACTACATACTGATTTTTGTTCAATTGGTTTTTGTTTAATTACATAGAAAAATGCTTACAATAATATTTTTTTAGCCTAACCTGTTTGTCTTATAACTTATAAATAACAATTGTATGAAAACCCACTTGTTTTCTCTAGTGAGCGTCTGATCACAGGATTGTTCAGCGGTGCGCTTATTGCCAGACAAGTCTCGACCACCACTTCCTGTGTATGTAAACTCATTGCCATTGTCCACGTCGTCTTCATAACCACCTAATATAATAAAGTATTTAAATAATATTCTTCCCGTAAAATAAAACAACATTTTGAATATACGTCACGACAATACGCATGAAATTGTTTTAATTTCAAGTCCCATTAAATTAGTATTTATGTTAAAGTTCGAATTTTCCGGTCTCCCGGGGTTGAGAATTGAAAATCTATATACTATAAAAACACCTAATCCTTTTATTTAGAGGGAAAACCGCGGATACAAGTTAGTATGTGATATAAAACAAATAGTCTAACCTGATAATACAATACTATAAGCCCCTTCCACATCTCGCCCATGTATGCCAGACACAGGTGGTCTATGAACTCCTGACTCGGAGAGCTAAAACATATTATATGGAGCAATCATTGCAAGACTCAGTATAACACAAAACATGGAATTTTAATATTTATTTTATACTCATATATGTACCTGTATTCTAAATCTCCAACACATGCCCACTTCGATACCAGGGATTGGACCAAAGTGGTTAGCTGGCATAGCACAAGTCTTGGTCTTACCTGTAATATAATAATTATACTAATGTTACATGAAAAATATAGAAGTCAGTGATTTTATAAATGCAGAAGGTACTTTAATAAATATACAAATGTATACAACTAACTTAGGTAACTCTTCAGATTAATAGATAAGTAACAATCATTTCATTTCGTATTTTTATTACAAAAACAAGAAAATAATTAATATTAAGTATATGGAATTGAACCATCACACATACTGTTAGACACACACTAGCAACAGTGTTAACAATATTAAGAATTTACAAGTGTTTAAATTATATTTTGATCACTAATTCACTAAACGAATTATTAAGTTGTTGTTTCTAGAATACAGTATTGCCTATAATTTAGTCTAGATAATAGGATAGGATATCATTTAGTCTAGATTTACCTTTTGTATTGAATATTTACTAATGATAAAATATATGCTCATTTAGCATCCTACTTAATGAATATTTAAATTTTATCAATTACCAACACACGCCATGCCTCTTCCCCAATCCCTGTTACTTTTAGAAGCATTGCTCTTCTTTGTTTGTTTTGCTGCTCCCGGTGCTATGACATCATTAGTATCCCGTTTACAAGATGGACAGTACCAGTCCTCTTCAGGTAGTTCCGTTAGTGGTGGAGATAGGCACTTCATATGAAATCCATTGTTACATTCATCACATAGCACTATCTAAAAATAAATATAAGTATAAATAAAACAAATTTCAATATAAGAATTTTTGATTTTTGCAGTGATTTAAATTTCAAAATGGAACTATTTTGTGATTCACATATGATCTCAGACTACTGTACTGAATGTTTACTACCACTACTTACTATACTGAAAACACATTTTGTAATTCCTAAAATACGTAAATAATCTGTTTAATTAGTTTCATTAAAAAAATGATAAATTAATTTTCAAAATGTTTTTAAAGTTATATTTAAGTTCACTGTACTCAATTCAAATTAAAAAATGTATTGTTTTATTAGCAGAAAATTAAAAAATAACCTTCTCTGGAGATTCTTTTCCAGAACATAGATAACATCCGCATTCTTTGCATGGCGCCTCTTCATCGTCACGACATTTCAGACAGTTTAAAGGTTGTGAGCCTGTAATAATATACATCATAATAAATTCTTTTAGTTTTATTTAAAAAAAAATAACAGATGGAACATTTAAAAGTATTTTATTGTTGATGTTAAAGTTTTTAGTTTCATTCCCGTATGGGGGATAGTTCATACTTTTTCCTACAGGTTGGCCACACAAAAAAGCATTATGTTTCAGACATTGTTCCATAAAAAAAGTGAAAACGAAAATAAAATTTCATAACAAATATAAATGTATACTTTTTTTATTGAAAATTACGAATAATTACGTTTTTCAGGTACAAAATTTTCATATTCTTCTTTTCTTTCTATTGTGGAAACAGGTTTTTCTATGGTGAATATCTTGTCATGCACTCGCACTCTGGTCTCATTCTGAGGCACAGAGTCAGGTCCTAAATACAATGTGCCTATTAATTCGTAACTAGTTCTCAATTTCTTTACTTCCTCCAATTTGAAGTCATACCTGCGAAATAAATATATTGTGTCAAATAAAATTAGTGCCTTAGTGCCTATTTATGACAATATTCCATATTAGAAAGATAGGATATTTAAAAATTATAGAAGGTTAACACTTTGTGGTTATATACCATTACATATCATTATTACAATGTATTTAATAGAAAGTAATAAGCTTACCAATATCCCTTTTCTAAGGGCTCATCGGTGTTGTGATTTATCATATATGTTTCTCCAGGCTTAAGATCTTTGATATCCACTGCCTGCTTAGCTCTTGGTCTTATTTCCTTAAAATTGCAGAATAAATTTGAGTCTTCCTCACTGTAAAGTAATTATTTTAATAAGTATGTCAAGTAAAAATCGATCATTACCTATTCAATTAAAATGTAGTTTTTATAAATGATATTAATTTCTTAATTATGTTTACAATTATAATGGCAATAATTAAAGATTATACTTACTCTGCATCTAGTTGCACCTTGTATAATATATTTTCATCAGTGATCTTTACTTTTTCAGTTTTGTCTTTATTTCTTCTGCCTTTTAATTGTTTTGAAAAATATTTTGCAATTCCTTTCTTTTTTGTTTTAATATCATCATCTAAATCAGTACTTGGTGGTTCATTTTCAAGATCATTTTCGTTATCATTTACAAAGCTGGTGCTTAAATTCCCTTCTTCTTCAGCATATGTGATATTGGGATCAAGGACAATCTGTAGTATTTTAGCTTCGAACCATGCTCCATTTTCTCGGTCTTTTACATCAACTAGGTCACCAGGCAGATATAATGTGCTATCTGCATCTGAGATTTGTAAAACATAAGCAACTGCTTATGTTAGTATAAGTAAGATTTACTAACTAGTAAATCTTACTTATACTTCACCTATGTTAATATTATACATAACACTATAGGTTGTGAGCGCAATTCCACTAGGGAGAATAATTTTATTTAAAGACAAGTTGAGTTTTCCACTAAGGACAGTATGTCTTGATTTCGAGGGAAAAGCAGTTAGTAGTTTCTTGACACTAAGCTGTCTCAGATTACCTTTCTATAACATTAGAGTGACTAATATATTTTGGCCTGCCCCATACAAAATTATTTGAAGACATTGTAATGTCTTCAAATATCATACAACTTTTACCTTTATAAATCTTGTGTTCTGTTTGTTTGTCTTCTAAAACATTATTTTTAGTTGGTGTTTCTTTGTCTGATTTTTCTTCACTTTGCACTACATCTGAATGATTTTTGATCATTAATTGAATAACATCATTAAGTTTAATACTATAATCAAAGAAAGTATATCCATTTTCCAGCTGCAAAAGGTAAAAACAAATCATAAATAAATTTTACATTACAATTCAATAGAGAATAGAGAATAACTATACAATGAAATAAATAAAACATTTTTCACATCACCAAAGGGAGACTATATTTATCGCATTGCACAGGAGAGGGAAGAAATTATTGCATCAGAAGGGTAGGCTTATTATTTAATTTAGGCGAGCAAAACAAAGGTCTTACAAGGTAAATCTGTCTCTCTGTATGACAGCACTCCTCATAGACTATGAGGAGTAGGATCTATAAAATTAGGATATGAATTCATTACTAGCTACTTTATTATTTATTATATATTTTATTTTGAAATCTCTATTAATTTTCAAAATATTTTGATTTTTCTATTTTAATGATGCTGAGAGTATAATATATCAAATAGCTACTTAGTGACAAAGTAGGCAAACAGAACTTGAAAAAAAGAAACACCATTTTTAAACAGAGAACAGTTAACTTCATCTCAGACTATGTACATATATATTATACATATTAAACTAAATAAAATAATATTAAAATTTCAAATAATATCTATAAATATAATTTGAAAATACAGACTTACTCATAACTAACCCATTTGTATATCATAATGTATAAATGGTGACAACTTAGTTATAAATATTTACAAATATTGCAATAATGAATAGCCATATACAATTTCATCATAAATTGAATTGCTAATTTTTACACTTAATTTTTGATTTCGCTTAGCATATAACCTTATTTTTAATTAAGTGTAGTTTACATATAAACAAAATCTGTGTGATACTCTTATGTCTCAATAAGGATAATGAATCAGGATAATATGTCATTTAAAGTAATGATCGTAAGTAATGTTTTACTAGCAAACAAAACTGACATTGTCAAAAAGAATTTATAAATCTGATTTGCACCTTTAATAAAATTAGTACCATTAGTATTATATGTTATATTATTTTTTTAAACCCTTTATTATTATAATAACAAGGGTGCACTGTATATATTTATAATACTTTATTGTAAATTATTTTTTTGTTATATAATTTTTTATCAAAATATGTAAGGAGAATCAAAAAAATGATTTAATCAAGGTTTCTTAGATTTGAAAATAAGGTTAACAATTAACTTTACAGGATTTGAGGATCAATGGAACATTTGCTAAGAAGTTCTACACTCTCTATTAATATATCATTGCTAAAGATTTGTTAATATAAAATATAAATAAAGATTAATATAAAACAGACAATATTAAGTGTTTGTTGTTTTTAAAGCAAAATTTTAAATTGCAAATGTATTAAAAATATTAAAAAAATTAAATCTTTTGGAATCAAACTAATTTCCCAGCATAAAAATTATTCGCTAATGCAGTAAATCAAGACTACAAAAAAGCTATTTTTAATATAATTTATGAGCTCTATAATTATTATAAAAGCCTAAGATATTATGTACATCTTATGGGCGAAATCAGATAAAATAAATAGTAGGTCATTTAAGAATCACATCAAATCAAATGTTACAATCGCAATTTGTAGATTATTTTGCTAATTTGTCTTTTAATTCACAAATTAAGAAAATTAGAAAGGAAAACTTACTAATTTGCCTCCATAAAATAACCGTTGTAGCTTGGGATCTACATGAAACTTATCTTTTATTAACTTTCTAAATTGCTCGATCTTTGTAAGTTTCGATTCAACTACGACTATTGTATCTGGTTTACCAAACACACGGACACGAACATGCATTTTGATTACTACTACAATTTGAAATTAATCAAAAAATATTCATTATTTGATAAAAAATTAACTTATGGAAGTTACAGTTTAAACTCAATGAAATCTTTATAGCTTTGACATGACAATTATAATAGCGCGAAATGAGCGGCTCTATGTTTATTCAACAGTTGTAAATTTTGTCGATGGTTATATGTTGCTCTTTGATATAAAAATGTTGACAGATTCCAAATAAATAATTTAAACTAAGTGAAAGTTATATAAAAAATAATATTATTATAATGAACATTATGAATATGAACATTAGAATTTTTATATTATCATTTTTTTATTATGACAATGCCAAAATATTTCATATATTTCTATACCATAAATAACGATGATGTGGCGTTTCTTTTATTTATGATTTTTAGGCGTACCAGTAGAGCACAATTAACTTCCCTAATGTCATGTATGGAAGACGCAATGTAGATTGAACAATTATATACCTAGTAAATAACACTTAAAGTACTTGATTAATTGTTTACAAAATCATAAATCTCAATTATTAAATCGCCACCTGAAAGAGAAAAAAGTATGACAACACAAAATAGGACACAGACAAATACAATCAACAAATAAGTTACGCTAGTTTAATAATAATAAAAATGTATATATTAAAATATATTTGTTGTGACGAAAGAAAAAAATAAGTACAGTTACAAAATGATAAATAGTAAAAATGATGGCTAAAGGTATAGCTTAGCTCAAATAATGTTTGAGGCTGAATCTCAATCATTGCTGATTTTCAGTTACACCTTGTAATCTGCTCTCTAATATTTCTATTTAAAAGTGCGTACACACACCCACGTGTGTGTGTAATTCAAAAATACTAGTAAAACATTAGGAAATGTACTCAATTATAGATTTTTTTAAAAATGTGTATATGTTTTAAATATAATATAATAAATTAAATATAATAAATTAAATAAGCCAAGGCCAAAATCAAAAATAATTTTTGAGGCTTTTTTGACAGGTGTCTTTAAGTTCTCTTTAAAAATTTTATATTTTATGTATAATTTAATTTTATATATTTACATAAAAATTAAAGTACAAAATGAACTATACACAAGCATTAACAAATATTGAACTTTATGGAGATGAGGAATTTGACGGGGAAGGCCATCAGAGATGAGATGAATTAACTTAGGACAGGACACGAGGACAAGGGTAAGAAAACTTTCATCCAGGTTCTGTTACTCATATCTTCTCCTCCTGTAATTTGCAAAGTGACCCTAGTGGTCCCTAACCCTGATCACGGTCAGATGTATAGATGGACAGGCAAGCTCAAGGCGTAAAGGACAAATTATGGTAATAATTCTCCGGCCATTAGTTTTGAATATTGCGTTGAATTATGCCATAAAATTTACCTATTGACGATTTAAGAGAATTACAGTAGTTATTCTAAGACATGTATAAGTGAGAATTCGCAATAGACTCAAAATCTTGGGTCAAATTGAAGAAATATTCCAAGGTACCACTTACAATATATTCTTTTTCTCACAAGTCTACGATTACATTGCCTGTGATACCAGAATGGGTAGTCATCCAAACTTAAAAGAAAGGCAAATCTCTTTGATGGCATGAAAACAAAGCCACGCAAAATGATTTTAAATTTGGGAATTTATCACGTGGTATAGACTCAATCGCGCTAATGCATCTGTGAGGATAAGAGTGTGATCTAACTAATTTATAAAAGAGAATGGTCCCTGATCCGGATTTTAGCCAGATGTACAGGTGTGCATGAGTGTCCAAAGCGCAACGACAGACTGTTGAGATAACCCAGCGATCTGCATGTCTTAATCTATAAAATCACGGTCGTTTTGGGATCTTTGCTTGAATGAATGTCATATAAAGCGAAAATATTGTGTCACTATATTTTCGTTTTATATGACATTTAGTATATGTGTCATATATACTGAATGTCATATAATATTCTTAATACTAATATTTATTCAATATAAAGTAATATCTTATTAGAACAAATCTTTTCATAATTTTTTTCAAGGATTTTAATCATTTCAAAGAATTACCATTGAGCCAAAAGTGAGCCTCATCTGAAAAGATGATTTTTCCCTACGAGAATAGTATGGTGACGACCTAAGTTGAAAACTCATTTTCTTTAATGAAATATTATGGTATTCATGGTGACATATAACATATTATAAAGGTCGACCATCAAGATTTTTCAGTTTTAAAAATTATTTCAACGGCCTCTGAATACTTTTCCCAGTACAATTTGCATGATGTTGTATTGTAATATATAGATTATATTGTGGGTCAATTTGAAAGTAATGAGCTTCCCCTAGAAGCCCACTACTTATGCGAGTTATATTTTCCCAGTCATGTCGAAACTCGCTTAAATCTTGTTTTTCGTTGTAATGTTTGCCAAGATGGCAAAGGCTGGCAAAAAATGCTATGATGAATAATATTATAAATAGAGATATTGATTGAACTTTACAGCTGTAATATTAAATAATAATAGGTCTATCAAATTTGAACTCTACATTTTATCCAATATTTTTATCAACTGTTATGTTACTTGTACTCATCGGTTTTAAGTATCTTCCATATAATTTCAAATATTTTAATACTACTAAATGACGAATTATTTAATAATAGTAAATTAAATATATAATTGTAGAGGGCTAGTTCACTTCTTTTTGTTTTTATGTCCCTTACTGTTCTGAGTTGGGCAAATTAATTTTAATTTTTCAGAGTTTATTATTCCTTATTTGTTATATTTTAACTGAACTCTTCTTTATCAAACGTCATTTTTAGTCGTTAATGTGTACCACGCTGAACAATTTTTGCTAAGGCGGTATTATCATATCTTTGATTATTGCATTGGGTTCTTGGGGTCTCCCATGATGAGTTAATAGTTTCTACACAACAAAAATATTTTTGAAAACCTCTCAGTGCTTAGAGAGCTTAGCGTGTACATACAAACAGCCACAAAAAATGTAATAATCATTGGGTTGTACTTTTTTGATGTTTTATCTTTAACCTCAACCAATTTTTAGAAAATTTTGTAAATATCTATAATAAAATTTTTAAATGCTTTAGTATAGTATAGATCCCAATGAACACGTAACTTCAATTTGACATCTTATAAAGAGCATACAGAGATCATAATTTATTTACGTAAGAATGACGTAATGATGGCTCAATTTATGACTTTAATATGATGTCATATTGAGTTAAATCAATTTTATATCATGCTGACATTAAACGTGACAATGAAATTATTTTATTTTTTTGACTTAAATTTTACGTGAAATTGACATAATATTTTAATCACATTGTCACGTGACATTAAAGTCACAATTTTATGTAATATGTAGGTTATACGTAAATCATTCAATTGTAAGAATAATGAGTTATGAAATGCCACAGATGTCACTGATGTAAAATCAAAGGTAGCAAATACATAAATTTATCTACCAAAATTTCATGATTACCCTTCATAGTGAAGTTTCACAAAAAATTATAATAAACGAAATTCGTGCATAAGATAATTGCTTGGCAGTCAAGATCTTACCAGTTATAACTGGAATAGCAGATCAGCTGATCGTAATTCTTATATAAGTTCCGATACCAGCAGAAAGTGGACGATGCAACGATTTATACAGTGATTCCCAATAGGGGTGATAGGATTTTGATAGCTCACAGCCGCCATCTTGGTTGCTTAACATTTGAGATTTGTGTTGTTTTGTGTTCAGTAATGTTTGCCATCATCAACAAGTTTACGTTACCTCAACGTTTGGAAATTGTCCAAATTCGAGAAGTATTGTCTCAACTCAAAGAGCATTTCGTACTAAATATGGTCGTCATGGTACACCGTCTGAGCTCGCTATACGTTGCATAATCCAAAAACTGGAAAATTCTTTGCACGATAGTAGACCACCAACACGACAACAGACAGGCCGTAGTGAAGAAAATATTGCCGCTGTATCAGCCAGTGTTGAAGAAAATCAAAATGTTTCCGTTCCACGACGTCCACAAGAATTGGGCTTATCCAGAATGACAACCTGGCGAATTTTACGTATGGATCTTGGCCTACATCCATACAAGATTGTATTGGCACAAGAACTCAAGCCAGCAGACCATCGATTACGTCGTGAATTTGCTGATTGGGCGCTTGAAATGATGAAAACGGACACCGAATTTCGTAGGAAAATCATCTTTTCAGATGAGGCTCACTTTTGGCTCAATGGTTATGTGAACAAACAGTGTGGTGCGGATTATGGTACTTTTTCAAAAAGACGAAAGCCGTACTGTTACTATCAATGGCGATCGTTATCGTGACATGTTGAACGATTTTTTTTCCTGAAGTGTATGAAATCAGATGCGGTCGACATTTATTTTCAACAAGATGGTGCAACATGCCACACTGCGACCGTCACAATGGATTTATTGCGTGATAAGTTTGGTGAGTCGGTTATTTCTCGCAATGGACCTCACAATTGGCCACCAAGATCATGCGATTTAACACCCTTGGACTATTTTTTGTGGGGGTATGTTAAATATCAAGTGTATGCCAATAAACCAGCTATGATTCAAGACCTTGAACGCAACATTCGAGCGACTATAGCGGCCATACCAGCCGAAATGCTGCACCGAGTCATCGAAAATTGGACCGATCGTATTCACCAGTGCAAAAAAAGTCGTGGCGGTCATTTGCACAATATTTTTTTTAAATCATATATAGCATAAAAATTCCTATGAAATAAAGCTATTGAGCACGAAATTCGAACATAAATTACATGTTTTATTTCAATTCCATAACATATCGTTCTTATTGGGAACCCCATATATCACATTCTCTTGTTAATCATGATTTTAAATAAAAAAAATAATTATTAAGTAGTTTTTATCTTAAATAAAATAAAAAATTAACTTTGAAAAACCAGTCTTAGATTTTTTTATTTTTTAAAAATAACATCACAAATATGTATATGAAAAATTCGTCGTGAAAAAAGACCGTTGGTTGTATATTGGAAATGCTGTCGGCGGCATATATTGGTGTCACAAACCAATAAAATGTGATGTTAATCATTACGAATCTATTATACTTACTATTGATAAAGAATTACCTATCAAGTAATCTTATGACAAGGTACGCTGTCCTCGCTGATATACAGCAAACTTCTATGATATTGTTCTTGAGTCATGTAGGGATCATAAAGCCAAGACCGTCTTGGGATGGTTGGTGGTGTTCCCTGAAGTAGAGTAATTGACAGTCATCTGGTGTTATCGTCTTCACCCCCTGTCTTTGGATTTGTGATAACTCTACTATCTTTTAGTTTATATGTTTCAGCTCTACTTACAGGTCTGCTAGGTAAGCCGTAGGGAGCTTAGGATTTTTAGCAATCTCTTCGCACCCTTACTATGGCTGGTACCGTGACCAGGAATAGAGGAACTACTGTAAACTGGAGGCCATACATTTGGGTCGTGACTCATGAGCGGAAATTGCTTTAGTCACCACATATCAACGCCAGCTTTTTACATGCAACCTAAGCGTTTCTTCTTTTTTGGAATTAATACAAAATATAGTGCCTGAAATGCACTTTATCTTCTGACATGTTTTTCACTATGAATATCAAATAAAGTAATACATGTAAATGATAAATAATACAAAAGCACTCTTTTTATATTGCCAGCATACAATCGGTAAAAAAATATAGGTGAAAATATGCCAGCTGCCTAGCTACTGGCTACATTAAAAGGACTTGAATAAAATTGACATTGGTTTAAGGAAAGAGGACCTGAAATGTAGAATTAAATAAAAAAGAATTTCTAAAATTGTTTAAATGTAAAATCAATCTCTTGAACTTTATTAAATTATAATGTACTAGGTACTTAAAACAAATTATTTGAAATGATTTTTTTGCTACATTAATAATTTCATATTATAAGTAGCTTATCTAAACGGTATCTCATTTTTATTTATTCAAACTATTGGTACATGTAGCATAATGTCCCTAATTTATTAATTACCTTATACATATTATAAGCATATATTCGAGTCTGATAACAACGCTATATTTTCTTAGCACGAATCTTATGTCTTTACCAGAAAAAGAACAGAAAAAGTTTAAAAGACCCATCTATAATAATCAGAATAAACTGCGATACTAGCGTTTCGTGTTAAGCCCTCAGTGTATTCACGTATAAGAATGTAGATGGTGTCGGTATTATTTTCCAAACTTAATTTGAAAATGATATTTTTTTTAAATGTTAATTCCATAAATTATAAATCATCATCATTACTTCAGGCAAACGACGCTAACGCTCACCGGACCATTTGAACATAGGCCTCTCTCAGGTTTTCGACGGTTGTGCTTGCAATAAACGATTAATTAAACAATTAATTCTTATTTCCTTACCGCCATTAATAAATTAAAATTAATATTATTTATTCATTAAATATAACCGCAAAAGGTCGGTATAATACATATACAGAATAAGCTTGTAAAAATGTATCAATTCATGAATAATAATATTTTGATTAGTAAATTATTTATTTCAATGTGTTTTCATTCAAATATATTTTGACATATTTGAAATGACCGTTTTTCTACAATTGCACAATTATACCACTACGATATGAATATTTGTTATTTATCTACCGATGGAACTTAGTGGCATATCCTTTCAAAAAGTTACAAAATCATATATTTAATATATACAATGCGGGGGACTCGCAAATCGCGCCAAACAATTTTTTTCAAGAAATGCCAACGCACTGAATGCCTTTGACAGTCTTTCCCTTGCCATTGAACCTTCAATTTATTGATTATATTCAATAAACAACAACATTCGGCTGTTAAAACCAAATTATATGTAGTTAAATCAAAATGTTAAAAAAACTATTTTATATAAACTTGCATTACATGTTTTACACCTCTGTAAGAAAATGGAAAATTTTTTAATCGTAAATAAGTTATCATTAACTTGCATATTAGGCTAAAACTAAACCAAATACGACTTAAAGTAAAGTAAATAAAATATACTTACAATATCTGAAATATCAACTAGTGATTAGAATTAACTTTGGGTAAAATATGAATCAACTAATGTATGACATTATAGTATACCATGACAAAAAATAAAAAATCTTTTATTTATTAGGTAAGAAGTTTTATATGGTTTTATTATAATAAATAAAGTGATTGCTACCAGATTTCAAAGAATCTAGTGTATATTTTAATCAAACCGTACGTTTGTATCTACATATGTGAGTAGAGGTTATAACTTAATTGAAATATCTCTGAACGAGCTAAGGTCTATCTCATTAGTATTATAAACTTGTTTGATTTATATGTAATTGATTCACGCAATAAGAAGGAGTACGACTGAGATTTTTAATGCTGAAGAACTTGTATATGGCATCCCTCGACATCAGTGCATCCAACTTGCATAATCAAAGTGCACACATTGGATCAATACTCGTTCACTGTATCTAAAATCAGTGTTTTTGCTAAAATTTAGATGAATTATTAAAATAAAAACAATAACAAAACAAGAAACTTTGTGTTCATAAAATCAGATAAAATATTGGAATTACCTTTCTAATAATCAGTTAGTCACGAGAATCTTCAGAGCATTACTTTAAACATTTACAATGATATACCGTCGCTTAAAGTATTTTTTTATAAGCATATACAGGATTATCACAAATTTTATTTTTAGAACACTAATTTTGCTGGCTCTGATGAAACGTAGATTGGATTTATATCTCATGCATCGTAGAATCAACCAGAATTTAAATAAGACAAGAGCCCGTCCGGCGCAGCGCGCACAAGAGGAAAATCAACGATTTGAAAATATAAGAAATCGGTTTAACAAGAACGACCCGAATTCACGGTACGCGAGGAATATGTATTTCAATGATATTCATAATATACCCAAAAATAGAAAAACAAATTTAGAAAAACGTAATTAAACTTTTTTGGTAAAGAGAGAAATAGTTCTATTTAATTCTTTACTGTAATCTAAATATCACGTGACTAGTCCATTGTGTATTAGTACCTAGAGATAGTCTCTCAAATAAGAGACATGTTAAGGAATAACTTTAAGATATTGATTGTATCCTATTTTCTATTCCGTAATGAAATACTTATAGCCCTAATATTTTGAAGTATTTACAAGATATTTATTTAAGCTCAAATGTTTATGAACTTGTATTTTACAAAACTTGTTTATATTTCTAAAGTTTTATAATACATATGCCACAGTGCAAATTTGGCATTGTACGTTTTTGATATTTTACGTGTTTGACTGTATCGATAGATCATTGTGTATTTATGTATAATATTAATAGTAAATTAATGTTGCTTTAAATTTACTTAATAAGTGAAAGAATTATGTTGTTTATCTATCGTACAGTTGGACTATTACAGCTTCATAAAATGATGTATCTATTGTGTGTTTCTGTACTCCTTTTGTATAAATAAATGTGCAAAATTTTTAATGGAATAAAATAGTATTACTTATATTAAATTCGGTTTTATTTTTACCAGTGCAAATTTGTCATTGTATGTTTTAGATATTGTAGGTTTTCGACTTTATATCTACATTAATGTATTTATTTATAATATTAGTACAAAATTAATGTTACTTTTGATTTACTTAATATGTTAAGGTACTGTATTGATTGAAGATGAAATTAAAACTACTGATTGATTGATTATTACTGTATTGATTGATTATTACTGTATTGATTGAAGATGAAAGTAAAGTTTTACTCTTGTTTTATTATGTATTTCTATATTGATGGATTAAAGTATTATTATACCAAGGTTGGTTTTATTTTTGTTTATCTCTATTTAAGTATATACTCGATATGCGATTCTGACGGTCGATAGGTACGGTACAGTTTATTATTATGATCATGTTATTTATTTACTAAAATTGAATATATTTTATGTAAATATTAATACAGAAAATATTTAAACTGATATTGAGTTAAACATATAAAATAATTTCCTTCGAATAGTTAGCCATGTTATTCCGATTATTGATTTTGTCTAGGCGGTTACCTCCATTACACATAAATCAATAACAAGAACGTTTAATTTTACGCGTTAGTTTTACCTGTTTAGTTGATATTTATTATTTTGTTTGCGTTGATGATTGATATTTATTATTTAATATTTAATGATTATACTATATCACTTGAATGTTAGGATACGAAAAAACGTATTTTAAATAATTTGTACGAAAAAAATGTAATGAGTATAATATTTTTTGATATAGAACAATATTTAACAATTAATAAAAATATGTAATAAGTATAATATTTTTTGATATAGAACAATATTTAACAATTAATTACAATCTTGATAAATGAATTTGTTTTTAATCTTTATGGTATAATGATATAGTAAAACACTAATGGATTTTTTTATTCCGCATAGCAGGGTAGACAGAAAGTACCTAGTGTTCTAGACGCTCTGAACTTCGCTTTCCACCGAATTCAAGACATTGCGTGCTGAGCGGTGGAATTCAACGCCGCACTTTGTCTTACGAATAAAATATAATCAATCTCCCGTGTGGGGATCGAACCCACAAACGGCCATTACAGTCAGACGCTGTCCACTGCGCGACGACCGGACCAATGATTTTTTACTTTTTTTAAATATTATAGATATTATAATATCATATAAGAAATTGTGTCGCTAAAATGAATAAATTATCCATGCAAATAAATAAAATCCTGTTTCTGTCTGTAATATTCAAATACACTTTGTACTAAATGAAAATATATTAGGCAAATAAAGAGGTACTTTTGATTTATTTTTCAAAACTATTGGCTCAAATAAGTTGTCATTTAATTATATTAAATTCTAAAATAATAATATTAAATATTAAAATGACCTTTAAGCTAACAGACGCTCAAATTTTATTTATTTGTGTATAGACGAATTTATAAAATATGAAATCATTTCTCAAAGCACGCAAATCCAGGCTCACATACATTTCATCTTACCTTTATTTAATTAATCTTAAATTTTAAAAGTGAATCGACAAATATAAATGTGCGAAACATAAAGAGTATCACTGAAAGATTTGAAGTTACTTTTTATGTATTAAATATTAATTTCAAAGACTATTAAGGTAATGACTATAAGTTATTTAATTATTGCTTCATATTGATAACATTTAACTTTGATAATAAAGTGATTTAAATTTACCCTTAAAATATATTAAAAAATGTGAAGATATATAATAAATCTTAATAAATAGATCATTATAGATCAATATTTTAATATAGTAATTAATTATCTTGTATGTAACTATTTGCTCTAACAAAGGTAAAAATTAGATTTCTAAAAATAGTAAAATTAGAAATATTTCTAAATATAAATACGGCAAACAAATATTCAAGACAGATTTAAACCCGAAATTGCTAAATGAAATTTCATGTTCCTAAACGAAATTTCACGTTAATTATTTTAAAAACGTTTGACTGTGCCATTGTGGCTTTGGTGGGAACATTTTGCTAGACACTCTTAAAGTGTAATAAATTAGAACACCTTTAGCGTTTTTTGTTATTGTGAAATTTTGTGATGCACAATGACCCTTAACATTTATATATTTAAATAAAAATTCTAGAACACTACTTACCGTCATATGCGTATACCTCATGACATAGGGTTAGATGTACGCTAGCAAAATATAAATTCAATGTGCAAGATAAAAAATACTTTCGCTTTGAGTAATAAAACAAATTAAAATTTCATATACCATATACTTTAATTGGATTACACATTTCTAAAAAAAATTAAATAATGCTGTTATTAATATGTCTAGCTAACATTATAATATCTTAAAGTAGAGATGTAATATTTTAAGTGTAGAAAATTACAATCCAAAAAATATAGAGATTTACATAATATATATTCGGTTTGCAATCCTATTTAAAGTACCAAAAAATGTAAAATATATAAACATATGCAAATACAATTAAACAGTAGGCCAAAAATTAATACTATAATGCAAATATATTCAAATAGTATGGCCTGAATTTCATAAAAATAAATAAAATTTTATTCTGCCTCGCAGTTATTCGAGATTTTAAAGTTACATATCGCTAGATGCCTTTATGATAAATATATCATAAGTCAGTACAGTTTATATAAGTAGTATATGAAAAATCCCATAAAAAGATATTAATTTTACATCTATTTTATATATTATATTAATAGGTATATAATCATTATAAATAGGAATAAGATAAAAGTATTTCTGATGATTTTTATTTCTTCGCTCTGGTAAGGCGAAGCGTAGCATTGAGTTCACCACGCAACACTCAATGATCAGAAAACAGACGAGGAGTCTATTGACACAAGATAATCTCTGGCGGTTCTACTATGCTTGATAAAGCGTGAAGCTTAAAAAAGACATGAAGCTTAATTGGTTGTCCTGAAGCCTTCGTTCCTGTTATTTATATTGCATTTTCTTAAAGTTCATAAGTCTTCTGGTGATAGTTTTTAATCCTTACGCTTTTCTTATGTTTAGATACGTACTATCAAAATTCTGAGTGATATAGTGAAGCGAATAAAAAATGAAATATAAAGAAGTGAAATTCGTTAGTAGTAACTAGTTCACTACTTATTGCATTTTCACAATGCTCGTATTCTCATAATGTCTATTCCTTCAGTTTTTGGCAATCTCTCTGTTATTTGTTGTATGTTGCCATAATGTCTCCTAGATAGTTACTTAATATATATACATATATTCATGTGCATAAGGATTAATTAGAATATTTTATAGGTTTTATATGGGATAAAATTTAATTGGCAGTTCCGAAGTGTACGTTCATATTATTTATTACTTCCTGCATTTCCTCAATGCTCAAATTTTCGTGGCGTTTTTGCCGCTCAGGTTTCGCGAGCCAATCTCTTATTTTTTGCATTTTCTCCATATCTTCTGGTGATATCTCCCACTTCTTTTGCATTTCAACTAGCTTTTGGTTGATTCTTTTAGATCTTTGTATATTTGTGTACATGTGAAACATAAAAGCTACCGCTATAATTATTCTAACTGCGACAGACGAGATTATGCTCCACCATATCATAAAAATATAATTTGCAATTTCAGAAAGCATCTTTAAGGGTTTCTCAACGACTTTCAAGTACTCTTTACTCACTGCTACACTTATTTAAATAAATTAATTATTAATCTTTTTATTTTCACTTCGTAAAATTTTGTATTTTACGAACTGCAAACTGGACTATAGCAAAACGCAGCACTTTTTGCGATGTGAATGCACTTTTAAGTAATGGACGCTCCACAGAGGGCGACACCTTTACATCTGCAATACGATCGATAATCGCAGTAAAGGGGTGTGGGTTTATGCTGGGGGGTAACGAAACACTGCATAGGCCGAACTTCGCCATACAAACATACATAAATATGTGTGAAATATAATATTCATATCAATGGTCATAATATTCTTATATCATTTATCTATTCGTTGAACATAGTTCATTCCATTTTGTAACTAAGTTAATTATATTTTATAGCGCGTAGTGTAGTTTTAGTTTATTTAATTGTTTAGCAATAATTACTGATATTTCCTAACAATTGTACTCAATATTTTTTTTTTGCTTCATACTTTTTTATCCCGCAAAGCAGGGTAGAAAGAAAGTGCCTAGCGTCAAGACACTCTGAACTTCGTTTCGATTTATAATGTTACTTAATTTCCTTTATTTGCAATTATATTACGGTATCCCATACACATATGATGTGAGTTCTACTACTAAATCCGCAACTATAAGGTGTATATCAAGTTTACGCTAAAATTTTATTTTAAAGATAGTAAGTGGTGGGTGTTGTTGAAGAGTTTTCGACTTGTCGAGGATTTCGATTTAGGCAAATTTTAATTGAACATACGGAAATGGAGGTTCTTGCTTATAAATTTAAAATTCTAATAATATAAATAAAGTCATGTATTTGTGTATTATAAATAAACATTATTTCAAAACAAAAGGACATTTTCTATATATATATATATATATATATATATATATATATATATATATATATATATAAAATATAGTGGTAATTTTAACACCAAAAAATATAACTAATTAAAATTCAAAGGAGGCCTCTTTTTAAACAATACGCACGTTACGCACCGTGCATTTTTCGCCACCGCAACGTTAAATTCCATCGCTTTGCAACAATACCTTAGGAAGTTAAAATTTTGTGTGAAATCATATATATATATATATATATATATAAATATTTATATATATATATATATATATATATATATATATATATATATATATATATATATATATATATATATATATATATATGATGTGTATAAATTAATTAACAATTCGCTTTAAGAAGTTCGATGTAAACAATTTAACAAAAATTCGCTTATGTTAATCGGATAGGCTGGATTTAGGAGACTTCAGAAAAGGGTAATGAAACTTATTCAATTTTGACTTTATTTAATACATTAAACACCGCTACTACTATGCCCCCAGTAGTTAAAGTATGTACCTGTGTGTATATATCACATTTATAATAGAGATTATTAGTAAACAATTAATATATAGCAAACACATAAAATTACGTGTTATTACATACATTTTTTTCGATATTGTATTTAAAATAATTACAGTTCAATAATTCAAGACAGTCTAATAAACACTTAAGATACTTTTTAGTTTATTGGAAAACCGCTGAATAACTTTGTTACAAGCATTTTTCATATAGGTTAACTATAGCTTTTTTTTATTCCTTTTTAAATAAGTACTCTATTCCTAATTACATTAATGACAGTTTGTAAGTAATTAGAAAAAAAATTATGTTTTTTTCGGTGAGTTGACATGTTTAAGAAAATCTTGCATCTCCTGAAAGCTCACATAATTACTTCCTTGCTTTTCTGTATTTAATAACCACTCTTGTAACTTCTCCACTTTTTTAACATCCTCAGGCGAAATTTCCCATTTCTTTTGCGTCTCAACGATTTTCTGGTTAATTCTTCGATATTTTAAGAACGAAATAAATTTTTCGAATATCAATCCAATTAATATAATTGTTCTAAAGACAACGGATGATACGAAATACCACCATGTTAGAATCAAATAGTTCACCACCTCATATATCATTTTGGATCTTTGAACAGGTTCAATCTCTTTTTGTTTCTAAATAATTAATAAAGATATTATTAATATGATTATTCCACTAAATTATTTTCACACTTTCTTGGTAACGATATGTCCGCTGCACTTCTTTCAATCAGTTTTGCAGAGGGCGGCACCATCAATATCTGCAATAATATCGATTGTCGGTGTCCTAAAGTGTGCTCTGATTGGGTGAGATTATTTTCGGCAAAAATATGACTTTACATGGCTGACATTTATTCTCTCTCTCTCTCTCGCTCACTCTCTCTCTCTATTAGTCTTATGCAAATAAATTATTTAAATTATGAAATTTAAACAAAATATGTGTTATTCATTTCGGTTTGTTTCATAAACAAGAATATTCAGTTAACAGCTATCCGATATTGATCTGCGCGTAGGAACTGCGTCAAAGTTTACTTCAGATTCGTGTCCTGAAATATGCTCGATAGCCATTAACACCCGGGCGGTCATAATTGTCGGAAGCAATTTTTTTGCAAAATATACAATTACTTGTGAAAAGTGAATTGGATTATCCCAAAAGCAGGTAATATTTACACTATTAATCTATGAAATTGAATATGTAAAAGATTAATTTAATTTTTCGAAAAAGTTTTTCTTACTAATACTTAATGTTTTATAAAAATTGTGTATTCAATAGGTTTTCTCTTTTACAGTAATATACACGAAGTCCCATTATCTCATCTTTAATTTGCCATACGAATCACTTTTTTTCTACCACCATGTCTAAACCAGATAAGGTAAAGATATTTTATGTTATTGATATTTAATTTGTATATTAAATTTATTCAATAATTTGAAACTTTTTATATATAATAATTTGAAAATTTTACACTGGGAGTCGTGTGCAACCATTTTATTTCATGCTTCTAATTTTAAATCATGAAATCAAAATGGAAGATACATGTTCAATGCGCATGCACCCGTCCATATTGTTTCATGTTTCAAAGGTCGATGTGCAATCAATAAGTATCGCTTTATGTTTAATATGCCCAAACTTAAAATTCTATGAAAGATAGTAATACTACGCAAGAGTAAAATGATGAACCAGGTATGCGTTTATTATCTAATGTAAAATATTAAATCAAAGACAAACAAAAACAGTAAATATGAAACATATGAAAATGACTGAAAATGTACATGAAAAATAAAATAATTTAGTATTTTCTGTCAAAAAGAATAAAACTAAATCTAAAACTAAATATTATAAAATATATAGTACTTATATTAAAAAGATCTGTGATTTTCATGATTTTATATATTTCAATAGGAACTATTTTAAACGGATTAATCGCGTATATTTTGGTATTCAAAAATAGATTTTCCATACATTGAAAACCAGACCTAAACCTGTTTTATTTAAAATGTACTTACATATTTATAATATATTTTAAAATTTTGCTATAATATATTTTTACGCATGCGCAACTTATTTTGTCGAACCCGATCCGCCATCTTAGTTTAAAAGTATTTTCCCTTCTCTTTATTAACTTTATTTTATAAATAATAACAGCAAAAGCATCAGCTTAATTGACAAAGAATAAATTCATACTAATTTTTGAAATAATTATATAATGATCTCGAAAAGTTTTAAGACTAAGCTATTTATTTCGCCATTTTGTGGGTTGTACACTTACATCGATACGTATATGTTTAAAGCGCACGCACGCGGCCATTTTGTTTCATATTTCGAATATCGTATACAAGCAAAAAATGTAGCTATATTTTTAATATAAGCGAAGTTTAAAGTTTAAATCAGACAGAAATACTACTCAGAAATAGAATTATGAGCGAGATTTGAATTTATTAATATCTAATGTAAAATATTATAACAAAGAATCCATTTGAAAGTATAATAATATCTGAAAAGTTACATAAGGAACAAAATATTACTGTGTTTCCTATCAAAATACTAATAATAAACCAATGTTATAAAATATATAAAACTTATATTATATTTATAATAATATGTTAGAATATTGCTTTAACATATTTCTAAGCATGCGCAACTCAGTTTGTCGACCCCAATAGGCCGTCCATCATTTTATTTTCTATCTTTGTTTGTTTTTTTTAATAATAACAGCTAAAGCTATTATTCAACAAATTAATAATTGTTATTTAATATAATCTTGAAAAGCTTAAAGACTGGCCATTTAGTCCGCCATTCTGTATAGTTTTGCACTTACGTTAATAACTAAACTCAAATATGAAAGACATTAATGGAAAAAATACTTTAATTTCTGTACAAATGTATCTATTAGATTAAATTTGAACACATATATATTTTTTAGATTGACAAGATTTTTGAAATGTTAATCCGGCGTACAATGAGAAAAGGAGGAACCAAGAAAAGAATGTATGACGAATTTTCCTTATTTTATGATTTTTATTTGATTTTTAAGAACTACCCAGGACAAGAATTTTAATCAGGTTAATTTATTGCTATATTATAATGTATATGTTGTTTTTCAGAAACCCAAAGAAACAATATGTAAACGCGTACTTCGAAATATGCTTCCATGAGTATATCCTCAAGTGCTTCAATTTGGAAGAAAAATTGGGGTACGTTTTTATAAATATAGTTCAGATGTACTTTTTTATTATAACAATGTTCCTAACCTGTTTAATTGACATAATACAAACGATTTACAGTTCCATAATGCAATTCCATCCTGAATATGCATCAGACAACAAAGAGAATACATCAATCAAAAAGGAGTACATGTTTAAATACGATTATTTTCAGAGCCTACGCTTACCTGAGGCCATAGAATTGGTTAATATTGTAAGGGAAGCTTTAGGTAAATCCCTTGTAAGTATTTAAATTTTAGGTTCCTCCATATTTGTGACTTGCTTTAGATTTCACCATATTTGTAACTATTTCTCTACTTTTATTAAGTATCGTTTATAACTTTAATGAATTGCTTTCGTTTATGTAATTATAATTTAAATTATCAATGTTGCATTACTATTTCGAGTATTACATTTTTTCATTTGTATTATTTATCTTTTAAAGTATAAAATAGGTTAATCATATTTTCTTGAAAATCATTTAAATCACGTGCCATATATTCCGTATAAATTCGATAAAAAAAATAGGTTCCTTCAACAATTATAATTTTTTTTTCTAAAGTATAATTTTACAAATTTGGTTTTGTAAATTTATGAGTTCGTCGATATTCAGTTAAAATGTTGACTACAAAATCGTTTTCGGCATACAGAGATATTTATTTCATAATTAATCTAATTATACTTTTCACTCCATCAATAAATTTCAAAATTGACTATTTTCTATTAAAATAATCAATTGATTATTTATTTTACAATCATTTTATTCACTTTCACTCCATAAAGGTATTTTTTATTTTTTGAAAATAACATTTTCAGTTAGAAGTGACTATATGTACTTCAATTTACTCATGTTTAAGATTGTAAGTGTTTAAATTAGAGAAAACATCAGCATGTAATTTAGTTCTAATAACTAATCTTAAGTAAAATAAGGCCCTACAAGATTATAAAAAGTATAGGTAAATCAGAAATTAGAATTAAGATGTTAATTAAAGTTACTATATACTCTTATTTCAATATTTGACGGTTTATTATATATGATACTTTGGCCTGTTACAATGCTCTATCGACACATGAAACTTTTTTTAATTATTTTTCTAGCAATAGTATAAAATCAGAAAGTTATCGTTTAAGAAATATTCCTTTACTTCACATTACCATCTTTTAGTTTTCAAGGAACAATTTAAAGCGTTCAGTAATTGGAAAATATTGAAATTATAAATATAATTGTAAAATCATGAAAAAAATAAATAAAGTTTTGAGTTTATTAAGATAAAAGGGCTCGTTTCATAACAAATAAGTAATCTAAGATAAAGTTAAAATAATTCGGTCTGTCAAGTTACTTGCTTCTTCATTAACTATGTTATATGTTCTAGTTCGTAAAATATAGGTAACGCTCAAATTACACTTTTCTTTAAAAGACTAAATCCTTACTAGCCCTACATAGCTAGCAGGAATAAGTCAGCTTTTATTAGATTGTAAGGAGATGCATATTAATAGTTAGTCAGAGAAAGTTCTGAAACAAGCCCTTAATTGAGTTCCATTATCACTTAGCCTAAAAAATGGACGATATTAAAATAAGAAGAAAGTTATCCCTCGTCAAGTAAGGCGGGTGTACTGACTAATCACACATTAAATTTAAGCACATATATTAAATTATTATAACGAAGTGATGGCAACACAATCAAAATGACCACTGTACATACGTAGCTTAGATGTAAGAATACGCTGGCCTACGGCCTCAAGCGTTCGGAAATATAATAATAATAATATATTTTAGCTAGTACAGAGTAAAGTTAGCTTGTAGTCCACAGGAGACTCGCAACTTTTCTCTAGTACATGTAGTTATTTATCTAAGAAGTTTTTATCATTTTTCTACTTTTCTTTTATGATTCATATCATATCATGTATGTATTTTATAATTAAACAATTTATTTAAGCATTAACATCATTGTATTAAATAATTTAACATTCATTGTTTAGATGTATATTACATACGAGTATACACAAAACAGTACGTATAACAAAAACCGACATATTACTGATCAATTTTTTTTAATATGTATAAATATTATGAAATTAAAAAACATGTATATCTAGAATTTACCTAGTGTTTATAAGTAAAAAATATTTAACCAAAAGCTATGTCCTTTATTCAAAGACATTTGTTTTCGAAAATTCAGGGTAATTCAGAGATGGACTTTTTTACATCCTTGTATTTCGAATTAAAAATATATATTTTATATTGTAATTTATTTACTTCTTCGGTAAGTCTCCCACCTTAAAACTTTCTCTAAGATAGATAAGATAAGTAACTTCGATTTTAACTTTGTCTATATTAAGTATATATGTTAGATTCTATTAATGTATAACATTATGTGAATATACAATTCGCTTTAAAATTGCTTTGAATAGCGTCTTTATTATCTACAAAGTAGCATATGCCACTATATTGGGCATAATATTTTCGGAAAAATTATCTAGTAATCTTTTACTATATATTTACATCTATATCGAGTTACAAAATTAAGTATTATATTGCTAAGCACACTTCAACCCATTTATTATAACATAGTTATTCATAACATTCTTAAATTTTAATATTAGAATATTTTTTTAATATATTGGAATAAACGTGTTCACGTGCGTTGCGTATTTACAATCTGTACTCTATCAACTTTCTTTTGATAGATACTATGTGACATACTTAAATATTTAAACATATATTGAGTACTAACAACTTAATACCTTTTCAGATAGTTGTCATTGTGATAGACAATTAATACTAATGACACCTCTATACACAATTTTTGTATAAAATGTCAGTCGCGTAAGTCTAAAACCCATTTGAACTATATAGATGATCCGATTTATAATTTTGTTTTTGCAGTTAGGTACTCTTTATGGTACACTTATTAGTAAGCTTATATTTTCTATGAATGTATTATGTTATGTTAAATAAATGTTTTTATATAAAATGTTCTTTTATTTCCAATTTCCAACGAACAAACCATGTAGACGTGTATATAATTTATAATAAACAGATTTAGATTATAATGTATAAAAGAAAACGCACGAGCTCTGCTTATCATTTTGTCGACTATCTTGTTTCACTAAATTATACCTATCACCTAAACTTTACGTTAGCTATTACTAAATGAATAAATGTTATAGCCATCGTAGTTTTAGAACAGATAAGTTAAGTATATTAAAATAATAATGCAACCTACTATTCGAAAGTCTATGAGTACAAGACCCTATGGCTTAAGTTTCGAACTTATGTATATAGGCATCGTACAAAGTAAGGCAAACCATACTTAAAAAGGAGGGTAGGCGTTTTCTAATTATATTATTATCCGAATAACTTTCTTTAAAATATAACTATTAAGATATAATTAACATCACCTTAGTTACTAATCTTTAAGGCCTATCTTACCTATTTATAAATAAGTTACGTTAACAGATCGGCCTTCCTGCTAAACGTTTCATGCGAATATCTTACATTTTTTACAGAAATCTGTTAGACTTTTCATTTAAAAATGATTTACAATTTTTTTATACAGATGCCGTTTTATAGTTTATTATTTTTTATTATATTATATTGTTTATTGCAGATTCCTAAGACGATTAGAAGACCTCAAAAATAACTTATATCAAGTTAAATGATATATCAGATTTTCATTTGAATAAATTAATATTTTATAGTTTTTTATTTGATTTATTGCCGGCCCCTATTAACCTGTTATTTACTGAACACAGATTTTCATTTCAAAATGACCAGATTTTTATATTTACACACAATATTAAGTTGTATTTATATAGTTTAGTTATAAATAATATATAAGAAATTAGAACGGTCCCAATTATCTAAACTATTAATTTACAGTCATTACCTTTTACTCATTCTTTGTGAATACTGCATTGCGCAGCATATTTCACTTTCAAGATGTAGTGATCACTGCATTAAGAAGTATATTTCACTTTAATAAAATCACTAATTTACTTAGGATGTTAGATTTTATAGTTTTTACATTACTTTACGGTCTATTGATATTGATGTACTGATTATTTCTTGTATAGTCGCGAAAATTACAGTATTGCGTAATGAACAGTAACTATAACGGAAGTTGACAGTGCCCTGTTTTACGGGGAATCTTAAGTGCTAAATATTTTATAATTCTTATACGGCTTAGCCATTAAATATGTATTTAATGTATATCATGCTATAATTTAAAAGTTATTAAAGTCATTTTTCGGAAATGTGTCTAAAATTAAAACTACAATGGCTTTCTGCAAGAAAAATTTTTACAATCTTTGCGTAATTTTTTCACATTGTTTTATTAGTCTATTGTATTCTAGTCGATACGGTAAGCTGAGATGAAAAGAAAGTTACACTTTTTTTGAATTTTCTTTCAATAACGCACAACACACCACTCAAGAATCACTGTAGTCCAAATATAGTATACATTTGGATTACAGTGATCCTTATAAAGCCACTGGCAGGGCACTGCATGTACTACTTCTACTTTTTAGTTTACTTCTACTTTTTAAAATCGGTCGGAAAAAATATCATGGCTCTCACGGCTCGATATTCATACTGTCCATGATTCTAAATCTCTTGGCGTGTGTGATACCAGCTAGCACGTAAACTATCTAGGTTTAGATAATCAAAAGGCCAGGTAGTCTGGTATCCCTTTAAAGGTCTCAAAACCTCTACGTTCTACGCAGCAATCATATTGTGTCGGGCCCAGGCATATGTACGTCCATGGGCGCGTATCAATAAGCAACATTGTTGTTTGTTTTGTTATTTATCGAAACGTAACCTTTTCAGTAATAACCCTCTTTGATAAATGAGTATTAGTTAAACACTTAGTCACTTTTTGTAATTCGACCAAGTAGTTAGTGAGTTTAGCGCGTTTAACCAATTTTTTTTTTCTGTCTTTGAGTTACATGCTGTTGACCTTAATGGTCTTTACAGCGACACCGGGAGGGGGAGGGAAGAGGGTACTCTAGCCCTGCGAAGTATTAGCAAGCACTGACGTGTCTGCTTGAGAGGAAGCCGACGACCGCAAGGGCGCCCCCTGCGGTGCTCGAACCTCGGCTTGCGGTCGGCGAGCGGGCGGGGAATTTTAACCAATTGACTTCTAAAGTTTTTTAATATTTCGCTTTTATCGCTTAAAATAATAAATAAGAGTTTATAAAAACTAAAAAATATACTTTTAAATACTATGTGCATTATCGTTTGAGAGATAATTGCCCAAAATTAAGCCTGGCATACGTTACCATAACCGATACTTACATGATGGTATGAAAAATATTTAACATTTATTTTGCTTTTTGAAGTCGTAAATCATAGCTATAAATTAAATGAGCAATATAGTTCCAATTATAGTACGGCAATAAAATAAAATAACCAATGCCGGATTTTTATTTATGGCTTGGCTCTCCATTAAAACAATCGACAAAAATGCATACTATATTACTAGTAACTACGTCTATAATAAAATATGTGTATGCTAAACATGCTTCCCTGGTAGGTCATTTGATAAAATTTTTGGTTTAACAATTATGTTTATAACTTTAATAATACCTACACTGAGTTTAACCAACATTATGTTTTTGTTAGCATCCAGTTCTCGTTGCTCGTTCTTCTTTAGATTGGATGCCAAGTAGGGTAAACTCCCTGTATTCTGACATTGGTGCATGGAGTGGAAAATTTGTAAGTATCAAAAGATTTTTATAATAAATGATCTCATAAATCTTAATTAATTCTATTCCTATATCACTTACAGAGACCTGTGATGGACGAAATCGAATCTGATGAAGCTTTACGGTTCTATCAATTTTTAAATTATTTAGACGGCGGCAGTTTTGGCACAGGTATCCAAATACATTATGCAATATCTTGATTTAATAATAATTCGGCATCTATACGTAATAACACTATCAATGTACTAACACCCCCTGCTACTTATTTTCTTAATATTTTCAATGTACAGTATTGACCCTTCTACAGTTTTATTATAAGTATAGATGACTTCTTTCCGTCTTTTCTACTTATTTTTAGGCATCTAGAACCAAAAATAACACATTAATTTCGTTACAATCGCACTCAGAGCTTGCCTTTTCGAAAATTAAACATTATTAGATAGTGTACATGTAAAGTAATTACTGCTACTTAACAATCATTAAAGTATAGGTAATGATTTAATAAAACTTTTTTTCTGAACATACATACAAAAATCCTTTAAGTAAATTGAATCATGAAATAAAATAAACATAATAACATTTACTTTTGGCTCTCAATATCGAGAGGTGACACTACAGGCGTTAGCGTCGCGCGCTCGCCTAAGTAATTGCATGAAAGATGTCCAGACTCCTAAGATGGCTTAAAAGTTTAAATTTGATTCGCTAATATTAAGACTGCTTAATATTACAAGCGTACCCTGTCACAACAATGCCCAGTCTACAATACAACATTTGTTCAGTCGTTTTTAACGCCTATTTCGGGTAAATGTTTTTTTTAAACGATAATAAGTTCTTGAATATTAGTTGAAATCAAATACTGTCACAGACACTTTAGTTTAAAAATAGTTGCCTGCAATAATTATCTTATTTATTTGGTTAAAGCTTAATATTTAGTTTATAGAAACATGTTCGAAAAAAATTGTATTACTTCAAAAATAATAATATTAACATAAAAAATTTTATAGTAACTTATAGAGGGGAACAATTTTGTAACATATGAATTTTAGCACGCACGGTAAGCTTTAAAAATGTACAAGTTTTCCCACTCTCACAAAATATTTTATTACTGTTTTACTTTCATTAGTCATAGAGTGATGTTATATAGCTTATAGCCTTTCCCAATAAATGGACTAAACAACACAGAAAGAATTTTTCAATTTCAGTTTTTCTATTTCAGTTTTCAGTAGATCCTGAGATTAGCCCGTTCCAACCAACAAACAAACTAACTCTTCCGTTTTATTTTATTAGAATAGACGTAATTTCGGGATATGATGGTGACAACATTTAATTTTAAATAATTAAAAATTATTCTTCATAAAAATAATGTAATGTTCTAATATCAAAAAGTATATGAATTAGTATATACTGTCATAATAACGGTTAACGGAGTAAGTACGCGTATACGGCGATTATTCGCGAACTTTTATATGTATATACCTCGGATTTATATATAAGTATATTAGTACATGCTAGCATTCATATTTTTTATATTTTTAGGTCCCATTGACGAATTCGTAGACGCCATGAACAGATTAGCCACGTACATGAAACAACAAAACAGTAGAGAAACCCAAGTGAGGGGTATGCGTGAATTAGAGGCCATAAATGGAGAGAAGGGTTTGTATGATATACATATATATATATATATATATATATATATATATATATATATATATATATATATATATATATATATATATATATATTGTGATCATATATTATACCGTTAGTATTTTAAATATTTTACAGGTAATAGTATAAAAACCGTATTAGAAGTCAGTACTGTGATTATGAGAAAAAAACGCAAATTTTTTTGCACTGGCGAAGTAAAGGAGCCAATTGTTAACAATAAAATTATTTGCAAGGTAATACTAGAAAGATGTAATATGTCTAAATTAAAATAATATCTATGAATTATTTATGATTATGTTTAATTTCTATAGGACAGAATACTATTACCAATTGCTGGACCTTCGTGTAGAGATGCCATTATGTATTGGCATCCCAGTCTTACCGAAGAGCATTACTGTGTTGGTGCTCTTGAAGCTAAGAGTCCAGTACATCTTATGTATATAGAAGGTAAAAAAGCAAATATGAATTTTATAAGAAAAATAACTAATTAATATATATTCTATTAACTATTATTTAGGTGAAATATTTTGTAAAGGAGATGACTACTCGAAGCGCGAATATTTACTAGCATGTGATTTCTATGAAGACCAAGAAGCTCCAGTTGCAGACTTACTGCAATATTATCCAGATCCTGATCCTGAGACGGCACCGAAATTGTTTTAAATAGAATTTTAATAATTTGTGTATACCTACGGCTCAGCAATATACAATTTATCTTATTATTAAATTGTTACTTATCAAACGAATTTATTCATTGTCCTTTAACAATACTGTTACCTGTTACTATAATAGTTTTGTGTTGAAAACAACATCTACATATTTATCAAATATTTTAATCATCATATAATGAATCGTATTCCAGATTTTTGTGTCTGAGACGCCAAGTTTAGTTTGGTGGTTAGGTTTTACAGTTATAAGCTTTTGATACACAATTAATTAAAAAAATATCATATCATAATTTACATTTTGAAACTTACTTGTTTCAAAATGTATAATTATGATATGATATTTTTTAATTAATTATTTAAGAACGTAATATGTCACTGCTGATGTTTTATTTATATTTTGACTATGATCTATAAAAGTTACACTTCATTTCTTTAGTCTTTGGAAATCGGGCATTGCAATCGCGCGCAATTTCATATTATTTCACTAAACATTTAAATGTTTGAATTGATATAACTGCTAATTTATACGGTAATGAGTCAAGAAACGTAAGCCAATACACATATCAATTCTAAGTAATAATTAACCATGTGTAGGGTCTATTACATACTTGTTTCTATTTTAAAATAGGTTAAGTAACCAGTTGGTAATGTGAACGGGATAACTTGTGGAACTTGATCCACTTTAATGAGTTTCTTGTTTGGAATTTGCCTGCAATAATTAATATATTAAAGTCATGAGTGACGAAAGGGTGAAAATGCGAAAACAGCTGGGATTATTAGAAGGGGTTGCTATTATTCTCGGAATTATATTTGGAAGTGGAATCTTCATATCTCCTAAAGAAGTTTTGGAAAAAACAGGATCAGTATGGGGTGCCTTATCAGTGTGGGCTTCGTGCGGGGTGTTAGCGACACTTGGAGCTATGTCTTATGCTGAATTAGGTAAAAATATGATTAACAATATCGGTGCTACGACAATAATCCTTCGATGTTAGTCAATTAACATACTATAAGTCATTTTTTTACTTGTTTTTGTTGTGTTAGTGTTAATTGAAATCTACTTGAATTACAACAAATTATTATCATTGATGGTACTACTGTTTAAGTACTTAATTCTATTAATATATCATGAAAATTTAATACATTTTTACAGGCACTACACTCGCTCAAAGTGGTGGAGACTATCATTACATAAATGAAGCATATGGACCCCTACCAGCTTTTCTATATCTCTGGGATGCAAATATGGTGTTTGTGTATGTATAAAATTCTACCTTCACTTTATATAATTTAATATGTAACTATTAATGCAAAAATTATGATTAAAAAATGATAATACAAGTAGAATATTTTAAATTATACAATGCAATTATATAATGCTTTAATCGTGTTTTCAGGCCAAGTACCAATGCCATAATGTCACTTACATTTGCAAATAATCTTCTTGAACCAATTTTTCCAAATTGCCCAATAGATACCTTGAGTAGAAAACTTATAGCTGCAGTGACAATTTGTAAGTATCATATTTTAATAATAAACTATAAAGGTATTATTTTTTGCATTGTGCGTCTTTATTTTGTGGTGTAAACTCTTCATTCACTATTTATTACTTTTTATTTTTTTTATAAATGCTTTGGTTTAAAAATAATTAAAAAAAGCCTTCATTATTTTATTAAAAAACATATTCTTATTTGAAAGTAACAAATAAGTATCTGTTCATATCTCACATTTTATGATAACATTTATAAACATAATTTGATATTATAACATACAGTTAGGTGCAGAACTCAGTCAATACCTTACATTATTATAAAAATAGGTAAATAGAATTGTCATTAATTAAAAAATAAAAATTGTATTTTAATATTTGAAATCTTTATTTGTTTAGGTATTAGTCAACAAAAACTGACAATCATAAACCTGATTTTGAAATAAAATCACCACAATTACAATTGGTTCACTTTTGCACCAGTCCCAAAATATAATAAAAACATATCTTTAATATTTAGTCCAATAACCTTTTGCTTTTTTAAATGCATGTACTCTACTTTCTAGACTTTTTACTAGTTTTTCACAATACTTTGGTGGGATTTTGTACCACTGTTCTTGTACTCGCTCCCAGAGAATGTTTAAGTTCAATGGTGGTGCTTTATATTAGTTTAAAAGCATGTTTTTCAAGTATGCCCATAAATTTTCTATGGGATTGATGTCAAAACTCTGTGATGGCCATGGGAGGACTTGAAAATTTTGCTTATTAAGCCAATCTTTTACTATTTTCGATGTATGCTTTGGGTTGTTATTGTGTTGGAATACAACTTCATTAACAGGATACAGCATATTTTATACAGTTGTCATCAGATGTGTCTTAAGAATGTTAATATACATTTTACCATTCATATTTCCCACACCATAAGCTGTCAGGCATCCCCACAGCTTGATATTACCACCACTGTGTTTCACAGTTTCAATGAAATCCTTTGGTTGTAATGGTTCACCCTCTCTCTTCCATGACCATTGCTGCCCTTCTGTGCTGTATCTATTAATTTTGGTCTCATCGGACCAAATAACCTTCATCCAATCACATTCAGTCCACTTAATGTACTGTTTTATAAAACAATATCTTGCTTTAATGTTTTTCTTTGTAAGGAGTGGTTTCTTTTTATTTTGCATATTTATTTATATTTATTTTGTGTAATGATCGACGAACAGTCCCACTTACTCACTGACATGCCGGTGTCTTCCCTTAAAAGTGCCGCCTCCTCTGATGCTGAAGACGCTTTATTAGATCTTAAGTAGTAAATAACTTTTCTTACCTCTCTATCAGATAACTTTTTGGTACGACCACCAACATATTTTGGCAGAGGAAATTTACACTTTGCTCTTATTCTCTACTGTAGATTGTCTTACATTTAACTTTTGAGCAATAACTCTTGTCTATTACCCGCTTTGTAGCAACTCTGTAGCAGATTCTACAACGGACTTTGAAGTTGCTCTCATCATAAAAAATAGTGTTTATTATTATTTTCAAAACAAATGGATGCGACTCTTATGCGATGTAGAATGATACTGAAAAATAAACAACGCGAAATTGAAATTCCCTCACAAATTCTAACAAGTCTTAACAAGTTTATTACTTGAATGTACAATTGGATATAGAACGGTGCAAAAGCGAGTCTATCATTTTCAAATACTCCAACGTTTTGAAACGTATTTACGGGACAATATCTATATGGGCTATAAACTAGAGGGATATAGTTTTAAATTATAATGTAAAATTCTTTTAACACTTTTAATAAATAAAATGATGACGACATATTAACTCAGTTCTGCACCTAACTGTATATGGGAAAAGATAAAAATATTACTATAATTGGAATTGAGTCAAATTTGACATACTGTCAAAAAATCATTGTTAGTGAAATACTGTGTATCGTTAATCACATTTTCACTCATTGCAGGTTTTTTAACATTCATAAATGCTTATGATGTAAGATTTACTACACGTGTGCAAAATGTATTCATGTTCACCAAAATATCAGCACTGGTCATTATTATACTAGGTGGAATTGTTTGGATGGCAGGAGGTAACCAATTAAAATAATAATATTCATGTTTCATGCACCTACTATTACAAATTTCTCATATAAAAACACTTTTTTAAAGAAAACAAACCCATAACGCCTACTTATTGGTTATTGGTTATTATATTGTCAACTTAAAGTGTCAACTCGCTATATCAAAGTGTTTTGTGCTATAGTGTTTCTATGCCATTTAGAGATGTAAAAAATTATATGTAGAAAAGCAATAAGTATGAGTCTAATTAATTTTTTTTTAAATATGTTTAAAAGTTTGCAGCTAACTTCACCTAACCTAACGTAAAAATTGGTCATAAAATATATTCAAATTTTTTAAATAATATTTTTAGTCTCATGGTTATTCACTAAATATAAAGTTAAAAAATTTACACTCTAAGCTGACAATATTTAAAACATAAACAACAATTTTAACATCATTTGCATAAATTTGACAAAATAATAATACAATTGACAAAATAATACATAGTGTTTACAATTTAAAAAGCTTATAATTTTCTTAAATAAATAATTATATTTTAATAAGTAAGATGCATATTTATAGGAGGCACACAAAACTTTGAAGATGGATGGATTGGTACGAAGACATCTGTGAGTGACTGGTCTGTTGCTTTCTATTCAGGGATTTTCTCTTATTCAGGCTGGTAAGTTGTGCCATGTTTTGTTTTATATACTTATTGCACTATGCTTACTCTCATAGAAGTAATAAAAACTTTAAATAATAAATATATCTGAATTATTTCTTAAACAGATAATAGGAAGAATGTAAATATCAAACTTGCCATTCCCCTGCTTAAAAGAAGACAATATATGTTAATAGTTGAAAAATTTCTAGGAACTACCTTAATTTTATGACAGAAGAGCTTCGTGACCCATTCGTAAACCTGCCTCGAGCAATATATATGTCATTGCCTCTGGTCACAGCTATATATTTGTTAGCAAACGTGTCATATATGGCAGTATTAGGACCAGTTGGAGTAAGAGCCACAGAAGCAATAGCTATTGTGAGTATTGCCAATTTTTATTAGTCATTTTGAAAAACCTATATTAATTTTCTATTATGGTCTTTTTATGACCTGTTTTCACTAATTTTTTTTATTTAACATATCTTTTTTTATTTCTTGTTTTATCTTAGCATAAGTGCTAAATATATTTTACTATTTTTTTTTCACTAAGTTATGATGTTCATGTTTTAATAGTTATTCTATTTAGGGCAGAATTGAAATAGAGTTCACCTCAGAAAAAATTAAATTTATAGTCCTTAAGTTACAAATTCTATAATTAATCTGAATATATATATATATATATATATATATATATATATATATATATATGTATATATATATATATATATATATATATATATATATATATATGTATATATATATATATATATATATATATATATATATATATATATATATGGATTTTAATTGTAGATTTTTTGATAATAGAATAGTATATATTACATGTGACTTTCTCTTCATTGTTTCAGGATTTTTCAGCAGCTGCACTAGGTTGGTTCAAATATGCAATGCCAACTCTGGTGGCTATCGCCATTGTTGGAGGCCTATCAGTACATATAATGACGTCATCGCGAATGTGTTTCGCTGGCGCTCGGAATGGCCATATGCCAGAGCTTCTTGCCCACATCAATATTAAATGCATGTCGCCAATGCCCTCTTTACTATTTTTGGTTAGTTTTCTTGTATATTTTTATTTATCTCTTACATATTTGTAGCTAAACAACGTGACATTGTTTATTACTATAGTTTTTTACCTGCGTTAATTTCACTTGTGAATGTGAAACTTATATTATACAAAGCACTTAATAAAAATATTAAACACAGTAAACAGTAAGTAAAAAGGTTTTTTAATTTTTCATTTAACTCCTTTGATTTTTTCATCACTTTCAGCTTGTAGCTATAATGCTACTTTACACTGGCTTTATTTTTGTTTCAGATGTTGATGTCGCTTCTGATGTTAATTCCTAATAATCTGACATCACTAATAACATATTGTACAGTAGTGGAATCCTTCTTTACAACACTTAGCTGCAGTGCTGTCTTGTGGCTGAGATATAAAAAACCACATATAGCTAGACCTATCAAGGTATTTTTTTCTTCACAGTAGTAATTTAAACATTTTAAAATAGTATACCCATTATATCGCGTATATCTTGGTATTCGGAAATACGTTACACCGTGGTCACATTTAGATTGCGGTGGTATTCGTCTGTTAGTTGGTACAGAAATTTATTACATCTATCTACTGCCATTTGTTTTTTAATTTCCTCGCGTACTGCCCTGGATTCTTGTTAAAGAATGAGCTGATTGTATTTTGGTCTACTTTGTGGTAGAAATTTTAAGTCCAGGGTAGTACACGAGGCAATTAAGATACAATAGCATACCCAATTAAAATGTGGTCAAATCAAACTGCCTGTTAAGCATATTAAAAAATAATATAGTGTGGCGGTCATTCATAATTTTATTGGAAGCTTGTTTTTAAATATTTAATTTTATATTGCAGGTATCACTTTGGATGCCAATAGTTTTCGTAACAATATGCGTGATTCTCTTAGTGGTCCCAATAGTGAGTGAACCTGTAGCTGTCATTGCTGGTGCCCTCATGACCCTCGCGGGTGTACCAGTTTACTACTTTCTGGTTAAATCTGAACCGAAAGCAGTACAAAATGTTACAAGTAATTTTAAATCTTTTCATTTTTTTTATGCTTTAAAAATTAAATCACAAAGTGTTATTCCCCACTTAGGACTAGAAAACGTTTTTAAAAAACGTATAAAAATTGGAACGCACTGAGATTCGAACCCGCTCCTCTTATTGTCGTTGTACTACCAGGTTTATCGAAATTCTTGTACGATTTTTTACAATTTATTTACGTTGTCAGCAGATGCTAAAAATCTCTGATCTGTAGAGAGATTTTTAAAAATTTCTTCTACAAAGATTTTTAAGAAATAATCGTTTGGCAAGATAGGACGCCATTTATTTTTATATTTTAGTAGTAAGTTTGTTAGTAGAACATTGTAAAAAATTCTATACAGTGAAGCTAACAACCTAAATAAGTTGTAACAAAACGTATAATAATTTCGACGCAGCTGGTAGTGGAACGCATGGCTAAGCGGTCAGAGAGCGCTTGGACGGTTTCCAAGAGGTGCAGGGTCGAATCCCGTTACGTTCAAATTTTTGTTTTTTAAAATATTTAGACGTTATTATTATTTATAAAACCATTAGTATTGGCTTTATACTTATATAGTTTAGAAAAATCTAAGCAGCCTCTCGCTCCCTCATCGTAATTCTAGTCAGAAACAAACAAACAAATTTTCTAGTTTTGTAATAGATATATATGAAAATATGTAACATATACGTTTTTTCATAAATGTTTTCTGATCCACATTTAGGTGGAATAACACTTCAAAAATGGTAAATATTAAAATATGTCATATTTTTTCAGCTAAATTTACCCATTTTTGTCAAAAACTATTTCTCTCGGCAGTAGAAGATAAAGAAGAATAAAGGAATAGCTGGTAAAAAAGAGATTTATATTTTAAATATATTTTTATACTTCTTGCATTGAATCCAAACGCTTTATGTGTTGTTACTACTTAATGATATTTTTATGTTGTTATTAATTGAGGCATTGCCTTATATTTATGATGGTAATAAAGAAGTAATAATCTCCCAAATAATTAACAGTATGCATAACCTCCTTTTCATTTCATTAAAACTAGTATTAACAAATGCATACTTGTTATATTGTATACATTTTATGTATTACTTACATCTGATGTGATCTCTTGTGAAATGTTAAAAATTATTAGCAAAACCTAAAATAAAAACTATTAAACTAAATTATATGTTACATATATTAGTTATACATGTACAAAATACTTTAAAATTATATATTACTATATAATTTTTGAAAAAACGTATAAATGATAATAATTTGAACACAGCGGAATTTGAACCCGCGCCTCTTGGAAACTGTCCAGGAGATATTATTTTTCAAAAATGTTTTCTAATTCTAAGGTGTGCAATAACAGTTTAAAAATAGTAAAATACTATATAATTTGTTATTCAACATTTAGTATATCGGATATATCTATCTGAGCCTATGCATCCCTGGCATTTGTTGCAGCGTGACCAGGGCTCGCCGTAGTTTGGCCTATGTGGCTACACAAATACTGCTGTTGTAATATAACTATATATAATGTATATAACGAATCATTATACTAATAATAAGAATCTCTAAATATATATATATATATATATATATATATATATATATATATATATATATATATATATATATATATATCCTCTGTGCCTATAGATTTTTTGAAGTTTTAATAAAAAGCATTTTAATCATCTATGTAATATGAAATGTAGATAATGAGACTGAAAATTCGTCAATAAATTGTCTAATGACATAAAGTCAATGAGTTTATAAAAATATATTAAAATTGCACTAGGTGTTAAAAAATATATTTATAGTGCTTGTTACGTTAATTTGTTGAGTTTAGTTAGTTTGTTTGATTTGTTTTGTTTTTTTTTAATAGAGGCTTCCCTTTTTTTATTATATACTCTTTGTTATACTTGTTGTTCATTTTATATGATTTGGTTTTAGTTAGAGTAATTTGATATATTTTATAAAATGATTGTCCTAATATTTTATATCAAATAGCTTCAATATTTCTTACAATCTTGTTTCTTTTAGATTTTCAACTTATTTAAAGTTTTTCGAACTCCAAATAGCAAGTCGAACTTGTATATTTTATTTTGATTTTAAATTATTATTGTATGTTGATTTGACCTTTTGGTTTCTTTCTTCATTAAAATATTTATGCTATATATTATTAAGCCGCTTCACGCTTTATCCCGCAAAGCGGGGTAGCCAAAGACAACCTAGTGTCTTACCAGAACAAGAATATATTTTTTAAATGTAACCGTTCCCCTCGGACTCGCCAATCGAACCTACAGTCAATTGCGTTTACAATCAGATGCTGTCCTACTGCGCCATAATGGCCTCAATATATTATTAAGTTGTGTAGGAAAATTCTAATTGTGTGTTAGTGCAAATTTATAATCGTCACATAAAAGAACATTATTAATTTATTATTTATTGTTTAGATTAATACTATCGAGGTTTTCAAAATGTATTCGTAAATCTTATACATGTATGTTAAAAGAGTACCAAAGGTTTTTTTGCAATTGATTTCGCAATTTTTATGTAAACCTATGAATTATTGTTTTCCCTTAACTAATAACTAGTATTATATACGCGAAGGAAATAAATTATATTCTGCCTAAGTTTCCTTTATTTAAGACGCGTTAAATATTTTTACCAAATATGGAACGTCATATTTTAAATTATATTTAATTTAAAATACGAGCTTCCATATATAAAGTTATAACTTTAGGAACAATTAAATAATAAATTTAAAAATATATATTGTGTAATTGCCTTTGTAATGGGTTTATACTTTGAATAGTATAATGTTTTTAGAGCTTTTCAATATTGATATTGTTCGATATACGCTCTTCAATATTAATGTTATGTTTTCTGTTGGCTAAAACATTTGTAATTAAATTATTCGCTATCTTAGACCCATCGAAACAATGCGGTATATATATTAATATACAGCCATACCCCTATAACACGGTAGTTTGGTTCTGCGCTATAGGAAAATACTTTGTAGGAGTTTTCTCATATAACAATCCTTTATAACGTTTTATATGCAAATTACTCATTTAAATTTTCTCGTTGAAGTATCAAAATAAAGGTGTTATGAACGAAGTATGTTTCTTTTATTAAAATGAAATCAAGAACATTTTAAACAAAGAACAATAAACACACACACAGTGTAACAATAAACACAGTTAAATTCATATAAATTCCAATAAAAGCTTTATGACATGTTTTTTTTCGCATTATTTGCGGGAATATGTACCGTGGTATAAGTGGGATTAATGTTCATAACATAAATGATATATTAACGGCCAAATAAAAACGCTCAAATAGTTATGTAGGCACTCGATATTATATTGCATTTTAATGTTAATTATTACTAAATGTACTATCCCTGTTTTATAAAAGTATTTCATAAATATGCTTATATAAATTAAAAATCTAAATTGATTTTTATTCAAAAAAAAGTATCGAAATAGGTTGACTAAAACTATTCGGTTGACAGCTAAGTAATTGCGGACTTTTTAAAAAAAATCAAAGACAATTTTTTCATGGGCCCAAATAACTTCATTAATGCATTACGCATTTTGATCAAAGATTTATCATATTTTAGGCGGCATCATAATCCCACGTTCATAAAAGTTTGGGTTTTATAAGTTAAAAACTGAGTCAGGTACGATTTTATATTATCATCATTATTGAAATTATTACCATTCAGGGAGTTTTGTAAAGATCGAAACAAAAAGTGATCAGATGGTGCAAGGTCAGGACTATCACCCAAGCAAGCTGCAATAACTTTTGCCGAGTGGCCAAAGATGTGGCCCTGCATTGTCATGATTGAATACAATACTTTTTCGATTTGTCAATTCGAGCCGCTTTTCTTTAACTGCGCTGTTTAATTTCGTTCCTTGTTCAATGTAGACTTCGTCAGGTTCGGTGGCAAAAGTTCAAAGTAATTTACACACATGTACAAATTTCTTTGTAATCCCACCAAACAAAACCTTCTTTAATTAATTAATATCATTTCTTTCGATGTTGTTTGAATAGGTTCACCTGGCCTGCTCCACGATCTTTTCCGCTTGATATTGTTGTAAACAACCCATCATACATCAACCAATCATTACGGTTAATGCCTTGCGTTAAATGCGTTTCTTTCAGTTCGTATGGAAGTTGTTTTAAATGATTTTCGATACGTGTATGTGATACTCTTGTCTGCAATTTCACGTGTTGTACTGTGACGATCTGAATCCATTATTGTTCTGATTAGGGCATCATCAACTTCAACTGGACGACCAGTGTTTTTCATCTTGACGAAGAGTGAAAAATCACCAGAACGAAATTTGGCACATAACTTTTTATCAGCTTGCGATGCGGTTTAGGGTTTTGGGTTTCTAATTTTCAATTAACGCCAAAAGATAACTACACCACCGACCAAAATAAATTTCTTACTCATTTGCTGAATTGCCAATTATGAAATAACAAAGTGTGTTTTAAATTTTTACAACGTCTGCAAACCTAAAAATTTAACTAAAGCAAGGTTGCTTTAAGATTTAAGATGATTGAAATCCGCAATTACTTAGTTGCCAACCTATTATTTATTATGTTGATTAAATTTGTTATTTTAATGAAAAATCTCATGTAATCTCACGGATTTTTTTATATTTAATATAAATTAATTTTACCGTGTAAGCAAATTAAAGTTGGAAGGTTTTTTGAACTTTTCGATTTGATTTTATAACACTTGTTTTCCTAATTAGATATATGTATTTCTTCTTTATTCGTTGTTCATAACACAAAAAAAATAAAAATTATATTTTTGCCAGATTAGTTATTTAGTTGATTATAGTATTAGTAGTATAGTATTCTACCAACATCTCAATATAATCATTTTGTCATATTTAGTGATCATCATTATTTTTGGGGCTTTTTTATAAACATGTAGTTTATGTGTTATATGTATTTAATGCTTAGTTTTAAAAATGTTTGATGTCGTATATTATACACATTGTGTTAAGATATGTATTTTTCTTTTAACTGTATAAAATACTGTCAATATTAAATGTTTTATTAATTATTAATAAAATGATTGTCCATTGTTAAAATTAATATCTAATATAATTCATTGTTGTACTGAAAGACGATCTGATTGTTATTTTGCAAGTGTTGTATTATATTATATATTGTGTGTAATTACCGTATATTGTACTGTTTTTGCAATAAATCAGTAGCTTTTTATACATAAAATTAGTTTTTTTTCCAAGAGTTTTTATCTTAGTTCCAATAAAAAAAACTATGAAGTCTGATCAAAAAATTACTTGAATTGCCAATAATATCACTTAGGGTCCAGGCACTGGCTAGGATATCTGGTTAATACAATGAACATAATATACTGTTAATATGCAAAGTTGAAGGCAAGAAGTAAAACTGAAAATGTAAAATCGGAATCTATTATGGCTTTCTGAATATCTTCTGTTCCTGGGGAGGTATGGGAAAAGTTATTTAGAACCTTATATATAGAAGGTACATTGTAAACAGACAATATATGAATATAAAAATTAAATAGATAATAGGCTTCATTTGACGAGAATATTTATACATGTATACAATTCAAGTACAGAAAATCATATGAGACAAAAGTTAATTCTTTATCATATATAATAGTAGTAACGTTACAGAAAAAACCCCAGTGTCTCGTTAAAATGGTTCTTTGATGTGAAATCGCTCTACTACTTGCAGCTTAGTTGGAACTGCCTTCCACGTGCTATACATTCGCAGAATACCCTACCGGCCTTGCCAGCTTTGACGGTGGGTGTAAAACAATGTTTATTCCCACCGTAAAGGCTGGCAAGGCGGCGCAATCACTTATTACCAGCATGTGGGTACACATTCAGTATGTGGATACACGCTCAGAGCCTTGCCAGCTTTGACGGTGGGAGTAAAAAAAATGTTTATTCCCACCGTAAAGGCTGGCAAGCCGGCGGTAATCACATATTACCAGCATGTGGGTACACACTCAGCATGTGGGTACACGCTCAGAGCCTTGCCAGCTTTGACGGTGGGAGTAAAAAAAATGTTTATACCCACTATAAAGGCTGGCAAGGCGGCGGTAATCGCTTATTACCAGCATGCGGGTGCGGGCACACTCAGTTGCCTCGCCTGTTCCATAAAAATAGTAAAGAAAAGGCGTCAAGCTGTTAAAAATTTTAACATACTACATTTCTTGTTTAATTTGATTAAAACGATAACAACTTTCTAACAACCTGTATTGTTATTGATCAATTAGTTATAAATAAATCTTTCGATCTGAAAACAACTACAATGATCATTTTTTCCGCTGTGTATTTGTTAATGACCTGGGGCCATTTTTACGTAAGTAATACATTGTTTATATTTTATATTATATTTATATTATATTTTATATTTTGTTAAAAAACATGAATCCAGACTATATAATTCATATTATATTTATCACAAAGTAGATAGGTACGTTTCAAATAAATAAAATATTAACAGTATCCTATCATATAGGATCGACATAGTGTTTCTTATTAGTGACGTATCACTTATAAGAAATACTGTTTTTTAAGTAGGTTATTTACATGATTTTTTTATTCTCTTTATTTTTCTCAGCTTCGACTAAATTTTAAGTTCATTAAATAAATTAATTAAATCTAAATTATTAATTAAGAAACCTTCTTTAAAACGAATATTTGTAGGTAGAAGCATCACGGGCTCACTTTAGCAACATATCACATGAATTCACGACTCCATCAGATGAAATTGGGCCCATGTTGCCGGATGACGGATTACAAGCGTCCACCGTGATCGCCGGCCTCATGCCGGACTCATTTGGCGAGATGTTCAATTTTCTTGACGGAGACAGCTTCGGCATTGGTTAGAATCGTTATATTATAACTAAAATAATACTTCAAATATTTAAATATGTTATCTATTATAGGACAAATATAAAGCAATGACAAATCAACAATGATATATAGCTATGGGTATAAATTGTCTACTTTCTAATTTAGAAGTTTACAATGCATAAAATACAATAAATAAAGAATTAGTAGTTCAATACTTTGTAATTTCTTTCTGCGGGTAGGTTATTTTCTTGTAGAAAATATTATTTCACAGGTCCAATGCACGAGTTTGTATACGGATGGCAAGCTATTGTAAATACCATGAGTATGAAAAATAATGTTGAAGTACGCAAAAGAGCTGGACTACAACGATTCGCATTAGCTGGTATCAATGGAATAACTCTGATATCGCACATCGGGGCGACCGAGATCATGATTAACGGCACTCGCACTTATTGTTTCGGAGGAGTTTCAAGACCACCGGGCAGGAGGAGTGTTATATGCAAAGTACGTTAAAACTTTTTATTTCTACTTTGACGAATATTGTTTGAAATTGTTTACATTTTCTGTTTTTTAACTGCAGGGTACTATGTATCAAGAAGGCCGGTTTTCTTGTAGGGTGCCATATCTTCGATATCCAACGGTATTAGGATATAGATATTGTATTGATTGGTACGCAGCTGTAAATTCTCTTGATGGAACTTATAAAAGTAAAAAATGTTTTTTTATTTCTTATATACTCCACATGAAGTATTTAATATGTAATAACAAAATTTTTTTATAGCAACGTATTGCGCCCGCGGTGAATCTGTTCCTAAATTTCATTATGATTACATTTGTGAACGACGAGACATAAAATTCAGACGAATAAATTTAACTGACCCAAATGAAAGATTTAATATCCGGAACCCTGTGGTCCGACGAGCCGAATATTATCGTGCTCCCTTCGATATTCTTAAAGCATGTCCAGATTGGTAAGCAATGTTTTACTTAATTTATACTTATCTTGAGGCGTAGTAGACGCGTAAATACGCATTGCCTTAGCGACGTGTACATCAAACATATGGTAGACGTTTTAGTTCATTAGTGTACTATGCCAAATGTTATGTTATTTTATCTGTATAATTTCATTAATATTAAATCGTGAAATCTTAATTATATATTAAATAAAAAAACATGATGACAGATTATAATTATTAAAATTATTTTCAATGATTTACCAGGTATGGTTGTAACCTTAATATAGCCCCGGAATCCTTGCACCAACCCATGCCAATGGGTTTGCTGGACGCAAACGAAACTGCTTTTGTTGGACACGGTGGTAAATATTGGCTAGCTCTCTACTACACTCAGGTAATAAATTAAGCCGTCAGTATATATACCATTCCTAGCTACCGTATATGTATATGTAGGTATTGTGTTGTGTTGAGTGTCTGGAATTTAAAGGTTTAAAAAAATATCTTAGCCTTTAGAAAGTATTTGTTTAAAACTGGATATTTTATATGTAATCAGTAATAAATATTTTAACTCCAGCTATCAACTTATGCCATTTACTTCCAAGCTCATGGAGAATATCCCTGGCAATCCAACAGACCCGTCGCGTCTATTGACAAAGGTATCTTTAATTTCTATTCAATTATTAATATATTTATACTTTCTCTATCTTCACGCTGTTAATCCCACATAGCAGGATAGACAAAAAGTACCTAGTGTCACTCTTTACTTTGCTTTCCACCGAATTCGAAACATTGCGTGTTGGGTGGCGGAACTCGACGCCGTATTTTGTCTTTTTTTTAGCTTCACGCTTTTATCCCGCATAGCAGGGTAGGCGGAAAATACCTAGTATCAAGACACTCCGTACTTCGCTTTCCACCGAATTCGAGACACTGCGTGTTGGGTGGTGAAACTCGACGCCGCTCTTTGTCATTACCTCAATTTGCCTTATATTTATTTACTTTGTATGGTCAACAACCGTAATCTTTCGTGTCAGCTTTCTTTTTTACTCTTTCATTCAGTTATTATTCCGACATTAAATCTAAAATTCTTGTAATCATATATAAACTATTATTAGGTGGAATATGGGAGCAACTTCTTAAAGCTAATATTGGACCTGATATGAATTTACACTACAATTTGAACGGCATATATAACAGATACCCTGGAGGCGTAGTAATGCCTGATTTGATGAGGAATGATGGACAGGTTTCGTGTATTTCTTATAATTGATATTTTTTTACAAAATTATTTTATGGCACTATATTGTAATATCAGTTAACTTCTAGTTTTTCATATATTCAGTTTTGGTTTTTACTACATATATGTAAATTTTGTATGATATCATGTTGAATTTTTGGTAGGTCCAACCGTCTAACTTTAGAACTGAAAATAGAGACACTGCCCCCGAGGATGTTATTATTGGGAATACGCATATTTCCGCAAATGGTCCAGGTATATATTCATAAAAAATTGACGTAAATTATATTTTTCTTGCTATATCATGAAATACATAATCATAATTACTCATTTTTTTCCAGGGGCTGATCCAAACGCAGGTGGTTATAAGTTTATCCATGATTCACAAATTCAGGCGAACTTTGAACACGAAAATAATTTATGATTTGTTAATTATAATGTAGTGTGATAACTTTTCTTTTGATTATGAATATAAAACATTAACAAATGTTTTATCATTAAGCATTTTTTTTTTTAAATTATTAATAAAACAACACCTTTGGCTCCGCATCCAATTAGAGTACTGGGATGGATAGATTTAAGTATATGGATCTTGAAGATAGAGTAGCTAATGCCAATCGACCCTTCTAAATAACTGATTCTGACTGATTGAATAAATGAACAGTCTAGGATGAGAAATTAAAAGATGTCTTATTTACGCGTCGTAAAACACGCACTACCTTAGAAACGTATACTTAACTTTACACAAACGTGTATATCAAATTTGTTTATTTTGTTAATTTAATATATTTTATGATTGAATAATTTAAAACAAATATTAGTACTCAACTTCTCTATATAATATATACTGTGCCAAATTTGTCAACTCCTCTGTACGCGTAATTTTTCGAAAAAGTTATCGTGTTTTCATCACTTATGGCACACTTGCACTATTTATATGATAGCGGTTAACTTTATTGTTATATTATATAATAACGTATACAAGAATTAATAGACATTTTTATAAGTATAAGAAATGGTTCAATGCCATTTCCTAGCCGTCGTATATAATTAAGTAACAAAGGTAATGTGATTTGCTACATTAAAACGTATTTAAGTATGGACAAGAAAATATTGCAGAATATGTGACTAAATCACGACTTTATTTTTAATATTTTTGTATTTAAAATACAAGAAACATTCATTATTTACATAAAAAAGTACATTACATGAATGTTAAAAGAACTAAAAGAATTCTAACTGAAAATTTTATATGTTCGCTGATATGATTTCTGAGTCAAGGCAAAAGTTCAGTACTAGCGGTGATGCTGTATAGGAGTTAGAAGAGGCTTGGGCAGTCGGAAGACGCAGTCGCAGGGCAGTTACCTTTTAATTATGTGAATGTATGATTTCTCTATTTATATTTACTAGCGTATAAATAAGTTAGTATGTCACATCTATACGTAACAAAAAATACTTTATACTGGAATATTTAATAAAAATCTTTGACACTTTTTAGTTCAAGATGATATGCTCATGAAATTCAATACGAAATTTTAAGATTCAACCCATGGCTATTAACTTTTGATCATAGCTAGCTGCGACAAACTTTTATATTTCTTGAAATAAATGACATTTATGGCATCCCACTATATAACATCAAAATAAACCTACCATAACCAAAATCAAGCAATGATATTTAAATGAGATATCTTTAAACTTAACGTAATAAATTTTGTAAATTATTATGGATAGAATCGAGTTTTAGATAAGCAATAATAAGACAAGCAAAGTTATTTACTTTATTTAAATCACTTTGATAATTTCGATGGTGAATTTAAAATTATATCGTGTATATGAAGTGTTTAATTTGTAATGCTAAACTTCTTTCAGGTTTTTGTGGGTTGCCCTAGCCTCCCCTATGGCTTTGTGCATAATTAACTTAATTTTTTTAAATTCAGATTATTCTTTGTAAATCTTTTAGCCAAATATATAGTATAACTTATTTTGATAATAAATATTGATTATATTAATAACTGGATTTAATCATTCTTTAAATGAAAAAATGCCCAAGATTCCGCTATCTTCCTCTTACATTTTAGAAAAAAAATCAAATAAATATTTGATCAAACAATTTTATTATTATTATAATTGTATTTTATAATAAAATAACTTATAAAATTTCTCACTTTGATTATTTTAATTTTAATAATTCTTTAATATTAAATTATCTATGGTGTTATACTCATTTTCTGTAGCAAAATATACTAGATAATTTTTAGTCTGTGATCCAGCCTGACATTTTCTTTGTGCAAAGTACATAGATTTCTCATGTAGGATCCCGTTACTTCACTTTCATAATTCCTTTAACAAAGGTATTAACTAACTGCGACGGTGAACCACTGTTAGTGTCGCAGCCCGTGTCAGGAATCACCAAGCGGCTAGAAGTTCAGTGACACCATTATAAAATAAAATATTGTGGTTTTATTTTATCGATTTTAACCTGCTTGTGCAATACATTGTTTTTATGCTGTTTATTTATTAGTGCACTCTAATAACTGGCTTGCAAGCAGAAGATTTTTTGAGTAGAAGGTCTAAGCAAGGTGAGTAAAATGCAATAATGTTCATTTAGGTCGTGGTCGCGTTACGTGTATCAAAACATTTAGTTATTGATAATAAAAGTACATAATCTAAAAATATAATTATAGATTTGTGCCATACGGAGAATTGCCATTCGATTCCAGGTCAATATTATTTTAAAATGCGACACACATTATTTTTGGCTGTGAATCATCTCTTCCAGTTATAATAGTCGTAATGTCTTATTAACACTCTGCGAACCGTGAAATTTCCTCGTACAGTTCAAGCTCAATTCTATTATAGCAAATTAATTATTTAGTAATTACTGTATCGTAAATGATCACTTTTAGAGTGCTTATTACTATTAACACACAAAGATGTTGTGAACATCTTTGAATATATTTACTAGAATATCTTTGCTATTACAATAGGGATGATGAATTTTTTTTTTGAAAGATAACAACAAACTCACACTGTAATGTTCCAATTATTTAAACAAGAATTTATTAAAAAAAATTAAGTCAAATAAAGTTGTTGCTATCTGTCTTGTCAAGTATTTCACAATATTGGGTTTGTAATTTAATAGGATTCTGAAAGCTATTGACATATTCAGATATTACTTTTTTAAGTGATATGTCTTAATGATGATAATTGAAATATTATTTTATTTTTAAATAAAAAGAAATTGACTTGTTATGCTTTAGATTATAATGTAACAGAGACATGTTTTGAACTGTTGATTGGCTGATTAGAGAAGTACAAGTTAAATTTTGAAGAATATATCACAGTTGGATAAACATGATTAAAATTGAGCTATAGTACATGCTGCTTAGGTAGTGGTCAGATTGCATTATGATAAGCTGCCAGAAATATCTCTTTACTTCTAGCTAATTATGAGGGGTCAGGGTAAAATAAAATTCCCATTAACTGCTGGTTAACATCCTATAAAAGGCAGGTATCGCAGTAATTTGGTGATAGGAGGTTATTTCTCCGACTGGCTCCCGATCACTATCATGTCAAAAATGAACCAAAGTGTTCTGGTTCGATGTTGTGTAAGGCAGCTTTCCCTATTCCCACCCATCCTTTTACTTCCATCCCAAGGCTGGCAATGCATCTACAACTCTTAATTTTATAGATGTCTACAGGCAAAGGTGACCACTTTCCCCCAGGTGGCCCTTCTGCTTGTTTGTCTCCTTTTTATGTAAAAAACATTTTCAAATACACAAATATATTTTTTTTACGAGGATTATTTTATTTATACCAAGCCAAGTTTATAACTATTTGTCAATATCATTCAATTTAAAATATAATACTTGTTATCTTTTAGATTTTGTTAATATGAGTATTAATCTAAATGTTAATTATGAATCTGTAGTTTAGACATATATTTTCTTTTAGGTGGCATTAATACCAGTACTTGTCGTAATCTCAATGTCCTAAAGTAGGATTAGAGGTCCTCTATTTCAAGTTTCTCCTATTGGTACTATTTTTAACATGATATTATTATTTTCTGTTTAGGTATCTAAGGTATTAAAATTAAAATGAAGAAGGAAAAAATTATAGTAAGAACAATAATGAATCATGTTAGGTATTCATCCACAACTGAAAATAGCCTTCAACATTGTCCTTTACTCAACATGGACCTCTGTAACCTATGTCAACTTTGAAGTGATGACGAAGGATGCCATTGTTCATAATTTCTTTTTAATTTTTTTATCATTGCTTAAAGAGTGAATTATCCTAATATTGAAGAAATAAAATGTTATGATAGATGCAAATAAGTCAACACAAGGACTCAAGTATGACCAGTCAAATGTATATTTTTTCCACCGAATTATATTGAAAGTATAATAGCAAGTCATGTTGATAAAATCTTACATTACATAAAATTTAGATGCTGTTTTGCTAAGAATGTGTATAGTAAAGTAATACTTATTTAAAGAGTGATTTCTCGCAAATGTTACAACAACAAACATAAACAAAAATATTTTGTTGATTAATATAAACATGTTAATTCAGATTATAAATTACTTGTATTTGATTATGAATGAGTGAACAAACATTCTATACATTTGAATATATATGTGTTTAAAGCAATAATGAAAAACTCGGACCTGCAACCAATATCATCCATTATACACATAAATTAAAGTTTTGTTAGCCAAAAATACTTGTTATGTTAATAAAGAATTATAGTTCTCTTTTATTATAATAGAATTTATTTTCAGAATAAGCCGTGTCTTGGGGTAAAAGCAACACGGGCACTACGGTGGCCCCAGATACTCCAGCCCCAGCGCCCCAGCCCCCGGGTAAGGATCTTACTTCTCATGTTGCTGGAATAGTTTTCAAACTAAACAAAAAATAAAATGACATGATCTTCAATGTTTTATTATGAGATGTCATTTGCAAATACCTTCCTGATTTAATCAATATTACATATAATAGCCTAATAAGTTTAAATATATAGATGTATTAGAATATATATATCTTCTATTTGCATTATGCAATTGTGAAAATTGACAACTAACGTATTTAACGTAAATTCTTTATAACTTTGTCACGTTGCCTTATCATCATTCGGCATTGACTAGTGCCAGAACTCCCTGCCATTAATCACATACACATAACAGAGATCAGACAGTTATTTTACGAATATCAATATGTACTTGCTACCAAACTGTATTAACTATTTATGTAGGTATCGATATTAATATAAAATATTCAGAGGGTCTCGCATGTTTATCCGTTTCGAATATGTCTGGATCATTATACATATAGTATGCCGTTTATACAGCTTGTTTTATGCTTGATTTTTCATTTAATTAGCTAGAGTAAATAATAACTTAATTGAATTAACTTTTATAAAAGGTAAATTAGTCGTTTCTCTTGTCATGCCAATTTAACAATTTATATTGCATTAATTAAGAACCTCGAATTATGTTAGTGTCACATACAACCGCGGCCCACTGTCACAACAGGAATACTTAGGGCGTTTATGCCTTATTAAAAAATAAATATTTACACTTGTGCTTTTAACCTATACCCTTCTGAAATAATAATTTTTATATACACTACCGGTTAAAAGTTTGAGACAAATATGAAATATGAGAAAACAAATAAAACTCAAGATATTTAAAACTTTATGGAAAACTAGACTTATTTTCATATTACACATAAGAATTAAAACTAAAAAAGAAGAAGTCTTGACGAATACTATTGCTCTTAACAAAATACACAAAAGAAAGTTTAAACAGATTTTTCGTCGAAATGTCCTCCTTTCTACTTTTTTACCAATCAAGGCATGCGGGCAATTAATTTATCTATTTAGTCTCTTGCGAGATATTATTCCAGCTTTTCTCCAATACATTCCACATGGCCTGCTGTAAAGATGAACACCGTTCCCGAACGTTTCGATCGAGCTCTTACCACAAAAGTTTAATGGGATTAAGTCTGGGCATTGAGGTCATATTTTCTAATACTTTTTCCGAGTGTTTCTTGTCTAGATAGCTTTTACATAATTTCGAACTATGTTTCGGGAAAAATTCTTTTTTTTGAGCCGAACACTTCAAATTTTGATTCGTCACTCTAAAGAACTTTTCTGAAGTCTTCTTTGGCCCAGACTCGATGGGTTAGGGCTCATTGCACCCGTTTCTTATTATTCTACGGTTTGAATAGAAGTTTATGCCCATCGATACGTCAAAATGACTTGGCGTCTCGCAATCTTTTCTGCACTGTTGACACTGATACATTACAATAGACAATGATACGTCCACAAACCGCGGGAAAAACCCCGTGATTTGTTGACTTCTACAAGAATTTCTGGGGCTGTCAGACGTCTATTTCGCTTGCTGGTCACCACAATTAATTTATCTTCTCTAGAATTTATAGCTCTTTTTCTCACAGAGCGCGGACGATCTTGATAACTGCCGGTTTTTTTGTAGCGCACAATATTGCGATTAACATAATTCTACGATACCTTGAGTTGACTCGCTATCTGACATTCAAATTTGGCTTTGTGGAGAACAACGATGGCAGTTCTCGTTTCAACACTAATTTCCTAAACTTTTCCCATTTTAGAGATGTCTTGAGTATGGATTAACTTACTTAATGGTGTATATTCGTAAATGACCAGACAAATGCAAGGTTAAAATAATAAATATAAAATAATTAACATTTTGAAAATTTAGAACAATTGTATTGATGTAAAAAAAATAGAAACGCCAGCTGCAGTAATGAGGTCATAAATTTTTGACAATTAATCTGTTGGCCTACCGCTCCCGTGGCTGTTCGGTCGGCTTTCCTTGGCTTCTATACAAAAGAATAGGCTTTTATCCAATCTAAATGAACAATATAATATGCAGGTATGCAGGTTAATATTTTTCACCAATATTTTCTAAAATATTTACTGATAACAAAAGTTTTTATTAGTGGTCTCAAACTTTTGACCCGTTGTGTATATAAAAGTTAAATTTCAGTTGATTTTTTTTAAAGTATTTAAAATTTTAAAGTAACAATATTATATATGTCAGAGAAGGACCTTGATTGTTTTTTTTAAGTAATAGTAGAAATTGTAACTGCCAGACAAGATTATGAATGAATTTAAAAGTAAAGTTCATGCGAGTTGTTTTTTAAATAAATGGTCACGAAGTGAAATAAAACAATATTAGAATTATTTTCATTTATTTAAAAGTAAGTTCAAATAAACTGCCACCAGTTCACAAAAGTTAATGCCTCGGATCTGAGAAGACCCGGCGGTAGAAACTCAGCGGGACCGTTTCTTTTAAAAGCCAATATTACCATATTATATAGGTATTCTCTTTGCTTTAGCTTCTAACGCCATGTTGTTTAGCATAAAGGCCCTGTTATAACTTTCCAATTTAGCTTCACGCTTTATTCCTTGCGGGGTAGTCAGAGAGCATGGAGCGCCTAACGCTACGGTATCTGTATACCTCTTTCGCCTCGTCCACAGTCATTATCCTATTCATACATGCTCTTGGGGGGGTCTTCATGCTTTTACGTGACCTTCAGTATCTTCGATACTGTGTTTTCGAAGATCAAGTTTCGAGTTCTCCCCCGATCTCTCGTACCACTCAGCTTGCTTCATAAATCTTTCTTACCATTTTTCGTCGCTCATTCTTTCAAAGTGCCCAAAGCACCTGAGCACGTTCTTCTTCGGTCTTATTATGACATTCGTTTACACCTGTCATTGTGCGTATCTCTTCGCTGTATATACGGTCAGCTAAACTGAACTACTGCATTCATCTTTCTTTCATACTTCTTTTTTCGCTGCCGTATAACAACGTCGGTATCAGTGCTGCATTGTGAACGGCAAGACGTGCAGGTACCTTGACGTTTTGCCGTCGCATCAATGCAGCAAAAGCACCGTTAACCTTGTTAGCGGTAGCAGTACGCCTTTCCATATCCATTTCGTATCTTCCATCTCTATTAAACATATTTCCGAGATATACCACCTCATTCACTTTGCAATTTAGTCTTTCTTAATTTATTATTACATTGCCATTACAATAATACTTAGAAATACAAATAATTTGTAGATTACTTAGATTTGTGATATTGTTAAATAAAATAAACTTTAAATTAATACTACACCGGTTTCCAGTGTTTTCGTTACTTTAATTAGTATTACAATGCTTTTATAAATATACTACGAATCTAATTTAATTATAGTTTAATTACAATTTCGTTATTGTTGAACAAAATAACATTTGAATTGTCATGAACCGGATAATCATAACATATTTACTGAAAACATCACCTGCTTTTATCAAATGATTTCGTTTAAAATTATTGTATGAGTAATAAATAAATGATTTTGGAAAATATTGTGACCAACATCCAGCCTCGCGCCAATATGTAACAATAGTCAATATCTTCATAATTCATACTTGTATACCTTCAGGTAAATGTTATTTCTACTTATATACATGTAGTTGTATAAATTTTTACATCAAATCTTGTTAAATAATTGACGACTTACTCAAAAATAACCTTATTTTATTTTAACATTTCGAAAATATTTGTCAAATGAAATCTATAGTAAATCGATCATACCTATGATCTAATTCGTGCTAAGTGACGACGCATGTTAACATTATAATATTTCAAAAGCATAAAGAAATGACGCCATCATCGTAACACAATTTGAAAGTAAATATTTTCGTTTCTTCATGATACGTATGTAGCCCCTTAAGTAGGCGACACACGGATAGTGGAGTATCTTTACACTAAATACTACGTTGTCTACCTACCTCGAGATGTGTGAATATAAAATAATAAAAAAATATTATCCAACAGAGTAAATCAATTAATTATTTTCAAGTGTAAACTAGTCTTTTGTATTTAACTTCGTTGTGTATTTGAAAGGAAATTATGCTTTGTTAAATAAAATATCGTGTAAACTATCAAATATTTCCTTTTAACCAAACCCGTCTTGATCCCGTGAAAGTTGTTTATTGTTGTGTGATAAAATATATTTGTCAAAATTATTCGATTTAAATAATTTTTGGATAGCAAAAATCAATATGTAGAGTATTATCTACATATTAATACGTGAAGCAAATTCTTTGTACCTATTTTTACGAAAATAACGCCAACTGAGAAGTATGAAATTTGGTACAATTGTAAATTATATAGAGAAAAAATGCAGAATGCTTATGTTTTTTAAAAATAATGAATAAAAATATAAAAAATAAATATAAAATAATAAACATAATGCCATAATAACGTAAACCATATGTTTGACATGTACGTTTATATAAAGTGACATACACGTTGCTAGGGCAACGAGTTGTCAACGGGTCAAAGGGACACCTAGAATCACCACCCTTACATCTTAAATCTTTTTTGATCCTGATTACAGCTTCCTTCCTTCCTTATCCTGCTTAGTAGGATAGTTAAAGGCAACCTAGTGTCAAGACGCTGATTGCTTTTCGCCTGAAATAGAGACATTGCGTGCTTAGTGGTGAACTGAACGCCATATTTTGAATCGAAACCACAATCAATAGCGTTTACAGTTAGACGCCTTCCCACTGTGCCATGATGGCCTCTATTTCTCTCTATATAATGCAATCGGGAGCTGTGGATCCTATTAAACGTTAATTATAAAATAATAATGCTTATAATTTACATGAAATAGGTTATTTACGCTTAGCAATCAAGTAACAAAAAAGTGGTTGGAAAAAGGCTAGATAGGTAAGACGCGCGTGGAACTAAACACTTAAACATTAATAGCAGTCTATGCTTCAGTACTTATGTAACTGATAGTGTGATAATAGTCATTTTATCAGTGATTACTTAATACAGTGTGCATTTAGTATTTAAGTATTATATAAAAAAAATAACAAATATAGTCTATTTATATAACAAAATTGCACTAAGGTCACGTTTACGTGTACTAAGCGTTCGCAATACTCTTACATTCGAATTAACATTTGATTACAATAATCATTACATTTAAAAAACTTTTGCTCTACTCTTCTCCTTTCTATTTGAAAAGATAAAGAAAAACGGAGGCCAATTTTAATTTTCCACAATTACAATGCTTTGTCTATAACCGAAATATGTGTTAAAAGTGCCATAATTTATATATATACAACTGCTATACTCATATATTTACGAAATTTTAGTTACGGTAAAGGACACATCGCATATAAGTAATAAGTATCAGCCCTATTCTAAATTCAAAATATCAATCTTTACTTATATTATCCTTATTATAATATTATAAATACGAAAGTAATTACCTGCCAAACTGCTGAACTGTGGTGATATTTCATATTAAGATACTCGAGGATCTGACGATGAACATATGCTAACCTTTTTTAGCATTTTTTTAGATTTTCATGAATTTTATTGTTTTCCATTGTTGGCACGGGCCAAGCTGCGCACGGGTTGGTAGTAGCGCTAGTGGTTAGTCAATGAAATAATTTAAATGTTAAAACTTTTAACCTATATTATTTCACCGACTATCTTTAAAATGCATTATTACAAATTTTGATGGCCATATTTTTGCAGTTTTTAATCATTGAAATTACTATAATATTAAAAGAAACTTTGCTAAGAGGTTCACTACATGTTTAAGTTGAAGTTCTGCACTATTAAGGACTTGACAAGACAAATGTTTTAAACATTTAAAGTTAAAAACTCGGTAATGCATTATCGAACATTGTAATTTACATACTATATACATTATCGTTTCTTTGTTTTTATACATAGTATACTATATATGTATGCTAAACATATATGATTGTATACAAATATTATTGTCGTCTCTCTAGAGAGATTTTAACAGATTTCAGCAACCCAAACGTTATTTCTAGGCAATTATTTCTTAGTAATGTCATTTTGTAAGAAAGATTGCAAAACGTTTTAAAAAACGTAGGTATACGTAAACGTGATAACAAAAATAAATTGACGTAAAACGTATCCGGATGTTGAATGCATGGCTTGGCTGTCAGCGCGATTGGACGGCATCCAGGAGGCGCGGGTTCGAATCACGCTGCATCGAAAAGTTTTATATATTTTAAGTGATTATATAAGATTAAAAATAGGATAGCATTCTATAGATTAGAAAATTTGTAAAACATAAACATGTATGAACTTCTATTCTTAAAAAGGCCTAACTCATATAACACATTATAGAATTAGTAAAATATTATTATTAAGGCAAAATTTCTATAGATGATCGTGTAGTTCCCGTTTTCAGATGTCTGCTAATTATTCAATTAAAATATTTTTTGTAATATGTTGTTTTTCTTCTTAAACCACGTAACTATCTGTTGTGCCATATTATGTAACGTTAAACAAAGTTACTATACACGTGAGAGCTCACGTGTCTCGTATCTCTTCATAGCCAACACACCTCGGGGCCGTTTGCTGGCTTGGAAGTAATATAGGTCAAAACAAACACGAACTGCATATATCATTCATTACGAGCAGCTTTGGGGAGAAAAATGTACATACATAGCGACCTCAAAGAGTAAAAATGAACGCCATAATTTTAACTTCTGCATAATTAAAATAACGCTACCATATACTATATCATTCAATTAAATTGAAATCGTCTTTTTTATATTTTTACCAGCATATGTTTATATCTATTCATTATTTTACACTCATAGTATTATGTAATTAGTTTCATATAAATGCAGGCTTGTTTTTTTAATAACGTGCTCTTTCCTATTTACTTTAGAAGCTTACAATATAAACCCAGAAAGTCTTTGCGCTTGACACAATGGGACAGCGTTTGTCTGTAAAAGCGATAGATTGTGTATTGTATTTAAAATTTATTACGACTCCTCTGTTCTAGTCAAATCCAAGTGGACGTTGAGTTCGCCACTCAATATGCAATGTCTTGATTTAGAGCGGAAAGTAGTTAACAGTCTTTTGTCACTAGGTTGTCTCTGACTACACTTCTTTGCGGAATAAGGCGCGAAGCTTTTTTTTTAAAGAATGTTCAAAATAAATCTATCAAAAAAACTTCTCCAACACTTTTCAAGATCATTCCCTTGCTTTTGTACAACACTTGTTTTATGAACAATGTATATTTACATAGTAATTTTCTTTGGGCCACACATATATTCTTTTAAGATTCTCCATTTTCTCTGCTCTCTGCATTTTCTCTCCATTTTCTCAAAGATTGCTGTTAAATTGTTTTGAATAATTTATAGTCGCAATTGATTCCACCGTCATAGCTGTATTGATTTTCTTGACCACTCCAACTATCGGTACTTGTGTTTTTCCAGGAATGCAAGTCACCATCATGAACTGTTCATTCTGAATTCTGGTTTATTTTGTGTGACTCGATACATAATTCTATATTATAGTTTGAAAAAAATATTTTCCTTACTAAAAAGGCATCCGAGGATACAATAAAACTCCATTATTCAACACCAACAGTAGGGTTTATCACGTAATAATTCTATGTATATTATAAAACGATATTTCAAAAATATATCTATAAACAAGAGTTTTCCTAGAGTAGTTAAATATCTATTTGTTTAAAACTAATAATATATGCACAATATTGGACATATCATCCTATCGCCATCGTCTAACACCATTGTTTTGGTAGATTTGCATCGCTTAGAATATAAAAAAACACTATACTAGGTGTATTTTTAATAGTGTTTAAACATTTACAACAATACAACGGTTTTTTAGCATTTTTCATGATATTTTCAATAATGAAAAATTAAAATATGTAGGTTAAATCTGAAATCCTAGAGAAAACTGACATGGATGGAACTGACTTGTGACTTCGTCCAAATTTTACTTCCAAAAATAAATATGTTTATGCCTATGCATTTTTGTTTAAGAGCTTTTTTCTTGAAAAACTAAGGATTGATATTTTTTATTTTTTCTTATTTTAAGGTGACTCGAAATTAAAATTATCAATTTTAACAGTTTTTATTGATATGCATATTTGAAATTGAATTGAATTTAACTCAATAATGATATTTAATTACATAAGAAAACACGTCACATAGCCATAATACATATTTTAATGCCGTTTATATAATACGCATAATTTTGAATATTGACATTTTATTAAGTGTTTGCCTTATTTAACCTAATTAATTAGTAGCGTTTCCACATACAACACAGCATAGGTCTATAATTATGTAAATTGAAAAGTCTAGTTACTATATTTCATAAATATTTGCTCAAGTGCACTTATTGACTCTTGTTGTATATAGCCATAGATTGTATATTTTCTATTGCTTCACCCTCATACTATTACTTAAATACATTGATTGTATCTAGTTCTTAGATCATAATGTTTGAAGCTTAGTTTATATCGTAACCATATTGCCTATGCAGAGTTAAGTAAGTTAACACTTATTAATGTTATCAGCATACAGCGATGCTTGATATTGAGATTTCATTACGTTTACCATGTTCATGTCACGAATATCAAAAAAGTAAGTTACCTTTTTTAATTTTTTCGCGTCATTGCTCATACCGATTTTATATTATCTAAGCTACAAGCACCAGTTGCTTGTTTAATAATAATAATAATAATGCCTTTATTTTTTCTTCTCACAAATGGCACAATAGCTATTGTGGGAGACTGGTGTTCGTACTAGGTAAAAACCTGTGTTACAGATACCTAATACATTTTAAACAGACAGGTAAAAAATAATTTGGTGTATTTTATTGTAGTCACACCGTCTCATATTAACGTAAGGAATACCTCCCACGTAATGTTTTTGATTATTTTTTAATTATGTCTCAGTATTTTATAAAAATATTTTATACATAAAAATAAACTAATGTTATTTAGTTAAAACACTATTTATATGTTTGTTGTCTAATCTGTTAATTAATCTATTTAAAAATTTTGTTTAATAATCTATTTAAAAAATCAGGGTATGTTTAAATAGTGACAAAAAATGTGCAAACGCTGTATGTGTTTCATAGTGATTGTATGGGGTTTCCCAATAAGAACGATATGTTTTGAAATTGAAATAAAACATGTAATATATGTTCGAATTTCTTGCTCAATGGCTTTATTTGATAAGAAATTTTATGCTATTTATGATTATTATTATGATATGATATGATTCCAAAATATCGTTCAAATGACCGCCACGACTTTTTTTGCACTGGTGAAAACGATCGGTCCAATTTTCGATGACTCGGTGCAGCATTTCGGCTGGTATGGCCGCTATAGTCGCTCGAATGTTGCGTTCAAGGTCTTGAATCGTAGCTGGTTTATTGGCATACACTTGAGATTTAACATATCCCCACAAAAAATCGTCCAAGGGTGTTAAATCGCATGATCTTGGTGGCCAATTGTGAGGACCGTTGCGAGAAATAACCGACTCACCAAACTTATCACGCAATAAATCCGTTGTGACGGTCCCAGTGTGGCATGTTGCACCATCTTGTTGAAAATAAATATCGCATCGATTTCATACACTTCAGGAAAAATAATCGTTCAACATGTCACGATAACGGTCGCCATTGACAGTAACAGTACGGCCTTCGTCGTTTTTGAAAAAGTACGGGCCAATGATTCCACCGTACCATAATCTGCACCGAACAATCAATTTTTCAGGATGTAATAGTGTTTCATGAACCACTCTTGGATTTGACTCACTCCAGTAACGACAATTCTGTTTGTTCACATAACCATTGAGCCAAAAATGAGCCTCATCTGAAAAGATGATTTTCCTATGAAATTCTGTGTCCGTTTCCATAATTTCAAGCGCCCAATCAGCAAATTCACGACGTAATCGATGGTCTGCTGGCTTGAGTTCTTGTGCCAACACAATCTTGTATGGATGTAGGCCAAGATCCATACGTAAAATTCGCCAGGTCATTCTGGATAAGCCCAATTATGTGCACGTCGTGGAACGGAAACATTTAGATTTTCTTCGACACTGGCTGATACGGCGGCAATATTTTCTTCACTACGGCCTGTCCGTTGTCGTGTTGATGGTCTACTATCGTGCAAAGAATATTCACTTTCCAGTTTTTGGATTATGCGACGTATAGTGAGATTAGACGGTGCACCATGACGACCATATTTAGCACGAAATGCTCTTTGAGTAGAGACAATACTTCTCGAATTTTGATAGAAAATTTGGACAATTTCCAAAGGTTGAGGTAACGTGAAGTTCTTTATAATTAAATGGCAAACATTACTGAACACAAATGTCGAATGTTAAACAACCAAGATTTCAGCTGTGAGCTATCAAAATCCTATCATCCCTATTGGGAAACACTGTATGTTAAAAATAACAAATTCTAAAGCATACAGAAACATTATTTATTTATATTTATATTAAAATTGTAGAACTGTCAATGCTGTACATTGAAAAGATTAAATAAATAAGTAGCAGGGATTGATACTGAACCTAAAAATGTGAAAAAGAAATTTTTGGTCTGCTTATCGGTCTGTTCGTTTATATGATAACCACGCTAAAATTGTTTGGATAGTGATTGTATTATACTGATATTAATTACTGTATACATAAATATATATTTTTTTTTATTATTACATGTACAGAACTGATTTTTGTATTCTTTTATTTTATATTTATTACTCTTTTATTTTATATTTATTTTGTACTCTTTTATGTTATATTTATTATATATTTTGGCGGGTCATTCATCGGATACAATTATACATTCTGGCAATGTCTGTTATTTAAAAGAAGGCAGGGGAAAGAACTACATTATAACAGATAAAATAAAACTCAAGATTTTAAAACTCTATGGAAGACTGTATTTATTTTCATGTTACACACAAGAGAGTTTAACCAATTGTTCGTTGAAATATGCTCCTTTTCACTTTATTATTTTTTACCAATCTAGGCATGCGAGCATTTATTTTTTATCTACAGTCTCTTGCGCAATATTATTCCAGCATTCCTTCAATGCATTCCACATGGCCTGTTGTGAAGATGGACACTCTTCCCGAACGTTTCGATCGAGCTCTTCCCACAAAAGTTAAATCGGATTAAGATCGGTGCTTTGAGGAGGCCGGGTCATGTTTTCTAATACTTTTCCGACTGTTTTTTGTCTAAATAGCCTCTTCATGATTTCGAACTATGTTTCGGTTCATTGTCTTGTTGCAAAATAAATCCTCGGTCGATTAACCTTGGTCCAGAAGGAATGGCATTTTTCTCCAAATTTTCTTTATATTGCTCTTTTTTCATTATACCTTTGATTTGGACTAGATTTCCAATCCCATAGCCAGAGAAACAACCCCACACCATAATTGATCGGCCAACGTGCTTGATAATCGGCACTACACACTGTGGCATCATCATTTCTTCAGCGGAGCATCGGATGAAAATTGTCCTTTTTGACCCGAACACTTCAAATTTTCATTCGTCACTCTAAAGATTTTTTCTGAAGTCTTTTTCGGTCCCGTCTCGATGGGTTAGGGCCCCTTGCATCCGTTTCTTTTTATTCTGCGGTTTTACCAGAGGTTGACGCACAGCAGCGCGTCAAAACAACTTGGCGCCATCGCCTTCGTTTTTGCATTGTAGACACTGATACTTGTTTTTATTGTGATTTGTTGATTTCTACACAAATTTCTGAAGCTGTCTGACGTCTATTCCGCTTGCTGGTCACCACAATAAATTTATTTACACTAGAAGTTGTAGCCCTTGGACTCCCAGAGCGCGCCGATTACTTCCGGTTTCTGTGTAACACAATAGTGTTATGAACACAAGTCTTCGATTCGATTCGAACTTGCTTTCTAACGTTCAGATTTGCCTTTGTTGTGGAGAATAACGATGGCAGATCGCGTTTGAACACCAACAATGCCGTAAATGAAAAATTTATTCGGTATCACTTTATTGGCAGAATATTTTTAGCCAACTACTTGGCTGTATTTTTAATTATTTAATAGAGAAAAGAAAAATGTTAGTGAACAGCGTCTGATTGTAAAAGCGGTCGGTTGTGGGTTCGAATCTCATTCGGATGAATGGTTATATTTAACATTATTTTCATTCCCTCGCTCTGGTAAGACAAAGCGCGGCGTTGAGTTTCGCCACTCAACACGCAATGTCTTGAATTCGGCGTAAACAGAGTGCGGAGTGTTTTGACTTTAGTTCTTTGATGCCTACCCTATTATGAGGAATATAAGCGTGAAGTTAAACTTAATATTACAAACACACTTCAAATAATTTTATTTAACTAATCCTTTTAACTTTGATCCAAATCAGGTTTTTATATCGACGTTGAATTCTAATAATAAGAGACAATTATTTTCATGTAAATACAAAAGTTTTATACTTTGAATTATATAGATGTGATTAATACCTATCAGTTACAAAGTGACAAAAATCAGTTATTCGTGCACCAATCTGTAATTGTTAAATATTAGTAGCAATTTATGTTTGCTAAACGTATATGCATGCTTGTTACAATTACCCTAATTATGTGAAAATCAAATATAAATGCAGGTGTATAGTTTGTGTGACGTCAATTTTTTAATGAGGAATTACGATACCGCTCGCATTCGTTTCTTACCAATATAGTACTGATAACGTCCGCTTCAAGCATTATGATGTCTATGATGCCTAACTGTTTAAAAGCTTGTTTTTCCTCTAGAATTCATCCCAGCGATGACGAGCGTGGTTGGTTATATCCTATGTAAATATATATATATATATATATATATATATATATATATATATATATATATATATATATATATATATATATATATATATATATATAAGTAACTAAACTTTTCTACTACTATCAATAGAGTAACCGGCCATAAATTGATTATATCTACACAACTGACCTGTACTACCGATTTTCTTGCAGGGGTGCTGGAGATGACTGGCACAGACAACATCCGCTTCAGCGGACACACCCTTGACAAGGCCACCAAGGCTAAGGTGACCTTGGAAAACTTCTATACGAATCTCATCACACAACACTATGAAAGAAAACAGAGGTGTGTCCACATTCCGATTTTATATTTTCTACTTATTGATCTCCCTTTTACAGAGTTAAGAGTTATTGAATGATGCACATCTTCCGATTTAGTCATTGGATCTATTCCTAACGTTGCATCTTATGTATGCAATCCAAAATTAAACATTTCCAACAATATTTTAGCTTTACGATTTATATATCGGGGTTATCAAACATTTTGCGTACACTTTTCCAAATTGTCGAATAATAAGATTTAAACCGACGCAAAGAAGCATAAAACTTTAATAAACCATTATGACCTTTGTTATTGAAAAGACTAACCTAATAATTTTAAGAAAGTTACTTTAGTACATGTAACAATTAGGAAACATGTATTCTATCAGCTTATTAAAATTAAATTGACATGCCCTATTCTGTCTTTTTCTAATCGAATAACAAAAAAATGGTTAATTCTTAAATGAGTCTTTTGGCGTTAACAAAATACGAATTTTGGATTAAACCACTACAATTCTAAAGGTGCCTTATCTTTCTAATTATTTGATGACGTTTTACAAATACCATAAAATCGTCTGACGGCATTGACTTTTTTTCAAATTAACACATGACCAATAAAGTATTCTGCATTTAAATATTGATACTAAAATGCCTTTCTGTATAACATATTCAGGTTAGAGAAGTTAGAAGAGACTTTAAAAGATGAGGGCCTGACGGAAAGTCAAAAACAAGAAAAGCGTCAACAACATGCGCAAAAAGAAACGGAATTCCTCAGGCTCAAGAGATCGAGGCTGGGGGTTGAGGACTTTGAACCATTAAAGGTAGGTTCAGTAAATTACTTGATTGGATATTTGTACCTGATTACATTACATATTAAAACGAAAAGTATCGATAGTGTTATTAAGAATATTGACCAATGGACATTACATGCAACAATCATATTATACTAATAGCAATAACTTTTTTGTTTCAATTAATCTGAACGAATTTAAAATTTCCGTAATTTAGTTCGTGATCCGTCTCATCTTATTTACTTACCAAGATTTGTTAATGAATGTGCATTATTTTTAAATTACATTATGGAAATATCAATTATATATATGTTTATTTTATTTCTTTGTATACTAGGTGATAGGGCGTGGTGCGTTTGGCGAAGTTAGACTAGTACAGAAAAAGGACACTGGTCATGTATATGCTATGAAAATACTCAGAAAGGCAGATATGCTTGAAAAAGAACAGGTAACCTTTTTGATTTTGGAGCCGATAAAATGTAATTAAGTTAGTACTGTCGCAATAAACAGTTGTACAAATTCTCGTCTCAGTCAATTTAAGGTAAAATTTGTTATGTTTTGTCGATTGCGTATGATTTTATTTGAGAACTGAATAAAGGTACTCTTATATTTTCTTTACCTTATTAAAAAACACACACACACACTTTGACTCCACGTTTGTATTGATAAATAACTCTCTCATTGCACTTCCCTGGATATGCGGTTAGTATGTGATAACAGATGCATGTAATAAAATAATGAAAACGTTTTTGTGCCCAACCATTTTATACATGATATTCCTTAAAATTAAAATCAATTGACCTACTTATAATTATCATTAAACATTCGCTTTGAAATACAATATTTTATATAACTCTCTAAGGTGGCCCACGTACGTGCTGAACGCGATATTCTTGTGGAAGCCGATCACCAATGGGTGGTCAAAATGTATTACAGTTTCCAAGATCCCATGAACTTGTATCTTATTATGGAATTCCTGCCTGGCGGTGATATGATGACCTTGTTGATGAAGAAAGACACGCTAAGCGAGGAGTGCGCCCAGTTCTACGTAGCTGAAACTGCGTTAGCAATAGACAGCATTCACAAGCTTGGATTTATTCACAGGTAAAATAAATATTACATAATAGAATGTAATTGCTTATGGAATATAAACTTGATAGTAATTGATTACAGCTAAGTAAACATAATTTAAAATTAGTTAAGAATACTACCTATGTGTCATACATTAAATAATTTAACACAAAGTACAAAAATGTTAAGACAATAAAATCATACAAACAAAGTAAGAAATCTTTTTTAATACATAATGAGAACATCTGACAATGATAATATAGTGGAATTTCCTGCTACTAGATCGCCTATTTTCATGTTTCAATGATATTATGCTGTCTTTATGCTGTCAAGCAATTTTCTTTTAGTTAGAATAATGCCCATATGACAAATAAAATGAAAATTATATATTTTTATTTGCATAATTTTCATATAGGTTTGTATATATAATTAACAATGTTTTAAATATTTACTAATAAATTACTTTATTAATAAATGCGAGTTAAACTAAGATTCTGGTATTTGAAGGAGATGAAGAAAGAAAGAGAGTGGTAGGCGTAAATGTGAATGTTCTAGTTAAAATGAAGAAGAACGTGCTCGTGAATATGGTCTGGGCACGTCGAGAAGATGAGTGATGAAAGAATGGTAAGCAAGATTTATAAAGCAAATGTGAGCGGCACGAGCGGCTGTGGGAGACCTCGGTTCACTTTCGAAAACACAGTATCAATGATACGGGAGGAAGGTCACGTAAAAAGCATGAGGACCCCCCGAAGGGCATGTATGAAGAGGTTGATGACTGTGGACGAACGGACCGTAGCGTTTTGCGCTCCGTTATCTCTAACTACCCCGCAAGGAATAAAGCGTGAAGCTAAAAAACATTACTTACGATCAATTTATATTGTGTTTCATTTCTTAGTTAAACTGATATTTATCGTATATTTATTTTAAATTTTACAGAGATATAAAGCCAGATAACTTGCTACTGGACGCTCGCGGTCACATAAAGCTTAGCGACTTCGGTCTGTGTACAGGACTGAAAAAAAGCCATCGTACGGATTTCTATCGTGACTTATCCCGGGCTACACCTTCAGATTTCAGTAAGTTAAATTAATTGTGTTTTCATACAAATTTAAAAAGCATCAAAAGATTTTTTTTATACGAGCACCTTCAGAAAGACTGTGGTCTAGATCAAACAATGCAATTTTTGGGAAATTACCACATAATTTTGTTTTAAGAGAAACCGGAAAATTCATGAGATGATAAATTATTTTTTTATTAAATATTTATTTTTATTAATTAATCATTATTTCTTACATAAATTAACCGTTTTTTTTTAAATATTTGAACACCCCGCTTAATATAAAGGACAGATTTCTTTTCAGTATCGACGTCGAGCTCGCCAATGGATTCAAAACGTCGGGCTGAGTCGTGGAAGAGAAACAGAAGGGCGCTGGCGTACTCTACCGTGGGAACCCCGGACTACATCGCACCTGAAGTGTTCCTCCAGACCGGCTACGGCCCGCAGGCGGACTGGTGGAGCTTAGGGGTTATTATGTGAGTATTTATTTAATAACATTATAGTATTTCGTCAAATTAGTATAAATCTGCCTAGTAAAAAATATTACCCACGTACGGTACCCAATAACCATTACCTTAGATATATACGAATCTGTGTATTTAACTCAAGTTAGCTAATTATTTAAGTATTGAATTCATTATTCTTTTCAAATCTTAAACAATGTTAGCATAATAGAATACAATTATTGGCTACATTTTTAATTTTAAGCGAATTGTGATATTTATAAGACAACCGACGGTACTGTAACCGTACATTAAATAAAACTATATTATATAAGCTTACATACCTATGTATGCCTATTTTATATAGTTGCGTTTATTAAATTGATTCAGCTTTCTTCTTGCTGCGAATTGTTTATTCTTTTAATTTACATATTTCACTTTTTGTCATTTTTCATTCTTATATTTTGTTCAAAGCTGCTTTTATAATTTTAGTTATTGATTTTGTATTAATCAAATATTATTATAAATTAATTATAACTAACATACGTATACATATTTTATATATTTATAGATTAAAACTTTATTTAATATTTATCGTTTTTTTTATTTACGTTATGGCAGAATTATTTTGTTTATGGAGAAGTAGTGCAGAATCACAATATTCTTCATTATAATATATAAGAAAATATTTAACATTATTTGTTACATTTTCTCAACATATTATGTCTTTGTACACGTTGCTAACACAACGCTTGTTTTATTAGCTAATGGGGCCACTCATTTATTAAAGTTTGCAAAGCTAGCGTTGCAAAATATACTTCCATTTTGTTAAATTTTATACATTTCTGTTGCACATCTCATTTTTTTGCAAATCACCTGATAAATGTCATCTTATTATGTTATAAAACAACATATTTCTTTTCTTTAGGCTTTTTTCCGTAGAGTAGGCAAAAAGTACCTAGTGTCAAGACATTCCGTACTTCGCTTACGCCGAATTTGAGTGAAAAAAATTTAAATATAATCACTCCCCCATATGACCCGTGAGAATCGACCCCATAACTGATCGCGTTTACAGTCAGTTTCAATGTTTAAAATTATTATGGCTTATTACACTGTTTACAATATAAAAATTATTACGGATCCATGCGAATTTTACTGCCATGCTTATAAAATTATTAAAGCAAACGATTGTTTTTACGGTAACGGTTTACGACTTTGGCCTGTTACTTGATTTCTTGCCAGTGATGTAATAAATTAATATTCATGAATTTTCATATATTTGTATTAACAGTTGCTATAACTATTGTCATACATTGTAACATATGTATGTATATATTGAGAATTCTAATCAATTCTTTAACTCTAGCAACCACAGCATTGCCTGGATAAATACGGTTGTTCCGATCCCACTGGTGGAATGGTTTTTTATAATTGATTTCCCTATTGAAGTGTCTCTAGAATGCTCTTTTGATAATACTTACATTTTTATTAGTCAAAATATATTAATTATGATGCATTGCTTATTTATTCATAATTTTCTTTTCCAGATCTGCTTAAATAAATCTTAAATTTTAGATTCCCATGCAATTTGCGAATGCTATAACTAGGTACTAAGTTCTCTCTAACCTGTATAATTATATAATAGTATTTAATTGAACACACTTAGCTTTAGATAATTATAAATTTTGATAAAATATTTATTTTACTTTCATTTTTTTATATTTACACAACTAAATATAGACTTGTTAATGTAAAATAAAAAATCGTAATACAGTGAGACATCGTCTGAATGTTCATCTTCATTTCCCACTCGGAGTAATGATTATGTTTAAGTTACTCATATATTTTCTCGTTTTGGTAAGCCAAAGCGCAGCGAAAGATTGAGTAGTTTTGTTTAGATTGTCTTTGCCTTCCTAACTTGTGGGAAAAAGTGTGAAGCTGTAAAAACATTTTTGTTATCTAGGACCCGGGAAGAAAATACATCTGGCCACACTTTTTTTGAGAATAAAAAATAAAGTCTAAAATTTGCTTTCGCGAATGTTTTAATTAAATATTATCATCAAATATAAAATTAGTAATACTAATAACAATTTATATTGGTAGTGTTAAGTGTCAGTAGTGTCAAAAAATGCATCAATTATTATCCATCAACTATATACTATACTCTCAACCTCTCCGCCATGCGACAGACAAACACCACAATTATGTACAAATACAAGTAAATTGAAAATAAACATTTTAGCTGTAGAAATAAATATGTGTTCACATTTCTCACCGTTCACAACTTCTTAAAATACGAGAAATACTTTGAAAATTTAAATTAATCACTTTTATCTATAATCAATATGATAACAGAACTATAATATAGCAAAGTAAACACGTTGGTCTTTTAAATAAAGAAAAGAAAAGGATTGAAAATAAATAGATGACTATATGAAAAATAAATACTGAATATATAAAAAATATTATAATTGTATTTGAAACCTTTTCTTGACGTATAATAATTCTCTGTATTTGCTATTTTTGCATATATCCGTACGATCAGTGTGTAGTTACAATACTGTCATGCAAAATTTTATATAAACAATTTTCACCTTAAGTTTATATCATAAGTAAGCGAAGTATTTTAAAGGATTTTAATGAAATTTTATTATTTATGTTGTCTCAGATTTTATATTATATATAAACAGCAAATTGAAATATTCCAGGTACGAAATGCTGATAGGCTATCCGCCGTTTTGCTCCGAGTCGCCTCAAGAAACGTATAGGAAAGTGATGTCTTGGCGAGAGTCCCTCACTTTCCCTCCAGAAATTCCAATCAGCGAAGAAGCTAGAGACACAATATTGCGCTTCTGTTCGGAACCTGACCGAAGGTATACTTTATTTCATAAATATCCATTTTTAAATAGAAAGCGTTTTCAAAAAGCCTTTGTAATAAATTCTTAGTTCAAACAATATACCACTGCTATCTTTGACTATTAAATACCTAACCTACTCTTTTGTTTTTCTCTTTTAAACTTAATCTAAACACTCTAGAAAAATGCGTTTCGTCTAGAATAAACTAGTTTTCGTTGTTTCTCAATTTTGAGCATAGGTTAATTTCAGTTTTAACAAAGGAATATATATAAACGCATGTTGCATACTTTATAGTAAATTTCAAATAATTTCTAATTGGAGTTTTAATATATCTATTATAATTACTTATGCAAGCTTAAGATATATTTTTTTTCGCTGGGATATGCATTTTGCGCAAGGCAGATCTGCGATTTAATTGGCTGTGATGGTAGGATCGCTCGCTCATTTCAATACGATATCTAGGTGGCCCGCCTATTATGGGCACCGTGGCTATCAGAGTGTTTTAGGGATTCTTCCCTGGCCTACAACGGCGGAACAGTTGTGTATTTGCGCTCGATCCACGCACTTCCTCTGCAGTCTTCTTCAATACACGACTGACACGCGGAAGGAGATCATTGCAGAACAATTTTTCTCACTATCAACCATGCCAGCCAGACTGTAATGCCTAATCGACCCAGGTCGTCCTTCCATCGGCGAATCAGAGGTGCATTCGCTTTTCTCCTGATCCACACTATACTTTGCGTTTATGGTAGAAGCGCAAGACGACATAAGTTTTTGCTAAATCTTCTTGTACTTGTTACTTACCTGTTTAAATGATATGTTATTTATAGAACTACACTTATTTACATAATAATAATAATACAATACTAAATATTATTCCCTAGCGTTATTTTCAAATAAAATTTCCAGGCTAGGTTCACAACGTGGTATAGAAGATGTTAAATCAGTGCCGTTCTTCCGTGGCGTGGACTGGAGCCACGTCCGCGAGCGCCCGGCCGCCATATCTGTCGACGTACGCTCCATAGATGACACGTCCAACTTCGACGAATTCCCTGATGTCAAACTCGAAATACGTGAGTTCTATGCTTCCTATGTTATTCTTTTATTTTTTTAAAAAATTTTTAGATGTAGTTATACATTGAACTACCTCTAAAGTTTAACAAAATTAAATTGATATAACAAAAAATATCAATTTATGTATTAAAAATATAGCAAAATTACAACTATTTGTCTCTATCTTGCTTCTTTAAAATATCTTTATAATACACTCAATAACTAGTCTAAGCATAAGATTGTGACTAATGACTCCTTTTATAGTTTTATAGTTGTAATGTATTGCGGGATAATTTACTGCCGTTCTGTGCTTTGCATTTATATTTGAAATGTAACCTCGTAAGTGACAGAACCTGACACCAGTTGTCTCCGAGGATCGTCATAGCAGTCATCATACGGAAAACCTTAAAATCCCTGATGATAAATTGTCTTGGACTTATTATTGTTTTATTTCCAGCATCAGCGCCCATTGCCCAAGAGGGTGAGATCGCGTATAAAGACTGGGTGTTCATCAACTACACGTTCAAACGCTTCGAGGGACTCACTCAGCGAGGCACGCCCACGAAAAAATGAGTCGCAGTATGAGAAACGGCCCCCTGACCGGTGTACGTTGACCCCCCACCCCGTACACCGATCAAGTGTTGCACGATCTTGTAAAACCAAGAACAATTACTTGTCTCCATTTTTATTGTCAGGCATTTTCATTTATTTATCTGTCACATACGCCTAGGAATATTATTTTATATGAATTATAGAATTTTAGTTTAAATCACATGATTATTGTTCTATTTGTTAATAGTGTCGTTGATTAAAAAAAACTTCTTTTGCATTTGGGTAACCAAATAAAAAAATATATAAACGCTGATGTGAATATCTTGACGAGACAATTGTATATACATATTGTTATTTTCAAATATGAAATTTTAACAGTCTATTTATTTTATTACAATATGCTTTTCTTTTATAATGGAGAACAAGTACTAACAGTATACGAGCCAGTATATCATAGTGAAGTGCAACAGATGACCAGCGTGTAATGCTGTATGTATGTGATAACTTTCTGGCCCTGTCATCAGACACTTAACTATATGATTGTTAATATTAGTGGGTTTGTGCGTCAATGTATACTGGAAAGTTGTAAAAATCCAATAGGAATACTATGATTGTAGAGCATTATATCAAATGAAACTTGGCTCCAGATTATATTTACCCAAGATCTATTTTTATTGGAATTTATAAATAATCAATTCAGATTTCTATTTATATATATTTATTTAAACTAAAAACAACGAAATTTTAATGGGATCACTTTACTGTCATGTGCTTAGATAATTAAAGCACTTATTGTGCTAAAAAGTAAATTTATTACAGATTGTAAAGAAACTTTGCACAACATTATTAAGATTTATTAAATTGCTAAAAATATTTGTACAAAAGTAAAGAGCAATTTAAACTTATTGGCTGTGTTCACACAATTGACAATTAAAAGCAATTATAATACAGTATACATACTTATATTTTTTGTTAAAACTTTCGCTAAGTTTCATTTGAGATTTTAATGCTCCTACGTTCACTTAAGAGGCTTCTTCTTGGGCATAATATTGTAAAGGTCGAGTAGCCTAAATAAAGGAATCATAGGAAAACGCATTTGCTCATACCATTTTTATGAAAGATGGATTATTGTAATTTGTAGATGTAAATTCGCATTTCATTTCTACTTCTTAGAGCTTATTCAGCACTACGTCTTGCCAAATGCGAGCCAATAGTGAGCATATCTAAGATTTCATTTGTCCAAGTTATCTTTGTATAAACAAAGCAGTATAATATGAGTTTATAGCAGTGAACAAACTGATATAAATTCACATTGTTGCTATTCTTATATTTTTTGCGTGAAGCAACTGTATTATTTATAAATTAAAACAGTCAAATTGTATATTTTTAAATATAGCATATTTTATTTTTTATGTTGTAGCATATGTGTTAATTTTTCATTTTAAATTAGCCTAAAGTAATCATTTATTTGACTAAATAAACATTTCACCATGAAATTGTACATCGATAAATGCTTGTTCCTTTAATATAAAACACCATATTATGTATGTATGTGATAATCGATTCTGCCCAAACTCAATCTTTGGACTAGAAAATAGACTATTTATAATGGGCTGGACCGGTCATTAGTTTTCGTGACTAGCGGCGAATTAAAATACATTTAACATATAAAATAAGCATATAACATTTTTATTCACATATTTATGTAAATAATATATTTCATGATATTATTGCTCAGAACAAGTGTATTGGAAAATGTATAAAATAGAATTCCGTCCAAAATTGAGTTACTATCAATAGTAGTATATATATATATATATATATATATATATATATATATGTATATGTATATATATATATATATATATATATATATGTATATGTATATATATATATATATATATATATATATATGTATATATATATATATATATATATATATATATATATATATATATATCTGTTATCGTATCGATAAAATAAATGACAGTACAGTCAGTATAGAATTGATTTCAAATTAAAATCATTATTTATTAAAACAAATACATATACATCGTGGAACAAGCATTTTCGTAAAACTTTAAATTAACATGAATGTGTACTCGTAATGTGAACTTCAATATCAGATCAGATCAGATCGACTGCCACAATGTCACTGAACAACATTACCGATCTAATAATATTATATAGTAAAGTTACCAAAAATATTAAATTTGCAAAGTAAAAGTGTTTGGTATCTTTTTATGAAAATTGAACCAATTAGAACGTTTCTAATTCCTGATATTTTTTTTAAATAGAGAAAAGGGATAATTGTGACCCTAGTGTTACGTAAATACTTAGATGAATCTAGTGCTCTTATTTCTTAGCGGTAGATCTTGCCTCTAGTGTAAGTACAAAATAAATATAATGACATCCATTAAATGACTTCACTTGATTCCTGATGATGTACTTTTACTGACATTTATGTCATGGGGGACGTATATGTGTATAGGCCAACTATGTATACATTATTTAGCCATCCTTACCTCAGCATAGGACCAAAACACGCAAAGTACATATTATGTACTTGCGTGTTTTAGTAATGTGATGTGACTTCATACTCCAGTATGATCATAAGATTTATACGTAATTGTCAAGTATCTAGATATTTATAAACCTGAATGATGGCTTCGATACATTTGCCAACTATGAAATTGTACATTTTGTGACATCAATGAACTATCGATAATTAAGATCGGTTTAAGTGTACCTAATATAATAATGTTAGTACATAAACAATGTTCTCTCTTGACTCGATTGTAATGTTGTAAAATGATATAAATGTAATATGTATTTAATACGTAAGTGTGGCCGAACGGCCAAAAGGCCGTAGCTATGTATGATGTTGCAGTTACTACCATACAATGTATCGGAATGCTGCGTAACTCATTATGTGTTCGAGGGTTTATGTAAGATTACGATCTTCTATTTAAGGGCAAGATTAGTATGTTCATACAGAATGAAATTCCTTACGTTTTGTTTGCTTTTATTATAGCATAGTACCCGTAATTTACTAATCGTAAATATCGATGTTGTATAATTTCTAACTGTATATCGTTCAATTTGTTTAGGAGTAATTATGATTTAGTTAAATTATTTAGTATATTTAATAACATTTTCGCCCTGCGGCGCAACGGCTCTGCAAACTTTGTATCCAGAGCTTAAACATATTTTCCTTTTTAATTTAACTTAAATACATTAGGATGTACTAACTTTTTTTTGTCGGTGTCCAAATTAAATATTTATACGCGTCACGAAGCCACGCAATTTGTCATGTGTTGTAGAATAAGGCATGATATTAGTTAAGCTTATACGGTTCCAATATTGGATGTTACATGATAGAATCACAACTTATTCTTTAAACTGCTTTAATGACTTAACGATAAGACCTTCACCGCGACAGGGATATAAAAACATAGGTTTATTAAATTTATATATTATTTTACTTTTAATATCTAATAAAATTTCGTATTAAGCTTAATTTCAAATTAAGAATGGTCTACCATGACTATATTACTATTAGATAGTTAAAATGATTTCTTAATTATTTTTTTTAAATTTGAAATATCAGTATTTTTTGACCAAATGAATTAAGCAAAAAAATTATGTGTTATATAAAAAAACAATCTACACCTACGTTTTTATATTCTGTTGAATACGAAATATTTTGAAGGATATGCTATCGGTTTATATAGTTCTTTTGTATAAATTTGTACAGGTGGGCGAGTTGGAATATAACCGATGAGCTATCCTATAGCTCTTACATATCTGGTGTGCAGTCAGCTTATGTTTCTTGCACTCATTACAATTCTGTGTTCATGTTCAGTGTTAATGAGATATAATACTTATATCAGGAAGCGGCCGTCGCTATTTATTAATATTAACCTATTTTGCTTTGTTATTGTTATTGATAGAGAAAAATTAACTACATATATGAATTTTTATTTATTTATTTTATTTGTCTTAATGATTTTGCTTTATTTATTTTAGTTTCTGCAGTTCAAGTAACCATATTTTGTTTATGTATTTTTTATGTTTTATTTGAATATATTTTGCTTAGTTTGGTACGTAAATGAATTTTTAGATTAAAATTCATAGTTTTATTACTTCCGTTACGATTTATTTAATTTGCGTTATTTAACATCTGTCTTGAAAATATAAAAGTTGATATTTTTTATTTGTGTAAAATTATTTATGAAACCCTCAAAATTTATATTTATCCATATTATAATGACATTTTAATTAGTAAGTGTGTATGTATAAGATGTTAATAAAATTAAAAAATCTGACAACTTATCATTGAAATTATACTACCAGTCAAAAGACTACTATGAAAAAATATGAGAAAACTAATAATAATCAAGATTTAAATAACTTTTTGGAAAACTGGAGTTCAAACAGATTTTTCGTCGAAATATCCTCTTTTGCTATTTATTACTTTTTTTATCAATCTAGGCTTGCGAACAATTAATTTATCCACAGTCTCTTGCGAGATATTATTCCAGCTTTCCTCCAACGCATTCCACATGACCTGCTGTGAAGATGGACATTTCCCGATTCGATCGAGCTCTTCCCACAAATCTTCAATGGGATTAAGATCGGAGCTTTGGGGTGACCAGTTAATGTTTTTTAATACTTTTTCTGTTTTTTGTCTAATTAACATCTACATAATTTTGATCTGTTTCGGATCACTGTATCAGCAGAGAATTTATTTATCAACAGTAAAAGAAATTCTCGGCCGATTATCCCATGGTGTTCTTCTCCAAATTTTTCTCATATTTCTCCTTTTTCATTATACCTTTTATTTGGAGTAGATTTCCAATCCCATAGCCAGAGAAACAACCCCAGACCATAACTGATCCGCCAACATGCTTGATAATCGGCACTACACACTGCGGCATCATCATTTTTCCGGCGGATCGTCGGGCGAAAATTCTCCTTTTTGACCCAAGCATTTCAAATTTTGATTCGTTACTCCAAAGAACTTTTTTCAAGTCTTCTTCGGTCTAGTCTCGATGGACTAGGGTCCATTGCATGCGTTTCTTATTATTCTGCGGTTTTAAAAAAGGTTTACGCACAGCAACGCGTCCAAACAACTTGGCGTCTCGCAATTGTCTTTGCACTGTAGACCAGCAAGGTCACTCCAATAAATTTATCTTCACTAGGGCAGCGTCTGACTGTAAACGCGATGGATGTGGACCTGATCCCTACTTGGAGGAGTGATTATATTTAAATTATTTTCACTTCTTCGGTCTGGTACAGACAAAAAGCGGCGTTGAGTTCCACCACTCAACACGCAATGTCTCGAATTCGGTGGAAAGCGAAATACGAAGTGTGTTGATGGTACTTTCTGTCTACCCTGCTATGCTATGCTATGATAAAAGCGTGAAGCTATTGTAAAAAAATTGAAACGCCAGCCGTGGTAATGAGGTATTAAATTTTGATCAATGGATCTGTCGGCCTACCGCTTCTGCGGCTGACATTGATGTTGAAATGCAATGCCTGTTTGTTGCCCTTTCCTTGGCTTTTATATGCAGGTGTGCAGGTTACTATTTATCATCAATATTTTCTATAATATTTACTGATAACAAAAGGTTTTATTAGTGGTCTCAAACTCTTGACCGGTAGTGTATATATAGATAAAATACCTTCAAGGCTACAAAAAAGACCTTCCACTACGATACACTAGCTATGCTAACAAGCTTCCAAAGTATACTTATAGTTTTACACTGGAGGAGTAATGCAGGATAGTTTATTTGGAGGAGTAGGAGTCCAGGCTTTTTCCTTTACGTATTTATGACACAGTGAGGGTGCCATCAGTTATAAGGCTGATGTGTCAAAAGGTAACATAAAACGGCTTTGACTTTTATATCGGATACCTAAGATTTAATGCTAAATTTAAGAAGATAAATTAGAACATTTTATCTAAGATATCAGAAACGATAGACATTATGTGTAAAAAATATAAAGTTAGGTGACAAACTTTTTGACCAATGGCGAACTCTACGTTTTTTCTAATTGAAACGGAGAAACAAATATATAATTTCAAATATAACGATCCTTTGAGTGTGAACCGAACCCACAACCATCGCGTTTACAGGCAGACGCTGTAGCACAGCGCCTGCGTCTGTCTGTTAATGAAAATTAAATTAATTTTATTTTGCAATACTATGTCTTAGCGCCAATGTTGAAAGTTTATATTTCCAAAACGCCCAGTTTACAGTCCTGGATATATTAATTAAAAAAATGATTAATTAGACTTGATTGCCATTTTTGTTTAACTGTTAAATGATTTATAAACAATTGTTACTTGTAACAGATTTTTGTTACTGTTTTAAAAATATGTATCAAATTAAATTCAGTTCCGGTTTTAGGCAAATATTCGGCTTTAAACAGCGCAGACAGGCTTTTTCATTTTAGAAGATGGCAACCCTAAATGCTGAGCTAGGTTGCCTTTGTTAGTTTGGTATTTTTTGGAAGTTTAACCAATTTATTCTATACTCTATAAATTATATTTTAAAGTCTTAATTCCCAGGAATATGTTACCAACATGTTTATTTATTTATTTATATATTCTTTATTGCACAATTTCATAAATATGCACAAAAGGAGGGCTTAACGCTAAAAAGCATTTTCTACCAGCCAACCTTGTCATGTGGGATAATAGTGTAGGTGGGATAATAGTGCAACATAGTATTTATTAAACATCCCATACAAATTTATAGTTATAGTACATATCGTCACACACCTACCTTCCCGATTATAATTAAAACTTTCAGGATATTTCCTGAGTTTCTTAAAAGCTAAAGTTTGTAATGACAGTTAGGATTGATAAATAATTGTGTACGTTACATTAAAAATAATTAAGTTTCAATAATTTTTCAGCTCAGCGTTTCAAAGTTTTATAAATTGTTGGAGTCACCTAAACATTATCATAGGTTTATAAGAGCAGAAAATGGTTTACTATTCGTTTTTTTTGTGCTAATGGATGTTCGAATTTAGAGTGGCAAGGAAAAAAAACGAAATTTTACAGAAACCTTCAAAGTAGGAATCACTTGGAATACTGTTCGCTGCCGTGAGAATAAAGAGTGTTAAAACACTACAACTTTTTATAGTGGTTGCCTCTTAATATACCTGGTACCTACAATCTAAATGTCGAGTACATGTGTGCTTTTAAAGCTTATTATTCTTTATTTATATGTTAATCTTCAATCATGTTACAAATCGAAACGAGAATAAATAAGGCCATTTTTATTGTATTTTTTTATTTATTGTTCAGCATATCAAACTAAACGCATGAGGATAGCAGATAAGTAATACAATTTGAAAAAGTAATCATAACAGAGAACCGGTAGCCAGTGTGAATAATTAAAAAAATAAATGCATATCCTGGCTACCTTTTCTAATAAAAGCATACAATGTTACAATATACACTTATTATTGTACCATCAACTAAATAGTACGCAGCTTACATAAAATTCGTGCTTTATTACTACTAAATTATACAAACAAAATTATCAATATTAGAAAAGAACGCAAATGCTGAGTAAACGCTAGTTGCGTGGTACCTTTATTTATATTTAATGTCTAAAAGAGACATCAATAATATTTTAACAAGAAATAAAAATAAAACAGTAACAAATATATTAAACGCCTGAGGGCCATGAACGCATATCTACAAGTTGGAAAGACAAGATATTTAACAAAACAAATTGTATACCTTACTATTGGTTCTCCTGTTTTCGTAGAAAAGAATTTGTACAACAGGTTGTAACGATTTCATTTTACATTTTTTTGCAATTTGAGCAAAAATAATTGTGTCACAAAAATCTTATTACTAAGAGGTCAAATTGAATGTGATATGTAAGTATAGTAAAACTTTTGTTTTTCTGGTTTTATTTCAAAATATCATGAACGGGTAATATTTTTAGCAATATGTTAAAAATAGATATTTATTTTGAAGTAGACGGTGACAGTCTCGTATACTCCGCTAAGTATTTAAAAATAATAAAATCTTAAAATAAAAATAGAAAAAAAACAAAATAAATCATTGCAACAAAAGTAATAGAAAAAAAAACAAAAAATAATAATTGCAACTTCCCAAACGAATTACGTATAATTTTAACTAAAAGAATATATTTTTAAATCATAACAACTTATTCAACAACAATTTTGATAAACGATCGTTAGAGAAAAATAACAAAACTATTAACATAGGCAAGTAAAATATAACGATGGTCGAACTCTCAGTCGTAGAATGAGTGTAATATGAACATAGTTTGTAGTTTTGAATAAGCCTAACACAGCTAACATTTTGGTACTACGATACAAAATATGAAATTTTATTTTGTTTTTATTTACCAAAACTTATATTTACTTGAAATATTTAAATTTAGATATTACATAAAATATTGTATTCTTTCATATACCACACTCTTTTCTTAAAGTAAATAAAAGATGTAAAAATATATTCCATCCATCCTGGCACATAATTTTAACTTTAGGAACTGGGAAAATTATAAAGTAATCGAATCTATTATAAAGATTAGCAAAGAGCTCTATATAAATGCGTGCCTCCACATCTTCTATCACATTACGTAAGTCCATACTAATAAGGACAAACTACACTTATATGATGTAGTCAGACCGAAAATTAAACTAAATTAAAGTAAAATCTAGAATGTAGTTAGGTATATATAATGAAGTATGTAATTTAATTACTATACAGCTAATTAAACTACTTGCTTGAACCCATCACCACATACAGGGATGATATCATCGTAATTTGATAGCAACCCTATAAATTTGCACACTTGGCTTAAATTCATGACTTTGAGAGAAAATCACAATGCACATTAACTTAACATAATCCGATGTTTACATATATTATGCGTCTTTCACCTCTCTCTGCCTATAAGTCTTATATTCATAGAAGTAAATGCCTCAGGAGCAAGAACTAATCTCGTGGGTTCTTCAAAGTCCACTATTTATAAGAGATTATATAATCATCGATATGTTGTAAATAAACATAAAAAAGCGTCTGAAAACATAAAAATATGCTGTTAACGTGAAAATATACTACAGTTTGTCCGAGCTTGAGGCATCTAACAGACTACATTTAACCCTACATTTGGGATATAGGTGCAGAGGCGCGTTCAGATTCTGTGGAATCATCCTCTTCACCCTTAGGTATATCAAAAATTTCAGAAAAAAGAGCTGGAAGGACTAATCGCGGCCAGTTGATGCGGCACCAGGTTAACAGTTCATTGTGTCTGACCCCCAATATTCGTACTTCATGAGCAGCTAAAGCGAACGCATCTAAGCGAGCTCTCACGTCTGGGACTCCAGCTTCAGTAAACTATATAAAAAGAAAACTATTTAAATATCTCATTACAAAATACAAAGTAAGATTAATTTTTAATTGATTTTAAAGTCATCTCCAACATATTTTTTTTAAGCTTCACGCTGTATTTCAGGTTGGGGTAGTGAGAGCGCTTTACGCTACGGTCCCTGCATACCTCTTTCGCCTCGTGCACAATCATTATCTCTTTCAAACTCACCCTTCGGGCAGTGCTCGTGTTTTTTACATGACCTTCGATACTGTGTTTTCAAAGATCAACCGAGCTCTATCACGACCATTCTTTTGTCACTTATCCTCTTAATATGCCCAAGCCAACTGAGCATGTCCTTCTTTATTCTAAGTATAACATTGTACCTTAAGCCTGTCATTCTGCATATCTCCTCGTTGCATATACGGTCAGTTAAACTAACTATGCATATCCGATGGAGAAATCGCATCTCTACTGTATTCATCTTTCTTGCATTCTTCTTTTGACACACCTACGTTCACTACCGTATAACAGCGTCGGTATCAGTGCTGCATTGTGAACGGCAAGACATGCTGGAACACTGACGTTTTGTCGTCGCATCAATGCAGCTAGAGCACTGTTAACCTGTTACCGGCTGCAATACGCCTTTCCATTTCGTATCTTCCATCTTTTCTAAACATACTTCCCACATGTACCATCTAATACACTTGTTCTAAAATCATTTCATCATTGTAAATAAAATAGTAATTTTAATTGTATACCTACCACATACTTCAGTGCTTCTCCGATATTCGTGTAGAGAGTAGTAATTCTCTCGCGATCGCTTAGTCCATTACGCTGAGGGCTGATCAATAAACTGGCGGTGTACACCGCCAGTTCATCGTCAGACGTAGCCAAATTTGTTAATTTGGCAACGTATGACAACATGGCGTTAGCAAACTGGGTCTGAAATCAACGAATTCTGCTATATTCTCCGCAAAAATGAAATAAAATTGAATAAATTAAATAAAAGTAAATAAAAATATCTACGTATATTGCTTAAAGTTATTTTTCACTTACATCATATATAGTTTCAAGCTGAGTCAGGTTGACGGCTGTACCATCGTCGAACACGATGTTAGTGGGCGACGACAGCTTGGTTGCTCGTGACAGCCACACCTCAAAGAACCCTAACTGCAGACATATTAAACTGCCAGTGTTTTTCACACATTTAAATTCATAATACAGCTTAAAATTAAACGTAAAATTAAGAATAATTGCTTAAATGTCCATCGCAATTACCAACTTTTCGCTTTTTTTACTTTAAAAATTCGCAATTTGCATTCGCAAAATATATACACTTTCGCATTCCATATATGTAGGATACAATTTATAAACAAATTGCAATAATCAATATTATAAATCAAATATGAGCACTGTGTTACAACATATCTTAAGCGCTCACAATGGTTTACCTTAATTAGAATAAGCTGGTCATCCTGAGGTAAAGAAGTAAACCCGGGTATTCTTTTAGCGAATTCTACAACTTGCTGCACGGATGGTGTCATTCTGTAGGCCACGTTGTACCACAGAGTGGACAATGTGTCCATAGCATGTCCTGTTGTGGAGCTGGCAGCCTCTTCTCCACCACTTCCTAAGTATATTGTAAGAATGAGCTTTCAAAATTAATTCTTTGAGTATTTTACCTAATATTTATTTAAGGACATTAAAATCTTCACATACTTTATTTAAATATTCCATTTAAGTTAACAATTATTATAATTTCTGTAGGAAATGACAGTTACATTAATTTTAACTGATCTTTATATATTCAACACTTTGAATAATCAAATGCAAATATTTACAAGCTTACAGATAGTTACATATGTATAAATAATAAGGTCTAGAATACGTGCGTTGAACTACTCGCATCCGTTGTAATCGATCATTCAGTCAATTGACATAATTGCAAATAACCGACGCAACGGCGTTAAAATATAAATTTTATAATACTAGCAAAAGTAAAAATTCACTCACTTTCAAACTTACCTTCCGTATCGGATTCTTCCGTTTTTATTTCAACATTTCGTATTTGTAAGGTGGACTTTACTTCATCCGTGTATGTGTTGTTAGTTCGATGGGCACAGACGATAACTTTGGCGAGTTCCTTTATAAAGTCTTGTTGCATAGGGTCGGGATCCACTTCTTCTATAGGCGGAGGATCCGGCTGTGGTGGCGGAGCCGAACCCGACGCCATGTTTTTCGGTGAATCCGCGGTGGGCTCAGTGCTTGCCGCTTCTCTCGGTCTCTTAGGAACTCTCCCGTACCTGACCGCTGGTGGAATAAAGTCCCATTTATAAAGACTGAATGCGATTGAATAGATCCGATGCAAATTGTAAACTGCGGTGCATCTATCGGGTCGGGGCTCGATTCCTCAATTGGAAAATAGGCGTGATGATGCAGTGCGTTGATCTGTGCTCTATTTTGTTTTCCAATATTAGCAAATGGGATGCATTATCTGCATCATCACCTCCTAACTACCTTGTTAAGTGTCGGTATCACTGTACTGTGAGAACTATTTTTTTATTATTGATACTTTAAACTTAATTCAATAAATTGTTTGTATTACTTTTTATAATCTTATTATAAGTATAGTTTATGTAAATGATTTACGGTAAAGTATATTACACTACATAAATGGTAGCGTAGTTATTCAAGAAGTTGATTTTGTATCTTAGCAAAACGTTACCCAGTACTTTACATAGTTATTTTTCATTATATATCTACTTACTATTATTTTAATTAAAGTATATTGATATCATAAATATTTTTTAGTCGATAAGATTTAAGTATTCAATACGTTACTTCGCACCTGCACGGCACTAGTATTTTTAAAATAATGATATCCACTTGACCGACTTGTGTGGCGGATACTTATCTTACTAAGAATAGTCAACTACGCAGAAGACAGTGTAACACAAGCGTAGAATTATCACTATTACCTTCATATTTTAAGATGAGACATCGAACGTATTAAAAATATAACACACGCACGCAGTGGTGCAAAGACGGTTGTGGATATATATATATATATATATATATATATATATATATATATAATATAAATTATTTGAACGGAATGGAATATATATATATATGTATATATATATATATGTATATATATATATATATATATATATATATATATATATATATATATATATTCCATTCCGTTCAAATAATTTAAATAAAATTATTTCGAACAATCTAATCCACAGCCAACTGCGCTTAGAGTCAGACGCTGTTCCACTGCGCCACGACGTCCTTATAAACAACAACATATATACTATAATTAAAAGGGAAAATCATAAAGAAATTAATTATATCGAAATGTAATGCCGCAAATAAATTTATTAATATAAAAAATGTATCAAATATTACTTACAGTCGCGGCTCATGCCAACAGCGAGACACTTTTTGAACCGACAGAACTGGCAGCGATTCCTGTTCAGCCGGATCACAAGACACTTACCGTCACGAAGGCAACGGTATTCAATCTGCTTTTGAATGCTTCTTCGAAAGAAACCCTGTAAATTTATTTCAGTTAGTTGATTATAATTATATTTCTAAAAATATTAACTTTATACTTTAATATGTGGCTTATATACCCTGACTTCTATAATTTCATAGACGTTGCTTTAAAATAAATATTTAATTAATTATTTCTAAATAATTTTATTCTTTTTAATATGAATAAAAAATAAAACCGCATATTGACTATATGGAAAATAACTGTTAAATTTTGATGACATTGTCATCCTGCATAATATATTTTTTAACATAGAGAAAGTTAAGAGCAGTTGAACTTTTGCTACTATAGGTCAGAGTAAATCAAATTTTAGCCTATTTTTTACCGACTGCTATGTAAAATCGGCTTATACTGGCGTGGACAGTTTCTAACTTTATTACATTTACGGTCCTGTTAAGTACATATTGAACAGTGCATGTGGTAAACCAATGTAACTTTTTCATAGCGTTTTATAACAAAAGATGGTACAGCAACTCACTTAAGCACTTATTTATTGAACTATACCTAATAAAATCAGCTCAGTGTAAATAAGTTACATAAAGTCTTTGTAAATATATATACTTTTAAATCTGATCTCAATATGTTTGAAATATCAAAATAGATTAGTGATTATTAACTGATTATAAAGTATGTAGTAGAATACTGAATTTACATAAATATCAGTTTTATTCACATAGACCTAGTTTTAAATGCGCGGAACTTATATTTGATAAGAGGTTAATTGACGGCAGAAAACGGATAGGTATAAGAAGTTGATTTTATATCTTAGCAAAAGGTTACCCAGTATTTTACATTGTTATTTTTTCATTATACATCTACTTACTATTATTTTAATTAAAGGATATTGATATCATATCATTAAGATTTTTTCATTACAATTTTATTAGACTTTCAATCAAAATAATATTTAAAATATTTCATTAACGGTATATATAACATAACTTGATTTAATATGGAAACCAAGTTTTATATCGTTTATCTTGTTAAATAGCTGTTGAGTTGTTGACTACATTATTGGGCTAGTTGGCTTTGAAAGTATATATCTTTTGAAATTATTCTTTTGCGATGGCATTAGTAAGTGAGGAATGGTGAGTTTTCGGAACGTTTTTGAAACCAAAAAATTGAATTAACATAGCATGGAATTATAATATTTAAATTATTGATTAAGCTGCCAACTTTTAGAAACATCAACCCCAACTACCAAGTACACGGATAATTGATAAAGAAACGTGTTTTATTATTTTTTTATACATAAAAGTCAAAGTTCAATTATAGCTACAGTAACTTAGAACTTGCTAAAAGTTTAAAAGTCTTCTGTATACAATGGTGTTTGTGAGTGAAAGTTACTTGAATATAAACTGAAACCAAAAAATTTTAATCACATTCCTGTTGCAATAGTACGTGTAACTCTTTTTTACAAAACTTTATTGTGCTAAATAAACTTTGTTTTGTTTTATAAAGGAAGACCTGAGAGCAAAAATGAGCCTTAGTTATTTCATGCGATGTCACAATCCATAAAATTAGTAAAACCAAGTTGAAGAAATATATATAGAGTTATTTTACTTTTAAAAAATAATTTCAGTAAGCAATTGATAGAAGACTGCAAGAAATGGAAAGTGAAGTTAGAAAAATGGTGAGTATTAAATACATAATGTGTAATATACACCTACAAAATGAAAATCACACAACATCTGGAGAATTAAAACTAATGAATTTTAGCATCTTCATGGCAAACAGAACATGTAGCAATAAATAGGATAATTTTTATTATTCTGATCAATACAATTCTGTTGAAAAATATGTACCATATACAATATTTTTCAGAAAGTTTACCTATCCCTATACGTAGGGATTAAAAAAATAATAAGTAAAGACAAAATAGTGTTAACAAGAAATGTTATTTTTTAATTCTCTCAAGAATTTAATCTCTCAACTAACTTTCATTAAATATATTTTATAACTGCATGAATACATGTCTTTACCTCATGAAACGCTTAAATAACCTTTCCACATAGTAGCGACATCTTGGGCCATCTATTAAAATATGTACTCGTAGATGGCATTGAAATTGATAGTCATAATAAGTAGAGTAGCTATTAATTTGCTATTTTTATAGAGTTATTCCACACTTAGAATTCAAAAACAATCTTGAGAAGGGTATAAAAATTTTGAACGTTGCGGGATTCGAAACCGTGCCTCATGGAAATCTTCCAAGCGTTCTGACCGCTAAGCTATGCCTTCTACTACCGGCTGTGACGAAGTTTTTATACGTTTTGTTACAACTTATTTACGATGTTAGGATAAGTGTGGGATAACGCTTTAAAAATAGTAAAATATTAAAATAAACAGCATTCGTCCTGGATGACCGAGCTTCGCACGGTATTTTTCAAGACTTAATCTTGACCTTGTACTTATAGTTGACAAATTATAGAATTAGTTTATTTACATTTATTTGTTTTCATTTAAACGTTAATGTTTCATCAATTTGTTTAAATTAATTTAATTAATACGTGGAAGTGAGTGTAATACTTACATTATAATCATAATTATTTTTTTTATTTTTTTATAAAATAAAATACTTTGATTCGCTACGCAAGCTATTCGAAATACTATAGATTATAAATGTGAACATTTATGTTTGGAAAATGGCCTTTAAGCTATAGCTCCAGATCGGAATAACCGGAAATGGATGCGAATATTTAGTCACAAAAAATACAAAAGAAAATAAAATTGTAATTGAGCAAAACATTATTATTACACGAAAACAGAGCCATGACCACATTTAGTAAAATATATAAAGCCGTCTATAGGTTTTGGTTAGAAGATTAATTAAAATCTTTAAAATTAATTTGAGTGTACATTGACAGTTATGGTTGATGAAACGTGGAAATGGTTATTTTTGCTCCCTAATAAAGCTTAAAGTAGACTTTATGCTGAAGCTTTACGAGCTTTTAAATTGTTATAGCATTTTCGATGAAAGCAGATCGCTATTGTGAAAATCCCATGACATCCTGTGGTTTCAGACTATTAAAGCCCTCGGTATTAATAAACCAATGTATTGTGTTTATATAATACATAGTAGGATTCTTTATTAAAGTATATGGGACAGATATTTTTTTAATATTTAAGTACAGCCATCTTGCAATAATTATAATAATTTTGTTACGTTTTTATTTTACGATATAAATGCTACCCTAAACGTATATATGTATATATGAGCGTTCAGTGTTTCTAAATGTGCTAGTTCCGTTTTTCGTTATTAAACAATATATAAAAAATGTTAAAGCTTAAAAATCTTATACCAATAGAAAATATAAATTTGGTGCTGTGGACAAGAATTAAAAATTTCAAGAAAATCCCACGACAATGTAAGTCTGCAAGCCTATTATCCCAATCCGTACATTTCAAAGGATGAATCAACGAAATTCATTAGTGACTGTATAAAAAAAATGAAAAATATCGACAAAAGTATACAGTGGTATGTAGTAGCGAAGCCGAGGAGAGCTTTTGTCGGATGCGTTACCGTGTTAAAAATCTTATTCTATGATAAGTTTCTTAATTATAATTCGTAAACCCAAAATTTAGAACGCATTTAGATTTAACTTAAACAATAACAATTTTACTGAATCTCTGTGTATTCTATTGTATTCATATCCTATGTTAATTATACGAAATTAAATAACACAATTATAATAAAAAGTAATGGAATGCTTTTTCCCGTTAAGCCCGCCTATTATGCATTTTTCTTGATGTTAATTTAGTAAATAAAACGGAAAGTCGTGAAAAAATAAAATTTGGCGGGCAGCATTTTGACAAAATCCACTCTGAAAATTCGATGATACAATTTTTTTTTGATTTAACATAATACAAATTTAATACGCTATTTTTAGGTGATTTTATAATTAAAGATGGTATTAAAAATCGAATTAATTGTTTTTTTTAACATTTATGTTTATAAAAATCAAATACCTAATTCGCATTATGCATATAAAAAATAATTCATTACTTAGTTAAATCAATCATAAATAATGAAATGAAATAAAAATATTTGAAAATATTGTTTGTTTCAAACAAAATCGCTTTATTAGGATTTTAAAAAGACTCGGGCCATGTAGCTGTTTGAGACAGTGAGTGTCTGATCATAATCGCAATGTTTGTAGGTTCTATTACCTCCCAGAATAATAATTACATTTAAATATTTATATAGTTTAAAATGCGGCATTCGGCTCTGTCTATAAACATCTCTAAAATGCGCGGAAAATAGTAAACAGAATGACTTTAATTACCCTGCTTTGGGAAGATGTTCGAATTTGAATATTTTAGTGTTCTGGAATTCTTTTTTTTTACTTCGCATCCATTTAAATTTTATAGAATAATTTATTATGTTAAAATTAAATTTATTTAATTTATTATAAAATTTTATTAAAAATACTTTCGAACTCTTATTAGGAAATCTGTTTTTATAGGTTAAAGATTAGGTTAGTAGTAATTTATAACCAGTAGTAGTAATTAATAACCAGTTATTGATCTAATATCATATCATATAGAAAAATATTAAGTTTCTGATGTACATTATTGACTCACTCACAATGTCGCTAGAAAAATATTAGATTATTGATGTTAATTAATGCTTTTCTTAAATTACATATAGTTTAGTCTGTGTATATAATGAAAAATGAGCTCGAATACTTATTTGAATTTTATAAAACTAATTCTTTATTATAAAATCGGCATACAAAAACAATTACTGTATACCGCTGAATGCGAATTTCAAGTTAATTTAGGCCATCCAGCCTTCAATTTCGAGTAAATTGCAAAAACTCCCAAGAATACGAAAATTCCATGTTTTGGCTAGAAAAAATTTTTGAACCTGAGGCGAGCATAATTTTCGATCGTACTTTATTGATAATTTTTTTAACTCTAAAAAAATGTAAAATATCCCCACAAATCACAACATACAAAAATCGTGAAAAGTCGGGTTTATCTTGGTACTAAAAATATCGTCGAACCGGATTGACGATTAATTTGATTTGTTTAAGATTTTCTAGTAATTTAATCTGTAATTAACAGAATTAGAAAAATTATTTTCCCAACTTTTAAACTGTTTTCCGGTGGTATCGAACTCTTTTATATTCAAAATACCTACGGAGTAGATTTCTCTTTCGGTTGCTATTTTGTTTTGGTATATTTCTTTTGAGTGTCCAGTAATATTCTGCCATTATAATGATATTCCAAATTCCTTGATAAATAAAATTAAGCATTTTACTTATGTCTTGATGAAAACAAAAGATGGTTCTGTTGGGCACCGACACCCCGAAGAGGTGACGAGGAGGCCCGCTCGCCTCAGACTCAATATTTTTTCTTGCCAAACATCGAACTGTCGCTATTTTTTGGGGTTTTTTGAAATTTATCCTCATTTACTCAGAATTAAAGGCAGGAACTTAACTAACGGAACGGCCTCAACTAACTTGAAATTCCTATTCAGCGAGTCGGAAAACGTGCCTGTAGATAGGTGGTCCTGTGTACGGACAATTTTTTTTGTGTGCCAGTGAAATTAATTACATTCACTTTTAATATTATTATATAATTATTAAATATGATATAAATTGTAACAAAGACTTAAGATCGTACCACAACAAAATTGAACAAAGTTTTTATATGTTATATATAACATGATATCAAAACATACCATGAGAACCACTAAGCAATTTCAAAGAGCCTTAGCAGGAAAACAATTCCTTATTCCAATATTATTTTTGACGTAACTGTGTCGAAAAAATATTTTTAGCTACCTACACATGTTGTCGAAGAGGTAGTCTGTTGTTTAGATAGAGCGACAACAACGACAAAAATATATTAAATTTCGTTAAATAAGTAAAATACTTACATCTATTTCCGACTTATATCATCTCTACCAAAAATAGTTTAAATTAAAGATTTAAATTTATAGGAATGAAACAATTATATGATATCGACTAAAATTTTTAAGCAAATGAATTTATTTTTATATTTACGAAAATTATGAACAATATAAATATAATACAAACAATATATTACAATAAAAAAAATGATGTAAACAAATAATTTATTTTAACATTTGGAATAAAACGTAATAAGAAGATACTTACCCGAACTTACCGTACCGCAGCGTCGTAGCGCTACGGCGTAGCAGCCGGCGTGCGAGCGGTCTCGCCGCGCCGCTGCAACTGCACTCACCTTGCAACCCTCGCACGAAGTAACCCCGTAATGATACCCTGAGGCCTTGTCCCCGCACACTTTGCACGGAGCCGCGGCTTTCCCGCTGCCTGCACCTGCGCTGTCCGCTTGTTGCTCTGTAATGTGATATATACACTGAGTGACTTACGAATTTACGGATACAAATTACGTACAAACAAAATATTTATTTAATTAACTAAATTATATATGTAATATTAGGACTTCATTTTAAGCATGTTATCATTTAATTAGTTTGGCAAATAAAATTTAATAAAAAGAATTCAAGCACCTTACATATCATACAGTGGTTATATGAAATATTTCTATTTATATAATAAACTCAGTGTTACAAAATAAAGTAAAATTTATCTTAACCCATTGAGTCTCATATTATATGATGTATATTTTCATAATTCCATTCATTCATTTAAATATATCTTATGCTTACAAATATACATACAGTATCTCATTTATATGTAGATGAAAAAAACAAAGATTTGTTTGTTTTCATCTATTTCTAGCCTCTAAGGCATAAAGCTGCAAATGTCAATAAAATCTGTGGTGTAGTTTCATAGTAGTGGCATAAAAATCTATAGAGATACGGTGACATTGCTATTTTATTTTATGATAATTTAGATGGTGCTTTTTGCAGTTTCATGTTGGTGTAAGGAAATAATATATAGATCCTTATTACTTTTAAAATTTATGATGAACAAAATAATAAAGTCACTATTAAAAAACACCAATCTTTAAATAATAAATCGAATCACTCATTATCACAGTGTAATAATATGTTATGGATATCGTGACATGGGAATTAGTATGTAGTATAATTTACATTACAAGAAATACTTTGATTATATAACATTCTAAATTAATATAAAATAGTGTTGTGATCTGACTGGCTGATCTAACGAAAATCGTATTTTTATGGTATACCTCCATACCATACAAACATATAAAACTATATTGTTCCAATTGACTGATACAATTAATATAATAATAATTAACTTTAATTATTCCGCAGCACTTTTATTATAATTAGATATCATTTTCAGTTCGAAAAATTATGTATTTGAAATGTTCACATACAGTATTATACCTCGTTCATTTTCAAGAGCAAGAGCAAGAGCTTCTCTCTTCTTGCAAAATGTACGAGGTTACGAGGTACCAAAAAATAAAAATTATGTCACTTTTACAGGTTTATTTTATTAGATTTAATTTTTTATCGATTCATTTCAACATTCTCAAGAATTGCACTACTCTACGTACGTTTGATACTATGCAGAACGATGCAATGACATTTCGTTTTCATATGTAAAGTGGGGGTTTAAAAGATATCAACGCGTTCATTTAGAGATTAACATTTGGTATATGGCTTCGTAGAAAATTTACAAATATATTCATAATAAATTATTAAAATATTTTATATAACCGAGTGACATATTTTATTTTATAGCACGGCTCAGATTGAATACCTTTAACGTAATAATATGTCCATTTACGTAGTTTAGTAGAATCTAGCAACCTAAATTAAGCGGTAGGCATAAGGCTTACTTACCTAAACGTCTTCATTCTGAGAATAGACATAGGTGATACTTGAAGCAAGACTAGTCTGTTACAGTAAACTCATATTTGATATTTGACTACCGTAATATTGTTATAACATCTAGAGCATATTCAGTACAATAAGATTAATATCTTAAATAAATCTATTATACAAAAATTTGACTCGAAAACTTTACAAATATCAGTTGCCACTGCTATTTGAATATTCGTTAGCACAAATTGATTCATTGAACCCGATATTGCCTTGCCTATTTTAAAGCAAATGTTATATATAGATGAGTTGTTTGTTAAATACCAAGCAACTATTTTTTAAAACTTATCTCAACTCTTAACTTAAGATATAACTATAAACATTTAAAAAAGTAAATATCAAAATAGTACGGATGAAATGTTTCTAATTTTAAAAATTTATTGGTAAAAATTGAATGAATTTAAAATATATCTTTTAAAACAGTTACTCTTAACAATGTACGACTGTTTATGAAACTTTATGAAACCGGAAATGGATACACTTCCTCCGTTTCCCTTACATTCGATTGGTCCAAATTGGTTTTAATATTGTTCAGATAATAATAATTTACTTACTAGGAATCAAAATCGTCTATCAATCATCTATAAAATGATTATTATCATTTTCGTCTGTCAATCATCTGTAAGATAATGATTTAATTTAGTCTTTTTAAGAACATTTATTATTTTTTATTATTTATTATTTTGTACATGTATTATATACCTATTCGAAGGAACGATAACACAACATAAAGCGCGAGGTTGAGTTCACCACTCAACTCGCAATGTCTCGATTTCGAATAAAAAGCAGTCGACGGAGTGTCACTAGTTGTTCTTGATTACCCTGCTATGCTGTATAACACGTGAAACCAGCTTTTAATGTTTATGAAACATTGTTAAAAATCCTATATATTGTATAGACATGTACGCTATTCTGTATTGCATATTTACATAAGGATTTAAATAGATTAAAGGAAGTAACTTAAGTAAGCAAACGGACGTGATGTTTCCATGTTATCAGTAATCTCGTTGAGAGAATCTGTATGTAGTTGGAACAGTTTACTTTGTAATTGTAAACTACGACATCTATAAACTTTTGAAAAATAAAAATATAAAAATCTAAGATTAACAATGTGTGATGTCTAATAAGATTCTTGTGTTTATTCAAGGCTTAAAATCACGTTACATAAAATGAGAATAATTGATTGATTTTTGATTTTGTTTTTATTTTATTAGTAAATTATGGTCACTAAATAAGATATTTCCACTGATATTTAACGGGAAAAGAAAGATCATATTTCTTACATTGGAACATTGAATAAAGAAATCGAAATATTATTTACAATATCGGTTCAGATCTTAGCTTATAGTATTTAACTATAATATCTACAATGATAGGTATATGACTGAAATGTATTATAGTATATTTATAAATTTAAAAATATATTTAATGGCAACTTTCGGCAATAATACTTTATTTTAATAATCATTAATTATTCTGTATTAGAAAATCGACTGACATAACGTGGATATACAAACGATGGATTAGTACAATACCTGGAGCTGACAGGGTTTGTCACACATGACAATGAATTGGATATGAATAGCTTAATATCCCTCGAACTATTTTCATTAGAAATTTCATAGAAAGAGCTTCTTTTCCTACTTAACATAATTTATAGAAACTTTAAAGTATAAAATATTGAGTTAAAATATTAAGTTCCATCACTCAACACGCAATGTCTCGAATTTGGTGGCGAGTGAAGTACGGAGTGTCTTGACAATAGGTACTTTCTGTCTACTCTGCTATGCGGCATAAAAAATCGTGAAGCTAATAAAAATAAAAAATAAGATCAATTATCCTTTAGGTTCGATACTAGAGAATTGAAGAAATATAATTCGGTTTACATATTTTTATATCTTTTATATGGCTCTATAAGTTATTGTTTTATGTCAAACAAGAGATGAAAAAAAAGATTACAACCTTTCTAAAAATAAATTCCCTATGATATAATCGCGTCATACCGTAGTTCTACCTCTGACCACGTTAACGTTAAGTTTTCAATGTATGTATTGTATTTTATTATAATGTATATTGGAATCTTTTTAAAATTTTTTCACTTAAAATTCCAATTGTATTATTTTTAAATTTTAATGACATACTTCAAATTGTGAATAAATTATTTAGATATATTTACTCTTACTATGGCTTCAATTTGTCTTTTACTCTTTATTTGGTAATAAATAAAATATTCTAATATTTAGGTAAACGAGATGTTAATTTATTTGAATACTAAACACAATCTGACCAATATTAGTAGGCAAACAGTGAGTTCGATGATTGTGATTCTAAATCCGGATATCCGGATTGAATAAACAAGTTGAAGCCCCTCTGCGAGCACTGGCAGTCTGTTCAACTAGATTCTACCTACTGTGATTTGACCCGTACGGTATATTAAAATATTATCTCGATTATTAGTGCCTGATTCATGAACTGTTCGTAAAAATAAAATAATATAAAGTTTCACTAATGTAATGAAGTATGATTTATGAAGAACGGTCAGTGTAAATCAATAGGTATACAAAGAAGTATATGTATAAATTTGTTCTTTGTATAATATGTACAAATGAATCAAGTATTATAAGTATTACATATATATTTCATGAGAATTAATTGCAGTATATGAAGTATTTAATATTGGTGATTATAAAAGACATTATAATTACGAATCAAATTATGAGTAAATGTATATAAATATTTTTTAATTTAATTAAATTAACATATATGGTTAAATGCACAAAAATTAATAATTACCGACCAACAGAAATAGATACGTACTATTTATAACCAACTGTCTGGCAAACGTCTGTGTGTTAAATTTAGGCACTATTTTTTCAGTTTGTTTAAGTTATCTATAAAATATTTCCATGAATATTTGCAGTGTAATATTATTACAATTACGCTATATGAGAGACAACTTTCTAACGTTCTTTTCCTATTATTACAGTTAGGTTTATTTATTTATTTGAATTTGTAAATAAAGCACCTTAAAAAAGAAAATAAATAGCATAGACAAAACAATATGCTCTTTGTTTTTTAAATGGCCGACTTTTATTTTAACATAACTAAGTGAGTATTGAACCCACAACCAACTGATGTTACAACCATATTAAATAACGTTTAATATATGTATATATACATAAATATATATACATATATATATATATATATATATATATATATATATATATATATATAAATATAGCTACCTATTATTGTTTAACTTAAGCCCCGATGGGAAACTAAGTTGACCGAGCGAAGTTTCCAGGTCAATTCAATCTGGTACTTGATGTATAACGAAGCTTGGTGTATATCGAAAACTGTTACGAAGCACCATAGTAAAAAACGGTCTAAAGTGTTGTCAGCCAGGTATTATTTATAATATGTTAAGAAATTTTTAGTTTGGTTCCTAAACCTATTACTTTTCTTTGACATTAGCAAAAAAATTAAAAAGAACTATTCTTTGTTTATAAAGAAAACGGAGTGTCTTGACACTAGATTGTCTCTGACTACCCTGCTATGCAGAATAAAGAGTTACGCAGCTTTTTTGTTTAGTTTTTACAGTTGGACATGTCTGTAACTATGTAGGAGCGACTCACCAATTCTTATCAAACTGCAATTGATAACACATATAAGTGAAATGAAACTAATGTCACCAACGTGAAAGGAAGTACTTAGTGTCAAGACACTCCATACCCAGCTTAGCGCCGAATTCGAGACATTGTGCAATAAGTGGCAAAACTCAATGTAGTTATGTACTCAAAATTATTATTTTTTTAATTTTGTACTTAGTGCAACTATGCAATGGCATTACTGTGAAATATATACTCGTACAGCTAATTATTCATAATTAATAGTCAAGTGCCAGTAGCTTGATAACTATATATTTATATGGACTGTTTGTTTTAGAAAAGAATAAATCGTTGTATTAACATAGGATTTATAAATATTTTTTTTGTATTACGCAGTTCTCGAACAATAAAAATATACCATAATATACAGTTACAAAAAAAAACAAATAATATAATAATAAATAATAATAATATTTAAAAAATCTACATAGTTATCGTGTTGATGGATGTCTGTGTCATGCACTGGCATTATATTCCAATTACGTCCTCCAAAGCTCAAAGCACACAAAAGTGCAATGTTTTTATACTTTTCTTATCGTTTCCCTGATTAGAAGCGATCAAGAAATAGATTTATTATTTTTTTTATAAGAGTAATTTAAAGCTTACAAATAAATTAACAATTTGTTAATGACTAATAAGAATTTGTAAGATACGAAAAATATATAAATAAATTAAACAATAATTATTTTTACATATAAATAAATTATAATTAAATAAATTATTTTTGTTTGTAATACGCTGCATGTAAAATCTATCAAGTGTTGACAACTTAATATCATGATGTGTCCTGGTAGTACATAATAGATTCAATAATACTTATAATGACAACTAGATACTTCTGGATTGCATGCGTTCCATAAAAGCTTTTATGAAACTTAATATAAAAATTATTTATGGCAGAAGGATGACCTGTAAAATCGTCTACAAATGTGTATAAAAGATACACATACATATTATGAAGCAACATCGATGTAGCCCTTTTTACCAAACAAACGCTACTACTGAAGAGCATAAATTTGGCCCGAAGAAATGCTGATATGTAAAAAAATAATGTATAAAAATATATTAAATTAATAAAATAAGTGTAACACACACTACCATGTGTGACATACACGTTTATATAAAGTTACATGAATGTTACTAAGGCAACGCGTTGTCAACCCGTCAACGAGACATCTAGTTATTATAAATTGTTACTTATTATGATCACGATACATTTTGAACTGATATGCCATTAGTAAATCGATGGAATGTATTGTTTAAGCTTTTGAAGATGTTTTTGTGTAGTGTTTTGCTACTAGGCTCACGTGAAAACATAAATTAAATTTATACAGCTGTAATTTTTTAAAGTGAAAGCAAAATATTACTAATTGATTTTATTTGACGGCTTAAACAAAGAGAACATCATAAGAATGGACATTTCATAAGGTGAGCTCGTGGGAGGAATATTCCTTAATGCTTGTATTCAATTTTATTTACATATACTAGAAATATAGCGATAGCAAGAGATCATATATCTGTTTTAAATTTTATACGGTCAGATAATAAGTTCAATAACTTTATCATCCATATATGACGTTAAACATTTTTACATGAATAAAATGCTAATTATTCCCAACTAATGTTTTTCGCAAAATAAATGAAGAGTCTAATTATACTGACATTACTTTATATAACAATATAGCTTGCAATCTCAGAGTGAGAACAAAAAATTGCCTCTGGAGATAGAATTATAAAATTAAATATATTAAATATATTATATAAATATATTATAAAATTAAATATCTGGAGATAGAATTATAGAATTATAAAATTAAAATTAGGAAGTGTTTTAATTCACCCACTAATCAAGGCGCCTTTTTAGATATTCGTAAATAAAAATAAAGTATATATTAAACAGAAAGGCATTGCTTAGTCAAAGTTTATAAATGTCTCTTTTATATTTGTTTTAAGAATAAAAGACGTCGATGAAAGGAAACGTCTATTACTGTTACATAAAGCTAGAATTCAGCGTTTATTATTTTTAGCTTGCACTTTGCACTGATGTTACATAATGTGTCTCAAGAAAACAATATGGGAAAATCTGAAGGAAAGAATCTAAAGAGACTGTTTCATTTATTAAAGCAAGTTAACAAGCAATATTACATTTTTTTTATGAAATTTCGTTATAAATTATATTAAATCAAATTATTTACTATTTTTAAAGTGTTATTCCACACTTAGGATTAGATAACATTTTTGAAAAAACGTATAAAAATTTGAACGCAGCGGGATTCGAACCCGCGCCTCTAGGATACCGTCCAAGCGCTCTGACCGTTAAGCCATGTGTTCTACTACCAGCTGCGTCGAAATTCTTATACGTTTTGTTACAACTTATTTATGTTGTTAGCATCTCTGTAGTAAAAATCTCTCTACAACGCATGGCAATGTTTTTTAAAACAAATTATTAGTATTTAGTCGTTTAAGCGTGTTGTGCATGCATCAAGTTAATTAGGCAGAGAGAATCTAGTAAGATTCTGTGTTCTTTACTTTATTCATTTTTATTAAAGATAATTTATTAAAGATAATTTTTGGGTGTCAAAACCAAGCTTTTGCTTTGTGTTACCAGGCTGAGAAAATAATAAATATTTTAAATAAAAATATGTATCTATTGAAAACATCTCGTGTATCATGTATTTTGATTGATGGGCAAATTGATTATGAAAATTTTAAAAGCGAAATCACGAGTTCAAATATTGTGAGTATTACAAATGCGCACATCCACGTGGACCTGCGCAATCGCAAGTATAGCGATCGATAAGCAACGGGTTACGTAAGGCACTTTCTTCCGCGAATGCTCTCTCTTGCTCTAATCGCCTGTGCGAGAGAGACCCGCGCACGATCCCGGAGACTGGTGATCAGGGTTGTATTAGTCAATATAAATAATTTAATTTTAAATATTAATTTTAAAATTGTACACAAACATACATATGTAGAAAACTTAAATACTATATAACTAGCTAAATGGTAATTTAAATCGAGATTTTAGACATATATTCTTGTCTAAAACCTCAATTTTAGAAAGTAATTGATTATTCATATTTAATATTAAGCAAATATTATATATAATAATGAAGCCATTTTATAGTAAAAATTATTTCTGTTTGTATATTAATATAACTTCATAATTTTAATGCGCACTGATGAAATGATTTTACTATTCAAGATCCGGCAAATTTTATTTGCGCTATTTATACGTTATCAATCATGAAGCAAATAATGAGGTCACAGTCGAGATGCAGCATTGGAAATTAATTCACGATCAATTAGGTCAGGTAAATAGAAACATGCAGCGAGCGGTCTGTCTTTTGATGGTTCTATCATAGAAAATATTCCATTACTTTCGTATATGAAAACGATTAGAACTGCAGATAAGTACTTCATATATTAAAATTAAATTAATTACTCAATATAAAATTACACTTATGTATTTCAGTGTCTTTGTCATTTAATAACAAAAATATTACATAAGAATTTCATTATAATTGATGACAACCCTGACAATTTTCCAAAGCAATGATTGCAGTTCAACAAACTGCGCGTGAGTCGATCGTTGAACCTGTACTAACTGTTGCTGTGTCCCGCTCGCACGCGCCTTAGTTTACTGTCTAAGTCATCTTTCTCTTTCTAAAACATCGCTTAGCTTCTATAATCGTTTACATCGAACGTGTGCTTCTAAAGAAATATCTTTGGTCACTACAAAACTCTGCAATGTACCTTTAACTATCTCCACCAAGTCCTCTATATAAAAGTAACTACCAAGTCCTCTATATAAAAGTAACATGCGCAGAGTCACTCGAGCATTCCTCTTCACTTTCTTAATGTACACATTTTAGTACCCCACAAAATAAATTTGAAATTAAAGGCAAGGATTTCAAAAAATATTTTCTACACCAAATAATTTGTATTATGTAATATAATTTAAGTTACCATTTATATAACTTTTCTAATAACAATAATGTAATATTGTGATATTGTTTAAATGTATTCCAAACAAATTCTTGACTTCTTTCTTTCTTAATTCTTAAGATAAGATGTTGCCTCAATATATAATGAAAGTCTGCAGGAGTATAATTTGTAAAACTACTTTTTACAAGTAGTATACTATTACTTCTTTCACATCATGTCTAAATGACCACATTAAAAGGATAAAATATAATAAGTAAATATTTTATATAAATTACCATTATTGTTGCATCATGTCTTAAAATGGCTAGTTAAAGTACTTATATACTCTATTTTATATACTACGTTATTAAATAAAAGAGCAAGTAAGAAAAGAGACGACTAGAATACAAAAAATAGGTGTGCAAAATAATATTTTTTATAAATGTTAGATCATACAACATGATTCTAAGCATCTCACAGTCACACTTCAATTGTTACCAGAAACAAGGGAACGTATATTATAATGTAATTCACAGCTTTTGCAAGAGCTTTGTAAGTATCACAGCTAGGTTTCATGCCCGCAGCAGTAATGTAGATAGGAAACACTGCCCTTTTGGATACATTACGTCAAAGAATTGCATCAAAGTTTATTTTACGTTACCTTTGTATTTTATTAAAATATTGCTATGAAAAAAAGTAAGATCTAACTAAATATAAAACTTAAAAATATCTAGCAGTTCTTTGATCTCTTATATATATATATATATATATATATATATATATATATATATATATATATATATATATATATATATATATAAACTGTATAAAGTAAACCGCTTTTCAATTTACATTTTCATCCCGCATTCTTTAACTAATGTAACACGTTTCACAAGCACTTATTAAAATAGTAAATAAAGTCAAAACACAGGGGTTTTGTATCACCTTGAACAGCGAATATGGATTTTATCACGTAAAAAAATATGTAATATAAGTAGTAAAATATGTATAAATATGAATTAAGTATTTAAATTTATAAGAGCTTGCCTATTTACTTCAGAAATACCTAACCCAATCTACCTACGTTATGAGAAAATATTGGAGTAATTAAAATAGATATTAATTAAAAAACTGATCTGAACAATAATCAATATGAGAGTCTATCGTTTACCTACGTCCTTATATACAACAATACTTACGTCGGTACCTATAACCAACTGCATCATTTTGTCCTCGATACCGTGGCTCAGTGCAACTAAAACTTATTATTATTAATGTGTAAATATTTCTTTGACAGTGACACTACATCTTCTTGTGGCATGTCAGATGTTATGTTGTGATGTTAGAAATACAAACTACGTCTTACATTAATAATTATAAAATACATATCCACACTTAGAATTAGAAAACATTTTTTAAAAAAAGGATATAAGATTTAAATGCAGCAGGATTCGAACCCGCGCCTCTTTGAAATCGTCCAAGTGCTCTATGATCGCTAAACATTTTTTTATATTTCAATAAACATGTAATGATGTAAATTTAAGTCTGACCTATAAATTGTTTAAAAAAAACTGCACGTCACATAGTGTGTTCAAGGTCGTGATACAAAAATTGTGATCCTAGATTTTTGTATAAATAGAAAAGACTTAACTTAATTAAATAAGAAGTACGTTTTGCGTATTTCAAAAATATTATTACTGAAATCAATTAAATATAATAAATAATTTTTAATAACGGATCGTTTGCTTTCAGCAATCCAATGGTTATGTAATATATGTATATTATTAGGTACTGATTGATCGCGCGGCACTTTCTAATGACTAACAGAAAAACATTCTCTTATTTCCGTACAGACATTATTCAACTGCATTTTAATTTACTTTTTGAAAGGTATCAAATATTTGAGAGCTTTTACCAGCTTTAACTCCGATATCTGGCAATAAGACAAGGGACTTTATAAGAAAATCAATTTTAGCCACTCGCATTAGATGTTTAAAATGGGTACATGTTTATATATGTAGGTACAAACAGGTAATGCTAAACATTAAGTTGACTTTATAAAAATATTTTAACAACCATTACTATGATCTAAAATCAGTAAATTTAGTGATTTTTCTAGCATTTCAAGCAATGTTTATTTTGGAAAAATATAAATATTTAATAATTAATTAAAATTAGTAAATTCAATAGTATATGAGATATTTATAAGAAAAAAATTAATTGGGTATCTTAATATATCGATAATAGAAGCTAAAAACTACTCAGTAGAATTTTTGTTGGTTGGTATGTGTTAGTTTGTGCGTTAATCAAGCAATAAGTACTAGATGGAGTTATATTAATTTTAGTATGGTAATAGCTAAATGCCGGGAGGTACATACATGTATATACAATTATTTCATAGAAATCATATAATTGATTTTAAGTTTCAATATTTAATGGATCCGTAAATTTGCGACACAGTATATATAGATACTTTGACACGTAGCACCATCTGTCCCCAATAGATAACTGATGTTACCACAAGAGTATAATAATACTATTAAGTTAAAATAACTATAATATCAGTCTTTTGCCATATTACAAACATTATATATATTAAAAAACTGCATCATAATCTTTAGAGGATATTTTTTTATTCCAATCTCTGGAATGAGACGTACCAAAAAATTTATTATATTCCTTAATTATTTAGCTATTACATGTAAAAATTACAAAGAAAATGATTTAGTGAAATAAAATTTTAAATATTTGTGTTGTATTTCATGTCAATATTTTCTTTCTTTAAGTATATCATCTAATTATAACTTAACACAGAATTAATTTTAAATTATAAGTTCAGTTCTTATAATAGTTTGACAATCAATAATAAGTGTATGTTCAAGATTTCACAAGACGACATTAAGCCGTACGAATTTCAAATTAGTTACATACACAATGTGTACCATGTAATCTTATAAAACGCGTAGCAAGCAAGCAAGTAACAGTGTTTTTTACATTTTTTATTTACCTTACTTGAGGTACTAGACTCTTTCATATTACATTACGTTGTCATTTCATTGCATAGAACGAAGTCGCTTACGGTGTCAATGCGCTTAAATCTTTTAAACTACGTGACGGGATTTAACTCGGTTTTAATTAATACACAGGATAATTGTTTAGATAGTTTATCCATAGCTAAGCCTGCAAATGTATTTTCAGGACAATTTTATTAACATTTGCAACATCTAACATATAGTAACTTATCGATGGATCGAACTATCGAAAATTTATTTTACAAACGCTACAGTTACGCTTATATAAGATATGTTCACTGATATTTCAATAAATAATTGCTTAGAAATAATAATAATGAATGTTAAGTTGTTAAGAGGTTTTCTTTTCAAGCAATTAATTTAATTTCTTAAGTCGGCGTAATGGTATTAAAATTAAGTAATGATACTTTTGGGGCCGATGTCGATATCGATATATGCAGGTGAACATCTTATCACAAAATAAGCACATTTATAGTATCACTTATGATTAAAAAATTAACCAATAGGCATCTTTACAGTTTAAAATAGACATTGGCAAGGTGTTATAATTTTATGATAAATTATATAACATGTACAGGTATATGCTCTTAAAAATGACAAAAAATCGTCGCACCTTAAGCTCCTAAATAAGTTTGTGAAAACTATCGCTTCTCGTTGATTCTAAACGTAAATTATAAATAAGCTACATATACAATATACAATTATACATCAACATCAAATAAATACCTTCCGTATGACGATCGTATTACCTACGATTTTATAGTAAGCTTATTTATTTTACTAAAATTAGATACCCCCTAATTATTTTACTAATCTCTAAATGTTGATTACAAAATATTTTTTTTCTACTTATTTATTCTATTTAATTATTTGAATAAACTACTACTCCTTCTTTTGTATGGAGGACCTTCACCAGATGATGGTCATATTATATAAACCATCATATCATATTATATCATATCATATCATATTATATCATATCATATCATATTATATAAAAAAATGTGCGTATATGTTCAAAATAAAATTATATGAAATTCTATAAGTTCTGTTTAGTTCAGTTTTTTATTTATGGCATTGTACATGTCAGTAGAGCACAAATCACTTCCCCAGTGTATATAGAAATAAATTTAAACTATGATGTTCATACACAACACAACGCATAATAAAAGGTTAGTAATGAGTAATATTATTATTACCTTACTATGGGCAAGAAGGTAAGATAAAGGTATTTAGTTAACATATAAAGTTCCCTCACCAATTCGTAATAGGCATAAAGTGCATTTAAATGAATCGGTATTTCATTATTTTCTCACATCTTTCGCATTTGCCGATTTCCAGAGTTCCAATTTCCAATTTCCGGACTTTAAATGATTGTGATTTCACCTTACAACTATCGCATTCAATCTGACGCGCCCCAATTACACCAGGACGTCATCTGTTATTGGATATAGACAGTTATAGAATAGGCTATATTTAAAAATACAAATACAAATGATTAACTAGTAACCTTAAAATTATTGACCATTATTGACAGTTAAGTAGACTAGTCAACAGCTAATACTAAAACTACCTTTACGATATTCGAAGATAACCTTGTAAACCTACACAATTGTATTTGCTAGGGATTTTTTTAGCTTCACGCTTTTATCCCGCATAGCAGGGTAGACACAAAAAACCTAGTGTCAAGACACTCCGTACTTTGCTTTCCGACGGTTTCGAGACATTGCGTGTTGAGTGAGGGAACTCAACGCCGCACTTTGCCTAACCAAAAGTGAAGAAGTGAAAATAATTTAAATATATAAATATATTTATTCGTCATTATCATACTCTAAAAAGTTTAGCTTATAAACGATGTATATGGCCGGAATAGACGCACTCTGCGGTAGAAACTTACTTTACCGCTTAATTGAATCATCGGTAAAACTATAATAACGTATATAATAGTATTAGGCGTAAACTAACAAATTTACCTGAAAACACTAACGCAGAGCATTAATTTTATTATTAAACGTGAATTAAAATATTTAAAAATGATATTAAAAAGTAATATCTGTGTTGTTTTAATATTATTGCACACTAAATGAGCAAGTGTATTAGTGCTAATTATTACTGTACCTACTTAATTTCAAAAATAGTCTACGCAACTAATGCCAAAATAAGTATAATTTATCATTCATCCTTACTCCTTTATTGTAAGAACCACAAATAAAACTATAGCAATTAAATATTCATTAAGTATCAAAATTTATAATTTCAGATAAATTTCATTTGCTACTTTTTCTTGTTGCAAAAATGTCTACTTTAATAGTGCCAAACAAGAAAGATAGAAAAAACTATTTTTTTCTTTTTCGGTGTATAATATATATACGCAATTAAAAAGAAACAATATTTAATTTTTAAACATATGTACATAGTGGTATATAATTCCTAGAGAAGTGTCTCCTCAGTTCAACGCAAAAATGATCGTACGTATGACATGCATGCAAATATTAAATTATAAAAATGTGTAATGAAGTGTATAAAAACTTTGTTTTAATTTCATTATTACCAGTTTTAGTACTCCAATGGCTTATTAAAAACTTAAATTTTTATAGTTACAAAAGATTAATAAAAAAAATAATTTATTAAAAAATCGAATACATTCCTTTCACGCCTAATCCGTGAATCTGTATTTATATATTTTGTTAGCTTCACGCTTTTTACCCCGTATATCAGGGCAGGCAGAACCTAGTGTCATGACTCCGTACTCACTCCGTACTTCGCTTTCCATCGTATACGAGACACTGCGTGTTGAGTGATGGAACTCAACGCCGCACTTTGTCTTACCAGACTCTAAATATAATCACTCTCCCGAGTGGGTTTCGAACCCACAACCGGACGTGTTTACAATCAGACACTGACATACTGTGCCACTACCATATGTAAAAAAACTTACGTTTGATTAATAGAATCATGTATAAGTTAATACATTGATCCATGTAATGTGATAACTTTTCAATTTAATAAAATCCAGTCAGGCAAACGTACGGTCTACGGTATATATAATAATTATACGCTTTGCCTTTGCAACGGATATTTCACTTTATACAACAGTTAAGGGACAGCATCTGACTGTACTGTGTGTACACGATAGCTTGTGGATTCAGTCTCTGTGTTAATGTCTAGTAGGACAACATGAAAATAAGTTACGCTACTAATCAGACAATGGGTGATTTTTGTGCAAAAACTAGCAGTTCTCCACTTGTCACACACAAGATTCTCTCCGACTATCCAACATTCTCAGATATTTATGGGGTGATGTTGGCCTGATGGTGATACCATGCGATACAAGCAAAAAAATTGGTGATATACAAAGTAAAAAACAAATTCTTAAAAAATAGTTGAACAAGCGCTTTTTATTAATAAAATAGTTCGGAGGGATCGAAAATCTAATATAAATAAACCTAAGCGTATTGACGTTTCACAGTAAAGCCAAAGTTTCGGTAAAGTGCAGTGATAATTATTCTTTCATATATTGTTTATTAAACCTATTTCTGTTCGTGTCAGTTAGTAATGACAGATTGCTTTTAGTAATTAATAACTAAAACAAAATTAGGACTCTATATACAACTGGTATTGATAACAATATCGTACATTCCATTTCTTCATGAACTTTTATCGGATATTATCTGATTATTATTATGGATTATTAATATAAATATTATGGAGACGTAATGTACAAAGAAATTAGTTAGTTTAAAGCACAGATGTTAAATGCAAAATTTTAACCGATACAAATCTTTTAGGTAATTTCATGTTTTATCCCCCACAACAGACTAATCAGAGACAACCTAGTGTCAAGAAATTTCAATCACTGCTTTCCGCCTAAAATTGAAATATTGTGTGGCGAACTTAATAAATATTCCTCCGAGTGGAAATCGAACCCAAAATCAATCACGTTTACAGCCAGGCTATCGCACTGAGCTACGATGACATCTGTGTTAAGAATAGTGTGTGAAGAATTATCCTGTAATTGAGAACGACTTATGGTTCCGCCAATGAATTTATGAAACTTTTGTATTTTATTATAACACTATTATAACGAATAGTTTATACTCTTATTATAACAAATAGTACTAGCCTGGCGGAAATATTTCTTTATATTGTTTAATGAATTGTAATCAAAATAAGTCCCCTACGCGTAATTTGATTTTTACGTTAATATTTAGGTTTTTACGTTAATAAAAAAAATACAAGTATTTACAAAAGGCCTAGACGACTTCGATATTATTACGTCGATCACTTCAATATTTGCGATTTATAGCGTCAATAGAAATCCTACCCATCTAAAAGCGCATTGGCACAATAAAAAGTCTATTTCTCTAAAGGCTTTCGTGCTATTCGAAAATCTAACATATCCAATATATTGTATTTATTACGATAGAAATCAATATGTGAGGGAATGCAATAGATACATAAATATGTACATAATATTATAAAGAATTTACATATGTTAAGATTGAATTCCTCTTTTAAAAATGTTTCTATTTTTTAGTGAACTTGCTATGTTACTTATAAGCTTTTGCCTATACTTATAAACTATATACTCGTAAATATACTATATCTGTGAAATATATTATTATGATCACTTTTTATTTATCTTTGCTTATTTACTATATTCTACTATATATATATATATATATATATATATATATATATATATATATATATATATATATATATATATAATTTTCCTACATATTTTTTTCATATTGTATAGCGTAAGTACTCTTTACTACAGGTGCTAATTTATGGATAAGATAAGTAAGTAGTAAGAAACAATGAGCTTGGAAACAAAGACCAAAAAAATAACAACTAGTCTTCTTCTCTTTCAACCTCTAGCGGAGGGAGAACGGAAACGGTTTCAGGGCTGGGCACTCTGACCGTGGTTCAATCGTCGCCCATTAATATAAATAGGTCCTTAGGGGGAGCCGTTTGACGGACGGGAGCACTCCGAGAGGGATGGGGGGTGATGAAGGAGGATGAGCCGGGCGAGCCGCCCAGCCATGTGAGACCTTCGATTACTCGAGGGAGGCTCAGCGACCGCGGCAACAGCTCTGGGATCGGATACTGGTAGGATACGAGTGGCCCGCACGGTCCGGTGGTCTGGAGTAGTGCGGAGCGATGTCTCGGAAGTAAACATATTTGGACACATCCGCCCGGGCGACTATGTCAGTGGCCAGTCTCTGGATATGGAAAAAATACATTTTAATGAATATAATTTATAATAAGCACAGTAAACGTACAATTTTATTGTTTGTCGAACTAATATCGATGTGTTTACATATTTTCATGTATGTAGGTTTAAACGAAGATATATTAAGTTAAATAGATAAAAGCAGCAACAGAAATAAATCAATTTTCAATTTCAACAGATCTGAATTATTGAAAACATTTTAAAGACATTTTGTGCCTTATAAATTATTTATATTTGTCTCGAAGAATAGAAATTCTAGTACGAATATTTTATAACGCTGCCTTTGTTGATCCTTTCAAGTCCGTCTTAAGCGACAGCGCGCACATATTGCACTGTCAAAACACAATGCATTGTAGAAACTATATTGTGTTTCTATATGATAGCGTATGCTAGCAGTGCTAGACTCATGGGATACCTCAGGGTAAGGGGTGTTACTATTAACAACTTTCTCGGCTTGGCAGTCCATATTATAAATTTTTTATTCCTTTTCGATTGCCTTAATGCTATATTTTACTATAAGCTGTTTTTACTACATGAAGTACTTTTTAAAGACCTTATTTTTATTTTTATTTTCAGTTATCAAACATTAAGTGTCAATTTATTTTCAATTAGAATTGCTATGTTTTATTTGCAGAGGATAGCCCCACACAGTATTTTTCGTTATTATTAGTAAGCATTTATCCGGTTAAAGCTACTGCAATTTTTTTGTCCACATTTTGTACTGGACAAAAATATCCAATACAGCTATGGCCGTGAAGTTTGGTATGCTTATAGATATTACATTAAATTTTGTTATGTGACTTAGAAAAAAATCCTAATTAGTATGTAGATGTAATCAGACCAAAAATAGGATGTCACTCCTATATCGTTACAATAATTCGCATAACGTTAAAAAAATGGTACTAATGTAGTGTATGTCTAGTATGTTTTAGTATTAAAATGTTCATACTTTAATTATAGATTTAAAATTTATCGACTAAAATTGTGTTAACATTTCCGAATAGCCACCATTTATAAAATTTGACGAATTTACAAGTTATATTTTACAAAACACGCCTAAAAGTTATTACATGATTGTTAATGATAAAATATATGTATTTACTTATTTTTTTATTTATAAATCATGCATCAAATCAAAAAACGTTAATTGAACGCACTCAAGGACGCACTGGTAGATACTGATACTCTTGTATTTGACTAGTACACACAGTGATAGAGCACACAGACACACTCATAAAATTCAAGGTCGTACCAGTATCAATGCTGAGTGTACACGGAGCATTTAAAAATGTACAAGTAGTACGTGTGCACTGCGCACACACACTAACAGCATTGAGGATCTTACTAGTATTACTGTGCGCTCATTCTGTACTAGTACACACACTGATATGTGTGAGTGACTAATGTCTATCTTTCAAAAAAATGCAACATTACAACCCTCTTGGGCATTCTAAATAACATATTATTGTAAAAAGTAAAACAGTATTTCAAATGCCTTCTTTTAAAAATTGCTTTCTTTATAAAGTGTAATGACTATAATTTCAAGATTATTGACTGACGTCAATATTATGTAAAAAAACTAAAATTATTGCTAATCTTCTGAAATAAAGCAATTGTGAGAGACTGGTGTCTCTCATAATTGCTTTACTGTTTTGTATTCCATTGGCGACACGTTCGGTACTATCTGTTACGACCAAGCATTTGTGAGAAGTAAATAAAAAAATATATAATGTTATTTATTAATTGTAATTATAAAAATATAATGAGAAAAAAATACGAATTACCATCAGTTGTCAGTAATTTAATGTGTGTCATGTCTCGTTTTGAGTGATGCATAAAATGGGTGTCTTCTTGATCTAAACTCTGCACAAGCAATACCAATGTAATATCTTTATCTAAAGAAATTTGCAGCAGAATTAATACTGTGACTTATTGAGAATAAAAAGATTGAATTATAAACGTCAGGTGTTTAATTTCATAATAATAGAAAGCTACATAAACATAGATTTTATAACTATATACTTAACAATTAAATTCCCTTCTCGTTAAAATTGAATAAACGTATCTTATCAAAAATAACATAAAAGCACTAACTGCTAACAGACTTCTATTAAAATCCAATTACTTTATTTTTTTATTAACAACACTATGATTCAGAAGCAACAATAAAAAATAACGTCCAAGTTATTATTTAAATATAATTCCTTAGAAGACAATAATGACAAACTAGTCCCTAACCTAAGTTAATGTGAAAGTTAGCTTAAAGCGAGTCTTATCGCGGGCTTGCATAACGCGGTTATTGAACCTAGGTCCAGTCTTCGTCGTGATCACGGATTCACTCTCGAGCGAGTCAATAAGTTTATTTAAATAATTATTTTTATTTTGCTCTTAATTATTTTCGTGTTTGTCTTTTACAAATTTTTATGTATAGTATGAACGTATATATATATATATTGATCTACGCTCTAACCTAAAGTAAAATAAAAAAAAGGTCATCACAATTAAAATCTAAACATGATGATGAAAATGAGCTTTATTAGTTTATTTTTCACACTATGAAATACAATTACGTACTAGATTATACATCATCTGTAATCGTTAAGTCATAAGCTGTGTTATCTTTCAGTATTTTTAAGCATTTTAATAGAATTAAATACGAGTAAATTACATTAATCATATTCAAATAATTCCATCCTCACATGATACCATATAAAATAAAATTTATTTAACGGATGGGTGATTTGTTTGAGAAATACCTAGAATGGTCTGGAATAATTAATAAAAAAATTCTATAGAGTAATATTTAATATGATTGTCTTTTAAAAAATATCCTGCACGTTGCTTTCCTTTAGTGAAAAAAATAAAAAAGTAAATTAGTCTACGTTGCCGCTTGCATGACAGTGTGTGTACATAACAAATGTTACGTTCATACTTTTCATGTATTAAGATTTCTTCGTAATTAAAAAAGAGGTACATAGCAAGAATGTACAAAAGAATTGAAACGGAAACACCATGATGCAGTTTTTCTTTTAATAAGAGCATCTGGATGCTACGTACTTCAAGTAAAATTACAGAGCTATACTATGTTCAGTAGAGTTTTATTTGAACTAGGTTAAAATTTACTTTAAATTACTAATGTACCTTCATTAACAATAATATTCTGATATCTGTGGCATAATATACTTATCCAAGCTCTTGTAAGTTGTTAGAATAGCAAAGATAAATATTTTTTTTAACAAAATCCTTTATTTCATAAAATAAGTAATATTTTAATGTAATATAATATTTTACTGTATGTTAATTGTTACATTTTTTAAAGCTTTGCTATCAACTTCAAGCTATTTACTTGTATTTTAACTTAAAAACGCATTTTTGTAAAAAAAGCTTTTACTTGAACAAATAGAAACTTGTTTCTTTTAACTTTGACTTGATTTAAATCATTTCTCAGCCGGGAGCACTGGAAATATAAAACTTTGTCGAAACTATACATAGCTTAAGAAAAGAAAATTGAACCAGCAAAGGGCAAGAATAGAATTCAATTGCGTAAGCTGATATACATTTACATATGTACATATCATAATGTATTAAATATATTTTTAAATTAAACCGAACTAATATTATTTTTAATATATAATATATAAGTAAGAATGTTCATCTAAAAGGTTAGGCCATATCTAATGTAAGTTTAAGATGGAGAAGTACGAGTATACTATTTAGTGTTCAATTGGTTTTGTTTATTATATTTACAAGCTATTAATATGTGGCTAAGTATGCCATTAAAATTAGACGTCTAGAACATATAATGTGAAACTTTATAAGACGTTTGAGAACATTGAAAAATATTTTTACTGAAGCATAGTTACTAAACTAAGAGATCAGTACTATAGCAAATATAGAAACAGCAGTAATGTTTATGATATTATAATTTTTGCGCCAGTATGTGATATAAAATAGTTAAGAAGTAAAAATATTGTGGCAAGGTTCAAGGTTCAGCATCAATATTTTGCTTAGTTTGACAAAACTTTACATTCGGGTCCTAGGTAGAGTAATTTCTCTATACCTAAATTACGAAAAATTGTTATAAAGATAAATAATTATATAGATATGTACAGCTTCATGTAAATTGTTTGAAATGTTTTACATTAAATATATTGTTATTCTACAAAAGAATTCATTAAAAAATTAGAGTTCGTAAAATAATCAATTATTTATAATGCCAGGTGTAGAAAAATATATTTGGTGGTGACGATTCCCAATATAATGTGAATAAAACACGCGTCTATATCTCAATGTGAATGCGGAAACTGAAATACATAATCAATGCCGGGAGCGCTAAATAATACAAATGCCGAGAGGTTTTCGTACAACCGACAGATATTTAGTCATTAATTTTGACGAAATATTGTAAATTTTTGAAACTGAACTCGTGGGGACACTCGATGATCTAGCTGTATAATAATATAACACTGACTTTTTTATATCGTTTTAAAATTCTAAAGAGACTTTCTCACATTTCGTGCACGCTTTAAAAATGTAATAAGGACGGAATAAAAACTTTTGCTTTTAGATTTGATATATATAGGAAGAAGCTTTCATTAAACATTTAAGCAATGAGTTGTTAGTTCGACAGTAACTTAAGCTTGAAAGATAAATAAAATGTTTCACAATCTTGTTTGTATTATCATATAATAAGTATAGATGTTAATGACCAGTGCAATGCCGGAAACCACCCATGACACACAGCATGACCATTGAACTCACTTAACTATGAGAGGTCAGAAGTTAAAAGAGATCAATATTATTAAGCCGAATCTTTTTTAAAATATTATTTTTATTTTAATACATTTTTTATTATTAAACATGCCTAGCGTCGTATAACGTAAACTCTAATATGAGTATATATTAATCAATAATAACTCCTCGTAACAATATTTAAAAACATTACACATTATTAAATGTATTATTGTTATTGTGCATACATTTTTTAAGTAAAAAAATATAATAGGTCAATTTATATAGTGAACACATCAAACTTTTATAAGAAACTGCTATTTTATAACAATAGAACTTAAAATTATATCGCAACTCAAAAAAATACGATAAAATGTTGAATTATAAAAAATTTGGCATAATCCAAAGTCACTGTGCACCAAACAAGAAAAGCACAACACACCTTGTTTATGTTGATGTTCTTTATCGAAGTATAGTGAGAACTCGTCGATACTCAGGGGTGGTGCGCGTACGCACGAAGCGGACAGGCTATACACGTCCATATTCCGAGCATGTCGCACAACCACACCGGCCAGCGAAACAACGCGCACTAAGCTCCAATTCTTAGCCCACGCGCTGCTTTACACGGACTTTTTTACTTACACAATTGCACTTGATGATCTTACGATGTATGTAATGTTATAAGCAAACAAGCTTTTGTTTTACGATTAGGTATTTATAAATTGTATCTATTATAGGAAATCAGATTTGTGCTTAATATACATTATCATTACTGAAAATGTAAAATATAAAATCTAGAATTAACAAATATTAAATACTTAGATATATTTTATAGTAATGACAGTAATATTTTACTAAAGTATCAATAAATGGATAATATTCTTGAATTTCGTTTTTTACACCTTGACATTAAGTCCACAAGAAATAACGATATTCTTCCAGATCACGATGCATGAAAGTAAATAACCGTATATCTTAATAAATGTACATTCAAATAAAGAATATTGATTGTAAGATGAAGTCTCAAGAAGTGCAGTGCAAGTAAACACTTCCAGTTTTCTACAAAAAAACCTTTGACACTAATATTGCTTCTAAGTTTATGTTATTTATATACACCAGTACAATATACTCGTATATTATACACACTATAATTGATTTATGGAAACAGCTACACTTAAATATAATAATTAAAAAATGAAAATTATTTATACTTGTTAACTTATTTTTATGGTAATTTCATTTAAGCTTATTGGTGTACTTTTTGGTACAGAAGATAGTGATATTAGCTTAGGTGTATCATACCATAGATTTGCGTGTGACAAATATTTCAATCAACGATTAACGCTTAAAAGCATAATCAAATCGATGTAAATTTAGTAATCATATTTCAAAGTTCAATAATTATAATAAGTATATATATAACTTGAACATAACGGTGTGTGTATATAAGTGCCGTCGGGGTGAAACCTTCAAAACACTTATTGAATTTCAAGCTACAATTTGTAATTCTTATAAGAGTTGATGTCGGTGACGCGGGAGCGTCACAGGCGCACCGAAATATACAGTTTTTTTCAATAAATACGCATGCTTTTACATTAACTTTTATTACTTAGTACTCAAGTAATGTCCAATCTAAGTATTACAGTAATATTAGAAAAATATCATATTTTAACGTAACTAGTGAGATAGATAAAATATTTATAATTATGCGTTTAGGTAACTGACGTGTGAAGTAACCGTACCTTGTAGCATGTAAGTGTTTACGTATGGACAGCGTAGAAAATTAATTAATGTCAAAGATCGTTAAAATGTATTCTATATTTTAATAAACACTGAGGTAAAATCTATAAAGATTTTTAAAATAAATGTTAATGGGATCTGTTTTTGCATAAAACGAAGGTACTTTAAAATTGTAAAACCGAAGAGATTCAAATTTCTATTCGTATTGAAAAAAATAATACCATTAATCAAAATTAAGAATACAAAGTTAAGTGTTTTTATGAAAATATCCATATGGGAATTAATCATAAATATATACATATATGTATTCCTCAATTAGTATTAAAAATTAATATTTACAGTTATAACGAGTCAGCAAATATGTATTTATGCAAATACTCGTGTAAATAGATAATATGATATCTTAATAGCAACTTATACAAAAGAGTATCTAAATGGGATTAATATATCGATTAAAAAACACATGTGAACTGCAATAAAGTAATTTCAATATTGTTCAACATGTAAATGCATCACATAAAATATTACATAAGATCATGTCTGAAAACCGGCTCTGGACGGACTATATCCGCAATTAGCGACCGACGCGAGTGCACCATGTTCATTTATATATTTACATTACATTGGCAGTAGTATAAAAAATCGTAAATCTTAGTTAAAAAATTTAAGCACATACAGGTATCCAATTTTAAATATAGCATTAAATATCTAAATTTTTTTACCCAAATATAATATAATTTAATAAAAAATCTTCTTATCTACATTATATTACTTCGATAAATTCATTTAAATTCATATATACATTCTGGAATACGTTTAAACAATCATATTAATTGCTTATTTTTTATATAAATACATGTACTAAAATAAATAATAAACTATTATTTGTTTTTAAATCTGTAGTACATTTTTTGCATCTGTTATTATAAAAAACAAAACCTTACGTACCTATAACTTTTGGTGCGCCAACAACCCATAATATTACATTAAGTTGACGCCGAGTGTGAATAAATTATGATTGTCAAAATTCGGAATTCTAAATCAATGGATTTATATTGTGGATTTATACTTGCAACAGTTAGTATTTGTTTTAATATTATAATAAAAATTATAAACTCAAACTTTAGAAAGCAATTTTTTGCTTAATTTGTCCTATTAATAAAATGCTAGGTGATATATCTATTGTACTTCACAAATCTAATAACAGAGCGTACCGGTCTACCTGTAGATGTGTCATATAAAGTGCACCAGTCTCCATGGCGTTTGCGCAGGAAGGAAACCTTTGCACAGGTCAACGAACCCGGCATTGCTGTTAGGAGACAGTGAATATTGTAAAATTAACCTTATTGTTTTTGTATAGGATACATAATCTACTGTTTTGGATTAAAATGAGTGTTAGCATCTAATCAAACGTGTTGCAAATAAATGCCAACTCAAATTGAAATTTAATGCTTTTTGCTTAAGCTGAAATTTCTTTGTAGGCTGAGATTGAAGGTTTTGCAAAGTTGTGCCATTAGTGGATAGGCTCGGCTGTCTCATAAGATCTCCTGATAACAAAGATTAAGTTCAAAATTAGTACTGGAAGTGGCTCACTTCGACACTTTCAACGAACAATAAATTGTGTGTGTGGCATTATCACTTAACGTACATGTTGTGTTCATATATTTATATATACTACTACTTTCAAATACGCAAAACCTTAGCGAATAATTATTTATAAATCACTATACAAAACTGTATGGTAAACACACGGTAGTCGCGAAATATTTATTATATTAATTCAATATTTTCTTCTAATTCAATTCTTATAATTTTTATATTTTTTTCCCTACTATAATTTGGGGTACGTATGTACGTTCATATAAAAAATAATATTTTTTACAGTAGTTCTCTGTGGACCTTTTGCTTCCGACTAATAATGTCTGGAATGGGTGGACCGATAAGGAGTAACTTACTTTATTTTAGAACAAAGAAATAAAGATCTTGAGATAGCAAATTCCATGCCAACGAAGTCGCGAGCACAGCTAGTATTAATATATTTAAAACGTCTTCACATTTAAGGAATATATTTTTTCTTTTTATTATATTAGACGTTGTTTCTTGTTATAAATTTCAAATAGAACAGCAGCATCTGAATAAGCTTAAAGAATATAAGCTGTATTTCCCAGTTATATGTAGAAAGTAGTAAAGTTACAAACGAGAGATAATTACACACAGCTCAAAGTACTTAGATACTTGGATTACAGGTTATATGTTTATCTGGCATGTAAACTTTAACCGTGATTTACTGAAGTTACCAAGTATTGTGTTTTATATTGTTTTAGTAACATTTTACACTTTGCCACTAAAACAAATTAATTTAATAAGAAAATATACAATAATATAAATTTAAGAAAATTTAATAATCATCATGATTGAGAAAAAGGAAATCATTTTAATAAGTAAAACTTTAAATCGCACAAAAACATTTTGTATGCCATTCTAATTACACTTGATTGACACATTTAAATATTTATTTAAATATATATAATATAAATTATTATGTATTGAAATAATTCGTCAGGAAAGTAACAGGCGACATTTTTCAAATATTCATAAAAGTATATGATGTCGATTTTCCTCCACCTTGAATACAAGAATTGAACATAATATATTTACGCTTTATCCCTAGCGGAGTTTATAGAAACAAAGTGCCAAGTGCTATGGTCCCTGCACACTTCAAAAAGAGGCAAACTCTTCCACTGTTATTATTCTCATGTCATTGGGGTGTCATAATGCTTTATACTGACTTTCTTCCAAAACCATCGACTTTTGCTTCGTATATCTCTCTTATCACTTATTCTTTCCACGTGCCTAAACCACCTGAGTATGTTCTTTCTCGTTCTTACTATATCTTTCTCGCTTACGCCTATCAAACTGTGTATCTCGTCGTTGCATATACGGTTAGTTAAACTGATTTCGCATATCTGAAGATGAGATGGCATGTCTACGGTATTTATCTTTCTATTATTCTTTTTTTGATGCACCAACGTTTTCGCTACCGTATAAAAGCGTCGGTGTCAGTACTGCATTATAAACGGCTATACACGAAGATATGCTGATGTTTGGTTGTCTTTTCAATGAAGCCAGGGCGCCCTTAACCTTGTTTCCGGCAGCAACAAACCTTTCTACCTCCATTTCATATATTCCATCTCCACTAAACATACTTCTTAGATACACCACGTCATTCACTTGTACTTATATCTTTCTATCTACTCTATTCTTGCATTCCGTACTTACTTCACCTCTTTTAAATACCAGAGGTTTAGTTTTACTTGCATTCAAGTGTACATCATTATTTTCAACATGTATCATTTCAGAATAGTAGCCAATGCCTGTAACTTTCATTTTGATGATGCAAGTAACACAGTATCATTTATGTACAACAGGTAATTAACCATCCCGTCAAATCACCTACTTTCACGCCCATGCCGCTTTGTTTCACACCTTTGAGAACTGAGCTATAAATGGCTTTTATGTATAACTTTATAAATAAATTATGTGTATAGTAAATACATTTATAAATAAACTAAGTAAATTCCTAGAAATATCTATTTTAAGTCATACAAGACCATTCACATAAAAACTATTTGATTTATAATATCCTAAATATCCTAAATGATTTTTTCTTTCATAGCGGTATACATTTTTGGAAATTAATTTAAGAGGTTATTAAACAATACATATGTACATTTATTAATAGAATTGGCGTTGCATATATTTGACGCGTAATAAATAATAAAATAAACATATTCGTAGTTAAAATAATTTTAAATGTTGAATTACTGTGAAAATATTTTATTGTCATCGAATCCGGACAATAAGAAAAGATAAAATAAGAAAAAAATCAAGTATACTGGCAGGCAGACTGCTGGAATTGGATTAAATCAAAGTTCTAAGATTTGCTTATTAAGTACGAGTAAAGTAATGAAAGTGTGTTAAAATACGGCTTAAATGTCATCTTAATGTCATCTAATCTGATATCTTAATGTCACCTTCTAATAATAATTAAAGTAATGCATGTAAATTCTTTCTTTTTATTTTCATATAACATTTACTCCAGACTATATGTATTTAATACATATTATTCGGTACTATCCTATTAATAGCATACACATAGGAATATTTTATGTAATCGCGTTTACAGTGAGGCGGTTCCTCTGTTAGTCCGTTCATCTGTTCATCCGTTCGTCTGTTTACACGCAGGCTTTTGCGTTGACATATAAAAATTAAAGATCTGGCACACCCTATGGTAAATCATAATAGTCTAGCTAACTTATAAATGTTGACTTAGTAAAAGTATTAAGCGCGACGGGTACGTTCTATTCGTTTGTAATAGTTAAAGACCTGAAATGTCTGATAAAGAATCACAACAGTCTAGCTACAATACATCATCTATTTGCAAAGTTATTTAATATAATAATGATGATTTAATCACAGATTACAGTTATTTGAGTCAATTTCAAATGGCTGGTTACAGTCAGATGGCTGTAGTCGTGATGGTCGAGGATTCGATACAAATTCAGAAGATTTACTATTTTTATTTGCCTGCTCTAGTAAGTCAAAGTGCTGCATTAAATATATAATAACACAGGCAAGGAGTATTTATAAATGTCAATGGGTGGTAAAGCAAAGTAAAACGGTAAGGGTTATAAATCGATACAAAAGAAGTAGTGAGCATTTACTAGTCTCTACATATAATAAAACTGTAGATGTGTAAATTAGAAAATTTACTCATCGATAGAAAATTATAAAAAAATTATGTAGCAGCGGACCCAAACCGATACGGAACCCAAAAATGTGATAAAAAAAATGTTTGTTTGTCTGTCTGTCGTCGTAAGGGCAAATAGTACTAAGAGTGAAGGGCTGAAGGACGAATTTGGACTGAACTGTTCGCGGTTTATAAGATATATTTCCATGTCATTACTGACACTGACATTGATACGTTCAATAGAAAATGTATGAAAGAATAATTATCACTGTACTTTCCCGCAACTTTGACTGTACTGGTAGTGTGAATCAGCTTTAACAAACTCAAGATAGTATTAGATGTCAGTCTAAGCTCTTGCCATCCAAACACTCACACTCATCTATGCCGTAATCATCAGCATGTTAAGTAATATGATTTATCAGATTTTTTTACCAAAACTAAATTAAATATCACGACAAAAAATAACATATATATACCTCCAGACTAAAAGCAATTACTATGCCAAATTCATTCGTTTCTATCCAATAGTTTTAGCGTGATTATAGACTGTATATATTAACATATATAAATATTTCATGTACAGAATTGACTTTTGTACTTTTTTATTATCTACTAATATAGATATATAGATCGATAAATTGTAAAAGTTGTAGGTCTCTTAATTTTTTTTTATTTTAAAGGAGGTTGGTGGATTATTTCTAAAACTTATTATTTGTTTTATAATTCGTAATTGAGTGATTTAAGCTCATGAGCTTATGTGGAAGAAGCCGCGGGTGGGTCGCAAGGTAATTATATTTTACGTATCCCATTAATCGAAAAGATTGTTTTGAGCGACGGAACTCAATGCCGTGCTGCTGAATCCTAGTGATCCTTGAGATTTCCAGATTCTGACCCACTGCTCGGGAGCAGATTGTGTTGATAATTACATTAAATGTAAAATATTAAAGTCCATTTAACTCTGTGAGGTTCCGTTATCATCCTAGATACTGCTATAAAGCTCAGCATACTTTAAAAGACAAGTTCGGAGTTGGCTGGTTTTTCTCCTGCAGTAGCGACTGAACTTCTATTTTTTTGCAAGCATCTAGACTTACATTTTTTAAAAAAACATTCTATAATCAAAATAACATAGCAAGTATACGAGCCATTTCAATAAATTAATTTGATGTTTTAAGTAAAGTTACCTATCTTAGCTTAGAGTCCCCGCTTGAAACATAAATAGATATGGGAGGCAAGAACGAAGTTTTTTTTTTCGCATTATGCTTTACACCTTGCAGGATAGTCAGAGGCAACGGAGCGAGGGACGCTACGGTCCCTGCAAACCTGTTTCGCCTCATCCATGCTTATCTCATGTTTTCTTGGGCCCTCTTACTTTTTACATGTCCTTCCTCCAATATCTTCAATATTGTGTTATCGATGGTAAGCCGAGGTCTCCCCCGACCTCTCGTACCACTCACCTTTGCTTCATAAATCTTTCTTACCATTCTTTCATCACTCATTCTCTCAACGTGCCCAAAACCACCTGATTACGTTCTTCTTCATTCTTATTATGACATTCGCGCTTACACCTGCCATTCTGCGTATCTTCTCGCTTTATATAGGGTCAGCTAAACTGACATCGCATATCCAACGAAGTGATCGCACCTCTACTGCATTCATCTTTCTTTCATTCTTCTTCTGACACACCCACGTTTAGGCATCAGTACTGCAATATGAACAGCAAGACGTGCAGATAAGCTGCACTGCTTACCCTGTTACCGGCAGCAATGCACCTTTCCACATCCATTTCCTATCATATATCTCTAAACTACTAAACATACTTTCCAGGTATACCACCTCATTCACTTGTTCTAATATCTTTCTATCTACCCTAATCTTACATTCCGTTCTTTCTTTATCTCTTTCAACAAAATTTTGCTAATGATTTTTTTGACAAGAGAATTGAAGTCAAAAAGCCTAAAATACTTTATAATGAGCTTAGAACACGATGGGCAAAACGTAAACGTAACTTAAATATTGCACTTACCTGGTGAGTTTCCGGACAGAGGTGACTCTGGATCATCTTTAAACCTAAAAACAAAAATGATTGCTTGTTAATAGGACTTCTTAGTATTTTAAATTTTAAATCATAAATTATAATTCTGTTATATATTTCTGTAAATTGATATTGAATCTTAAATTAATGTAACTTAAGAATATATTACATTACACAAAATTTAATGTCCAAATATTAAAATGACAGCTTACTTTACCTAAACAGTATCTGTGATGAAGTGATAGTAAAAATATACGAACCCTTATGGTAAAATTTATTCATTTACATATCTCTCAGAAGTAAAACCTAAGAAACACATTGGAATATATGAGGATTGTAGCGAGAGAAGCGATAATTAATAACTTTAACAAATAACGTATGTTTGCTATAAATATACATCAATAGATAGTTTAATTTTAATATCTTATTTTTATTTATTAAGATTTCGGACACTCTACACAAACTATATGCCCAAGTATCACTGCTGAAACCTTTACACGTTAGGCAATGAATGATATGGTCTGAAATAATTAGATTATCGCGTACCGTGGATTTTTGAAATGACCAGTTTTTCCAGCCAGCCGGCCAGCCAGCATCGTAATATGATCAGTTCGAGCATCGGTCGACAACATGGATATCAATTTTATGAAATATTTTTTTACACACACGTATCTTGTTTATTTATTAAATATTTACTTTTAAAGAGAAAGTAAAAGTAATAATAGCCATAATACATTCAATAAGCTTACTTGATGCAGTAGTCTGAGTTACAGACTAATATGTTGTAACATATCGTAGAGGTACCTACATATTTGCATAAGAGGTCAGAGCTTAATTCTAGTGTTGTGATTCAAAAATAACCGTAATTAATGATTTGATGAATATTTCCTATTTTTTCAATATAAGTGATAACTTGTATTTTTTGAAGATCACCATATAAAAACGATTGATAAATAAACAATCTCATTTTTGTTGAAAAAATTGTATGGACTTCCTTTTCTACCACAAAACTTACTAAAATAAAATCTTTTACACCAGCCACCACATTATGTTTTTGATTATATTATGATTAGATGTGTTTTATATTGCAACAGTTTGTTAGGGTTGAGAGATTTTAACATAATTATTTCAGGTTACACAGATTTCCGATCAACTTTTAACTAGATAGTGTAATTTTATTTATTTAGTCGTAATTTTAAATGTAAATTATTAATTTATACTCGTAAAGTAAACATTTTAAACTTTATTAAAAGAAAGTAAACATTTTTCTTTGCAGAAACGTATTTTTTGAGATAAAAAAGATACATAAGGAAAAACCAACAAGTGAAACAACTGATTACACAAATAGTATAAAGAGTTTGGATGGAAGTAGCCAGACCATATATTAAAATAATAATAGTAATATGATCTGGCTACTTCCATGACAGCGTATTAAACCGCCACGTTTTGTTATATTAGGGAGCATGGATTTGCATCTCGGGCACTGCCATCAAAATTATGTTCAAATATTGAAGAACACGGCCAGTAGGTTATTGTCTATACCTTCAAGGACGTGACGCTTTTTATAAAGTTTTTTTACTCCCCGGAGCTGCGACAGGATTCATAATTTGAATTGCAAAGCCAATTGACGAAAATCGCTTATGCATTATACTGTCGATATACCGTCCGTCTCGAATTATATTCACAAATTCGTCGGTAACAAAATACAATATATGAATGAAAAAGCATATGACGTACAAAGTATACCTATATTTTTATATGATTTCTGTAATTACGTAAATAAGTTAACTACTCATGACTTGTTAGTCATCGACGAACTGTTAGTTCGATGGCATATTATGTTGCGACATTGTCTACTGCAACAGAACGTACACTCATTAAATATTTAACATGTATATAATATATGTTTAAATACCAGTATTTTACCTTTAAGTCAATATAGAAATGAATCCATCGCCATGTTTTCCTATCGAGAAAGTAGGTTAATTTTATAAGAAGCGATTAAGAGCAGATGTCAATGACAATCTATTTCAGCAAATAATTAAAGCGGCAAAGCTTCGAAATATTATTAGATTCTTTTTGTAAAGAGTAAGATTTTGTGTAAAGTTCTCCTTGACTTAGAGATTTATTAATTGCTACTATTATTGTTAAAAACATATTCAAATTTAAAAATACTTAGCATACTAATTAAAGCATCTATTATTGTTTTTTCCTGCGGCAAATGTCAATATTTAATACTAAGTAAAATGGTTTTTACTGAGTAACGGTAAAAAAGCACGTAAGAAGGTTCAAAAATATCGTATTTAAAAGCTTCTTACCTCTAGTTTCAAAATCTCGGTATCGATTCTGAATCAATTAAATAAAACAATGTTAATACTTTAAAGCAGCGGAGCTAATAAAAAGCCGTAGCTCATTTAGGTTAAACACATTGAAATATTCTCCAAAATATCTTTTAATTGACTATACCACGCAAAATCATCACTTTAAATTATGAATTACTGGTAGTTTTAAATGAAAAGTTCTTCATTTTACATTTTAAAGCTAAAATCAAATACTTTTAAGAGCTTGTCATAATACTACTTTCTGGACATTCTTTGTCAAATTTTACGAACAGTATCAGAGCAACCAAAACGCTATTTTTTTTTAATTTCAAGATTATAGTCAAATGTCTATTTCGGTGTATCTTTTAATTTATTCCATAATATATAACAAATAAATGAAAACAGAACAGAAGAAAATTATTAAAATATTTTTAATATTTTCAAAAATTCCTTTCTAAATTTTCAGATATAATGAATATTAAAGATCAATCTGGCTTGTTATTTTTCAAGTGATAGAACTAAAACAAGACAAATTACGTTTTTACATTACTTCGTGACATCTAAAAAAATCTAAAAAAATTTAAAGCTTATATAAAAACTTACATAAAAAATGTAATTCCCATTGATAATAACTTATTGTATGTACTTAAGAATTTCAACAATCACTATCGTTCTATCGGTCAAAATATCTACGAAGTAAATTAACAAAACATATTTTTTTATTGTTTATATAGATAACTTATAAGTTATAAACAACATATTATATAAAAATATATTCAATATCGGAAAGTATTTCATAATAAAAAATACAGTACTAACTGATACGCATTCGCTATGTTCTAAGAACATGAAAATGAAACAAGATATATTTCTATAAATCTGGCTAATGGAGAAACATTTCCTTCTTTTAAAGAGATGAAAATAAGCATCAATTAAAAAGTTTCGTACAAAGTTTCATTTCATAAGTTTTTAATAAGTGGATTTTTGTCTAACAGTCATTAGAAAATCATTTATCGGATTCCTTTCATTTTTTCGTACACCTAACATCGATAATTAATTTGTATTTCACTCTTTCCTATAGTTCTAGAGAGGACTAATGCCTGTTGGGTAATGTAAATCCATCTTATTGTAGCGACACAATTCAATAAAATCACAGTTGCCATAAGTAAGCATTCAATTTTTTTGTAAAATATATTCAATGAATAGACACATTTTATACTGTAGATAGATATTATACAGGGAGACACGTGGCAAACTAATCCATGACGGTGCCATATTTAATAAGCGACCACGCTATTTCTTTTTTAAATACATTTGATAAAAATATTTTCTAACAGATTATATAGCAAATATATATTAAATTATATTACTTATTTAAAGCCATAAATCTATACTCTAATAATTTGGCGTAACATTTTTCAGGTGTTAGTTTTATATTTTATACTAAACATATTGAAGCGAGCCGCGGGCAACAACTTATTCATGCGAAATAAATCCAGAGAGTAGTCGAGTCCAGCATATGACATATTTAAACAAAACATTGAACATCGCACAAAGGGAAATTGAAAAGTGAACACGAATACGTTATAAAGAGCTTCTCTTCAACCTGAATATTTTATATCAGCTATTGTTTATTATAGTCTGAGTATTTCGGTCATTTTAGATATAACCAGTTGAATAGTTTTTCCTGGACCTGAAAAAATAACCTATTGGACGTATTTAGCTAAACTGATTCCGCATATCCGGCGAAAGAAAACGCATTTCTACATCATTAAATTTTCTTTCATTCTTCTTTTGATATACACACGTTTCGCTGCCGTATGACAACGTCGGTGTCAGTACCGCATTGCGAACGGCAAGGTATGGTACGATGGTACGCCGACGTCTTGGTGTCGCACAAATTCAGCAAGAGCACTGTTAACCCTCATACCGGCAACAATACGGCTTTCCACATCCATTTTGTAACTTCCATGTCTACTAAATACACTTTCCAGACATACCACCTTATTCACTTGTTCTAATATCTTTCTATCTACGCTAATCTTACATTCCATTCTTTTTTTCATCTTTTCCAAATACTAGAATCTTAATTTTACTTATTCACCACCATTCACCTTGCATTCACCTTTAGATCATTATTTTCACACCCTTCTTTCAGAATGGAGACCGATGCCTACAACTCGCATTCTAATGATGCAAGAAGCACTATATCATCTGGGTACAACAGGCAATTAACTGTCAAATCTCCTACTTTCATCCATTCATGAAAGTAGGAGATTTCACACCTTGAAGACAACTATCCACAAATAATTTGAACAACCAAGCTGACATGACGGATATCAAACTGAGGCGACATGTCAGCTCCTACACGTATACATGATGAGTGGTCTCGATAAAAGATTTTACCACATTCTGCCACAAGGGTCCGTTTACATTGTACCTGGCCAGTATCTCCCATAATTTCTTTCTTACAACCCTGTAAAATGCCTTTTCTAAATCCACAAAAGCAGCACAGAAATTTTGTCTGATTTACAGCTAAAAACTGTCCACGCACCTTCTTCCAGGTCTAAATCCTCCTAGAGCCTTCCACAAAAGCCTTTCGGATCTCTCTTGCATTCTTCTCGCTAGCATTTTAGCATAACTTTCATTGTCCAAGCTAATCAAACTGATAGCTTTATATCTTGTACAGTCTATCAGCGAACCTTTGCCTTTATACAAAGGCACGATGACTGATCATCCGGGGCCTCTCCTGTTTTCCAGCATAAATTGCATATTTGATCATCACTACAGTAATTCCATCTGCTACCGCTGCCTTGCCACGTTTCAAACTTCGTATAGCACTTTACTTTTTTCATTCTGTTTTCGCCGCCTGCTACATCAAGACTCAGCATATTATTGTTGTTTGATACAGATTTGTCCTCGCATTCACACAACTCTTTGTAGAACTCCACCAATCGTTACAAAATGTGTGTTCTTTGCGTTAATATGTCACCGTCGTTCGAAGGCACCTCATTCATTCCACAGGTAGGCGAACAACGCCGAGAATCACTAACTTCTTTTTAAATTGTTCGTCAATCTTTCATATCTTTCAGTACACTTTCCCAAGCAAAGAAACGTCTTTGACGTTTTGTGTTTGCTTTTGCGTGCTTTTGTTTGGTGCTTTTGCAATTTATATTCTTTCTTCTTAAGCTCTCTCATATGCTTTCTTCTTAAGCTCTCTCTATGTTTTCTTCTTTCTTTCTACTACATCTTTCACTTCATCATTCCACTATTCATTACGTTTTTTACTAAAGCCTCTTTACTCGACGCCACACACCTAAGTTGCAGCTTCAATCATACAATTTCTAAGGTTCTGCCAGCATACTTCAACACTCTCAATACCTATTTCACAGTTGTCTAGCTTCTTGGAAACCCTTTTGTTATATTCCTCTCTAATCGGTGGATCTTGAAGCTTCCAGCTTCTTATACGAATATTCATGCGTCAACCTTCAAACAAATCCCTTAGTCTAGCAACCACTTGATAGTGATCTGTTCCCAAGTCGGCACCCCTAAACACACGCGTGTCCATAACTTGATAACGTGGGACAGAGTCAGACTGTAAACGCGATCAATTGTGGTTTCGATCCATGGTATATAATAGATCAATCATGCTTTTCTCTTCCATCCGTTCCCAAGTATACATGTCGATTTGTTTGTAGCCAAACATCGTGTTTGCCTAACATAAATAATTATAATATATAAGTAAACATATCTAGTTTAATACATGATTAAATATATTTTTACGACGCTATTATAATGATAGAAATATGAAATAATATTGTTATTATTGAAATATAAAAAAATAATATCATAAGCACTCTTTGATCTTTTGGCTTGTAGTAACTGTGAGTACAGGTCAGTATGTAAAGGTTCAATTTTCACTTAGTGGAATGATTTCATTTAAAATTTCTCAATTTTCTGTAAAGACTAAAGACGCGGCATTAAGGTCGCCACTCTTAACGCAATGTCTCAGTGTCTTGACTCTAGATTGAGTCTTACTACCACCATGGCCTAGCAAACTATGAAGAAAGTAATGCTTCTTGTGTTTCTAAAGAATCAAACCCGAAAGAAGATGATAAGACAGAGGAAGTCATCGACACTCTCCAAGGGATTAAAAATCTAAACTAACAGTGAGGTGGTTTTATTTATGACAGAGCCCTTAACGCTGATCATACCTAAGTAAGCATGCAGTAGTATAGCGCCCCCAAGTACGGTAGAATGACACAAAATTGTTGCCATCGGTTGGTAGTAAAGATTTGTGACATACCAATAAAGAGAAAGCTGAATTTCTTTACGATACAAGAAAGCCTAAGCTTGAAAGCTTATATATATATATATATATATATATATATGTAAGTTGCATACCTAATTTTTTTTAATTATAATGCGTACTTAAAACTGTTATCCGGACAATGTCTGTAAAATTTATATAAATGTAAATAAAATAAACATATACATACATACATGGGATGTTACAGGTACTTAAAAAGTATCAAGGACGTAAATTAGCACTCTTCGCAGTGACCTTGAATCGATTCTTGCAAATTTATAATTGTATGGAAAACTTACAAATATAGTTTATCGGTGGATAAATTACTCTATTTATAATTGACTTAAAATATAAATTAGGATAAAAACTTACGTGTAAAGATCATCGTCTATGTTAGATGATGTCGCCTCTACGAGCACTGAACAGCTCATAGTAATTGTTTGTATATCACTGTTCACTCAAATCTTTATAGGGCCCCATGGTGGTGATGCCTCAGAGGGTGAATAAGACGAAATAAAAGAATGAGTTGCACTTTCCATTTTATACGGAAGAAAACAGTTTATGACATTTAGAAGCCGAGTTTTCAGATTGAAATCATAAATGCCTAGGGCAGAAATTCTACCCGATAACGTTGGTGGAACGTCAAACGTTGAAATAAATTATCGCAATTTGCCAATTTCCTTAGAAAGTGGTGTTACGATAGACTGATTTGACGATTCTGATTATAAAATGTTTCTAAAAATTGAAGGAAGGCTTAAAACCATATAGAAATTATAAGTAAATTAGTAAAAATAACATTTTTATTTTAACATATAAATTAATAAAAACAAACAGCCTGCCAAACAGGGTTCGTTAAAAAATGGAGCAAGGAATCTAATATATTTTAAAGGTATATGATTTAATTATAATTTATCAAAGTGTATACTTTTTTACGATTTTTTTTGTCTTTACTGCAAGGATAAATACCTTTTATGTAGTTTGATATATTTTTCTCAGAAAAAATGAACACCAAAGTTCAAATAGTATAAAATATAAATATGTTCTTACAAAGTCACATCATTTTGCTAAGTCCCTATTTCGCATGCGCAACTTTAACCTTGGGCATACTTCCCGGTTCATGGACGGAATCTGTCACCTGCCTTCTAGGTCAATGTGTTACGCCTACCCCAAAGCGAAATGTAGCGAGTCGATATCGAGCAGGGAGCACCGAAATGAACAATACGTCAACAAACAAGAAAACTATAAGTTTTGCTTGTTCATATATTTAGATTTCATGTGAAATATCTCGTTATTATGGCTAAACTTAAATTCAATTACATACATAGTAAATTTTTTTAATATTACTCCGCTTATTCATGCCCTTGCACATCTGCCACTGTTCCACGTGCACTCTCAAAGTATAGGTGCTTTTAAAATGTTCTATTTCATATTACTTTTTGAACGTAAAAAAACGAATGTATACAATATTAATGTAAATAGCACCTATCTGTCACTTATTTCATTATATGCAAAGGCTATTCACATTGGCTTATATACAATATTTAATAAAATAAAATGAATAATATTTTCAGGCAACTTAACAATAAGAACAATATAAATTGAAAATACAATCAAATTCCTGGACAAATTAATTACAAAAAGGATTTAATAATGACTTCTTAGAATTTTACAATGATTTTTTCTAAAAACTTGCTTGATTTTAGGTCATTGTCCCGACGACTGTTTTGCTCTATTCAATTATCCGCTAAAATTAAGGCTATTGGAGCAACACCCAAATAGGAACAAAGCTATTTAAAACTGCTCAGATAATGACCGTTTGAATTTGATTAACTGTTCATTTTAGATATATAAAAATAGTGGAGAAGTCAATTATAGAACAAAAAATAAACATGAAATTCTTATTTAAGACAAATATGTATTGTATGGGTATGTTAACAGTCGGTAACAGAAGCTAAAAACGACTTAATAGACTTTTGACTGTCTGTCTGTACCTTATAGTCTGGAGGAACACGTGTAGAAAAGTTTGTGTCCTTATATTTGATACAGTACATAATATATATATATATATATATATATCTATATATATATATATATATATCTATATATATATATATAAATATCTATATATATATATATATATATATATATATACAATTCTAGATTATTTTCTGAATTTATAATGTACGCACAGGTTGCGCCATCTATTTTCAGATGGATAAAATGATGTTCCCACAAGTTTATTTATCGTATTGATACATAGTTCCATTTTATAATACTTTATTATTACTAATATTTTGTTAGTTTTTCCTACATCTATTTTCTGCCGATGACTTTTATTAGCGTAAACAAATTGGAGTGCCCCCTCAGATTTAGATTTTATTAAATTAAACTGTATGAATTGGATTGTAGGATTCAAAAATAGAAACCAAAGAGGTTTACTACTTATAAAGTTTTATTATATTATATAAACTACAAAGTTAACATAGCAAAGTTTACCATTTAAGTAAAGTAGGTAACTAATAAAGCTTTACCGTCTACAAAGACAATAATCAACATGTTTTTAGTAATAAAAATGACTCGGGAAAATATTCATAGAAATATAGAAAAGCAATAAGAAATATTCAAGAGTTATAGCGCTCACAGTCCGGCCGTTTTCAGTTGTCACGACGCATATTTTCCGAGATACATGATCATAATTGATTTAAATATTAATTATAAGAAGAAGAGTATAGAACACGCGCTCCTCTCACTAGTGTAAAAAAGTCCAAGATTTGCTTTATTTAAATAATATACATAATTTTTCCTTACCTGAATATTTATAGTCATAAGTAGCGGCGACATCATTATTATTTCAAAAATACACAAAACTTAAGGTAAACAGAGAAAACATTAACACACCAGCCAAGAGCATATACATTAAGTAATAATTAAAACTATAAAAATAAATAAAGATTTTCAATACACCGTCTTTATATGAACTATGAAATTTCCAAGTTACCCGCAACCTTGCACCTTTTAACTTTATGACGATAGGAAGGGAAATGGAAAAAAGATGTTGATAGTAGTTTTACACAAAAGTATATCAACTTTACCACGTGAACAAATTAAACTCCTAATTTAAGTAATATTTATAGTTAATATTTTATATTTCAATATGTAGTAGCTACAACAAAGCTGCTAAGAATCCATTCGAAGACGAAAACGAAAAGCATTTCTAAAGCCATTTTTGACACCTTTTAAAATAAGAATGCTACCTGATTCACATTTGTAATATTCGATTAATATAATATTTCAAAGACAGTATCTTTCAAAGATAGTATATTTCAAAGGTAGATAGTAGATAAATTTATTTGCTGAATTTATATTTTATTTTCAAAGTACAACAAACTCTTTCTACTTTGTATAGTTTGTACAAATTGTATATTTGTTTGCGTCCATTGCCGTATAATCGTATTCGGTTCAAATATTTGTTTTACAGATATACGAATAATTATTTTTTGAACTTTAATATATAAAATAGGTTTCAATTTATTTTCAATAACTCCATTACAAAGTAAAAACAGTCATTATTTGCAGAGAAAAACATAACTGAATCAATTGAACTGATTTTAAGCTTATTTATATATTATTTTAGAACAATAAATAGTTATTTAAATTATAGAATTTAGAATTAAAAATTTACAATAAAAACATGTTTATAACAATTATTGTAATATTTTTAAGAAATTAAATTACATGCGGATGGAGATTAAATGGTTATATTTAGCTTCAAATGTTATTTTATGATTTTATAAGTATTTGTGACTGATGTAGCATTAGTTTGACTATTTCTGGTTATTGGTCGCCGACACCAATAACATTTGTAAAATAAGTGAATCGTTTGTTTATTATAATAATTATACATGTGTGTTAATTCGTGTCAAAATTGAAATTAAAAATGAGTTTCTTAGCGACTTCAATTAATACATGCTGCACGTCATTGAGTATTGAATTTTCCCAAAAAGAGATTAAATTGCACTTTGTATTTTATCATTCAAGGAGGTACATTAATATACCTCCTAGTAGTGAATGAACTTCACAATAATTCGAACATAAGAATGAAATATTGATCTTTTTCTCTATATTAGCTTTACTGCAAATCGAGAATAAAGCATGTTATAAAAACATGCTTTCTCCTTGATTTGCAGTGATCTCTTCCTACAAACAGCGTATCTTGTTTTTATGCCCCATTTCAAATATTGCTAATGGTAAACATGAATACCTTGTTGCCTCATATGTCTACTACATACCTATATAATCTTTACCTTGAATAAACAATTATTTTTTTAGTATATATAGTTATCTTTTGGAATATTTTCTTCAAGTATTTAAATTTACTGGAATATTCACCAGATGCTTTTACAGTCGAGGAGATTTTTATCCCTGTGACTTGATCTAAAAGTGTATGGTTTATAACGAGAATAATTTAAATAAACTTGATTAAATAAATTAATTTAATTCTTTTCTTTTATTTAATTCTTCAATGATTGTATAATTATAAAATCACTTTTCCTTTTATTCGTTATTTTCTTTTATTATATATTTTTCTTCCAATATTCCATTATCATATAAAGATTATTGCCATTGACGGTGTAGATGTAAAAAAGTACGAAAACTTGAAAAAAATCTTAGCCGCCACCCTGGAGTTTAAGCGGCCATGTGACTGATATCTTTTTAACAATACAGACTTGCGAATGTACGAAGCATATATGTACAAGTTCATGCCTGTATGTTTTGCCACTATGTAAAGTGGTGTAGTTGCTTTTAAATAAGTGACAAAAAGCGCAGAAAATACTATTTAGAATAAGAGATATTTCGCGAAAATCACAGATGTCTTCTTATAAGTTGTTCGCGTCGATATATATTAAAACGATACATAATAGATAGTGTGTTTACTTGTGTACACCAGTAACGACACTATTGAAGTTATTTTTTTTTGTTAGATACTTATATTTGTTTTATTTTTATAAATTTTTCTCCATAGAGTTTCAACGTCACGTTTTTTTATTTGATAGCAGGTACGCAAAGGGAACCTAGTGCCAAGGCATCACCTTCTTCCCTTTCTATGTAAATTCTAGAGGTTAAGTGTTCAGTGGCGAAACTCAACGACGTGCTTTGTCTAACCGGAGTAGGGAAAAATACTTTTAATGTAATTATTCGCTTGAGTGAGTAAAACAGGACTATTTTAATTTTTAACAATTAAATCATTCTTTATACAAATGTCCCTTTTACAAAATGTATAAAAAATATTTATAGATATAAATTTATTAAAGTTTAGATAGATATTCATTTTAAAATTAAATAAGTTGAACAAAATAAAAATGTTTGTGATGTTATAGTTCATTGTATCAAATAATGTATGAAAAAACAAATTGTGTTTTAAGCAGTAAATTTAATAAAGCAAAGGCGCGATCTTAAACATTTTTTTCAAAGCTATATCAATAAAAAATATCTTAAATCGTGTTAGCTTTATTAATTGTTAAAAAAATATTACGTTCAATTCTTTTAACCCGCAGCACATAATTTACTCTTTATTTGACTATTACGGCATAAGACGTGTGAAGACGCAGAGCGCTAACTTTAAAATAATTTCTTAGTTTATGGTTATTCTATACTCTGTACACAAATTATGAAAATTATGACATTAGGTCATTGACAGAAGACATTTGTGACGACTGCGACGGGCTTTTTTAATTTCTTGGAAATGAATAATACTATGTCACGCGATCTTCGTTTTTATATGCTAGTACATGTTATGGGACACTGAAAATATTCCATCTATCTCTCTATTCTAAAATGCTTCGATAGTTTTATTCTCTATCAATCTATTTTAATTCGCTATTTGGTGGACATGACAACAGTGTAAATCCAAATGTAATATTGATGTCCTCAAAAATTATGGAAACACGTTATTATGAAGGATGTGGACGCGAAGGTCCCATTCGATGTATATTTTTAGGGGAATTTCATCCCGTCGCTGGTCCTAAAATTTCGTGCCAGGTAAGCTTTTATAGTAATATAATTAAAAAAGTTTAGTTCACATTACGCGAAACTTTTATAAATATAATAATTAAACCTGCATTTTTATATTTAATACTAGTTTCTAAGACATAATTTAATAATAAATACATCATGGTTAAGCAATTTTTATTGTGTTATATATATATACTATATTTTATAAATCTATTAGTTCTGCTACATTTAATAATAATTAAATTCTGATGTTATCTTCTCTTAATTTTTGTTCTAGTTTCCAGAAGACTATGTATCCAAGGAACTTTTTGATGCCATAAGTGCTTATATCATTCCTAAACCTCAAATACAAAAATGTACAATGACAATGTAAGTTATACATTTATGCTTAAAATAATATATAAATTAAAATGAAAATATTTTTTGCACAATTTGATTTGTAAACATTTGTGGTTCTAGAAACGCCCTTGGACACAAAATAATAGGCTACCCAATTAGAATTGATAACTCAAGATATGAACGGAATATGTACCTGTTCAATTTATGCTTTGTCTGTGATAGCTGGTCAAAAACTGTTCAATATGAACCTGTGGTGAAGAAGCTTGGTGAACATTTGGTAATTTTTAATAAATTATTCTATAAAATCATTATTATATTAAATATTATATTAAATTATTCTACAAAAGAAGTATCTATAATTTAAAAAAAAATAAGCATTTAATAAATTGTGATTTATTCATCCAGACAATCATGGAAGAAGAAACTCGCTTTGTATCAAATGGTTCAACTAAGCTGCCAACACTCCTCGCCCACTTATTACATGACCTTAACACATACAGGAAAGCTACATTAGTTGGTAAGTCACTTCAATATAAATACTGTTTAAAACTTTTAGTTTTTTGTAATTTAAGTTTGATGTGTGAATAAATTTAACTTTAATTACTCTATTAATAGTTTTTTAACATTAAGTTTTGAGGAAATATTTGTAAAAACCTATAAAAAATTTAAATGCAGCAAAATTTGAACTCACTCCTCTTGAAAACCGTCCAAGTGGTCCATGCCAGACTGCTGCATTCTGCATACCAGCTGTGTCGAAATTTTTATATGTTTTGTTACAACTTGTTTATATTGTTGACATCTCTGTAGAGAGGTTTATACCAGTTTTGGCCACCCAAAAATTATTAAAAAATAATCATTTGGCAAAAGAGAATGCTATTTATTTTAATATTTAGTACTAAGAATAGAATAACACTTAACTTACTTAACTTGAATAGAACAACACATACACAAAAATAGTAAGATAACTTTAAGTTACCTAATGAATATGTTGAAATTATTTATTATAATCATATACAGATTGATATTGTCAATCAATTGCATTAAATATTAATATAATTAGTAAAAAAGGTCAATTAATTATACTTATGTAGTATAATTTGACATGTTTCATCCTAACATAAAAAACTATTTCAAAAGTTATATAAAATACAATAATATTAAATAAGACATTCTTAATTCATCCTGTCTCTTTCTTCAACTCTCCATATAAAAATACCTTTTGTATTTATTATAACGATACATAGCACCATTCAATGTTGTTTTCTACTTATAACCAGAAGGTGACACAGTGATGCATCTCAAAGTGCTTGAAGTACGTAAGGACCCATCCCCAGTGCATGACCTCGATGTTCCTGTACTAGTGGCGTCAGTGGGACTACCTCGGCCAGGTAGACCACCTCGCACTATCCCACAGGAGGGCACAGAGTTGCAAAGCCAGGAACACCTCGATGTTGAGGATGAAGAACCATTTGAAGTTGATATGGACGCAGACTGGGATCTTACTACAAGACAAGTAATCTTCTTTTTCTATACTCTATGTATAAAAGAGTGACTGTTCAAATAGATAAGTTAGTCATTTTTATTTATGTGATCAACAGTTAGTTTTACTAATACAATTTTATGATGTTTTACTTTTTAGAAAAACCTAGCTGTTTGTTCAACTTTGCTCTTTGAAAATTTATCTATACATAAACATATCATATAAATAAATGGTAGTAAAAATATCATAAAATAAATAATAATTATAATGATAGAATGGAGAAAAAATATATTTTCCTTTCCAATAAATTGTAATGATTTTATTTAATGTCTGTATTTACTAAGGAAAGCTACACAGACAAAAATAAAAATCTTTTTGCATTCTATTTTGTATCTGCAATAACCTTTTATAATTGTTTCAGCTTCTACCGCATATAAATGGATACAACCATGTGTCTAAAATAGCAGCTGACACTAATGTGGAAAAGACTCTTGTCAAATCCTGTATACAAAATTTAGTGTATTATGGAGTGGTACTATCATTTTTTATTCTAATTTTGAAAAAAAAATACATTCCCATTTATATATTGATAATAAAAATCCAAAAATCGTTTATATCAAAAATATAAGTAATTTTATTAATCCTTAAGGTAACATTAATACCGGTACTGAAGTTCAGCAATATGTACCGTGCTACACCAAGCCTCAGCAGATTGTTCAGTGATCATGAAATGCAGAAGTCATGTCTGGCCTTCATTAATAAGGACAGTGAAGATAAGGAGAAAGTATGTATACAAAATTATACTTGTCAAGTTTTTGTGCTTTGCTTCAATAAGTGACGTGGAATAATAATTATACAGGAATAATATTTATTTAGTAATTTGAAATTTTAAATTAGTATGAAAGATTTTAAGTAAAGTAAAATATTAGTATAATTTTGCAGAGGCGAGGTATCTATATAATACTATTCCCATAGCCTTAGCTTTGGCTTACCACTCTTAATAAATAAATAGTATTTATAGTAGGTACATTATTTAATAAAATTATTTTGTATTTGTACACAAGACATTACCAACATAAAAGTTATTGATACACAAAATCCTAAATATTTTTTTCTTCTACACTTTTTGTATATATTTCCATTGGTGGCCTACTTTTATAAAAGTTCCATGCTTTTGACTTTGTTTCTGTTATGTGTTGTTTATTTTTTAATTTATAGCCGATGCTGTCAGACGTCCTCGGAGTACTTTGTTCTCTTCAACAAGGGACCACACTGCGGGCAGTGTGCGAGAGATATTTCCCGTCGCCTGACGTGCCCTTCGATGTGCGTCGGCTGGTTGTCTTTGCTCAGATACATGGCCTTGTCAAATGCTTGAAGAGGTAATTAAACATGTGCATGTGTTTATGTATGTTTTATCACCTGTAGTATTGTGTAAGCAAACTTTGTTCAAAAAAATGTTAGTAAATCCTATCATCCCTTACCCTGCTGTATGCTTATAGCATACATATAGATTATAGCATACATATAGATTATACGTGAGGGCTATAGCCCTCACGTATAATCTATATTACTATAAATTTTATCAAAATCCACTCAGTAGTTTATATTTCTAGTTGTCGTAGCTGTTCGAATTTATAATATTACATAGATTTAAAAAAATAACAACTTCACAAAATAGCTGTATAAAACGGCATTGCGAAAGTGCGAAATAATTATTTTGTATGCATCTCCACACCAAATTATTTATATGATGGGTACCTACTCATACATAATTTCAATCAAAAATACTGTGTAATATAGAAGAAACACTATGTTATTTTAGATATCCAGTATTTATCCGCAATCCAACGCGCCCTAACGGATTCAACCCTCGCATGGACACTGTGCTTGGCCTCCGGAGACTGTTCACTGGTAAACATAGCACTGATGAGATTTGCTGCCTTGCTAGAGTAGACCTGGCTACTCTAGATCAGATTATAGAGGATGATCCAAATGTAGCTATAATATGGAGATAAACATGGAAGTAATTAATTTGTAATTTGATAGGTAATGTCAAACATTAACAACACTATCTATATTCATAAAGTTAGAACTCTCAATCTAAGTGCATCAAATATTTAAACATAATATAAATTAAGCATAATATAAATTTTAAAAGTAGAAATAGTGACATTTTATAGTAAAATGAGATTAATCGTAAATTATTATAGTTGTCAGATTTCATGAAAATTAACTACACACTAATAAAATCAAGAAAACTGACTTGCAAATAATAATTTGAAGTCAAGTTAAAGAATTATACAAAAAGCGAGAAGTAAAATTAATGTGACATTAATTAATATTTGGCAATATCTATACAAATTATATAAAAATATAATTGGGCCAGTTAACTATATGTATGTTCCATTTGATGAACAACACATTCTATAAAACTTTATTTTAATGGTGTAGCTAAACATCTTTACTTAACTAGTTATAAAACACTGTTATAATCTCAATTACGTAATTACACCTGTAAATTATTGGAAATTGTGTATGTATTTATAATAAAGGATATACATACTTAAAGCTATAAACAATGTAAACATGTTCTCTCTTCTTTTATACAATAATTTAAATGCATGTCAACAACGAAAATAGGAAAAGTTGACTATAAAAAGAATATGTTTCAAGATTTTATTATATTGAGATTATTCATAATTTGCTTCAGTTGTTGACAGACTCAATTTAAATAGTAACTAGAATTGATATTTGGCTTTCAGTTTACAAATCATGCATAATTATACGCATGTTACTAAATGTATGTGTACTTATATAAAAAATAAGATTTACTGTTTTGTAACTGAAGATAATGTTGTTAATGTTTATTTTAGCTCTTAAAAGTTTAAAATTAATTTTCCTTCAAATCCGCCATAGTAAAGTATTAATAGTAAAACATTTTAAATAATTCTCCAGCCTGAGCAAAAAGTATCACATAGTTCTTACCAAAATTACTGAAAATAATTTAAATTATTTCCAGTTACTTCCAATTTAAATTATTTATTAGGGCTGTTGCTAAGAGTTAATCTAGACTTAAATCATTTGATAAAAAATAAATAAACAACAGAATTGGATTAACCAATCAAAATGCAGTTTTTAATATTGTATTTTGTTAATATTCCCTTAACACTTAGTATTTGTTTTACTTCAGTTGATTAATAACTAAGAAGGTATATCATTTAAAAGAACTTGGTCGACAAAATTGCTAGAAAATATTTTTTCTTGAATTTGTCAAATATATACTTAATTTTCAATGTAGACAAATAATTTTAAAAGCAACTGCTCAACATGTGTGACACGCGAACCTAATACGGAAAATGAAATAATAATTTTAAATTATTACACCCCATAATAATAATAGCAAAGAAAAATCCTTCCATAAATTTCCAGTCACCTTAAAAATCCTAGTGAAAAAAAAAATTATTTAATTTTTTTTTTGTTAAATACGAGTATTATGAAGTAGTGATTTAGTAAATTCCCTTAAGCTTTTAAAGGACTTAAATAATCATTAGATGCGAATAGTAATGTAACATTCATTCTCTTTTTAAAATGTAAATATTTTGTACTTCATACGACAGATTGGAACGTAGTCCAGGTTTTAATATCACTTGGTCATAAATAGACGTAGTACTTATAACAAGAGTCAAATGCAAACGAAATTGCAGGCATGATTCGTAATATTTTTCGCCGACTATTTTTACATTTTTCCACGTTGTATTAAAATATAATTCACTGGTATTAATCAAGTAATTTTTACTTGATTAATACCAGTGAACACTTTTGAGTGTAATTTAGAAATATCAGATAAATGCTGCCAGTATAACCTGAAGTAAACTGCATGAAAAGAAGTTATTGTATGTTATCCAACAATAGTGACAACTATGACGCCGTTACGTCAAATATAGTAAGTGATTATATAAATAAATATATAGATTACTTGTCATCAAGACATTTTGATTTAAAAAAATGTTTTGATAAACTCCAATAAATAAAAATACTTAACATATCACTTAATACTTATTAATTCATCGGAACTAAACATTCTAAATAAAGTGAGTAGAATTGATTACGTAGATTTTAGTAGATATCTGTTAAAATTAACATTATAACAAATTTATAATATAATATCAGTGGTTCTTGCTGAATAGAAATCACATAACGTAACAGTATCGGAATAAATATTATAATTTGTATACACACACACACACATATATGTATTTAACGAACCTAATATTGTAAGGCATTTTTATACTAAATCACTGTTCTTAGTGGAATTTGTTGTGATTGGAACAAAATTAACAAATAAAAACTGCTATCAGCGATCGTTGTAGAACTAATATTTAGGCTTTTTTTAAACTGTTGTTTTTTTTTACACACTGCCATTTTGTATGTAAAGGCTTCAGTCAAATATTTACAAAATCCAGCCTGTAAGAAAGTTTTGCAAGTATATAAATTATGTATTTATAAATGGTGTATTTATCACTGCCTGTTAAGATGTAGCATTTTTTCGACTTATTGTCGCTAAATCACATTTTTCATATATTACAATCGATACGTGCCTTTTACTTGCAAAGGTTTTTAGCCTGTGAAGTAAAAATTTGTAACTGTTTGCCTGTTTCATTATAACTATTTAGCTGACTACTAAAGCTAAGAACAATTTGTTTATATATTAAAAATTGTAATAAAGCCGTACTATAGCGAGTTGACATAGTCTTAAAGTTTTAATTAAATCGTATATTTCATTTAGAAAGAAAATAGAAAACATTTCAATGATATGTCACATTTTAAACATAAAATACGAACATAAAATAAAATTAGTTGAAATAAACTTGCGTCACTTGCTATAGTGTAGTTGGCACTAATTATCTACCATATTAAAAAAATTAAGATTTCAATGCGAGCATTCGCGTCATGCAGTATTATTGTAGTTAAGGTTTTCTTCGAATTTACGATAACATTACGCAGTTTGTCGTTATCACTTTGTTAATAAGTTATTACGTTTTTTGGATTAATATTGCGGTTAAGTACGCTTTATTTTTGTTTTACTATAAAAAACAAAATATTTTATATGGCAGACTGCGTCGATTCAGTTAGACTGCTATGTGTACTTATCAATCGTTTAAGTATTTATTTTTAGTACAAAAAATAGATAAAATGCTTAGTCTTAAATTGTCTTGTATTTATTGTAAATTTAACACCCACAACTGTGTTTAAATTAGTTTCAATTGGATTCATGTAAACATTTGTTTTAGTAAGGGTCTATCTCTTGTTTGTATCAGTTGGTTTCATTAAATATTTTTTTATAACGAATGCCTTTTAATTTCGCTTTCCTTCTTGATTACAGCTATTAGGAGTTAGCAATACCTATTTATTTGGAATAAATTAATTGTATGTGTATTTTTTATTTTATACTGCACGTATATTTTTTGGTACGTATGTTAGTTTGAAAATATAAATTTGATTTAAAATTTAAATTAAATATATCTATTCAACGTACACAAAACAATACTATACAATAAAACAAGTGTAAGAAAATTATTAAATATTTCATACTGTAGGTAATGAACAGATTATGTTCGTGTATAAAGGAAGTTACAGTTGTGCATGTAATAGGGCGACCTAGGACGTCGACGACATCGTAAGTCGTCGGGATAAATCGTCCGTCAGTTTTTCACTTAATGCTTCAAGAGATTTCAATTTGCACCGTCTTGAATGTCGAAACATTTACGTGACATAAATAGGGAGGCAGAATGCGGCGCTCGAGTCAACCTTCTTATTTACTAATGTACTAACATATATAATGAGCTGAAAAACTCGTACCACATATAAAATAATATATAAAGCTTTATGGCGGATATTGGCGCAATATACACATATATGGAGCGATACATGTAATGATCTATGTGATGGAGACATACTGTGCCACCTATCCCATTGAAAGAATACCGTGGGAGATGGTATTGTATGGGAAGATAGCACTAATGAATATTTATAATAATTTGGTAATCGATTTTTTTATGGAAAAGGCAAACAAGCGTGCTGGTCACGTAGTAGTAAGTGATCACCCAGCCAGCGGCCCCGTGTAATACCAGGGGAGCTACAGTTGCGTTGCCGGCCTTAGAGATGGTAGTAATACTGTAAGACAAGCTTTCTATTAAAATAGAAAAATTGACTTTGTTAAACTCTATTTAACATTTAAAGTTATGGCTGACGCAGACAAAAGTTATGTTTAAGGTCAAAGAAACTTGTATGGTTGAGAAGTCTTTTCGAGGTTTAAAGGTGAATGCTAGATAATTCCTAGCCTGATATCAAAAAACTCCATATTAAACTTCTATATCTAACCCCTACAAATATTCTATCTCTAAAAGAACCCAACATCATGCTTCGTCTAGACCGAAAAAATGAGACATTTAAACGTAAGCATTCCAATGAATGGGTATTGGGCCAATAATCATGCTTAACTTTCTTAATTAACCATCTATAACAATCCTTAGAAAAATAAATAGTCTCAACAATTACTTCTGTTTCTGTTTCACTTGACAACCACTCAGTGTAATTACACTACATAGAAAATCATGCTATAATATTTGATACATTTCTGTGAAAAGGCCGTTGGCAAAATTTAAATATTTAATATACATTTAATATTTAAATTTTGCCACTAGCCTTTTTGAAACATTGAAATTTATACCACAAACAGTGTAACTCAAGTACAAAGATATCTACCAACTTGCAAATAAACTTTGCAAATTAATCTCAATTTACATATATTTTTAATCTAACCAATTGCTAGTTGACGTCACCATAAAAATTATTTTAAAAAAACAACAAGACATATCTAAATCATTTATTTTTTAACATTGACACTTATTTCAACAGCAGTTGTATGACAGTGACATCCAAGTAAGTAAGTTCTAGTGAAGTTGAGAAAATAATATTTTATAATGGATTTAATAAATCTTTTGCGTGACTTTACACAATACAACCAAAGAAATAATTCATGCTGAAATTCCTACTGTGACTAACGTAATATCTTACATCGAAACTTTAAAATGATTACTTTAGAATATTACTCGTCAATATACATCATGTTTTAAACTTGACAACATGAATGGAAAGTTATATATTAAGATTCCTTCAGCAAAATACCTTCTTGTCTTACTTGGTATACATACAATAATTTGAAAATACTGTTGATCTTAATTAATAACATTTAATAGTCATAGAGTAAACGAAGAATCTATTTTATATCATATTACTACTTATGTCTTCAATTCTCAATGTATTAATATACATTTTTAATGCAATTCATTTTTAATTCAATTGCCAATGTATTCTTATTATTAATTCTAAATATGTTTATGGTCTATATACAGATCTTAACAGATTATTAATTATTATTACAAACATTTGGAATCGATGAATATTTTATTGAAAACTTAATCTTTTCTTCTAATTTTAATTTAATATTAGTATGTGCTCAATAATCTGTAATTTATGTAGTACATACGAAACTAATATTTCAAATACAACATATTTCACTGATAATTTTGATCTTAGTATAATGATGTTAAAAGTTCATAAATAATTCAGTTAGGAATTATAATTTATATCAAATTTGTATGGGCTAAACAAAACAAGTTGATAAAAAATAATGTAAGTTAAATCATTTTAAATAATTTCAACAGTTATGTCACTTAAGATCATAAAGTTATAACTAATTGATATGATTAGAAAATATACCTTTCCCATAAATAAAATTAATGTATTCAAGAAACTTTAATCTGTGGAGTAAAAATGTCATATACTTATCAAATACTTTACAGTTGATAAATTGTCTCTCAGCACATAAATTTTGGCAGGTTCTGATATTTAATATACAAATGATAAATTTGCCACACTCTGTCATGTAGCAGCTTTATATTTTCTCTTGTATGAAGGGGTGGGCCAAACAGTGGTTTACGGAGGCCCTCTTAGCCGGATCTAACATAAGCATTCTTTCCAGCAAGTCCTTGAGTTGTGTGATCTTCTTAGCGTCAGGTGCCGGTAGCCGGTGGTGAGGTGGTGCCAACTCTGTTTGTAGGTCACGAGTTGGCTTTATACTCGACATTATCACGATCTTTTCCTGTAATTTCATTTTTAAAAATTATGGATAGAAGTATACAATAAAAAATAATAAATAAAGCAATAAATCTGTTGAAATTAATATCTTAACTGATGTAATCTCGAGTATACATGATGTTGACAGAGTTCATTTTCTCTAGAATATATATATATATATATATATATATATATATATATATATATATATTAATTATACATACAACTATTATGAACATGCAAAAAATTTTAAATAAATCACCCTCTCCGTAATTTTATCTAGCTCATGGTACAAGAAGTTGCAGTTCCCGTCGAAGTGTTGCTCTTTAAAATGGCCCTTTTTAACAATTTTATTTGGTATCTTTCCTTTTAGATCCATGAAATATTTAAGCATTTCGTTATTTGATTTGCCACTGAACATGATCTTCCCAGTAGATAGTTCATATATAGTGCAGGCAGTGGACCACATATCTATTCCATAATCATAAGGGACTCCGAGTATTATTTCAGGGGCTCGATAGAATCTAGACACCAGGTATGGCGTTATTTCATTATCTGATACGTGGGATGCAGCACCAAAGTCACAGAGTTTCAACATCAATTTACTGTCATTCACTAAGATATTGTCCGGTTTTATGTCTAAAACCATATAAAATTATATTTACGTCAAATTCTAAACAAACGTATTACTAACAAAATTAGTCACTTAAAAATACGTAAAAAAATCTGTGTCGCTACACGACATCACTTTAGATTTTCGAATGTTGTGCTAAATATTTTTACCCTAATTATAATAAAATATTTCCACAACCGTTTAAAAATATAAACGTGCTTAATAAAACATATAAATGATCAGAGCGTTCCTGCTACATGAACCTTTTTCTAAATGATATCAATTCATATAACTTTGCTGTAATATTTATTTTAATATTATTCTCTTTTTTTTGGCTTCACGCTTTTTATTCTTTTTTTCGCTTTTTGTTCTTATAATCTGACAGATCTTCTTATTGTCTCACACATACACTAACACACAATACACCTACTCACACACAATACACTCACACTCATATTCACATAAACACACATATGCTCACGTTCTCTTCATAAACTTACACACTACCATATATTAACCTTTGCATCAATTCATAAGTTCTTAGCATATTATTTGGTTGTATAATGAACAATATTATCAGTTTAGAACGTTACTTTGGTTTTTTGAAAAGACGCTTGTGAGGCGCGTTGAGGGTGCTAATGACTGCGATTCAGTTTCATACTAATGCAGTTATTATCGATATAAGATGTTATAATTATGTACCTAACCTTATAATGAATAAATTTTATTATTATTTTTATTATATTATTATTTTATCCCGCATAGCGGGGTTGACAGAAAGTTCCTAGTGTCAAGACACTCCGTACTTCGCTTTCCACCGAATTCGAGATTCAATACGTGTTAAGTGGTGAAACTACACGCCGCACTTTGTCCTACCAGAGCGAAGAAGTGAAAATATTTTAAGTATAGTCACTCCACCGTGTGATCCACCGGGATCGAACCCACAACCAGTCACGTTTACAATCAGACGTTGTCACACTGCGCCACGATCAGCTTGAATTTAATATTTTAAATGTTATTATGTGTGTGTGTTTTAAATAATAGACACTCACCTGCATGTAGAATTCCAGTCTTTTTCAATAATTTTAATGCTAGAAGAATTTGCTGTGTATAGCTCCTGACAGCTTTCACGTGAATGCCACTATTTTTTCCATATTTTTTAAGAACCTCTCTTAAATTCATAGAAAGTGGTTCTAAAACCATGCAAAGGTGGCGTTTGTGGAAAAAGTGGCGAAACAGTCGTAAGCAGTGGAATTTGTCCTCCGGATCCGAATCATTTAATCGCTTTAGAACTTCCAATTCTCTTAGGCCTGTTTTATGCCTAAATTTTAGAAATATATTTTTTTAGTAAATCATATAAAGAATAAGTGAACGTTTAAATTAATTATTTAACGTATATAAGTGATTTGTAAACATATAATATTTGTTAAATTTTACTAAATTTAACTTATTTATATACATGTTCGTACCCTGGCAGGGTAATCTTAATAGTTACTTAATTAAAATCATATAATCATAAGTGTCATTTTGTAAATATATCTTACATAATCTCATTATTCCTTATGATTTTCACAGCTACATCTGTGTTGCCGCGTGCCTGGTCTCGGGCGCGCACCACATTAGAGAACACACCCTGACCAGTGTAACCGTAAACTGAGTATCGATTGTCCAAAGTCTCTCCTATTCGAACCCTGTTGTGGAAATATATATTTTTAATGTAATGAAAAACTCATTAACCTCTATGTATTTAATAGTAAATATTGCATTATTGAATACCAAAATAAACGCGTTTAATTCTTTGAAAATGTATAAAAGTAGTGAAAAAAAAAACCTTATTATAAACGAAAACTGCAGTCTCACCAAAGCAGACGTAGCTTTAATTGAGTATACAAAATAACACACCTGTAGTATCCTTCAGCATCATCCCAGTTGTCAGTGAGTGATGGATTTTCAGATGCGTTTTTACTTCTTTGCTTACCAGCTGTTGGAGTCTGTGAAAAGCATTAGATAAAAAAATATAACAAGAATTTTTTTTACGTAAGATTATTACGTTTTCTGCTTACTAACATTTTGACAAAGTTATTATTATTACATTGAATTTAAATAAAAACATCTCGAATACTTTACGGAATCTCTTTACCTACACGCTTTTTCGCATACAATTACACCTGAGCAAGATCCCCATAACTAACACTTCTCAAGAATTTCTCTAGTGTTAATCTTCTTTAGTGGCACGTACTATACGCAAACAACGGCGTAAGATGGAATTGAAAGATAAACGTACATCAAACTTAGCATATTAAAATAATAGATTAAATCAAAAAATCAAGATCGTTAAATTTGTTTTTGCACAATAGATTACCCCTTATTGTAATTTCTAACAGCATTTTCATAAAAATACAATGTTTTACTTACATCTACATTATCGAAGTTGTCTTGATCTGCAAACATATCCCATTCACTGCCCCTCAGAGATTTGTCCATTTTTGCTTTGGAATCATTTTCTGTGTTCTTCATTGCGGCGGGTAATTTATCAATTTTTTTGTCGGAATCATTTTCGGCCTGATCGGTCTGAATATTAGAAAGTTCAACCTCGTCTGTCTCAAACGGAGAATTTTTTACGGTTGTGGCAGCATTAACTTCACTAGTCTCCGTATGAGCGCTATTATTGCATCCTAGCCTCTGTAAAGTAATCTATTCTTTATATCAATTAAACAAACAACAGATTTCCACTCTCGATCACTATATATATATATATATATATATATATATATATATATATATATATATATATATATATATATATATATATATGTATATATATAACATAATAAGTAATTTATATTTATGAAAATAATTGAGATATGAAATTCTCTTTTTATTCTAATAGCACACGCCATTGATTCAAAAATGGCGTGTGCAGCTACAAGATTTATTTAATTGCAATATGTGACAAATAAAAATATCATTTTTTAGAATAGGAGTGTGAATTATAAACAAATATGTACTAATATATTAAAAAGTCTTTTTTTGTTTAAATTCACCACTTGAACTCCCTGAATAGTAATCCAACATAATGAATAGGTTTACCTTTAATAGTTGCTCCCTTTGCTTTCGTCTCTTTTCAATTATTTGTTCTTCTGTTTCCTCCTCATCATCTGTGTTGATAGATATATCAAGTTCTTCATCACTAGAACTTGCAACTTCTTGAGATTGTGGCTCTTGATTTGAATTCTACAAAAAAATAAACAATAAAATAATAATTTATTTTCATCTCCTATCGTAGGTTAGATAATAGTACAACAAATCTTTTTCCTAAAAAAAATTACTTCAGCACTTAGAGACATCAACATGATTGTTATAAACCGGCGTTTCACACCTACATTCACGTTGTTCACATACTGTTGCGTAGTTCGCTTTAAGCCTTTCCAAAGAGTTTTATTTGACACTATGTTGTTAGTAATGTATAACGATTTTAAGACGTAATTGTCCTATAGTAACAAGTATTGAACCAATATATTTATTAACATATTATAAAGACGCACCTTCTTTTTATCTCTTTCATCAGATTTGTGGTCCCTGGAGCGCCCTGTGTGTCTATCTTTACTACGCTCGCGTGACTTACGATCGCGATCAGATTGCCGCCTGTCGCGTCTCGCGATCGAAGACCGGTCTCTTGATCGCCGACTATGTCCTTGATCTCTATCTCGACGCCTTACTTCAGATGAACGATGTTCTCTATCTCGATCTCTCTCACGCTCTCTGTCTCGTTTTGTCCGATCCTTATCTCTGTCACGTTCTCTGTCACGTTCTCGGTCCTTATCGCGTTCTCTCTCTTTCTCACGCTCTCGTTCTCTATCGCGATCTCTATCTCTGTCACGCTCTCTCTCTTTAATACGTTCTCTTATTTTGTCTCTGTCTCTTTCTCTCTCACGGTCTCTTTCTTTGTCACGCTCTTTTTCACGTTCCCGTTCCTTTTCTCTTTCAGAATCAAGTTTACGGCGTTCACGTTCCTTACGTTCACGATATTCTTTTTCTTCAATTTTTTTTTCTAATTCTTTTTTGGTTTCTCTAGTAATGGTTACTCTTAAATCTTCTTCTTGACGCTTGGATTTATGTTTTTCTTTTTCCGTAGATCGTTCTTTGCCTAGTTTATGTTTACTACTTCTCTTTTGCTCACTATCATGCTCCCGTTTCGCTTTCTTTGTCGGGCTCTTCATTTCACTATCTACACATTGGACTTCCTCCTTGGAAACCTTTATAAGATAATCATCTTCGCTAATCTCTGAATCGTACGCTACCAACCTAGCTTGTATTAGTTCCTTTTGCTTCATTAATTCTTCTAAGTTCAGGTCATCTTCAATTATTGTTATTTCAGGACTAGCACAATCTTCTTGGTAATTTTCTGCGTCTGAATTTGACGATACTATTTCTAACGTATCGACCTGTCGTGTGTGCGTATTGCGACTACTGCTACGTGATTCTGCAAGACGATCATGTCCATTCTTAGGGTTCGATACCTTTAAGGTATCTATCAAAGGAGTATCTAATGACGAGGATGTTTTAGCAGTAGTTTTACATTGTCTTGATTTCTTAATTAATTCCTCTACATCAGACAATGATGTTTCACTTTCTTGCTTTGGGCTTTTATATTTTTCTTTTTTAGATTTTTTCTTCTTCTTATTTGCTTTCTCCTCATGCTCCCATGTAGATTTCTTATGTTTTTTATGCTTTTTGCTTCTTTTCTTTTTCTTACTCTCATCATCTTGATGATCACCATTTATGGATTTTTCTAAATCATGTCTCTTGCTGAAACAAAAAAATAAACACAAAAGATACTTACAATGTTATGTTTTAAAGTTTCTCCTTTCCTGCTTTTGCTTATAGAACATTGTATAAGTCTGTAACATCATAAACAAATAACATATAACTGAACTTCAATATAACTTAACATTTGCATTGCAACATACCGGTTTTTGATATTGTTTTTGGTGAGCTCAATAGACAAACCTAAAGAGAAACTTGAATAGCTCATAATGTTGTATCATGAAGCAGAAACTAGAATATACAAAAAATATTTACATGGTTTGATTTTATAAATGACAAGTATTTTATTGACAAAAATTTAAGTCAGTACAACAAAAAGTATTACTATAATTTTATGATAAAGGCTAAATAGTATTGTGACTTTCATTTTTATATGTAAAACATACACATAGGCTATTACACATTTTGAATGAATAAAAAAAATACATATTTTTATAAAAACTTTTTGTGCATCTAACACAGCAACAATATTTTTTTGTGTATATAAAAATATAATAAGAATTGAAGATAATGAAAATTTTATTAGGATGGAAACTAAGTAATTGTCACTCTCTCTCACTCTCATTTTATGATATCCATAAATGTGGATCATGTTTATGTTAACTGTCATCCTTACTTGTCTTTAACATAGTTCCAAGTTTCAACAAATCAAGAAATCTTGTAGATATTTCTTTAAAGTTCTCATTTGATCTATCTCAATATTAAAATGGACTGCAAAACTGAACATTTTTGCCATTGAGAAACATGTTGAGCTTGCTAAGAAACTGAATGCTGGGGTTCCCCATCAATTGAAAGTTAATTTTAACACTTGCTTAATCACCAACAAATGTGATTAAACAAAAATGTGTTTTAAAATGGTATAAATTCATTGTTGTCAATGAATTGTTTTCAAAAAATTTGTAATGTAATGAAAAAGATAATAAAAATAAGGAAAAGAATAAATAGTAAAAAATACACACATATTTGTTGTGTATTATATTGTTGGATATTACTTGGAAGTTAATAACATCCACCATGTAGCGGTAATATAGTGCCATCAGATTTCTATTTATTTTGATCCTTAGACCAACTCCTTCTAATTAAAACTTTTTAAGATGATAATGATATAAAATCTCACTTAACTACAATTTTTCACAAAATAATGAAACTTTCTTAGAGTGTTGAATTTTTAAGAGATCAGACAAATGGACTATCAAGATCATAAAAAGTACATAATAGTTAAAACTCATTCCAAGGAAAATATTTTTTTTTATTTCATTGAAAAAAATTGGTAAATGACTTAGTTGCCACCCTAATGTTATGTTTATACATGCTACATACAAAAAATGTTGTTGATGTTGTTCTGTGACCAAATTTCCAAATGAGTACATATAAATACTTAATTTATTACTTACTCTTTCCCCATGTTTTTTTCAGTCACGATTTACAGTGAGATGATTAAGCTGAAAGAAAAACAAATATACACATGTGTTTGCATTAGGCTTTGCAAATTAACATTTAAGACATGTTCATTTATTGATTTATTGCATGTTATTCTAAAATCTTTGAAATTATCAAAATCATTATCATCATATTATATAGCCATAAATAATTATTGTGGTACCATCATTATATTTTATATTTTAATAACCTCTTGCTGACCAAATTGATTATTAAAGATTAATAAAGACAATGGATTCTGCTTTAAATTTTTAAGAACAGATATAATAAGTAGAAAAAACGTCCAAAATATAAATAAAGCTACCCCCTTGTTATTAACTTAAAGCAATAATAAAAGTGATATAATTATTTATACCATATCAAGAATTAAATAAAATAAGCCTACCCTATTTTATAGTACTACAAACAGTAGTTTTAAACTTTTCAGCAAATCCAAGCTTGTCCTATATTGTCACTGCACAAATAGTTCTATATCATCTTAGGTCACAAATGGAAGAAAATTGCTACAATTGGAATTGAAAACCATTGCTTAGACGTTAGACATATATCGATCGATAGATAATTCAATGAAGAAAAGTTTATTGTTATTCATCCAGTCATACAAGTTGTATAGTTAGAATCAGAGGAATGCAAATGATCAAAATATTACATCTATTGACTTTTCTAAATTATTATTTTTATTTTTTTTTTTAATTATATATTTTAAATTCTCCATTACGCAGTCATAACTTTGCAATCGATATTGCACTTTTTACTTAACATTATTTTGAAGATATTTTAGAAGAAATTTTACCGAAAAAATAGTTTGTTGTTTATATCGGTACAAAGACACTTAGGCAGCATTATATATTTCATATATTAAGGAGAATCAAATTGAGGCGCATATATATTGACCGACAGTACAATTATTGATCATAAGTAATTAATAAACGATGTAATTAGTTTTTAATTCAACGTGACATTACCGATTAAACCTCCATATCTTGGGAATAGAGTAGTCAATAGATTATAGAATAGACAATATAGTGGCACCGACATCGTATATTTCTTATTATATAATGTCTATGGTTCTCTATTTAAATAATAATATATATGTGAAAAAGTAAACAATTTATATATACAATCAGTACGTAATATTTAATTGTGATTTTTTACGACAAAATTTAATAGTCTCCTATTCTATGTTAAGGCTGATCTTAGAAAATTTTGTTTAATAATATTAACATTTTGTAGCATTGCCAGCCCTCCTTAAGGTCGGATCCAGTCATCAAAAAGATATTTTGCAAATGATCAAGAGGTGCAAGTTCCAGAGGTTTTCACAAACATATCAGGTAGGTAGGTGATCAGAACGTTTGCCTTGAGAGCCTTCTGATCACCTACCTACCTAGCAAAAACTACCGGACGACTTTTGAAAATTATAGTTCATTTTGAAGCTTTCAGTACTCCACTTAAAATTTTATTAGCCCGTCTAAAAATATTAATAAAAAAATTAGTGATAGAGATAGTAATAACCGCCTAGAGATATTAATAAAAAAACCTTAAGAAAACCTGTTGACGTAATAAGCGAAGTTCAAGAGTGACAGATATGTCTTGCTCTTGAACAAAATCAAATTCAACATCATGAATATTATTGAGTTTAAGATATCTTCAAAAATGATCATTTAAAATCGATATCGTTATGTGAATTTTGATGTCGCATTGACGGACGCACGCCTCATATGGACACAATATCATTCTACTGCGATGGACGCAGAGAGCTTCAGACCCATAAGGATCTCAGACTATATAGTTGTGTGACTGAAATATCGAAGCGCAGCGTCTGGATAACTAAATGATTGTAACGAGATTGATGTGGAAGAGATATAGGAAGTTGCTGGAACACTCGAATGCTAGCTAGCAAATTTTAGAGACAGTCCAGTCTATTGCCATTGTCTAAACAAATGTCACTATACCTAATCATCTGTACCAGACTAACCATAAAACCGTAACGTTGTACGTAATTTCAATAACGTAACGCCTAAGCTAAAAATGTGCAAAGCTTTACTGTCATCTCAGTATGTCACGAATTATTTAATTAAAAGAGAGAATAATTTTTTTTTTTCATAAATAAATATAATTAGTTAAAATTATGTATTTGCTGAAATTTTTTTATAATGTAAAAATGTTCTTTACCAGTCCACTATTGAATATTCTTCACTAACCTTATCGTGTAGCGCAATAGGAGGAGAGAGAAATAAAAAGAGCTTTGTGTCAAAACATTCCCTTCTTTGCTTTCTGCCCCAGTTCGGGAGATTAAAAATAGTCTGGCTAATACCGGTAAAAATTAACGTACCTTCAAGATACATGTGACGCTTGAAGTTTGTCTTTTTGTAATATTAAAATGTCTGATTTTACTACTAAAGCCATATATTTGAACATGCAAGCCAAAATAACATTTCTTTAGAATTATTGTCCGTTTCGTTCGTTTCGTCCGTTGTTTCAGTCAAACTCTGGTAGAGAGATTTTGACGACATTTATATTAGCAAACAGCTATAGTAAGATATAATAATTGATTTAAACTATTGTAATTCAGAATTATAAAATAAAGATCATGTAGTTCTTTATTTTATAATTCTAAATTGTTTAACTCCACACTAACGAAGTTGCTGGTATATAAAAATAAAAATCTGGAAAATATTTTTTTTAAATAAATAAATTAAAAAATAATTAACTATAAGTTCTAGCTATCATATTTGTTAAATATTTTTACATGATGTAGTATACGGTACCGGTTTTTGTAGATAATTAATAATCGATATTATCATAAATAAAATCGATTCTTCTCCATTATAAGATGGCGACATCCTATTCCTAAAGTGTTAATTTCAGTTTTATTTCTAACTTAATAATTTTATCTAGGTACGTTTCACTATTAAATAAATTTCTCTCTGTGATAAAATATTGAATTTACACATTTAATATTAACATATTTATTAGCCGTTATAAAGTTACAGATTCAGTACATGAAGTTGTAAAAGTTTGCATCATTTGAGGAAAATAGGATAGAATGGCAAAATTCAAAAGATTTTCTTGTGATACCGAGACTGGTGAAATTATTACCTACAATATAAATGAAGAAACAGGAGAGCCGGTAGTAATACATAAAATTCCTTCAATATATTCAGAAAAGAAATTGAGAAAACAGAAATTTGCAAAGTTTCCTGGTGGATATATAAGCAAGACTAAAAAATTTCAGGAATTAAAATCAAAAATTTTAGACGGAGCAAATACTACAAGTCCTAGATTATTTTTATTTATACCTACTCTGATGATCTTCTCTGGTTTTATTTGTGCAATGCTTACATTGCTTGAAATATACTTACATATTAGATGTCATAAGTATAACAGAAATTTAAAAGATTCTAAATTATACTACAGGAGTCCATTTCATGTTATAACTAGTACCTTTTGTGGCTTGTGTAGAGAATGTGATATGGCTTCAAAAGTGGGGCAGATCCAAGATAAAAGAAGATACCGATATGACTATTTGAGAGGAATAGCAATTTAAATAATTAATATTTTATTTAATGTTATAAAATTTTATAGCATTGAAAGTTATAATTGCATATGCATGTATATACAAATATTATGCTTTAATCAATGGTAATGGTCTAGTATACATAATGTATTGTTCAGTTTTCTTCTCAAAAAATTTTATAACAACTCAATGTGATAACTAATTCTTAGATCTATCTATTATAATATGTAAGTTAAGATGCTTGAAAAGTAACTTTATTTTTGACTTCTTAAAATCTTTGATGTTTAATCAATACTTATATACTTTTGATTAGGAGTTTACAATAGACATTTTTATTTTCTCCACTATTAGGAATTATTATAGAAGATTATTTTTGTAAAAAATTTTCTAAAGCAATATCTTTGTATGTTAATATTTTCTAATGTATTTATGTAGAATGTTGATTTGATACAAACAATTGTTTTTATATATTTTTAAGAAGTTTTGTGAATGCTTAATGTAAGTAGATGTATATTTTTTCTCAAGAGTTTTATAAAAATATAAGACTTGCATTTATATAGGTTTGTTATATGTAAAGGAAGTTTTAGTTCATTTTAAAGCTGATTATTACTAGTTAATGATGTTACTAAAACATTGCTAATAGGTTATAATATTTGTACTACTTTGGTTTCTGAGTAGTATCTTTATGGTAAAGTTTTTCTTTTTTTTATTAAAAGTTATTAGACACTAATTAAAGTGTTGATAAATAGTTAATAGTTCTCAATATATAGTTATTTCTCATAAGAGAAGGCACTTGAAAAATATATATTGACTGGGGAGACACTGGAGTAGTCTTCTGGTTTCGGGACCGCCCGATTTCCCATCTGACCTATTACATCATTAAAAGTGGTGGGTGAAATTTGCCTTGAAATTATAATGATACTGTAGCATTCTTTTCATTGCTTGAAAACACTAATAAAAGAATGTTTTTTAAGTATTAAACTTAGCCTGAAAAATGAACTTATTGCCTCCAAAAATCCTATATTGCATTTGAATGATCATGAAACTAGTTGCTGTTTCCAAGATTCAGATAATATATATAATGTATAAATAATTGGTTATTTGAAGATATTAGATTAAAATGGTAAAAATATATGTTCTTGTATAAATAGCTGGGCAAATATCCAGTATTCAGTCAGATACCAGATATTTGTTAAAAATGAACATCAAATATATATATCAGCTTTTGAATATTTACTTATATCCTATTAGGTAAACAGGAAAGGGGAAAAGGTATGATGGTGATGGGTTAGTTTTTTATATAATATATATGTTAAAAATCTGGAGTACAATATATTTGTATAATTTCGTGTGAAAAACTTTTCATTGTCAACCCCTAATATATATTTAACAATACGTACAAGTTATAAAGTAACTGGCTAGCCCCGCAAATTTTGTATCACCAGTTTTGTTAAATGCAATCCGTCGAATTAAAATAACCGAAAATGTAACATTTTTCACATTTAATGAGTAAAGAATTATAGTGTATCAATGTTTTGACAATATCTGTCTCATTTTATTAGTCGCTTTTTGTTTAATTTTTTATGGGATTTATAAAAATCTCCCGTGAATCACAGCCACTAGTGTCTTCCAAGGTTTTGCTCGAAACTTCTGTATTTAGAACGCCTTTATCCAATTATATAATCATAACTATCGTTTACTAACTCCGTGAAAGAATTTGCTGGCTTGGCGTGCTTGGCAGGCCAAGCCAGCAAATTCTTACGAATTAATATTCCAATCTTGTAGACAAAAACCAAATTGGAGTTGTAAAGCAATTGAATCTGTTAATTCAATTAAATATTTAGGTGTCATAGATAGCCAACTTAACTTCAAGCTGCATATACTTTCAGTATCTAATAAAAATCTCAGCTCAATTCATATATTTAGAATCCTCAGGAATTTTATTCAACCATTAATTTTAAAATAACATACTTAGTACTGTGTCAGTATCTCATCTCTTATTAGAAACGTTGAAGTTGCGCAACGTGCAATTTTTAAAATCTACACTTTCAAACCATTTTTATTTCCCACTTAGTAAATATATCAGTATTGTCATGTTATGTCATGTCAGCATTGCATAAACGTAGAAATTATGCCGTCTGTTGGCTCTAAAACGTTTAAAACTATGTTTAGTTTATTCATATTCGTTTTATTCTTCATCGTCATCGTTTTATTCTTATTTAGGACCACAAATATACGTTGTAAACAAAGATCTTTATATTTTTTCTGTTAAAGATTTGTAAGGTTAAACTCGATAATTATTTATTGAATTTATCATATGAGGATACTGAAAGGGTTTTGTGCTGATAAAAGCTGTGTACGTAGTTATTCACGCTCCTACACACACAAAAACAACACACTCGTGGAACTGTTATTTTAATTTTTTCTTGTTTTAGTTATGTGTACAGTGTACAATTGTGCACTATTTAAGTTTAGAGATACCTATAGTATTATGTTAAAAAATCTAAGGGGTTGCATGCCGTAATACAGGTTTCCTAGTAGGGCGACAGTGGGTTCTAAAAAATGTTGAATATCATTGTAGCTAACTTAATATTACAGAATATATTGTGCAATCAAGTGGTAGTGAAAAAATAAAAAATAATAAAACATCTTCCTCGTTCTTACTAAGAACTCACATCTAGGAGCTGTGGGTCAGAACTGGGCGTATCAGAACCTCGTATATTGCAAGTACAAAACTTGTATTCTCTTTCTTCTAAGAAGACTCTTCTGAAGTGTTTAATTAGACCAAAACAGCGTCTGTTTACGAGCAGTGTCCGTCTTCTGACCACGACGGTTACAAAGTTATCGTTCATAATCGATGAGCCCAGATATACAAAATTCTCTCATCTTTCAAAATAGAGTTGGAATTTATGATCAATGATTTTGTGGAATTAGTTTTTTGAGCTTCGAGCCGTTCAAATAAACTGCATTTTCACTGAGTAACACAGCCTATATAACATTTTCAAAAAAATAGATATCCCTAATAAAAATGCAATAATGTAAGCCAAGGTGTGAAGTAGTGTAGGACGCCCTCTGGCCCGCTGGACTGACGACATACGCAAGGTTGCCGGAGCAGGCTGGATGAGGGTTGCGGAGGACCGGGATGTTTGGCGCAAACTTGGGGAGGCCTATGTCCAGCAGTGGACTGCAATTGGCTGACGATACGATACGAAGGTGTGAAGTGGCTATAAAAAAACTAGTATCGCGTGCGCTACATAAACAATTGATAATAGAACTAAAAAATTTCTACAGCATTATAGATCGATACGAGAAAGTCCGCGATACCGTATGTCCAACTACTGTAGTTATACCACTATAAAAATTTTTGTGCACTATAAAGGTAAAAAAAGGCTACAAGGCTACAACTCTGTATTAATCCTTACCCCATTAAACAATATTTAAATAAAGATCATTTCAATACCTGTAAAATACTTTTTAATTTATTAAAATCGAACATTGATTAGACATCAATAGACATAATGAATTCAAAAATATCAATCTAAAGAAAATAATTAAACAGTAAAATAATGCGTCGTATCCCCGCGTGGTCCCGTGTAGCGTAGATGGTCACACTACTTATTACTTTCTGCGACTTAAATAAGGTTCACCTACACGTAGTTCCTAAACAATACCAAGCATACCTTTGTATTAATCCTTATCCTATTGAATATTAAATTATTATTTACTTAATATTATTTAAATTGGATATTCCATTCAAAAGATTCGACGAATTTAAAAATGTCAACCTAAATAAAATGACGTGCGAGGAGAAAGGGGCATCGATATCTGTGAATTAGGTCCCTACATAGTGGATGCAATGTTTAGAGTTTTGAGATTTCACAGCACGTTACTTGTTTCATTTAAAAAGCTATTTCCTAAACTACTTATACATTATTTTATTGATATATTCGCTCACTTCACAGCGGCGAAGCTGCGCCCGTGTCGCTAGTTATTTATAATCCGTAACAAAAGAAAAATTGTGAATATCTTTATTAATATAGAGTATGTAGAAATATAAGTTATGAAATATCGCCCGGCGTATTTAAAAAATTGTACAATATATTTTACAATTTTCATCTATATCTATGATAATATAAGAAGTTATATTAAGATCTGTACTGATACATGAAATATGATATTAAATACCTACAGTGTTACAAATAATATATGCTTAATAGTTTCATATTTTTAGACTAATTCCAAATCAACAACTTAATTTATTGGTGAAGTTGAGGCCATAATGACGCAAGTTTGCATCGCGAAATGATTATATAAATTATTTTCATTTTTTTACGTTAAGAAGTACAAAGATCACTTCTGCCAGAAAAATATTAAATGACTCAAAATTATCAATCAGCTTTTCGATTACAAATATTGCAGATTCTGGAATTTTACATTTCTTCTTAGGAAATTTAAAAAACAGGCAATATCGTGTAATATGCGTGGTTTTTCTTTTTTTCTAATATAAAAATGCCGGTAAGCAGTGTATTAAATAATCATTAAGCTTTTAAACTATTAAAATAACGTCAAAATTTTGTCCAAAACTGTATTCTTAGTATGTTTATTAAACTTAAACACTTTCCATCTATTTAACGAAGTTTAAAATTGTCTTAATTAAGAACTTAGACCATTTTTAAATGGAAATTTTATTAATGTAGTAGTTTGACAGAATATTTATTTCAAAACATATCGTAGTTTGTATATAAATACACATACACATATATTAAAATCTAAAAATACGTACTTAGAATATTTTGTAGTGCGACGCTAAATAAATGTAACGATTATCATATATATATATATATATATATATATATATATATATATATATATATATATATATATATATATATACTTTAATGGACTAAGATATGAACATATCAAACGCAAAATCATAAACTGCTAATGAGAACTATATATATGACATCAAACTTTTTTGCTAAATTAAACTATTGAGAAATATAATTACATATACAGAAAAGCAACGTGAAGCCTAAAGGTTACGGCTAACATTAATAATAAACTAAGTTAAATTCATGAATTCTCAACGCCGTAGTTGATAATTTCAAAATAAAAAAAATAAATATATTTTTTTTAAACTAAACATCTTATACGACTACAAAAGTTCATCAACTCAGTACGACAATATTATGATTTGTTAGTGAAATAGTACGACAGATGTACGCACTATGTATTAGCCACATACATATGCGATTATCTCAAAGAATCTTAGTAGATTTAAATATTCTTTCTGGCCAAGAGGTCTTTCTATCGAAAACGGGTATAGTTAATCAATATATTCTATCTTTTAACAAAAACACCTTAAAGTATCAACAGTGAAAATGAAAAACAAAGAAATATATATTTTAATATAAATAGTTTAAACTTAATAATTTTTTAACTTCATTATCTAAAAATGATTGTCGTGAAATATTACAGGCTCTATATGCATAAGTATATAAACAAATCTATATCTTCTCATAATGACTTTTGACAAATCATGTACTACAGCACTGTTATGTCCAAAAATCAGTTCCATTTTTGTAGTAATAATGATTATAAACTTACCATCCATCTGCATCTATATGATATACATATATGGATCTGAAATTCCACTAAATATCTACCACCAATAGTACTATCACCGTTTGGTGTCTTTTCTTATTATATATGACATTTAACACGGATATATACTAGCTTATGATGTTAACATTAATGCTTGGTTTTCACAAAAGTGCAATACCTTTCAGTAGCAGTTCTTGTATTACCAACAAATACCAAATCACTTGTGTTACATGAAAAACGCAGCTTGCGAAAAAATATTGGACTTAATGCTTACTTACGTTAGCGTTCTTAATTAACATAAGATTACAAGCTAATTTCTCATATATATTTCTAGTATAACTGACATGTCAGTTTGATGTCATACTGTCAATATAAAGTTTGAAAAATCCTTTAATTAATATATACATACAAATATAAAGAATATTCAACATTTTATGTTGACGATTTTTGTATATTATTTATAATAGATCCTTAATAGCCATTAGTATTCTATCACATATGTTAACATTAGTGTAAATAAAAGGCATTAAATTTTAACTAATATGCGACGTAACAAAATTGGTGATATGACATGACCACCATAGAGGTAAAGGCATGCCAAGTATTTGTATGCCAAGATTCTACAAGCAGAAATAGAATTGTGGTATTTTTATAATGAAACTTTTCATCCTTTTTCTTTTATTTTCCATTAATAAAAAGTATATACTTAAGTTCACCATCATTATTTATATAAATATAAGTATAATTATATACTTATTAGACAAATATATGTCACAAATAAGCTTTGGAGGTATAATTTTTCCAAAGTTTTGTTTCTGTTGTCTCATGTGTTTGTTAAAAGACAAAACATTATATATATATACATATATATATATATATATATATATATATATATATATATATATATATATATATATATATATATATATATAAATAAATATATGTTTTTAATAAAAGAAGGCATAATAGAATAATAGTAGAAAATATTTAATGATAACTAAAGCAGCTGCATATGTAGTTATTCAGTTATCAGTTGCATTTTTATAAAATACAAACACATCTATAAACTAAAAGCTATAATGTTAACATACGAGCTTGGGCCACATAGAAAGAGAATTAATGATTGTATGATTGTTAAACATAAAATTCCAATGTTAAGTTTGGAGAGCTTTTACAAAATTTTGTGAAAACAGTAACAAAGGTAGTAATTAATTAATTTTCTAAATATATTTTCACAAACTGGTGTAAATAATATATTTTATTGTATAGAAAATAATTATGAACCAAATTTAAATGTCGTAGGTACTTGTGCAGGAACGGTAAAAGAATAACCTGCAAAAAAATATATATATTGTTATATTAATTTATGTAGGAAAACATCTAAAGTATAAAATATTTCTTTTTAGTTATAGGTGATACTCTTTTGACACTTTTATTGATATAACTATAAAACAGACGTAAAAATTGTGTCTTATGTTATGTCAAAGTTATTTTAAAAAATCACAATAATATGAAAACTTTAGTGGATTCGTCAACAATGACTAATAGATAATCTTCTAAAATTGAATTTATTATTTGAGATTTTTAAAATATATTTATTATTACAAAATAGTAAAAATAATACAATAAACATACCCCCGCTTTGTTCAATGCGTTTACTGTCTTGTTGCGCTTTGCGTTGGTCTGCTAATATAAATACAGCATTCAATTGTTTTTGTTGTTCCTCTGATAACACACTGGTCAAGGCGTGATAAAGTCCCGGTTCACTGCCTGACAGAGCTAAAAATCGACAGATATTATATGTATTTGTATATAATCACACCTGAAAATCTTTATTCAGTATACCAACCTGACAATGTGTTTTTAAATTTAATATATTCGTCGATGGGGCAATCTTTTTCATCAAGTGGTGTTGTGTAACATTCGATGGCTGTCTCATCTGGTTCAAAATCATCATCATCCTAAACAGATTGAAAATGTATCTGGTTAATGTATTCAAATAAAAAAAAGTAGTAGCAGTTTCCGAATGTCATAGAGTAATGGTGAATGAGGGTTCGATATAGTAGTAAAGAGAACTTAATAATAAAAAAAAATAAAAATAAAATACTATCTTACTTCATCACTTTCGTATTCTTCTATCTTAGCAGTCAAGTTAATGCCTTGCTGGGCACTATTTTTGGTCGCAAGTCTTGCAAGATTTTCTAGATATTCGTTATTCATTTGATCAATGTCGTCATCATCACTAGATAGTACCTCTGAAAACATATTATTATTTGTAAATAAAAGAAAACCACTATTATTGGTTACAAAACATAATCTCAGTTCTTTCAGTAAGCAATATTTATAAATTCAGCCAATTTTTTCCAACCTACCTTCGTCTTCATCTCCAGAATCTTCTTCTGATGATGTGTCTTCATCAGCTTCCGCTCTCGCCTCGTATGCCCGTTTTAATCCATCAAACAAAACTAGACATGAGGGCAAAAGTTTAGGTAATATCTCATCTAAGTTTGGTCTTTGGGGACCCATCTCCAACAGAGTGCAGATTCCAAGTACGCACAATTTTCTATCATGCAATCTACAACAAAAAAATTATGTACGTTATTAATTTGTAGAACAATTAAGTTTTAAAGTAATCAATAAAGAAAAAATAAATAAAATAAATTCCGTAAATTATATCTTACCCCATAAAGCAATCAGTGTCATGTATCCATTGCTTGATAAAATGTTGAGTGATTGATGCATTAGGTACAGACTCTTGCAGTTTGTCGAGAATTGTGAACAAAAGGTGTGGATTGCAATATAAGATTGCAATTAATACCTATAGATAAAAAAAATGACTGTTGAATGAAAAATGTGTATATACACACATACATATATATATATATATATATATATATATATATATATATATATATATATATATATATATATATATATATATATATATATATATATATATATATATATATATATATATATATATATATATATATATATATATATATATATATATATATATATATATATAAACAATATTATTTTAATTTTAAAAATAAAAGTGATTTGTTTTATTTACAACAAAAAATATTACCTGTAATAACATTGTCCTAAGTTCTGATGTTTTAACTTTTCTAGTCAGCCTGCTGAGAACTAACTCAACAAATGATGGCAAACAATTATCTATTTTGCCCGAGCACTGTAAGACTATAACTTCAAGAAGCTTTGCTGCATACACCTCAGATTCATCTTCTGCATCAGAATTAAGCACCTGGCCAATAGAAATATTATTATTATTAATAATAATAATAAATAAAAGTTACTAAAAGAAAAACAAGTGAAGCCATAATATCTCAAATCAAGATAACAATCAAATTAATTTTCTTATTGTTGATCAACATTGTTAATGTTATTGTAACTTGCAGACCAGTTAATGCAATCACGGTCCATTGTAGCATGCATATTCAAGCTTGATAATAGTGGGTTTGATTCTCAGTTGATAAAAAATATTTAAATATTTTATTTCTAAGATTGATAAACAATTTTACTGCTAATTTTAGACATTCAACATGTCATGCATTGAAGCAAGTGTCTCATTGCTTCCCTTTTATGTTTACTCTGCTGTGCCAGGGAAAAATGAAGTTTGTACAGCCTAGTTTTGCATGTATGTAATTATAATTTGGAGTTTTGTTTCTCAAAACCAACTATATAATATCACAATTCACAAAGCATTCCTTTTACTTTCAAGAGACATAGTCCATTGGCAAACAAAACTCAACAATGTTTTCTTTCTATAAAATTTGTATAGATTTGTTATTCATTTCAGTAAAACAAAATATAAATAAAGAGCATCTTGATAAAATACAATCGCTTTGCAAATATCGCTTTGCACTATTGGATGTGCTTTTTATGCTATTGTACTATATTTATACAATGACTTAAACAAAATTTGATTCCTTAATTGATAAACAAGAAAGTTTATTATTAAATACTGTATTTGAATTTTGCAATTTTATGCAAAAAATGTCTTTTAAGTTGAGTATTGATAATAGGGTTAAAGGTTTAATTTATGTTACATTAATAACTGTTTAGAATTATTATTCTATATATAAGAAGCCTTGTTATCTCTGTGGCTTTCAGGACAATGCCAATGTGTGAGAGATCAACATTTGTAATGTGTATGCATAATGATTATGGTTGTCTCTATAGCTCAAACTTTTCGCATCGCACATTTAGTTTAATAAGCATACAAAAATTTATATTTGTTATCAATATTAAAACCATAAAATAACATTTTATAGTCAAATTTTACATTTGAGCCATGAAAAACTTTGGTAAAGCATATTTTATGTATAATAGATGATAAACATATCGCTTTGCGCAATAAAGCCGTAAAATCTATTACGAAATTAGGTAAAAAAATATATCTTACCGATTTGGCCATATTGAACATTGCTAAAATATGATTTTCATTAGACAGGAATGCATTGGTATCTACTGTTATGTAATTGTGAAGAACAGGCATCATGTCTGTGAAGTAGTCAAAGCCTTCCTTTTCAAATACCTGATATAACATTTCTAGAACCTTCCACATGTCTTCAGATATTGTTTTTGCAGTTAAATTACATAGTAAAGTCATGGCTTCTTCATAATATTCTGAAATATTATTTTTATTGTAGTACCATAACAGATTTCTAATTTATTAATATTTGTAATGTTGATTATTAACACTTAAGTAATTGTATAATGATTACCTATAATATTATGATGCAGAATATGTCCCACAACTCGTAAAACAGTCTTTTCTAGTTGTGCCATGATTTCAGGATTGTCCTCCATAACATTTAGCACAGTTTGCATAGTGTTAAGTAGGCCCATGGCTGTGATGGCCTTTTCATCTGTTCCAGAATCTGTTTCAATTACTTTGCTGAATGTTGTGGCCAAGTGATCCGTAATTTCATATGCCATAGGCATCAGTTGTTCAGTATAAAGGGGTACAATTTTTTGCAATACATTAGCAATGTTATCATTTTCAGTTTCACGTATCACTTGAAGCAATTCTGTGGTAACTGGTTTGACTTGTGGTTCTAAGAGTTTATGAACTTTCTCCTGGGATGTCAGTAACATTTGCAAAGCAATTGCTGCTTCTACTTTTACTGGTAATTCAGTGTCAGTAAGAAGAGCATTCACAGTAAGACGGACTGCTTCAATCAAAAGAGGTTCACTCTTAAAACGTACACTAGCAAAACAGTGAAGAACCCAGCAAGCTCTAGCTCTCATATAACCAAGTTGGCTGTGAAATTCTGGGAAAACATATTGACTAAGAAGAGAATCAATCTCTTCTTTGTAGAATTTTTTCTTTATAAGGATGTCATTTAATGTTCCCACCATGTGCAATGCCCCATCTCTTTGTCGAGGACCATACTCCCCACTTTGGCTTGTTAAAATTTGCATGCAGAGGTGCATTGTACGTTCCAACATATCCTTTCGTTTTTTACAACAAGATATGAGCAATGTCTGTGCTGCTGTTACTGGAGATACAAAGTCTTCAAAAATGTCTGAAACAGGCAGATTATACTTAATTTCACTCTACCCATATTAAAAAAGATCAATTAAATTTTATTTAAATATTTTTAAAAATTATAAAATCAAGTTTTAGTACTAACCAAATTTAATACGTATATATTCATGGGGATCCGTGAACCATAATTCTTCATCAGCTTCTGAATAAGACATTAATGGGAAAAGAACATCTTGTATAATTGCAAACATATGTGGTTTCAGCAACTTCCAAGAGTGTGCATGGCTGACACTAAACATAAAAAAAAATGTACTTAAAAACATAATTAAACAATTTAAATGATTTAAAAATTTTAGTCTATTTATTTCCAATATAAACTTAATTTATGGGAGGTTAATAATTAAAGAATTCATACCACTGGTCAATGTAGCTAATAGTTTGTTGCAACACCCTAGGAGATACATATACTTTGTTTCTATATTGATCCAATACCCTCAAGAGCACTTCCAAAATACCTCCAGTGAATGTAGATAAGTACCACTCCGCAAATTGAACATATTCATCTCTTGCATTTACTGGGCTTCCATACCTACAAGTATATATGTGATAATACACATATTATAATTACAAAATTGTCATATTCCAATTCCCACTTTATCTAGGATAAAAAGGTAGTCAGAGATTGATATTTTAATATGATATGCAGAATTTATATTACTATATGTTGTTCATTTACTATACCTTTCAAATAAGCGGTATAAGGTGTGAACTGCCCATTTCTTGCATTTCCACCAAGGCAGTTCCATGCGCTCATCTTCATCAACTTCTAAGGTAGAATCTGGTACAGGTTGTTCCATAACTAACCTCAACACTTCCATCCATTTTGTAAATATATCTTTAGTGATCAGGTCCAGAGGCAAAAAGTACTAAAAAAATCCAAATAATTATTTCTTTTTCTCATATAGTAATATTTTTAAGTAAGCATTTATTTACCTTTATTAAGCCATAAAAACATTTGAGTATTTGTTTCTGTATAAGAACAGATTCAATAGACTGATCAGCTTGCAGATTCACAATAAGGTTGTACATCATAGGTAATAACAAGTTCATTGCTTCTATGAGAGGAACTCTTTTTTCAGCAGCATGATACTCATAGCTTTTGATTAATTGATATAGGCAAAGAAGAGCGCCCATCCAACTATTTGGTTCGTGATTTTGCAGATAAATATGGATTTTGTCAACAATTTGTGTCCATCTTGCTGGAAAGTCATTTTTGATGATAGTTTTGAGACACACACATAGTTGTACCCTTATAATGTCAGGTGCTTGGACAATAGCATCCACAATCATGTCTCTGATCATTGCACGATCTTGCTCATGGATACTAAATGGTATTGGTTCTCCATCCTCTGCTTCTTTTTCTTGCCATCCTGATGTCACTAAATTTTTTAGGTATACTACACCAGCTTGCCTTATGGGTATGGAAACATCATGCAACATAACACTTTGTAGCAATGAAGGAGCAAATCCAATAATTTTATGAATCTGAAATTTGTTAACATAAATCAGTAAACAATGAAATTGAAATTTGTTAACATAAACCAGTTACATTGAACAGTAATAAATCAGTGTTTATATGGTTATGTATTTATTTAAAGCACTTAAGAAATTTTAAAGTCAAATTTATTTGGAGATACATTCTCTTCTCTTATGGTCCTAAATAGTTATTCTATTTATAGATTCTAAGTAAACTAATGTAATGTTTTATGAAATAGGGATAGTTTATATATAAGGTTAGTTTTTTTACTACTTATAAGAAATCAAATATAAAGTACGTTAAATTGAAGATTTTCCAGGTTATGAATAAAGCACAATAAAACAAATATATTTTTCTCATTAAATATAAAAATAGTTAATTAAGAAGTAGAACATTGTGGCACTATGTTGTCCAGGAAAATTGAGAAGTCACGAATACAATGATATTACATAGTCATTTTCGAGCTGTGCAAATTGGTCCGCATTGTAAAATTCTCGAGCATGTGGATGACAATATGCAATTTACCTGAGCGAGTTGCTCTTCCGCTTGCTGTCTCTGATTTGGGTCAATCGTGGCACGCAATATTTCCGTCAGCTTTCTGGTGTCCATGATTTCGTATTTAACATTAAATTTTATAGTAAATTATAATTCAACAGAGGACATGAGCCGCTACCGCCGGGCGTGGATAGAAAAGACAGTTTGTCTGTGGTCGGTTTAGAATTTGGATCACGTGATCAAAAGCTACTATTCGTCGGGTACTACACATAAGGACTATATTTAAGAATAATAAATATCTTAAATTAAGACGCGAATTAGCCAAATAGTGGCTATTATTCAATATAATTTTTCAGTTCAATAAGTAAAATTATTTCTATTCAAGACCTACTTATTTTAAAATTTAATGCTTCTATGCGAAAACCTTTTCTTTTCCCCGTAATTTAATAAAAGTAGGACAGTTAGGCTTGGGTACTTTTTGATGTAATGAATTATCAAAAATATATAATATTCTTCAAATTTAGTGCTAAAAAATGCATCATCTATTTTGCTAGCAGTTTTACAACAAAAGTTGGAATATAATCAGCCTCACAGCTCCTTATGGCAGAAAGAATCGGGCACAAAACAGAGGGAGACTTGGGCATTACCTATAAAACTCTTAATATTCATTAGGTAAGCCAAACGTTAAATGGTATATTGCCGGTGAGTAAGCTAAAAATGCGTCTCTCTTTTAAAACTGCACCAAATTATAGATAGTCGTTTGATAAATAGTACACTAAAGAACCAAGGCAAATTTAAGTACATACTCATGTCTCCATTACCTCCCATAATGATAAATTGGTCGAATTTAATATGTATTGTTCGTAATTTTTAATAAAACTAAAATAAATGCAGCATTAAATGGCTTTAAAGGTTATTTACATTAATTTTATAGTTTTGTATAAAAATATATTCACAAAATATAATCTTTGATATCAAATATTTTTAATGACATTATATTGTGATGACAAGTGCAAGATATTTGTCAGTGTCTTATATAGAAAAAACGAATTTAATAAAGCAGTAAATTTAAAAGAATAAGATGAACTGACTAAATTTGAACAAATGATACACTCCCCTTGTTTAAATCTAAAACAAAGAAAAAATTATATTACTAAGAAGTTTACGAACAAAGTGTTACACATTTTAAAATGAGCACACTGAGAACTAATAAGCGATAAGGTTTTATCAATTTTTGCTTAATGTCAGTACAAAAAAGAATATCGAATTTTTCTCAACGTTAGTGGAATATGTCAAAGTCATATATTATCATCTTTTGTTTGTGATTTTGACACTTATTCCAAGTCTGAGTTTCCGATTAATATGTGATTTTGATAAGTACTATGTATCACATTTTCCTATAGTAAATGTTAATTATTCTTATGAGTTAAACTTTAGTTGCTTTTAAGGATAATAGTAATTACAATTATAGCGAACGTCATGTAACTAAGAATTCTTTTAAATATTGTTGTATCGGAAATATAAAACATATTTTAATATGTAAATGAAATTTTAAAGATTGTTATGTAGCGTTCCAAAACAAATGTGATCTAATATTTTAAAAAATGAGGTTTAATAAGCAAGAGTTAGCTGCCTTAGCTTCTCAAACTTCTCACAATTTCGATCGTGAAGGTGTTATGGTACTGAAAGAAAAACAAGACGGATTTTTTCGCCGATCTGAAGGTAAACGTATTAAAATTATGTGTCTTGGTAAAGAGAGAGATAGAATATATTTATATAACTTGTGGATATATCTTAATGCCATTAAATGCCTATTGTTAAAGAAGATAAATTGTTGTAGGTTCCTCTGTACGTTGGTTTCGACTTCGAGGCAATCTTTTGTTTTACCTCAAAGGTCCAGATCCTTGGCATGAGCCTGTTGGTGTTATAGTTTTAGGTCAGCATCAAATAAAGATCCAGAATCAGGATGAAAATGGGTACTGGCCATTTAATATAGGTATTACTATTCTTACTCATTATTAATAACATAATTAAATTTATAATTTATATATCAATGTATATGAATACTCAAGGTAGATGACTGCTTTTAATACCATTTATTGTATTTATTGCATTTCTATTTTTTAGTATGGAACAATGGTGTTTGCTATAGAATGGCTGCATTTCATGAAGCAGAGAGAGCTCTTTGGTTAAATGCCATTGAGATGGCACCCTTTGATGCTATTAATTCTCATATTTTGAAACTTAAGGAAAGACTTAATAAAATAAGGGCTACTACTGATATATCAACTTATAGATTACAAAAGGGCATAGTGCTAGGTGAGTAACACGAAAATAATGTTAATAAATTGTCATCAACTGGCCTGGGAGTATTTTTTTCTGATTATAAATTAAAAGTGGAGTACATCTATTATATATTGGTTCTTAAAAATATGATATGGTCATCTAATATACAAGCTTTGAAATACTAGTACATAACAAATTGGTAAAAATTTTTTTTTGAAAAACTGCTTAAACATCATATAATATTAAAGCATATTAAAGTTGTATTGCAACATAATTTTGATTTGTTTTTTTCTGAACTTAACACTTTGTGCTAAGATATTATTTTTAATATGTTGGAAATGCCTTTATTTTAATGAATTTATGATATCAGTAGTTATCCTATGTGATGAAAAAAAGCATACTATAAAAAATTATATGTTGTTAAATTAGTTAAATCTTACATTACTTGATAAGATATAATTAATTACTTATATAGTCTATTATGTTTAGGTAATTATTGATTAGCAATTTACTTGTGTTTATAGATATGAATGAAGTACCACTATGTGAGTTGGCTCTTGCATGTGATAACTTGTTATGTGATGCCTATGGCCGCCCTCCATCACCACTTATAGTTATTTATGTAAAATATTCTAAAGGTCTTTGTATAAAGTATGGAACTACAGAGATTGTAGAAGTAAGTATCAGTTCACAGTTTATTTAGAAATAACAGAGTAGTCAGTGAAAACCTAGTACCAAGACATTTCATTCACTGCTTTCTGCCTGAATTTGAAACACATTTATTGGCTGCACTTGACAAGTGCTGAAATGAAATAATTTAAATATAATCTTTGAAATCAAACCTAAAACTAATTACATTAACATTTACAATGTATATACTTGTATTTAATAATAGAATATTTTTTTTTGATATAATCCATAGAATTTCAAATACTACTTAATTTCTAGAGTTGCAGCAATCCATCATTTTCAAAAACAATATTGTTCCGAGCTAGTGATGGGTTAAAAAGAAATGCTACTGTGAGGATAGTAGTATATGATGTCAGAGAGAAGTTCTCTGAAACTGCAGTGCCTATGGGATTTACTTCAATGCAGCTAAGCACTATACAGGTTCTATTTTTAATTACAATACACATACAAACACACAAAAATGGTGTAATATTTTATTACATTTCGTAGTATATATTAATGTACCCATCTTTGAAACATGTGATAACAATGAGAGATTCAAAGTCAATAAAATTTAATTTTTTATACAAAATTTATTTATTTTAAAATTAATTCCAAACACTTAAGGTTTGAGTTTAAATATGTTTTTACTATTGTAATAACAGTGCAGTGCAGTTATTATAATAGATATTTTCTTTATTTTAACAGGAAGCCCAAAGACTGCGCGTAGCTCTTGTCACTCGTGAAAACAAAACGGTTGGTTTTGTGACTGTAAATGGATGGAGTCTGGAACCCTCCTACATAGGAACAAGTCCCAGTCATACAAACGATAAAAACTCTATTGATATCCCACAAAAAGTTTTGTGCCACCGACGTTCTCAGTCATTGCCTCCAAGGTTGGGCCTGAAATTAAAATTTCCTTCATATGGTAGCCTATTAAAACAAAATTTCGTAAATAGTCATCAAGTTACATACAGGTTTCACTCAGGTCTGGGTGGTGATATAACAGTGCATGAAATAATGGCGGAACCTAAACTTTGCTACCAAATGCCAATGCAACTTTTGTAAGTATTAGTTGTATAACATGCTTTTGTATTGGTAATGTGTGGTTGTGTATCCATATTTTTATAAATTAGTCATAAGAATATCTGTGCATGCTTATCTAAATAAAATCTTTTTTAGGGAGATATATATACAAAGGGAGAAAGAACTTTTAGATGAGTTGTTATCAGTTGGTGACTTAAGTGGACATTGGCAAAGCAGACAGCTAGAATTGGCCAGTACTCACATATCGCTATTAAAACATTATAGCCATTCCAAGAAGTGTTTGCATCAAGCGGAACATGCATATTTCAAAGCCAGCAGCAAAAAGGGTAAGCTTAATATTCAAATATTAGTAAAGATTTGTCCATACATAAAGGCCGTTCAGATTTTTTTGATTTTTCATAATAGAGAATGATTTAATATTTATGGATATATAAATGTTTGACAGATGATTCTAGTTTAGAATTTGCACCGATTAACTTACATTTGCAACGAATGTGGGTGTACAACGATACGCTGAACAAAACGGGTTTCCACGATGTCATCACTGCTGGTGCATTCGCGGCGCACTCACAGAAATCTGATCCACCGGGAGGACTCATACGGTAAGAAAAGTTTATTGTTTTATTATCATATAAAAACTAAAATATACCTTATTCTTATCATAGTCTATGATTTATCTATACCTACAAAAAATGTTATCCCATTTTAGGCTAGTTCAACAAGTAAAGGATATAAGCAGTACGAAGGCGGCGTTAAATTATGCCACAGCAAATAAAATACAGGCTGAGTACGATAATATTATCGCATTAATACGATTACGAGATGAAATTATTACAAATATGGAAAGAATCGTAGTTTTACTGCAGGCGAATCAATTAACTGAAATAGAACATAGTACAGAAGGTATGTATGTAAGACTTCAGTTTTTTTGTATGTTGAATTATTAATCACCACAAAATACTACAGCAAGTTATCGCCGGTTCAGGTGATAATTTTACAAAGAGTCCATGACAATACTTAGCTTATATACTTTTCAATAATATATTTTAGCATTGATTTTAAATTTCTCTAAAGAAGTTTGTGAAATTTTATTGTATATTCTTTGCATATTATGCCATGAACGGCTTATTCAATTTTTGAAGTTTATTTTTATTGTTTGAATTACTGCTTGTTTCTTTATTATGCTTGACAATTTTTATATCTAAACGCAAGACATTATTTAAATATAAATAAATAGAAATAGAAATTACAATAATTATTAAATTATAGTGATTAAAGGAAAAGTGAAAAGCATGCTTGCATTATGGGAACCAGCTGTGGTGGAAGAATCATTAGCAATTGTTGGATGGCCAAAACGCAATGGCGGTGACACGGAAAATCAAGTATTTATTTTATTAATTAAATTATAAATTATATTTTATAATTTACTGTATATTTTATTCTCGACTCTTGAATTCATATCAAATCAATTCATGATGCTACTAATATAATTGCGAAAGTTAGGAATGGCTGCATATATATGCTTGTTACTCTTTCGTACAAGAGCTGTAGGATAAAACATTACAGTAATATATGGTTATACATTAGAAAATCATATAAGTTTCAATTTATAATGGTTTTGTGCAATTTAGTCATAAAATAACGATAAATATGAATAATTAAGTTAGTTTTTACTAACACGCCACGTAGTTCACCTACGTAATTACACCTACAGCGAGCGTAATTTAGTATTTTATAGATATTTTTATGATTTACAGGTAGCTTCAATGGTACTTCGTATAACGGAACAATTAAATATATTTGATAATTCCGATTGTGAAACGTTTGAGGTTTCGTCTAGCTCGAGTTCCAAAGAAACTTCACCAATGGTTGACAGTGCCATATTCCCATCAAGCTCCTTCACATCTAGCTATAAGACTAAAGACTCAAAGAGTGAATTACAATTCTTCAACGATTATTTCAATAGTGAAGAGCGAAGCCAATTGAACCATTCATTTAGATCAGTTCGTTCACCAACCAAGCCGAAATTGAACGATGCCCATAGTTTTTCATTTGATTCCAAGCGACTCAGACATGGTAGCTTGCGACACGATTTTAAAAGTACAGCGTCATTGGAACAAGTGTCTTATAGGTGTGTTATGGAAAGTTTGAGTGGGATTGATAAAAAAAAGGTATTTCTCCAAACGATTTGTGTTAACTTTTTTGTACATAAATCTCCTGCATTTGTGTGAATAATGCATTATTGATTTTTTGTTCTTTTATGTATTAATTACAATTTAAGGTCCCTTTATTCGGTTGGGGTTTGAATTTAATTTATTCTTTTTAAAGGAAATGCGTATATCTTACTAGTTTTTGTATGTAGATTCTTTTTCTTTTTGTATGCTTATTCAAAAAGAAAAATAAAACAAAAACAACTTATACAAACACTAACATTTATTAAAAAACGAAACTGTCTTTAAAATATTTTTATAATAAATTTGCAAACATTGTTTTTACAGTGTTATAATTTTCCATAGTAAGTACTCTTTTGACATTTTCTGCAATATTGTAGTTCTATACACGATGGCAAAGCGCATTTCTATGTATTTTGATATTTTTCCTTTATTTATATGTATAGTATTATTCCTAATAATAACGTTGCGAGGCGAACGTTGCGACGAAAATTTGCGAGGTCTTAATTGCGAATTGGTCCTTTATAATACAGTAAAATAAATAATAATGTAAAATTTAAATATATTTGTTAAATATGTATGTATATAGATATGATTTTTTTCAGAATATCGATTTGGGGAAAGATTTAATATCGCTTCCAAGTATTGGACAAGTAGATTCTGCTACTAGAGAAAACAATTTGGTTTTCTTAAAGAGTGTGGGCTCCGACGTAGAAATGGCTATGACGATTGTGATAGATAATGTTCTTAAACTAGCAGATCGATGTGAAGGTGAAGTTTGTTTTGCGTTTACCTTACGATTTTTTTGATTTAATTACGCAGTCCTCGTGACGCTCGGGACAGTATCCTGTAAATGTAAACATTTAGTTGTTTCTGAGAGCATTATATTTTTTTTAGATGTAAGTGAAGGAGAGCTTGAGTTGCTTAAAGTTGTGACAGACGAGTTTAAAGTGGCAACTGAATCTTTAGTGCAATGGGTTCGAATATCACACGCCGCTCTCAGGCTGAGATGCGAGTCACCCACTTGGGCAAAAGAGAATGCGGCTTTGCAAACTCGTCGGGACATATGTTTTTCTCAGGCAGTAAGAATTTTTAGATTTTTTTGAATTTGTTTAAAAGTATAAATATACACACACAAACAAAAACAATTTGACACGTAATGTGTGAAATTCGACGGAAAGCGTAGTACTGACACTTAACATTAGATACTCCGTGGCTAAAACCCAAAGCAATGACATAAAATTTGTATGTATATATATATATATATATATATATATATATATATATATATATATATATATATATATATATATATAGATGTATATATATATATATATATATATATATGTGCGTTTGTGCGCGTTAATCTCTGAAACGGATTAATCTGTTAAATCTTCCGCGAATGTAAGCTTGTCAAAAAGAAATAGTGAGCTTAGTGTTTTATTTGAGTTTATTTATAAATAAGAAAGTTATATAAAAGTATTTTGTTTGACAAAAGTGCTTGAATTTGCTGAAGTTTAGTTTTCAATATGTCTACCCTCTACTTTTATAATAAATATTTTATGGATAATTTGCTAAAAATTAATGAACACACAGTTTTTCTAGATATTATAACATTAATGTAAGTTTTCCTTAGTTATAAATTTCGCTTATAATACATTTTTTATGATATCTCAATATTCCCTTTATTTCCTATGTCGTAAGGTTGCCTGAAAGAGATCTCTCTTCATTGATATATGGCATAGGTCGCCTCTTATAAAGTTAAATTATTTTCTTTGGTTTCTTATCATGTTTTTTGGTTTAAAAAAAATACGTAAAACATCATTACATTTGTTTGAAGTAAAGCGAATTATGTATGTTTATTGATTTGCGCTATTTTGATGTATATCATTGAAACATATTTGTTAATTATTTTTCAGTTGTCAACACTTACAGCCGGATTACTCTGCTGGTTCTGCTCCGTACCCTCTGATTTAATTTTTAAAGTGTTAACATCTGACCTTGGACCGTTGTGTGCCTTTGAGGGATTACTTAGTCTTTATTCCATGGAGAAATCGTTGTGGGGTGACATGGTGGTGGCTGTTGAAGACTTGCAGACTGTTGTATTTACTCTGACTAAAGTTGGTCACAGGTATGAAAATAATATTAATTTGTTAATTTTTTGATTTATTAAAATAATGTGTCGATCTATACAAATAAATAAAATTAGAGTGTCTGTTTTTAATATTAAAATAACCGCTTTTAGCTTTGTATATTTTGTGTGTATACAAACATGGAGCATATACTAAAATAATATTTTTACAATTTTTGTATGTCTGTTAGTTCCAGCTAACAAATCTCTGAAACAGCTTGAACTATTTTGACACGTCTCTCTTGAGAACTTAGGTTAGATTTTAGGATTATAAAATAAAGATCGGCTTGGAGTTTAAAATGAGAAATGTGAACAAAGTTAAGGTATAGCTCTTAGTACTCGTACATATATAATATCTATCTAAGTTATTGTATATATTTTTTGTCGATCATATTACTGTAAGAAATAAAAAAAATATATAATTTATGTACATTGTTTTCATATATGAAAATAAATAAAGTGAATACCTATGCATTAATGTAATATTTTATTGTATGTTAGTATAATATATTCGATTTAATTAATCAGTAAGTCAAGAGGTCGTAACCTGTATCTCTCGTTTATGTATAATAATTATAATTTATTTGATAACACAGTTACATACTTTTAGCACATATTCGAGTACTGGTCGTAAATAATTTTGAGTTGAATTAACTCAATTTAATATTAAGCTATTAACATAATTGGCTATCTATTTTTTAGATTGTTTTATATATTTAAGACAATACTAACATCTTGTTAAGATATTTATATTTCATTATTTGTTTTTGATTATTATACTAAGCTGAAATTACGGAATTGTTAGTTTCGCTTCTCACATAATTTTTATCTATTTCATACCAAAATAATTAGTATGTGTTCTATTTTTGTATAATAATTAATTACTCTGAAAAAATAAGTCAGGAAATGTAAAATAGTAAATACTTTTTCACATACTGTACTAGTAGAATTAGTAAATTTCTAAACAAATGTTATTATTTGCATTAAATGTGGGACAAATGTAAAGTTTAAGTATGTGCATATTTTCAGTAATATGGCCTTGCCACAAGCACAAGGTTCAAGAGGTGCGATAACAGTGTACATACCTGTCTCGGATTCTCTATATAACAAATTTACAAACAAACAGGTAATCCAATTAACATTTATTTTATAAAGATTTTTGCTTCGTATTTCGAATCACGAATATAATTTAAACAATCACAATTAGTTAAGTTCTTTTATATCTCATGCAACAGTAATTTAAAGAAACTAATTATTTTTTTCCGTGGTGCTAGCAAGAAATAATAATTAATATCATAATAATTAATTATAAATGAAACTTATTTACACGGATTAATCGCGTATATTTTGCGAGATATATAATAGGTGTTCAAAAATGAATACCAAAATTTACGCGATTAATTCGTTTAAAATAGTTTCATTTATAATATAATATTTATTATTATATTATTTTATTCAATAGTCTAAAGTATATTATTAGAATACACAAGTGAAATATAATAAAAAAGGAGTTAAGATTAGGAAGACAGGTTGCACGGAACACAATCCCCTATAAAAGTCAATGAGTGAAATATTCTTTGTAGTTTTTATAGACCACTTCTGTGAAGATAAAATAAAGGAAGGCAAAACTAATTAAAGAGGAGCATAGATGAACTTAAAGCATTTGACCGTGTAAGTTCTAACATTTAGTTAGGGATCTAATTATAGATGAAAGGCTTTGGTGTTGCGTAGCAACTTTTTCTTGCTGGGGTTTCCTTAGCGCATATATCACGTGGTGTGTTCTAGAGAACATTAAGACCAAAATTTTCTAACCGCACAGTACTTAAAAAGTTATAATACCGTCCCTATTTAGTCACGTGGTATTTAACTAGTGTGTAGTTTTGAATGAACTTCTTTCTACGTGAATTTAAACTAATGTGAAATAGCTTAACTACGATAGTGTTTCCGGGTCGATAGGAAATGGATATCTTGAAAAAGGTGCAGTAACATAAATACAGTGTATTGTATGAAATAGATATTAAAGATATAGTTTACGTAAATTGTATGAACATATTGATTATTTACAGCATTTAAGCTTCACGATAACGGCAGTTTTCTTTAACATCGGTATTAATGAGAAGGCGACACTTGCTGAAGCTTTAGGAGAAACAGTTCCACAATATCATTCAAACAACGATAATCTAGACAGATTATACAAATATTATCACAAATATAATAAAATATTTCCAGCTGACCCCATGGCCCCTAGTAGAGGTAAGACTTGTATATAAGTATATTCTCAAATAACTTGATGTATAATTAGTTGAAGCAATGATTAATATAATTGTAACCTTTAAAGGTTAAATAATTAACTAGAGAATAATATAATTGTAAATAATTTGTAATTGTACAGCATCATCCAGAACTAAACCGCTAGAAGAAGTAATGGAAAACTTACGGATATCTGTACACAAGAAAGTGCAAAAGAATATAGAAGTTCTTCATTTAGCCGCACTAGCGACGAGACTTATGAATGGTGAGACGTCATTTATATTAAGCTACATACAACTTCATTATTTGTACCAGCGACTCGCGACTTCGCCGAACCGAATTAGGCGACTATATCTATTTCTTCCGCAAGCATTTTCTCTTAAAACAGAAACTTTGTTCAAATGTATAATTTCCACCAAGTTTCAGTCACCCTGTGTATTTAGAAAAATTGCCTTAAAATCCCTTACGTAGTTTGGAAGACCTAAGCGCACAGACAGTGGAGGCAAGTAAGGATCTAGCAGGATAAGCTAAGGAAATCTTCACTGGATTTTAATAAATTATTTTTATCATATATATTATCAATATACAGTAATAAGCATAAATGCTAGGGTTCACAGATATCTTGGTGAGTAGAATGTAACAAACATTCTATTGACCAAGATAATCAAATATTAGAGAGCAGAATGCAAGGAAGATTCGTGAGGTCGATGTGGGAGGTTCAGGGAGGATATGGACCGAAACCGAAAACCGAAAAGTCTTCTGTGCCTTGTCCACAAAGGCACAGAGAAAAATTATTTGAGAGCGACGTAAGAAAGAAATTATGGGAGATACTGCCCTGATACAATGTGAACGGGCCCTTGTTGTGGGACGTAAAATGTCTAGAATCACTCAGTTCGATATTAATTCGGTTGTGATCGGTTTAATTTGTTTTTGAGCAGCTGTCTCAAAGGTGTGAAACAAAGCGACAGGGTAAAAGTGGGTGATTTGACGGCTAATTGATATATGCAGATGATGCAGTGTTTATTGCATCATCAGAATGACAGTTAAAGACAACTTGAATGCGATCAAAACTAAGATTCTGGTATTTGAAAGAGATGAAGAAAGAACGGAATGCAAGATTGTGTAGATAAACAATTATTAGAACAAGTGAATAACATTGTGCACCTGGAAAGTACTATTAGCAGAGATTAACAACACGAAGTTGATGTGGAAAGTAGTATTAATGCGGGTAACGAGTTTAACGGTATTCTGGCTGCTTTCTGCTGCAAGTCTTATACTTTTTAGTAAGGCATCGTGTTATTTACGCATTAATGAGATAACTAGTATAATAATTAATTTAATTAGAGGAGAGCGTGGCGCAATAAGACAGCGTCTTTTAACTGTAAAGAAAGTTTGGGAGAGGAAAAATTTAAGGCGACAGAAAAAGATTAAAGATTGTATATATATATATATATTTTAGTTTTTTATATATATTTGTAGGAGTACAAATATATATAAAAAACTAAAAAGCTATTAATTTATTAAAGCTATTCCCTATCCGTTATTCCCTATCCGTTATTCAGTTGAATAATAATAATGTTTATAAGTACATTTGTGGTATAATATGCTATCTCATTTTCTAGGTATAAGATTCACATCATGCAAAAGTGCGAAAGACAGGACTGGTATGTCAGTAACACTGGAGCAATGTTCGATACTGGCCTCGGAGTATCACCTTGCTGAACACGAAATGAAAAAAGCTCTTAGTATTATGAGGAGGTGGGTTGTGATCTCTGTTTATAGTTTTACGTTGAAATAATACGAATTATTTTGAGAGTAATCTATCAAATTAATTTGAAACTTGTTGTGTTCGAGATTAGTTACACAAATAAAAGAACGAAAACTTTAGGGCGGAAAAATGACGCAGCATATGTGCGGAAGTAAAAAACACATTAAACATAAATATGCGTTGTGTATAAAATATGCTAACACACATATGAGATATAATATCTGATGTTAGTGTGCTTGATAAATAAAGTACTTATGCATTTGTGTAATCTTAAATAAATTTGCATATTCGCGAATATTAAAAACATATAGGACACATTTTGTCACTTGGGGTCACTTGATTGGTTTTTTTGTTCAAATTTGTGTAGGATCCATCATAAGATTGTTTTTATTTGGTTGTATGTTGGGATCAAAACCATTCGAAATAATCGCTGCTTAGTGTCTATAATAAACTATCCACTTTGCTTAGAAAAATTGCTATTATAATTTTAAGCCTTATTATCATTTGAAGACAGTTGTATTTTTTGTGTTTTTAGAAGACAGTTGAAATTTTTAAATGATAGACTAGAACATAATAGACTAGATAAGGATGTCTTAAATCTGTGTATAATATTAGTTTGGATTCTGTATATGTTTAGTGCCATTTTTTTGAACCGAGTTTGTATGCAAACTGTAATCTCCACTAAATTACTTACGTTGTTATGTTGTTTAGTGTGATAATTCAATGACGAATGTAGCTCACCAGACACTATGGGCGGGGCTTGTTGAACTACCCAATAGGATCTCTTCTAATCCTTGGGTTATTAAAATCCTTGAATATAAAAACATAAAAAAATCATACACTTCTATTAATATCGATATTCTTAACTTTTATTGTTTGAGTCAATAAACCCTATTCTGTATAACAAATAAATACAAGAAAATGATCACTTCAAATTTTATTATTTTAAATTAGTTGCAAATACATATAATATAGTGGCTGGTTGTGGCGTAGTGATACAATGTATGACTGTAAACACGATCGGTTGTGGGTTCGATTCCCACTCGGGGGAATCATATTTTTTTATTATTGATTCCCTGGCTTTGAACAGACAAAGCGCGGCGTTGAGTTTCTCCTGTCAACCCACAAGGTCTAGAATTCGGCGCTAAGCAAAGTAAGTAGTGTCTTGACATAAGGTACTTCCTGTCTATCCTTTTATGCGGGATAAAAGCGTGAAGGTAAAAATATATTTACAACCCATCTTTGTAGTTGAACGGTATATAATTTAGTAGTTTTCCTATTTTAATGAAATGTAAGAAATATTATTATTAAAAAATAACGAAATATTACAGTGAGGGGTGTCGCCGTGAGAATACTTATAAAAACATTGGAGTTCGGAAATACGCCTTCTCTAAGAAACAGGTGCTATCATTACCAATGGACTATCGACCACCGCCCGGCTCGTACGGTTCATCACAAACTTAAATACTAAAAAAGAAACGAAACACATTGGATCTGGTTATTATTAGTAGTACTTACTCAAACGTCTAAATAAGGAAAAACAACGATTATGACTAATATTCTAAGTGAAAGCGGATAAGATCAGGAAAAACATATATTACCTATTCTTTTTTGCATAGTTAAAAATAAATTTTACTTACTCTTTTTATATTAAATAATATAAAACTAACTTAAGCATTTTCAGTGTACTTACAAATAACTTGTATAATTTAAACAATATTTCAAAATCTCTTCTTACGTATGTATGTGATATTCAATGATTCTCGATATATCATTATAAGGATCATAGTATGATAATTTAGTAAACAAAAGCCAAGAAATGTTGGTGGTCGAAAAAAATATATATATTTTTCATCATCATGATAACTAAATACTTTTTCTATACAGATTCGAGCACTCAAACGATTGTGACTTCTTTGGATGATCTTTATTACATTCTAAATACAAAATGAATACATAGATACGTTATGGTTATTAAAACGTAAATATAGATTACCATGATTCTTTTTGCTGTTTATATGTTGACATTTCTTATGGGCCATCCATAAGTTACGTCACAGGTTGAGAGAGAAGTATTGTGACGTCACGTTATTTCAATATATAATAATCTTTTGATGAATTGATGATCTTGATTTTATTGAATTCATTTTTAAATGAGAATAAAAATAGTTTCTGAAATTATTATTTTATGTAATTTTATAATTTTTTTAACGTATAATTCCAAAATATGTAGATGTCGCATAGGTCACAAATGTCACCAGCAGACGTAATTTATATACGTGGCCCGTACGGTTTAAATTTGTATGGTGACAGTTATTGCCATAGGCACAAAAGATTGTAGATAAAGCTAAACGAGAAAGTATAGAAAAAATGTTAACATTTATTGTAAAATAGTGACAATATGTAATACTATGATCGATTTTTCAAGATCCCAATGTTTTTCTAAAATTGATAGCATTACTTCTTAAAAATATGGTATTTTAAACCTTAACGTTTTAAAAAAATAGTTCACTGCTAGACATGAGTCTAACTGTCACTGTTTACATACTTATTGTAATAAAAAGTAGTTAAATTTTTTTCATCAGGAAAAAGAGAACAGCGATATCTATGATAATAATTACTGTATCATATTATATTGAACTTAACTGTTCAAGAATACGCTAAATGCAAGTATATACCTAACTGCCGCTCAAGACTATTCCACAAATATTTTTAATAATCCTTTTACTTAAAATACATGAGAGGTATTATTTATTATATTTTTTTATTCTTTTAAGTGACCATACACTCATATACCTACTGAGAATACATGTTTATTTATACAATTGTATGTACATTATTTATTTTATGATGCAATTATAAAGAATATGTTATTGATAATAATTAATCGATGAATTACTTTTTATATGTGGATAGGTACTTAGTGTAAAAACTATATTTAAGTTAATTTATTTCACGCGCATATGTCTATTAATAAATTCTAGATAAGATCCTAAACTACAAATATCTTCCAATGTGTATGCCAAGAATTTAGTACTTATATACACTTAAAACATACATAACAAATATATAATAAATTAATATGCTTAGTATATGAACGTAAATGGGTAAGAGTAACGATGCGATTTTGAACGTATTGTTTTTACTTTGTATGGTAAATACAAATGTACTGATAATGTAAGAAAAGAAATATTAATAAAATACGTATTTTATAATTTAACTGTTGAAATGGACTGCAAAATTTCATTTCATTGTTAAAGATATGCGTGTGGCGATCTATTGGTATGGGTAGACGCGTAGAACTAAAATGTATCTTATATTGATTTTGTGTTTTAATGTCGTACACAGGAAAAATACTGTTATTGTGCGTGCAAATAGTGCCAAATTGATATTTATATAAAATATAAAATTTTACACTATTTGTAATATTTTCAAATTATTAATTTTCCTTTGTATCGGGATTACCAAAAAATTTTTTTAGCTTCACGCTTTTTTACTGGATAGCAAGGCACACAGGAAATACCTACTGTCAAAACACATTATACTCCGGTATTCGAAGAAATCGAGACATTCAATGTTGAATGGAAGAATTAGGTTCCTCAATTCAACATTGAATGTCTCGATTTTTCCGCCGCCGCTTTATCTTACCAGATTCTTCACTCTGGTCATAACAATAATTTAAATGAATCATTTCCCCAAGTGGGAACTGAACCCACAACAGATTCCGTTTACATTTAGACCATGTCCTACTGCGCCACAATGTTGCATGCGCAATTCGTTCTCTCCATTCAAATTGACGGTACATTTGTGGCTTATATATCAAATTAAAAATTATTTGTCGCCTTTAAGTACACAATATTAAATAAAGATAGCTTTATTTACTTTCTTTACATCATTATAGAATTAATAAGTAAAAATTCTTCATTTTATTTTTAAATATTTATCAAATAAACAATATTGTATATAATTTTACAATTATACAAATTTCTAATCAAATAATAAATAGCTTCCATCCCCTGCAAGGTTAACATGGATAGCAGTATTCTATTAGAATATATTTTCAATGTATTATTACCGTTCTTCCAGAAGTATAGTTGTGCCAAATTATTGTTTTTGAAAATATACGAGTATTATATAACAATTGAAATATTAAATTATCTAAAATTAGTTTCTTACTACGTGTCATGCATGTGTATTTGATAAAAGAATTGTAAGATCTTTGATTTTTGTGATTTTTACACATCACATTTAAATGAAATTATTTTAGATGGATTTATTGTCTACCTGTGACCACGGACTATTGTAAAGTGTTCTTATTTTCGAATAACAGTATGTACGTGATAAATCCTCTTAAAATAGTTTTATTTGATACATATTTGATTTCTGATTATAAAATTTAAATTCACCCTAGCTGAAAGTCGAAACTTTAACATGTGGAGGATATGTGTCATTATTTCATTTACTTTGATATTAGCAACAACGCCATATTTGACTCACCGATATATTTTTTAATTTAATTTACCATTCTGTTTTTTTTAGAAGTTAACAAGTATCAGTTATTTAAATTTCATACATACATACATATAAATATTATTTTTATGTGTAAGTGTACTTTATTGTGTATTTTGTATTTTTCTAATATAGTCATTTTAAGATTTCTGCAAGAATTTGTTAGTCAAAAGTTATTTGCACTTTAAAATAAATGTATCATTTCAGCTAAATACATGCACTTTATTGTAGAAAACATATAAGCGATATATCAACTTATTCTAGTAAATAAGAATATAATAGTGTCATATGTTCTAGCGTTGTATAATTTTTGCGATTATGTATTTTATTGCGATAAATAGCGACAAATATCTATAAAATATTCGGAACTTTGTAAATATATTTGTAGATATGACCATGTATGATAAGAATGATTATGTAGAAAAAAAGATATTCATTATAATAATATGTTTTAAATATCCATTTATAAACCCATAAATAATAATCGTACTTATTTTATATGAATGTTAGATGTTTAGTGGTAGTACTATTCTGAATTAATTTGTTAATTTGTTATAAATTATTATTTTCCTTCTTATTTGATCTTTGTATTAATCCACCATCAAAGTAAGTGCTATATTTCTTATCTCTTAAAATTAAAAAAAAATATTATTTTATTGTCCAATTTATAGCCTACTATTGTTTGTGCATACGGTAGACCTTGAGTTATGGGTAATGTATTTAATCAAAAAGATTTATACAGATGTAAATAACTCGGTTGATCATCGGCAGTTCAAAAATGAAGGACCTCTTACGGACAAGGATAAGAATATTATTTGAATTGTTGATATTTGATAATGTGATTTTAAGATTTTAAGTTTTAGAGAGGTTGCTAACAATAATCGTTCGTAAATTATTTTAACTAAACTCTTGAGACTTATTGTTAACATATGGCTGCCTGCAACTTCGTTTGTGTGGACTTGACCCCTTATTTACATATTTTATCAAACAATATATTTGAAGTATAAATTTAATAAAACAAACACAAATGTTAAGGAAAGGTTGCCAAACTACAATAGAAAAAACTGTAGTTAAATCGGCTAAGTGGTTTCTGAGATGACTGTGTACATACGCACAGACAAACATAATTGCCAAATTTCTCTGAGAGTTAGTTTTTATTCATAATATCATAAAACTCAAATAACTGCTGTAAAATTCAACAATGCTATTGCTTGCAAGCTGGTTAAATAAGAGTTTAATGGTAATTCCCCTTTCTCTGGACTACCGTTGATAAATCGATGTATTTACATTCTATATAATCTTTAAGCAAGTATTATAGAATTGGACTTTAGAAAAAAATACTGCTTAATTTTAAAATTAATTGTTACTTATTTTGCTTATTTTATAATTATTACTATTTATGAATCTTTTACATGTCATTGAGTCTTATATGTTAACTTTAGAGTATTCTAGTTGTGCAATGATAAATACAAGTCATAATTTTTGTTATAATAACTAAGTTTTAAGAGATTGTTTAAGCAAAATGCTTCACATTGATATGTTGACAAATTTGATTTTAAAATTTTCACTTTAAATTTTAACGAGTGATTTTAAAATATTTATACTGTTAAATATTATTACATGCTATATTAGAAGACAAATAAGATGAAAATTGCATATGTATTAATAAACTAAACGTTACTTTCTCGCAATGAAAATTCCATTTTTTATAGAAAAGTTTAAATATAAAGTTTATAATAATTTATAGCCCTTTAAAGCTGTAATGCAAATAATTCACAAAGTATAAAAATGCAACCCTTATTCATGCATCTCTTCACTTACAACACGGGCTTTCTGATGTAAGCTTGTAAGACACAGTAACATGTAAAAGCTTTGATATTTGCGCATTGTCTTCCTCGGTGACCGCATCGAACTTCCAAATACATAACTTGTTATATAAATTGAATTGTATTTTTTTGTTTCTTATTAGGCTGTGAGTAACCTATATATTTGACAAGAGGTTGTTAGATAATATTAAACTATTACTTTGCTTTTCCTCCTTGTTGTTTCATTAATTCCTGTTATTTCATTTTCTTTTAAGTATTGAAAATAATCATTGGCAACGAATTGATAGTTTATTTGTTTAAAATCTAAAATCATTATTTAATTCTTTTTTCTTCTTGTGTCAAAGTTTAATTTAAACTAAATATTAAGGGCTGTAGTTTTTAAGAATAAAGTAAAATAAATCAACGTCTGTACAATGCAATCAAATAATAAGTTCATTATTTTGTTATTTTGACGTTAGTTTGACTCTCGTACAAAAAGTACCTTTTTTTCGTTGATCTGAATCACGAAACATGGCAAGTCTGAAAACATTAGAAAATTGATAATTTTATGTTCCTCTAGCGGCCCGCTCGACGCGCCGGCCCGACAATTAATAATTTTAACGATATATGAAACTGATAAGTCTAAAAAGTACACCCTAACCTATATATCTACATATACATATAATAAAAGAATAAAGTATTTAAGAAAAAAATTAATTGGATATATTATTGTAATTATATAGTATAATAAACATACGCGCTATACTAGCGTGATTGGCATAAATGACATTGCAAAATGGCAAGTATCATTATAATCGAACTGTTGTTTTCACGTGATACTTACACAAACAGACAGACCGACACAATATTTTATAATCACTTCTACAAGTTTATTATAAGTATAGATAAAAAAACTGTTACAAATTTATATTTGTGGTTCATTTCATATCAAATTAATGTATGCGCTCGCACAAAGTTTTTGCCAACTTTGATAATAAAGTTGTCCTGTTCGTCTCTACCGTACCGGGATAAGGACAAAGTAAGGAAAAATCTTCGAGATACATATTCATGATCAACATTTCATTTTTATATATATGGCATTTTATAACTTAATCATTAATAAAAATCAGCTTTACGCTTTACCATTACCATACCACACTTTTAGGAGAACCTAGTCAAAACATTTCGTTGACTATTCCGACCGAAATCGAAACACTGCGTGTTGAGCGGAGGAGTTGACGCCATGATTTTTCTTGTTAGAGTGGAGAACTTAAAATATTTTTCAAATATAATTTTGCCCCATTCAAAAATCAAATCCACAACCAATGGCGTTTTTAGTCAGACGCTAATCCACTGTACCGCGATGGCCTCAACTGATAAATGAAGTATAAGTATATTTTATTTTTATCAAATACATATCTACTGATACTAATTATAATAAAACAGCATAAAAGGTGTGTCTGTATATTAACTATTTAATCATATTTACAAAAGAAAACGCGTCTTGAATCGTAAATCGGTTAACCTAATGTACATTTTGTTGGCATGCAAAAATTAAAGACTTGTATGTTCTATCTTTGAAATAATAGATCAACATGGTTTAACAAAAATGTAATGGTCTATTGGCAATGTTGTTTAACATGGTAGGTATTTAGCTCTAAGTCTTCACTCTCTCAGCCTTTGACATTATTTCATTTATATTTATGGTCAATTTTCAGTATACAACCTCCGTTGATTTACCCAAATGAAAACATGTACATAATAGGTATAGAAAGAAAGCACAAATAAAGATTCGAGAACTAATTACTAAGAAATAGGTAAGTAGTTATACTTGTTCGAAATTATTATTATTTAGTAGCAAAAAGTATTATTAATCAAGCATTTTTTTTAAATTTAAGGCTTAATTTTAAACCAAGCATTATTGACTTTCCATTTTTCAATAATACTGTCATTTCCAATTAATACATCACTGACTATCAATTGAAATATGTTATAATTTTTTAAATCTTTTAAGAAACAAAAACAATGGTAATAAAACTTTTAGCACTTGATAAATGGATGCGTCTAGTGAAGATCATAATACACAACGGCGGCCCCTTCAAAGCTTTATTCAAAATGTGGCGAACTGATACCTTGAAAGTAAGTAAAAGTTGGAACATTATCAGATTTAAATTTATGAAATATTTTATATGTGATAGAAAAGAAACAAACGCTTAGAAAAGAATATATTATAAAAGGTATAGGACACATACTGTAGTAATAACTGAATAAATATAACACATAATAATACCATGTGTTTCACATTCGATTTTACGAATATAAAATTACATTACATAGTGTATTTTTTCCTCGTCAACGTATCTATTTATTAGCATAACTACAATAAGGTAATTTGTTGTGGATTCAAGTTTAGTGCATAAGATGGTTTTCTATGCTTTATCAAATGCTCGTAGAAGAAAATGAACACTAACTACATTGCTAAAAAATAACAATTAAAATCTACTACTGCAGCACATTGTTGAACTGTTAAAATGATTTTCAACATCCTTAAATAGAAATCATTTAGAAGTTTAAGACGTTCTTGTAGAATCATTTAATGTAAGTAGGTATACCATCGTGACATAACGAAATTGATAAATTGATTGTAGTTAAAGAATATTATTATTTTCCGTCTATACGAGTATACCTATAGAAGACAACTTTATTTGGTTTACCATGTTTACTGAATGAGTGATAAACTTTTTGTTTATCACTCATTCAGTAAACATGGTCACAGAGCTCATTATATATTTAAAAGCGTGTAAAAGTATGAAGTTAATATTTATTAAAATCGCAATTTTTAATCAACAGGCAGGCAAGTACATGGGCTGTGATAGTTTTGGAAATAAATATTACCAGAGCAATTATTATATGCTTGGACGTAGTCGGTGGGTTGAGTACGCCCCGGCTGTAAAATGGAACTATGATGCGAGTCAAGTTAGTATGTACTTTATTGCAAGACATGTCACTCACTACTTTTATGGATTTTTTTTATTTTATAATTATAATTCTTAGTTTGTTGATGCGCTAGCATGTAACGCTGATCCATCGCTGTGGTCACTATGGGCAAGCCCACAATCGTAATAGACTTAGGATGTGAAATATTTTGGTTTTCACATGATTCCACAGTTTTTTAATGTTGATATGCTGATAATATTATTTATACCTATAGTTACTGACACTGCTGATTTGCCTTGAAGCTTTTTTTATTCATTTTAAATGTTCAAAATAGAAATAATTATCCTTTTATATTAAGTTAAGCGAAAATAAAAAGTAATAATTATAATTTTATAGATAACATCAGAATGGTTTGGTTGGATACATTATAAGACCGATCGGACGCCGTTTGAGGATTCTGCAAAATATTGTCTTATGAGTTCTTGTTACGCTAGTAAATGGCTTCTACCGCACATGGAAAATGTGTCGGGAACTGATCAAGCATTTTACCCTTATAGTACCACTAGAGCGAGTATTGAACCTTGGGATGGTATGCCATTAAATATTTATAATAAGTACATATACCTAATTGACCGTTCGATCAAGTACTCATTACGTCAACACGCTCCGTACGCTCCGTATATAACTGGCAACTGGCAAAAAGTGACTAACTTTTTGCCTAAATTTGAAATATTTAAATTAAATAGTTAAATAACGGAACTTAAGACCCTGCTTTGTATTTCTAGAGTGGAGAAATGAAATTATTTCAAATATAATAATTGTCCAGAATAAGGGTTGAACCTAAAATTATCGCTCTAACGGACAAATATTGTCTTAACGTCCCATAATGAGGTCAATTTTCTATCTGACCTGACCTAAGTCCTATCCATGAGTAAAAGCTATGCAGCCTAATAAGTAATCTTAAAGAGTGTTTATACAAACAAACAATATTTTAAAAATATATATCTATGATACTTTATAAGTTCTTCATCACTCTAAGTATTTTTCTTTTCGTAAATATATTCGTTGTAGAGACATCTACAACGAATATATTTACGAAAAGAAAAAAAGACTATTTTATTATAGCGTTTTTACCTTTAGTTTTATACAGGTAGACACTAGTTTACTTGATATAGTTTAAAAATTCTAATTAACAAACGTTTTTGTTATTGAAACATATGCTGGTAGTAGTAATAACTTTATGAAATGCTAAAGTTAGACATAATCACAACATATTGTTCGCGAAATCTGGAAGAAAGAATGAAGTTTCGATCATAGATGGCTATAGAAAACTCAAAATTATCTTTATGAATTATAGCACTATTAAAATAGCTATCAGTGCACTGTCTCCTGTGCAAAATTTTTAAAAGATACTTTTGAAATTTCACATGCGAATAAAACCAATGATGTACATAACTGGCTCCCGCTTTCGCAAAATTATAGTTCCCGTGGCCTCAACTAGAGGTGGTCAAGGATTCTTAAGTCCCACATAACTTATCCCGAATTTCTAATCGGAAAGATATCTGTAACAGGATTTCCTTACGTTAAGAAAAAACAAACAACAGGGATGCCAAATATGGGGGCATATCATTATCAAGTTGTTGCTAGAATCAAAGGTCTAAATAATATAGAATAGAAAGTCCTTTTAAAGATTGGCGCCGCAGGACGAAGTCTTAAGTTTGGTGGTAAATAATAGCATAAGGAGGTGGAAGGTTCAGTACCCACAGATCAGAAAGAGGTCATCATTTATAAAGGCTTTTTCAAGAAGCTAGACTTCGGTGAACTTGGAAATGAAAGTATTGAAGCATGCTGGTAGAACTTAGAAACTGTATGATTGAAAATGTACCTGACATGTTGGGAAAAAAAGCTATAGCAATTAGCGTGATGAATGGTGGGACGATGAAGTGAAAGATGCTATAGAAAAAAATAAGGTCCTATTATACTTTATTTTTATCTATAAGGCTTCGAGTAATAAAAACATTTTGCCTGATGTTATTTATATTATTGCCGCGGTTATTATTTTACGCTATACTACGTATGTATATCGAAAAAAATAAATTTCAGAGTTAGCAGTTTATTTATAATTGCTTAGCAAAACAGCAAAGAATGCTTGCACCTTCAGAATGATTCATATTGATTTTACATGTTATTTCCAATCGATAATATCAATACACTGAAATAATATAGCTTTCACAGAAGTAATTTGGCTTTCCCATATTATACCAGACAACGATTTTAAGGTGATGTTTAATTTGTGTTTTACTAATACCCATCTCTTGCTGAATTTGTAAAGGACCCACTTCGCTAACGCTTAGCTCCGCCACTAATACAAGTTAAGTAAGCTATTAAAACACAATTCTCCTAATAACCTCTTGGGAAATTTAACAAACATTCAACGAGTGAAATACAAAATTCCCCTACTTACAGTTATGTACTTGTATACTATGTACTAGGTGTAGTAGTAGAAAACCAGAATTTCCTTAAGTATCGCTATTCGTAAGTCTGATATCGTAAGATTACTTCTTTCATATCATCGTCTGCCCTAATATGTGGCGATTATTTTGAATGCATAAGGATTCAGATTTCACACACCGGAAAAGTTTATAATCTTAAGAATGTCAAGCTTTATGCCTACAAACCAAAATTCACCGACCAAATTAATTTATTGCTAATATTTAAGGTTTAAATTCTTTAAGATTTATAATTCAATAACGAATTACAAGTCAGTATCAGTCTGTTAAGTCTAATTATTGGATAAATTACACTTGTGCTTCGAACGGCAAATTCGTGTTACAATTTGAAAAACGTCCGGATTATAAGAAAAAACTTAATCATTATAGGGAATTTTATTTAGTGAAAATACCCCAACTCATACATTAAAAAGGGTAAGGAAAATGATCGGAGCGTTCGGGATCGGATGAGAAAGTTAGAACACAAATCTTATTTTCCAGACAAGACCCTATGAGATTATTATTTACTAATATCAATGACATTCAATTTTACTAAACAAAGCTTAGCTTGTTCTGAAAATATACAAAAATGACTTAGCGATACATTTGCTTCTTCGTACGTTTGGTGGCAAATGCGTAAAAAGTAATAATTATTACTTTGAAAAAATATTTTTATCAGATTTTGATAATAATAGAATAAATATTGCTCATTTCATTTCGTTATAATATATTAAAATACTCACGATATGGAATCGGAAATGTTAATATATTTGTAGGATATATCGTAAAATTTCGATAGAATATTAAGATATATTACGAAAAAATTTAAATATTTTAATATATTTTTAAATGAAGACATCCTACAAAGGCTGCTACCTGACGTGGGCCCCGAATTGCCTATATGAAATCAGGTTGGAACGATATAGAAAGTGTAATGATATGTAAAATTAATTTATATAAGGGTTGCTCAGGTGGTTCGAGCACGTTGAGAGAATGAGTGATGAAAGAAAAGTAAGAGATATTTATGAAGCAAAGGTGAATGTTACAAGTGGTCGAAAGAGACCTCGATTGACCTTCGAAAACACAGTATCGAAGATACTGCAGGAAGGTCACATAAAAAGCATGAGGAACCCCCGAAGGGCATGTATGAAGAGGCTAATAACTGTGGACGAGGCGAAAGAGGTATGCAGGGACTGTATCGTTTGGCGCTTCGTCCTTTCTGACTACCCAAGTGATAAAGCGTGAAGCAAAAAAAAATTTATAAGGTATACCTAGCCCCTGGGCCTGGGTTCCCGGTACCAAAACCTTTGTGAATAATAAACAAATATATAAAAAATCAAAACTTTACTGTTTATCTAAGAAGAGAAATATAAGTTCGACGATACTATGAAACATGCTAATTGTACCTAATATCTATATATACTATATACCTACATCTCGAGGTATTTATATAATTTGTTAATGTTTTTTTTATTACAGGTAAAAGCAAGTGTTCTCGATCTTAACAAACAATATTATAATTGATATTTAACTAAATAAATTTTACTACATTATTTTTTCTTTATTTTCCTACGAGATTTTCTTGTACTAATACAAAAAATTTGAATTGATTCTTAACGAGAAATTGTTGATAACTCTGTTAACTATGTAGGTCTAAAGGTACATAGGTGAATGCCAACAAAAGTAGCACCAGCGAATTCAAACTTTCAAGTTTATAACAAAACAAAATAATAGTAGTTATTTCTTAAATACTAATTACATTACAAGATATATTTAAATTAAATCTCTATAAAATTATTCATTACTTTTCAGTTATTGAAGTCGGTTTTTATAAACGTAATTTTTATTTTTTATTTTTTAGGGTCCGTTCCATCATGGTTGTTAAATATAGTAGGTTACAGGTATATAGGGTTTCATAGTAATTTGATGTAGGTATATGTCCAATAATAATATGTATTAGGGAATGGTAAACATATATAAAAACTATCGCAACAATTGCAAATCTTTTTCTGTTATAAATTGAAGATTTCAATTGATATGTCGGAAGATTTGATTTGATTGATTTAAAACAATTTTTTGTAGGATCGTCCACAAGGAATACTGTTTCAAATAAAAAAAATGCATATCGGTTCATAAATGACAGAGAAATCGCAGTAAATACCTAAAAAGAGTCATGAAAATAATAGCGTTAACAAATATGATCATAAAATGAAAACTACTGAGCGCGATTGAAATTATTTTTTGTGGAACCAAAGTGGCAGCCTAACTACATAGAAAAAAATTAATCTCGTAAATCTGGTTAAAACTTTCTACGTTTATTAAGCGAAATAATAGCTCATACTGGTAATTGGACGCAAGTGTCTCATTTTGACTACTGTTGATTGTGCAACACATGCATTGACATTGCTGAAATCTGCTCCCTTCCTATTGGAGCGCCAAATCGACCACCGATCTAACATAAAATACGTACAGAGGGACAATCAATGCTTAGAAGTCTGACTGTACTGGAAATAATTTTTTATACTGTTTGGTTCAGGTTTGACTATAAGTATTAATGAAATACACAGCTTTACCAAGCTTAAAATTGGCTGGGTTTTGAATGAACGTTTCCCAATTGTCGATGGGTAGCGGTTCTGGCGACAGATTGGCGCAATTGTGCCATGGAACACCTGGTTTTGTAACCTTGTGTACTCTTCAACGGCCAAGTCTCACAACATTAAGTATAATAAAAAAGAAATAGCAGTAAGGAACTTTAGACTTGGTACGACTTTGTCTAGATTTCGTTACTTTTTAGAGATAAACAAATAGCTCCATCGAGACTTGGCTAGTTTTTTATAGAATATTTTTGGTTCACTTGTTTTTGTAAAACGAGGGCTTATCTCATTTTCTTATTTGGCACAGTTATTTCTTTTTATTATTACAAATCTTTCCTTTCTTTTTTCCGGTTCTGATTCGTGTATAGTTGTTACAGTTTTTCGTATTGCCCATTCACGTTTATTATTATTCTTTTAGACAGTGTAATTTCTGTCGACACAGTGACTGTCGATTTTTTTATGAACCGATAAGACCAGCTGTATTCTTCATCAGATACTTTAAGATAAGTTGAATATTTTTTGTTAGGGCGGTATGTCGATCTATAATAATTTGGGAAGTTTATGGGAAGTACTAGTCTTATAATGATGATCATGAATGAGTGTCATAAATGCAAAACTTTGCTTTTGGTTAACTTTGGAAGTATCATTATTTACACTCTATAAAACGTATGATTTAGAGACTGACTACCCAAAGAAATTTCAAAAAACTAGCTATTACATCATTGGAAAGCCTGTATTTTTGCGAAAACGTTTACCCAAGCATTGGCATGACCTTTCCCTTGGCCTGATGTATACCATGTACCAATAATAAATTGTAGGTAAGGGAAGTTTTGATCGATTCGATCGATCGATAATCAAAAAATTCTACGATTGAAAAGCAAAAACACCCGTAAAAATATACTTATAAACTTTCAAAATTTCGTTGTGATAAGCGCGGCAAACATAGCCTATAATAGGTTGATGTTATGTAAATCCGCCAATGGGATAAGAACTATTCAATGTATACCTCCTGACTATTACCATACTAAAATTCATTTATCAATCTCTACTAGATTTGTTTGATTGACGCAAAACGCGTAACTATAAACAGCCAGACAAAAATTCTACTGAGTAGTTTTTCTATAATCAATACATATTAACGTACCCAATTAAATCAAATCTTAAGTATTTTGCATATACTCTTTTATTATATCTATAGGTACAGGCTAGGAAAATAAAACCATAGATATAATGTAATCTTGTAAAACAAAATAGAAAATAAGTGCATTTCCGTTTATGCCAAATTTTATATATTATATATTATATATTTTAAAATGTTTTTGATTTTGTTAGTTACGAAAACCAAGGAAATAATTAAATTTATTTTTGAATTTATCAGGAATATATACCGCAATTCCAAAATCGAAAGCTCTGCTAATCCATAAAGATATATTTATCCTCATAAAAAGAGTTTCATAGAAAGATCAAATTTAGCAATTCAGTAATTGATAACTCAAAGAAATTGTATTATTATTTAATATAAAGGATTAAAATTTAGAGAATATTTTAAAAAATAGTACTACTATCCTTTTTTATCGTATTGTAGGTACTTATGCACAGTAAGATTTTCAAATATTTGATTCAAATAAATATATACTTCTTTGATACATAATTTATTAAAATTTCATAGTATTTTATTCTTAGATGACGTGACATATCTACTTATTCTAAAAATCATGTCCCAACACCATCTATTCATTAAATACAACATGAAATAATTATAAATTTTATGTTCTCTTTAGACTGCAGGTGTTCTCTAAGATAGGATTTTGAAAAATTCGACCCCTAAGAGGTTGAAAATTCGTATGGAACCTCTACTACAAGCTAGGAGTGTAAAATTTTGATTAGTACATAGTTTTTCTTAATACGTAGGTGATCACTAAGAATAGACATTGTAAAATTCGATCCCGTAGGTGGTCAAAGTTGTATTTAGGATACATTAACAAACCAAATTGACGCAATTATATATATTTTGTGAGAGCAATGTTACCTCAGTGGATACTTAAATGATCTGCCTTTGACTCAAAAGGTCGTAGATTTCAATCCCACTCGCACCCCAATGAATTTTTGTAAGCGAAATGTATGTGCGATGTATAACACTACTTTAACGGTGAAGGGTTTTCCTTCACCGTTCATCGTGAGGAAAACAACGTGTTCTAGAACTCATCACCGTTCAAAGATACGCGAAATTCGTCAACTTAGATTAAGCGCTTTAAGGCTTTAACACTCCCCACCGGTGTAGGTCAGCCAGCAGTGGGTCTTCAGCAGGCTGAATTATCATCATATCACCATATATCTTATACAAGTTTGTTTATAGTGCACAAGTTCACTATTGTACGCTGTAAATGAAGGACCAAAGTTCGAATTTAAATTCAACTGTTCGCAGTTGATTAGGCTTATTTTTATATTAGCAAACCAGTCGCGGCTTTGTCCCCATGAACTATAGTTGTTTCATTGTTTTGTCCGCCCTTGTTATCTCTTACCATGAAATTTGATTTTTCTCAATTACCTAGTCTTTTCATGAGTCACGTTGAAATCAGTTGCATAGTTTGAAAAATCTAAGCGACATACTGCAGATGCGACTTGTCTTTAAACATGAAATGTAATGTAATATGAAATTTAGCTTAAATAATTAAAATTTCTCGTCGTAAAATATATATTTTTAATCGTTAATAATGAATTTTATAAAACATATTTTAGTGAATATTTTCATAATTTCTATTTTAAGGTTAGGTTACGGTACTTGATTTTTAGTTACCCACCATTATAAATATAATCTCCCATAAATAGTAAATTAATTAATTTTAAAAATATATTTATAATTACCGGATAAGAAGCCCTAGAACAAAAAGTCATAAATAAGATTTTCGTGATAATCTTTAGTAGAGTTATTACGAGAACAAAAATATTTTTTAGATTTTTTTGGTTTTGTTTTTGACCAGAAAACAAGTGAAATACAACTTAAATACATTTCTTAAGGCCTAATAAGGCCCACAGCTGCTTTTTATATATAAATTTGTTACATTATTCGAAAGCTACAGTAGATTAAAACGTTTGATTTCTAAGTATATGACTTTTTGGGTATATAACACCTAAATCTTGCAGTTCAATTGTGGGCCTTATTAATAACCCCAGTCTCAAATAAGGCCTCTAGATAAACAAAACAAAAGAGATTTAAAAGAGTCTTAAAAATATTTTTTGTAAGTCGGACTATCTTGTTTTTGTTAAATATAAATTATCCATATGATTATGATGGCTTACGAAATAACTTATTTACTTAATTAATTAATTTCTACAGACACAGCTCTCAATAGGCGATTTGATCTTAACTGTAAATGTTTTGTTGGGTTACTAGCAAGTAGAGTCTTAAAAGAACTATGTGGAAGATTGAAGATATATGATATTTTTTGTTGTTATCTAGACATGTTCTCAGCTCGAGTTGGAAGCGTGTAACTTTACTATAAATAATTAGAAAAAGAAATCAATAGTATACAGCGCGAACACTCGATCGGTCGCACTAAAACTATTTCGAGTGAGGCACTTGAGCGCAATTCGTTACAAATTTGCAAAAAAAGTTGCGTCAAAAATTCAATAACAACTTTATGAAAAAAGTCGGCTCGTGTCCGCATCGACCGGGACCGGGGGGCGGCACTGTGGGCGGAGTCGGGCTTGGGTGAGGGTGGGTGCCGCGGTTGTCGCCACACACTCAGTCACTGGCACAGTCTTAGTCGCTCGCCCGCCGCGACGCGCCGCGCACGGTATGCCCGCGTGTGAGTGCACAGTGTAGTGGGGCAGAGGCCCATACCTTCGAAAATACAAAACGGAAAAATTGACCCCCAGATGGGAGTGTACGAAGAGAGGGGGGCGATGCACTGGGTGAGACTCGTGTTAACTTTCTTTATAACTTTTATGAGAAAAACTTTAAACTGTTAAAAATTTACCGCAAAATAATCAAGATATTTAAAGAAATAAGTGTATAGGACTAGGATTTTTTTGACGGTCATAGAATAACTTAAAAAATAACTGAACATCGATTATTAAATGTCTACCTAATAAGATGTGAGAGTATATTCTTATTTATTAGGAAAGAAATATTTAAGTGTATTAGTCAGTAGTGTATTAGTTTAGTCAAGTTATGATGAAACCTTTAATATTTAGGAAGGTACATACATAATATGTATGTACATAATAATATATTATATTATTTGACTATTAAAAGTAAGTTAATTTGTTAATATTAAAACAGAAGTAAAATTTATTCTTTTTCTGGTCTTTTTAAAATATATAAATTCATAATTTGTAATAATTTAAGAATATTATGATGAAAATTAAAATGTAATAACAGGAAGATATCGTTGAAATCTTTTGAAGGTTGATAGTGAAATGACTAGTTATATAGTAGGTAACTAGGTACTGTTACATGTGAATTGCATTAACCTGAATGGGAATGCTTGCACGAGCAATCGAAATTTTCTTCTATCACTTTTTAAAATAAGATAAATAAAACTTTTAAATTTTCGAATGTTATTACTATAGAAAAACACAACTATTTGGTTGAGTTAATTTAATAGCCATATTGATTTGTCTGCCGCCAAAAAATATTTATTCTTTTTACATTAAATATCGTAGGTCGTACTTTGATATACGTTTATGGAGATGTATTTAAATGAGATTTTGTTAAATATATGTAGTTATAAAATTGTCCATTAAGATTTTAGCAAGTAGCGTCAATAAAATTTAATGCCTAGTGTAGGTATAATAAAACTTGAAAAATTTTAAGACATAAGAATTCAATTTGGACCTTAGTATTTTATCGCCAGTAGGTAGATAATTAACCTTTTGCCGACGGCTTTGTTAACCATACACACACTAACATTATTTATTTAAGTTTTATTTATTGTACACATAAATAAATCACTTATAACACGCTTAGGTTCTTAATTACACACATTTGTTTTATTTATGGACGTTTATTATATAATAAAAGAAAAAAAAATAAGAATTTTAAATTAAATCGAATGAAGAAAATGCGTAATACTTATTAATGATATTAATTTAAGATAGAGGTTTCTCTTTATAAATATTTATGCTAAACATAATACAAATCGCAGCAGAAAAATCAGAACATAATAACAATGCTTAACATTAAAATACTTTAACTTCCTAAGCATAACTAAGTTTGAAAGTTCGTAGCGACTTTTGTCTATTTTTTTTTATTTTTTTTACATTTTAAATATGTATATACTTCAGTACAATATATATTAATAGTGAATACCAACGAGTAATAGAGAAATGTTTTTAAATTATTATATATACATAAGTATTAAAAATTTAACCAGAAATAATATAGAAAAAAACATATTTTATTAGTTATGTTGTAGGTGTTTTTGTGGGTTCAAAGTAACTTCTTTCATTAATAATTTAAGATAGATTTATTTATAAATCTAGATTATTTTATGATTTACAAAACCTTTAATTTTATTAAATCGAAACATAAAATGTCAAATGAATGAATTTAAAATTAAGATCCAGTTTTATTTTTGTACAATAAAAGATCTACTATCCAGTTATAAAAATACCTACTGTTTTGAGATAAATCTTGTTGTGTTATCAAAAAATACATAAATATAACGTATTAAAACAATTCTTGTTAAAATAACAAATTATAATCTATATTTACCTGTAGTATAATAAAATAATTAAAAAGTATGTCTGCACAAAGAAGACATTTAAGAGACAACCGATATTGAGGACGTAAACACAGTAATGGAATAAGAAATTTTGATTTTTACATGTTTTGTCTGTCTGTTATGTGTTGTTTTGTCTGGCTGTCTAATATTCAATATGGCGCTTTAACAAAGATTATTCAGCGTAATAGGCGTATTCTATTAACATATAATAATAAAACATGCACTGAAGGATGCAATGAATGCAATACCTGATGAATAACTATAATAGTTCATATAAATTATAACACGACAATGGCACCTTAGCAAAAGTTGTTCAGTATCATCATAGATAGTATCGATGACAAATGCCATAACTATAAATTGTATCTACGATAATTTGAATGTATAGATTTATTTATGAGTTAAGCACCTGTGTATAAATTTATAAACATGATAATTCAATTTAACCTAACTTTATGCCCTGTAGCTTAGTAAATCCTAAGAAATCACATTTCAAGCATTTATTATAATATAAGTATTAAACTTCACGCTTTATCCCTGGTAGGATAGCTTGAGAGGAGCGCCATAAACTTCGCCTCGTCCACAGTCATTACATCTTCATACAAATATATCTTCTTCATACATATCCACCGGGGGGTTTTCATACTTTTTACGTGACCTTTGTATAATATTATCGATACTGTGTTTTGGAAGGTTAACCGAGGTCTCCCACGACCTCTCGTATTGTTTAGCTTCATATAGCTTTCTTTCTTATTCTTTCATTACTATTTAAAAATCAACATTTGGTTAGTTTATTTTTAAATTTATTTAAGTTAATAAATATCAGCTTCTTGAGATGGGAAAAACTTCGATAATTACTGTTAGTTTCTAATAATTCTTGGAAATTATTAAAAGTTAGTTAAAACTTGTACGTCAAATAATTTATTTTGTTTCTATTTTCCTATTTATACAAAATAGAAATATGCAATAAGCATACTTTGATGTAAGAGTCCATCTTGGCATAATGGGATAGTTTTTGACATTTGCGGTTGGTTGTAGGTTCGACTCCTATTTGGTAAAATGTTTATATTAAAACTGTTTTAATTTCTCCGTCCTGATAAAACAAAATATGGTGTTCGGTTCCGCCATCTAACATGCAATGTTAAAATTACATGAAATATATTAAACACAGGTATGTGGAAATTGGCAAACGGAAAGTATTGGTACTAGGTTCTATTTGACTACACTAGTGTGCGAAACGAAACGTGCAGCTGCTCCGTTTGCCTGGACGTAAAACTCTATTTTTATATTTTTGTTACGAATTCTCCTCTTTTGATGATGCCGTACGCTTTCTTTCTAAAGAACCAAAAAGCATATATATATATATATATATATATATATATATATATATATATATATTATTGTAGTCAAATGAAAGTTATAAATGTGCATAAAATATTTAAATGTTAATAGTGAAATAATTGGTATAAATGGCAAATCTAATACAAATGCATCTTAAATATAAATATATACTGTTGAAATAAAGCGCGGCGTTGAATTAGTCCCTCAACGTGTCATCTCAATTTTATGCAGGAAGTAGTCAAGTAGTCAATGCACTGTCCGTCTAGGCTGTCTGTAGGACTAAAAATCTTAATCAAATTATATAATATGATGCCACGGTAGAAATTTTCTTACAGATTAAGATAGGTCGAGACAAAAGAGAAATATAAATATCTGAAAACTCTACTAGATACTTCCTTATACTAACTGTAAATCCGAAGTAGAAAAATTTACATACCATATTATGTACTTTTTAATTAAAAAACCGCAAAAATATAAAATGCTTTTAAAGATAATATACGCAAACGTATTGATTCATGTTTGTACCTATATCTTTCATAGATTGTTGGCAATGCATGCATGTAGGCGAAAGAGCTAGCTAAGATTTTATAGAGGATGTTTGTTTTCCGTCGGCAAGTAATTGCGTAAGTCATAACTAGTGTTGTATATTTCAAGTTACGCTTTCCGTCTTAAATCAGCAATCAGGTTGAGTAGTAAAGTCGAAAATTATAAATAATACCTACTTTATAAATAAGTTATTTGTAAGGTTAGCTTGTTCCGTGTAGGTTACCTTAACATTACCTAACATTAGAAATATTAATCTGTGTAAACGTTTACAAAGTCTAATGTGTGTGAGACACATGTTATATAGCAGAATTATATATTTACGCGTTGTTAAAACAGTGCGTATCATCCGCGTCAACGAAACTTAGTACTTTATAGGTATTATTTTATATGTTCTCATGTTTTATACATTAATCAAAATATAAAAAAGTAAGAATAAAGTTTACGTAAAGAGTAAATTATAGAAGAGAATAGAAAATGAGCGTGAAATAAAAATATATATAAATGGCCATTAATAAGCATTGTATTCAAGATTTCTATGACTATTATTCTAAGAGGAATTAAAAATCATCACCATCACCTAAAAGTTACGGATCTATTGTGTTTTTGATAATTGAATCAAATTGAACGTAATTTTCGCGCCGCGGTGCGCGTCGGGGCTCGGTGATTTCAAATCCCATTATTAGTTATTGCACATTCAATTAAAATTCATGTTAGTGTAATAATAATTATGATAATGAAATGTATTCTGATGAGATATACATTTTATGAATCTAAATTCTTGTAATTTGATATATGGTTATGGAGTTCCAAATTTTCTGACTATTTTATTTAAATTCCGTAATATTATATAATTATAATATCGATTACAAATTAATTTAATTATTTTAATATTATTGATTAATTCTTTATATGTCTACCTACTAATACTAATTACTTAACATGAATAAAATCGATTACTTCCGTTTTTTTCTTCTAAATTTTGCATAAATATGTTAATAAATATCTTTTTATGTAATAAATATGTTTATCGTTTATCTAGTACTTTAATTTCTATTTGAAATTGAGTCGTAATAAAATTGACTCGAAAACATAATAGGAGATATATATTATACATTGCAAGATGAAATAGTATAAATTTATTAGCAGAAACAAATATAAAATAAATTGATACACATAATATACAATAGTAAAATAGTTGTCATTAAGATGTGCTTAGTTTTATAATAGTAAAAATAAGGTCTGTGGCGCCTACCCTATTTTGAATATAAAAATATTTTATATCTTTGATTGCGTACATTTTTTATATTTTAAATAATTCAAATGAACTTTTAAGCTCTTTAATTTTAAATAAAAATTAGAATTACCATATCAATTATATTTTCACAGAATTATTGCAAAAAGTACAGAAACATAATGATAATTTCAAATAATTCATTCATTTTCGTCTATTTTTTAATTCTATCAATTTCTAAATATAAAAGGGATATATCTATTTAAGGAATATGCTAGTGATATCTTAATTAGAAACTTGGACGATAAATATTTTTTAAAAACGTTATTATACTTACGAACAATAGAGTTCGAGAGATACTCAGCTAAAACTCTATTTTTCAAACGAATCAATATTCATGTAGTTTTTTGATATATTTACTTATTATAACTTTGTAGTTATAATATTTTTATAATTACGGGGGAGACCTCTGTTCACCTTCTAAAACACGTTATAATTGATATTGGAGGAAGGTAACGTAAAAATCATGAGGATCCCCCCGAAGGGCATGTATGAAGAGGTTGGTTGTGACCGTGGACGAGGCGAAAGAGGTATGCAGAGACCGTAGCGTTTGGCGATCGGTCCTCTCTGACTACCTCGCAAGTGATAAAGCTTGAAGCAAAGAAAATATAAATTACACTACTGGTTATGTTTATATTGATTTTCATATGTAGGTATATTTTAAAATGTGATAAATATATTTTAATTTGTAAGTATATTTCTTGTTTTGCTGTGGAGATGCTCAAGAAAGTATCGAGAGATCCTAGTATAAGAAACAAAAACTTTCCTGTACGGAGCATAATCATAGACGATACAGAAAAAATCCTAGTTAAAAACGACGCCTTCAAAATGTGGTGCTGAAGGCGCTTGTTGAAAATTAAATGGACTGCTCGCCGTACTAACGCCTCCATTTTAGAAGAACTCGACACCAAGCAAGTTTACGTCGATTGTGCGTATATGTATTTTAAAGATTTTTGGGCATATCGCACAAAGAGAGAACTCACTGATGCGCCTTGTTTTGCAGGAAAATGACCTACAAGATTTATGAGTCCAACATTGATTATTCCATTAATGACTGAAGGTACACGCTTAACCACCACCACTCGGACAAAAGTGTACGACTCAGAGGCAAGAAGAAAATTATATTCAATAATATATAATCTAGGTGTATATTATATATACGTACGTATACATTCGAATCATATATTATCGTCTTATATATGTATAACAAAATTTGAAAATTATTCGTACATTGTTGTCAGTGCTATGAAAATATTTTTTATGTTTAAGGTGACTTTATTTATATAAAATTAAATAAACAAAATTATTATTTAAAAAAAGTCTTTGAAATTTTCATCTAATTAGATAATACCTCCTAATACAACTGGGTTTCACTTCACAGAAACTTTTATTCACTTGTACGAAATAAAACAGAAAAATGCTTTGTTTTTTACTCGAATATGTACATAATTCTTAATTTTAAGACTAAATTCAATTTCTTATTTAAGCTTTGCGTTTTTGTAATAAAATGTGAAGTAGATACTTAAGCGTACTAAGTAGCAATTTTCCCCTGGGATGTGCACCATCAGTTTTAATATTACGCAATTTTATAGTGTATCCAATGTTTTTCTTTCGTAAATTTGATACTTAGTCCCAAAATATTTATTCTTCAATAATAAATATTTTGGGACTAAGTATTAAATTTACTTTAAAATAGACAAAATATTAAATGAAAATATTACATGTATTGTAGTATGATTATTAAAAACTTACTTTACGAGAGAGATAGGTTCATAGATAATTTTAAAACTAACGTATTTATTTTTATTGCTTCTAGCAACAGAGTGAGCGCTACCTATCTTCGGCATACGAGGCAGGCGCCGAGTTATCGCCAGTCGCGCCAGTGGCGTCCCCGGGTTCACCTCGCGACTGTACCTCGTGTCGTAAGAGAGAGCCTCCAGATGAACCACCACCGCCGCCTCCTGAAGATGCGTGTGCAGGCTGCGGTAATAGGATCACGGACAGATATTTCCTCTTAGCTCTCGAACGACGCTGGCACACCCCCTGCTTGAGGTGCTGTGAGTGCAAGATGCAACTAGACTCGGAACAGAGGTGTTACGCGAGAGATAGCAATATTTTTTGCAAGAACGATTATTTCAGGTAAGCAGTAATATGGCCTAACAAACCATATATAATAATGCTGTTTTTATATAGAATAAACAGTAATATTTGTGTTTATAAATAGTAGATTATTTTTCAAAAATACCTGTATATTTGTATTATTTCTAATTTTTAAGATCTCAGTACAGTATATACTTCCATATACAGTACAAATCCGAAAAAAGTCTATCCCATGTCCTAATCTATAGTCGCGTATGCTTAAACTTTTATTTTCTAGGTTTTGCGTATTAATATTACTTATTAAGGATCCGGTGTTTATGGCTATAATTTATTTGGATGACATGATGAAAGCTTTTATTATCAACTCTCATCAAACAATTGTACGTTTTTAGTTAATCCAAGGCGATGTAAAGACAGTTACAGAATATTAACCTATGATTTATTATCTGTCTGTGTGTCCGTTTGTACGCGTAGGTTCGTATATTCGCAGTTCTGGGCAGAACTTAATGAAACACCTTGATGATTGTATAGTTTTTAACCCTGGACTTAGAGTATAATTATTTCGATGAGTGGAATACTTGATGTAGAATCCTAAAAGACCAGCTAAGCTATAAGAAATACGGAAAAGTCGGCGTTACAAAAATTTTTGAGCATCACGAACATTGACAATAAAATTAAAAGTCTGAAACACGAAACATCTGTCTAGATAAACTATAATAAAAAAGAAAATTACTAAAAGTATACTGAATAATCAGTGTACTTTTCGTTAATATAAAAAATTGTAAGTTTTAGAATATTTGATAGAGAACTATAATGAGCTAACTAAATTATTAGATACATTTCAGAAATAATTAAATATGGTGAAGTTTTTTATAAAAAAACAATTTGACAATTGAGGACAGTGTGTGATAATAATAAAAGAATTAACTGTAAAGTCAATCCCCACTTTGGGTGATTCTTCTATTTTTTCGTGGCAATGAAACTGTCGTGATGCTGATCAAATGATATTTTGCCAGGGTTTAGCCTCGTTGACACAACATTCGATGTATTTTTATTGGCGTATAATACATTACTCAACTTAGAGAACAGCATTATAGCAAATATAGAGAACGCAATTATGGCAAGGGTCACGGCAAAGAAGTTGCGGGCATCTACCAGTATTAAATACAAAAATGTGTAATAATAAAGAATATTCATAAAAAGTATACAGTTTTTTTTATGATTTTTTATTAATTTCAAATAATGTTTGATTGATTTTATAGGTAAAATAAAATCGATAAACAAAAATATTGCTATAAGTATATAAATGTGAGTGCGTCTGTATTTTTCTTCAAGTTATTATTAACTTACAACCTATACAGTAAAGTTTAAGCTTCTAAATAAACAACAGTGTAACGGCCTGAGGATTGCACTTGCTGATTGTCTATCTGAAACTTAAGTCGCATACACGTATTTTATGTCTAAGATAAAAATCTACTTCCGTGAGTTCTTTAAAGTATTTGCCTATCTCAGGCTTGTATGACAAGGCAGTTATGTAGATATAAAGCGCTCAAGCGTCTCGTCTAGATTTAGGCACCCAAAGACGTCACGTGGGCCGTCACCCATCTGTGGTTGTATCTGATGAACGTTTTACAGCCCACCCTGGTCACAATTCACTCGGTGTTATCACTAGCACGTCGGACACGTACACATCTCAATGATCCATCTCTACGGGACGCCAGACTTGCGGGGAATAAGTGATAAGAGAAAGCGTGTGTGCAATAGTTCATAAATATCATTGTAAGCAAACTTTATTATTGTCAATAATTTTATTGTGAGATAAGTTATATAAAGTTAAACAGATAATTTAAATAAGTTTGATGTATAAGTTTAGTAACATCAACTATTTGTTTTTTTAACTTATTTATTTATTTTTAACTTATAAAATTAATGGTTAATGTCTATGACATGATTAGAAAAGTTTATTGAGCTTGTCATTTGTGGCAAAACGAACCTATTAACGAAGTAGTAATTCTTTAAATTTATTTGTTGTAATATTTTTTCATATCTTACAAGACTTCCCCAAAAAGTAAGATTGTCGACACTCTATCTTATATCACTGATCTACGCACCCCACCGGCATAAATGGGAACTAAGGAATAACGTAAAAAATTTCGATGCTTTTTTGTTTTTGCTTTTATGCTTAAAGATACGAGAATATTGAACAGTAATTATTAAAATTATGATGAAACACGCTTAAACATTTTATTAATGTATTTATTCCTTATTATATAATTTATTTTATTTCAAAATAAGCCTTATACTCCTTTAACTTCAATTGTTTGAATGAAATAAATATATATTAATAATAATAAATAGTATTTAAACTATAAATAGTATAAATTATAACGTTTTAGCTATTAAATAATTAAAATATATGTAATTGTGTTTTTTATTTCCTTTTATTAGAATTGTGTAAGTCAATAGTGCGTGTGCATTGGCTTATTTCAAATGTAATGCGACGTGACCGCCCACCATCAAAGGCCATGTCAGTCCACAGCTCTACTTGACATTTATGCGACATCGCTTTGTTAGAAGGAACGTCGATAGAGATATTCAATTTATTTGTATTAAACAATTTAAAGGACATATTTAGTATTGAAATGTTATAAATATTTATAATTATACTTCTGGTTAGTTTATGAAACTAAAAATAATAGCATCGTTTCTTTAATGACATGCGTGTATTGATATACAAATGATTGTAAAATTACAATTATAACCACATCTAAATTTTACGATGTATTTTATACGGCGACCATGTTTTGTCACGTGATACTGTTTCTAGGTAACAGAACAATTTTGGCTGTATTAAAATCTTTTAATGTAAATTAATTCATATATTATGTATAAAGTTCCCATTGTAAGTCACGTTTCTGGACAATAAAAATTACGGAAATAAGTAAACACGCCCATAATATAACTATTCTTTAATCTATTCAATAATCGAAAACAAAAAATGTCCAAAGGCCTTGGCCTGTTTTATCTTAGTATCCTTTACTTCTCAAATAACATTATCAGCTCCTAGAGCGGTGGAATACAAGAAATAATAAACGTACATCGTAAACATACGTTATGTGGGCATAAATCAAATGCGGCCCTGGGTACGAGACACTTGTTAAATTGCTCATAAAAGTCTTCAACGCAACGAATACGCGTATATTAGAATGGGTTTATGGCAGGTCTTGGTCGAACTATCGGCACTTTTGATTGGTGAGGCTGTCTGTGGTCGATGACGAACGTCGGACACTTGTCTAGATAGATCTAATAAAGTTTCATTTTCACCTGCTCTCCTATATCTTGTTGTATAGCAATAACTTAAAGCAATAACTGAATAATTTATATATAATATATTTTTTAAAATAACGGATTTTAAAGCCGTTGCTTTAAAAAATTGAGTAAAGTATAATCAATGTGAAAACGTAACTATGTATGTATTACTATGACGTGAAAGTTTTATATATAAAGGTTTTATCTTCACTATTGCATTGAATTGACATCATCCGAATAACTTCATAAATATATTATTTTTATTATTTGTATATGGCTTCAAAATATTTGAAATAACTGTACATAAAAGTTAAATTAAAAGTTAAATACCTGACCGAAATGGGCTTTTGTTTTACCGAAGCATAATTAGATTACAGACCAGCGGTTCATGCATGTAATGGATCAACAAAAAGTTTAAGCTGAATAAATTGTTTTTATTGAAAAGATATAATTATCTCTATTTGTATTATAATAGAGCAGTACTGTTATTATTTTTCATGCCTAGTTATAAAAAAATATGCATGAAAATTAACAATACGATTATTGTTGGACAAATTTTAATATAAAATATGAAAATTATTAAAAACATTTTTTAAATTTTAAACCTGCTGGGATTTCGATCCGCGCCTGTAGGAGACCAATTGCTCTGACCGCTATTTGTTGCGCAATGCGATCTACATACATCCGGCGACGTCGAAATTCTTAGACGTTTGTTACCTAACTTTTACAAATTATTAGCTAACTTATTTTTAGAAATTTCTGCTACACGAACATTATTTGTAAGATATTTTTTTATCAAGAGAGAATGTTATTTTATTAAATATTGTTATATTTTAAATTCTTTTTCTTTTAATAACTTCTTCAAAGAAAACATTTTTGAAAAAAACGTAAAAAAATTTGAACGCAGCGGGATTTAAACCTGCGCCTCTTGGATACCATCCAAGCGGTTGAGAACATTTTTGAAAAAATATATAAAAAAGCGGTCTGAGCGCTTGGACGGTAACCAAGAGGCACGGGTTCGAATCCCGCTGCGTTCATATTTTTATATGTTGTTTCAAAAATATTTTCTAATCCTAAGTGTGGAATAACACTGTAAAAATAGTAAATATTCAAAGAATTTTGTTGATCTTAAGTTATAATTTTACTAACATCGCTTTAAACACGGAAATTATTATATAACTAAAAATGAAATGAAATCTAGTTGCATTATATTAATAGGAACAAATATGTTAAAAAATATAAACGATTGATTTCTTTTATAAATTTCATGACCTTATGTGTCTGCAAAATTCAAATCAAGGAAATCAGTTAATTTTAAAACATAATAAAATGATATAATTCTTTCAAAATTATATATTATTACGTTAAGTAATTTAAAAAAATGTAAAATAAATATTCTCTGGCAGTAATTATTTTAATTTATTTTAACGATGTAAACATATGTATGCTTATAGTTAAGTATAACTGGATCTATTTTAACGTCGCTAGCTAAAACTGAGCAGGTGGCGTCAAGCAGTGCCTTGTTTATGGCCTCAGTCATTGTATTATATTATGCGTATGCGAAATACATATTTTTGTGTATGTTAGTGTAGTTGCTGTCATGCTCCAAAAATATACGGACGCTTTTGTTTTAAAGGTGAGAATAAGACAATGAGGATTGCCCAACTGTCTCACAAATCATATCATTTAATAAAAATTCTCTCATGAATTCCGACTAATTAAAGAGAAAATCACGAATGACAATCGAAATTAGACTAATTTCTCGGCAATAGCTTGTTGAAATGTTTTTAACCGTGAGATTTTATTATGATACTAAAATAAACCTTACATGAGATAAGTACCTATCACTACTATGTAGACATAGAACACTAAATATGATAAAAGATTTTTTATTCGAGCAATATATAAAATATCAAACATCAGTACTTTGTACTTGTAGCTCTATAGAATAAGGGTAAGTTGCGATATCTAAACTTTATTGAATAATAACAGCTTACCTATGTTTAAAATAAGTGACCAATTAGTTGAAATGCCCGCTCATATCATAGCAAGAACTAATTTTATTTATCGTCAGTTCTTTCATCTAAAGATAAAGTTTAATTACAATCAGTACCGTATCTTTATTGCTTTGCCTTATTCTCCTGTGGTGTCTTATCATCAGCATCTATCTAACTTGTTTTTGAAAAAAATTTGATATTTATACGATGGAATTCTGTCATTCTCCATGGGAAACGTCAAGGTCGTTTTGTGAAAGTTGATCCACTAACGGATAAAGAGTATGTTTTTGTTGTAATTATGTAAATAACCAGATAGGAAGACTAAGTATCACTTTAAATCAAACTGCTATAACTCTTCGAAGCTTAAGATCATTCACTCTATCAGACCGTGTCGTCAATAAACATTCCCGGCATTAAATTCGCTTGAGCTAAATAAGGCAAGAGCTGTTTCTGAGCCGTACGTATAATTGTTGCTTGAACTTCGATTTTCTAGAAGCAAAAATATTTTTGTAGCAAAATTAAAATTATATTCCCGTCGGAAGCTCGCGTGACGTCACGGACGGTGCGCTTGCGCGGTGCCTGACGGATTAATACAATCAAACTCTGGTGGATCACGCGAACATTCACTTTTTTTGATAAATCTAGGGTCAAAATAGCTACTTTTATGTTTTCTTGGTACCGACCACCCGCGCGCTTATTATATAATTATTGCAGGTGCCGTCACATTAAATAATTTAATCATTTTATTCAAATTATGGATTTGGTTTTGACCACATTAAATTTGGTTAAAGAATGGAAACATCTTATTTTTCTTAGATATTTTCGCATTTGTTATTAAAATAATGTCAGTTATTAAAATAATTTGTAATATGTCATCAGCGTATTTTATTGCCAAAATAAAAACAATAAAAATCAATTTAATACCAATTTAAAGACGTATATATATATATATATATATATATATATATATATATATATATATATATATAATATATCTATCTATATTATCTTTTTGATAAGTGCAGACCTTATGACCATTCGAAGAACTGAAGTTACCTTCAGTGCACGTAAACAATACATCATGTACCGGCACATGATTAAGGCGTGCAAATCGAACTTTACTCATCCTACAAAAGGTAAAGTTGCATTTTGTCGCCTTAAGCTACTCATATAAGATTAAAGTTGAAGTGATAATATGATTTGATAATGGTGACCAATTGAAAATACTTACAATATCTATTACTTAATAATATACTTTTGATTAGATTATACTGTTAACATTTTAGACAGTGTTTGTTGTTGGTGCAAACTGATTACATTTTATGTATATACGTATGTATGTATAATACTATTTTAATAGGGGATTCCACTTTTTAAAAAATATATTATTTTTAACTGCATTTAAGTACTGAAAAATAAGTCAGACGCGTGAGAGCAGATTTTAAACATATAAATTAATTTACAATTTGTTTCCGTTTTTAAATTAGTGAACTGCACTAGTAATAGTACAATTATATACTGGTGAAAGTGCACTTACACTGTTAAAATATTTATAAAATTATCACATGAATAATTCATATATATCTTCGAAACATTATTCATATTTTTCTTCGAGTATGACTTAAATAATAAACAAATAAAATTCCAAGGGAATCCATGCATGAGTTATGTGAAAATGTATTATATCTACTTAGTTTTACTACTATATATTTTTTGTGAAATTGTTTACGTTTTAAGTTTCGCTGTTAAAGTTGATTAGTTCTAAAAGATTCTTTTATCTATTAATGATATATTTTTTCTTTGTTGCATTAATAAGATAAAAAAGGGAAAAAACCTAATATAAGGATTCCAGTGAATGAACATGGATTCCATGTACATGAAACGTCTATACCTGACGATTGTCTTATGAGTAAACATTACAGTTGTGTTGAAAGACCGCCGCCCTTACTTTAATTTATAACATAGAGTATCAAATAATTTATGATATTTATATATACAACAAATATTACTATTAATATTTTAATTGTTGTTTTGTATTACCATACCACTTCCTGAAAATAATTTGAACTTGATATTTTCCTTATAAAATCCTTGCGAATGATGATTTTTTTAAAGTAAAAAAGATATTTAGACTTTGAAAAAAATATTTCATATTTGAGGTGAAAATAATTCGAATATAATCAAAAATTTTGTCGAGAAGTGATCGAGCTTACAACCATCACGTGACAGTCTACTCCATTGCAGTACTAAAACATTTATGTTTGATTAATATAAGTAAAATTCATTATATTTTAATAAAATACGCCTACGTAATATATATAAGCCTAGTATTAATTATTGGAAGAATTATAAACGTTCTTGATGTGCATTTAAGAAACTAGTGTTATTATATTCCAGACATTTATTGCTAATTAATTAATTAATTTTAGTTTTATGATTATTAGGTAAAACTATTTGTAATCTTAAGAATATAATTTATGAGCTAATAATATTTAACTATTGACAGTAAATAATAATAGACATCTCTCGTGCATCTCGTGCATCTCTTTTATTGAGTGTCATAATGACAAAAGAGTTGTATGCTGAAGAGAATATAAAATGTAAACAATGTAAACAGGTGTTGTGTTAGTAAAACATATAGAAAGCTTAAGGCTCCGATAATTTGAGTGGTGTTTATAATATAATATAAAATTATGTACAAGAAGTAATATTAAAAATCAAATTTTAAGAAAATATTTTACTATTAGAATATCTTAAAATTTAATACATTAGACACGAGAGATAATTCTATATTCTTTAGGAATGCTTATTGATAAAGCCAATTGCAGTAATGAAGCTATTAATAGTGTTTCAGTTGTATAAATAAAGATATTTAGCTTTACCGTTTTATAGTATCGCATTTGGTCTAACAAAAGATATTTATTCAGTTTTAAATTTAATACAATAGATATTCTATGTAACACAATCGATTCAAATCTCAATTAGATAGTCTTATTGATTAAGTCTTAAAATTTACATACTGATGCAAATGTTTATAAATCTTAGCAATATGATGTCCACAATGGCATGTTCACTAAGAGCGTGCCATCATTTATAATCCCTTGCTTAAACGGTATCTATTCTGCGATCGCTCCACAACTTCATTCATAAGCAATGATTGTTATCGCATGTGAGACCGCTGATGCATTGTCTCTCAGTTCACACTGCTCCGATGCTTCTAGGGCGATGACCACGAGTCGAAAAAGTGTTATTCTAGTATTAGTATAAATACATGCTTGACTCGGATTGTAAGATAATATGACCAGTACTAATAGATGCAATTTTATAAAATATTTGTTATAGATCGTCTAGTGTTAATTTCTTTCTATCTATTTATTTTAAAAATCGATATATGACTATTAAAGAGTTCTTCGTTTCTAATATTTTGCACGCATATGAATTTAGATAAAGTAAGGTCCGGAACTGCGCACGAGTCCTATTATAAACATAAACAGTGTTGTCACGCACTCTACAGACGGAGTTATCGATATCGCGTCCGGGTCAGCCGGTCAGATATGGGCCACGGAGTCCACAGAATACCTACACTATCGCTGGACACTCAGTGCGGCGACACGGCGCCAATTGCCTTACGTAATCAATTCGCCAAAACGTACAATTTTTTATCGATTACAATCATTGTGTATAGTAGAAATCGTAAGTTGATGAAAACAGGTCTTAGGTTAATAAATTGGCTTGTGAGTTACAAAAGAAGCTTAACGTGATATGTTATCTTCTATATTATATATTGTATATTCATTATTTTGTTATATGCCAGTTATAATCAAACTTCACACCCAACATTCACTTTTTTATAACTGTACACAAACGATTACGAATTGAAAACAGTTGCTAGTATTCATGTAATTTTACCTACCAGTATGGAAACTACGGGCTTCAAAATATAAATTGGTAAGTGCTGAAGTATCCGTTACTTTACAAGAGTCGTATGTTAATAAAGTTATTAGAATAAAAGTATTTTTAAATCGATATAAATTAGTCCGAAATTTAATTTTAACATGTCAATAGCTATATATAAAATATTCTTGTGTGTTTCATTTCCTTCACATACTCATTTCCATATTATTTATGCATTCAGTATAATATTTTTTCAATTTAGAATTTCTACATGGTAATAAAATGAGTAATTTGAAATTTTTTTTTGCCAATACTAAACAGATATATTGCTACTTAAATTTTATATCAACTGAATATAACAAAACATTTTAAATAATTATATTTACATATTAAATAGTTAACTCATAAAATTGATTGTTTTATCTCTATCTATGTTATCAGATACAGAGTCAACTATTCTGGTTTGGTTTTTATGATTAAAATTGGTTTACACACTAACTGTTTTTTTCATAAAGCATCCAATGCTTATTGAATAACTTTTTGAAATTCAAAGGTCGTTAAAAATCTCAAGTTGCTTTTAATTAAATACTGTTCATTATGTCATTTGCATTTCATCGATTATACGCCACACTTTTTTGTAAAAAAATAAAAATAAAAAGAAATACAAAAAACTTGATCGTAATTTATGTTATCAATGCAATGATATGCCACTATAGTGGCAGTTCACGTATTTATAAAGTGCTTATGGATAATATAGTAAAGAAAATATCATATGTATATTGTATTTATAACTCCGGAGAGATCAAAGTTTACAATGTCGATATCACGAAAAAGTTAGCAGCGTCTCCCTGAGTTAGTCACCTCGATAGATAAACTTGTGAACTCATTACACGTACAACAATACTGTACTATATCTGATTGTAAGCCGTATCATTGTGTACATCAGTCCTTTTTGAGCGGTTAAGCACGTGATCCTTTACTCTAACATGTTACTTATAAAATAAACAAATTAGTTTTATTCCCATCAAGTATGTTTGACCTGTCTTGTCATAATTATACGACTAGAAATATAACAAGTAGGCTGTGTGTCTGAAAACACACCAATTATTTAATCTTTTCCTTTTATTATTAATGTTAGATAAATAATAATGCACACTTCACATAATATGCCATATAATTTAGTCACAGTTTTATACATATAATAAATCGTAACCTGTCAATAAATGTACATAGTACAAACGTAAAAAATATACAAGTAGTGTTTTAAAATTTGATGTTTATACTGAGTTGACGTTTTTGTTTATGTTTATTAATGAACACTACCTATTTGTATGAAATATATAAAATGTAAAAGTACATTTAGGAATTTCTTATTCGTTCGTCACAAAACGGATAGTTCACGCATAAATATATTTGAATACATTATTTATAGATATAGCAAATACAATCAAATACAAAAATATTTATGTTTACGAAAACATTTCACCTAATAATAGATTTTCGACGCAGATGTCCCTAGCGGAAGCATTTTTTTTAAACCTGAGTCAAGCCTCTATATGTTTGTGATAAGGGTCATAAGGGTCTTTGTGGTGTGTACGGTGCTAGAATTTGTTGACAAATGAATGATGACAATTATATTGTGTGGTTGTACCCATTGTACAATTGACGTCTCTATATTGTTGTCCCCTGCAGTTATAGTCGTTGGTCGAAGTACAGTTAGCTTAAATTATTATTAGTAAGGTCATAGTTAATATTTTTACATGTTACTTGTAATGCTTGATTTTTATAAATGAAATTTAACATATATATATATATATATATATGTTTTGTAAATGGTCGTAAACACCACAAATAAGCACTTTTTTGAACTTTCCGCGATATCAACGATAATATTTTTATGATAGGTATTAGTAAAATAAGTAAGGAAGTAACAACCATAATGCTCCCCTGTTAATTGTTTGATTTACAAAGTAAAGCGTTTTCGTGCTTCAAAGAGTTTAAATATCGAATCGCTTGTTATATCACAACAGTTCATTGTAGCGAGCAACGTTGTTGTTCATGCTGCTATTGTTTCCTTATAAAATAAAGCTATTGTGATAATGTTTTAGTAAAATATTTAAAACTATGTTGGGTGAGAGTGTACTGGCATCTTCTGTGATTCCGTCAAAAAGCATTAGAAAAATAATATATATCTCGTACCATGGTTTTTAAGTGAAACGTTTCGTAATTTTTTTTTCTTTTTTTTTATAAGCTTATATTATACATTTACAAAAAGCATTATGGCGTATTTTTTTTTAATTATCCTGACATATTACACAAAAACTTTTGCCGTAGATTAATAAATATGTTTTTTAAAATTTATTATAATTATAAATCAAAAATAATACACTTCTCGTTTGTTTATGATTATTCTATTTGAACAAGTAACTCAGTGGGTTTACTCGTGCAGTTATGTAAAACTTCTAGTATCAGCCAGCGGGTGATCTGACGTGTATAATAATTCCGGCGTAGCGCGGAGCTACGAATGGGATTCCCATAGAGGTGTATTTCCTATTTCGCGTGAGAAAGTGGTAGAGTCAGGCGACGACTCCGTGGGCTGTCGGCGTCACGCTGGCCATCATTGTGCCGCCGCGGCTATTGTGCGCGCCGGGGCCCTGCCGGGTGTTTATTTGCAAACAGAGAACGCGCCCCCCCGCAGTGCGACAGACCCTCGCGGGTTGATATCGCAATTTGTTACAATTTAAGTAACACGATACGCAGTTGCGTCTCTATTTTCAATTGCATATTTCCGTATGTTTAGTTTCTCTTTTTAAGTCTCAAAGGAATTATTTTATTATTATTTTTAGTTTTTATTGCATTATATGGACTTCTATCCATTAGAATGATCCTAAAAATGAGAAATTACACAGAAGCTTTCAAGTTTATCAATTTAACAATATTATAAAAAGGTAGAAACCAGTCGCAGATATAAAAAAGACATTTAGATAAGACTAATAGGCATTGTAAAATTGAAATGACAAATCCCATCAGGTTCCATCGATATTAGGTTTGACTCACTTTACAAAGCCGAAGCCGATATCGTTAACAGTGATCGTTAAAGAAAGCAGGTGAAACGGAATTCGGCACTTATAATGTAAGCTCCCTATCATAAATTTTTCATCTTTATAAAGTATGTTGTTTATCATACCACACCGTAACCAAATAAATTAAAAATATATATAAAAATAATCCATTATATTTAATAAAATATATATACAAAAAAAATATTATCATTTAAATTTTGGTAACATAAACTCATAACTAATTTTACTAGAAATAACTTTAATAACTATGTAAATATCAATGACCTACCGTTACAAATAAGGACAATAAATACTTTTAAGCTTAATGTTGTTACCATGCTTTGTGTACAAAGTAACTTTTATTTGGAATAATGTATATTTAAAAAAGTTTGATTCATTTCACATTTCAATAACATTATATTGTTCGAATTTAATTTATAATGGTATCATTATAAATTACTTATTAATATTTAAATAAAGAAATTAAATCTTAAATTATCACTACAGACATTATGTACACAAAATGTTAAGAAGTCCTGTTTTATCAATTTCTTGACACGAAATTGCAAGATCCCTTGAATTCAATTAGTGGTTTGTCGGAAATAAAGAATCAAATTCATCAGCAGTTTATGATATCTGTCGACGAATGGATACTTGCAGACGCATATCAGAAGGCAACTTTAGACACCTGCTACTTGACACTAGTAGATAATTTTTGGACAAGTGGCAGTAATAATCCGGATCGTAGCTAGGATATTGAGTGTGAACGCTCGATCATTTTGTGTGAAAGAAAGATACCGGTTGGAATTAACACCGTGATTGGTATTATTATCGAATTTCATGGAAATAGGAACGTCAATCATGTAAGTTTAGTAAAAGAAGATATGGTTTTCTCATAATATAAAAGCGATCTTCAAATACAAAAAATCATGCTATCATGATTATAATAGAAAAATTGAAGAAATGTTAAAGATAAAACTGTAATATATTATATAGTAAGTAATACGGTAAAATATTAAAAGGAAATTTGTTTATATTTAATATTGAGAAGACATTCATCAAGAAAGAATGAAAATAGCCTGATCTAAAAAGATTAAATTTGGCTGAGAGGTTAATAGTCAGATCTGATAAAAATGATTTTTATGATTGGGCCGGCTTAAGGAGATCTAAGTTAAAGTTCGTATGATAGTGCTCCATTTTTTTTACACAAACTTCAAATTGGCAGAGCGGCAGTTAGTAGATATACGCTTAGAACCGATTTTCCAACAGAGCCGGATTAAAGAGGTATAGAGTGTAATAAGACAAGGTTCTTGCAAGCTTGACCTTTTTCAGGAAGTAGGAGTAGTTAGTAGACGTTCGAGAAAGAATTTTGTGACAGTGCCGGCTTACGAATATGGTTACAACGAACAAGTTTAAGTGACTATATAGGTTTCACAACTCAGTGTGTTCAATAGACATTTATTGATGGATTATGAAAATACAATAAACAGAAAACATATATAAATTTAATACCTCTTTAAAATTTATGTATTTTTGTAGAATAACATTTATGTATTTTTTTTAATTATAAAAAGTGATTAATCTGCTAGGCGTTACCTGTTGACTGAAATATGTAGCATCATTAAATGTCATAATATTTTTAAATCTTCATTACTTCGCAATGAAGTCGGGTGGAAAGTGAAAAACGGAGTGCCATGATACTAGGCCTTATCTGATTACTCTGCTATGTGAAATAAAATGTGAAACTAAAGAAAGATCATTCTTTATATTATAAGATGAGAATTTCTACATTCATTTGTAAAGGTCAACAAATTTGAAATTGTGATAAAAATATATTGCAAAATATAGCATTGCTTATATAAATAGGCAGCTAGTGAAAATTATTATTATTATACTTATTTAATATGTGGTAAACGTGGTGACATCACGATTAGTTATCAAGTTAAGAAATTTATATATATATATATATATATATATATATATATATATATATATATATATATATATATATATATATATATATATATATATATATATATATTTATATATATATATATATATATATATATATATATATATATATATATATATATATGTATATATATAAGTAAAAATGTAAAAAGTATGATTGAAACTATATTTTTAATATTTCCTAATGAATTGATTGATATATACGAGTATTTTTATAAAAAAAGGCGGATCGTGTCGATTTTCTGAATCATTGGCTGTTGAATACGAAAAAAGTTTGCATCACGTAAAAACTTAAAGCAAACCGTCTATTAAAAACAACATTGTGTGTACAAATAGCAATAACGATTGATTGAGTAATAACGATTATACTCGTACGTTGCTCGAACGCTTAGTGTAATGAGAAGGATTATTTGTAAGTGTTCAACTGTAGAATTACAATTGCAGTGAATTATAAATTTAGTTTATACTTTTGACGTGTAAACATAACTAATTGCCATCTTCGAACTTTAATTTCTAATATTTTCTAAAATAAAGTTAGAAATAATAAATGTAGCTGAGCTTTTTTCTCTCTTAATTAAATCTTCTAGGACTCGCAAACTTCAAATTCCTCTAAGTATCCGCTGGTTTAGGCCTACCCAAAAAAAATGGGTATTAAAATTAAAATTGAGTACAGAAACGAAATGCCTGCTTTATTTTATATTCGGCTATAATAAATATTACACAATAGGAATTGTTTTACTATCGAGTATTCGTAACAATAATACTGACTGACATGCCATTTTGTATTTTATAAATTTGAGTAAGTAAAGGAAAAATTTTTTTACGTCGTAGCCATCAGTTAATATGCACATTTTAATGCCACATGCTTGTTATCAATTTGTAATGTACGAACGAGTTTTATTTATCTTCAAACACAAATGAAAAATAAGCTGGAACTTGGCTAATTTTTATAAAAGTAATTAAAGAAATAAATGGACTTTATTACTTATATGCGAGGGATGTATTGAATATGTTGTTTATTATTTGTCTAAATTTAGATTGACTATCATCCGTGGCTCAGAAATGGGAAACATTAACATACAAACAACTACATATGATAATTCATGATAACCGTTTACTTCAATAATATTTTTTGAAGAATTTCTAGATCTTGAAAAATATTTGTGTATTTACGAAATGGCTTACGCGTCGACCAAATTGGACTGAGGTGGGCGACAGATATTATCTACGCACGTGTTGTGATAAAAAATGTGTGCACAATAGAGTTACGATGTAGCTACTTTTAAATCGTTTGTATTCATACGAAATATGAATTTGCCTAATAATTTTTTCGTGTTGGGCTTAAACGACGACGAAGAGTATTTATTAGCTTATCTCTGTTTATAACCCCACAAGATTTAGGTTTATTTTTTTATATGCATACGTCATTATCGTACATTGGAACTTTATAAATATTCTATGTAAAGGAAGTACGAATATATTATAAAGGTACTGCTGCTATGAATATAACAATAGAAGATATTATTTCTAATATAACTAATAAAACCGTTTGTGCTATTTATATCTTTATATACAGCATTTTAGTTAAAGCATTAAAACTTCAATAGATCACCTAGTAAGGTAAGAAATTTATTTTAATTTGACCAAGCGATGTCTAAAATTATGGCCCTAAGAATAAATCAGTTGCCACTTTCATGCGTGTCATGGGAGCTTAGGGAAGTCGCGCTTCTATAATTGCTCTACACTATGGTTCTCAGAATATCTATCTACATACACTAAACTATCAATCACTTTTTAGTATTTTAGGATTTTTATACATGTTACTAGTTAAAGAAAAACAGTCGTTAATAAAAATACGAATAGATAAAAATATTACACAATCATATACAGAGAGTATAAGATTTTGTAATATTTATGAAAAAAATAAACGTACACACAAACAGGTATAAAAAGAAATTCTTTTAAATAAAAGAGGATCAGTAATTTTCATATTCCTTTACACTTATGTATCAAAATTGTAATTACTTATATATCAAAATTGTACGCCGCCGGCTCAAACACTCGTGCCTACAAACATTATAAAACTTTAATTTTATAAATTTTAACACTTAAACAAGTTTAATGTTAATAATTCAAATAGGAATTTGCAATTATGACAAGTAAATTAGAATTGAGATCATAAAGAAATAAAATATTAATGTAGCAATCCTAAACAGTTTTCTTGTTATTATACATAAAATACAATATACATGTATCATTGATTTACTTAACCTATCTAAATTTTAATGAATATTTAATAAATATACCAAAAGTATTTTACATTTGATATCAGTGATTTAATCAGATTTTCTCCAATATCTTGTAGTAAAATTAATGCCAGACATTAAGTATGCCTGCTATTCATATAATCGTCATAGGAAGGATGAGGCGTTTCGGGCAATTGACGTGCAACTCTGGAACGGTGGAGGGCATAACCTCAAATGTTCAGTGTTAATTAATGGTGGCATCGGCATCTATCGGTGACGCCCTATCAATCTCGCATGCGACACCGTGCCGGCTTCCATTTGTCGAGATATTTTCAGAGATGTGCGAGACTAAAACACATTTAGATTGAGGCCGGTCGTGGAATATTGGGACAGCGTTTGACTGTAAACGCAATCGGTTGTGGGTTCGATCCCCACTCGAGGGAGTGATTATATTTAAATTATTTTCACTTCCTCGCTCTGGTAAAAACAAAGTGTAGCATCACTCAATCCGCAATGTCTCAATACGCAATGTCTTAAAATAGGTGGAAAGCGAGATACGGAGTGTCTTGACACTAGGTACTTTCTATGCGGGATAAAAAGCGTGAAGTTAAATTTGAAAATTTCGACTACAAAAACCATAATTTGAAAAAATGACTTATGCATAACAGTCTTGAACGTTTACACATCTCGCGTAATAAATTCTACTTTAATACTACACCTTTCTACAGGATATAAAGTTTAATGGTGCTATTGTGGTCGTTATTAACTTGTTAACAACTAAAAGCTATGCCTAGACGATAATGATGTGCCTTAGATCAAAGCGCACGAACATGTGCCATGTTTATATGAAGATATTTCTATTATATCTATTATACACCGCGTGAGTATAATATGTAATATTCATGTTGAACATAAAAATTGATTCAATGTTTAAAATTTTCGTAATTAGTTACACAAAATATTCAGTACGTGTATTTTATATATAATAAACGTTATATAAATTATTAAGTCTTATTTCCTTTAGTTAAGGCAGAATTGTTTATATCGAATTGTCCTTCCCTGCTTTATATTCTTAAAGTGTAAGTCGCTAGTAGATGATTGGTTATTGCGAAGACATACCACATTTACTCTTTTTGCCTTATGCTTTAACGAATGGGAAAATGATATTCTTTTAATATTTCTCGTTTCTTTTAATGGATTGACATATTTAAAAAAATATGGATACACTTCAACTAATCATTAACTAAACTTAAAAAAAGTCTAGTACTGCATTCTATATCGAATATACGCGTCTATACATTCAAAAGATTTTATATTTCTTTTCAATAAATATATACTTACTTCAAAATAGAATACTAAATCATTATTATCCTAAGTAATCCTTATGGTCTGCATATTTTACTTTTTTTTTACAAATATGGTCCATGTAAACGCTATCGGTTGTGGGTTCGATCCCCACTCCGGTTAGTGATTATATTTAAATTATTTTCACTTCCTCGCTCTGGTAAAGACAAAGAGCGGCGTTGAGTTCCACCACTCAACACGCAATGTCTCGAACTCGGTGGAAAGCGAAGTACGGCGTGTCTTGACACTAGGTACTTTCTGTCTACCCTGCTATGCGGGATAGAAGCGTGAAGCTATAAAAAAATATGGTATTGAAAAAGTTTGATTTTAATTTCACGATTTAATATTATATATCTATATAAAAGTAAACTAGCTAACTACTTTTATGCTATGACGACGATTTTGTAAAGTTCTAATTTAATTTTAATTTCTTAAATTGCAATTAATTAAATTATGAAAACAATAGTAACAACTTCATATCCAAAATAACAGCGCTGCAATATATTTCCTGTTATCCTGGTCAGGAAGTGGACTAAGTTTGTTCAATTTGTTAATTAACGTTGTATTCTTTGCTTGCTTTAAATGTATAAAAATGAAGATAAAAATGTTTTAATAAGGCAGAAATTCAAAAATATTCTTTACTTTAACTTATATCGTGTTTGTTTACATAAAAACAAAGTAAAAAGTAATAGACATTTCAACTGTATCAAGAAACCAATAGTTATCGCGATTATTGCCGGTGAATAGGTGTGTTATATTCGTTAGCCGTGACACATTATTAACAAATAAAGCTTGCCGCTCGCTATTGTTAGCGGCAGTGTGTCAAATCGACGTTTCTTGCGTGAAACGCGCTGAACGTCCTACGGTATCGGTATCGCATACCGATAAGGATTTTATGTAAAAGTTTTTGGTTTCGTATACTAAATTTTTAATTCCATGCTCGTTAGCGACGTCGATGGGCTGGAATGAAATTGAAACAAAACTTTAATCACCTTTTGCAAATTTTTAACATTACAGCACTACATTGCTATGTAATTAAATAAAAAAAATCATTTGAATATTATTAAATATATCTAGTAATATATTGAGATATTTCTACTCAAAATAATTTCCAGCAATCAAAATGGTGACATTGTAATAAAAAATCTTCGTAGAAGAAGTTCGAAGACTTCGAAATGTTTTAACACTAGTTACTTTCTGTCTACCCTGCGGGATAAAAGCGTGAAACTAAAAAAAAATCGTTTTATTTTGGTTTACAGCTGAAATAATTCTTATAAGTTTTATACATAAGCATGATGTATGTTGTAAATGATTACATTTGTTATATTGTTCTAAACATGATCGTGTATTTAGTTTCTATAGTTTATTATAAATAAATATTTTACACCGAGAGGTTTCGTTATATATCAATGTACTTTTTCATAAGGGTTATTTATTAAATTACAAAATGATTATTTAGTAATTAATTGTTGATGTGTGATAATTTTCATTAAAATAACTAGCGATAGCAATCGTACAACACCTACCTAACAGTTAGCACTTAGTTGAGTCTAGGCCCTATACGCTGTGTGGCCGCGATAACATCGCTCGTGACCGCTGACCACGACTGTTTCGTCGTTTCGATGGCTTCATTTTACCTGCGGTTTAAACAATTTTTAAATTGCTTAAGCAAGATTTTTTCAATAACTAGAAACACGATTAAAATTCTAAACCGAAAGGTGACTTTCCATTGTAAACTAAGTTCCAGTACATATAATGATTTAAAGCAAATTGTACTACTTTTTTGTTAGGCAATAATTATAGAAACTTACATACACCATGATTACTACATTACGAGCTTACAGTACTATGTGCATTTTAAAAAACTGAAGAAGTGAGTAGTTTTAATTAAGAATTACTCTTGATTCTTTTTAAGTTGTTTTAAGTTTATTTAGAATTTATAAAATAATGCAGAGCCTTTTGATCGAGATAGGAGTGAATCGTGGAATCAAGACCACACGGAGATGTTTCACACGGGAGTCTATCTGGAATCTTGACCCCTTACCAGCTTTAATTATCTAACTAGAATTTGCCTGACAATTAAGTTTGTATTGTACGGGCAGATTCTTAATTCTCGATTCTTATATATATATATATATATATACTTGCTTATGTAAAACACAACATTAAATGACAAGAAGTTAATAAAATGAAAATCAAATAATGCACTTAATATCTATGCATATAAATGCGTTTGTTTTATATAAAACGTCTTTCGTATGTATACACTAAGTTTTATTTATAACCTTACTGTAGCTTGGAACATCGTTCGCGTCAAATACACGCGATACACTTAAAATCCTAATAATTTCTATTTCCGAGGATGTTTTCAAGAATTCCTCGCTTAGTGCAAGTTCCGATTTTACCATTATATGTCCTGTAGTTTAGGGTGTGCGTTATCTGTCAGCCACTCAGTAGCTACTTAAAGCAAGAATTTTACACACATAGCTAACGTTTGGAGTACATCTGAGAATTAATACTGTTAATCTCGTGTTGTTTACTGTTTCTTCGTATAGAGACCTGATCCCAACTATGCACAATTATGAACAAATCGTTCCGAAACAAATCCAAAACTTCTTTCCTTTTTTAATTACGTTTTAAAACATTTCTGTCTTCAATATATTTATGGTTATGCATGCGGTCTGATACACTCAATTTTCTACTTGACGGCGTCAATATGTAAATAATTTTATTTTGCTTAATATTTGAATTTCTTTATTTTCTCAGGTTATATGGTTCTAAACGATGTGCAAGATGTAATACACCCATCTCGGCATCAGAATTAGTTATGCGTGCCCGGGACCTGGTGTTCCACGTACACTGTTTCTCATGTGCCCTCTGCAGTACGAGGCTTACGAAGGGTGACACGTTTGGCATTAGAGATTCAGCTGTATATTGCAGGTAAGACTCATTACATAGAATTATAATTGCTTACAAAGGAAATATAAAAAGTCTTGTGAGACGTAAAATGTTATATAATTAATGTAGTCACATATTACAGGCTACACTACGAAACCATGCCGGACTATGGTCCCCATATGGCAGTTCCAGGACCTCCACAGATGTGTCCAGGGCCATATCCCGGGCCTCCACCAGGCTCGCACTATCCTCCGTATCCATCACCCGAGTTTACGAGAATCGAACATGATATTCCTAAAGGCCCTTTCTTTAATGGAGCAACGGCGCCTCCTCCTCGGCAAAAAGGTCGTCCTAGGAAAAAGAAACCGAAAGACCAAGACATTATGACAGCCAACCTTGGTGAGTTGCAACAAAACTCAAAATATCTCATGCCCATGCGAATTTAGAATTACTTTTTATTTTTATATTAAGTGAACAATATATTAGAAAAAAAATAAAGCTATATATATGTATAAATAACCATGATAAACCGTATGTAAAAATTCAGAGTTCCATTTTGTTGACAAAACGATTACATTTTTATTAACACATTAAAGTCAAAACTGCACTTACCTCAAGAGATTAGGTATCGGAGGCAACTTCCCGTGTATGAGTCTTATAAAAAGAAGACATTTCGCCTTTTTCGAGATATCGGAACCAGTCTTTTTATCAGGCCAGCAGTATTCGGTCAGCCGACTGCATGTGATGTGGGCTTATTATAAAGAACGGCGTGTTTATTGTCCACCTACAGTAAAATAGTTTTATTTAAATATATCCATGAGAAAGTACATACGAATATTTATAAATATAAGGCATCTGTGATTGTTTTTATATCGAAAATGATATTTATTCTTAATGTATCTATGGTTGCGTATAAAAGATTTTTGAATTATGTAAAATAGTATAGTATTATAAACTGTGCAACGTATAACAATTAATCTAGACAATGGTAAGCTAAGTTGAGCTCACTTTTAATATCGTGAACGGGTCTCGTCGTTCTAAGCCCAAGGCATTCGCGTGCCCGTTGTAATCTGAAGTTCATCATACTCGCCGCATTTCAATGAACCGAGCATCTTAAACAAGTGATTTAGTTATTATATTTCAAATAAATTTTAATTTACGCAGACAATATTTATGCTTATTTCACTGTTAAAGTTGTATTTTTGAAATGGTAATAGAAATTACAATCAGCACGGCACGCTTACGAACTGCTTATTCATTACGATATGACGCTCAAATAAGACAAGATAAAAATTATTTTACAATGTCAGATAAAGCACCGCAATTATCTAAATTACACCATTTAGTCAAAAAAGGTTATCGTTTGTATTTCACTTAATGTCATTACAATTATATTTTGTGGTTGTTATGGACTTTATAATGTCTTTTTTATCATTTTCGTCACTTTATTGGCTCCTTTCTGAAAAAACATAGCGTGACGTGTGAACTGAACTTCGCTTAACCTATGTTCCTATTAATTGACTCGATCTTGACAACTTGACCGTTAAAACATTCAAGTATTGCTGCAAAACTATTTACTCGAATTACAAAGCTAAAAATGTTATTTTATCAAGATATAAAACAAAGGAATAATCTTAGAATATACTCTATTCTACTTTTTTATATTTGTATGTGTAGTATATATAATTTTAGGCATATTATTCAAATAAATCATTGACATTTTATATAATTGAAACAAAAAAGTATTTTCAATTATCATGAAATTAATAAGTCCTTTGCAAATATCAATGTTGATTGTCATGACAACAGTTCTTTGTTTGGTCTTGTCCTATATATGTATAATATAAAAATTAACTATTTATTATTACTAGTATTTTTATTTATGTATTTTGTTACCCACTGTTTACTTGCCAATTTCATTCTTTCATTCTGAGGTAATCACACAAAATATACAGGTTACTGTATACTTAAGCGTAAATTGGTATAACAGCTATATGATTTCACTTATACATTGAAAGGAAAAATAAAATCAAGATTCTTATTGAACATAGATTTATAATATAATTTTGAAAAAGAAATAATATTTAACTTATAAAAAAATAATAGATATTTTTATTTAAATATTTTTATTATAAATATTGTAATACGAACAAGTACACATATTTGTGGATAAGTGACTGCCAAAAAAGGAACACATTAACGCGCATCTATCTATATCGCATTAAACTCGTTTTAATTAAATACGTTACAATATTTTTTTGTTTTTAAATACTTCATTTGTTTTTAAAATTAAATACTTTACAATAATGTTCAGTAGGTGCTACAGTCTAAAGTATTATTATAACATTTAGGCGTCCTATCTGCAAGCTTAATTAAATGGATAAAATTAAAAAAGCAGATTTGCGCTTTAGTAATTAATATTAATTTTAAAAATGGTGTATTGTTTTAACGTGCTGAGTAACTTCCAACATCATGAAAGTTCGGAAGAAACTTGGTGTCATCAGCAGAGCGAGACGGTATTTTACGCCCAAACACCGTTTGGCCTTTTAAAGTGTTCTCATCTCTGGGCTGTTGCACCCGAGTATCAGCTTGAATTACTTAATCACAATCGCATAAAATGCAGAGGCGTTCGAATCATTATTGCCCAGTAATCTGTGAAAGGTTTAATACTTCGGCGATACGTAGAGACGTGTCTTATGACGTGTGTTGTGTGTTCCCTACCTAATATGTTACGGGGATTGTTTTGGAGAACTGTTTGGCCTGGTTCCTGCCACTGAATTTTTCAGCCGCACAGACGTAACAAATAGAAATACTATACCTTACTACTCTGTGGTTTTGCAGAAATTAAACAAATGCGTTTAAAAAGCGCTCTTATTCCTACGTCAAACCTTTCGCTCCCCTAGTGTTGCACGGAGCCGGTGCTCACTCACCATCAGGTGACCCGCACACTCGTTTACCTTGCCTGTCCTATAAAAAAAAGATATATTTTTTATAAAATCTTTTTCATTATTTCACATATCCTATTAGGTTAACTAGGACTATTTAAGAAGTCTAATAAACAGTGATATTATAAAAATATGATCGCAGTTTATGCATACATGATACATGCAGGCGTATCATATTTCATTAACGTATATCAGATTTTAATGTCCCAGGAGGGTGCGTCACCCTAAGCGAGACGAAATTGAAACATGAGGTCTCTTTCCCGTTGCAAGTACTTTGTCCATAAATATTGATACCAGATTAGAACGTTTATTTTTATAATTATGCCAATTTATAAATAAAATTAACGTAACAGAAGTGAAAGCTCATTACGTTTATTTCAAATGTTTTGTTGTTATGAGTGTAATTAATGTATTGAACTGTTAATCTAAATAAAAAGCTTATAATGAAATTAATATATTCATTCTTCTTTTGAGTTTCCACGAATACAAATAAGTCAAAGTAAACTGTCCAATTATTCTGCGACAATTCAGTGGCTGCCGGTGAGATGTCCCATAAAAAGTACCAGTAGCACTTTTGGTTGATAGGCCGGTTTCTTCGCGGTATCTTTTGTACGCCTTAGCAATTATGAGAGGACGTGGACTTACGTTATACAATAACAGGTTGGCTTCAACCCTCAATAAGAAAGTTCCACGTACTTATGTGCCATATTCAGAGTAGGTATATATATTATGGTTTTGCCCATAAAAACTTACGTCACCTACCTATTAGTTTTTTTTGTTTTGATCGTGGTCAATTATTTGGTTTTTGATTAATTATAAACAAGTAAAACTGGATAGTATAAGCAATCACAAGTTGTAAAGTCGTTCCAGTTGTGTTCTCTAAATCTAATCTTACAAAGAATTACTAAAAATATATTTTTTACTATATTTAAAATTATAGTTTGTGTATTTCAAATTCCGACATTTCGATCATCGTGGGACTGTAGGAAAGCGGCTGATTATCGTTTTAAAATTATTTATATTAAAAACAAACCCTCGCTCGTTAAACGTCAACTGCTTTTGAACAGAAACAACAATATCGAAAGCATATTATCGGTACTATCACCCGTTATATATCTATTATGTGATAATTTCAAGTGGCTTTTAGGTATAAAATATTGAGACGTGTTATTCTAATTACCTTGTTACTTATATGTAGATATTAATGTTGTTGACGTCGATGAGATAGTTGCTAGGTGTTTGAACATTTTATTATTTTTATTAGTTTCATCAAAAAATTGTTACATATCACTTATAAAATTTATTAAATATTAGTATTATAATATATAACTTGCATAGTCGATAACGGCATAAAATTAAAATACATTTACATAATAAATTCATAACTAAATTCTAGAAATACATTAGAAGTGTATAGTACTAAGTTGGTTTTATTTTGCTGCTGCATTTAGACGTGCTTTTAGAAAACATCAATATTACATTAGGAATTTAGTCCTATCTATTTTCGTAAACGATGTGATAAGGATATGTTTTACTAAACAACGAAAATTGCCACTATCTAGACACGTGGTAGCACCACTAACCACTCATACCTAAAAATCAATTTATCTAAACATGTCAAATTTAGTTTATATATTAAAATAGGCAAGATACATATGTGTACTAAATTTCATAAACACACTTCAAACGGTTACTTAGAAATTAACATCCAAATATCTTACTTTTATTACTGACTGACTAAAGTTATAAATTCGCATTTGGCAGATAAAATAGTTGGTTAAATATAAAGTAAACCATAAGAAATTAGTAAATATTTTTTCAATTACTTGTTTCTGTGAGGTACTTCTATATTAATAATTATAAATTTCTATATTGATAATATCACCAAGGAGTAAAGTAGACTCAATCTGGACATGAAAAAATAAAGTCAAATATATAATATTTTGTTAAATTATAATCATGCTGTCAGACAAATCACAGTTGTCATTAGCAAATATAACTGACACTGAATGCTATCCTCGTTAAAGCCGATTCATACTATCAGTAAAATCACAGTTTCAGCATAGTACTTTAATAATTATTTTTTCATATGTTATAAATTGAATGTATCCCTGGCAATGCCAGTAATGAAATAGTGTTCTGTGGAAACTCTTGGCGGAAAGCGAAGTACATTAACACTAGGTAGTTTCTGTCTATACTGGATAAAAGCGTGAAGCTAAAAAAATGTCTTATAACTTAAGATAGTATAATAAAACCTAAGGTCGTAATTAGCTAGTTGGATAATCAAATTGGTTTCAGCCAGGATACTATCACATGTATGGTGTAAACTGGTTTGAACATAAAAGTAGCTTGAAAAATATTGAACCTGGCTCTCATTTCACATTTAACTTTTTGTTGGGATTTACTTTATATTAATGATTCGAATGAGATTTTTGAGATAAAGTTTAGTAATTTCTTATTTTACATTATTTGCATGAGATTAATTCGAGTAATACATACAATACATCAAATCAAATATTTTATTATATTTAAGTACTTTAAGAATTTACGTGTGGGCAAGATCGCAGGATTGGTAGTGGATTAAAATGTTTCATTTTATTACCTATTCCACATATTAAAATGTACGTGGAACAGTTAATAAAACTTCATACAAAAATACATGACTTAAATCATAAAATTAGCTTTGATTATTTTTTTAAATTTGACTGAGAGAAAATAAGTTTATTGTAAACATGTTTTTTAACACAATCATTTATTAATTTATTTTTGAATTATACCTTTATTACATTATACATTTATAATACAGATAAATATTTATTTATGATAATATTTTTTTAAATTATCCAACATCATCTTCACCCTACCCCAAAGTGTAGGGTACTCAGAGACAATTTAGTGTCAAGACACTCCGTTGGTTACTTTCTGCCTAAAATCGACATTGCTTGTTGGAGTAGCGACTTAATACCACGCTCTGTCTGGCTAAATCGAAGAAATAAAAATATATATTTTTAAAATTAATTATCCTCCCAGTGGGAATCGAACCCACAAACTACCGCGTTTACAGTCAGACACTGTCCCACTGCGTCACAATGGTCTCCCACCATGATACAATATAGCATGGATTTCTTTTAAATTTTATTGTAATATATGCTACATTAACCAAGTAGGTGATTCCTAATTTTTTTAGATATGGTTATTATATAATATAAAGAACTATTTGTAAAGCAATACTTTTTATTTCAATCGTATAAAGTATAAAGATAGAGAATGCAATGTAATCTTAGTGTACTGGCGGCCATAAATTAAACGTTTTTATTCTTTTCTTGGAACGGAATTCAAAACCTACTCGGAAAATGTTAAAAATATTTCGAGAACAATTATTCGGTAGTGCAGTGAACTTAACTCATACATATAATTATAATTACACTTTTCGTTCGACATCAACAAGAACCCGTCAGCTTGTCTTAAGTTTTCTGACGGTGTGTCCATAAATTACGCACTAACGGGCGGACAAAAAATAACATTTCCTTCTTCAATAACGGGAGCGAAGTAAATTATAGATCGTAATGAAGTTGTCGCATCTGCGTTGATTGTCACGCGGTATATCCCTTACTTTTTTATTTTGTTTTAGTAGGTCTACCAGTCGGTTTCAACGCTGTACCTCTATAAATTTTGTATGGTCACATCTAAAGACACTGGTGATTTATTTCCCGCCAAAATATCGTATATATTTTTTAATTTCTTTACGGCACTGGACATTTCGAGTAGCGTCCGGCGATTATAGAGATATGGTGGTCGCGTTCCGTAGCCGACGGTAGTTGGCTTAAAAAAGGAAATCTTTTTTAGTTTATTTAAAAAAAACACTTTGGATACTTTTAAAGGTTTTCCAGAGTTCTTTGTTTTATTTAGATCAAAGATAATGTCATCACGGAACCTGTGAAGAACGGTGCAAGAAATTAAGGGCCCTTATTTAATACGTTTTTGAGAGAGAAGGCTTCCTTACGAAATAATATTTTGTTGCAACGTATACACATAAATAAAATTTGTTTCAAAGCATATGTATAAGTTAGTAAAATTATTAATTTGTACATTTGTAAATTCTATAACTAATTAATATGAAGTTGATAAGGTACTATGGTTCGTGGAATATTCTATTTACATAAAAAAACAGTATTAATAATGTACCTATTAGTAACTTTACTCATTAAGCTAATCAAATTCAAATAATTAATATAACATTGATTGACACTCTATCTGAGTGTTCTGAAAATGAACACATTAAAGATATAAAATTTAAGTTTTCTTTAGCTCATGGTCTTACTACGCGTCAGTCGGCTAATGTGATATCCATGTTAGTTCGTTTTGTAACCGCCGCTATCTCACACAAGACATCTGTATCAGTGGCACACCAACTCAATAGCTTTATATTAAAGCCTTATTTATTACTCAAACCTCTTTCAAGTTTAGAATACGACACTTTGTTGAACTCAGAATAAGGATGTTGTTTTAAAGGCACAAAATGAGCGTCGATTGACTTAGAAAATATTTAAAAGTTATATGTATACATATATTTAATATGTCAATTGAAGAAACTTATTCACGGATTACATATTTATATTTAATTGATTTTATTGACTAGAAATGTTTAAAATGGTTGCAAGTGAATTATTTTGTTTCACGTATGCACGTGGATTATATTTTTTTATATTGGAAATCCTGTCGATGGACATCTGAAGCTAACAATATGTTGATGTCCACAAAAATGACCAAATATATATATATATTAGTATACACAGAATAGTAATAAAAATATAATTAATTTGATTGGGCTTTACTATTTTTAAAGTATTGTTCCACGCTTTATTATAGGATTAGAAACCATATTTAAAAAAATATATAAAAATTTGAACGCAAGGATTTTCGAACCCGTCCCTCTTGGAAACTGTCCAACCACTCTGACCACTAAGCTATGCGTTTGATATCCGGCTGTTTGTTACATCTGCCAAACGATTATTTCTTATAAATAATCTTTGAGTAGCAGAAATTTGTAAAAAATTCTCTACAGAAGTAACAACAACAAATAAGTTGCAATTAACGTATAAGAAACTTGACGCAGCTGGATGTAGAACGCATGGCTTAATGTTCAGAGCTATTGGTTGGTTTTCATGAGGCGCGGGTTCGAATCCCGTTGAGTTCTGTTTTTTATAGATCTTTTTAAATAAGTTTTTCAAGTAGGTAATTTGATCACAATTTTTGATTATCGGTATGATGATCCCCAAATAGCTCAGTATAAAGTATATTATTTTGTTAATGAAGATTATAAATAATGAATATTTAGATACATTTCTCATCCACTAAATAATGTGCATGTCACTTTATATAGACATGTACGTCATTTTAAATATTTCTTAAGTATAGGAATAAAAGATAATTTCTTTAATATTGTAAAGTATAAAATTGTTAAATTTCTGCATTTTTCTCTACATGAACTAAAATTGCGTCTAGATTCGTCCCCTATCCGCATAATGAGAGTATTGTCAAAGATAGATCCATCTTTATTACATCATACGTATCTTTGTGGTGACCATAAAGATATGTATGAATTTATCTTGATACTCAATGATATGTAGTATATATTATAGAATAATTGTGATGATATAGGATAGTACCTTTAAAATAAAAAAGTAAAATAAAAACTTTAAAATATATTATAAAACCGTATTTGAATGTGAGTGAGCGTTGCAATTGCTTTGAATATAAAAATACCAAGTTATGAGTATAATGAAATATAAATATTTAATTTTGATGTCTGTTTTGATATCTATCAGTGTAGTATAAGTGTACAGTTTTTAGTAGCCATAACAGTTAAAATATGACCGGCGCTTCGATGGTTCGCGCCAGCTGGCTGGCTGGCCGGTAGCGCCCCCTGCTGGCATGCTATGCGGTACAACACTAACGCCGAATAAATTAATGCTGTACTCCCACACACTCGCCTGGCATATTGACAACTTGAAAAAATCTTTAATAATCTCATACAATTAACCCCAACATTTTTCATATATTCCTTATAACGACTATTCAGCGTTTCCGTTTTTGCAGCATCATTGATATCTATAAAAAATTATTCTTTAAAAAAAATTGTGGCCACCGGACGAGGTGATATCGCGTAGGAAATCTTGATTTTTTGCCGACCTTAAACATGAATGGTGCGTACGATTTATGAGATCACAATGATCTTTTTATAAGTCATCCCATTTTTTTCTGTGCCTCGTTATCTTTGTACATTTTGTGTCTTCATCTATTAATAATGTCTTCTTTTAGCGAGGGTGACGTTTTCTAGCGATTAATCGATAAGTTGACATAACCCAATGTAACAGATTGAAAGTTTTAAAATACAGGTATGAGAAAACATTTTTACTTTGTAGAGTGTTTCACTTGAGGACCTTTTAAGTATGGCAAGCTGGACATGAAAATCCCCTTGTATGCAAATCTTTGTCAGTTTGTTTAGCGACCGTATCAACTAACCAGTGAACGAACGCTCAAGGCGTTTGCGTAAGAACTGTAATAAAATAGCCCAGCGTTGCAACGTACGTAATACCTAAGTCAATTCCAAAAGGGCTATATTCTATTTTGCAGAAGTTCTTTTAATGTTGTTTCTTGTTTTATATCTGACAGTGGGTGCGTAAATCATGTCAGGTAAATACAAACATCCCGTCAACGCGGCGCATCTTAAATGCAGGCCGCTCGCTTTAAAGCCAATTTTATTTTTTTGGATTAAGTTTAGTAAAATAGCTCGTCATTTTAATAAGAATATTTTTATTATTTTAAACGTAGATCAACCTCACATTGTTAGAAAGTAGAATAATTTATATATATTCTATATAAAAATATAAAAATATATGTAAAAGCAAATAAAGACTCATCCTTCTATAATAAAATAAAATTTTATATAGTTGCGTAGCCTCGATCTAGAGCGTTAAATTCAGATAGGTTCAATAGTAAATATCCTTAAGCCCTTGAGTTCATTGGAAATGTAAGCATTCTCGGGCATTGCAGGAGAATAGTGCCGTAGGAGGGTTGGATTTGTCGAAGACGACATTTATGATCGTGAGTGTAATTATAAAAGATCACCTTCATTACAAGAAATAGATGATATCTGTTGTAGTTTATAGTTTAAATATGTAGGTTGCTATTTACTGACTGGTTCAGTGTCATTTCTTTGTCCCCAACGGCGCGCATATTATGGTTTCAAAATATATACATACATATAAATTGGCAGTAGTTTTTATTGGTCGTTAAAACAGCTGCGTTGCGGCAGCGTTCCATTCCCGTCATGGATACGTCATGCTGTAACTGAGAAATTGTAACGGAAAACAATGACTAGCACGGTGCTACGATCAAATGACTGCTCACATTCGAAAACAGCGAAACGCTATGTTCGTAAAATCTTGAGCGTGTACATGTGTACCTGTGTAAAATCAGTTATTACCTTGAAATAATGTAAACGTATTAAGCAAAGATTTTTGGGGTTCTGGATGAACTGGTTAACATATAAAATTTATATAGCCTAACAAACTTGTATGTACTTATTTCAAAAGCATTTGTTAAACGCATTTTATTGCGCCTAAATTAATTTTATTAAATTAATGCATTTCTAGTGTATTATTAAAAAATATTGACTCTCGTCTTCTCCATATAAATCGTAGCTGTACCGAATTTCATACTACTCCGGATTAGTTCAATCTAATTTTCGTAAAAAGTGAGTGGATTTTTTTTCACATATTAATATATTAATATCTAATTTTGTCACCTGAATGTAAATATCTTGCAGATATCTGCTTATTTTTCTGTAAATATGTATATATAGCTTTATTTAGGTACTACGTGCACAAAATTTTGCGAAGGAGCGATGCGAAATTTAACATTTATTAGCTTATTACATAATGATTCATAGGCATTCGGTATTTAACCTCGATGTACCTAATATTCACTATTAATTTCTATTAAAAGTGGTAGCTTCTTAGAAGATTACATTGAATTGAAGCTAAAATTATTTTTATTACGCGTAAAACAATCAAAACTTAATAAAAGAGAATTAAAGAAAAGTTCTTCAAAATCATATATCAAAAATGTTCTAGGAACTAACAGTTATAATGTTTAGCATTCAGCAGCATGATCTTCTCCTACCAGATTTGAATCCCGAGTACCTGGAGATGGGGTTCCGAGGTGGCGGCGGGCTGGGTACAACATCGCGCACAAAGCGCATGCGGACTAGCTTCAAGCACCACCAATTGCGCACCATGAAGTCCTACTTCGCAATCAATCATAATCCTGATGCCAAGGACTTGAAGCAATTGAGCCAGAAGACTGGTCTTCCTAAGAGGGTTTTACAGGTAAAAACCTTAATTTCATTTTCTTCAGAGACTTCGACGTCTGTTAATTGTATAAATAAGTATAATATTATATTTATTTATATACACTTTCTTATAATAATTAATAATTGTCACTTGATATTCCGTGCTCAACAATGGTAAGATAAGGGAAACATAAGTTTAAAATGGTTGCGAATTTTGTTCTGAAGCGTGATTTTGCTTTGCGATGTTATTATGTATGTTACTTTTCTTTCTTTATTGTCCTATACAGATTCTAACTGGTGATTACCAACAATAATATTATTCTGATTATATTAAGGTAAAATAATAACCTATCCATACGGGTAAGTGTTACAATAGTAATCGATATATTTATAATAAAATATGTACTAAATGGTAAATAGTTTCTTTTTTCTAAGCCCCTAAAAGAAATGTTTTTAGAGGCTGTATTTCTATATGTATTACAGTTGATAATTGTAACTTACTTGACGTAAGTCCAGCACGCCGCTAAGTGCAAACATTTTGAAAGAAAACTATCTTAGCGGCCGCGTCTGCCTGTTGTTACCGGCCGCTACTAATAGCTTAAATACACTTCGGCATGTCTTTACAATTTAGACCTTTCTATTGCTTCTAATTTGTTGGTGCTTGCGGCCCTTTAATATGGATCTTGCACGGTATCTTGAAAGAGTTAGCCTTTGTTCTCGTAATTACGACGTTTTTCGATATAAAAGCTTTACGTAACATATATCGGGCTGTGTTTTCTTGAGTACATAAATTATGTCATTGAAATTTAAAATATAATAAAACAAGTAATGACTTGTCCAGAAATACAGTTTCTTAACCATGAATGGTAAAAAGCAACCGTAGAATGTTAGACTTGACATCTCATTCTGTAAGTATACGAATACTTTCTGTAGCAAATATATATATGAGCAGCCATCTTGAACGTTGGTTGGAGTTATATAAACGGTAGGCATTGTACCCTTACCATTTATCGACATACCGAACCGAGCCGACTTACTCCGAAAGGTAGATAGCGCGCGCCGCATAAATTTTCCTTGAACCAATTATACGAACCCAAAGAGAATCCCTCTCTCCCTCCGTCCTTAGAATATTGATCAAGGTTTTTTTTCACAAAAAACGAACGGTCCTCGTACGCCATTTTGGCAAGATAAAGGCTTTTTCGTTTTGGGTATGCTAAGTTTTGGTAGAACGCTTCTGTAGAGAAATGTTGGACCTTTTTTATTACAGATAGCATCAGATGGAGTTGTAATATTTATTTTGTAAAGATTAGAATTTGTTGTGACTTAAAATATCATAAAAATTAAGACGTTTTACAAAAGGTGCAGATGACCACATAGTACTCTAAATGTAAATATTGACAGATATAATAAATCATATAATAAAAACTAGAAAAATATATATCAATGATATTTATTTTTTTATTTTATATAACATCGTTTTATATGTAAATCCGTCGTCATCATCGTTTGATACGTGATTTCTATTTTGAAATAACTTTTAAAAGAATAAGCTTATTTAAACCCGATAAATTTCAAATAATATTAAAAATATATGATATTAATTTTCTTGCAAAACACCGTTCACCTTTGCTTTCTATGTATGTAAAGCGACTCTACTATGTATACATTGTGAAATTTCAAATTTGGAATTCCCCGGACAATTGCAGCATACCTACAATGATATAGCAAGCTTATTACCAGATAAATTTCAAATAATATTAAAAATATATGATATTAAATTTCTTGCGAAATACCGTTCACCTTTACTTCCTGTGTACGTAAAGCGACTCTAGATTGTATACACTGTGAAATTTCAAATTTGGGAATTCCCGGACAATTGCAGCATACCTACAATTATTATTTCACCATAAAATTACGGTGTTTCAAAGTAAATGACATTAACGATAGCCTTTTTTTGTTACTTATTAGGGAATAATTTGTCGTGGGATGAGTAAGCAGTGAGTCTGGCGCATGCAGGCGAGCGTCTAATTGGCCGACCTGCGTGAGCATGGCGACGTAATAACGTGGCGTGCGCGCCGCGCCGCGACGCTGCGCGGGCGCATTTAGAATGCACCGCGCCATAATTCTCTCAATGCGTCCGCAATTGCGTGATTTGTCACTCGCTTCGTTTGTATTTTTTTTCAGCTGAATAATGACACAGGACCAAGTAGCGCTTCGTAATTAGGTGATTGAAAAAGTGGTTGTCCTTGTAATTTGTCTAGTGTACAAGACTCATACTAATAGAGTCATTGATGCTTTTTGCATTCGGATATCTATTTTACGCGTAAAATAATCCATTAATCCATTTAAAATAGTTTCCCTTTAAATCCTATGTATATTTCTTTGTTGCTCCTAATGGCTTTAAAACGTTTTTAATGTTAGTTTTCGACATGGTGACTACAAATATTTATCACAGTTCAGAAACAACTCCATAAGTTCAGAAGACTTCAGGACCCTTGCAATTAGAAGCGGATGGTCACACCTCAGCATTTGGCTGAATATAATTTTACTTTCTAAGTACGTTTGATGGCAATAAAAAGAAGATAAATTCAAGACGATATGCACCCTGTGGAGTGAATATAAGACTCATACTTCTCCAAAAGGGCTTTTAAGATCACAATCAAACGCTCTAGTAATTAGTACGAACGCATCGCCTTGAGACGCTCGGTTAGGCAGATAATTTCCGCCGCGATTTCAAAAGGCATCCATTTGTCATTTGGTCGCGCGTACTCGCGCCAAGAGGACGTGCTACGTCTCCTTCCTAATTTATTCAAATATTATTTATATAAGGAAAACGGGACTATTAATCACATCTCTTCAGTTTTTATTTATACGTAAATGGAATTCCCTCAGACTCTTTGATCAGTTTGTTTATCAAGACGTTTATTTTAGATTTATTGCTAGTAAGTAGGTACTTACTGTATGTTAATTATTTGTAAAATTTTAACTTTATTTTTTTTTCTTTTTTTCTGTACTTATGCTTTATATATATATATATATATATATATATATATATATATATATATACCGAGAAATTGCGTGTAGAGTGGTGGAAGTCAACGCCGCACTTTCTTTACCAGAGCGAGGAAGTGGAAATAATTTAAATATAATCACTAACCCCGACTGGGGATCGAATCCACAATTGATCGCGTTTACAGTGAGAGGCTATCACACTGCGCTGCGATCAGCCACTTTTTATATTATTTATTATATTTACAGTACATATCTGTAGAATATTTTTTGGACGTGTTGATTTGTATCGCGTAACAAACGCGTAGAAAACGTAACGAAAGAATTTCTAATATCAGTCATACTCACATAAATAAGTAGTTCGGTCACGATTCAGATACTTCGATAAAGTTAGCCGGTTATATATATATATTTCACGCTAGTGAGATATTAACGAGTGCTAATATCAAACTATATATATAAAGCTAGTTAAGATGAGTGGGGTCAATAATCTCAGAAACTGTCCGGGATTAAAAAAACTTGTAAGCAACAATAAATACAAAGACAGTTTCAAAATAACAACACAGTTTATTAATATTGACACACATAGCGACCGAGAGCACTCTGTCAATGTCATAGATGAACAGCGCGGCCCAGATTTACATCTTGTTCGAGAAATACTTCTACTACACCATTACGTCTTCCTTCAACCTTCGTGCCATAAAATTAAAATATTATATTTAAATGAAATAATATGAGCAATAGTGTTAAATATATTAAGTTTCAATATTTTTTAAAATACTAATAATATTTTTTTAAATTGTATATTATGAAATTTGTAAATTAACATTTTGACGGTCAGCTATCAAAAACCACGTAATCTTAAACTTGACTGAAGTTTAAAATTTTAATATAGACTATTTTAGGTACACAGTATGATATGTGAGCAGTAATTCATAAAACGATTGAATTTTCATATTCTTCTTGTTTTCGTGTGTTGTGGTTGTTGTTTACTCGAAAATTTTCATTATGAAAAATAATTAGTTTACTACTCCAGAGCTTTATCGTGTGTTCAAAAATTATTATACTATAAAATTGTTTGTACCTTAGTTAAATAATAAAATTGAGTACCGCAATTTAGTTGCTATATGAAAAGCCAATTCAATTTTTTTACATTGTTTAGTTAGCGCAAATTGAAACATAACGTTTGATATGAAAAGCTCTTTTTAAATGGCACAGAAACTGACGTGACGGCACAACAAATGATACGTCCCATAGCATGCCTCTGCAAACTTGAACAAGCGGCGAGCTGGCGAGAATAGTGTTGCGGCGGTCCAAGTTTCAAGCGACTGTCTTTAAAGAATTCTATCAAGTTCATGATGTATTTTATAAAATTATGTTTTGCTTAGAACAATAATACCTGATATACAATTATAAATGAAACTAAAATTTTAATTTAATGAAAAGTAATAATTATATCATAGGATTTCGAATTTCAGTAATATAAGTTAACGATACTGTTTAGTTTGTGCCCGATGGCGTAAGTTGTAACTGAAATAAAAACACAATATTGTATACGTTTGCGGTAGGTGAACTTTGAGACAATTGACGCTTTTAGCTTACATCCTTCTTTATGTTTATTGAGAGAATTTCAAATGTTTCTTGACAATTGGATTTATTTTTTGTTTCACGATATTTCTCATTTGTTGTTGAGATAATGAGGAGTACCCAAGTACGCGGCACTCATTATTTTATGATGCCCGCGACTGTTGAAATGAACAAGTATATTCTTATATCTCTTCTTAATTTAATCTTTTAAAAAGAATAAAATATGTAAACAATAGTCTATGGTTGTAATTAATATATTTTTCCAATTTTATTAAAAGGTTGATTTTTAAATTTGTAGTTAGTGGTAGGTATAGTTTATGGTAACTGAAAATTGATACAATGAACTCTGCTGATACTACTAGTGTCATTTGTAATGAAAGTATTTTTGGGACCACCGTGCTCCCGTCTTATCTCGACTTGACAGCGGTAGGTACGTGTGGACATGACATCATAAATCGTGCGCGTGCGCATGTCTTCTGCACTTTTAATTCATTTCTCTTCAGAATATCTTCGAATATTACTTATATAATTTGATTATTAGATTATAATTTTTTTAGATTGATGGCTTTACACCCTATTCCTTTTGTCGCAGTATAGGTTTTTGTGATTGAAAAAGAAGCGCAATCTAAATTTGGCGTTAGGCAACATTCGTAGCGGCCATGACGCGGTGGGCGGGGCAAGTAATGCGGCCGCGCGCCATTGGTCTTCATATTCGCGCGTCCTGTAAATGTAATTTCGTATATTTGAAAAGCGACGATAATTACATATTAAATATCATATTTAAACCGTTAGCCAATTAACAGACCATCACTGTCGTCGTTTAGTCCTCATTTTACTCTTATATGATACCTAATGATTTACTAAGAATTCTAAGAATCCAAGATATTGGCGCGTGCGTTTAATTGTCGGCATCGGGAACATCGTGATGGAATGCTATATAATGCAATTTGTAATGATCTATCCATCTTGTGTGCCCACCGACTTGGTCCAGATTTAAGGCGTTGCTTCTTATTCGTTTATGGATTTATTTATTTTTAATTATCAGAAACATTGTCTTATCAATTTGTCTTGCATACAAATGCCATTAAAATTATAATCCAAAATAATCAAAAAAGGAATATACTCGTATATATTTATTATATCATTTTCATTTATTGAATTTATTTAGTTTTGAAAATGAAGTATTGAACCTATCTACCAATGCGACAGTATGCCATCTTTGTTTCGTATTGCTCGGTGCAAATATTATTATTTTCAATGCCGACATGAATCTCAAATTTTGTCCACAGGTATGGTTCCAAAACGCTCGGGCAAAATGGCGAAGAATGGTGACGAAGCAGGAGAACAAAATGGCGGAAAAATGCTCTCCCGATGGGTCACTAGAAATGGATATGTATCATGGACAGATAGGATCTATCCAGTCATTACCGCCGCACAGTCCGCCCTACAGCGTGATGGGCGGCCCGCCGAGTCCCAATTCGATGGACTGTCCATAGCCCCTGTTTTGCGCTTTGTGAGCGCTTTACAACTGAACATTAACATTCGAAGTGTATCTAACGGCGCTCTTCAGAAATGGTGTAAAAAATTAGTGGAACTCATGATCAGTGATACTGGAATATTAAAATGTATATTGCGGTGTTAGCAAAATAATTTTGACTTATCGAGTGAAGTATTCGATATTAGATTCGAAATATTAAAGACGCACACCCATTAAATCTACGATCACAGAAAAAATATTTAAAAATACCGATGGAAAATAAATTGGCGTTTTAATATTTAGGTTGTAACATATAAACCATGTAAAAATAATTATTATTTAAAATTATTACAATCATATTTATATCCGTCCAATTTGCAGAAGAAACATCTAATTTGCCGGCAACACGTTGCAATTTCTGTTCAATGGACTCTTTACACATCCATGTAATGATCTCTTATAAAATGGACGGACATTGTACTATTTTCAATCAGATGTAGTTTTTAAGTTGTTATAACGCTGAATAGCAGTTTGAAAATGAATATTTTGTAAACTCGATGCAATTATATTTCTGAGCCTTGCTGAATAATTGTGAGGTAAGCTTCTAAAGTATCACGAGAAAATGTTTCTTAAAAAATTAATGACAAGGAAAGTTGCAAATGTGAATAACTATATAATTTCTACTTATTGGTTTCTAATAAAAAAAACTGCTGTTTGCAGCTAGTGGTAACTTAATTATACTATGCATGTACCTGTCATTAGTTTATTAAATTGGATTAAAGTTGTTTAATTTTGTGATCCATAAACACTTCACAATTGTCAATGTTCTCTAATTATAAAATGTTACTATTAATTAAATTATTGTTCAATTCCATCATTAATTATTTTAATATTTTGGATTGTCGTTGAGGTACATTATTTAGACTTAAGTTAACATGACTTATAATCACTTCTTTAATGGAAAATGTTATAATTTCTACATTACATAAAAATGATTGAAGATTTTTAATTAATATATACTATTTATTTATTGAAACCTATATTTAATGTAGTTTTTAAGATACGTTTAAGTTGATTAGTTAATAAGAAAATTTCCATAGTAAGATAGCTTAGCATTAAACATGTTACTTATAGTAAGTTAGGAATCTTTATAAAAGCTTAAAATAGGCTGATGTATCATTATCATCGAAATTAAAAAAATGACACTTAAATTGATGTTCTCAGGCTATGTTTTTGTTAATGAGTATTATGAATATTAAATAACTCAATTAAATTACAAAATTTGTTTCTGTCAGGTGTCCCTTGGGTCTGTGGAGATCTTATCGCAAATTATTATAACATGTCCGCAAAGTTTTTAAAAAAGTAACAAAAGAACTTATCATTTATAAATATCAAATAAAATATTAGTAAGGTAATGTTTCACCAGTCTCTGTAATATCTTTATAGTGTCTATTTAGAAGTAATTAAAAACAACCTTTTATATAAGTACACGCACTGGTAGTTCCTTTTGTATAAGCTTACGAATAATATCCATTAAACTATTCGAACGTTATATCGTATGCCTATAGTTATTAGAACTTGTATAATCGTATTAAGAGAAAAGAACACTTAAATATTACATTATAACCCACAAGTAACAATGAATGCATACAAACTGGGAATTACGAAGTCACTCTGTAGTAAAATATGCTAAGAATATGTATTTTTTGTTATCTAATTATTCAGTAGATATTAGTAATTATAACTGTAAAAATGATTAACGTTAGTAAAGGGCTCTCATTTCGGATACCTACGCAACAGCCATCACACTGAATACATTTACATGTGACTTAAATTATAAAGATCTGTTAATAAAATATTCCCAAATTAACTTTGTTTCAATCCTTTATTTCGCTGCTGTTTTACATAATATGTAATATTTTTTTATAATTAATTAGTGATTTTATACAGACATTAAATTAAAGTACAATGTTTTTCATTCTAAGAGTGAAATTTTGATAACGAGTGTATTATATTTTTAGACCTCGATAGTGAATTACACATAATGAGAATTGTAAATACACACACACGCTCATATATATATATATATATATATATATATATATATATATATATATATATATATATATATATATATATATATATACCAATATATGGGGAATTATAAAAACTATATGAATAATATTTTTTCTTTTATTGATATAAAAAAACTAAGAATTATGGATCTTCATCAGATGAGTCCAAATCATCTGATGAAGATCCATAAAAGTCCAAATTAACCTTAAGTAATATGCTTTTTCCAACAACATATAAAAATTAAAGGTCTGGAACGTTTGATAAAGAATCACAACAGGCCACCTTAACTATGATATACCAAATATCACCTTGGCCGCTTGTCGGCTAATTGAAGATCGGTTAAATGATGACGTAAGACGCTAAACTACAGAAATGAGTAAAATACGCATTACTAAAAGTTACAAGTATGACGGACTATTTACAATGGCGAAAAAAATTATTGGAAATTGGAGCAATCATAGTGCAGTCATACAACCTTTTGCAGTTAGGTCGTGAATTCGATCTCCACTCGGGGATATGAATATTTTTGAATTGTATTCATTGCCCCAATGGAAGAAGTATGACAAGAATTGTGAAATTCACGGAAATGAACTTGCTGGCATTTACTAGTATTAAATATATAAACATTTTTTGAAAACAAAATTGACGACTCCTTACCTCCTTAAAATTTGGTACTTAAATTTTATATGGAGAAAAAGTGCGAAAAGGCATATTTTTAACAATTTGTACAAATTAATAATATAATAATAAAATTTATTCATTATAAGGTTTGGTACATAATTATAACATCTTATATCGATAATAACTGCATTAGTATGAAACTGAGTCGCAGTCATTAGCACCCTCAACGCGCCTCACAAGCGTCTTCAAAAACCAAAGTAATATCAAAACTGATAATATCGTTTATTATACAATCAAATAATACTAAGATCTTATGATTTGATACAAAGGTTAATATATGGTAGTGTGTAAGTTAAGAACGTGAGCTTATGTTTGTGTTTGTGTTTGTGTGAATATGAGTGTTTTGTTGAAATTGTCCTAATGGATTAATTATTATGAAACATCTATAAAGGCGACAAATAAATATCAAATTTATGTTTGTATATATAATAAAATTATTATAAGCGCTACCATGTTTGATATATACTTTCGTATAAAAAACATACATGCATATTGATAACGTAATGCGTATTATACGCGTCAATGGGGCTACGAGCTTAAATTAATGTTTGTAGCTACATACAAAGCGGTAGACGTTTTTTAATGTTACACATGAAAAGACGCATGAACGCTTCCCTGTAACAATAGATTTTTTAAATAATTTATGATTGATTTTTAATTTATAAAACTGAGAAGTATAAGTAAAAACTCTTTAACTTACTTAAAGTATTTATAAATTAAAATTTCTAAAAGCCGGTCATGGCGCTGTGTGACAGTATCTCACTGTAAACACGGTCGGTCGTGGGTTCGTTTCCCACTCGGAGAAACGATTATATTTAAAATTGTCATATATAAAATTGTCAGTTGAGTACACAGTGTCTTGACACCAGATACTTCCTGTCTATATCACTATAAAAGCTTGAAGCTAAAAAATGTCTTAGGCTATATAACATATTTTGCTATTTTACGAACTCAACTCAACTCAATAAAAGACCTTTTAATGAATATTCTCTTATAGCTGGCTGGTTGTTGTCATTAACTATTACTTTATACGTAACCTTTATTTTAAACGTAATTTACACATACTATAAAATATACTACATTGTTGTTTTCACCACCCAGACAACGCACTAAACAGCTTTCTTCTAAGTTTACGCGCATTAAACACCTGTTAGTAAAAATTCTAAAGATACTTATTAAGTAATTATTGTCACATAAACATTTTTATGATATTTATATATATTAAATATTGTGATGTTAGATTGTATGCTGATTTTAATTGCAATTAGAGTGGTATTTGGTTTGGTTCTTTGTCTTTTGTCAGCAGGGAATGTGGTTTGCTTCATTTAGACAATTTCTACAGTTATTAAGATATGAACTTTTTCTGTTTGTCTAGCGGTTGCTATGCTATCAAAAGATCCAGCCCCCGTGTGAGTTGCACGCGCCATTTAATTTAAGGATTGCGTTCAGAAGCTAAACTTTAAAATTACGAGCTGTCACATAAGCGCGTCCAATGCAGGAACTTGAGTTATGTTGTTTTAATTAAAACAATAAATAAGGCGGGTCGGCGGGGAAGGCTTTGGGTGGTCTCAGTGGATTCCTTATTCGAAAATACCGGCCTTTATCAGTACGACAAAGATCTGTACTATGAAACTCGGCCTAACGTGATACAATAAGTTTTGATCTAGCTACCTAATACTTATAGTCTAATGATAACAACTATAAGCGATAAGTTGCGGTTAAAACTCAATGATCAATAAGTGTAAGTTTGTTTATATAGAGTAGAGAATAGTACATTTCAGTAATTTTATTTATAGTTTAACTTACACTGATTATGTAGAACTTGTACTGATTTTCATCCTACACGTAGTCACGACTGACCGATGGATGATGTCTTCGTATATCAAAGTAATTGAGTTGAATTCTTCTGTAATGTATGTTTGTTTAACATAAGATTATGATTATAATACCTCTTTTTAAATATCCTGGAAAAGTAGTGACATTTTATTTTTTAAATAGATATAATGTATTTAATTCTTTAATGGTGACTCCATCTTCACGGATGGAGGGCACGGCTTTGTTGTGGTTGGTGCATAAAAACTGGTCCCGCGATCTTGTACGTCTGCAATCCGGTAGTCACCATTCAAGGGTGAAAGAGAGGAAATATATATCGATAGTGCACAATCGACGAGGACAGCTATAGAAAGTTGCTTAACGGGAAGACAACTTTTGTACTCAAGTTTAGCGCAGACTTTTGCTTTATTTACATAAATAATTCTCGGAATCGAATAAAAGCTCCTCTTCGATTTATGTCAATAAGTTACTATTTACGTAAGTAGGAAATACCTCTGCAGTGAGTGTATTGAAAAGTTTAAGTTTATTTAATAGATAGATACTCACGAGTATATCTGCGAGTATAAGAGACGAGTTAATATTTTTAAATGAAGTATCTCAATGTAGTTTTATTCGATTTAAGAAGAGAATTTAATATTTGAATATTTTTTATTTCTACTTTAATTTTATCTAGTTAAATATAATAAATCAAACTTTACATTTAAGAACAAGGTATAACTATTTTTAGTTATTTATTATTGTAATAACTTAAAAAAAAATGTTATATGGTATTTTTCAAATTTAGCATTAAAAAAAAATGGAGAATCAAAATAAGTATAAAAATTAATGCACATATATTTGATGATGGAAGACTTGCTCGTAGTACCCTTGCCAGCCATACACAACTGTTACAGCTGTCCCACCGAGACGATGCGCGATGTCGGTGCGTCCCCGCTGGTGTGAAAAGTGGAGACAAACGTTGGGGACTGCCACTGCCAAGAAGAGGGATGCAACAGAAGATGAATTCTTTTAGATGTGATGGATGAGAGAGATCTGGACGTTATCTGTGTGACTGGGCCCAAAAGGAAGGGCAATAGCACGATTGATTTGCCAGGCAACTGAGTCGCCTTCTGGTCTGGAGTTAGAGGACAAGGTGAACGAAGGTGTCAAGGTGTAGGTTTGTTATTCTCTTCTCGATTGGTGAGTACAACGGTAGAAACAAGGCGATCAACCCGAGGCTGCTCTGGTTTCGCTTCAAGCTGGAGATAACAAGAATATACCCTTTAGCGGCGAATGCGCCAGTATCTTCAACTATATAAAGTGGACTAGAAGAGTTATAGAAGAGTGTAAGAGAAGTTCAAGGTAGTGTAATTGAACGAACTAAAAGAGATGGTTACGAACGTGTGCTAGGAAAGTATGGCGATAAGAGAATAAAAGAGAATGGCTTATATTGGGATTATTGTGTAAGGAGAAGGATTAGTTTGTGAAACACGTTGTTTGACCACAGACAAAATCACATGTATACGTGGGAACGAATGGAAGAGAAAAGCATGATTGATCTATTCCTAGTCTATCAGCGTATTCGCAACCAAGTTATGTTAGTTATTAGGGTTTCCTAAAAGCAAGACAGCTGTGAAGTAGAATCTTAGGATTTACATGATTGAAGCTGCAACAGAAGTGTGTGGTGTCGGGAAAAGACGCCTTAGTAAAATATCTGATGAATGACGGGATGATGACGATAAAGATGCAATAGAGAGAAAGAAGAAAATATGGCAGGATTATAAAGCCTCGAGTAAGAATAAAAGTATGAGAGAGAGATTAAGAAGAAAGAATATAAGTTGCACAAGTACCTAGCGAAAGCACTGATAAAGATGAAGCATGAAAAGTCAGAGCATGAAAGAGATGAAACATTGACAAATAATTTCCGGGAAAATATGAAGCTTTTATGGCGAGAAGTTAGTGATTCTCAGCGTTGTTCGTCAACCTGTAGAATGAATGGGGTGATTTTTGAGGACACTGAAATACTTACAAAAAGAACTCTCGTTTTGCAACGACGGGCGGAATTCTACAAGGAGATGTATGAATGTGATGATGCCTCTGCCTTAAGCGACAGCAATATGCTGAGTCTTGATGTAGCAAATGGTGAAATCAGTATAAAAGAGATTGGCGAGGTGCAGTCGTCGTGCCTTTGCATAAAGGCAAAGGTTCACTGAAAGACTGTGCAAGCTATAGGGCTATCAGTTTGATTAGTTTGTGCAGTAAAATTTATGCTAAAATCTTAGCGGATTCTTCATCCAAGAGATATCCGAAAGGCTTTTATGAGAGGCCCAACAAGGATTTAGATCTGGAAGAATGTGCATGATCAGGTCTTTTCTCTCCGCATGATCACGGAAAAGCTTTTGCAGAAAATTTTCTGTTCTGTTGTGAGTTTAGAAAAGGTATTTCATAGGGTTGTAAGAAAGAAGTTATGGGAGATACTGCCCTGATACAATGTGAATGGAAGGATTTGTTATAGACTATAAAATCTCTTTATTGAGGTCGCCTCAGTTTGATATTCGATTGGGTGTCAAACAGAGCGGCGCAATGTCAGGTTGGCTGTTAAATTTGTATTTGGATAGCTGTCTCCAGGGAGTGAAAGAAAGTGACATAGGAGTAAAAGTTGGTGATTTCACAGTTAACTGTCTGTTGCATGCAGATGATGCAGTGCTAATGGCATCATCAGAATGCGAGTTACAGGCATTGGCCATCTTTCTGAAAGAATGGTATGAAAGTAATGATCTAAACCTGAATGCGAGTAAAATTAGGGTTCTAGTATTTGAAAGAGATGATGAAAGGATGGTATGTAATATTAGGTTAGATAGAAAGATAATACAGCAAGTAATTGAGGTGGCATATCTGGGAAGTATGTTTAGTAGAGATAACAGGGTTAACGGCTTGCTGCATTGATGCAACGGCATTGATACAATTACTGGAGAAAGGTCACGTAAAAAGTATGTGGACCCTCCCGAAGGGCATGTATGAAGAGACTAATAACGATGGACGAGGCGAAAGAGGTATTCAGGGACCGTAGCGTTTGGCGCTTCGTCCTTTCTGACTACTCCGCAAGGGATAAAGCGTGAAGCTAAAAAAATATATTTGAGGATATCTTAAGCGATTTCAATATGGTAAGACTTATGTAAAAACTATTTTAAATATAAATACCATACTAACATTTAATATTTATAAAAACTATAATTATAACTATAAAACATATTTAAAACAACAATTACAGTAAAAATATTTAAATCTTTATACACACACATTATACACACACATATGATTTAAAAATTGATAGATTATATGAAATAGAATGAAGTTCTAAAATAAACACAAAAGAGTGTATACTGATTTTCATTATACCTGCTTTAACAATCCACAAATGCGGCGAAGTAATTTATTTCTCTTGCGACATAATCGTCCAGCTTTCTTCTAATGTATTTCACATGATCTGCTGTGAAAATAGTTATTTTTTATCGAACAGTCAAGGTCTTCTCACAAAAGTGCTATAGAGTTGAAATCGGGACTTTAGAGGCCATGTCTTCAGAACTTTTTCCGACTTTCTCATCTAAAAATTATAATTAACACTTATTTAATTCGAATTGTGTTCGGATCATTATTTTATAGGAAGTCTTCTATGCCTAACAATTGGGACTTCCTATTGTGGTACTACCTTTGCAGGGAAAATCGAGAAAATTTCTCTTTTAAAACCGAATCTTTCGAACTTAAATTCGTCATTTGATAGTATTTTTTTTATAATAATATTTAATAATAATAATATTATATCTTCGATTCAGTCTGGATGAACTAGGGCTAAAGTTAAGGGTAACGTTTTTTTTTGTTTACTTCATAGCATAACGTTTTTTTCTGTGGTTTTAGAAGAGGTATTCAAACAGCAACGTGACCAAACAACGTGGTGCCTCATACTCGTTTGTTTACTGTAGACAACAAACGATGCTAGGTTTCTCATTTAGGATACATGTTGACTCTGAATCACAAAATCAGGCTTACTGCTAAAAAATATCGATTGAAATTAATATTAGAAATATTATAGGGATTTAAAACAATCACATTTTAAGTTGATATAACATAAATAAAGGGTTAATTGTGGTAATGCGATAATAAAAATTTTACAATTGTTTATAGAATTAGTTCTTCATCCGCTGACATTGAAGTTTGGAAACAATCCATGTTTATTACCCTTTACTTGGCTTTTATACAAAAGCATAAGCTTGCAGATTACTTTAACTCCAATATTATAAAAATATTTACTAATAACAAAAATATTTTATAACTTTTTTGTATGTGTTATTTCAATCCACAAAATCATCAGGTAAACTTATAATTTCACAAATAAACTGCATCTAGTAAATATATTTTATTAGAGGATGTTAAAAAATAAGTATAATTATGTATATTATATTATTAAACATGTGTTTAATAGGTTAACGTCTCTTAGTTCAAAACGCTAAACTTAGATCTTATAACAAGGGTCGAAAGTACAATATGATGCTAGTTACGCACGTGACACGCAAAGATTAAAGAACAGCGACTTGCTTTTTTTAAAGACTTTATAAATCATGGATGTGGGCAATGTAGCGTGCGTTTTAAACCATTGGGGCGTTGTGGCCACATTTGGCTGTGTCAAACGGTTTGATGTACACCCGGCATGCTAAGTTTTAACACAGTTAATATTTAAACGTATTTATTTTAATATTTGACAGGTTTTATTTTAATATATTTATTTTAACATTAGACACGTTGCCTTCGCATTAAATAAATTTCTAAAAACATATACGTCACTCACCTGATAGAGTGTGTAATATTTAATTCTTTACACACGATTGTAGCGCAGTTGTAAGGTCAAAAAATGCATACGGTCCATACATGATTAAGAAATTGATTTCCACCTGGAGAATATTTCCACTTCAAATTATTATTTTTTATTTATAATGGTTTAAATGGCAACTATTTTCCATTATACAAACTATCAAATTTTATTTTCAGTATTTTATTTAGTTACTGTATGGCAAAAATAAAAGAAGAGGTGCTATAGATACCACGCAATATAGTATAGAGGGATAATGGAGTACCAGCCACCAACATTTACAGAAATAGGTCGACGTCTAAAGTTACCGCATCCGGACGTAAATGAGCCGTGACCGTCACAAAAACTAGAAGAATACATTATTGCATAGAATTTATTGGACTAAATTATTAAAAAAAATGAACTATGCTCGCTACACTAATGATAATAACTTGAGTGAATCATTTATGCATAATATTATCAATTTTTAAATATAAGGTATGTATATATAAAAATGATTTATATTATATGGCGTATTAAACGTATAATGTCTATAAAAGCTGTCTATAAAAATGTTGAATACTGTGAAGCTGTTACACTTGGCCTCAGTATAAACAGCACTTTTATGATCAACACACATGACTCACAGCACATTCATAAACTAAATCGGTAATTATTATTTCATTCGTTACGCGAATCTACCACGAAATAACTGTAAACAGAACTCAATCGTTTAATTTCATTTTGGTTAAATTTTACAGGTATGGAAAACAGCAATTGTGGTTCCCACCACTAATGAGTTTATATATTACTTTAACTATTAAAAATATACACTTATAATTTATTTGAATGCAAAAAGCTTTTAAATATGTAAACGTATTTAAAAGTGATCTATATTAAAAGCGTTTAATAAGATTTATATAATATAATTTGTAAAAATTTGTAACTGAACTATATTTTACGGCGGTTCACATAAATTAAACGCTTAAAAATATCTACTTAAATTAAAAGTATGATAAAGGAAATTATAAAATGTTTAAATTATTCAAACATTTTATATGCTCGCAATTTCAAACTTTTGAAGTCTTTTAATATATATATACAGTCTGATATATCTTAAGTATAGTGTTATTAATGAACGCTAGAAACGTGAAAGAACAAATGACAGTTGGCTCGTAGTAAATGTAGATGATGATAGAGTGTTTTATATAAGTAACGCTTTTATATGAGTAATATAATATAAGAATATATTCCCATTTACTTAATGTTAGCAAATAGAGCATAAGTAAATGTACGTATAAGGTTATCCATTGATCGATGTCAATACACGTGCGTATCCGTTCGAATACACATCGAATGTAATTTAAGTCATGTTATCGTGTCATATTAATATTCATTTTATCGTTAATATTATATTAACAATCATATAGGAAATTTTGACTTGCATTTTTATATAAATAATAGTAATTAAATTATGTATTTAAGCTAACCTTTATCATTTTGCTTTTGTAATAGGCTTGTCCTTTTATTTAGTATTTTTAAAATTAAATAATATCACCTTTTACTCATCTATAGATATTTTGTTAAAGGGACGGCTTATGACTAATTTTTGTTGGAAATGTTGCAACCACCTGGATACTAGGTAATATTAATTTGGTTTAAGCAGATAAAATCTAAATCACAATATTTGGGAGGCGGCGAGAGACGCCGATACCTTCTGTCAGGTGAACTCAATGAATCAAACATAATTGATCGAGCGCCGACGTGATCGTGCGATGACGTTGTCAACCCTGTCAACTCGTACACGAGTTTTTGTCACTTTCGTATACGTTATTTCTTTTTTAATGTCTATGCCTGTACGCACTGACTTGTGTTGTCACTGTGTTAGAAAATTGTTTTAATTTGTATTTTATATGAATTATTATTGCTGTTTTTACAAATTTAAGGATATTTTGTGTAATTACAACACATTCACTCATACACATGCTCACACATGCACACATACGTACTTATCATAATGCTTTTATCTTCTTAGTATATTCTTAGTGTTAGATCGTATTCAATATTCCTTGTTGGCCGTGGGTTTAAATTTCATTCAGAGACGAGTTTATTTTTATCACATATGGAATGGTAGGTCGGTAATTAGATAAACCAGAAGAGTACAGTTGAATTTCACTACTTATCCAAATTACTAATAGTATAAAATAAAATAACGATTCATTATTAATACGTCATTTTTTCAGTCTTGCTGCTTCATATATGGCCTAAGGGTTATGTAAGTAAATTCATAATCAGTATAAAAACAAATATCTGTTTTATACGAAACATCATTACTCTAATTATCGGAATGTTATAATAAAATACATATATTAATTCTTATATACATTTATTTATTATTGTGATATAAGAAATAGAAAAATATTAAATAATATATTTATTGTTATGGCGTAGTGGCATACCATATGAAGGTAAATGGAATCGAGTGTAGATTCGATTTCCACTGGGGGGAATTTTTGTTAATTTCTCCGCTCTGGTGGCGCTTGCGACTTAATATGCAATGTCACGATTTTGGTGGGAAAGCAGTCATCGGAATGTTTTAACGCTAGGTTGTGTCTGATTACCCTACTATGCGGGATATAACGTGAAAATGCGTTTGTATTTATTGTTGTCAGTGGCGCAGGGTAGAATGCTATATAAACCTAAGTCCAAGTTAAAAATATTTAAGTAATTACGAATGAAATATTTCTTAAGTAAAGGTCTCGTTGTATGATTTTAAATTGTTATTTTTTTAGTTGTTTTCTTTATTTTTAAATAATTGTATTAATTATAAATTAATTTATTCATGAATCTTTACAAAATAATTACATCAGGTAAATCATATTATACAGACACTTAGCCACTAATAGACATCAAAATACCTAATTAAATATTGGGTAGATATGTTTGTATATGGTGATTCCACTCAAGAAGCACGAAAATCATGATAATTCCGGCACGGACATTTTTTGCAATTCAGGCCAATTAAATAGCTTGAACTATAGTTTATATTGTTACTACATAAATTAGATACGGGTCACTCAAAAAAACAACATATATCATTAGCATGTCCTATTAAAATATAAATGTTCACAGGAGACTGAATCTGGGAAGAGAAAACTGAGATCTTAAATAATAAGACATATACATTTTAAATGAAACTATTTTAATCGAGTATATTTTGGTATTAGAAAATCTGTTTTTGGAAACCTGACGTTTCGAACACTTTCAATAGTCCGTGGGAACAGCTTGAGGCCGGTCGTGGCGCAGTGGGACAGCGGTTCTGACTGTAAACGCGACCGGCTGTGAGTTCGATCTCCACTCAGGGGAGTGATTATATTTAAATTATTTTCGTTTCGCTCTGGTAAGACAAAGTGCGGCGTTGAGTTCCACCACTCCACACGCATTGCCTCGAATTCGGTGGAAAGCGAAATACGGAGTGTCTTGCCGCTAGGTATTCTTTACTTTGCTATGCGGGATAAAAGCGTTAAGTTAAAACAGATAGACTGAGGTAGCATTTGTCTGCTGGTTGATACAAAAATTAATTGTTGAATTCTCGAGAAGCTGAATTGAGAATGAGCTGATAGTATCTTTGCCTCTTGTGTGGTGGATATGAAACTTTAATTCTCTTATAAGAAGGTCCCAGTTTCCAACCAGACAGTTACCAACCATCTTCTATATTGAAATTAGAATATTTATGAATTTTAATAGTCTAGCGGATCATCCAGAAATATATCTACTAGGATATGAGGTTCGGTAGTTTGTCTGTAATTCTATTGTAAATTGTATATTGTCATTAATGAAATTGAGATGGTTTAGGAATATGTAAATATTGTCTGTAAATGAAATTGTGAAAATATCATCTACGTACTGCTTATATATTATAAATATTCTCCTCTAAAATCTCCATGTATATATCTACAATTAAAGGGGAACCCATAACAATGCCATCTACTTGCGAACATTTACAGTACTTGATTGAACACTGGATATCCAGATGTAAGGCAGTTTTCTTATGCTGCTGCATATTTGGATCTTCAACAAATATACTTGGTATGTTGTGCATTAAGAATTCTTTTGTAGCAGTTTTAATAAGAGTTGTCCGATGGTTTAGTGTAAAACGAGTAAGCCAAACTAGTTAATGAATCAATCAAATAATAAATATAATAAACAATTTCTAAAAATGAAACTAAATCTTAGTATCCTGGTAAATATAAGTCCCCCCATATATATATATATATATATATATATATATATATATATATATATATATATATATATATATATATATATATATCATATATATTTATATATACATATATATATATATATATATATATTTATATATATATATATATATATATATATATATATATATATATATATATATATGTATATATATAATGTAAGGTCTACACATTTTTTAACTGTTATATCACAGTAAATCTCTCTACATACTTTATAGGTTTACTTTATATGTTACTAGAATTAGTTGGAAAAAATAAAAAATATATAATAATCACTGTCTTTATCAGAGCTACATCCAGAATACTGATGTATATGGTATGATAATTTAGTTATAAGTCAAACACATAAACATGTAAAATCCATCAAAAATAGAATAACCCATATAGTAAAGAGCATTGTCAATTTTTATTTATTAACGAATGTTATTTAATAAAATATTACTGAGAATTGTGACTTTAAAGAAATATTACCCTTATTTGTAGGCCTAATAGATCGTAATTTCTTGCAAATAATTTCATGGTGGGCTCAATTTTCTAACACGTGGCGTACCCTCCCTGGTCTCATTGTTAAGGTCAAAAAACACGGCAAAGCTCACGTACCTTCGCCCCTATAAGAACAAAAGAACTCGGTAGTCTTGGGGAAAAAATGGTATAGTTTTAGCAACGGTAGGTACTTATGAATGCACGGCTATATTATTTTTCTCATGGTTTGATTATGCATCAAAACAACTATTTTCACATATAATAATGAGTACAAAGATTATCGAAACTAAATACTTGACTTGAGACAAAAAATATATATGTATGCACAAAAAGATCTAACGGTTTTTTACTGAAAAGATAAAGTAATTAAAATAGAGTTCATTAATAATTCATTTTGCGTTATATACACGTCGTCTTTGGAATATAATATTTGAGATAAAACACCTAGCTACTTAAAACGAGGTTATATAAAACTTAAAACTTCAGTTAACATAAATTGTTCACTGAGCAGAAATAATCTAATTTCGATGTAGAGTCGGTTTGCATGAGGCTTATCCTGCACGTGTTCAATACATATTTGATGTAAAATCGCCTTTAAAGGATCCTTGACATTGTATTTTGTACGAGTAGGTGTATGCTTTTTTGTTTTTGTAAATATTTATATATTTATGTAAAATATAAACTTTATTAAAGGTTTCACTTTAATATATTTGTTTCTCGCTATGAGATCTTACGAAAATTACTAAAGTGCAATCAATTAATTCCAATGTCATTGTACGAGGAACTAGTACAAATGTTGTTTACATGACATTCGTGATTTAAAATTACAGAGTAAGTTATTTTTATAGAATCTACAAATCTTCACGTAAAACAAACTTGTTAAATCGTGTAAAAACAAATATGCGTGTATTGAAAAAAGCCACGCGCTAGGCACGCGCCCTTACAAATAATACTCGATTTCAACCGTATAAAATGCTCTAGCGCACGTTCTACGGTAATAGTGAATGCTGGAAAGCCGACAGGCCTTTTTAATGAGCGTGTGCCTTCCGGAGGGATTGCGAATCTCATCCGTTGAAGGACGCCCCACTGTGTCTCGCTTCGCATCCATCTCGAAACGTTACCGGGCTCACTCCCACTTACAAATAAAATTTGTTCATGTTCTCATGCCAGCGTAGGTAATGTACTCTATCTGTTTTCTGGTGTTGTATATTCACTTCATTTTGTATTCGTCAAACCTTTAGCCATATATAACCTCAGAGACATATTAATGACATAACTAATGTTTTACTATAAAGCTTAGTGTTAAAGAAAGTCAAGCCCTTATTTAAAACTAGATAATTTATTAACCAAAAAAGAACATATTTTTTCACTACACAAAACGACTTTTTGTCATTTCATTTTAAATTAATTAGCGTATTTGAATATAAATTTAAACGCTTTGTACAATCTTAAGTGTATCTGCTTTTGCGATCGCCTCGGAGAAGATTTTATCTTTCCATGAGGTTGCACAAATCAGTTGATTTTGACCGTTGGGTAGGTAAGTGTTATGAAAAGAAATATAAAGTAATTTTATCGTTTATGGACACATATTTAACAAACATCTAATGTGAGGATTTTCATGATATTAATCTTAAAAATTAAGGGAATAAAATATTTTAATAATTAATTGTTTTTTAATTCGTTTTACATATGCACTTACCAACCTATTTCGTATTTTACTAAGAATCTATACATATTTAGTCCTAATCTATTAGGTATCGATCAGGTGGATTAAGTTATCTAAATGCTTATACTTCGCTTTACAAAATAGCTAGTCATAAATCTGGGCGTTGTTTTGCATCAATTCGAAGTACCAGTGAGCGACCATTATGATTTGGGCAATACTACCATTAACCTCTCAAACACAGCTAAATAGCTTGTTTATGTTGATCGAATCACATATCACTCCCGATCGCGTCTATTCTATTAGGCCTCTGCTAATCCGCCCCTATTAGCAGCGGGATCCGATTACACGACCCGAAAGGAGTTTATGCCAAAAAATAATAAAAACCGCTATAATAGACACGTGGCGAAAAATAATAAAGTCGGCAAAGAGGTTGGTAATGAAAAGAGGCGCGTGACGCGACGCGTGCGCCGGCCGCGCGCCCTCATTAGTGCGCGGTGCGCGGTGCGCGGGCGATGCGACCACACGGCCCGACGGGACCCGTTGCGTTTGCTTTACCTAATTCCCTTTATGTGCCCACTTCATACCTCTTAATTGATATATTTACAAACGACTTTTATTGCAATGCTTCAACTTACTTGAACGCATAGCGCTTATACGCTTATACTTACTATAACAAATAATTGTCTAGAAGATCGGAAATTATACACCTATAAGAGGGTCATAAGCATCTCGAAAGTCAAGATTATATTAAACGGGCTGCTATAAATAAGATTTTACATTTTAATGCACATGTAAAATTGACTGTTTGTATAAGACTTGATAGTAATCTTTTACACCAGTACACCTTAACCAAAGATAGATAATCGAGTGGACATTTTGTTACTAAGCGCCTTATTTATCAATTGTGGACCATCTAAAAAAGGGTTATAAGTGTTGTAAGCGATGATGACAGTTCGCTTCGAAATTCATTCTCACGGAATATGATAAAAATGTCTTGGGCCGAGATAACACCTTTCATAGAAACAATAGGCAGGTGCCGAAGACGCTCCACTCAACTTTTTTACACTAATTTTATCGAAAACAATAAAATAAAGTGACGTTAATAATCATTTTAACTGAACTGATATTACTTAAATGTTAAGGGAAACAAATGCACGTTTAGTCATTTTAAATTATTTTCCTTTTTCTTAATGTTTATTTACAGTTAATTAATACATTTATAAGTTATCGAAGACCGGAAGAGGAAGTCAAGGCAAAGGTTAGCTGTAAAGCGATCGATAACAATAAGTAACTTATATTAATAGAATTTTTAACGAGTATTTACAGTAAAATAAAAGTGTGATCATATTTAATTAATTTTGAAGTAAAGCATTATTTTCTATTTTCTGCTATAAGTATATGATATTGATTAAAGAATAATTCAATGACATTTTTATAATTTTTTTATTAATATATATTTTAATTATATTCACATTTTTTTTTAAATATTACTTCTTTGTTGGATAATTATTAATTAATTTTCTGTCGTTATTATATTACTAATGAGAATAACCTTTTTATGTTATTAATAAGAATTTAAACAATTTTGTTTTTAAATTTTTATTAGTAATATAAAAAAGTTGATGGTATTTAGCGATTTGTTGATTTTGTTTTTTTTTACAATTTATGACGATTCAATTATTTTTATAGGAATTAGAACTCATGTGCTGAATTTTATATACGTTTTTTAATCCTAATGATTCGAAATTTCTTCTGATGACAAACTTTTAAGCAACTGAGACTTATATCTTTTTGAATTATTTCAACCTATTTTCTTTCTTAGCAATCCGTATTTTATTTTAAGAAAAAATATAGACATATTAATCTAAATAATATAGACGTATATATCATATTTATTACTATTTTAGTAAATAAATATTCAATCAATTCCTCAGGCAGTTACAAATGTTGTGTAGATTATTTACATTACACTAGTTTTCGGTCGCGGCTACGGGGCCGCTTATGACCTATGTAAATAACTGTAGTTAGATTCAAATCCCTGTAGTAGTTTTTGCGTAAAAGATATTGATAGGGTATGGAGTGTGACCGCACTCGGGTCGCACTATCAGCGGTGACTAGACCGTTTGGCGCTTTACGGCGTTCAAGTAAATCATATCGCTATAATTTTTAAGCTATTCTATATACTTTGAATACTTAATGTGATAAAGTTATAGATTACGATAAGGGTTTGATAAATATTGCATAATGTGCATTGTAAAAAAGAATTCAATTTGATGATATTTATTGTTCACTACTTTAAAGTTGAATTGAAATCAGTTTTTTTTGTGAAATTGAAGTAATATAAATTGAAGTAATACATACATACTTACATACATACATTCTTACATACATACATACATACATATACATAAATACATACATAAATACATACATACATACATACATACTTACATACTCACAATTTGTTTAATTCATAATGTTAGTTGAATAGGATTTATGTATGTTTTAGATTTCCGTTTCAAGGCTCGCGATTTATTATATAAAATAAACTTCTTTAGCCTCAGAATTAAATAATAGGAAACCAAAAAAACTTCCATAAATATTCTAAAATATTACAGTTTTGTGAAAAACGTCACATAAAAACAAACAAGGTTTCAGTATTTTAATAGCTTTAGAAAATTCCTTAGAAAGTTTTGTCAAGCTATACACAAAAATATCTGTCTTGATAAGAGAAGTAAACTTAAAGTAGACATGCTATAAAAAGTAAATGACATACTAAACAATTATTATTATTAAGTGACACGTCTTTTAATGTGCCTATTCTAAGCTCTGTTCCTTACTTCAAATTTAATTTCTTAACGCACCTTACTTGACAGGCTGTTGACGTATCTGTCTAATTTGTACTGCTTTTATTACAATTTCTATTTAGTAATCTTTTAAAACTTCCTTGAACTTCTGGAAATATTTTAAAAGGAAGTTTTCTTGAGTCTTAGCGAGACTAACAAGCTTCATTTTAACATATCCTATATATAGGTAACATAGTATAGAAGCAACAATAATATTTTATAATTATTTAGTGCATTACACAATAATTAAGTAATTCTTTTAAACGGAAATTTACATTTGAATATAAATAGGGGCTACCTAAGCCATCACTAACTCTTCACACCAGTGGCACCGTGAAATTGTTAATATTTTATAACATTCGCCAACTTGCTCCGCTCAAATATTACTAATTGTTCCCACCCCTTTAGTTTTGTTTTGTGAAATGTTCTTTGCTTTATTTGCTTAAAAATAATTGGTGTAAAATACTGAATCACAGCGATTATGTCTATAGCAACAATAAATCTATAAAAAAATCTTTATCGCATTAACATCCGTTTTAACGCTGTTAGAATCATTTGATTTAATATTTGTACTATGCTGTTTCTAAGAAATAAATAGGTAATCTTCATAGATTTTTCTGGTCTTCTACTATCGACCGCTTTCCGAACATAACTTTTACCGCCACATATTAGTAGTGTTAGTTGACGTTAAAATATTAAAGTTGGGGTTGATGTATTTACGGATTGTTAAAATTCGAGAACATTGTTTGCTTTTATTTTTCTCTTTGTACCTTTGTGTGAAAACAATAAATCCTTGTTTGAATAAGAATGACAATGATTTTATTTAGCATTTGTTTCCAAAGGACGAGTAATCGTTTACTTTTTGGCAAACATAGTAACTGCAATTAGTATATTGTGTATCACAATAGAAATAATTAATAATAATTGATTACAATTTACATAACACTTCAATATATACGATATTATGTTAATCAACAGTTCGCTTTTGAAATTGATTAATGTCGTAATAAACGTTTTGTAGCTTCATTTACTTTCGCATTGTGCACATACTGATGCATTGTTAATTTTAATAAATGCCGCTATTAATTGGAATCTAAATTAAAGTATAAAATTTCAGGTACGTACAGTAAATTTATTAACAAAATAGGTGAGTGAACACCAATATTATTGGCTGAACGATTGAAGCTTGCCCCCTCGCCAGCTCTAATTGGCAAGGGGTGGCACGATCATCATTGACATATGCCAACCCCTGACTGCATCATTATCTTCAATCATCTGTATACAATGTACGCCTCAAATTTATATTATTTGATAAATATTTTATTTTAAGCATTCTCATTACTGCAATTGTCTCATTGAATAAATTAGTGTTTATGTCTTGTGTATGTTTTAATCTTATAAAACTCTGTATTAGTTATTTATTAGTTAAGGAATTAAGAAACAGATTTTTTTAAGTATGAAGAAAATACTTAAAGAAATACTAGTTTCTTTTTCAAAGTGGCAGATCGTTATACTGCTAAGGTCGGTTAAGGAACATAGTCGTAGCCATAAAACCTCAATCGTATGCAGTTAGAAATAGAAGTAAAATAATTAAAATTGTAGATATGATACAAGTTACAGTGGTTAAAAGCACAACGTTGGTGAAGTCCCGCACATCATAGGACTCTGGTGTTTCGGTGTTCGCACACTACGCAATTTGCCACTAATGAAGTCATTGTCGCGACACTGACACATGCACTTTAACCGAGCAATTGTTCCATTCACTGAACTCAACCCTAGCGATTTAATTTTATGGTATTCGCCGCCCGATATGATAATCATCGAGTTTGAAATATCGCTTGTCAATTTGTGTTTGCTGGCGCGGTAATGATGTCGGTTGCCTTTATTGCCGGCTTCCGAGCCTCGTTACAGAGCAAACATCGTTATCATTAATGTGGAGAGTGTGATTGTGACTGTAAACTTGTATAGTTCGTGGGTTTTTGTAATTGAATTATAGTCATCAGCTCTTGCCCCGCTAGGTGCTAGTGGGTGCAACTAAGCGTCGAGTAATAAAGATCCATTCAAAACAGTAGGGGCATAGCTGTATAATGTAAAAACTTGTATTATCTATTATTCTTCTACGCTATAAATTTTAATTCAAAACAAAACATAACAACTAAAAATGCGGGATATAAAGATAGTTAAGTACTTTTATCTTCATGCAAATGTAACGTTTGAAGCATTTTTTATCGTAGCGATCTGTTATCTATTGACGGGTAAAAGCTGCGCCGCGGCATGGTATACGCGACAGGTGCGAGATCAAAACGTGTGTAATCTTACTTAGGTATATCATAAGTCACAGGGGGCGATACATCCATATGGTCCCCCATAGTACAGTCAAGCGCCACTCGAATCAGATTTTGCGGATTATCCGCTACAATGCTCCCTTCGCCACCTGATCTCTATGAAATGAGATGCGAAGAATGACCAAGGAATTATTTTGTTCACATTTTAGATTAGTACTAAAGGGGTTCCAAACGGAGCTTTATTCTTATTAATTATTTATACATGGTTGATATGAAATTTGATATAATAATAAATTATACATATAAAGTGTTAATTATATAATTTTATTAAATTTATTATACTACGAAATAATTACTTTTAAATATTCTTTTTAAAGTAATATTCTTTTTAAGTTAATATTAATTTTATTCTGCTATACTAAACGAATTACTTCTGCTATTCTAAATCTTACCATTGTTGCTTATAATATAATATTTTTATATTAGGAAAAATAAAGAAAAGAATAATGTCATACAGGCCATCGGGGCGCAATGGGACAGCCTCTGCACAGCTAAATCGATTTCTACTCGAAATAGTTATAACATTTACATTATTTTCATATCTGCTCTGTTAAAACTTCCGTCACTCAACACGCCATATCTCTAATTCAAAGCAGAGAATGAAGTATCTTGTTACTATGTTTTCTCTGAGTACTCTCTTATGCAGAATAAAGCGTGAATCTGAAATAAAAAGAATATAATACTAAATAATAATGTAACATTCTTTAATTTCAATTATTTTATGTATAATGTTTGTACCTACAATTTTTTTAAAACAATAACAAATACTTCCTAAGTTTTTACTTCAAATTGATATAATAACCATAAACTCGTATAGAAGCAAAATTTATTTTCGTTGAACATAAAGGAAATAATCACTGTATTCTTGACACACATTTTTAATAAGTGACGGCTCCCGTAACGAGTGGTTTAAGAATATACCTACTATTCTACTTTATTACTAACTTTTTTAGATAATTACGAAATTTATAGTTATTAACAATTGAAGTGTATATTTTCCACACTATATATACGTTATTGTGGTATCTATTACAGATATAATCTATGATAATGTTTCTAATTCAATAAGTTTAAAGTAATAATGTATCAAAAAAGGCGTTTTTTCTTTATTTTTCCTATCTACTTAAGTTGTGTGGTTATGGACTAAGTAAAACCAAGTGGCTGAGGAAATGTAAAAAATCTTATCATTCTTTAACTTTCACTACGAGAAAACTTTACAACTATTTTAATAGATACGTTTCTTGTATTAAGAACATAAATAAGAAGATAGCTTCCTATACCTTTATTTATATACTTTTTGGCATTTTTAGTTAATAATATCAAAGAGTACGTTTAAACTAAGTGTCCGTAAATTATACATTATAAATGTATAAGTTAAAAACGTAAATATAACTCGCAATCTACTTACATTTATAGTTATTACCATTATTATTACATTTAAACAATTCTTGACTTAGTTAAAATGTAACTGCCGTTACATACTTGTATGATTGTATTATTATGTGAAGAAAAACTTTAGACGCTTTTTAATAAAAAAAAAACATTACGAACGAAGGAGTATGAAATTTGGCACATTTAAGTTTGGATAGTGCGGAATATATATGTTTTGTATAATTTTGCGTTAAAATCATTTTAAATAACTAAAATATGTAATGAACAACCTATCATATATTTTAACTATATATTTTATAATGAACTTCGCAAAATTTGTTAGACAGACGTACTTATTACTTTTATATTTTTATTCTGTAATTATTAAACATTTGTTATATTCAGGTTTATAAGTAACAAATTCGTAATATAAAGGTAGATTTTGTATGTTACATAAAAATCGAAATTGATATATTGAGGATCGTTATATTATGCTTACATTATATTAGCTGTTCACCTGTCTGCCTCCTAACAACGATTTTTTTCTGCCACCACCATATTCCTTTAGCCGTCTATCATACAGCATTCTAGATTGAGTTATTAAGTCATGATTTATATCAGATTCTTTTTATCCCATATCAACAATTTTTGTTGTTTTTAGTCGCGTAATTTTGCAAATGATATTCGTAAATTGAGGTGGTGCAAATGTTACAACAGATTGAGACGTGCGATACGGTGTTATCTTTTGAAAAATCTTCGTATAATACTAAACTAAAATTGAATTTTGAATAAAACTTGACGTAATATCATTTTGTGACATGTGATGTAAAGATTAAGCAACTTAGTTTACAAGAGTTATAATGTAATTAATCTGCAATTAATTGAATTAACATACCTGGTAACTTTTCAAAAAATTTAGATTGCTCAGGCCTCAGAAATCGAAAAAATAGTAACTAATATTCATAAAAACTATATATGTAAGGGTGTACGAAGAAAAATTACGAGTGGATATAAAAATAGACGCCGGTTCCTATGATTCTGCCACGTCATTTGCCAGCCTACAATCATGGGCTCCTCAAGATAATTTCAATCGTTCATAATTTGTAGTTAACAAAAAATCAAGATGTCGAATAATATAATTATGTGTGTTTTCTATGAGTGTGAAATGACTAGTTCAATAGGGCCTCGGCACTGTCGGCGCCGAGCGGGAACGTGCAACAGCGAGTGAACAAATATAACGTAATTATTTTTATAATACTATTATTGCATCCAGCTTTTTTGTAGTTCAGTGAATATCACTTGTTTTTGACATTCCGTGACTTCAAATTATAATTGCAAGTTGCCGTAACAAAGCATAACGGATAATCGTAAGTCATGCAATGAACACTTTTGAATTATTGATACGTTTTAGGTTTGTTAGCACGTGATGAATTAAACTTTTTTGTTGTTGATTATATTTATTTACCTTATTCTGATAATAATGTTAATTGTGTAATGTTTATTAAAATATCCTCATTGTTTGTTTACTGCTATTGCTGACGTTGTTTGATAGTGGCGGCGTTGACTTTGCAATTATAGAGCAAACATAAGTTTATCTTTATAAAAGTCTTCTTTGTTTTTTTAAGTCTAAGATAACAATCTTACTTAAGATATTGCCTATATAATGTATATCATATCATTGTCCTGGAAAGATTTTAATCTTATAAGTAGATATGTTGGGTCCGTTATCTAAAGTTTCCCGTTTCGACTTAAACCGCTATACCGTGAAGTTTATCATCCATTTGCTTAGTTTGTTATGTTACATAAAATGGACGACGATTTAGTCCAGTGCTTCTTATTTATTGACAATAAAAAAGCATAAGCGTAAAGCTTTTGAGTAAACTAACTACATCATAGATTAGGTTAATTATTTAATTGTGTTGTTATAAGAGCTACCTACTAAAGCTCTCTATCTACCGGAATCGTGAGCAGAAAATCAAATAATTGACATTCAAAAATTATTACGAATACAGAAATGAATGAAAAAAAATAAAAATTACGGCATTCTTATTGAATCACGTAACGTTTAATTTGAAGAGACTCAAATAAAAATTAAAGTTTTAGCTTTACGCTTTTATCCCGCATAGCATGGTAGAAAGAAAGTACCTAGTGGTCAAGATTCTCCGTACTTCAACTAGGCCTGTCCTATAAAAATATATCACTTATCTTTGTTTGGTATCTAACTTTTCTTATTCTTTTTTATAAAATTAATATTTTTGTTCCAGTTCATTTACACTAATGTTATGCAATATGTTTCATTATGTGGCAACAAAAAAAAATATTAACTTACTAAATCTATTTTTACTAAATTATCATGGATAATAATGTAGCTCCCTTGCTGTTTAGTTTTAAGAATATTCGGTATTGTCGTTTATTTGTTAACGTTAAGTTACAAATACTGTTGTTCTCTTGGATTTCCAAGCCGGTCGTGGAGCAATGGGACAGTCAAACAGTTCTCCAGAACACTCCATGTGATATATGTTAGAGGATACATAGGATGTATAACTAATTACACCCAATAAAAATATTAAATATAAAAATATAAAACACTCAAACGATTTTATAAAAAATCAAGTGTAGCTTTTAAAAACAATAAGTAATAAAAAAAATTCAAGAAAAGAGGGGTACAGTTATTATGAAACACCTCAAAACGTAAGCAATGTGGGTTCGATTCTCACTTAGGAGTATAAATTATTTTCAATTCTTCACTCTGGGAAAACAAAGTGCGGCATTAAGTTTCACCACACAAAATGCAATGTCTCACATACAGCGGAAAGTGGAGTACGGAACTTCTTGACAATAGGTTCTTCCCAATGAAAGCTAGAAGCTGCAAAAATAATTCAAAGGCTGCTTAGGTATAATAATATACGAATAATAACGTTGTTGACGTTAAAAAAGAAGCTTCATGTGGTATATATATATATATATATATATATATATATATATATATATATATATATATATATATATGTGTGTATATATATATATATATATAATTTTAATTTCAATAGTATTTCTACTTGTTTTTTAAAGTGGAGGTGTGATCCACGATTTTAACACAGGAACAAAGAAACAAATACATTTTAAAAATATAATTAGATAAAACACAATAAAGGTACATATGTATATATATCTTTCTCATTTAATTTTATATTTGAGGAGTTGTGCCTTTTAGACGAAACGTGGAGCGCTCCACGTACGTACTGCGGCATATCGCGACATCATCGTACCTCACGTCGCAGCGTCCAATGCTATAAGCTTGGAATCTTAGCATTGAATTAGCTTTCTTTAAGTTATTCTTATTACACATTTATTGATGCATATAGATAATATAGACATATAGTTAAATTAAAATATTGTATTCAAATGTATTTCATACTTAAATCATAACTAATAGATAAAAATGAATCACCAATGACCAAAATTGCATTACAAAATTATCATAAATTATAAAGAATATTTAAATGGTGTCTCAAATAATATTTCCATTACAAGTTTTTGAAGTAAAACTGTTCACAAAAAGGCAACTTACACAATTGTTTTACTGATAACATCATATTCAATACTTAAAACGTATTTCTTCTTTTACACTTTTTTTCCATTCCATGATAGATCTTTATGTTTAAAAGCAAAAAACATTTACAGATATATATTTGCGTAAATAATAACTAAACTTTACTAAAAATTTAGATTCGGGTAAGTCATCCCATTGTCCGACTCCAGTTTCTGCAAACGAGTCCGGCATACAACCTAAAGCGTAGAATGGTACGGAAAGTAGATAGTATTAAGAGCCTATTGTACAAATTTACTGTCTAAATTTTATGAAGAGTATATTAATAAATAAATAGTCTATTTTGAAATAATGCTTGTTGTAAGAGATATACTATCTTATTCACTTATTCTAATATCTTTCTATTAACTCTTACCTTATATTCTGTTATATCTTCACCTATTTCAAATTCAGAATATTAATTTAACTTATATTCATATTTAGATCATTGCTTTCATATATAATCAATTCCTGTAACTCTCATTGTGATAATGTAATTGGCACTGCATCGTCTCCATTCAAGCAAGTCTAAAGCCTCTCGGATCTCTCGTGCAAACTTCTCGCTAATGTTTTGCCAAAAGTTTTACTGCCGAAGCTAATTAAAATGGTAGCCCAACTTGCACAGTTATAGAAAGTTATAGTTATAGAAAGGCATGTTAACTGCATCTCATCAATCGTCCGATTCTTCTTGTTCAGTCTCTTTGTTTAAATATATTATATAAAAAAACAAAACAGGCTAAGCCGTGCGGTCTCCCATATTTGATTTCTGCAGTAATTTCGTCAGCTCTCGCAACTTAGGCACTCTCTACAATTTTTTATGCAGGTATATCTCGCCGTTCCCTAACCAAGGATTAGAGTATGTTAATCTTTGGTTAGCAGACGGCGAAATATATCTGCTACTATTGTATATATACTGCTGTTGTTTAAGACAGAGGCGTCATCACATTTATACATCTTTTCGTAAAATTCCACCGCTCATTCCAAAATTTGTGTTTGATTTATCTTTCATTCTGCAGATTAGAGAATAACTGCCGAATCACTAAAATCCCCAGAACAGTTTCGTGTTCCTCTCTGTGTCTTTTAAGGCTTTATCTTTACGAATGATTCGTTTGGTGCTACTGTGCGATGCGGGCAAGCCTACCGTCTCCGGCCCTTTCAGTAACCGAAATCAAAAAGAAAATTTATTTGAAAATCAGACTTTATTATTAAGAAAAAGTACGTGCCGTATATCCGCAGTGCATAAAAATAGCACTATTGCTTCTTGTTCGTATAATTTAATAATGAAAACTAAATCGAAAATGTATTTATTTCTTAAAACTATTGAGATTATAATAGAAATAAATGGGACAGAAAAAAAATTATTATGATCTAATTATATATTATGTTTTAAGTTATATTAATGTATAATAATATTGTTACCACGATTAACAAATAATTTATAATATATAATTTATAAAATATTTATAATTTAGATTATAACATTACTGCACCTCAAATTACTTTTGATTACCTCATCTTACATTATTTTTGCCAATATAGCATGTTATTTAAAAAAATGTATTTATCTTACGAAATTACTCTAAACTCTCCAAATCCAATATCAAACTGTCTGCATTATTATATTTTTTTTTATTTTAAAATTGTTAAAAAAAATAATATATAGAAAATTTGTACCACAGGCTATCATTCGAGATCTAAATCCGTTTGAATACCATAAATGAAGACGCGTTGAGATCTCGTCGAATAGGTAGCAGTTGTGAGATCATTTATCAAGCCACGGCGGATTATGACAGCTTCCATATACAAACACAACAATAAAATTGGATAGGGCACGCTTTCATCATCTTATCAATAAGGTGAAATACATATTTTCAATTTATTTTTCCTGGACGATCAATTTTTAAAATTGTGTAAATTTCTCACTCAATCAGATGTTTCTTTATCTGCGATGCTAAATTGAGATAAGCTGTTATCATTTTTAATTACCAAGACAGAAAAATCTCATAGTTTATTTTGATAAACGGGAATTATACGCGAACAAAAAAATTTGCAGGATTTTGATAGATTTAATTATCAAAATATATGTGCGAGTGCATTAGGGTGAAAAATATTATATCACCTCCATATTTACTTGGTTAGTGTTTCTTGTTGCACGCGTGTTGTAATCTACAACTCTGCACCATGACTTGGATTTTTTGGGGTCGTTGAAAAGTTACCGCTGCCCACTTGTTCTTGTCCACTTGGCAGAATACTGCGGATTGTTGCTATGATTGCTGAAATGCTCTGTATATTATCTAGTCACAGATTAATAACATTATATAAGGGAGTTATTTTAGTTGTTTATGTTTTATCGTAAGATTTTTGATAAATTCTTGTTTTAGTTTATGTTTTATCGTAAGATTTTTGATAAATTGTAAATCTTCCAGATACACAGGTCCAAATTATTTTTCAGAGTTATGGAAGTATATTTTATTATTTCAACTTATAAACGGTTGAAATTTCGAGTAATGGAGGTTTTTGTGGGTGAAAATATATTTTGAATACGAGATTTTTAATTTGACGAGGTTCTTCTGTATATGTAAACTCATGTAGAAATACTTCTTTCTATCACCTTTTTCAGGTTAATTTATCAAACATATCAAGGGTGAAAAATAACAAAGTACACATCTACAATACAAACTAACTTTATAAAACCTCTCCGTAATGATATTCCATGTAATATATTTTGAACTAAATTACACCAATAAATTAGTCATTATATTTTTTGCAAATAAATGAATTTTCTTCCTCACTCTTTCTTAAAGTATGTAACATAAAAATAAAATAATATTTATGTTATCACAAAATTTAAAAAGTTACTACAATCAAATTTTATTCTATATTCAATGTATTGGAAACGTTTATAAACTTTGAAAGTATTGAATTTTATACGATTCTAAAAATGTTTCCATCAAGATCTTATATAAAGATATACATGGAATAAATATTAAAATTATAGTATATAGTATAGCTTAACAATATTTTCTACAATGTAATTTTGATGATGACACCAAGCAAGTAAGACGTGAATAGAACGGTGTACCTACTTCCCGTACGCGGTCATCCTCTGCCAGATTAATGATAATCGTTATTGATGATTGCCAGTAAGTTTAACGTTTTTATTGCTCCCGTATAGAGTTCTAAGTATAAGGCTGTGTGTAGATTCTGTTATTTGCAAAAATATATTTTTTACCTAAATGTGTTTGTTGCATTTTTTGGACTATATGACAATTTTGAAAAATCAGTCTATTTTTTAATAAATATATTTTTTTAACATAATGTTCAATATATATATGAATATCTTTTAGTGCCGCTATCACATTAACCATTATGAAAGGCCAACGCGGCATAGACAAGGGTCGTATAATAACAATCTCTATTTTTCAGTCTTCTAACTAATGTTTGCTATTAAAATATATTATTTAGCGAGTTATTTAATAATTTATTAATACATGCCACATAATCGCTTGTTCTTAAGATATGTACCACAGTAATAATTAAATGCTAACTCACCCTGGTTTTGGTCGGCGGCTATGTATGAAACGCATTCCTTATCAATAACGAGAGAGTTAAAGTGTTGGTTTGTTGATTGAGCGATTCATCCCCATGACGTCGAAACTTTGTCCATAATAGCAGTAGCTCTCATATATTATACTTTGATCAATTTACCTTCAACAGGTCTTACTATGAATGGTGTAAAACAGTTCGCGATCGCCGAAAATAAATAAAAAATAACTTATCTCTCCTTGACGTCTATGTTCATGAAATTGTTTGATAACTTTGTTCTAATGACAATTCGAGTTCTTAGTGAGCCTCTAATTTACTGTAACAATATGAGACACGTTTTATATGGCAATGTGTATAGCTGTGTTTTATTAGAAATAAGAAAATTATTTCAATATTTAAAGAGAACGTGAGATAAAAAGTCATGAACTAAAGTTAAAACAAAAGAATAAGCGGTTTTAATTATTGCATCCAAGTTTCGTAAAATAAGTAAAATAGGTGTTGCAAGCGTAACTTGAATGTTACATTGTACAAATAACTTAATAAAATAATACATAATATTATTTTAAAATCGAATGTATGCCAAAAGCCTTATTATAAAAAGAATAGTTTATTCCTTCAGCCATTAAGAAGAAAAAGTATTAAATATTTATATATTTATGTAAGTATATTCCATTAAAAACATTAATGTGATTTGAGAGCCAAATTTAAAATTAGAATGTTTTGTAACAATTTAAAATATCCTTTCTTCTTGTAACTAAGGATAATATATTGAAGTCTAAGGTGTGACTTGACTAGTTTTCAATTTGTCTTTTAGGATCATGAATCAAGGTTTATTGGGGCTATCATTATATTTAAAATTAATTCAAATACTAATACTAAAAATTGACAATTCATTAACTCACATAATTCAAAATGAATGATGAAAAACAACGTAAACTAGATAGATTCTAAAAATATGTAATGATTTTCATATACACATTTTGTCTTTCTCCTAAAATGAAGAGCGATTCTAATTATTTAGCTCTTACGATTGTAAATATATTCCATGGTTAACTTAATTATTTACTCTCTTGTGGAAATAGATTTCTAAGATTATTTGTTTAAAGACTAAAGTTGTTTAAAGACTGTTGGAGCAATTCTCTATTGAGAAGCTTATAAAAAACCTTTTTATAAAAATTTAATGCAAAATACAACTCAAGAAATTGAAACGTGGAGAGAATATTGCACGCGTGTTTAAAATAATTTAATACCAAGCGAGAATTTGGAAAAAAATAACTTCCAATTGCAATTTATCAAAAATGTACTATGAATAACGGCTCGGCGGTCCACGCATGGCTTAATGAATTATTGTAAGAAAGTTTACATCTCGGCAGAGCATTAGTATTCTGAACCTTTTTGGTGATACAATAAGGTTTGGATTTGCATTAACCTAATATTCCATGTGTAATGATATTTGTCCTGTCACAGCTTCTTTGGAAAGAAACTAAATCTTCAGTTTACCGTTTAGACTCCTTAATGGCTTATTTTTTCTACTAACAGCGAATGTATCATAAATTTTGACATGTAACACCCACTTCATGTTGGAGCAAATGACACTGAGGTACGTTTCGACGATACTGTTCCATCACTATGGTTTTTCGATATTTTGAAAAATTTCAATTTCGTCTAAAAGAATAGAAGCAATATTATAAATTTTAAATAAATTATAATCTAAAAATACTGAATCATTCTATTTTCTGCACATCTTACGCTTTTTCATTTTTCGAAACTTATTCTGAACATTCTTTTCCTTACGCCTCAACTATTTCCTATTTTATGGTAATTACAATTGGGTTACAAAATCTATCTTCGTGTACCGTCAAATTTTACTATAGTGACAAAACAAAATATTATATAATAATTATTCACAAGACTGAATGTCGACTACAAAGCCAATTCACTTTTCTATTCCGCTATGATTATATCAATTTTATTATTTACTAATAAATAACTAATATGGAACAAGCCAAGTAGGCAAGTAAGTAAATTGTATTTAAATATATATATATGTATATATATATATATATATATATATATATATATATATATATATATATAATATTATGTGATTTATATAAACTTAACTTCAAACTCCTATCTCTCTCCCTTGTCACGGTATAAATTTTAAAAGGACAAACGTAGTAGGGCCCGCGGAGTGTCCTTTGAAACCCGAGACAAATACCGAGGCGCCGTCTCCGCGCCGGCACTCATGCGCAACACGCAAAAACACGACACATCCTCAAAATAATCGCTTAATTTTTTCTGTCTTTTTTCTTTATACGTATAAGTTATGAATGATGATACCACAAACTATTTTTGATGTTTTTCTTTGAATATTATTTATTCAAATAATATACTATTTAAATTACTTTAAAATCATGACGATTACGAATATGGCTGTTAGTCAAAATTATTTGTCAGTTTGGTTATTTTTTATTACCTTACGTAAGTAAAATAACATTTATAAGTAAAGTTATGTTTTTGTAAAGTTTTGTATATTTTAAGACCTAGTTGTTTATTATTTTTATTGCGTCAAATCTCAATAAACTGAGATGTGGAAGACAACAATTCCCCAAATAATGTAGAGCTTGGTATTTTATCAATGTAATTAGACGTATATGTCACGTATTCGTCAATGTGGAAATTGTGTTAGGTATATTAAAGCTTTATATATAAGTATCAATATAAAAATATTACCAATTAATAATTCTGATATTTTAAAGCGATATCAAGACATAGAATTGCATTATGATAAGTATATTATCATTGTAAAGTAAGCAATAGCTCAGTATTATCTTAATTTACAACAGTGTCTCGTTAATTTCTTATAGGAAAATAGCCAATAAGACAGATATTTCCTTGATGAAATATTTGCTAGTAACATCATATTAACAAGGTTTTAACCTATTAACCTATTCTGCAACAATTCGCTTATAGTGAACGAAATGAAATAAAATGAATTTATATGCTTAGACGGACAGTTTTACTTCTAAAATGAGTATAAATTATAACGAACGATAGGCAATCTGCGATGTCCTATCTATAGATGCCTACAAACTGTTATGATAACATTTATCTAGTACGAATTTTTAATTTAATTATTATACGAGTATGACGTACCTATATTATGAAAAAGCAGTAAATAGTAATATAACAAAAACAGCGTTCATTATATAAGTACCTATATCTTATTATTATAATATGTAGTCTTTGTAACTTTTTTGTTGTAATTCACTGACTAAGATTTCTATATTATATTTATTTTATTTCCATTCATCATATCAGTGTATTTAATCATTTTATAAAATTAATTTAATTTTAAATCAGTTAAAAGTGCGCCTTTTCTATTAAAATGTTGTTCATAATTTATTTTGCAGAAATAAATATACAAAAACAGTAGACATATGCGGCTTGCTTTTTAATATTAATTTAATAATGTGTACCGACATGAAAATATATAAAATAATATTATAAAGAGGAAACATTTGTATATTTGTTGCGTTTTCACGCAAAAATTACTGGACTGATTTCACAAATTCTTTCACCATTAGAAAGCTGCATCTTAGCTGAGTAACATAGGCTATATGACATTTTCGAAAAAAATAGGTATCCCTAATAAAAATGTAATAATGTAAATCAAGGTGTGAAAAAAGCAGCTTTAAAAATCTATCATTGCGTGCGCTGCAAAAACTATTGATGATAGAACAAAAAAATATTCTACAATATCATAGATCGTATCAATATATACAAAACGTCAGCGATACCATATGTCCAGTGACTGTAGTTATGCCACTATAACTACTGTACATTTTAAAAGTCGAAAAAAGAAGACGGCTACTAGCATCAAATAATATTATTCATATCTCTGTATTATTCCTTATCCAATATTTAAATTAAAATTATTTCATTACCTGTAAAACAATTTTTAAATTATTAAAATCGGACATATGAAATGTCCAAAAGATATAACGAATTTAAAAATCTTAATTTAAAGAAAATAATTAATGCAGTAGTAAAATAATGCGGCGTATGTGTGAGACGAAAGGGGCATCGATATCTGTAATTATAGGATTATAGGTAGCCGCGGCTCCTTACGAAGTGGACGTGACTGCGATTGAATGTTTTGTGTTTCGGGTTTTCGAATCGCTTTTTTTATTTCAGTTAAAAAGCTATCTTTTATATTTTTTATTCATATTTTCTTATATATTTTATTACTATATTCGTACTTTCTTATATATGTTATTATTATATTGGATGCCATTAGTATGAATTTAAAATTACTTTGATAGACTATGTATACCAAATAATCTTACAATGTGCATCATAGAGTAATAGTTTTGTTTAGATTTGCTATACTATTTCTGCGAATAAGTTTGCTCCTTACGTGCTATATTTCCACCTTTAGAAATTCTGGCAAATATGCATGCAAGGATATTCGGTCGGAGCAAATAGATGTCTGGAAGTGTGCCTCTCAGTAGCCTACGCGAGGAACGATATCACACTACCAAATTTTCAATTTTTCAAATAAAAAAAACGTATTTAGGAATCATTGTTTATACAGTGCGACTACTTGGTATTCGACAGTGATTGCAAGTAACGAGGAGCAATTACTCTCTGGATACGAGTTATTTTGGTGGATAAAATCTCACATAACCCAGGTTTTAAACTGTTTATCTTCAAAAGATTTCCATAGTGTATTAAAGAACAGTTTTGTTTAAATATCCCATTGGACTCTTTCATATTACATTACATTATCATTAATTCATAGTATAAAACGAAGTGGCATCCGTTGTCTGTCCTTTTCAATCTTTTGAATTCCGTAACAAATTTTATTGCAATTTTAGTAAAACACAGGGTGGGACATAACAAAATTGGCTGATTTACTGATCTAAGGCTGGAAGCGGGCGCGCAAAACACAAAATAAATATTAAGTACTTACCATTATCTACCAATTAACTATTCAAGTTGTTTTCTAACTATTACTATTTTATTATATATATACTTACTAAGTATTTTGTATGATTTCAATTCTCAAAACTTTATGTATATTTAAAATTTATATGTTCTTTTTATTTTGACGATAAATAAGTTTCGGTGTTTAAATATACCTTACCTAATGTTTTTGATGTATTAATATGATTTTTTGTAACAGAGTATTAAATGTATGAATGATATGGTATATTAATATAATATAAGATTTTTGATGTTCGCGGTTTTTACACAATATAAATAACACTATTTTAAATGAATTAATCGTGTATATTTTGATATTCAAAAATACGTTGTTTAAAATCTGACATTTAGATTTTATTTTATGTAGTCCATTGTCACAGGTAGACTACCTGTAAATGTATTTTTGATCAAAATATACGCGATTAAAATAGTATCATTTAAAATATTAGTATAATGTCTAAGCCTTAAATATTAAGAACTACAATACATTTATTAAAAATCTATTAAGCAAGTAATACCGTGTACAATGTACCATAAATACGCATAAATACAATTAATTCTTATTTTTTCTTAAAAATATCTTTGAAGCTAATGAAAATCAAATGGCAAAAACCTGGCGATTAGGAATGCGTCTTCTGGAATGTAACTGTATCATGCTTTTTTCAAATTTCGCAAAGTTAACGAGCCGTGAGAAATGATTATTTAGAATTATCTTTTTAAGGACGTGAATTACACAACTAAATTTATTTTACCTTAAAAAAAGAAATATCTTATAGTGTACTATTGTAACTTATTAAATAGGCTTAGGTGAGTATAGGTGACTCTCAAATTTCCACACCGAAATGGATTTTTCTTTTATTTAATTATTTTTTTTTTAATTTTGCAAAACACAGCAACCAGACCACTCCCTCAGGTGTAGGTGCATATTTATCCTAAAGTAGTCTCTAGTTGAGGGGCAATAAGAAAACCCCACGCCCAGATGGGATTCAAGGGAAAGTGTCAAATACCATTCTGGAATACTCTGGCAAAAAATTATGGCAACTGACTTACTAGTACCTTTCTTCTAAATAGATTGCACAGGCTAGACCTGTGGAAGAAATAATATATCTAGTAAAAATAGAACGTTGTTACTAATAGTGAACGACACGCAGACAGCTGTAAAAAGCAGACCCAAGCATTTCCAATAAATTTATCCTACTAATCTATAATTGATACTTTATAGGAGCTCCGTAGTATTTTTTACAAAGTATAATGGTTTATTTTAACATAACGCGCGTTTACTTAATAAATATATGAATGAAGATTTTCACTCTGTCTCTGTCAAACTTAAATTTGAAAAAACAAATTAAAAAAACATAATGTAAATAAAAGCATTTTGCAATGAAGTATGAACAATAATACAGTACAAATTTATATGTAAGATTCAAATCTGTTTTTAAGCCAACATCTACTTATACTTCACTAAGCTTGTACAGTGTCCACGCTACATGGATGATCGAATAAATTATTACATTAGAGCAAGTCGTTATACTTCGTGGTTATATTATATATTTATGTTGATCAAAAATTCAGTAATTTTAATTTATTGCTATCATAAACATCACATGCGTTATGTGACAACTTTTTATAAATATACAAATACAAACTATTTTGTGACGTACACTGATGAAAATAAGATTCATAGTTTATTGACAGCTTTATTAAAATTGCAATCTTTTTAAGGCTGTTAGTCATTTGAGTTATCAATGTTTTGAAAGTAGTAGGTAATATAAAAAAATGTTTATTATTAATTATATAATAATGACATATTACTAATAATTAAGGTATACTGTTGAAAACCGATGACATTAATTAAATATTTCAGTTATATATATATATATATATATATATATATATATATATATATATATATACATATATACATATATATATATATATATATATATATATATATATATATATATATATATATATATATATATATGTATATATATATATAGATTGAGTTATAAACTTTCAGATAAAGTTACAAAATAATCAACAATTGCAAAGTATTGATATAATTTGGCATATGTGCCTAAATCTTATTAGTCACCCGATTCAATGGGAAGTGGCTGTACATGACGTCATATTATACGTCATTATATAAAATGAAGGCAAAGAACTTATATATGTAATTATGCAGATTGGCTACTAATACCAATTATTTTAGTAATACGACATCTTTTTGACTTTCTTCAAAAATTAAATTATTCTGATAATTCATTACAATTTTTACTATTCATATAAAGAGGACTTGTATGTATTCATACATATATGGTATATGTATATGTTTATGTATAAGGTTTATATGTGTTTAATATACAAAATATATTTTTTTATATATGTTTTATTACCTTCACTGGAAATAGCATATCTCTGTTACATTACTTTTAAACTGCACTGGTCGGCAAACGTCTAGTTTAAATCCGAACTAAGTTTTAATAAGGTCAAGTTAAATATTGAAATATTATTACATTACTATAAGCTTTCATTTAACTTGCTATTTATGTATGTATGTATATGTATGTATGTATGTATGTATGTATGTATGTATGTATGTATGTATTTATGTATACGTATGTATGTATATATATATGTATGCAAATCTTGCGACTTAATTTTGAAGTAGATATCTAAAACCGATAGAGCTGAAATTTAATACTCATGTTAGTTTCGATGTCAATGCATTGTTGTATAATGAGACGTCATACTAAATCCAACATGAAGTAACATTTAGGATGGCGGAGGAGTTATTTTTAACAATGTAAATATCAAGTGAAATATAAAATTGACACTACCCTAAGTCTAATATGACGGAGTTCTAAAGATGGTGTACTAAGTTTTGTAGGTTTCTCTACAATATAAGTATCAAATTAAAGAACTCGCTGAGAATTTATATGATTTTTTGTGCAATGGAGTTTTTATAGATATTCTATCTGAAGTGGAATTGTTTAAGTCATCGATTGGTTAACAAAATTATTAGAAAATCTCCTAACAGTCTTTACTTCAGCTCTTCGATTGTGCCAGACTGTTCAAAATTAACCGAAAAACAACCTTGAACCATGATGCATTGATTGAGTTGAACCAGATAGCTAAAAAATTAATTTAGAGTCAAATTTTTTTATAAAATATAACTTTATATTGAAATGCACTTAAAAAATAAAATAAACATTTCATTTAAAAGTTTTCTATCAATTTCTTACGCTTGCTATTACAGTTTGACGCGTGATTTAAGTAGGCGTTATACTTTTTTTAGCTTCATGCTTTTATTCCGTATTGCATGGTAGACAGGGAGTAGTGTCAAGACACTCCGTACTTCGCGTCGCCTTATTCGAAAATAGCGTATTGAGTGGTTTAATTTTACGCCGCACCTTATCAGAGCGTGAAAATAAAAATAATTTACACAGCCCACCATCCTTAGTCGTTTCGCATAAAATTAAAATCTAGCTAATAAAAATGTAGTCATTTGATATATCTGTTTATTTACACAGGTAAATCTCGTGACAAGCTTTTATATGTATACAAATTGTGTATTCACGTCGTAACGTCATAGTAAAGGTCTTAAATGAAGTGTATTTATTTCTTTTAAACGTATTTAAATAAAAATATGTTTTTAAAAAGGTTTTTTTTACTCTTAATTTTCATAAACTACAGTAGTTATTTTAATGAGAAGTCTTTTTCGTTTCTTACAGACCTCCAACGCCCACAGTTGGACATAGACTTCTCTCATGAATTTTTCTGACGATCGGTCCAACACTGCGAGAAGCGAAGCAGTAGCATTCTGTGAAGTTGTTCAGATGGTCAGCCCACTTGATAGGCAATTTTATTATTTTACAGCATATAAAAACAATGAAAAAGTAATTAAAATTAAAAGGGTCCAAAAAAATATGAAATAGTTGATATATGTTGGTTTTTGAAATAATGCAAGTAATTATGTTTGCATTTCTATTGATTTTTAATTACATTATTAGTATAAGATATCACTAAATATTATCCAATTTAATTTTTTTGATTTTGAAGTTAGAAACTTACTCTGCTTTGCTCCATTTCCGTATTCAAATAAAGAGCAATTGAATTTCTCTCGAAATATCTCTGTTATGAGTTTGTTGTCTCTGACAACTGCCATGAGGGATAAATGGTGAAGCTGCTTTTTGGTCAGAACGAATAAATATCGATTGATTGAAAATTGCTTTATAATTTTGATAATTTCTTAATCTGTATAATAACGAGTGAAACAAAATGTTTGTACTCCTTTTTACGAAAACTCGCGGAAGGAGGAGTGTGAAACTTGGTATAGTTATAGTTTATATTAAATATATAGAGTGCGAGTATTGAATTCAAATATTATTTCATAATTATAAATATAAAATATAAAAATACATAGGTACTAGCGTGGTTTGACATACATATTTATGTAAAGTAGTAACGATACGTACTATACATAAATATGTATTTATAATGACGTTAAATATTATTTTATATAATATTTTTAGGTATTAACAACATAATTAATTATTTTATTTATATTAAATATAATTTTGGCTGAATGAATTACTGGCAGCCTAGAATGATGAAATTGATTTTTAAGAAAAGAATGGGGATTGGCGTCAGCGAGATAGGCGGAAAAGGACGCTTGTGAAGATTGTTATATGCTTTTGTATAATATGAAGAATTTGTTGGTAAGTTCTCTTTCTATTATTAATATAAAAGTGCCATTAAATGAATATTAAATTATTATTAATAAAGTAAAATAATTATATTGAAGATATTAAATGTTTAGAATGTACATTCTAAGAGATATATGAAATTTGTAATATAAATATACTAAAACGTCTGCTGCAATCTTTGAATAATGTTGTATGAACATTTTGTTACATAATTAATAAATCATAGTATAAAATGATGTATTAAAGAGTAAAGCTTTTTATGGGGATCTTTGCATGATCTTATATTTATTTAATATTCTTAAAAATATATGAGATCTATTATGTACTTCCGTTACGTGACTGTCGGGGTTCGGTGATCAGCTTCCTGATAACTGATGTCGGAAGCGCAACCCAACGTTGGTTGGCTGATATAATTGACATTGGTGATCTGCTGTGGTGATGTTGCTTGGTTGTATAGAGTCTGCTGCTGTCCCGCGTTGCAGTAAGCGATGCTTGTACGGCGTCGGACGTTGATATAACTTGCGACACGTGACCGTCGGGGTTCGGTGAGTGTTACAGCTTGTTGATAACTGATGTCGGTGGAGCAATCCAATGTTGCTTGGCGCCACTGCTATTGTCCCTTCTTTTATGACTATCAGCAAAGGATGCTTATAACAAAGGGTTAAATAAGACGCATCTTTGGCTTTCCTTGGAAAATCTGGAGGTGATTACAACGGAATATCTAACGTCCTACTATCTATTTCTGTAATCTCCTCTAAAAGTTTAATATCAATTTTAAAGATAATAGGTAGGTATTAACATTTGTTAACATTGTTGCCTCTAAATCTCTATAAGATCTTGAGTTATTGCGAGCTCGACGATAGTGGATCCTACCGCGAGACATATCATGTGTCACAGTAGTATTGAATAGTAAGATTTGAATAGTATTGTAGTTTAATAGTATTTAAATAGTATATTTAAATAGTTTTATTTTAGCATTTTTTAAAAGGGTGGTGGTAGATAAACGTTACAAAGTGACATATACCTTTCTAATGTAACGTATTACGCGTCAACGAAAAATTTAGTATAATTAGTTTTAAAAATAAATCAATTCGTTAATTTCTCTAGGTCATTATAAAATGTGCTAGTAATTAAAATTTTACTATAACTTTGTATTATATGGTTTAGAAAGCGCTTAACTTATTAACATAAGAAATTTTTTGCCATTAAATTTGCTTGAATTGATTTTGCATACGTATGATATTTGCATGAACTTGTGTTCCCTGCCAGAATAATAAGGATGGTACAAATATGCTCTGAAATTAATCTAAAACAAATTTAAACGGGTTGCTTCTAGTATCTTTTTTTCCACATATTTTTTTTATTTTTTGCTTTAAGTAATACTAAATGTTTTGTATTATTTGCGTCGGAACAAAAACTTAATGAAAAGTAATGTAGCCACCTTCCTGACCGAGTGGTGAACCTAATCCTAAACTTATTCTACAGGATATCTCATACATAAAATATCTATCATATATAATGGGATTTGAATCGCCGTTCAGCCAAATACATCTAAATACGGCTACGTCAAAGAACAGTAACACAAAGTTTCGTGAACGTCCACTGCGGCTTAGAGGTGAGATGAGAGGTGGTAGCCTCTCAAGAACTTAATGTGTATGTTCAATCTTTTCCTCAACTAAAAATTTATTATGATATATGATATATGATTATAAAATTTATTATGATATATTTAAGAAGCTAAGGTGAGTGATACGAGAGGTTGGGGGAGACCTCGGTTGACCTTCGAAAACACAGTATCGAAGTTACTGGAGGAAGGTCACTTAAAAAGTATGAGGACCCCCCGAAGGGTATGCTTGAAGAGGATAATGATATACGTATTATAAATTATTGCACGAAATAAATTTACAATTAAATAACAAAAGAAACATTTAAATCATAGCGCAACTTGTATGATAGAATTAGAATACATTTTACTTGCGTTGGAAGGTTTTTTTTGTTTAACTATCATCGACCATTAATTAGTCTGCAGATTGTTTTTTCTTCGAGAAACTAGGTATGCAACAAATTTCCTATTTATTAGTTTAGTCGAAACGTATGAATATGTTTTATTTCTAAGTAGTTATATTTTTTCCCACGTACCGATCGGCAGCTGACTTTCGTGAAGCTATATAATACTATTTTGTTATACTTCTTACTAATTATCGTTTGAGAGAAAATTTTCTAAAATCGAGCTAAGCTTCCGTACAATAAATTACTCCTTTACCGTAAATAAAATAGCAATGAATACACGTACGACTCTCGCTTGTCTCCCAAAGTGTTTATTTATTTAGCAAATTTGACTATATATACGAGGCCAACGTGGTGCAGTGTGATTTTTTCCGTGGTCGCAGAGGTTAAAGAAATCTACCTACTGCGTATTACTGTGGTCGGAACGTAAATTTTAAAAAAAAATGTATTTTTTAATGCCAAAATATACCGTAATACACAAATATCCATTTAAAATACTTTTAAAATATTTGCATTTCTCGGCACTGGTAAATCTGGCAAAGCGCAGCGTTAAATTCGCCATTCAACACGCATAGTCACACAACTCACAATATAGAATTATTAGCCTCTCTGGCTGATGATATATGCCGATGACATAACATTCATTGACGAGAGCCGGGTTTAGCTGGAGCAGAGAATGAACCTCTGGAAGGGTACGCTTGAGAACGGTGGTCTTAACCTAAATCTATCGAAGACTAAGTACATGGTTTGCGAGAGGCTGGACTATCTAGCACTATCCAAATAGGTTCTGAACCAGTCGTTAAGTCGGAGAAGGTCATGTACCTTGTGCATGAGTCTGGAGGCATTGATCACGACTTCCATGCCCGAATCAACGCTGCTTGAGCCAAATGGCGTGAGGTCACAGTTGTGGCAAGGGGCAGATCAAGAGCATCGTCTGAGATGGTATGGACACGTTGCGCGCCGGCCTGAGAACTATGTTGGACGAATATGCCTTGATATGTCTGTCCCAGGAGTTAGAGCCCCGGACACCCAAGGAAGCGATGGCTGGATGTTATGAAACAGGATATGAGAGCTAATAGACTTATCACCGAGGATGCCAAAGACCGTGCAAAGTGAAGTAGTTTAAGTGGGAGGGCAGTGGCTAAGCTGGCAGAAATGCCAGGAAGAAGAAGACACAATAGAGACTTGTGCTTTACACCTGAAATAACAGAAGCCCTCAATCCTCCTCGCAAAATCTATTCTTATTCTTCATCGTCAATTTATTTATAAAACGATACATATAAAGGAAGTTTACAGTTAGTAGTTTACCGTTAATATTAAAAGAATAAATTATTATTTCCAAGCTAGTAATAGGAAATATTACAATAGTTTTTTTAGAATTTACTTACCACTTCAAATTTGTCGAATTCGTTAATACTTTAACTTCTCATTTTTAAGTAAATCAAATATTACGTAGATATATTCAATAGCATAAATATGTCAATGTTTTACGTTTGTCAGAAGTATGTAAAATTCAAAATCTAATAAAGCTTTTTACAGCGACTCTAAATAAATGAAATACCGATCGAAATATATATCGATCATAAATGGTAGAGCTTCCAGACTAGATCTTTTGTTGTAATAAGTCTAGCAAAATAAATCATGAAGTATTAAGCAATAAAACTAAAATTATACGTAGACACTTAGTGTCTGCCATAAAACTCTTTTCATACTAAAGCTGTTGAATTTTCAGTCTAAATCAAGGCAGGTAATATTTATTTTAGTTATCCAAGAATAATTAAACTGCACGTACAATTGTCTCGTAAATCATAAATAATCTTTTATGTAACTACCCGGTGCACTTAAACCGTTTCGCTTTAGATTTGATGTAATAATAAATTCAGTTACAGTCATACGCTCAGGCATTATACAGGAAACGAATAAAAAAATAAATAGAAATAAAACATTGATCAGACAGGCAGTCTATAGATAGGACCTATGTATAGTTAAAAAATAATTTTACGAATTTTATATCCAAAGGCGATTTAATTTATTTTGAAAAAAAACGTAGTATAAAAATTAATGTAAAATTTGACTTTACACCATTTATAAAATAAAAAATTTCAACAGTTAAACAGTTTAAATTTATTATCTTAAATTTATTAAGCAATTTATGAGTGGGTCTGAATCCATAGCCTTGGGTTCAGTAAGACATTTGCTCATTCTCAATGAGATATTGTACTCTAAATTACAATAATTCTAAAAGTGTCAATATAAGTTCAGGAAATGTTGTATTAGTTCACTTCTGTGAACTAATACTCACATTTCCTGAACTAATACTGACTGTTATGTTATATTGTATAACTGGTGTATATTTTAGTTTATAATCCAAATACACTTTTAGTAAATAAACTTTATCTGTATTTTTAACATGCAAAACAGAAATCGCCATGACATGACATCGTACGGGCTGGTAAAAAATGTCAATAAAAATTAATTATGCGTAAAAATTTAAGTTTTTTTAATTCCCGATATTGTAATTATAACAATAGTTTTAATCTAATTTTAATATCACATACATATATGATATAAGGATATAAATGATTAATTAAAGATTTAAAAAACCTTACATATTCCCTATTATAAACGCAATATTTGATGATAACTTTTTTTTCTAGATAAAAATTTATTTACTCTCGTAAATATCATAACTTCTATTTAAGCAATATCAGCTTGAATGGGAACAGTAGAAATTTAGTGATTTGTGATGTTTTGGTACTCGGACTATTTTTTGCTGCATGAAGTAAATATCTTTTGTTACCACAAGAGAACATCGCACTTTTCACAATGGTTGTAATACTCAATTGCTCCATTCTTCGGTGATCTCTCGGCTTAAAAAAATAAAGCACGGCGAAGAAATGCAACGTGCTATGTCTCTAAATGCTAAGGCAATAAAGGGCTGAAAATTTATATATCTATGTGTATAGCAGTGTCTGTTTGTAATATAAAAATAACCGCTTTTTACGTATTAGGACTATAAAATTTATGACATAATGAACTGGATTTATTTCCACGGAAACCAAATTGTTGTTTTGTTACAAGGTTAAAGCGCTCTAAGTAATCTTATAAAAGACACATTGAATATATGTCATAATGTAGGTCTTTATATTAAAGAGTATCTTTTAGATATAGTTGATGGGATGCTGTTCATTCAAACGAGGCTCTGGATCTAGGAGTCAACAGTTTCTAAGATTTCATCATTATCAGTTTATCAAGAATAAAATAAGATAAGGTACTATACGTATATGAAATGTTAATATTGTTAATTGCTGTGTTGAATGAATTAAACTTTTATTTGTAAGTTTCTTATTAAAGAAATGGCTATTTACATTATTAAGAGAATGCTTAGATTTGGTGGTGAACTTTATGATTTCTATTACATTACAAAACTCTTTAGCATTAATAGAAGTTCTTTCAATAATTTAGTGTCGTATTGCCTTTTTTTATAGCTACAGGCCTGGGCAGCAGATAGAGTACAATAGACTTTGTAAACTGACTCATCTACCGTAATAGATGAGATAAAATTTTAGATTTTGACAAAAATAGATATAGTCATCTAGCTGACGAATCCGAGCGGGCTGCTAGTACACATCAACTGTGCAACAAAATAGGAATTTTCAAATTTTCTTACAATTTATAAGTCAGGTAGGTTGTTTCGAAAACATTATTTGGTTACGCTTGAAACTTTAAAACTTGTTTATTACATCTGCCTATTATTTCCATGTAATTGCTGTTGATCGCTATAAAGCTTACTTTGGATACGTGTAAATATTTATAGTAGTTTTTTGTATAATTACAATTGGCTGAGCTCCGTCGCCTGCAAAATGCTAAATAAGCTTAAAGTCTGTTAAACTATGTACACTCTTGCTTCGGGAAAACAACTAAACGTCATGGAGTCCCGAAGCGGCACGATATAACTATATTATTGTATATTATAATTTTCGAATATAGTTTCGTTGTTTCCTATGTAACGGAAATGTTTAATATTTAAAATAATATTAGTACGAGTCGACATGACTATGGACAAATATATGTTAAGCTTTCATGTACCTAATCTCACAATTGACATAGTGTTTGTAAAATAATCAAATTAATCAGACATCAGCAGTAGAAAGGAACTTTAGTATGCTTCCACGCCCACAGCTTAGATCTTTGAACCTTGAAGTAAATGCTTACAATTAGAAGAATAGAAAACAACAGCTAAAAAAAATGTATATGTGTTAGTGTATGCTATGAAAACCGTATTCTTAATCAAAACACGGCACTACAGTAAAGCAATTAAAAGTCAAACAATCAAATTTTACAGCGTAACAAAATCCGATCGGATCGCCGCGCTTACTAACCGACAATAAACCGCCGACCAAACAGTAAAAAACAATATAATTGTTCGGCCATAAACGACCGGTATTTCTACTGACGGAACCACTTGACGGAATACGCTCGAACTTCTATAACTAAAGAATTGAAGTAAAAAATATAAGTTTTACTTGTAAGAAATTAATTATATCCGATATTGATATTTCTGTTAGTTTAGTTTGAATAATTTTGTAGACGTTGTGATTATTCTGTCTAATAGTAAGATTTTGTTACTTTTTCACAAATAAAAAAAAATTAAACATATCTGTAAGTTTTTTTAGTTATTTTAAGCAGATTATTTCAGTACGCGTTTATTGGATTGTACAAAACGTAGGGTTTTGAAAAATGTACTTAATTTCGAATACTAAAACGCGATTAATCAATTAAAATAATTTTATTTAAAAGTTTATCACTGCTTAATAAATTTAAAATGATTATACTGTTATTTTTATGAAATATATTAATTGCTGTCCGTACGTAAATATATTAATTGGTATACGTTTTATAATAATATTTCTCGAATGTATAGAAATTGCACCGCAGTTTAAACTCAATTTGTAACAGGAATAATCTTCGTATTGACACATATTATATATCTTATGCCATCAAAAAAAACCTGTAAAAAACCCAAGTGTCGCAGCCCAATCTCTCTACCGTAAGAAGTTTCATAACTTTTGTGAGATCCATGTAATTCAGGTCCATCCATGTGTCGGTTAATCTATTTAGTCTCTACTTAAAGGACCTTCTGTCTTAAATTATTACATAAGTTATTATCATGCCAATATTAAGAATATTTTACGTTTTAAACAAATAGATCGACTTGGCCATGATTTGATTATTAATGTATATCACACTACACAACAACCGAATTCCTCACCAGAGTCCTTCCGGATATGATGATTGGAGTGAGTGTCTTAAAGAAGTTAATGCTACTGAAATTTTAAGTGCGAACAAGAGTATTAGTGAATTAGTTGTACTAGATTCCGTATCGGCATCTTGGTTTATTGAGAAGTTTAAAAGCCCCAGAGCCATGTTGTTATCCCATGAGTCGCTTGGAAAAATATTATACATTTATAGCTTATTTTAGAGACGAGAGTTTCAATCGAGTGAGGTGCGATAGACTAAAAAATCTGATATAATCTAATATAATTGTAATGTTCATTGTGTTTTCATGCGATTTCCAAGTCGATCTATTTGTTTAAAAATGTAAAATATTTTAAGACCGATGGTCCTTTAAGTAGGGACTAAGTAGATAAACCGACTTGGTATTACGTGGATCTTTAACTTTTTACGGTAGAGAGACTGAGCTGCGAGACTTGGGATTTTTTACAGGATGTTTTTGAAGGCATCTCATTTCTTTTTGTAGAGTCCTATTTTTTGGTACCATCTGCTTCTAACGAATTTTCTTAAAAGGCTTTATGTTATGATATTTTCTTATTAATAATTCAATATATTTTCATATGGTAATGCTGTTCAGTTTCATGAGCTAATCACACTCTTACCCGTCTTATACTCCTCCCGTTATGCCTCATATAGTAGGTATCTATCTATCTATCTATACCTATTATTTTCTATTATACAGTAATAATGATTCATTAATTGCAAATGTAACCTTGTAATTCTATACATTTATATGGGATTACAAAGTTATTCATTCAATTGGTATATTAAGAACACTGGACGGAAATTACAAAATATTTAGGTTTTCCTATGCCTAGGACACTAAACTAAATTCTAAACTAAATTTTTATTCTAAATTTGAAGCTATCTATGTTTGATAGAAATGCCCTTGGACTTTTGTGATGGGTGAGTCAGTCAGTCAGTGAGTGACAAAATTCAGAAATTTTAACAAATTGTCATTCTTAAACTACGGCTTCAAATTGACTGAAATTTTAAATATACCTTGTTTATACAATGATTGATTAGTTGCTGAAAATTCAGGCTTCTTGTTTTATCCACTACGAAATTATAGAGGGGTTGAAAAAAGCCTGAATTGCTTCGAGAAAAGGATGGTATGGCTGTGCCCTTTTTATGCTCGACTTCACGGGGGCACTGCCGTGTCCCTAGATTTAAAACGATTCTCCCTTATACCTCCACTCCGTTACTGATTTAACTTGCTTCGTCCTCTAGGCTTACGACGGTCATGTGCCGTCGTAAGCTGATGCGTGACATACCGAAGAGCAAGACTAAAATTGCTTCAGTACTTTTCCGTGCATGCTGCAAACCTTTGGAATTAACTATGTAAAATTTCCAGAGAAGCTGCCATTGTCAGCGATATTAGAAAATGATTACAAATATAACAAGTGTCGCCTCATATTATGTTTTTATTTTTATAAATTTATGTTAAAATTATTTGTTTTTTTGTACTTTGGATTCTATTTTTCGCTTTTATTTTTTATTATTTTTACCAGTAAGTGCCGGTACTTAATACGTAATTTATCTATGGCAACTTAGCAAGATAAGTATTCTTTTACAAATTTGATGTTTTGTCTACTACAGGTATACAGATGCTTTTAATATTTTTTTTTTTCAATAATGAATAAATATAAATCCGAATTAAAAAAATATAAAGAATATTAAAAATAATAAATATTGTTAATATAAATCGAAGAGAAACCCTAACAGCAACGTAGTTCAACTTCTACTAATATAACTTAAGTTGTAAGTTGTTATAAAGTTGGCTGTGGTAAAGCTTGCATCATAAGACGTACTAGAATACGAGCTGCATCTGCGATTCTGCCGTGAAATTAATATTTCTGGATCATTGATTTATAATTTTTAAAGAAATTTTACTGTTTAGTACATCAGCTATCTGAAAATATAAGCACCGTCAAAATAGATACAGCCGTTCTACGTAACAGTCGGATCAGAAAGACAGACAGATAAAACTTATAAAAAATATATTTTTTATATGTCTCGTATATAGGTATAGACGAAACATATAAAATATATATTTAAGCATGCATGTGCACGTATTGAGTAAAAACAGGTTATTTAAAAAAGCAAACAGGCGCTCCAATTTTATATATTTGTATAGATTATAAACAAGCAAAGAATCCGTATTGTTGCCGCAATTTACACACAAGCCTCAATAACTATATAAAAGTTATTTATCGGTGCGTTGCACCGTAAGTATATGCCCTGGCGTAGCATAAACAAGAGAAACAAATCCCTGCACCAAAAAGATATTAACAGTGAAATGAAGTGTTAATTGTGTGGAAACATTGAAAAATGATCAACATATGTTATATAAATAGTCATAAATAATGTCTCGAAATTCAGTTTAAATAATAATAAGTGCAAGAGCAGAACAAAAATTAAAAATCAACATGTTATTAATTTCGTGCTCGGCCAAGGTGTGAGATGAGCTCACAACGGAATATAAAGAGCCATGTTAAGCTTATATATTTTATAAATTTTCTATATTGTATAAATCTAATGTTGTTAATTTATACAAATAACTATAATCTAGAATATATATATTAATAAAATAAAAATAAAGTTCAATAGAAAACGATATAAAATTATTATTTTAATTACTACTGTTTATTGCTTTTTTGTTAATACTTTTCCTTTATATTTGTATTACTAAGTTTGTGTTGTTTTGTTCTTATAATTGTATTAAATGTTATTATTAATAAAATTTACTTTAATGTTCATCAACAAAGCGATACAGTGCGAGTCTATAGATTTTTTTGTGCGGACTTCAATCTCGAAGCAGAGTTTGACTTACGAGGCAGTTCTAAATAACTGCCGGCCACTCATTACATTCTCCATCGCTATTTGCATAACTATTGGAATCGAACCCAGGCCCGATCGTGTGTGTTTAGAGCCTGATGAATGGGCCGCCGTCGCTAAATGAATACCACTGCCAAAAAAATACTATTGTTTTGTTTTGCAGTGATGTTATTTTTTGTTTATGACAATGATATTTTGAAAGAAAAAAATACATTGATGGAATTAAAACGTTGAATCGATAAATTTTAAAGTATTTAGACTGTAGGTACTCGTAGACTAGGCTTTACAAATTTATTATATTCCACCTCCGCCCGTATAATTCCCGTATACTAGCTGCATGACGCACAATACTTGATAAATATCATTGTTTTATCTTGCAATTATTTTATTTTTTATGGCAATTATATTTCAAAAAAACATTGAATGGATTTAAATTTTGAAGTAGATATTTCGTATTATTAGTAAACACGACTTTATTAATATAATTCATACTCTTTCCTTGACCGTTCGTAAGATCCTTCTTCTCAATAAGGCTATATCTAAGGTATAATAAGGCTACTAGCTATATAATACACAATAATTGTACAGGTTTTATAGTGCCAAAACAATCCATCCTCCGCTTTCCGACCATATTCGTGTCCGCTGTCCGACCCTATTCGTGCTGGAAATCGGTTTCTCGATTTATCTTACTATAGTGATGAATTGAAATATTGTAATTCTTCGGGCGGGAACCGCGTGGTTACATAATCACTGCAGACATTATGCCGGCTCGCTATTGGCTAATCTCATTTGTCTCACTTTTTATTTACTTCATTTATTTATAGTTTTAAATAGTTAAAGATTTAAATAGTTAAATAACACGATTTTATTTTTAACTCATATACAGCAATAAATAGGGTGACATTAAAAATATAGCAGAATAAACTTATATGTTATTTCATAATTTACCCATAAAATTAATTCTTAATACAATAGAATGATGTTAGGAAATTCCGATAGATAGGCACAGAATATCTTATGCTTATAATAATCCCCTCTTAAATGGCAGTAATAAGTAAGTAAAGGATAATTTTAAAAGAAAGAAGTGTTCATCAAATAATTAGTGTATTAATGTGGTCTTATACATTTCTGTATAATTATTAAAGACGTGTACTTTACATGCCTTTCAATATCGTCTGTCTTATTTTCTAATAAGATGATATGTATAAAGAGTCGATGTTTTTCATTAATTAAACACAAAGTAAATGGTTACATACATGATCTTTATTCAAATGTAATTGAAACAATATAACCAAACATTTAGTTAAAGAGAATAACGAATGTTGAAATTCATTTACGTACATTAAAAGAAAAATTAGGCAAGTATAATTATGGATAAAAATATTTGTACGAAAAAGATTTTGTGCACGGCCCTTTCATTAATTATGAACACAGAAAGTTAGTGGATGTAAGGTTATGACATTTTGACCTTTGGCACTTTATGAATAAAAAATATAGAATTTAGTAAATTCATTCTTTAAGAGGGTTCAAGTCTCAACTATTCTAGCTAAATTTATTATTCAATATGTTACAAAAGTATTACTACCGCGACCTTAGTTAGTTTGGCATTTATACTGAATTGAGATTCCAATCACTTAACTGCATCACACCTGGTTCTGCCGATACCAAAAACAAAGTATGATTATGTCACTCTAAGCGCTATATATTTTTAAGCGAAACTTAACGAAAGAGTAATTAGTAGTTTAAAAAAAAATGAAAAACTAACAATACTTGGAGTAATATCGTGAATGTAGTATGTGCAAAAACCTTTGTCTATCTGTTTGTTTGTGTTTACAAAAAAGCGTAATTTTTGTTAAATTAGACGAATTCAAATTAAACTTATTTTCTATTACATAAAGATAAGAAATAAGATATAATGAGGTTTTGTTACATGTAACGGCTTATTCTGTTATATTATACTTTATATAAGCCAGGAGCAAGCAGGGCAATAGTGAAATATAAACAAGCACTATATGAACGCACAAAAATTGAGCCAAAATAGGCGGAGGGGTGGTGTTGAGTAAGCCTGCCTGAGACCATTGTAAAGTGTTGATTATTATGTAACATTTACAAGAGGGAATGTTGATCAATCATAAATTGTATCATTTTTATAAAGAAAGAAACCAATATAATTTTTGTTACATTTTCTTAGCATCACGCTCTTATCCCGCATAGTGGGAACAGAAAGTACCTAATATCAAGACTCTCCGTACTTTGCTTTCCACCGAATTATAGGCATTGGGTGTTAAGTGATAGAACTCAAAACCGCACTTTGTCTTAACTTCCACTGCGCCACGACCGGCTTCAATTATTATTATTGTTACAATTATTATTAGATTAAATATATGATTCCTGTTACATGTTAATATAATTGCTACGAATCGTTAAAAAATTCAAGCCCGTCAGTGACATTGACATTTTATCTAAAAATAACATCTAACTGTGTAATTTAAAAAGGTACTATTTTTCTAACGCTTCCGTAAAATAATAACACAAAGGTACCGATACCGTTTACGAAAACACTAGAAAAAATACAACACTTGAAACGACCTCTCATTTTGGAGTAGCAAAAAAAGGATAAATACGACGTCCAATAGTCCTTCAATAAAACTTGCAGGATCTGTCTTTATTTCGAAATTAAAAGGTAACATTTCTGAGAAGAGTTGGGTCAGTTTTCTCACGAGGTAGTAAATAAAGACATGCGCTCGAATTTGATAGAGTTAACAGTAATAAATCGTTGATTATAGGCCAAGCGCCGGTGGGTCATAAAGCGACGTTATATGTTTTATGACGTAAATAAATACTCCTTCATATATTACTCACCTAAGTTGCTTGAGAATAAATTCTTCTGGAGCTATATTTAATATAGTTAAGTTTATACCATATTTATTTCGTGTTTGTAAAAACAGTTCGTTATTTCACAATATTTATATCTTGTTTATTATAATTGTAATTTTTGTAGAAATAAACGCCGCGCTTTATTTAACCAGATCTAATTTTAAAATTTGCTCTTAGATTATAGTATTAATTCATAAGTAAACATACATCTAATAGTATGCTGGTTATACCCCGCTGAGGATAAAGTGTGAAGCTTAAAGAAGGTAAGGTATTCTTATAAGATATGCTCAATAATTCCCATTCCCATATGGATTTGTCTATGTGTTTAGTGAAATGTTCTTTCTTAAAATTTAACCCATTTGTTCATCTAAACCTTCCTTCGATTGTTTTTACTGAAAATAACAAGAAAATTCAATTAGTAGTTTTTGAGTAAATCGTTATCACAAAACAGATCGTTTTTGAGTATATTACGATCAGATAGATTTTTTTTTATAATGTGTAGTGACAGTGATAGTAAATAGTGACGATTTGCTCAATTTAGATAGTATGTGGGTAGTTGTAAATCTAATTCATATATTAGGTACTTCTATATTTATAGCCCCATCATGGCATAGTGGGACAGCGTCTGATTGTAAATGCAATATCTTGCGGGTTTGATTCCTACTTGTAAGAACAAAGACCTAGTCAATGACGGTATCCTTCTGTAAACAAGTTTGGACTCATTAAGGTTGAAGTTTTCACAATCTGTGAAATACTTACTAGTTATAAATCACTTAGCCAATAGTATAATTTCTTATCTTAAGCTTTAAATATGAGGGAGTTTCTACACAAATTTTCATTCTCTTATCCATAATTTTTCTAGAAACGCATCATATTTGCTCATTTTTAGCCGGTTTTAACCACGATTACATCCACTTGGGGGCTGAATTTTAATAAATTATTCCCTAGTGAGCATCTACGCTATGAACTAAACTCACCAAAAATCACGCGTCCAAGCTCAATAGTTTACAGGAAAAACTATTTTGTTTATATAAACATATGGCCTGATTAATAACTTTTTGCCTACTGAGAAAAAAACGTGAAAAATGCATTAACATAAAAAATAAGTGTTATAAATTAAATGTATAGAGAAGTTTAATACGTGCATAATTGAAATGTAATAATACATATATTTTTTTTAATTTAATACCAGAACAACTACTCTTAAAGTGAAGTCAATTATAAATTATAAAGTAAATTTCATTATCTCAGCACTGAATATTTTCACTTTATTCAATGCAACAACGTATCTACTGGTATTATTTATAATTTGAAATGATATCTTTAAGACGAAATAATTCGTGGCCTATTACTGGCAAAATTATGTAGATTCCTACCACTTCATTTTATTAATACAATTGCATTAGTATTATGCTTACTAAGAAAGAATTTTCGATGTATGGCGACAATACAATATTATCATTGTGTTTTGTTTTATTATAGGAAGTCGACCTCACAATCATGGCGTTCATAGATAGGTAGCGAAGGCCACAAGCGGTAAGGTATAGATAATAAAACGGTAAGAAAGTACATCTACACATTAAGTGCTCATGAATAAACAAGTTGTGTGATGAAAAATAGTAATAAAATAATGAATTGTCTCTTTGTACGCATACATGTTTTAAAGGACTTTTTGGATTTGGGTATATTTTTTATTGTATAATATGAAACCTGTGGAGAACTTATGATAAATATAACTGATTTTGAAGTCTGTCACATTTTATGTAGAATCGTAATAGAAAATCTTAAATATATAAAATAATAAAAGTAGTTCAACGTGACGTGCATTTTCTCATAATGATTTGGCGTAATTTGGTCGTAATTTAACGATCTAATATAAATCTCTGCCCTCTGAGAGCTGTCTTGGCGTTAAGCCCTTTTCGGAATTAATACGTTTACCACTTTAAGTATTTAATGTAGTATAACTATTTTTTATACTAAGTGATTTGACCGCACAGTTTAAAAGTTATAACGATATGATTGGCTTGAGCGCCATAAAACGTCTAACAGACGGATCATCGCCGAGTATGCGACACGTACACGGATACGCGCTAATCCCTAATAATATTTCAATATGCGATTTGGGTTGCGAAGTAATAATATTGAACTTCGTCATAATGTAACGATTAATATCAAGTACTAAGATACTTTTTATCAACACATCACGCGGGTAAAGCCACAAACGGAATCTAGCCATTCATAAATATTAGCAGCGTGGTAATTTTGATACAGAATGAAAGATATTTATGTGATATTCTCAGTATAACTTAATTAATTCCTAATTTTTTGACGTCGACGTTGAATATCTACACTAATATCATAAAGAGGAAAACTTTGTTTGTTTGGTTGTAATGAATAGGCTCAAAAACAACTGAACGATTTTAAAAATTCTTTCACTATTCCAAAGCTACATTATCAGTAACATAGGCCATATTTTATTTTGGAAAAAAATAAGGTTCCGTAAAATATTTTACAAAAGTTACTTATTTTGCGTACGTTGCCGAAACTATAAAACGTCCTTGTAGATCTTATAAATTTCTACAAAAAGTCCGCGACACACTATACCTTTCTTTGTCGAGTGAGGCATAACAACCATTTTTTTATTAAAAAATCTTTAATTTTTTTGGAGTAAATTTAAGTTTCATTTACTCATGCTATTAATCCTTATCAAAATCAAATTATTTCGTCACTAAGTATAGTTGATGTTGGTAATATTTGGCCTTTGAGTGTTTAAAATTGGACATTTGGTTTTTAAGTTATAGCGAAATTAAAATATTACAATTTCTGCTGCAAGGCCCGTTGCAAAATGGGCGTCACCAAGGCGGGGGTGCGCGTGCGGGAGGGGAGTTTAGATGTTTGAGTAAAGTACCCGCGCGGCTCAGACGCAAAGTCGTCTCCGTACGTAGTGATCGTGTGCATAGTCTAATAATTTTCGTGCGATTTTTTTTAGATTTCGTTCTTAAGACTTCACATATAATAAAAGAGTAGAAAAGTCAATTCTGTACGTAAAAAATAATAAATTAATTATATGCGTTATGTCTCTCTATTCGTTTGTGCGTCAATCACGCGGAAACTACTGGAGAGAATTAAACTAATTTTGGCATGAAAATAACTTATAGTCCAGAGGTTTTTATCTTAATATATGTAGTAGATTTTGTATTAAAAAATTGTATAAAACACTAAAATTCACAAACTTATTTTGATAGTGATAGCCAAAGGATAGATAGGAACGATTTTTTGCATGGTAATAGCTCAATGTTTGGAGCATCATATTGAATAATTTCATCCTGATATTTAATGTAATAGCTAATAGCTTGCAAAATCTTTCTAATCACGCAAAATTATGTTATTAGAAAAAAAACAATCATAGTTAAGACATATCAAAGTTAAGATAAGGACTTATTTCATTAGAATCAAATAATTGATTTTAATAAGATCTTTGATTTTCGCGACTTTTATACATTTTAAATGAAACTATTTAACCGGATTAATCGCGTATATTTTGGTATTCGAAAATACATTTTTGGACACCTGACGTTTCGAACACTTTACAGTAGTCCGTGGTCACAGGTAGACTGAGGTGGCATTCGTCTGTCAGTTGATACAAAAAATTAATTATATCAAACTACCGCCATCGATTTCTTAATTGCCTCGCGTACTGCCCTGGATTCTTGCAGAATGAGCTCACTGTATCTTTGTCTCTGGTGTGGTGGATTTGGGACTTTAAATTTTTAATAAGTGGGTGCCAGGTGGTAGATAGTTTCCAACCATCTTTTCTATTGAAATTTGGATGTTTTTGAATTTCAATAGCCTCGCGGATTATTCTTGGAACATATTCATTGCTAGAACATATTCATTCCTAGAATGATAGACAGGAAGATGAACAGGAACATATTCATTGCTAGAACATATTCATTCCTAGAATGATAGACAGGAAGATGAACAGGAACATATTCATTCCTAGAACATATTCATTCCTAGAATGATAGACAGGAAGATGAACAGGAACATATTAATTCCTAGAATGATCCGCGAGGCTATTGAAATTCAAAAACATGCAAATTTCAATAGAGAAGATGGTTGGAAACTATCTACCACCTGGGACCCACTTATTAAAAATTTAAAGTCCCAAATCTACCACACCAGAGACAAAGATACAGTGAGCTCATTCTGCAAGAATCCAGGGCAGTACGCGAGGCAATTAAGAAATCGATGGCGGTAGTTTGATATAATTAATTTTTTGTATCAACTGACAGACGAATGCCACCTCAGTCTACCTGTGACCACGGACTACTGTAAAGTGTTCGAAACGTCAGGTGTCCAAAAATGTATTTTCGAATACCAAAATATACGCGATTAATCCGGTTAAATAGTTTCATTTAAAATTGATTTTAAATATTCATAATTCATTAATACATGGAGTAAACATCATCTACACTTTTTTGACAAATTTGTTTGAAAATTTTCTAATTGACTCACTTCTGAAAATGATACAATATTTTAAGCGAGTTTGTTTGTTTGCTCTTGTGTTTTAAAATATTTTTTAAAATATCTTGTTTACTAATGCTTACGGGAGATTACATTCATATAGTGGGACACAACACATCTCGTAAAGTAATATTAATCAATAAAAATGAACTGAAAAATGAAATGAAAAATGACTTACAGAAATATAATCATATATCATTTACTATTAAGAGCATCACAACACAATTGGTTGTAGGTTAGATTTCTACTTGGGTAAATGATAGTATTTAAAATATATTTCCATTTCTCTGTTCTAGTACAAGAAAACGCGGTGTTGAGTTCACCACTCAACAAATAATGTCTTGATTTCAAGCCGAACTCGGTCGGAGTGCCTTGATACTAGATTTTCTTTGACTATCCTGCTACGCGGTGTAAAGCATGAAGCTGATTAGTATAGTCCCTTAAATTTTTAGGAGTTAATTATAACTTATATAGAAATAATTTATTTTATAATTTCATAAATATAATATTTTAATAATCAATAATGTATATTAGGTATATCATTTGGTATCATTAGGCCGTACGAATTTCAAATTAGCTTAATATATTCTGTTTACAATGTAATTTTACAATGTGCATCATATAGTAATAGTTTTGTTTAACTCATTCAACTTCTGTTTAACTGTTAAACCTTTTCATACTATATTATATTAATTAATATATTATATTGATTACTACATTATTTAATTAATAATAAATAATAGTTTTAGAGAAAAACGTATAAAAATTTGAACGCAGCGGGATTCGAACCTGCGGCTCTTGGATACCGTCCAAGCGCTCTGACTGCTAAGCCATGCGTTCTACTACCAGCTGCGTCGAAATTCTTATACGTTTTGTTACAACTTATTTATGTTGTTTGCATCTCTGTTTTGTCGTGTCGTCCTGTTTTCTAATCCTAAGTGTGGAATAACACTTTAAAAATAGTAACTATTAATAAATAATAATTTATTTGATATTATAAAACGAAGTCACGTCCGTTATCGGTGCGTATGCCTTTCAAACTTCGTATTGGATTTTAATACCATTTCATTTTTACTCATTGTGACATATTAGGGAAATTAAATTTGGAAGAGAAAAAATAATTTAAAAAAGTCTTTAATCTAAGGGAAAATGAGAGACAAAAGATGAGAGGCAGATGCAAAAACAAAATAGATATAAACGGCAACGATGCAACTTGCGGGTTTGCTAATATATAATAAAAGAGAAGAAAAGTCACTTTTGTACATTAAATACTTAGCAAAAATATAAATTGGATATAAAAAAATTGAGTAATGTTAGTGATTTAAGTTACAACGGCAAAATAAGAAATAGTTATAATATAATCTTTCCCCAGAGTGTAATGAAACACAATCAATTGCATTCCAGTCCGGCGCTGTGTGTCTGTGTCAGTTCCACTCCACCACGATGGCGTGGGGGCAGGTGGACACTTGAAATCGTATGTAAACACCACCATTGAACCCATGGTCACATACTTTGGACCATGATGTCATATGCGCATCGTTGAATTCACATGTGGACCATGGAGTCATTTGTGGATGAGTAAAGTCACATATGGACCATAGTATCATATGTGGACAAGGAAAATCAAATGTGGGCCAAGATGTATGTGAATGAGTAAAATAATTGTATAACTATGAATACATGTTACTACATGTATTCATAGTTATACAGAAATTTAAACTATTTTATAATAAAACAATTAATTTTACTTTTTAAAGTTAGCTCGTAGGTAAATAAAAATGAATTAAAAATTTCTTAAATAATCATGTCTCTTTGTCCGCTTATATAAATATAAATAGCCCGAAAATACCCAGAAAGTTAACAGAGTCAGATTAAATACTAAAGTTAGTAAGAAATAAAAAGATTTTTTTTATAAATTATTAGAATATTGGCAATAAACATTACTATACATTTTTATTTCGCTGTGTTTATTGCAAGAATCGCGTAAAACTTTATTAGCTTAAAATTTAAAAAGTTATAAAAAGGGTTTGGACGGATGTGGTTAATGATTGGTTCGCGTACTATGTTTATTACTAAAGCGTGGAGGTGGTGTTTACGCCATAATAAAAATGAAATGATAACCGTAATCGCAGCGTCCGTAAAACAAGGTGTTTGATGAAGATATCAGTCTGATGAAGATATCAGTCTGATGGAAGTTAGTGCAATCTGTTATAAGTGGTTTCAAGTAGAGTGTGGAGGTTGCAATTAATAAGAGTCGGGCAATTTTTTATATTTCAAATATTTATAGTGATTACCCATTTGTCTACATTACTGCCTGATTGTCGACATAATTAGGATCCAAGATGGACTGGCTGGCTTAGAAGGCTGACATTTGGCATGTAGATTATTTGAGTCCTGAAATTCATACAGGGACTGAAAAAGCCATTCTTTTTATACTTTTTATAAAACAATTGTAACATAATCATAAATAAAAATAATATTTATTAGCTCTGGTATGACAAAGGGCGGCGATGAGTTCTACCACTCGACATGCAATGTCTCGAATTCGATAGAAAACTACCTACCCTGCTATGCGTGATAAAAAGCGTGAATATAAAAATTACTTTATACCACAGGAATACAAAATGAAGAAATCTTTACTGTTTCCTGTATCATGTAATTGTAATACGTACTTAACTAATAACTTGAGAGCTTCAGAAATCGATATAAGATTCTATTTTAAAACTAATTCATAATCAATAGTAATTGTTACGATAGCTTTGCATCTAGCTTACAATAGAGGATTGACGATAGATTATTTTATCATTAGGTAAATATTTGAAATACATATAAAATATGTATTAATTATTAGTTATTGCAACTCTAACGAAATTAATAATAAATTATTACTAATAATAAATCATACTGTGTACTGAAATCAAATTATATAATAGTGTACAAACACTACACTCTGGTTACCGCGTTGAAAAGTTAATTTAGTGAAAATAACATTTTACTGAAACTAATAAAGCATATCAACATCAATAGATGTATTCTAATTATTAGATTATTTCTTCGAATAATTATATTATTGATACGTACATTTGAAATTTCGGTCGGTTTTGGTTTTGCAATATAACCGTTATCGTTAAGGGTTCTCCTCGTCAGTGTATGCTTCAATTTACATTTACTTGACCTTCGTGGGTAGGAGTGAAATTAAGAATATCTGTTCAAAACGGCTAATTTATTATTTTCAATAATGAGTGTTTTTTTATTTAGTTAATGTGATTAATGTTACTGACCATTACTAGGCTGTTAAAAAAACATTTTGTGTTGTCTAATTTGTCTTTGTCCAGGATAAAAATCTTTATATCTGTTAGGCCCTTAGTGGTTAATTTTACTGATCGGTCAACACGGCACTTTGTTTAGTTAACAAAAGGTAAACTATGGAGGTGCCGGTATATCTCAGCTTGAATTCTTCACTAAAGTTCGTATTTCAGTAAGTGTAAGTTGATGATTCCTCATCACAAGACACTAAATCTAAAGTCGTTTCTACTTCATGTATAAGTGCTAAGTTCCTGATAAAATAATACTTCTTTGTGCCAAAATTATAGTAAAAAATAGTTTATTTTTATATTAATATTTGTTTAAATTTCCTTTTTTAATTTTATTTATTATTTCCGGTCTGTCTACCCCCATACGTTACATTTTTGTTTAATATTTTTAATTGTAACTTATAAAAAGACTACTTAATATTGTATGTTTGCTTAATTAGTATTGTGCGTAATAGTCGTCTTTTATTTGAATGTATATATGAGTGTATGAAAAAAGTTAACATCTACCGTTAACTGACCGTATATGCAGCGGGATGATATGCAGAATGGCAGATGTAAGTGTGAATTTCATAGTAAGAATGAAGAAGAACGTGCTCAGGTGGTATGGGCATGTTGAGAGAATGAGTGATAAAAGAATGGTAAGAAAGATGTATGAAGCAAAAGTGAGTGGTATGAGAAGTCGGGGGAGACCTCGGTTCACCTTCGAAAGCACAATATCGAAGATACTGGAGGAAGGTCACGTAAAAAGAATGACGACTCCTCGAAGGCCATGTATGAAGAGGCTAATGACTGTAGACGAGGCGAAAGAGGAACGCAGGGACCGTAGCGTTTGGCGTTCCGTCCTTTCTGACTACCCTGCAAGGGATAAAGCGTGAAGCTAAAAAAAAATCTACCGTTAACAAAATATAATCATTATAGAGCATAATTTGATCGAATAGGATCTCAGAAATAGTAAATTGTTAGATTAGGACTATTAAAAAGACCCAGAAGAAGTTTAATAGAATAGAAGTTTAAGAAGAATAGGCTAATTAATTTATACAAATTTTAAATTTAAGTAATTATATTATTATTATGATAGCAGAAAAAAAGAAATAATTTTAATGTTATGGAAAAATGTTTTATGTAGTTCACAGTTATAGTTACTATACAGATACTTGAAATGAACTGTTTTAAATAGTTGAGAGCAATACTTGATATTTGTTGCAAAAACCGATTTCTTATTATAATATAAAATAGTATTTTTTCTTATATAAAATAGTAATATAATTTTGTAATGCTATTTAATCTATATAATCTACATACGAGTAATAATATATTTTTAATTAAATTGAGGAGTATGAAATTTGGCACAGTTATAGTTTATATAAAGAAAGAAAGCAGTATGCTAATATGTCTTAAAAATAATAAATAAAATATATTAAGTTAATAAAATACACACACGTTTATATAAAGTACATAAGTTATATAAGATACACATACCTGAGGTTTCGAACACTTTACAGTAGTCAATGTTCACAGGTAAACATTTAAAGTAAAAATACCAAAAAATACGCGATTAATCCGTATAAAATAGTTGTATTTAAAATAATAAAGAATTGTTATGATTTTTAGAAAATAAAATCTGCAAAATTAAGTAATACAAGTGCATACTCAACAAACCTTTAGGTTTTTATTACTTTTCCCAACATTTTATTTATTTTTTATAATTTTCCATATTTTTAAATCCTCAAATATTGAATAGAAAATTGAATATTAATAAAATGGATGTAGGGCTTAGTAAAGCAAACAGTAGTAATTTACCCAAAAGTGACACTATTATACTAGGAAGATTATATTCGTGTCTTTAATAAAGTGACTACGCGAATTAACCCGTCTAGCAGGTGAATCATTATGAATTTAGTGTCAAGACACTTCGTTCGTCTATTCTCTAATCTAATTCGCAAGTAGTGGAACTTAAAATCGCACTTTATATCACTGGGACACAGAAATGAAAATAATAAAGTAAATATATTATTTCCTCCGAATGGGCATTTTAACCCGTAACCGCGTTTACAGCCTGACGCTATTTCATTAAAGCATGGCTTTAGTGTTAAAAACAATTCTTAATTGAATAAAAAAAAAATTCGCAACTGAGCAGTTACGTTAAATGAGCTTAACAAAAATAAATTTTTGCCTCCGTAAAAAAGTATTAGCTTTTTTCTTTCTTTAAAATTTATTCTTTTATTTTTTTTTTAATTGAAACATATATAAATTATTTATTCCGCATTTTTCGTCTTTTTTTAATATATATATATATATATATATATATATATATATATATATATATATATATATATATATATATATATATATATATATATATATATATATATATATATATTATTTACTTGTTGTCTTTGCACTTAAGGTTTCATATTGTGTCATTATAAAATATTTGTAGTGCGACTTACTCATAATTATCTATTAAAAAAGAAAAATATAAGTCACAAATACGTATACTTGTCAAAGTGTGACGTCACTGCAGACGTCATGACAGTCTTAAATATATTCAAGGGCGGCTTAAATCTGTTGTAGAAAATACAAAATACTTAATTTTAAAGATATGATGACAATACTGATGATACTAATCGGCCTTAACTAACTCAAGATGGCATTAAGGGTCAGTGACGATATGCTTAATAAAATATTCGACTGCGATTTTTCTGTCAACATGATTATAATTTAACAAAATACTCGCCAATCTAAATTTTGCTGATTTAGATTGTCGACTCAAAATCTTATTTTTTTGTTTTGTGATTTAAATAAAGTTTTAATGGAATCTACTGTACCCCTTGTGAGTAAATTATTTATATAGATAAATAAGGTACAGTATTAAACTATAAATTTACTACCATTCAGTTCCAATGTACTACATTGGTACTGTAAATTAATAAATGTATTTGGATTTAATCAAAACAAATCGCCTTTAATAATTTGAAGCTTAATTTACATAGTCAACTAGATTAGTTCAAATAATCATTTAAACTTATTATATAGTATATAATTATCGATTACTGATGATTGTCACGGTTCCGTGTGCGGCAACACTATGTTTGTTCTTGTTACACGGATCGTTATGATTTGAAATATATTGAAATACAACTGGTTTATAATATGAAAATATTTTAATGCCATTTGATTCGGACACACGGGCAATTTTTCGGGTAAATTGCATTTAAGAAGTAGGTTAAATAAACTTTGTAAAAGTTACCTTACATTGATGTATGTATGTAGTTAATGCTTGTTTTCGCGTTATAAGAAGAAGACTGTACGTTAGTGCTATTTATTTTATAATTATACTAACTTCAACACAGCGCAACACATTTCTATGTGAAATGTATTGATTTAGAGCGGAAAGCGGTTAACGGAGTATCTTGTAATGACTGCATTGTTATTTTATGCTTTTAATAATATTTATAAAAATCAATCCAACGTCTGTCTTTTACTTTTTTACCTTCAACAGAATAAACGTACAATTAAATACTCACAGTTAAAGTAAATTTAATAATTGACTATTTTGCCAATTTTAGTTGTATATACTTTAGTATATACTTCTCAAACACCAACCAATTAACGTCCTGTTAACATAATACCGTGAGGCCATATTTAACACATCTTCTATTAAGTAAAAACAGTAACAAAAAGTTCTTTGTTGTCAGCAGCTGCGCATTTCAACTAAATTGAGATATTCACACCTATGGTTGTAATTTTCATTGTACTCTATTACGTTGTGGTATTTGAAATTCTACTTGAGAAGTTTAAATATATAAAATGATTTCAAATGAGTACACCTACCAATACAAAATTAACAATTTTGTAAAAAAGAGCAACAGTTTGTCGCAGTATTGGCAAATAATAATAAGAGACAGATTTATTAAGAACCACATACACCTACATAGATGTATGACATACATCTATGTAGGTACTTATTAAAAATATGTAATACAAAAATATTCCGAAAAAAGTCTTATTTATTTACAATGTATATAAAATTATAGTCTATTTAAAGTTAATTGGGAGAAAATCGAGTAAGTCCAATTATGTCACCCCTTCATAAGATGCCACGTGCGTTACATCAAGGCGACGGGGAGCGAGGCCAGCTTTGATCTGCCGCCCCTTTGAAACGCGAGCGCGAGTGTGAGTCTTTCACTGTGACACCTGAAGCCCCTCTTAGACATGTTGAACTGTTGATGGCTGATGTTACATGTCGATGAATGAGTCTTCAGTACATTCTGTTGTGGTAGATAGATCTATTAAGTATAATAGTGAATACCTAAGCGTTACTTTAAGAACTGAATAAAATATTCAAAGCATATTGTAACGATACGTACTATATATAAATATATATGTAGATTTATAATATATTTTACACATGTAATTTAATAATAACGTTAAATTAAATAATATTATAAGATCTTTGATTATCGCGATTTTATTGCATTTTAAATGAAATTATTTCAAACGGATTAATCGCATATATTTTGGTATTCGAAAATATGCTTTTGGAGACCTGATGTTTCGAACACTTTACAGTAGTCCGTGGTCACAGGTAGACTGAGATGGCATTCGTCTGTCAGTTGACATAAAAAAAATTATATCAATCTAGCGCCATCTGTTTCTTAATTGCCTCGCATACTGCCTTGGATTCTTGCAGAATGAGCTGACTGTATCTTTGTCTCTGGTGTGGTGAAACTTTTTGACTATAAATTTTTTATAAGTTGGTCCCAGGTGGTAGAGTTTCCAACCATCTTCTCTATCGAAATTACGAAAAAAAATTTCAATAGCCTCGTGGATCATTCTAGGAATATTTCTACTTTCCCTAGCAAAGATATGTGGCCTATCAAACCTGATGTAGTGGTTGGATTTATGTATTGTATTCATTTGTTCATATCGGATAGGTGTTCCTTCACCCTAATCCCGAGCTTTGGTTGCCACATTTACAATATATATATATATATATATATATACTAGGTATATACACCTGCACACTACACTGACTGTCAGTCTGTTATAAATAGTATAATATGATTGGATGTATTGGACGATTAAAGTTTTTAAAGTGATCACCGAATAATCTTATTTATATAACACGACGAACTTCCTCCGAACTCCGTATCACAAATATTATTATTGCGTTCTTTTATCTGCCCGTGTTCTCGCTAAATTTATAGAATTTTATCCAATTATAAAACTAACTAGCGGCCCTTTCGCGGCTTCGCTCGCGTCAACTCACAACTATAGTTATTTCATCCCTTCATCTGGCCGCAATTTCGCTAAATTCACAAACTTTGCCAAAATTTATCATTTTATCGAATTGTAAATCTAATTATAAATCTTAAAAATAACCCACCAATCAACCTACTCTAAAATTAAAATAAAACCAGACTTATAACTAATACTAAAATACGAATGAATAAAAGAGTAGAAGGGTCAATTATGTACATGAAATATTTAAGAACGTTTTATTTTTATCTGTCTGTTCGTTTGTGCACGATAAAACTACTGTATATATTTATATATTTATATTATAAGAATAAATTTTTGCATGGTAAAAGCGTATAGTCTGGAGGTACTAACTGAGGTATAAACTGTAAATGTCCAAAATTGCAAGATAAGAATTCTATTAATTTTTTTTTATTTACAAAAACAAATAAAAATCAAAACTTCTTTATTTACATAAATATTATAGTCAAATTAGGATGAATTCTTCCTAATATTCAATGTGGTTCTTATAACAGAAATAGAAACCGACACCTTCGAATTACGTCGATGACTTGCAAATTTTTTTCCAATCTTATTTATAAATTTATTTAATAGAAAAAGGCAATTAAAAATACAATTTTATGTACAATTTCTTTTAGTTTTAATCTACATATCATAGCTTTCCCCTTTCCGCCCGAATTGAAAGCATTGCATGTTGGATGGCGGAACTCAACGCCGTGTCTTATCTTATCAAAGTGGGAAAATAAATATAATTTAAATATAACCAGAATGAGAATTGGACACACAACCGTACTTACAGTCCGTTATATATCGGCGCCTACACACTATGATGGCCTCTTACTATTTCACTGAAATTGTATTCGATTTAAATTTATATTGATATCTCGGTAAATATAAGTACGATATTGATAAATTATAAATATAAGCCTTCTTCAGAAATCCTGCTACCCAAAGTTTTAGACTGAAACAAAATCCGTTCATAACTTTCCCAGATTAACGCATACGTACACACAGAGAAAATAGGGTGATTTTATTTTATAATATGTAGTGATTTTTATATATACAAGGCATATTTCATGTTCTAGTATTGTCGCACGACTATCGGGGTTTGGCGAGCGTTACAGCTTGCGGATAACTGATGTCGATTAGGTCAAACCGATGTTGCTTGGCGTCACTGAGGTCGCTATAATTGGTTTAGGTAAACTGCTGTGGCGATGTTGGTTGGTTGAATCGAGTTGGCTGCTATCTCGCGTTACGTCAGCGATTTTTGTACGACGAAGGACCTTGATATAATTTCTCACTATTACTACTATTACGCCACGAAATGCTGTAGTGCGTAATTGTGTTCGCTTGTTTGTCTAGCGTCGTGTTTGGTGATAGAACGCACAATGTGACACACGATATCAGTGTTCGGCGAATCTATTGCTGATATCAGGTTTCAGTGGCCGAGTTTATTTATTGGTTCACTTTAATCGGAGATATATTGATCTGGCAGGCAAGTCAGTGACTTATATTAATCTCACAAATCAATCTACAGAATATATTGATCTCACAAATAATTCAACCAAATATAATGGTATCGCGAATCAATCTACGAAATAATATAATGGTCTTACAAACCATTCAACGGGTTATATTGGTCTCACAAACCAATAAACATCAAAATGTAGTGTCACCAAATTGTATTTAGACGCTTTACACTTTCAAACTGATAAACGAATAAACCACTTGTATTGGTTTCACAGACCAATTCAAATGTGTAATTATAATATATTCTTAATGTAACCAAGCGTAAAAAGTACGTAAAGGAATATCGTAAATAATTTTAAGTATCGAGATGTGTTTAAAAGCGCATTAAATGTGAACCATATTGAGCGATCCATACACGGACGGATCAAATAACTGAGGAATTGTAAGTTACATATATGGACCGTTTATTTTGAAAGTGGTGTAAGTCTATTTTTTATAAAAAAATGATATATTAGGTTATTCATGCTTCATTTTATGTATTTTTATGTATAAGTAGTCCCTGTAGAATTTTTTAAAAAAATCCAATATTTTGAATCAGTTAAAACTAACTAGCTGGTAAATGAAATTGCAATATTGTCGATTATGATAGAAGTGTAAGTCCAATTTTAGGGTCTATTTGAATAGCGAAAATTAAGTTCCAATTAGGAATAAAGTAGGTGTAACAACTTATTTGAGTAATGAACATGAAATTAAAATAGAATATACATAAGGAAATTTTGGTTGAAGGATGTTGAATTTTAGAAATCATAAAAAAAACTAATTAAAATGTATCTATATTTTATTTCAGTGCAGGAGGTGGTTCGTGAAAAGAAGCTTCCTTGGCTGTCTATAAGGAATAGCAAACCACCATGCTTCTTTAAGACAAGGTAGCTTATATTCCAGCCAAACGTGCCTGTAAAAAGGCTGTAGCTTTTAGCAAAGACTTGAAACTGTGAAGGGGTAAAAGCTCATTCGCAAAGTGTCTTTACGTGAAAGATTTCCAAGGTACGCTGCCTTATAGTTATGTATCTGTGAGGGAGAGATGGTGGTGATGGTGAACGTTAGGTTTGGTTAGGCTACTTCATAGTCCCGTACCGCGTAGTGCGGGTAAACTTCGGTCGTGTGCTCCCCCCGTAACGCAGACGCTCCAACCGGACGTTCTCCGAGGAGTGCTGACGTCACTATTTCCGCAGCAGGTCAATTATACACCTGTATCAATGGTCCGCCCTGTAGCGCCGGGAGAGCAGGAGGAAGACGTGAGTTTGGCACTACCGGTGGAGGAGAAGGAGCTCGAAGAGTGCTGATCTCGTGGCAAGAGCACCATTCCAGAATGCGTTCCTGGCCGGGTGCTAACTCTGGCCCTTACCATCTTGGGGCCCAGAATGCGAGGACTGTTCATTGCCTGTCTGGCTCAACGATACCACAATTCCACAGTGGTGGAAGATAGGCAGGTTGGTCCTTATCCGTAAGGAGGGACGTCCGGCGGATTCTGCCTCTGCTTATAGGCCTATCGTGCTCCTAAGTGAGATCGCCAAGCTGTTCGAGCGAGTTGTAGCTAGGAGACTACAAAAGCATCTGGAGGAGACAGGTAAAGACAGGTTCGGATCTCTCGGACCTCTTGTATGGTTGTCGCCGTGGCCGTTCTACGGTGGATGCTATACTCAAGGTGAAGTCCCATATGCATTAAGTGCTGGCCCGTGGTGACGAAGTGTTGGCGGGACATCGCCAACAATTCAATAGATATCAATATATCGCATCGCTAACGCGTTCAACTCCTTGCCCTGGCCCTGCATCAAGAAAGCACTTGTATACCACCGTGCGCCTCCGTACCTGGAGTGGAGTGGGAGGTTTCTTGCGGTGTTCCACAGAGATCGGTTCTGGGTCCGATCCTGTGGAACATCGGGTACGACTGGGTGCTGCGGGACAACATCCTACGAGGAGTTAGGGTCTTCTGTTACGCCGATGAGGTGACGACTTTTCAGGAGGCGGCGGTCCTTGCAACGGGTGGAGTGGCCGACGTGGTCGGCCGGATCGGGAGGTTGGGGCTGGAGGTTGTCCTGAACAAGTCCGAGGCGTTATATTTTCATGCTCCGCGCAAGGGCCCACCATCGGATGCCCATATCATTGTCGGTGGCGACAAGATAGACGTCAAGCGGAGCATGAAATACCTCGGGCTTGTTCTAGACGGCCATTGGAACTTTAGGGGCCACTTCAACATCTTGACCCCGAAGTTATTGAAAACGTCAAGAGGAGCATGAAATACCTCGGACTTGTTCTAGACGGCCATTGGAACTTTAGGGGCCACTTCAACATCTTGGTCCCGAAGTTATTGAAGATAGCGGCAGCCTTGGCACCCCTTTTACACAACACCAACGGGTCAAACGCCTGGAGCCGTTGGCTGTGTACCCGTGTGAACGGATCGGCGTCCTGAAATACAGCATGACGCAGGCCCTCATGAGGCACGGTTGCTTCGGGAGGTACTTGTGTCGGGTGGGCAGGAGGGAGCCCGATGCTCGCTGCCACCACTGTGGTGACTGCCTCAAGGGGACGGCCCAGCGCACGTTGGAGGAGTGTGCAGCCTGGGTGTCTCAAGGCCGCGCTCTGCGTTATAGGGGCGTCATAGGGGACGCCCTCTCCCTGCCAGCCGTGGTGGAGGCAATGGTAGCTTGTGAGAGGTCGCGGGTCGCTGTCGGAGCCTTCTGTGCATGAAGGATGCGGCGGAACGGGAGAGGGAGGCCTCTTCCAAACTCTCCATCCACCGCAAACGACCGGGTCACTGGAGGGCGGCACACGACCGTCGCCTTCCGCCTTAATCGGCCAGAGGGCAGTCAGCTTGGGGAAGTTGGCCACCTACTCACCTGGCCCAAGTAAGCGCGCGCGGTTACTCTCGTGCGCTGTTTTGAGCAGGCCGTCTAAGGTGACCTACTAACCTTGACTCCGCAACGTGCCTTGCCAGCTTCCGCCGCCGGGACTTGCGGAAGGATCGGAGTGTGCTCGAGGTCCCGGCTGGTGGCGGTCGAGGAGAAGCACCGTGAGGTTTTAGTGGCTAACGGAGCGGCCTACATCTGCCAATCCGGAGTCCCACATAACCTGTCCTGAGTCCCCGATCGGGAAGGTATCCGTAATGCGATTTTCTCTCTTTCTATAAAAAAAAGTTAATAAGGTGTGTTGAATAATCAGCACCCATGCAGTCTTTCAATCGAACCGCCTCTCAATCTTGGGCTCATTGCCCTAATAATACCTGACGAAACTCAGACTTGTCCTCGTCCCATAAAAAATCGGAAAGCGGGATCTAACGATATTCTGACTAAAGCTAGGAAATTATTGGACTCTCTTCTCACGCTTACCCACCTCTTAACCACGTTTTGAACACCGGAACGATACCACATCAGTAGCAGTATCTCTTTATTATCTCTGCAGTGTATGGCAGTGTACAAGATCATGGTAGTTATGAAACTCTTTAGCGCGTGATTTTAGGCATAACCGAGACTATACTGTCTCGGAGTGTCAATGTGAATTTCAGGCACAATTAGGTAAGCCAGCCTGATTACTCTGTCGGAAGAATATACCTTGATATGTCTGTTTATGGAGCTAAGCCACCTGAATGCCCAAGAAAACGATAAGAAGATTGTGAAAAAGGATATGAGAGCCAATGGATTTACAGGATTTAGGAAGGTAGACCCTAGCTAGGACTGAAATATATGTCAGGAAGGAGATATATGTATAAAAACATATAAAATTATTCTGAAATATTGTTATTAAATATATTATTATCAATTAAACAATTGAATAATCAAAAAATATATATATTTTATACGAATTATTAGATTCACGTACGACAGAAAGTACCAGATATTACGAATAAAGCGCAAGTGCTATTGAGATGGATAAATATATTTTTGTTTTATGTTGTGTTATTATTTATACACATAATAATATCAATACAAATCATGTTTTAAACGATATTTTTTAAAATGACAATTCAACCATTAATGGACTTACACCACTTTAAAAATTGTCGATTGCAATGTCGAATAATTTTGAAAGTATAAAGGTGTAAGCCCATTAACAGTTCACAAATGCACACGATCTAAGTTAATTACACTTAAAACCAGCCTATAATACCATATTACACACCTCTAAAGAAATAGCAACAATCCACAACTTCATATAATTTGCCTATATTTTTCAAATAATCCACCAAGCACAGCGCATCGATTTGGATTATACCAGATAACTAAGTTTTAGGGACAATTTGTCAATAACTATATTTGGTATGCAAGCTAGTATTTGTACACAATTCAACAGAGAAACTCTAAAAGTTGTCTTGATATGAGGCTTGACCCCATCTCCACTACAAACCCTCTTATATAATAGAAAAGTAATGAGCCGTAAATTGTATAAAAAAATTACTCTTTAATTAAAATTTAAAAATGTATGCTCCATTTGCTGACACGATACTAGTACCTAGATGTATTTTTAGTATAGTATATCTTGGCCATATACATAGTATTAGTTATACGCGCGATTTCATCCGCGGGAAATTTAACAACTGGATCTTTATTTTGTAATTCTAAAACAAAAATTGTCGAATTTACTCTTTATGACATTAATTAGCTGCCCTTGAGAGTCCTATCAAAATCAGTCCAGCGGTTGAAGAGGTTAGCTGGAAAAAATATACATTTATTATTGTATAACAATGCATTTAATAAAAGACTGTTATTTTGATATAAACATAGACACGCTCAATTTTATTCATTTTTATAGATAAAATAGGTGTGTTTTTAGTATATTAGATCGTAATATATAGATATGATTGACAATTACTTTGTATTATAACAATTGCTTTTATTTATAATCTTAAATAACTAAGTTCTTAAGTTTAATTAATCCATATTCATTCGCAAAGTCAATATTTAATATTTTAATGAAATAAATAGCTTCTTTTCCTGTTGTAGTTGCATATCAAAAATTCCACATTTAAAGCGGTAAAGCTTTTAGTAACAACTATTTTTACATTTGCTTATTGGTTTTAAAATTGGTTATTAATTATAATAATTCTATAAATGTAATTCGTAATAATAAATTATAGTTTTCCCGTTTAAGTTTAGTCGAGGAATTTGTTATTTTATTTTAAATAATTAAATTTCTTGTCTTACGATGTCTTGTCGTCTATTGCATTTATTTTTATATAAGGGTAATTTTTTCATGTTGGGTTAAACAAGTGAATTTAAAATTTTCCTCTACATACTTAAGATTTTGTAAAAACTATATGTATAGGTAAATTAAAATTTATTTATTTATAGAACTTAATAGAATCTTGAAATATCTAAACGAAAAGCTTTTTTCCAGCGTTGAATTACCAACTAACAAGAAAAATACATTACGAAGATCCGAGAAATGAGATTTTTTATCGTGTCTTCTTAGTGTAGAACGCGAGGGAGTAATATTTCTTTATTTTTATATTTGACAGTTTTATAAAATATGACTTAGTTAGTATCTTATAAGTACCAGAATAGTTATTCAATATTAGCAATACGAGACAATGGTCTTTGCCTTCTGCTTTATAAATATCATACACCTGCTGACTACATAAGAAGCCTGCTCTGAAACCCTGTCACAATCGATTTGGACACAAAGAGGACTTGTTTTTAGGTGGCCATGGAAGGCAGGCTCACAATTGATATTAATTTCATGAAGTGGAATTGCAATAAAAACAGCTGTTGTGTTTAAAGTTTTTCAAAGATGGCAGCTTACATACTGTTTTCCCTAAGTGCCGTTATAGACACTTTAATTACTGTCCATATCTGCATACATAACACTCACACTTTGTAAACTATATTATTTCGAAATGTTGCATGCTCAAACAACTTTATTGATAATAATTTTCAAAATGAAATAAATACGGAGTAGTTTTGTTTGATTCCTGATTGCATTCTTGTAAGGGAAAGGTTAAATTATAAAAATATGGTCTTAATATCGAGTCTCCAGGTAAATTTAAACTTTAAATTAATTCAGATTTCAAGAATTTATTAATAGGTCGGTAGAAAATCTTCCAGCTAAGGAACAAGCAATAGAATCTTTCGCAGAATCGTACTTGTGTCAGCATACTTAGACTGACAGGGACTACTATTAGAATTACAAATTCAATGTTAATAACGTAAAATGTTACATTATACGCAGTATCTTAATATTTTTTTGAGTACATTAATTGGTTACTAACATTTATTAGCTGTAATTTAAAATTGTAATTAATACTTAAATAAACTGAGGTACATAAAAGCTCACTAAATTATCATTTTATAAATTTACATTTTAGTCATTTACCAAATTGCAAAAGAAAATTTACTATTGCAAAACGTCAGTCAGTTATTAACGAGCTACGATAACACATATGGGAATATTTTTATTATTTTACTATAGCAACTATAAGGGCAAACTAAATACAGAATTTAATACGAAACATTTCAAACAAATCGTATTTTTTATTTTTTTAGCTCTACAAATTAAATGACCTAGCACATTGGCCAATTAGGTAGATCCAACTTGGGTCGCGTGAAGAATTTAACTTGGCTGGGCAGCGTTCGAGAAGTTTCAATCCATCTATATGTCCACAATACCCCTAAAGCGTCAAAAGTAAGATTTTCAATCAATGAGATCAGCCAAAGATGAAGTATAGCAATAAGAGTTGGTGTGGACTTGACAACACACTAGGTAAATAACTTGTAAAAAAGTCACGCAAAAAGTATCAAATATTAAGGAGAGGTTGGGTGGAAATTGAGTGTAAAATAAAATATTAATTTCCAAGATTAGTCAGGCAACCAGTGCTAAGAATTCAACCATGCTGTTTGTCTTACCAGAGCGGAGAAATGAAAATGTAATATTTTTTTTTTAAATATAATCGTTCCCCCGAGTGGAAATCGAACCCTCAACCAAATGCGTTTACAGTCAAACGATGTCTCTTTGTGCCACGGTGGCCTCTCAAGTCTCAAATATGAAATAGAATAGAAATAAATAAATTTAAGAGTACTGCCATGTGATATATTACCGAGAATAGTAGAAAAAATAGTGAACAAATAAAACCTATCATGACCAGTTCTCAATATTAAAATTTCGAACTCAGCCAGAATCATGTCAAACAAAAATACCACCTGTACCGTTGCCGTTTCAATTTGTCGTTTAGAATATTTTTAAGGGTTTATTTTTGTACTTTGGAGAAACAATTTAATTTTTAAAAAATTCGTAAGTGTAGTTGGTTAACGAAATATGAACTTTATGTCGCTGTGTTATGAGATATAAGCGGTATCGTCAATCATCAAACATATAATTGTCTCGGTATAACGAGATGAAAGCGATGGCGTCTATTTTCAGCTACTGAGGTGTAAACGGACATACAGCCGTCGAGGCGAACCTTCTTTATAAAATAATAAGGTTATTTTATGCGCAGTATTTATAGATGGACAGCTATTTTCTTTCAATTATAGAGCAATTACGCTTTTTCGTGCTTAGCATTGTATGTGGAAACAATCTATTGTCGAGACACTATTCTATACTTTCCGCTAGAATGCGAGAATACCTGTTGAAGGGTGAAATGTATATATAATCACTTTCCCACCTAAGTGTAATCGATCAGTTGGAATTAGACCTATGAGGCCGAACGAGCAGTAAGACAGTGTCTGACTGTAAACGCAATCCGTTGTGGGTCCGATTCCCATTCGGGAGAATAATTATATTTAAAATTATTTTCATTTCCCAGCAATGAGAAAAAGTGTGGCGTTAAGTTTCGCACCTAAGCACGCTATTTCTCGAATTCACGCAATGTTTTGACACTTCCTGTATATTGTGCTATGCAGGATAGTAGAGTGAAGCAAAAATAAATTCAACCCACCCAGTAGTTAGAAATTTACGTATATTTAATTTTTTTAACATAAGATTGACATTAAAATAAATGAAATTAAATAGCAAATAATTAATCGTTAGTAGTATAATATCCGTAATCAAAATTCAGGTCATGTCCGGATGTCAAACAAATCATTTGTTTGCCAATGAAAAACGTCATTACAAAAATACCTAGCGTTGCAAAGAATAGACGGAATTTTATTTTTTAACTAATTCGTTTGAGTTGCTATAAAAAAAATGCAAGCTTCCCATATAGAAAGAATGTAATTTAAAAACACTCCCCAGTTACTTTCCGCGCGAAGTCGAAATATTAAGTAGTGGAACTCAAATATGAGACTACCTTATTTAGTTTGTATAACTAAGTGAATAAAGCAATTATTAAAAGTAATAATGAAAAATAAAAATCATAAATGTTTAGCTTCTCTGTGGTGAGTACCGTGTGTAGAGCTTCTAATTATTATAAATCTGTCGGCGATGCCGGGACGTGACATTGTGTAGTTTTATTTGTACGAAGCGAGTAAATTCACACGGACAAGTGTTAGGGATGTTAATTACGTGTTCTTATGTTGTATTGACATTGAATTTTTGTTTGTGTCTTACTTAAGAATTATAAATGAACACATTTTTTAATAACATAATCTTAATAGATATAAAGATCAAATAAAAGGCCAAAATATAAATTGTAAAATGTTTAAAATTTGGAAACTATATAATTTTGTTTTTTTAATTTCTTTTTTGAAGTTGGTTTTATTTTTTTACTTTTTAGGTGTCCTTTCGGTAATGGTTGTTGAACACAATATCTTATAATAACAAATCATTTGCTTTTATTCATTGAAGATTTCCATTGATATCTCTAAAGATCTTCATTAGATCTTAAATAACTTTTGGGACCAACCTCGAAGTGTATTCTCACAAATGACGGAGAAACTACTGGGCCCAAATAACAAAATATTGTGGGACCAAATGGCAGCCTTACTGCATCAAACAATAAAAGAATCACGTAAATCGGTTCAGAACTTTCGGCGTAATCGCTGTACATACATAAAAAAAGATACTGGCCGAATTGATAACCCCTGTCTTTGAGAAGTCAGTTAAAAAGTATATGAATTTGATTTCGACGTAACTCAAGCTCGTGCTTATTAGAAAAGCGCTTTGACCTCTAACTCTCTGATCTGAGACTAAGATTTTTTAAAAATTTTGTTATCCAAAGATTATTTCTAAGAAACATCATTTGGGGATATATATATATATATATATATATATATATATATATATATATATATATATATATATATATATATATATATATATATATATTCCTAAATACGCGCATGATTTAGTGGTTCAGAATGTCTAGACTCAACTTATAGACAAATATACTTAATGAATAAACATGGTTATCGTGTTTCTGCATAAAAATGAAACTTTAAGGTTAAAGAACGGTTTCTTTTAAAAATAAAAAACGTAAGTATATAATTTATTATACCATTACGGCTACATCCGGCGCTTTTGGTGTACTCATCTATAAAAGGTCATACATACTTCGCCATTGCTTACTTATGCAATTACCTATTACTTTGTGCATGATTCTCTTCAAAAAATCTATTATGCTTAATACATTTGTTATACATGTCTTTTAATAAATTCAAAGTGAGGTTGTTGCGTTAATCAGTTATTACAAAATAAACAGTTTAAGATGAATTTAATGATAATTTATGATAAAATATATTTTTATAATGAAGTCACAGGCCATCGTGTCACAGAGGCAGAAGTTCTGACTACACGTGACACAAGTTAACGTTTCAACCACCAACAAAACCCCATTTGTCGCATCACCAGTTTTTGAGAATACCCCTCTTAAAGCTGTGCCGGATTTTAGTATACGAGTCTTAGTACTTCGAGTGATTGCCAGTATCGTTATTTTACAAAAGCTGAAAGCTGCTAGTACGCAAGTTTAAAAAACTTCGGCAAATCGGCTAAGGGAGACAGTACTGCACGCCTGAACAAAAATTGGCTTTATATTGGGCCCAAGTTCGGTCTCATAGTTTATTGTTCTCATTTCTGGGCCTGCGCCCCTCAGCATAGGCTTACATCATGTCATCACATACTACGTAGAGCCGCTCGAATCATTGGGAGCCCAATAATTTGTGAAAAGCTGGACACTTTTTGGCGTTGCGTAGATTCGCTTCCTCGTTGTCGTTCCTCTTTTATATATCACGGGGAATATTTTGGAGAACTATTTGATCTGAACCACTATCACTAGCTATGACTTTCTATGTATTTTCGACATGACATGAGTTTGATGATATAAAAATAATTAAGAAGACTCAGCAATATTTATTTATATTAGGTGTTGGAATTTACTCGTATCCTTTTTTTTTAAGAAAAATATCACATGTTTTAAGTGAAAACAAAAATTAACATAATTATATGTACTGCGCATAGTTTTTCCCGGGGAAAATATAAATCGATCGAAAAATTAAGATTCTCCTTTAATAAGCTATGGGCCATTAAGAGGAACTTATAGTTGTGCCAAGGAGCACTATCTAGAGAATAAAGCGGGTAGGTTAAAATTTCTCATTTTAGTGTTCCCACAGGTATCCATTTTTATTGGTATGAGATAGACTAATATTGACGTGCCTTACGCTTCGTCCAGGCTGTTTCTGTAAATCCATTAATTCTTTTGGGGTTTTTTGTCTTCCAAATAGAAATCTTTTATAACGTTCTATCTATTAGCAACACTTTCATTTAGTAACCTAAGACAAAATTCAAAGTCCTATAACTTTTAGCAGCATAGTAAAGCTCTTCGCAAAAACAATTTCTGTAGTATAAATTGGAGCCATATTTAAATTTTTGCAATTTGTCATTGTTAATAATTAAACAATATGACGTATGATAACAATTGTGCCCAATAACAGCGGAAAAATGATACACTTATTCCTGAAGGTAAAATAGGGTGTAGATGCATATATGAAACGTTTTATATTAATTCCAACAACTATTGGTTTTTATGATTTTCACCTACAATATGTTTTGTATTTATTGCTTATCCACTGTCGAAATTTTCTATTCTTATTTTCTATTCAAGTTTAGATTAAGTATTAGAGTTATCTGAATTAACTATTATATTAAAATTAATGTAAATATATAATATTATCATCGTCGTCGTCGTGGCGCAGTGGGACAGCGTCCGACTGTAACGCGATCGGTTGTGGGTTCGATCCCCACTCGGGGGAGTGATTATATTAAAATATTTTCACTTCTTCGCTCTGGTAAGATAAAGTGCGGCGTTGAGTTCCACCACTCAACACGCAATGTCTCGAATTCGGTGGGAAGCGAAGTACGGAGTGTCTTGACACTAGGTACTTTCTGTCTATCCTGCTATGCTGGATAAAAGCGTGAAGCTAAAAAAATAAATATATTTTTATTACATTATCACTGAAGCTTATTATTCAATAGTTGCTAGATTTTAATATAAATTAGAGCTAGAGTATCAGCATAGTGTGTGCGAAGCACGTTCAGACAACGAATGAAGTGCACTTATCCTATTATATTCCTAAAAGTTAAAAATTACTTGAAGACATTAGTATTCATGTAATTTTTAATTTGATGACATTAGTCTACAAGTCATTTTTAACTTTTAGGAATTTTAGTTATGTAAAGCGTGCATTATTAAATTAAAGTATTACATTTTTTTATTGCTATTTTCACTTTATTTCTATGTTAAGTTAACGTAAAAAAATCTATATACCGTATACCATAATATCGTTTAATATTTAGCTGATACTTAACTATCAGAAAATTCTACTATATACATACGCATCTCATTAAACGAAATCCACCATTCTAAAGTAACACTTGTAAAAGTTTAAAAGCTCTTTAGATTGAAATAAATAAAATACAGTTGCGTCAGTTCATTATTATAAATTTATAATGATTAAAATCAAAAACATTAGCTGCGGAGTCTATTTTAATACACTAAATTTCAATTTCATATCATAAAAAGAAACAATAATTATGCTTTTGATAATTTTTTTCTATAAACCATTTATATCAGCGGAAGTGCTCGATAAGCTATCGTATAAACCGATCGGCGCTTTCTGTTTATATTTCATTTCATATTAACGGCCATGTGTTAGTTAATAATATTTACCACTATGTTCTTAATTATAACCGATTGCTTATACGGATATTGTATACACAGGCAGATAAGAGACAAGACAGATGTATATATATATATATATATATGTGTGACACTTTTGTAAATATATTGAGCATACTCTCATATCGTTACAGAGAAGCAGTGGTTATGCCAATGTAAATGTAAACACATCTGCTATGTGAAAACGTCAGAACTCGGGCAAATTACTGGCCCGAGTTCTGACGTTTTCACATAGCAGACAGTTATTGATAATTTTATGCGTTTGTTGGTTTTCATACGCTTTTGAATTACAAATATTTGTTAAACATACCAATACTGATAATTATATATATATTTTTATAAAATTATTTTAATTTCATAAAAAATACTTAAAAACAACAATGTCAGTATATTTAACGATTATTTGTAATTCATTTACTACTGAGTTAATCAGCTTTGTCTTATTAATGAAAAAATATTAACAAGATTTATATGTATTTATTTTTCTCATATGCGTGTTTTTATTAAACTTCATTAAGTAACAGTAAACAAAATGTATAGAACTAATTGAAATCAAACCATTGCTATTGTAACTTACTTATGCATTTAACATCTGCAGTACACCTGATAATGGACAGCTTGTTTGTAATTTGGTTAATTGAACGTAATAGTTGCATAAGTTCGACTAATTACACAGACGCGGCGTGTATTTAAAGCGGCAGAGGCTAGTTCTTAATGAACATATTGGTACTTTGATTATAATTCTCAATATAATGTGATCAAAAATTGCGTTACACAGTCACTAACAAGATGTATATGTATGTATACACATATAACAATTTAGCTTACATTTAGTATGACTGAGTACGGTTGTTTTTAAAAAAATATTTTATTTGGTCAATTTATACTATATATCTACTGAATTTGCTATTAAATGATGCTAAATACTTATTAGTAGGGAGGAGCAAAACATCTGTTGTTATGACACTACGTTCACTGCATTCTCTCAAGCCGATAGCATTTACTCAGTCTTAATGAAACACACTGTTTCAAAAATATGATCAGTTTCAAATTACATATTGAGTAGCGAGTCTTTTCTTACAAGCTGGATTTAAAAGAAAAACCTATAACCATCGTGTGTCACATCAAAGGCTGCTTCACTGCGCTACAAGACGTTAATTAACATTTTCTGAATATTATATTGACAGGCAATGTCTTTATTGTTATTAATAATTATAAAATAATTGAACAACAATTATAAATACTTACCTGAATATCATTTTGGTGACTTAGTTGGTGAGTTTAATATATATTTTACCAAAGTAGTGTAGTATGTTTATGTCGAAGAAAAATGTTTTTTATTTTAAGTTTTCTAAACTACTTTACAACAGAAGTCAACATTTGAATTCGGTTCAATAAAGAAAGATTGCGAATCAAATTATACATATTTTGTGGGGTGGGTATAGTTGGTTATTGTGATTATTAGTTATTACTGCAAATGCTGGATGATTCTAGTAAGTACCTACTTAGTCTTATTTAAATTAAATGACACGAATGCTTCCGTATGATTTATGATTTTTTAATAAATTTTTGAAACCGCCGTGTGACAGCGTCTGACTGTATAAATGATTGGTTGTGGGTTGGATCTCCACACGGGGGAGTGATATATATTAAAAAAAATATACTAACTTCCTCGCTCTGGTAAGACAAAGTTCCACCACTCAACATGCTATGTGTCGAATTCGGTGGAAAGCAAAGTATGGAGTCTTGACTACCCTGCGTGGGATAAAAAGCGTGAAACAAAAAAATTGAGTTCAATGTCAAAACATTATATATATATATATATATATATATATATATATATATATATATATGTATATATATATATATATATATATATATATATATATATATATACATAAATTTTTCTAGAAACTGCAAGTGCAACTAAACAATAGCATAATTGAAAACCGGAAGTTTGAAAAATTATATTAGTTATAAAATCATGATCTAATTGCAGTTAATTCAGTCGAATTATATTTATAAAATGCAGGTCAGGTAATTTTGGGGGATATTCATTCAGACATTTTAAAGCCTCAAATAATTTTATTCAAAATAAAAAAGTTATATGATTTACTTTTGAATGTCAAATAAATTACCACCGATTTTACACCACCACCGGACTTAGAGGACAAAATGTTTCCTACTCTGGAAAAACGTGCTCAGTTACATCTACATGTATCGTGGGTATACAGATTTTTAAAAGTATCTACAACCCATAGATACTCAAAACAAAAAAAAATTAAGTGTGAGAGTACAATTTTTTATTTTTAAGCTTTGTTTCGATATATCACTATGTTTGCTAAATGATATATGTAGTCAACAGTTTCATTAAATGAAAGTACTCCTACCTGTGTTATGTTAGAGATCGTTGAAACTGGGATCAAAGTTTAACATTTAAGAGTAAATATTAATCAATGTTCAACCGTATTATAGGTGATGTATTTATCTTAACTTCGTACTGTGATGTCGCCGTAAATTTTACTTAAACCAAGTTTCAGCTTACACAGATATATACCTTATAAAGGTTAAATTAGAGTCGCAAGTACGTACGCATGCTTTACATCTTAAGTCATTGTTGTTTTTCCGGTTTGACAAAATAAAAAATAGGTCTAAGCGAGTGTAATCAATTCATCTCGCTTATTATAAACAGCACTTTGTGGTATAGAAAGAGATAAGAACAACGTCGAACATTTCCAATGCCAAACCGCATTCGGTGGGTTCACGCATGCGATTGGCGAATTCGAAGATGGAGGCGTGGCAACGTCGCAGCATCGCTTCGCCCCCTCAGATGTCTGCCGGGCTCAAACAGTGCCGCGTTCAAATTTCGAACAGTTGAATGCGTATTGTCACTGTTTGGCGGTGAAGTTTACCGCCACGCGACGTTGCCAGTTCGCGCTGGTTCAGGACTTAGGAGGTAATTAAATTACGATATTTTAGGCTCTACTTAATGAAGGTGTTATTGTAGAATTCTTCCTTTATTAAAATTATATTTTAGTTTGATAGTTAAAAGTAATATTTTTTTAAATAAGATTTTTTTCAGTGCTCTATTCCAAATACAATTTTCCGTGTTTAAGCTTAAACAAATAGGTTTCCTCACAAACTAAAAAACAATAAAGTAACATATGAAAAAAAAATGTATAACAATTTAAAAAAAGAACATTAAAAATGATAGACGATGTATGCGATTAAAATTGTTCACCAAAAATATATAGTTCCAAAGAAAAGTTAAACTATGAGTGTTACTATCGGATAGTAAAATTCGATGCACAATTTATGAATGTCCATGTCCACTGTCTAGATAGATAGATAGATTAACCAGATTTTAAGCACATGACACTGCTTACGTTATTATAATAAATATTATATAAGTGAAAACAGAAAAATTGGCATATTTTTATTTATGCATACATCATTTTTTTCGTTGCTTTTTCTATTTGCATCGTCCATGGTTTCTTAATTTATTCTTATTGGATTTTATATATTTATTATTTTGTTTATTTATTAGTAAAATATTTTGTTTATATAGTGTCTGCATACAACAAATAAGAAACGAAGCAGGTAATAAATTTTAAAATCTAACTTGTATTGTTACTATCTCAAGCAATTTTTACAGCTTGTACGCTCGCACAATTTACAAGATTGGTACGCTTAAGTATTTAGTGTCTTTGTGTAATTGTAGAATGTATTCAAGAAGTATAATTGCTTAGCATTTATGTGTTCATTAATTACCTGTAGTGTTCGATTCCGTTTGTCAATCTAATTACTTTTATGATGTGTGTATCGATAATATGTATTGGGACTAATTATTTCTGGGACATAACTAGATATCAACGAGTACATGAATGAAATGAACTAGTTTCTTTACGTCGTGATCTGTAGACTTATGTTTAATAAATAGATATATATATATATATATATATATATATATATATATATATATATATATATATATATATATCAATTTATTTTGCTCAAAATAAAACGTTTTGAAAAATATGTTAAATAAAAAGATAGTTTGGTTTATTGAACAAAATTAACTCTAACTAAAAAATGATGTACTTAATTATAAAATATATAACGGTGATCAAAGTAATGGTCTTATTTATAACAAAAAAATAAATTACAGGCAATAATAAACATTGTAAACAATTAGCTTTCCATTTAAATACAAAACATAATAACTTGATTAAGGATTGAGAGCGTTAAAATCGTTAATAAAAGCTTAAATGTTTAAATCGTTTCGCCGAAGAAAGTTAAGTTTAATAGGTTGAGCATTATTTGTTACAGGTATACCTTTAAAATATACCTTTTAAATATGATTTTGATTCCTATGAGTTTTAAATATATATATTTGTGCATAATATCACATACGATTGGTGTTTTTAAATAGACTTTGGAAACAATGAATGATGAGTATTAAGATAGAAAGAAATTTATTTCTGGACCTCAAAGGCATAAAGTCAGATCTTTAAAATCTTATTTTTTAGGGGAGCAAAAAATATATCGTGGAATATTTTATTTATTAGAAATATAACAAGTATTAAACCTTACTCATTATTTTGAATATCTTTGTACCTTTCGCTCCTTATATTTAACTTCATGCTTTTTTAGCTTTATTTAGAAGTGTCCTAGGTGCTACGTATTTTTATAAAAACATTTTTTTATAAAATTTTACACAACCGACGTTATGTCATAATTTATTTTAATTATTAAGGAAATTTATAGATGCAAATAAACATCCGACGTTTTGATTGCAATTTTTGTGAGGAAACCTATGTTTTGTAATTCTTGTATCTTCATTTACTTTTTTTTACTTTGAATTACACATTTATATCTAAGGTCTTATGTTTACATATTGCTGGTAATAATAGAAAATATTTCAAGTAGACCCCCTGCTATATGCGTAATCACAAATTTATAACAATATAAAATTCCACTATTAAAGGTAAATAACAAAGTATAACTATTGTTATGGTTATGATAATGTAAGAATGTATTTGATCAACTTCCAAATGAGTGTGACTTTTAAGCATAAACTTATGAAAATGTTAGTTTTTCAATATATAGCATTGTATATTGGGTTTCTATTGCCTCTAATGATACAAGACGCTATTTCATTGCCTCCTTATGCTTTGGGACCATATGATTTTAGTGGCTACATTCCACGTAGCATTAAAACAAAAGTTAAATTTAGTATCCAGAACTTAAGCAAAAAGATTTCGTATTAGTTAAATTTGTAGTTGCTAAACATTTCTGTAAATCTAACATCAATTAGTTTCTTATCTGAACTATTTTTTGCTTCTTCTTTTCAGTTTTTATCTTTCTTCTGCAGCTATATCATGCAGCTATATCATGTAATTTCTTCATATTTTCAATATTTTGTCTTTCTGTATCATTTGTAGCATTCTGCATTTTACTTAAATAAGCTTAGCAATCATCACAAATATCCAATAAAAGTAATTTGAAACATAAATTAAATTTAGTATTAAATATGATGCGATAGACCCATTATTTTTCTATAAGATGAGCTAGAGTTTTTTCCGATTCCATATTCTGTATATCATGTTTGTACATAGTTGCTAAATTTAAGTCTAGTCATAAATATTTTTTCCCATTTTTAGGCTAGAATCGACTCTCATAAACTGGATACAATTTAATATGATCAGTTATAGACTTGATCAAATGTTCAGGTGTCTTGTTTGCAGGTTCATGCTTTCTCTCATGTCATGCCGACGCCGTATGTGGAGCGCAGGCTTACGATGTGCAAAGATATTTTCCAAGATATCTCAAGTTCTCATAATACACAATTCATATTTCGCTCACAATGTTGATGGCATAAAGCTGTACTACAAAAGACCTCAGAAAACTAGAGCAAAATAATACATTGCTACAGGCAAAAAGTTATTTAAATGCAACTGAAATTATTTCTTGCTTAAATTGTACATTGTAAATATATTTCTGAAGCATTATAGCATATGTACTGATACGTCTTAAAACCAAAAATCTTTCAAGTATCAAGTATATAGAGAATATTGGTAGCATACAATGTTTGATATCAAAATAATCATTCGCAGACAAAATTAGAATATTCCGCAACTTTTTACACTTGTTGTCTTTTAAACGAAAAGAGCTAGTAAATTGATTGTCCCCAAAAAGAGAAAAAGAAAGCTTGTTCCTAATTAATCCATAAAGTCAGATTTTGACGTCCGACCTCAGGCTTCTGAGGTTCAGATTTTGTACTAGTGGTCCGCTCGCGGCTTTGCTCACGTAAATTCACGGCTATAGCTATTTTTTTTTGTCCGCATGCGTTTTCTTTTTAATAGTAGAAATTGCTAAAATGTATATTTCTTCGAATTAAAAGATTAATAATAAGTCATAGAAATAACCCACTAACTAACGTACTTTAAAATTTAAATCCATACTGTAACTTACTCATACTTCCTCGTAATTTTGTGTGTCCGTCTGTGACGTCATCACGGCCAAAATACTAGACCGATTGTGATGAACATTCATATATAATCGGCCCAATAATACTAATGTAACGTTAGTGAAATCCACTGTGGGTGACGTACGTACGACATGCTTATTATTGTGTTTAGTTTAGTACAGTAATCATGTCTAAGGTGTTTAGTACAATAATCATGTCTAAGGATCGAGCCGCAAAATTAAGTTTGTTTTTTAATGTATATATTTTTCTGAGATAAAATTTACACAGTCAGTACTTCAATTATATTTCACCATCTTGGACACCTGTCCAAGATGGTGAAATATAATTAAAGTATACAGGCATATATGTCTCTGTGATGTCACAAAGTGACGCAAAATGTGACGATTATATCTAAGATGGTGTCGGAGTGTGACGTACTTCTTGAACGTTGCTATAAGATTTCTTGCATACGTTGATAAAGAATCCTCACTACTATATTTATAAGTTCTAGCTAATGAAATATACATATATACCACATAGCTAATATATAATAATAAACAGTAAAATTGTAATATGTGACAGAATAACAACCATGTGAACCAAGGATAACGTATCTCTAAAAGAGATCTCTACCAGAAACCCTTTAGTGTGAGTAAGTTTATAGAGAATGGAGTGGGGTACATAAACTTCTAGGAACACTAAAAAGATAGAGCTTAAAAACAAATTCGATGCATGGGAAGCCTCAATATAATGTCTAGGTTAAAAGCCTAACTATTAGATTTTATATAAAAAATCTTTTTTAGTAATTGCTTGAGGTAACGTGTTGCAAATTATATATTTATTTAAAGATATATCTAGTAGCTACATTGGTACATTTTATACAATATAACATAGGTTAAACAACGCTCAACAAACAAGATGGGTATGCATTTTGTATTTAAAAGAAAGAAGCTATACGCATAGGTATGATTAAAGCTAAATATTAGAAATAAATAGCATTTAAAATATAATCCAAATTTAGTTTTTATAAATATTCTAACTTACTATATGTATAAGTAAATAAACATACTCCAATAAGTTTTTCATAGTAGAGTCGATTATTTTTCGTGTGGTAGGAACAATAATGTGTACCCGGTGGTAAAGGTATCAATTTAAAGACGTCATCAAATAAGACGTAAAAAACAATAACTAAAATAAAACAAATTAAATATAAAACTAAAAATATTTAAGACATATGAATGACATACTTACAACGTTGGAATTGTACAATATGGTGAAAAAATACTTTTGTAGAGGTTTCGTAAATAATAATTTAACCCGCTGATAGTCGTATTACATGACCACTCTGCCATTGGTAACTAGGTGATAAAGATTTAAAATAATGAGCGCTCGATAGTGAGCTGTAGTTAACTTTATGGTCAATCTAAAGATACAGTTTGTCTAAATGAAGTTATTATGTTTATTTATGCAATATTTAATATACATAATGCTTAGTCTAATATTCTTATATTACTGAAGTGAGTGAGTAAAGAATCAAGTGTACAATTTTCATACCAATTGCCAATACCCCTCTTTTATATAAAGTAACTGTTACTAAAATATGATCGTTTCATTATTATTATTATATTATATTAAGTTATTCATCAAAAAGAACAATCGCTACGTTCCTGCATATACCTAAAAATATTAAAAATTTATACGTCATAGCTCGTTATAAGGCCTCTAATAATATAATTGTGAAAACCAAAAAATAAATTTATATTGTGAATTCTACGCGCGCACGTAATTTACCCACAATGATTATCAGCCAAAAAATATTTTAATAAAAAAATTATTTAGTTACGTAACTACAATAAAAGCTAAAAACAGATTAATTAAAATTTTATGTTATTTTATTACGATTGTTTAGTATATTCGATTCCTGGACATTAACAAAAAGAATAATACCAAATGTTTTAAGCAGGTATATTTCATGTTGTAACTGTTATGCTCAATTAAGTAAATAAATAAAATATCGCACTATTCAAAATTCCATTCCATAAAATGAAAGCTCCTTGATTTTTCAATACCTTAATAAAGCAACCTCCAGGATATTACGTTTCCTGTCTATACTAAATTTTCATAAAATAGTTGATATTGTGCAAACGTAACAGTATTTTACACATATTTTTATACGAATGAAGCTATTTAAGTATATTTTGTTAACTTTTGTTCCCTTTTTACAAAAAAATACATGCACAAAAGAGTACAAAGTTTTAGTGCTATTTAATTTTATTATATAAAGAAAATGCTAAAATCAATATCATAATTATAATCTACACTACCATGTATTTCATATTTACTTTTGTATACAATGATGAAATACGTACGATTATAGCCTTGTCTTAGCGCGGTTATTAGTAAAAAATAGATAGATAATTGGTATAATTTTAATTGTGGTTTTTACATGATATTTTGACTACATTTTAAAATATTTAGCAAATATTGTTGCTATCTAAAGTACCCAGTTATTTTTACGTGCACAGTGGTAGCAATCTGTCTTTATGTATCTGTCCTTATGGAAGTATAGTTTTTGGTACTACTAGTAATTACATTTTCAATAAAACTGTCATTAAAAAAAAATTATATTATAAAGCACATACTGATCTATTCGATATAATGTAGCGAGTGGAATGAGTAATTATGTACCAAAGTTCAAATAAATCAACATTTCAGAGTAAAGTAAACAATTTTACAAACAAAACACATTGTGTTATTTCAAATGTTATGTCAAAAACAACCTCAGATTTCAAGTCCGTTATAAAATAAGAAGTAGATGAGTAAGAAGGAAATTCCTTCATACGATATTTTTAATTGCTTTCTTGTTTGTGTGAATGTTGTGTGTAATCAATCTTTACTGCTTCGCTATGTAATTATATATCTCATTACTTTTCATTACTCTATCATTAAGTCTACTGATACGTTTTTTATTCTATAATATTTTTTAAATCATTTTAAAGCAAATTATATTTAAAGACAGATATTAGATATATTTAAGTTTTAGAGTTTTTAGATTATAAAAAGTCACAAACCTAAACATATTTATAGAATAAAACATTTAAGTTGGTACCATAATCAACATAAAAAAGATTTTTGTTGAAAAAGTTGAGTCTGTATAAACAGGATCATTTATATGAAGTAATGTATGGATAGGCGGCAGGTATTTGATATAAGATGATAAATTCTGTTGAGCGATAAACGGCGTTAATGTAAAAAAAATGTATTCTTAGCTTTAAAATGATTATCACTATCCTGATATTTAAAAACGTAAGAATCTCTATACTTGATTACAATATCTTTCATGTGTTTAATAGGACTTCATCATTTTCTTTTAAAAGGGATGAAAATGTATACAGAAATTTGAAAAGACTACTCGTGAAGGGTTATGCCCTTTCGAAAACCATCAGATTTTCTTAGGAACAAATGCTATGTGAGTTTAAGCTACGAAGGGTGTGGCGTAGGGTGGCAAGGAGGCTATATGAAACCGCCCATAGGGGTCGCCGAGGTTTTCCCCTCATTCGAGATACGATTGCATTGCAGTTGCAAATTTTGCCTTTAAATATTGTTTATTTTTACCATAGGAATGTTTTTATCGCAACGACTAGTACTAGTGAATAACTATGATGTTAATAGGTTATTTTTAAAATAAGCAACATTTATCTAGGTATGTATAGACATACATATCACATCATATCTACTAAATAACTATAAAATAAAATATAAGAATATGATTTTCTAGCAAAAAATAAGTACAAAAATTGTTTTTCTTAACCTTTTTTCAAAGTACTCTCAAAGTTTTAAATATTTTACTGTCTTTTTTGAAAAGCGAGAAACAATATTTTATTGACATGAATAAAACGTATTTTTTTTTTGCTAAAATTTTTTTCCTTAGAAATATTTTAAAGACCATAAAAATATCGATATTTAGTAACATCGATGTGTTGCGTTCAATATTTATTATGTATCAATATTTTTGTATAATAAAAAATTGTAATTATTTAAATTATTACGTATTAATTTTTTCTTTCTACAAAATTCATAACTCACCATCAATCATTTTTGAAGGTTTATCGTTTTGTTTAACGTTCATATTGTTATTGTATAATATTTTGTCACTCGTGCTGTAAAATAATATACAATAGTCGTGACTTAAATGTATATTATCGCATGGCGCTTAGCACCCTCACTTTTGACCATCATTTACTTCACACGTATCGTAATGTTCTATTTTAAATCTGAAACCTTTAAATAATTATAAAAAACGCTATTATTAAAAATAATGACTCCCTATCTTATCTGACTTTTTATATACATAATATTATAAATTTAAATTAACGAATAATATACAAGTTAAAGTATGCATTATGATTTATGTTTATTTAATTAGGTAATGCTATGCTGAGTTCATTTTTTATTAGTTAATTAGGTCTATCTTAAGAGTAAGAAAAAAGGGCGACAAGAAAGTTTTCAACTTTTATACAAAAAATACACATATATATACGTAGGGGTAATTTATAGAAAAAATATTTTGAAATAGTATCGAGTAAATTATTAGGTTACACAATTGCTATGCAATAAATGTTCCGTTTATTGCTCTTAATTTTAAAACCTTGGTTTTAGAATACCCTTATCGAAACTAACAGCCGTCATAAAACTATTTATAGTTTTAGGTTAAAAACGCAATTTCCGATAAAAAGCTTCGAAGTATATTGTTTTTGATTAGATAAGAGTTGGATACTAATTACCAAAATTAGTTATTTAATAAGAATGCACACAAATATGAGTGTGATGATAAGCCACTGCATATTACAGTTTTCTGTTTTACATAGGTAATAAATACTTTGATCAGTTCGAGAATTTTATAGAATAGTTTGTGCTATACATACGTACCACTTATTTAATTAACAATAAAATTGTAATTAAATTGTAAAAGAAACTATAATTCTATCCCAAAATTTTTAGGTTTAGTTTTACAAAGACCATTCTTGTTTGCTTTGCACTTTGGGTGATGCGAAAAACATTATGACTATGCCCAAAAATGCCCACTTATTTACATGAGATAGAAATAAACTCGTTACTTCATTGTCTCAATTCTACTCTTAAGGTGTCAAATATTATTGCTATTATATGAACAATTTAAGCAGTAATATAATATTTTACAAAAGTCCATAGTATCTTTATGTCAAAAAACCATTATCAAAAATTATACAAAATAAAGCTTATTTAATAATGGTAATGCTCGTTCTGACTACCACAAATCATTCCACTTGACTATAGCAGCTAGCTATCAGGATAATTTAAATTGATATGATTTTTGTGAATATAGTGTGTATAAAAATACAAAATTACGAAAATTAGAGTATCTTAATTTTAAATCATTAATTATATATCACAGTCAATAAATTATCGAATGATTATTATTGAACTACAATTAATTGTTACGTAACAATAAAGTACCAAAATGCTAAAATTTTCATTAATGCTAGATTTGACTTTTCAATTTATGACGATATATTTCAATTATAACTTCCGTACAAATATTTGTAATTAAGTTTGCAATTAAAAAGAGATTTGCCATAGTAACATATATTTATATATATATATATATATATATATATATATATATATATATATATATATATATATTTATATTTGTTAAGGAACTAATCAAGTTGCCATCATCATAACACTTAGAACCATTAGGGTCTCTTATAAGCTTAAGCACTTTAAATTGTATACGAAAAATAATAATACAAAATAATCAATGTAACAAAAATTATGGGCCTGAGTCCATATCAATAGTGTTAATAAAAAAATATATGTTATAAAGATATTTTAATTATTATATAAAATGTAAGGTCATTTCATAATATTCAAGAATAGCTTAATAATATTAAAGAATAGTTTCAGTAAAGTGTAACATTTAAGCATATTCTAGGGGCTCGTTAATCTATAGTTTCGTAATTGACTGTGAAAATCCCAATAAATTGCTAACAATTGCAATAGGTGTTATTGAGAGTTTAACCTGAAACATTGCAAATGCCGCTACTGTAATTGTATTTCTACAGATACTGAAGCGGATTGTAAACACTTTATAATATGTAGAATGTATTTATAGTACTGAGTTTCTGTTGAAATACTATATACTTTTTTATTTAATTTAATCAATCCTCGGCTTTGTTTTTTTATGCTTAAGATAAAGTACGGAGTATTTTTTTTCAAGCAGCAGCTCAGCAAGCTGAAAAACTTGTCTTTTCGGACAGTTTTCGATTACTGAAAGTGGTGTTGTTTAGGAGCTTTACTATCTTCAAGAATCGTACTTATTACATGTACCACTGTTTTATACCCTTTTCACAAAGAAATATGATTTAGTCACTCCTTCATAGCTAATACCACTAACCCATCAATGAAGTCGGATAATTCCCACGTTGTACTCTGTCGACTAATTGGGAGACTTATTTAGAGTTTTCAGAATAAATATGGTCATTTTTTTTGTTGAAATATTGTTAAATTATAAAAATGTTATCGTCCGTAAATTCTATTCTTTTATAAATTTTTACTTAAGTAATGTTCAGTGCGTGTCGTATAAGCTGCAAGTCCTAAGTCATCTTTAAAATACGTGACGTGGTTGTAGGTTCGTTCTTTGTCTCTTTGAACTCTTTTCTCTACTGCGCTGATCATGAAAGATGATCATCTTTTCTTATGTGGTGGTTTTATTATATCTCTAGTATTCCACCTCGGTTTTCTTTATCACCCCATTCTATTTTAATATCACAAAATATTTTACAACATGTTGGTGCGAAAATGAGAAAACACAATGAACAATCTTATAAAAATTCTACAGATTCCAAATTTAAGATTAATATGTCGCTTATTTCGAATGTATAATATAAATATTATGAAAGAATCGTGAATTCTCTCGTGAACACATTCAAAAATTGTATCAATCAGCTTAACCCGCTGACTTGTTTTAAAATTACTTATTATAATGACAACAAAACAAAGAATTAATTAAAGTGAATGCAATGTGTATTTTGTCTCATGAGTCAAGTCACCTACCGTTGTATATATATATATATATATATATATATATATATATATATATATATATATATATATATCAAACAATCATCAATATATATATCAGCCAAACTGAGTCAGAGAGTTTATTTTTGCGTTTATGTATAATATTCACATTTTAGAGGTATGTGAATATCGTTCGCGGGACGAGAGCAAAACAAAAACGCTCAGCTTCTATTGTCTTCCAATAAAAGGGTCGGACTAGTATAAAACTATACAATCCTATATGTGTCCCATTGTTTACTGTTGTTGATTTGTGCTAGTCCACGCGGCAAAAGTATAAATTATATGCTAAAGAGGCAGGCGATAGCGTTTTATATGGAAAATATAAGTCTGTATTCAAATTTATGGATTTTCTTTTTGTTTTTGCAATACTCGTATTGGAGACGTCCAGGTACAGACGTTCTTCTTTTTTGTAGTGACTTAAAATTGCTAGTTATTATTATAAGGATAAAAAAGATCTACTTACTATGTTAAAACTACCAAATGTTTATAATATAACCTAATTATTTCCAACATAATATTAACTTTTATTAACATATACAAATAGTACTTTCAAATATGTCTATGCGCTACAATAGGTAAGGCGTATTGACTATAAACTTCGACGAGCCATGTCTGCCACAAACGTTGAAAAGAAAAGTATGCAAGACGAAACGAACCTTGTTATTTGAGATAAAGAGTCCAATCCGGAGAGCGGGGTGAAGAACGACAACATGCTTAAGGAGAGAGAGAGTTCGGAGGGGTCGCCTTCTACCCCAGACGAGTGTGCTGGTTGCGGGGGCAGGATACAAGACAGGTAATACAAATAATGTATGAACTTTATAAGACATTTTCACAAATTTCTTGTAGTTAATGAGAGTTATAGAAACGTAGGAATTTTCGCAATACAGATTTCGACTTTTATAATACAGATATGAAATTAATTACTGACAGGTCTGTAACATTGTTTTCTAATAGTGTAACGTGTAATTTATACTCTTCTTACCCATCATATAGGTACTACTTGCTTGCTGTGGACCGTCAGTGGCATGGTTCCTGCCTCCGCTGTTGTGAATGTCGTTTACCTCTGGATAGTGAGCTAACATGTTTCTCTAGGGATGGAAATATCTATTGTAAAGAAGACTACTATAGGTACGAGTATGTTTTATTTAATACCTACGTCTACATCACTTTTCTAGTTTTACATTTTACAAAAAAGTAAATGCTGCAAAATAATATTTCAATGTAATTTCAAATTTAAATATTTCCTTGATTGGCTGCAATTTGGAAATGTTACGAAATTTGAAAGCGTGCGCTTTTTTGCGACGGTAAATATTTCTGCAAATGCGAAATAAGAGCGGCTGTGTGTTACGTTTTGATTTTAGCTGCAACATAGAAAATTTTTGTTTGGAGAATATAAAGAATTTATGAATGGATTTTATATTTAATTCTTCTTAAGCTATTATAGATTAAACGTTAAATGAAACTAAAATGTTAGTGATGTAACATGTCTTAATAGCAAAATAATTAAACTATATAAATACTGTTAAGATATCATCACAAAGATAATTATTTATAGATTTCACGTATGTTAATTACATAGGAATCGTCGAGCTAAATTATCGACTCATTGGCTAATTACGGAAACAAAAAGAAAATGAAATATTTCAGAATACAGTAGGCATAGAGGCAGTTGTCAGGTGTCAACTGTTGCAATTAATGGGGCGTTGTTTTCATGTCACTCAAAGCCAACACACTCGCTCGGTTCACACACCTGTTCCACTCACTAAATACATTATGCATCTGTCCGATTGAACACGCGTTTGAACTAAGGCGAAACGATCTAACAGGATGTTTTATAATATATATTTCCAATATAAATTGTAAATTTATTTTATATTATTCTTATATAATTTTTTTTATTTAATATAACTAATCTGTTTATCAATCGAGTAAATTGATCAATAAAGATGAATTAATTGCCTCCTTATATTATCCTAATTAAAGATTTAATTTTATTTTAATGTCAATCCATCATAATTATTATTATAGTAAAAATAAAAAAAATGCTGGTATGTTTTCGTTATTATCGGAAGCCCCTTATTAAACTTGACACTAGAGTTAACTTGACATGATTTGACAAACATTCCTCCCCTTGTGGCTTGTTATGCCCTCCAAGTTGAGCATATGGTATAATTATTTTAATTTCAAATAATATATGAATCATCACACATATAAAAAGTAGTAAAGGGAATATTTTATAATTTCAAATACATAAATAATCTATTTTAGAAAAGAATTTCATAATCTACTAGTTATTTTACTTTTAAAATTTAAAGATTACTCTGAATATAGCATTGTAAACTTATTATGGAAGTCACTTCCTGCCATCTCTAAAGAAATGGTTTAAAGTTTAGCTTATAAATTGAGAGTAAAGCGAAAATATACGACAAACATTACCTACGAAAAATATATGTGACATCATATTTTATGACGTCCGTTTAGGACAGAACAGTTAAAATTGATTCCACAACAATTGGGCTTATAATTTCATAATTATCCTCGGATTTTTATCTCTACGTTAGATTAAAACATACTTGATTAACATTACAAGATTTTTAAAATTTCGAAACCGCTTTATAATGACAACTGAATGTTTTAAATTGTAAATTGTTAAATGAGAGTCCAGACAACCGCAATGACAATCTCTGTAGGATAATTGCTTACCTAATCCCTATTTTTCTTGCCGCAACTATACAATAGTGTCCTTCGCTGTCTTTTAACGTCTTACATTATTGTTTTTTATTTTATATTATACTTATAATTGTAAATAAAGACCTGGCTTTGAAATCGTAACTTTGAAGATTAATATACGATAAATATTATTTAAAACAGTTAGAATTTGTTCCAGATTATTCTGCGTTAAGCGCTGTGCAAGATGCGGCAACGGTATCACAGCGAACGAACTTGTGATGCGAGCGAGAGATATGGTTTTCCACCTGACCTGCTTCACCTGCGTCGCTTGTGGCACGCTGCTCTCTAAGGGTGACGTGTTTGGCATGAGAAACGGCCTCGTTTACTGTCGACCTCACTATGATAGCGCTTGCATGGACGACTACTGCGATGAAGACATGGATAGCGTTTACAGGTAGGATGCTTAGTTTAAATGCAAAAATACGAAATAAGCATATAACATTTATAAGCACTACAGCACTGAAGTCTGTTATTCTATCTTAATGCAACATTCCCGTTTGTAGTACAAATAAAATAAAGGACTTTAATACGATTGCAAATAAGCATTTATCTGATATTATTTAAATAGCTGATCTGCTGAACACGCGCGTAAATAATCCAATTTGTTAATTGGATTGGACTGTCTGGTGAATATTATTGGAACATATGAATGTATAAAATGAATTATTGTAAAATTAATAACAAAACGCGCATCACACGATACTGTTATTTTAGCGAACGTTTGGCTGTGTGCTCTACTGCATACATGTGGGGGTCGTGATCAATTTAACAAAAGTGACAGACTTTAGTATCTGATTTGTGTACTAAACACCACTAATTATAATTTCAGTGTCATATTATTCAAGCGTATACGTAGTTATAATAGATATTAGTGCTGTAGGCAAGCTTTTGAATATAAACGCAATGGTTTTGGATTCGATCTCCTCATAATATGTAAATTATTATTAAAATTAACTCATGCTTGTTGTGAGACAACACATCAGATCGCACAACTGAGCAGAAAGCGGACTACGAAGTTTCTTGATATTTGACTTTGCTCCACCTCTACTATGTGGGTAAATAATGCAGATTTAATAATTTTAAAGTTTTTAAAACAGTAAATAATTTCGGCATATATACAATAATTTTTTGCTTTATATTAATTTTATACACGGCAAATTTAGAATTGAGAAACAAATAAAAATGAAGACCAAAGTTTGTATATGTGATACTATATTGTTTATGTCCCGTACAGATGTCAGGAAATTAATAATGAGAGCGATTCACCTAATCAATACTACACTGGAGGACCGAGTCAGAAGGGGCGACCGAGGAAGAGAAAACTGCCCCAAGGATCACCTGAAGATATGCAAGTCCAAACAATGAGGATGGCTAGCACTGCTTTAGGTAAGCAAATAGATATATTCTAGTAATTAACAGTTGCAATGCTGCTCTATGCGATTTGATATTTCTGGCGAATTACATTTAATAAATTTAAGGTTTACAAGGTAATTAAAATTGTCAACTCTTTATGTTCATTAACCAACTCAAAAATAGGCTAACAAAAAGCCTTTCATTTTATTCACTTCGCTTCGTCGCTAAGGAATGCTATTATTTCCACTTTCATTTAAGTTTGTTTCCTGTGGTCTGTCGCATGTCAACTTACACATACGACTTTTTGTAGAGTTTTTAAATCGTTTTCTAATAATTTCCTGCAGCGTGGTCTGATATTATTGGAGATTCGTCAATACATATTTCATCGAACTTGATGATCGCTTAAATTTCGCAAAAACCTCAGAAGGGAAAGCACGAGGACGAGTTCCCCGTGCGGGCGTCCCAGATGTCAATTCATCCCGACTCGGCCGTAATCACAACTAATGAATTGACGACGCGCTCTTGAAACTGTTTTTGTCTCACTTTCGCGTACGGTAGCTTCATAAGGTGGAGTAGGAAAAACGTGGTTGAATACGTTGGACCCTTCTACGAGGTCGGTCGTCTGAATTATTCTTTATGGCGTCGAAATGCGAGGCACTCATTGAGGTGAATTCAGGTTGTGTGACTCCTCGACCCGATTAATCATGACGCTAGTTTGAATGGACTATGGAACGACACTTCGTTATTTTTCTCGCCCTCGACATAAAGTTAGGACGTATCGATAGTGGTTATAGCTATGGAACTCAGCATATTTTATTGTAATAAGTAAAGTGTTTCACTAACTTTCGTATATAAAAAATATATGCACAGTAAATAATATTTTCACTTGGTATATACATATGTACATATATAAAATATTTTTATCCAAAAGTTAACTAAAGTTGTACTTACGGGCTTTTGTCAGTGGTTTCTTTTGTCAGAAACTTTGAACTTTATTTCTAAAGCTTTAGATATCATCTCTAGCGGAGGAATTTAATGATTAGAAAATATATGACACATTTTATTTTTTCCATATATTAAAACCTTTTTTATTTATTGTATTTTGTTATTAGCAACTATGATGTTACAACAAACAATGACCTATGCTGCTCTGTTGGCCAACATTACCACTAGAAACCAAGCGCGTGACATCGATAATAGCAACTAAGGACTCTTGAAAATGTTACGTGCCTTATCGATAATTGAAATATTGAACATTGAAAAGTCACTCACTTGAACTTCGCTCGAGTCGATCGTACTATTAGATCTCCAAAAATCAGATTACGAAGCTCGAGCAGAATTTTTAAACTATTATATTAACTTCATTATGCTTAATGCAAATGGTATTTGTTTTTGTTTAAAGTATGTCTGTGTAGTGAGTTGCGCAACTTGCTTATATCAAACTGCAGGTATCAAAATGTGAAAGCATGTTATTTTTAATTAATAAATATCATTAAATAAAAAAAAATTAAAGCAGGCAGCACGTGGAGTGACATTCTGCTGCTTATCTTGCACGGAATCATGAAAAAAGTGAACATGCGTTTAAAGTGTGTTTAAAGAAATTTATATTTTAGTTGTGAGTTATAAAGTTTGTTTTTAATTGGACTTAAATACTTGTTGTTATCGAATTTTGTGGCGAGCGGCACTTTAATAATGTCAATGTTAGCGGTTTTATAGATATTAGAAAACATAAATAAACAATAAATGTGTCAGTTCGAAACACTTTCATCGAGATCTTGTCTTATGATATGTTAAATGTAGATATACTCATAGATGTGATTGAACGGTACTTCATATTTTGCAGATAATCGCTTTCTACGCTATATAACGACTATCATATTAATGCGGAACATATTTACAACTATTTAAAATTACCTATTTTATATCATGCCTATATACTAGATAAAAAATGATGATGACTAAATGAAATTTATAGTCTATTAAATAAGTATGATTCTCCTACAATATAATGATTAAGCAACTTTACATATTACATTAGGCACAGCACATTAATCTTAGTAATACCATCACACATGAGAATAATTAAAAATTAATGGTTAGGTTAAAAGCGACCAAAACAATTCCTTTTATAAAAACAAAATTAGAATAGTAAACAAGGGCATCGTTTAAAATGGACTGCCTTCAAATATCGTTTTTATATTGACCCAAATACCCGAATGCAGTCACCTGTCGTAGTGAAAAAAAACTGCTTAACGTCCCGGAACTTATAAGTATCTTGTTCGACAATTTATTGTATCATTTGACTTTAATCAGGCCATATGAGCATTGAAAGTAACTTTTAAACTGATGTTAGAATGAAAGTATAAACATATTATGGACTATATTGAACGTTGATTGAGGATGTTAATTTTAAACTTTAGCATACTTGACCGTGCAAAATATTTTAGTAATTTTAAAATGTAATTGAAAGAAGTTACGTCGCAAAAATGAACAAACTTAAATTATATTTAAATAGTTAAGTTATACTATATTAAAAATTATTATATTACATTAATTTTCATTTAAATTAATAAAGCTCACTTAAGCCATTCCAGGAAGCAGTCGACGGAGTGTCTTGTAGCTGATAACTCTGCTTTACCTGTCAAATTTTAGTAAAAACATAACTAATATATACATTTATTCCTGAACATAGTCATGTTGTGTAGCAAGAAATTGCATCGTATGTATATTGTGAAGTGGCAGAATATTTAGAAACAACCTAGTTACAAGACACTGCGTTAACTGCTCCCCATCTGAAATCCCGTGGTACGTGGCGAAATTTTAACATATAATTCGTGTTAATGAAGTAAATTCAAAATGACATTAACTTTAAGCACATAAAATTACTCTTTATTTATTTTTCTTTATAGGTTCTCTAGTATAATACAGCCTGTTATAACAATATATTCATATCTCTATCTCTCTACTGTTTATGTTGTGTAAGTTAATATTTTATTTATTTCTTATTTAAGAACAGAAGATGTATATACAATTTAATAATATGAAAGAGAATGTTAAATCTTATTTCTTACAAAGTTGAAGAGATCCGATTATGTATTTTATTTACAGCGTTTCAATATGAAAAAAAAATGTGATGAATCATTTTTATTCTTCCAGGAAAACGTTGATTATTAATTTCTCAGATATTTTTAAAGGAGTTTCCTTAAAATAAAAATTGTGATTGAACATTAAGAGTCTATAATTTATAAAAAATGGAATATTTTTTTCTGTCTATTGTTACTATTGCATTTAACTAATTTGCTAATAATAATATACCGATACTGATCGAGTTTTTTAAAATAAAACGCATCACCAAGACAAATGGCTAGATGTAAGAATATTATGGATGTGATTTCCGAGAACTACTAAGATAAAGAAATGATGTTATGCTTTACCTGTAGAGTTAAGTTCGCTGTATTTTATTTATCTACACTTAGTAAATGTATCCCGCAGAAACGAACTAGTGTATTAGAAACATCAAACTAGGAGTACATAATAGATACAAAAAAATTGTGTAATTGTCTTTTAATTTATTTATCGGCATTTAAGCAACTTCTAGAATTATTGTATTTATTATTATTGTTTACAATGGAAGCATTTAATTTAAAAGTTGAAAGTGCTTGTCGTATATGTTGTCAGTACTCAACACCTACGACTACTTATTTATTGCTCAATGCGAGCTACTTACAACTTTATTGGTCGAATGTCAGATAGTTGGACTGAGATAACTACATTCCGTTGAAACGATGGGTTTATCACCGGTCACCAAAAGTACCGACAAAATCAATCTCGGCAACGTATCTTTACATAATAGTACTCTCTACGGATTTTCACAGCTTCATGTGAACCTATAACAAATTTTAATTGACATTTTTTTTGTTTATTTTCTAATTATCTATAAATTAAAGCAGCTAGCTTACAGGTAGGTATACAACTATACCTATTTATCGAATGTCTAGCTGGGCAGTATGTTGTTTTAATTTTTTTTTTAAATTTATGAGAATTTATTATCAATATAATATTGTTAAACCCGATAATTTAATGATTGTATATAGTTAACAACTTTTTCTCTATATGACTTTATATTATATTTTCATAGTACTAACTTGATAGTCTTGCTTGACAATCAGAATAACAAGAAAATTATTAATGTAGTTGCAAGTGTTTTTTTTATGAATTTAATAAATATCACTAATAGTAATTGTGGAGCTCCAAGCAATGAAGATTTTCTTAATAGTATATAATTGTGCACCGTTAAATTTATTAATAGTCTTTTTCCTAACCATGTTACAAGAAAATTTTATTGCGACAGCAATAAATGTGACTTCAGGTAAGTTAGTTTAGACATGATCGTAAGTTTTCAATATTTTCAAAACGATTGCATCAACAGATTCTTATTATGTTTAAAAAATTAATATGATATTATGCATAAGTAATGATGATCGCCTTATTAGATAAGTAAAGGTTTGATAAAAAATTGTTATTTTACAAATGTTTATAAGTTTTTATTACTATTAATGGAAAGATGTACTTGTGATAAACATAAATTATAAACTCGAACTATTAGTGTTAACGTTATGAATATGTGACATACTGTGAACTTTCACAGTTTAAGTTGTACTGTAGTTATTATGAAAATGCCGGAACAAGTCTCAGGTATTGTACGTTCAAAATATTTCCATTCATGCCTTTCGTAATGTACAAAATAATGTCGTTTTAAAAAAAAAACAGCGTACAAAAATTATCTTCAAAAATAATTGTCGTCGTAGTATTCTAAGTAATTTGATATAAACTTTGGATTTTCTTGGTATAAATCCCACCAACATAAACTCAAATTATTTGCTAATATACCTAAATAATGAATTAAATTTAAATAAAGCAATTATTTACAAACTATTTATAATTTTTTGTGGCGCAAGCTCTAAATTCTCCGATAACTACCAAAACATTTGATGAACATAAAACATGTAGGTATGGACCTGTTCGGCTGGCAGCTTTCATTTTACATCAATATCGTTTTACAAGGTCTACCAAAATTTTATTATAGTCTGCGTAGTAAGTTACTAAATGTAGCGTTTTAGAGAATTTGAATGAATCAATTAGCTCATATTATTTATAAAATTCCCCTAAAGCCTTTTATTATTTTATTTAAAAACCAGCAACACATTACATATTGCGAATTAAAATTTTTATTCGACATATTTTTTTACAAACAGCATCTAAATGTTATTTAAAGTTAAATTATAATTTCATATCGTATTTGAAATTTCTATAAAATTACCTTTGTACCCACTAGCTTTTCTCTTATACTTTAGTCAGCGGCGCCTATCTGTGCAATAAAACACGTATTCCTGTAAAGCTTCTTTATTTTTTTATAACCAATCGTTAATATCGAAGGCTTTACGACCACGATGCTTTATTGCTGGTTTTTGGGGGGAAAAAAGATCGTTCTCAAGTAAAGTTGGTAACATGTTAATTTTGACAATAAAATTTCGTCATTTAATGGTGAGAGCAACTGCTTACGATAGTGAAGTTGTTAGTTTTTCTCCATCACCGTATCGGTTTGTTTTGAGTTTATAGCACAATATTTTGACGGGACTTTCACTTATAGGTATTTTATGTCATAACTTTATTATAAAATAATGCTCTAGAGATGTTAAATTCCACAAGTACAAAGTTGCAGGTACGGCTCGTATATAGTAAATTATTATAATAATATTATATACGAGCTTTGATATTGAGATTAATAATAATATTTTATTACACTTTATTTAGTATAAAAGGTTTTACTTAATTTATGGGCCTCGTAATCCATACACACTTTAGTTGTATGTGTGGTAACTAAGCATATATTATATTTTTGATCAATTTATTTATATAACAATAACTGATTAACGTAAGAATAATTTAATGAACAGAATAAATAACTCTGCTCGCTAAGAGGCTTCACCTGTACATAAATAATATTATACGAGAAAAAATTTAACGGAAATGTTTCGAAGCTGTCTTTGAAATAGGGCCGTAAATTAACTTAAACAAGGTTTGAAATATTTAATTATAAATAATTAGGTTTTCTTGCATCGGCGCACATAACCGCAACCACCCAAGTGTTTGGGGCGAGAAATTAATAAATTAAAGCCACCGGTTTTGTAACCGGCCATCTATAACGCTATCATATAGATCAAAACTTCCAATTATCTTAACATTTATCATCGTGTGTTATTTGCTTAGACAGCCATGTAAGTGTTACCAGCTGTGTTGTTAATTTTTTTTTACTGTATGGTATTGTCCCTATAAAAACAATATACGAAAATTTATTTTACATGCAAACGTTACGCCTCTTCGAATGTCTTCCGACTATTTTTGGTTAAATATAAAAACTAGTGAGAATAAGTGCAATTTATTTAACCGCAACTTATCTGCAATCAGTTGCAGCATCAGTCCGTGCTCTTCCTGTCACCCGATAGAAAAACTATAGGATGTGGCTTAGACCGGAGACTGTTACAAATATTTATGCTTCTATTTTGTTTTATTATCAAAAGGTAAACATGTAATAAAAAATCTTTTTTATTTAAAAATAATAATAGATAGTATAATAATAAATTTAAATAGTCATAAAGAAAAATGAAACTCCAAGTAATCGAACAGGCCTAAGTTATAATTATCATAGTATTGCAATATCATAAGTAGTGTTAAGGGTCATCAATGTTTCATCTTTCCTGAAATAAATAAATAATAGCTTTTATTTATTGTGTTTAAGAATAAATGCATTGTAATGCAGTGTACTCTTAGAAAACATAAGCAGCTTTTGTTTTATAAGAATGTATTGTTATTTTATTTAAATTTGCTTTTGCAGAAAAATACGTATATTTTGTCTATCTATTATGATTTGAAAAAAGAGACGTAAAATATATTTTATACTGGCGGCCTGCCCCCTGTTTCGCCTGATAACTATATGTCATTACAAATTTACAAAATACTTGACTCGACATCTTATTATTTTATTTTCTTCTTATTCATCTTATTCAGGTAAACTTAGAGTCTAGTTTACCATAATCCTTGACGAAATTATTATTATATAAACGCGTAGTTAAATGGAATTTCGCAGTCAACATTTTTAGATGGTTTGATTTGTTCTCAGAAATCCTTCATCGTGGTGATTTGTCGTCTTCTATGGAATCGTTGGCCTATGACTCCTCCGTCGCTTCCCCTGGAAGCGTATCCGGCCATACACAACGAACGAAGCGTATGAGGACAAGCTTTAAACACCATCAATTACGTACCATGAAATCTTATTTTGCTATCAATCAAAATCCAGATGCAAAAGATTTAAAACAGCTCGCTCAGAAAACTGGACTTTCGAAGAGAGTATTACAGGTTCGTGAAAGATATTAATATAAAACATTTTGTTAGTTTTTATTTACGTTTTACCATACTAAATAAACATAGAAATTTAGTAAAAAATCAATTTCTATTTATCAAAAGGTATGGTTTCAAAATGCTCGAGCGAAATGGCGGCGTAATATGATGAGGCAAGAGTCAAACCAGCACCCAATGACAAACGGTAATCCAGGGCACTCCGTCAATGGAGGCTTAGTTGGTAGCGTACCACCACCTAACGTCCCTGGTACTTTATTACTTACCGAATCGTTACAGTCTATGGACGATATAAGGGTACACACACCACACCCGATGGCTTTTAATGAGATGTACTGACAATTGAGATAAACAATTAAATAACCAAGGAAATGTTTAAAAGTATATAAAAAATCAATATTATGTTTTACTTTATATATGCAGTTACAATAGTGCTTGTCAATATTGTACAAAAGCGATATCCATATTTAATTTAAATTACTGATAAGATATTTATTTGATGTTTGTGTTAAATTGTTTTTTTTCTTTTATGTTTCATAATTTTATGTTGTCTGTCTACTGTAACATGTAACAGATTCATAGTTACTTCATAAAACATATGTATGTAATATAATTTTGAACATATGTAATTTGTTACTTTATATTATATAGATTGTTGAGAAATTGTTTTAATTTCTATAATGATTTATTTTTTTATGATATACTCAAATAGTTGCACTATAATTGTAATAGTAGGCGTCATATGACATACAAGTTATGTATTACATTGTATAAAATCTTGTATTTATATATTCGACAAGTTTTTTGTAAGTAAGGTGATACTAGTCAACGTTTAGCATTTAGCGTATTAACATTAATATATAATTTTTCATGTATCTTACCCACTACGTATACATAGAGTATATGATAGCTTTCAATGCTGTATGAAAATATGTTTACTATATCAGCCATAACTTAATTGATACAAAGCGTGCTATTTATTGAAAAAAACATTCCTAAATTTTGACCAATGTTCACTGAATAAGTAGGTATGATATATTTTCTAGTTAGTAGTGGCTTATATTCATTAACTATAAGAACTTTCGGTCAAAAGCTTCGTATACCAGAAAATGATAGGAATTACAATAATAATAACACGCCCCATACGTGGCTAATACTATACAGATATTAAACGTATTTAACCTTTTTTAATTCACAAGTTCTATATAAACGAGTATGAAATACACCGACTTTATTGATCCAAAGAATATTAATAGCAAATGATTCACAAAATTTTCAAATATACTGTATTTAAATTATGAAAGTAATTACCAATTATAAAAACATTCACCTTTAGCCTTTCAAGTACATTTCCAAATGTATGTATGTATTTAGTCTTACTTTAGACAAAAAATAGAACAGACAGTGTTCCATGATTGTTTGAAGAAATTGTATATTGTAGGTACGACTCACATTATCATTGCCTAACGTGGGGTTTTAAATCACGGCCATCGACTGCAGACAGTTGTCTAGACACATCCTAATAGTAAACAAGCGCATCGAAAGTATCACTACAATGTATCAGTGCCAATGATTTGTAATATTATATATATTATTATACTAAATGCAAAAAAATAACTCATTTCTCTCTTGGAAGAGTAAAAGTATGCACCTGATATATACTTATTTAAAAACAATTTCTTTAATAGAAAATCATCTGAGCCCTTTATTTCGTTATCGCTGTATATACAGAGGTAGCGTTATTAGAAATATTTACAAATAGGTGCCTACTTTTGTATTGTATTACATGCATATCAATGTTAATCTTTCATTTCCATTTATGTTTCATATTCTTCATGAATTTAAAGTGACGTTGAGTTTCATAGATCCGAAAAGTACGTGACAGTGGCAGAATAAGAAATAAATAATAAAGTACATGTTGTAAATGAGTAGCATGTCTTAAATATGCTAGATTTTAGGTTATTATGTAAGGAAGCTTCTGACTGTTTACAGATACAAATATTTTACTGCTGGTTCAAGAAGTAAGAAAGGGAAATAAGTGTTTAAAACTAAGAATTTGAACGGATTCACCATTTCTATTATACATTTGAATGCTCACGTAAATTTACAAATTTACGAGCATAGCATTACAACAAAACCTTTTAAAAGACGTTCACAATAAGAAGAAAAATTATATAAATATCAGAACTAATAGTTCTTATTTCATAATTACCTGTTTCGATCAATATTGTGTTGCACTTGTTTACTTGATATAAAGCTATTAAAAATGATATAAAAAACAATCCATTTAGCATTGAAGAAAAAAATCGTCTACATTCCAATTTATAATGAAAGTAAAATATGAAGTAATATTTGAGCTTATTTATAATTTTGTAATAATTTATGTAGAAATTAAGAACTTTATGTAGTTGTATGTCATTATATATGTATAAACATATTTATATTGAAATGAACTGGAAAATAGTTGTTTTATTTTCGATGAGACATCCATGGACGGGTTAAAAATTATTGAACGCTCAATTTAATATACAAACAATCAAATAAAAATATTTGAATGCAAATTATTACATTAAATTTACAAAATGAAGAATCAGATTTTATTCTGGATAACAGAGTACTGTGAAAGTACTCGGTTCCATCAGAGGAACTCAATGTTGTGTTCTGTACGTTGTACGTTAAGGAAATAAAAAAACTTACGTCCGAGTAGAGGTTGAATCTGCCGGCTTGATAAATGTTAGCGTTTGCAGTCAAATTTTGTTCCATTTGATCTCGAAATTATTCTCATAAATTTGTCATTATTTATGAAATCTATGAATTTCTAATTCTTACATAGTGCTGAAAAAAGGCGTTGCGGTTAAGTCTTGCACCTCAGTAACAAAATATTTACAAAATATTTTTAGTGTTACTTGTTTGCGCACAAACAAATGGCAAATTGACTGAAACGGCAAAGTGACAAAGAGATAATTTTCTAAGATAGAATATTAAAAAATAAGCATTTTCGATTGACATTTCACATCGAATTAATAAATAAATAATTACCAAGACAACGTTTTTCTATCTCTTATATTTTAACTAGATTAATAATAATGATAATAATAATGATACTGTCTTTATCATACTTATTATAGTTATTACAGTCAGATCTCATATCAGATGGCCAATCTTTAAAATTTCCCAAACTTTATAGCCATAATAGTTACAAAGATGTACTAAGAGACAAAAAGACTCTTTTTATAGACACGTTTTTACTATTTTATGTGTATGTATTCTATATATAATTGTAAAGAAATGTGTCAGTACTCGCTTACTTTTAATGTAGGTAGGGATAACAAAGGAGAAATGGAAATGGGTGAGTTATGGTTGCACTCAAATACAATATGAAAAAAGAAACTAATTTCCAATGTTGGAGTCATATTCGAATTATGTTGTCATCCAAATATTTTTTTATAGTGGCAGAGGAATTCATTAAAATATTGACGTTCCGTTATAAATCTAGGAAGATATTTTAACAAGATGAAATAGCGCGCGATTTTCGTAGTTGTAGTGGCGTGTGACTACTGTAGACTTAATAAATTCTCGAATATCGTATCAGCACACAAGGTAGCGCTGTCATACAAATGCCTATGGAACTATTTTAATGAAGTTTTATTGATTTAAAGAAATTATATAAAGAACTACATAAAAAGAATGTGAACACCAATACAGTTTCGGAAAAAAAATATCTTAATCGTATGGTGAATTTGATATATTTGACTTCTCTATTTATTTTAACAATATAAATATCTCATATTAGAAACAGACTTTCTGTATAAAAATGATTCGGATTTAAAAACTATAACATATGAGGTTTATTAATTTTTTACTTACTGCATTGGTAAAATAGCACTTTGAAGCAAAATATTCAAAATTTGTTTATTTTTCGCATTCAGCCGTCAAGCTCACTTGTTATATATTCTTATTTTGCAGCGCTCGTTTTTTTTTATCAATTAAAAATATATATGAATTATAAGTTAGTTATTAGTACCCGTGGTAAGGCCCCTTGCATATTAGATTAGTGTCTTGACGTGTGTTTTGTTATTTTTAAATTAAGCAAATGAATATACAAATTTTTGCAAATAAAAATGTGTATTAAAAAAAAGGAAAACATAAAGCATTGGAAAGTATCTGTCTTAGTTCCATACAGCGACTGTGGTCAATGCTTGTGTTACGGACCTCGACTATGTAAGTGAGATACATTAACGCACAATACAAAATAATGTTACAAGGAGAAGCTTATACTAAAAGTTGTACATATCTGACCAAGACATCACGATTATATACATTTCATTTCAAATGTGACGCTTTTCTTAAGCCTTATTACAGTATTGAGGTCTAGTTAAAGAGGGTGGAAAACTAAAAGGTATAAAGCCGTCGATCGGTTGACCAGTCCTTCATCTCCACGACTTGCATTTTTAATCAACACTAGCTTAAAGCCCTTAATTATTTATTGTCACCTGGTACTTTACGTCGCAGTGCAAGATGCGAATAGACCATAAACCTCCCGCGTCGTCCTCACGCCTTGGAGGGGAGATCTAATTGGAAAATAAAACAGAAACTTTGCCATAATTGTTACAGCACTCTTCGGAGTTCGATGTTTCTTTACAAGCAGCAGCCTTCAACGTTACAGAGCGAAAAAACGGAAGAGAAATGGAGACTCTGTTTTTACCGTTCTAAAGGATATGTTTATGAAAGAATAAGAACAACATTTCTTACAATCAGAATCAGCCATGGAAAATTTAAAGAAACAAAATACAGAATAGAAAAGCAGTGTAAAAATAATGTCAAGTAAATACGATAACATTATGTCACAAATAAAGGCTCCAGAACTAGAGAGAAAGTTTGATAAGAAATAGATTGTTCAACTCGAGGCGAGAGTTGAACACTTGGAGCATAAATCAAAGGCTACCGGTATCGAATTAAAAAATATAACAAAAAACGGAAAATGAGTCCAAAGATGATTTTTGTAATATTGTTGCGAACTTGGGGAAGTTATTAAACTCAATGTAGATGCTAGCAACATAAAGGATATTTATAGAATCCCCACAAAAAGAAACGGTTCACCCCGACCATAGTTGAAATTATTCATTAATATTAAGAGACAAACTTCAAAAATTACTCAAGGGCTTTAATAGGTCCAAGATAAAGAATATAAGAGAAACTAAACACATTCCATCTACAAGTTAAACATCCAGCGTGCCGTGTATATAACTGAAACTCTAACGCCCAAATCTCAAAAAATATTATTCCTCGCGAGAACATTACGCAAGGTTTAGGGCTTCGATGTTTGTTGGATCTCTTACGGCGTCGTACACTTGCGTAAAAATAAAGAGTCGGCTTAAATCCGTATTATTAATGAGAGCGATTTACGTAAACTAAGCGATTCCATATGACTAGTAGTAATTGTTAGTTAGTTATTTTCATTGGTATTTTTTTCTTTGTATGTAGATTTTTATAAAATCATATTCCTATTATATTATATGGTTTATATTTTTGATGTATTACACTTCACATTTGATATAAATACGACACACACACATACACAGCGCTTGCTATTGCACAATAAACGTCGTAACCTTGACATTTTTTGGTTTTCCTTTCCGTCTTATCCATGGAATCAGAATTTAGAACATACTTTAATTTCGATAATTTAATTGACATTGGTGAAGAGATTGAGAGTGTACCTGATTCAAATGTATTTAATTTTGAAATCGAAAGTTGTTACACTTTTCTCCCTAACGCAAAAAATAGCTTAAAAACAATAATCTAAAATATTTGTAGTATCAATCGGAACTTGAGGGATTTCGAAATTTTATTGGAAAAGCTTAAGAATAATCTGGATTTGATTGGATTCATTATGCTAACAGAGTGTTGGACTGGTAATTTTTCTTCTATACCACAATTAGGTTGTTACTCAATTTTTCATACAAAATATGATTATAAACAAAACGATGGTAAAGTACTATACATCAAAGATAATTTATCCTTTTCTGTAGATGAACCCTTGTTTCACGAAGGGAATTACTTAGTATCTATTGAAGAGAGTAATATAGCTATTATATCCATTTACAGATCTCCATCGTACCAAAATATAGAAATATGTCATGAACTCGCTAGGTTGAGTCCTCCAAAAATTAGATTTTTGCCAGACCCTTATTCTAATTGGTGCTATTAATATAGATATAAAAAACTGCCCAAACTAGTAACCAACACTTGACACTGACCTTTCTATTATTTTTTCCCTGCTCATACACTTACTACGTGCGATGACAGTGGCGATGACAGTGTCTAGATCATATCTCTATAAAATCCAAATTCCCGTCTATAACTATTATTCCTCAAACTCAACTAAACTGATCATAACCCAGTTTTAAAGAATATCTTTATGAAATTAGACAATGTGTAAAAATGTCTTATAAAAGATTTAATAAGCAATAAATAAATACAGAACTTGTAAACATAGACCTAAAACAATTTTAGCATCAAAAATATCCTAGCTATTGTAATGAATACTTAACTTATTATATTTCTTGTGTAATAACTTATAATATTATAAGCATTTCATAGTCATCCCGTAAAAATATATTAAACCCAAGGTTTACTCCTGGCCTGCTACGGTGCATAAGAAATAGGAACAAACAAATAAATACAACAAATAAAAATATTATACAAACGTTACAGAAATTTTGCATCAGATTATTAAAATGTATTAAAAATAGTTACGACAGGTATTAGATAAATAAGGGTAAACATGATAACAAAAAAATATGGTCAGCAATTAAAAACAAAATATTTAAGTCTTATTCAAATAACGATCTCACAGTTAATTTACTTAACATATAATCTTCTACAACTTCATCACTGAATTCAGTAAATAAGTATTTTCTTAATGTAGGGAAAACTTTGCCTGATAATTTCCGTAATGAACAACACACTTTTAAAGCCTTCTTCTTTCTTATACACCCAATTCTCTTTTTTAACTTCAAGCTTTTTACCCTGCATAGCAAGGTAGACAGAAACTATCTAGTATCAAGACACTCCGTACTTCGCTTCACAATTCACAAAGGTGGTGACTAAAGAATACCTAGTAATTATAGACCTATATCTATTTTACCCATATTATCTAAGATCTTAGAAAAAATAATTGTATGTCGTAGATTGGTTCTTTAGACCATCATAAGCCGTAGATTGTTTTTTTCAGACCATCGTATATCATTGGTTTGTTAGACCATTATACACACACACAGATTGGTTTGTTAGACCATTATATATCGTATATGAGTTCGTTAGACCAAGGTATATAGTAGATTAGTTTGTGAGACCATTATAAGTAGTAGATTGATTTGTAAGACCAATATAAGCCGTGGATTGGTTTGTGAGACCAATATAAGTTGATGATACGTCGAATGGCCCACCAGACCAATATTATATTACGTGCCGGTTCGCATATCAGTTCAGACGCACCACCCCTGGGCGACCGATTGTGTTATATTCACGCACTGTACCTACGTAGCAGTCGTTTGTCATAACCGACAATTAAGCTCGGTTATGCGTTCTATTACCAAACAAAGCGCTAGACAAACAGTCGAACACCATTATGTACAATTTTCTTGACATAATAGTATAACACTCCTCGTAAGGAGGCAACTAAAACATACTACGAAACGCACGAAACATAATAGCGTCACATAACCATTCATCCCAGACCAGGGGTGTAAAACGACATAGAAATCGTTGAATCTATCGGTTCACCTAAGCCAACTATAGCAGTCTCAGTGGCGCCAAGCAACATTGAGTTGCTCCACCCGCATTAGTTATCAATAACCTGTAACACTAACTGAACCCTGACGGTCACGTGTCGCAAGTTATATCAACGTCCGACGCCGTACAAGCATCGCTTATGCAACGCGAGACAGCAGCAGACTCGATACAACCAACTAACATTGTCATAGCAGTTCATCAAAGTCAATTATAGCAGCCTCATTGACGCCGCAGCTGTAACGCTCACAACACCCCCCCCCCCGTGACCCCGACTGTCGCGTAACGTGAGTACATGACGGATCTCCTATATATTTAATAATATTAAATTAATATAAGATAATGATCGCCATAAAAAGTTTTATTTATTCAATACATCATATTATATTAATTATGATTTATTAATTATTCATATATGTAATAATATCTTCATACAACACTATTCAAATATGGCGGCAGACGTTTTAGTATATTTGTATTACAAATTTCATCACTTAGATTGTACATTCTAAACCTTTAATATTTTTAATATAATTATTAAACTATAATATAACTTAATTATAATAATTTAATATTCATTTAATGTTACTTTTATATTAATAATAGAAAAAGAGCTTACCAACAAAATCTTCATATTATATAAAAGCAAATCTTACCGACCACGATTTCCACAAAAACAATAATAATTATCTGCCTATGTATTTCCGATATTAAATGTTTTTATTGCATTCACTTCTAACTTATTATATTTCTATTATTTCTAATTAAATACTAATAAACTTTTCAAGCGTCCTTTTTCGCACATGACGCTGACACCCAATGCCCATTCTTTTTTTAAAAATCTATTGCATCGTTTTAGACCACTAGTAATTCATTCAGCCAAAATTATATTTAATAAAAATAAAATTATTAATTATGTTATTACTACCTAAAAATATCATATAAAGTAATATTTAACCTTATTATTAAATTATTTGTACAAAATATATTACATAACTACATACATACGTATCGTTACAAACAGCACGTGGAGGTTAAATTCAAACCAAGAATATTGCATAAACGTAAAAATTATGTTGTGTGTGTTGGCTGTTAATCGTTTAAAACTATGTTTAGTTTATTTATTGTTAATATTAAGATATGTAAGGTCAAATTCGTTCATTATTTACTAAATTTATCCTACACACACACACACACACACACACACACACACACACACACATATATATATATATATATATATATATATATATGAATCTAAAGGGTTGGTGCTCTATGCCGCAGTACTGGTTTCCAAGTACAACAGTACAGCGGCAGTGGCTTCCAAAAAATATTGATAACGACTTTAAAGCTAACTTAATATTAAGGATTATATTGTGAGAACTATCTGTGGTGAAATAAACTTATTGTTAATCTTATTATTTAATATTGGCGAGTAAACAACATTTTTATATCTATTCATACATTTTAATATGCATGGTACACTGAGCCCGAACAGTACATTGAGTAATAAAATAAAACAATTGAATTTATATTTGTAACTAATATATACTACAAGATTTGGCCCGCGGCTTCGCCCGCATGGGATATTGATAAAAACTATAATTGTATTTAAAAGTTACATTATTACAATTTTTTTCCTCTTGTCACGCGTTTTATCTATTTGGCGCTTTGTGGCGCTCAAGTCAATTATATCATTGTAATTTAAAAATTTCGGCCTAATTACTTAGTGTAAAAAAATAGTTAATCTATATTAAATATTTAAAGTGACAAATGAGCTTATTCAGATAAGGGATATTCTGAAATGTGCATTGTGAAAAAGTATCTAATTTAATTAAATTTATGGTTCACATTCAAGACAAGCAATCCTACGCTACATCATGTTTCTATAACTTCAATAGTTTATAAACAACATTAATATAGCTCTCAAAGGGTAGATTTTTAGCCGACATAATTGATATATATCGTTATATTATGACCAAATTACAAATAATCGTAATATGTTATTCTGATTTTCGACCTATAATACTGTAAAGCTCCATCCAAATCGAGATTATCGATAACGTCAGCCAGCATCTTCCCGCCTCGCCGCTTTATGAAAAGCGGAGAGCACAGTTCCGCACACAGCCCCGCACAGTTCTTGTATATTAGTTGAAATCAAATAGTGTCAAAGGCAATTTTGCTCAAAAATAGGTGCCTGTGATAATTCACTTATTTATTTGGATAAAGATTAATATTTAGTTTAAAAAAAATAGTTTATAATTTATATATTATCTCTGTGGGAACGTGACGTAACGATCCGCCAAATATCTGATGATGTGTTCCGGTTGGATGTCATGTAAGCCAGCTTTCCGTATTCCATCCTTTCTCTCATCATCAGGTGGCCCTTTTGCTCGTTTGGCTACTTTTTCTATAAACAAAAAAATTGTAAATAAATATAAACACCTTTGCAAGTAATGTATTATTTTAGAAGATATATATGTGTATATGTATATATATACATATCCATATATATATATATATATATATATATATATATATATATATATATATATACATAAATGTAGTTGTAGTGGGTCAACCGTAAAAGCTTAAAATATATCGTCGCAGATTTTTTTCAGAACTTGTAGAACATGATTTGAACAATTTTGTAGTACATAATTTTTATATATCTTACACCGTTTACGTAGCTAGGTAACTTTTAAAAATATACAACTTTTCCCGTTTTCACGACATTTTTTATTACTGCTTCATTCTAATTAGTCGTAGAGTGAAGTTATATAGCCTATAGCCTTTCTCAACAAATAGACTATACGATACAGAAAGAATTTTTCAATTTCAATTAGTAGATCCTGAGATAAGCTCTTTCAAACAAACAAACAAACAAACACAAACAAACAAACAAATTCTTCCGCTTTATATTGTTAGTATAGATTTGACTTATTTTTGTTCCTAAGTCACTTATAATTTTTTGTCAAGAACCAAACGGAGCTAGTTTTTGTTTATATGAATTGTTACGAAGGTGCTGCCAATGAAATTGATTTTTTTAAAAAAGAAATTATATATTGTTTTGATTTTCCAATGTTACTTTAATCTCATGCAAGCGATCGAGGTCGATCTGAACTATCTGATCCTAGTAACGGCGTTATCATTGAAACGTGGAAAGTGGCAAATAGATCGAGCCAAAAGAGTACTCTTAGATCTAGGAATATTAAGAATACTTTTCAACGCTGACACGCTCCTGTGGATGTTCTACGGTACCTGAAGTTGTATTTTAAGCCATGTCTGGAGTACTGGGATGAAGATCTGATTATTCTGCGATTTTCTGTATGGGTAACACGAACATGAACATCGAATATTAACGGAAAACAATTACTTTTGCCTTTATGGTGATACTGAAGTGTTCATATGGCTAAATGATACAAAAAAAACTTTCAAGACACTGAATTTTCATCACGTTTTCATCGATATTAGCACCAGAAAATTGCTCTATATCTTGACTTCTAGAAGCAACATTCAAGTTTGAACTGGTCAGGGTCGCCGCTAAATGGATCCAAGAATTGCAGGTTCGCTCGTCGTGGAAAAATTATAAGGCTGACGCGATCATAGATTACTATTAAATAGTATTGAGGCAGGAAGGTAAATTAAAAATGAAAGATTTTTAGAGTGCATAATCCACGCAAGTGCGCGGTCGTTAAATCGTATTTTATTCAAAAATTAAATAAGTATCATCAGCAAGCAATATTAAAATGTTAAATACTTAAAAATATTAACTACTACGGGCCTCGACTCTCCTTTTGCTATCTGCACTCCGCATGCCCACAGACTTCTAGAAAAAAGTCGTCGATTTCAATCAAATTACTGGTCCTGGACATGACTACTGGTCGGACTTACCGAACTACTTGGGCATACTCCGTGAATATAGCTTAGCGAGTGCGAACATGAAAGGATGCCTAGAATGTAACACTCTTAATGATTAAGTATACACGTCTAAAATGTTTGGTATTCTCAATGAACTCTTATATTTACTGACTTTTTTAATTTTGATTACTCGATATAAATGATTACATAAGAGTACTTTACCGAATACAAATCTAAAAGCTGTAAAGCACTTTGAAAAACATATCGTATTATGTAAACCGAAGCACGTACTAAAAACTACAGTTACTCCAGTTTTATAAACAATGTGCGCTAAACAGATCCTGCATTAACAGGAAACAGCAATAAAAACATCTCGCGCAATCTAGCGCAGTAAAATAAAGAGCTCCCTATAGGATACGATATTTGGTTGTAACGTGTACATATTTGGAAAGATGTATCGATTAAATTCACAAATATCTACGAGCATATAATATATAGATATTATCTTAGAAACCTCTGATGTTTTCAACAAATTACAATACAAGTTTGACTAGAACTCTGTGTATCCCAGCCCGAGCAGACACATGATAAGTCTAGTAAGCACAAAAATTAAAAGACTGATGTTACTTTACATTGAATTCGTATACGGTGTAAAGATCCATTGATAATGTTTAGAAGCGCTACGCACGTACGTGCGTCAAATTGAATTATATCTCATTTAATTGAAACGAAAAGAATCATAAACATCAGTACAATACTGTAGAAATGAAAGCGAATTCAATCAGTACAATACTGTAGGATTGAAAGCGATTCTTTATTCTTCAGTTAGTAATAGGACATACTAATTAACAATACTCACAATATCCTTCTACTGACTGACGAACAATGAATCACTTACCAAGTACCATCACAGCTGTATGCTGGCGATTGGAACGATAACGTGAAACCTTATTTTGATGTACGAGGAACTGTAAAAATGGGCGATTTTCATCAAAATATAATCAAGTAATGGTATTGAATTTTCCATTGTGTCATCTTGCACTGCAGCAACTTTATTCTGTCGGAGCGCAACGGCACGTTAAGATTTTTAAATGCCACTGAATTGTTAAGACAAACCAGAGGCAATGAACAACATAAAAATCTATCGCCTGTATGACACACAAACGTTTGCTTAAGGTCACGAACAGGACATTGAAAGGTAAAACTCTTGTTTCCATTTCACACAACTTCAAGCAAATAAGTCCCGCCAACACTTGTTTAAAGTCATTATCACGATGACATAATATTAAAAAAAAGCCTCAAAGTAAACGTTCGCTTTTAAGTGTTTTAATATCCATCTGCTGACAAAATCTCGCTAGATAACTAGAAATTGATGAATAAAACTTGCTAGATAACTAGAAATTGATGAATAAAATTGCGAAGTTCTTATGTAAAGTTTCTGTCCATTAAAATACTAAATGTATAAATTGCCGATACAGAAAAATATTAAAACACAAAAGTTGTTACTACCAACTAGCCTGAGTTGGTATCGCATAAATCGATCGACACATTTGGTGATGGCTACAAAATATTTGTCATTTGTAAATTATCCAATACTTTTCTTAGCTATTGTTTTAGCTTCTACCTTGCTATGCGGGATCCGCATACGAAGGTGGATAAGAAGTACCTAGCGTCAAGACAATCTGTACATCGCTTTTGCACCGAATTCGAGACATTACGTGATGACTTTCCTTCACTTCGACGCACTTAACAGACCGAGGAAGTGAAAACAATTTAAATATAATCTCTGAACTGAGTGGGGATCGAACCCACAACCTATCGCCTTGTACAGTTAGACACTGTCCCATTGCGGAACGACCGGCATCAATATTAAGTATTATTTAACTTAATAAATGTTAATATTATAAGTATTATATAAATCGATATTAAGTATTATTTAACTTCTTGAAATGAATAAATAACGAATTTGATGTATACATTTTTTTATGCTTTTGAAAGCATATTTATTTTTAATTTATACAAGTACACATTATATCATATCATGTTTTATTCTATAAAGGGAAGCGTGAATAGCTCAAAACTGTATATTCATCATAAAAAAAAGTTCTTCATTCCAAAATCTACAACGTCAAAACCCGTCAAATTCTCATTGTCATTCACCGCAATCAACCTGTCCTGGATGACGTTCAAAAAGAAACTCGTCTTGCCTCCTGATTTATTTATAACGCAAAGTGTACACCGTTTCGACGCATTGATTCATTAAAAAATATATATAATCATGCGCTCGAAGTCGCCAGAGGATTGTGGAAGGCAAAAAATTGACCGACCGCAGACATACAGAGTTAAAATCGGGTACAATCCGGAAGCGACGCCTCAGCGTTTTCAGGTTACGTGTACCGATTCTTATAAATTATTTATTAAGGACCCTTATTGGTAGGTGCGCGCCTTTGTCTTTTTACTTGAAATACAATGGATGCCCGACGTCGTTGTGCGGACCAGCAGCACAATGTAAATTATAGTGCATGCGAATGTAATTGAATGTTTTTCATATGAGACATTTTTCACTGTACGGACAGCTTAACGGATATTTTTTATTTTGTTGACAATATACAGCTTTAACATTTAATGCTAATATATCTACTAAATTTTATAATGCCTTTATATCAATTTTTAGTACATTATTGTGTGAATCATTATATTAATACGTGGATAAGAAGCTTTTTAGTCAATTCTGCGATTGAAATAATAGAGTTGTTAAGACTTTATTTTACGCATCTATACTATTGGCAATTGTAGTTTTAAATATTACTAATAGCCCTTAAATGTTATATAATTTAAATGTTATACTTATTAAATATGTAATAAACTAATTATTGTGTCTAAATCACATACTCACACTTAAGTCTTAATTGAGTAAATAATTGTATAAACTCAGAATATCTTAATTGAAGATAGAGCAGATCACGTATATGTAATTTACATGTAAACTGTAATCATAGGTATTAAATTTAATTGCAATAGCTTCATGTACATATACACAAAAGCACGTAAGAAAAGTCTCTCTTCTCTGATCTTAAGTTTCTGTTCACGTTCCATAGGTATTTGAGAGCTACGCATTTTAATCTAAGGTTTTTGGTTACCCATTTGGTTTTTGTTTACCCATTTTAAATTTGTTGAAAATATTTAAATTGCTAGTCATATGTAGATAAAGATACGATAACCACTACGTACAAATTTATAGTGCTTGTTAATAAGTAATAGACAACATGATACGAATATTTTAATTTTTTATATTAATTTCATAAAAATATATATTAAAGACCTACCTCCACACTATCTGAATATAAAATTATATCGTTTAAATTAAGTACGTTATATTTTGAAATTTATTTCATTAACGAGATGGTATTCGAAAATCCCAGGGACAAATTTAATCACATTCTTGCTTGTCCTATACAGGTTCATCTGGGTTTATATGCCAAAGATCGGAAATAACTTTGGGCTCGGCATCAGGATTGATGGAAAATGTTATATAACATATTAAATTAAATTTAAAGCTTTTTTGATTAATAAAAATAAGCTAACAGCTTACATCAATATTTGTCTCAAACTCAGAGTGGTTTGAATAAGTTTCATTGAAAGTTTAGTCGCTTACGCTCTTTCAACTCCGGAGCAATCGACACAAAGGTATATTGAGCCACTTCGAGTAAATTCGTGCTTTACGTAACTCTTATGATAAACAAAGTCGGCACATAAAAGCTTATAGAACAACACCAAAATATGCCAAGTTTCCATTGTAAAACTCGATACTATTTGACCTTTAACACCAATCGATAATTCCATATTGTAGACTTTGACTAAAACAATAGAAGGGTTATTGAGTCGCCCTCGAGTCATGTGAACTGATCGATGAATTTTCAAAATTAGGTTCAATAGTGTCTTGAGTGTTTTGAAAACACAATATTACTTATCGTTAATACATTTTAGCACATAGTACATAAAAAGTAATAATTTAACCTTTGATTGAGTTGACATTGCTAATATTAAGTTGATTAATAAATTGTTCTATTATTTTTTTCAACGTATCTGGTATTTAAAAAAAATAAAAAAATATGATCATAATCAATTTCATGTTAATGTATAGTGCAAGACTGAAAGAACAAAAATTATTAGAATTATTTTAGAGTATTTTAATGTAGATATCGAACACAAACATGCATAGATAGATAGCTGTGTAGAAAGATTTTTACCAATTTGTGCTACCCAAGGATTATTTCATAGAAATAACTTATTAAATACTTTTATTTTAAAGTTTATTCCACACATAGGAGTTGATGATTTAGGTAAGGTTTCAAGTCTACTCTATCCTTTGATAAAATTATTACTATAAAAGTTCCTAGTAAAGTCAATTAGTTGAAACTTACTAGTTTACTAGTTTGTTTACTTACTAGTCTTTGATTTTTTTTATTGTGTTTATAAAACTACCTACAGCTTAACTCCTTACAACTGCGCGTAAGGTTACTTTAATTTTTGAAAAGCTTATGGGGTTGACGTTAATAGTTGATACTCAGTTACATACTAATGCACTTATTAACGTTATAAGATAATTATGTATCTGGATTTCAAATTCGAACTTTGTAGGCCATCTGGTCCTGGGATAATAATTTTGATCTATACGTCAGTCAATGATCATAAAGACGATGTTTGGACGTTAATATCTAAGTACCCGTTTGAGATGTGTTTATGAAATATAGAATAGATATTATCTTGCAAGTAAGGAAAATGTAATGAAAATTTGATATGTTTAAGTGAAATATTTTTTTTAGTTATGAGGTAGTTAAGAGTGACTTTAAAGGGTTCGTATAATATTACACACAGTGCTATACACCATTGCATTTAGTTTGAATTAGCTTGATACTCTACGCGATAACGTTTACAGTATAATGCTATTCAAATATACTACAATAATACTTGTCAAAATAAAATCGGCATCGGACGTCAATTTGGAAAGATCGTAGAAATTTGTTATAATGATCGAGACAGAAGTGATTAGAAAGAAAACACGATAATGCAATGACGGATTAACCAAGGCTAAGTAGTCTTCAACTCAAGGAGGCAGATTTTAGGGGCGGTATATTTGAGGGTCGATTTTTGCTATCTTACAGTTCATTGTATTTTGGGGCATCTTATATTTTACAGAAATAATTGCTTCTCCTTCTTGCTTGTTAGTTGTACTTACAATTTTACCCCTAAACCAGTACTATTAAGTGACTGGTATAAGAGGAAGAGACTTGGTCTCTGTTCATTTATTAGGGATAAGAGAGCAAAATTGCGAAAAATATATTTTCTATATCTCACTATGGGCTACCTATTTATACTAGATCTACTACTGGTCATAGCTGGGAACTGGATTAATTATAAGTCATTTTAATTTGAGAATCGTAAATTATTTTGAAAATGATTTTATCGGTTATGTTTAAATTATGTTTTCGACAATCTTCTAAAGCTAATTATTAAACGAATTGATTATGGACGACGCTGGAAAAAAATGACCGTCGAAGAAAACTAAAGAAGTAAGTCTCATAAGTTGGTTAAGTAGAGAGATTGCATGTAATAATTTGAAAAGCTCTTGGCACATTAAACTGTATCGAACAGCCTGTTTCAAGAAACGAATGAACGCTTTATCAATAACAAATAAATAAAGTATATTTTCAGGTCTCGGTTTCAATTATAAATTTTATTAGTGCCAAGAACAAAATGGAACACATTTAGATGAAGTGATTTTTAAAAATCGAAGTACGGAGTGTCTCGACACTAGGTACTTTCTGTCTACCCTGCTATGCGGGATAAAAGCATGAAAAGCGTGATTTTTAAAAATAATTCCCTATTAATGTAAATTACTAAAAAATAAATGAAAAGTTAATATTATACATAGTTTTATTTATAAATTTTTTTCAGTTCAAAAGATTTATGGGATACCCTGTATTAAATCGCTTGCTTTGGACTTTCGAAAATTGACAGCGGCTGAATTCGTGTTTTTTCATCGTTTTCATTTGATTCTAATGTTCTTTGAGTATGGATAAGATAAATAAACATATTTACTTCCTATATAAAATCGGATAGAAATTGGAGCGAAGATAATAACATGAGATAAACAAGATCTCTAACAGACAGTAGTACAACGTTTTTCATTACTTGCGTTAGATGTGTCACTTGTAAGTCGTGCCCCTCTTAACCGCAACTAAGAGCGGGTGGGCGGCACGATCGCTGCAGGTCTTGTGTTAGTGTTTCAAGTTGTCTATAGATTTTTACATTAACCTCATGTATGCGTGTTACACTGGCATTTCTATAACAAACAATATTATTTACAAACAAAAGCTTCAGAACAAAATTATGGATAAGTTAATTAATGTAGTTTCTAATTTTTAAATCTGTTTATAATTTATAATATACTTGAATAATTTCCTTAATTTACTCTTAGAAAAAAAAGGTTCTATTGCATTTCAATTTCTTTGACGTTGCGTGCTGTTCAACATATAATCTGAGATAATGAGAATGTAATTGCTGGTTAATTTTATTTATTGCAGTTTAATAATAATACTTATTTATAATTTTCATAATAAAAGATTGTAATTTTCAGATATAGATAAATATTACCCATTGTATTACGACTACTTTAGTTTTTTGCTTTTGTTACATCTTTCAACTCTTTACAATTTAGGTTCTATTTTACTTCAGATTGCGTCTTAGATAGCAAGTAGCTCAATGCTGTAGAATAAAAATAATATTTAAAAAAAATATAATTAATTAACATAAAAAGGTGAGCATTACGAAACCTATAAGATGCTAACAAGAGATTTGTAAGATGTTCTAGTGAGAATAGCTGGCGATGAATCAATAATCGCTTTGTTAAAATGTACTCTACCTATTACGAATTATTATAAAGCTATATCTGGAAAAGGACTGGGGTGGGCTTTTAAATATTTCTAATAGCCCAAGGATAGTTTTAGAGGTGCTAAACTATGAAGGAATAATAAAATAAAATAGTAAAAGCAACAATTTTATTTACCCACATAAAGTGTTCGTGTCTGTCATGTTTCACAGGCGTCGTAAAATTTAATATTAAGCAAGAAAGACAGTTTTGCTTTCTAATAGTGAAATCCATTTTACTTATAAAAAATGGTAAATCAATATTTTTAGTCTGTTGATTATTATTTAATTTTATTTACGCATAGCAAGGTAGTCAGACACAATCAATATCAACAATTGTTGTATTAATAACCTCTCTCTAAAATCCTGAACTGATGTTGAAAAATATAATACGCCTAAGGAGATTATTGTAAAGATATTTTCTTTCATATAAATCCGCGCCGCGTGGATGTCGTAGCTGCTATCATCACAATTACCCGTATTTAGATAATCATATGATTTGATAAACTGTAGTTAGTGATTATTATTTTATTGCCAAATAAATAAATATGAAATATATAGAACTTAGAAAAATTAGTGTGTGTTAACGTTTATGTAAGCAACTCGAACTTAGCAACTCTCGTGGCTTATAATAGCTAGTTCCAGCGAAATTAACTTATCTTCCAAACATAGTTAATGCGCTGTGTGCTAATTAGAGGAAATATAATGCAGGAATTAGATCTAAGCTAAAGTGTATAAATTGTATACTATTCAGTAAATACTGGTTTGCAAAAACCGTATTATAAAAATAAATTATGGTGTAAGGATCAAAGACTATTGTCTATGATTTAAAATAATTGCTTGGTTATAAAATATTACGAGGCTTTAGAATCGAGCTTGCAGTAAGCCAATTTGATTCCTAGTTGAAGATTTTCGTTTTACTTTTCCATGTTATTCTAGACGTTCCACTAAGTTCTCATTTCATGTGATATTTTTTTTAAAAAAAACGGGGAAACTCTTTGTATTTATGTCGAGAATTTGACCTTAAGATGCAAGCCAGTTAACTTGCCGTTTTGGCTGGTATCCCAATAATTTAACTTTAACAATATTGATTTTGCAATACTGAAATATATTTTTTTAATTTCGTACTAAAATATATGTTTTTTTTTATAAAAAAAGAGGCAAACGAGCAGAAGACATCATCAGATATTTGGCGGAATGTTTTTGCTACAATAATGGTGGCCATGATAGTGGATAACTGCCTCTGACGGGACGCTATTTAGCAGCAGAGGGGATTCTGTACTTTTGATCCATTTTCATACTTAATCATTTTTACTACTATTATTACTTAATATATATTATTTTTTTTTTCTAATTATATTGTAATAAAACAGAAAAATAAATTAAGAATGCATTTAACTTTAACTTTTAAATTTTTTAGAAAGAATTGAAGCATTGAAGATAAAGAAAAAGTTATTAAAATTGTAGCATAATTTGCACTAGTCCTTCAGCTGCATTTATAGCTTTCGTTGGTTTGCTATAATCCCTTACATCGTAACTTTGATATAGAAATAGCGGCCCGTTCTCGGCCTCACTCGCGTGAACTTACTATGGCTACGATTATAATTTTATCGAAACATAAAACTAACATTAAGTCCTAGAACTACCAACCTACTATAAGATTAAAATCTATACAGAACTACAACTTGTCTACTTACATATTTTTTTATTACACTTATAGTGTGATAAAAAAAATAGAAAAGAAATAGATAAGAAAAATTGAATTGTATATGTATAAAACATTTTTGAAAAAACGTATAAAAATTTGAACGCAACGGGATTCGAACCCGCGCCTCTTGGATACCTTCCAAGCGCTCTGACCGCTAAGCCATACGTTCTACTACCAGCTGCGTCGAAATTCTTATACGTTTTGTATTAACTTATTTATGTTGTTAGCATCTCTGTAGAAACATTTTTACAAATTTCTGCGTTCAAATTTTTATACGTTTTTTCAAAAATGTTTTCTAATCCTAAGTGTGGAATAACACTTTAAAAATAGTAAATATGTATATGTATATATATGAATATAGTTCCAGAATCCAGAATTGTTTATGTATATATATGAATGTCTGTCTTTTCGTTTGAGCACTTTGTCCGTTTGTGCGTTTGTACTTTTAAGTTTGAGATTACATATATGATAGTTTTTATCGTGAAATTTAATTTAATTTTCAAAACAAAACCGAAAATGTAAAATTAATTAATATACTGACAATTACGTGTTGGATAGATTAGAGTGGTATTTTGGATGTAACAGCTTAGAGACTTAGAGCTTAGGTGCAAGAAGCAACATGTACAATACTTTTATCTTAATTGTTAATGTAGTTCCAGTAGCAAAAAAAAATCTGACATCATAAAATTACATCGATAACTTACAAACTTCTTACAAACTAATCTTTTTAGGAAATGTAAAAAACAATCCGTATATGTGCACTTTTTTAGCTTCACGGACGTTCTAGCGTTAAGACACTGCGCTCTATGCTTGCTTACCGAATTCATGACATTGCATGTTGGGTGTTAGAGCTGAACGTCGCGTTTTGTTTTATCAAAGCGGAAAAACGAAATTAATGCAAATATAATCACTCCCCCGGGTGTTTACAGTCCGTTATATATAGAAACTGCGCCTCGATGGCCTTTTATTATTTCATTGGAAATCCATAATCGATTTTAAATTAAACACCGTACCAACTGTTATGAAAATATGATATTGAAGTTGTAATATAAAAGTATAGTAATAAGTATTATTAAATTAGTTAAACATATATATATATATAAATATAATTAACTAAGTTCAAGTCGATATTTTTCTTGCCTACAACTCTAGTCTATTGTTGTTTACACTACATAAATAAAATCGGACTTTCGTCTTAATTCGAATCAATTTTGAATATCAATACTTATCCCAAGTGCAATTTTCGTCAAAAAAAGATCGTATAAATATTGTTTTTGTGTATCCTTAGGGTACGTGGTGTAATTATATAGAAATGCCTTAATGGATCATTAACGTGTATAATGTTTTCATTAACGAAGAAAAAATAAACTCGAGAGATTTAAAAAAAAACAAACTCTACAACTTTTAATTAACAAGAATATATATTGTTTTTCTTTCAAGTCAAATGAAATAAAAGTCAACGTTATGAAAATAATTCTGATTTTTTTTAGAGTTATAAAAAGTTATAAATTAATGTACTTGCTTTCTTTGTTTTATTTTCTATTATATGTCATTATTTGTTTTTATTAACGTTATCAATTAGTACAATTTACTAGATGTCCCGTAAAAGCGTTGACAATGCATTGCCTTGGCAACGTGTTTGTAACTTTAGCCTAGTAAACAGGTAGTACATAGTAGTGAGAGCACATTCTATCTATACGTTATTCTGCACTTCGTTCCTTTATAAACTATAACTATGCCCAATTTTATACTCTTCTGTTCGGGTAATTTTCGCTTTTACTTTACGTACCCAGTTTATTATGGAATTTATCCTGTTAAAACTTGTTTAAACCTAAATAATGGACATTCTGATAACTGCAAATTACTAACTTTAAAAAATATTTAAAAATTAAAATATTTTTAAGAACAAGCCTTGTCTCATAATGTATTTTATAAATTTAGCACTTTTATTTGACACCATTATTGGGTGGTTTATTCAAAATGTAATAATACGCCATGTTGTTGCAGCAGCCATTTTAAATTAACAACAAAATTGATTACATTTTTGAAAAAACGTATAAAAATTTTGAACGCAGCGGGATTCGAACCCGCGCCTCTTGGATACCGTCCAAGATTCTTCGTCCTTGGACGGTATCCAAGAGGCGCGGGTTCGAATCTCGCTGCGTTCAAAATTTTTATACGTTTTTTCAAAAATGTTTTCTAATCCTAAGTGTGGAATAACACTTTAAAAATAGTAAATAACAAAATTGATTATATGTAATTTCATTGTCATCAGACCTGAATTGGTATTTTTAATTTAAATTCAATCGGTCACTGGGAAGTAGGTAAAATTAAGCTTGTAAGATTTCATACATTTAATAAAAGCTTGTATCTAATAAAAGTTTTAAAACTATATAATTGTTACGAATAAGTGGCATTTTTGTTAAAATTTAATCCAAATATAGTCTAATTTGTGACAATTCTACTTTTGTTACAAAAAACTTTACTTGAAGCCAAGTTTTTCGTTCATTAATTATCATGTCCTAGCTACAGTATACCATAAATAATTCGTATATCTATTTGTTATAGGTTATAGCCAGAAATTATATTGTTTAGATTTTATAAAGTGTGCGTGTTTGGATGTCTGGAAAACGTAGCAAGTGCAACAACACATTTAAATAATTAATTTCGGAGCTAATTGTTTTTGTTTCTTCTTAATGAGCAATTAGCCATAATTCTAATTGAGGCATTTAGTTTAGGCAGTCAGTAAATACAGTGTTTCCCAATAGAGATGATAGGATTTTGATAGCTCACAGTCGCCATCTTGATTATTTAACATTTGACATTTGTATTGTTTTGTATTTAATAATGTTTGCCATTTAATCATGAACAAGTTCACGTTACCTCAACGTTTGGAAATTGTCCAAATTTTCTATCAAAATTCGAGAAGTATTGTCTCTACTCAAAGAGCATTTCATGCTAAGTATGGTCGTCATGGTGCACCGTCTGAGCTCGCTATACGTCGCATAATCCAAAAACTGGAAAATGAATATTCTTTTCACGATAGTAAACTACCAACACGACAACGGACAGGCCGTAGTGAAGAAAATATTGCCGCCGTATCAGCCAGTGTTGAAGAAAATCAAAATGATCCCGTTCCACGACGTGCACAAGAATTGGGCTTATCCAAAATGACCACTTGGCGAATTTTACGTATAGATCTTGGCCTACATCCATAAAAAATTGTGTTGGCACAAGAACTCAAGCCAGCAGACCATCGAGTACGTCGTGAATTTGCTGATTGGGCACTTGAAATGATGGAAACGGGCACTGAATTTCATAGGAAAATCATCTTTTCAGATGAGGCTCACTTTTGGTTCAATGGTTATGTGAACAAACAGAATTATCGTTACTGGAGTGAGTCAAATCCAAGAGTGGTTCATGAAACACCATTACATCCTGAAAAATTGACTGTTTGGTGCGGATTATGGTACGGTGAAATTATTGGCCACACTGCGACTGTCACAATGGATTTATTGCGTAATAAGTTTGGTGAGTCGGTTATTTCTCGCAACGGTCCTTACAATTGGCCACCAAGATCATGTGATTTACCACCCTTGGACTATTTTTTGTGGGGGTATGTTAAATTTCAAGTGTATGCCAATAGACCAGCTACGATTCAAGACTTTGAACGCAACATTCGAGCGACTATAGCGGCCATACCAGCCGAAATGCTGCACCGAGTCATCGAAAATTGTACCGATCGTATTCACCAGTGCAAAGTCGTGGCGGTCATTTGAACGATATTTAAAATTGTTTAAATCATAGATAGCATAAAATTTCCTATCAAATAAAGCCATTGAGCGTGAAATTCGAACATATATTACATGTTTTATTTCAATTTCAAAACATATTGTTCTTATTGGTAATCACCATTACTTATTACTTACATATATAATATTTTATAAAAATAAACCTTCCTTTTACTACATAAAATATATAGATCAGTGCCTTACTCTACACTTAACACACTACGCTAATAAACTCAATAAACGTATAAAACTTCAGTACCTTTATTTTTAATATTGATTTACTCCTTAAAACTAGATGACATTTCCACTAAAGTGATTAGTAAAAGACTTATGTTAGACAATGTAAGACGATGGGATAAAAGGCCGAAGGTATGATATAAACATATTGTTTCAACTACTTAGTAACATGAAACAAACTGTTCTTTATTACTTTTAATTGGACACTACCAAGTATTGTTCTCATTTATTTTATATATATACTTTAAACTATTTCACCCTAAATTTCCTTTCATTGTTCACTTTATATTTACAGACAGATGCTAGTTCATAATATTCATAGGCAATGGCTTAAACAAATATTGTCTGCAGTATTTACTTTTCATTTAATTCATAGTTTAGATAGTGCCAACTTAGAAATTTATATTTGCCTTTAATGGTACTTTATGTGCGCTTTATTAATTTGTGGAAACTTATTTCTTTTTGGAGCTTTACTTATATTTATCGTCGTGCAGCTCTAGTTAAAATTTATCAAATACAATATGCATAAAGTTGTATAGAATATATGTATATGTATATATATATATATATATATATATATATATATATATATATATCATATATATATATCATGATAATGATTTATTATACTGAAAACAAATCATAGTAAAATGATACAAACACTTCGTCACTCATTCCTTCATCACAATTGAACTATTTAAATAATATTGTATTAAAATCACAGTTGACTAACACTTCTTTTAGATCACAATCAATTAAATATTATTTCACTAAAATCACTATTAAAATAATTAAATAATATTTCACTAAAACCACAATTAAAGTAATGTAATAACATTTCACTTTCGTTCCACAATCAATACTTTACGATTTCCACAATAAATAATTTCATCTTTATGGTCGTAGAATTAATATATAATTAATTTTAAATAATTCGTAAAATATGACGAAATGATCGACGTGCTTAGCAGCAGCTCTACGAAGTGAATGTCCCTCTCAATGCGACAACCGGGGATTTTACTGTCCGTTTAGTAGTGGGGCAAGCATTTACTTGTTTTCGCCACCGAGACACTTGAGGGTAGATGACTAGTATGCAAAGTTTTTTTACAAAATGTATTGTTCTTCTAATAAGAAGAACAATACATGCAATGAAATACTACTACAATATTTATTAAAACAAAAATGTAATTTTTACTACTATCTCACTAAAGGACGGTGGCTTATGATGGCTCGGGTGGGAAATCGGACGTATTGTAATACAGAAGTACTTGATTTGAATCCAGATGTTCTCCAATCCCATTTTTTTCGTGAATTTGAACAATCTAATTATAATATATTGTAAATTAGTGTTTCTATAAAGTCACTTTAATTCTGAATTATTTTTGTTAAATTAATATTACACAATTAAAAAAAACTTGATTTCTGTTCATTGATCCACAAAATAAATAAAAATCATCAAAACATGCAAATAAGGAAAATTACAAAGATAATACCAATTGTATTTTTATATGCAGAAACACTTAAGGTTATTAAAATTGAAATAAAATATCACCTATGGTAACAATTGGACTTACAATAAGCGAAATTGTTAAGTTAATTTTTATCTTTAATTCAATAACAAATATGCAGAAACACTTAAGGTTATTAAAATTGAAATAAAATATCACCTATGGTAACAATTGGACTTACAATAAGCGAAATTGTTAAGTTAATTTTTATCTTTAATTCAATAACAAAAAAAAGAAAATTTACATAATAAACTAAATAATTATGTAATCAGTACTTATTCAAATTAGTTACCATTTATCCAAACATTGTTTTTTAATTTGGGTTAGAGAGAGAGAGTTTATGGTGACATCGTTGAAAATATTTATTTTAAAGCAGATAGCAATATATGTACTATATGGTACCAATATATAGTAAGGTGCGAAACCACAACAATCGATCGTTAACATATTTGCAATAGCAACATCATAGCTTGTTTCCCTAGAATGTAAAAATATAATACAAAATATTGCAGTTTTGTTGAAAGTGTAAAAGAGCGTAATTGATTAATTGAGAAAACAATATGTAGTGTATCTTTTAAATTAAAATTGCACAAAATAATATTCATTTTGGTTGATTAAACACTATTCAAAACGAGAACGAATCCTCGGAATTCATTTATTGGCTGGCGAATTTTCGATAACATTTCTGTTACTGATATATATTCCTCACAATACGTGGAATTATTGGCTCCATATGTGATTGTAGTTTCCGTCTGAAAGCCAGTTAAATTCATGATATTCGTAGCAAACAATTTAAGGTCAATTTGTAACAATGTACCTGGCGAATGATGGCTTTGTATCGTATATAATCTACGCCGAAAGTCTGTATACGTCTGTAAGCGATTTGACTAATCTATATGCTTCTTATATTTATAGAGTACGATTTTCGGTTATTTTAATTTAATTAGCAATTGTCAAGTTCAGAGTAAGTACCTGGTAGTCAAATATTTTTAGAATTAATTTCCATTACATAAGGTTTAGTTGACCAAATCAAACATTCTCAGTAGGTCGAATAACTGTACTATATCAACTGTACAATATATATGATATATCGCAGGCTATCGCACCGCACAACTTTAACCTGTTAATTGATATGTAAAATTGATAAAATTTAAAACTTTATAAATATGTCATCAAGTCAAATTTCGACATAAAAAATTAAAATAGCAAAAAAAGAATATTACAATTTTTTAACAAAACCACTTTTAAGACTTTAGAATTTAACATTTTAAGGCTTAAGTGGGTTAGCACACCTTTGAAATATTTTGATGAAAAAATTAAAACTCGATGTTTTAGAAACTGGAATTGTACCAAACACATATATATTATTTTAGCTTCACGTTTTTCTCCCGATAACAAGGTAGATAGGGAGTACATAGCATCAAGACACTTAATACTCCGCTTTCCGCTGAATTTGAGGCATTTCGCGTTGAGTGGCAGAGCTCAACCCCGCGCTTTTTCTTATTAAAGCGAGGAAGTGAAAATAATCGAAATATAATCTTTCCCCCGAGTGGAAATCAAACCCAAAATCGTGTTAGCATTTAGACGCTTTCACACAACGCCACGATCGGCCTCAATATATTTTATTTCTTCATTTATTTAATTGAAAAATCTCATGCAAGATATTTATGATACAATAGACTAATCTATTAGGTAAAATATCCTATTACATATTTTTATAAATATCTTAAACCTATACTACAGACCAATCTGTTAAATTCATGTATTAATGGCGGTGATCCGTCGAGTTCCAGTATCTAATCTGACAATTTATTAGAACATCTAACAGAGTTGCAAGGTGACCTCTCCTTGTTAGGGTCTTTGGGACCACATATGATCCTTTTATGTGTGTTCCGTCATAACTTCGGTTTAATTAAGTAAAATGTGTTTACCAAGTACCAGTTACCTGTAACTAATAAATAATGATGGACCCACATGACGATGCACTAAGAGAGTGTATCATAAGTAACATCTCTAGTTCTCTTCTGTGTATAATTAATCCTTTATAATCATACTGTTATTTTATCATATACGCACTTTAGTTCTAGCTTTTGTTTAATATATAGCTCAATACTGATGCTGTTACATTTCCAAAACAAATGGACGATATCAATTTTATTTCTATGAAATTTTGCTACGTAGAATTCATGTTAAATCTATTCGTTTGATATATGAGAAGTTATTTAGTATAACTTTTATTTTTCACTACTCACTACTCAAAGATTTATGTTACGGCGCTCGGAATTGAGTTCTGCTACTAAATACGCAATATCTAAAATTAAAGCAAAAAGTGGTGAGCGAAGCGTATTAACATTGGGTTTTCTGTAGCTACTTTGCCATTAGGAATGAAGTGTAAAGCTGTAAAAAGTAAAAGTAAAGTTTGTTTATTTTTCAGTATCAACGTTTAACATATTTTGATCGACATATGAAGGTCATAAGAACTGTATTAACATTTCTCAAAAAAATATTTCGAGCTCATAACCATTGCGTGTATCGCCGGACATTAGTCATTCACGCCACGACGGTATGATGTTAGAAAAATATTTAATTCAGTACTAACCAATTAGTAAAATGAAATTATCAATTCTTGTTAGTGCAGTTATGTCGGTCAGGGTTATTGTGCTATATGTCATTTTTTTCCATTTCATGTAATGGAAAATAGAAAATACGTGGAAATTGCAAAAATAGATAAAGTAGATACTTTAAGTAAACACTACAAGTAATTGATAGATTAACATCACAGCTATCTAGCAATTATATAATATTATAGCTTAATATAGCTTCAAAATAAGTTTTTTGGTAAGAACTCAATTATTTGTTTTATTTTAGGCTGATTCTATAAGTATAAGCTTGCCTAAAATCAATAACTTATTCTTTTCATTTAGTTAGTTAGTTAGTTAGTTAGTCAGTTTAAAACTTTATTGCACATTGATAAAATAGTACATAGATTTAAAAAAAAAACAATAAAATGCACAAAGGCGGCCTTGTCACTGAGAGTGAGCTCTTCCAGGCAACCAAATTATAAGGATTTGCCATAAAGAACGGGCATGATGCGGTGCAAAACAATAGAATAAAAAAAGATATTAAAGATCTTAAACTAAATAAATTCTGCTTATATATATACAATTACAAACATATACACACATACATATACATAAACATACATATATCATTCATAACACATAATAAATACATAGATTACATTAGTATTTTTTCCTAAGTTATAAAATGTAAAATTCCATTTTACCGTCATTGCTCAAATTTCGAGAAATTCTCTTTAGTAACATTCCCCAAGTAATATACATGAGCAATTTCTCTTCCTTTGCCAGTCACACAGCAACACACAGTAGTTATAAGTACTCTAGTTGAGACTCACAACTTCATTTGCATAGTATGCTATTTCCCTTGGCATACTATTACTATTTACCACCCACATGGTGGATTTGCCAGGAGTGCCAGTCCCTAAAAGCTCAGCATTAACAGCCTTATGTAACAAAAAAATCATTAGTGAAAACTATTTAAACCTGTTCAGTAGTTTTAAAGATTTTCGTGTACGAATATTCTATAATGTATACTGTACCTCACACATTTATTCCGCGTGGCAGGGTAGACAGGACGTACCTAGTGTCAACATCCTCCAATTACAGAGAGGCAAAACTCAACATAGAATGAAAATAATTTAAATAAAATCTGTCCCCCAAGTGGGAATGGAATCCACAACTGATTACTTTTACAGACAGACGCCGTCCGATCCGATTGATAGTTATTAATAATTATAGATTCAATCAAAAAATAATAACAATGGCGTAATTGAGTTTTAGATTACTGTTATTATCTAGATTAACTATTTTATAAATAATATATGTTAATTATGTTTGTTGATATTAAAACAATATTTTTCAAACTACTTTGTTAAATAACTAAATTAAATTTTCTTTCATTTAAGCTATTATATATTATTAATAGAAAAAATAAAAAATGTTTAAAAATATCATTCTGACAATCTAAAATATCTAAAAGAGACCGGCCGTGGCGCAGTTGGATAGAGTCTGACTGTAAACACGTCGGTTGTGGGTTCCCCACTCGGGAAAGTGATTTCATTAAAAATTATTTTCACTTCCTCGCTCTGGTGAGACGAAGTGCGGCGTTGAGTTCCACCACTTAACACGTAATGTCTCGAATTAGGTGGAAAGCGAAGTATGAAGTGTCTTGACACTAGGTAGACAGAAAGTACAGGATAGACAGAAAGTGTCTACACTGTACTTTCTGTCTACCCTATTATACGGGATAAAAGCGTGAAGTTAAAAAATCTAAAATGTCGATATTTACCAATGTGAAAAGAAACAATTAAATTAGATACGCCAATTAACAAATATGAACTGAAAAACCTATATGTCATAAATAAAGATGAAACGAATAACAGTTTATATCTTATTGGAATTTTTACAACGAATATTTCGTTCATGAGAAAACAAAAATATTTATAGATAGTCGTGCATAAATCTAGCATATATATTTTACTTCTAATTATATTCGCTTAAGCAATTTATGGAATAACTCATAAAAATATATCTACACATATTAATTAATTCTAAATTTTTAATCGTTTATATTCTAATTGATAAGATGCTGTGCTGAGACTGATTCCGACATCTAGTTTTATCTGATTTGATATGGTTCACTTAATGCTAAAGCGCCATCTATTAGGAAACTGCGAGTACTATGCAGTGAAGGCTTAGAATAGTAATCGAAACGTCTAGTGAGTGTTATAATATTAACAGAGATGTCACTAGTTTTTTTTATTTGTGAGTTCGGAGTTTATTACAAAATGTTAATTATTTCTATAACTACATTAATATTATAAAAAGAACTTTGTTTGTTTATTTGTTTGTATTAAATAGTCTCAAAAACTATTGGACCGATTTTCAAAATTCTTTTACCATTCGAAATCCTGGAGTAACATAGGCTACATTTTATTTTGCAAAAAATTGGGTTCCGTAAGATATTTAAAAAAAGTTTACTTATTTTGCGTACGCTGCCTAAGCTATAAAAGATAGATCCATAAAATGTTTATGTTAATTGTAGATCTTATTAAAAAAACGTAAACTTTTTTGGACTAGATTTTAACGCATTTGTTTTACTCATGCTGTTAATCCTTATGAAAATAAATTATTTCATCACTAAGTTTCAGTTCAGTTTCAGATAATATTTGGTGTATGAATGATTAAAATTGGACGTTTGATTTTGAAGTTATTTAAGTTATTGTTAGGAATTAAAATATCACGATTTCTGATGCTCGTGCGGGAAGGGAGTAGTAGATCTTTGAGTAGGGTACCCGCGCGACTCAGACGCGAAGTCTAATAATTAAGCGATCGTGTGCCAAGTCGTGCAACTTTTTAGATTCGCATTGCACATATAATATACAGTATTATGTGAATAAAAAATTTATTAAAAAATTATATACGTTAATATATAGGTAATAAAAGCTATAAAACCACTCAATAGGATTTTTGTTTGTCTGTCTGCTCGTTTTTGCGTCATTCGTACACAAATTACTTAACAGAATTAAACGAATTTTGGCATGAAAATAGCTTGTAGTCTAGATAAAACTATATGTATCTCTACAAATAGTTTTATCTTACTGATATTCAATGTAATTCCTGTAGAAAAAATAAAAACTCGAATTGCTTCAAATTACGTTGATAGCTTGGAATTTTTTATTTAGCTTCACAGAATGTACCTGTTGTGTGGTGGAACTCAACGCTGCACTCAGTCCTACCAGAGAGAGAAAGTGAATATAATTGGTGTAAGTGAATATAATATTTCATCAATTGGCAATTGATGAAATATTAAGTTTTTTATTAAGAGTGAATTTTCAAATTAAGTCACTTTTGAAAATGATACAATATTTTAAGCGAGTTTGTTTGATTACTGTTGTGTTTTAATATATTTTTTAAGCTAATTTTTTTACTAAATGTGTACGGGAGAATATATTCATAAAGTGGGACACAACACGACCTCTAGTTTAAAATATAATCAAAAAAGTCAAAGTACAAAAATATAATCAATCATTAACGATTAAGAGCACGTAGTTATAACGTAACATCTGTAATAATGTAGCAAGCACGATAAGAATCTTTATTTCATTTGATATAAAGGTGCACTTAATTTTGTGTCCCTCAACAATGGCAGTTATGACGACTACAATGCTTACCCAAAAAGTCTTGTTTTATCGAGGCTAATTGAAGATTTCTTTTTATGAAATAGATATCAAATTTATAATTTATAAATTTATGAAAAATAAATGAATAAATGATAAAAAAACGAGAAGGTAATTTTTCGAGGGTGATTAAATTTTATCAGTTAATTATGTCGTATTTTTATAAGTACGTATTTTTTTGTAAAACTATATTTTAAGCGCTCGTTTACAGTAAATTTTTTTGTAACTATGATAAATACTTTGATTACATATTAAATTAAATTATTTCCATCAATTTGAATAAATTTAAATAATTTTCAACCAATTTAATTAAATACATCGATTAAAATGTAAATCATATCCAATTAAATAACTTATACTAACAGAGTTAAGCGATTATAAAGTTTCGGTACGGTTATAGTACTCGGAACATCAATACTGCATCGTAAGTTTAGTGTTACGCGAGCCTAAGTTTTGTAGTAAGCTTACTTTTATATCTTTATGAGTGGATATTCAATTTTAATTATAAAGATAACTACGAAGATTCATTAAATTTACAGCTACACATAAGCCATTGTGTTGTGATGTTTGTGATATCAATTTAATGGAAAATGATTGAATTGAATTATTGAATATTTCAATTCAATCCGTGTAATGGAATTAAAAGAATCTAGGTAGGCAATAATAATTACATATTATTAATTTATTATTACATAATTTCAAAATTGATCAAAAGTGAAATAGTGATACTAGACCTCCCTCGTGTTAACGTAACCCGGCAGAGCCTGCAAACACTTATTAACATAAAACTTGAAAGACCGGGCCTGGCCACTCTTGATAACTGACAACTTAATATGCCTTATCTTCCTTGAATACCTAGAGGAGATCTTTCAATGATGCTTTGAATGATGCAAGTATGATTAATAAAAAGAAAGGCGACTCCTAGCGTTCACTCAAGGAGTCAAATCTGTGCTAACAAGGGATAATCTATTGAACACCCAACATTTCCTGCAAAATGGATACCTTAGCTCGGCCGGGTTGAGATTAAGACCCAGACTCAGAATAGGAGTTTGGGATTACCGGATAGTGCGAATTAAAAATAAGACTATTGCACTATTCCACGGAAGTGACGGAAGCCCTTTCTTAAAGGAATGCAGAGTTCTAGAGTACTTGAGCACTTTCAATTCACAGGAGACAGGAATAATACCAACAACATGACATGTTCACAGGTGATAGGAATTATACCAACAACATGGATACATGGCATTCCCGGCTGTGGAAAGTTCACTTAGGTGGTAAATAATTTTGTCCCTGATAGTGATCTGATAGCAACTACAACTACTGAAGCGGTGTAGGACCTCAGATCACTTTTAGTTGCATCAGGGACGCCAGGATGAGAGTTCGCACGATTGCTTCAATTCTGTTGAATGGTGTTACAGAAAGGCCCTTACGACTCATCGTGGATGAGGCCTTAATGAACCACTTTTTAGCAATCATTATGGCGGCCATACTATCAAAGGCCAAAACAATTACATTATCGGGCATTTAAACCAACGGCCCTTAATTGACAGACGCAATATTTTAAGGCACTATATCGACCCAGACCTCGTGATGACCGTCCTCTAGAGCTGATCAGATTGTACAGATATCCATTAGACGTTACGTATGCTCTAAATAAGAGCTACGACGGAATATTTTCAGCCCAACCGACGACTCGCTCCTTGAAAAGATCTAAATATACGGGTACTTCCATCACCGCAGACTCCCCAAAAACACTGTATTTGGTTCACACGCAGGCTGTAAAGGTGAACCTCATACACAAGGGTTACAGAAGCTCTCGCATCCTTACTATCAACGAGTCTCAGGACGATTATATATAGCATACGAGTCCGTAATCATCATCCAGAAAAAATCTACTAAGCAAAAAACCTGAAAAAAAATATGTGAAATAATCAAATAAAAATCAATCAAAATCTAAAACAAAAACAGTCACAGTAGTTTTTTTCTTTATAATAATTAAAATTTGTGGTATAACAGGGAACATGCATAATAATATTTATTTTTTAAATTTTTATCGTTTCTCTATTATCATCAAATCATGTCGAAAGGTTCCTTTTGTTACTAAAACATAAAGCACGTCATAGAATATATTGCGACCAAATTTGGATTATTGTTATGATTTGCTTACTGTGTTTGTCGATAAAATATTTAAACCTAAAGGATTATTCTTGATTCTAAATTTGTAATTAATCTTTTTTCATTTATTTGTGAATTTTGAGATTATTGTTAATTCTCCCGAATCATTTTTTATTGTTTTATGCATGTTTACCGATTATTCGAAGACGGTTAAATCGAATTGATAATTTTTTTATTAGACCTTACAAATGGTCACATGGTGAAAATGTAAGGGGTATCCTGGAGAAATCTAGAGGAACGAAAAGAGTGACGTGTTCGCCGTCGGGACGTCGGGACTGCCAATACGGAATCTGAGTTCCCAATCGGGTAGCTAGATAAAATAAATAAATAAAAGGTATATAAATTAAATAAATAAAACGGGCGACTAGCGCGTTTGTTTTTTTTTGCACTATATATTATACAGCACTACATGAAGGTCTGAAATCATCATCAGATGGAGCCGAAAAACTTTTGAGGGTTCACTTTAACAATTTACCATGTTTCCTGTATTTGGGTTTGAATAATATGTACTGATGAGATATTTATACCTAGATAGGAGTGTGACTGCCGTTAGATCTAATGATTAATGAAGGAATGAGAAAATTAAGGATACTTTATACGGTTACAGAACTTACCTTCTTGTAGAGAAGTTTACAGAAATTTCTTCCTGTTTGCTTTATACGGTTACTTATATTAAAAAATCGTTCGTACAAAAACAGTACCAAATCAAGCTTGATTTTTTTATATAAGTCAATCTTTTATTCGTTAAATAAACTCTCATAATAACCGATAGTATATTTTCGCGCTCTTCTGGAGTTTTAGTTTTCCTACATTATAAGAAAACTATTGGAACATGTACCTACCTACAAAAAGTAACTTATAAGTATTATGTACCTAAGTACAAATAATAATGATAGATTATATTAGATGAACGCAACTTACCATTTTATTTCAAGCAAATTGTAAGACAGGAAAAGGGTTAAAAAAGCGATCTCTTTTATATATTATCTATATACAATATAATATTTTAATAAATAGTTTATTCTAAAAGTTAACACATCCATAATCTTATTTTGACTGCCATCAACTGCATTAAATTTATATAACGTGTAGATTTTTTTAATATAATGATACGAAAATGTATTATCGATACTTTGATATCGATACTCGATGCACAATACACATTTATAATTAAATTCTATATCATTCTGTGTCTCGCTCCGAGACTGATGTAGCGTACTCAACTTTATAATGGAAAGAAAACAGATACATCCGAGAAACTTGGTTAAGTCCACTGAACACTTCAACTGAATGTGCAGTATTTCTAGCGAAATAAATTTGAACAGAAAGTACGTATTTGTAAATAATTTTCTTAATATTGGATAATTTCTAATATAGTTTAAAGTAAATTATATATAAATTGTTATGATTTTAAATGTTAATATTTATTTTTTAGTTTACAAAATTGAACTATCTCTTAAGCCAGATTATTTAATTTCGGAAAATTGGCCATATATGTCATTTGAAAAAGAAGTATAGGTTTTACGTCATAAATGTCATACTTTATTTATGTTTATAATTTTTTATAATAAAAATATCTAAAATCCAGCTCGACAGATGCAATCTCTGGAGCATCTTAGCATTTATGTATATGTAAAGATTTATCATCGCCTAAATGTTCCCACGGTATTCTCTGGCAGTGGCGTTAAGGCGTTAAGTTAAATTAAGTATCACAGAACGAAAAATACGTTCAAGCAAATATACGTAAGAAACATTAGAGAAATATAGATTATTTAAGTTTAAATCACAATATTATTTGACGCTTGGATATATTTAGGAAATAATACTATTTTATAAATGAAACTTTTTCAAACGGAACTTTTTTGAATGGAAATTTCAGATTCATCAAACCAAAAGAAGCAATGGTAAGGTTGGGTTGAAAACACATCTCCAATGTCAAGAATGGGCAAGTTCTGCAATCTACATCAGGTTTGATAAACCTATGTGGTTTATCAAACCTGATGTAGATTCATCATCGTCATCGCTAGGACAAATGAAAATTTTAAAATTATCCACGAGGTTAATGAAATACAAAAATGTCCTAATTTTAAAAGAGAAGATGGTTTTTTAAATATAAAATTTATTACATAATGTAAAATTATTGCACTAGAGACTAGATCTGTCTTTTTTTTCTTATATTTGTCAATGTAACTGACACCTATATAGTCAACTACTTAGAACTAAGTTTTATATTTAAGCGAATTCTTGAAACGATTAAATTATCTTAATTGTGCGAGGTACATTTATATATATATACGGTATTTCTCAAATTCGGCGGAAAGCGGATTACGGATTGTATTCACACTTTTTTAGGATTAGGATTTTTTGTCCACTGTGCTATGGGGATAAATAATAACAAGCTCAAAAAAATTCAATATGTTATTGTACGTGTTGAGAGAATGAATATAATAAAAAAAGAGTTGCTCACCAGAATAGGATAAATAATAGTTATGTTTATTCAAGTACAATTAGCTCTTAGTAGATGGCGCTTATCTGTTTTGTTACATTTTCTTAAAGTATTATTTTTTGAAATCTACGAAAAAATATTATATAAATCACTTACTACGATATGTAGTTGCATTTAATATTGTTTTTAAAATAGCAGCAAACGTCTTAAACCAAATGTATTTTTGAAATTTTCGGTATTATAATAATGTTTATTTGAATGTACTATATAGTTTAATTTATCAATAAATAAAAAGTATAAAATAGAAGAGCCATTCTGTAGTGAGTGAAAAGAATACAGAAGATAGACAGACAACTCGAACGTAGCACGCATGCCTGTTGAGAGTGGCGTTCAGCCCTGGCATTTCACACTCGCGTCGCGCGATGACCATAGCAACTGGTCACGTTCTTGCGATATCAACCGCTAACTTAATATTTTTAAAAGTGTACATGCATCAAACGCTGACATCGCTATTGGTGAGTGTTATTGTCAATAATGTCTGTCTACAGTCTAATACCATACTTCATATACTAGTTAAACATTTTTTTAAGAACTAACTTAAAAACAAAATAAATGAATATAATCACTTTTATAAAGTCAAACTACTTTTAGGTAAAGCTACGTTGAAAGGGGAAAAACTTGAAAATTTTTATTTGGAAGTAAGTGAAAGAATTATACAAATTAATATATGTATAATAGTTTAGAACCATAAAGAATTTAAACGTTATACAAGTGTCTAGAAAGCGAAAACTAGAAAAAAGAAGAATTATTAATAAACTAGAATCCTTAATATGTTAAATTTAATGTATAAGGTTTATTTAAAACCAAAATTATACAGATTTGATTTAAGTGGATCTATAATAGATATTGTAATTAAAATTATTTACATTACAATAAACTTTGAATGTCATGTTCACATACAAGTATGTACTTGAGGTTTAACGAGACAAACAATTCTTTTCACTGCGCGTCATATTATATAAACTCTGATATACAACTGTCTGATATATAAATGTGTTCAGCTTATTTTGTAGCCGTTTCAGCTTATTTTTAATAAATATATGTTTTCATATAATAATTTAACCACAAACTAGATTTCGCTCGCGGCTTCACCCGCATGGTGATATTGATAAAACTATATTTGTACTTGATAGTTATCGATATATTATCACAGAAATTTTTCTCCTCCACGCCGTGAGTCTTCATTTATTAGGCACTTTATAGCGCTCAAATCAATCATTTAGATATAATTTCCTAAAAACTATTCGGATAAATTACTTGGTGTAAAAGACAGTTAATTTATATTAAATACTTAAAAGTTTGATAATATTCTAAAATGTACATTGTAATAAAGTATTAAATTTTATTAAATTTATAGTTCACTATTTTGTTCACAATGGCTACCACATAAAGGATATACATATTTGCTATTCCCGGTGTTTCCTAAGAACTATTTAAGACAAACAATTCTATACTGTTACCCTAATCTGCATCATGTTTGTAATTCTAATGGATTTCTACACGACTTAATTGAAATCACAAAAAAAAGTAAATTTTAATCTATATATTATTATGATTTACAGCCTATAATACCTTAAAGTTTCATCCAAATCAAACATACATCCTCAGAAACCGTTTCTATTATAATATTAGTAAGAAGACTATCGTCATTGTCACTTTACACAACCCGCACATTAATGCGCGCGTGGTATTTGACGGTATTATTTTAAAAATATTATAAGTCCTTGCATACTGGTTAAAATAAAATATAAAACGCCTTAGTAAATAATATATTATTTTAGAACTAAAAATATATACATAAAAAATGTTATATAGTGAGTCAATCGTAAAAGCTAGACATGTGCCGTCGCGGATTTTTTTTAGAACATTTAGAGGGAAATAATTTTGCTATATATCATTTTTGCGTAACTTTCACCGTTTACTCGGTGCACGTAAGGTAAGCATTATAATATAATACTAATTATATTTTATTACTATTCAACGAAGAATTTTTTTTAATTTCAATCAGTAAATCCTGAGATTAACGCGTTCAAACAAACAAATTCTTCTGCTTTATATTATTAGTATAGATGTAAGTAAAAATTAAATAGTAATCAGAGATATTGATATGTATGTAAAATAGATATTTATCAGTAACTGTCAAAAATTTTACGCTATTTATAGAATATCTACGACATTTAAAAAAAATAACATGATCTGTGACAATTTTTCAATAATTCTTACATTATTGCGGTATTAAAATTGTAATTTTTATTCATTGTGTTAAAAAGATTAACTAGTTTAAGAATTTCACAACAAAATAATAAATAGAACTAAGCATGTTTGCAAGGTTACAAACCATAGGCGTGGCTCAAGTTAATATTTGTATAAACGTGTGCTATATCAAAAATTATCACTTATAATTCATATATCTCAGTTTGAGCTCATTTAGAAATATATAATAACTTTTAAAGCTTGTTTAGTAATAATATCCAATTATCTAATTTATTGCGTATTACAATATAATTAACATCCAGGAGATGAATTTCCTCCTTCCTTAGCAACGAAAACGTCTCATAAGCTTTTCTGAATGATTCATTTTTAAAACAACTTACGTACGTAACGTTCTGCTAGATGCTATGTGTATTAGAACGAATGGCTTAGCGATCAGAGCGCCTGGACAGTTTCCTAGAGGCGTGGGTTCGAATCCCGCTGCGTTCAAATTTTTACATGTTTTTTAAAAGTAATTTCTACTTATCTAATCTTAAGTGTGGAATAATACTTTAAAAAATATTAAAATCATTCATATTACTTTAAAATATATATTAGTATTTTTTTTATCTTCATTTATCTTTTATTTTAATATAGTACTGAGATCTAATTTTATTTAATTAAAATTACGTCAGCTAATATTTATAAACCATGTAAATAAATTATATTTAGAATTTTTGTAGGAGTAGCGTTTAAAGTTTTATGGCAGCAATACGATAACTAGAACAAACAAATTGTGAAGTCACTGTAAATAAAATTAAAATATTATCATCTTTCATATGGTTAACATTAAATGAAGTGTCTAGCATATGTGTTAACCAGTATTAATCGTAGCCAGTCTTGCGATGGTGGCTGTAATACAAGCCAGAGGCAGTACTTACAAGATATTTAACTTAATAAAGTCCGTAATAAGGAGTTAAAAAAATGGAGCAAATAAATAAAACTGTGCAAGCTGGGAAAAATAATAATGATAATGTAGAAGATAGTGGTTCAGACAAGGATGTGAATTATGATACACTCCTCTCAGCTGCAGGAGAATTTGGATTTTATCAAGTGTTTTTATTTTTTTTAACCGGTCCATTTTACATTTTTGGTGTGTTTGCGTATTATTCCCAACTTTTCATGACAGAAGTATCACAAAACCATTGGTGTTGGGTACCAGAGTTGGCAAATTTAACCGATATAGAGCGAAAACATTTAGCCATTCCTAGAGACTCTCAAGGGCTTTTTGGTTATTCCAAATGTGAAGTGTATGTAGCTAACTGGACAGAGGTTTTACTAACAGGACAGCAACCAAATGAAACTTGGACGACGAAGATCTGCCAATTTGGATGGGAATTTAATAAAACTGAAATACCTTATTCAACTATTTCTAGTGAATTGGGATGGGTTTGTGACAAAAATAGTTATCAAGCTACAGCACAAGCTATTTTTTTTGTTGGATCTATTGTTGGGGGATTCCTAGTGGGATGGGTGGGAGACCGTTTTGGTAGGCTACCGGCATGTATGCTAAGTAACATACTAGCCTGCATAGCAGGAGTACTCAGTATATATGCTCAAAATCTTCTTCAATTTTCTTTATGTAGATTTTTAATGGGTATGTCTTATGATAATTGTATGATTATGATATACCTTATAGTTCTAGAATATGTAGCACCAAAATATAGAAGTCTTATAGCAAATTTACCTTTTGCTATTTTTTATACGGCCGGTGCTGTAGCCTTACCATGGATAGCTTTAGTTTGTGGTGACTGGAAGACGCTTAGCTTAGCTACAAGTATTCCTATGGCAATAGCACTTTTTGCCCCGCTTGTAATCCCAGAAAGTCCCAGGTGGCTTCTCGCAAGAGGACGTATAGAAGAAACAATAAAAAAAGTAACCACTATTGGGCAAGTTAACAAAAAAGAAGTATCCTCAAAACTTATAGATCAATTTAAAGTGTCGGCTATGAAGAAGATAACAAAAGAAAATGTCAGTGTTATAAACATTTTTAAAAAGCCTAAGTTAAGAAAAGTATTTGTAGCAATGTGTTTAGTATACATGTGTGCCATGTCCGTTTTCGACGCATTAGTAAGGAGCATAGGAAGCTTAGGATTTAATTTTTTTATTTCGTTCAGTTTAATCTCTTTTTCTGAGTTTCCTTCTCTTACTATTCTTTCATTTATGTTAGATCTTACTGGTAGAAAGTGGTTGTCAATTGGATCCTTCTCATTATGTTGTATATTTAGCATTTGCACTGTTTTCATGGCTACGGGTCTTCCATCTGTGTTATGTGCTGTATTAGCCAGGTTTTCAATAAATATGGCTTGTAACATCAGTTTACAATGGGCTGCAGAGATGTTACCAACTCCTGTGCGAGGGTCAGGCGCGTCAATAGTTCACACATGTAGCTATGTCGCTTCTATATTATCCCCATATATTGCATATTTAGAAAATTATGTAATTTGGCTACCTTCAGTACTAATTGCAGCCATTGCTTTAACGGGCGCTTTACTTGCGTTGGTATTACCTGAGACTGCTGGAATAGATATGCCTCAAACTTTTGAGGATGCGGAAGAACTAATAGATAAGCAGAAATTTTTTGATATTCCTTATTTCCGGAAAAAAGAAAGCAACATAGAAGGAAATGTAAACTTATCCTTCGAAATGAATTAAAAAAATTATGATTTATGTTTAGGTATGGATATAGTTGTTGTTTTGACAATAAACAGTTGTTGTATTCCCATTAATAAATATATTTATGCTTATAAAGTTTGATGTACTTATTTACTTTAATGTTGCTATCGCGAACACTTGTCATTTATCTTGTTTTTTCTTAAATATTTAGAAAGAAATATTTATAAAAATGCATTTTTTAAGTTAATATATACTATTAATTGTTTTATCTTCAAAAATATCTTGTCTCAAATTATAATGTTAAGTAAAAACAAATATTTTAGTAATAAAAAATTAATTAATAGCTTGCGAATTATTGTTTAATATGAAATATTGTGTATATGATATGAAATGTGTCTATTTAAATAGTGTATCAAATTATGTGTGCTTTAATTGACAAAAATTAAATTTTCTTCAATTTAAAACTTAAAGTAATTAACACTTGTATGTATACAGTTGTTTAAATAATACCCTCCCTGGGTTATGTTAGAAAAAAAATAGATGTTAATTTTTGTTATATATCTCGATAAATTACCTTAAACTAATATATAAATAATTTATAGGCTGAATAAAAATACCATATAGAGCATATATTTACACATTTGTGTATTTCATATTGTTTTCTTTTTCAATCAAATTACATTCATTAGCTTCCACCTTGAATGCATATATTATGTCAAAATAAATTATTCCAATTTCCAATATTTAAATAGCAAGTAAAGAACCCTTTTGCTTTTGTGTCAACTATAGTTTTTTTTAATATGTAAATATTATTTTCATAGTGTTTGGTTAAAGTCTGTTACTGGTTGATTTAAAAACAATATCGTATTATATTGTTATTATGATCTTATGATTTGTGACTTCTCAACATCATTAACTTCAACGAACAGTTATGTAATTCCATGATCCATTGTCAAACGGAGTGCCTTGAATGATCTACCAATAAACAAGAGTAAAAGTAACGTCATCATGTAATCTGGCTAGTTTTTGATATTAAATGATTTCGATACGACTTGCTTATAAATAGTTCTTCAATTTATTTTTACATTTTCAAATTCATTTTTACACACAGAAAATCCTGTGTTTATTCAATCCAATAAGAAATTTGGATCTGTTATTGGTTTGTTTTATCCTAAGGTAAAAATTCATATGAATATAAGATTTATCATTCAAATGTTAAAATAATATATAAAGCTATTTAGATCATAAATATATCATGCATTAAACATAAATCAGTTTATTCTTTTATAATAGTCGTCATATGTAACTATTATTTTGTGATGAAAAAAATGAAAAAAAAAACCTATTCTAAAAATAAAACTTTTTTTGCATATTAAGACTCAAAGATTTTAGACATTGGATAAATAATCTGATAAACTATTTCTTGTGTAGCCATCAGTATAAGCAATGGATGGTTTATTGAAAAAAAGCTATATATCATTCATGATACGAAAATGATAAGTAACGCTTTGGTTGAAAACCTTTTTTGAATATACTAAAGTGGTAGTAGTAGTAGTAGCCGTTTTATCATTTAATACATTTACAAATAAATGAGGAGATTACATTTCTGAGTAAACAATTGTTAATTTTATAGTGTTAAAGAAGCACTACATAGCTCTTAATTGGACTTGTAAGTATAATCATAATGCTATCTTATCGTTACGACAAAAAACATCAAACCTATTTTAGTTCTGCTAGTAAAATTAAAAAAGTTTTACATATAGAGTACGATAGAGTAATTAGCTAAGACACGTGAAGTCGAAGATTTTATACTTTAAAATTTTTTCAGGAACTTTGAGAAGTACTTATTAAAAAAATTCAACTAGTTGTTAGTTGATCTGCCAAAAATATTAATAAAAAAATGTTTGTCTGTTTTTTCATCAGCATCACACAAAAACCACCAGTCAGGTCAAGATGGTACTGGGTATACTTCACAATCCTGGGCACCACACTGGAATTTATCCCGGAAAAGTATATTCATTAAAAAACAAATTTAATTTTGCGATCAAATTTCTAGACAGTTCTCCATTAAGCGCAATTAATAAGTTTGTCGTATACTACGTCACTTACAGTGGAGTTCACTAACGTTACATTGTAATTGTGAAGCCGAAGGTCGATCGTTTGTGGCATTATCTATCTATATAGAAATATTTTGTTGTATACAAGTATTTATAAATACCGCTGTCTGTTTAGTACTGTTTTAAAGGTAATATTATTTCTGGTAGCAATTTCTGCTAGACAAACTTTGAAAAAAGGAACATACTCCTAATAGAAACGGGTTAGTGTAAATAAAAAATAAATAAATAATCTAATGTTGTTCCACGAAACGATACAAACCACGAAAAACATAACTGTGAAATGATAACCAAGTTCAATATTTGATATATGTCACTTTTTCAACTAAAAAAAAGGTAAAATTTAAATGCAATGTGACAAACACGCAGGACCATTTGTCTTAAAAAAATTTATAACAATTTATAATTATTTTTCTTCTTACTTCTTATGACATAGGATTATATATAGAATAAAGTCTGTCTCGGCTATTTGGCGAAGTTGGCAAGGTCTCAATCTCGAATAAAACTCGTCATATAAAGAAACCTTCATTGTAACATAGACCTGATTAGCTTTTTTCATAGTTATCGTAAATTCATATGAAAACTAGATAGTTTCGTAAATAGTGTCTTTATTTACTAATAACAAAAATAATCGCCTACCTTAAATAATTAATTATTCATAATAAAAAAAATATTTTTACACTATAAAACGAAAACACATTTGCTTTTTGCGCACTTAGATTTTTCAAACTAATGCAACAGATTTTCACGCAGTTTTCATTAATAGACAGGGTAATATTTAAAAAGAAATATAAAGAATATAGCAGGATAAGTTACATCTACTTACTTTAATTACTATACTATAAAGATATTATACTTATAAATGTATTGACAATTAAAGCTAAAAAAGCCTGGGCCTCGTATAAAAAAGGTACAATGGAAAAAAAAATATTTTTGATGATATATATATATATATATATATATATATATATATATATATATATATATATATATATATATATATATATTGAAAGATTAGATTATATATAATAATCTTTTAAGTATATTTTTAAAATTATTTGAATTTGGACATATATTTGGTGTAGTATTTATATAGTCAAAAGTTCCTAAATAATACTATTCCTAAGAAAAAATCTAAATAATCAATACCACCCGTATCAAAACTTTGCTAGGAAGAAAGCGTGAAGCTAAAACAAAAATATCTCTTTTATTATAGTTGGCCACCTCCTACTACAATTTTCTATCCTCGTTGGCAGGAGACGAAGATCGTTGTCTTTGCGGCGATAATGAAATATTCATTCACAACGATCTTGTAAACAGGTTGGATTAACCGATTTTTTTTAGGTCAACATTACTTCCAAACTTAGAAAAATCCACTCTTTTATTTTCACTTCAACACAGAATTTTCAGGAAATGCTTATCTTCTCACTACGTCATTTTAGCGACTTACATAATTTGTAAAAGACAAAATAACAAAAAAAATTGCCGTAAGTGCAATATAGAAAAAACGAACATGAAAGCTCAACGTACTTTATGTGGGACACAGATAAAAATGTAAATAGGTAATATAAATTGTAGTAGTATAAAAAAACTTACCTCTGCGAAATATATACTTTAATATCACTGTACTTTTTTCCGTATCAGAACTATTTAATTCCTATTTTAATTTTTTACTCAAATATGTCATTTAGCTCTTTTAATAGAAAAGTAAGGGTATTTATACGCTATACTTTGTATTATTTAGTTAGGATATTAAATATTCTTCGTTTCGATCGAAATAACAATTTATGGCTGAAGGAACGATAAAAATATTTGTCCCACAATATGTTGCACCAGGTGGTTTGTAGGTTTTTGAACTTTATATTATCCATACTAAATTAATTATTTCTTATTAATTGACTAATTAGGAGTAGATACCCATGAATAAGATTTATTTGCCTACTTTTATTTTACTTACTTTTATTTTACTTACTATTAGTTGCAAGTAAATACTCATCATGTCTAAATAAAGAGCAAAACAAAGCTCCATAAATAAAAAAAAAAACATCTGGAGGTTCCGCTAATCAGAATTATATCTCTTACATTAGAGTTAGTCGTTTTACAACCAACTCCATTATATCAATAATATCCAAGCGTCATTTTATTATGTAATTCACTTATAATCTTAATATAATAATTATTTTCCTAGTACAAATTAAATATTGGTTGATTGCGAATGGTTACGGATTGTACGAGCCCCAAAAGTAATATGCATATATAATTCTTTTGTGCAGTTCTTTTTCAAAACATGAATGTGCCTGTAAATGAACTGAATGTAACAACATTTTTACATCAAAATGGAAAAACTTTTTTTGATTTGCATTTATTGCGTATATGCAAAATTTCTCAGTACTAGTAGTATATAGCTTATTTCCATATGAGAACTGTTACTGACTGTCGGACTATAACAAGTAATTAGGGAAATATAAAAGCGTTAAAAAACTGGCTTGTTATTTACGTGTTGTGAAATAATTTGTGTCATTAGAAGACATTTTTAGAAGTACATTTTTAGAAGTAAATTATTAGAATCCTGTATCTTGTAGAGTTATCGTTGTATAAGATTGAATAACATATTTATATTATGGCAGTTTAATTTTAGCCCAGACTCATATAAAAGCCTGCTGTCTCTTTTTTCTACAACTCCAAATGTAATTTTATATTATAAGACTAAAATCCTAGTTGAATGATCCTAGAAGTTGCAAATATAGCAAGTAGTTATACTATTTTATATAAAATAAAAGTTATTCATAATTGGTTTGTATCAAATTAAGGAATATATTATTCTTTTTCAACAAGTAAGCAAGTACCTATTATATAAAATAAAAACAATGTTTCAGAACGTATATTACGAACTCGTTTAATTGACTATATTAAGATTGTTTATCTACACAATATATTCAAATCTTATTAGTTTATTATGGTACGGGAGTCCCGTCTGATTTTAGGCAATTATTTCCTCTGAAACGATAATTAGTGAAACGTTTGAAAGAACAGTATCATACGGCTTCGTGAATGTCCACTGCGGGTCGGAAGGTATGGTAGGATGAGCGGCGATAGCCTGTCAAGTATGTACAAAAAAATATGTTTAATAATTTTCTCTCAATTAAAAATTTCTTAATTTGTATCTTACCCAATACCTCAAAAATGTAACGCTGACTATATCATTGTCGATTAAACCTCTACAGGTAGCTCAAAAAAGAAAAAAAAGAACACAAAAAATTTCAGTGATCTTCTCAATGACAATTTACCATTATAGCTTTTATGCATGTATAACGTAATAACATAATCTACGTTAGGAAAGTTAAGATTTTTTTATTTTTTAGTATCTTTTCATATCTCCGATTTAACCGATTAATTAATATAGAAACTAATTTAACAAATACTAAAAAGCTCAAAAAAATAATTCATTGTACGTGATAAAATCAGTAACTGCTGGATAGAGTTTAAAATAACATTTAAGAGTTAATCTAACAGATAAACTTTATCGAAGAGTGCTGTTAGAGGATACACTTTTACTTATAACATCGAAGCAATAATGTTGCAAAAAGGCGTAAAATGTGTTTCTTATTTCATTACACACAAAATTCTCTGGTTCGAAAGATATATATGTAATATAAATTTCATTGCATGAAGTTTTATAATACCGTTCTCTGCTACGTCTCAATCATTACCGCTTAACAGGCCCTTAGCCATATAAATCTGTCATTGTACTACTTTATTCCATACAACCATTTTCTCATAATGTACTTAAATGTAATTTTCCTAACGTTTGATTTTGACGCACAAATCCATCCATCAGATGTTTTGTATGACATTGTGTGGGCCATAACACAGCTACTATACTCGCATATATATTTGTAAAATAGTCTGTACACATTAGTTCAACATTCATGGCTAATCTAATGGACCAGTTAGCTAATTACATAATGACCTTCCCTTGCCACCACACACCGGCTTTACAATTGAATTTTAATAAACGTAATAGATTTTTTTATAAGTTGAAATATATTTATAGTAATTTGATAAAGTTTACACAAAATGAATCATGTTAATACGATAAAAACATTTGTACTAGCAGTTCTCCTTTACAAAAATGTCTCATTTGATGAACTGTAACAGTAAGAGCGAATGGTTTTTCTATGTATGTTTTCAATGTCGCTGTGTTTTTATGTCAAGTATTACTAACATTTTTCAAGTTAGAGAACATCACGTAAGCATGACACGTATCATGTGAAACGTTTGAGTGGTAATTTGAAAAAACACTTAAGTCCTAAGAGAAAATATATGAAAGCTCTTTTTTATTAGTTATTTAAATAATGTAAAAATATTTTAGAAGCTTAGTTTTCATTAAAGTTTATAAAAATATATTTTATGAAGTAAACATTATATTTAGTTTTTTTTTATTTTGAAAAAAAAAAAAACAATCAAAATATCAAAATGATGTCAACGGCTTTCATTATAATTATTAAAATTAAGTGGTATGAAATACTACATAATATATTACATATTACGTACTGCATACTACGTAAGTCACAACACTTGTAAACTCAAGTTCCTTTTCTTAAAAAAACGATGTACTAAAAACATTTAATTAAATAAATAAAGATTTTTGCATATATAGAAAACCGACTTAAATTAATACGCACTACAATTAAAAAAAAAAGAAAACGATTATCAAAATTTTTATTTATATTTTATCTTAGTGTAAAATGGACTATTATGGAGACTATGTTGAAGTCAATAACTAATATTTAGTTTCTGAATGTGTATAGACTTACTGAACAGTACGTTTCCCAAATGAGATAGCGCCATTAAATTAAGCATAATTGCAAGAGGAAAACGTCTGTATCTAAAGAGAAAATTCCAAAGCCTATAATATAATTTTACATGAACTAGTAATAAAACTCGATCCCGACTGCTAAATCGCTCTATTTATTTACAAAGACAAAATCAATATCCGCCGTCGGCTGTAGTGTAGTAAACAATCTTTTCATGATAACTTTTAAATTATCAATCTAAATTACCTTGTATCTATATTAAATAGTAAAAGCAAAGCTTCATGCTTTTCTTTTGGTATTTAATATTAAACTTGCAAAGGTGAGTAATAAGAGAGGTAGGAGGAGACCTCAATTGACCTTGGTCACGTAAAATGCATGAGGACCCCCCGAGCAATAATGTATGAAGAAGTTAAGGCGCTCCGTCCTTTATGTCTACTTTGCTAGGGATAAAGCGTGAAGTTAAAAAAAATACTGAAAGCAGCTATTGCATTACTTTTCCTAATAATTTCTTAAATATTTTACAAAGAGCATTTTAAAAAAGTCATCAAATGTTAATTTATTTTTAAGTCACCTTGTACCTTCCGCAAAAAAGGTAGATATATGCCGTCGCGGACTTTTAAATAGAAGTTGTTAAGATAACAATGCTTCGGTACATTATCTTTGTGTAATTCTATCCGTTTAGGCAGCGCACGCAAATATAGCTTACAAAAGGCAGAATTCCTTTCCGACTTATATGACGGTTATCGTTACACACAATGTAACGATAACTGGTCATAATTAAATATATATATATATATATATATATATATATATATATATATATATATATATATATATATATATATATATGTAGTAAATTGTATATAAATAAATATGTAGTAATAGATCAGACTATCGTATCTTCAAAAGTATTCTGCTAGATCGCGCAGTGTAAGATAAGCGTGGCGCGAGGTTGCCTTTATTGGAATCTATTTGTTCGTACTGCCTTATCTTTTTTTTTAAATATTTATATTTATGTTTCGTTATTATATATTTGATAAATCTATAATATAATATTATATTTTTTTATTTTGCAATATTATAAAGTGTTATTTATAAGTCAAAAAGTTTTAGAATCTGTTTATTTATAATATAGTTTAATCAAATTTCTTTATATTCAACACTAATTTCAATCAATCAATCAAGTCAATTTTTTTAAAGTATTTGTTTGTAGTAAAGTTTTTTAAGAATTTATTTGAAGAAAATCGATAAGAATTACATGCATTGAGAAAGGATTCTTTAGATTTTATAACATTATATGATATTATAACATTACATGGTTACGACATTTAACTTCCTGTCCTGATGATATAGCGGCAGTTATCGCATGGTCTGAAAATCTCTAGCATATTAATTTCATGAAAATTGTTAGAGCCGTTTTCATTTCCCAGATTTTAAGATATAGAACATTAACATGCGTATCAACTGAGAATTAAATGACAGAAATCCCTAAAAATACCAAAAACAATCATTATGGGTTAGCGGATAATCTATAAAGATTATATAATATTTATTTATTACTCAATATTTTCTAATAACATATCTACCAACATAAAAAACATCTGTCTTAATAATAAACTAAAATAGATGACTAATTAATGTACAAATTATTAATAATCATACGTATTTTAACGCTGCGTAGCTTTAATTATAAAACATAGTAGATTAATATTAATTTCTAAACACATTCAATTTTTATTATTAGGCGTTGGTGTTTTTATTAGTTCTTTTCTTTTCCGGTTCTGATTTTTGTACACACAGTTTTCCTCCGGTTCTGATTTTTGTACGTACAGTTTGTCATATAGTTCCTTCATGATTATTATTTTGACATTGTTTTCTTTAGTCGTATACCTACCTTAATAGAAGAGTAACAATATCTGAATAAGAGCTTGGCTGGACTCTAATAATTTCTCATCAGGGTCACCAAATACTTCAGATCTTCAATATTTGTACATTTAATACTCTTTATGTGGGCATTAAAGTCTATATCGAATTTTATATTTCTAGATCTATGAAAAGTACTAGTTCTATTTTGTTGCTCAGTCAGCGGCGGAATAATAAAACTTTGCTTTGGCATAGCTTCGGAGATATCTAGCCATGTGGCAGCATATCAAGCCAGCTCAAGCTTAACACAATAGCGAGTACTAACTAATTTTTTAGTTAGTTGGTTAAACTATCTCATAACTAAAAAATATTTTACTGAAACTTGTTAAATTTGGCTTTTATATATAAGACTATCGATCAAATTTTTTACCGAGTTTCTTCTACAAAGTTAAAATTTGGAATCCAGATAGATCATTGGATAAATACAAAGGAAAATATTAGAACTAGTAAGCTTTATCATTTTATTATAGTTTTTCAATTAATTGGCTCTATTAGGACCTTTATATAAATTATTTCATGAAGTGCAATACTCAATTGAAACTTTATCTGAATTAAAACATAATAATTATATAGAATAAAATATTGAAGCTTAAGATCTAAATTCTTAGGCTTCGGTTTGTTCGAAGCCTATAAGATGACTTGAAAACTAGGGATGGTTATTGTGCACGACATACAAGTATGAAATTTTGAGGTTTTTATGTGTACTTATAGCTACTAGAAACGACAATTTAAAAGCTCCAAAATCTAGTGGGTTACAAATAGAGGCACGAATATTCGCCAAAATAGTTAAAAAAAGGATGGTACAACAGAGATTTGTATCGCGTTTGACTGGGCGGAGGCACTGCCAGCCACTAGAAGTAATCGCGTATAATTCGGTATTCATAAATAAATTTAAGTGCAGTCCGTGAACAAAGTGCAGTCAGAATGTTCAAGTATATTTTTCTTATACTAAGTCTAAATTTCAAACTTGAATATATTAAAAGACTTATTTAAATATATTAAGGATTACGTTACAAATAAAAACTGTTAACAACATTCTTTCTATGTTATTCGCGAAATATTTATTTTAATGAATATAAAATTATATAAAATTAAAATAAGGAATATTTTAAAGTAACTTTTTGTTTCAACGTTAATTAACAACCAAACCAATTTACCACTCTACAAGTTATTTACATAACTTCGTTAAATGATAAATGGGAATTCAACACAAAGACACAATTGAATTATGTGAATCTCTCACACAAATCTATATCTTTGTATTTTGGTGAACGTGAAGACATTCGATAAATAAACAGATATCCTCAATCGATTTAGATTACGATGTATGGTTAACTAAATTACGTCATTTTAAATTCAATGTTAACTCAGTAGTTAACTTAAATGAGAGACTTTCTATACTAATATGATAGCAATCCAAATTTATAGATTTTACTGACCAGTACCTATATGATAGTAATAAATTTATTTTATTAAAATAATTTATTCTCAAGTGTTTTGATGTGGCGCACAAGTTATATTCAGACACTCAAAATATTTTTCCCCAATTAGTGAATATGTAATAAAAGGATTGTGTCATATTAAAAAAGTTAATCTAATTTTTTATCATGGCAAGAGCTTTCAAGTTAACTTAAGATCTTGTAAATATTTGTGGACGTGACATTGATGACATGTGTGAACTGTTTACGCTGAATTTTTGAGTAAAGGCAAGAGAAACTATTTTTTTGTATCTTCACAGCTTAATAGTGAGTATCAAAGATATTATTATGAAACTTCTAAAACTTTTAATTTATGAGATTTCGTGATATGTGAGTAAGACTTGTCGCATTTATATACGAGTATATATAGAAATAGTTTATGACCAAATTAAAATGATTATAAATTATACTCTTTATGTTATTACAAATTATATAATTATGTAATTGCAGTATATAATTGTGCAGACTTATATAATTTCAGTTTAATTTAAATCTGTGTATTTTTTGCTTAAGAAATAGTATTCTTAGTGGGGTTTTACGTATACCCGCGTTCGGATCGCGCATCCGGTATGACCCGTCTGTTAGGCTATGTATGGCGTTTAAGTCACTCATAGAGTTATAACTTTTAAAATACTCAGCCAAATTAATTAGTATAAAAGGCAAAGTATATCTAAGGTTAATACTTTAAATGAGAAATGTATTGATTTGGAAAAGGGTTAAATTATTAAAATTATTCTTAAATTAGATAATGACTGTGGACGAGGCGAAAGAGGTATGCAGAGGTATCCGTAGCGTTTGGCGCTCCGTACTCTCTGACTAAAAAAAAAATATAAAAATATTAATAGGACAAGAGTTCTCTCAATTTTACAATGTTATATTGTCCACATCTTATTATAGCCGTTGTCAATTAACTCTCCCAAAATAAAACTATAAAACTAAGCCTTTTAAACATATTCAGCCAGAAACAAGAGATAGATCATACATACATCATACATTTTTTAAATAAAAATACTCCTAATATTTTATTCACATATGGAATGTCACATAATATATTTATTAGTTGTAAAACCATATAAAACTATATTTTAGTCAATTTAAACAGACTAAAATTCAAAGTAAATACTACTTGAACTATTTAATTATATATATTAATAGATTATCTTTTTATTTTTTACGATTGGTCTATCACCAATAAAAAAAATTAAACTCTCAATTCTAAAAAATGTGACATAACACAAATAGTGACATGACACACAACAACAATGGTTTCACAAAAAGGTCGAGCTGTGAGAAGGATGGGGAAAGGGTCAAAAAATCATGAAATTCATGTGGCTTAATTTATTATTTGTGGCCTTACCTTTTCTTACCTGATTTCATATAAAGATCACTTTTATTATCTATAAGAGTGATATTAAGTTCAGCCTCAATTTCCAAGGACAATGATGGATTATAACTGGAGATTGTAGGAAACATCTAGACATTTACTGATATTAAATTTATTATGCGCAACTGTGAGGTTCGATATCGATTAAAAAAGAAAATTGAATATTTTTTTGTCTGTCTGTTTGTTCAAGCATTACATATAAACTACCATTCAGGGCAACCCTTTTTGTGTTTGTTTTATTTTTATTAGTATATTTAAAGTAGTTACTTATTAAATTTATTAGCATAATTTTCAGTTTTACAGTTGATAAATAAAATAACTATTTATAATCTTTAATAATTTTAAATAAGCTCCCGGCCGGTCGTGGCGCAGTAGGACAGCGTCTGACTGTAATGTGACCGTTTGTGGGTTCGATCCCCACTCGCGGGAGATATTATATTTAAATTATTTTCATTTCCTCGCTCTGGTAAGACAAAGTGCGGCGTTGAGTTCCACCACTCAACACGCAATGTCTCGAATTCGGTGGAAAGCGGAGTACGGAGTGTCTTGACTCTAGAAACTTTCTGTCTACCCTGCTATGAGGGATAAAAAGCGCGAAGCTAAAAAAAATAAACTATAAACATTAACGTTGAAGTTGTTATATATTTAGTTTTGGACAAATTTAAGTACTGGTACACAAAAAAATATTATGAACTTTATGAATACTGTGCTAACTCATATAAATAATTGCGCAGTTGTGCAAACAATACAATAAAACATTAATGCTGAAAATTATATTTTAGTTCACTAAAACAAATAAAAGAAGAAAAATGTAAATATTTATATCAGTTACACTAATAAAGATAAATTCGAAAGTAAATAAAACACGTAGGTGAACACTAAAAGTAACGAAGTACCTCATATTAAAGTCTCGTGATACAAAGGAATTAAGTCGTTGAGTTAAAGATGTAAGTAATTGTTTTGCGTTATAGTAGTGGTGTAGTCATCACATCAATGGACGATGTTCATCGGGTTAATGGGCCCACGCCTATCGTAGACCTAAACGTGTTTCCAAACGTGACAAGTGAAATGATCATAATCTCCTACAGTAATATTAATTAATTTCACAATCATATACCACGTTATATAAAGTCACGGGTAAAGTGTGAGTAACCTTGCAGCTATCAACTCCCCTGTGATTAGTAATTATAATTAATCCTTGTACAAGTCACTTTTAGGTAGTACTGTTGTTGATATTATACATACTATTAATACTATTTACAATCTTTATTCTTTTTGAATTAAAATATATACAAGTACCACAAGTACATCTTTTCTAAGAGCAAGGTACTTCAATATTCAAAATCAATAAAGAAGGTTATTACAAAATTATTTATCATTGTCATTGACAAAAGTTGAAGTATTATTATAGTACATGGTATAAAGGTAGGTAATTAAAAATATTACATTGGGTATTGTTAAATAGCAAGTTAATTTAAAATGTAGCCAATATCAAAAAACTAATTACTCAAGAAACGTACACTAATCAATATAATTGTATGAGAAAGAAGGTAAATTTTCATAAAGACGTGTTTCATCAAAACGTATTATAATCAATTGTAAAAAATTGACCTCAGTTGAACTTAAGATCAACTTATAAAAATGTACTTTATCTATCAATACTCAGAAGTCCAAAGAATCCTTATGACGCAGAATCCGTACATATGTCCCTTGGATCTTTTGGTTCAGCATCCCCAATAATTAGTCCATTCCAATATAAAAGAATAATAAAGTATTGTAACGATACGTACCATATATAAGTATGTATGTAGACATATAACATAACAATAATGAAAAATACTATTTTAAATACTAGCGGCCCTATCGCGGCTTCGTCCGTGTGAACTCATAACTATAGATATTTTGTTCTTTCACCTGCCCGCATTCTCGTTTCAATCACAATTAATAATTTTATGATTCTATAAAACTTATAATAAGCCTTAAAATTACTCTCCTACCTACTTTTAATTTAAAATCGCTAAACAACGTATCTACATAAACATATAATAAAAGAGTTAATTCTGTGTATGAAATATTTAAGCGATAATTTAATAATGAATATTAATATACACAGTTATTAAATCACACAGTAGAATTTTTGTCTGTCTGTGAGTATGTTTGTGTCAATCGTGCTACTATAGCTTATAATCTGGAGCTGCATATGGGATAGTTTTTATCGTGGTATTTAATGTGGTTTTTGAAACAAAAAAAAGAAAGAAAAATTACTTATTATTCTCATAATTACTGGATAAATTAGTGATTTTTGGATGCTAGTAGATAGAGCCTCAGACCTCAAAAGCGAAAAGTATCAAATATCATAATTTCGTTCTAATGTTCAAAATAAATCGTGTAGCACCATTAGATAACGTCGATTATTTCCAATTTCTTTCTATTCTTAATAGGTAGTTATTAGAAAAATATCATTCTAAAGGTATTCGTATATGTATAAGTGCACTTTTTATTAGCTTCACTTTTTATTCCGTATAGCAGAGTACGCAGACAGTAGTGTTAGGACACTTCGTTCTCCGCTAGTGTTGGCTGGTGGGACCCAACGCCGTGTTTTTACTTACCAGTGTGAAAAAATGAAGATCATTTAAATACGATCACTACCTTGAATGGGAATCAAGCTTACAATCATTTACAGCCCGTTACATACAGACGCTGGCCCGTTGCGTCTCGATAGCCTCTTATTATTTCATCATGAAATAATCGATTTTAAATTTTTATGTCATTAATGCCTACAGTACGCAGACATCCCACCATCGTACCATCACCAAATTTTAAATAGCCGTTTTATAATAGGCGTATGGTCCTTTATTGCAACGGTTTTTTTACCATTTCATGTATGTATATAATTATTTCATATACATATGGCTCTATATTCAAAGCGTAATGTTAGTAAATTCCAATACGCATGATGTAACATACGACAAACTTATTTGCGCTTAGTACAGTTGTCAAGCATATGGATCGAGCTGAAAAATTAATTTTGTTTTTAAAAGTATACATTTTTCCGGCATAAAAAGTACCCAGTGTGATGCCAAGGATGTTGAAGTAATTATACCAAACATCATTGTAATCGAACTAGGAAATTTTATGTGATGCTTAAACAAACAGACAGATAGACAAAATTTTTTATCACATTTTTTGGTTCAGTATCAATGTAGTAACAACCCCTGCTACAACGCTGAGGTCCCTGCATACATATCTCTTTCGCCTCGTCCACAGTCATTAACTTTTTCATATACATATACGGGGGATTCTCACGATTTTTACGTGACCTTCCTTCAGTGTCATTGATGACTGTATTTTCGAAGGGCAACCGAGGTCTCCTCCGTCCTCCTGTACCACTCGTCTTTCAAAACATATAAGAAATTATAAATAAGCTGTAAGGCATTCTTATCGTTTAAAACTCATCACATATTAAAATTTGCAAGGTATTTACGTGCTCCAAATTTTGCAGAAATATTTTAAAAGGATACTTAGATATTAACGTCAAAAATCGTCATTTTTATCACTGAATGACTTATAGAACAAATTTAAAACACAGTTCCAGATTTCTTAGAAAGTTAAAATTTCGCATTCAGATAGTTTGGGTGAATACAATGGAAAAATTTAGAAACTAATTTTTTTTATATTTTTCTATTAATTGATTGATTTAATTATTCTATTAGGAACTTAATAAAAAATTTGGTATTAATTTTGTTTTGAATGAGTACTTATCTACTAATAACTTTTGTAAAAAAGTAGTGATAGTTGTCAAGCTATCTTTTAGGTTTAATCAACGCATATGAATCAAGGATTGAATTTTGATTTGCTATATGCTATTCATGTATTAAAATTTTCTAAGTGGATGTATATATATATATATATATATATATATATATATATATATATATATATATATATATATATATATATATACAATATATAAGGACCACTAAATTACAGGATGTAAAATCTCTTTATCGATATCACTCAGTCTTTGTATAAGTAGAAGCTGGAATGTCTGACGCCTAGGTTTAATATCCAATCGTGTATCAGACAGCCGCCGGGGCTTACGGAAGAATCAGGGTATACCCGAGGTCCCAGCTAGTCGCGATCGAGGAGGAGCACCGTGGGGTTTTAGTGTGTAAACGGGGCGGCCTGTCTGCCAATCCTTAGTCCCACATGACCTCCCCGAATCTCCAATCGGGCAGGTATTTGTAATGCGATTTCTTCAAACAAAAAGGATTACGAATGCAAGATTAGAGTAGATAAAAAACATTAGAACAAGTGAATGAGATGGTATATCTAGGAAGCATGTTCAGTGGAGATGAAAGATATGAAAGCTACTGCTGCTTTTATAGGTTTATTATACGACAGCAAAGCGTGGATGGATAAACGCAAATTAAAAATGAAAGAAAAATGGATCCTGTAGAACTGACTTTATTATAGATTACTTAATAAGTCTTGTTTAGTATGCGAAAAATATAAAAGCTTTTGAGACTTGACGCCATTCCAATAAAGAACACATTTGATATTTATGAGTACGAGGTAATTTTCGCATCCAATTTTGTAACTCAGGCTGAACGTTAGTCCTCAAACAAATGCAGGTAAAAAACTGTTCGAACGTAGGCTGAAAGAATAATTAATTTTAGTTCAAGATAGATTTTATAGTTTTCTAATACACAAAGCCGCATGGGTTGTGAGTTCGAATCCTACTTTGGTAAGACAAAGAGTGATGAGAGTTCCGCTATTAAACACGCAACGTCTCAAAATATAGCGGAATGCGGAGATCTTAGTCTCTTGGTACTTAGGATTAAAGATGAAGCTAAAAGAAAGCAAAACACGGCTGTGGAATATTAATGTTGATTACTTTACAACTTCAGCAGCACAAAATCATATTTATTAATATGATGAATCATATGTATTTTTATATATAAAGTTAGCTATGTGAAGAAATAATGAAATTATTATGCAGAAAAATATTGAAAAATATTGTTTAGCTGGGACCTAAAACTAATGGACTATTGACCCTAACGAGGTTAAATTGGTGAGGAATACTACCATATATATTATACGAATATTAATAACTTTGTTTAGATATCAGTAATTTAATATAAAGGTTCTTCATTTTACTGTAAAAGACCAACAAAGATCGTGTAAGCCATGCATAAGTCAATAATGAGAAACATAAAATCGAGTAAATCAGACGAATGGGAAACAGAATTAACATGATGAAATATAAAATAGCGATTACTTAAATCCTGATTGTAATAAACCAACTATGCATGAATAATATTATTGTAATAGCTTTTACGATACGTTATCACTATACAAATAGACTTGCATTGATATTAAAATAGTATTGGTTCTTTATCAAAGTTGATTACAGTTTTATTGTGTTAGCAACCCTAACGAACGAACAAAAACCGATTTGTGTTTTCAGTAGAAATGAGTAGTTTCACTTTACGTATTGGGTGCAAAGTGAGTGTAGAATATGAATTTATACTGAAGTGCTAACAGAAGTAAAAAATTAAAGGAAAACGTGTATATTTTTTGGGTTGTCAGGAAATATCATTTATCGTGGACAAAATTTTTGAATAAAGTATTTTTTCTTTCTTAAGAAATAATTACACTATTGAAAATAAATCAAAATATAAATCGTGATAAAAACGAAATTATAGAGTAAACAATACTCTTTATCAATAGTTCGTTTGTCTTCTACTATTGAATAGTCAAAGCTGTGTTCCTTGTTTAATAATTTATTTGTCAATGCTTTTTTGTACATGTAAATTTGTACAGGAAAATTAGAGATTTTGTACATATTTCTGCAAATATTTCCACATCCAACTTAGCCATTTCGGTTCAGGAGTACGCGTGTTTTCACAAAATATGTTAGAATTTTCATTTAATGTGCCATTGTAAATGAAAATTATGCATATTGATATATTCATTTTACAAAGATGTTTAAGCGAAATCTGTTTCTTTTTTGTCATTTTCTAAGCTTGCAAACTTTTATAACTATCAAATGAACGTCACAAATCACACTGAACTTTAACTAATAATATTTTGAAATAATACACTCATATTCCGAAGATTAGACACTACTTATTACTATAACAATGGTTAAAATCACCAATTATAAGAAATCTACAAACGGTAGTTTCCCAACTTGAGTGGTTATAAATTTTATGTGTTGGTCTTTCGTGAAAAAAAAATGAATAGTTGATGAAAAAATCATTGTTGATGTTAAATGTTGTTGTTAGTATGGTCGGAAAAATATTAATCTCCAATAACAATATGTTTTTGATGGATTTATTACGGTATAGTTTTTCTGTTGGCAAAAATGACACCCTAAATTCAAATTTATATACCAGTAAAACTTTTTTTCATCCACAATTTCAACAAGTCTATATTGTCATTGTTTACGCCAATTAGTTATAAATAGCCCCCATTAGCGTCGATATGACTACCATCACATAAACTATTTTTCTATCTCGAAGATGGCCAACATAAACATTTTATTTCGGTTTTAGGTGAGAAATTAAGACCGAGCATGTGGCTGTTTCGATCGACGCGGCAGCGATCGTCGAATCCGAATTATACTGGCCCAGCTATTGTATCAGCTGCCGACGGCGCGGTGCCTGCAGTGCAGGTCGTCTCGCAGATGTACAACGCGATGCCCCGAAAGAGGGGGCTTATTGTAAGTTTTCAATTTTTTTCCTGTTAAATTTATCATTTCTATCATATAGCTTTACACTTTTATGCCACATAGTAGGATAGGCATGATAAGGTTTACCTTAGTCTAGTTTCATGACACTCCGACCTCCAGTTTCCAACAAATTCAAGTCATGGCGTGTCGAGTAGCGGAACTCATCGCCTCACTTTGTCTTACCAGATAAAATAATTTAAATATAATCATTCCTTCGATTGGGAACACATAATATAATGTCAGATAATTCATTTTTCATTCATTCCATGAACAATCTTCTAAAACATTTATCAGGTAGGTATAATTTTATAATTGTTACATAAAAAAAGACAAAGTCTATATTGCAAAAAGGACCGACAAATTAATCTTGTAAAATATTTTGTTAAAATCTCTCCTTACGTGTGTTAGTTATAAAAAATCCTTTTTTCATGATCATTAAATTGTAATCTGAGTGTGAGATATGCCTTGACTACGTGTATTTTTTAATGTTAATTGCATATGTATGTATATATCTTATACAGAAATGATTAATTTTTGGCTTACATCATTTCTATTTATTTAGTAGTGTTATTAGTAGCGTAGAGATTGTTAATGCAGTTCAATATGAAACTAATTAGAAGGTTATATATAGACAGTCATATTTAGTGTCAATATTTTTTTTTACTAGTGAGTATGCACTTTTAAGGTAGGTAGTACATCTACTACCTACCTTAAAAGTGCATACTCACTAGTAAAAAAAAAACTAACTCACAAATACTGGTAGCTTACTCACATATTAGCAGCTTCACTCGTTACCCTATGTTTATCCTGTCAAGACATTCCCTTGCTTTCCGCCCAATATCGAGACATTGCATTTTATGTGGCGAACTTCATTGCGTGAGTGGGTATCGAACCCATAACCAAACTCATTTACAGTTAATCGTTGTCTAACTGTGTCACGATGGCCTTAAAGTAATCATATTTTTAGTTTCACGCTTTTATCCCATACAGCAGGATAGACAGGAATTACCTATAGTCAAGACACTCTGTACTCCGCCTTCCGTCGAATTCAAGACATTGCATGTTGATTGATGTAACTGAACGCCGCGCAATTTGAAGCAATTTAAAAATTAATATGTAAAGATGTAGAAGTTACCTATTTGTTCTTAAACGTATAATACATGATAGGGACAATGGCATTTATTCACAGTCAGTTCAATCAGAAGTTACAAATGTTCGTTGTCGTGGTCGTGTCGTTCGTGTATTTATTCACAGTCAGTTCAATCAGAAGTTACAAATGGTCGTTACAAATAAAAAATTATGTGTGAAATAATGTTCGTTGCACACTCGTTGAAAGCAAAATAAATGTCAATAAGTAGTGTAGCCAAATAAAACATATTTTATGTAAAGAAAAATAATTAAAGTGACCAATTATATATTTTCCGTATAAAGACATCACAAATAACAACAAACAACAAAAATTGTTTGTGATATTTAAAATATGCATTCTCGAATTCAATATTAATGCTTATTACTGCTAAATAGTATTGATAGACATTAGTCGTATTTAGCATTTTATCTAATAATCAATACTGTTTTTTTTATCTTTACACATTTAATGTGTGTACCATTCCGTAACGTGCAATACAATGGAGTGATATTATTAAGTTAGGTTTGGAGCTGGAAATATGGGAAAATTTCCATCAAACAATATTTATCTACACTTTTCAAATACGAGAAATAATATACTTTGCAACCGCAATGCTGGTCTTAATTTCATTGTATACTTACGTGTCGAATATGAAGGAGTGATTAAACTAGTTATATATTTCTGCGCAACATAAAATGTTGAGTCTTTTTAATATAAGAGTGACGCAAATAATTTAGTTTAACTATAAGTAGCTTTTACGTTAAACTGTTCTGCACACCTTAAAAAATTAATTTAAATTACATGTAAAAGTAATTGGGAATAAGCAGTTACAGTAAGGAAGCATAAGACGTGAGTATAATTTGAAAATAAGAATGAAGAAAAAATAAGTGGTACGAATCAAGTACTAGTAGATAAATTGTCACAATGCCCAATAATCGCGATGACAAGACAGCTTGATGAATTGAATTATGAAATATTGAATAAGAACGCCGGCCGTGGCGCAGTGGAACCCACTCGGGGGATGATTATATTTAAATTTTTTTCCTCGCTCTGGTAAGATAAAGTGCGGCGGAAAGCGGAGTACGGAACACAGAATACAAATGTGACACAAAAAAAATCACAGTAATGGTGGCCAAGTTTAATGTGAACAATACGTATAACGATTGTTTCTGCTAACAAAATAAATAAGATATAAGAGTCAGCATGCATATTCAAAAAACAAACCGTATTTGTTGAATAGTAATATTAATACGAGTATTAAATATTGATAATCTACTGAATATGACTTAACTTAAAGATCTAAAACTTATACAAACAACTTAAAAATGAATAAAGGAATTTTCATATCAGTCAACATGATACTCAATTTTCCACCTTTTTGAACATTATTCGCTTCGCCATATTGCCAAAGCAAAAATGATGATGAATATTGATCTGGTTGTCATTTCGTTTGATTGATTTGTAATACGATATGTTACGAGTATCACAAAATTAAGTATGACTTTTTACAGTTAAAATAAGTAAAAGTTATGATTACAGATTACTGTGAAGTCAAAATATTTTGAAAATTACACTAAAAACAATTAAAACTAAATAAAACGTTAAAACAATAATAACCAAATTACGAGTTACATATTTTGTAGTTGCACTAACAATACTAAAATAAAGGAAATCTTCATAATTGTAAGGTAAGCAAAAAATATAAATTCAATTAACAAAATATAAATATATTTCTTTTTAATATCGTATGTTTATATGTTTATTTCAAACACTCGTGAAATATGAGGATCTCATTTTTCTATTATTTCTCCTTTTCACATTGCGAAATGTACTTAGTTCCTTATATACTCGTATTATATATAAACATTCGATAGGTACCTGTCGTTGGTCAATCTGGAAAAAGAATTGGGAGAATTTCATAAGGTAATTGAATTTAAAATTATGTTTAAATTATTTACGAAATATGTAAACTGTGTGTCTGCCAGTGCATTTGTATTCGCAAGTGTCTGAAGCAGATAATCGTATTGATGCAGTTTTCACTATTATTTTTCGGATTTTTTTTATGTTTGTTTTATTTGACTCAGCTGATAAATAAGAAAAATATATTAATTTAAATATTTGTTTGACATACCACTATAAAATAACTGTTCGCTTTGCTTTTATTTATTAATGTCTGCAAATTACAATTTTACCGAATTATTTAAAACAACATTCTCATGCCCACAAAGTCATAGGCACTGATAGTCTTAAAATAAATTAGCTAAGCATTTGTGGATAAAAATATATAATATATTATATAAGTCGTAATACTTTGTGAATTCAGTACAGAATCTAGTTAAAATTAGTACAGATCTATGAAGACATCCAATAAATCATTTAAAATTAAGTATGAGTTTCTTTTTTAGCTATTGTTACTATAAAATAATAAAAGGTTATTTATATAATATATTGTGAACAATTATTTAATTTTGAGAACATCCCGAGAACCCGGATTCAGAGAGAGAATCCAGAAATCCCGTGATTGGAAAAAAGAGTTTGAGATCGACTTGAATTTTCGATTAGAGTCCCATATACAGACATTTGTTTTAAATCTTGATTTTACACAACGTGAACGCAAATGATGATCTAATTTTCACAAAAAAGGTACCATTCCTACCCTGCTTTGCTTAAATATAACCTTATTTTTGAAAAAACGTACAAAAATTTGAACGCAGCCGTACCCGCGCTTCTTGAATACCGTCCGAGCGCTCTGACCGCTAAGCCATGCGTTTCAAAATTTTTATACGTTTGTTACAACTTCTTTATATTGCTAGCATCCCTGTAGAGAGATTTTTACAAAATTTTTACTACTTAAAGATTATTAAGAAATAAAAAGAGAGATTGCTATTATATTTTGATATTTACTATTTTTAAAGTGTTATTCCACACTTAGGATTATAAAACATTTTTGAAAAAACGTAGAATTGGTTTTCAAGTTCTTATTAAATTATTCACAGAGAAATGATATAAAATAAATATACATACACTTATTAAAATTACTCTTAATTAACATAACTATCAGGGCTTGGTCTAGAGCATACTGATAAGTGATGTGCGTGCTTTGCCTTTCTATAGCGTAATCGGTCACCTCGTGGATCCAAATTTTTATGCAAACAGTGACTTATATTGACCTCACAAATTAATTACACTATGCAAAACTATTATATTTAAGTAAGTTTAGAAATATTACATAACAACTTTAAGTAATGTAAAACTTAACATTGTAAGTATCATATACGTTAATTGTTCCTTTGCGTTTTGAAAGCTTCACTGTTTGGGTCGGTCAGATCCGCAGATTGGTCCGAATTCTCGGTATGTGGCGTGGCGAGGTGCTACGAAACTACGTTGCGTTTTGTTATAACTATCAGCAATGGAAAGTTTTAATAAGGGAATAAGTAAGACATTACTATTCGGATGAGCTGTCGTTGATTTCAGCGTAAAGATGAAACTACAATTACTACTAAGTGTTAAATTTTCAATGATTTTTTTTTATTTTTTGCTTCTGTCATCTTTTTTTATGTTTATCAATTAAATATGGCATTTATATATCGGAATGTACGAATAAATAATATTAATGTCACAAGAAATAAGTTTATTATATATATATATATATATATATATATATATATATATATATATATATATATATATATATATTGAGCATTTGGTCCATCTTTACTTTATACTTTAATAGTCATTTCATTTCATACCCAAGTTGGATGTATTACACAAAAAAAATGTATTCAGACATTTCGTTTGAATAAATATCAATATTGATTGTATATAATTGCATTGTTGTCAAAATTAACAGTGTATTCTAAACTTCAACTCAATTGTACACTCATAACAGGTAACATTACTAACGAAGTTAAATAAAATTTTTAATAATACGAATGTTACTTCTTCTGTGACTAGTCTTTTAATATAGATTCTAGAAATCTTTTCCAAGTATCTATGTGCCTTACCTTTTGATTTTCCCTAAATATATATTTATAACATTTTTTTACAATGTATGATTTTTCCCATATAATTTAACCTAATAAAACTTAAGTATATTAACGACGTGCTGGCACTTCATTACATTTTTCATGTTTGAATAGCATCTTTCTTACCTTTTCTACTTCCTTGTAGCCTATCACTATCCTTTACATCCTCAATGGCGGAACATTCACAATATTATGTTTGTTTTCGCTACCAACTATATACCTAATCAATTAATTATGAGCGAAAAGTAGATATTTTTATATCTTGCTTTACAAAGTGCAGAGAATAAGATATAAATATCAAGTAATTTGGTTTATTAACTTTGCAATTTACAGTCACATAATTTAATATACTAATAATAATTTGAGAAATATAAACTCATGTGTTTATTGAAAAAACATTCTGTTTAAGCATGAGTACAAATAGCAGCTACTTTTTTAATAACACCGTCGTTTTCAGGGAGGTCATGTTATTGTGTTTCGAACTCCGGCTAACCAGAGCGGGAAAGGCATTTGTATAACACATAAATAGTAGCTAGAAAAATGTGGGAATTCCAAATTGGAAGTTGGCAGAGGCCAGTCGTGGCGGAGTGGGAGAGCGTCTGATTGTATTATATTTAAAATATTTTCATTTCTTCTCTCTCTAGTAAGACAAAACGCACTATTGAGTTCCGCCACGTAATTTCTTGAATTCGGCGGAAAGTCGAGCACGAAGTGTCTTGACACTAGGTACTTTCTAATAGTTTACTATTTTAAAAAAGTATTATTCCACACTTAGGATTAGAAAACATTTTTACTAATCCTAAGTGTGGAATAACGTAAAAAAAATAGCAAATTATTAAAATAATTTAGCAATCTCTCTCTTGTAAACGATTGTTTCTTAATAATCTAAGTAGCAGAAATTTGTAAAAATCTCTTTACAGAGATGCTAACAACATTAATAAATTGTAACAAACATAAAAGAATTACGACGTAGCCGGTAGTAGAACGCATGGCTTTGAGGTTAAGCGATTGGACGGTTTCCAAGAGGCGCGGGTTTGAATGTCGCTGCGGTCAAATTTTTATACATTTTTTCAAATATGTTTAGATTGATCAGAGAGTCATTTATATGTAAACAATTGTACAGGTTTCTGGTTGATTTTATTCTTGTAATTTTAAGTAAATTTAGCCTAGACCAGACCAAAATGAATATTTTTACTTGCTACGATGTTATACCAGCAGCATATTCCTACCTCTTTCTTAGGTAACCATGCTAAAAGGAAATGACTTTTAATTTATTTAAAATGCAGCTTAACCACAATAATGCAATTTTTTCTGCACAACTATTTTTTTCAACTTTCTTTATCTTAATGAAAACTACAAAAATTGAAAATAAATATTATTGAGGACAATTTATTCATATAATGAATTAAAAAATCCTTTAGTGAAGGTAATGCGTGAAACTTAGTACGGTAAAAAGCGATTCCCGCTTGGTTATGGGGTCATGTAGAAAATATAGATTTTTTATATTAATCGGTTAATTTATTCAACTTTTTTGCAATGTCTTATTTTAATGAAGTATAACGTTTTTTTTATTTAACATTACCTGTCTTAAAGCAAATACTACACATTTATTTATATCGTTTAAGTTCACGGCTTTAGTTTAAACTTATGGCGATTTTAAAAAAAAATCGTTTATGACTTTATACAATTATTTAAAGACATTGCTTTAATTTAATATTGCCGTTTTAATTATATAAGTTTCATATATTTGATTTACACATGAAACATGAAATACATATTGTATCATTAATTACGTTAAAGTGAGGCTAAAATCAAATTAATTAACTTAATTACCATAAGATGAAGAAATCTCACCTACACCGGAGGTGGAAGTCATATAAATAGGCTTGACCTTGTTCTTATTAAATGTCTCCAACCAAATGTAAGGGATAAATTACAGTTGCTATGGCCGGTCATTTAACTAGTACAGTAATTAATATTATTATTATTGGCTATATATATATATATATATATATATATATATATATATATATATATTCGATATAAATATGAAAAATAATTACAACATTACAAATGTAAAATAGATCTTTTAATTTAGAGATTCCAGTACAACATACGTAATATACGTATAAATCACTGTGCCATTATTTTTTTAGGATTGGCTGTGGGCAATTACTGGACACCATCGACATTCTCGGGATCCTTGTATGAAGATTCCTGACGTGGGTGGCGAGATGCAAATGATGTTGCCTAATCAAATTCCTGAGGCAATTACATCTGGAGATGTCTGTCTTTTAGCTGAAAGTCCTTACAGAATTCTTAGAGTAAGTTAAAATTATATTTATAATTAAATGTATAAAAAAAAAACTTATTCTTATTCATGTTATTCATTCTGGTATAGTGTGTTAGGCGTCGATCAACTATTCACACAGTAGAAGTAGATAGTTGATCGTAGGTAGTAGAACAACTTTATGTATTTCCCCTGACTACTAAGCCAGTTACGGTCACAATTATATTATAGAACTGCCCAAAAGCCTTAAAGGATTACGATTTTTTTAATTTTTTTTAAATTCTTTTACATAAAAATATTTTTAAAGAAGTCGTTATTACTTTTACAATAATTACTTACACCATCGTGATACAGTAGGGCCTAATCTAATTATAACTTAAAGCGTAACTAATGATATTTGAATTTTTTTTATTATTTTACCTATTATATAAAGTTAGAAGAAACGCAACGTTGGATTCTTAATAACAAACCTAAAAGTCAATAAAAAGTGGAGAGTAGAGTATCTTTAGTCTTTAAACTGCCTTCTTTCTCTCTTCCTTCCTTCCATATATATATATATATATATATATATATATATATATATATATATATATATATATATATATATATATATATATATATATGCAAGTAACTAATTTCAAACTATGCGCAGAAAACATTCATTAAATTGATGAGAAAGGCGTACCATATAGACACAATCATTAGATAAGAGTTCCTATAAAACACTTATGCATTTACTGCTCTTTATCAACCAAGTGGTAATACGTATTGAACAATATTATACCAGTTAGACAGAATAATGTATTCAATATGGTTAAGTAAATAATAACAACACACGCTTGGATTTGTTCATCGAAGAAAACAGTCTATTATATGTTCCACATCATGATCTCAAAGAATATATATAAAACTGCGAAAAAATGCATGCAATTCATTTCCAAACAACAAAATCTTCAAAGTGACAACTTATTAATTAACACTGGTTGCTACAATAACAAATTTTCATGTGCGTCACTGCGGCCATTTCGTTGCCAGCAATGATAACAATTTAATTATTGTTATAAATAATCAAAGTAAAAAAACTCAGATTTTCTCTGCGGTCAATTCAAATTACTATCACGCCTTTAGTTACATTTGCAAAACTAAGACCATGGCAATCTTATATACTATTTAAGTCAAAGATTTTAATTTTTAGGTAATGATAACGAATATTTTGACACTTTTATGAGCCAGTGAGGGCAAAAACTTGAGAATATATCACATGGCTTTTCTATTTTTCCGTCGGGTCACAAAAGTGAATGAATCTATATATGATATGTACACTATCAATTCGATGATTAAGGAAAAGTATTTCGACTATCATTTAACATATAGGTTTGAGAAGCATCATCAGTTTTAAAGGACTCTTCAAGAGTATCTTTGGATCATCGACTAGAATATAATTAGATGTTTTTCTTTAAATATTATAGTCAACAGTATTTGTCGTTTTGACATTTTTCGCCTTCTCAGTTCACATTGAGCGTATCATAATCAATACACGATAAATTAGAAAGGATAAAATCATTTTCGAACTTATATACGTTATTCAAATTTAAAGCTCTCGATCAGTAGTAGAAATAAATAGTAATAGAAGATGTAAAAGGGTAGCCCTTAGGAAGTGGGACTATACTGTACTTATATATAAGTATATCGCAATTTTACTCTTTCTTCACTCAAAGGAACAATAATACACAAGTGCTTCAATAAAAAATAACACTTACAACATACTCGTATTCATTTTTTTAGCTTCATGCTTTATCCCTTGCGGGGTAATCACAGAGTACGGAACACCACACTCTACGGTCCCTGCATACCTTTTTAGCTTCGTCCACAGTCATTATCATTATCATTTATACATGCCTTTCAGAGGGAAGGTCACGACCTTCCTCCAATATCGTCGATACTGTGTTTTCGAAGGTCAACCGAGGTCTCCCCAACCTCTCGTACCTTGGCTTCATAAATCTTTCTTATCATTCATTCACCACTCATTCTCTCAACGTGCCCAAACCACCTGAGCACATTCTTCTTCATTCTTACACACATTTTACTTAATTTAATGAAAATGATATGTATTTAAAGTTTATTTTCATTTATCTTCTTTGGTACGGTAAAGGAATATTAACAAGACAAGGATTTTCTTAACTTTACCATGTTATATTGTCCACATTTTATCATTTCAGTTGTCAGGTACCTCCTTCAAATAAAACATATACAACTTAGCCTTCTAAACATATTCAGCCAGAAACAAAATGTAAAAAATGTTACATTAATGTAATAAATGTTTTACATTATTTTCAATTATAATAATATATTTAAGAAATTTAACAGTCGGCCATTCTGATACAGTCGTCTGCCCCAGACGATCAAATAAGTGAAGTAAACAAAACCATAACAACATTTCTATTAATCTTGAAAGCTCTTAACGTATGGGAGTTCCGTTAGCGTTTGTCATATGAGGATATCTGTGCTCCGTAAATTTTAATTTACTAAATAAGCCCCAACTTGTTTATCCACATGTATTTTACTTTTATTTATAATTTATATTCTGTTCTCTAGGAACATTAATGATCGTTACACAATTTTGATCCATTTGCATTTATTTTGCATTTGGCGATTTCTTTAGAACAAATTGCCACTATGTGGCCAGTTTTTGAACAAACAAAACATTGTTGATTGGTAATACTGTTTTATGAAAACATCAGTAGATGTTTTACTAGTTGACGGAGTCAATTGATCTACATTTACACAGACTGAACTAAAAAATTGTCGAGATCTGTCATTACGTTGTTGTTATATTTCCAGAATATGTCAGTATCTCTTCAGGTTCAATGAAGTTACAACCTTGTATATTCATTCTTACATTCAGATCAAATGTTCTATGACTTTAACAGTCAGCCTGCCAGAGGTCGGTTTGCCTCTAATTTTATTTCATTTAATCTGCATTGTTTTATTATAGTAATTTATTTTATTGTAGTAATACTCTTTCCACGATTCAAATTCTCTAGTTGGAGAAACGCGCCATTCAACCATGTTAATTTATCGCTAGTTTACCCATTATTCCAACGTTTGGCTATACCAGTTAATTTGGGCAGACCATCTGTTGATATGCGCAAACTCATTTATATTTGCGATCCAGTCTTTCATTGACTGAGATATTGCGTTCGGATTAAAATCAAGTATATATATATATATATATATATATATATATATATATATATATATATGCACCTTAAAAATCATAATATTAGGGAGTTGTGAACTATATCTATCATTTAAGGCATTAAATGTTGCGATGTAGCTGCATTGGAAACTCTATGACTCAATTCTATATTGTGAAGATTAACTGTCAGCTGAACCAGTGGACCCACCGCGAGTTCGCCAACTGCATATTGATGACGCGTCAGTCGATGTTGAATAAAGTAGTTCTACATAGTCTTCGTCTCCTAAGATCTCTCGTCCTCAGATCCCTCCTTCTTTTTGTACTAATTTAGTAATAATAACTAATAATTTAGAGTAAGTTCTTCACGTAAATTATTACGCCCTATGGGGCGTACATTATCATGGAATATTATGATTTTTGATGCTCATAGTAAACTTACCAAAATCCAGCCAATATTTTACCTTACCGGCGGGATATTCCACTCCGCAATTACCACATTTACCTTATCCACAATTACCTCCTCCAAATAAAAAATATACAACTTGGCCTTCTAAACATATTCAGCGAAAAATAAAATATAAATAAGGTTACACTAATGTAATAAATACTTTAAATTATTTATCAATTACAATAATATATTTAAAGACTTTTAGCACTCGACACATTGCCTTCCTGTTCTTATTATTTATAATATTGCAATAATTGTGAAAAAATATAATATATTTAGCTTATGCACAGCGATCTTCACAATAATTTTTATAAAGATATGTTTAATAAATATTGAAAAATTAATCCTGTTGGGTAAGGATTATAATCGTCATAACTCCCTTTGTTGAGGAAAAAAAAATTAAGTGTATCTTTATTTTAGATGAAATAAAGATTCTTATCCTGCCTGCTAGATCCTTTAGCTTAATTATTACAAATTTTACGTTGTAACTATATGCTTTTAATTCGTTAATGATTGATTATATTTGTAAGATGATTATTTTTATTATTATGAATATATTCTCCCGTAAACATTTAGTAAACAAATTAGTTAAAAAATATATATTAAAACTCAACAGTAAATAAATAAACTCGCTTAAAATATTGAATCATTTTTCAGAAATGGGTTAATTTGAAAATTATCAAACAAATTTGGCAACAAAGTGTCGATGGGTACTCTATGGATGATGACATATTAATATTTAAAATCAATTATTTGATTCTTATGAAATAAGAGTGCAAATATTTTAATTTTTATTGTTTTTTTTTATAATATTACTATATGAGATTCGAAAGATTTTGCAAGCTATCGACAGAATTAGATTTTTTATTTTTCCTACAGGGATTACATTGAATGTCAGGGTAAAATTATCGAATATGACGCTCCAAGCTTTAAGCTGTTACCATCCTAAAAATCATTCTGCTTTCAGTTTTTTATTTTTCATTCGAAAACTATTTCAAATATTAAGATAAAAACTATCCTGTATGTACCTTTGGACTGTAAGTTATTATCATGTTAAAATTCGCTTAATTCTGCCAATTAGATTTAGGAGCAGGACAGACAAAAATTATGTTAAGTGGCTTTTTAAGTTCTATTACCTATATATTAACGTATATAATTTGAATTTTTGACAAATATTTCATGTACAGAATTGACTTTTCTACTCTTTTATTTTACATATACACTAGTTGATGTCTGTAACCCGCTTGGCTTACTTTTACCAGTCGTTAACATTTATACTTACATCTAAAATCATACTTCCTTTGCCATTCAGCTTAAATTTAAAGCAGTGACCTGCAATTAAAAAGGCTCCCAAATAGCATATGTCTGTAAGGGGCTTGAAACCGTCCTAAATATTTGGCAAAGGATTACTTGATTTTTAATATTATTACGAAGAAAATATAAGCAAAATGAGCGATGTACTTTAACGCTCATTTTGCTTATATTAACGCTTTAACTTTAACGTAATTGAGACAGTAATATATATACTATTTAATATCTGTGGAAACAATAACAACGATATATATAGACAAATTTTCAGCTTTTATAAAATAACGAAGTTCTGGCCGCCATTGGCTCTTGCTCTCTTATTGATTGATTAAAATTATGGTTTTTAATTAATTATAAGAACTGAAATATTTATTGATATCTGTCAATTCAAAAATTCAAAAACGAGAGAATTTAAAATATTGTGAAAATTTAGAATTAATATATATTAATTAGTTCTTATGCCCAGCAATCGTCAGTTTAAAATTTATAATCATATCTAGGAGGATGAGAAAATAAACTTTTTTCGTTAAGTATTGTAAACTTCATAAAAGAAGATTTCCTAAAAGAAGGAGGTTACTAATTCGGCCGGTAACTTATTATTTTTTTCATATATGTACAGCGATTACGCCGAAAGTTGTGGATTGAATTTCGTGATTCTTTTTTGTTCGATGCAGTAAATCCCACAAAAATTAATTAGGGTTGGGCCCAGTAATTTTGATTTTATAATCGTATTTGTTAATTTTACGACATCATTTTCACGACTCTTTTCACGTATTTACTGCGATTTTGGATAACGGAGAAATCGCAGTAATATGCAATTTATTTTTATTTGAAAGAGCATCCCTCAGAAAAAAAGAAGATCCTCGGAGAGATCAATGGATATTTTCAACGAATAGCAGCAATTGATTTGCCATTGTTGTGGTTATTGGAAATATACTTACAGCAGATCTCTATGAGATCCTACATACCTATAAGTTAATGTATTCAAGAAACATTATCGAATGGACAATATATACATGAGTTCCCTGGCTTTCTACGAATATCTAAAAAACCTACTGTATTTAATAAAACGGCTTGAAATCCACTTCAAATCTATGTGTTGCTAACAAAACCAAATAATAGTAGTTATTATAATAATATTGATTTACAAGATATGTTTAAATGAAATCTATAAAAAAAATTATATTAATTTTCGGTTTTTTAAGCGTAGTTTACTTTTATTTTAAAATGTTTTGTTTGTAGAAACGTCAAACTATTTCTAGCAGATAGCGCTAAATGTGCGTCCTCTATGGATCCGTGAAATATGAAAACTTAAAATCAATTATATGATTCGTATGATATAACTGTACATATTATATTTTATTGCCTTTTTCTAATAGCTACATTACTAAGTAAGATTGATAAGATTTTGCATCATATCGACGTAGTTTGACGGTTTTTATATTTTTGCTACGGGAATTATATTGAATATCATTATGAAATTATCCAATATGATGTTTCAGGTTCTAAGCAAAAAATTATATCCATGCAAAAAAATCAATCCTATCTATCCCTTAGTTTTCGTCATAAAAAGAAATTTGCAAATTTCAGTTTTTTTTTGTATACAAAAATTGATTCAAATACTAAGATAAAACCCACGAACAGACACAGACCGACTGATAAAAATTCTATTGGGTGGTTTTTTAGCTTAAGTTACCTACTTAAATTTTGGAAAAATATTTTATGTACAGCATGTTTAATGCTCTTTTATTATATGCATATGTAAAAATAGACTATTATTGTGCCCGTGAATTCGTCTGCATGGAGTTAAAGATCTCTGGATATTTAATATATAATCCTAGCCTACTACTAATATAAATGCGAAAGTTTGTATACATGTACGTTTCTTACTATTTCACGAAGAAACTGCTAAAAGGATTTTGTTGAAAGATTACAGTATTATATCATCAATATTATATTATCATTATATCAGTATTATATTATCATCAGAATAACACATAGGCTCCAATTTATAATGATTTTTACGTAGTTTAGTCGCAATATAAAGAAACATATAATTTAATATGATTATATTTTGCCAACTTAGATGACATGCATAGAGCGAACGAGAATATTTATCAAACCCTTGTCGTAATCAATACATTTTCACCTCTAAGCATTAATTGAAGATAATCTTTGCCTTCTACACTAAGTAATTTGGCTAAATAATTTAATAAGGAGACTGAACAAGACAATAATATATAAATAATTCTAAAAATATATTATTTTGGAATATGTAACGTATACATATGCATTATTAGTAAAAAGCAATTATTTTAATATCACAAACAGACCCTATATTTTTATTTATTAGTAGAAATGTATCATGGAAGTAATAGTTAACAAGTTCACACTAGTTCAGGTTCATCATTGATAGACTAATAGAAACATATATAGATAAATAGAAACAAGTCAAAATATTGAAAGCAAATTATTGAAAATAAATAGATGATTTACCGTAGCGTTTCGCGCTCCGTACTCTCTGACTACCCCGCCAGGGATGAAGCGTGAAGCTAAAAAAAAAAAGATGATTCATTAGTATATCACTAATTGGTATTTAAAAGAGCACTACTGATGAGTTTGACCACTATGGTATGTAGAACAGAAACTCTTAGTTATTTTAATAATAACTCTACATAATGATAATTCTATTACATTTTAATTTCTGCAATTTCCAATTGATTAAATTAATCAATGACATGACCTAATAAAATATGCTAATAAATATGATTTCCAGTCGCTTGTTATACACATTGATAAGCCAGTTAACATAAATTTAAGCTGTTTTTTAAGAATCCTGATTTCATTTGCCAATTATTTGAAAAAAATAAGTACTTACCTAATTGGTAAAAATATTAACTTACCATTTAGAATGTTAACTTTAAACTTAGCTATATTAGTTGAAAGGAAGACATTTGATTACCGTCTAGAACTATCATCAATTCATTTCAGCCCGTATTCCGAATGATGTTTATAATTATCGTTGGGCACAAAAAGGACTTGTGGGTTGCAAGTCCCAGGGATAGCTCTTCTTTGTGCCAAGTTAGTTTGCCCAGTCTAACTAATAGTTTCTTTCTTCTTGTACCATCTTTATTAAACATAAAAGCATATTACATTTTAAACATAGTACAGTTTTTAAAATAAATTATATATATATATATATATATATATATATATATATATATATATATATATATTTGTGGTCATTACTAACACTGACAAAAATATGTTTAACATATAATATTTAATAGAAGAATAAATTTCACCGAAACTGGTACTTTATTAATAGTGTGGGTCCCCCTTAATGAACGTTGTACTAAAAGAAATATGGCAACTTCTTTTTGTATGTCAGCATCATTAGGATTTAAAAAATACTCGACAATTCATTTTTTTGCGGATATATATTATCGATTCAAAATCTTTATTTTTTATATGATTCAGGTAAGGTTTCTGTCGAGTCTACCATACCCTTTGGCGGAATTAATAATATAGATATTGTAAGGTTTGATACGAGTATATGTTTTATATATACTTCCGAATATATAAAGGCAGTAACAGTTTTGTAGGAATTTACGCGGCTACATTAATTTGTATTTATTTTACATTGGTAGCTTAATACAGATGGTACGTATCACATAATTGTTATCGTTGTAAGTTGGGGTTAGTAGATCGAAAATGTTAAATCGACCAATTTATTACAGAGTCTTTCTCAACTGTTTCTTTTTTATTCACCCTGGGTCTTTGGTTATAAAAAACTTCATTCTAATTATTATAAAAGTGATTAAGTAAAAATAGGCAATTATCATATGTATTGCATTGATAACTTTGTTTATAAAAGAGCTAACTACATTACATGAATTAGTACTCAATAATGTGTTAATGTTGCTTTATGATTAAGAGATAAAGGCCACTTAAGCGAGGGTAACACTTTAATAGCGTGGCGGCAATAACTTCAATGGACACAGTTATGGAGGATTTTATGTATCACTAGCTAAAGAATGTTTCTGTGCCGTCGGGTGAATACAATCTCGCATATATCACTGACACAGGTTAGTTTAAATTAGTCAAATTATTAAAATATTAACATTGTGTTTAGAATATATACTAGAGATTTAGTTTTTATTTTGTAAGATGAGCAAATAAAGGCAACTTCAGTAAGTGCAGTTAGTTGGTCCTGCATTTCTCACTAAATATAGACTGTCACGTATAAATAAATCCATAATATATAATTCTGAATACGAAAATGATTTCAATAGTTAATTCAATAATAAGCAAATTAATGTTGCTACGTTCTAAATGACGTAAGGTAACTAAAGATAATTCAATAATAATTATGATTTTTAAATGTTTCTGAGTGAAATTAGAACCCAACTCATATAAAACAATGTCACTAACAAAGTAATCCACAGTGATAATATGTCTGACTAGTAATAATTTTCTCTCTGTATACTCAAGAAACTGATATAAAAATCAAGCGGCTATATATACATAATTAATAATAAAAAAGTTATTTAAAAAAAATACTTGTCTTAAGATATACTGAAAATTATCAGTGTATTTCAAACCAAGGTTAGTTATTAAACTATAATTCTACTATTTTCCAGTAAATATTTATTGTAGCGCGAAAGGATTATTTATCACCACAGGAAATCCTATTCGCTTTTCGTACCCGCAAGTAATAAGCCCGGCGTCGTCGTTTCCTGTGAAATAGATTTCAATTTAAATTCTTTATCTTCTTGAAATGTTATTTTGGAATTTTAACATTGACACAACAAAATTTATTTCGCGAGCTACAATCTCTCTAGATACTTATATTTTTTATGCGTTGCATGTATAATGTAAAAATATTTTAATATCGCCTTTATACAAACGTATAAATACGTTTCTTTAATTTTGATAGAGCATGTTCAGCAAACATTGACAAAAATCCGATTTTCATTAGTCGTTCCTGCATTTCTCACTAAATATATATTATCACGCATAAATAAATCAATAGTATTTAATTCTGAATAGGAAAATGATTTCAATAGTTAATTCAAACACATCCACTTACAAAATATTGCAATAGAATTTGAACACCGTTTTAGTGAGTCAGAGTCTTATTTTTAATGTTAGCAAGTAAATTCAGTTTATTTAAAACATAGAATGTTACAATTAACGTCAATACATAATTTATATGGATTTACGAGTAAAAGTTTGTTACGAAATTTTAACAGTGGTAATATTGACATTATAAACACAAAATTAAAAATCCAGCAGATCATATAAATAATTTACCTGTTCATCTATGTAGGTAAATGTCACGACAAGTCTTTTTATATAAATTGTACTTTAATGCTATAACTTGATGGTAAACGTTTTAAACGAAACCTTTATTTTATTTCAACGTAATTCAATAAAAGCTTATTTTCCAACAACAAACAAAGTTTTATATATATATTAGAACGAAATTGACATTGAATATTTTATTTTATATATATTTTTTTATTTTTATAATCCTTAAGTTTTATAAGAAAAATAAAAAAAACAAAAATGGAAATAGATTCAAACATTTTTATTAGAGAAAATAAAGTGCGTGCGTAACACTTTGTGAGATTAAAAAATTAATAGTAAGCAAATCTAGCCTTCTTCAGTATGGGGGTGATAAAAGAAATTTTGTGACTTGTTCGCACCTGTAAAGCGCACGTTTTCAGTGCGAAGTAGGTAGGTCCAGCCTCAGTTTATGTTAAGAAGCGGGACGATTCGGTCGTTCTTCCCGATTCAATCTTAAGTATACACAAAAATACTTACAATTGTTTAAAATTTAAAGTTCAAGTCTAGTTTCTAAATACTTTAAAAGTGTTATCAGGTAAATAATAGTTATAATTTATTTCTCTAAAATGTTCTATTTTACTAATTTAAAATGCATCCTTTCAATTATTTAAAAAGAATGACTGACATAGAACAACTTAAAAATAGAGCGAAGAGATTGCCGAGAAAAATGTCAAAATTATTTGGCCTTACTAATAAATTAAATCTTGAAGATTTGTTAGGGGTAAGTCATTAGAATACTAACTACTAAGCTTTTAGGCATATAATTAATTAATTAATTAATTAACTTTAAAATAAGAACGCTAATGCATGATAGATGTTTTATTAATATCTTATATATATTATAAAATAGTTTACTAATAAGTCACAAGTAATTAGATTTTTAATCGTGAGTTATTTATTTATTTATTAAGTACTATTAAGTAGTACATTTAGATGAAGCAAGGCAATGTGAAATACAAAAAAATCGCACTGCTTCGTTCCCCGCTTTATGTCTACCCACCCTTTCGAGCTTATTAAACACGCACACTAGCACAATATTGTGCCTTCTATATTAAGCCATTTCTTTTCAAAATTTGTATAATGTTGAATTAAATATTAAGTTTGGCTATGTTCGCTATTTTTATATAAAAATATCCGATCCTTTATAAATTTGTTTTGTTTTCATATTTTTCTACTCACTATACACTCATTACTACACGGGTTAATAATGTAGTTCCCATTTTTTTATAAAATATCTGTTGGTAGTATTATTTTCCTTATCATGATAAAAAGTATCTCTTATATATGTCCTATATATAAAGTAAAAATATAAGTAAAATCGTAAAACATTTAAAAAGTACACCGTTGTCACTTTGTCATCAGTCACGTTTGGAGCAGTAACGACTTACCAGGTATGTAGAATATGTTTTATGCCAAATAATTGCTTAAATGCCATTTGGGAAAATATACGGAAAAAATATTTATTTTTATTCTTATAAATGGATACATTTATTTTATTACTTTCCTTTAGTTCGCCACCTAAAGGCTATCGTGGCTCAGAGTTGTGAATATATTTATTTTCAATTGTCCCATCTGTTAAGACAAAAAGCTCGGCGTAGAGTTCGCCACTCAAATTGCTTTGTCTAGATTTCAGGTGGAAAGTACTTAATAGTCTTCACACTAGTCTCTGAATATTGCTTATTAGATTTTAAAAAGAAAATATTTTTTTATTACGTATACTTAGAAACGATGTGCTCTACATATTTGAAATTTATTATTTTAAAAGCTTTGTAATTTAAAAGCTTTGTAATACTATACATGAATTTTATAGTTAAATATAATAATACCAATAAATTTATATTAATAATAATAACAAAAAATCAATAACTAAGACACGTTAATTTTAGCTCTAGTCTTTCTCCTTACATGAAGGGGTTAATTAAACAAAATAAAGAGGTAAGAAAAAAGTCAATAATCAAAAAAAAAATGTAACTCTCGTGATATAACACCGGCCGTGATTTTATTTACTCCTTCACGGCACGTATCTACAGCAAAGTTAGCGCCATCTTGGTAGTCAATTTAGAGCGATAACATAGTAAGCTTAACATTCATACTCTACGTTTGGGAATTTACGACCTTGTCTCGAATGCTCTGTAGACTTCATTTTTACAAACTTTCTCAACTAACTATCCTTTTAAAGAGATATTATAATATTTACTTTAGATTTTAATTCTTAATTTCACATAAAATATATTTGTCATTGGTAAATACCCGCAACTTCATTTACGGGGATTTTTCACTGTATACTATCTATCGCGCCACCATTCCCCAATTCTCAACGATTTTAATTTGTCGTCCAAAATTGTATATGATGCTGAACAACTTTTAAGGTGACATATATTCCTTATATGTTTTATATTAGATAAACTTATTTTTTATCAGATGTTTCATACAGATCTTTATTTTGTTTCATATTAATAGAAATGGAAAATATTTGATTTTTATATGTCAATAGATCACATAGGCTTAAATAGCTTTTAGAAATGGCATTCTTCCTTATTCTTTATAGTTTATTTCTTATCAAAATTTATTATATCCTAAGTAACGTTCAAGTCTAATACGTTTGAAAAAGTTATTAAACAAATATGTGCGCGTACCACCAAAACAAAATATTAAAAAAAAACATAGTTTCTATTATTTATTTTCGTCACTCTTTTTATTATTTTGTCTTAAATATTTTCATTGTACCCACACAATTTTTTTTTCATTATAGTCTAGATAGATCGATGGGCAGCAGGTGGTTTATTCAGATAAAATGATGATGCTGAAATGTGGATGTTTACTTTTTGATAATACTTAATAGTTTATCGGAACACATTTTCTTATCGGGCACTATATAACTGTAAACATTAAAACATCTAAAACATAAATATGAAATGAAAGCCGAGCTCAATATTATAATAAATGCCTATCAATATATGATAACAATTTAAAATATCCTTTCTATCTATAATTATTCCGATTTGGCTAGATTTTTACCTTTTTTTTAGGTTTAATCTAGATTTCAGCATATAAATCAAGTCATAATATATAAGCTAAATTTGACATTTAAGTGAAGTTTTAGAGTTTTTTAGTTATGAGACAATAACAGGTGGTTTCAAATGTATAATGTATTAAAGCACTGCTACCATTTCTGTTACCTTAGATGGACTTGACACGCCACTGGGAGTCTAAATAGTTATGGGATTTTATTTAAATTATTGTTATGACGTCAGATTTTCCGTTGCCCAACTCAATTGTCTTAGTCGGGCGAAGCTTATAAAATACATTTTACAAGTTCTATAATACAAGCGAGAACAATTGATACAATAATGCTTGGCTTTTAGAATAAATATTATCTTATCTAGTACTGAATAAGAAGTAGTATAAAATAGTGATGAGTTGTCACCCGAATTAGAAAAAACATAAAAATAATACTTTAAAATTTTTTTTGAGTATACTTTAGTAAACTTTTTAAATTTCATTATATTGCTTTATCCAAACGAGCCATAAATCTATTTAATTTTCTAAATTAATCAGAAGAATGCATCCATGCTCTTCATAATACACTATACCACAAACTGTAATTCCGCCATTTAGAAGACGAGCTTGCAGTTATAATAAAAGTTTCTCACTGCTAAAGAAATTTAAGTTACCTTGCAGTAAGGTAACTTTTAACTAAAATATGTATTTTAAAATATTACCTTTGTAGTTGTTCTATGGTGAAATCTTTTTAAATTAATAATGTTGATTGTTAAGTTTACTTTAATCACCGTGGCGTAATGGGCTAGCTTCCGAATGTAAGTGCGATTGGTTCAGTGTTCGATTCCATCTCGGAGACTCGATTATATTTAAAATTTATTATCATTTCATCGCTCTTATAAGACTAAGCGCAGACGCAAAGTATCGATTTCGGGCGAAAAGCAGTTAACAGTCTTGGTACTAAGGGTGCCTCTGACTAACTAACTAACTCTAAAGCTGTTAAAAATATTTTTTTGTAACTTTTAAATCCTAACCATATAAGACAATTAAAATTTAGTTCTTATTCGGAAGGACTGATTATAATTATATGTAAATGAGAAATAAGTAACGATAAGGAAAAAGACTGGGTTTGTACCTTACAAACCCAGTCTGTAGTGCATTAACTTTTATATTAAAAACAAATTGTGTTTAAAATATTCTTTCTTTTAAATATTTTTTTGCACATAACATAACATAAAATCTAAAACGAAGTCAAACACCTTAGAGATGCCTTCACTGTAGAAATTATAATATCAGACTAACTGTTTATTATTCACAGTGAATTCTAACAGTTAAACACAAAAATATCAGTATCTTATACCTACCAAATCTTTTAAGTACTAACGGTCTCTAAAATAACCGACATCTACGAGGAAACCTATGTATATATATATATATGTATAAGAGTTCCTCGGCTTACCACGAAATTTTAAAAAACCTACTGCATTTAACAAAATGGCTTGACACCCACTACAAACCCATGATTTGATAACAAAACCAAGTAATAGTAGTTATTTTATTAATATTGCTTTACAAGATGTGTTTAAATTATATTTTATAAAATTATCTTTTACCTTTCATTTTGTAAATCAGTATTTTAAACGTAGTTTATTTTTATTTTTTACTTTTTAGGGTCCGAACAAAACAATAATCACGTGAATCGGTCCAGGACCTTCGGCGTCACCGCTGTAAATACATAAAAAAAAATATACCGGTTAATTTGATAACCTCCTTTTGGGAAATCAGTTAAAAATAATAGGTTGCGGGAATTTGCAAAGGCGTATGCCGTAGAATCTGCTTGCAAACCGGCAAAAATTTATGTATCACTTTGACTTTGACTAGTACGAAATATGGGTTTTGCACGATAACTCTAACCGCTTACACTTATGCGCTAGCGGTGAAGCGGAATATTCACGTTGAAACAACTACACGCCAAAATTTTAAGGCAAATCAGAGCAATAAATTAGAATTTTTAAAATCTTACCCCTCCTTTTTCTTAGTAAACTACGTATAAATTAAATAATTTTAATCCCCTTTTTTGTATAAGAGTAATATGAAAACAAATACAATTCTGATTTTATATTTATATAATATATTAATATGATATAATATTTAAATCAGATATGTCTATTAAAATCTCACATAATAATATTATATAGTAATAGACTATAATAAAATTATTAAATGTTTCATATAGTATGCAATAAACAGATTGCGTTCTTGTAATAAATGAAGTTGCAGTTGTGCATGTAATAGGGCGGCCGAGCTCATTGACGTCGGCGATGTATTTTGACTTAATGTTTAAAGAGATTTCAGGTTACAGCGTCCTGAACATCAGAACAGTTGCGTAGCATACATAGAGAGGCAGCATACGGCGGTCGAGTCAATCTCCTTTTGTACATACTTATATGATGAGCTAAAAGACTCGTACCGCATAATAAATAAATATGATATAAAGCTTTATGGCGAATATTGGCACGATCTTATATAAATAAAATTCTAATAAAAATATAAGTATAAATATATGGAGCGATACATATAGTGAATCTATGTGATAGAGACACCATTCCACCAGACTTTCGATTTACGGCGAGTTTATGGCTTGCTAATATTCGTTGTCGGTGGTATAAACTAATGTTGCTGGGCGTCACTGAGGCTGATATAATTAGCTTAGGTGAACTGCTACGGGAATGTTGGTCGGTTATATCATGACTGATGCCGTTTCGCGTCTTTTGGGATTCAGTCAGCCTTATAGCTTATTGATATCTGATGTCGGTGGCTCTACTTGTATCTTCTCAGACGTTGTTTTACGTTGCACATGCGATACTTTTACGGCGTTGGGCATGGATATAATTTTTTTTTAATCGTTTTACACCCCTGGTGTGCGATTGCTTTTTTTAATCGTCTTACACCCCTGGTGTGGGTGACGCTTTTATGTCTCATGCATTTCGAAGTATGCTTTAGTGGCGTCGTTGCGAGGAGTGCTGTACTATTATCTCACGAAATACTGTAGTACGTAATGGTGTTCGACTGTTTGTCTAGCGCTTGTTTGGTAATAGAACGCATAATGTGACATACGACTGTCAATGTTCGGCGATTCTATGGTTGATATCTGATGTTGGTGGCACCTAACCGAGTTTAATTGTTGGTTTTGACAAACGACTGCTACGTATATGCTGTGCGTGATTATGACACAATCGGCCGCATAACGGTTGTGCGTCTAAACTGATATGCGAACCGGAAAGTAATATTAATATTGGTCTGGCAGGCCAATCGACGTATCATCATCATATATTGGTCTCACAAACCAATCCACGGCTTATATTGGTCTCATAAACCAATCAACCGCTTATATTGGTCTTACAAACCAATCATCAACACCAATCTATCTTAAAATAAACTATCGAAAAGATAACTAACAATTTATCGTTTGCAAAGGCATTGTAAGTATCATATACATTAACTGTTCCATTGCGTTCTGGATGGTTGAATATCAAGGTTTTAAGAATCACGGGCTAGCGGCGGGGCGGGGCCGCTTTGGCTATCTTTTCTCTTACTATGATTACCTCCAATGGTTCATTATAAGCGGGAGAAAGATAGGATGCTCCTTCTGCTTTTCCCCGGACGAGCCGTTGGCTACCTCAATGGAAAGTTAATGAATAATATTACAAATATGATAAATCCTATCTGATGGCAAATAAATTCATATATGAGTCGACCTTCTGATGGCTAATTACATAATTTTAATATATTGCAATTGAAATTTCTTAACACTGTTACCTCTGAATCTCTAAAAGAACTTGAGTTACATACGAACACAACAGTAAAAGAGTCCTAACCACGTGACGTATCATGAGCCAAGGCATGATTTTATAATTATAGTATTTATGTATACTTATTGAAGGCAGATAAATGTTACATTTTGTATAGCATACATATAACTAGTTTCGTCTTACGGATGCTTTTTTAACGCTCGTAATAATTTGTCCTTTTGTATTCAGTTTTGAATGTCACCTATCGTCACTTTATATTTTGCTCTTTATATTGCACACTTAATATAAGAAAAGATTTAACATGATAAAAATGGAATTCCACTACACTAGATATATGTAAATAAATTGTTCATTTATTAAAATGTTCATTTATTTTATACTAAAGCCGAGACGTCATAAAAAACAAGATCGTTTTTCATCCTTTATCAAAGGATTATATAAAAATGTAATTTGTTATAAAAACCTTTACTGAAGGACGCATAATTTCCTGTGCTTTGATCTTCGCCTTATTACCCTAGTTGCTTATGCAACTAAAGTCTACTCAAATTGTTAATGCACTTTAATGATAACGACTCTTATTCCCTTTCAGGTAGAACATTTTTTCAAGTAGAATAGTTTTTAATAATAAAACAGTTTCCAGATTAGGTAAAGAACTATGAAAAACTTAAATACTTAAGCATCACGCTTTTTCCTGTGTAGAGAGGTGTCAAAGACAAAAACTCATGTCAAGACACTCCGTTGACCTCCTTCCGCTCGATATGGAGATATGGGTGTTGAGTTGGGAAGTCATAATAAAGTTATATATAAACCTTTTTCCCGAATAGGAATCGAATCGTATCGTATCGAATACTAATCGTTTACAGTCAAAGTACCCACTGCAAAACTAAGGCCTCGCATTCAATGTCGGAATTACACATTGCAAGTAAAAAAATAACGTCTTATAATCTAACCTTTTTATAAAAATAAAATATAATAAATGCTTCAATTTTTAAAAATATTATTTTGCTTTTTCTAGCTTTACTGAGCATAAGTTTTAAGTGTTCTAATGCATAAACATCATACATCATACATCTACAATGCACATACTCACATATATTACAGCCTGTTTTGAAACATTTCATGTCAGAGTCAATACTAAAAACCTTTTCAGAGTACGAGTAGTAGATATTATAATATTATAACACTTTGAATTAAAATTCTTCAATTTATTAAAGTATAGTTCACTTAGATGACAATAATCATTAATCTATTAATTTACTAAATTTGATTATGTATTTAGGCTGCTGAGAGCGGTAACGTCGAAGACTTTCGGCGGTTGTATCTGACCGAACCTTCTCGCCTGTCAGTGCGTGACACACGCGGACGCACCGCTGCTCATCAAGCCGCTGCACGGGACAACGTGAACATACTGCATTTCATCAGAAATCAGAATGGAGGTACTGTTTCCTTACCTATAGCAATTTGGATTTTAGATTTTTTTAACAAAGATAAGTAAATGTTATTGTTTTTCACAATACCGTTCCGACATCACAAGCTCGATTCAATAACTTATAACCATTTAACTATAAAATCATTATAATAATCAACAGTCATTGTCTATACCTACACTATATAAATAAGATCAGACAAGAAGTACTCTAGAAAAAGAAACTAAAAAGTGCTGGTGAAATAAAAAAGGCTAAAATTTTAAACAATGTTTTATTGCTTAGTATCTAAAAGTACTTGACAGAATAATTGCAAAACAGTGTAAGGCCACGAGAGTAAAACGTTTATTCATTATTTATGCATAGCTCGCTCTTCTCAACTAGGTCTCTTAGAAAAAATATTTTATTCACAAATTATTACATAAGCTTAAATATCTTAAAAATGATTAATTTAAAAAAGAAACTTATAAAAACACGCTTAAAAGCATTTTCCAGCCAGGCTGATCGTTCCAGCACAGAAATCAGCAAAATTTCAATAGATTGTGAAAAGTTTGCAAATGTTAAAAATGGCCTTGACTAAAATATATCACTGTATTACATCCATTTTCTTACGCTTTATCCTACAAAGAAAGTCAAACAAAACTTAATGTCAAGATTTTCCATTCGTCGGCTTCTGCCCGAATTCATGACATTGTGTAATAACTGGCAGAAGTCTACTCTTATAAATTTCGTTTTACATTTTAAATTATAAATAGCACTCATTTTCTTCATACTCTATATAATTATATCTCCTTTTTTCTCATCTCAATATTTTTTTATATTAATGTAAAATATTCTACTGTAGACATATTCAATTACTTAAGTTAATAGTTGATCTACAGTATTAGCCTTATCGTGCACCGTGCATTTATTTAATTGCAATGACTTAAAAATCAATTATCATCCACCTTACTTTTAATACTTGCAAAATAATAACGTGACATTTCTAAGATACTAAATAAACGGTTAAATGTATGATCTTCATATATTCATATAAAAATTTGCTTAAGTATGTTTTTAAGGATATGGTCTTCTTCTTCACACTTATCCCATCCCTAGCTAGGGTCTGACTGGTAATACTCTTATATTATTAACAACTTCCAAAGGAATAATATTTCAAGACAGTTAAAAATTGCTGCCTTTTTTATAGATCTGAGTATTACTGACAATGCTGGCAATACACCCTTGCATGTTGCTGTCGAAAATGATTCACTCAGAGCTATAGAATTTCTACTACAACAGTAAGTATTAGTACTAATATGGAAGATTTAATTGGTTTGATAATATGAAACGATGATATTATAAATTATATTATTAGTGATAAAAATATTAATATGTTATTAAATAAAATCACAACATTTAAGGCACACATTATATTCGTTTGAAAGTACTCGCTCACGAGTAAAAATCTATTTAATCACAATAAGATTTCTGATTTTTGATTAAAAATAGTTAATTTTAAAAAGAATTCAAGCGACTCTTAATAAAATCTGAACCGAAGTTATTTCTTTTAGGAGGGTTAATACAAGTATATTAAATGAAAAGTCACAAGCCCCTATCCATCTGGCTACAGAATTGAATAAGGTAATAAAAATATTCATATACTTTATTATCTATTTTATATTACATCTAAATTATTATCTCATCTTATAATTGTATCCTTAGGTATCCGTACTCGAATTATTTGCAAGATACAGGAGTCAATTTAACGTGGATCTTGGTGGCGAACATGGCCGTACAGCGTTGCACTGCGCCGCTATCCATGATCATGACATTTGCGCTAGAATCTTGGTAAACACATATATTAATTAACATTTTAAATTTATATTTTTGAAATTAAGATCTGAAATGTAAAGGATGTAGATATTTACTGAATTATTTAAATATCATAAACATTAATAGATTACAGATATGGGAGCTCAATGCAAGCGCCCATGTAATAACGGCTATTACCCAATTCACGAAGCAGCGAAGAACGCTTCTTCAAGAACAATGGAAATATTTCTTCAATGGGGAGAGTCCAAAGGTTGTACTCGTGAGCATATGATTTCCTTGTACGATAATGAGGGAAATGTGCCTCTCCACTCTGCTGTGCATGGAGGGGACATAAGGGCCGTGGAGTTGTGTCTCAGGTCAGGTGCAAAAATATCAACCCAACAACATGACCTGTCCACTCCAGTCCATCTTGCGTGTGCTCAGGTTTGTCAAATATCATTTTTTAAAATATAATTCCTTTAATATTATTAATAATATAAAAATCTGACAATTATTACTTCTCTTTAAAATTTTTCTCTTATGAGGTCTTACATATATTTTCAGGGTGCTTTGGAAATTGTGACATTAATGTTTACAATGCAGCCAGCTGAAAAACAAGCATGTCTGACATCATGCGATGTACAAAGAATGACTCCATTACATTGTGCGGCGATGTTTGATCATCCCGATATCGTAGACTATTTGATTGCTGAAGGTTCTGACATAAACCCTTTGGATAAGGAAAGACGTTCACCGCTATTGCTAGCAGCTTCAAGGGCCGGATGGAGAACAGTTCATAAATTGGTATTTTTTACGCACACTGACTAGATCAATCAAATCTATGTTAAAATATTTTTAAAACCATACATGTAGAATAAATTTTAAAAAATAGTAAAAAAATAATATTGTTTATTACAGATAACACTAGGTGCTGATGTGGAGCTTAAAGATATTAACTCGCGAAATATTCTCCATCTAGTTGTAATGAATGGCGGACGCTTGGAAGATTTCGCAGCTACTTGCAAAGTAAATATTTTTGAAATATGTTGCTGCGTGTACAACTCGTAAATAATAAGATTATTTTTATTATATTTGTATTTAGCAATACGATTATTATTTGCATACATAAACAAACATAAGCATTAAGATATAACAATCTGAATACATATCTATAAAAATACTTTTTCTATTTATATTAAATATTTCAAAAAAAAATATATATTAAATATTTCAAATTTAAAACAATAACATCCATCTTCGGATTAAAAATATTGATTATCTACTTTGTAAAAAATATTAAACTTTTAAAGTTCCTACTTCTTATTAGGATTTACATCAAACAATTTAACGAGGATAAGTAATAAATATCTTACTATGAACTCTTACTAAAGTAGAATTTTTTATTAGTATTTTGCTCAATGTATTTAATGTTAAACGCAATGTCTGGCAAAAAGCGGAGTACAGAGTGTCTAGACGCTAAATACTTCCTGTCTACCCTGCTATGCAGAATTAAAGTGTGAACCTGAAAAAAGAAAAACAAAAATAAAATAATTTTATGTATGTTTATAGCGGTGCACTTTAACAAAATATATTATTTTTACCAATTTCTTTGCACTTTTTCAAAATTATTTGTACTAATTTTAATGCAATCATCATATTTTAAAAAATAGTTTTTATAGGAACAAATTTTAAAAACATTTAGCTGAAACGAATAAATGGCATTAAAATTAATAGGCTTAAAGTATTAAAGACCCAAATGTCTTCTTCCAAACATAAATAACATCTAACTAAACACTTTAAAGTATTCTGTGATCAAGGACTACTACTATAAAGTGTTTGAAACGCCAGATTTCCAAAAATGTATTTTCCAATACTAAAATATATGTATTTAATTTGTTTAAAATTATTTCATTCAAAGTGGCTAAGTCTTTGATACTTAATTACGAACATAACTTACGTTTGTCTTATTCTTTAAATGGTATAAAATTTAGTAAATAATATTATTTTAAAGACGTCGATTATTTAATTTTAATATAAAATATGTCATAAACATGAGTACCATTCGATGTCCTCGTTGGAGTGGGATGATAAAGACGTTTAGTAGTGTTTATGAGATTATAATTTTTAAATTATTGTAAATTATCGTTTTACTATACTATTTTTATAATAGTCATAAATAAAGAGAAATAGATCATTTTGAAATTAGAGGTTAAGAGTATTTAAAAAATTCAATGGTAGTGATTATATCTACACTATGAAGAAACACTCGGCTACAGTTAAGTTAAGCCTGCTTGTTGCAATTTGATACACATATATGTAATATATGTATCTAAACATTACCGAAAAAGGTTTATTTATAAGTGACTAAGATAAAAAAATTAATAGGTTTTTCTTTGATCATCAAATTATAATAATATAGCGTTTAATTTTTTAATTTATATTTATAATTTATTACAAACTTTTAGAATCGTTGTGAAAAGAGTCTCGTTAAGTTACTCAACGAAAAAGACAACACGGGCTGTTCACCTTTACATTACGCCAGTCGTGAAGGACATATAAGATCCTTGCAGAACCTTATACAGCTTGGTGCTAGTATCAATTTAAAAAATAATAACAACGAAAGTCCATTACATTTTGCAGCCAGGTAGAGTATTTTATTATATTTATCAATGAAAAAGCTAATTCTAAATGAAAATTTTATTTTTTAAGGAAGCTATCACAAGTATGTATTTATTTGATTTTTTTACTAGCATTCATATGTTTTACATCGAAAATTACTAATAAAATATACACACTTTAGTAAACCTCATACAATGAGTTCTATACGTAGTCTAACAATAGGTGCCGGAAGCCAGAGAAAAACCCTAATATATTTTTAGCTATAGGCTAAAAATTATAAGAATACAATATTCCTATAGTTTATTACTATAAATTTTATATATTATTTCTCAGATTTGGGCGTTATCATACAGCCTGCCAGTTGCTGGATTCTGATAAAGGAACTTTTATCATAAATGAAAACGATGGAGAAGGTCTAACACCCTTGCATATAGCTTCTCGTGAAGGTCACACTAGAGTTGTCCAACTTCTGCTTAATCGTGGAGCTTTACTTCATAGGGACCATAATGGACGCAACCCACTACATCTTGCTGCAATGAGTGGATATACTCAAACTATAGAACTGTTGCATTCAGTTCATTCTCATTTGCTTGATCAATCAGATAAAGATGGAGTAAGTATTGGTTTTCAATTAAATTATTTTCGTTTTTTGTGCATAGTTGTCCTACTACGCATCACTCAAGTGGCCTTATATCTTTTTGCTTTTATTATCTACATATATATTATTACGAGAAGCAAAATCTTGGTACGACTTTATATAAAATTTACGCGAACAGAAAAATATGAAATTTTACACAGTTATAGTTAAATATAGCGAGCTAATATAAAAGCGAGCGATAATGCTAATATTTTTTTTTAAATAATACAATTAAAATAACTTATAGCACGTATGTTCTTACGTACATTTATGTTACTAATTCAATTTATTATTAAATCAAAATTCGTTATTATACGTTATTAAATTTCATATTATTTTAATATTTTTAATATAACATTATTATTATTTAGAATACGCCCCTTCATCTGGCGACAATGGAAAATAAGCCTAATTCAATAGCACTGCTGCTATCTATGGGCTGTCGATTGAGTTACAACAACTTGGATATGAGCGCTATAGACTACGCTATTTATTACAAATTCCCCGAGGCGGCGCTAGCTATGGTCACCCACGAGCAAAGGTAAACACTTTTTGGTCTTAAGGGTGAGGATTTCTGTCGGGATTATTACTACACGTTTTCTATGCGTCAGAGAACGTATTGGTTATAGGTTCAAAATCAGTTTTTACTTCGGAAAAAGATCTAATATCTGAATAAGCTACATAAGTGAAGATACTTTCAAGATACTCACAGGTTTAAGAATAATATTTTAGCATCAATATCAAGCAATAATATTTGTAAAATATAGCGTATTTCCTTTATTCGAAAGATATTTCTTTTTTTATAGAGCAAAAGAAGTAATGGCCCTACGATCTGATCGACATCCTTGTGTCACACTTGCTCTAATCGCATACATGCCTAGAGTATTCGAAGCGGTACAAGACAAGTGCATCACTAAAGCTAATTGCAAAAAAGATTCAAAAAGCTTCTACGTAAGTATATATAGGTATTAATAGAAATGGGTACTTTATATTTATATTATTTAATCTTTTAATATTATTTTAACTTAAATATCTATATGACCAATTAAATAACTTGAATATAAATATAAATGGTTGTTATTATAACATTCAGATAAAATACAACTTCGATGCTCTATGCCCTCAACCAAAAGTAGATGAAGAGGGGGTCAGAATTCCAGAGAGCAAATCATCGAAAATACCGTTGCCCGCATTGAATGTAAGTTTAATATTAACTCTAAAATAATGACTTATAATTTTGAATCGCAGATTAAATATTCATTCCAATACTACGAACATTCGAAGCTTGAGATCGAAGCGCTGAGACTGGCGCGGAACGACCCAAAGTATCGCCCAGAACCGTTGAATGTGATCAACGTGAGTGAGTGGTGAAACCACAGCACTGTGACGCTTCGCACTAGTTAACTTTAATACACGAACACGGTGTTGTAAATGCACTAAAATATATGTTATAAAATCACATACCTACATACTTAACACATTAACATTCACATCACTGTGTTAGTGTCCCATTTTCCATAGATGTAACGATTCATTTTAAGTTCTCTTGTAAAGCTGTTTTTAGGTCATAATACTAATGATGACGATTGAGTCATTATACTGGTCTAGTTAATACTAATAACTATACTGAGTGATTTCCCAATTGTTATAGGCAATGGTCGCTCATGGTCGTGTTGAACTCCTGGCTCATCCTCTAAGTCAAAAATATTTGCAGATGAAGTGGAACTCGTACGGAAAATATTTTCATCTCGCTAAACTGTTGTTGTATTGCATATTTTTGACTTTTGTCACTGTGTATATATACTTTCTCATGTCACCAAACGTTAATACAAACGTACGAGATTTTCGAAAAAAACAAAACTTAAATCAATCGTATACCGAACAATACAAGGGTACGTATCATTTCAGTGGCATTACATTTTAAAAAGAAAAAAATAATTTATAATTAATTTCTGTTTTTCAGAATATGAAAGTATGATTGCAATTTATATAAGTACTGTAGCCATTTTGTTCTATAATGTAATGTGCTTGATACGGGAGATATGTAACGTTAAAGAACAAAAATGGCATTATATAGTAGATCCATCCAACTATATGTCTTGGATGCTCTATATAAGCTCCGTTCTTATGGTTCTTCCATCAGTGTATCCAATTTATGGAAATATGCAGGTAATTTGATTATGTATGAAACCTTTCAATATGACCAAAAAGTAACTATTCAAATTCTCTATATTTACTCAAATTTGGGTGTACAGTATTAAACTTAAATGCAGACATAATTAATTATTATAAATATTTTTATTTGGAAATGATTTTTATTATATTATATTTCAGTACTCAGCTGCATCGATTACAGTTTTCTTATCTTGGTTTGAGTTGCTATTATTACTACAGCGATTTGATCAAGTCGGAATCTATGTGGTGATGTTCTTGGAGATCTTGCAAACTCTCATCAAAGTGCTGATGGTGTTTTCCATACTCATTATTGCATTCGGATTGTCCTTCTTCGTCTTACTTTCTAATGTGGGTCATAAACAAATGGTATTTATTATGAGCGCTTGGTTAAAAAACAAAAACAATTTTAATTAATGTTTAATTTTTAAATATTTATTAAAGTTGTTTCACAAGCTACCTTTATGTTATATTTGTGCATTATTCACATATAATACGAAACTATTGACTATTGGCGAAATGTTTTCAATACTACTACATCTAGTATTTAAGGCAAAATTAATAAAAATATGTGATAAATAATGAAATATTATAAATGAGATTCTATATTTTCGGTGACAAGGCTTTTGCGAAGTTATTAAGCAGAGCGTTAGCGAATTCATTTTGTAAATTTATAAGCATTGTGATACTAATTGTACATATATAATAAAACAATAAAAAAAAATCTTTTCTTACAGGGGCACCATTTGTCTTTTAAAAGTGTCCCGATTTCCTTGATGAGAACGTTTGCAATGATGCTTGGTGAACTTGACTTTGTGGGAACTTACGTACAGCCCTATTTTAAGCATGGGGCAGATACCCTTATGCTGTACCCTATTCCAACATTTTTGATTCTGGGTCTATTTATGGTCTTTATGCCGATACTTCTAATGAATTTACTTATTGGTTTGGCGGTTGGTGACATTGAGAGCGTTAGACGCAATGCTCAACTTAAGCGCCTCGCTATGCAAGTAAGAGTATTTCTTCTTCATTTTTTTAATACTAAATTATATTCTTCAATAATAATAAATTGCATTGAAGTAGTATTATTTACGTTATAAATATGATTATGTTAACAAGCATAATTTGCTTTAAATGTTATCATTTTTTAGTAATAATATTGTAATTTCAAGGTGGTCCTACACACAGAACTAGAAAGAAAATTACCTGCAATTTGTTTGGAGAGAGTAGATAAAAGTGAGCTAATTGAATATCCGAACAACAAAAAATGCAAACTTGGCTTTCTGGATCTCATCTTACGGAAATGGTTCTGCAATCCTTTCACTGACGACGGTTTGTTATAGATTAATCTATTAAAAAAATCTATATCTCTATTTTTCTTTGTTTTTTATTATCTATTATGTCCGAGATAGTTCCTTACATTTGTTCCGTTTCATTATTTGGCTTTCTAAAAATAGCTCAGTCAGAAGACATAAAATTATTTGTTGCTGGTCTGAGGGGCAATCACTCTCAGGTGAGTCCTTCTTTTTGAACCGTGCTAGATACTGGAACACCGTACAGAAGGACGATAATACGTACCTCCTAGCTAGTGTCTTCTCGCCACCCTTCCGCCAAGTTAGTCCTGCTGCAACCCCACCACTAATCTTACTACCATCTATGTAAATTACTATGAGTTTTAAAAGCATAGTTACCGATGGTTTCCAGTGTTAGCCCCTCAACACAATGAACTGCAGTTGTTTGTGTTGAGGGGCACACCGCGTTGTAGTTCAGACACTTTCCCCGCTGCACCGCGTTAATATTAACAAGTTTTTGTTTTTTTATTTAGCTGTGGGGCTAGACCTCGTTTTGGAGAGTAACGATGACTATATATCAGCGGAACTTGAGAAAAACAAACGGCGTATCCGGGAAATGTCACAGACAATAGAACAGATACATACATTGACACGCTTAATTGTCCAGGTAATATATTAATATTAGGCTTAAAAGGATAGTGGTATAATCTTACTTGAAAATATTCTACTTTAGCATCTTCATTTCATTTGCGCACAAATAAAAATGTATTAAAATTCACACTCTATTAAAATTAAACATCATTAACACTCTATTAAAATTAAACATCATCATTATTATATTCTATAAAATTAAATAGACCCAACGTAACGTAAATATACTGTCAAGTTTACTTGAACTCACTATGTAAAAACTTACATACCTACAAATAGCATAGCTTTATACATTACATTTATATACGTATTTCAGAAAATGGAGATAAAAACTGAAGCAGATGACGTAGATGAGGGAGTGTCTCCTTCAGAGACGCGCGTGGTACCACGTTGGAGCTCACCAAGAATTCGTAACAAATTGCGTTCAGCATATTCCTTTAGCAAAGGCGGTTAATCTATGCACTTGGTCGCATTAGACCCAAGTTGTCGTAGAGACTAGAAGCACACTGTATCTTATTTTAAACATTCTGAATCTTTCGACTCTAAAAATTTGCCCTTTATGCAGATATTAATACGTATAGTATATTTTTAATCTTAATTGTAACATATTTCAATAAACTTAATTTTAATAATATTTGTTACCAATCTACATAGATATTATTAAATCTTTTTAATTTAATTCATATTTCAAATATTTTAAGTATTGTAGAAATTAATAATTCAAGTATTGTAGAAATGACTTTGAGAAATATTTTTGGAGTGAACGATTCAAAATGTTCAGGTAGAATATTGTTGACATTTTCTGTTTTCTTGGATTAGTTATCTATAATAAGCAAAAATTTGAAGTTAATATTTTATAATTATGAATGTTGCATACATAAAGTAGTTACATATTTTTAGGGTTAACATTAGGATATTGTTTTCCAATTAGGGATTATCCATAAATTACGTCGCACGTATATATGAAAGAGGGGGTCGACGAAGTGTGATAATGCTTGACAAAAGTGGTCTCGCAAAAAGGACTACGTTTGTTAAGCAATGTCTGTGGAAGGACGGGGCAGAGGTCAAAATATAATAGAATTCATATAACGTAATTTGTGATGACCCTTAGTAAATTAATATTTTACTACAAAACTTATACCCAAAAACATGTCTTTTATGAAAAGTGTTTTTATAATTATTGTATATATATATATATATATTTGTATACAAACGTCTATTTACATTATATACTTATATTTTTTTAACAAACCACAAATATGGTTTACTAATTATACAAAGAGGTAGAATTAAAATGTAATTTATTTCTTCATGTCATTTTATAAAATGACTTTTAACATTTTATGAATAACACTACCAATTTATAAATTGGTGGTAACGCATTTTTGTTCAATTTCAACTACATTCTACTAAATAGTACATACTACACTAATAAATAGTACATGCTCATTGGACTAAGTGACTAAAAGAGAAAACAATATTCATAAAGAAATAACAATTAACGATAATAGAATTTTAAGTAGGTATTATAGTAAATTCAAACTCATCCTATGTAGGTCTTAAGGATTTTTACAAATAATGTACTGTGTCATTAAAAATACTTTAATTTAATAAGCAAAATACAAATCATATACAAATCATAAATATATTAAATATGTAATGATTTTATCAGCATTATACGTTAGTGTTAATTGCTTTTGTTAAATTAATGTTGTAAAGCCGCTGCGTAATGCAAAAAGTGAAGCTACATAAATGTGGAAATCGTCCAAATTATTATATATGTATATACATACACTATCTATTAAAATGATCATTATTATAGCCGATCATCATTATTATTGAGGCCGGTCGTGGCACAGTGGGACAGCATCTGACTGTAAACGCGATCAGTTGTGGGTACGATCCCCATCCAGGAGAGTGATTAAATTTAAATTATTCACACGTCCTCGCCACGTCATGTCTCGAATTCGGTGGAAAGCGAAGTACGCAGCGTCTTGGTACTTGATACTTTCTACCTACCCTGCTATGCGGGATAAAAGCGAGGAGCTAAAAAAAATATTATAGCTACTGTCAAATACATGAAACATTAGTTGTACCTAAAATTAGTCCCCTACTAGTAATCCTCTTGTTATAATATTAACAATATTTTGTCTCTTATTGATGTATCCTGTAAGCTCAAAACTACAGTTTTAACGAATTTTGAACTTGTGTCTTAGTTGTAAATTGCAAGCTAGTAACGTACATTTAGGATACAAGTATGCATTTTATATTAAATATTTTTTAGTACAAATAGGCCATTATCGTTCTAATTTTAATTATACTAAAATTTTAATTTATTGCGTAGCTATAATTTAGAATATCATACATTGAAATTTTCATAAGATTAAAAATAGAAGAATGAAATTATATCATTTTTACTATATGACTGGTATGTTGTGCATAAGCATGCAAGCTGGCATGCATTGAAATAATTTCTTGAAAATCGCTCTATGCAAAATTCTCTAATATAATTTTCTTGTAACATGACCAGAAAAAGTTATGTTACGAAAAAAGAAAAAAAAAATATCATGGAGTGCTATTGTTTTACGACCTTCATAACTATCTGAACCTTTTGGTCAGAGAACAACATAGATACTTAATTATAGAGAATTCAATTTGTAATTAAAAATGGCTCACCAAATTCGAAATAGGCCATAAAACCCTAGAAGGGTTTTGCCAAGACAACAGCCAATTTCACCTTTTATTAGGTTGGCATTTAAGAAAAATATTTTCTCTTACAAAAGCAAACTAGATGCAGCTTTTGTATATTATCTTATGAACTTAATATTAATTATTAAAATAAATACATTTATTTATTTAGTCTAAGGGCCGCTATATATATAAAACTTTTTAATGTTACCAGTTATTCTAATAATAGAAATTAAACCTGACATTGATATTCGTATGTTATGATGTTTACATCACTATATTATTCTAAGATATACATTCTTCTAACAAATAGGAAGGAATATGGTAATTGTTATCAATATATTTTTTTAAATAACACTAAAATGTCATATCGCCATTAAAGCAGAAAGTGTGGTCAAAAGTCAAAATTGCACTCTATTAAAAATAGACATGTAATTTAAAAGTAATTTTAACCATTTAATATATATGTTTTATTAAATTACTTAATATATAGGATATATACAAAATTATCAATATATAAGTATTTTTTGGAAATCAGAGGATAAAGTTTTATTAAGCGAATATTAACATTATTATTTAAAAGTAAAGGTCAATCTTTACATTGTATGCAAATGGTAGACTAGAAAATTGTGCGCCCAAAAAAATTGATTAAATTTAAAATTACAATTTCTAATTTTTACACTATTATAATTAAGATTTAAACATATTTTTATAATTAACACTAATATTCACATATTTAAGTTATCTATGTTAATTACGTTAATTATTATTGTTTATAAGATATTTATAAGACGTGAAGCACGCGTTTTTTAATCAAATCATGACATACTTAGAACTTAAGTTAATTCTTGATTATATATCTACATGTCGTTTGGTGTTTAATAAACGTAATATTGATGTGAATCAGGTGTTTTATTTTCATGGGCTCGTTTTAGTGACCTAAGGTTAAATAAATAATATCTGTTTATGAAAGTCGTAAATCATGCAGTAGCTGTATATTGTAAATTACCGTAAAGAATTGTGCCAGGTAACTTTAAATAACATAGAAATGAATCTATCTTGTATAGTAAGAATTTTAAACTACACGAAATTTGTCATCAACAAGTAAAAAAACATATGTTACCAATAGACGAAAACCTATATCAACTCAACAAAACTTCCTAAAAATTTATCCATGCAATTCTCAGTTCTGTTAAAGTGAAAGCTTGTTAATTTTCTATGACAGGGCAAAGACCTCCACTTGTATTAATGAGATCACACCGAGTGCCTATACTTATGCGATAAACTATGTCGTTATAAGAAGCCTTCCGTTTTTGTAAAGGAAGAGGTAAGCAAATATATTTACTGACTATAAACTGCATGTTTGATTATTTATCATATATTATTTTAACATAAGAGATACTTAAGAAAACTATTCAGTTTGACGTTCTGTAAGCCGTTACATTCCTATTGTGCGGGGGCTTGTCGATACACCTGAACTATCAGTTCACCTCGGAAGGACGATATACATTTTTTCTTACAAATATATTATATCATATTATCAAACATAATAAGGAAAAAAATGTGACTGTTAGTACAAAATCCAAAAATGTCACAAATATATATCTTCATGTCATTTCCTTATATAATACTTATTTTATAGAAATATCTGTTTTTCTAATGTGCTACTAGAAAACAGCTAACATAAAAGAGACAGCTATTAAAATTCAAATTGATTAGACCTTTACTGTAACTACTGGTTTACATTCTTTAATCAGACCCAAATACAAGAGTTTCACTGAGCTTGCTAAAAAATGTCGGGTAATGATAAGAAGTATTTCTTTCAGAATGAAACGCAAGCTAACACAAACATAAGATACGATCAAAGTAAGTATACAAAATGGTTAACTATAGAGTTCTTCATTATACAAAAACAGTCATGAGTTTAATTCCTATGAAAATAATCGATAAATCCACGTTTTAATTTTATTATTAGTTGTGATTTATTTTTCTTTATTTTGTATCTATTATTTTTTCGCTTTATAAATGTTTACGCTATTCCAACATAAGAAGGGGAGAGCAACAAGTACTTAACGCAATCCCCTCCGTTCGCTGTTATTCATCTGAAATCATGAGATATTGAAATGATATAAATTTACCTGTTGATGGTGATCATGTTGATGAATTTTTATAATGGAGATCAAGCCCATAACCAATCGCATTTACAGTCAAGCGCCACTACATATGTGAATAAACTTGCGAAATCATATTTAAAATACATAAACCAGTCTACTTAAACAAATACGTCTAAGAATATAAATTGAATATGATCGAAATAAGTCCAATGTGCAATATGTTTACATTCCATTTAAAAATCCTTTAAAATCAAATTTATTAAAATAATGACATGACGAAAAATTTCCGGGGAAACACGAAGATTTCTGGCAAGAAGTTAGTGATTCCCGGCATTGTTCGTCAATATGTAGAAAGAACGGGGTGCTTTCTGAGGACTTTAAAATACGGAAGACGGAAAGAACACACGTTTTGCAACGATGACGCCTCTGTTTCAAACGACAGCAGTATGCTGAGTCTTGATGTTGCGGCGAAATCGGTATAAAAAAAGTAGAGAATGCTATACGAAATCTGAAATATGGTAAGGCAGTGGGAGCAGATGGAATTACTGCAGAGATGATTAAATATATCTTGGAATTGTCTTTTTTTTATGCAACGTATACTGGAAAACGTCAGAGGTCCCTTATGATTGTTCTGTGCTTTTGTGAATTTAGAAAAGGCACAACCCTGTCAGGGTTGTAAGAAAGAAGTCATAGGAGATACTCCCCCTGTACAATGTGAACAGACCCTTGTTGCAGACTGTAAAATCTCTCTGCGCCTGTTTACGAGTAGGAGCTGGTATGTCGACGCAGTTTGATTTCCAACCAGGTGTTAAACAGGGTTGCGCCATGGATAGTCTCTAATGAAGAACGTGTTTAATTGGTTTGGAATGGTAGTAAAGATTTACGAAGCAAAGGTGAGTGATACGAGAAATCGGGGGAAACGTTGGTTGACCTTCGAAAACACAGAAACGAATATACTGGAGGAAAGGAAGATCATGTAAAAAGCATGAGAACCCCAGAAGAGGCTAATGACTATGGACAAGGCGAAAGAGGTAAGCAAGGACCATAGCATTTGGCGCTGTGTCCATTCTGACTACCCCGCAAGGGATAAAGCGTGAAGCTAAAAAAAAGGAAAAAATCTCATTTTAGTGAGTGGGATCGAACCTACAACTCTCGCATCGGTCGCTATAGTTAAACATTATCTGACTGTGTTACAATGCTTATAATTTATACAAATAATGTGTTATCGACACAATTTTAACTTTCATATATCCCACACATTATTATATCATTTAGGCTTTAAAAGGTTACGTTCCATGCTGTTGAGCCTGCATTGCGTGTAATAAACATCGAGCAAAGAAATAATCATCAAGTGAGTATTGTCCCTGAGTATAATAATAGGAGAAATTTAACACCATTGTTCCCCTTCCTAGTCAAACATATTATATATTGAAATGAAGTTTATTTAACGTTTCAAACTGATGCTTTAACTGTACGGAATACATACAAACAAACAACATGACAAAAAAATGTATATTAATATGCATCAGTCTTTTGAATTTTTGTGACTCAAACAATGTAAGCGATCCCAAAGCAAGAAATGGTAATGGTCGTGGTATTTTAAATGGGCTTTCTTTTCCGAAATGGTTCAAAAATCATAATTTACAAAATAGATTTTTTGATCAGCAAGTAGCTGAAGCACGATTTTGGCCACCAGTGCAGAAAGAAAGTAGATGTAAGTATATTTTAAGTTATTATAATTTTGTTATATGATTAACAATTCCCTGCCTGTCACATTCAAAAACTACACGACTATATCCATTTCGTGTTTTCTTCCGACCGCGTTCTTCTTCATTATAAATTTGTTATAATATTTTTTCGGCTGTTTGTTTAATAACATTACGTAGACTTAAAGATCTAAGCGTACAAAGAGCGGAGGCGACATTTTTTATATTATGAAATGATAATGTAATATAATGTGAGAGAGTCTAGCACAATAGGCTTAGAAAAGCACAGTCTTCTAATAAATTAATTTTAACATATTCTTCGTATTCTCCTCTGAAATAAAGATACACTTATTTTTTGTCTCCAACTCTTAAAGTAAGGGAGCTGCTGCTGCAGAAAATAAACTAATTCGTTACGGAGGTCAAAATACTTAACGAAATAGTTTATTTGCCGGAGACCTATGTTTATAAATTTTATAGTTTATTTTTAAATTTAAATAGATATTATTACACACAAGTCTACTATAATATACATATATTTTGATTTTTTGAAACATGATAAAAAGTAAAAAATGGGAAGGTAATATATAATTATGTCCCAACTTCTGAATTAGCACCTGTTTAAATCATATATTATATTTGTTAATTAGTTAGCTATTACATGTAAAAGTTACAAAGAGAAAGATTTAGTGGGAGTAGACGGATATTTTAGACGGACATGCAAAGTATATAAACTTTTTCCACAATATTGTCGTCATCTAGGAACTTTCTTCATACTTTTCTTTTCGCGAGAAAACCCACTACGATCATATATGTGCTCCGGTGACCTGGTCTACTGCAGCGGATGATAAGGTTGGAGAAGGCTTCCCTCGGTCATTTCATCAACATAGCCCTCACCATGACTGACAGGTGCCTAGGGGCGTTGAGACTCTAAAGCTGAGCATGTGCTAGGCCATCTTCGAGATAATTTAGTTGGCACCGTGGTTCGTCCCCTCTCGATGTTAGACCAGGAGTTGAAAGCATCGCCTGAAGAGTGGAGATCTTGAATATGATGATTCAAGAAAAGATGATTCAAGAAAGGCTCATGTCATTCAGCAAGTAAGGCTACCCAACAATTGCTACCTGAATCGACCACGACATCAGACGTCAAACCAATAAGTCCTGGACCATGACGCAGTGGTTTATATTTACCTGAAATAGCTGGAGAGCCATTAATTAGTCTCCACTCTCACCTGCTCTCACTGAAATGTGATGGATAATTTGACTGATAGTGGCCTCCTTCCTCCTCTCTTCCTTCCCCTCTTCTTTTGACTCGCAAGTACTCCTTTGTTACTCACCATATTTTGTGCTGCGACGCAAACCAAACAGCGCGGCTTAAATGTGTGTGTATTAACAATATAACTAAAACAAATTATAAATATTTTATTTATTAATTTTTAAAGTAGATCGTAACAAGCATCTTACGACGAAGTAAATGGATGCAATATTGCAAATACTTCTTAGGTTTACTGCTTATAACTAAGTATTTAAGCACGAAGTAAACCAAAATGTATCGAATTAAAATACCAAATATCTGAAAATCATAGACAGAACTCAAGTCTCAATAATGAAACTAGTAACTTTACGGACTCTGCGGTATATTAGCAATATCTTAAGTCAGAGAACTTCAGCGGGGCACTCATCTGTCCCTTCTTGCCAGTAGACTGAGCTCCGCTGCTTTACTTTAATTATTTTCTTGCGTATTTTAGTTATTTTTATTCAATATGGCAGTATGACGATATGAGAATAAGAATTTATAAAGCTTCTTATAAAATTGGCAGTCTTACGGTTACATATAGATATGTATATAATACTGTTTTGTTTATACACAAAAAACAGTTATAATTATTTAAAAAAAACAGAGATAGTCCCGGTGTTAATATTTCTGACTACAACATAAAATAGAAAATGTTAAGGTTTTAATTTAAATATATTCTGAAGATGAAATAAATCCTTAAGAATCTACTATATGCTATATGCTTACTTAAAGCGCACTACAAAAATTGATTTGGGATCATTTTATAATATTTTAAAAAACAATAATAAATAGGTATACAAAAATAGATGATATGTAGTAGCTTATAATGAAAGTCGGTGAGGAATATAGTCACACAATTTGTCATTTAACCACCATGAGACCTGACTGGCTATGAAGAGCTTCAGTACGCTCGGCTCAATCGATCAATAAGTCATTATAGCTTCTAGTTTCCATTAAATAAATGATAAAAATTACGTTTTTATCAGTTAAGCTAAATTAAGAGAGAGATAAGAATACAATATTTAGAAAGAACGAAGAGGTAAAGTTACTTTTTCTTAAAATGTAAATTATTTTAACATCCACAGTCCTTTCGTTATTCTCCGTCGTGACATTCCCTAACGGCGCTTGTACCGGCGCGTCCGGTGATAATGGCACTTGCATGACCGCACGCGAGTGTTCCTCCAGAGGTGGCTCTGCAAATGGTTACTGTGCCAATGGATTTGGACTATGCTGTATATGTGTGTATTACCTTTTCATGTATAAGTAATTTTATAAAATAGTCCGCGCTAGTCCTGCGTAAAACTTGTTTAAAAAGTTTAGGTATAGTGTAAATACAAAACTAAAGGTCCGGCTTTTATAAATATTCGTATTGATTGCCGATATTATATTATGAGAGATATAGAAATTACTATTTTACAATGTATTTATAGTTTACAAATTGCCATATTTCTTGAATTCTTCTTTAATATAATCAATTTTTTTTCAGTTATGACGTCATGTGGCAGCAGCACATCTGAAAACAATACATATTTCGTTAATTTAGGCTACCCATCAACATACGACGGAACTGGATCTTGTGAGCTCACTGTCATCAAAGCACATCCCGATGTGTGCCAAATAAGGTACAGTAATAACAAAATTCATAATGAAATAATATGACCAATGATAGAAACGTTTCTATTAATTTGTAAGAATCATTTAAGAAACACCAAAATTACATAAAAAGGACTTCATTAGTCAGTCTCAAAATATAACGAAAAGCTGATCATAGTCATCGCGGTTCACGCTATACATACTATAATTAGGTTACTATCATGTTAAAATTTAAAAAGATATTCGAATTAGCTTTTACAGTTTCATTGACTATAAAAATACATTCCTAATTAATGAATTAAACAAGCTTCATACTTTTTCTTCTAAGTATGTACGAAACGTTTATTCTTTTCCAAATGATTACAGCTTGATAGCTGTAATCATTTGGAAAAGAATAAACTAAAATTGACATAAATTATTAGGTACTTACTCTGATGAGTAAGTACCTAATAATTTATGTCAAAGTACATAAAGTCAAGGCGGTAGAAAGAACCCAGCACACTTCTTTGTTTTGACCTACATATTTTTAGAGACAGTATCTGATGATAAAAGCCGATAGTGAAATTTTCCTTACAATTATACTATTTAAATTGTATACAAATATATAATTTAACCGTGGTATAGTAGAAATAATAATTATTTTAAAATATTAACTCATTACGAAGTCCCATTTGAAATTTAAAACGAAGCAGAAAAGTGGGTACTTTTATTCTAGCGCTTAGCACATCTCAACCACGTGCTTTTTGATACAAGCACGTAAAATATTTAAGTAATGCTCTATCATGTGCAGTTTTAAAATATTTCTTTGTTAAATGTAACATATGGCATATATGTATGTATATTGTTTAATATTATAGTGATACTGATTTTCCTATACATATTTATATTTAACTAAGTCTATTTATTACTACTTTTTGAATTATTTGATACTGGTAAATTTATTATAAAGATATGATAAAAAAATCATAATTATATTTGTATCACGTTATAAACGTGCGTACTGGCTAAATCTTAATAACGTGGCTCAGGGAGCGGATTATTTCTATGACCAAATGAAATTGGAAACAAACGCGATATATAAATGTACGTACTACGTCCAATTTTTAAATAATTTTTTTGAAAAAAAAAGGAAGTTGTGTTACTATTAATAACATACAAGTAAGTTGACTAAAGCTTATAAATCATGTTGGTTTGAGGGGGTAAGTCAACGTGCACCCTCGGCCCTGGCAACTAGTACTAAACGTATTACAATAAAAATATCTACAACTTAGAAAACTTTTTTAAAAAACGTATAAAAATTTGAACGCTGCGGGATTTGACCCACACCTCTTGGAAACCGTCCAAATGCTCTGACCGCTAAGCCATGTTTTCTACTACCAACTGCGTCAAAATTCTTATACGACTTTAGTGATCTCTGTAGAAATTTATACAAATTTCTGCTACCCAAAGAAATAATCGTTTGGCAAGAAAGAATACTATTTATTTTAATATTTTATTATTTCTAAAGTGATTCCCACACTTAGGATAATAAAACATTTTTAAAAAACGTATAAAAATTTGAACGCAGTCGTATTCGAAACCGTGTGTCTTGGAAACTGTCCAATTTATTTTATTCTACCCTAAACTTAGTTTTCCGTTATATATTTTATTAAAATTTTTGTAATATCGATCTTATTAAAATACGTTTAGACTTATTTTATGAAATTTGGTTATTTATAAAATTTCGTAAAAAACTAAGAAGCACACAGATTTTCTTTCTCTTTTGAATTTTAGAAGAAAAAATGATTATTTTCAAATAATAATTTAACCTCCCTAATGTCGTTCTTCCTCTGGGCTTATTAAAGGCAAAAGTGCACACGATCGATCCGAGTGATTCTGCGTAGGGAATTTGGGGAGAGAGGGATTCAGTTGACTTTTTATTATCTATATACCAAATATAACAATAGTACACATTTTAAAATTCTTAGAAAACATTTTAGTGTAATAAAATAATTATAAAATATTGTGATAAATAACTTTTGAATATTTTGTCTTGTACTTTATACAAGAATAGAACTATTTTATTCATAATAATAATATAAACTTCAAATACTAGAATAGAACATACTTCCTGTAAGTGTTCCGAGCTCTTATCACGTTCTCGTCCGGAGTTATATAATGAACATTGTCAGTTAGTTTAAGCTTCAGCACATTTCAGTGAACATCTGCTCTATTAATTTACTGAGAATGGTTTTATTCGTTACCTATTAATAACTTTATATACCATTTTATACGAAATGTTTTTAAACAACTAACTTAAACTAAAATTTAAAAATAATTTAGACAAAATTGGTGTTAAGATTACCCATAATAAAAAAAAATTCTAACAAGAGAACTTATAGGAGTATTACAAGTTCAATCTTGAATGACAAAATTCAAAGCCTTATAGTGTAAGATCAGTCTATAATTACATTGAATCGATCATTGTATAATTGTGTAAATATTATTCAAATAAGGTTGGACTTTGATCGATTCACAATTTCGGGCCCCGAAAAGATGAACCATGTCTGCAACCAAGATCAGTTTATAGCATCAGGAGGAAATCCAGTCTCAGCAATATGTGGCTTTAACCAGGGTAATCATAGTAAGTCACTTTTGTTTTGATTGTTTTATAGCTATAAAAAAATGAAAACTATTATTATGTAATTAATATATACTTCAAATATACAAGTGAATTATTTACTTGTACGAAATTTAAATGCATCAAAGGTTCCACATTTATTACCTACCCATAAATCCTAATAGAATAAGAATAATCAAGATAACAACCGTCAATATAGTATCTTGACGCTAGGTTGTATCTGACTACCATGCTATGCCAAACATAGCATGTACCTGTAAAAAAATTCAGATAAACGATTATTTAATAGTACCATTCTAGAAGATCCCCAAAAAGAAATTAATTAAATTTATTTCTAAATGATGAATCGCAAGTAAAAAAAGAGATCATTATCATATGAGTTTTTGCAGTGAATTGCACATCTATAAAATTACCAAAAGCAATAAAATAAGCATATTTAAAATACAATATTTAAGAACACAAAAAATTATATTTTCATTACCTTTAATTATTTGTTCATATAATATAAATAATATAAAAGAAAAAATATTTGTAGTGTACATTGATGCCGGGATCGGAACAACAAATCCTGTTAAATTGACTTTTGTAACGAGTGGCAATTCTTTTGAGAGGCTTTGGAAAGTAAAGGTCACGCAGATACCTTGCAGCACTATATATAAAGGTAATAATTTAATGTTCGTTGTATAGTATTATGTATCCTTATTATAAGACTTATATTCTAAGCCTTGCGTAACGCATATAAAACTGTAAGAGTGCTTGAATGGTTTCCCGGAGATACAGGTTCGAATCTAAATGCGTTCAAATTTTTTTAAAGGTTTTTAACGTGTTTACTTTATGTGTGATTTGTATTATATAAAAGGATAGTAGAAAGTATTAACTATCAATAAAACTTCCCTATTATTTTTCCAAACATATCTGGAATCCAGGAAATACCTACTTGGTATATCATGAGTGTCTATAACAAAGTAGAGACCGCGCTTGATCTCTCAAAGTCACTATTAAGCGCACCAAAATTATGCAATAGTTTTTTTTGCGGTTGACACAATGCATCTTAAGTCCCTTAAGCTTCCGGTGCCATCACAACTAATTTGCCTTCTTTAATATGGTATCACATTCCAGTGACAAATCGATAAAGTTTTAAAAACATTGCTAAAGATCACAAATAAAACGAATTATTTAGTTGCAAGATATCGATTTATAGTCCTGAAAAGCATATCCAGAGTATGACCTAGCAGCTTTGAGGGCTTACTGTTATAGGATGTAGATTATTTTAGGGTTGTTTGTAGCACAATATAATTCTTGTAAGCTGCCTCCTCTGATTAATATGTCGTGAATCAACATCGTCTGGAGTATGTGTTTGAGTATCCAAGACGAAATTTGAAATCTTCTTATGCACATGTGTAATAAAAATGAGTATTAATGATGATGGTAAGCCTTCTTAAACTAACAGACTATTCAGGTTTTAACAGGTTTCAAATATAAATAGTAGTGTTGGTCTATAATGTTGGCCTTATAGTAATTAGGCCTCATAAAAAATAAATGTTATGTAAAATAAATGTTATGTATTCCGGCGGCACAATCTTCTCTGATCAGTCATGAACGAGACAAGCCGCTTAGTTTCGGTATCAATTACCTCTTCTGACAGACTAACTATCTGTGGACATTAAGCTTAGAAAATGCCCTGCCCTGTGTTAGGCACTTTTGACACGACAAGGACTGCGCGTTGCGTTTAGTGTCTGGATAAGGTCGTAGATTTAGGTTCAGGGTTCAGGTCGTAGATTCTATGGTGTCTGTTTGTGTTATACATTCCAAGAAACTATCAACTGCAGTAACGTAGCCGATTTCATTATCGAGCAAATTTCGGTTGTCCAGAAAGTCTGCTAAATGTTAATAGACTCTAGATAATTAACTGATAAATGCCTTGGGTCGCGTTAAGCTGAGATTTACGTATAGTGTCACAAACAAACGCCGAAAAACTCGAGTCGGCTTCGAGTCAAAATATCATAGACTCATTTATTTGAACAGGCTCCATAATACTTCAGATGAACGATTAAGATGGAAATAAGTCGTTTAGGAAGAAATTATCTCTGCCTAAGACATTAACTGAGGGTAGAGAAGGTCCCGTTGTTGCGTTGCGTTGCAGGTAAAAGTAATATTGCTAAGGAGAGCTTATATTAAGCAGAATAAAATGTGAAAATTTAACGCAAACTAATATTATGGTGCATCAATCCAATTTGCTAGACATGTGTTTATATCTATGCTGGCGTGATCAACTGGTGAAGTAGTAACGTCTTTTAAAGGAACAAATCATTAAGTCTTAGAAACCTTAGGTGCAAAGTGGAGAACTGAATGGTTCTCTCCGTCCAACTTCTATGCGTGAAGCTTAAGTTAAGATTCTTCTTTATTGTCAATAGCATATATGAATGTAGGTAAGTGCATCTTTAGTTGAGATAAAAATAACGAGATCAACCCTTATCAACCCATTTGGTTAGAAAATTGCTATTATGTACGTGAAATCATAGACAATTTAAATAGTTTCTTTTCGATAAAATTGTTCCGTGTAAACTTTTACTGCTGATTTGAGATTAACAAAAAACATGATTCACTAAAATGTTGAACAGATAGTCCGAGAACAGACACCTGCCTTTGAGATTTTATATAAAGATAAAGGTATCCTTCATAAATTAAGATGACGTAATAGTTATAGCAGATATTATGTAAGTAGGTAACTAGATTTTCGGACGTCGTAATCCTATGTAAATGAAAATATTAGAAACAAATTAGTGTTTCTGACTTCCCCGTAACGGCAAAAGCCTTAAGCTAAACGAATAGTGATATTTCCGCCTAGAAATTCTGTCATCGTTACCGTTATACTATTCTTAAAATATGTTCACTTATTACCATCAGCAAAATTAAAAAGTGGAACCTAACATACTTTGTACAACCTAATCTATACTAATAATGTAAAGCGGAAGAGTTTGTTTGTTTGTTTAATTTTTTTAACGCGCTAATCTCAGGATCTACTGAAATTAGAAAATTGAAAAATTCTTTGTGTTGTATAATCCATTTATTGGGGAAGGCTATGTAACATCACTCTACGACTAATGAGAGTAAAGCAGTAATAAAAAATATTGTGAAAACGGGGATTTTGTATATTTTTAAAGCTTATCTTGTGTGCGCCGCGTAAATCGTGAAAGATACGCAAAAATCAAGTAAAATCGTTCACTTCCTATATAAAAAATCGACCGCAACAACTTCTACAGTTGACTCACTATAAAAATGTTATGTATATATTTTAAATTATTCTGTAAATATTTTTTTAGATTAGATTATTTGCGAAGGTATTTTTATAAACTAAATATTATTCCTTAATGAAATAAATGTTGATAGTATTTGATTTATATGCAAGAATTTTTTACAGTTTAAAATAATAACGTGAAATACCACGCGCGCAATATTATGCGGATGTGTAAAGCAGTGAGGTGGGTGGACGCTGCCTGACAGTGTCTGTAGTCTCGATTTGGATGAAACTTCACAGCATTATAGGTTGTAGATTAGAATATACATATAAGTTATTTATAATATTGTGTAATAATTACCCAACTTATATGATTAAACAAAGTATTGTTCAATTTTCTAGGACATTTACTTTCTTGTAACATACGTTGTATTTCACATCCAATTAATATATGCTTAATGAATACGAAGTCTAAATTGATAGTTAAATGTCCTTCGTATAAAAAGAAATAACATTTGCAATGTATTGATTTGTTTATTTGAGCACTTCTTTTTCATGGTTAAACCCAAATGACTAACTCAAATGCAATAACGTGGCTCAGCAGGCCACTGAATATTGTCATATTTAGCTGACTGTTTGTATTTTCATCACGACACACCTACTAGTGACGAAATCTCCATACAACACGACATCAATCGGGTTATCTTTTCTGAAACTTGATTAATAAAGTATAATTAAACATAACATATCATTTAAATCAGGTACCACGATGAATATATTTTAAGTAATTTACAAATATTTTTTTTAGCTGACGAAGGTTGTCTACAATATTACACTAGTGTTTCTGGTCAAATTAAGTCTTTTAACTACGACCCTACTTTTGGACGACAACTTAGTAATCAAGATTATGGTATATGTGTGCGGATGGAAAGAAATTTTTGTGGCATTCAATACACTGCTTGCCCTGATCCAGGTATATAAGTTAAATATTAACCAATATTTTCTGTATAAATTTTCTTACTTATTTTATAACTTCTTATTTAATATCTAATAATCGGAATTCCGTACTGTTATATATGGCTTAAATTTTTACAACTTTTGTCACCGATAAAGTTTTTCTCAGCATTTCAAAATTATTTAAATTACGGAATACCACTAAATGTAGTAAAAGTTACAAATATTTAACGAATACGAACATACTTCCTCGCATCTGGAAAATACTGATAAAAATGTATGCACAGCTGACAGTGACGACAAAAAAGTAATAGCGGATTATTACAAACACAAACAGACTAAAGAAGGTGACAGGTTGTTCACTATATCTTAATATAAGTTATATATATATATATATATATATATATATGTATATATATATTAATAAACCAGCTTTCGAACAACAAATGTGTATTCAGTTAAATTAAAATTTATTTTAACATTACATACACACACTTCAATTTAAATTATTTGTATGTATAAATGAAAAATAATGAACTTATGCCTCACAAACTGTGCAAGCGACTTTGTCCGCGTGCAAATTATTGATCTTTATTTTATAGTTGGAAAAGTGATTACAAATAAACACTCTAATTGTATTTATTAGTGTAGATTACATTTTTTTCAGTGAATAACCGCTCCAGATCGTTTACTTTAAGCGGTAATAGTAATAATGCCGTTAATTCCATGATTGGTTCTGGAGCCGGACCCAATAACTGCGCTAATGATTGGTTGTTAGTCCCTTGTGCTGCCAATGTTGGACGGATTCAACCAGCCCAAGCCTTATGTACCGACAGAATATGTGGAGGAACGTTTTCAGCTGACCTTTCCATGCAATCGTCATCAGTGTTAAGTATGCATATGTAAAATAGTTATATATATATATATATATATATATATATATATATATATATATATATATATATATATAATTATTTAATTTAGAGATTACCGTGACGCAGTGGACTTGATTTCCACTAGAGTAGAGTTGAGTGTTGATTTTATTTAAATTATTTAATTTCTCCACTCTGGCAAAACAAAGTGCGGCGTTGAGTTCTACTTCTCAACTTACAATGCCTGGGATTCGCTCAGAAAGTGACGAACAGAGTTGCCTGACGCTACTGTGACGGTGGAGCTTAGCAGACATTAAATTTAGTATTTTAATTCACTTCAATATAACGTCTCTGATTATTACATTACTCATAATTTGAACATGACATATTTTTTTGAAATTTTAATGTGGCACACCTTGTATGGAACTTACCTAAATGAGAATGTGAGCCTCTTGCAATTCCGACAATAATTAATTAAACAATTATGCTATCCCTAGAGTAAAGTCAAATACCATTATATTATAAATTACATACCTACTAAAAATTTACGCACATTTATTTGTATAAATTCCATGTTGTGTTCTTCGAGTTCTGGAAATCCATTGTTCATGTTTTCATTTTTCGTTCAAATTATAATAAAAAAAAATTATTCAACCTGTACTAAAATTTGATATTTTCAGGCACAGTGAAGCCTTTCCGCTTATGGTTCCACGCTGACAACGTCGAGGCACCAGTGGATGTTGACAATAGAGGTTTCTGTCTGAATTATGTGCAACAACCGTGCACTAATAACGTATTATGATGTTAATGTTTGAATAAAATTTACAAAGGTGCTTTTATTTATTATTGTCTTCTCAAAATGTAACATGAAACTCAATCTATATGTACTTTGCAGTGGTATATTGATTTTCTTTAAAAAAATGTTTGCTTACTTTTTATTTTATTTTATATATACACTGTGGCTTATTCAAAGCTACTATTAAAATTAATAAAAAACATCTCACGATGTCATTAAAAATTAATAAAAATGCAGACTCTAGTGTCAGTGTCAAGAGTAAAATATTCAAAGCCGAACGACTGACCTGCGTATTATGTTTTTCAATAGACAAAATCACTTTAGATGATTACTTTTAAATGAGGCTAACATAATATCTTTCATATATATATATATATATATATATATACATATATACATATATATATATATATATATATATACACATATTGTTTCCATTAATAGACAGGGTAATATGAAAGGAACTCATTTCCGACCGAAAACAAGACATTATAAATTAAGTGATGAAACTCAACATCACGCTTTGCCATGTCAAACCAGGAAAATGAAAATAATTTAAATAAAAATTATTTCACTATGTAGGATCGAACCTTCAGATAATCAATTTTCCTGGCAAATGCTGTCCCACTGCACTACGAGGCCCTCCATGAATTACATCACTCGTTAAAAGAAGTTTACAAAGTGTGACATTGCTTGACAACATAATGATGTCATATCATGGATCAGCTGTGTCAGGGACGGGGAAGAGGTCAAAAAATCATGAAATTCATGTGACGAAATCTACGGATCACCCCTAAGGTGCCATCGTACAATATATACGTGTTTAATAAAACTTAAGTTTGGCGTAAGTGGCAAAATTATAAGCCCAATTTTCTACGTTAATGGATTTATGGAATGGGTATGGCAAGACATCCAGACATGGCATCAAGTCGACGTGACTAAATTTGCAAAAGTACCTAGATCATCATTACTCATTGAAATTGTAATATACACTTTTTATGGAAAATATCACGATTTACAAACTAGATATATGAATATCTAGATATATAATATACCGAAAGAAGGGAGAGGAAAAATCGTCGGATCGTCTAAGATAATTTATGATGTATGAAATCCATGATCGGTTTTGGCGTTCTAACTATGCTATTTATGTAGAGAATTAGTGAAATATAAAACATGTTACGCTATTATTTAACCATTTTGATGAAAATGAAAATACCTATATATAAATAAAATACTTTTAAATGTGTTAATGGATGGAAAATTTTACTCTTTAACCCGCACAGGATAGTCAGAGACAACCTAGTGTCAAGACTCCGTTCACTGCCTTCCGAGCCACATCGAGACTTGTGTGTTGAGTGATGAACACACAACTGTGCTTTATTATTTTTGCAAAGCGGAGAAATGAAAATAAATTTGAAATCATATTATTTCTCCGAGTAGAAGTCGATCCCACAAACAATCACGTTTTGGTCTGGTCTCAGAAACAGGTCGCCTGTTGAATTGTGTACATTAATCGTAGATACAGTTATATACAAGATTTAACAACTGTTAGAATACACTAGAGCAATATTTGTAATATAATGAATTCAACATTAGAAAAACAGGATCCACCAAACACAACCATCTATGTGAAAGTCAAAATGTCCTCTGTAGCTTTAATTGGCAGGTTATAAAACCACGGAATATAGGAAGGCAATAATAACTAAAGGGAAAGGTACTTTTATGATAATATTATTATTATCCAAATGTATCGCTTAAAAATACAACTACCAAAAAACTCTCCCCTTGTTATCATTATCTATTTAACAAACTTAGAATATTTTCTCTCAATATGTAGAAAATATACGATCTATTAGATCCTAGTACATACAGTAAAATTCAATTAAATTGTTCAATAATATTAGCTAATATTAGCTATCCTGTTGACTGACGTTTTAACAATGCATTGCCTTAGTAACGTATACGTCACTTTTTATAAATTGTATGACAAACACATTACAGTTTGTGTTACATACATTTTATTTATTTTATTTAGTTTGTGTTGCATATATTTTATATGTTTTATATATTTTACATATTTTTATGCAATATTTTTTAAAAAAATATTAGCACCTTATGTTAAAACCTTTATTACAGGTACATAAATATTAATGAACAAAGGGTGGTTGGTCAACGATTCTAAGTGGTTTTTGCGATCTTTCATGTTTTAACTCTCACCCAAGAGTACAGTTATTCAAAATAAATCTTTCTGTCTAGATAGACAAAGAAAACGCACATATACCTAACGAGACAAGTCCAATGTTTATATTTAATAAAAAATGTTTATGTTTAATAAAAAAGTAAAGAACGGAGTAATGCCACTAAGTTTTATTTACTTAATACCAATAAACGATATATAAATGTACTATTAAAAGAATCTTAAACGTTAACCTAATTTATCAATAGCCAAAACAGAGTTAGTTACTAAATAGGTCCCTTAGTTTACTTGGCCATTGTTTCTACCAAGTAAAGATATTATCACTTGCCCAAACTCAGCGTCGGCACGGGGCGGATCACTATCGAAACAAGAGCAAAGATTAAATAATCGCAGAAACGGAACACTTCAGTAACGTTGCATTATATTTTCTGATAATAAACACATTTTAAAGATTAAAATGAAACATGTGAAGCTTAGAATTACATACAAGCTTATCTTGATAAATTATCTTTATAAAAAATATTATATAAACATTAAGATATTTTGGTTGGTACACCTTGAATGTGACTAGGCATTTATTAAATTACTATGAATACAAATCATTGTAGTATTTCGTTTAAATTTATTTAAATATCTACGGTACATATGTCATATTTTTAAATAGTTGAACAAAAAAGCAAAAAAATAGGTCAAATGCTAAATATAACATACAATTAAAAAAAATCTGCGCTGTTTTTGTTGACGTATTGCCTCTTGCCCTATTCATTGGCAGTGTTGTACTTTTTTGCAGAAGGTGCTTCGCTAGCGCTTCCTCCCTTATTCTATGACGCTCACAGCTTCCTGGCAGTAAACTCCCTTCTTTCGTTACGAGCGGACGTGCATAAATCGCAATCCTGGCGCGGTACTCTGACTCCACCACAATGGTAGTTGCCGAGTCAACTGGTTCGTATTAAACGCGCATGATATTTTCCGTACAATAAATATATTTATTTCAATTTACTATTAGTTAAAATATATGCAATTATAGGAATTGCGTTCGACTTGTCATATTTCATTTCTCATGTGAATTTTTAATAACACCATAACTTGCTTGCTTAGGTCAGTCGTCGATAAATAATACACCGAGCTTTACGTATATCGTAATTATTGTACGATCGGTGTTTTAATTCACATGTCCATATTAATCGAGATGTCCAGCCGTCAGCATTTATACCCGACTATAGCGGGTACTAATATAACAGTATATTTTGGAATATACTATTTTTAAAATATTAAATAATACTGAAATATTTTAAATTTCAGCTAATGAAGATGTCGATTCTGAATCCAAAACCTGTGGCAAGATACTGGTGGTGTTATCTTGGATCCTTGTCATTGTAACGATGCCGTTTTCATTGTTCGTGTGCTTTAAGGTAAAATTATATATATATATATATATATATATATATATATATATATATATATATATATATATATATATATATATATATATATATATATATATATATATATATATATATATATATATTGGATTGTAATATTTATTACTTTATTTTGACAATGCGGAAATAAATTAAATTAGCCTTCTTCTTGATTTGCTTGGCGATTGAGCTTGTAAATAACGTGTGTATAAATTTCTAAACTAAATCAAAGGCAAAGACTAATTTATGGTGATTATAATCCAGAAGGATTTTTATTATATTAGAGATTTAGAGATTATTTTAAGGACTTAGAGAATTACAGATAATATTTTAGAAATACTATTACATATTTTTCTTCGCTTTGCGCTTTCTGGTATTAGGTAACGTATTTTGAAAACTATTCATTTAATTAAAAAAATTGATAATTTGATATTAGAAACTAGACTTAAAGTATAAAATAATTAGGTGATTGTTTTCAAATTAAAAATAGATTAAAAATAATTTACATTAGATTTAATATTTTGTATTGTTTTACCTTTTAATTATTTATTCGTATTCCGTATTCCGCTTCCCGTATTTTACCTACCAATGCTTTTATCTTATATAATTTATTATATCAGTTACTCTTTATTATAGCATCAGCATCAATTTTGATATATATATATATATATATATATATATATATATATATATATATATATATATATATATACAATTTATTCGTTGGGAATGAATGAATTTATAGAATAACTTGTATTTTTTATGCAATAACACAATTTTTGGCAGGGTAAAATTAATTAAAATAATAAAAAAAATTAAATACGACCATGGTGATTAAGATACGAATATTAAGAAAGAACTAGGCCAATAGCATGTGCTTGTGTACAAATACAACGAATTAATCTTCATATAGTAATATTGCATTAGATCATCGAACAGTATATTATTCCGTTCTAAAACACCTGTAAAAATATTTATTGTAGAATAAATTCCCATTAAGCGGACAAAAAAAGCGCATTGTACGAAATAAATGTTCCTATAATCTTAAAGTTTACGCTACGACGGAGTCTCATTTATCTAAAATATACAAAAGAGTGTCGTATAAATTGCGGAGCGTAGGCTTACTTATAAGATTTAAGGCTTATAACTTTGGAAATGTAAAACGTATCAGTTTTTTCTTTATATAAAATATATACACGTGACTATTATTTAAAAACAGTACATTTTTCAGTAGAGTAGTTAGAAGTTTTTTAAAAAGTTTACTATTTTTAAAGTACTATTCCACATTTAGAATTAGAAAACATTTTTGAAAAAACTTTTACAAATTTGTGTGCAGCGGGATTCAAACCCGCGTCTCTTGGAAACCGTCCAAGCACTCTGACCGCTAAGTCATGTGTACTACTTTGTTTAATCCTAAGTGTGGAACAATACTTTAAAAATAGAAAATTTTTAAAATAAAATAACAATCTCTCTTGTTAAACGATTGTTTCTTAATAGTCTTTACTTAAAGAAATTAGTACAGAAGCTAACAACATATATAAATTCAAATTGTTGCACATTTTTTCAAAAACATTTTTTAAGGTTTTAAGTAGTTATTTACTGAGCAGATAGTTAATTTATTTCATGTAAAAAATACAGTATATCAGTATTCACTTCTAAATTTGTGTTGCAACTAGCAATACAACGTTGTTTATAAAAAATAATGACAATAATTGACCAGTAGGATATAGTATTTTTGATGCCATTGCCGTAAAAGTTTCTAATGAATAATGATTTTTACTGAGTTTTTAAAACAGACCATTGACGTCAACTGCTACTAACTTAATTTTGTAGTATTTGGTAATAATACGCTATTCTTCCAATTAGCGAAATGAGATTGGAGTGAGCCTAATCAATAGAATAAAAATATGTAGATCTTAATATTAATTCCTTGAACTGTATAACCAATGCACGATTATAACCAATTTAATTATGTTTAATGATACAATTAATAGTATATAAATATTTGTTCGGCATGCGTGGAAGTAAATACTAACGTACAAATAATTTTCCGTAACGCATCTAAGCTTTTTTAATATAACTTCTGTTTTGTGAAATTTGACACTAAAAGTAAGTTTAAATAGCGTACATGACTTTCAATTTTGAGCCAAACATGATTTTGTAAATAACTTCGGAAACACACAATAAATTCTTTCATTTCTTTATAGATTCACGGTCACCATAATAATCCAATATAATCCAGTTAAGTCTAAACTTAAAAAAAAACGTTTAAATTACTACAAGCTACTAAAAAAAAGTGTCACTCTAATATCAACGTAAAAATTTTGTCTCTCAACATTTTATGCAAATGGGTCGAAAAATAAGTTAAATAAGACGAGTATTGGTACCTCAAGTGTACCTGCCTCTCGACCTAGTTTGAGCTTGGGTTTCGAATTTTACACGAGGTAACATGAATTTAATAAAGAATCAACATGATATGTATTAGGAAATCATTTCCATAAAATTTAAATCTTACAAAGTTGGAATAAATAATGTTTACAATAAGCCTATTTTCTCAAAAAGTATCAAAGTTAACATATCTGAAAATAAAATTACACTTACAATGTATAAAATATTTCGTTAAGTTACCTAGTATATTTAACTTCTTTACTTTGTAACTAATACAAAATGTATATCACCTCACTGGGTCTCTCTTATAAATAAATTATACATAGAAATTTTAGATTTAATAGTTTATAGATAAGTTCATATTCAGCTCATATCAATCTCAATTTTCAAAATTAAAAAAATGTCAAAATTTGCCCTGTTTATATGCTAATGGATGGTAAGCGAAAAATATAAAAACAGGTATAGCAAAAGTTATTAGCCACAAAGTAACAGGCGACGAGTTGTCACACTTTATCCCGATTCCCGTAGAATAGTCAGATACAATCTAGTATCGAGACACTCTGTTTTTTATCTAAAATGGAGACTGTTTGATGACATGAATATAAAAAATAGGTAAATAATGAAGTTATTTATAAGTCTTTTTACATTTAAATTTTCCACAAGAAACTGTAATCAAACATATTAAAATTATGAAATAAGAATTTATGTTTTGAGACATATATAAAACTGCAACTTTTTCACTAGAACTTGAAAGGCAAGGGGCAAGCGTCTACATTTCTGTCTAATTGCCCATTCAGAATTATCAGTTTTTGTAAACTAAAGGCGAATTATGGACAGAAAGTGGACAGTTACATGAATGTAAAAACTTAACTGTTCAGAAAAATACCATGTATATTTTTATTTTGTTCAAATTTTACAATTGTTAAATAAAAGCGCAACACTTCAAAAAGTTTCCGAGACTCAAAAAATACAATGGCTATTATGTATTTAAAAAACTTGGTTGTTTTACACCTCAATATAAAAGTCACGACTTGCTTTTAGGTCGTTCAAGAATACGAAAGAGCCGTAATCTTCCGCTTAGGGAGATTACTTTCCGGAGGCGCTAAAGGACCTGGTAAGAAGCATATTATTTATTTTTATCTGTAATTAAATAGTTTTGTTACTAAAATATAACTTTCTTAAAATATAACTCTCTCTTAATGAAAATAGTACATTATTAATTATTACCAAAAAAATTTCCTTTTATTATATTTTGAAAATAAATTATATCATAGAAATATATTTGATGTGCTCAATTATGCTTTGCTTTCATTTTTTACAGGAATATTCTTCATATTACCGTGCATAGATTCTTATGCCCGCGTGGATCTTCGCACCCGTACCTACGATGTGCCCCCTCAAGAGGTAAGTGGAGTTAAGAGGAATTAACCTTTATAAGCAACCTTTGTACTCCAGTAAAATTACAATAATTAATAATTATATTGTAATCCACATTGGTAAATATTTTAGGTTAATGTTATAAGAAAAACAATATGTAGTAAATATTTTTTCTCCAAGGTATTGACCAAAGATTCAGTGACCGTTTCTGTCGATGCTGTCGTTTACTACCGCGTTCACAACGCTACGATTTCCATTGCTAATGTGGAAAACGCCCATCATTCTACGAGGCTTTTAGCTCAGACTACCCTCCGCAACACTATGGGAACTAGGCCACTGCATGAAATCCTGAGTGAACGCGAGACTATTTCGGGAAATATGCAGATCTCCCTCGATGAAGCAACCGAAGCCTGGGGTATTAAGGTGGAGCGAGTAGAAATGTAAGTGTTTAATTTATATTACTATATCATACCGACTGTTAGTTGGCAAACTGTAGTTGTAGTCTGGTGCCAAGCCTGTGATAGTGCCGCGTAAAGCTCGTAATATATCGTTCTTTTATGTTTTGCAGTTATTCTATTAAGCATATTATAACAATATCTATATTAATATTTTCGTACAATTTATTCTGATAATATTATTTTTTGCTTTAATGTTATTCCTTTATTTTGGAAAACTAAAATAATACATATTGACTATAAAATGAATTATATTTTATACTTTATCCTTTGTTAACAAAAAATATTGAGATATTGATTTCAAAGTTGAAATCTAGGTCATAGTCTCCACTTTTACTCAAATATCATCCTTATGATTAGAGTTTAACGAGTTATATTTCATCAATAAAACCGTGTGAGGTATTCATTAAATTGTTTGGTTCACAAACACTAGGATCAAACGTGTCATTAGTGAATCAATAATTCTGACGTAATATTCATGGTCATAAGGAGTGGTCGCCGGTGGTGTCTATGGACTTTGTTGTTACAATCACATCCATATATGCTATATGACCTAAATGTGATTACATATTAAAATTATATTATTTATTATAAGAGTATTGTGGGTGTGTAAAATAAGTTTATAAAAGAGATTTTTCTGCTAAATACTATGACAGCTACTACTAAGTTATAAATAAAATGACACTCTCGTCATACACACATATATAACTTAAACTAAAAAAGTGTAAGACGAATTTTAAAATTGAGACCAAAATCCAACAAATAACAATTATTTAAAAATGGTTCTCGCCTCTAAAGATTGATAGATGATTTTTTATGTTTTTCATGTTTCTAAGCAACTTTTCACGTCGTTGCTTCGACTCCTTTCCGTCTCTATATATCATTTTCAGCAGCACGTGTACAATTGTTACTAGCTATTGTTGGAACAACCAGTGCAAGACTTTATTATATTTATATAATATAATGTTTTATTAAGCTATATTTTATTTAGATTATCATTATTAAAATATTTAATATTTTTTTTAGATCAATACTTTTGTAGAACTCAACGCCGCTCTGATCCTTTCCCGAGTTTAATCGAACCAATCGTGTTTACAGTCAGACGCTGACTCACTGCGCTACAATGGCGTCTGTTTTGATTTTGTTTCCTCGTTTTTTGTTGATAATTTATGCTTCTTCTCTTCTCTATTGATCTGTTAAAATTATTTTATTTATCAACAATGAATGGTTTTTAGATTTTTTTAAATTAATATCTTTTTCATTATTAAAATGCAATATTAGTATTCTGCTAGTAGATATCATTAGTTAACAAAGAACATAAAGAAGTGTGTTAAGCATATTATTTGTACATACTAATTACTAGTACTATTTGCAACTATAACAGACTGTACATAGGATACCTTGGTAGAAACATCAAACCTTTTACGTGTTATTGATCCCTCTAATGTATTGCAAACAGATATCGATCAGTGGCGTGTTTATTAGTAGAAACACAGTCTTATTTTCCATCTAGGGTAGATATAAAACACTAATTAAAGGGGATGGCCGCACGATACATAGAAGCATCTATTCGTCTTTACGTGATTGATAGAGGCAATTATTTTGTAAAATGAATAGATTAGCGTGATACCGGTCGTAACGCAATGGGGCAGCGTCTAGCTGTAAAACGCGGCCGGTTGTGATTTCGCCTCTCAACCCGCAATGAAACTTAGACAACGTCAACTGAGGGTTAGAGCGTGGAATAAGCGGTAGTAGGCTCCTAAGTGTATGGAAAATCATATGTTATATGATTTCCTCTCAACTAAATTTATTAAATTGTAGCTTATCTAATAGGTCAAAAAAAATCAGCTGATTATGATGGAAATAAAATGTTGATAGCTTATTTATATCTATAAATAATTATTATTGCTGTTGATAGCTTATTTGTATCTATAAATAAATTACATTAATATATATTAAGCAGCTGGCGGTATTTCTGTGGAAAGACCGTCAGCTAATTCATTGAAAGTTATACGAAAGACTTGGAGGGACTATTTATTTCTTATTTCTATGCATCATCTAAAAAGGTTCCCCTCGACTTACTGTCAGCTATTTTTTCGCGTCATACTCCGATATAAATGTATTGTGTAAATAACTTCTTTAGCTTTATAATAATATGTGAGATAGATTTTTTTTGTGGACCACTACCTACCGATTAATAATTTTAAGAGAATGGTAAACTGAGAATGGTAATGCTTTTTGGTATATCAAAATGATAGTCAATAAAATAATTTTAACTATTGACACCATCCACACTTTTTTACAATAAGTAAACATTTTTCTTGTTTATTTTTTAGTTTTATTCTCCATTAAAAGCGTGTTTTTAAATTAATATGATTATTCGTCGATTACAGCAATTATAAAGTAAGATCCTGTTACATCTTGGATGTACTCAATATAAAATATTATTATAACGCTTAAAGCATATGTAGACCTCATTAAAAATGAGACAATTACACACTTTCTAACGTTTATAGCAACCGAAACAGCTTTCAGCGTATTCAAAGTTGTACTAAACTGATGATGATTTTGAAGGATAAATTTTATAGCGTTTCAAGCAGTGAGTCTTTCAAAAAATAACGTTCAAGATCCTAGTAAGGATATCAAAAATAGCACTTAATATATTGTATTATCATTTGTCTCTAAATGTGCGAGGTTCAAATTAAGACGACGCTTGGACGTACGTCAAACACTACCGTTACAAACATATTCAGGTAATAAAAGTAAAAATATTTACGAAAAAGTAAATATATTTACGAAAAGTGTCTTATTATATAATTTTAATGTTATGGACATCTAACTTCTACTACACTTTTTTAAGTAAAATTATTTGAGTCAGATTAATCTATATTAGTCTATACTAGTATCAAAAAGAGGAAATATTTTTATGTTAGTAGCGTTTTCACATAAAAAGTACTAGACCGATTTCAAAAATTTTTCACTATTACAAAGTTACATCTTCACTGAGTAACATAGGCTATATGACATTTTCAAAAAATATGTATCTTTAATAAAAATGTTATAAATATAAGTCAAGGTATGAAAGAAGTAGCTAAAGAAATCTATCTCTGCAAAAACTATTGATGATGTAACAAAAATATTATTTACGGTAATCTACAAAAAAGTCCGCAATACCATATGTTAGGCTACTGTAACTACTTTTGTACATTTTAAAAACCAAGAAAAGGATACAAGAATATACAAGATACAAGAATTAAGTCATGCTATGTCATTATTTACATAAGACTGACTTCACATATGAATCATATATGAATCCTTGTTTTACAATTATTTACGTAAGATTTTCATAAACATAAGTTAGAAATACAGTTGACATCACTCGCCTTTCGATTAAACTATTAAGTCAGTTTAACGTAACAAAAAGACTGTCACATTTACATCATAATAATGACTCAATGATGAAGCATGATTTACTTATAACGTAAATATTACATTTGATAGTGACGTTAAAGAGACGTCACAATTAGTTTAAAATTTTACATCAGAATTACGTAAAATTTCGTTCATAAAAATGATCATAATATCAATGTCATATTTAAATGTTAGCCTGATTGAATAGTGGTTTACCTCAATATGACATCATATTCATAAAGTCAAAAATTAAGTCATCACTAATCAAATTACGTCAAAATATTATGATCTTTATATGACGTCAAATTGATGTTTACTGGGGTTCTTTTTATAACTACGTTTATCTATGCCATTACTTTTGATTTTCTATGACCTAAATAAAACTTTCATTTACAGGTAGTTTCCAAACGATTCTATTCATACCGTTGTATTAATCCTTATTCTATTAAATATTAAATTATTATTTACTTATTATTTAAATGATTAAAATTGGGAATTCTATTCAAAAAAATATGATGAGGAGAAAGGGGCATGGATGTTTGTGAATTAGGTCCTTACGTGGATGCAACTTAAATTAAATGTTTAGAGTTTTGATATTTCAGAGCACGTTTTTGTTCGTTTTAAAAAGTTATTTTCAAAACTGCTTATACATTATTTTATTGATGTATTCGTTTACTTCACAGCAGCGAAGCCGCGAGTGGGTCGCTGGTCGTGTGTTTTTTTGTATTCTTAACTACATTTTAGAAAATCCAAGTTTCGAAAACTTTATAATAAAAAATACATCACTTTTTATGTTTAAATGTATCATTTTTTATTGCAACGCATCTGTACGTTTCGGTAGTAATATGTTAATTGAAATCAATTTTAATAAAGTTACATGCTGAAGGTCATTAGACTACTTACGCGAACATAACCTAAAAACTTACTTTCAATAATTAGATATATCAAGTCTGGCACTTAAAAAAAACCGCTTGTAAAACTTTAATTCTACATACAAAACAAGGTCGTAAAAAATTTAAATCGTGATTTATCCGACATTTGTAGTTTAAAAGTGATGTGGTTTACACAAAGCACCTTTTACAAAATAGCATATATATAAAAAAATCATTAACTGGTGTCAATAGTTTACAGAATTGATGAAATATAAAAAAAATAAATCAAAAATCCGTACTAAAATATATGCTCAAAAATTTGATCAGCTCTTAAATCTTTATAGATATTTTATCCATAATAACCTTCTTTACCAAGTAGTTTAATTTCTGAAGCATTGTTATTGAAGCTCGAAATTTCCAAAACGCAGTTCCTACTCTAATAACTTAGAGTATGCATTTACGTCTTTCCTCAAATAATATATTTAACATAAGACTATATAATAACTAAAACAACTGTTAACTTGTTCTTAAATTTTATTATAAAAACTTTTCCTCGTTTAAGTTCCACTTGCACGATCCTAGTCAAATATGATATTCAAATAGTCTATAGCTACATTCCTTTTCACAGGCTTCATATTGAAGATGAAATTTCTTTAAAAATGAAGTTGCTTTGTGTAAAATTTAACGTGATTTTTTTATCTTTTGAATTTCGAAGAATATAGAGATACGTGGAAGCCTTAGAGTCTATTTTTATTTACTTTTTATTAAAATATAGTTTGAAAAGAGCTTTTTATCATCTACTAGGGAACACTAAATTAAATGGTTAAAAGACATTATCTGAATCATGTGACACGCATATTATCTCTACATTAAATATGGGATTGCCGTAATTTTATACACAGCTTAACAGGCACATTCATAAATACGTTTGCAATATTTAATTGTATACGTCATCTTATCTGTTTTGTGTACAGCAAAGATGTCCGTTTACCTGTCCAATTGCAACGTGCTATGGCTGCTGAAGCTGAGGCCGCTCGAGAGGCACGCGCAAAGGTGATTGCAGCTGAAGGAGAACAAAAAGCGTCACGAGCTCTCCGTGAAGCCTCTGAAGTCATCGGAGATAGTCCTGCTGCTTTGCAACTGCGATATCTTCAGGTAATATTTTAATCCTCCTTAAATCCCTAGTAAATTTCATAGGCATAACAACCAAATATTATTTACATATCTGCCACAAATATTAACGTAAATCGTAGCACAGTATTATTATAGATTAGTATGCCCTGAATAAAATTTAAGTTGCCTTTAAATGATATTAAAATATTCCATTGTTGCTTTAAAAATAAATACAGAAAAATGAAAACAAAAAGACTACTCAACAAAGGCTGCCCGCCTAGAGTAAGTGTAAATATTGTTTTATTTATGACAAACAATCATTAATAAAGACATTTTTCCACAGACATTGAACACAATATCTGCTGAGAAGAACTCCACTATCGTATTCCCTCTGCCCATTGACCTTCTCACGTATTTCTTGAAAGCGAAAGAGTAATTCTTAAATCACAATACAAAGCTAATAAAAATAAAACTCTTTGTTAGAAAGCATGGCACTAACCACTTTTATAATGTCAAAACGCGTAAGTACTCATTAAAATAAGTATATACTGGTACTATGTACTAATATAAATGCCTATATTCACTTTATCTAAACTACAAGAAAAATAAATACAGTATGAATTATCAATGTATTAATTAATGAAATATTATAAATATTAATTCTCAGTTAGGTTTTTAACAATATATAATATATTCTAGTAGCTTTGGATTTTGAAACTACATATATCATTAAATTATATCATTTTATATTATTAGGTTGTACCTATTGTAATTAAAGTAATGTCTAAACTTTACAAATTGAATTGTGTCAGCTGTAGTTATAAGACTAGAAAAAAAATAGACAATACTTGCAATTTTTTTAATTAGACAATATATATAGACTATTTCTAGCAATATCTAAATTATTGAATAAACAGCATTAATATGTATGAGGAATAGCATATTACTCGCAGAAAGAAATTAAAACGCTTGTTCCACCTAATCATATCAAGTCTTTTTAAAACGTTTTAATTAACTATCTATAATAATAAATTCTTTCTAATCTATGTAAGAAAATCTAATATCACTATTATGATTCATTGACTTCCGACCGATTTGCTTGAATATGTTCACACAATGAATCTGATATCCCTGGCAGGACGACCACTGTAACTAGAAGACTATTTGAGCGTTTACTATAGTAAAGTAGTTTTGTTATTGAACTAATTTGTTAACAAACTTGTTTTCTGCAGGTATAAAAAGAATACATACATGTTAACTAAATAGTGTGTTTCTATTAAGATTTGTAGTTATTTCATTCCCTTTTAAAAATAATCTGACGGTGAAGTGAAGAAATATTACAATCCAAAATTGACTACAGTTATCAGTACAGTTAACAGTTACATACGAGAAAAAAGTGTATCACTTTATTATATAACATACAAAAAATCGAGTCATTGCGTGCTGTGTGGCGAAGTCAACGTCGTGCTTTGTCCTACCAGAGCGGAGAAATCAATATACATTTTAATATATAGTAATTCCCCTATATTTCTGAGTTCCTTACAGTGAGTCGGGTGCTCTCCATCCGTCATAATAATAAAAAAAAATCACAAAAATTATATTCATGGACGCCCGTGTCCGCCCGATTCATAAGTCCGTGGTTTGTAACAAAAGACCTCAAAAAATCCCTGTCATAAGTATCCCTTGTTGGTAGTCATAACTGAGGGAAAAATAGCTTAATGGCCTCTCCTAGCCACATGCCGTGAATTCCGACCGATCAAACAGTGTACCCTCCGAGAGGCAATAGAACATCGAAGGTATTTGTTACTTACAATGCCTCAGTAAACGAACAATTATTATCCCTCTCACATCTCTCAAAAAGGTTTATAATTAATACGCTTTTAAACACATTTTAATATTTAATTTTTTACGATATTATTTATGTACTTTTTACGCTTGGTTATATTAAGAATATATTATAATTAAATATTTGAATTGGTTTGTGAGACTAATATAAATCGTTGATTTATATATCAGTTCGAACGCACAAAGCCTAATACGCTATATAAACGTACAGTAGTTGTTTATCAATATTATCATTGTAATAATTTCGTAATTTATGATGCTTAGTTTGTGAGATCATTATATTATGTTTACGAAATATCAGCTATCGGTAAAGTGTAACACTCACCGAACTCCGTCAATCGCGTATCACAAGTTATATCAACGTCCGACGCCGTACAAGCATCGATTACGCAATACGAGACAGCAGGAGACTCGATACAACCAACCAACACGCCATAGCAGTTTGACTAAGCCAATTATAGCAGCCTCAGTGATGTCAAGTAACATAAGATTGCGCCACGAACATAAGTTATTAGTAAGCTGTAACGCTCCTCGAAACCCGATAGTCGTGTAACGCAAGCTATATCTATGCCCAACGCGAAGCATCACTTACCCAACGCGATCAGCAGTAGATACGATACAATTAGTCACATCACTCCACGCGAATTATCAGTCAACTGTAAGCTCCTCAACCTCTGACGGTCATGGGACACTATTAGTTCATAACGCATCTAGTATATGTTTAAGAATATTATATAAATAAGTGCATACGATGATCACCATAAAAACTTTATTCGTACAATACATTATATTGTATTAATTATAATTGATAACTAGTTCGTAGGGGGCAGTAGAATATTCAAATATTTAACTGTATAAAATAATGTTTGTACAATACTACTAAAATGCTATTGAAAGATGGCGACAAATATTTAGTTTATTTATATTACAAAATTTCATATATCTCATACAATGTACAATGTAAATCTTTAATATTTTTAATATAATTATTTTACTTAATTAATAATAATTTATTATTCAGTTAATAATTACTTTAATACTAATAAAGAAAAAAGAACTTACCAATAATTATTTAATATTTTACAAACGTAAATCAACCACGAATTCCACAAAAACGATAATAATTATATTCTTATATATTTCCTATATTAAATATTATTATTATATTCACTTCTAATGTATTATATTTGTATTATTTAAAATTAAATACTAACAATATTCTAGTGTCCTTTTACTATTGATGTTCCCGCCAATCCCTTTTTTTAAATCTCAATGCATCATTTTAGACCGCCAGTAATTCATTCAGCCAACATTGTATTTAAAAAATATAAAATTATTTTTATGTTACTAATATACTAAAACTATATAAAATAGTATTTGACGTTATTATCATCCATATTTATGTATAGTCCGTATGGTTACAACATCTATTGCATTAGATTAGTTTTGAATGCGTTGCCGGCCTTGAGTGTGAGGATGTCTGTACACCCGATGCTTCGCTTGAAAGTCCCTAAATCATAAAGCTCAAGGAAACCTTGCTAGGAAGATCATTCACAACTTACATGTACGTGGGAAAAGATCTGAAGGCATTCACGCTAGCTTGAGTGTCCTTTAATATAACGTCTCATGTAAAAAATCAATATGTTAGAGTTTAATAGTTCAGTATTACGGCATAGTAATTCACCTATAATATACTTGTGTGTAAATGTACTAAAAGAACCGTAAATGGAAATAGTTTGATAAGAATTATGAAGACTTCATAAGTGAAGTTGCAGCTAATTACTTATTAAGTTTAGTTTTAAATAATTAATTTCAGGGTAAATTAAAAATAATATGTTATATTACAAAAATAAGGTGTAGCTGTTTTTAGAACTCGGCCGTGTGGTCCAAGTCTAAATTTATTAACTACTTAAAAAACTGCTTCTAAGATATTTAAAAAATAGGGAAAAAAATATATGGATGGATGGCAGTAAAAAATGAAGTAAAGAAATAATTACTGAGATGTAACACAGTACTTTATTAATTCAGTCACCCTTTACTGGCAAGGATGTCGATCTGTTCAGCCATTTACCATTATTGTCTTTCCCAGTACTGCTTGACATGAGCATTTGGTGGCTTTCATTGCATCGATAGCCCTCAAGAAGTCCTTTTGGACACGATATCTGTATTTGTATTTGGCTTTTCGATGGGTAGGTAGGTACATGTAGGTTGCGATTACGTATTTCTGATGATATGTTCTTTATTATTTTTTTTTAAGTCACTATCACTACCGTATATTAATATTACATAAACAATTAATCAATGAAAATCTATATTAGTATTATAAAGAGGAAACATTTATTTGTCGCATTTTCAAGCAAAAACTGTTGAACCGAGTTCAAAAATTATTTCACTGCGTACTGCGTAGCACGTAGAGCCGCTCGAATCGTTAGGAACCCAATCATCTGTGAAAGGCTTGACACCTTGACGTTGCGTAGAGACATTTCCTTCTTGTGCGTCCTCTACCACATATATCATGGGGAATGTTCTGGAGAACTGTTTGACCTGGTCCATGCCACTGAATTCGCCAACCGGACAGTACGTAAAAACCTTGAATATCACCCATGCCACCTGTATCAGTGGATCTATTATTGTGCGGTTTGCTCGGAACAGAAGTTTCATGTGCCACACAACTGTGGAATGATTTACCTGCAGCTGTGTTTCCAGGTCGATAAGACATGAGTACCTTGAAAAAGCGCGCTTACTGCCATCTCAAACGCACCCGTAGCTCCCCTGGTACACAGGGCCGTGGGCAGCGGTGATTACTTACCATCAGGTGATCAGCACACTCGTTTGCCTTGCTTTTTCCATAAAAAAAGGTGCATCTTCACCGAGAAATAGAGGCTATATTATATTTTGAAAAAAATAGGTATCTAATATTTTAAATGGAGGTGTGAAAAAAGTAGCTATAAAAATCAATCATCGCGTGCGCTGCAAAAACTATTGGTGATAGAACAAAAAAATGTTTTACAGTATTATAGATCGTATCAATATCTATGAAAAAATTCATGATACTATATGTAAAACTACTGTAGTTATACCACTATAACTAGTTTTGTACATTTTAAATGTCAAAAAAAAGGCTAAAAGAATCAAATCCTATTATTCATATCTCTGTATTAATCCTTACCCCATTAAACGATATATAAATAAATATTATTTCAATACCTGTAAAATACTTTTTAAATGATTAAAATCCTACATTCCATTTAAAAGATATAACGAAAATAATTAATGTAATAGTAAAATAAACCGTCGCATATGGTCCCGCGTATCGTAGTGGGGGTCTGTGGGGGTGAGAGGAAAGAGACACCTTGCGTAGTGGACGTGACCGCGATTGGATGTTTCGACTTTTTCGTTTATATTATTTTTTATTCCAGTTAAAAAGCTATCTTCAATATTCTATTTATATTTTCTTAAATATTTTATTATTCTATTTATATTTTATTATTATATTCATAGTTTCTTTTATATTTTATTGCTCTGTTTATATTTATTATTGAAAGGTATTTATATTTTAAGCAGGTATCTATCAAAAGTTAAATAATAAATTATTTTTTACTTATCACTATTAAATAATAGTATAAAATTAATAAATTATTAAAATTAGAAATTCCACTCAAAAGATATGATGGATCTAAAAATGTCAAATAAAATAAAGAAGTATGGGAAGAAAGGGACATCGATATCTGTGAATTAGGTCCCTACGTAGTGGATGCAACTTAAATTGAATGCTTAGAGTTTTGAGATTTCACGGCACGTTATTTGTTCCATTTAAAAAAATATTCTAAACTACTTATACATCATTTTATTGATATATCGCCTACAATACAGCGGCGAGCGGGTCGCTAGTATTAAATAAATTAACAACAGCTGAGAATTGAAGTCTAAACGAACGTCGCGACATCAATAAGTCATCGTGAAGCTTTTTCTTCGTCAAAAGATATATTGAATTGTAATCTCCACATACAACAAAATATGAATAATGTAATTATTTTTTGATACTATAGATGCAACTGCAATAAACTAAGTGCACTCCCGATTTAGTTATCATTTGCTTTGGAATGCCCATTTCGAAATTTCGGAATGCCCAAATTCCAATAATTGTTTAAAATTTAATTTGACAAAGATTTATTACACAGTATGTAAATTTACATATATGGAAGAGAGATATTTTATTCTGTTCGATTAAAATATACAAAAATTATAAATATCAGTCGATATATCAGTTTTAAAATCAAGTAGGATGACAAATTATCGATTTATAAATAGTTCATACATAAAACGACGTAGATATTTCTACTGTAAAGACACCTATAACAGCTGCCTTTGTGGTAGAAATGTAAACACTTATCAAATTAATTATTAAGCTTGAAATTGTTGACGTCAATGTAGTGACCTTTAGTAAAAATAACTTCGGATACGTTTTTTTTAATAGATAGTAGGTATAAAGGTGAAAATGTATGTAATTTAAAGATAATCCAAGTTGACAAACATTTAAATATTGAATAAGAGAAACAGTACAAAAATATAGGTATAGTTGATATAAGAACCTACCTTTAATAAACTATGTTATTTTATCGATCAATGAATGACGAATGACGCTTAATGTGGGATTGACAAGTGACAAATTACTTTTCAAATCGATATGTTTTTAAAAGGAGAATTATCACTGTAAGTCGCTATTTGTTATTTTTATAAGGAATTTTTATTTATATTCCTATTTGTATCAAACTTATAAATAAATATTAAATTTATAATTTGTAAACGCCCGCAAACCATCTGCCACGTACATTTTTATATATTTTTATTATATGTCTTATATATCTCCGTTCGCTACTGTAGCCATTTGCTATTTCATCTGCCCGCGATTCATCATCCTGTTTTTAGAGAAAATAGTAAATCATCAAAGTTAAGAGTGGTTTTTGATGATGGTGGAAAACGTTGAAATACTATTTAGTCAAGTATTAGTAGATGAATCAAGCAGAAACATTCCGTTAATACTATGGAGAGACGAAGAACACCAACTTCTTAAGATTTTATGTTTAAATAATATTCTTTACTAGCGCCAGATGTATTGATAAGTACAAAATGTATTTGGCAGCTGGGGGATGACTTTCAATTACAAATAACAACGTCATAAACGAAGTTTATTTATAATTTCGAACCGAAATAATTACTTTAGTTTGTTTTAGTTTAAGAAAATATAAAATTAACCCATCTGTTTTTTTCAAGATTTATTCTGAAAACTGAACGAAGCTGAATACTGATCTGGAGGTAATCATAATAAGAGAAAAGGTAGCCAAAGCGGCCCCACCCTTCGTGATTGACTGTGACTGTGATTCTTAAAACCGTGGTATTGAACCCTCCGAGAGGCAACGCAATGGAACAGTTAACGTATATGATACTTACAATGCCTTTGCGAATGATCAATTATTAGTTACCTGTTCGATAGTTTATTTTAAGATTGATTTGTGATGATGATTGGTTTGTGAAACCAATATATGATTATGATACGTCGATTGGCCTGCCAGACCAATATTACTTTCCGGTTTGCATATCAGTTCAGACGCACAACCACTAGGCTGCCTGTAATGTGTTGCCCTAAGAGAGAAATGAAAGCCGAGACTGCTGAATAGATACTGTTCTTTATTTCCAATAGATCGTACATTAAATAGGTACAAAATTAGGTTACGTAGTATATAATAGTTAATAAATATATTTAGTTAATATAATCTATTCACTACATCTCATCTCCACCGCAATGAAAAAAAATAAAATAAACAATACAATTTATCTGATTGTAGCTTATATTACAAATGTTAATACAGTATAATGTCATATTATAATTACTATCTTTACAAACTTGTATATATTCAAAAGCAAACCTTTACAAACCTCTTTCATTGTGTCCGATAAAAACTCCGTTCCCCTGTCTGTAGCTATCTCCTTCGGGATACCATACCTGAGAATAAAATTGTTTACGAAGTTCCTGGCTACCTAACCTGACCCTTTTGATGTTAATGGGCCTCAATATACTTGCTCAACTCACATTATATAGTTAAAATGTACACATAATTATTGTAATCTCTGTCTAACGGCCCTATTATATCTAAATATACCTTCTCAAACGCTGAAGTTGAACTTATTGTCATAGGTTCCTTAGTATAATGTGAGGAATGTTTTTGTTTTTGACATTTGTCACACCTTTTAATAAATTCTGTAACAGCAGCTTCTAATTTTGGCCAAAAATAATATTTCTTTATGCTATTTACCATTTGTCTTATGCCGGCATCACCACTTGTGGGTATATGAAAACCGTTTAAAATTATACACTTATCGCCTTTATCAGTTATTCTCTTTTTTCTCCTTAAAATACCATATACTTTAATATAATATATATTTAAGATAATTACTTATGTTATTTACTTCATTTTTTAAATTTTATAAAAAAATCCCAAAAAAATATTATGTTTCTCCTCATGATTTAGTAGGTAACTTGCTGCTCTACAAATGGTCTCTTGTAATTAGTTCATTATTAATCTATTTTCAAGATGTATACATCTCCAAAGTCAATGTACATTAATTTTAACAATTTATCATTAATAATTTAATTTCGGTAGTAAAGGAGAGGAGAGAGAGAAGAAACGATCGATCTTGACAGGTTGTCGTTAGACTAGTTGAGCACCACATTTTCGTTTAGGTTTTATAATAATTAAAATTTATTATTTTTCACATCGCTTACTTTTTAAAGTCGTCTATCTATAACCTGAAATAATGCCTATATGAATCCTTTATAATATTCTTACTTGATGAAAACAGCTGATCTAGATCTCAAACACGATTGAACACACGAGTTTCACTATCATTTGATTCTGGCTCACGAGTCTGCCCCACTACACAGATCAGACGACCTGATCTGGCACACTGGTGTGATCTGACACTAGTCTGACCATACACACTGGTCTGGTCTGACTCACTAGTCTGGCCGGACACACTAGTCTGGCCGGACACACTGGTCTTATATGACACACTAGTCTGTCTCTACATACATGTCTTACACAACAAGTATTCGACACAGGTCACAAAGGTATAACCTGACGTGCATGTCTAACTCGACATAGTTGTCTGACGCACAAGTTCCACACAACACACAAGTCCGAACACATACATACATAGGTCTGACCAACCCAACAGAAAAATGCCAGTTGAGTTTTCGGTAAGCTGATTCTCCCCTCATCAGAAACAAATGTCTTATCTTAAAAACAATAAAATATAGCAATATAGCTATTTTTTATTGATAACAAGTTGTATATTTACTCTTGCAACTTATTTGTGACGCATAAATTTTGAACCAAATGGGCTGAAACTATGTCTTAACGTTTGTTTAGTTATGAATTGTATATAAATTGTATATTACCTGTATTTTTGTTAATACAAAATGACTGCCACAACAAAATGAAAGTTTATATCTATACTAAATTAAACCGCTATAGTTTTAGAATCTAGAAAATAAAAAGCTTATTTTAAAGAAGTAATTTTTCTTTTATTTACAATTACTTGATACAATATATAACCTTTTGTGTAATATTTAATATACAACCTTTTCTTCAAAGAACAGGCTGGATGCAACTAATTTATAAATATGACTTATTGTGAATTTGTCATAAAAATATTGAGATTTGATTTGTAACTAAAAATATATCTCTTCATATATATCATAAGTTTACGTAGTACTCATGGCGTTGGTAAGCATATTTTACTTTAAATTTAGCGTTGTGATGTCTAAATGTTTACAATAAAACAATATGACTATAGATTTATAGTAAAGATATAACTTATTTCTAGTTGCTAAGATCTTCCAAGATGAAATCGGTGAATAAATTAATTGGTGAGTAAACGGCTATAAATTATTTATTTAGCAAAGTAATAAAATTAATGTACCTGTAATATGTTATATATAGCCTTATAACCAAAAAAGATAGCCAATTAGATACTTATAACGAGCTAAATATATGAAATAATAAATAATTTTTATTATGACAAATCTATTGAAATTATGACAGATCTATTGAATAGTGTAATATAAAGTTTAAAAGTATGAATTCGGGATGAATAACATTCGAAAACGTATACTTAAATTAACTGAAATTATGATGCTTTCATTAATTAATTTCTAATTTAAAATAAATACTATATACTTGATCGTATGTAAATAATGTCTTTCTAGAATACAAACGCTGGGCGTCATATACAATACAACAACATCAACACGATTGCTTAGTTATTGGGGCGGGAGGCGCTGGGTTGAGAGCAGCAGTCGGACTCGCAGAAGCTAAATTTTCTGTTGCCCTCGTCAGTAAATTATTTCCAACACGGTCCCACACAATTGCTGCCCAGGGTGGTATGAACGCTTCTATAGGTAAGGACATATTTCATTGGGTAAAGATGAGATATATTTCTAAAAAACATATTATTGTGCAATATATTTTGAGATAGATAGCTTTTATGGGCTTAGATGAAGTATAATAAATTTTTAAAACTCTCAACATTTATAAACATTGGTAAATACGTCTTTAAGTTAAATGACACGATAAACAAGCCGAATATTAATTAAAATCCGTCAAACCGAACAACAAACAACAAACAACAATCAACAACAAGGAACAAATCCGGAAACAAGTTAATATTAATACTGGACTTAGGATTAGCAAGTTATCTGTTGTCCAATAAATTAAACGGTTTTTTATGTAATTAGATTAATTTGACAGGTAGTATGCATGAAGATGATTGGCGCTGGCATTTTTATGATACCGTCAAAGGTTCAGATTGGCTTGGTGATCAGGTAAATTCTGCTTTCGTTTGGGTACAAGTATGTGATAAATAATCATAATTTTAGTTTTTTTATAATGTCAGTGATTATTTCACATAAAATAAATATGGTCGTTATTAAAGTAAAATATATAGATAAAACGATTTTGCCTTACGAAAAAATAACTTTCCAGTTATTATTATTGTCTTGAACTTTAGTTCAGAATTATTTAATTTAAAAATATTATTTTTTATAGGATTCTATTCAATATTTGACACGCAACGCACCAAACTGTGTTTTCGAGTTAGAAAATATGGGTATGCCTTTTTCAAGAACCAAAGACGGAAAAATTTACCAGAGGTCTTTTGGTGGTGGCACCATCAAAAATGGTAAAGAGATGGCGAAACGAACGTGTGCTGTTGCCGATAGGTTAGTTAAGGCTTGAATTAAATTTTAAAATTTTTCAACAACTATTGTAATATGTTTATTTAACAGTAATATAAAAACATTAAAAATATAAAAAGCTTCTTCAAAGTAGTCTCTATTAGATGCAGTACAATCTTTTAAACGTTGAGCACCGTTATCAATTTGAATCCGAAAATTCTTCACTGCCAATCGTAGTCGTTCTTTAGGGACCAAGCCTTACTTTCTAAAGCTGACCATAAATAACAATCAGTGGATTGAAATCAGGACTAGATAACGGCCAGTCTTGAGTTCCGTAAACATTTTTTTTCTGTGATCTCCCTTTTTGTAATGGTATCAGTGATTTTGTCCTCTTTATTATTCCACTCCATTGTAATATCACAAAACATTTTACAATGTAATATACATACCACAAAAAAACACTAAATAATCACATAAAAATGACAATTCTGAATTCAAAAGTAGTATTTGTTTATTTTCAATTGTAACAACATACTGTTACAATTGAAAGGCCGACCAAAAAGCCAATAGTTATTCACGATTATATCTCAATTATAACACTTAACAAATAAAAATATTAGTGAAAAAAGGAAACGTAAGCAAAATGTGTTAACAATGACAAATAATTTTAATCATGTTTTATTTTAAATATCATACAAATAATAAATTTTGTCACATGGTCAATTAATTACTCTTTAGATATATAGTCAATATTACTCCTTAAATATATAGTCTTAGACATATACCTACTATTAGGCTATTTTCATATCTTTTCATAGATAATACTATTTAAAGGATAGTTCCATATCGCTTTTTCACATATTGCTTAAAATAAATTTTATTTGTTTATATAATTATATTAAAAATTTATAAATCCAGAAAATTTCACAACCCTAAAATTATGAGGTTATCATATTTTTTTATGACGAATTAATCCTACAAAAATCGTTGGATAATTGACATCAAATGGAATAGTCCACAAGACCATTCCTGCGGTGTATTTAAGTTTCGACCCCGAACTAAGGTCGTACCTGTTAGAATGCAAATTAGTCAAGGATCAGTCAATCAAGTCATCCATCCCGAATTGTAGATATTTCAAAAACATTTCATTTTCCTAAAAGTTGAGACCACGAATGACGACCACTAACCGGTGCAGGTCTTTTAATGGAGTAGTCCTGTCTTTTTAAATTAAAATAATCAGAGTATTTTATTATTATTTATGTAGTGTTTATTACAAGTTCAACAGTTGGTCAGCGTGGCGCAGTGGGACAGCGTCTGACTGTATATGCAATTGGTTGTGGGTGCAATTTCCTTACGGAGGAATCATTCCGTATATTATTTAAATATTATTCCTTTCTCTATAAAATATTTATATTCGTATACCTAAAAAAAAATTTAAAAATTTAAAATATATTCATTGTGTTGGCATTGAGTTTGTCACTCAACATGCAATGGCACGATTGCTACCGAAAAGCGTATCTTGACGCTAGATTGTCAACTATGCGGAATAGAACGTGAAGAATGTATGATAATTAGAATAAAAGAACATGTTTTTATTTATTAAATTAAATATCCTATAGTAAACACTTGTATCTTTAAGTTATCGGCTTTATTTTATAAGCTTAAATTAGATGGAAATTAACGTTTTATTTCAAGAGCCATCTAGTGAAAATTTACTTTTGGTTGTATTGTGGTCTAGTTGGCACCATTATAACCTCACTAGTAATTGCAGTACTTATCCGATTTACTGAGTTCTGTCACATTTTCTAGTGTTGAGCGCTGTGGAAATGTGAACACTTTTTGTTAACACTGTAATCTGTCACCGACTTCCCATAGATAAAACATATATTAGAGATGGAGCCACTGAGGAATCAGCGATTTGTCTACCCGCCCCCTCCTGTAGATGGCGTTAGCTTGGAATATAAACATTTATATAGATTGATTTCAGGATTGATTTAAAACAAAGCTTATTGTTTAATTTTAATTCGATCTACATTAACAAACATTATATTAATGAATTAAGGCCAGTCTTGAACGGGACAGCGTCCGACTGTAAAAGCGATCGGTTATGGGTTCAATTCCCACTTGGGGGATTGATTACATTTAAAATTATATTCAGTTCCTGACTCTGGTAGGAATTTTAAATTATTTTAATTCAGACAATAACACATTACAATATTACAATATTTTCCATGTGCATTAATAAATAACGATACGATTGCGCAATTTCAAGTACCAGTTACGATTTGAATTAATTATAATTTTCTTGCTTATTTGCTTTGCTCTATGATCCTTATTCAATTTAAAAATGTAGTAAAATAGAACAGGTTTGGTGACATCATTGATTCAATCATGTGGTATATGGTGTGTTAACACACACTCTTTGAGAACTTTTGATGTGTCACTGAAAAATTGCCATTAAACAAATCAAATAATTTATCAAATATAAGTAGGAGATTAGCTGTGTCTTTACATTCCTTTGGTAGGATGTTGTGTTCTGAAGCAAGGAAAAAATACTTCATTATATTGTAATTATAACAAAAAAAATAAAAGTAAATCAAGTTAAATTTTATAACAAATGTTATCTGCTAGTAAAAGTCCCTTTAAAATAGGTCCAGCTATTTTGAGATTATCCAGAATAGACAAAAAAATATAAAAATTATAGCTTTTGCTATAAGTACAATTTAATTGCATATGCATTAAGAAATCTATGATATTTTGATATTGCAAACAGACACCTAAATGTTATTCATCTGGTTAGATCACTCCCTTTTAATTTTTTATATTAATGTTTGATATTTTAAATCTAACTTTGAACCATATATTACAATAGCCTATCATAATCCTAAAGTATTGTTAAAATTAGTAATAGCTTTCTAGATTTTGAGAATTAAATTCATATGAATCATGTAAAACTTACTTGCTAGATACCTCATGGCGGCAATTACTCTTTGGCTAAATATTTGTGCTGTAAATTTGACTTTCATCTTTGGTATTTTGTTACATCAATATAAAAAGTTGTTAATTTATTGAATATTCTTACTACACCTCTACCGTCTTCATTTAATAATATTCTTAAATGTTCCCTCTTGGCCAATCTCGTTCTGTTATTTTATTCATATTTTATACTTTTCTATACAAAATTATTTCACATTCCATTTATTGAAAAATGATGTATATCAAATAAAGATTTTTTTTCACTGTTAACCTCAAATGCATTTGATTTATATTCTTTATTTACCCAAACATATTTTTCCTTTGTATTATTTAGCAACATTTTTATAGTGCTGACATTGGTTGTTGCTTGATCACAAATAGTCGCAACAATAATAACACTAGTTTCATTTAATTCTTTTATTGCATTTATTAAAAGTTCTTTTTAAAATATATTTGTTTGTGGTGTTTTATAAAAAGTATACAACATGAGATATTTTGTTTTAAACTTTGACTTTAATTATCATTATCAATGCCTGATCAGCATTTTTTTTTCTGTCTTTGAGTTAAATGCTGTTGACCTTAATGGTCTTTACAGCGACACCGGGAGGGGGAGGGAAGAGGGTACTCTAGCCCTGCGAAGTATTAGCAAGCACTGACGTGTCTGCTTGAGAGAAAGCCGACGACCGCAAGGGCGCCCCCTGCGGGGCTCGAACCTCGGCTTGCGGTCGGCGAGCGGGCGGGGAAAAAAAAAAAAAAAAATGTGGAACGCTTCACGATTTTGCGTGTCATATTTGCGCAGGGGCCATGCTAATCTTCTCTGTATCGTTCCAATTTTAGTATATATACTGCCGAAGCGAGTACCCTGATCAGCAATGTTGTAGTTCCTTTTTTATCCCCAAAATTTTCAAGCCAGTCCAGTCCAGTATCCAGGAGACAACACCACTTCATCGAACAAAAAAGTTGTTTTTTTCAATAGATTTTTTTTAATTTTTTTTCAAATATCTAATAATGTTTTTATTCAAATCGGGTGTTATTACAAATACATTTAAAAGGCGGTGAAGCGTTTGCTTTGATGGGAGTACAATAAGTTTTCCTAAAAAAACCATAACCTTTTGGGCTTTGTTTCAAATTACATATTGCCATAGTTTTTCATCAAGAGTGAATTTTCTACCTTTAACCTAATATTTTGGTTTAGTCTGCATTGTCATAAATCTGTTAAAGAATATGACATTCCTTCAATACTTTGTAAAAAAGACTTTTTTTTGCTAATTACTTACTTAAAATATAGCATATTTTATATAATATATATAATTTTATAAAATTTAGTTAATAAAATTTTCTTTTTTCTTTTATTTAAACAAATATTGTTCTAAAGTTATTAAATGTAATACAATAAAATAATTCTATTACTTAATACGTAATAAAGTGTCATTTACTAAAATCTATGAAATATTTTAAATATATTCTCACCTTGTTTAATGTTCAGATTTACAATCACAAAATAATAATTTTTAATTGTACTCAGTCTACATAGTTATATGGTTTATAAAAGCCGCTGTCTCTGACTAAACTTTGCCTCTGTAGACTTTACATTATCACACTACAACCAATATTGTCACAGTCAAAACCATAGATAAAAGTTAGTATTTCTATTGCATGAAGTGTTATTATTTCCTATTTTAACTTCCTCTCCAGTGCCTTTTCCAAGGTCCACTCAATCTGTGTAGTAAATATAATCAAAATTGGTTCAGTATTTAAGGAGTTAAATACAGAGAAATATAAAAAAATATTTAAATAATAGTTAACTAGGGATGCCAGGAACTTACGTGCTTTTAATAAAGATAAAGTAGGTTGCATGTTATATAAAACTAGTATGAAATAATTAGTTTATTATTAAAACCTGATAGTTTATTATGAAAACAGTGTCTGATTGTAAATGCGATTGGTTGCGGGTTCGATTTTTATTCGAAGAAATGATCATGTTCAAATTATTTTCTTTTCGCCACTCTATGGTATAACAGAACTACTTCGCTACATGGGAAAAGAAGCTACTTCTTATTAAAATCGTGCCATTAGGAATTATAAATACTTCAGAGTTTGAAGTTTTATATTAATTACTTAATATATTTAAAAAATTAAGATTATTTTCGTTAAAATTGTATCTATGATTATTTCATTCATCCATTGAAAATGTTTTATTTACATTCGGAATACAAAGTTTCAAGCAAATCAGATACTAGGATGTGGGTCAAAATTTTAAAAGGTAAGGTTTTATTACATTCGTAGAAAGATGATGACGATGGTAGATCACGTAAGAAAAACCTTATTACAACGGGCGAATCACTATAGCTGGCAATTGGTTAGTAAACCAAAAAAATGACAAGTCTTAATAATCGAAAATACACATTTATTCAACCACAAATATAAAAGAAAAACAAACACTAACAAACAAAAATTATATTACAAGAGCTTGATTCCAAGCCGCTGGCGTCTGTCTAACAGCTGGAATTTCAGTTTCCATTGGCATTTCGCTCATTATGCCAATCTGGCCGTTGCCACAGCTGTACAAAACGCTGCCTTGGCCATTGGCTGGCAGGGTACCGCCTAACGTGACTGTGCCCAGGAATGGCATTGAACCGGTAACAGATACGAGCCCATCGACGACTAAGCCATCGGCGAATATGGAGAAGCTTGGCGCTGGCAAGTATGGCATTTGCATGGCAAGCTGGCCTGTGAACTGTCCTGGCATGCCATTTGGTATGGCCATGGCGCTAGCATATTCCGGCGCTAGCGTATTCGTGTTGATACATTGTGCGAAGGTGTTCTGTAAGAGAAATGGTTATTTATTATGTTTACTACAATTTAAATATGCCTATACTTAAGTCTAATTGAAGAAATTAATACTACATAATTTTGTTTCCATGTTAAGGAAAATGAATGGTAGCTTAGAGGAAAATGTTTACAAAATGACACGTAACTTTTGCTACTTTTGCCACCATCACAAAAATATTAACGTAAAACAGTTCTTAAAGCAAAGCTGGGGGTAATAAGATAAAGCGACAATCTGGGTACGTTTGAATAGCCTAGTTATTAGAAAAGTAGTATTATCAGAGCCTTTCAAACAAGATGGGTTAGTAAAAATTTTAGAAAACTTACATTAGAGCAAAGCACCCACAGTAATAACGACAACGACGATAAAGGTATTGAAAAATTATGACAAATCAACACTTAAATTTTAAATTCATTTTCGATTGAAAGTACTGTACTGACACCCCCATGGCCAACCATGGCCGGTTGCAACTACTGGCTTTCACAATTCGTTGATTGTTTTCCGTTAGTATCACGAAAAACATTAGTAAAGAAATATTATCTTGGGTTGTGTTGACTATGCGTCGTACCCGTCAATACTTACAGGCAAATCAATCACGTCAAAACTAACGGTTTAGATAAAAGTCTGTTCTGGATACATTCTCCGTGTACGTGGCTTATTTAGCACAGAAAACACGAACACTGGTTTGTCAATAGTTTGCATAGCGTAAAATTTTAAGGAAATATGCCAATGTCGGTTGTATATTCTAATGAACACTTTGTTTTCAGTTGCCTACAGATTCGTCGCCGATTAAGAAGTATTCACTTTTTAATCGGTGATTAAACAGTGAATACTTTTTATTAAATCATATTCTGATTTAATAAGCCTTTAACCAATAAACTATAAGGGATAACTTCTATTAGATAATGATTTGATCAGTTACACTTAGGTATATTTTAGCGGACCCAGAGCCAATCGAGAGTCCCACATAACATATCTGGAGTCAATACGTTACGAGTAACGCGATTTCTGCACGAAAACAGAAAAGTGAATAAAAATAATATTTTAAAATTATTTTTTAATTCTTTTTAATTCTTATTTTTTTTAATTTTGGCCAACAACGTACTATACAAAACTTGATCTATGTCTACGTCCGACGTACAATACTTGTCGTACAATCTAAAATCGGGATTTCTTAATAAATATAACTAGTGCCTCGATTAATTAATTTTGTGTTGTGAATAGTTTCTTTAAACGTTGCCTTATTCTCAGAACGGGACACGCTTTACTACATACTCTTTACGGATACAGCACAAAATTTAAGAATATTGACCTGTTCGCTGAGTATTTTGTTCTGGATCTACTTGTCCAAGATAATGAAATATTAGGTGCTCTTGCTTTTAACATGGATGATAGCAGTCTCCACAGGTATTTGTTACTTTTTAAGATCTCTTCAATAAGATTAAAGATTCATTTGTTACTGCTATAACACGTCTGAAGTTGTTGATTTAAAAATACTAAGTTGTAGATCTTTCATGTATTATATATCATAGTATTATATATTAAAATATTACTTAACAGTTTTCAGGCCAAAAACACTGTAATTGCAACAGGCGGCTATCCACGAATGTATTTTTCTTGCACTGCAGCGCACACTTGCACTGGAGATGGCTGCGCTATGGCTGCACGTGCTGGCATTCCATTGCAAGATCTAGAATTTATACAGTTTCATCCAACTGGTATGTTTTTTCTTGTGTGATTTATACCCAATTTAATTTTACATCTGTGAACTATACTAATAATATAAACCAGAAGAGTTTGTTTGTTTGCTTGAACGCACTAATCTCAGGATCTACTGATTGGAATTTAAAAATCTATTTATTATATCACATCATTCTACGACTAATGAGGGTGAAACAGTAATAATAAATGTAGTAAAAATGGGAAAATTTCTATATTTTTAAAGTTTACCTTGCGTGCGCCGTTTAAACAGTGAAAGTTACGTAAAAATTATGTATGACAAAATTTTTCCCCTCTTAAAGTTCAAAAAAAAGTCCGCGACAGCATATATCTAGTTTGGTTGACTCACTATAACAATTTTTTTGTATATATTGTTAATTCTAAAATTAAATATTATTAGCGAAGGTATTTTTATAAACTAAATATTAATCCTTATCAAAATAAGTTTTTTATCATGGGCACTTAGTTTTGAACAAAATTGCCTTTGACAGTATTTGATTTCAACCAATATGCAAGGAATTATTATCACTTTAAAATAATAAGCCAAATACCACGCGCGCATTAATGTGCGGAACATGTAAAAGGGTGAAGCGGGAGGACGCTGGCTAACAGTGTCGATAGTCTTCTTAATAATATAATAAAAGCAAAAGTTTCTGAGGATCTATGTTTGATTTGGATGAAACTTTACGATATTATAGGTTGCAAATCAGAATAATATATGGGCTACAATCTACATTTTTTTACATTTGGTCGTAGTATAAGGATATATATCAATTAAGTCGGCTAAAAATCCTCTGGAGTTCATACAAACATCACACATTGTAAGATTGTTAGTCTTAAATAGTTCCGAATAGCCACCTGGGATAGCATATAAATTTAATTAAATTTAATACTATATTACAATACAAATTTAGAATATTTCTTAAATCTTTAATTTAATACAAATTAACTATGCCTTTTACTTCCAAGTAATTTGGCCGAATAAACTGCCTAATAAATGAGAACTCATGGCGCACGGGAGAAACATTTCTATGAAAATATAGCCATAACTGTCAAATACAAATATAATTTTATCAATATATTATATATTGTTCCAGGTATGTATGGATCTGGTTGCCTTATGACGGAAGGCTGTAGAGGTGAAGGCGGTTATATAGTTAATAGTGAAGGTGAACGTTTCATGGAACGGTACGCACCGAAAGCAAAAGATTTGGCTAGTCGCGATGTTGTTTCCAGATCTATAGCTACGGAAATACGACAAGGTGTGTATAATTAGATCGAATTTTTATAATTTTCAGCATAGCGTGACTTCTAACTATTAAATGAGTGTAATGGTGGTTCAAGTCAATAATACTAAAATTTAAAATTAACGCCTTATTACTTATATTAATTGGTATTAAAATTGGTATTATATTAAATGGTGAGTAAATTAACAACCCAGTGAACACGTTTACGTTACATTGAGGTAAGAATACGTCATGCTATACGTAAGACAGACTTCAAATATGAGTCATATATGATAGATAGATAAAAATAATTTATTGCACACAAAAGATATACATACAGTACATATGAAATATATATACAAACTAGTACATAGTGTGCAAAGGCGGTCTTATCCCTGATAGCAATCTCTGCGAGACTTGGCGGAAGGAGCTTGATCTTAACAGATACGGGATATTATTTACACTTAGTAAATAAAGAAAATTTAATAGCGGTAAGTATTAAGAGGATCATCTTACGGTTGATTCCATCATTACTGTAGAATCAGACTGGATTGCAAATATATGTAATTTAATGTCGTTTTCATTAATGGAGTAAAATGCAAAGAAGGATATTTCGGTATAGGTAACGAAAGAAGATTGTTTAGAGACTTTTCCTTACTAATCATAGGTATAGTTGTAACAATAAATCCGTTCAGAGCTTTGAGATCAAGGTTTTGTGTGATAGCACATTGCTGACGACCAATACCAAGAGATTGTAGAAATTTCCAAGTCTTAAAGAGTTATTTTTTTCAATAGTGGAGTGAATATACTATCGTTGGGCATCGGAGCGGTTGCGGAGACGTTTATATTTAAAGAGATTAGCTTGGATTTAATTTGTACTTACATTTGGTACTTTTTTACCTTACCTTTTTGGTTACCTTTCTTCACTAAGACTCTTATATCATGACTTATCCAAGAAGCAGGAAGATGTTTTAACTTAATAGGACGGAAGGGAGCATTTTTATCGAAAATGTAATTTAATAAAGAATTGAACACATCCAGCTCCTCGTCGATTGTACCTGCATCAAAGATAGAACTACAGTCAATATCACTGAAGTCTTGCATGAACAAAGGCATTTTTCAGTGGGAACAGGCGGGTTCCCACCGATAAAAATGCTACAGTTGACCCGACATATAGACCGACAGACTTTACAGACAGTAATAGTACTAGATCGGTTACACCCGCTGAGGATGTTTCGCAGGAGGCACAAGACAACAAACTTGCGACGACCTGGTAAGCCCAGAGTGCGTATGCAATTTATATTAATTTAAACCTATTTATCATGCGCACTTACATTACCAATTTAGAGACTAATAGATCTATGTACTGTAAAAATCTTCATGACAATTTTGTTTCCAAGTATCCTCATATTAATGTTTCTGCACAAAGGATTGCGGACCAAAGACGAGTAATTGTAAGAAATAAACTTATCGGATGAAGTTGTTAAAAATTTAAAAATAGAAATATCTCAAATACTTCATATCGAAAAGAATAATAGTTCACTACAAAATTCATTAATCTCGCAAACATCATAAATTGAAAAATCAATTATAACTCAGTCTTGTGAGTCCTATACTCATCCACGCCTTCCTCTGACATTTACTCCACAGATTTATAAACACACACATACTTCTCTACTAAAACATGTTCTCATGCACTCAAACAAATCTAATAGGTAGGACATCTCCATTAGAAAATGAACAGAGTCCGGATCAAACACAAAATAATATAGTTATTAATAAACTAAGAAGTTACTTAATAACTATTATTATTCATTATACAGGAATACATTCCACAATCCGTCCAAAACTGCCCAAATTAAGAGACTAAAAAGCTTTACGAATACTTGGATATACTTTATGTACACATTCTTAAACAATTTTATTCTATAGACTCTGATTTAAGCCATATTCATACCTTGATCTACTGTTTAGTACAGCGCTTTAGTAATAGCTGAAAATTTAGGATATAAAATTCGTCACCAGTGTTCAAATTTACCAAATAGAAATCATACATAAAAGTAAGCCGCGTGGCAAATCAATCAAATATAAAAAAATTACGAACCAATATAGGAAGAATTATACAATATGTCAATAATAATAGATCTCCAAAATTACTTAAGAAAGTACAAGATATTTTCAGAAGTATGTGAGTGCATTCTAAACATGAAAGAAAATAATAGTAAACCTGAAGAATTTTTTGATAGACTAAAGCAAAATTTACATTTAAAATCTCAACAAATAGAGTGTATACACTTCACTAAACACGAAATTAAAATATTAGTCGTATGAAAGTCGTATGAAAAATTGGCAAGCAGCAGGAATCGATGGAGTCCACAACTTACAAAAAGTTTTACGTACTTCATAATGTGTTAGCTAATATGATTACGGACGTTATTAATAATGATCAAGCTTTGCCAAAATTTGCAACAAGAGGAGTAACTTACATGCTTCCAAAAATGATGATAAAATAAACCCCTCTAAATGTCGTCTCATCACCTGCTTACCAACCATTCACAAACTTATTACAGCTTGCGTAACATATAAAATTAACGAACCTTTAATTTATATATTCTTTATTGCACACTATATATTAAAAAAAAACATGTACAAAAAGCGAGCTTAACGCTAAACAGCATTCTTTACCAGCCAAGTCTGAATATACTTGCTGAAGAGCAAAGAGGATGTAGCCAAAGTCATAAAGGGTGTAAGAAATAGTTAATAATAGATTCAACAGTTTTAAAACATGCTAATATTCGTAAGAAAAACTTTCAAATATCATATATAGACTATAAAGAAACATATGATAGTGTTCCACATTCATGGCTCATTAAGATACTTGAAATTTTCTAAATACATCCATTAATTTTGAAAATGGCATTTTTCAGGGAGAATCCCTTAGTCCAATATGGTTTTACCTCGCTTTGAAAGCACTCTCCCACCTTCTGAATACCATGTCATCTAGTGGATATAAATTAAGTAGAGATTCTGCCAAAACATATTTGATCTATATGGACTTCTTAATATTATAACTCTTTTTAATCAGGTTATAAAAATGTATTTTGGACTTGATAAACGTAAAACACTTCACATTTGTAAAGGAAAAGTAGATAATAGAAGTAGTAGCACTAAAATTGATACATTTAATCCAATGGAGTCAGGTGATATTTATAAATATTTAGGAATACATCAATCTAATAATATTAATTACGTCCAAATAAAGAAAAATATTATTGCAGAATTCACTAAACGGTTAAACGCAATATATAAACAAAAACTTCATTCAAGACATCTTTTTAAGGCAATAAATACTTATGCTATTCCAGTTCTAACATACAATTTTGGAGTACTAAAATGGACTCAAACTGATATTCATAGGCTACAGATAAAAATAAGGATAACGTTAAGTAAATATAATAATTTACACCCAAAATCAGCCATAGAGAGAGTATCTACGAATAGGACAATAGGTGGCAGAGGATTAATTGATTTGAGAGTACTGTGGGAGGGACAGGTCAGAAACCTCAGAGATTTCTTTTACAATAAAACAGGAAGCACTTTACTTCTGCAGCATTAGAATTGGATAATAACTACACACCGCCTTCAAATAAATGGCTTAAATTAGGCTCTGTTTTCAGAAACTCAAGGGTTTATGATCGCCATTCAAGATCGTCAATTTAACTAAAAATTATAGAAAATTTATAGCGGAAGATTCCAAAATAAACAGCGATAAATGTAGAAAATGTCATCAATAATCAGAACCGATACAACGTTTAACGGGGGCTTGTCCATCTCGCCGAAAGACTATACTCATAGGCACCATCAAATTATTCAAATAGTGCATCAAAAATTAGCTATAACTTTTAAATTAATACAAGGTAAACCTCGTCCGCACTACCAATATGTACCAAAACCAATGCTGGAGAGCTCCAGTTGCAAGATGTACTATGATAGGACAATTTTAACAGACAAAACAATTCACTAATATAGACTAGATATAACATTTATAGACATAATAAACAAAACTATCATACTTAATAGACATAGCGATACCTAATACCCACAATCAGTAACGGAAAAAAATACTAAATATACAGAATTAAAAGAAGAAGTTACAAGAATATGGAAAATGAAATAGATATATATTGTACCATTGGTGCTCTCTAGTGCTGGAGTTATACCAAAAAATCTTTTACGTTACTTAAAACAGATAAACAGATGCAAGTATATATATAACGATGCAAAAAGCTGCAATCCTTAACACCTGCCGTATTGTCAAGAAGTTTTTACAGGAAGAGAGTATATCTCTACCTATTCCCAAAAGTGATCAACACTTGGCTTAAGGCCCGTGGTCTTCATATTTACCGAAACTATAAATTTTCGAGAAGCAATAACCAATAAATATAATAATAATAATAATAATAATCACGTTAATCGACAAAGGAAATAAAATCGCACAAATAATAGATATTGCAATACCTAATTCTCATAATTTGCAAAATAGCTTCTCAGAGAAACTTACTAAATACGAGGACCTAAAGGATGAAATGATAAGAATGTGGAAATTAAAAAAGTGACAATAGTACCAGTAATTATTTCTACCACAGGTGTTATTCCCAAAAAATCTCCACCAGTCTATTGATACATTAGAACTGCCCCCATATACCTACTCCATTTTACAAAAAGCAGTGATTTTGAACACCTGCAGAATAGTTAGGAAATTTTTAAGTATCCCACATCATAATTAAATTTCAGTTCTGGCTTTTACTTGACTTAGGTCCGTGATTATTAGTGTACCAGTATGTATAGCAATATACCGAGAATGTTAAATAAATAAACAAAATAATAATAATAATAATAATAATAATAATGTAATAAGATAGTATCGTTATTTTTTTCTAATAAAGTCAATAGCTAACCACCCGCCTTATGCAAGGAGGATATAACTTCTCGCACATTAACATAAGCAACAATACACAATATATGACTACAATATTTTATATTTAAAAGAAAGAAAGAAACAACAAGTAGCAAAAGCCATCATTCTAATGAAAAATTTACGATTAATAATCTATATTTAGTAAACAAACAGTGTTTATAGGTATAACAAAAATATTTAAAATGAAAAAACTAAATGAAGTTAAAAAAATTGTAAATTATCTTAATTATTATAACAGTAAAAAGAATAACAAGGCGGGAAGAAGAAAAAAGAAAAAATAAAGCAAAACAAAAACATAATTATTTCTTATTTACTATTTTTAAAGTGTTATTCCACACTTAGGATTAGAAAACATCTTTGAAAAAACGTATAAAAATTTTTTGAACGCAGCTGGATTCGAACCCGCGCCTCTTGGATACCGTCCAAGCGCTCTGACCGCTAAGCCATGCGTTCTACTACCAGCTAGTATTTATGTTGTTTATACGTTTTTTCAAAGATGTTTTCTAATCCTAAGTGTGAAATAACACTTTAAAAATAGTAAATATTAAAATAAAATAGCAATCTCTCTTGTTAAACGATTATTTCTTAATAATCTTTAAGTAGTAGAAATTTGTAAAAATCTCTCTACAGAGATGCTAACAACATAAATAAGTTGTAACAAAACGTTTAAGAATTTCAACGCAGCTGGTAGTAGAACGCATGGCTTAGCGGTCAGAGCGCTTGGACGGTATCCGAGAGGCGCGGGTTCGAATCCCGCTGCGTTCAAAAAATTTTTATACGTTTTTTCAAAGATAATTATTTCTTAATCACCGCAGTCCCCTGCGTAGCAGGCGGTGAGTTAGTTGAGGAGATCGGTACACTCTGGAGGTTGAGTATGCACTCGACTCGGTAACGCAAGCTGTTAGGTGCAATGATGTAGATGGATCCGTCTCGAGTCCAACATTTACCCACACCGAATCGCTGCCTGCCTGCATAAAAACTACATGGCGGTTCTCCGTCAGGAATTTCGAAATCGTTATATCCGAACCTTTAAGTTTTGTTTTGGCAAGCCAAACACTGTAACACACTTGTGGACTTGAAAACTTTACAAGTAAAGGTCGAGATTTTTCTCCTTGTAAACGCCCCAAACGATATACCGCTCTGATAATCGAGGTACAAAAATGAACAAGATTGATATCACTTTTAGCTAAATGAAAAAGCAATATTTTGCGTCTTCTAGACATCTGAATTCGATTAACTTCCAAAGTCAGTAATTCAACTTATTTTTGCAATGAACTAAGTAGTGTTAATAAAATTTTTAAAAGAACTAAATTCCGTAGCTATTGTTGCCACTGTGGTTGGTGAGATAGTTTTCTTTAAATCGAGCTGGAATTAGCTCATTCTGGTGTTAAATATTTCAACCATTGCCGTCATGGACTCCTTGATAGCATCTTTAGATGATATATGGGAATTGAAAGTATACGAAAAGAAATCACTAGCTGTTAGTACTTAATATTATGACTCCTACCCACCATCATGAATATGAATCTTTATTTCACACTTATTTACGTAAGATAACGTAATACATGTGATATAATTTTGACATACAGTTGACCTAGTTGTGACCTACCTGACATAACAATTATGTCTATATGACATAACAATGAGGTCATAGTGATGTCTAGTTTTCCCAAAACACTTCCGTACATATGTCTTATGACCGACTTACTTGTTACATAACAACGGTCGGAAAACTGACAAAGTAATGACGCGACATGACCGGTGACCGCTCAGACAAAGAAAACGCTCACGCTCCGCTAAAAAGTAACAAAGTAAACCGTCATCGAGGACTTTATGGATTTCGTGAGGGGCTAACTATTTAAATAATCCTATAAAGTAAGGTCTTCACAAAAATATCAAATCGAGCGATCGTCACTTTGCGCGAGAAAATTTTATCAGCGCGATTGAGTAATCGCTGATAAATGATTAGCGCCATCTACATTTGGACTGCGATTAAATGTCTTCCGCGAGTCTATCTCTTCATCGAAACAGTTTTCATAGTTCAGGTTTGTAGATTATAAATAATAATAATATATAAAACGATTTATAATCAAATCAGTCTTTTTCAGTCATAGAATAAGAACTTATTACTCTTAAAATTGTATTACATGCGACATAAATATTATATAAAACTTGTGACTTTAGTGTGACGTTACAATGTGAAGATTTAAGTAACAACAAGACTTGTTCTTACGTAAAAATATCATAGTTTTCTTTTTACATCATAATAATGACCCTAGTCAAAATCTTGCTTAATTTATTGTATGTCGTGAATATACATAAACTTGTGATTTTAATGTGTCGTCTCAATATGATACTACATTACGTCGTATGTACGTAACATTTAGGTAATTAAATAATTATCATATCAATCTCAAATTTAAATGTCAGCAGATATAATAGTGATGTAACTTAATATGACATCATTTCAAAGTCATAAGTTGAGTCAACATTACGTGAAAAAATTATGATTTCTACTATGACTATTAAAGAAGTTAAATTATAGTTAATTTAGTTGTCATGCTTGGATGGCAGGAATAATTTTGTTTTTATTCTTTGAAACCTATATAATTTTAATATATAAGTACACCATTTAGATATAGAGTCAAAAGTTTTTAATACTAATACGCCACTTTTCTCCAGCTTGCCACATGCATAAAATTTGTACACCTTGACATCAAATTTGAAGAAGAATCTTTTACTTGGGTTTCATATATATATTATAATTCCATTTTCAATGTGTGGTATTCATGAAAAAATCTTTATTAGTAAAGCCTGACACCGGAACAATAACCCGCTAAGACAACTGCCATCTGGAATATAGATAAGTCAGTAGCTACTGCGAGTCGGATCTCACAGTTGCCACTGTCAAGCCATTCACAGTCTTCAGATTTATCTGTTGTAAGAGTGTCATGCTTGTTCTTGCATAGTAGAGTTGGCAGATAAAACCTATAGTTTAGCTACGTATTTTCGCCTAAATTTGAGACATTGCCAAGTAATAGTAATACCGTAATTCAAAAATCAACATTGAAAATATTCCAGGTCGTGGAGTTGGTCCTAAGAAGGATCACGTTTATCTACAGCTTCATCATCTCCCACCAGAAGTAATTCGAGAGAGACTACCCGGCATTTCTGAAACAGCATGGACTTTTACTGGCGCTGATGTGTATACTCAACCAGTGCCCATAGTACCTACTGTTCATTATACAATGGGTGGAATTCCTATTAACTATAAGGGTGAGGTATGTTCCTTAAAAAAACTAAACTAAAACTATTTAGGTACTAATACTTACTTAAAAAGAAAGTGGAGTTTTGTGATATAGGTTACAAAATTTACTTAAAGAGGCAATATGAAAGTCTCTAATGATATCTTTCACCCAGAATTGTAAAATGTTTCATCTAATAGAATCTATAATGTTTTGATACCATCGTAAGTTTATGTCTAACTAAGCACATGACGGTTATGGGGTGATAACTCCATTAAATTTTAAAGAAAATTTATAATTTATAAAGAATCTATCATCTAGAATAAAAGTTTTGATAATTTGTTTTGATTTCAGGCCTTGGTACACAGAAATGGAAGTGATGTCGTTGTACCTGGTCTACATTCAGCGGGGGAGGCAGTGAGCAACTGTCATGGCGCTAACAGACTTGGAGCTAATTCTATATTAGATGTGGTGGTTTTTGGAAAAGCAATTGGATTGAACATACCAAAAATTTCCAAATCTTGTGCAACGCAGCCTACGTTAAAAACTGTGGGTATATCCATTATACACGCTTACTGAATTATTATTTTTCGTTTGAAATGTAATATGATTTATTAATTATAATCATTTTTTATTTTTTTATAATTATTTTGTAAAGTTTAGAATAATTTTGTATAAATATATTCTTATATAATTTATTTGTTTAAACCAATACATTAATGGAAAATCCAATGAGTTCAAGTAATTAAAATTCTTAAGTTATTTTAGCTAGAGCCATAATTAGAAAAAGAAAGCATATTGCATAAAAACTGTAACTGTAACAGTGAGAGGCAGTATTGTTTTAGATTTTAAGTACAATAATTCTTCTCTGATCATCTTCATTAAGGTGCGTTGGGGTAATATCGGAAGGATTTTTGATTAGTTGGAAGAATATGATAAAAATAATTCCTCAATTTCAATTTACTTTAAATTAAAGTCATATACCGTTAATGGTAAATAATAAAATACAGGCCTGCTCGAAATTTAGTTATTTTATGTATATGCAATTGATCTTGTTTTAGATTCATACAAAGTTGAGACATTTTTTTTGCTATCACGATAGAAACTTCTTAAAGAAGTTGTGAGTTTGGACTTAGAATTAAATTCAATTCTATTGCTTAAATATTAAAAACACTATCGTAGAAACATGGATATAAATTATGTCTAACTTATTGAACCTTGAGACGGCTACCAAATGCTGAGGCGACATAAAATAGCGTCGTGTTCGACATTAAAAAATAACTCTTATAAAGCCGGCAATTTAAATTGCTGCGGTCTTGCTCCAATCTGGAACTTACCCCAATATAACTTAATTAATATAAATATAATCGTTTGTTTAATAAAAAGAGGAAATACACATAATATTTACTTATGTCAATTGTGCTTCTTTTTAATAATGTCAAACGTTTCTATGAAAAATTTTTCATTATAGTTTTAACAATATAATTTCAGAGTACCTGTGACGCCATTTTAGATAATTTTGAGAAAGTAAGAAACTCTAATGGATCAACAGCAGTACACGAGTTGCGCGCCTCCATGCGACATACCATGCAAAACAAATGTGGTGTTTTTAGAGACGAAAAGCTATTGAGTGAAGGTTTGTAGGGTAGGGATGTAGTTCCTTGTTTTCTCTTTCTACTTCATTATATTGGATGTGTCGTCCACAGAAACATTAGAGGTGTTCATGTCATTTTCAATGTAAGCCGTACATCTCATCTTCAGTCTTCCTTTTCTCCTGCACCCAAAGACATTCATCCATCCATTGTAACATTGCCAATATACTGAGGCAACCTTCTCTTCATGTGTTCATACCATCAAAGCCGGCTCTCTTGCAACTTTTCATCAATGTCACATACTCCGAGATAAAAATCTAACAAGTAGCCTAATTAAGTAATTGCTACATTCATGCAAAACTTTTATTGAGTTAATATTTGATTGCATTTCACAATTATTAGCATTGTTAATTTTACATTACAAAGATTAAAACTATAGTATAGTAGTAGTAACTACAGTTTTAGTCTCTAGAGCAAGGCACAATTAAGTTTAAATTAAAGTAAGTATTATCATAAAGTAGTGTTATAAAAAAAACTTTTTTTTCATGTAAACTATTCTTCATTTATTGTTGTAATTAGTTGTAAAAAATAAATCAATCTTGGCAATCAAATTAAGCACAAGATATTAGATTTATTAGTTTCAATATAATTGTTGTGATAGTTAAGATTATCCCTTACTTTTAAAAATAGTAAAATATTGGGATCAATAAATTTTTAAACACCAATTTAAATTAAGTTGAATACCATTTTTTTAAGTTATCAATTTCTATCATGTAGTTAGGACTAATTATTATTTGGAATATATTTTTATAACAAACCATTATCAACCATTTGGTATTCATATTTCAGCCAATACTGAAATTCAAAAGTGGTACAGAGCTTTTGATGATATTCGGGTTACGGATATGCGACTTAATTGGAATTCTGATTTGATAGAAGCTCTTGAACTTCAAAACATGCTCCAGACAGCAGTTCAGGTAGTGGCTTGTGCTCTCAACAGGAAAGAAAGTCGTGGAGCACATTTCAGAGATGATTTTCCTAAAAGAATTGATGAAATGGATTATAGTAAACCTACTAAAGGACAGGTACATATTATAAAATACATAAGATGTTTAAACATTAATTATGCATTTAAAAAAACTTATTGCACATTATTGTTACTTGGTGGTAAAAATGTTTATAGCAAAAATCCACTCAAATTTACTCTTAGGAGCTATCTATCATGGGAATGTAATGAAACAATCATTTTTGTAAGAAACTAATTGTCCTTTCATACATTTGTGAGTAATAACTACAATAATTTACCTGTTACAGACAGCAAAACCAATAGAGGAACATTGGAGAAAGCACAGTTTATCAACTTTAGATTTTAAAACAGGCAAAGTGTCCATTACTTACAGACCAGTTATAGACAAGACTTTGGATGATGAGGTGGAAACTATCCCACCAGTTCCTAGAGTATATTAAAGTGTCTCTTCTACATGTAGCTGTTGTATTTACATATACAAATTTATTAAAATTTAATAATACTAGTGGGTTTTGTTAATTAAGTAAATTTTGTAAAAAAGTATAAGTAAATTTCTTAGACTAACTAAAATATTATGTAATGTAAAATATGTTCAGATGAAAATTGTTCTTATATGAAACAATCCTCTTTACCCACTCCCATAACTTTAAGAAGACAGTTTTTCTTACCGACTCATTAAGCTAAAAGGAAACTCGTTTTCTAGTTACTGTTGTGATCTACAATTTTGTTAATAATCCGTAAGTATTGTACTCAATTTTTTTAGAGGATTTGGATGTCCGCTCTACAAGTGGATTCACCTTAAATTTGCCGATAACGCCTTTGTAAAATACTATTTATTACTAACACTAATTATTTATTGTAACTATTTATTTATATTGTTATAGGTATATTGTTACTGGGTCTCTTTTTAATATGCGATCTATTTGTCCTTTTTGATATTTACCGTCTCTTTTGGGTGTTTTCCATACAATGTAACGTTGGTGAAGTGATTTGTGCTCTCTAATGGCACGCTTGGAGCCCCATATCTAAAAATTGTTCTTGATATAATTTATGCCTTGAACATTGAACAAAAAGCAAAGAATATTGTATTAATGATCTGTTTTCTGGCCTATATAAGCAAAACTGAAATAATTCAAATTTCAAAATTGAATGTTGGGTTAAGGCGGTTAATGTTGCGACAGATAATATCAGATTTTATATTTGTAAAGATACCAGCACAAAATTATACTTTAAATTAATATTTTATATATATTTACACATATTTAAGTATATATTCTACACAATACACAACTAATACTTATATAGTTAAAATTTATGAGATTTTTTTTATTAAAGCATTGTAGCAATTGCCATCTATCGGCATTTTTTTTGTTATATGAGAAACTATGACGTGACCACTAACGGTTAAAGATGGCGCTAGTTAATTTCAAATATTCTGAGATTCAATTTTATATTCAAGCATTTATTATTCTCTCGATAAATAAAATAATGAACAGTCAATCTTTCAGACAAATGCAAGAGTATATATTAATACGTTCAATATGTATATTTTTTTATATTTTAATACACTCCGGACATACACATTTTTTTAATGAATTCACCAATTACTATATATGCGTATAGTTTATATTAAAATTTTATTTACATTCTTCACTGGATACTTATCAATAAAATAATAAACATACTAATTGCGAAATTTGTTTTATAACAACTAGATAGCGTTACTCACTAGATAGCGCCACATATTATATGTTGAATATGTATCATTTACGTAAGTATCGTTCGATTTTTTGGATATTAAAACGTATTTATTATAGCTATATAATTTTTTTTCCTGAAAATTCGTCCGTTTCTCGAGTTTCTCTGTAGTGAAAAGGATCTTACGATATTCTTGAAGTTCCTAGCTTCATATTAAATAGCTTATGGAACTAAAAAAATTCTGCTAAATAAAAAACGCATAAATATATGACTTATGACTTAATTGAAACCCATTTGTGCATTTTAATTAAGTTATACATTTATACAAATTTCGCTGGGAATTCAATTTAATTCATCTTAAAAAAGTAACCGCTGAGTCGGTGACCTTTAAACAAACAACAAATTATTGTTTTAGTGTGCAGTGATTTTTGATTTTGATTCATACACTCATCCCTGGGCATTTTATAAGATAATATATAAGTGAACGTTAAAAAACGTAACACAACCGCCTATTCAAGCGGGCTGGAGGTGCTAAAAAGACGCGACTTGAAGATTCGATTGAAAATAATTAGTCTAATCTATGGGAGCCTAGTAGTCCCCAACTATTGGATCCAGCCGCGCTAATTCGCGGATGGACCGGCCTCTGTAGCTTTAATCGTCGCCTTATATAGACACCAAACAAAAAAGGAAGACAAATAATAATAATATTGCTTCGTTATGACGTGAAAGAATGATAAACAAACAAATATTACCATTTATGTTTATAGTATTGATAATACCAAAAACATGTAACCATCAATATGTGATTATCACATATGTATAGGGACTTATATTACATAAATAATTTCACGTATTTTGTCAACAAATAGTTGTTTGTTATTTGGTAGCATGTTGTAAAATACTTTACGGCGGATATTAGGTACCACTCACATCTTAGATACTTTGTGAAAAATAAGTATTGCACTTACATATTGCCATTATAAAAATTTACTGTTTTTTAGTACATTACATTGATAACTATTTGCATCCAACACAAGTTACTATTCATTGTTACTCAAATCGATAAATTTCAATTTTAATTCTTTCTTTTTTTAGTAAATGCCCGCAACTTTGGACTTCATAGCTCTTACCATACTAATTTCATTTACCACACATTGACATTTGTAAATACTCCCAGCTCTTGTTAATAAATATTTAATGTCAGTTTGTCTTACCAAAGCGGGAAAATGAAAACAGTTTTAATATCAATCTTCTGAGTGGGTATCGAATCCACGACTATCGTGATTGCATTCAAACATTATGCCACGATGCCATCAACTTTTTTAAATGATTCTAAATTGACATTAAAAACTGTCCATCATACGAAACAACTTTTGCCAATTTGGCATATTTTGGCTATTTGACCAATAATGAATCGTTTACTTATTTCTCGCGTACAAAAAAAGCAGCACTGTCATGGCTATGGTATCATTTCTTTATTTCTTAAACCTTGGCTGGACTACAATATTTCTTTACTGTAAATATTTTGCGGCCTTCCTGAATTTCTTTAAGTTTATCTGGTATTTTACGATACTACAACAGAAGTTCCACTTTTCGAAATCAATTATACTCTAAGTCCTGACTAGGGTTAAAAACCATACAATAATCATACTTTCATTCAATTATAACCAGTAACAACAAAATTGAGTGCGTACAAAAGGGCAAACAAAAAATAAAAATTATAAAATTTTAATCTATTACTGGTTTTAAATCTCCGTAAATTATTTTTATGTAAAAATATTATTAAGTTGCATACCTGTCTTCCTTACTACGAACCACGGACTTATCAGCGTCCATGAATTTTTACGATCCTATTTATAATTTTTTAATTATATATATATATATATATATATATATATATATATATATATATATATATATATATATATATATATATATATATATACCTTATATTGGAATATATATAAGTTATTAGAGGAGTCCCTCAAAAATGTCTAATCCTTTGATTGTGGTCTTCTCGCTCGTTGTTGTTGGTCGCAGCGCGTTGTCCAGTCAGTTTGCGGACCGCATCCATATCTCCAGAGATTGCCAATTTTAATTAACTATATTGGCATTGCCTAGGAAATTTTCGCTCAACGCGCATGTGAAGGCATAATTTTTGAAATAACAGCTGCGAAACGTGTAGCTGAAAATGATCTATTTTGAAATCAGTGTCAGCCAAGAAAACGTGATAATATACATTTTTGAAAAAACGTATAAAAATTTGAGCAGCGGGATTCGAACCCGTACCTCTTGGATACCATCCAAGCGTACTGACTGCTAAGCCATGCGTTCAAAAATATTTTTCAAGAATGTTTTCTAGTCCTAAGTGTGGAATAATATTTTAAAAATAGTTATAATATACATTTTTAGTAATAAAATACAGTTCTCGAGCTCACGTTCTTCACGCTCACTCTCTTTCTCTGTGTCTAATTGTATATACCTATATCAATTATAATGTTATGATATGATGATGTTGACTCACATAGTTATAAATCCACTTGAAACCTACTCCAAAATAATCAAATTTTATTTTTTTGCTTCTCAGTGCTTACAAATAAAGGAAATCGGTTTTGTATTTTTTATCTATCTGTTTGTACGCGCACATCTTTTAATCTATAAGACGGATTACAATGACACTTTTTGTGGTTATATCGCTATTGGACAGTCTCGGCAGGACTTAGGATATAATTCATTTTGAACATGGGTCATCTAATGTGGAACCACAATAGAACATATACACGATAATAAATATTTACAAAAAATATTAATCGTGATGAGCAATTAAAGATCTGTAACATCTGGTGCAGAACTATGCCAAAGATAAGACTATAATGATAAGACTTTGAAATGCCACTGTTCAACGTGGTAGACAGTTTTTATTCAAATATTACAATGGTCCTGCTGTCCTATAACAAGGAGTATTTAACGTATTGGTCAAAATTGATCAGTATTATGGCCAGTTTTCAATCACTATTTAAAGTAAGTCACAATAGGATAGTAAGCGCTAGATTGTAATAAATTCTGCATGATGGTAGTAAATTCGATACGTTCTCGCAGAAATGGTTATTTTTAAGTTGTAGGTATGAACCAAAGTATGGATGTGAACTCTCTGAAAGGAAATGTGAACGAATGGTAAAGATAATTAGTAAGATAAGTTCATATAGTCTACGCAAACTGAGTTGCAGGTATTACCTATTAATAAAAAAATATACTACTCTCTATTTATGCCAGGCTGTAATAGATTCACCATTAGTTTTTTCATTATCATCTATCTACTAGATTTCGCTTGCGGCTTCGCCCGCATAGTGGTATTGATTAAACTATTTTTGCACCTGACAGTTATCGTTACATTATTACAAAAAAATCTCCCTGCACCGTGAGGCCTCATCTTTTAAGCACTTTATGGCGCTCAAGTCAAATCACTTGATGTAAAAGATATAGTTAATTTACATTAAAGACTTAAATATTTGATAAATATTTTAAAATGTGCATTATAAGAAAGTGTTCATTTTATTTAAATTTATAGTTCACTATTTTTTTCACAATGGCTTCCACATAAAGAATATAAATATGCTATCCCGGGTGTTTATTTAGAACTATTTTAGACAAACAATCCTACACTGCATCATGTTTGTCTAACTTTAATGAATTTTTAGGCGACTTAATTGATATCACAGAAAAAATACCTTAAATTTTAGTCTGTATATTATTCTGATTTACAACTTATAGTGCTATAAAGTTTCATCCTAATCAAACATACATTCTCAGAAACTTTTCCTTCTATTTTATTAGTAAGAAGACTATCGACACTATTAGCCAGGTTCCCCCTCCTCACAGCTTTACGCACTCCGCGCATTAATGCGCGTGTAGCATTTGACGTTATTATTTTAAAGCGATAATAATTCCTTGCAAATTGGTTGAAATCAAATACTGTTAAAGGTAATTTTGTTCAAAAATAAGTGCATGTGATAAATAACTTATTTATTTGGATAAGAATTAATATTTGCTTTATAACCTTCGTTAATAATATATCATTTTAGAACTAAAAATATATACATAAAAAATATTATATAGTGAGTCAGCCGTCAAAGCTAGACATATTCTGTCGCAGATTTTTTTAGAACTTTTAGAGGAAAATAATTTTGTCATACATATTTTTGTGCGTAACTTTCACTTAAGTTTCACTCGGCGCACGTAAGCTTTAAAAGTATATAAATTTTCCCGTTTTCACAAAATTTATCATTACAGCTTCACTCTCATTACTCATAGAATGATCTTATATAGCCTTCCTCAATAAATGGATTATACAACACAATTTTCTTTTCCAATTTTCTAATTTCAGTAGATCCTGAGATTAGGGCGTTGAAGCAAACAAACAGACAAACTCAAAAGCTTTATATTATTAGTATAGATTTTCGTAAACATTGTTAGGTACAAAGTTAGATATAAATGATAAGTATTTAGATAAAGTTGATAATTATTATATCTGTTATTGTTTTTTCAGAGTTCTAGGTATAACGTAAATAATATGAGGTACACAAATTAATGGAATAAATGATTGTTTAGTTGATAGAAATAAATTAAAGACGATTTTTCATTTCTTTTATTCATTCCCAAATACAATAACATCTATATAATGATACTACGTCTAAATGGAGTCATTTCGACACATGCAATAAAAATTAAAAATAATAATTCCTCAATAGAAAATAATTATTCGTGTAAATAAATCTTTTAAAAATAAGAGTGACTGGGAACATGTTTTATAAAATAAAATCACAATAAGGTAACTAAAGGTTATTCATTCATATATTTATAACTAGTATTTAAAGACTTTACCTACTTGCTGTTATTTGCTAATCAAAATACATTTAGAAAGTAACATAATTCCTTTCAGATAATCAAAAGTATTTTCAAAAACTATTGACTTAAATCATAAATACAGATTAAGCTATACCTACAAAATGATAGAAATAAACACAATATACAGCACATATTTTTATTTAATTATGATTATTATTATTATTATATTTTCTACAATTTATGGATAATAATACGATTGCACTTTTTAAATATTATCTACTTCAATATATACAATATGTTTGGAATCGAAACTAGTTGACACAATGTGTACTTTTCCTGCGAGATTTTTAGAAAGTTTTCGAATGTCTGTTATCTCTTTTATTTTCATTAAATATTAAATTTTATCTGTATATATTATCATCATATAATTAGCAATATTACTACAAGACTACCGAAATAAATTAATCTTTTACTATAAGTTTTTGTGAATTTTGTTTTAAAAGAAAGTTGGATAAAAGACAATTACCTAGTTACGTTAAATGTAATTTTATTTAAATAAGAATAGTATAATGTATCCGAAAACTTTCTAAAGTTCGTTTTCGCCTGGTCATATTATGATTATTGATAAAAATACTTAGTCCATTTTGCACGCCTAGTTGTTTTAAAATATACTGTAAGATGTAGATAGGCATCTTAATAAATCTCGCATATATATGGCATGGCACAATTGATTACTACTTCTAGAGATATTAAGATTTTATACTTTCACAATCGAGTTCAGTATTTAAATGAATTAGATTAGTTTACATTACACTACACCTTATTTCAAAATTTATACACATTAATACTGGAATAACTATCACCATTTAAAATTCAAAGTGATTCTTGATTGTTAAAAAAAATGACATAACTACATACAAATCTGTCTAAGAAATGTTGTTGAATTGTGGAATTATCAAATAGATACCTATTAGATATTTATAGGATAATTACCTAAAAAATTATGTCTTGAATCATTTTGCGGTAGCTTTATTTCCGGTTCAATATTTTTATCTGCAACGTGTATATTATGCTTCAATTAAAATAAATGCTTTTTATTGTTTAAAAAATTCATAAGAAGCTTATGATCGATAAGATTATACAATGATTAAAATTTTTGATAGTTGACATTCTAAATAAATAATACAATTCTACTTAATTAATGAGTATCTAGTATTTACATTTTGATAAAAGACTAGTCCCGAGTCACATATAATTGTTTCACAAAAAGTGAAAATTGTCAAATACAATGTTAGAAGTTTCTTGTGATGATTCACCCTGAGTTAATAACGAGAATATTACCAAAACGAATGTGCTACAGGAATTACAAGACAAGAACAAGTTTACAATTTTTTTCTCCAACTGCTGTATATAGTACTTTCAAACTTAAAGATAATGAAGAAAATAATTTTTATCTACGTCAAAATATTCGTACAGCCTTAAACATTTTTTTGAAATACCTTACAACGTTTTACTGAAGTTTAGCAATCGCCACAACTATAAAAATAAAATAATTAGTTTGACATCGACTGGTATCGCCACGCAATGTCATGGGTTTCACGGTTTCAGTAGGCCGGTCATGCGTAGTGCGGATAGGAGCCCAGGTGTGACGTCACATGGGGAGGAGCCATAGAGTGGGGGGAGTAGAGGTTGCCACCACCCCCGCCCCAGTTACTCCATGAGGCTGACGGGAATATTGACGCTGGAACAAAGTTTGCTAGCCTAAGTTAATATTAATTGCAAGAGTAATGCCTAGGAAGAAAATGTAAAAAAACATTAAGCTTAAAGAACATAATCACTATCATAAAAAAATAACATTCGCTGTTGTAAATTTTGTGTCTATCGCATCGCCAAAATTTACCTATAAAAATAATTTTATACATTTCATATCAAAATATATTGTACTAGAAAATCATCGGCCTTACTGTTATTAGAGACATGCCTACTCTAAAAAACTAAAGTATCAACTTTTTCCTGTTTCAAAACAAGTTGAACAAAAATATTAAATAACAAGAAAGTTTCAAACTCTAAGTGATAAGTTCACTCAAAGCTACCTAGAAAATGAATGTTTATTCCATTAAGTCAAGTGCGTGAAGCGGGGCATGGCGATGACATCCCGCCTCGAGCTGAGCGTCAATATTTGGTCAGCTAGTGTACATTAGCATTGGATGCAGATTACACTTTGCTGTTGAAGGGTGCATGATATTACTCCTTATTTATACTTCTATTTTACAGATTTCTTCAAAAATAGGCTTTTAAGCTTTAAATGTTTTAACCTAGTTTTCTATGATTTTGGTTTAAAACAAAACTTTGGTGCTTGAAATCCTTTATATATTAAATGCATTAATTTATCTAAATATTCAAATATTACCCTAAAAGTAGAAAAAAGTATCAGTCTGACTCACGTAATGTTAAGTGTATCAGAAGTAGTAAGTATTGGTATCAACAGAAAGGCGTGATCAACATTGTTAAGTACACTTAATTTACAAGACTCGTTTAGTTTGATAATGTTACTTATAAGGGATGCAAGAAATAAATTCGCATAGTTTTGATGAATAAATAGAAAATAGAAATAATAAAAAAATCATCCTTACCTGTCGAAGTCGGCATAGCTGCGTGCGGGGCCATGAACGAAGAAAGCTTAGCAGAGTGGTGGTAAGAGCTCATGAACAAATCGCTCTGATACTTATAGGCTGGGTCGCTAGCTGCTGGCTGAGTGGCTGCAGCTAGCCCTTGGAAATCGAACTTGTATGCATATCTTTTACCATGCACCTTCGTCATAATATTCTTGTCGTAGTAATATCTGCACAAATTTAGTGTTATTAAAAAATAAGTTTTTTTTAATTGCCAATAACTGTATCATCGCAAGGCAAGAAAATAATAGGCGCTTAGCAAAGTGGGTACCCAAATATCGCAATGCTTGTCACCAAAACAAAACGAATTCGTAATTCGTGATTTTGGTTGTGTTTGTTACCTTAAAGCACGGCTAAGTTTATCATAGTTCATGTTGGGCTTGGATTTGCGTTCTCCCCAGCGGCGGGCTACCTCATCTGGATCTGTGAGCTTAAATTCGCCGTTAGTCCCCTCCCATGTGATGCAGCCGGCATTGCTAGAGTCACTCAAGAGCTCCAATAAAAACTGCCAAAGTTGTATCTGTCCAGACCCTGCATAAAATATTCATTGTTAATTTACAAAATGTTTAAAGTTTTCTTTATATTTAGGAAAAAACAAGGAAATTGAAAGAAGAAAAATTAACTAAGTATTAAGTTTCAATATAGCCCTCTTAAATTGATAATGATTTTTTTCTGATTGTGTAACGTATAATTTTCCTAAAAACAGTTTTAAAAAATCTAACCAATATACTGTGGGCCTTCCGTAACTTGCAAATATATAAGTTAGGCCTTTAGGCAATGTTATGTGATATAGCAAATACGTAAATTACTAGACCTACTAAAAATCTAAAAAAATAAAAGTGTTTAACATACATTTATTTATTGCTTACAAACATCGAATCTAATGTAATGCGTATTCGACACGCGCAGATCTATACCTACTTAGCGAAACGAAAAGCATAATGTGTAGGGTTGGTCCCGCATGTTGCGATATTGGGCGGCTGTGTTCCGAATACGCACGACTTGAGGCGAACGCGCCCAGCTGTAACTAAGTACCGATAGTAAAAAAAATATACGAGCTCAAAAGCGTTAGCATATTTATTAAAAAATAAAAATGTATTGTGTACATTCAATCATAATATTAAAATGTAACTTCAACATTACCACAAATATAATATTTATTTAGTATAATCAGTATCAATCAATCAGTCTTTCAGAAGGACTTTCTGTTTATGTTACTAAATTATGTAACATTTTGAAACAATAAAACGTCGATCACCGTAATTAACTTTTACTGAAATGCTATTTCCATAGACTTATTTGATACTATAGTTATATCTTATGTCTACATAAAAATAAGGGAGATCATGAGGTGATTCCTTAACCTTGTTTGTTGTTATGTTTTTAATTCTTATAATTGAGTTAGTCATTTGTACGTAAGTGTTTGTGGAGACAAAAGTTCTTTTTTCGTTTTCATCGAAAATCAAAATTGTTATAAGCATTTCGAAAACGACACGTTTTGAGGTATATTATGTTCAGTAAAATTTCGGTACTAGTTTATTACTATAACTTTATTATTGTTTATCGACGCACTTTCAACCTATGTATATATAAGTTTAACTTTTAAAAAATCTCTTACAAGAAAAATTTAATTTCCACAATTCCATAGCTTTTTTATTACAAATTATTTTTTATAAACAATGTTAACATTTTCTTTTCTGTCTACACTATAAGTGAGGCGGTCAGGTCACACGAGCGTAGCATCCCAGTGATTTATACCCAATCGATTATGTCGAAGTCACAACGTTTGCGCTCGCCTCTCGCCTCACTGGGAGCTTGAGGCATTGTCTTGTATGCCTCATCGCTTTTACGACTTGCAATTAATTGTACGTAAAGCTATCATCTATTGTGCAATAAATAACTTTTATATAAAATCTTTACTAAAATAACTTTTATACAATGTACTAAAAATTATGATGTACTCTGTCACGTTATTTAAAAATTATAATATTACGTATCTTATTGAGTATAAGTTTAATTTACAAGAATTTTGAATATCTATGTTCCATGCCGTATTATATTGAAAGGAAATTATTTGATAGTAAATCGTGATTGTGAAAACTTACTTTTTTAAAGCTTCACGCTTTATCTCGCATTGCAGGGTAGGCATAGGTGTTTATTGGTTTAGGTAGACAAAGATATCGCAACCTATTTAATATTTACACTTTATATTAATCAGTTCAGTTCATCAAATAAAACACAAAATTTGTTATAATATATTACGTAGATTGTAATATATTATAACAAAAAAATATAATCTCACCGAGTTATGTATAAAAATTTCTTTATTTTTTATTTTTAATGTGCCTGCGTATAATTATACGAATTTACTTTACTATTATTACGAATAACGCTATAGTTCGGTCGCAGGTGAGATAAGGGCGTGGGAAAGGTTCCCAATTACGCAGCGCCACGTGCTCTGACTGTCTCACGAAATGCACGCGTGTCTGCTGAGTAAGCCAAGTAACATAATTACATGCTTTATCCGTAGTAGTAGTAACGTTGACTAATGTAATTTATATTCATTTGCAAGCTTTTTAATTCAACATTGATTTTGGGGTAGAAATGTACGAGGTAAAAGTTTTTACAATTCAGCGTATTTTCAATGAGTAATGCTACAAGTATTAAACACTACAGACATGACATATTCTTTAATCATAATAGGAGGTTATTTTAAGATTAGTTAAATATTTCCATTAACGCAAGAAAGATACTTGACCTTATTACCTATAAGTATAATATATAATTACATATTTATATTATATTTAGAAGCAGCTTTGATTAATTGTTGCCAATATGAATTACCAATTCTAGTATTATGAACTATCTATAGATAAAAAAGATTATAATTATTTCTCTCTCATCGACATACTCGTAAATTTGAACATTATCGATTATATCTAATAATCAACGTTGATTAATTTATTGCTCCAGGTGGTAATGTCATGACCCTACAATCACTGTTGGCCTATTAACATTCAACTTTTACAAAAGGGTCGATTTATACTGATAATTTATATCCTACGTGAAATACACGTAGGTCTGTTCCCACATGGTCGGTATCACATCCATCTAACAGTGCTTGCGTGTGACGCACTAGTTTGCTTTATAGCTCTGGTTAGATTCTTTTAGCATAAGAAATTCTGTTTATTAATGGATTTTCTTGTATATTTTGATACAAATGCCTTATATATTTTTTGCTCAGCGTAATTTTTAGTCTTACCTGAATTAGCCAGACGACTGCTTGTCGGACCAAACATCTGGTATGGATCTGTAATAAAAATTACAAAATTGAAATACTTCTTGCATTTTTTTTCTATTTGATAAAACACTTAATTTAAACCTCTCATAGGTACCATAGGTACAAAGTCATATAAAAAATAATATATATAATGAATTAAATTTTTATATAGCTATTTAAAATGTGATAAAAAGAGTTGCACGAGTAAATAACTAAAATGAATTCAGTGGTGGTAGCATGTTAATAAAGGTTACAATATATTTATTACATTTATTCCGTGATTGAATATTTTGTAAAAGTATTTTACTTATCTAGAGGAATCTAGGCTATAAAGATAGTTGTAGCCTTGACAACAACTTAACAACAAAACCGAAAAAGTCAGATACAGTGCATAGATTGCATTTAAAACAGGCGTAATGAGTCCAACGTGCAGCCCTCTGAATTAGCATAGATAATACTAGCTACCGATTGTAGAATGGTGGACCAAGTTCTAATGTGCTTACTCCTAATACGTCGTAAGTTCATTGAAATTAGATCCAGTTTCACATAAAAACAATTTTATTGGTGTTTTCAAATTCTTTATGTAGATAGCATAAACATTTTCTATTTTTATCTACACTACAAAGACACAGTGGTAAAATATATTTTTCACAGAGGTTGGGGCGTCAATTCATTAATTATTAATTATTTTATGATCAAACATTTGACAACATTAACACAATCTTTTTATTATCTTAAAATATCACGATATTGTTTCTGCAATCTCTTAATAGTTATATTAGAGGTTAGACTCGAAAAAAAAGGTGGATAAGGACAAATACTTTGAATATTCGTCTTAACAATGTCATGTAATGTTAATGCATTTGTTAATTGACAAAATACTTATCAATTGATTAACTAACTAAAATAATAAATTAAATTATTATTAAATACATGTCAAGAAATTGCCACATTTTTTTTAGTGATTTTACTAAGAAACAAATGAGAAAATTATAGTTATTTTAAAATTATATTAAAAGGGAATAATCGTTTTTTTGCAATGAACATTTTGACCGTTGCATTTGGTAACTATCCATTGAAATTATAATGGCAATTGGTATGCAAATTGTCGAAACAATTCACAAAGTCCTCTCAGAGTCCACATATAAAAGTCTCAGACGAAAATAGCTATAATGACATTTAAATAAAGCATTAAATCTTTCACATCCCAAATATCAGAAGTAGATGTTAATATGTAGTTGTACATAGAAATTGAAACAAAAGCGTCCCCCGAGTATTGTCGGCTGCTTTGTTAATATTATAATAAAGTAATAGTTAATGACACTCGTGTTACTGTTGGGTTATTAAGTGGGGAGCTGTAACGAATCGTGCCCATGACTAATACATTCAAATATGCCATAAATGCTGCAGTCATTAAAACAGCTGAAAAAGTGAGAATCTTATTTCTAATAATTAAAGAGATATTTATAGATATTATTCTTATAATTTAGGTATTTAAAAGATAGAAATAGTTAATTGTTAGGATGAATAAAACAAACGATGATGAATAACCGCTTCACGATTTATTGTATAGCAGTCGTCAGGGAACCAAACATATAATATCTAAAAACAGAACTACTTATTAAAGAAGTCCTTTTATATATATATATATATATATATATATATATATACGAATAAAAATCACTTTCTGGTGAAAATATTAATCGAATAAGACAAATTGTACATTCTTATGTACATTTACATGACTAAAAACAAGCTACTGCCATTCTACTGTAGTTGGACCGTAAAAATATATATCCCAGTTCATACCACCGATCATTTCGTGAGGCAAGTACCATTCATAAAAGTAATATACAAATCTTTTCTGTGAATGACAATATGATATACGCGGGACGCAAATTTGAAAATTATACATCGTACTGCGAAAGAGGTCTACTTCGTAAGAGGTTGCACGAAGTAATATGCACGTAGGCATTCGCCGTATATTAAGCCAACCCTGTAAAAATATATGCTGTTTAATTTTCTAGCGTAATATTAAGTATGAGTAAATAAAGTATTAAATTTTGGTAGGATATCAGTTCATAGATCTTGTAATTAGATAACGTTTTCGTGAGTATTAAAAAAGAATATTAAATTGCAATAATTTGATAGTAGCTGGTTTTTATAATACATTGTTAATACATATTAATTAGAAGTTTTTAAAATAAATTCTTGATATTTTAACCCTTTTATTACTAGTTGTCTATGCGTTCTACTTAAAGAAGAGTCAAGTCAATTTCAACGTTAATGTTTACTTACTCTTATTATAATTTTCCCCAAAACGTCCATATGATCTTTATGTACATGAGCAAAGAATTTTATATCTTTACGCCTGCAATCTCCATATATATATTCACTATGTATAACTTCTATAATTGGTAAACAAATAATGATTAGCAAATATTTTAAAAAGATAAAATGTTAAATATCCAAATAATAACAGAATGTTATAATAATTGATCAATTATCTAATAATTAAAATGTTTCGCAATTCATTAAAAATATCCAATATTTTATAAATATTTCGGATATTTTGTCACAATTCTACTAAATTACCTGCATCGGGTGGGGATCCTGTTAGAATTAAATCAGAGATGGACGTAAAGTACTTCCAACAAGACATTTCATTTACTGTAATTTAAAATTAATTATTGGTATGATAATAGTTTATTTAAATAAACTAAATAGGAGAAGTATGTAGAGGACATTTAACAGTAACATTTAATAATATTTTGTTATTTGAGCTGTCAGCTTTACGGTTGGTCTTTTTGTAAAAACCGTAGTCTTGTCTGGCCTATAAGGCAAATATTAGTGGTATACTAATGTTAAACTTGTACCTAAAATAATTAATATAAATAATTTAAATGTACAGCCTAACTGTGTACTGTTCTTTTCCATTGCTAACACTACAAACGACCAGACGACCGAGAAGATTCATCTTTAACTCACGTTTTAACCTTTAAATGTGCAGTTTTATTTAAAAACAATTCGTATTATAATAATAAGATTCCAAAACATCTGAATCATACATGTATGTTCTGAATAATTAGCTTGGACAGCTTATTTTATATTGTACATTATTGCACTCTCTTATCAAACCTGTCTCTGAAATTTACAGGATTAATCGTATATTTTTACTGAACTGTGCAATGACAAAAAAATGGAGTCTTAATTATTAATTTCTTTTTGAATATCGAATATTTTTGCTTAATATTTTATTTAAGTAATGAAAAAAAATCATAATATAAACTTAATAAAGAATGTGACGTCGAAAGCAATTGTGTTCAGTCAATCAACAATTGATTCTTAAGTATGTAAAACAAATAACACTTTAGTCGTGTACACAAGTCAAATAGCAATGAAAAGTGATCGGATAACAGCGAACATGTACAAGTTTGGATACTATCTATTTATCTTAGTACAACGTAATTTTTTATTAATATTTTCTTTTAAAATAGTATATGTTTTGTTAATTATATAGGTGTATATGTTAAGTAATACGTATATTTAAGTTTATTTTATTTCTTTTAGTAATGACACTATGCTGTGGTTGGAGAGCGATTCCAGCTAATCAGGCAATGTATGCATTGAGGTCTTCGGAATTTGGTATTGCGAGAGAATACCAGGAATCACATGACGAAGATGAGAAATTGCCTCGAGGTACGCTATAAAATCTTTTGTTGTTGCAAACTAAACAGATTTATAGGAGAATATCTTTTAGATTTTTTTGTATAAATTACGTAAATTAAATTAATAAATTAAATTGAAAACAATTTCATCATTAACTTAAATAATTGAAATGAGAGAAGTAGGTAGGTACAGGGTTGTTATAAGTCATTGAAATAATTAGGCTTAAATTGGCTGTGTTAAGTTTTGCCTCTAAATAGGCAGTGTCTAATTTTAGTGGAAAATGAAAAATGTTGAAAAATAAAATTGAACGTCTCCAACGTTTGATGTGGTTTAAGAGACAATATAATTTACCAAAACTTGCTCAGCCTGACCATTAATGTTGTCGTTCAAGGAACTAGTAGGAATTAGCCACACTGCAGCAAATATGAAAATGTTCCCTTTGCAATGTCGGTCAGCATAAAAGTCATTGTTTTACCTTGTATTATTCATGTAATTATGTTTATAAATAACATAACCTTGCTATGTCAAGGTACAATATAACAAAGAATATTTCATTTATTGGGCCCGATTATAGTGGTTAAAATCACAGAATCAACCTTGCGGATAGTAACTAGTTATGTAATATAACTATGTACAGAGATATAACATCTGCTGTTTTAAAATTTAAATTCCAGATGTATTAAATAACATCTACAAATTTGGTTGGTGTACTCCAGATGCAACTGCAAGACCATTTTTACATAAAGTCGTTAATATTACATTCCCTACGTGGCAGTCAAGTCAAACACATTATGTTTATGTAAGTATTATAATCAAAATGAAGTATTCTAAAAACAATAATACATTTTTACTTACCTAACTATATTTTAAACTGAAAGCTTGAAACAGTTTGTAATATACACGTATAAAATACAGTTGCTGGACGATCGTACTCTGCTCGCTATTTTTCATACTATTTATAATAATTCACAAATTAAAACAAGTCTATTTAAATGATTTATTCAAATTTAAACACGAAATTTAATCAACCAAGCAAATTCATTTGTTTCAATAAATATGTTTAAACAGATTTGTTTTAAGTTTTAATTTTTTTATTATTGTAAAAAACACAGGTTTTTTTAATTTAAATTTTTATCTACGTAAATTCCGAATTTGATGCGATGATAATCACCTCCCATTAACAGAATTTTGTTAAAAAATAAGACATTTGCAAAAATAGAATAAATATAATCGGACTGCAGACATCTTGACTACAAAATGTGTATACAAGAATTGATCGTTTAAACATATACAGCGAAAAGAATATTCATAAATACTACTATTGGTTTTCACCGGATAGTCAAATGTCACTGTTCTATATTCTTTTCGCGTATCTACCTAGCTTATTTTGTCATTATTATTTATTTCTGATAATATTTCTTAAATATTAATGTTTCAGTTAATTGCAAGAAAGAATACAATAAGATTCAGCCTACAGTGTATAGTATTGAAATCGTATGTACCTCTAAAATTTCAATTTTACAATAGTCGCATGCCATTATATTATTGTCAAGGAGAAATTTATATTTTAATGTTAAATACCATAAATAGGTACGAGATACACGAGTTCTTTCTACAATCAAAACTTAATATGCCTGTTGACTTTTCGTTTGAGTTTTACCATCCAATTGTGGTTTAACGTAAATGACTAGTTTATAGTTATGAATAAAGTTATTCATTATTAAACTGTATATAAGTATAAAGTTGTCGTTTTCTTTTATGTATATATATATATATGTGTGTGTGTGTAAGCAGATCATTTTAGTGTCTGAAATTATAGTTTGCACATATCATCGTAATGTAAGTATATACGTAAGGTAAAAGTATATATTTTGGAACTAAAATATTGCAAATTTCCAAACAACGGGATATATACAGGTATTGCTAGTCAATAAGTAGTGAAAACTTAATTTAAATTTGATAAATAAATGAATAACAGAAACTGCGTAGCTGACTTGGCAGTAACAAAAGACACGTTTTGAATAAAAAAAGTTGAAAATAACTGTTAAATGGAGGGTAGTTAAACACCCCTGTAGGGCGAGGCGCGATCTAATCGAGATGATTATGATAAATGACTACTTGCGTTGGGGCGGGCGGGTTATTTTCCCAATTCTGAAACTGTATTTGATATAGTCAAATTTTATTATAAAATAATATCTTAAGAAATAATATTAAACGTAAAAAAGTCTAGTTTGAGTGACTTATGATTTTAAAGCTGAAAAAAAATTTTTTTGATGGATATTTTTCATAATTAATTTATATATATATATATATATATATATATATATATATATAGATATATATATATATATATATACATACATACATACATACAGAACAGTTTTTATCTTAATTAAAAAACCGGAAATTCACTAACTTATCTTTATACTGATAACTAAGGGCTAAGCAGGAATTATTTTTTACATGTTAATAGCTTAAAGCTTGGAGCAACATATTTGAAAATTTCATCCTGATATTTTATATCATTTCTGAAAAATTGTTGTAGAATTTTTTTTTATTATTATATGTAACTCAATAAATAGGACTCGATACTGCAAGAAATTTGAGAGCAGTATTTGTAAAAAATGTATCCCTCAGGTGTCTAAATAGAGGTTGAAAGCTTTTAATGAAATACGTATTTACTGATGTGAGACACATGTTGAAGAATGTTATTTGCTTACTGTTTAAAAAAATGTAAGTACCGATTTCAGTAATTATATATATTTTGACCTATAAAGGTAGTAACAGAAATTGAAAATTTGGATAGAACTGCGCAAATTTTTATGATAGGTGTATGATATTTTATTTACAGGTTACTGGTGTAGTTTAGTAAATATTTGGCCCAATGATTGTGAAATCCTAACATCCTTAAGTGACATAGGGATTGAAAGTTTTGTAAATGTATGTTTGTGTACGTCATTAATAAAATGAGAGATATGAAACTTTATTTGTAGCTTTCTCATTAAAAAATAGTTGTGTTTACTTTAGTGATTATGGATATTCCATTCATAAAATTGCCAATAAAGGCTTGTTAGGAAAGATATATGAAACTTTAATTTTAGGTAATAAATGAATAATTATCTGTTCCACGGTTTGTTAAAAGTTACTTCTAAATAGTAAAATAATGCTTTGTATAGAAGAAATTTTCTGTTCAATATTTATATTACAAAGTAATAAATGAAAAGTGGAACGGCTTTTGAGCATTTGTGGAAGTTTTATCTCTAAGGGAGCAAAAATCGGTTGGAGTTTCATATTAAAAGCTATCTTATTACTAACTTTGATTGTCTGATTAAAAATGAAGTGGTTATTTACTTTAAAAATTAGAAATTACTCTTTATTTCCGTGTTCATGCAAATTCTACCCCAAAGGTGGTCGCAGAGGTGTTTTAAAATTATAAATATTAAACTCACTCTAGAATACAATATTATTCGCAAACAGCGCTGGTGTTGTATCGAAATTTCATCAAGAAGGAAGCGTATAGGGTAGAGGAGTGCGATCAGAACTGGGATGACTCCCATAAAAACGGTGTAATCCATCACTCCCAGAAGAGTGAGCGAAGGGCAGAAGACGGGTATGCACAACTTTCTAGCCGCGCGGGCAAGAGGCGCGTCGCGCAGTCTGCTCCCTACGCTATTGCTTACCCGACTAATATTGAATCTTTTGACTATTAAATGACACATTTATAGTTTCAATAGTTAGTAGTTCAAAAATTATACCACTTCAATAAAAAAACAATTGATTGTTGAGAAAAAAATATGTTGTTATTTCTATTATACAGTGTTTCCCAATAGGGATGATACGTAGTTTGATAGCTCATAGCCGTCATTTCGGTTGTTTAACATGTGACATTTGTATTGTTTTGAGTTCAGTAATGTTTGCCATTTAACCATAAACAAGTTCACGTTACCTCAACGTATAAATTGTCCAAATTTTCTATCAAAATTCGAGAACTATTGTCTCTACTCAAAGAGCATTTCGTGCTAAATATGGTCGTCATGGTGCACCGTCTGAGCTCGCTATATGTCGTATAATCCAAAAAATGGAAAGTGAATAGTCTTTGCACGATAGCAGACCACCAACACGACAGCGGACAGGCCGTAGTGAAGAAAATATTGCCGCCGTATCAGCCAGTGTCGAAGAAAATCAAAATGTTTCCGTTCCACGACGTGCACAAGAATTGGGCTTATCCAGAATGACAGCCTGGCGAATTTTACGTAAGAACTTGACCTACATCCATACAAGATTGTGTTGGTATAAGGACTCAAGCCAGCAGACCATCGATTACTTCGTGAATTTGCTGATTGGGCGCTTGAAATGATGGAAACGGACACCGAATTTCATAGGAAAATCATCTTTTCAGATGAGGCTCACTTTTGGCTCAATGGTTATGTGAAAAAACAGAATTTTCGTTACTGGAGTAAGTCAAATCCAAGAGTGGTTCATGAAATACCATTACATCCTGAAAAATTGACTGTTTGGTGCGGATTATGGTACGGTGGAATCATGAAGGAACATGGAAGGCCGTACTGTTACTGTCAATGGCGACCGTTATCGTGACATGTGAACGATTTTTTTTTCCTGAAGTGTATGAAATCGATGCGGACAACCTTTATTTTCAACAAGATGGTGCAACATGCCACACTGCGACCGTCACAATGGATTTATTGCGTGATAAGTTTGGTTAGTCGGTTATTTCTCGCAACGGTCCTCACAATTGGCCACCAAGATTATGCGATTTAACACTCTTGGACTATTTTTTGTGGGAATATGTTAAAACTTAAGTGTATGCCAATAAACTAGTTACGATTCAAGACCTTGAACGCAACATTCGAGCGACTATAGCGGCCATACCAGCCGAAATGCTGCACCGAGTCATCGAAAATTGGACCGATCGTATTCGTTAGTGCAAAAAAAGTCGTGGCGGTCATTTGAACGTTATTTTGTTTAAATCATAAATTTCCTATCAAATAAAGCCATTGAGCACGAAATTCGAACATATATTACATTTTATTTCAATTACAAAACATATCTTTCTTATTGGGAAACCCCATATAACTCAATGGAAATAGATTTAAATATTGAGGTCTTGGTTTTCAATTTTGAATATTTAATCGAGGTGACTGCACAATATTAAGTTTACTATATTTTTCTGCGTTTCTTCTGAACTGTAAAAGTCTACAGAATTAAACGATTTAAATGGCAATCTCTCTAAAAGACATGGATGCGGTCCACAAACTAACTAGACAACGCGCTGCGACGCCAAACACATGAGCTACTGAGCTACCAGTGGTCAAGAACGAGCGAAAAGCCCACAATCACCGAACTAGACCTTATAGAGGGACTACTCTATTGACTTATATATATATATATATATATATATATATATATATATATATATATATATATATATATATGTATATATATTGATGAACGCATAAGTCGCATAGATTCATAAATCCGTGGTTTGTAACAAGAAACCTACAAAAAACGATTGAAGTAATTTAAACAATATCTTATATTCTAGAAGGTATAAACACAAACAGGTTGCTAGTAAATAAATTATCGTAATACATAAATTATTAAAAAAAATAAAATTCATCATTGAACTTGCCAATGTGTAGCGATGAACGGACACAATAAATATTGTATATTTCAGTTTATTTTATACATAAATAAAAGAATATTATTATTATATTTTTCATAAATTACAGATAATACAAACTATGCTTAAAATAATAAATTCATTTTAATGAAGCAATCAAGTCACAGTGAGGCATTGCCTAACTGTACATGCGATGGTAGACGTTCAAAACATTTGGGACGGAGGTATGGTGACATTGAAATAATTTTTAATAGTGTTGTTTTTCGGTTTTGTTTCGAGATTTAACTAAAGATCAGATATTTGTGTACAGATGTTCATTTTAAATGTTTTATATTTTAAATAGATTCAGAGATCTCATTCTATTGCTTTGTCATTTTCTGGACCTATTTTAAACTTCAAAACTCTTTATCTTACTCAGTGTGTCTTAAATCATAACATGTTAAATACAATATTATATTACTATTTCAGTAAATGATTTCAGCTTTACGCCTTTTACAGTAGATATAGGCTAGTTGGAAATTCCTTTCCACTTTATGTTCGAAATATTACGTATAATATTATGTATTGAGCGGCGAGCTAATGCCGCGCTTTGTCTTGCCAGAGCGGGGAAATGAAAGTAATTCAATTCAATCGTTTTCCCGAGTAAGAAGCGCTCCGACAACCAATCGCATTTACATTATTGCGTCAGGGCAGCATCAGAAGCTTTGTTCATATTTCAATTACTAACTAATTAATAAATATTTAAGTAATCATCCAGATCTACATCATCAATTTATCTACATCTACATCTATTGGCTGAGGAAATCTCCTCTTAGATAGGTTACAATATAAGCTGTAGTAGTCAGAAACAGCGCTGTATCTCACATGAGGGATGAGAACAAGTGTTCTTTTACTACATGGGTTACTAATCATTACATAATTCAGAAATTATTTAAAACGAAGTTTTAATAAGCGCATGTGTGAGAATTTTTAATTTATTGTTTATAATAATATTTACAGACAGGATTTCATTTGTTTTCATATGTTTTCTCTTTTAAAAATGTGTGTGTAGTTGATTTACATTCTTGAATAGCTAAATTATTAATTAAAGTACTTGCCTTAATTTTATTATGCAGAAAAGGGCCCATATGGAAGTAAAATTTCTTACCAAAGAAGTAACGTATAATATTAAGAACATTTTTTTTACGTTTACTATTTATTAACGCAACGCATTAAAAGGGTGGTTTTGCTTTGCAGTAAGGTTGTATGAATTACACTTTTATAAGTCTATAAATATATAGCGTCTAATTGCTCATCATGTTGGAGATGCACCTCCAAGATAGTGATGCTTCCACTGTATCTTCCGGAAGCAAAACTGTTTGGCTGCCGGTAAGAGCATTACAATCTTTATAAATAGCTGCATCGTTGTAAATAATATCGGTCTAAGAGTAGCATCCTTCAGAATTGCTCTTTGAGCAATTTCCAGTGGAAGCATCACTGTCTTTGAGACATTATATATATATATATATATATATATATATATATATATATATATATATATATATATATATATATATTTATACATTACGTATGTAAAATAAAAAATATAGTAACTCTTAACCTAACCTAACCTACGCATTCTGCATGTCAGAGCTTCCACGTGATTTGAAATGTAGGATCTTACCTAATTTAAATATACCTTATAACTTTACGTAGTTTACTGATTACTGAGCAAAAATATTATTTCGTTTTGAGAGATGCAGGAGTTATTAGCTGTGGGGATCATAGGATTTATTAGTTGGGAAACTAAGCTAGGAGAAAATATAATAAGCTTTGGAGGTTTTTTAACCAAAAATCATTGTAAATACAACAGTTTTAGAATTTTGAATTCTTAAATCACAATGATCGTTTATAAATATTACAAAAAATGTAGGTCCAAGAATACTTCTTTAGAGCACTCGGTATTGTAATCAAATTTGGCCATTTGCGTTAGATAACTGTTAGACAACCCTGAATAAACTAAAGTTGTTGAATCTTTTACACCCGTATTTTCAAGCTCAGACAGTATCAAAGGCTTTTGCGAGATATAGAAACATAGTAAGTGCATCTTTATTATGATGAACAACATTGATGACAATAAAAATACTTAATAAATATGTAATAATTCAATAAAACCTTCTACAGTAACTTATGTGCCTACTAATACAAGTCTGAATTGAAAGTATAGCTACATAGCTATAATTCATTTAACATTCATCAATTTTATAAAGTGATTTATGTAAAGGATCATAGAAGTGAATCTGTACATGTACATATACCTACTGTAATCTTCATAGCCCACATTCCCACTTCGATAAATGAAAGAGCTCAAATCTAGTATTGTGTGTTCGTGCTAATATCTGACAATAGGGTAGGTCAAATTGAAGTCCGTTTAGAAATTTGAGGAATAACCGCTTCACTGTAAAACCGTTCTACTAGTTATATATACGATTATATAGTATAGTATAGTTTATATTTTCTAGGCTGTAAAAGTTGATTAACTTATAATGACAATATACATGATCTTTTTGAACGTCTTAACGAAGTCCTCCTAATAGCGTAGAAAAAATGTATAAATTAAAATCATTGAATAAATTTAAGCCGTTCATATGCCGACATCCATGCTTCATGGAAAAGCTAATAAACTTTTTTACAAGTGTTGTATGGTACTAAAATGCAAATTTATTTACAAAAACTAGATAATAGCAAATAATTTGTATTTCTATCTTTCAAAAGGTGCAATGTACGAAAATCAGAGAAAGGTGTCAGATAATGGCGATGGGATGATATATTAAATTATAAATTAAAAACAAACTCAAGGAAAATTATTAATGTAGATCAAAATATCGACTGATAATTTACATGACATCTTATGTATATTTTTTTAATATTCATTTATTTTTTCTGTATAAAAAATAATAAGTAAATAACCTTATCTGACTTTACGATGTAGATACAAAATATTAATTTTGGATCATGTTAATGTTTATAAAACAAAAAATTATGGACTAAAATATATCATGTAATGTATTAATTATCTCGCAGTTTTCCTTTTTTTTATCTCCATATATTGAAAGTGAAATTGTAATTGAAATTGTATAGAATGTGTATAAAATATTCCCGACCTACAATACTAACTCATATCGACGCCGGTAACTTCGGTGCAGACATGTGACATTACATTTCGCTTCGACCAATGGTGACGCGTTTTGTAATATTCATTATTTCTTACTCTTTATTAAGTTTTTACATGTTTTATTAATAAGTTTATGAAAATATAGTTTTTGTCTATAATATGAACATAACAGAAAATCGAGAAACAAATATTTTCATAATCTTATTTTTTTATGTATATATTATCTATTTACAGGCATAAAAAATAACTTACAGATATAAATAAATAATTATCTATTTACAGACATAATAATAATCTCGCAGTTCAGTTGTCTTCTATATAGTAAAGTAAATTAGGAAAAATTGCATTTAAATTTGTAAATAAAATGTTGTCTCTAATAAAATGACCCATGTGACTATACTTTTATTTAACACTTAGATGTATGAGATTTTTAACGAAAACGTTAAAGTAAAAAAATATATATAATTTCCTCGCTCTGGTAAGACAAAGCGGCGTTGAGTTCCGCCACTTAACGCCGCTTTGTCACCACACGCAATGTCTCGAATTCATAAAAATAAAAAAAATATAAATAAAAAAGCTACGTTTATTATATTTACCTTTACCTATACGTTTTACAAAGTAGTAGTAGTTTTATTATTCATTAATAGATTTTTAAATAATTGCCTTCATCAAATTGTCCATTTCAATAATCGTCCCCAGAAATTTTTCACCTGAATACAGAACAAAGTTATGACTGCAGCAAATAGAATTGTCGAAATGAAATTACATTTTCAATTTCAATAGATGGGAGGTCGAGCTCACCTCGGCGTCGAATTGTTGCATGATTGTTTTATGATACAATTTCATATTTGCTTGATTGGAAATAGAACTCCAAGCGCTATATCTGATTTCGGAAAATCATTTATGAATTACTTTTTGTTTTTCTTAATTTGTACCTCTTGGTGTTTTTAGGGCTATGTAAATAAAATTTCTTAATATAACACGTATTAAAAATATATATTTTATGCATACATATTTAATGTATGGTAATATAAATGATCAAAGGCAAAGTTGTATATTAGGTGAGGAAATAAACTATACACTATAAACAGTAACAGAACATAACAAAGACAAAATGGAATTGTGTTGGCATTCTGTTTTCGCAAGACGCACAATATGAGTCCCCTGTGGTGTTGACAAGAGCGCTCTGTCGCTCTCCCGCGACGGTCAACATTGCGCCGCAAACAAACTACCCCTATAAGACTGCCATATGATATTTATTGAGCTACTATAACCAATAATGTTTTCAGTGTGTTTTTTTTTTTCATAATTTCTAGACGTATTACCTCCGAGTACCTTATAGCACCATTACTGGATTTATCTTTGAAACTTCATAATGTGAAATTAAAGTTAACGGTATAAAAATAATATTTTCTTATTTCTTTAAAAAATTGTTGACTGTTTATCGTAATGTACCAGATATATTGAAAAAAAATTATACCAAATTTTTTAATATATATATATATATATATATATATATATATATATATATATATGCATTTATTAAAAATAGTTATTTGTATAGATATTATTTAATACGCTACTGACGAGTAAGGTAATAAATTGTTAATTTAACCCAAGTAAATAGCTATAAACATAGTAACAGAACTACACAAACTCAAGCGTTCGACTTAATTGCTCGAATCAGCGACGAGTGGCTGGAAAGAGTGTTCTAGTGTCACGTACGATGTTTGCAGTTAAATGAAATCAGTGCGAGGCTAATTCCCAAAGCACTTGGAACCCCTTCGAATGATCGCTGCTCGCCAAATGAACCTCGTAATGTCTGCTTTTCTACTGTAATTACGCACCCATTACCGACGGTAATCTTTCTACAACTATTATTAACAAGAGATCAAAACAAAACCTTACGTGAAGTAAGTAAAATCTGATTTCAAAAAATCACTGATATACTGGCAGGCCTCATGTACACATTTTACATACTCAAAATAGTTCTTATTGCTTTAGCTTTAAAGCTAAAATCGTTGATTAATTGTAGCGACACGCGCATTTGAGCCTTTTACTTATGTAATAAAGTAGAAATCAAAATATCAGGCTTTGCGAAGCAGGGGGTAGCCAGAGGCTCGAAGGAGTTAATGCGTGACGCACAAAAGACCAAATCACGACCCTCCCGACGTGGTCGCGGCGTCAAAGAAGAAATTTGTATTCCAATTATGACGCCACAGACACCCGTCGATCAATATTGTTGGCCATTTTAATGGTCTTTTTATGATATTATACATAAAATAACTAATTTCATAATTACGTAGTTATTTATGTAAAGTTAATATGCGAATAAAATTTAGTTTAATGTGATATATAGCTTTGAATACATGTATGTTGTTATTTTTTATTTACCACTATAAATTCACACTTCCTTTAGGAAGCATACTATTAAATAAATATATCTTCTAGCAAGGGTACCCTTATAAAATAACATTTCCAAAAGTATTCGGGATAAAATAATTCAAAAGAACAAAGGAGCAACGTCTACAGCGGCAATAAAATGATAATAAATGGATAATTACTGCATTACCGTATTCTAGAAAATAGGGAAGAATCATATGGGAAAGGGAAATATTTACTGCGTTATAATCCTTATAGTCGAGGACCTAAGAATCACGAGGATGTGTACTTACTCAGTCCAGTGAAAAGACCCTACACTATTAGCCATTTGATTGCAATTTCAGCCCCGATTTTGGATTCAATAAAACTCACCCTGCAGATAAATTTTGACATTTCTTTATATTAGGACACACAATCATTGGTTGGTAATTGCTTTTGATCGTTTTGGGGATATTGTTTTGGCTAAAATCTTTCAAATTTTGATTTCTTAATTAAAATTGCATTCAAAGCTAAATGCCGTTATCGCATGTAAAGTAACATAAAATATTTATCTAGTAAATAGGTTAACAAAAAAATAAGGCATTATTTTTCATTTTATTACTGCAACTTCCTTTCATCCTAATTTTGTTAAACTATGTCACAACGAACAAAACGAAATGTAAGTTAGAATATTTGCACGATTTTTTATATCCTTACCCTTGTTTACCCATTTTGTTTGAGCAACGCGGTTTGTCTTTGGGTGGGACCGATCAAACGTCAAGCAAGCACTTTGTAATAACAATGTTTTATTGAGCTACAATTAAACTCATGTCACGAAATATATATCGTGGGACGAATTTGATTACATGCAACGAAGTTTCAAAAATATATTTATGAGAAGATATATAGTACAATGAAAAAGATTTTAATATTTAGTTTCTTTTTTATATATTTTTAAGAACAGGCAAGACATTCAGACAGCGTTCAGGTAATTGTTAGGTTAGTTAGTGATCACCGCCGCCCCGATCATGACCCTGTGTAACACCAGAGGCGACGCTAAAGAAGCGTTGTCGATCTTCAAAGTGGGTCAAAAAGCAATTTTTGAAGGCGCTCATGTCGTATCGACTCGAAAACTGCCGCAAATAGGCCATTCAATAGGTGTGTAAAACGTGGAAGTCGATCACCACGACCGATCCAGATGGTAGGTGACAGTATTTATGATGGCTAAAATACGACGGTAGGAATAAGACCTGTTGGGCAAACAGTTCCCCAGAACAGAAGATAGGTGTGGTAGACAACTTGCATTGAATTCATGTCGCTATGCATCCTGCTATTGACCTATTGGGCACGAGCTTAGTATTAGTGATTTCGATAAATATACTCAATATTTCATATTTTACATTTTCTTTATGTATCAAAATGTAATATATGTAAATTTGGTAACAAGTGGAGAGCAGCTGATCTATTTGCTACTCCATTTCTTTATTCTATTCACAGAATTTATATTTATATAAAATATAATTTCTCTGAGTACGCTACGACAGGATCGCGTGATTAAATGTTGCGTGAAACGGTTATTGAAGTGTCTTATGAACAGTATTCGTAGGCGCCTTTGCTTCATGTTTACTTGAGGTCATGAATATTTACAAAAGTATTATTGATTTATGTCACGAATAATCACGAATATGTTTTTTAAGTATTTGCAACTAATTTTTCAGATTTTTATGGAACTGTAGTTTGGAAAAGTTATGAACATTTTACTAAAATCTTCACTATCTTAAAAGTAGAATCGAAGTTCTTCATTCAATTTTTGAAACAATAAAAATAAGGGGTTGTATAAACGATACAAATCATATACCTTTTTAATTTACGATTAAAAAAGACATTCCAATAATATATCCGCCTTGAATTATCATTTAAATTTCCCATGCTCAGCTAAACTAGTCGTTTGTAATCTGATGCGGCTGGCGTCAAGAGTCACGTGGCCAGCCTTCACGCTGCGTACTCGCGCAAACAAAGCAATATCTAATGAAATAGAGAACTGACATCTGTCACGCTACGGTAAAAGCTATGATAGTGTTTGATATTTATACATGACTAGACTCTAAATTAAATTGTACTATTAGAAATAGTTTTAAAGTAAAAATGACTACATTTTAAAATATTGTTGTTATTATGTAACGTTGAGAAATAATATATAGGTATCTACTAATGTTATTTTTACAATTGTTACAATTCAGAGTAATAATTTAAATTTTATGTATATCTTTTTTAATTATCTTTTCTATATGGATTCTATATCCTTTAAAAGAATATGTTGGAACATAACGGCTCTGTGGGTCGACGAACAAACAAAAGTGCTCTCTGGGTAACTGACCGTGGACAATAAACAGTCCAAATGTTTATCTGGGACGGCCTTGCAAATGTATAAAAGAAAATATTTTAGTTCGTTACACATTTCTGTCCGTGATATTTTCTATAAACTCCTTTTGTTAGTTGTGTAGGGTGCCATGTAAGATAAAGAATGTATCTGCAGCTAACAAATTATCTACTTAACTTTTGGAAATATAAATAGTTTTTGAAATATATAATGTTTACAAATCTATAATTTTTATATAAAAGTTTAAGACCAAGAAAACATCTACTAATTCTATTTAATTTCTCCGCCTTCATTCTCTTGGAAGTTATTGTTTTTTTTATATACATATGTATGATACGCGTATGATACTACTAGCTAGCTACTCTAGCAATTCTTCTATTGTAAATAAAGTGTAAATACCATATCACAGTGCTTATGTCCAGTTTTTAGAATGCACAATACGAGTTAATTAGAATACATAACTTTTTAGATTTAATTAGAATACATAACTTTTTAGATTTAATTAGAATACATAACTTTTTAGATTTAATTAGAATACTAAAATGTGAAACAAGAAATAAATTAAATTAACCATAAAAATAAAATTACTTACCTGGTTGACGCAGATGTGTGTGAGCGTCTAAGGACGATTTTGACATCGCTGACAACGAATTGCTGCCATATCCTGTAAAAAAAAGCTATAATAAAATATATTTAACAATAAATATAAAGTAAAAATCTGACCAGTCATAGATGATTTTTTCCATGATATACTTAGTGTCACTATAAATACAGTCACACTTTTTGAGACTAATATTAGATCTGGTAGTCACTGATTGAAAGAAGAAAAGTAAATTTTGACATAAAAATTCATACAATCCATTAGAAACTAAGTAGCGACGTGACGTGACGAAGTTACTAAAATATAATTTTTGAAATTGTTACGCGAATGAGAAGAACTTCCAAATTACCAGAATAGGTATAACTAAAGATGCATATATGTATATAGTCAATGGACCTTGGAACTTGATGAAAAATGGTATTAGTGAACTATAATACATATAACACATGAGATACATCTAAAACTAATGTTAATAACATTAGTTTTAGGTGTATCTCATGTGGTTAAAGCAGTGTAGGTTCATTTTTCAATGACAATGGGTAGTTAGTGGAAATGGTGGATATTGCAAGGGTCATAAAATGCACGCGAACAAAGTCACTGGTACCAGCTAGTCTTAAGTAATTATAGCAATTAGGCGCATTTTGCACTTATAGAGCATATAGATATATTAGAACAAAGGCAGGAAATCTAGTTTTAAATATTTGTTCTCAGGAAGGTTCTCTTCAGAAAGCTATTAAGACAATTAATAAATCATTCAAATATATAAAAATAAAATGGCCAAAAGTCTATTAAAAGTAATAAACAATAAGTAGCAATTCTGATTAGAAATAAATATGTTATTTAATTCTCGCTGAATGTTTTTTAAGGCTCTACAATAAATGTATAAACACATTTCCACGTATCTTCTATATTACATGGTGCTAATAAATTCTTTGTTACTATTTTTCTTGCTCACATTAATGATTTATAATATAAATAAATAGATTTTTCCATTACAAAGAAGCGTGCTGAAATAGCGTTGAATTTTTTGACAAGAATTGAATCACATAGCAAATTGTTTGGTAATTAATTGGACCACCTCATCAACGTGCCCCGGGCGATCAAATCTGTGTAGATAATATTGCCTATTTATTCAACGGGGGACAACGCCGTGAGCAGAAAACAAGACAAACATGAAAAGATGGACTTTACACCTCTCGACATAGGTGCTACTTTTGTGACTAAAAAACTGACAGATCACGGATTATAGTCTCTTTGAAGCTCTCAATAGGATTTCACGCGTTGTTAGTGTTAGAGCAACATTGTGGAAATTTCTTTTGATTTTGGGTATATTTTTGATTCCATGTTTTACGTCTCTTTGATTTTCGGGGCTCTGATAGTGACGTTGTTAGGGATTGTTTTCGTACCACCTTTCTACATAATATAAATCGTAAAAAAGTCGCTAACATTAAAATATTTTATAATATTAAATCTAACAAAATACAATCCTACCTTTAATATATTTTTTAACACGAGTGTCAAATAGGACCAGAAATTTTGAAACATCTTAACTATTTTTTTTAATATATAATTGATTTGTCGCATATGAACGTGGAGAAAAGCAACACCTACCAAAGAACATACACCTACCCAAAATAAAGTGGTTCTTTCTACTAATGCGGAAACTCAAAGATTTCTTAATAATTTTATGATATGATCAAAATTATAAATATTTTCTTGCTTTTAATTTTTTATAATATTGCATGTATATGCAGCCAAGAAAATAGTATTTAGTTGTTTGTCGTTATGTGTACATGAACGGCCAAACAGCAGCACTATCCCTGCTGTTTACTCCCGTCACTATTGCCGCCGGGATCAATCATTCGTAACCCGATGCTTATTTACTTTAAATATAACTATAATACAAATATAAAAGAAAAGATTCCACGGTGAATGTTTTTAACACTATAATTTAAGACAATAATTTTGGACTCATCATGGTGATCACTTTATATATTATACACTTTTGACCTTCAAGTTAAGAATAAATAAACTCTATTTTTGTGCAGGTCCACGATTTATTACACATTTTTATATCAAGGCATCGTTTGCTGCTTTTCATTCGTAATCGCGACATGTTGAGTTAAAAGGCTGGACTCAATGCTGCGCTTTGTCTTATTAGAGTGGAAAAAAAGAAAAGAGATTAACCCAAGTGGGAATAGAACTCAAAATCTAAAATAGTAACATTGAGCATAAAATATCTCTTCGTGATGTCAATAATATGCAGCCTAATCAAATTAAATGTACACTGTACGTTGATAAAAAAAGAAAAACAATTCTAACGTTTTACTTAGAGATTACCACGTTTACTACGTTTTACTAACACATTACATAAAAGAAGAAAAGAGGTTGCAATATTTGTAGAAATAATAACAGTTGGTTATACAGATGAAGAATACCTTAACAAATAATTAATTATGTATCTAAAAAAAATTATAAAATTTCAATAACTCGGTTAGCTAAAACTTAAAATAATAGCTTCTACTCAACTCTGTAGTGTAAGATCAAAGGTCTATCATAATTATTTCGCAAAGGCGACGAACCCGCCGCCCCTGCGGCCACCAAACAACAAAGACGAAATATTGAATCTCAGGCACTTAATAACTATCACGTTAAAAAAAATATAATATAATTTAATAATTATTGTTATTAAACGAACAAAAATAATTATTATTTTACATGTTTTTTTTTATATTTAAGAATGTTGTTGATATGTTAAACAGGTAAACCTCATGTAAAAAAAAAATCTAGCATCATAATCCACGCAGAATTTAAAAGTGTCAATAACATCCTGATTTTCATTTTAAATTACAATCAGCCGTCTAATATTATACTCTTAAAATACGTGTAGCACTCGTTTTCGCTCTACGGCACGCAAAACAATAGGGCGCTTATGGTTTCCCTTGCCTAAAGCGACTTTTCCTCTTCAGTCTGTCCCTCTCACACTCACAGAGAAATACGTGAAGAGGATGGGGAGCGGCGGGCAAATGCCATTCTCAGTTAATTTTCGAAGCCGCCGCTAGCTTCGTCTCCTTTCAGCGCACCCTGCTTTAAAATATCGAATTTTTTTAAGTCTTGCAAAATCTCTTATTCAACTAGCGGAACACTTTTTAAATCTTTTTTTTTTTCAATACATTTATGATAATAATATGAAGAAATGGTTCATGTATATAGAATTATATTTTATCCAATGTCTGCTAAAGATAAAAAAATTTTAGACTATGCTGGTTTAAATTTATATATCATATTATTTTAATATTAATAGTTTAGAAATAGGGAAATTCAACATAATTTAATGTAAATTAACTGTAAGTCTTAAATAATGAGTGTTATTAATTAATATGCCGTTGTAAATTATTGAGGGCGTCACCTCACAAATCTTATTTAATGAATATTAGTCTAAATGAAGTCGTTGGTGATATTTATTATTCAATTCGAAATAGTCCTGGGGGACTTGATGTTAGAGGTCAATATAATGGGGTATATTAAAATACACTTCGATAACAGATAAAAAAATATTCATTACCGAGTTCTAAACTTGATAATTGATTTCAATTTGATTAGGAAATAAATTTTATAATTTTTTCGTTACATATTATCTGTTTATGTTTATCTTATTTAGTTGAGATAATTTTTTACATATACATATATTTTAAATTTATTAATATTTAAAATATAGTTATTTCACATTTTTTCTATAAGTAATATATAATCATCTATAAAAATACTAAACGAAATATTTGTACCCAATAATATTAAATGTGATATCGAGCGTTTTTATAATAGTGGCTACAGTAACAGCTCCCTGGGGTGAGGCTAAATCGTTTGTTACCATTGTCCGAGGGCATTAAGTCGTCACGGGCCGACGCGACGACGCGACGTACATCTATGGAATATACTACAACTCGCTACCATGATGCCTTTTCAACTGTCGCCACTTCTAAATGTCTGTGATTAATTCATAGTATGTATTATTACTATTTAAATATTATTCAATATAAATATCCTTTATATTACATTTAAATAAAAATATTTTTTAATTTAAAAAGCTTTAAAGTTAGTTCAACTAAACTTTTTTTAAATATTTCACTGTATAATAAAGCTGGATTGACCTCTAATATACGACAACTTAGTTAAAAAATCTGATTCATCCATGTAATTAATATCGTTTTGTTGTACATATGAAGCATTTAAAATTTGTACAATAATAACAATTTTGCGTCTAAAAGCAAGTCAAGATTCACGCGCCATGTGGACCGCGGCAGCGAAGCGTGCAAAGATAATGCCTCCCTCGCTTCGTATGATGATAATCATCATATTGCATCACTTACCGAAATATTGTAAGTGTCAATCAAAGAATTAAGTTTGCATTGTCGTACGTAGCACGGCGCGTGGCGGTCGCACGCACGTCGATCGCTCGATCGCGACATTTTAGCGCCCCTCTGTTTTGATTTCGAGGCGTAAAAAATGTATAGTAACGCAATAACAGTAAAGGAGCACGCGATCGAAATTTTTTTGGCCAGCGCCTAATAGTTACAATTTAATTGTAATTATTATAGAAATCAACTTCTTGTAAGGGAATGTACGAGGAGACTGCAATTAACTTTAACCTACTTTACTATTTACCATAAATAATTAATTGAATAAAAAGTAAAGACATAATTTTGATATAAACCAAGATAATAATATAATTTGGTAGGATAGAAGCTTATGGATACGATAAGATTTTGCAATATCTGTACTTAAGAAGATCATCCAGGTGTCACATTTTTTTCAAAACTTTATGAAAATTATTTCTTTCATCTAATTTTGTTAGACTTAGAATATAGCACTTATGAATAAATTAAATTAACGCAAAATTTTAAGACTAATAGATTGTCACCTAAAGAAGAATACAATGAGTTTTATTTTTATTTGATTTACAGTTGGTTTTTAATCTTAGCTTCTGAGTTTATAACTACATAAATTGACCACTAGGTCAAACATGTAAGATATTTGACCACTACTCAAACAAATTACAACGTATGATTTTGTCACTAAATGTACTAAATCTCGAAAGGGTCAAGAGGGGTTTAGATATATTCATATAATGTAAATTAAAACTGCCTATATTTTCAAAATATTTACTGAAAAATTATTTATAGCGATAAAACGGCGTTTACCATTTTAAAAAGATCGGCACTTTAAGAAGCGGAAGACCCTATATCGTAACGATAAGTTCTCTATATTTATGGTCTTCCTTGCACGGGACTTTTTGGAACCAATCAAAAAAATGTCGGTCTGTTTTTTGTTTGTCTGCGTACATTAATATTTTTTGATTGATGACACTTTTTTCTATATATTTGTTATTAGTTTTACAATGTATATATATATATATATATATATATATATATATATATATATATATATACGGCAGGCGGTAGGGGTAGGTGGTACCTAATTTATTTCAAAGGCTGAACCACCTGAGATAGAGCTATCATAAAGATAAGGAATCAGTTTTATCTGTTCAATAATTTATTATTATATTATTTATGGGCTGCAATTAATTTAGTGAAATGAGGATTTTTCTCATATGATGAAGCCGGAAGTACCGATATGCAGCAAAAATAGTAGTACTTTTGTGTAATTCTCGGTGACAATAATGATGATAATTTAAGAGTCAAAAGAGCGCGGAATCGCATGTAAAGTTGTGAGTAAATGCTTGTATAGATTTAATTATATTAATACATATTAATATATCATATTAGAAAGTATCTGTTACTTTGTTTAAGTGGGCTTTGTGAATAGATTTGATACGAAGGTCCCAATTTCCAATGATTTTAATTGTTTGACCTATAATTTAATTGACTAGTTTTCCTTTATATGTTAAAGTTTTGCTGAACTGTTATGATTCTTTATTGTATGTTAATTGAAAATGTTCACTACGATAAAGAATTTTTGACAGGGTGTCATTTCCATATCACTTACTGTTTCGTCGGGTACTTATGCTCCGAAATGGTCTCCACCAACCAGAAAAATGGATTATAGCGTATACAGTGTCCAGAATTTATAGGTTCAAAACAAAAATGAATAAAATCCGTTTAATAATTTTAAAGATTAGCATGAAAAGACAAACCGGCAGACAAAAATTTTAATAATCATTGAATTATATTGTATTGGTGTTCAAGTCCTCGTCCTCAATTTTTAGAACATTACATTAAAATGTACAGACATATTTTTTACTGTTTTATTATTGTAATACATACCTATATTATAGAAAACGTTCCTTACTTTCCGTAAGAAACGTACTCTATTCTACCTTACCTTGTGTACCCTGTGACGAAGCATGTGTTGACCAGGAACTCTTGTATGACGCATCTGAAAACAAAAAATATATTTATATCTATTGACTAATTATTTACTACATATACCCTCCTATATAAACAGACTTTGGAACTACTTATCAGAAAGGAAAAAGGGATATAATAAATATATACACATACTACATTGTGTAGAAAAATATGAAAGGAATTTCTAGCATTTCTTACAGAACGTTAAAGCAAATTCACAGTCAAAATTACTTAAGATTTAAAATTTCTAATGTTTTGTTTTAAGCGGCAAAGTAATAGTAATAAACCATATGGCCCACTAATAAGCCAAATGATAAATAAAGTATTCAGTTAGATACACACATAACGTATATGTACTAAAGGTCCCGTTGACGCGTTGACAACGTTTTTTATACATTATTTTGGAAAATATTAGCTTCCTGCACACTTTCTTTACATTAACTATAAATGGGCCAAATTGTATACTCCTCAGTTCCCGTTATTTTCGGAAAAAGAGATACAAATATTTTTATTTTAGATTAGTGTGGTTAAAGTCCACTGTAATTTAGTATTATATCTTTAGTATTATTTATTTACCTTGCCTATAAATTGCAATTATTTTAGAATAAAAATCAAATTAATATTAAATCCAAGCAAATCATATAAACTCCAAAGTATAAAAAATAATATAGAATTTGAATGTTGTTGCACATACTTCCTGAAATACATTTAAATAAAATCTCAATTTCCTTTAAGGGTGGTTTGTGAACCATGACCGAGGGGGTCAAAGACCATGAACGCCTATAATTGTTGTGGGTACAATTTCGTGCTGAAACTATTGTCTTAACTATTATTTAAAATATATGATTAAATAACTATATTTTACTTGATTGAGAGGTCAACACAACGGACATGACATTGTGAGTTTTACGATAGGCGGAGACGATTCCCATTCGGAAGAATGATTATATTTAAATTATTTTCTCGGGCGCGACATTGAATTCCATCACATAGCACACAATCTCTCGAATCCCGGTAAATAATAGCAAAAGGAATGTCTTGCCAATATTTTCACTGTTGATTGCCTGCTACGGGAAATACTGATTTGCCTGCTACGCATGAAATTGTATCTGTATCTGTAAAGCTACTGAAATATACTTTATCAAATTTTACACCCGAGTAAGCATTTATATTTAATAAATGTGCAGATGAAGACATTTTCCTTGACCTCAAAATATTGAACAATATTTATACTGCCATCTTTGAGCAAAATATCTAACTACTTTACTGATAATAATATTTTGTGCTAGAGGCCCTCATAACTATAGCTATTTCGTTCTTACACTTGCCCGCGTTCTCGCTTAAATTAATTTTGCCACAATTAATAATTTTATCGATTAATAAAACTAATACTAAGCCTAAGAAATAAGCCACCAACAAACCCTCTTTTAAATTAAATAGTCTGCGACCTATAACTTAAATAATGTAGCTACATATACATATAATAAAAAAGTAAATTCTGCACATAAATTAGTCGAGTTATAATTGAATTAGGTACATTAATGTATATATAGTATTACACACGGTAGAATTTTTGTTTGTTTTTTTTGGATGCCGGTATTAAACTAAGGAGCGTCAGAGCTCAAATACGAAAAGTATCAAATACCATAATTCCGTTCTGATGTTCAATGTAGTTCCTATAACCAAAATAAAAAAACCGACAGTTTCAAATTAAAAAGATTATTGTGATTATTTAGTGGAACCCAACGCCGTTCGTTGACTTATCAATGTGAAAGAAGTTAAGATAGTTTGAATTTAATCACTCCCCTGAGTGAAAATCGAACACACAACCATTTACAGTCTGTTACATATAGACGCTGCCCCACTGCGTCCCAATGGCCCCATATTATTTTATCATCATATAATCGATATTAAATGTTTACATTTCATCGATCCTTAAAGTACGCACAGGTTCTACCGTCTTTTATCAAAATGTTAACATTTATATCCTAAAGTATAAACTTCCTAAAGTATAAATAAGTTGTAAAGAATAAAGTTTTAAATATTATTAAATTTAAATAAACATTTAAATGAACGTTTCATAATAGACGTATGTATGGTCTTTTGTTAGGACAGTTTTATTAGCATCTCCTGTATGTACATAATTTTGATTAAAATTATATTCATTATTAGAAAGTAATATAAAATCGAAAAAAAAATTGCATTTCTTCATTAAAATATAAATTTATTCTATATTTCTATTCTCATTTTTAAAATAAAATGAGAAAATAACCAAATAAGTAAAACTTAAAAATATTATTATTTTATTTAAAATAGTGATTTTAAGTAATTCATTTTTATCATAAATTCGATATTTGGCCCTATATTGAAAGCAGAATGTTAGTAAATTTCAATACGGGTGACGTAACATAGTAGTCATGTGTATGGGTCGAGCTGGAATAAAAAATACCCAGTGTGAATCCCAGGATGTTGAAGTATAATTATACCAAAATTCACTATAATCGAACTAGCAGTTTTTGCGTAATGCTAAAACAAACAGAAAGACAGACAGACAAAAATTTTAATAATCACATCATTGGGTTCAATATCAATGTAGTTGTTACTACACCTTTTTACATTTTTATTATAAGTATAGATAATACGCTAAATGATTTTGTGATTTGTCTAAGGCACTTGGCTGCGTAGACTATGTCACGCTAAAGCTTAAACAAAGTCACTATGGAGTCCACGAGGAAACGCGCAATTTGTTTGTTTCATATCTCAGTAAATGAATCGCCATATTGTTTTAAGTAATTTAAATATATAAAAATGTAATAATCCTATATACAGATGGGAGATTTTTGGGCCTTTTCTATTTTTATTTTAAATTATAAACGAAACGTTCTCAAAAATTAAATTATACAATTATGGAAATTTCAGATCCGCCTCTAAAGAAATTTATCATCAATATTAATAATGTAAGATTAATAAAGTATATTATTCTACCAAAAACACTATACTGATGTTAATATGTGGAATTAAATATTATCTATGTTCACTCATGAAACTAACTATTGCCATGAACTAAATTTGAAAATAAATAAATTCTTTAACTATAATAATACTATATAAATATTTGAAGAAAAGCAACTTTTGAGTTTGTCGCCGGCTCTTCACAATAGAATTGCCCTCCGAACTGATGGTAGCTTCCTGTAAAACTGACAATACTGACATTCTATGTTGATTGACGATTTAAAAGCATTTAGACAGGAAAATTTGAGTATATAATATTTTGATTTTGATATTAACTCAGCAACCCTTAACATTTCAAACTTTTATAAATCCAATCCGATCTAATAATTTATCTAAACAGATTCAGTATGCCTATTACATTAGTATATTCGTTATAACTCATATACTAAAACAAACAAATATATATCCATCTAGAAATTATACGAATTGATTCAAATGTTAACGTCGGTAAGTTCGTAGTTCCGTGCACTTCAAATGTAACGTAAGTTCGTGTTGTGGAGACTGAAACTGAGTAAATCCTCCTGACGTAACGGCATTACAACTTATTAACTTTTAATTTATTATTATCTTTACGAGTACATATGTGCGTACATAGTAAGAACATTTTAAAAAATATTTTGGCCCAGCAATTCACATTTAATTTGCTTGTAAAATGAGACTCGGTTAATGAGAAGACTCTATGAGAATACAATATTTGCGTAGTATGAATTTAATATTTCTGCTCATCTTGCGATCGAAGTAATAAGGAAATAATAATAATAATAAGTTAGTTCTTTATGAAAATTATTTGTTACTCAAGCTGAAGATAAGCTTTAATATAATATTTAAATAATTTTAATAATTATCGCATTATTTTTAAAATTATAATACGGTTGTGTAAATAAATATGAGTGGGATATATACATAAATATAAAAAAAACAGGACTCATCGCGATCAGTATAGTTTGTTAAGGATACATACGTAAGGAATTTTACATAATTTTTACATCACATTTCTGAATACATTACCAGATATATATTTTATTGACTGATAATAAAAAAAATTTAGTTGATTTGTTTCAATCAGGTGTCAAATCGAAAACTGTGAAATATTTAAAACGATAAAGTCACTTTGACAAACATGGCAAACATTGTTTACTCTTTATTTTAATACTATCACAGATAAAAAATAAAGCAATGCAATTATAAAAGCAGTAGTAAATAGTACTACTACCAAAATTTTTAGTACTTTATATATAAAAATGAGCAACATTAAAAGAATTTTAAATATTATAATGATATAATATGATGTAGCCAGGTTTTTGTGCATGGACAAAATTAATTACGAAAACTAGTTAATGAATGCATCTTCAGTCGCGTAATTGTTACAAGATGCAGCCTAAATTTAATCCATTTACACAGTCTCTATTAGTTTTGTAAAAGGGATGTTAGAAGACAATTTTAAACTCGTTACTTAGCGAGAAAAGTTAATCGTACGTTCTCAACCAATACATAATATAACAATAAGGGTAATAAGTTGAATATTACTATATGTGTTCTCTGTAACATATATTTTATCCAAGTGAATACAAATATATACTATTTAAATTTTATATTATAATCGAACTTCCATTCTTGATTGGTCTAAAACCATACAAGTTATCGGAGCCAGGTATAAATCTAGTTAAATATTTCCTCTCAAACGATAATTACTGAAATACATCAAAGAATTTTTTTATAGAACAGACAAGGCAAATGAACGTGCGAGTTACGAGTGATCGTAAGTGATCACGTGATGGTAAGTGATCACCGCCGCCCATGGCCCCGTGTAACACCAGAAGAGCTACAAAAACGTTGCCGGCCTTTAAAGTGGGAAGAATTACAAAATTTTCGTAAACGTCAACTGTGATTTGGTTGGTGGAATGAGGTTACGTATTCCCCCGAGTGCGTAGAAAACAATGATATATTCAATCATTTCCTCTCATCGCAAAAATTGTTTAATTGTATCTTACCCAATACTTTAAAGAAAAATAAGAAAAACAGTCACTCAAGCATGAAACAATAATTTTACTTTCAACTATTTCCTCTCAGCTAAAAAATTTCTAATTATAACTTCTATGTATTGAATAAATACATAAGCTACATACATTGAAATCTATAACGCACAACTTAGGAGAAAGTATCTATCGACCACTCATATGCACCAGCATACAAGGTTTCCGCCAAGTTACTGGCAGCTGTTTTATTTATTAATTACATTATATTTACAATCTGAGTACAAATTTTTAAGTTTACGTTTTATTTACGTTAAGGAGAAAATCATTTATATTTCAAATAAGTTTGCATAAAATTATAAACTCAATATATACATTATTCTGATGCGATTTTTACTATACAGCATATTTTTCACAATAGCATTCAAGCAACAATAAAAAAATAAAAAATGGTACAAAATAGTATAAAATGTTAGAAAAAGTTGTAAAATGTATTCCCATAGTATTACACATGAAGTTCCGTGGGTTTGCTATTGTTTGGTATTATTGGGTGCAAAGAGTTTATACCTGGAATTAATTTCATCAAAACACTTATATCGGAGAATGATGCGGAAAATTTAAGATACGTGATGTCTTTCCTATTGAAAATTGTAATTGCATTATGTTGTAATTAATAATAAGTGGAGGGAAATCTTGTCAGCTGGTGCATATAAATTGAAGCTCCCGCTCAACTTACGGTCCTATCACCGAAAACTAGACAGGTAAACAATGTGTTCATTCATAGATATATAGAACCTATAACCAAGTACTTTATAGCAGAGAGGAAATTGTGGATGGTAAAATTTTTATTTCATGATTAAGCGACCAGTTAACATGTATTTATTATATTTAGTTATATCATAGCCAGGTTATATAGTCATATTATGTTTGAGATATAAGGTAAATTAAATTTAAAAAAGTTTAAGTTAGGAATGACCTGAGAAGCTCCGCCGCCAATCCCAGCCACCGAATCGCAAGTAAGGTTGATGATACTTTATCATACTATTCTCTGAGGCGACTTTCTTATTACTTCTTGAAGGTATCGTATTGTACGCTTGTGATATTTTTTGTTGAGTAATGTTGAAGTGCGGCGTTGAGTTCTACCACTCAACACGCACCTAGAATTCGATGGAAAGCAAAGTAAGCGAAGTATAGAGTGTCTTGACACTAGGTACTTTCTGTCTACCATGCTCTTGCATGATGCTAAAAAAATGTTATTTTTCGAAGAACATTACGAAAGTTATAGTAGTGGTGCAGGCTGTTACTCCAAAGATTAATTAATAGTTTGGCAAAAGCGAATATTACTTAATCTTTACTTACCGAAGTGAGTAAGTATAACACTAAATTGTATCCAATAATGATTAATTATTTAATTTAATTAATCCAAATGAAACGTTGGTATTAGATTTACATAGAGACAAGATAATTAGTAGCCGATAATAGCTATACTACACCAGACACCCTTAAACGTATTTACTCATTAATCGTTACGCTAAAAATAAATAGAACCCTTTAAAATGATTTGACAACCACAAACATATTATAACAATATGGACCATTAAAAACATCTTTACTGCGTTTGAAATTGTGGTAAGCACGGTGACTGATAAAAGGGAACGTGACGACAAGAGACAGTGATTAAAGGATTGAGCACGATGAAGCTATTCCGCCACCATTAAGCTCTTTGGAAGCGCTATAAGCCGAAAAGACGTTAAGTGGCGTCATTAAAGAAGCGTTGTCAATGGGCCTATTATGAGCTATTGTTGTGCAATTAAGACATCTGTATTGAATAGTTTATTTCATAAGAAGCATTCTTATACCTCTACCGCGTATATTAAGATATGCGTTTAAGATTGCCAAAGTAAGTAATGCAAATGCTATAGAAAAAAAGATTCAGTGAACCTTATGTATTTTTAATAAAAGAGCACCAATATTTTACTAAAAATAATAAATAAATTACAATGTAAATTGTTAAAATAATTTTTGAGATATATGAATGTAATAAACGTGCGAAATACATATTTACTGTCTTATTAACTTTAGAATATTCGTTATGACAAGTTGATTTTTTTTGAAAACTTCTATACGAGACATACAGTTTATGTCTTCATAGTGACCATGGCCTAAGTAGCTTATTGATATATAGAAGGTTTGAGCTATTTTTAAAATATTGAGTTCTTAACTGTGACTCATAAATACTTTTAATTTAGGTCTATATATATCTACAGTATGTATCTACCGACTTTCGAAGTCTTCACTATTTGCCCGAAGTTACCGACTAATTTACTACTACAACTTGAGATATATAATATAAATATTAATACGTTTAAAAAACTTATATAACAGCTTGCGAAAAACGTGTTAAAGAGAAATTGATAACTTATTGTTACTATTACTAACTACTTTTACTACACACAAATAATGATTTAAACATGCGCTCATATATATATATATATATATATATATATATATATATATATATATATATATATATGTGTGTATATATATATATAAAGAGATTTTTGATGACAGGCGATTGCCACCTCCTTGTGACCACGGACTACTGTACAGTGTTCGTGTAAAACTAGCAATTTATTTATTACAAGAAATTATTTATTACCAATTGAACTATGTAGAACTATAAAAAGCCTCTGAAAACCAAACCAGGATTTACGATTGGGTTTTTGAAATTTACATTAGTCTTGCCTGAGCCTATACGTTTAAATAAAATATTTAATTGATAATTTAAGATTTATTACCTAACAATAATTGAAAATTATAATATTTTGCTTCATTTTTAGAATTAATACGATCTAATTCATTATTCAGAAAAATAATTAACGCTATACACGGGAATGTGTTTTGATGTTATTTCATAATGGAGTCAAAATTTAAACTTATTTTAATAAATGTTTAATCGATTTATTTATAATAAATCAGCATTGTAATGTCACAAAATCATTGTTATTTTTTATAATTTTAATGTATTTTGAGTTATTACAAAATCAAGACGTACTTACGGAGTCTAACATATAAAAAATCTAGACAATTATCCTAAAATAACTCACAAACACCCTTAAATTCACCACGATCACAAATAAAATGATATATTCACCAGCAAACAGCATAGAGAAATTGGTAAATGTGCCGGACCGACTGAGGTAGTCGGCAGATCCTTTGATGTCAAGCATGGCGCGGCTAAAACGTCACCATCGTATTGAGACGTGCGTCACACATGGCGCTACCGATACTCATAGCTCTGCCGCCGCCGAAGATCCTAGTTGTAGGCGGGGCTTCCCCTAACACCGCCTGGGCACGCCCCTCGCACCCTTGCTACACGCCTCGCCAATAGCGAAACACTCCGGCTAATCTTTATCAGAGAAAAATAAACAGGGAGGGAGATAATGACGAGGCGCTTCGGCGGTGCTGGTAATCACTGCGCTTTGTGGGCCGCGACAGCCTGTTAGCGAGCTTATCCGACGATGGTTTGGCGAAAATTGAATGCTTTTGTGTCGCTTTCAGATCTTTTTTTTACTCGCGATATTGCGCCTTGCGACAGAGGAATATCACGTCACGTTTATAGTTTACAGTATAGTGTTCGTTAAATTGGGTATGGGCAGTAGCAGAAGTTCTTTAACATAAAATCATACATATGCTTATTCACATATAGGTTCTCAATGAAATTATATTGTATAAAATTTATTCTATTAAATTCTTAATAGTAGTGACAATACTAGAGAAATTGTAAGAATTTTAATATGATATTAGGCTTATCTACTAACTTTTACTATAAAAGTAATTTAGACGCTATTTTAAAATATCTGACAGTTGAACAAAAAATATTTGCAATATTGAATTTTTGGCATTAGAAGGTTTCGACCATTTGCTGACATATTGTTTTTATTCATTTTAATTCCGTCCTATTTGGAGACAGGAACAATAACGGCGGCGGAATTGTGTACGTTTTTTTAAAAAATTGCGCCACTGGCCCCTATCTTGATGATTGTCCATATAATTGGTTGAATTTTAGACGTATTGTTCGCTTTTACCTTTTCATGTACAAATGTGATTTTTAAATTTTCCTTCCATTCTTATTGTGATGGTTAATTAAGACAATAAATAAAGTGAACAATATGTTATTTTGTCTCTTTTTCATTTTTAAATCATTTTTTAATATAACTCTTATGTATTTTATTCGGTCTATAGGTAGGTAGAAAGGTTATATCCGTACATATTACCTAGGATTATGTTAAGAAATCATTGAACATGAAAATAATTCGTCAAGATCCCCTTGATTAAGCACAAGTACGCATAACATTTCGGAACTCCGTCACGTAGCACACGCAGATAAGGTTACAAAACCTCGTAAACTTCAAGTCCCCTCATCGTGTTTGCGTGGTGCTTAATACGAAACATTATAAGCTCTGTACAGATACAGGTATATGAATATAACATCAATTTACAACGTAAACGTGCTTAGCCTATGCATTAATAAATGCTTTTTTTATATAATTTTTTTTATATAAGTTCAGTCGTACGTCGGTTACTTGCTTTTTATCCATTTAAACAAATATTAAACAATCATGAAATATGACGAAAAGTATCAGTATACCTGCTCTGCTATATGCAAGAGATGCATATAACTGAATAATCTAGCTTCGGACCCGAGCAATGCTATAGATTAGGTAAATCCGAATAATTAAAAAATGCTAACTATATATAATATAATACGACTATTAACAAACAAAATTATTTTAAATGGCAGATCCCGACATAAAAAGTCTGTGTTCACAGGTAGCCAGACTCCTACCTATCAGTAGAATAATAATTTAAAATGAATTTTTATCTCTTATTTACTTATGTCTCCAATAAAATGTTACGGCAAAACTGAAAATTGAAATAATTGTACATAAAAAGAAAACGGTACAGGTGTACATCTTATATTATATATATTTTTATTCAGAAATAATTTTATTGAAACTTGTCATAGATGTTGCACTATTTAAATCTTTACATATACAAACTTTCATATCTATGGATTATATTGGACGCGGATTATCGAAAGGGACAGTTATTTCGACGACATTATTAAATTACTTACTACCTTTAATAAAATTACAAGTAAGTATATCGAATTAAAACAAGAGGCCTAGTAATTTTATTAATTGCAATATATAGCAAGAAAATAAACTGTAAATCTACTTGGAAATCGCAGCGATGTGGTAAAATAAAGAGAAGTCTCCTTTTAATAAAAACCCATCTCTTTGACCGTTGATTTTAGCTTTAGTTCGAGGGCATTGGCATTTCAAGACAGTTTTTTTGTTGAAAAGCTTACACGGTTCAATATTTTTAGCGTCGGTTCAGATATTATGTTGATTTTATTTGTAAAATATAAAATTAAATAAATTCGATATTAATAATATTTATACACTAATACAAAATAAAAAAATAGTTACTAATGTATATTAATATTGTATGTTTTTTTTTGAATTATACAAGTTATTACTTGTGTAATAAGTAGTAAAGAAAGGTTTCTGTTCCACTTTTGCTTCTTTAATGCTCTTATCTATATACGCAGGTTCTAGGGAACATAAAAATAAGCAAAAGGTATAGCAATTTTATTACTAACTATTAATCTCCTAAACTATTAATCTGTAGATGGTCTTGACAATTAGAATAAATAATTGATCGATATGATTATTAAACCACCATAGGTTTAAAGTCTGTTGTTAACTAATATCTAATAAAATTTTAGTATTAGAATACTACAAAACGCTCAAATACAGAGCTTTCCTCGAGGTTCAAAGAAATCTATGTGTGGGTGACACATCTACTAGTTTCTATGGGTGAGTGCCGGCATGATCGATGCAGTAGCGACGTTGCCGCGCCGCACACTTCCGTTGTGTTGCCGCTTGTAGTAAAGGTCGTCATAAAAGGAAGTAAATAAAAATAAATAAATAATAAATAATTTGCTAACGCATGTAACACCATTTAACATTGACAGATAATATATATATATATATATATATATATATATATATATATATATATATATATATATATATATATATTATACCAAAACATAATTTTCGCATGTAACAATTTCAATATCTGGAATTACTCGTGAAACGTGCTACATTTCAAATATTAGTATTACATTCATGACTTTAAATATTTAAATATTCTGAGTAAACATGTATTATAAAAAATTTTGTTAAGAAATCATTTTATGGATCTCGGTCGGCTATAGGTTTAAGTAGCTTAACACTAACTTCTCAGTTGCCTTACGTAAGGCATTACGCATTGTCTACGCGGAAAACTCGTAAAGCTAAAAAGTAATAAGTACAAAGTTTTATTTATTATTAGTAAATGATTGGGTAAAATGACGAATTTGTTCATCTTTGATTTTAATATGTCCAAAAATTTTTTTTTGCGTAAACTTCTTGATTAAGCCCATGTTCCAATACTGTATCGCAGTGTGTTAATTATTACTAAAGTACGGCTATCGTGGTTATCTGCGGAAATTACCTAGTTGAGATCGATCAAAGCAAGTCAAGGTAGTCAATCCGGTGTAGGCTAAGTTCGTTATTTTTAATTGATATAGATCTAAGTTTGTTTAAAATAAAAATATAATATTATATTTGATTCTATATGTTATTTAATTGAATTGGAATCATTTGTTTTTTTTTATATTTGGGTACGTTTACTGTACTGCTAGATTTTCGCCTGCACTTTTACTCGGTTTAGTTTTTGATATTCAAAATTATAGTGTTTTAACTTTTATTAAAATTATCAGAGTCTTTTTTACTCCAACAGGGGAAACTCCAATATCATCCCTCAATTCCATATATTAAGAAAAGATTTTTTTATATAATTTGTCTATAATTTAAAATAGCAATACTTCACACAAACACTAATATCTATATAATCCTTTAGGAATAGAATCACGTCAACAATCCTTTCACACGTCCTTTCTTAATGTTTATTTACGCTATACGAATGTATCGACCACTCTAGAGACAAAGAGACGGTCAGATCATACTGCAAGAATCCAGGGCAGTACGCCAGGTAATTACGAAACAGATGGCGGTAGATTGATATAAAATTTTATTTTATAAAATGACAGACGAATGCTACTTTAGTTTAGTAAAAGGTTCGAAACGTAAGGTTTTAAAAAATGTATTTTTGGAAAACAAAATAAATGATCAAAAATTAAAGATCATATTAATTCAGGTACTTATTTATATAATTAATTGAAAACCGATATAGGCTTTTTTTGGATTAAAATAATTTACACGAGCACAATCAAGTAATAACTAAACCAAATATTTATGCTAGATATGTAAATTATGAATCGATATTAGAGAAAAATCTCTCAAATTAAGATTAATTATATCAATTATTTAAATTTTAATTATATTTTAGACGTATAATGTTTAATAAGTAAATAATGTTTTTTCACGCTCTAGTCCCGCATAGCAGGGTAGACAGGCAGTACCGAGTGTCAAGACACTCCGTACTCCGCTTTCCGCTTAATTCAAGACATTGTGTGTAGAGTAGCGGAACTCAACGTTGCGCTTTGTCTCACATAATATATGTTTTTAGTTTAACGTAGAATTTATATTATTATTAATATTTGTTATTTGGGTTGTAATTATTACTTGCTTCCAACATCGTGCTTAAACTGAAAGGATTAATTATACTATATTATTGGTGTTCATCTAAATACACAACTAATGGAAGCCATATATAGGCTTCTACATGATTTAAAGCTAAGCCAAATTCACTCAGTCCATAAACAAAATCCATATAATAGTTTAAATACAAATTTTTCAAATTTTTATTTATTCCTTATGCATCAGCCCTCTGAAATAAATAACTACTGAACGTTTATGTAAAGCGGTTAGTTTATATAATTTGTGTTTGTGTTGAATAAATTATTTGCTTACAAATAAAATTTAACATAAATTATAGTTGTAAGGCAAATATAATAAGATTATGCACGGCTTATTATAATTAAATTTAAGATAGACATTTGTTTAATAATTTACCCATATTTGACTTTATATATAGATCGACAGATCGTTGCTTTATACGTAGTTAATTTAAAATTAATTCAGGCAGGCGGCGCACAGGAAATGAGCTTAGAACGTGGCGGGAGGGAGGGCCTAGGGAGGATGAAGTCGTCGTTTTGAATTAAACTACGTTTTCATACGTTAACAGATCAGATTGGATGAAGAAATTTACATTTGCTAAAATTAATGTATTAAAAATTTGTAATTGAATAAGAATTTATTTTTTATTTCTTAATTATTCTTGCAAATAATTGTAACAATATAAACATGTTAAGCGAAACCACATACTTTACATCAAAATCTACACAAAAAGTAGGTATATTTGTTATTTTATATGTAATTTAATGTTTGTTTATAATCATTTTTTGCCTGTAAATTACAATTCAATACATCGGGTACATATTTTTAAAGTACATCACTATAAAATCTAATAAGACGAATGTTGTTTAAGGCGCGCCACGTGGTGAGATTGAAATTATTTTGTTTCCAATGTAAAAGGAAACAACAAATTTGATTGACATAACTCGATTCGTTTAATAAACCATGCAGACATGTCTCTAAGTAACTTTATTATTTAAAATTGGTTTTTGAAGATGAGAGAAAATAAAATCAGACCGATTTCACAAATGCCAAAAAAATTGTATATATAATTCACACAAAAATATAATTAAAATTATATCCACTTGTTTTCGGGTCAGTTGAGCAAGCCAAATGATAGTTTTGATTTACATATTCTATAAAGTGTATTTAAAAGTAAATTTGCCGCTATGTTTGATACTTATGTACTTGAAAAACCATATAAAAAACAAAAAACGTATAAAAAATTTAATGCAGCAGGAAAACATTTTTAAAATGCAACTTCCGAATGGTTTGAACCATTCGGGAGTTGCATTTTAAAAATGTTTTCTATTCCTCTAATCCTATTCAATATAGAAGATTAGTAAAAGAATTGTTCTGAAATTACTTCTGCTTATACTATTAATATTTTTAACTGCCTTTAATTTTTAAATAACCTTATTTAAAACAAGACATCCCATGTCTTCTTATAAATATTTAACAAAGTACATATATTAAAGGGAAGCATAGTATTTATATTTCTTTATGTAATATACCTACACTTACAAATATGCCTGCTTTCATATTTAGTAAGAATAAAAATAATAAAAAAGTATATTATTTAACATGACTGAAAGTTCTCCAAATTGAAAGTGGAAAATTCCGCTTCTGGCAGACTACTGACAATAGAACGAGGGTCTTATTGAAAAACTTTGTAGATGGCCGCTTTAATTAGTTTGTTGGGGAAACGAGAAGAGGCGCTGCAAACTCAAAGTAAAGGCATATTCATATGCAACTCAACACAACAACACATTTTACCGCAAATACAATAAAACTCTATACCTATACGAATATATAGCCACTAACACAGTAAAGGTAGCCGCCGCTACGTTTTGAGATAGATAAAGAAATGTTTTAAGATTTATAAATATTTAATTTATAATAAGCTATATATTTATAAATAATCATTTTATAATCTATGGTTGGATGAGAAATAGTAATGCTTAGCAAAGAATAAACTCATATATGAACTTTCTTTTCTGAAATATATTATTGAAGTAATTTATTTTAACTTTTATATAAAACATCAGTTACATTTTATTTATCATAAATGTTCGCCTTACAGGAACTACGTCACTTCTACGTAGAAAATTCGTAGAAATAAGTAGATATTTTTTACAGAATAATTGAAAAAGTTTTATATTGTAAATATGTTTCATATTTTTGCTATAAAATGATTTATAAAACCAAAATATAGCATACCGTAGGTATAGATTGATGTGCGACCTGTCCTGGGAAAGATTAATAAGTGTGTTGAACACTTTACCTTTACTTCAATTGTATTTGAAGAGTCAGCTAACTACGAGTTTCAACGTGGCATACCTATTCACTAAAATTAAACTGAATTTTATACCTAAGCTAGAAAGTAAATATTTGAGTAATAGCTAACTATTACTCAAATATTTACCTTCTAGCTACATAACGCTAAAGTTCACGTCTTTTCAGTTGTTTGCTAATATATCTAGAAATACTTATTAGCGGGCTACATTTGCTATGGGATTGTAATATTTGTTAAGTTTTAATCGTATTGAGGTCATTTTAATGGAATAAAAATTAAAAATATATATGAAACTCTACGTTTAAAATTGTATAATGATATCACTTAAGGTTAATATGAAACTCCTAAAATTAGGTCGTCGCTCGGACAATAGTCTCTTGCACCTACTACTGTTGGCTTCACCTCCGGATGTCGCTGTCTCCGTTCTCCGCCACCATTTCCGTAAGGGGGAAAGGGAGAAAGCTTCCGAGTAACTACAATGGGCCTTTTGTATTCCACCGCTAATCCTGGCTGATAATGTGATTAAAACTACCTTTGTGGTCTCGTGAATGAGTTTTCTGTAGTTATCGCCTTGCTCTTTATATTCAAGTAAGAAATGTATTTTGTTTCGTATTCTTGAGAAGAAGTGATAGAAATATAAGATATGTATTAGTCTTTCTTTTGTAATTAAATATATATATATGTAAATATATATATATATTTACTTTGCGTGTGCTGTGTACATGGTTATAGTTATTCAAAAATCAACTTTGACGGAATCGTTCCTATTAAGAAAATAAATAAAAGCAGATGTCTTTTTATGGTAAACTCGCTATACTTTTTTATTGTAATAAACTTTGTTCAAAAATATGCATATTTTTAGAATAAATTTTATTATATTTGTGGAGGAGTTTTTAAAAACATAATATTAATGTTTATCGAACTAATTACATCATTCATCACAACTATTTAATATTGAAAATAAATGTTAAATCACAACTATTTAATTACAATGAATAACTCAGGGGATGGTCAGAGTAGGATATCGTTTATAAGGAAACTCTAAAAGAAAGCTACTCATCTTAATATTTTACTAATAATAAACTATTTTTAAAATGTTTTCTAATCTTAAGTTAATTAATTATTTAATTGACCGTTGTAATATTTTCTATCGAGGAAAAAGCTATTTGATATAAGAGATTACGGCCAATAAGAGCCGAGTAACAATGAAAACGCAAAGGATTAAGAAGGTGAAAAATAAAATATTAATCTATTTTATATATATTATAAAATATAATTTCTTTCGGTTAAGTGTGCGTTTGGTAGACGATGGATTCTTAATAGATATCAAAGAGAGCATTAGACGCATGCAATGATAGTTCGGATTCATCATTCAGATATAATGACGCATGCTTGTTGCCTAAATCTGATAAAATTAGGTACAAATTGTGATATCTAGTATCGGCTTCGTAGTGCACTAATAAGAAAATAATTTTACAAGTTGTTTCATATTTTAAATTTATAACTTTCATATTTTAGGGAGTCAAATTTGCCAAGAACATGATGATTTTATTTTCACATCTCCACAACCCCTCTAGGTACTTAAAAAAAAAGATTTTTTTATATTCATATTTTCTATAGTTTTTTTTTTATTTTATATTTATATTTTTTATATTCAATAACGGTTTATAATCAAAATATGATTTTAATAAAATAGTGATTATTTGTTAGAGTTCAAGGTTCCTAAGTTTACTTTTATAAATGAAAGAAAATAATCTATTTTCGGTATTTAAGTATTATAAATTAAAAAAATAATAAAGTATGTAAGATAATACTAATATGCCGGCGGATTAATGTCTTACTCTACGTAGTGATGCTATTGCGACACAGATGCGACTGACTGAACAATGGTCGTGAATTTAAATCCCACTAGTGAAAATATTCATGCTTATTTATAATACAAATATTTTTGCACTGTGCCTTTGCCCTGGGAGTGCATTTGGAGGTTTATTATCTATCACAACCTATGCCAAAATAAGTTACGTGAACTCTAACTTCTTATATTTATTTTTAAATTATTATCTAGTCATTTTTAATAGAAATTGGAATATGTGTCCGTGAATTTAATGATATCAGACTTTTTGGTCTTCGTACAACTCCATTATCAATTATTAATATTATGCTGATACAATCTCTCTGAGGTCTAGATCAGCTGGATATTAAAAATGTTCAGAAGAATGTAGTTGCTGTTTTAATATCAGCACAAATATTATATATATTTTTATTGATTTTTTGACAAAGTGTATTTTAAACTGAGAATTTTTCACATTAAATTAAATTAGAATAGAATAATAATAATAATAATAATAATAATAATAATAATAATAATAATAATAATATACTAATTTAATACTAATCGAATGTATGTAATAAAAGTCCTTAAAAGGGATTTAGTTAGGTTAATTAGCAATATTTTAACAAGTTGAGTATAATTACATTCATATATAAATTGCAACAATGCCCTCTAGTGACATTTACTATAACTACGAACACACTACATTTGACAAGTCTTACTACAACACAATGCCCTCTGTCGTAAATGGAATGTACTATAATAAAGGCTTTTCCATAATATTTCATTTCACCAAATTTGTAGTGCTGCCTTATTTTATGAAATATCTATTGTGAATAAAGAATTTTGAGTAAAGAAAAGTAAAATTAAAATCAACACAATTAACGAAAAGATTAATTATAATGAGTATAATAAAAGCATTCTGAATGCATTAAATATTATGCTGATACAATCTCATATATATAATAAATATCAATAGAAAATATTATGCTGATACAATCTCATATATATAATAAATATCAATAGAAAATAATAACAATGGAAAAAATACCTATGTAATTCAATATCACTTTTTCTTTTTCTCTGCCTTTAACTTGTAATTAAGCTGTGAGTCCAACATTTGCATATAATCTAAGTACTTCTTTCCCCATGGTGAATACGATTCGTACCACATCTGGTACATTTCATAATCGGCTTCGTCAGTGTAAACGACTCCTTCGTATTCGAGGACTGAGTCGATGATTTCAGTGGGTTCTAGAGGTCTGCTATGCAACTGAGCAACTCGTTTCCCGTCCAACAAAGCGTAAGTGGCTCTTTTTATTGAGTTTATACCGTATCCTCTTAAAACTTGAGCGACGCAATGAACATTGAATTCACGGTCGATGCCGTGAAATTTCATTAAAATGTTAGTTAAAATAAATGATATGCTCCCGTAATCTGATCTAGGTATAAGAATTGCTGATGGAAACGCTTTGTACATCTGAGCATTTTTTGCCAACCAAGGCTCTGAAGCTGTCCCCAAAACTAAAATTTTATCTTCACTTGGGTCAATTGGTTTAATAATTTCTTTAAAAAAATCTCTTTGTAAGCGTTTGGGATCAAACAGTTTTTCCTCTTTGGGTACTTTTTTATAGAAAATTTTTTCAGCACTATCGACCATAATTATAGTAGGCTGCATTAGCCTGCTTATTCTATTCACATACAAAAACATAGTTTTTAAATTTTTTGGTCCTGGAAATTTATCATATACATTCAATGGAGATAAATCTATTATGATAGAATTTGTTTCTGTGGCAATAGCGTAAATTAAAGTTCTTTTTCCAGATCCTTTAGGACCAACTATTACGTGTGATCGCTCAGCATTAGGGCACGATGAACCAAGAGTCAAGAGGCAGCGCAATCTAATTTGCTCTTTAACATCTCCTATGGATGGTGGCGGAAAACTTGGCGTCCATAAAATAGCACGACAGTCAGCGCCAGCGTAATTTTGATCTCCCAAATACTCGTCCAAAGTGGTTCGTGGGTATTTTTTTATGATACCTTCATCTACTAAACTTTGAAACATAGTTGCAGGTGGTATTTTATCTGGTTTAGGTGGTTTAATTTTTTTCGGTTTCTTTCTTTTTCTGCTTTGTGGAATTTTCAAAATGCCAGCTGCTTGATAGTCTATTTTCAAAGAAGCTTTTAGCAAGTTTAGTTCCATTCTCATCATCTCATCTACAATAGGACGCAATTGCAATTGTAGGTCTTGATATGCATTTTCAGTAATTAATTTATTAATATAGCCTCTCATGACATCTAGACTTGTGTCTTTTGTATCAAAATCTTTCCACTGATTTTCATAGTCTTCCCATGCTTCTCGCACTTGTTCAATATTATTACCAACAGTAATATAAATTCCAGGGTCATTATCAGGATTGAGGCGAGACTTTTTGTAGTCTAACAAACGTTTTTCTTCTCTTATCTTTGCTTCAAGTTTTAGTCTTTTTTCTTCCTCGCGTGCTGCTTTTTTTTCTGCTTTTATTTGTTCTTTAGATTTTTGGGCACCTTCTGCTTTTAATCTCTTTTCTTCTTCCGTACGCCACTCTATATATTCTTCTATGGTAAAAGTTTCACCTTTAACTATAAGTATTGATCCTCCCTCTTCGGGCCATGGATATTCGTCAAATAGCCTAAGTTGATTATACCAATCTCGCAGCCATTGCCTTATTTCATCTGATATATCCTCCATGCAGTCACCTTCTCGCAGTCTGAATACTCGACTTTTTTCTTTTAAATTTTCCTGAAGCCAATTTTCATAATACTTTTCTCGAAAATACCGACGTTTCTCCTTCACTTTTTCTAATAAAACTTTAGCCGAAGGTGGTGACCAAGACGGGATGATCATATTTAGTTTTTCCTTTTGCTTATTATCTTTAAGACGTTCACGTTTCAGTTTCATAAATAGTCTATAAATATTTTGAATAAATGAAGCTGCTCTCGTCCTTAAGTACTCACTAGCTGGTTTTGCTTTCAAACCAGCTAATTCAAGATATAAATCTGTATCCTTATTAAACACGCGCGTTTTTTCTCTAATAGTACACCTTGATCGTTCCATACGTTGTATATTTAATATATGGCTAGAATATTCTTGTTGTAATCTTAACGCCTCTTTTTCTTCAGGGGATAACTGTACAGAGTCAGAAATAGATATATCTTCATCTAAAGCCAATTTTCTTTTAATTTCAGATTCTTTTTCCTGGCGCAATCTTTCTTCCTCTTCTAGTTGTTGCTGCTCTTGTCGTTCTAATTCGGAAGCTGTAGGTGTAGGATCACCAATACGATTTCCAGCAAAAATTTCATCCATGATGTATTGCATTTCCTTTTGCCTAATTTCGAAAGAATAATGAAAAGGACATAATATTTGAATATCTTGAGGTACAATTAGCATTTGTTGTAGTGCATTTTCCGGATAAGTATACTCGAAGACTTCTACTTCTTCCAAGGTCGACTTTAGTTCAAGAAGACGGCAAGTAGTTGTGTCTATTAGTTTTCGTATAAATGGTCTTCTTTGTACCTGTTCCATCTGATCATAACAATCACATAGCTTGTTATATAAATTACAATATTTACAATAGACTTTTGCTACAATTTCCACAGCGGTTCCTTGAGGCTTGATTCCTACAAAAGCTGTAGCTAATTGTTGTAGATCTTCATCATCCGCTATAGTTCTTTGAATTTCTTTTTTAACTTTTAACCATAATTCGTAATACTTTTGGTTCGACATTTTATTGATAAACTTAATAGTTATATCCAATAATAAAATTATTTCATGAAAATAAATTTTGAAAGTTATGTAATACCAAAATAGGCGAATGCCAAATATTATGTCAAAATATATTCTTCTTTTGAGGAAAATTTGTAACACAGTCACAGAATATTATTGTTATGTGTTAAACCTCAAAAATGAGTTCCAAGTTATATAAAATTATAAAACAGTGTAATATATTCACGATAATAATTACAATTTGAAAAAATTTCATATACAACAAAAATATGATTTAACATAACTAGAAACTTTGTAATAGATATGTTAAAGTTAAAATCTTATATGTTTACTTATTATTATTTTTTTTTCTGCATAAATACAGTTATAAACTGTATATGTAGTAATATACTTTATCAGATTCAAGTATCTTTAACTCCCAAGCAATCTATTCTTTACATGACATCGTAGTTAGAAACGGGGGGGAGCAACAATGTCGTACGGCTCCCGGCGCTGGTTACAATAAAAATGTTTCAAGTGCGCCTCCGTACGTTCCATTGAACATTAGAATCGGCGCACGCGCTCGTCTCTTGCTTCCGGTGAATGACGCGTGCCACTTTTCCGCCTTGGGTCTATATTATAAGATGTAGCGGAGCATTGTTGATTATATTTTAAAGACATTTAGCTATTATTAATGACAATAATGCACGTAAATCATAATATTGGTAGCATGAATGTGTATAATGTTTATAGTGTTATTTATATTAAATCAGTTGTAAAAAAACGGTAATTTGTAGTAATTTTTGGGAAAATAAAACAATATGTAATAATAAATATTTAAATAAAACAAATTTTATTCAAAAATCATAAAAATTAATTTGTTTCTAGTACATATATTTTAATCGATCATTTATTTTTTGTTCTATGTAAGCTAAATATTTTACTAAGATGTTTTTCATTTATTTCTACGGCTAATTCTAATTAAATCTCGTATTGTCTGTAAGAAATCAATAAGACTTAGGTTCTTAGACAGCATTGCTTATGATTTGGACCAAAATAAACTAGCAAAAAAGCTGGAAATGAAACGCAGCATTGATTTATTCACTATCCCTCCGATGTATTCATTTCGGGTGTAGAAATTTTAGCCATTAATTTTGTTAACTCTGTCTCGGGCAATAAAGTCAGCTTGGGGAGGGTTAAAGGGATCAATGCTATTAGTTTGTAAACTTGATATCTCTTAGATTGTTGATCTATTCATAATATTTCTGCCTTGTAGTTTTATTTTAAAATTGTTTAACGTGCAGTTAATTTAAAAATAAATATTCATAAATTTATTATGGATAGATAAATAAATTAACACCAGGACTCAGATGAAAAATTTTAAAGCCACTTACTATTAGATAGTCAAACTTTCTAAGCATTACAAGAAATATGCCAATATATTTCAATAGATTTACTTATATATACAATTTTTTGAAATAATCGTTCCCCTGAGAATCGAACCGACAACCTATTGCGTTTACGATCGGAAGTGGTGATTCTGCGCCACGATGAACTCAATGACTTATTTTTGTATTATAATCAAAAAGGCCGTTGTGACTAAAAGAGATATAGTATGATTGTAAAATAAAAATAATATAAGTATATATATTTTCATTTCAATATTGTTTCTTATAATACAGATTTAAAAGTACGTTTGCATAAAATCATTATTTTATTTATTTTATATAAATAAATAAAAATGGAACTCTCCAACAAATCGTCAGAACACAAGTGAAAGATGTCGAATATAAAAAATATTTGTTAATAATTTGCTTGAATTTTCTCCCACGAGTGGATCATTATTATACTCAGCGTGGTTAATCAAGGCTTGTGACAAATTAGTCACGGTCCCACCCATCCAGTTAGTGGCCTGAAGCAGCGGAACGTACGGACAGGATGATTGACTGAACAATGCACGTTGACTAGTACGATCTACTAATACAAATTACCCATATCCGAAATAATAATAACATTCAATTCGCATAATTAATATTTTGAACAAATTCTTAATTTTGCGTTTAGCCAAACGCATACGTATAACATCATGGTACTCAATACAAACATATTATACCTGTTAGGTACTAAAAATATAGATGTTTGGCAAGTTTTTATGAAGAAGATTAATTGATTTACATGAACTGTTTCTTTCGTCATTGTTTTATTATTGTTTGTTTTGTGAAATGACGCAATTATTGCTGTAACAAGAATTAATAATTTGATGTACTAAAAATATATTAATAAATATTATATTGTAATTTACTAAATAAACACAACAAATAAATAAAAATATATTTCAATGCAGACAAAAAACAAATTAAAAGAGCAACAATTACTGAATTAAGTCAACCCTAAAACGACGGAGTGCAAATCTATTGTACTGCTATGAGAAAAAAATCATTATAATCTACGCCTGTCACCGCAAATTTGAGAGCTTTCTGGACACGCGCATTCATTCGATGCGCACGGTGGTATCACTATCCATTAGACCCCTTATATAGTACTTCATTTTGTATTTACACATGATTGTTATCGGAGTTTTATACATGGCTTTATTTCAACCTTGATCATATTTAAAATACTTATGTAAAAGTATGGTATAATTTTCTATCTATCTTATTTGTATAGTCAGCTACTTAAGTAGATCTATTGGTCTATATAGCAATGATTACAGGCGAAGGCCACAGAAACATTTAAAGTTGCCGTTAAAATCAGGTGTTATATGTATACTAATCAAAAAGTTATTCATTATTTTAGAATCAAGCATAAATATTGATTGATATTAATAATAAGTAACGGTTTGAAGCCGATTGTGGCGATGCAATAACGTCTGACTGTAAGCGCGACCGGTTGTGAGTTCGAACCATAACCACAAGATTACATTTCAACTATTTCCACTTTCTCGCTCTGTTAAGACAAATCACGCATTGAGTTCCGCCACTTAACATCCAGGTTTCGAAATCGCCGGAAAACGAAGCACGGACTGTCTTAACATTAGGTACTTCTCATTTTCCCTGCTGTACGGAAAAAAATCGTAAAGTTAAAAAAAATATTGATCAACACACTCAACACACTCACTATTACATCCCTTTTTTTAGAGCTAATTTGCTGAAAAATACGAACACCAATACTGAGTATCTATTCAATAAAGTGCTCTTCTTAATTATCGGGGGACGTGCGACGACGCGTGTCACTGTTTAGTTACGGAGCTAAAGTACTTGTTAGGAATATTATGTACGAATATTAGAATAGTTTTAGTCCATTAAAACGTAATATTTTATGGAGTAAGAGAACATTTGTTAGAGGATTCCATTCTTTTTTAGAGAAGTCAAGTTAAGAAAGGAAGGGGTTATGGGGTCACTGGAATAAGTGATCCAGACACTTTATGGTCTTCAGGTAACCTATGCTAATAGATGTACGTACTAACGTAGAAAATTTTCGGAAGGATTTATTGCAAATTGTTTTAAATAGCCACCATACAAAAGTTTAATTTAATAATATCTTCTGTTATCGTTTATAAAATTGCTGTTTAATGTACTACAGCAAGATTAATATCTTGCTGTAGTACATTAAACAGCAATTACAGCCAAAGACGTAGATAATTAAATTTGACATTATTTGTTTTATTTATTTCAATAAAATGTAATAATTTCTATAACATAAACTATATTATTCTTATCTTTTTTAACAAGGAACTACCACTTTGCTACAGTTCTTGATGCTACGATTATGTTTATTTCATATTTTAATTTCTAAAAATTAGATAACAATAACAATTTTGATAATACTTATGTACTGAATCTTTTAAGTTAAAATTTAAATATTAAAAATAAAATAAATTAGAATTAGGTAAAGACTTAATAAAATAGTTTTTAAATAAGACACATGACTACTGAATATTTATGTTATTGAAATATATACGTAAATCAAAATTCATATATTCGCGTAGGTCCCGATATGCAAATTACAGAACACCACTTTAATAGCAAACAGTCCACAAGGGTGTATAACAACACGATGCCGCCATAATATATGTCTAAAGTAAGTATACCTTTAATTTTCAGAATTATTATTAATAACGCATAGATGACTAAAAGTCACATTTCAAATATTAGTACTTAAACTTTTAAAGATATAACTGCCTCTACACATCCCAAAGAAACACATCCTAAACGCACTGCCAAGCGCGATAAGCGTCCCTTTGACGAAGCTCACTTAAACTTTTAATTGTCTAACCTCTCCTTTGAATTTATGCGCCGTTGATCTTCTTAGTCTCTAATTGTGGCAATTTATTTTGCCTAATTTCATATTTAAGTGGTTTTAAATTTTCTGTTAAACGTTGTACAGTGGACTATAACGACCCGTGCGTTATATAACGATTTTCTTGATAAAAAGAAATTTTCGACAGAATTCTCGAAGGGAATTATGCAAAAAATAATGGAAAGTTTTAAATATCTCTATTTAAATAATTTCATCTACTTATAATCTATTCAAAGTATACCGAACCTTACTTTCTTTTTCAAAAATGTATTTTGGAATACCATAATATATGTGATTATTTCGCTTAAAATATTTTTTTTGTTTAAATATATGACTTAATGTGCCTGAGTCTATAGTCAACCAATTTTGTTTTACCTGGTACAAACAAATAAAAAAATCGCAAGCTACAATATCCATTTACCCATATTATATATACTTTAAGTATTTAAATTTAATGATTATAAATGGTCGACAGTAACACTTCTACCCAAACTCCGCGCTTTCCGCTCATTGTCTAATGAAATAAATATAACCGAAAGGTGATAGAACTCATGAGAATACGATACGATTAAAGTCAACGTGAACTTACTGATTCATGGCCTCAAAAAGACATGAATAATAAAATTTGAAATTAAAAGAACTTAATCGAAATCATGTCCTATGCCAGGAAGTCAGAATAGCGTAATTACTAACCACAGTCCTACAATCTGCGGATGCTCTGAACAATGTTCGCAACCTGTTTTTAACAAAGCATTGTACTGTATTTCCTAGCTGTTGTACTTATTTTGGTCTATAGTCCTTTAATAGTAGTCATAAAACAGTTGAATCCTATTTAACTCCTTCTCAAAAATGACTTGAAGCGCCACTTTGGCACTTTAAGTCATTTTCTATTATCTACTCATAATGACTAATTATCGGAAATAATTATTCCACCAAATTTAGAACTATTAGCGTGACGATAAAAGTTTTTGAACAAAAAGTGTCCATAGGCGCGTCGAAAAAAAATAGATAAATAAATCGTCAAAAATTTGAAAATAACTTACCTGTACATTTTGTTGCTCTCAGTGTATCTGATAGGGTAGAAGACGAGGTGTAGGCTTTTGATAATCCACTGGATATCTTGTCTGATCCTGAAAAATATCCTAAGTATAGTCATTCTAGAAAAAAAAGTATAAAAGAAGGGAGTCATTTCCAAATAAAACTAATCCGAATTCTCCCACGCGTATAAAAAGTTGATACATCATTTAGAATCAAAATCGCTTTGTGCAATATGTTTTGCAACTATTTATTTATTGTATAAATATGCTGAGGCACTTGGTGGGTCGAGCAGAACGCATAAATCTCCGGCGAGGGGAGAAGCGCATCATTACTGGTGTTTCTTTCGCACAATTAAGTGTTCATTGTCCCCGCTACGGTTCCCATGAAATGCCTGACACAACAGAAGTTGCGCGCGCGCATTTCGTCCACGCGCCATCTATTGTGGGTAGACTAAACTAAAAATGATGTCACTCAATCTGACCTATTATCATCCCTGATTTATACTTCACGCGCGAATGGCCATTGATTGTGCAATAATTGTGTGTTTGTGCGATAATCCTGGGGACGCCTGTGAGAGTTTTCGTTTGTGGATGACTTTATTGGCTTAGCACTTGTAATACTTAATGAGCTGTTTTAAAATTCCCCTCTGTTTGATTTTCTAATGAAGACAACCATAACGTGTAATTCTAAAGTATACTTAATTTAAAGTTGTATTTCATTATGAAATATGTACCTCCTCACGGACCATCATAAATAATTATATGCTAAAGTTACCATAAATAATAATAATACATTTTATAAAAAAAAGTGCCTAAAATTGTACTTTTTTAAGTATAACAGAAAATACCTATTTATTTTAAAAGTGAAATAATGATGAAAAACATTATAAATTATACCTCGAATAATGGAAATATAATCATTTTAATAGCATCGTGTAAGAAATAGTCTAAACAAGCGTATCGGATGCAAACGAGGTGTAGTTAGCTATCGCAACCAGGCGAGCCCTGTTCTCTAATGAATATAAATTACAAAACAACAAACCGACCCCAGCCCTTTCGTTACGCAATAAACATTAAAAAAATCAATATACGCGTATCAGGCCAGTTGCAGCATGATTTATTGAAATATATTTTATCATGATAAAATCTAAAGTACGGCATCATAATTGATGACGATTGTACTAGATTATAGATATGCGACTGTACGAGTGTTCGGTATTTCGGCGAGTGAGGGCGTGCCGTAATCATTTTCGTGTTAACAACTCTTTAGCTTGGCCCCCGGGGCTTATAAATTTTAATATGTAACTCTTAATGACGATAAGATTAGAGTTTTGCTTAGGAGGAGGAGCTGCTCGTGAATTTTTGCTATTATTTCAATATCATGCAAAATATGGGAACTGTCATTATTGTGAAATGTTTATATAATATCTATTTTATTTTACATTGAGTTATTATTTAAAAAATTGTTTAAGATTAAGCATGTTGTAAAGTGATATTTTAATTTTCACTATAATAATTAAACTTAATTTTTAAAGTCGTGTAAGTCCGCTAGCAGTCCGTATGCACAAAACTGTCCAGTGAAATAAACCTAAAGCTAACTATACCTTAAATATAACTATAACACACATCGATAAAAAGTAGATCACTTAAATCACACAGACATATAGAATAAAACTTTAATAATAATGTACTAAGATATGTTTTCATATAAAAATATATTTCATATAGTCATATAAATGAATATATAAAAAATTGTAAGGCATTTTATGGTTATTATTAATAACTAGGCATACAATATTTTATTCTCTCTAAATATTTATTTATTTAAAATATTTTTGTATTTTTATTACAATATAAATTTCTGTACTAAACAAGTAAGCTTAAAGTAACGTGATCTCAATATGCTAATATATTAAAATATAATGCGTGTGGATCGCACTTCAAGATTAGATACAAACGACTCAGAAACAAAAAATACTTTTAAAAAGTGCTAAGCTTTTCATTTTTCATATATATTTTTTCATCCAACTCAAAACAGCGTTATTGTTTTCTTGCAACGAGCTCGTATTGTTTACCAACTCTTTTATGATCTAGCGACCTTTCTCATATTAACATAAAAGATTTTACCTCTGTTGAATCTATTTACTTCAAATTTAGACGGCAAAGATTTTTTAAATTGAAGACGTTTTGGTATAAAAAATACATATAAATCCTATTGTTCATTTTATGTAACTTATTTTAACATCATGATGAAATATGTAATAAAAATAAAATATATAAATAATAAAACGATTAATAAGACGTCTGTAAGGCTACGTTTATCTCGGTAAAACTTGAAAAGGCTAGACCGATTTGGCTAATTTTGATTTTTAATTGTTTGTACAAATCCAAAGAAGATTTTAAAGGTAGGAAACTATGTACAAAGAAAGTTTATAGAAAAAAGTAAAATTAACATTTTTAATTTCATACAACAATATGTGGCCTGCATTTAAAAAGACCTTTTGAGATTAATATACGTATAATACATTTTGGCATTGTTTAGTCTGTAACTGACAATATTGTGTAAATTAAAAGTTATATAAAGTTACACAAATATTTATTGTGTAACTTATACCTATAAATTTGTAATAATTGAGAATGATTTTGGATATTTAAAGAGATTTGTTTTCTACTGGCAAATTCGAGTGCATTATTAAATGCACTATGCAATGATGGAAACCTGAAAATTTTCCTTATAAGCGCCGCCCTCGTTAAGTCCCGGGGAACGGTACAACGCACCCCCGGGTAAGTTTCGAAATAATGAACTCAATGGAGATAATAAAATTTTATTTCGCTACTAGTATTTATAAGGCTACGATGATCCCGGCCGAGTAGGCGGGAGTGTCGCCATAGCAACCGAAGGGTAAATCTCGCACGCCCCCACGCTCGCCTCTCAACGATTATTATCTGTACAAGAAAGTCCCCACATTGCGTACCTACAGCCTCCGTGGCCTTAATCTGAAAGAGTTTAACAACCGCTCGTTGCAAAAACAACTCTATGACGTGGCTCTAAAGTTACATATGGCGTATTTTCAATTATAATCGATTCTATGTGCATGAAATAAACGAATATTTTTGTGAGAGGCGTTGAAATTTCGTGACGTGCTTCAAGCTTCGAGCTTAACACTAAGTATAAAATATAGTATATAATATATACTATATGATTATATAATCATATATGGATATACACAGTAGAAAGAAAGAATATTAAATTTCAGAAATGGCACATAATGTATTTCATGCAATGAATCATAGAACATTACTAACGTTGCTACTGAGTACGCGGTGATAATATTTGCACAGAATGAAGTATTATGTTAATATACACTTTTCATTGATCCGTTATGTTTAAGTATCCATTGATTGTTATTTATTTTTATTATTGTTATTTTTATTATAATATTATTAATTGTATAGTCGTTTAATAAAGATATAAGGCAAACTCATATAATTCAATTACGGAACATTGATAATGGAAAACGTCATCAAATCGTTGGTTAAAAGTTTTATAGATGTACATACCTATTCCTTTGTTTTTGTCTATAGAAGTTATCATAGAATCATCTGTTCTCGTTGTCCTGCCGAACCCTAGCGTTGTGGTAGTAGTATCCTGTCCTAGTTGGCCCCCATAAAAATCACCGAATGCTGTAGCAGTGCCTAATAAACCTGATCTGTCTTGAAGAGCTGCTTTTGCCTTCTCTACACTCTGTTTCAATTGCTCGAAGGTAGACTGATGCAGACGGTAGGGTGGCCATTCTGTAGAAGGCCAAGGATCCTCTTTCAAAGCGCTTCTCTTAAGTTCAAGGGCTCCGCCGTAGGAGCAGCTACTTTCGTACATTGCCGCTTTGACTCCAGCACGCAGTGCGGTAGCACACTTTAGCCCTCTAATATCGACCCTACAAAAATATAAAAGCTAAATTATAATAATGTACAATTTAAAGCATACGTACACTTATCGCAGTAGATAAATAGTTAAACTTTACTCGTAATAATTGCAATAAATATTCAGTTACATATAAGAATAATATTAACATTTGAAATAGCTTTAAGTTAGTGTAAGAAGTACATGTCCAATGAAAGAGTTAGGGATTTTGATGCAATTGAGTTGCAGGAGCGTTAAGTTGAAGTCTATTTCCTATTTCCTGTGTTGCTTTAACTTAGATTGAAATCAGATAATAAAATTTTTCAAGCCGTATTTTTTGCATCAATTTTTAAATAGTTTGACAAAAATCATAACTAATGTTCATTAAAACTTAGCATCTCCGAATACACTAAATATTTTTTGTTGTGTAATATAACATGAAGTGGCAAAATAATTGTTTATAAATAAACTTGTACAATACATGTAAAGTAATTAGTAAATATATATATATATATATATATATATATATATATATATATATATATATATATATGATGAGATTTACCGAATTAATTCTATTCAAAGCACAACATAGGGAGAGCACCGCAACAGTATTATATAGCTAGTTACTATATTATTTTACCCATACTGCACATATATTATTTTTTATATCTACCTACATTGAATTTAGAAAGGTACAAACTCACTATATAAGCTGAGTTAAATATGGATGGCTTTTTCCTTTAAAGTGCTTTGGACTCGTATCATAATGAAAAATGATTTAGTGCAATTTGCCTTTAATGCTATTATTTTCTTATTAAGTCTTACGGCCCATCAAAAGGATGAATGGTACATATATAATACATGTAAGTGATTTAGCCTAATTTATTATCTGCTAAATTAAAATTTTGTACTGAATAAAATAAAACACAAGAGACGAACCCACCAACCCACAGCTTATTTTTGAATTGATCATTATTTAAAACTAGTATATATCCGCAACACCGTTTTTGCGGATGTCGTGACTCTTACTATAGTACTTACTGCGCCACAATTTCTCTTATTACAAATGATACATTTATAAGTTAATAAACTATTAATGATACTGACCAATTTTTGCTAAGGTGAACTATTTACGGATCAAACTCATCACCTTGAATAATTATTATTAAGGGGAATTTGGAAATACCTTATCGGATTCACATTTAAAATTTATTATATTTTAATCCTTGTCCAGGTCGAATAGCCATACAAAAAAAAGTTTCACAAAATTATTTTATTCGTAAATTTCTTTATTGTACATACACAGTTATTACTGTATTATTACACAAATATTATTCATATGTTTCAGAATTAAAGTGTTTCTTTTTTATATTCTTTTTTATATTCAAATCAAAATTATAGATTCACCTTCAAAACAATGTGTTTAATATAAGTTTATCTATTTTTTTTTAAATCAATAAATTATATTATATTATATATAATTTGAAAAACAAAATGTATTTTTAATGTAACACACTTAGATAGAAATTAGATGCATCAGTAGAGGACTCCCATGAATACGTTTTCTCAAAAAAGAAGGAATAATAGGGAAAAAATAAACTCGCTGGAGACATCGGGATCCGGAGACTTCTGATTTCGATGCAGACCGGCTAATTCTCTGAGTTATTATAACCTTAGAATTCGAGGTGTAATTTATCTTTTTTATTCTAATAAGCATTATAGCAGTTTTTATTATCTAAAAATAGGGTAAAACAACTTTTTTGTGTATGAAACCCAACTAGATGAGTTTATCGCTCCAGAAATCCTCTAAATACTAAATTTCATGATAATCGTTGCAGCTGTTGCCAAGATTCAGATAATGTATATCGAATGTTTAGAATTGAAGAGGCATGTCTAAAACAAAAATCAGAAAATGACTTTATTACAACAAACGAATTGTAAACATGTAATCTAGCAGTTTATTTAAAATAAATTGACTCTTTAGGCCAGAAAGTACTATTTATCTCTTTTTAATCGAATAACTTTGAAATCATTGTTATAATGGTAATTCTTTAATTATGGGTTTGATGTTAACCAAAAAATACGAATTCTGCATTAAGCCACTATAGTTCTGAAGGTATGATATATATATACATATCGAGATAGTAAGAATTTTAATTTTAAGAATTGCTCTTTTAAATATATTAGATACATTAACGGCTCACTCACAGCTTCGCCTGCTAGAATTAGAAGATTATTTTTTGATATATCTAGATATAATCCGTTTTTCCATCTGCCCTCGATCGATTTTGCTGAAATCAAAATGCTCAAATATCTACTTCTGACGAATTAAAATGTTCAACAGTTCAACATTGTATAAATCTATAAAGTATTGTATAAATCTTTTAGGTAAATTCAGCGTTTTATGAATAAAATCATATTGAATTTTCAAACATGTGTCAAAATAAAGTGTACAATAGTCCATGTTAACAGACCTAGACAGCCTACCTGTGATCAGGAAATAATGTAAAATGTTCGAAACGTCGGGCTTATAAAAACGTATAAATGATTATATCGAATACCAAAATATACGTGATTAAATTTCATTTAAAATGTACAAAAATCGTGGAAATCTAAGACCTTATTAAATGTAGTTTAAAAGCACTAATGAGTTTTGATAACTACCTACATATCGAGTAAATCACCATCGAAATAATGTGAGACATCTTTTAATCCCGCTATACGATGAGTTTTAATAAAATACACAACGTTTTAACGTACTTCCATCCATTCTCTTAACAAATGATTATGCAAAATTTGTAGTATATTGAACCAAGGAAACGCGTTACTATATATATACCTTGCTCCTGTTTTTCTCTCGCTTAAGAATATAATATCGGAAAATTCTTTGTTATCGGATGATTGCGTCATACATACAATATACTCTCCAAGTTTCAAGTCTCTACGATCTATGCATAGGTGCATTTTATATAAAACGAGTATAGCATAGATGATATAAGTATTAGAAAACATTTTAGAAAAAACGTATAAAAATTTGAACGCAGCGGGATACGAACCCGCGCCTCTTGGATATCTTCCAAGCACTCTGACCGCTAAGTCATGCATTCTACTACCCGCTGCGTCGAAATTTTTATACGTTTTTTTGTTACAACTTATTTATGTTGTTAGTATTTCTGGAGAGAGATATTTACAAATTTCTAATAGTAGTAGTAATAGTAATTTCTACTCCTACGGGTAGTAGAACGCATGGCTTAGCTTTCAGAGCGCTTGGACGGTATCCAAGAGGCGCGGGTTTGTATCCCGCTGTGTTCAAATTTTTATACGTTATTTCTAAAATGTTTTCTAATCCTAAGTGTGGAATAACACTTTAAAAATAGTAAATATTGAAATAAAATAGCAATCTCTCTTGTTAAACGATTATTTCTTAATAATCTTTAAAAATTATATAGAAATTTGTAAATATCTCTCTACAGAGATACTAACAACATAAATAAATTGTAATAAACAACGTATAAAATAAAATTTCGACGCAGCGGGTAGTAGAACACATGGCTTAGCGGTCAGAGCGCTTGGACGGTATCCAAGAGGCACGGGTTCGTATCCCGCTGCGTTCAAATTTTTATACGTTTTTTCTAAAATGTTTTCTAATCGTAAGTGTGGAATAACCCTTTAAAAATAGTAAATAGATGATATATTTATATATGCCAATGCTAGAGGAAAAATATATAAATTCGAGGAAATTGAACAATACATCGGATAATAAGCTTTATGATACAGATATGTTTACAATTATTATTACTAAATAAAACTATTTCACCAAATAAAAGGACGTTAAATGTGAGGTTGTTAAAGACACCGGATTGGTGTACGTTGTAACTATAACTTTAATTGTAGAGATCGATCCACGTATATTTATTGATTGCTTTTATACTTTGTATTTCTCTATTTCTCACATGCGTTTTTTTAGATTTACCTGAATCTATTTTTTTTCAGCTTCACACTTAGCACGTAGGATCTATCTTTTAAAGTTAGATAATATTATTTTAAACAGATTAATTGGGTATATTTTGGTATTCGAAAATACAATTTTGGAAACCCTAGGTTTTGAACACTTTGCAGTAGTCCGTCTACCTACACTACCTATATCAGTGAGTCTACCTGTGATCACGGGCTACCATAAAGTGTTCGAAACGTCCGGATTTCAACAATGTATTTTTGAATAACAAAATATATACGAGCAATCCGTTTAAAATATTTTTATATAAAATATGTGGAAATATTATTTTGGTCCACTATTATTGAAATATTATTTAAAAATTTGCTAACGTGTGAAGCCAAAAATAATATTTTTTTATATCATAAATCTAATGCCTATAATAGGATATGAATTAAATGTTTTAAATGTGCTTTCTACTTGAAAACGATGTTAAATAAATAGAAATATTCTAGAAAAATATGTTATATAAAAATATGTTATAAAAATATGTTATAAAATAATTAAAATCAGTGAAATTATAAGATAACTAATGACCATACAAATTTGCATTTTATTATTTTATTGAATTATAAAAGACTAAGGTCTTTGAGATGAAACGATTGAGATGTATTCAAGTATTGGTAGAGCACTTGGTCTTCAACTTCTAAATCCAACTAACAAAACAGTCTGTATTGCCTATTGCAGCCTAGACCCGGATTCCCCAATTACTTTATAGTGACAAAGTTTTAGTTTTGTCGTCTGAAAATTAGAATTTAAATAAGCCCTAGTTTAAATGCCACAAATAGTATTACTTGGTTTTAAAATAATCTGGCTATTATAATTTATCAATGATTTTCTCTTTTTGCCATCCTTTACGTACGTATGTCCTGATGCTCTCTTAGTATATATATATATATATATATATATATATATATATATATATATATATATATATATATATGATAACTGCCCTGCTCTCCTAGTATAAATCTGTCATATCTTCCGATAGTTATTTTAGTGACACGCTGTAAGGAGAATTATTACCTATTTTAAATACCCAACGCTATTTGGAATAAGAAAAATAAAAAAATATTACTGTGGGCCACCCTTAAGACATTGGCGTATGACATTACGGGATTTTTCTAAAACTATTTACGATATACAATCCCATTGTACAGACTCTGCTATGTAAGTGCAAGTATATGGATTTTACGATAAAAATTTACATTTTTCGTTTTTAGTCTATAAAAATAATGTATAATAATATATTTTATTCTCAAAAATTACTTTATCTATAAATGAAAACCGTATTAAAATTTGTACAGTAATTTAAAAGATCTAAGTGTGTTTTTATATTACGTAAGAAGCAGTAGATGATGATGACGATGATGATGATGATATTGCCAATGACGGTTTAAATTAACATAACACTGATTTGAAAGAGACACTTACATAAGCATCATACAATTATACAAAAGAGATTTGGAAAAAATATATTATTTGACATTATGTACTAATTATAATATGTGTTTCTGCCTGTAAATTGATTGTGGTTTCGACTTTCAAGTTTTTTTGAATTGATTTAAACCTGGAGCTTTTTACTTGTAGTTGGTGTTTTATAATCGTACCTCATATCGGATATCCTCTTTCGCTTAGGTCGCTTTTCGTCTTTCTTGTTCTTATCCGTGGTGACTTCTTTCGGGTGGTATCACATTTCAGTGATACCACTTGACACTATAAATAAATCGTAGCTACCGTTTGACTGAGGAAGGTACGCGGAAATTGTCCACCGAGTAAGAATAATCAATGTGTCATCATATAAACTAGAACATCCTCACATCACTAGCTTCCTGGATGAAAACACTAAAGTTTAGACATTTCCAATTGATCACTTCATAATTGAGAATTGAATATTTACCTAATTTAATTAAACGTTTATATAAATTTTATGCATAAACTGTTGGTAAATAATATACTGTTATTGTTTTTAAAATTATTAACATCTTTATAGCTTGATATAGTGATGATATCGTGATGATGTCCTTCCGACGACTGTATGTAACGCGCTTGCGCTGTGCGCCATAGCATTCAAATTGATTGCATCCGGCGTAAGGGAAATGTGTCGTATAACCAATTTATATTTGCTGCTTGATTTGACCACAGCATTGCGTAAACTTTCCAAGCTATAATACTCATTGAAATATATAAAATAATTTAAATTTGCTCTACCCCTTATATTTAAAACCTCAAAGACAATAAGCGACGTCTACATAAGTTGATTAAGAAATAGATCTTGTCATCTTTCTATCTAAATTATTTTAATTTGTACGAATTTTCTTGGCACATAAACAACTTCTTATGTAGTTTCTCATATTACTATTGTTATTGTTTATATTGATCTTTCTGGGTGTTTTAATTTTATATGAAAAAAACTCATTGATTGTCATTGAACAATTCTGGCGTTGAGATTTATTAGTTAAACTTTAGTTTCATATATAACCAAAAGTGGAAAGATGTAAATAAATAAGTATTTATGCAAATTATATAGTCTACATACAAGGTACATTTAAAGCAAGCTACTTCGTAGCATTTGGGTTGCGTGGGTGCTCGGCCACTTCGCCGCAGGAAGTCTGTATTACCTTATTATATCCGTCAGAGCATCATCCGTCTACCGGCCTTCACCTTACTCTTGACTCGTATCAATTTACATCTATGAATGGCTGATACGTGGACATAAGCTGCAGTGCATTATTGAATAAGCTATCTAGTGATCATATTTATAATACAATTCGTTTAGAATCAATTTAACCAACACTATTTATGTTTTTCGAACTATAACAACTTGCGTTACTTACAAAATAACATATTTGGGATATGATGAAATCCTTTAGATAAAATTTGATTATTTTTAATTGATTCCAATGATTTCTGTCTTTTATCTCTTGAGTGAATTATTTCGTTGCGATATATTTAAAAATACGCAATTTTGTATGATTTTTGTTGTTATCTATATATAAACTTTTAAGCAATGTTCTATATAAAAACAATATTCTTTTATATTTACTCTGTTATATAATTTCTGTACTATACAGGCTTTGTATTTTACAAAACAACTATTATATATCCTGGGCAAGAAAAGAAAATACCGTGGCGTCGATGAGGTGTCGATAGAATGGAGGAAGTGCATAAAATACATTTGAATTGAGCCACTTTTATGTCGTAGCATGACACGAATTATTTATGATCATTTATGAACAGAACGCTTAAAAATGAAAACGTAAAAAAAACTTGCATAAAAACAAAGTACAGTGTAGTGTTTTTAAACAACGAAGTATATCACAGTTAACGCCGACAAAACACATCATAACGCAGTATGAACAACCACGGATTCGTCCATTTGGCACACTGCTTACAACTAATGCATTCATCAACGCTTATTACATTTCGTATATAGCTGTTTTAATATTTTATTAGACGTTCGTCATGAACTGCTCCAGAAAAAGGCATCAGTCACATTTTCCCTAGATAAGCAAAAGTTATAATAATAAGGTAGATTGTATTTGGATATTTTAATACATGATAATTTTATAATAATACGAGTAAAACGAATGTAAGTACAATTAACTCATTATTTTAAATTAAAATCAATCAATCGGTTTTGTACTTATTTAGGTTGATTATATTTTTTTAATAATGCTCACAACGTATAAAAATTATTATCATAATTTAGTTTATTTTTCTTTTGTTTTTCAACAACAACATTCAAACAAGTGATTGTAAGACGGCAATAGAAGCATTCTAATATATTTAGTACTAGTAGTAGTAGGTAGATATAAATAAAGAAAAAGCTAAAATTATAAAGTCCTGACAATATCAAACATTTTACAAAACATTTAATAGTTTTAAAAATTAAAGACCGGTGTGCGGTTAAAAACTAATTCTTAAATCCACCAATTTATATTTTCAGAAGTAATTCTATCGACTTATCATTTGTTAAAATCGGTTCACAGGTTTAGCAGTAATACCTTGTACAAGAGATACAAAACCTAACCTTCAAAACATAACCTTCTTTTTGGCAGTCGGTTAAAAATTCTAAAGACAACCGTTTAGTTTATAAGGAAAAGAATAAATAATAATTTTTATTTACTCAAAGTATGTACAAGTAACAAGTTACAGAAATTGTAAGACAATTATATTATACATTTAATCTGGTGTTAATGAACTCTGGTACCTATTGTAAGATTAAACTTGTGTTATGTTACCAGCGTTCTTACAGCTATTAGGAATGACTATAATAATTCGGTAAATAATAAAATGAATTAAAACGTCTTAAAATATGTATTGCACTACCGTCCAACAGATAACAGTGTCCCGTTTAATGAATATATAAATTAGGATGTCCACTTTCATTGGATTTAGTTCTTATGTCCTTGTTATAAGAATCATAAATATTGAGCTTGACTTCGCATATCGGAGTGGTATCAAGTTATATTAACATAGAGGCATAAATTCAGCCGTACCGTCAAGTCAGCGCTGAATTGTTGCTGAATAATATTCACATAAATCAGACATGAATTAATTATTACTGTTGTCGACTGTCTTACATAATTATGTAATACGTGGATCAAATTATGTTCTTATACTCGTAGCTAGTCCTTGTTCATCTAGACGGACAAAATAATAAGCAATGGCATATAATACTTGTAAGAGTAAAAGTATGAGTAATGAAATTATGTAATTTTAAAACATATTATTTTATTATATATTGTTGTATTGTTTATTGTCGGTAATAATCATATTTTTGTAAATTTAAACCTTTTTTTTATCCGTAACAATAGATTAGAGAGAAATTATCTCTTAGTGTTTCTTTATACTTTAAAAAAATACAGTAGACAATTTCAGGTTTCTATGCTCAAATTCAACTGGGCCTTGCACTTACTCAGTAAGTAACGATAAAATTACTATAATAATATATTATATAAGAATAGGTAATAATAAAAATGGAAAGATGCTTCAGGCTTTTCAAAGCTAATCCATCACAAACGGCTCAACAGCTTTGCCTTGTAACAAGTAGCTTACGATAACGTAGAGAAACAAATGGACAGGCATATGATTATAGCATTTCTAACCTAATTGTATTTTAAATAGTTTAGAGTTTGGGAAACAATGGCTTTCATATAAAAAAAATATATATAAACTGTCGAAAATAATCTAATATATAATCCTCGTAGTGTATTGTTTTTGTAAATTTAACGGTTTAAGTTCAGAACAGAAGACAGGAGTTTACCAATATAATAGTTTTAGTTTGAACAAATTACACAAAGTATAAATTGTAGTAAATACTGTGAAGTTTCATCTAAATATATTTAGCAATTTTTGCGTGAAATTATGTCAATCATTCATCTAAACTTTCCTTGTTTATTATTAAGTATAAAGGTTTATATTTTAAAAAAATGTAAATAATATGTCTCTACCAAACGTGGAAAGAATAACATTTAAAAGATAATCATTTCAATTTAATTAGAAAATATATAATGGCCATAAAGCCATTTAAGATGTATTAGATACGCAGAAGTTCATAAAAGTTATTATAATTCATCCAAAATAAATGTGGAAAACGCGCGATTATTACATACATAATGTCAAAGTTAATTCTCACTTAAGTATATTATATATACCTACCTATTAAAATACAAACGTGAAATTTACCTACTTACTATGGATTTAGATAAGACAGTCGATAGTAGCTAATAAGAGCTCGTATACTGAAAAAATCCTTAAATATTTTCGACATTGAGTTGGAAAATACACGGGGTATTTTAGGAGATGAATATTAAAACCTATACATAAATATTTATAAATGTATCAAAATAATTTGCAATAGCATTTTGTTGAAGCTTTTGTAGGTAAATCCCTGTAGTGAAATAGAAAAAAATGTTATATTTTAAAATATATGCAGATCATAAACTCCAAAATAATTTACTTTTGTGCATTAAGTATGTGCCTTTACTACTGCCATATACGTACAAAAAGTTAGAAGTCTAAAGAAAACTAACCGACGGAACTACCAAAACTGCATTTACATTATCCAATTAATAGATGTCAATTTTATTTACTCTTAAAAACAACCTGGTGTACAAGTAGTAAAGCAAGAAGATGCTATCGTTTTATGTATTTTTATTTTTTACTCTGGTGTACTGTTTCTAGGCTACTCATCGGCTTACCTCGAATTAGTAGCATGGTGTGATCTCTTGACCCCCGTCCATGTCTTCGTTGCCGACCGGCGGAACGTCACCTCACACGGAACAGCTCAACTTGCTCACGCGGCAAAAAAAATAAACAAATCGATATATCCGAGGAACAAACGAGCGTTCGCGGACAGGAAGCTAGGATAATAGCGAAGCCTCGTCCGGTGGTCGGAGACGACAGGGTGGGGTGGTTTGCTGCCACGCCCAGGGGCGGAGTTAAACAACCTGCGCGGGATTATCACCCCTTCGATGCGCTGACATTTTCAGCAACAAAAGACCAGCCACAATGCCTCTGGTATTTTTGAGATAAGTCTCCGCTTCCTATCTTATTATCCACGATATAATATTTCGATAGTGATAATCATAAAAGCTATAGAAATATTTTTAAAATTCTTTCGTGTGTTTATTGTAAATTCAGAGATATTTTTATAAAAAGGAATATTAATAGAAGGCAATATTCGAGTGATGTTGTATTTTGTGTGTATTTTGTCATCTCTTTTATTAGAGCAATCGTTGCATTATAGTACTAAATTATTCATATCACTAGTGCTAGTCTATACTGATGATAATGGTTGCTATGAAGTTTCTTAATAAAATTTCATGAAACAATAATGTAATATAGTAAAGTTTTATAAAAATACAGTTAATAATTAGTACAATTATTTTATATCTCAATAATTCTTTAAAATTTCCCACAATATTATAGTTTGGACAATGTTGGGTATTTTTTTAAAGAATTATTTATAAAAAAAAGTAACTTAAAATAAACATTATTAAGTAAATATTTAATTAATTTAATTACTAGGTATACCCACCTTATATTTTTTCAACTCTGAACATTCTGATTTCATATCTACAATTGTTTACATAAACCAATGAATATGCAGAAAATTTCGCCAAGAACACATAAGACGAAAGACGTTATGTTATTTTGCGTATGTGGGCCGATTATTTGAAACTTTACTCTCTCCCTGTATGCAGTGCTTTAACAGTTGAAATATAATCCCAAGATTTCTAACGAAGAGGCACTACGGAAAGTAACGACTTATTATAACATAGGTATTTTTTAAAATATTAATGTCAATTCTAGATAAGAATAACGTTTTGTTACCCTACAATATTGTTGTATCTTCTATTTAGAAATGATATTATACTTAGCATAATGTTTTTTTTTTTCATTTTGCTTGGAACCAAAACATTACTTTTGTTTACAAGTTATAATATTTTATAGAAAATTATTTATATTGTCATACGGGAAAATATAACAGGAAAAATACCTATTCAAAGCTATCACATGAAACCTAATAGTTTCATTCTATAAATAATTTTAATCTATAAATTTCAGCTTCCCAGGCTCCATTCGTACAATAAATTGCCTCAGATCTAAAAACTGAGTTTGAATGTGAATTTTAAAATAAAAATACTCCGTTTGCGACTACAGCTGAATTATCTACTTTCTATTGAAAATTAATTTAAATATTTTTTATCTATTCAAAATGTTTTTATTTAAGATTATTTTGTTCTTATAATGCAAACTCAGAAAAAGCGTGCCATTTATGTTGACAGCAGACAGCTGTGTTAGATCGCTTCGACTACTGTATTAGACAATAGGCTCCCTCGCGGCTTCACATTCGTAATATATCTATTTTGTTTTCGCTCTCACCCGCATTTTCCATTAGATCAAAAACTTTGTTAAAATTTACACTGAGAATGAACGTGACTACATTATTTATTATGAAATGATAATGTATTGTAATATGTAAATGTCCAACAGGACAAGTTAAATAAAACTAATTCTCTATGATGCAAGTTGTAAGATTACATGGTACACATAATGTTAAACTTAATTGTTAACTGTCCAAGTTAACTTAATCTTAGCTTTACAATTTTTGAGCCCTATAATTTTAAAAATTATTAAATTAAGAAAATAGTATGTTAAATAATAATGGAAAAAAAATAATTGTTATAAAATAGAAATAATAATAAATTAATAAGAATTATAAAATTTATATTAATTTATAATAAAGTAATGTGTTCGTCCTTGCAAAAATTTATCTCGATCAGAAAAATTTACATCTGTCAAGTGTTAAGTTTACTTTATCTTGTACAAGTTAACTTGGTCTTTTTGACAGACTTGCTAATGATTGGTAACAGAAAACATATAGTAGTCCAAAAAATAACGTTTTAAAATACTTGTAACTTTGACGATAAGGTGTGGGTGTATCGTGTGTGAAACTCTTTATTCCAGTAGACATAGAATACATGGGCTAGACAAATGATGGTGGGTCAATATTCATAATATGTACCAATATATTATTACATGGTTATTGTTGGACTTTCCGCCAAATTTAAGGTGGTCCACACTATGAAAGTAAATAACTTTCCCAAAGAAACAAGGAAACAGACTGAAAAGTTAAATACAAATCAGACCTTCCATACGAAATCCACCACGTTATGGATCAGTGATTAAATTAGAATTTAATTTTCTTTTACCTTATTTTTCTAAAAAGAGTTATACCAGCTAAAGTGGCATTGACCACTATCGAAAGCGACCCCATCCAAAAGGGTTCGTAACAATAACAATGATCTTTAATAATGATTTTTTATAATCGATATTTGTAACAAATACTGCCCTACCTGTGTGTAACATTGTACAGGCGTTCATTATTTTCTGTGTTCCTATTTAAATTTTACTTTGAAGCAATAAAAATCTTACAGTTTTTTGATACGTATCAATTTATAGGTTAACTTTAAAAATACTAACCTTAAAAATAATAGACCGGTCGTGGCGCTGTGAGACAGAGTCAACGTAAACGCGATCGGTTGTGAGTTGGGAGTGGGAGAGTGATTATATTCAAATTATTTTTACTTCCTCGTTCTGGTAAGACGATATGTGGCGTTGAGTTCAACCACTTAACGCGTAATGTCTGGAATTCTGTGGAAAGCGAAGTTCAAAAAGATCAAGCTAACTAGTACAGGGTATAATGAATAAATATAATATATTTTTGATACGTATCAATTCATAGGTTAAAAAATACTAGGCTTAAAAATAATAGGCCGATCGTGGCGCAGTGAGACAGCGTCTGACTGTAAACGCGATCGGTTGTGGGTTCGATCCCCACTCGGGGACTGACTATATTCAAATTATTTTTACTTCCTCACTCAAAGTGCGGCGTTGAGTTTGCCCACTCAACACGCAATGTCACAAATACTGTGGATAACGAAGTACGGAGTGTCTTGACACTAGGAACTTTCTGTCGAATACTATAATATTGCAAAAATCTTAAAAAATATATTATAGTTAGCTTATGCACTCTTCAGTTTAAATTTTATTCTTGTTGCAATCTTCAAAATGTAATATCTCTATTTCCTTAGCTTTAAATATATAGATTTTGCGTTATAACTATATGCTCTTAATCGTCGATATTTAATTATCTTAGTAAGATGATTATTTTTGTAACTTCGTTGTTAGGCACAATTTAACTATTCCATAATCTTTTTTCACGTCATTACTAATTTGACCGTTACTTAACAAATCCGAGTTTTTATTATAAAAAATATATGAAAAATGTGAATTATGTAATAATTCACATTTATATTTTATTTTTGTATTGTGTGTATATATATAATATTACATTGATAATAAAACCTATCAATATTATGATACTTCTTGTAGTGTCGGCAGTCACCTAATAGTCTCTAACTTAGGAGTCCACGCCTCAGCCCGACATTAACATTGTCCTCTACATTTATATACATATTCCACAAATATTTTTAGGTACATTGCTCCATGTTCAGAATGATGATGATCATGAAGAAATAGGGAATCGCAGGCGAGGAGAATACGACCATGCTCTACACTACGTCAGCTCTTTACTAAAATAACACCTAAAGGATGATTGTAACAAAGTAACAAAGTAAATACATCGCTTCCGCTTCGGTATAAGTATAAAACATTTACCTTCTCCTAACTCATGTATATTTCAATTGTTTATGCTGGACAATCTTATTTTAAACTATATTATACAAATTAAATTACTATTGTTTTACCTTCCAATTTAATGGAAACTGTGTATTGACCTGCAAATTTAGTGGCAACCGTGTATCTGACCTGCCCATGTAACTGCTGTGAATTGACCTGCCAATTTAATGGCAACCGTGTATTGACTTCCCAATTGAATGGCAAGTATGTATGTGACTGTGCCATTTGAGTGGCAACCGTGTATCTGACGTGCCAATTTAATGACAACTATTTTCAATTATAATCAAACATAACCGTGCTGTCCCTGGGGGCCGAAAATCTTTTTAATATTTTAAGTCTAATGGTTTTTAGTAATTCCAATATAACTAGTCACATCGAACTATACCGAAGTTAGACAAAGTCAGAATATTATTATATTTCTATTTCCTATATAAATATATTCCTGATGGTGTAGATAGATATAAATGCTAAAAATATAGCTGACCAAGTAGTAGATTTTAAATCGCATAATTGATAATTTGATCAATTTTTTTTAGCTTCACGTTTTTATCCCGCGTAGCAGGGTAGACAGAAAATACCTAGTGTCAAGACACTCCGTACTTCGCTTTCGACTGAATTCGAGACATTGCGTGTTGAGTGGTGGAACTCTACGCCGCACTTTGTCTTACTAGAGCGGAGAAGTGAAAATAATTTAAATATAATCACTCCCCCGAGTGGGTATCGAACCCACAACCAATCGCGTTACAGTCAGATGCTGTCCCACTGCCCCACGACCGGCCTCACTTTTCAATCCTTTCCTCATCAATTTTTCAAAGTCTTAAATTTCAAAATGGGTATTGTTATAATATATTAAGACCGCCTTATAAGACCTGCTACTTAATAAGCCCTCTTTTAGTAACTTCACATTTAATACTTAAAGTAAATCGGACATACTAGTACAAAAACATAAAAGTTCACCAACATTCATTACTTTGCTGCCGATCATATTTTTGTAGAGTGATATGTGATATGGGATATACTCTTATCGACTTAACTTAATTTATTTAATATTCTTTTTCATTTTTGGTTTATTTAAGTTATACATCTGGCTGTTCTATACTTCAATCTAATTTCATTAATGTTACTATACTTTTAGAGCGTAGATTGAAGAGATTAGTTATCAAAATAGTTGTTTTTTTATCTTAATTTATTTTTTTTAGAACATATGTATATGCCTCATAAGGCCCATATTGAGATACTAAGTTTGAGAATAGGTGTTATTCATTTTATTGTATTATATATTTACGCTTTTATCCTGCATGACAGGAAAACATAGTTAGAAAGTACCTAGGGTCAAGATACGCCGTACTTAAACTTAGTACTTGTACTTGAGCGCAGCAGGATTCTAGTCCGCGTTTTTTGGAAATCAGAGAGGTGCGGGTTCAAATACCGCTGAATTGAATTTTTTCTACGTTTTGCAAAAATGTTTTTTAATCCTAAGTGCGGAATAACACTTTAAAAATATTAAAATATCGGGTGATGGTTTTTATACACTAGATTTCAATCCCCCGTCTGCAAGTATCGCTTCACAAAACCGACTCAATATGGATGACAATATTACCTCACTTAAAAACAATAGTGTTTCTGTCTGCAGCGAAACTAAACAATACATATGCACAAATATTATATTTCGTTTAATGATCTACTTAATTTTTATAGTAAAAAATGATTTTCGTCCATAATAGTCCATGTGTCCAGAAGCCTAAGCCGTTAGCTGGGTTTCTAATGAATTCCTTTATAAAAATAATAATGAAAATATTAACAAAGATGAAGTTTAAAGCATCAGCGGAAACAAAATTAGTAAGTTTGTTTCCGCTTTTTCATCTAACAATTTTGTGATCAATCCTATTTTAACTCTTCATATTTATAAGACATTCATACCAACTTTCATTATAACGCTCACGGGTCTCGTAAGAGATCCCTACATATTGGTCTATGCAAGTATTCTCAGAAAGTTTTAACTTCTCGCAGAATGGGGGCCTGTCTAAAAAATTTGGAAGACTGTGATGTAGATTCGTACATGTTAAGAAAATTTGTCGGTCAAGGCCATAATATTTTAAATGTGTTCGAACATCTAGGTATTTTAAATATGCTAGTAAAGCTTTTCTAGCTTCTGTCAATGATGAGTCTTGTCTTTTTTGTTCAGAGAACCCTTATGCAAGAGACAAAATATGTCCTGAGCATAGCTTATGTTAACGTTTACTCATAGCTTATGTTAACTTTTACTCAAAGTTGAAATATCGCATGAGAATATTTCTTTTAGTGAAGTGCCTGCACAGTTGCCGCCAAGGCAGTAATTAAAAAGGCATAATACCTAATAAGACCCAACAACAAAAGCTGAACAAGTAGTGATTTGTAATATTTAATAAATTTTATGATTTACTTCAGTAGAGTTACTAAAAACCAACATTATTCTACATTTTGTTTCATTTATTTATAACCTGAAAACAAAAGAATTAGAACTTTTCTTAACCACAACATTTCTTTACCACAACGGTTTCTTATACGAAAATCTGTTTCATTCGAAAGAAATTGGTTTACTAAGAGTTTAGACTCATTGCGTTTTAAAAAAATATGATTAAACATGTGTACAAGTTCTAAATGTTGGAGTTAAATTGTGGCCCTTTTTTTATTTATTTGCTACTGTACATTGATATGTTGTAACGTGTTGTTGACGTATTCTATTCAAATATATGCTGTTCATGTGATCATGCTAATTTACAAAGTAACTTTTCAAAATAGATTTTTAAGGATTCCTAAAAAACCAGGCTTTAATAGATCACGTTACCTTAATAAATATATTGAAGAAGATCGCTTTCCAGAACAGATGAGACTATTCAGAGCTACCTTATTATTACACCAGGTACTATGAGATAAATTAAAGTACTAAAGAAAAGAAAGAAAATGACGTTTCTATGTCACGTAAGTGAAGTATCGTACATTGAAAATATTTAAAACATGTGAATAACGTGCCTGTAATTCAAAATAAAACCAAATCTCTGAAAGAAAATAATTTGAAAATTATATCTAACATTTCAATTCATTCATGTCACTAACGTAACTAAAACAACTAGTCTTGTTCTTAATGTCGCTAATTAGTAATGATAGGTCAGAATTATCGAAGATTCGCCAACATTTGTTAAGGTAATAAACATCTTAGAACAAATTCTTGTTATTTGTAGTTTCTACAACTTTTAAACATTTAAACGTAGGTACAAGTAGCAACTAATTAATCAAGATTTTTACTATCCAAAAGATTTATTTTATTTTGACAAATAATTTGTTAAGAATTGTTTACAATATCTATGTGTAAATAAATAAATATTTTATTTTTTTTACCGTTACAAAAAATTTGTAATCATTTACTAGTACTCAAGTCATTTGTAATTAGGGACTTAGGGTTATTCCTTTTCTATTTTATTGTATATGACCATAACCATGACATTACTTGTGTAAGTTTTGTCATTTATCTTACTCAACACCGTCTTTTAAGCTCCAGTATTAGGAAATCGTCATTCTCAGCAAGGTCAAGTCATTACCTTACCTACGTCGGTAGGTAGGTAGATGGTATCCTATACAGGGTGGCCATCATGTTTAGATTTGTTGGAACATGTCCGGCTATATATTTGTATGTTCGACCTCTTTTGCTTTAGTTACACTTTTTGTTACTACTTACCATCAGCAGGCTTACTCTTGAAACCAATATTAGATATCCAATGATTGTTAATTGCAATTTGATGTCATTTGTTAATCTTAAAAGCATTATTGCGTGCGACACTAGCGCTAGATTGGCAAAAAGTGGCAAAAACAAGTGAACTAAATGTGAACTAATTGCGATCTAGTAAATCGTTCAATATCGTTCATTTTGGTACTGTTGAAGTTTTTGACAGTTCTATTGGATTGCGATTGCCAATTTGTACACAATTTCAATAGTGTTACTTTTTGAGATTTGTTGTTCTTTGGTAAGTAACTCTCAGAAAATGGTACGTCTAGGTGTTATTTATAGTGTGTTGAGGAATGCACTTAAATTAGATAATAAACAACGGCGAAAGGAGTGTTTATTGGCGCGATACATGAATAGGTCGTTTGAAATAAGTGACAATGAGTTTACCGCGTGTCCAAAGAATTATTTTAAAAAAATGAGGAATTACAGCTTTTATGTGCATTTTCAAAAGAAATGATAGAATTCTTAAATACAAGGTATATCACTGCTTTAAATAGTATAAATTTAAATATATGCATATTAAATAATAAAATAAGAACAGAAATAGATTGTAATGACTTTATGAGTTAATTACAGAAAAATATCTTGAAATTGTAAATATTAAAAGTATATAGTAAGAACCATACAAAAAAAAGACTCAAAAGGTAACAACCAACAAGAAAGAAACCATACACAGTTAACATTAAAGTTATTAAGTGTGTTACAACTTACAATACCTTAAAAATAATAAACAAATGATAATAAATATAAATAAAAAAATTAAAAACTATTAATTATAATATTATAAATATAAATAAGCTAATAACATTTTTTATTTCATATTTGAAAAATAAACCTGTTGGAGAATATGTATATCAATTTTATTATATATGTTATTATAAGTACTTATAATTCAATGTGGTGGGGCTTTCTTGTCAAGGTTAGTTTTAGTAAATGGTTTGTTTGAAACTTTGGTACTACCTATCCTACTCTATTTGATAACTTTGAGCTATTAATATGTGCATTTGTAATATTATGTATAAAAAGTAATCATCCATTAAGTCTCTACAATTAGGAAGACATTTATCAAATTTTGACAAACATAACTTCTAGGTTGTCGCAAGATTTTGTATTTGTATACTAATTGCCATAAAAATCTTTTAGATTCTATCTGTTATAATGTACATAACTACTACTAAATACTTCAACAAAGAATATTTGTTATTATTGGATACGTAATGATGAAATTAAACCATGTTAAAATATAAGGTCATATCAATAGTTTTTAAATTTCTTTATGATTAATTATTTTACAACAACCTAACATGACAAAATACAGACATGACAAAAAATAAGAAAACTTAAGTTTGTATTTGTACAAACTATGTTAAAAACTCCATATCAAAATCTGCTACTAGAGCTTGTTAGTTATTATTTAAAAAATGATTAATAAATAATTAATTTAATAACATTATAAACTAATATTTAATATTAAAATGTTTTCATTTAAAAACACTACTTAATAAACAATATTAAATATAATTGTGTAGACATTTTATAATTTAGTTTTTGGAAATTGTTTTATTAATTTCAATAGGTGAATATTTAATTTCATTAATAAAATTACACAAAAAAGCCAAGTTTTTTAATTTGTTGCTCAGCTTTGTTTAAACATTAATGCTATTTTTAATTTTGCAATAAAGACATTGCTGTGTATAGATTCCTTAGAAATAGAGTCCATGAGGTGTTTATTTAAATTCTACCTGAAAAATAAACATAAGTATGAATAAATGATATTATGTTATTAAATTTTTGATTTTATATGTTTCTACTATATAATAATACAATTTTATTTTACATGAACGAAAATGTACTTTCAATGAATATATTTCTGATATTGAAATGCTTTTTTTTAATTAACCAAAATACCAAAAGAAGAGTCTTCTAGGAATTTATTTAAATCATCTGAATAATAAACATAAATATGAATAAATGATATTTTGTTGGTTAGTTTATGATTTTTTCAAATTATAGATTAATATATTTTTGATATTAAAATACTATGCATGGCATCAAAGCAGTCAAGCAATCTTCGTAATCCTTACTCTTTCCTCATCTATTCTTGAATAGTTATCTGGAATAACATGTTCATAATTTTAAACCTTCAATTTACATAATATAAGTTTTTTCCTTGCTTCACGCCTTTAACCCGCATGTAGTAGGGTAGACAGAAAGTACTTAGTGCTAAGACACTCCGTACTTCGTTTTCTACCGAATTCGAGACATTGCGACGTCCACATATAATTATAATGAGGCCGGCCGTGGCGCAGTGTGACAGCGTCTGACTGTAAACAAGACCGGTTGTGGGTGTGATTATATTTAAATTATTTTTACTTCCTCGCTCTGGTAAAGAAGAAAAGTACGGCGTTGAGTTCCACCACTCAACACACTATGTCTCGACTTCAGTGGGAAGCGAAGTATGGAGTGTTTTGACACTAGGTACTTTCTGTCTACCCTGCTATGCGGGATAATAGCATGAAGCTAAAAAAAAGAGTGTTTTTTAGAACTTTGAAGCCCATAACTATTGGACTAACACTAACATAGGTCTTTTGAGTAACATCTTTTTCTATGGGGTCGTCTTTTACCTCCAAGAAGTCCAATTCTTCATTCAACAATATTTGATTGCATATGTTGTGACATTGCGATATTTACAACATCTATTAATAATGTTACTGACAGTATCTGGATGATACTGTAACCCCTTTTTTTTAACAAACACCTCCACCTATTTTTTAAAACACCTATATTTCTCTTTACAGTATAACATGCAGAATAATGCAATTTCGTAAAATGTTCCTCTGCAGTTCCTTCAGGAGCATCTAAAATAGGACTCATCATATATTCATTTTGGACGTATCACCTACTAAGGGTAATATATCACTATAACTATTCAACGTAATAAACTATAAAAACTCACCGGAATTTATTTAAAATGAAGTTTTTACCTAATGAATATAGTACATTTTCTCCACTATTGTGAGGATTAACTAGGTGAGGTTTCATTGTGAGTTGGTTACAAGCAAAAATATCATGTGAAGTTCCACAAAATAAAGAGTCAACTTATAATATATTTAAATTAAACGAAAAATAAACAAGAATGCACAAATACGCAAAGTCAAACTTAGCATCAAATTAAATATACTTACAATTAATACATTCCTATAATGAAAATGTTTTCTATTTAAGAAACACTCTTCATTTTCTCTGAGTCTTACCATGGCTATACGAGTGCTATCGATGCAACCCAAAACACCTAACCCTTTTCATAAAATCTGAAATAACAATGGAAGACTTGCGCGCAGTGACCCCTGCCAGCCTTACATAACATCAATAGTTGTGTAAAGCTGCAACATTTCATCCGCCGCGAACACCAGGGCACATCATGCTAGGGCGTCCCCCCGAGGCGACGCGCACCAGTGCGTCCCCGCTGGTGTGAAAAGTAACGACGAATGAGGCGTTGGGGACCGCCAACCACCACCACACCATGTCTGTAACGGCGGGAAGTGGAGAATGGAGCTACAAATAGCTACGTGGAATGTAAGAGGAGGGATGCAACAGAAGATGAATGAATTATTAAATGTGATGAATGAAAGAGATTTAGATGTTGTTTGTGTAACTGAGACCAAAAGAAAGGGGAATAGCATGGCTGATTTGCCGGGCAACCGAGTCGCCTTCTGGGCGGGAGTTCCAGAAAGTGAACGAGGGTGTCAAGGTGTAGGTGTGTTATTGTCCTCTCGATTGGTGAGTGCAATGGTAGAATATAAGGCGATCAACCCGAGCTGCTCTGGGTTCGCTTCAAACTGGGGATAACAAGAATATTCTTGTTAGTGGCGTATGCGCCGGTATCTTCAGCTATATCAAGTGAACTAGAGAAGTTCTGGGAGGATGTCAGGGAAGTTCTTGATAGTGTAAGAGGGAATGAAAAATTAATAGTATGTGGTGATTTGAATGGATGGGTCGGAACCACACGACATGGTTACGAACGCGTAGTAGGGAAGTATGGTGATAAGAGAGCAAATGAGGCTGGTAAGATTATATTGGAATTATGTAAGGAAAAAGATTTATGGCAAACACTGTGTTTGACCACAAAAAAATTCAAGAAGAGAAAAGCATGATTGATCTATTCCTAGTGGACCAGCGTATTCGGAACCAAGTTATGGACACGCGTGTGTTTAGGAGTGCCGACTTGGAAACAGACCACTATCTAGTAGTTGCTAGAATAAGGGGTCTGTTTGCTGGTTGGCGCAGCCGCACGAGGTGTCCAAACTTGGAGACGAATAATCGCATAAGAAGCTGGAAGCTTCAAGATTCACCGATTAGAGAGGAATATGAAGAAAGGGTTTTCAAGAAGCTAGACAGCTGCGAAATAGGTACTGAAAGTGTTGAAGTATGCTGGCAGAATCTTAGGAATTGTATGATTGAAGCTGCAACTGAGGTATGTGGCATTGGGAAAAGAGGCTTTAGTAAAAAGCGCGATGAATGGTGGGAAGATGAAGTGAAAGAGGCAGTAGAAAGAAAGAAGAAAGCATGGCAGGACTATAAAGCTTCGAGTAAGAATAAAAGCATGCTGAGTCTTGATGTAGCAGATGGCGAAATTGGTATAAAAAAAGTAGAGAATGCTATACGAAGTCTGAAATGTGATAAGGCAGCAGGAGCAGATGGAGTTACTGCAGAGATGATCAAATATGGTGGACCCCGCATCTTGGACCTGTTCTTTTTTCTATGCAATTTATGCTGGAAAAAGGGAGAAGTCCCGGATGATTGGCAAGGTGCAGTCATCGTGCCTTTGTATAAAGGCAAAGGTTCACAGATAGACTGTGCATGCTATAGGGCTATCAGTTTGATTAGCTTGGGCAGTAAAATTTATGCTAAAATTCTAGAAGAATGCAAGAGAGATCCGAAAGGCTTTTATGGGAAGCCCAAGGAGGATTTAGACCTGGAAGAGGGTGCATGGATCAGGTCTTTTCTCTCCGCATGATCACGGAAAATTTTTTGGCGGTAAACCAGAAAATTTTCTGTGCTTTTGTGGATTTAGAAAAAACATTTGACAGGGTTGTAAGAAAGAAGTTATGGGAGATACTGCCCCGGTACAATGTGAGCGGACCCTTATTGCAGGCTGTAAAATCTCTTTATCGAGATCACTCAGCCTGTGTACGAGTAGGAGCTGGCATGTCGCCTCAGTTTGATATTCAATCAGGTGTCAAACAAGGCTGCGCCATGTCAGCTTGGCAGTTCAATTTGTATTTGGATAGTTGTCTCCAAGGAGTGAAAGATAGTGGCATAGGAGTGAAAGTCGGTGATTTGACAGTAAACTCTCTGTTGTACGCAGATGAAGCAGTGCTAATTGCACCATCAGAATGCGAACTACAGGCATTGGTCACCGCTCTGAAAGAAGGGTGTGAAAGTAATGGTCTAAACCTGAATGCGAGTAAAATTAAGATTCTTGTATTTGAAAGAGACGAAGAAAGAACGGAATGCAAGATTATGGTAGATAGATAGATATTAGAACAAGTGAATGAGGTGATATATCTGGGAAGTATAGAGATGGAAGATATGAAATGGATGTGGAAAGGCGTATTGCTGCCGGTAACAGGGTTAACGGTGCTTTTGCTGCATTGATGCGACGGCAAAACGTCACCGTACCTGCACGTCTTGCCGTTCTGTATTGTAATGTAAGTAAAAATGCGGATACTAATTGTTAATCATAAAAATGAATTTATACTATACGTTCGTTTGCCCCCTATTTCTATAAAAAAAACTGGAGCCAAATTTCTGTCTAATGATAAGCCGGAATCGAAAGTGTCTGTAAACAGTCTATTTTAATAATCATTCATGGTAAATTTTAGTACGACTAATGCGATAATAACACGTATATCCCTTGGTTGAGAGGTATTAGCAATAATGAAATGTTAACAGCTTTAGAATGCATAATAAATAATATACATAATCTTTTATTTCGTGGCAATATTAATTATAAACTCTGACCATAAATTATGTGTATTTTAATAAATAAATTATTTGCCATCGACATTGATGTATCAAGAAAAATGTACACATTGTGTGTTTTGTAAATAAAAACCCACAACATATTTTTATGGCAATAATTAATCGTTAAAATTGGTATTTTTTAGTATTTAGTCAAATATTTAATATGATATTATTCTTTATAAAATATTATCATTTATCAATAAAAAAAACATGAAATTAGTGAATTTTAAAGAACGAACTCTCATAAAGATAAAAAATAGTTGTTGAACATATATGTTTAATGCAGCTGGCAACATTGGTGAAAGGTTTATTTAATGTATGTACACAGACATCGCAAAATAGGTGTACGTGTTATTTTTGTATTTGTCAATTACTTTTCTTTCGTTTTATGAATTAAAAAGTTAACTACGTGTCTTTTAAAGTTAAGAGTTAGCTATCGATCATTTCATATATACAGGGCACATTTAAAAGAGACCTATTATTAGTTAAAATTAAGTTTTAAGTTTTTATTATTTAAATACACAACAATGGCAATACAAAAGCGGGAAATTCAGTTTATGTTTTATTCCGTTTCTATATTTCTCTGTTATTTTGTGTTTGCTATGTTACAAGAGAAAATAACAAGAGGAAAATATGGTAGCAATGGTGAACAATTTACTTGTGCTCTTTCTCTTGTTCTAGTTCAATGTGTTGTTAATTATATATTTGCACAAATTTTAATGGTAAGCATTATGTTTAACATTGTAAAGATTATTATATAAAAACGGAAAGTTACTTTTGAGAAATAAGATAATATAATAATTTTTAGGTCTCATGGAAACATGAAAAAGACACAACACGGACCATTTATTATTTTTCATCAGCTACTACTTATTTATTGGCTATGGTGTGCTCAATTATGGCATTGCAGTGGATAAACTATCCCACACAGGTACACCATTCTCTCATTTATGATAATTTTATTATTGTAATTCTTCTATTGTTATATGATTGATTTATAGTGTAAATGGGGCCTAGAGTTGATAGGTTAAAAAACAAAAAAATACTTTTATTATATTATCCTTTTAGTAGTTTCAAAGATTATCGTGTACATTTAAATAAACAGATAAAATCTTTCAATTTTTAGTATTTTTTTAGTATAATAAAAGAGTACAAAAGCAATAGTTAATATTGTTGCCAGCTTGTGTAAAATATATCCCATTCACTATTCTTGAAACCATTGTTAATATTAAAAAAATGTAACAGGTAGTTGGTAAAGCAGCAAAACCCATACCAGTCATGGTTCTCGGAGTGCTTATTGGCAGAAAGTCATACCCCCTGAAGAAATATTTCTTTGTGTTTCTAATAGTGGTTGGTGTAGTTCTGTTTATGTACAAAGATCAAGCTAAGAAATCAATTGATAACTCCTCGGGGAATTCTCTGGGAATTGGGGAATTGTTACTAGTTTTATCGTTGACAATGGATGGCTTGACTGGTGCAGTGCAGGTAATAAGCATCTTTCATATTTTTATTACATTTTAAATTTGTTTCAAGCTAGAGCTATTACAGCTTATATAGAAATTATAATACAATTAACAGTCTTATATCAAATATAATCTCTGATGTTAGTTTCTGTAAGTTAGACCATATGAGTTGCAGCTGTCTGCTTCACAATTTATCCTGCATAGCAGTCAGACACAGCCTTGTAACAAGACACTCTATTGACGCTTTTCCCTTTGGTAAGACAAAGCGCTGCATTGTGTTCCACCACTCAACGCTCAATGTGTTGAATTCGGCAAAGGGTGGAGTACCAATTATCTTGACACTAAATACTTCTTTTCTACTCTGCTTTACAGGATAAAAACTTGGATATTATAGTACTTTATCTAATAATTACAAATTATAATTATAATTAATATACAATTAATATAATGTATTCCAGGAGAGAATTAAAAGTGAATCATCTCCAACGGCCTATTCCATGATGTTAAATACAAATTTTTGGTAAGTTAAATTAACTCTTGTATTTATTTATTATATTATTTCTTACTATAATAATTTAATATCAAATTGGTTACAATTAATAGATGAATTTTATAATATTGTTTATATTTGTTTGTGGTCATTTAAATAGTAATATATTATATACATATATTTTATTGTATTTGACTTTTATAGTGCAATATAATATTGAACTAAAGATACATTCAATTATATGTATTTTTTTCACTTAATCTGTTTTTAAGATATATTTTGTACTTGTACTACATGAGGCACTAGACTTGAAGCTACAATATTAATTTTTATTCAGATTCACGTTGTGGCATAAATATATAGATAGGTGTATAGATAATAAGCTTTATTTTAGGGCAGTTCTATAATTCTTGAATTCATCTGATTAAGAAAATATCTAATCTATATTGAAGATTGTTATTGCTAGACAATTTACTCAGATATAAAATATGTGTGAATTGATTGAGCTATTGCATATTGCATATGCAATAGCTCAATCAATTCACACATATACTACAAATGCATTAATGACATTTCTTATTTTCTATACCTGATATCTTTATACCTTTTTGTCAGAAAATATTTATGTATAGCATAAATATCTACCATTTTTAAAAATTTATTTATACTTTGTTACCCTTATAGCCTGTTTTTAACATAATATAATTGTAATAATGCTATGCGAATAATATAATAATACTAATACTAAGTAGACCCTGTCAAAATGTCAAATATATCTTTTTAATACAAAGAATATAATATGTGCTATGCAAGTAACATAATAATACTAAATGTTTTTTAAAACCAATCTACATTTGTTGGTTGTATGGTTAGCAATTAAAAAGGATTCATGTCAAATTATATTTTATTATAGTGTAATCCTTTTGTCTACCCTACTATGGGTGATCCCATAGAAGGGTAAGCGGAAGTACCTAGTTTCAAGACACTTGATACTCCGCTCTCCGAATTCTAGAGATTGCGTTTTGAGTGGGAAGCGAACTCACAGCCGATCGCCTTAACAGTTTGACGCTGTTCCACCGCGCCACGAACGGCCCAATTATAATTCTCTAAATTTATTTGGATTTTGTGTTAACAATAGCAAATTGTAGCTGTTTCTAAGTCCAAGCTTGTTGTTGCAATTTACTGCATTAATTTAATTTTCAGTATGTTTCTTTCTAAAAATATTCGGTTATCTCTGTTAAAACGTAGTAAAACGTAATAGTAATAAAAGTGTGCAGCAAAAAAGAATTACAAAAAAAATACATTAGTCCTATAAATCATTTCATATAACTATATGAAACGATAGAAGTAACTACTTGTTGGATATAATATTTTGTATTCATTTTCGGTTGATTTGATTTCACAGCAAGATGTGATGAAAGTGTCGTGTATTGCATTTGTATTTGTTTATTTTTTATTGACTGTTCTATATAAATTATTTTATAATAATTATATGTAAATTGAAATAGCGAATGATGAAAGATTAAATATAAAAAAAATTACATATATGTTGTGACACTGCAATTGTACTTTTTTTATTTCTGATTTCAGGTCTTCCATTATTGTTTCATTTGGTGTCGTACTGAGTGGTGAAATTTTCAAATTCATTGCTTTTGTGACTTCTTATCCAGAAATTGTGATATACATAACTGGACTCGCATTGACGGGAGCTTTGGGCCAACTTTTTATATTTTATATGGTAAGTTTGACTGATTATATTTAAAATATTACAATTTAAATAAGCAATTAGAAATTATGGTGAGTCCTGGGGTCTTACTCCAGGGACACATATATCAAGGCATATTCGTCCGACATAGTTCTCAGGCCGGCGCGCAACGTGTCCATACCATCTCAAGCGACGCTCTAGAAGCTTATCTGCTACGTCACGGACTCCAAGACTACCTCGGATGAATATGTTACGTATGCGGGCAGCCCGCGTTATGCCACGCATCCACCTTGACATCTTCATTTCCGTGAAGTGTAGCTACTGAGTGTGCCGAGATAGTGCTGGCCATCATTCGCTGCCATATAAGAGAACCCATCTGGTAATGTTCTTGTATGCGCCTTGAGCTACGGCGGTATTCTACGGTCGCAGACCATACCTGTGACCTCACACTATTTGGCCTAAGCAGCGCTGATACGGGTATAGATGTTGTGATCAGTGCCCCTAGACTCATGCATGACGAAACCAAGGTACCTGAACTTCTTCGACTTAACGGCTGGTTCAGGACCTATATGGATAGTGCTAGAGTCCGGGCTCCCCCAAACCATGTACTCGGTCTTCGATACATTTAGGTTAAGACCGCCGTTCTCAAGCGTAACCTTCCAGAGGTTCATTCTCTGCTCCAACTTAACCCGACTCTCGTCAATGAATGCTATGTCATCGGCGTACATCATCAGTCAGGGAGGTTGGTCTTCGATAAATGCCTAGACAGTATCCATCATAACACTGAACAAGAACGGGCTAAGAGCCGAGCCTTGTTTGTTCATTATAAGTTTTATTATATAGTACAATAAAATTAGCTCCCAATACGTTATTTAACGAAGAAAATGATTTAATGTGTTGTGTTACACACAGTTAAAAAAATAATAACCAGTAGATATAGATATTTGCATAGTGTGTTATAAGTTTTATTATTAACTTATTTTTTAGGAATATCTTCTCTCTTTAATTTAATTAACTAATTGTTAAGTATTATAACTTAATTTTTAGTTAATTAAATAAAAGATAGTATATAAGTATAGAGAGTATAGAGTATATAAGTTATATACTTATACTCCTATTAATTTTCATTTATAACTTCAATTCTTGTAATATTTTACCATTTCATAATGTATGTTTTGGATATCATTAAAGGATATTACACCATACGAATTTCAAATTAGTTTAATATAGGTCCTTTGTGTATCATATAATCTTAGCTTATCCTGCTCGATCCTTTGGCGCTCCTTAAATATGCCGCCCTACACTGATGCCTACTCATTCTGTTGGTAAATCTGACACTGACCTTTGCCTCTTCGTTTCCAACCGTAGCCTTACTTTGAGGATATCGTCAGTCCACATGGCTGGAGGAGGAAGGCGCGGTCTTCATTTCAGAACAAGTTTAATCCTTTGGGCTATATCAATGACTTTCAGAGATACACTTAGCATTGCCTGTAACAGGTAGAACGTCATCTCTTCCAATTACCCTTAAAATATAAAACCTTTTAAATATCATTGAACTTTCAAAAAACGATCTGATTATAAAGATACTATATACTTTTATGTGACGATGCTTAATCTTAATTTTAAGCTTCTTTTCATAGATGCAATATTGGTAGCAATATTTTTACAATAAGCATTTTAATAACAACTTATAATATACAATATACACCCATATTTTAAATAAATTATTGTATTATGTTTCAGGTGGCACAGTTTGGTCCTCTCCCGTGCTCCGTAGTGACCACTACCAGAAAGTTCTTTACAGTGCTTGCTTCAGTCATTGTATTTGGCAATGTATTACACTCAAGACAATGGCTTGGAGCAACACTAGTATTTACTGGTAGGTTTTTGATATTATCTTAAACAAATTTATATACTAAAAATATGTCATATTAAATATTCTTAGTAGTTGAGTGTTGTATGAATCATAAAAAAGATTAGAAAATAAAAAATAATTACATGAATTGGTTTACAATATTTTGTTTTAAATATTGTATAAGGATATGCAATTCAATGATAATTTTTTTCTTCACCCCCTTCAGGGTTCGATGCTGTGTTTTCGAAGGCCAACCGAGACTTCCTCCGATCACTCGTGCTACTCACCTTTGTTTCATATATATTTCTTAATATTCTTTCGTCACTCATCCTCTTGATGTTCTCAATATGTTGAGCACGTTCTTCTTCATTTTTACTATGGCATTTTCGCTTACGCCTGCCTGCTGTTGCATATGCAGCAACCTAAACTAACTTCACATATCCGACGAAGAGATTGCATCTCTACTGCATTCATCATTCTTATTTTGACACACCCACGTTTCACTGTCGTATAACAGCGTCGATATTATAACTTCATTGTCAACAGCAAGACGTGCAGGTACGCTGAGGTTTGGCGGCGCATTGACCTGGCAACAATACACCTTTCCACATTTATTTCGTATGTTCCCTCTCTACTAAACATACCTCCCAGATATACCACCTCATTCACTTTCTCTAATAACTTTCTATCCACCCTAATCTTGCAGTCTCTTTCTTCATCTCTCTTAAATACCAAAATCTTAGTGTTACTCGCATTCAGGCTTATACCTATACTTTCACACTTTTCTTTCAGAAACTAACTAGGCCTGCAAGTCGCATTCTGATGAAGCGATTAACACTACATTGTTTACGTACAATAGACGCACCATCAAATCATCAACTTGCAGTCCACGACACTTTCTTTCATTCCTTAGAGACAGCTATCCAATTACAAACAGCCAAGTTGACATGACATAGCCCTTTTTGAAACCCGATTGAATACCAATCTAAGGCGACAGCTCCTACTAGTACAAAGGCTGATTGATTTCGATAAAAAGAGATGCCAAGCTCTAATCTATCTGATAATTCATTATTGTTCTGTTGTACTCTTCCTTCTTCTTACATCTCACGTAGCTTTTTTTAGCTCCATCCACTTCTTGCTGTCTCGGACATGGTATGTGGAGCGGTAGCGTCCAACGCCACGTTCATCTCTCGTTTTCACACCAGCGCACTGGTGCGCGTTACCTTAGGGGACGCCCTAGCATCGTGCGTCCCGGTTATCGCGGCAAGGTTGGAATGTTACAACCTTACATAACGTTATGTAGGGCGGGCTGGGGCCACTGCAAGTCTTCCATCGTAGATTCCATTTATAAATTAAATATGATAATTGATGCATATGTATATATCATTGAATTGTATACAACTTGGTATTACTGAAAATATATTGCTATAATGAATTAATTATTTTAGACAAATGTTAGACTTTGTAAAAGAACCCCTTTTTATATAGTTATATTGGCAGTTATTTTAATTTCAACATATTACCAAAGAAATTTGTTTTTTACTTTCCACAAAGTTTAATTTTATAGTCTATTCCTTTTCAATAGAATTTTATACTCGTGTTATTTTTACTTACGTAGTTTTATTAAATTATATTTTCTTGATTTCAGGTTTATTTCTGGATATATTCTACAATAAGGGAAAAGTCAATAAGAAACCTATTACCAAATAAATAGTATATTATTTTATAGAACAATTATTAGACAAGACATTTACATTTGAAAATATTTTATACACATTAGTTTAAGAGATATTAAAGGTAGTTATTATATTAGATAAAATACAAAAAAAGTGACAAAATTTCATAAAACCCATACAGCCTTAAATTAAGTCTTCCTAGAGAAAGAACTGTTTACGTAACAATTATTTGTAACAAAAATGTTTTCAAACAGACTGACTTATAATTTGTGTGTTTTATAAGCTATACATATAAAATAAAATATGCAATTAATTAACATTTTTGAAAAAACGTATAAAATTTTTAAAACAGCGGGATTCGAACCCGCGCCTCTTGGAAACCATCTAAGCGCTCTGACCGCTAAGCCATGCATAACACTTTAAAGATAGTAAACTATGTAATTAATTAATCCATATTTTGTTGGTGTGCCTTTATAAGATCGTAAAACTTATATTTAACTTAAAAAATCGTTTTCATAGTTACATAGTATTTTACTATTTGTAAAGTGTTATTCCACACTTAGGATTAGAAAACATTTTTTAAAAAACGTATAAAGATTTGTACGCAGCGAAATTCAAATTCTTCTTGGAAACCGTCCAAGCGCTCTGACCGTTAAACCATGCGTTATACTACCGGCTGCGTCGAAATTCTTATACGTTTGTTACAACTTATTTATGTTGTTAGCATCTCTGTAGAGATTTTTACAAATTTCTGCTACTCCAAGATTATTAATTATAAAAGATTATTAAGAAATAATCAACTTTTAGATAACTGCCGTCGATTAACTAATTCTGTACGTTTTCCTTAATATAATTATTTACTTTCGACATGTCACTATTTCATTGGAAACAATGTACCTCGGTAACTCTTAACCCCGCTCTCCTAAATGTATAAATAATATATTTTTAATTTTTATTTTATTATTGCATTATTTCATTTTCGGACCTATCGCTTTGAATCCCGATTCGTCATATAATTTAGCTCTTTTTCCAAGTTCTTGAATTTGTGGCTGTAAAGTTTTACCTATTTCTAGGTAAAACTTTACAGTCAGTTATAATATTTTATAATAGAAAACAGAATTACAAATTGAAGAGCAGGAAAAGCACCATAGGGTAATCAAATGAAAAAAAATACAAGTATAAATAAAACCTAATATAAATTAGTGGATTATTAAATAAAATTACATATTTATAAAAAATTAAATTAGCAATAGAATAAATTAACTGCTTCTCAATGACGGGGAATCCAAACTCTAATATAGTAGATCCATTATACCATTATTTCTTTTACCTCTTTCGGGAGAGCTCTCGGCAGAATTATTTGCGTCTTTATTTTTTCAATTCATCTGCCGAGTACGAAATGCATTTTGAAGCCTTGTATGCCGTACTTTCAATGTTCCTTACTTAATATCAGACCATGGCCTAAATTTTCGGTACATTATAATTATTAATAGACAAAGGTAATTTAAATATGTAGGTAAGTTCAATTTAATATGATTTTCTAATAATTTCAATTGACAAAGGTAATTAAAATGTAAATGTAATGTAGGTAAGTTTAAAACATCGTCCCTTGTTTTGTGCTATTGATTTTTTGGAAATATTTTGCTCAAATTTGTACATTATTTTAAGTTTTGTAAAATAATATAGTTAACCATTTATTTAATAAAAAAAAACTATACTTTTATAAAACCTGCAAAAGAGCAATTCTGTATATTAAAAAATAAGTAGCAGGGGATACTACTACATTGATCAACTCTCTGAACTCAAAAATGTGACAATTTTTTTTATCTGACTGTCTGTCTGTTTGGTTAAGCATCACGCAATAATTATACTTCAACATCCTGGGCATCACACTGGGTACTTTTTATTCCGGAAAAGTGTATACAGTTAAAACAAACTTAATTTTACAGCTCGGTTCATAGACATGACTATTGTACTAAACGCAAATAATAAGCTTATTGTATGTTACGTTACTCGTATTGGAATTAACATTACGCTTTGAATATAGGACTAAATTTCGAATTTATTAGATTAATTAATTACTTAAAATTACTATTTTAAATAAAATTATAATATTTTACTTATTTGATTATTTTCTCATTTTATTTTAAAAATAAATAGAATAAATTTATATTCTATTGAAGAAATACAATTTTTTTTTTCAATTTAATGTTATTTTCTAATAATGAATATAATTTTAATTTATAAAAAATATACATACAGAGGATACGCCTACTATAAAACATTCATATGAAATGTTTATTGAACTTTAATAATATTTATTATAACACTTTACTAACTTATTATTATTCTTTAGGAGAAACATCAATTTTATCTTTTTGATAACTTGTGTGTACTTTAGGGATCGATGAAATGTTAAAATTTAAAATCGATTATATGATGATGAAATAATAAGCGGCCATAGAGACGCAGTGTATCAGCGTCTGTATGTAATGAACTGTAAATGGTTGTCAGTTCGATTCCCACTTGGAGAATGATTATATTTAAATTATTTTAACACTGGTAAGTACGGCGTTGGGTTCCGCCAGCCAACGCAATTGATTGAACTGGGGAGGAAAGCGGAGAACAAAGTGTCCTAACACTAGGTTCTGTTTGCGTACTCTACTATAAGGAATAAAAAGTGAAGCTAATTAAAAGCGCACACATACAAATACGAATCCTTTTACAATTTTTTTTTCGAATAACTACTTATTAAGATTGGAAAGAAATTTGCAAATATTGCACGTAATCTTATGTCGACCCATATACAGCCCCTGAAAATAAGCTATTACAATGCCATAAGCTATGACAAAAATTCTACTGTGTATTATTGATTATATATGTTATTTATATATTTATACTTAAATTAATTCTTAAATATTTCATGTACAGAATTAGCTTTTTTATTATATGTATATAAGTAGGGATACTTTTTTCTTCACTCATCACTCATCACTTCATCACAATTTAAATAATATTCTATTAAAATCACAGTTGACTAACACTTCTTTTAGATCACAATCAATTAAATATTATTTCACTAAAATCACTGTTAACATAATTAAATAATATTTCACTAAAACCACAATTAAAGTAATTTAATAACGTTTCACAGTCAATACTTTACGATTTTCACAGTAAATAATTTCGTGATTATGGTCGTAGAATTAATATATAATTAATTTTAATCATTAAAATATGACGAAATGATCGACGTGCTTAGCAGCAGCTCTACGATTTTTTTTCTGTCATTGGATTACATGCTGTTGACCTTAATGGTCTTTACAGCGACACCGGAAGGGGGGTACTCTAGCCCTACGAAGTATTAGCAAGCACTGACGTGTCTGCTTGGGAGGAAGCCGACGACCGCAGGGGCGCCCCCTGCGGGGCTCGAACCTCGGCTTGCGGTCGGCGAGCGGGCGGCGGACCCTCTCAATGCGACAACCAGGCATTTTGTTGTCCGGTTTGTAGTGGGGCAAGCATTTACTTGTTTTCGCCACCGAAACACTTGAGGGTAGATGATGATGAGTTTCGAAATATAACGCGCCGATATTTATATGTAGATACTTTATTCTAGTTGTAGGTCGTGGAGATTTTAATTTAAAAGTAGGTTGGTGGGTTATTTCTTAGGCTTATTATTAGTTTTATAAATCGATAAAAAAGTCAAGTGACAAAGTGTGTGATTTAAGCAAGAACGTGGGCAGGTGCAAGAACAAAATACTTATAATTGTGGGTACTGGCGGGCGAAGACGCGAGCGGGCCGCTAGTAGAAAATAAATATATTGATAGAGAAAACCTATTGAACTTTCCTTTAAAACATGAAATCAGGTCAGTTTAAAAGTGTTATTAAAATTCTATTGAACTATAGTTATGCCGAATTTAATTGAGAAAAATTTTAAATTAATATAATATTTGTTCTTTTCGCTTACGATTAATATATCTTAATTATTGTACAAAAACATAAATAATATTTATAATGTCGCGAGAATGCAACTTTTACAAAATTATTATTATTATTCCCGCATAGCAGGGTACACTCGAATTATCTAGTGTCAAGACACTACGTGCTGGTTTCCGCCAAATTCGAACCACCACTACAGTGGTGGAGCTTAAATTTAATTGTTATATAATACAAACAAGCAATAATAAAATAAAACGTCTAATGGACTTACTTGTCTTCGCCTTTATAAAAGTTTAAGAATTAAGTTATTTTATTAGGGGGTAATGATGGAAGATCGCGCAGTGACCCCTGCCAGCCTTGCATAACTCCAAGTCACCTTCTGGGTGGGTGTTCCAGAAAATGAACGAGGGTATTAAATAAGAGGAAGGTTAAGAAATGAGTCAAGGTGTAGGTGTGTTATTGTCCTCTCGATTTGTGGTGAGGCGATCAACCCGAGGTTGCTCTGGGCTCACTTTAAGCTCGGGATAACAAGAATAATCTCGTTAGTGACGTATGCGCCGGTATCCTCAGCTCTATCAAATGAACTAGAGTAGTTCTGGGAGTGAGAGAAATTCTAGTTAGTGTAAAAAGGAACGAAAAATTATTATTGAATGTAGTGATTAGAATTGTAAGGACGGGATCACACGACATGGTTACGAACGCGTACTAGGTAATTATGGTGATAAGAATGTAAATGAGGCTGGTAAGCTCATATTGGAATTATGTAAGGAAAGGGATTTATTTGTGACAAAAACGATGTTTAACAAAAAACAAATTCACATGTATACGTGGGAATGAATGGAAGAGTAAAGCATGATTGATATATTCCTTGTGGATCAACGTATTCGTGACCAAGATATGGGCACGCGCGAGTTAAGCCGACTTGGGATCAGATCACTATCTAGTAGTTGCTAGAATAAGGGATCTGTTTTAAACTTGGAGGCGAATAATTGCATAAAAAGCTGGAAGCTTCAAGATCCACCGTTTAGATAGGAACACGAAAAAACGGTTTTTAAAGAAGCTAGGTAGTTATGAAATAGGTACTGCGAGTGTTGAAGTATGCTGGCAGAATCTTAGAAATTGTATGATTGAAGCTCTAACTGAGGTGTGTGGTGTTGGAAAAAGAGGCTTTAGTAAAACGTGATGAATGGTAGGATGATGAAGTGAAAGATGCAGTAGAAAGAAAGAAGGAAGTATGTTAGGACTATAAAGCCTCGAATAAGAATAAAAGTATGAGAGAGACTAAGAAAGCACTAATAAAGATGAAGCATGAAAAGTCAGAGCATGAAAGAGAATTGACTAACGATTACCGGGAAAACACGAAGCATTTCTGGTGAGAAGCTAGTGATTCTCGGAGCGTGTTCGTCTACCTGTAGAATGAATATTTCATCGTCCTCAGAACGCACCCCACTTTCTGAGGACGGTGAAATACTTATAGAAAGAACACACATTATGCAACGATGGGCGGAATTCCACAAGGAGATGTCTGATAGTAACGACGCCTTTGTCTCAAGCGACATCAATATGCTCTTTTGATGTAGCAGACGGCGAAATAAGTATAAAGGAAGAAGATGATGCTATACGAAGTCTGACATGTGGTAAGGCAGTGGGACCAGATGGAGTTAATGCAGAGATGATAAAATATGGTTGGCCGCACATCTCAGTCATCATGCCTTTGTATAATGGCAAAGGTTCACAGATAGACTGTGCAAGCTATAGGGCTATCAATTTGATTAGCTTCGGCAGTAAAATTTATGCTAAAATCCTAGCGAGAAGAATGCAAGAGAGGTCCGAAAGGTTTTTATACGAGGCCCAAGGAGGGTTTATCCCTGGAAGATGGTGCATGGATCAGATCTCCGCATGATCAAAAAAATATTTATGGCTAAGTAAATATTTATGGTAAGGGCATTTAACAGGGTTGTAAGAAAGAAGTTATGGCAGATACGACCCCGGTACAATGTGAACGGATCTTTGTTGCAGGCTGTAAAATCTTTTTACTGAGATCACTCGGCATACGAGTAGGAGCTGGCCTCAGTTTAATATTCTGCTGGCTGGTCGCCTCAGTTTGATATTCGACTGGGTATCAAACAGGGCTGCACTATGTCAGCCTGGCTGTTGATTTGTATTTGGATAGCTGTCTCTAAGAAGTGAAAGAAAGTGACATAGGAATGAAAGTTGGTGATTTGACAGTTAACTGTCTGTTGTACCATTTTTGGTCACCATTACGAAAGATGAGCTTGAAAGTAATGGTCTAAACCTGAATACGAATAAGACTAAGATTCTGATATTTAAGAGACACGTAGAAAGAACGGAATGTAAGATTTGGGTAGATAGAAAGATTTTAGAACCCGTGAATGCGGTGGTATATCTGGGAAGTATGTAGTAGAGATGAAAGATAAGAAATCGATGTGGAAAGCCTGCACGTCTTGCCGTTCACAATGCAGTAGAGATAACGACGTTGTCGTACGGCAACGTGGGTGTGTCAAAAGAAGAATTAAAGTAAGATGAATGCAGTAGAGATGCGATCTCTCTTTGCCTGATATGCCGAGCCAGTTTAGCTGATCGTATATGCAACGAGGAAAGACGTAGAATGGTAGGCATAAGCGTGAATGTTATACTAAGAATGAAGAAGAACGTGCTCAGGAGCTATAATTTTATTCTCTGAATATAGAACTGCTTCTCATTTTTAAATTTATATTTTAATAAGATTAAATATCTACTAAATATATTATTTTCGTTTAATTAAGTAGGTTTAAAAAAAAGACATTACAGCTAAACACATTTATTCAAACATATATTTTTTTGAGGGGAAATTTATTTCTTTTTCTTATTCCTTTTTATTTTTTCTTTTCTATTCTTCTATGGTTATACATCATAAAAATCTGATTCAAACTTAATAACTTATTTAATTATATTAAATTAATTTCACATAGTTATAACAAATATTTTAATAAAATTAAACATTGTAACAAAAATATTTTAATTAAATCTAATATTATACTAACATAACTATTTAAATAAGAATTAACTTAATTATTATAACAAATATTGTAATATATTAATCGCTTATTCTTATCTGCTAGGTAACTACTATTTTTAAATCCAATAATCTTAAATATTTTAACAATATCCCCTTTATTTTTTCTTATATAATCTACAATAGCTAAATAAATGCAGGGATATTGTCTTAAAAATAAATATTTCGCTATAATATATGAGATCAAACTTTCTACTAACATGTTATTAAAGATCTACTACTGACAGCCATTACTAGAAGGAAGAAAAACTCTTCGATTTATAATCATTAAGATTAATTTTTAAAATATTCAAAAAATAATTTGGATGTATTTTTTTATTGTCATGTCATTTTTTAGCATCACTCTTTTATCCCGCATAGCAGGGTAGACAGAAAGTACCTAGTGTCAAGACACTGTACTTCGCTTTACACCGAATTCGAGACTTGTCTTTTACCAGAGTGAGGAAGTGAAAATAATTTAAATATAATCACTCCCCCAAGTGGGCATCGAACCCGCAACCGATCGCGTTTACAGACACTATCGCACTGTAATTTATTTCACTAAAAATTATACGAATATCTCTGGATCCTTTTATTTGTCTGCTGTTTATTATCTTTTTATTTGTTTTGGAAACGTTTTAAATGTTTCTATAAAATATATATCAAAGGTTTACAGATTTAGAGGTTCAATGCAGTATAAAACATATGTCAGGATATGTACCTACAGGCAAAGCAAGTAAATAATTTTACGACCAAATACGTTCACAATATTTTTTATTAGTGTTAAAAATAAACAATCATTATTATTTCCTTGCGACCAAATAATATATTATGCTGCAATAAAGGTCGATTTATTGTCTCGCATATATTGGAAAAGTAACTATAAAATTTTGAATTCCTGTTTTGTAATTGAAGTAGGTAGCAAGTTTGAACGTTTTTCTATTTTCTTTATTATTTTAGAAATAGATTAATTGATTTGGTAAGTTAAGAGATTTTGAAAACAAACGAAAATGTACATATATTTGCACTGCATTAATCTCTTAAAAGTAGATACTACAAACAACAACAACTACGAACTTTAAGACTTGTCTACGAGATCCACATTATTCCAAGTCCACAGATGGCTCTGATGATGTAGCTTTTTTTTCTGAATCTTCTGCTGCATCTTTCTCCTTATTTTTGAAGACTCGTCCGCGTCGGCTAGCAAGTTTTCTACGTCTGATCAAACAAAAACAAAACTTAAGATGAAAATTGATATGGACGATGACTTATTTATGTTAAATTGTGTAGGTATTTCAAATATGCAATATTTAGTGTAAATAAAATAAAAATTTTGATGAGGTACATATTTGGTATAATTATTATACGAATTATAATTATTCATTGCACTTAAAAAGATAAAGGTACGTATAGTCACAGTTTATATTAGTGGAAGATTTCACATTTCTTAGTTATAACGATACAGTTACAGCCATTTCTATTATATATAGTTACAGCCTATAGGCTGTGAAGAATTGCTGCGCTTATCCCTTTTGCTCAGATTTTAAGAGAAATGGTTTTTAAGCATATTTTTGAGCTTATCAAAGCTTGTTCATGAATAATTATGAATGATGACCGTTGATAATGTTTGATCAGAATATGGATTTTCCAAAATTTTTTGGCTTAGGGCTTTCGTCGCCTTAAGAATTCTCAAACTCTTTAAATTATTAGAGTTTTTTTATGGACAGAGTTTTTATATGATGACAATGACCAATCGTTTATTGTGGCCAGAAATATAAACCTTACATTGATTGATGATTGATTGATTATAGTAAGCCACCTGTTTTTTATTGAATTCGGATTATATCAACTGATTCGGGTATATAAACGATGAAGAGATATGTATTAAAAAGCCACTCACACGCCACTAGCATCATTAGTGATAAAAAAATTATTAGTCTGATGTGTTATAATTTTTTTTCTGATTGATTATTCCCATGTGTTCGACGTACATTGTTATTTCGATTTCATTCTGATTTTTCTTCGAAACACCTGAGATTTTCGTATCGATCTTAATAATGAAATACTTGCGAAGAGGTGCAGTCATTCCTGATTGAGTGATGAATTTTTTGAATGATGATGAATTCATGAGGTTTATTTTCCTTAGTGTTGCTTTTTTCAACAGCAGTCGTCACCTTTATCTGGCGTTCAGATGATCTCAAAAAAAATTGCTGTCGCCAATAAGTTTAAAGAAGTTTAGAGCAATATTTGAATAAAGGAAATGGTGTTTTAATTTGAATTTTAATTTGAAAGCTTTTGAATTAATCAGATATACTTATGCCATTATCAGATGAGTATCATCGACAGTTCTATATTAAAGTCTTGTATTTATTAAGTATCAATTAGTATAAAATAATTGAATATCAATATGTTATTATAAATTTGTAAAATGTTAAAAATCTGTTAAAACACATGGGAACAATCAAACAGAAAAAAATTATGAAACATCAGGCGAATAAAATTTTTTATCAGTAATGGCACGAGTGGCGCTTTTTAACAGATTACAAAAATCAGTTTTACTACCGCTTAAATTTACTTATATAGAAACATGCTTCTTAAAGTTGTTATTTTGCTAGAGCCTACAAACGCAACTTAGACTCGTCGCTGCTCAGAGCAACATTTAGCGCGTCAAAATATGCGGCGGCGTGCTTGCTTGTAAATTATAATATTATATCATGCTGGGTATAAACCGAAATAAAAAGAGACAGACGTGATTCAATGATGGATTCCGGATATCGTTACGTTAATCATATAAAACCTAAACATATATTACAATATATTAAATTTAGTTTGCCTTTGATGGCTTACCTTTGATCTGTAGCGAGCTTTTCACGGTTTACCCTTATAATTGTAGGCCCACCCGCACTACAACAAATATTTTATATTAGGATGTAAATATAAAATAAATTATATTTTAATTATTATATTTAAATAATATATAATACTTTAATTTAAGAAAGCGGAAAACAAAATTCTTGTAACTAGATTCTCTCTGGCTATCCTCGCTAGGCGGAAAATGGTTTTATTTTTCATTACACATTATATATATCGCAACAATTGAATTGGGATTACAACTTCAACTGCTTACTTAATGTGACTTGGCCCTCCTGCAGCTCCTTTCTGTGCATTTTCTTCTTCACGTTGCATTCTCCTAAAAATATACACAATGCAATGAACATCATACAGATACTTATATCATCATCATGCAGATATTTATTAGAAAACTTATTTATTAGCTTCAAGTCTACGCTTAAATAAATCTTGTACACCCGTCCATAATGTATGAAGTTAGTAATTTTATTTTTAGTCTTTTTAAATTATTCTAAATAAATATATGGGAAATTGTTGAGAATTTAATTCAGCTAATTATATAAAATGAATATACGTTACCCGCACAGGTATTGACATTCTTTTTTGCACTGTTCCGTCATTTTAATTACATCCTGCTGATCTCGCCTAAAATAATATAACATACAGATTTATAATTATTAATAGATTTGTGGACTTTATTTCTTATTCAGTAAATGGTTTAATTTATATTTTCATATTTTTTTAATCATTAGATTATAAATTATTTAAATTTACCAAAGTGATCATAAAATCTAATGGAAATTACCGTACTTTATTAGTTAAATTATTGCACTGTTTGTCTATTCTAATAGAAAGTACAATAAAAGAAGCTCTAGTCATGAGTAAGTGACATATGAACATAAGTGACGTAAGTGACATAAGGATATGATTACTGTTTAGAATGCAAAAATTGAAAAAAAATCGACGTTTGCAAAATTATAAATTTTTTAACTATTTTACTACATTGCTGATATATCAATTATTAGATTTAAAAATAATTAAATTTGATATTAACATTTCCAACTTAATTATTATATAAGATTTTTAAATCATCTCCCTCTTTTGAAGTTTCACATCTATACTGATAGTGTACATTACAGGTAATGACATACGCTGCCGAGACGTGGACACTGACAGTAGGGCTGGTCCACAGATTTAAAGTCGCTCAGCGAGCTATGGAGCGAGCTATGCTCGGGGTCTCTCTCGAGGATAAAATCAGGAATGAGATTATCCGTGAGAGAACTAAAGTAACCGACGTAGCTCGCAAAATCAGTAAGCTGAAGTGGCAATGGGCCAGTCACGTCTGTCGCAGGACCGATGGCCGTTGGAGCAGACGAGTCCTGGAGTGGAGACCGCGTCTTGGCAAACGTAGTGTAGGACGCCTTCTGGCCCGCTGGACTGATGACATATGCAAGGTTGCCGGAGCGGGCTGGATGAGGGTTGCGGAGGACCGGGATGTTTGGCGCAAACTTGGGGAGGCCTATGTCCAGCAGTGGACTGCGATTGGCTGACGACGACGACGACGACTGATAGTGTACATAATTTTTGAAGGACCTTTGTAATTAGAATAAACCGATCACGATTCAATACTATCTTAGTAATATACCTCCTCGTAGATACGCCAATGTTTTCGAGGATAAGACATCGATGGTATTGATCATAATAATAAATAAGTTTATTTTATTTTTATGATTATATATAATTATAATAAAAAGGCTACAGGGCAGCGTGTAGTTAGCTGTTGGGGAGTGCCGACTTCATGGAACCGAGACATTCAAAGGGGAAGTGACATTTATGCCTATGGCTTGCCTTCAAGAGCTATATGCTCAAAAGGGTTAGAAGTACTCAACCTGCATAATAACAGGGAAACCCGCTCACGAGTACGTTCACGATGGCGAAACCGGTGCACACCTCACTACATCGTTACTTGATCATAATACTGTTACGCTCAATTCATTATGCCTCTTCGCTCGCCTCCCACTAGATAGGCCCCTATCCTAGATAGGCCCCTATCCTATATAGGCGAGTCAATTCGGGACTGTTGAAATGGAGGATGTTTGGAAGACTCATTCAAAAGCCTAGTAGCCAGTTTCAGTTAGTTTTCCACATTTTCTACACGTAGTTTCTACACATTAACTGGTGACTAGCTGAGCTATTACCTATAGTCAGAGACGAATGTCAGAGAAAATGCATTGTATTGTAATATCTACGTGTTGGACCTGTGTCCCCACGCAAGCTTTCTAAAACCTTCCAAGGCCAGTGCTAGTCTAAAGACACAACTTAACACTGCAGTTTGCTGCTCCGAAGCGGACAAATGAAAATAATTTCAAATATATATACTTAGTGATTATTCAAAATCTATAATGATCATAACTAGTTACATTTTGTTCTAATATGTCAAACACAGATAAATAAAACATATTTTAATTGAGATTTTTATTGATTATGATATAATCATTTTTGTGAGTGAATTATGTGAAAAATGGGCGAAATTTCTGAATGTCATTGGAACATTTTAATATTTGAATAAAATCACTTTTAGTTTTTTTGGACGTAATGCAATCGCTTCTTCATATTGTGCTTAAAAATTCTGGTTATGATAGTAATTTAAAATATATTAAGACAAATTAAAAACTATAAAAACTTTCTGATAATCCTATGGAATTTTAGATTACTCGAATTTTAGTTTAACAAGTATTTGATGGCTTACAAAAATAATTTAATATAGTTACCACAGGGGGCTCTTTGAATCATCATTGTAGTCTCTGATCCGTTTCCTATAACAATATTTTTATTAAGTTGTCGAATTTATAAGAGTAAATTTGAATGTTTTTTTTATAAAATTACAAAAGGATGAGAAATACCTCGACTAACTAAATTTTTAAATATTAAATTTAATTTAAATTGTTATATTTTTTTACATTGTTTAGTCTCACATTATATGTTATTTATCCATCCCGTTGTAAATGCCTTGAGTTCATGAATCAAGTAAAATGAACTGATCTATATTTTTGTTGACAAATAGATTATTCTACATTCTTTGATCCTTAAAATTGGATTCTTAAATGCCTTATCGTACTTTAAAACTTTATCTTATCTAATTTTGTCTTTCTTTTCTAATAAAATGATATTTACTACCACTTTTTAACGTTAGCTTGAACCTGTCAACCTTACCTCGATGCGTTTGTCATAATGTGTTGTGAGAATTATTCCAGTATTGATTAAAATACTAACTACTCTAAAACTGCTACTTACGCAAGTCTCCCATTAGCCTCACGTTCCTCGCATTGTAGAGCATCTTCACGGCGTCTGTCACAAACGTTATGATTATAATTACATTTAGTTAGAGAAAATTAAATTGATAAAAAATTACTAGTTTTCGATAGGCACAGAACGAGACATTTTTAAATAATCTGCTTAAAAAAGACCGATTTTGCTGCTTTACATTTATAAATCTATAGCATTTTAGTCAAAATTATTTATTTGCTTACACGCTATTGAAGAAGCTTGGCAAATTTGGTCCAACAGCAAAGCGTACACGAGGGTGTGGATGTATGCCACGTCGTTCCCTGTTGGCTTCAGGATCACTGAGAAGAGTAAACATAAGAAAAAATTACATTCTTAATTCGTATAAAATTATAATATTTTTTTACTACGTTGTGTACTAAGCCCACAGTACCAACACGGTATTTACATCAAAGGTAAATATTGAATAGTTTTTTTATTCAATAGTTTGTTTTTATATAATACATATGAATAAAAAAGATTAAAAAAAAGTGAGGCCGGTCGTTGCACAGTGTGACAACGTCTAACTGTAAAAGTGATCAGTTGTGGGTTTGATTTTCAGTCGGTGGAGTGATCATATTTAAATTATTTTCTCTTCCTCGCTCTGGTAAGACAAAGTGCAGCGTTGATTTCTGCCACTCGAAGCACGAAGTACGGAGTGTCTTGACACTAGGTACTTTCTGTCTACCCTTCTAGCAGGATAAAAGCGTGAAGCTAAAATAAGCGATAAGATTCTGTCAACTGTAGCTTAATATCATCATCCACAATAAACTTAAGTAACTTTCTAATAAAGACTAAGAGCTAGATATATTAAATATTTAACATTAAATGTTGTACATTGAAGGGAAGAATATCAGATAAAAAATATTTGAATTTAGGTCAATTAAACAAAATGTGATCAGTAGAGCCTTGGAACTGTTTTTAATTTAGCCAGATACACAGGTGTACACGCGTATCCTATGCATAGTCCACAAATAGTAGTCTACATTTAATAGTATACTTATAGTAGTCTACATACAGTAGTCTACATACAGTAGTCTACATATAGTAGTCCACATATAATAATCTACTAATAGTAGTCTATATCTAGTAGTTTTTATAATAGTCTATGTATAGTAGTCTACATATAATAGTCTACTTATAGTAGTTTACATCTAGCTGTCTACATATAGTAGCATACATGTAGAAGTCTACATATAGTTCTTTCAAACTCTCCTATCGCGACAACAACGAAGGAACCACGGAAAGGTTGATATTTCCGATTGTATAGGGGCTAAAAGAAGGTTCACCTTTTATTCGCATTGATTTTTTCCAAAAATTATCAAATGAAGCTTTTTTATCAAATTTCGATGCTGCATACAAAAAGAGGTCAAAAAGTTAATAATCTCAAAATAAACTTTAACAATGTGTAGACCAAAGTATTCAGTGTACATTTATAAATAAAAATCTATTTTTTTTAATATAATATATCATAATCATAAGCTTGCATCTTTCATTTATGCGTAGGCAAAATAATAATTGCATGCAAAATTTGGTAGATATCGGTATATAATCCGATTAAAATTGACAATGCCATAGCCCAATACTCAATATGAATAGAATCACTAGAAGTTTCTATAGGAATTTAAACAATGTATCTGAACAGTTTTAAAAAAATATCCGACACACACTACTAACAAATAATGAAGTTTTAAGCCATTATTATAATCAGATATCTGTATCGGCTTACGTATAATTTTCTCTGTAAAACCTAACAACCGGAAGTTAGTACCGGTTTTAGGTTTTTTGTTCTTTATTAGTGAATCATTTACATCTTTTATATGTCCACTCCAAAGCGTTTGTTTAAAAGACATAATTTTCTTTAATTATTATTATTAGCCAATACCTCAAATTTTAACAATTTCTATATATATATATATATATATATATATATATATATATATATATATATATATATTTGCTAAAAAGTAAAAGTACTCACCTGGAACCACCTATTTTTATGGCTGGGACGTTGTTAGCCAATTCCTCATCTCTTGAAGCGTTGTCAGTGTATCGGTTGCTTGTAAAATGTGACATTTTATTTCACTTAATAAATAAAACAAATTATTTGATAGAAATAACAATATCATCAATACCAATTACAATAAAGTGCAGTAAAAAAAGATTAACTACTTGCTATTTATTAAAGATAGAAATTACAACACTGTTATGTAGTCATCGCAAATAAAATAATCGTTAAGATCATACATAGAGATTTATATATAAAACTGGAGTACTAAATAAAAACATGCATAATATATAAACATGCAGTCTAATATTCAATTACCATTTTAAAGGAATTTTTATTTATTAAAAGGAATCCGAAGCAACTTTTTCCTGAGGGTCGCTGGGTAAGGAATCAGACTATATTTAAGTTTCTGATAAAACTTCTTCTTGGAAATATTATTAATTCAGCCAGTAGCCGATGGTATCAAATATCGTCATATATCTTTTCATTCGTAAGGTACACGTGCTAAATGAGATCTGGGCAGCTATTAAACCATGCTAAAAATACACATAAAAAGCTATACTTACTCCACGTACGCACACACAACGAGGACCAAAATAAAAGCATTATTCCTTGGCCGCGTCTTGTGAGCTGCTATTGACAATGGTAGTAAAATACTGTTCGCCTCATGACATAAATGTAAGCGAAAAAGAATTCTATGTACGGTAAAGAAAATCCAAAAAAATCCTTCATGTATACTTTCTCCAATCTGGCTCCTGTAGCTTGAAAGTATAATAGTATTGCAATAGTTCTTTTTATACATTTTTACTACAACTACGTGCACTATGTCTTACTTATTCGATATATCACAGTGTACATTCTTATTTCGATTTAATAACATTTAATTGTCATTATAATAATTGTGTTTTACCTTCTTTTTGTTTTACATATTTTAATGAGGACAGGAACTATATTTGTTTTAATATACTTTATTGGCTCCTCAAGCTACTTAATTTATACTTATTCTTTATTTTTTATCAACTTCACTTCGAAGTAATTTCTAAAAACTTAATTTAAGATCCGTAATATGCAATATTAGTCATATATTGTAGATTTCCTGATCCGTACTTATAGGAAGTATTATATCCCATCAAAAACAAAAAAGTCTTAAAACTTAGGATATTATATTAAGGCCTAATGACTGCTATTTTTTTATCTTTCAGGTTATGAATCAAGGTTTGTTTGGTATTAACCTGAATTCGCCAACTAGCCAAGTCAGGACTTAGGCTATTTGGAAGAAAAATATATTATAACGATAAAAATTTTCTACTTTCTGATCTTTTTCTTTGTATTACTAATCTGTCTTGATCTGGATGCCAAACTTTTGGTCATGTTTCGGTGATAAAAATGATGACTTTTGGCTGTTAATATTTAACTAAAATAAAAATGTTTTTAGGTGTGTTTATGAAATTTAGAGCATATGTATTTATGAAATAGTTAAAAGTAACCACAAATGGTTCGTGTAATATTACATGCAGTGTTGCTCGCCAATTTTTTTAGCTTGAATGGGCTTATCACGCTACCATCTGTCTAGATCATTTATTAATAAATATAATTATGATGTACGTGATCTGTAATATTGCCTGTGAGGTGAGGCGCAGTTCAAGTTCTACTTAACAAATGTTGTGAAGATGTAATTCATTGTCATTACTATAAAAAAAAGTTTAACACTATAATCTCGTCTAATTATAGTGTTAAAAGTAACATAAGGCAGTAAGTGAATGATCAATTATTTTTAATTATCTTGGTCTGGAATTTTCGCGTCTCTTTAATTGCGGTACATTTAAATAATAAATTAATGTAAAAATATTGTAAGTCATACTTACAAGCAAAAAAAATTCGTAAAACGACGCCAGAACGTTGATTGCCTTGTATTTCCATGGTGGACAATATCTGGCTCCATTGTTCGACTGTATAAATAAAATATGGCATAAACACATATAATAGAATACATAACAATAAAATACAATACAAATATGAATATTATATACACAATAATTTACAAATTATAAAAGTATAAATAAAAATATACTTATAAAACGATTTAAAAGTATATATATATTTTTTTATAAAAAGCCCTGAAGGATGATTGCTAATATTATTTAGTAATATATATAATTAGCAATATAGTTTATTAAAAATACTACTAAAGAGTTTATATAACATATATTATTAAAACATGTTTTCCATGTAAATTGATATAAAATTAACTGTTTGTACTATTAAAAATATTATATAATCTTTAACAATTTTTACGTAATCAAGTACTAAATATTAGAGAAACTTTATAAATGTAATAATAAAATTAATGATTTAACTTATTATTTAAAAATGCTTAGCACAATGTTGATTTAAATAATTATGATTACAGATGAAAGGGATACTTGGTAACTGTCTGGTACTATTGTCGCAATGCTGTAGTGTTTAGTATCTGACCGAATTGCGGATAAAAATAAAAAAATCTTGTTGTTATTAACTTTTTTCTTTATTTTACACAACAATATATGCAATCTTATATAAAAATGTTTATTTTATAAATTTGTTTAGTACTTAATTAATTAATGGCAAACTGTGCCGAAGAGATGATTTCGCTTTTCTTCGTATACCAGGCCATTTTCTGAAAATATCTTACGTTGTTAACACTACTGCCAAATCTTGAAAAAAGATATAGAAATTATAGCAAATCTTGAGTGTGAGAACTGGTTCAAACAAATAGATCATCTAATGTATTGATCATAATTGTGATCCATTGGAGATCTATAATAAAAATTTAATTTCGTTAGCAATAGGATTTTGTTTTTCTTGATTACGTCGATCACGATAGCAGTGGCTAAGTATAGTAGTTTACTATACCACTTCACTATAATAGCCTTAAAGAGTGTGTTGAGCTCCACGTGCGAATTCAGCTTTATCTTCTTTCATTCTTTGTTTAAGACGGCGCTCCAGCCTCGAACCTCGTTCATTTTCTGGTACTCGGCCTAACCTTTGTCCTTTTTATCTCTTCTCTTTATTATGATTGTTTAAAATTATATATAATATACATCAAACGATAACAATAATTTGTTACATTAATATTAATCTCAAAAATACATATATAAAATATTATTTAATATATTTTTTGAATAATTCATTAAATTATTTTGATTATAACACTCTCTTAAAACTTTTGTTAGCAAGTCTTAGTAATAAATCCTTTCTCCATTTTTTATAGTTATATTTCATTTCTTATGTTATAATCTTGTATATCGGAATCTACATGTCTCGTGAAACTAAGATGATTAAATGAATTTTCAATCAGAATAGTTTCTGATTTTTGATGAAAATTTAATCTGAAATAAATCAATAGAAATAATTATGTTTTAATATAATCATATGTAATAATCATATTAAAACCTGTTAAAAAGTAAGCCATCATACTGAGTGGTGTGTGATGGGTGGATTAGCGCAAAGCTTACGATTTGGTCTTCACTGGGAAGGACGAAAATATTTAAATTATTTTCATTTTCCCTCTCTCACAAGTCAAAACGCGGTATAAAGTTCCCACTCAACACACATTATTACCCTTTCCGACAGAAATAGGAGAATTTAGTGTGTTAAAATTAGGTTCTGTCCGCCTACTCTGACGTACAGGTAAAAGCCTGAATCTGAAATCGGAAATATAAATCTGTACATTAATATGTCAAGCTCAAAATTTGATCCCTTCGAAATTCGCATAATTATATGTAGGGGGGTTAACGGTGATATTTAATTATTTAAATAATGAATAAAAATGCATAAGATTAATGAAACAAACGTAACACACTACTATGAATACTTTACGTAATGTCGTAATATCAAGTAAAAATTAATTAAAGTAACAAGTAATAATTATATTGACATTGAGGTAATTAGAAGAAATAAATGGTTCATTGTACCGCAGGGCGAAGGGAATATAACGTATAAATATTATAAATATAGTTAAATAGGAGTATTGGATTAAGCATATGGTTACCTCAACGTGGTTTCCTCTCTCACCGGTGTTGTAATGTCTCCCGGTGAGCTAAAAATAATACTAAGTTAATTTTTTGATTATGAGTGTAGTATACATGCATATAAAGATTACACAAACTAATTCTAAAGTTTTCATTAAATAAATTTAAAACTTAATTTATTTTGAGAGAGCCAACGTATATATACAGCTATAATATGGTACACTGTATACCACACCTACAGGCTAACTTATCATATACTTAATATAAAGAATTGTTTCGAAACTTACACTACTAAAAAATGAATCACTTAGGGGGGTAGGGCTTGGTGTCATCATTCGATAATACATATAATTTTTCACGTATTCTAATTATATCCTTATATTTCAAATAGTCCAATGTAATTCACAAATTCTTATATAATTAAGTATTACTAGTGAAGCTGTTTACAAAAGCCATTGTTTTTTCAAGCTGTCATTTTAAAAACAGTGCCAACGGACTGTTTACATTAAACGAATCTGTATTTTCAGTCAAATTATCATCCTGTGGCAAGCAGGTGTTTTCATACTGCTGATATATTTCTTGTAGATTAAATATAACAAATTGCATACTACCGAAGAAATTTACCGGTAAAAATATCACTTTTTATTATAATCTTTTATATTTAATAATAATTTTTATAGTTTCAGAGATTATATGTTAACTGAATAAGCTACACCAAAAATAGAGTACTCTAAAAATATAATAAAGTCTCCTTACGAAAGGAAACAGGGTATTTTACTAATTTAATAATCCAATTGACGTTTTAACGACGACGTTTGTTACGACTGAAAAAAAATATTTAAAATTTAATTTGTTACAATTAAAAGTAAAGTAAGTAAACTTTTTACAATTTGTGACAAAAATGTTTTATGTTATATATTTCATAATTATTGAAGAATATATTGATTTTTAAAGAGACTGTCTCAGTATTTTATAAGTTTTCAGTGAGGCTGACTTAAAGGCATAACTTTAATTGGGTAACAAATAAATTAAATAATATTGTTACTTATTATTGTACTTCGTACTGTTTTTTATGTTATTAAACCAAATTGTCATTATTAGGTATTACAAATTTAGCAAAGACGTCTTAAGTTATCTATGAATTGTATTTTTTCATTAGTGCCGTGGCATACACGTTAGTTCCCTGATATTCAAAATAATTAACATCTCTATATTTTCAAAAGTAATTGAAAACTTGACTGTCCCACGTTAAAACAGTTTTTATAACATATTACATACATTGTCATAACAAAATACTGTATATTTTTCATCAAAAAGTTGAAATTCAAAATAATGGTACAAATTAAGATAAAATAAACTTTTTTTTATAACTTACAATTTTTTTGTAGTTATACAGTTACTTTTGTTTATATTATAAAGATTAACTGAACTCTTATTTATTCAAATATTAATGTTAACATATTTATTAATTTGATATGTTGTAGGAAACGAGTGGTAGTATTTTATTATATTTAAAAAGTTAATGCGCAACAAACACCACCTATTAGTGGCATTTGTACCACAATAATACCATCTTAGATGAGAGTTGAGCTAACATAAAATGTTTGTAGGTATTGCTATATATAACATATAAAGGAAGTGGGCGGATCACCAACTGCCATTGAGGCTTGAGCGAAGATAGGGCGTGTCATAAGAATATAATATATAAAACCGACGCGGTTTTACGATACTTACATTGCCAAAACAGGATTAATTACTTGTTGAGGGGACAGTAACCTTCGAATTAGAGATAACCAATTTAAATCAACTAGTAAATACGCCCTCGCTCTCCTCAAAACGACAGTTCTCACCTGAGAAGTAAATAAGACAGAGTTATAATAAGTCAGACATGTATTATTATTTATTGTGATAGTTATTCAAATAATCAAAACAGTCATTACCTCCCCGTTACCAACACAATAAATAAGTGTTAAAAAAAATCCTTGTAAAGATTTGATAAGATGGCGTGTATAGCTAAACGCCATGAATGTATATACATGAGAATATATAGATATGTCGAATATACTGAGCACGTTCGATAAACCTAGGATAGGTAGCAAATATAGAGCTGCCTTGACCCCCTTCCTGCATAATAAAAGAATATGTCAAACGAAAACATTGCATTTAATATTTTCGTACCAAGTATGAATATCTTGATAAGTCAAAAATGCTATCTTTTAATATATACAATAGATTTATTGGCTTAGTTATTTATTTACCTTATAAATTATCAACATATTCACGCTTAGTACAAGTTTATTATGTTATATTAAAATAAGCACGTAAATTACTTTATTTTAATATTATCAGGAGTTTGGGCTTCTTTTAATTTCTTTATAACCATATTCAGCACTCTAACCAGTATGACAGCATTGCACTGTAATAATTAATTTATTAATAAATAAATAATTTATTAGTTTTTAAATAAATACAAAGACTTTTTTATTTTTTTATAGATTTTTACCAAGATGACCGCAGCTCTGGGCCCTTGTAATATCCAATAACTAAGTTTTAAATTGTATCCGAACCAACATCTGAAAGTATACATATTAATCTAACTATAATGTCTAAATATTTTAACTTTAATCCATAAATATTTGGATTTTAACATACAATTTCACGTTTTCTTTTTTGTATGCAATCCACACTATGATAGCCCAGACTGATGTCAAAAGCAGCGGCGCAGTCCATCCAAAGAAACAATAAGCTCCAAATTTGAATGGTCGCAAAGCATTATTTGAAATCAGATAATTGAGATGCAACCCTTCAATGAAGATCCAAGAGTAAACAGCGGTAACTGAATATTCCGCCATGACGTACAGAATCTCACAAATAGCAGGCTGAAATTAAATAATTATATCTAATGTGTTATTTATTTATTTGGTATGAAAAAATAACTAGTATACTAGGTTTTTTAAATAAATAATCAGCACTTACGGTATTATCAATTCCTTTCAACTTATAGGTCGTCTGTTTAATCTTTGAATTGTCTCGAGTTATATATTGGTCAATAAATATGACAAGATGGAAAATTGTCTCTAGCAGTACCGAATAAAATAGGTGCTTGTGAATAACGTTGCGGATGTTCTTCATTATTCTAGAAAATATAGATTAAGGATTAGCTTACAATTCCCCCAATTAAAATAATAAAATGATAAGATATGTTTATTACCGAAAAGTCTGAAATATAATCAATGCTATTATAACGGCAATGAATGATATTACATATCCGCCGGTTTCAATATATCGACACACTTCTGCTATTTTGTATTTCGTCTAAAAGAAAAGAAAAAAGTTGTAATGAGTATAGAATGCGGTAAATAAAAAGCAACAATTTGTACTAATAATAAAATTTAGATGTACTTACATTTATTATCCAAACAAATGCGAATTACGTATACGTTGACAGTCACTTTAGAACAAGAGTCAATCATACCTTTCAAGGAATCTTTATAATAAGATTAACGAATACTAAGATATATCCAATTAATCCGAGTAGATGGAGAATCCGTTAAAAATAGTTTCATTTAAAATGTGTAAAAATCACGGTAATCACAAATCTTATTAAAAGAAAAACAATTTCATAACTATCGATGTAAGCAAACATTTAAAAAATAGACTTATAAAGCAATATCACCAAAATAATACTTAAATTTTATCCGCTGTACTACTTCGACCAATCAAATATTAGCATTTTTGCACTTTTCAACCCTTCAAGCGCTATAAAATTTCCTGAAACTCCAAAAACAGTTGTCAACGACAATCATAGTTAACCGCTAGAAAGCCTGAAAGCGCTTTATATACAAGTTGGTCGAGCACCTAATGAGCTTTAGAATTAATTTTATAAAATCTATAATGTAATAAACGCTTTAAGCGCATTAAATAAAATATTTACACAGAAAACATAACAGAAAACAAAGCTCAGATAAACAATCACCTTGTAGATATTTTTATAGTACTGCGTAAGAATACTTTCCACAAGAACGCAATATTCGGAGTAATAATTACAGAGTCTGGGATAATAAACTATGTATTACTATTATGTGTATGTATGTACTCAAAGCATGTGTTTTACAAATTATTGTGTGTGTGTTATAAAAATGTGTTATAAAAATTATATGTTGTATAGATAGAATGTCAATTTCATAATCAAATATAATTTTCAATAAATCATTAACCAAAGAAGCATGACGTGGCGTTTTTATGTACAGTATTTACGTCGTTATAACGTTCTCAATATAGCTCGAATAGACAACGCTCCTGCTTCCTCCCGATCCGATCACTGCGCTCGTTTTCCCCTCGTTTTCATCATGAGAGTGTTTAATATACTTTTTAAAGATTTATTTTTATTTAAATTTAAGTATATATTTTATTTATTAAAATAAAGCTGTAGGTATATATTCTTGCATGGTATATAAAAACTTTAATTTAATTTCATTACCACATATATAATCTTACATTAATATACTTTCTTTAAAAACAACGTCAAAACAGCACAGGTAAAAAAGCTGAAATTAGAAGAAATGTAAATTACTATGTACATTGTCTAGAAAAAGAAGAATATTCAGATTAAATTGGAGTTGTAATGTTTACTTAAAATAAAAGGTAATTTATAAATACGAATCACTTTTTTGTTAAACATTATTTATCATTCTCCGTATCTCTTTTCCTTTGAATTTGGCACCGGAATTGTAATTCTTATACCGGATCTAAGTGAAAGGTAGTTCTAAAAATAACTTTTGACAGATAACTGCTTTAAATAAAAATACATGTGAATAATAAATATACATAGAATAATAAAATATATAAGAAAGTTTAAATCTATACTAATAATATAATGCAGAAAAGTTTGTTTGTTTGTTGGATCGCGCTAATCATAGGATTGGAATTGAACAATTTTTTCTGTGTTCAATACTACATTTATAGAGGAAAGATATATAAGCTATATAACATCCCTTTACGACTAATAAGAGTAAAGTAGTAATAATAAATTTTGTGAAAACGGGAAAATTTGTATATTTTTAAAATTTTCCTTGCATGCGCCGATTAAACGGTGAAAGTTACGCACAAAAATATTTATGGCAAATTGTTTCTATCTAATAATTCTAAAAACATCTAAAAGTTCTAAGTTCTTCTCTAAGCTAAATGTTCTAAAAAATAAAAATATATCTAGCTTTTATAGTTGACTTACTACATAACTATTTTTATGTATGTATTAACTATTTTTATTTTTATATTTATATAACTAAAAATAGTTCTAAAATGATATATTATTTAGGACGTGTGGTGTATTTATAAACTAAATATTAAACCTTATCCAAATAAATAAGTTATTTATCACAAGCACTTATTTTTAACAAAATTGCCTTTAACAGTATTTGATGTGCGGGGTGTGTAAAGCGGTGAGGCGGGGGACGCTGGCTATCAATGTCGATAGTCTTCTTAATAATATTATAAAAGCAAGTTTCTGAGGATGTATGTTTGATTTGGATGAAACTTTACGGCATTATAGGTTGTTAATCAGAATAAGATATAAACTACAATTTACGGTTATTTTCTGTGATTTAGTCGTAATAAGCATATCAATTAAGTCGAATAAAACTCCATTGGAGTTACAAATAGAACAGTATAGTTGTTTGTCTTAAATAGTTCTAAGTTAAAATCCGGAACAACACATGTTTACTCTTTATGTGGAAGTCATTATGAAACCTTTAAGTATTTGATATAGATTAACTATGTCTTTCATACCAAGTAATTTGGCCGAATAGTTTAAAAATTATAACGATATGATTGACTTGAGCGCCATAAAGTGCCTAACACATGAGGACTCACAGAGCAGGTGTGAAAATTTTCTGTGATAATGTAACGGTAACTCAAGTACAAATATAGTTTTATCAACATCATTATGCGAAGCTGCGAGCGTAATCTCTTATAACAATAAAACCTGAATAAAAAAATAAAATAAATGACAAAAAATGAAATAGAATAAAGAAGATAGCATTTTAAATGGGATAAAAAATACGTTTCGAAAACTCAAAACATTCAATCACGGTTCCGTCCACTACGTAGGTAGCTGCGGCTATATACCTGTATTACAGATATCGGTGCTCCTTTCCCCTCATGACCACAGTCACCCACTACGCTGCGCCGGACCACATACGCCGCGTTATGTTACAATTACATTAATTATTTTCGTTATTTTTTAAATGAAATGGCCGATTTAAATAATTTAAAAAGTATTTTACAGGTATTGAAATGATCTTTGTTTAATTATTGTTTAATGGGGTACGGATTAATACAAAGATATGAATAATGTAATTTGATTCTTGTAGCATTTTTTTCTCCTTTTAAAATGTATAAAAATAGTTATAGTGGCATAACTACAGTAGTTGGACATTTGGTATTGCGGACTTCTTCGCAGATTTTGATGATTTTTCCTATCATTACGCGGTGATAGATTTTTATAGCCACTATTTTCACACCTTGACTTAAATTATTGCATTTTTGTTAAAGATATCTATTTTCTTGAAAATGTCATATAGCCTATGTTAGTCAGTGAAGAAGCAGCTTTCTAATGATAAAAGATTTTTTTTAAAATGGGTCTGGTAGTTTTTGCGTGAAAACATTACAAACATACAAATATGTCCTCTTTGTAATATTAGTATAGATTGTATTAATGATATTGTACACACCTACATATTTTAATATGTAAGTATATACTTAATTAAAGATTAGATTTGTTTTATTTATCTCTATACAGAGTAAATCGATAATATTTAATTTAAATAATATGATATGGTTTCTTTATTAATATCTTAAACAAAATTCTATTGAAGCAGAACATAGAGATCAATATGTAGAGAGGCTATATTGAGGCTAAAAACGTACACACACTAAACCAATCGAGTACAATGTTCTGCGCATGTACAGAATAGAATTTACTTTAGCAAAAGATTTATGTTTAATATGTAAGTATATATATATATATATATATATATACATATATACATATATATTTCAAATTCATCTTCATAAATATAACGGCGAATCTAATGTATCCATTTATATAAATGCAATGTTTATTTTGCTACATGTTTATGTCGTATGCCGCCCTGGCTGGCACGGCCAACTGATTTTTCATGTTTATTGCGCAAATTTTAGTGCGCATGTGCAATAAATAGGACTTAGTTTCTTCTTTTGGTGTGTGCTTTGGTGTTTTCAACTGTTGCTGCTCCACGGAATCTCAACCATATGTACATGCATATATATATATATATATATATATATATATATATATATATATATATATATATATATATATATATATATATATATATATATATATATATATGCCATGTCTATGTTGTCATGATATTTACGACATAGACGAACAACTTTAATATTAGTATATGTTTAAAGTGTAAATTTTATTTTAAAAAATATGTATATACAATTATGAAAAGGAAACTAAGATTATTATTCGTATTAAGTAATTGTAATAATTGTAAATTGAAAATTTAAATAAAAAAAGGTTAAACTAATATATTTTGACAAGTTTTACATACCTATTTTATTGGCTTAAGATGATCAAATACGTCCAACTTTTGTCGCCGTCTTCCACACGTTTTTAACTGTTATTTTTAAGAAAAAAATTATAAAATATAAATGGATTGAAGACTTTAACGCTTTCGCGGCTTACTGTCGGTTCTAAATAGAAGATTCTTAGAACAAATTAGTTTAATTTTCTAAAATTAAAACCAGATACACATAACCAGCTCATTGAAAATATGAACTAGTACCTAATAAGAATTATAATTAATAATATTATATAAATAAAATATTAATTACTGAAACAAATTATAATTATTAAATAATAAAATTATTAATTAAATATTTTTAAAAATATCAAATATTTAAATATAAATAAATTCATAAATGATAATAATAATACCACTAATAACAAACGGATGTTAATTTAATTTCATTAACCCTAGTGAAATTATTCTACTTTAAAAATTAATAAATTTTTCTATTGCGCACTGAAAATTCTCATTTATTTTTAATTATACTACTATCAATGGTGTATCTACTGACCTAATGCGTGACAAACGATTTGGGCTAGAGCCGAGCGCGAACTGGGTATGCTTGACCGTGAGGTCCAGATATGTAAAGATGACAGGGGGATGAGGGAGAAAGGGTTGGATATCATGTGGGTTGATACTGCAAGGTTACCTGAAGTGCGCAAGCGTATTCCCTATATGTGTACAGCTAGATAATGACCTTGAACTTGAAATATTTAACTATTGGTTATATATTATATTCTATACTATATAATATTCTATATAATGTCCTAAACAATATGTCCATGTAAAATTAACGTAAGGAAAGTAGAAAACACAGAAAATAATATGTCGGTGCATATATAATAATACCTTTAAATGTACTAAAATATATACTATTATTTTATTAAAATTTCAATTTATACTATTTATTATTTTACTATTTATAACTAAACAATAGAGAATATTTTCCTCATATAATTCTCATATTAAAATGTATTATATCATATTTAAACAAAAAATATCAAATATTTCCATATTTTATTTAAAATCAATAAAGAGGATCACGCATGCAGCATAGAAGACAGAGAGTACCGAGTAATGTCGAGACACTCCGTACTTCGCTTTCCACCGAATTCGAGACAGTGCGTGTTGATTGGTAGAACACAAGGCCCCACTTTGTCTTTACCAGAGCCAGGAGTTGAAATTAATTTAAACATAAACACTCGGCCATAACTGTCAGACGTTTACAGTCAGACGCAGTCCCATTGCGCCATCCGGCCGAAAATAAAGGATATAAAATAAAATATTTTATTTCAAAAATTACTTATTATAAAATGAGTTAAATTCTTTAAATAGAACAGCTAGCGTTAAAATAATGCTTGTGCTAAAGTAATATTATGATACGAGTTACGTAAATGGATAGACCATTTACGTAACTCGTATCATAATATATTGCAGGGTGTTAAGCCCCGGGCGCAGATAGACCGTTTTTGTCACGATTGTCGTATATTATTTTATGGCACAAATGATATAATCGTATTAAGGTTTAAAAGGATACAAGTACTATGTCAAGAGAAAAAACTGATACATTGGTCTACTTATGTCACAAAAAAGCGTGCGCAATGCGGGTTCAGGTCATGGATATTTGATTCTATAATAAATATTTTCTTCTTATACCACGATATGAACTCTACATTAGATAGCATTAACTGTAGAATTCGATTTTTTAATACACATTACTATATCTATGTCGGACTTGATGTGTTTCCATCATAGTCGCAATAAATATTAATAGTTATTGGAGACTACCTGTGACGAAAAAAGTAGAATATCTTCATATATTTCAATAAGAATAATTCTAAAGCTTTTATAATATTTTATTTAATTATAATAAATTGTCACGAACGCAATTCGCATTTGTTTGCATATGCATTCATATTAATTATTAATACGTCGCATCACCGTCAATATTATACTAACTAACTACTAATCATATATTATACTTGACCAGTAAGACACTCCAAATAAAATATTCATACTTTTATAAAATGATTCACACTTACCATGTTAAGCTTCCCATCATTAAATCCTAATATAAATATATCCCGAATATCCGGAGGGAAACAATTAGTAAAGTTCGTCCATCCAATATGATTTATTTCATTTGCATATCGAGTTTCCCAAAGTGCGTCTTCTCTGCAACGACGAGTGGCATAACCTGCAGGAAAAGAGAAATTGTTTTTTTTAGTTAAGAATATGCTATGATATTAATTTTATAATGGAATATTTTAATGGAATACACATACAAACATGCGCGAACGCGTATAAGCACGAAAAAATAAGCACTTGGTCGTGTAATTTTAGTAAAGTTAGGAATTGTAGTAAAAAGACAAGATAGATAGTAATGCCAAGGTGACTTATGAATCATGCTCTAAATAAAATATATAATAATAAAACAAAAACTAACAGAAAATATATAGTACTGGCGATAGGGGCTGTCACTTCGTATGGAAATACGGAGTGACAGATCATACATTCATAGTTATCGATCATGTTTATTTTATATATTAATGATTAGAAAATAAAAATATGTAATATTTTAAAAAAATTTTAAACAATTACGACTTGAATCGCTGAGGCGAATAGATGGACAGCGTTGTTGGATTGTGACTCCAGGTTTAGTTGGAGGCCAACACAGGTACTTATCAAAGACTGTATCACAATAGAGGTGGACTGAAAAAAAGAAAAAAATATATATATTTTATATTAATTCTAGAATTTTTAGATCAAGACAATTACAGATAAATGAATAAAAATCTCTTAAATTAACTAAATAAAATATTACATTACGATTGCCAATACGTGTGACTCAAATGGTTTATAATCACACGGAGCAAAGTTAGCTGCCAAGCTCCGTGGTAGTAGTCACAAGAGAGGAAAAGTAGCGGAACAGGAAAGTCTCGTGATGATGACCTTTTTTGTAGCAATGTATCTTCAATGCACTAAATAATCTCGTCATCGAGAACTGGTACGTCCTTTAGTGCTCTGAGTAATTTCACAATATCCGACAATCTGGTGCGTGTTTGAGTATTTAAACTAATATTCGACAAAAATAAAACTACTAGCAGTAATGGATGTCGGATAAATTTATTAACTGAGGTGTTAGTAAAATTTTTTACTTTGTCTTAGAGACGATGACGATGAGACAAAGGATTTTTCTATATATGTCTTTATGATCTATGATCTATCTTCATTATGAAACTATTTTAAAATAAATTTTAAAAATACACGTCTTTAAAATTTAAGCTAAGATTATTTTCTCCGTGGTGGGATTGATGATGTGCACTATGCATATTATTGTACCAGTTGAGATCAATTTCAAGATGCATACCAAATTTCAGGACCGTATGTTTATTATCTCACTCTGATATCGAAATTATAAAACACAATTAATTGTATGCATGTACAATAATTATAAGTTTATACTACTTAGTAACTGGCATAAATACAAGACTAAAATATTTATATAAATTATTATTGTATAATATTTTTTAATATTAAGTGTTTAAAAAACTACTGAGCATAAATACTAATTGTATTGATTTTTAAATACGAATATATGTACATGAGAGGTAGCAAATTTTCACGGATTTCAGAGCTAAGCCAGTTACACGCGGTGCAAGCCGAGCCGAGCCGAGCGGGACGTGAAGGGATCTGTGGTGAGGTCAGGGGAGGCAGGTGGACACAGCGCTGGGAAATGAGGCCACCCTCCTATTAGCAGCTATCATTTACAATATCTATTAAAGTCAAGCGTTGATTATAAAAGGATATATATATATATATATATATATATATATATATATATATATATATATATATATATATATATATATATATATATATAACTTATATAATCTATAACTGTCTTAAATTTCATATTCACTCAGTTCGCGTTAATTTCTTTCAAGTATTAATGTATAGATTATTTTTACATTTCTATATTTAAATTTATTTCTCGTTTTTATTTTATGGCTAAAGTAATATAATTTTGCAGATATTAACCCTTTTTACTTTTTACATATTTCTTTGTACATTTTATGTCAACGATATGGTCTTTTTTCAATAAGTTTGAATGTTGTACATTCAAACTTATTGAAAAAAGACCATATAAATTTTTATATTGGGTATTATTACATATATAATGCCCCTTACGAATTCTAAATTATAGCTTTTGCTAGGTTTTCTCGTGGCTTATTGACTCACTTCTTGTAACTGCGCAAGGAATGGTAATAAAAATGTTTAATTATATGATTCAGTTTATTATTAAAAAAATACAATATATTATGGACCATTTTATTAGTTATCTGTAAAGTAGTTTATTAAATCAACTGAAAAATTACTGTGACGTAAATTATATAATATAATATAATATAATATAATATAATATTTATTTATTTCATTAACAATAGTTTATAATAGTTTCACAAATATTTCATACATTAATGATAATATTATTTTTAACTTTAGCCGAATTGGCTAAAGATAAAAATAATATTACCATTAATAAAAGATTTCATCTGTATCCGGACTAGTTGCCTGTATTCCGGTATACAGCGCCAATCCCCTCAATAGTATTAAATAATTAGCCTTTCATAAATCTGTATGTGCGCCAATACGTGCGTGCTTTTGTGTGTATGTGTGTGTATGTTCATGTGTGTATATGTATGTACGTCAAATCTTATTAAAGAATGCAAGCTTAATCAACTATAAGCGCCTGTATTATACATGAAACAGAGCTTCTTTTTCCTCGTAAGAGAGTTCATGCAAATATTTATAAACTTTTGACTTAATGATGATTTATTTAGTGGATATACATTTAAAATTTTATTTACCTTATTATAAATAAAAGGAACCTAAGGTAGTTAATACTGTTTTATAAAGGAGGTTTTTATGTTGTTAGGTATTTTACAGACCATGTGAATACGGCACTTGGAAAGAACTTTTGGATCGAAGGTTAATAGAGAGTGCTGCCTGAGGATAACATTAAGTAAATACAATTGCCTAGTACTTAAATCATCACATATTTTATAAAGCTCAAAAGTAGAGAACGTGGTCTAAATATCGAGACTTTAAGAATAAAGCGTTGCGCAATCTTAAGAATATTTATCGTGGATTTTGCAGCTCCTCCCCAAGTTGTTATACAATAGTTTAGGACAGATTGACAAAGGGCGTAGTAAATTTGAATCATAAGTGTAGGATCAACAACATGTATTTGAAAACAAAAATTAGCTTCCACATACCGTCACTTAAGGTTTTGATGTGATCAGTAAAATGTAGATTTTCCTCCAATGTTATTCCCAAGTATTTAATGCTCTGCTTCCGTTCGAGCGAAGGACACATGCAATGTGTGCTTAGGTCACAAGTGTGTGCAATAATATTAGGTGTAATATGTTTAAACTTATTTTTACGTATACTAAAACAGATATATTTGCTTTTATCCACATTTATTGTAAGCATGTTGTCCTTTAACCATTTAATGATATTGTTTAAGCCTCACTGTGCTCATTGAAGTACTTCACACCAAACGAGAGCAGAATCATCTGCATAGGAGTATATTTTACCATTTGCCATTTCCAGGAAAGTTAATTCATTTATATAAATTAAAAATAGAGTTGAGCCTAGAGCACTTCCTTGTGGTACTCCATAAGACTTTGAGTTCACCACTAGTATAATTATCAACTTTAACATGTTGGTATCTATCTGAAAGGTAGTCTTGGAATATAATACCAAAATGTTTTTTGTTGCAGGCACTAGGTACCAACTTATTAAATAATTTTTATTTTCCAATTTAATGCCTCTTGGAAAAATGTAATTAGAAAGGACACATAATACATAATTTCTTAATAAATAAAATTTTCCTCAGGGTTCTTATTAAATATGACTTAAAATGAAATTAATATAAATAATTTAAAATAAGTACCTTGTTTTATAAAAAATGGTTTTTAAATCCAGCATTAAATTGCACTTGTACAACAGAATTTGAATCAATGTTTTTTTAACGGTTTATTATAAATCTAGTTTTTTTCTTATCTCTATGGGTATATTTCGAAAAATTACATAAGCTACTATTTTTTGCTGGTAGTTTCTTATGAGTTCAAATTTTAAAACAACTAAAAGAAATTACCGAGTCCTAAACTCCAGGATACATATGAAACATGTTTTTGATTTTTTGTGGAAGTAAGTTAAACAGTAATTTTTTTTTATTTTTTTTTAGCTTCACGTTTCATCCCTGGCGGCTACCCCGCCAGGGATGAAACGTGAAGCTCAGAGAGTACGGAGCGTCAAACGCTACGGTCCCTGCATACATCTTTCGCCTCGTCCACAGTCATTATCCCCTTCATGCATGCCCTTCGAGGGGTCCTCATACTTTTTACGTGACCTTCCTCCAATATCTTCGGTACTGTGTTTTCGAAGGTCAACCGAGGTCTCCCCCGACCTCTCGTACCCCTCACTTTGGCTTCATAAATCTTTCAGTAATTAACAACAATTTATTTATTCTACTATTCTAATGTTAGTTCCAATCACTTGAAAAGTTATAGATCAAAATTCCTTTATGCCCATTTATTAAATTATTATTACAAGCAAATACCACGGTCCATATTTGGCACAATAGTCAAATTATAATACTGTAATACACATCTATACTCATTTGCCTTTCATTTCATAAATACTAAATAAAACCTTTAGATCAGAAATTGGTGACCTCGACGTGATCTAAGCAGTTTTTGTAAAGATATAATAATATTACAAAATGGCCAGTGAGAATAGAACACCATCAGCCAGAACAGGCTGCGCGTTAGCAAAAGTCATAATATCATCGAGAATTCCGGAATTTTGGTGCAATCAAGCTCGCTTATGGTTTGTGCAACGCGAAGCAATATTAACAACTCAATAACTAAGTGACGAAGCGAAGTTTAACTTAGTCGTTATGAAGCTGAGAAAAGATGTAATATAACAAGTTAGCGACATACTTCTTCAACAGCCCTAATCAAAGAAATATGATACCTTGACATCGAGATTATTAACAGTATACGAAAAAATCAGAAATTCGCCAATTCCAAAAACTTTTCAGTGAAAATGATCTTGGAAATGAGAAACTATCTCAACTTTTGAGACGTATGCGAGTTTTAGCCAGGGAAAAAATTTCCGACGAAATGCTGAGTATCATGTGGCAAGGTCATTTGCCGTTCAGAATGCGAGCCATTGAGCTAGCCAATGTACAGAGCCGTGCGCATGGAATAAACAAAATACCCAGAACCAGGAAAACTACATAAGGCTCAGTCAGCGGCGTTTTTGATGGATACGGGAGCCATCGTCTCTGTTTTGTAATTCGACTGTTTTATTAGGCCTCAGAGCAAGCTTACGAGACGATACGTTTCTGCTGCGGAAATGATTTATGGGACTACTTTAAAATTACCCGTAGATTTTTATGAGCTTTCAAAGCAAGCATCTCCGGATAACGAAACACTATTGAAAAATCTACGCCGTCTATTATCCTATCGTCCCCACTGACAAGAAAATATATTTCTTCACCCAGCTTTATCATCGTGTATGCACGTATTTGTATTTTGCGACCATGTTACAGAACTCCTAATAACCCCTAACTCCGGACCTCATAAAATTGTGAGAGAGGAGATAAACATTTTAAAATCATAATCTCCGATAATATTAAAACAATCACAATACATAAATTAATTAATTAATAAATGACAATATTAAAATAATCTCATTAGATAGATTAAAACCTGTATTTTTGAACATAATGACTCAGTAATACAATACTCTCCATTAAATAAGGATAAAGATTTCACAACAAATTCTAAAGAGTTTAGCGACAGCAACGAGAAACCATGTAACAAAAACAACGAGATCCGAACCCGATACGGGCGACTCGTCAAGCCTACATTGCGATTTATATCTCAGTAGTTAAACATTATAAATATAATGTATAAATATACTACTTTTCGACAGTATAAATATACTACTTTTCGACAACATCTTATTTACTACGATTTTACTGTTACATCAAAATGGGGAACGAACAAAGTATAGAAAAAGTTATTATTGCCCAAAAGGAACAGTCGAATCAAGCAAACTCAAGCCTACTCCACGAGATTACGCACTACAAACTAAACCTTATAGTCATGCTAATCATCACGACTGTCATTATTGTTACCTGTCTAATATTTTGGAGTTACTGTAAACAAAAGTACACCAGCTTCCTAAGGTCATTGCTTGCGTTGGCAACCTACCGCACGCAGTGCCAACATACTCCGTGGCGTAAAAGTGAAGTCGTCTTGTGCAAAATAAAATTAATATGATGTGTTTAATGTAGTGAAGTGAAACTTAACGTAGGTGTATCGCATCTTTAAATTTAGGAATGTACCCATTCATTTATGTTTTTTTAATTTTTATATGTGATAATCTTATTACATTATAAACCTCATTAAGATTTTACCCAATTCTATTTTTTAATATTTTTAAGCTTATATTACATGTAAATTATACGACATCGTATCTCCTGTTTTAAAATTTGCATATTATTCGTTTGACTATTAAAAACATTTTTTTATAATAAATTGCTGTATGTTGTATGTGTATGTATTCAATTTTACAATTTATTTTGTTAACTTTTTTGTTTTATATAATTGTATAAGGGATTCAATTTCACATTATGAATTGTTACATGAAAGTAACAATTCATAATGTGAAATTAAAAAACTAAACTTGGAGGGATTAGTTATAATAAAAGTTTATTACCAACTGGGACTCTAGAGCTTATACGCATGCGCATACATCCCATGCCAAATGTAGCTTGCTAAAAAATGATCTACTACGGGAAGTTTGCAGATTTTTTTATAAAGCATTTTTTTAAAGTAAAAATCCAGATCTTCCTCTAAAAGGTATCGGAAACTAAAGAACTCGCGAAGAGAATTCACATTTATTTGATCTGCTGAACGATGAATTATCTGCTAAGTTCACTGACACCTCACTTTCTTTTCGAAATTCAAAAACTTAGGCACATTGATCCTTTAAAAGCTTAGCAAGTTCACAGTTACTTAGTTTATAGTTAGTTTTAAATGACTGAAGGATGTGACTAGTGACACTTAAAAACCTAGTAATCAGTACCAGTAAGTGCACCACTACTACAGTTACTAGGTATTTACACGAATATATCCGGATATTATTTTTATTTAAATAATTATATATTTTTTACCTCTTGGGTTACATTATTATACTTGTAGTAGGATCTCCATTTTTTTCTAGAAATAAATGTAGCTTTGTTACTCAATTATAATGTAGCATTCTAATAATGAAAAACATTAGAATTATTGAAATCGAGTAGCTTTTGAGTTTCTTTTTGAAATCTATTCTCTTTATAATATTTTTATCATGTAACGTAAGCGTCTCCTTCACCATGAGGCCTATCACATGTAAGGGCAAATATTTCCAAGGACACTACATAATCTGACCCAACTCTCCTCAGTACTCTAGCTAAAAGATTATTATTTTCACTTTTTGATTTTAACTCATACTATATTACGCGTATCACTATGTGAATATTTACTTCTTCTACAATACTATCAAGCGTTACCGATATGTCATGTTTGGTACACAAATTCGTACCTAAGTTATATATTCTCTCTCTCCCTTTTACTTACATACCTATTTTTTTTAAATAAAATTTACATTTATCTCGATTTTAGACGTTAGAAATTATTTTAAAAAAGAATAAGAACAGATCAACTTATTTTAATTCATTAATTTTAAAAAAAGAAAGTACATTAGTATTACTAACACTCTTCACCACAATAAATGGAGTCTAATAACGTTCTTTTCATAAATAGTCTACAAATTTGTTTTCTATTTCTTTCAAAGGTGAAAGAGCTTCTAATCACTAACACTAATAGTAAGACCCATCATCATCTATCAATTTAAACTAACCTAGATTTTTTCATTATTTAATGGCTTGCAATGACAAGCTCAACATAATCAGCCAGTGCTGCGTATACCAATGTGGCGTATCCCATTGTGTCGTATCCCAGTGTTGCATATATACCCAGTAACCCCGAAATTTAACAAAAATATTATAAACTAGTGGTCCGGTCGCGGCTTTGCCTAAGAATACTACTCTTATTTATATTTCAATATATAAATATTCTGTTTTGCTTATATTCATTAAATCACTGAGAGCACTATGTTATTATTCACACCGACAGAGATACGTTCAATAGCTCAAGTATGTAAAAATAATTATCACGGTACTGTACCAAAACTTTGACTTTATTGATATTGTGAATCGGCCTTAACGAACTCAAGATGGCATAAGGTGTCAGTAATGTTTTGCTAAAGAAAATACGGCGGCTGCGATTTGTCTGTCAGCATCACTAGGATTTAACAAAATACTAAATTGTAATATACATTCATTAAATCAATAAGCGCTATTGAGGCGTAGTAGGACAAAGTCTGTTCGTAAAAGCGTTTGGTTGTGAGTTCGATTCCTACTCGAGGAAAACTCTGGTTCTGGTTCGAGGACAAAGCGCGGCGTAGACTTTACCACTAAACACACAATAACCCGAATTCAAACGCAAAGCAGTCATCGGGATGTCTTGACACTTTTCTTTGACTCTGCCATGCATAAAGCGTGAAGCTATTTTTTCTATATAAAAAGTATGATCTAAGTGAATTACAAAAATCGATTACCATACATTATAAACTCGTTTAATAGGTTAAAAAAAATGCTTTTATTTGCCGCAGATTGATGGAAAGACAGAGGTCGTGCAAAGTCGAAGTCAAACGTCGACGGACAACGAAGTTGAATTTCACTAGTATTATAAAATATATTAATTGAAAAATATTGACGAATGAATCAATAATTCCTATAATCATTACATAAAGTTTATTTTTGGTTTTAATGTGAAAAGAATTTAATAATTTCTTATATTATTAAATATTTTTTTAATAATATTGACCAAATACAATGAATACGCCTTGTAAAGTAAATTTAGTTTGATGTTATTTTTTATAAAAATTATCTCCTTTATAGTTTACTTACCGAGTGAAAAAAGTATTTATATACTTATAAGTTTTGAAATTATATAAAAATAATTAAGAATTAGATTATATTATAAACCTGGATTTCACGACAGTACTAGTGCATCGTATAAAACTGCGAAAGAACAGGAGATACACAAAAGAAAATACGAACAGGTCATCCAAAGATATTCATTGAAAGAGAGCGTGCTGTCATTGGAGAAGCAACAATTAACCGCTTTCTAGAAATTTGGCGATGAAAAAAAAACGTTTGAAGAAAACCGAATGCAGAGCTGAAGCTATTTGATTCATAGTTGCAACCTGTATTGAATCTAAAAGATAGTTTGGAAACTAGACAAGTCAGACACATTTGTTTTTTTTAGCTTTTCGCTTTTATCCTATATCGGGTCGATAAACGAAAACTGTCAAGACAGTCCGTACCTCGCTTTTGGCTAAATACGAGATATTGTGTGTTGGGTGGCAGAACTACTACCAGAGCGAGGAAATGAAAATAAATTAAATATTCTTGTAAGTGGGAATTATTATATGGTAATGGGAATTGTTATTTAATATTTTTATATTACATCGATTCTTAAATTACGCGCACGTTGCAACATCTTTTATAATAAGTATTGTTAGTTAAAGTTAAATAAATAAATTATTAATACTATTTTATTAGTATCTGCGGCATCTATATAAGTATATATGAACGTGCGCACGCACTTCGTACTTCGCATTCCACGTCGCGTGTTGAGTGGAAACTCAACGCCGTACTTTGTTTTACCAGAGTAACTGAAATAATTTCAAATGATTCGTATAATTTTTAACACGGTGCTCGTGCACGGTAACTCGCCAGTTCTGTTAGCTTGAATTGACTTCATACACTACTACGTGTAAAACATCATTAAACGTCATAGTCATTTATATTCTTAACGCTGCATGGTCAATATCGAGGGAATAGATCATATAAATGTATTAATATTACATATTGCATTATAATATGTATATTTAAATGTTTAGATAATGGTAATATTAAAACGTATATTATAGCTAACATTTTGTTCCTAGAGTATACCTAGAGTATACTAGATTTATCTCCACCATGTAAAATCTCTCACGAATGTCTTACAGATATGTAAAACTGATGGCGTTAGAAGTAAAAAAAGCTACGACAAATCTATCAAGTACAGACTAAAAGAAGAAAAAAAATTAAGACCAATATGAAAAGTGGCCGGTCGTGGCGCAGTGTAACAGCGTCTGAATTCGGTGGAGTAACGGAGGGTGTTGACACTAGGTACTTTCTGTGTAACCTGCTAAGCGAAATAAAATCTTGAAGCTAAAAAACAAAATGAATAATGAGGAAAATAGAGCAATTAATTGACTTTTTAAATTTAAAAATACTATGTCTGGGTAAGTATTATACTTAATTAATAATAACTTAGTACTAAACTCTTATATAAATGGAATCTGTTACTTAAACTAAGTCAACAAATGGTTAAAAAAAATATTCAAGATAAGCTAAGTTTAGAAATCAAATTATTTTTAACGTAAGTATATCTATTCCTGATTTTTTTTTAATTTAATGTAGCTTAAATATTAAAACAAATGCCTGTCTTTAATTACATCATGACATTTAAACATGTAATTTATATACCAGTATATGGTTACCATAAAGTGAAGTTATAAAACATTTTTTAAGAACGAACACACTATGGGAAAGAAAACATTTTATAAAAACGTAACGTACGTTTAGTTAGCTAAATAAATTAATTGTAAAAACATATAAGAATTTCTACTTCGCTGGATTTAGAACGTAGGGTTTGGCGGCCAGATCACTTAAATGGTTTCCAAGAGGTGTATGTTCGAACTCCTCTACGTTCATAAAAATTTGTAGTAATGATTATATATAAAATAATTTTCACTCCCTCGCCTTGGTAAGGCAAAGTGCGGTGTTGAATTCTACCATTCACTCAACAACCAATGACTCGAATACGGAGGAAAGCGAAGTACGGAGTGTCTTAACACATTTCTTTCCGTTTACCCCGCTACCCTGCTATGCGGGCTGAAAAAAAGTTGTTTTGATGAAAAATTTGTTGCTCAAAATGTGATCTTAAATACGTGGTATGATGATACTTTCATAAATAATTGACGTGAAGAATGACGTCATGCTATATATATATATATATATATATATATATATATATATATATAACAACTACGTCTGCCTTTTTAATGATAAGGATTATAAATAATATCAATTTATACTTATAATATTTTTAATATCAATAAGAATATATCAGTACTTAAAAATAAATTTGAGAACTTAACATATTTTATAGATCCCCAAGTAACATACATAAATTTCAACTTTTATACTATAACGAAAGTATTATTATATATTTTAAATTTTAGGGGTGTCTGCAGGACGTTGGAAACGTCATGAATATCTGGCAAAGAATGACGTTTATTATAATGTTATTATAATGTTATTATTTAGTATATTTATAATGTTATTATTTATTGAGATTTTTACTTTAACGAATTTGATGTAGTAATTTTTACACATTTATATAATTCTATCTGCGGAAGTAACCACAATCTAAATTTAATACTTACTGATCGTTCTCACCCCTGACGGGGACATACCTGTGTATATAAACTTTCAGCTTTTACAACATAACAAAGGTCTGGTCGTCGCTCGCTCGTGTAGACATCCCCTTTATGTCATTAAACCAACATAGTTGCATCCATTGACAGATTATATAGTGTTACTTATTATTTTAGAGTATTAGGCTTTTAATTTACGTAATACGTTTTAATTATTTTCTAGTTAAATATTGTTAATTTTTTTCTTTGGAAGTTCATTTTTCAAAATGGCGCTTGAATAGATTATTTAAAAATTTATAATAATTTGTGTCTTAATTTTTGGATAAAAAAAAATTAGATGTACCAACCGTGTTTTATTAAATGTGTACAGACATACTACAATGTCTACATATTTTTAAAATTTAATCTGATCTCTTTGTTATAATGTTTTAAAAATGTTTTATTTTTTTGTTACTAAGACTTAGCTGATTCAGTATTGTTGTTGGTTGGTTGGAAGGTTGTTTTAAAAAAATATTAGAATTATAGTTATTTATTAATTTCAGTTCAGCATATTTAAGAAAACGGTTATTTTATAGCACTCAAGTCGCAAAACATATTTTAAACTGGTAGATTTAAAGTATGTTTTCCGATATATATAGAATTTTCTTATTTATAATCCACTTGAAAAAAAAATAAGAATAATTGTTTTGGAATCGAATCGAAAATTATATTGATACATTAGATATTTGCTCATAGAAGATATTTTCACAAATGTATAAATTAGCTAAGTCTTAGTAAATAGAAATATAAATATAAGTAAATAAAAATGTTGATGACGTTAATAAAATCAAATAAATTAATACAATATTTCCAAGTGATCAATTCATATTTTCAAACTTTACGATGACTATAAGATTCATTCAGTAGGTGTTGCTAGCATAAAATTTAGAAAAAAATATTATCTTGTTAAACAAAGTATAAGCCCTTTGCTAATACATAGATATTTCTTATGAGTGCATTATTTACTTTTGATCAATCCTTAAAATCTCAGGATTGATCAAATCTAATCTCGGATTTATCGGAATCAAAAACTACAATCAATCGCGTTATCGGGTAAACGCTGTCAGTTAAACTATTTTAAACACATTGAAATCTAAAATGTTACTTTAAAATATTTATTATTTCTTATTGACATAAGAATTTATTTTTAAATAGAGTCATCTTATTTATATTATCTGGTGATATTAACGATCTGTGCCTGTTATGTTACCATGGTGATATAACATCAGTTTCCATATTTCTTTTATAGAAGCAATTTTTCTCAAGTAATACATAGATTCAATTTTAAGTTAAGATGTAAGGATACATTATTTTAATAATATATGTTAATTATCAATTTAAATCATAATTGAGAATAAATTATCAATGAAATTGAAGAAAACCTATGAAAATTATAGTTATGCCATAGAAGTGTTACAAATACTACTATGACGACGTATAGAATAAAGTCACTAATACTTTAATATTTATACATAAGCTAATTTAAAGAAGATATGTTAAGTAAATTATTAGTTTAGATTGTAAGTGAATATCAATGTGCAAAAAATACTATAACTTTATTATAGTTCTAAAAACTCAATGTACTATATATGTACCTATGTACGTAAATGACAATAATCGACGAATGATCTAGGACTGTTTTGACGACAGATCTGCAAATCTGGGATGAAATGGGACTGATATTCATCGGAAATATACATTACTAAACCTCATAAAAATTGTACTCAAATAATTATATAATTTCTCGTTAAATTTTAATCTTAAATCTTGAGAGAATCTAATACGATTTATATTTTAGTTTACATATATTAAATTCGATCCTGAAAAGACAATACGTATGGCTGAAGAAGAACCAGCGTCACTTGAAGGGCAGTTTTTTGAATTTGCAAAAATGATGGATAAAAAAAGAGATGGTACTACAATCACATTGTATAATTCCGATTTTTGGATGAGGCAATGTAAATTGTTAGATGACAGGAAGCTAACCATGACAGATACTGGGATATTATTTAATAAATTCAGGTAACCGTACCATTCTAAATTATAATTAACTTTCCAGAAAAACAGGGATAACAGGAGCCTTACCCAGTACGCAAACATAAAAGTGTACCAACATTCTTTGCTTCGGTTTGGTTTATTCTTACGTTATTTTAGTAATGAAGCTGGTCGTTACTAACTTATCCTGTTATATAAATGTCTCAACACTTTTAAAGTGTTTATTAACAAGTTATTAAATAGGTGCTTTTTATATAGTTTTAGTTTTTAAGACATATCTAAATACCTGGAAAGGCCCATGTTGTCGTGTTTTTATAAGGCCTCGACCGATAACATCTATTTCAAAACATAGTACCCTCTACTAAATTTTGAAATAGATGTTATCGGTATAAATATAAATAAGCTGATTCTAAATCATTATATACAATCAGCTTATTTATACTTATACATAATAACATTTTATTATTTATTTTGTCTGCGTTAGTCGTATTTGGCTTTCAGCGTAATGAGCGTAAAATCAAATGATTTATTTTAATTACAGTAGTTAAATAAATAAAATGAATAGAATTATCACGCCATAAAAGAACCTTGACTATAAAATACAATAATATTTGACAACGATCAAAACTAAAAAATAATAAAAAATGAACAATGTAAAATATGCAGCCAGTCATATCATGAAGAATGCGTCGGGCTTACAAAAATTTCGATATTTACTCTATCCTGTGCTTTGATAAGTCATACGTATTATAAAATTATTATTATTTATACCATTTTAAATTTCCTATGAGTTTGAATATTTATTGCTATAAATTTTGAAACTCAGAAAATTTATATAACTTATAATTTATTTATTTTCTAGTTATAAGTTAAACACACTGCAGAGAAACTTCTCTGTTTATACAAAACGCTGACCAAATCATGTATGATTTTGTGGTAATCTATTAGCAATGAGATATAGCCCATTTAATACAGCATGTGTGTGTAACGATTTAGTTTTCAAAGTTTACCTTTCAAAGCGATTGTTCTCTTTTGAATGTTCTGTAACATCCGTTATAGAATCACTTAAAGAAAATTCTATAACATTCGTTAAAGGACATAACTATTTCCTATTGTGTTATTGTTATTATATATATGTTTTATCCTATTTTAACTAAATATGTATATTTAAGTATTATTAAGTAAAGTTACTACTACTCTGCGTATGTATTCCATATAAGCATATTTTATTGTCTTTATTTTAATATTATCATTATAAATGAACGACATCGAAGTAAAAAAGTTTATTTCAAATTTCTACTACCCAAACAAAATTTTTAAGGAATAATATTTCAGGCAACAGAGAATGCGAATATATATATATATATATATATATATATATATATATTAGTCCCTCAAAGACTAGCTCCACGTCCGGCTGTAATATCTATGCCACGTGAGGGGTGGAACATCGAAGTCTGTTTATCAGGCGGTGACTTAATCGGTAGCCAACGGAGCAATAGCAGCCTTCTTGAAACATGAAGAGACTTTAAGAAATTACGTATAGGGTCGCTACCCGGGGGTGATCGTCGGGGCATGTCTGGAGCTGGCGCTGGGCATGACAGCATGCGGACCGTCAGTGACTCTTTGCTGAACAGGCAGGCGGGAGTCGGGGAAACCGAAAATGCAACAGCCGATTCTAACGGGGATGGGGTAGGAACGAGTGAGACTTTGCCGAGAAGGGAATCTCCCTTTGAGCTCTTAGCTGGTCCATTCGTGGGGACCACGATAAGTTCAATATCAACAGTAAGACAAAAATAGTCACTAGCAGAATTAGAGGAATTAATGTATTATAAGGCTAGAAGGGAAGGAAGGAGAAGGGGGATATATCAGAAAACTTGAAAATATTTTTAATCAACGGAATCCATCAAACTCAAAAAGAATGAAAAGAATGAAATCTTTATCTAACCAAGCACGCAGAATCATTAAGCAAAACATTCTATCCAAAAATACATTTGATGCAATACAGCAAACAGTAGAAAATGAATCACAGCAAGTATCCACTTTAACCACATCGAACACTCATAGCTCTCACGAGGTTTAACGAATCCTGTGCATCATCATCCACTACATCATCACCCACAAATCAATCAGAACCAAACAGTTATAATAAAGAAAGTTAAGATTTATTAAATGATAACACATCTCAAGGTGATAGGAGGAAAAAATGGACTCAACAAGAGGAAGAGGAGCTTATGTTTTGTTATTTCATGGCAAAATACCACCGAACGGAATACATTAGAAAATTAGGAAAGCTATTTAAAGAACGGAACCCTCAAAATCCAAAAATACATAGATTAAATGGAAACACACTTTCTAACCAAGCTCGTAGAATTTTAAAACAAAACCTTCTATCGCAAGAACTACTGAACCGAATAAAGCAAGATGCAAAAAACGAGATACAACAGACACAACTCAAGAACACTCAAATCATCACAACAACCAATACTCAGACACACAATCACAATCGTAGATAGGGTAATAGGAGATATATTAGAAGAACACACTCCACTTATTGAAAGTGGATTACTTTCATTTCATCAGAAGAACAAATTCCCCAAACTGCTGATGATAACCAAAATTCAATTGTTTATCAATTTATCAACATTCTTGCTGAAACAAGGGAAATAGCTATTGAAAAGCGTGATTACCTGCCAAAGGCTAAAATTAATAAGCAATTTATACAAAATCTAGCAATTATCAACAACTTTTTGCCAAAAATTTTGGCAAGTAACCAATCTCTCCGAGATACTAACGATATAATTTATTCAGCTGCCAAGACTTTGATAGTTAACAATAAGCAAATTCCTTACACACCTCGTAGCACAATAAAACAACACACGGAACCACCATGGAAAAAAAGAATAAGAATAAAAATAGAACGTTTGAGGAAAGAGTTGGGACAGATGATAGAAATTTCAAGAGGAGTTAATTCAAGAAAAATGATAAAAATTAAAGACAGATTGTATTTGAAATATAACATAAAAGTCGAAGTTGAGCATAAAAATAGAGAAGAAACACTGAAACAACGAATTAAAGCACAAGCTGAGAGATTAAAACGATATGAGGAAATAAATAATAGGAAACAACAAAATAAGATGCTTACAGAGGATGAACACAGGTTATATAGAAATTTAAGTAATAAACAACATTATATAAACATTAAATTGCCAAGCAAAGACAGCACTCAGGAATTTTGGAAGAACATTTTATCTCGACCAGTCTCTTACAATAAAAAAGCAAAATGGATATCCGATATAAAGCAACATATTATTTATATTATTTGAAGAAATTACTGTTGAACAGATTAGGCATAATGTAGGTAAAATGTTGAATTGGAAGGCGCCCGGTCAAGATAAAGTTTAAAACTATTATCTTAAGTACTTTACTAAAATGCACGACTACCTAAAGACGAACTTTACAAATATTCTAAAAGGTGAAGAACCACTAGAAGACTGGCTAACTACTGGTAAAGTTATATTAATACCGAAAAATAAAGATACCGAAGATCCTAAAAACTGGCGCCCAATCGTATGTTTACAAATGTCCACCAGCTTTCAAATGCTTTCTCACAAGAGCTATGTAAAAGTGGAAAGTTCAGACTCTTTTACAACTGAACCGATTAACGTAAGGATTTTCCAGGTAGAATCTTTGTCCTCTTTGCTCTGTTTGGCCCTAAATCCGATATAGACTATTCTAGGGAAGTATGAGAGAAAAGGATATCATCTCAAGGACAGCGTATGGATTAATAATTTGATATACATGGATGACCTTAAAGTATATGCAAATAATAAAAGTAATTTGAAAATTATATTAAATAGTGTCGAAATTTTTACTGCTGATATAGGAATGTCATTTGGACTGTATAAATGTAATATACTTCATATAACTTCCGGACATAGAAACTACACCGAAGGTTCTGAACATATACTTCTGAACGGGAATAGCTTTAAGTAATTAAAATTAGATCAAAGATATAAATACCTAGGAATTAATGAATCTGGAAAAATAAACCATAGTGACATTAGAGATCAATTATCAAAGGAATACTTTAGGAGAGTTAAAAATATTGCCAATTCTTATTTAAATGCACGCAATTTGATAAGAGGAATTAATACATACGCTGTTCCAGTTTTATTATACTCATTCGGTGTAGTAAATTATAAAAACAGTGATTTAAAACCTCTAGACATCAAAACACGGAAATTGTTAGCAATGAAAAAGGCTCATCAGCAAAAGACAGATTTAGAAAGACTATTTACCCGTAACGAATAGCAGTAGAGGTTTAATCAATATAGAAAATCTATACAAAGCGTATGTTTTACAGTATAAGTTATATTTAGAGAAGAAGAGTGATTACTTAATAGAAGCAATAGCGCATCACGATCACGAAAAGAGAAAAATATTCAATATACACAGAGTCACTAAAAATAGAAAAAGAATTCAAACTAACACCAGGTAATACTCACACCAAAATAGAAGTTAAAAATAGTATAATAAAGAAACAAAATGAAGCTTGGAGAAATAAGAACCTACACGAACAATTTCCTAAAATGACGCTAGACCTGGCCAGTGTGGATAAAGAACTCACATTTAAATGGCTGAAGAAACCTTCATTGGAATCGTCCATATTTGCTATACAAGACCAGGCAGTAGTCACATGTCAAATTGAGCGGGACATATTAAAGCTAAGTGTTGATGGCAAATGCCGCTTGTGTGCGAGTAAGGACGAAACGATTCAACATCTGTTAGCAGGTTGTGAGAAACTTGCTGGTATGTATTTTGTAAAGAGACACAATTACCTAGTACAATACTTGTTCTGGTGCCTGGCTAGGAAAAGTAAGATTGAAACCAACAAGCTGTGGTGGAAAGAGGAACTCAAACAACCAACTGTAAAAAATAACAATATTGCCAAATTAATGTACGAACTACCCGTACAAACCAATGTTACAATAATACATAATAGACCTAATAATACATCAATAAAACTAACAATCATACTTACCTAATTGACGTCTCAGTGCCATCTGACTATAATATTGGAGCTAGGGAAATTGAAAAAATTAGTAAATACCATCCGCTAAAGGTCGAACTCTCCAGATTATGGAACACTACCGTCACCACTGTGCCGATTGTAATAGGAGCCACGGGAGTGGTGACGAAGAGTCTTAAGCGATATTGCGATAAGTTAGACGCACACATCAACATTCACATTCTTCAAAAGCAAGCAGCATTACACTCTTCCACAATAATCAGTAAAGTCCTCGGAGACACCGTTTTTGTAATCCAATCATCTAAAACTTTAGTCACTCTTTAATCATAAACATGGTAATTTAGACAACTGGAATATAACCACAACCAAGACAGTAACTTTATCTATAATCGAAATTTAATTGGGATACAGGGGAAATAAATAACGCACACTAATAGGTACCTTTTTTCCTGAGGGTCTCAGGACGGGGTACTTATTTAAGCCGACTTCGTCGTGTAAAAGTTACGCATAATAATAATAATAATAATAATAATAATAATAATAATATATAATATATTATTCCATACTTAAATATATTATCATATACATCAGAGAGCTTAGACGGTTTTCAAGAGGCGCAGGGTCTAATCACGCTTTGTTGAAATTTTTCTACGTTTATTTAAAATAAAAACAGGTAGTTTTTGGATAGTAAAAACGTAAAGAACAACCTTATTACATTTTACAATCAGCTTATTGGACTTATAAATAGACACAGTCACATAAGATACACATAGATAAGATCACTAGATGTTCACACTATAAAAATAATACTTTAAAAAAAGTACTACGGGCTAACGAACTGACCAGAATTATATTCATTAGTATGTATGTAAGTTATAGGTGAGGCGTAAAGCGGCAAAAGGTAAAACAACGGAATTCCTCTTACATTTACTGCTATAGAATCCTTAGTTAATTTTAGAACATATTTAGTATTATTAATATAGCTTCGCGTTTTATCCTGCATAGCCGAGTAGTCAGGGACAACCTAGTGTTAATACACTTCGTTGACTGCTATTTTTATTTCGTTAATATTATGAAAGATCAAATTTATTTAGATAGAAAAAATGGCTTATGCAAAAAAATTAAACGTTTATGCCCGTTTAATAGCTTTTAAAGTATGTTCACTTGGGAAGCCAACCCGATCGACACTACTCCGATCGCTCTTGTATGTAAGTTTACACTATAAAAATGTATGTATGTACACGGTTTATAAATGCTAAGGTGTTTAAAGTGTCAGAGATAAAAAGCAAGAGATAAAAGATGCCTTAGGAGGTTTACCGCATCTTGATCAAAAAGTTTAGTTTAGTTCAGTTCTTTATATATGGTGGCTTCGCCAATGTCACGTTATATGGACATCACACAAAGGCTTAAAAAAATAGTATAGTTTTAAATTTGAATAGCTTTATATGTAAAATGTATGATGATGTCATTTTAAATACTAACTTCACAATACATATTTTTAATTAAAATTCTGTTATTAATGTATTTTCGCGAATATGTAAAATTTCGAGATTATGAGATAGTACGTTAATCTTAATTATTTATTTTGAAACGCTGGGATAGGCGAAATAAATTGTTTAAATCACTTTTACTAAAGACATAAACTACATGAAAACCTCGAAATTAATTGCAAAATCCCTTGAATTATTATTTTCAATTATAATCTGCCTTATACGTGCTTTTACATAACTATATAAATAATAAAATTGAAGTGGGACAAATAAAGTGAGACGTCTATACAATTTTTTTCAAGCTCTTTTTAAAAACTAAGCATTTACAATTTTTTATCTGATATCAAAAATAAAGTTTAATATCTTTTATTTTAAAAAATTACTACCATCTAAACTTTTAACATCATTTTTAATGTCATTGGAACAAATATGAAGTAATTTCTGTACAACCAATAGCCTAAATCATGGCTTTAGCATAAAAATTTAAAGATTTCTACACAAAATTTTTAACCCCTATTACCCCTTTAACCCCTTTAGGGTAAAAAATATACAATTACTAAAATTGGTACTTTTTATTTATTAGTCAAAAAGCAAATAACATACTTTCAAGTGTCTATCAAGAATAGCGACGGATTTCCTTATAAAATTTCAACTCATATTGGGCGCCATTACAAATGAAATTTTCGCAAATTCAGCAATAAATATCCCTAATTTATATATAGGAACCTAAAAATAAATTATCTTACATGTAAAATAATAATTAAAAGACTTCTTGACTCTTGAAATGTCAATGCCTATTTGGCTCACTTAGGGCTAGAATTTCCACAATCACTGAAATACATACTTTATGCTTTTTAAACAGTAATCAAATAATAAAATTCTATGTGTCTATCCTCAAAAATGATGGACCTTTTGTACAAACTTTTCTTATACTAACTTATAAGTAGATTTTCTAGAAATGCTGAAGTACATTTTTATTCATTTCTAATCAGTAAATCATATATAAAATTTCCTGCTTCTAACATTAAAATTGTCAGCCTTTCACACAAAATTATAAACCTTATTTCACCCCTTTGAAGGTTAACTTTAAAAATATACTCTCTTAGTGAACGTCTATGCTGTCAAATAAACTACTAGCCAAAGATCACGAGTCAGTCAGTGAATCAAGACAAGCTATTTTATATAAAAAGATAGATTACGAAACTTTAATCGAAAATTTCTTGCCTTTCTTTAATAGCCTCTAAAAATAGAAGTTTACTGAAAGGTAAATTTCCTAAGTCCGAATCTAGAGGGTTAAACTTGTCATAATGAATATCACTTACAACTTACGAAACCTTCATATCGTTGTCTAAAGTCAATACTTTTGAATTATGTTCTTTCTTTTAACTTTTGTTAGCTCTCTGTTTTGCTTTTTCTTTTTTTTCTTGTTAACTGTCTTTCTCAGTTTCTCTTGAAATTTTTAAGCTTTATTAGTCACTTTTGAAGGAAAAGATTTCTTGTTACATTTTCTTTTGTTGTTATCCAAATTTTCAGACTAAAACAGGCTCCTTTCAAAAGGAGATCATTTCCTCACTCTTCACTCTCAAAACACTTTCCATAGATTTTTCTTCAGTTATCTTATTCATCAATTTTCCTCTTAAGTAAATCGAAAGATGATGCTGACTTTGGTGGTGATGGTGATCCCTTGTTCCTTTAGGTAAATCAGTCGCAAAAGAAAATACTGCAAGTAGAGAGGATTGGTTGGTAATCAGTATCGTTCTTTTCAGTCTACAAGCTGTTTTTAGTACCAGTCAGCACAGTGGCATAAGCACTTGACGAATTAGCTTCTCTGTTATAACTTCGTTAATTTGGGCAGTTGTTATATTATTTGAGACTCTATTTTTCTCTTCTGGTTTATTTTTATTTGTTTAATGTTAAAGCAACATTTGTCGAATCTCCGGATTTATTTTTACCCCAAATCAAATGTAAACCCAAGTCTTCACCAATTATAGATATCTTGTAACTCCTACAATCAAAATCGTGTCGATTATTGGTAACTCCAGTGTGATAGACCTAATTTTAACACGTACTTGTTCAGAAAAGACCATAGCACCATAATGGCTTATAAAATAAAACATCAAAATAAAAATTTATTATCGACACTGATCCATAAATGGAAAATGTAAATTTATATGAACCAGTAATCGACATCAGCAATTAAAGAAAAAGTTACTTTTGTTACAACAAAAACAGATACTATAATTTCCATAAGACGTTATAAAAAACACGTAATTAAAATAAATCTCAACACATAGTATAATGAGTCTACATTGTAAATTACATTCTTAAGGATTCCACTTAGAAACGCCATTGTTTTAAGAAAAGCAATAGCTGGACATTACACAGGTGTTTTTGAAAAGAATGGCGGTTTTCCTTACTGCTGCAACAAGATGACAGAAGGAAGTATACTGTCTAAGGCATAGTGTAGTTTTATTAGAAAATCAATTTCCCATTCTCATTTTTTTAACTATAAAAATAAATGTCGATCACTGGTTCTTGTCGGTCATTGGTGTCACTACATTTGTTTTGGCTAACCTCTGGAACTAGTTTTGACGGGACTTTCACTGGTAAATAGATGACGTGATAAGATATACAATGTATAAGATCCAGAGATGTTAAATTCCACGCAGGCGAAGCCTCGGGCACTCGAAGCTCGTGTAGTATGAAAATTGAAATAATATTTAACTAAGTATTTAAATGTTTATCTGACTTAAGGCAACATCAAATCACGTACAAACTGTTCAATTTTCATTTTATAAGATTATATTTTAATTATTTATATAAGTGAATGATACGTATATGGTATGAATTAGTATATTAAAAAAAAATGTAGATGTTTGGTTGACGCGTTGCCTTAGCAACGTGTATGTCACTTTGTATAAGCGTGTCGACACATGGTAACGTGTGTTACATTTATGTTATTAGTTTAATCTATTGTTATGCATTATTTTTAAAAAATATTATTCTACACTCCTCGTTATAAACTATAATTGTGCCACATTTCATATTCCTCAGTTCACGTTGTTTTTGGAAAAAGGGTAACAAAGATTTTTACCTATTAATATAAAGATGTCTATGTATGTATGATGTTTTGTTTATGTACTAGGATCTTGTATAATATGTATTGTATATATTTGCGCCACCCACTGTAGCACTAACAAGTTTAGGAATCTCCTTAAGGTTGTCTGGTAGAGGACTCTGCTTACCCATAAGACCTTTTATGCGTTACCAATAGATTATTTTTACATAAATGTATTTTTACAAATAAATATATAGGTAATAATATTAAATTAGCATTTAACTTTAATTAATATTTTACTTCAATAACAGAATAATATATATTTAAATTTTATACTAAGGAAACTTTAACTTTTCCTACAGTTCGTTTTAAAAATTATTATGTATGTATATTATGCAAATTTGTATATTATTACGTCTTATGTACCTAAATTAAAAAAAAATGTACTAGAAAACTTTTTTGAGGACATTACTCAGTTTACTGCATTATAGTTGTTGTTATAGTACGTGAAACGTAAATTTATATACAAATACATATATATTAATATTCACGACTATCAAATAAAATTAAAGTTATACGAGTACATTTGGACCGCTGAAAGATTATAGCAATATCAAATCAAAATTTTCAATTACTGAATGTGAATGTCTGTGGAATGCATCAAAGGGAAGGTACGTAAGGCATGGTAATGACTGATCGATATTGTAGTTATGTACATGCACTATAGGTGTGTTTCAGATCACCGTGGATCTGTCCCCTATAACTCTTCATTACACACATAACTTATTTTGCGTAATAAAATTACTACTAATAGCGTTCAATGAAGCTTGTAATGTACAAATTAGCGAAATATTGTGTGTTATATATATATCTATCTTTTTTTTTCAGTAAATCTGAACTGAACTGGGACGAGTGGATTGAGTTTCTCGTTGAATTGTGCGAGTTGAAGGATTTAGACGAAGAAAAAGTTCGAGATACAATGACTAATTGTGGCCTTCCGGGTCAGACGCCTGTATTCGTACCGCAATACAGGGACTTTTTCTTAACCTATAAACCAAAGGAAAAAATGCTTTTTTAAATATTATTTAAGTATAGTTTGATCAGAGATGTCTCAATGTTGATGGATCTTACCTATTTGTTTAGCCATGAAACGCGTAGCAAAGTGGTTTACCTAATATTTAAGAATTTATTTTTTGAAAACAAACAAATTCTTGGATATAACTGGAAAATACATACAAAGTGTAGGGGTTACGCTTGTTTCCCTAGAATCAGTCTACTGCTACGTAAAACTTTATATTACATTAGGAATAAAATTGTTTTTTTTAAATACTTCAAATATATGTTATACAAATTATCTTTTAGCTAATATTACTGTGAATAGCAATTACATTTAGGTGGCTTTATTACAATATATTATAAAAAAACATACTGTAGTATATACTATTTTTAAAGTGTTATTCCACACTTAGGATTAGAAAACATTTTTGAAAAAACGTATAAAAATTTGAACGCAGCGGGATTTGACGGTATCCAAGAGGCGCGGGTTCGAATCCCGCTGCGTTCAAATTTTTATACGTTTTTTCAAAAATGTATACTGTAGTATATTTTTATTACTTGTTGTCTAGAAGATATTTCATTGGAATCATATAAAAAACGTTTTGATGCTCCTCCAAAATTATAATAATAAGTACAGTGAAGATTATTAATTTTACGTGGTATGTTTCGTAAAAATACCACGAGAATTCGCAGAAACCGTAGATATGGAATGGTAACTTATATGGGACTATAGATAATACGTTCCTAAACGATAACATAGAAAAGAACATAATGTAAAAATATCATTTAATTTGATTTTTTGACCATATAGATTAATTATTATCTTTACTCTTTGGCAATGGTTTAAACAATTATATATGGTTTAAACAATTATGTATGTTGTCAATATACATATAGTATACTGACGTCATTTAACAACATACTTTATGCGTAGTAATAATAAGGTCTATTCTTCTTTTTTATTATTTGATTTGAGGACGCGTTTATAAACAATATTCAGTTCGATACCCTTTGAAATACTTTTTATTACTATATATGTACCAATGTACCGTATAATCCACGAATATAGGAATTGATTCGCATTTTTTTAATCCGCGAACATTTTTAAACTCAAATAAAGGAAGCGCAAAGCTTTGATTATATTATTAAAGTTAAATAACCTACATTTTATTCATGGGATTTTGTCATATTATATTAGAGTCCGGATTTACACATATATAGATACCGGTATCTATTTATGTGTGAATTAATCAATAAAAGAAAATATAACGATATTTTATCCTGAAATTTGTTTGGCAATTTCTAGACTTACCCAGTTCTGAAAATAATCAAATATTTTAAGAATGTTCGTCCGTTTCATTTTGAGTATATCAAATATCGTAAACTAATCTTTAAATAGTAATAATAAAAATAAACATATAAGTGAGATGAAGACTGGTTTAATAAAATTAGTTATTAACGGTGAATTACGACGTAAATTGAATTATTAATGCTAATTTTCGCATGTATTGTAATACATTTCATGTATTAACTATTGCCTTCGCTATATGTACGCTAAGATCTCTCAAACTACGCAATTGATTTTAACGTCTCTTTCATTAATCGATTGGGTAATATATAAGAAAAATAATAATTTTTATCAAAGTTTTTATAAAATATTTGTTAAGTTTAAGTTGGAGGCCGGTCGTGGCGCAGTGTGACAGCGTCTGACTGTAAACGCGACCGGTTGTGGGTTCGATCCCCACTCGGGGGAGTGATTATATCTGAAATTATTTTCACTTCCTCGCTCTGGTAAAGACAAAGAGCGGTGTTGAGTTCCACCACTCAACACGCAATGTCTCGAATTCGGTGGAAAGCGAAGTACGGAGTGTGTTGACACTAGATACTTTCTGTCTAACCTGCTATGCGGGATTAAAGCGTGAAGCTAAAAAAAATCAAAGTTTATGATGTAAGAAAAACGCGGCCAAATGAAAGGACGAAATAATTACGGTTCACGTGGATAAAGCCGCAAGTGGGTCGCTTGACCTTGAACTGCTCAATCTCGACCTTCTCGACCAACTCGACCTTCGATCCTTCATTACGGCATAACATTAGAAAACTCTTGCACTATAAAGGAACTTGTACAAAATAAATATGGATGGTGATTCAGTCTGCTAATGAATCACGGCTGATTGGAACCAAAGGTATTGCTGAAAGTAGTGATGTTTTAAACAACATTTGAAAATCACAACAGACTAAGATCGCCTAAGCTTAGCTTAGAACTGGTCGGATTATGCTCTTGAATATCTGTCCCTTGAGTTTGGGCGGTATTCTGCGGTCGTAGACCTCACGTCAAGCAGCGCTGATACAGGCGTCGTGATCAATGCCCAATGATCCAAGGTACTTGAACTTCTCCGACTTAACCGCTGGTTCAGGACCTATGTGGATAGTGCTAGAGTCCGGGCTCCCGCAAACCATGTACTCGGTCTTCCATACATTTAGTTTAAATCCGCACTTCTCAAGCGTAGCCTTCCAGAGGTTCACTCTCTGCTCTAGCTTAACCCGGCTCTAGTCAATGGGTGCTATGTCATCGGCGTACATCATAAGAAAGACTGGCTGGTCTTGGATATAAGCCGAGACAGTATCCAGCACAACACTGAACAAGAACGGGCTAAGAGCAGAGCTTTGGTGAACCCCTACATCAGGAAAGGTTTCATGTCGCCAACAGCAGTCCTAACATATCTCTGATAATATCAATATAGGCCCTCATGGACTTCTTTTGATCACAATGCCCACCAGATGCATTGACGAGATACGCAGTCAAAGGCCTTCTGCAGATCTAGAAATGCTATGTGCAGAGCTCTTCTTTTTTCCTTGTATGCCTCCATCAAATTCTGAGGGCAAAAATGGCATCCATGGTACCCGATCCTTGCTGAAATCCATATTGAAACCGAGAGACAGTACACTCTCGGCTAAGCCTGAGATCAATCACGCGCTCAAAGAGCTTCATGGTGTGACGTAATCTTAATGCCTCTTTAACTACCACAATCTTGAACACTGCCCCTGCCTTTGTAAATAGGGGTTATAAAGCTGTACCTTTCTATTTAGGCCGGCCGTGGCGCAGTGGGACAGCGTCTGACTGTAACGCGATCAGTTGTGGGTTCGGTCCCCACTCGGGGGAGTGATTATATTTAAATAATTTTCATTCCTTCGCTCTGGTAAGACAAAGTGCGGCGTTGAGTTCCGCCACTTAACACGCAATGTCTTGAATTCGGTGGAAAGCGAAGTACGGAGTGTCTTGACATTAGGTACTTTCTGTCTACCCTGCTATGCGGGATAAAAGCGTGAAGCTAAAAAAAATTAAATAATGCTGTACCGCCACTGACGTGGCATCGTTTCAGTGTTCGAGATATGGTTAAAAAGGTCAGTAAGCACGAGCACACCAAGAGAGCACAATGATTTCAACCATTTACAAACTTATAATATGACGTTTTTTTTCATTCTGGGCAAGTCTGTGGTTTAAGTAAGAACGCGTGCAGGTAAAAGAAAGAAATAGCTACAATATAGTGAGTTCACGAGGGTGAATTCGCGAGCGGGCCGTAAGTATGTCATTAAAAAGGTGTGCAAATCACTTACCATTCAGAAATACTGAAGTCGTGAAAAGTTTATATTTTGCCATACATGCTTCTCTTGTTTTCGGTTCATCCCTTGATCCTGGCCTCGTTACTAATGTTGTTATATTATTTATCAATATGAACGTAGCTATAATCCTCGAATCACCCTGTAAAAATATAATTGTATTACTATTTTACTTCTTTTTTAATTATAGAGATAAATTTACTATTGGGAAATCTCTCTAGTTTCTACTGACTCTTATCGACATGAGAAGTGTAGATTCAAATTCCATAAACTGACATTTACCTTGTAAATCTGCTCGAAATCATAAGTTATGTGTAAGATATCTGCTAGCTTTTAGTTAAAGTAAATTCAAATAAATACTACACTACATTGGGTAAAATATATATATTTTAACTGGACAATGTGCACAAATCCTGCTACTCTTAACATCGCAACAGTCTAAAGGGTAAATGCCACAAAGGGCAGTTAAATTCAAATAATTAGATAACACAATTATTTATTATTAGAACTGAATTATTACTATTTTGGAACTAAAAAAACATGTTTTGCGTAATTTTAAACCTACTTTAAAAAATGAGTAATCGTCACATAGTATATTTCGTAATGATTCCGTCGAAATGAGTAAACTGGAGGTAGTTATATGCTGTTTCACGTCAGTTCGCGGATAACTTCCAATTTTAATTTAATTCCAACTAACCAATTTTAATGATTATTTTTTGTTAGAAAGTACATATTTTAAAGGCTGGTACCAAAAAGAAACGAGGTTTTCATGATGTAATCTAAGGGAAATTGAGAGGAGCTTTCGAAAATCGTAGAACCGACAATTGCGTCTGTTACTTTTTTCATTTAGTAAATTTTAGTATACTTATATTTGAAGAAAATTGACTATAACGGTATTTAATGTCATTCAATAGGCAAGGACTTATTATCGTTTTAAAATTATAATCTCAATTACTACGCTTGCATTACTGTGCGGGGTATGTGAAGCGGTGAGGCGGGAGGACGCTAGCTGACAATGTCGATAGTCTTCTTACTAATATTATAAAAGCAAAAGTTTCTGATTTCTGAACATACATCATGTTTGAGTTAGATAAAACTTTACAGTATTAAAGATTGTAAATCAGAATAACATATAGGTTACAATTTAGTCATTAATTTTTGTAATTTAGTCGTAATATAACTATACATATTAATTAATTCGGTTAAAAATCTGCCTTTTAATGAAAATCATTGGAGTTACACAAATATAATGAAGTGTAGGAGTGTTTGTCTTAAATAGATCTAAATAAACGTCCAAGATAGCATATCGTTTATGTGCAAGCCAATATTAACAAAATAGTGAACTATAAATTTAATTAAATTGGACATTTTTTATGCACATTTTAAAATATTTATCGAACTCTTAACAAATAAATCAATATATTTATCACTATAAGATTTAATATAGATGAACTATGTCTTTTGCACTAAGTAACTTGGCCGAATTGTTTAAAAATTATTTATTTATAACGATATGGGGGAATGATTATATTTAATATTTAAAATTTATTATCATTTCTTCGCTCTGGTAAGAAATAGCGCAACGTTAAGTTCATCAACTCGTAATGTCTTAATTTTGTGCGGAAATCTCTCAACGAAGTGTCCGTTGACACTCGATTACTTGCTACGCCCATTAAAGCGAGGCCACTTTAAATCACAAAACTACTGGACCGATTTTAAAAATTCTTCCAGTTATTATAAAGTTTCTATCAACGCTATATAAAGTCACACCATGATCAATATTAGTTTGAGCAACTATGAAAAATGTAAGTGCAATTAAGATTTTATTTGCTTTCGCAAGCTTACGTTTTTTTTTGCTTTTATAAGCATTTAAATATATTATTTGAGGCGAGTCGCGGCGCAAGGGGACAGCGTCCGACTGTAAACGCGATTGTTTGTGGGTTCGATTCCCCCTTGGTGATTGTATTTAAATTATTTTCATTTCAGACAAAGCGCGGCGTCCACCACTTAACATGCAATGTCTCGAATTCAGTGGAAAGTATGGAGTATGAAGTATGGAGTGTCTTAAAACTAGGTACTTTCTGTCTACACTGCTATGCGGTATAAAAAACCGTGAGGCTAAAAAAAAACTTAAAAAAAAAATAAGTTTGAGGCCAATCGTGGCGCAGTCGGACAGTGTCTCACTATAAATGCGATCGGTCTTGGATTATATTTAAATTATTTAAATAATTTTCACTTCTTTGCTCTGGTAAGACAAAATGCGGCGTTCAGGTCCACCGAGACGCAATGTCTCGAATTTGGTGAAAAATGAAGTACGGAGTATCTTGACACTAGGTACTTTCAGTCTACCCAGCTTTGCGGGATAAAAGCGTGAAAAAACTGTCAACCGGACCAATGAACATGTAAATAATTTAATTTGATATAAATTTTATTAAATGGTTTCTTTATAGTTTAATCTAAGCTTTTAATTCATTATTAAAACAAAAAGTCAAATTATATATTTACAAGTACAATCAATATTAATAGATATTTTTTATTATATTGTTGACTTTCCAATATTGAAGAAGAGTGACCATGAATTTGTTATAAATTGCATAGTATAATAAATATTTTATTTCTTCACATGTATTATTTAAAATTTTAATCTTAAACGAAAAATTAAGGAGATTTTTGGACCAACTCAGTCGTGCATCGCTTAGTAACTTATATGTATAAGCGTGTCGTGCACCCTTTGTATTTTTCAAATTATCCTTAGTTATTACGATTTCTTCCCATTGTGTGTGTTATGTATAGTTATTGCTAGTTATTTTTTCTTTGTGTTTTTGTGTCATTATTTATTTTAATCTTTCTACAAAACTGAACAAGTGTTTTGTCCTATTTTGTTTGTTTTTTAATTTTTTACTTCGATCAAATGTCTAATAATAACAGATTGCAAACAAACTCGGCTCAAAAAAGTGGCACCAGTCAATATTAATAATATCCAAACTATTATTACACAAAGATTAAAACATAAAATTTATGTAATAAAATTTAACCTTATTCCAGTATCATAAGGTTTAATTTCGACTAGCTCGTAATGGAATCAAAAACATTTTACTCTGCGATATCAACGAGAGCTCGTAAAATTTTAAAAAAACCACTCTATGCATTTCTTAGTGCATACTAACCAATATCCGACGAGATTGTTGGTAGAAATATCCAAACGAAGGAATATTTATATTGTATTAAAAAATTGAATTAAAATATTTACTATTTTTAAAGTGTTATTCCACACTTAGGATTAGAAAACATTTTTGAAAAAACGTATAAAAATTTTTATACGTTTTTTCAAAAATGTTTTTAAATACTTTAAAACCGATTCTGATATGTACTCACGTAAAGAAAGACTCCTTCTGAAAGTTTACCGTTTCGGTGGATATTAAAGCAATTTTTAAAAGTACACTGAGACATTTTAACACCTCCGCTCGTTGACTGTGGTATACTAAAAGCACATAAGGCCACAGAATAATTTGTGATCTTATTTGTCAGGCCGCTTTTTAAAGTGTGATACTTAATTTAATGGAAAGTTGATCGAAGATCTTTTAATAATGGCGTGTAGTCAGCGATCACAAAAATATAATTTTGGTTTACGGAGAACGCTATTAAAATGAAACTCTAACGAAAAATTATAATTGGGGGGAATTGTACGGTCACGTAGGTAGGGCTCCGGAGACGTATGAACGTGTTCACGGCGGTTATGGTTATGGTCATCGCAACACAGAGAGAGAAAATATTCTAAGAACCTGCATTGTGTCTGACTTGGCTATCATTTTTTCAAAAGAAGCACCTTATTACGTATAAGAGTGGACCACTCAACTCAAATAGATTATCTACTGACCAGTCGGTGTCATATAGACAGGGTGACGGCCCAACATCGCTTCCTAGACATGGACTATGTCTTTACCCCGAAAAAGAAAGTAGCTAAGAAACGTCAACCTAGAATCAAGTGGTGGTTGCCGAATGGGCCGATAAAGACCGACTTCCTGGCAGAGGTTGTGAGTCAAAATCTATTAACCAAAACCGAAACTGCCCAGGAAGCTTGGGATTGAGCCCAGTCAGTAATTATAGCAGCGGGTAAACTAGTTCTTGGCCTTTCTAGGGGAGGACGAATCATCGACAGGAAGACATGGTAGTGGAATGATAAAGTGCAGAAAGTGATTCGTGAGAGAAATCTGCCTTAAAGGAGTGTCAAGCAGCCAGCTCTTCTGAAAATAGAGTAGGTTACGTAGGAGCTAAACGTCTCAGTAAAGCCCACAGTGAAAAGTTGTCACCACTATATGATAAACTTGAAACTTGCAATTTGTAAATGAGCTTCTGCTCCAGAAGCTCATTGTGAACTATATCAGATGAATATGCCTTTATATGTCTGTCCCTGGAGTTAGACTCCCCGGACGCCCAAGAATGCGATGGTTGGTAGTCATGAAATGTACCGCCAATGGATTTACCACGGAGGATACCAAAGACCTTAACGATCTTTAGTTTGGTTAAGTGGGAAGGCAGACCCCGGCTAAGCTAAGGCAATTGCTAGGAAGAAGAAGATATACTTCGCTAAAAATTTTGTGACATTATAAATTATGTTACTATGTTACTATGATGTCCAACCTAAATAATAATCATGTTTAATAGTTCTTGAATTTATTAACACGGTTGTGTTTTTGAGGGTTTTATTAGATGTTTTTATGCATCGACATTAGCTGGTTGTTCGCTTTTTAAATATTTTTTATGAGATTAATAACTAAAACTTACAAATAGATACTAATACTATTAATTACAAAATAAAACCATGATACTGATATCAAGTTATTTGTAGCAATGAATATATCTTCCTTAATCGTATACATGTAGAAGAAAATATTAGAGAACTAAAATCATATACCTTTGCCTTAACAAGTGTAACTATTATTTAAATAAATATTTATTATTTAGTAGCCATAACAATAGAGGCCAGTTGCAGCGCAGCGCGACAGCGTCTGATTGTAAACGCAATCATTGTGGGTTCGATTCCCACTCAGGAAAATGATTATATTTAAATTATTTTTGTTTTCTCGCTCTGCAAGGTATCAAAAGTTAAATATGTACTTTCGCGGATTTTGTAGCGCTAATGATTTCTTTTGTCGTGAGGAAACCCGTTACGGAAAATTGAGGACTCGGGACAGGTTATGTGGGACACCGGAACGTTCCGAGTAACCTCTAAAACCTCAAGGGACCTAACCTGAGCCGGGTACCACCTTTGGAAAAGTCATCCAGCACTTACTCCGCTAACTTCTACTCGATGATCATGACCTCGCAGAAGGAGCAAGCATTTTGCAACCATTCCCTCAGCGCACTCCACAGCAGGATGATATAGTGCCGAGTCAGAGCGTCCGCCCATTAGTGACATTGTACTGGATTATTCACCTCAGCTTAGTTGGAACATTGAAACCGAAATCAGTCAAAGTGCTTTTGAGAAATGCAGCGTCCTTGACGAGTAATTATTATAAAATTTATCTATGAACGGGCCAGTGTATCACAATCTCTTTACTAATTTATGAAACAACAATAACACGTTTCTGTTTTCCAGTTCATTACATAGTGTTCAAATAAATCTGATCAGTATCTTTCAACACAATCTTAAATGTAAGTTTTATTGCAAACCTGAATCAAGATGTTTCCAAACGCCCATAATTAGATAGATGGGGCGCGCTCATCGCTAAGCTGCCACCCACACAGTAAAGCTTTTACTGTAAACAAAACATTTTTATAAATGTTTATTAGAGGAAAATCGCCTAGATTCATAAAGCTTTAGTAATAAATCAATGAATAGAAAAGGAATAACGAAATAACGATGTAACAAAGTACAGTAACACGTTCAATAAAAGCTCAAAAGGATATTATTTTAATCGCTTTTATTAGCTTCTCCTATCCATCTATCAATTACTTAATCAAGCTATCTATGAAAATCTTGCAATGCTATTTGTCATACAAGCATACGTGACAGTCTACGATGAGCGCTATATTTCTATCTCTTTTATAAGCGTAAGAGGTACGGAGCTCAGTAGCTAGCAGCCAACTGAAGTAGTCTACACGTCTGTCAGAGAGAAAATTTGTTGAAACTAAATTCGTAATAAGTTGAACTGAATAAAAATATAATGGAAATTTTCTTTACCATCACTCAAGATTTCAGCCTCTTTAGATTAACGTAGATTTAACATTATAGCGATTCTGTCGTACATCGTAATTGTATTTTTATATATTCTTGGACAATATTTCATAATTCCCTACATAGTTATTACTATGGGAGAAACCTTTTTATAGGATATACCATACCGTAGTCACGTAGAAAAAAAATATGTCGGCTTACATTTCTACTTTACTTACAGAGGACTTACATATATATATAACTCATTATTTACGATTAAATGAACACCTATAGATTTTCAATCTAATGTAAATCATATGATCAATTCCTAGATTTTTACTAGATTCTCTATGACAAATTCCAATTTAAGGAAATTTTGATGACTGATTCTTATTTAATAGAATTCCGATGAAAAATTTCAACTTTATATTCCTCTCAATAAATCCAATTCATTGGAATTACAATGACTATTTTAATGAAATTTCCGATGGACAATTATAATTTAATGTAAGAAGTGAGAGTCGAACTCACAAGCTATTCACCAGAACCAGGAGTGTGACTTAAATCCATAATTAAATAACGTAGGAATTTTATATTCATTAAAAATAGTTTCGTTTTAATAATATAAAGTAATGAAATATTATATTTTTTAAATAATAAAAATGACTATTTTCTATGATTTCAATTTAACTTTAAAAACATTTTATTTGGATGTAGTATATATGATCAGGTTACCATACATCCAACGATTTTATTATTGACCTACCGAGATATGTTTGCTTTCGAATTTTTAGTTTTTAGTCAAAAAATAGTTTTAACATTATTTTTTTTCCTTTTATTTTCAGGTTAAGTCTTAAATAAAGAAATGTACTTCTATTTCACTAGTTAAGCCCTGTCGTTTGATACCCATATTGAAGTATTTGTAAAAAAATGTCCATGATCCGCCATTTTGTGACTGTGGCCGTCTTGGGCTTACTTTTCAAAGTGTACTTTTCTAGTAGTCAATCCCAGTCATTTGATATTTATATTGAGGTAATTATGAGAATCATCAAAAAAGTAATCCACCACCTTGTAGTGGCTGCAGTTTTGGATTTACAATATCACAGAATTTATTCAATTATATTTTCATAAAACTATCAACAGGAAGTGAGTCAAACTCCAATTAAGTTGACCCAAACAAACTTAGCAAGCTCAATAAAACCTATATTAATATCTTGATACTAAATTATTTACATACCTACAACACATTAAAGATAAATAAGTATCAGAAACGTATTGTCTTGTAGTGATAACTTAACAATGGAGCTTTGCTAATAATAATAAGGGATATATAAAATATATTTTAAAAACGAGCTTGAATAGATTTTTTTAAAAGTTTACAATACTCCTCACACCATTTCGTTTGAAATCCATAATTAATGTTATTGTACAAAATTTATTCATTCATAACAAATCGGACATTTTGTGGCAGAGGCCAGTTTGGACAAACAGCTATATGTATTATAATTATATAATGGCTTTGCCAACTGGGAAGACACTGGGAAGAGGGGTAAATTACTAAAACAGGAACAAACAAACATAGACAGTTCGAGAACTTTTCTAAATTCGGGCAGAATTCGAACTCGCGTATCTTGGGTACCGTCCCAATTACAACTAGATAAATTAGAGTACATTATACATAATATGCATTTAAATATAACGATAACAAAGAAAAAATGTCTTGCATACATTGCATCTAAATTGATTATGTGTGAAATTAAATTAAATTAATTTACTTATGTGTGAAAGCTTTTAATGTAAGTCAGATGGGAAATGTATGGACAAACGAAAGCTTTCGTCATAATTTATTAAAGCTGTACGTGAATATTTCCATTTAATCCCTACAAAGTATTCGGACATGGTGCTGTTCCTTTGAAAGGGTTATTTATGTCGGCTTAACATGATATATATATATTAAAATATAGGTAGATTCAATTTAAAATGTCTGTAGTACCATATATAATATTTTAAGTTAAATAATTGTCACGCTAATTAAAAAAAAACTTTTAAAAAACATACGGATCATTTAATACGCATAGTATCTATATTTAAAAAAAAAGGAAGTACAAATATCTCTTAACAAGTGTGCTATTTTAGGGTTCAGAGAGAGACAATAATAAGTATTTTTATATTAAACACATTTGTTTCAGTTAATAATATCAATATTTTATCGGTGAATAAAAACAATAAGTTAACCCTTCAAAAAATCGTTCTATACTGGCTTACGAAAGCAAAGATAATATGTCTTTTCACAGCACCTTTAAATTAACCATTCAGAGCAGTGTTAAATTTCACATCTTGCGATGTCCGTAAGCGTAAATAAACAGGAGGATAAATTCAACGAAGTCGTGGTCATTGCTAGTCCTGTTAAGTAATAAAATACATTTTAAGACACAAAAACTTTTTACTTACCATAATGTAAAAGCAATTCTTCTAACTTCGAATATTAATAACCACATTTAATAATTATATTTAATTAGCACAATTTTTTTATATATTTAGCACTGTAATAAGTATTGCACATATAATGTTTTTAAAACTTTGTATTTTTAATCATTAAACACCATATGTGTTTTATAAAATCACCACTATTTTATGAATAAAATTGTTATATTTTTTTATATTTACACTATATATTTGAACGTTACAACATTTTTATAATATCACACATCAGTGCACAGAACTTATTTTCCGTATTAGGTGCGTGATGAACCTTGCGCAACATCAGACGCGACTGTGCGATCCCGTGGAACTCTATAGAATACTAGCATGACCTAGGAAACCCCAATATGTTGCAAGCCGTTCAGTAATGTTTAATTTTATTTATTATTATTTTTTATTTATTAATTTGCTATTGAAAAATAAGCTTATTTATAGCAATAAAAATAATAATTTCAGCAAATCTTTGTTTAACAGTACATAAACATCAAAATAATATATAAACTACAAAATAGTGTGAGAAAGAAGAGTTAATTAAATAATTATCATCAAAAATGAAATAGTGTAATGAATGTGCTTTAACCTATTTCCACGTTATCTTGAAATGTATGCTGTAATAATAATGTATTGGGGAAATTTCAAGAAAAGTAGGGTCCAAATAGCTAATGTTACATTTATGAATCTGATAGATAAATACAGGTGAAGCCAATGATATTTAACCAAGACTAGCGTCTAGGAAGGGCTCTTTCAGCCCTCCCTCATCATTGTTATAATTTCCCATAGATGTGACTATGTATAATCATTGCTAAACATCATGAAAAAAATTAACATAGAAAAGGCCAGAAAAGGACAGTTACTAATAAAAAAGCGAGTTCATAACAGTATCTACTTTTATTTTTATTGATATATTTCAAATAAATGGATTTATTACTTCAATATACTTTATTAAAGAATTTTATTGTTATTTTGTTAGATTCATTAAAATCGTCTAATTGTATGTAATGTAATATCCCATGGCAAAGCTGAAATGCGCACAATTAATGTTTAATATTTGTGTGCCTAGGTAAATACGAACTGTCACAATAACGGAATGTATGGCTTAATTGTTGCAAATATTTCATAATTTGTTATTATTACATTTCTACTATATGAAAATAAGTTTGATTGATATATTGGAAATGTTATAGAATATGTACATACCTGTTTACCTGGCGGATATTAAAACTTAAAATAGCTTAAATTTATATATTATATATATCTTTATTAAATTTAGATAATAAATGACAGAATAAAACTAGCTTGTAGACGAACAAGAACTTGTTTATTTTATTAAAATATATAATCTATAAATAAATCCTGAATACACGTCAAATAAATTTGACCGCATAAATTCTTTAAATATATTCTTTAACAATATGTGCGCCGGATATTATATTTTATAATATTTTATTTAATTATAAAGAAATCGTAATAATATATATATATATATATATATATATATATAAATAAATTATATTGTTTGATTATATATTATATATGGTGCCATATGATTTAAATCAGAGCTCCGATGAAAAGCAAATTTAATGGCGCTTAGCATGATGCTAGCAAGACTAAGTGTTACATTTATTATATGGATGCTCAGTACAATTTATCTTTAACCCGACGTTTCACTACTACATATTAATAAAGTATGTACAGTATACAACATTTATTAAACAATTGTATATGTTGCGTTATAAATATATTATTACAGCGTTTTTTTATTCAATTTTTGTTCATACAAATAAAATGCAAGTCACGTCTTCTCGGGAACGATAATATTTAAACTATTTTAACTGTACTGGTAAGATCAAGCATCTGGTTGCACCACTTTTTAGTGGCCACTCTGTATTTCAACTGCGTGGAAAGCGGAGAACGGAGCGGAGAATTAGACTTTTTCTTCGTCTACCCTACAAGTAATAGTTAAAGTAAAAAAAACAATAAAATAGCATCTACTACTATATACTAAAGTAAGCTTCGATAAAGTAGTTATATATTACTAATTAATTTCGAAAGACTACCAAGACTACCGAATACAAATCTTTTTTAAAAGTTGTAAATTAAATATGTAAACATTTCAGTAAGAATATACAGAACTTTTTATCATATATATAGCGGAAGTGTAACGTTGAACGTAGCGTAGTAAAAATGTTTATGTTACGAGTGTACTTGTTATAAATAAGGGTTAACAAAATCTGTTCGTATAAAGCGTTAACACGTTAAATTAACCCGTTACACTTGTGTAAACACAAGTGTAACGTGTTAATTTATTTTAAATTACTAATTTTACCACGCTGAATGTTATGCCTTATTCTTATTATTAGAAAGTTAAATTCTTTTTAATCGTATATTGGGAATCATTTATGCTTGAAAAATGCTCTACTGTGCCTTCAAGCGTATATTAATTAGGACAAACTTTTAAGCACTTACTACCAAAAGAAATAAATGCTTCACTAATAAGTTTGTAGCTCAGATTGCGTTGAACTTCAAATAAACATCGGTCTCCCGGTTCCCGGTTAAGACCTACTAAAAGTGGCAACATGTCAACACGGAATCTAAATTTCATTTCAAACGATTATAATGCGTCTACTGGATATAGTCGATGCTTTTTTACTTCATTAATATAACTTTGAAAAACTACGTAGGGCATTTATATAGGTCATGTCTTAATATATATATATATATATATATATATATATATATATATATATATATATATATATATATCGCCCGATCAGCCTTTTAAGCACCATGGGCAAAATCTATGTGCGTATCATACTTACGCATCGTCGAGGCCAAAAATACCATTTCCCCCGAACAGTTTGGCTTTCGAGCCCAGCACTCAAGCGTCCATCAAGTGCACCGCCTAACGGCTCAAGGCTCCATTCTATCTCCGCTTCTGTACACATTATACATCCACGACATACCCAAAGCCCCATGTGCCCATCTAGCTCTATTCACGGACGACACTGCAATCTTCGCTAGTGGCCACGATACGGCTAGCATAGCAAAACGTCTCCAAGGCGCGACAAACCGTCTGAGCCAATAACCCGGTGACGGCTTTTAGGGCCAACAGCATACTACACAGTCAAAAAAAAATAGCAAGGAAGCTAATCAGGTAGAATACAATGTCCAATCGGGACTACGAATCCAATTCGAGACTTTACGTTGAGTGAACTCAATGCGAAACTCAACGCCAGAGTTTTGCTTTTTGCATATAATAATAATATGTCCATCTGTTTGTGTATATAATAATTGTAATAAATATTATTATGTAATCACAATTTGCATGCAAAAATGCATTTAGCAGGCAAAATGCATTTAGGTAAAAACCGTTGTTTTGATATGACAGACTCCAATTTTATTTATTTGAATAGATGTAAAATATATCAGAGAATATTAACGTTATTGTGGTTACAAAACATATTCCAAAGCTGCATAACTAATCATTGTAATTTGTAGCCAAAATATAATATAAAGTAAATAAAATTTAAAATGTATATACGGATATTATTATATATTCGTATGTCTAGCTAGGGTTTAGTTCCTAAAATGTAATTGTAAATATAACATGCAATGTAAGAGCCAACATAATCCTTATAAAATCTCTGTCAAAGTGAATGAAAGATAATTAAAGTTGGGGTCCGCGAAATCAATGATACACGTGGATGAACTCTGCACAGTGTTATGTTTAGTTACATATAGTGGGACGGAATGAGTCCTCGTAGATATTTTACGTTTGATGACGAAATAAATATGACAATAAATATAAAAAGACAAAGTAATGTAATGTAGTCTTCGTTAATTATTTTGATAATAGTACAATTGTTCTATTAATAAAAGTAGTAATCAGCCCCTGGATTATGTCAAAAAAAAGTTAGTTCTCTTATTATATAAATATTTTATCTACTTTAATATTCTATAGGTTTAGTGAGATATTAGATATTTACTATTTTTAAAGTGTTATTCCACACTTAGGATTAGAAAACATCTTTGAAAAAACGTATAAAAATTTTGAACGCAGCGGGATTCGAACCCGTGCCTCTTGGATACCGTATCCAAGAGGCTTGGACGGTATCCAAGAGGCGCGGGTTCGAATCCCGCTGCGTTCAAAATTTTTATATGTTTTTTCAAAGATGAGATATTAGATATTGGGTATTATAGGCTAATGCCGTAACAGAGTAACGAAAAAACGCAATGACATTATCACGAAAGGGTTGTTCCGTTAGAGCAATTGAACCAACTTTGTCCATTAATGCTAATTCAGATAGCACTGTTGTTCTCTATCGAATTAACCAGAATGCAATAATGTGACGTATATCCAATATGCTTTAGCTTCGCTAAGCTCATAAAGTTGAAAACTGAATTTAATTTGGAGTCTGTGTTGGTTGGATTTAATACTGTGCACTTATAATATATATATATAAATTTTTTTTTTTTTTTTTGAAAAACCGTATAAAAATTTGAACGCAGCGGGATTCGAACCCGCGCCTCTTGGATACCGTCCAAGCGCTCTGACCGCTAAGCCATGCGTTCAGAGCGGTTCAAATTTTTATACGTTTTTTCAAAAATGTTTTCTAATCCTAAGTGTGGAATAACACTTTAAAAAATATATATATATATATATATATATATATATATATATATATATGTGTGTAGGATATTAATCATAAGGTAAAAATAAAAGTATATACAATTAAAAGTATATAAAAATAAAAGTATATTAAATATTAAATTAAATATTAAAAATAGTTAACAAGGATGTATAAAAAAGTTTTTGTAGCAACAATCTTACCTCGATCTTAATAATCTTATCTTACCTACAATCGCTTGAAACGCCAATGAAAATGAAAAACCAGATACACAAATATGGATTCGTTATATAAACATGATCGCTCTACCTTTTTATTCTATCGCTCAACCTTTTTATATTATAATGACCACTTTTATATTATTTATTAATTCTCATTACATTAACCAAATCTCAATCAAATTTATTAATAATGTGTATCAAATTACAGACAGTTTTGTATCGGGAATATATATATATATACATATATATATATATATATATATATATATATATATATATATATATATATATTCCCTTATACGACATTATATATACGTCACGTATTCACTGGACCGGTACTTTATTTTATGTAATTTCAACTCATTTCTTAAAAGTCATAATTATTTCCGAAATACTTGACATTCATCGTTATATTACAGAAAATCTAAGTTAACCTCACCTTTATCTCCTAAAAGTTATGCAGCAACACACATAAGAGAATCTGTAAATTTTGTAACCTAACAACTGAGTCTGAAGAGAATAAAATCACATACATTTCTAGGTTTGGTATCTCATTGATTTTAATTCATTAAAAATAATCATATTCAAATACTTGAGTATAAAAAATGTGCACAAACACATATTAATAAGGAGAATTAATTTTTTGTAACAATCTTTCTCGTAGACCTTTTCGATTACAATCATCCAGCCAATTTACGCATTTTTTTTCTGAATTATAATACATGTCGTTAGGTACGATCGTTACAAATGGATCGTGTAAATCCGGATGTATCACCAAAAAATCATTTCTACCTTTTTTCTGTACATATGGTCTGTCTAATAGAGCGGATGCTTTTTTTGACAACGCGTTTAGTAATTCATTTTCTACTAAAACTTCAATATCATCTTGCGTTTCCGTTAATGATGTATTGAGAACAGGTTTCTCATCATCTTCTCGAAGAAATTTCCTTAATGCCATACTATTGGTAGAATGTGATAGCTTATTAAAGAAAAATCTTATATTATCATTACCGAGGACAGATCTTCTTAATAGGTAGTTTTTAACAGGGTGATTTTTATAAAGTGGTTCAACATCACGATTTTTTTTATTTTGAATTGATTTTGAAGGTAACAAAACCCAATATCCACTTTTATCTGTTCTACATACAACACCAAATTGTTGAAATATTTCGGCAATAAATATAAAAGTAATATATAACTGAAAATAGAGAATATAAATCGCAAGTTTATTTTTTTTTATCAAAACTATTCTTACTACGCAGTAATTTACCAGTGATAATGTACCTATTAACCTATTAACATGAACAAAACTATGAACGCTTCCATAAAATATCACCATCGTTTATTATCATGTAAAAAATAATCAGTCTTCTCCGTATCTATTACATATTACAAATAAAAGTATATAGAATTTTAATATTTATAAATTATTAGCCAATATGAACTTTAAGGTATTACCGTTATTTGCATGTTTTTTTGCTCTTATTCCGAATTCTTCAACCACGACAATACGATATGTATATGTAATGATGTTGCCGTTTTTAATAAGTACAAGCCATCCATGAAATTAACCGACAAGCAATTATTAGTTAAATTAAATTGCGTAAAATACCGTGTAGGAAATAAGCAATATTATATCTCTTCTGGAATATTTTTGAGTAAAAAATGAACCTTTTAATTTTAAAGAATATTATCTGCTTTATACATTGCACATGATGGAAGAAATTTCGTTGTGTCGTCATAGTTGATTTCCCGATTGGATTACAAGTGGAGCCGCTTAGCGCGTATTTTTTTTGACTGTGCAGTATGCTGTTGGCCCCACTGTCATTGACAGCGTCAACGGGTTTTGGCGAAGGCCGAGCTGGAATAGCTCTGACCTTGGCGTGCTTGAAATATCAGACTATCGAATTATGGAAGTATCTAAGACTAAGCTCGCTGAATGGATGACCCATTTCGATTTATATAACACATTTTCCGTGAGGTGGTGCACTCGATGGAATGAGTGCTGGTCATGAAAGCCAAACTGATCAGGTGAAATCATGTTTTTGGCCTCGACGATGGCCTGAAGACGCGTAAGTATGTGCTCATAGATTTTGGCCATGGTGCTTGAAGGCTGATCGGGTGATAACTAGTTGGGCTGGATTCCGATTTTCCCGGTTTACGGATACCTATAACTATGGCTTCTTTCCATTGGTCAGGAAACGAATATTCTTTTAGAAGTGTGTTGAAAATTTCTACGATAATCTGAACGGCCAGGATTTTAAGGACCTTACTTGTAACGCGATCAGATCCTAGAGCTTTTTTAGGGTATTTAGCGCCTTTCGAGCGTATTCGGTGGTTGAAGTTTGGAGGTCACCCTCAACACGTTCGAGACAATATACTTCCATGCTCCGAGTAAGGGCCCCTCATTAGATGTCCACGTAATCGACAAGCAGAACATGAAGAACCTCGGACTTGTTCTGGGTGGGAAGTAGAAATTCTGGGGACACTTTACGATCTTGGCCCAGAAATTAATGAAGTTAGCGACGGTCTTGGCACAGCTTTTGAACAATTCCAACGTGCCAAGCGCCTTGCGCCATTGGCTGTTCACCGGAGTGATCAAGTTATAGATACAGGGTGTCTGTCCACACAGAGGGACTGTAGAGGCTCTCTACAGTCCCTCTGTGTGGGCAGACACCCTGTATCGGCAAAATATCACCCCGCTGCGGCGTGCACTGAGAGTGATGGCTATTTTGGTGATACAGGGGTATCGATCTCCGGTGAGGTGGCGTGCGTGCTGGCTAAAGTCCTGTCCTGGAACCCGGACGCGCATGGGACTTGGTGTCAGTCTTTCCCCGCCAGCTGTGGTAGAGAACATAGTGGCTTGCGAATGGTCGTGAAACGCAGTTGTAGTAGAGACTGTGGAACTGTTGAGGGAGGCCTCTTCCGAACTCGCCATCCGCCGCAAGCAACTGGGTCGCCGGAGGGTGGTTCACAACCTTCGCTTTCCGCCCTAATCGGCCAGAGGTCGGTCAGCTTGGGGAAGTTGATCGCCATCTCATCTGGCCCGAGCAGGCGCGCGCGGTCGCTCCCACGCGCTATTCCTTTATCAGGCCTTTGAGGGTGACTCACTACCCTTGAGGGTGACTCCGTGACGTGCCTTGCTGGCTCCCGCCGCCGGGAATTACGGCAGGATCGACCCGAAGTCCGTGAAGTTTTAGTGGGTAAACGAGGTGACCTATATCTGCCAATCCAGAGTCCTACATAACCTGTCTCCGAGTCACCAATCCAGTCCAGTATGCGTAATGCGATTTCTTCACGTTTAAAAAAAGGCTTAAGGCCTTTAAATATCGATACGACCTCTTCGACTTCGTCTTCGACTAAGGTGGGTGTGAAGGATTCTCCTACTGGTGGTAACAGCGCCCATGTTTCACCTCGTGTGTCCACCGCAGTGATGTAATCTGGATCACATTTTGGTTGAGCGTTGCGATTCAATATCATCTGTTAAGCACTCGACTTTTGCCAGGTCCTCTGACGCTATCGTTCCGTCTGGACGTGTTGCCGCATTTCCCCTATTGATTTATTTTTAAAGGTCTTGGCTAGCAGTAAACAGAACACTAGGTGTGATGGCAAGACCATTGATAAATGGTAATGGCTTTCCTCTCGGAGCTCCTTGAATCAGGCTCGAACCAGTGTTTAGAGTCTTCTGAGTTTCTTACTATTTTCTGGGTCTGGATGCGTGTCGTGGGCCCTATTTGCGGCATTTTTTTTGCGTTATTAGGGTTTTAAGATTGCGAGGGATGGCAAAAAGTCGATCGTGGCGCGCTTCGATTCCCTGGAGCATTCATCGACTTTTTTGTCTAATCGCGAGGTAAGATTTGAAATAGCCGTTTCGGCTATTGTCGATGAATCAAAACTATCTGGTATCGTTTCATTTTCCGCATAGAAATCGCGAAGACGTGACGCGAACGATTACAATATTTTTTGGTATATGATTATGTCCTATATTTTTTGGTATATGATTGTATCCTAGTCTTTTAGTCTCCATTTGGTTATAATATCGATAGAGCGCAATCTGAGATAGACACCCTGTACAATATCTAATATACCCGGACGGCCCCTAAGCCCAATTCTAGTGGGGGATAGTGGCGCGACAATTTCAAATTGCGAAGTGGTAAGTCTTCCACCAGCTGTGCTATTTAAGTCACCGGCAAGTATGATACTCGGTCATACTTGCCGGTCATCGCCTAACACTAAGAGAAATTTTAAATCTTTTTCTAACATCTCTTTATTGGGAAGAAGATAGACTGATGACTATTATTATAGATGCGTGTCTCGTCATGAGTTCTTTACAAATCGACGTTTCGATGTTTTTGAGTCCCGGCAACGGGACTCCAAAAACATCCGAGTCTCCTTTTGGGCTAATTCTGTCGTATCTAGTCGTGCGGTAGTTCGTGAGTTTGGTTTCTGTTACATTTTTTCAAGAACGTTTTTTGAACTAGCATAATATCAACGTTTTGATTTGCAAAGGCCGTTGGCATTAAAAGATAATAAATTGAGAGAACGCGGCCAAATTACAGCTGGCCGCGATTGGAATTTAGTTTTGCGCGTGGAAGCGCATATCTTTTGCTATTTAGCTTATTCTTCTGAGTGGCTTCTGAGGGGCTTTTATTGCCTTTCCCACTGGACTTACGTGGGGCGTCTGGGCCTTGCACAAGACGCATCTGGGTGGCACGGTTTGATCGGGGATTTTGCGGAGACAGTCCTGTGTGGCGTGGTCCTCTACGCATTTTACGTACTTCAAACGAACATGGAACGATTGGCCGTACATCTGGTTCTATGGCACTAGCCGAGAACGCCATGTGACTATGGCATCTCAACTTTTATGCTGTAGATTAGCAGAAAGATCTCAGGTTATAAGCCTGTTTGCCTTCCGGCGAAGAATCTAAGATGACCATAATCATGTCATATTTCTTTTTATTGTATTGATTGTACATGCGGTGGACCGCACGTACTGGCGACTCGGCGGTTAATTGTCTATGATTACGTATCATACCAATACCATTTATGGTTGACCAGGCTGAAGAGAATTGAGCGTGGGCTTTTAGCATCCACTTAGAGAATACGTCCCAGGCGGATTTTTCCTTGATGATAATCGGGGGACGGGGCCTAATTTTGCGCATATTGCCAGGGCTTGGAACGGCCGAGTGGGTCGGTGACTCATGCCTTGCACGAACTGAAATGCGCGTCGTCCATGTCGTTAGGTCGGGATCGAACTGACAATACATCGTCTGAGTCTTTGGCATTTTTGTTATTTCCAACATTTATGAACGCGTCGAGTACGTCCGATAAATGAAGCGTGAGGAACGCGAGTAACGCCTCGAATTGCATCATGACTGCGGCGATTGTTAGAGACCTTGGGAGAAGATCAATGAGTCCCTCGTCTAATGGCTTGGGGTAAGGCCAACTGTGGCTGTTTCCGCTGTGAAACTGCAGGGGTGTGTACCTAACGTATTTATGTGTGTATGGTGGAGTCTCGTACGCACTACACGATACTGCACAACACTAATAGTCCAAAAGTCCAGCGTCTTTCACTAGTACAAAGATGCCACTCTCATGAGCGACGCGACGCGTCTTTCTTGTCCTCGTGAAATCTTCCTTATTTAGCCCCCAGTACTGCATAGTAAAACGTCACACAGTGCCACAACACATACTATTTATAATCTGACTATCAATCTTAATGCGTTTTCGGTTGGACATCAAGACGTCCTATCGGTTCGGCGATCGAGATCCCTTTTCTACTTTGAAGCATGTAATTATGACCAAGTTTATATATCAGGAATGCGAGCATCCATCCCATAAAATGCATGCGGCCAACTGCAACGTCGAATCTCTCACTCACTTGTAACTTAGCTTATTCTTTTATTAATATAGCTGGTGCCCAAGTTGGCGTCACTTAAATTTTTATATTAATGATTTGTTGCTGGGCCAAAATTTTATTGAACGAATGAATTATATTGAAAGAATTATAAAGATTTTATGGAGAGTGATCTTGCACAAAATTAATATCAAATTTAATTCTTAATTATTTAAAAATAATTAATTAAAAAAATCTTTCATTATTCTGTAATCTGCTAAACAGAAGAAATTGTAAAATTTTCACTCTTTTGGTCTCTATTTCTTCTTAAACCTTTATTATTACTTTTTATTACTTTTTTTATTACTTTTTTATTTATGATGAATGAGGAAAAACTGAGTAAAGGATACAGTGTGGAGAAGGCACTATGCTTAAATATATGATGCGAAAAGTATGTTTGGTGTGATCAGCAAAATTAAAACTTATAGAAACCTTAAGTTTCATGATAATATGGTCGAAAATCACAAAATTAATGACAAAAATTAACCACAGAAAAAAAGCATAATAAAATTAATAGTCTTTTCTTTACTCAATTTTGCGAAAAGCTGTGCTCCCGGCGGAGACACAGGTTGGTGGTGTAGGTGTGGTGAGCGCGTTAGTAGGCGTTTACACATTTTCAGCAAAAATCCCATTAAAGTCAGAATGATACATTCTATATTGCATTTTATCAGTCTATGCGCTCCCTAGTATCTCTGAATCCTTTAATGCGATTCAACATCATTTAATTAACAGGATAAACACGCGATCGATTTCGTTATGTGACTAAAACATATCAACTGAGTTGTTCAGTTTCATAATTTTTTATGTTTCTAATTTTCTGATAATATTTGCATATATTTTCAAGTAGCCAGGCCTAGCAGAAACTACTGTACCTAGAAACACAAAATTTTTTTCCAAGAGTTTCTTTTATGATATTTGTGAGCATAAAGAAATTTTAAGAAATCACCTTTATGAATGTAAAATAGGGGGGTGAATTTTATATGAAAATTTCTCATTTTTGGACTTAGAAATATATAAAAGTATATTCCCTCGCTCTGGTAAAAGACAAAGTGCGGCGTTGAGCTCCACCACTCAACACGCCATGTCTCAAACTCAATTCGGTGGAAGGCGAAGCTTGGAGTGTCTTGACACTAGGTACTTTCTGTCTACACTGTTATGTCTACAAGAAATATATGGGTTGCGATTTGATAGGTGTACCTCATGTTAAGATTACTAATTACACTTTGTTGTATATGAAAGTACTATTGACACACAAGAATTTTTATACGACTTTTCACACATCGTCATCAACTTCTCGGCAATCATCCATGTAACAAAGGCACTTTGTGGGAAGAATAGGTACATGCACACGTAATGAACAGATTTTTTAAAAATTTGTGTTGGCTGTTGTAACAATGACTTACTCCATATTCTTACTCTCTTTACCTTTCTTGAAATTTACAGTATTTGATTTTATAATATTAGACTTGACACAATTAATACAATTTTAATTTAATTTGTGATTAAAACTGAATTTTACTAAAATTGCTTTCTAAGCCTAAAAATATAAATTATAAATCGGTATTTTTATTTACATTTACAATTCCAGTTATATAAGTACTTAAGCACTTGTTTCAGATTAACAATAGAAGCACGATACTAGAGATATACTTCTCTATCGTCTAACACCAATAAATATTTCAGAATTTCGGAACGTTTGAAATACAAAAATAAATACTTTTTTGGGCATATTTCTCATAGTGTTCTTATGCATTTATCATACAATAGGTATTTGTATTACTTTTTTGCCATGACTACGTCTTACAATTCAATGGAGCCGTCTGCACGCATCAAAAAACATGACATAATGCGGCGTTACCTCGTTCTCTGACCGTTCCATTTAAGGCTTGAAGTGCAATCAAGAGCGCGGAACGAGTGACAAAGAGCCACAATCGGCCTCTGCGTTCTATATGTCTCCTCTAATCTTTTAATTCTTCTAATAACAACTGACATACATAGTATATATATATATATATATATATATATATATATATATATACTATGTATGACAGTTGTTATTAGATTATATATATATATATATATATATATATATATATATATATATATATATATATATATATTAGCTTCTAGACCGACATCTACATAGATCTAGACGTCGGGCTAGAAAATTCGTCGCCGTATTCGAAATATTTCGTGTTGGGTGGTGGAACTCAACGCCGCGTTTGGTCTTGCTAGAGCGAGGAAATAAAAATTATGCAAGTATAGTTACTTACCCGAGTGGGAATCGAACCCACACCAGATATCGTTTACAGCCAGACGCTGTCTTATTGGACTATGACCGGCCTCAGCTTAAACTTACATATACATAAAGAATAAAACTACAGGTATATAATATAATTTTAATTTATTTTAATTGCATTTGTTTACTTAGCAGCAGTACATAAGTAGACAGTTTAACGTGTAGTATTTAATAGTATGTAATAGGCGTTATGAAGCGAAAACCACATGATTTTATCCGTATTTCTCGCCATCTTAATTAATAAACTAACTCCACAGTAGGTTAACCAAGCTAAATACAACAAATACATTTTATGCAATTATAATTTTATAATATTATATAAAATATGTAAAAGGTTTAAACAAATCACTGGCGATTATATTTAAGTTAAATGCGACCGCAGTTGATTTAATTAGAACAATGTACAAACACAGGGTAAAAATAAAGGATAATATTATCTAAATACTTAAAATACAATCATTATAAAAAAGTGGCACTACATACTTAAAATATAATTAAGTAATAAAAAGCAAATAACTGGCAGTGGTAAAAATTAACATATCATAAGGAACGGTTTGGCACACGATGAATCAACTATACGAGCTCCATAAACTTAATGAAGTAGCTGTGAATTAAATTGTCGGAAACAAAATATTTGTATACAACTCAAGTACTACTATAAAGTTACATTCAAATTATGGCACCTTATACAGGGCTCGGGCAAGAATAGCCCGCAATGTAAGACGCGGCTTGTTCTTATTTGAATATAATAAAAAGGTTAATCAATTATTCGAGTCACCTAGTACTCAGCTAGTATTGTCCTCGTGAAATTTCTTAATACTAATTATGACAGAATCTTAGTAAATCTCTACGAAATATTGTAACATGTTTCTAAGCCGTACGTTCCGGTTTACCCAAGTGTGAGACGGAATCGCAACAAATGTAGTAAACTACTTAGTATCTAAAGTTTTTAAATTGACATTTTTATGCTTGGAACTTGAAATTTATGTAGAGAGATATAATAATATCCTTAATAAAAGGATCTTATAGTCTAGGGAAATAAGCAATTTGCTATCTGAAACAAAGGAAATTAAGTTATTACATGTAGGTGTTTAATTACACATATACACGAATACTAGTGCTGTTAAATTTAATCTTTACTTATTTTTTACATAATTATTTTTTAAAACTTCATGCACACCTGCTTATCAGGATAAGCAGAAAAAATAAGTGCTGAAACATTCTCTTCCTATCTCTATCCGATTTCGAGACATTGCTTTCTTTGTCTTAATAGAATGAGAAATTTTTTTATATGAAATTGACAATTTGAAAATATATTTTTAATCTACAGTGATATTTATCAAATAATAAAATTATCTAATAAACCAACTGTTAACTAGTAAGCAATATAAAATTTATTGAATTATGAAATTAACAAAACAATTACCTTAAGTCATGTAGTAGATATGCTATCGTCGACTTTGACTTAGAACACGGAAGGCCGCCTGAAACAGAGAAAATATTAATAAATACGATATTGGAAAAAAAAAGTGTTTAGTTTAATATTAGTGTAACCTTACATTGACTAGATATCTTAAAATCCATATCGCATACTTACTATCGCATACTTACCATCGCCTGCTTAGCAGCTCAAAAGTAAGATTTGTCCATGGAAATACAAGTAAATATATGTAAAGCTCAAAAAGGACGGCACTAAGGTGAGAAAGGCTAATGGAATCGGTCTGTCACGGGAGTTGAAATGGTATCTAGGTGGAGGCGATTCAAAAACATCGACCTCTTCGAAAAAGGGATAAACGTCAGGAAACATGGAGCTAGGTATCCAAGCAGCATGAAATAGAATTGTTAGTCAATATTATAAAATAAATGTTAATATAAATATTATATTAAAATGTACACGGCTTGATATTAAAAAATAACAATATTAATGTCTACAGCTAACAGCAATAGTAAGATAATGTTATAATGTTTACTATGTGTGTTATACTAATCTACATCACAACTGCTTAACAGGCATTGCTATTACAGTTGCAATGGGCAATAACATATTCAACTAGACAATTTGGTAAGTGTAAATTTAATATTACTATTTTGTATCAAAAATTATCTTGCGCCATATATATATATAATATAAGTAATGTGGATTATATACAGGTAGATTAAATGAAAACTTACCCTCTACATAGCTGTGTGTTTCTTCCAGCTACTGCTGTTTTCCCTAAGTTCAAGGCTCGCCCCTCGTCTTTAAATTCTATTTGTTCAATACAACCTACAAGTCCTGGATATTGGTATTCTGTGTTCAGATATTCAGGAATGCCACCTAAAAATTGAAATTAAAATTTTTGTAGTTATATAATAAAATTATTTATTTATTTTAGCTTCACCCTTTTATCCCGCGTAGAAGGGTAGACAGAAAGTACCTAGTGTCAAGATATTCCGTACTTCGCTTTCCACCGAATTCGAAACATTGCGTATTGAGTGGTGGAACTCAACGCTGCACTTCGTCTCTTTTTACAATGACGAAGTGAAAATAATTTAAATATAGTATAATCACTCCCCCAAGCGGAGATCGAACCCACAACCGATCGCGTTTACAGTCACACGCTGTCCCACTGTGCCACGACCAGCCTCAAATAATTTATAATTATGTTTATACTCCTGCTTTTTTGGCAAACTAAGAAACTTGTTGTGTCAAAAGTTTTTTTTAGTTCTTTTATTTTTAAAAAATATATATAGCACACTTAATGGTTTTACCTATATAGATGTTGGAATCCGCGTTCATCACATTCGATATGCCGTTTGTCATGGCAGTCTTCACAGTCATATCGACAGAAAGCTCCACATGCCTGTCTTCATAGATCTTCACTATTACCTAAAAAGATATAAATATAAAATATACATCACCAATACTAAGAGATTAATCTCAAATGTTAATAATAGGCAATAAGTAAATTGAGTTACCCCATGTCTATTGCCGTCGTCGACCAGAATTTCATCCACAGAAATTGTGTTTCGTCCGCTACCAAAGTCCCACTCCATTACGACTACGCCTCTTTCAACTAAAATAATTAAAATATACGTTTACAATTGAAATATAATAATACGTTAAAATTGTATATTCTTACAAAGTTGTTTTATTTTATACCTGATGAATATAAAATTTAAAAAATATGAAAATGAATTTGTTTTATTTCATAATTTTTAGATCTACTGTAGAGAAAAAAAGTCAAAATTTTAAGAATTAACGCAAATTTGTGTACCTCTTATCATTATGAAGTCACCGCTGTACGAGAGCTCCGCTTCCTTTTGGTAAAGTAGTACTCCATCGCTGGTAGTATGGAATGCAAGCGCAATAACCTCTGGGGATATTTCTAATTGATCATATCGCAAATACCGAGCCGGGAGCTCTAAATATCCGTTTCCAACAAAACCAACACTGTTGTACAGATCCAATGCTGGAAATATCATTACATTTAAAATTATGTGAACAGTGTTTATATTATACCTATCATAGATTTTCGTCATAACTAAATACATATCAAAGGTCACAGGATTACTTACTCATTTGGCAATTGGTTCCTGCATGTCCTAAAGGACAATCGCAAGTGTAATTCATCCTAACGTTAAAATTTATTTTGCAGGTGCCTCCGTTTCTGCAAGGCTGAAGCGTGCAAGGATCATTAACTGGTCTGCGAATAGGTGGGGGCCTAGCAACTTCCTCCTCACAATAGATTCCCATGTAACCAGGAGGGCAGTTACAGCTGGTCATATCAGGGGATGTACAGTTGCCACCGTTTTGACAGTATGAGCACACGGTAGACTGCAACAAGCATTGTGTTTATTATATAATTTCAGCAAAAATAGCGTAAGAAAATGGCGTTTTTCGGAAATGACTGATTATATGGATTTTTTTAGCTTCACGCTTTACCCTTTCGAGGTAGTTAGAAAGGACGGAGCGCCAACCGCAACGGTATCTGCATACCTCTTTTGCCTCATCCACGATCGTCAACCTTTTTATACAGGCACTTCAGGGAGTCCTCATGCTTTTTACGTGACCTTCCCCTTCAGTAAAGTATAGATATAGATATTTAAACAAAATAATATATCATATAACTCATTAAAATTGTGTATACTATTTTTATATTCAAATATATTAAGAAATAACTTACTTGAGGAATATCACCGCGAATATACTGGCATTCTTGAACGTTTGCAGACTGGATTGACGCGTTAATTAGATTTAATGTGCCTTGTTGTAGAGTAACCTGTAAAAACAAATATTAGTACTTTTATTGTCGTTATATTTTAAGAACTTTTTTAGGTTTACGCTTTTATCCCACATGCCTCTACCCTGCTAGACAAAAAGTACCTAGCGTCAAGACCTCCCGTACTCCTTTTTCTAATAATATTATGGTAAAATAATTATAAAAGTGACTTCAAGCTGTAAGAAAACTGCATATATTAAAAACTGAACTTTCAAGGTAAGTCAATATATTTAATTATATATAAATAAAAATTAGTTTTGCAGATAGCTTACATCCTTAATGCATCCACTAAATCCTCCGGTCACGCCAGTGTTGTTGTTAAGAACAATTGAATCGTCTACACCACCAACAAACATTGCAGTTTCAAATTTAAGATCCTAAAAATAAAATGTAAGATAAAATATCTTTCCTATGAAATTGTATTAAGTCATACTAGAAGTGTGTAAATAATTTTCTGCTATTTATACATTTTTTACAGCCTTATGCTTTATCCTGCATAGCATGGTAATTAGAGAATAACCTAGAGTCAAAATACTCAGTTGCTTTCCGCAGGAAATCGAGACATTGCGTTTTGAGTGATCAACTCTACTCTGCGTACTGTCTTATCATAGCGGAAAAGTGACTTTTTTATATTATCATCATAAATCAATATTATAATATTATAATGATTATAAGTCTTACTTTAGCTGATGCAAGTTTAGCTTTGTAGCTATCAGAATCCATTTGTAAAGAGACATCGGCGCCGACTCGAGCTATTTTAACTGAAGTCCACTCATTCGAAAGAAGTGTCTTATTGCTGATCAGTACAATCGGAGGATTACCTGTTTGTAATATTTTTAACATAATTTTTATATGACAATAACGGCCTACTCGTAGTGTCGTCTGCGTGAACTACATGATTATATTTTTAATATATAGATATATCGTTCGATTACAAAAAGAACGTGTCAATTAGAAATAGTTTAAATATTGGTAGACCACTTCGCTATTTTAATTTCTGAATCCTACTTTGAAACAATACAGTCTAAACTAATCCGATCTAGACCCGAGTACTGAAATTAGTAAAAAAAAAATATGGTCGTCAAGAAATCAGATTTTAACTAAATCCTACTTTGATAAGTTCATTATATTTTTTATGATTGGTTGTGAAATGGCCAGACTATTTATATATATTAATGAATCTACAACGCGAGAGGTATCTTTAAAGATTTTAAAGATCAACCGCCGTCACCAATTACGGCAAACTCGATGCGACGGCGCCGAGCGCTGTCGTCTTATTAATACTATAAATTGTTAAAAATTATTTTAATATTTACTATTTTTAAAGTGTTATTCCACACTTAGGATTAGAAAACATTTTTGAAAAAACGTATAAAAAATTGAACGCAGCGGTATTCGAACCCGCGCCTCTTGGATACCGTCCAAGCGCTCTGACCGCTAAGCCATGCGTTCTACTACCAGCTGCGTCGAAATTCTTATACGTTTTGTTACAACTTACGACATAAATAACAACAACATGCTAACAACATAAATAAGTTGTAACAAAACGTATAAGAATTTCGACGCAGCTGGTAGTAGAACACATGGCTTAGCGGTCAGAGCGCTTGGACGGTATCCAAGAGGCACGGGTTCGTATCCCGCTGCGTTCAAATTTTTATACGTTTTTTCAAAAATGTTTTCTAATCCTAAGTGTGGAATAACACTTTAAAAATAGTAAATATTAAAATAAAATAGCAATCTCTCTTGTTAAACGATTATTTCTTAATAATCTTTAAGTAGTAGAAATTTGTAAAAATCTCTCTACAGAGATGCTAACAACATAAATAAGTTGTAACAAAACGTATAAGAATTTCGACGCAGCTGGTAGTAGAACAAATGGCTTAGCGGTCAGAGCGCTTGAACGGTATCCAAGAGGCGCGGGTTCGAATCCCGCTGCGTTCAAATTTTTATACGTTTTTCAAAAATGTTTTTTAAAAATTATTTTTTTAAATACATAAGAAACTTTTCACATTTTTATAATCTGTAAAAATACCAATAAAAATATAAGTGACTAAAACAATTTATTTTCAAATAGTTATTGTGTATAAAGTACAAAAGCTGATCTGCAAAAAATATACTATATTTTTTATATTCAAATATATTACCATCTCCAAGATCGAAGCGGAATTCAAGTCGTTTATTGTGGACAGCAAGAGAGGCAAATCCGCCATATCCGCGGTCAGATTGTGCACAGTACATTATAATGCCGTCACTGATTGGCGACATAGGTCTGATCACCATAGACATGCGTAGCACACGAGAAGTATTCGGAGACTTGATTGCAAGGTATGCGCTTCCAGTGAACGCGGGATAATCTATATTCTGTTTAATGTTGCAACTGTAAAAAATATATTATACTCATCAATGTACTGTATGTAGGTGACTAGAAATTAAGTACAAAACTCATAACAATAAAATGAAAAATAAATAACTATGCATATATCACATGTGTATATCTTTAATGTATACTGTATACTTGTATAGTAACTTATTACAACTTATAGTCACTTAAATATAAATACTTCATATTAAATATGTTATTGATAATAATTAATAGCGGCTAATACTTTATTAAACCATTTTGCTAAGGGAGATAACACCACCAATACGCCTGTCCTTTAAACTCCCCAAATTTCATCACATCAACAGATGTTTACATTTCATTTTTTTAAAAATCATATTGTGGAATAAAACTAGCAGGTAGTCTTACTGCTGGTTGGTTAAATTGTGGTTGAGTTAAATTAAGAAATAGCACTGCTTCCTGATTTAGGTATATTTTTAACATGTTTTTTTAGTTATAATCGTTTGGGAACTACGTGAAACTACTACTAGATGAAATTTTATATTTAAGTCACAGAAAATAATAAGTAATGGCATAGGTTAGGAAAGGTAGTTCTAAAAATAACTTTTGATAGATAACTACTTTAAATATGAATAATAAATATAAATAGAATAATGAAATATGAGAATAATAAAATGTATTAAAAAATATAAATAGAATATAGAAGATTTATTATTGTTATTATTATTATTTATTAAAAATCCATTTTTCTCTCAACTCGAAACTCAAAACATTCAATCGCGGTCACTTCCACCACGTAAGGCTTTTTCCAATCACCCGCAGTCGCCCACTACGCTGCGCGGAACTATTTTACTATTATATTAATTATATTCTTTGGATAAATATTTTTTAATTCGTTATATCTTTTAAATGGAATGTCCGACTTTAATAATTTAAAAAGTATTTTACAGGTATTGAAATGATCTGTATTTAAATATTGTTTAATGGGGTAAGGATTAATACAGAGATGTGAATAATGTCATTTGATTCTTTTAATCTTTTTTTGATATTTAAAATGTACAAAAGTAGTTATAGTAGCATAACTACAGTAGTTTTACGTATGGTATCGCTTTTTTGTAGATATTGATACGATTAATAATACTGCTAAACATTTTTTGTTCTATCACCAATAGTTGTTGCAGGGCACGCGATGATTTTTATAGCTACTTTTTTCACACCTTGATTTACACTATTGCATTTTTATTAGATACCTATTTTTTTGAAAATATAATACAGTCTATGTTACTTAGTGAAGATGCAACTTTCTAATAGTGAAAGAATTTTTGAAATTGGTCCTGTAGTTTTTGCGTGAAAACGCACAAAGATACAAAATTTTCCTCTTTACAATTTTAGTATAAAAGTATAGATTGAGTAATATTTAGGTATTTGTAGGTCAGTCAAATTAAAAATACTACAAGTATCACATTGATCCGTGTTTAGTATATACAGGCTCAAATTTAACTCATCAAACAGTCTGCCAAGGGTCCAGCAGCTACGAGGAACTTTTACAGTGTTTTCATATTGCAAGGTGTTTAACTTATTAAGTTTTTTTTCCAATGATCGGCTATTATTTTGATACAACTGCAATAATGCGATGGTGTTTTGGGCAATGAAGCATAAAACCGCTTAAGCAAATCCATGTTATCCTTCTTAATAGTGCGTTCGTCATTGATGTTATTATTGGATGTCCTCGCTATATCATGCTCTGAGGAAGTTACCGAGCACCTTACTCTAAACTCTTTCATCCCTAAATTTTTTAAAAAATCTGCATGCACACCTGAATTCGTCCAAAAAATGTAATCTGAAAATATTTTTTGCTGTCAATTTTTCTGGAGTGTTTGGTATTTTTAATATGCTTTTTTCACCAATAAATGCTTGAGATACAACACACTGTTTCCTTTATTCCCAAGTTATATTCTTACAAAATTTATCAAATATATTTTGTCTTTCATCATCAGTCAAATTTGAACAACCACGATTTGACCTTAGATTTGACATTAATGTTGAGGTGCACTTTGGACCCATTTCACGTGCTGGACGAGGTATATCATGAAGCACATTAAATATCTTATTTTCTGAAACCTTTCTATTGCTGCGATATCCCTATAAGTATTCCTCACCTTTCATATGATTAATTTTTGTTTTAGATATATCCCATTTTTTAGGATTTCCGAAATCTTTTATACTCTATCTATATATATCTACTCCTACTTAAATTGAGATCTCCATATTAATCTTCAGACGCTTGTGTCTGTAAATAATGATGCGGCTATAGTAGTTAACGTAAGCTACTATTCTTCAAGTGAATGTAGCGTCAAAATATTAAAACAGTCAAAAAATGACTTACGCACTGTTAGAACTTCATTCACGAGAGATGTAGATAAATTATTACTTATATTTATGTTCTATTAACGCCGATACTATCATTTTTACACGAAATTTTAGTACCAAATAGGCTACCCATGGAATTGGAAACTCGTTAATAAAATTTTTACAAGCAGTGAAATGAATGTATCTAACACTGAAAAACCGTAACTATTTGGGTGCTGTCGACAGATGAAGCCAAATCAATGTCAATGTTAAAGCTTTGTTGTCGATATAAGGAACCTCGATTAAACGGGTCACTACCTACATCTATATACCACTGTTCATTTAAATATTTAGAACTTAAATAAAAAAATTGCATAATAAGAATAATAATTTCATAAATGTTAAAAGTACATTGATAGGTTATTCAAATGATGGCCCGCTTGTTTATGAGAGTCTTTTAATCTATATGTTTCCTAAATGTAATTATTTTCTGGTATGAGACCTACGGAATTCAAATTTAACTTACAACAAAAAATTTGCTATTTACTTAGTGCAACGTCATCTGGTGTAGGCATTGGTAAGCACACTGAGATCAAATGTTTTCAAAACATTTAAAACTGTTCGATTAATACTTTCAGGCTATAAAACGTAATATAAAGATCTTTTTTAATTAGTTTTTGATAAAATTTTATTCAAAAAATCTCTTGTACTTCTTAAAAACTACATGTCGCTTCGCAATGCTATAATTTTGTAACTGATATCTTGTTAGCGCGATGGTAATGAAAAGAATGCAGATGACGTCTTTAACAATTTAATAACAATAATCTATAGAACATTAGCGACTAACATGAGACCTCTTAAATAGTTTGAAGAAAGAAATGCCGGTATATATATAAAAGTGATGATATCAGAGTCTCGGTTACCTGACTCTAGTCTTTAAATGTATCTATAACTACAGACATATTCTGAAGTTATCTAGTAACACTAATATTATTATCATAGTATTATTCTTATCTAATCCGACTTACTTTTTGCCAATATAGGTGATAGGGCAGGTGCATTTATAACCGTCAGCAGTGTCAGTACATTTCCCCAAGCCGCACAGGCCTGGCTTACACGACTCTCCAAGGCGGTCGCAGTTTAATCCTGCGTAACCTTTGGGACAGATACACATGTAGCCCCGCTCGTTACGCGCTTCCTGATCGTTCAAAAATATACAATTCAGAATGTATTTAAATTTTAAATATTAAGTAATATACACATAGATAGACTTGTAATAAGAAATATATACATAGATTAAATAATTGTATCAAACTTTATGTAGAATTATTGACAATATTAAATTATGATAATTATATTAAAACAAATAATTAAATATTTATTTTAATTTATTAATGTAATAATAAGTAATAGTTACTATTTAAAACTATATAATAGATAAAAATACAGCTCCGTTATTATTTATGATTTATATAATTATATTTTACTGTGTTTTTTTACCTGGCACATTCCATCATTTTGACATAAGTTTGCTGTACAAGAGTCACAGTCGTGTACATTGTACTTTTCGATGCTCTCCGACATTATTTTCTTCTCTTCTTTACCCAAAATAAGCATACTGATGCAGCCAATAAATCTATTTGATAAAATATATTTTATTATAATTTGCATTATATTTTAAATCAAGTAGGGTAAAATTAAGGTAAAATTAAGGAGTCGATGTTTCAGTCTCGTAATGGACATATTTGCGACCGTAAAACTCCTGCTTCTGACGATCGCAATTCTTCTGGGACGAACTAAACCCCCTCTTCCTCTTGCGAGACGTCAAGACCCTCCAGATCAACAGTAGTACAGACCGTTCGATAAATAAATGTGCTATTCAAAATATATTATAATATGTGAATGAAGAAATTCTTAAAGTAATTTTTTTCAGAATCCATTAAAGATATGTTTTTGAAATATAAACTGTACCTGACTATCCATTGATTACTTATATATTTTGGTTAGTATTTATGCGATATTGGAAATGATAAAAAAGTCAACTACATTTGTTGAGAGTGCATTTCTATACCTTCCCCAGAAATTACAATAAAGTATATAAGCGTGGGCCCTCTCATTATATCCATATATAAGGGTTGTCACCTATTATCTTGATATCTTTACTATAGAAATTAGATATGTAAAACTCATTGTGTGGCTGTTTTAATAAATATATAATGGTAAAGAACAGTCAAATCATAGTAAGAACCTTTCAACAGAAGCAGTTTTCATATGTTAAGCCCGCTAGACGCTTTCAAAACCTAATAAGTAATAACATCTTAGTATTTCATAGACCTATTATGTTTATTTCAGTATTTATTAAATTATTCAAGGTAACGGGAAAGTACTAAGAATAAGCTCTGAAATACTATTTAAATCTTACCCTGAAGCGTAGTCAAGTTCGGGAGGACGTCGATTCGGTGCTCCACCCACATACACATTGGAACCTACTTCTAATACTGCATAAGCATTAGATGACTCTGTCACAAACGGTCCAGTGTTGTCCACGTCCATTGTTACTGTAAATATGTTTTTTTAAGTATTTTGTTCTAATTAATTTTAACAATGTGGTAACAAAAATATTGTGGTTCACGTCTTTAAAAAAAAAATTCAGATTTAACATACTTTGAACATTGTTTGTTAATTAAATAAGAATGTCAGAAAATACGTTTTTGATGTTGCAATATTATTAAGTTTAATCCTGATAAGTAATTTAAAGTTAAAAATAATTTAAATCATTTACTCTTGGAGCCGCTCCTGTTTAATCTTATTGAATGCCAAGCGTTCAGTGGTAACGGACGATCTCCTGTTACGACCAGCGGAGAAGATGTATCAAACTTGAGAGTAAATTCTGGGACACCGTCTATCAGTTGCAAGATAAGATAGTCTCCAGTTCCGTCGTCATTCTGACTGCTGTATAAAATAATTCCATTTGCATCTGAAAATTTATAATTTTTTTCATTAATTTTTTTGTTGAACATATTTATGTGCACGCAAAGTATTACGATCATCCTACCAGCTGGTTTGAAGAAGATTTCTATATCTAAACGAGTATACGCGTCCTTTAACTTCGGCAATGTCAGCCAACCGTCACCGTTGAATTTTGGCACAATTCCTGAGACCTTCAGAGTAGCACGAGATTCTACTCTTGCCTGATCATTAGAGACGGAGCATATATAGGTTCCTGCATCAGCTTCAGATACGCTCTCTAAGTGTAAGTCACGCTGTCAAATTATGTAAGAATAATATTACAAATAATACTTAAAGAAATTCAGTTCATCAGTCAACACGCTATATTTCAAATATCAGCGAAAATATGAAAAGATGAATGAAGAAAGAAGGAATGTCTTGACACTAGGTTGTCGAGACACTCCTTCGACTGACTCAGACAACAAACATTACACACCCCTATATTTTTATTATATAAACTATCAATATAATGTACACGCAAAATGTTTATTCTTAATAATAATTATGACTCTTTATTTTTAAAAATCATCTGAAATGAGGATGACGAATTTGAGTTTGACGAATTTGATTGAGTCGTGGTCTAGTTGTTTTAGGTAATTTTGTTCGTTATCTTGTTCTTTTAGACTATATGGCGTTGTCCGACTACTTAACATTCTATGTTCAATACTCCCTTCGATAGTTTTGTTTAACTTATAATAATAATATTACGTAATAATAAAAATAGATATTATTACAAAATTTTCTCCCGTTATCAAATCAATTATTTATAATATACAATCAATCAATATATTGTTATATTTTTTAAACTATTCGAACAATTTATGTAAAAAACTTAAATGTAAATGTGAATGTGAACATGAACGTGTGAACAATCTAATTAAATTATAGTTCACTATTTTGTTGATAGTGGCTCCCACATAATAGATTGATAGATATATCCTGGCGGGGACGTTTATTTAAAACTATTTAAGACCAACAACCCTGCACGTAAATGCACGCATTTATTTTACATTATTATTTTGTTCAAAAGGTAATTTTGTTGCAAAATAACTGCTTGTGATAAATAACTTATTTATTTGGATAAGGTTTAATTTTTAGGTTACCAAAATACCTTCGCAAATAAAGTATTATTTTAGAACTAAAAATATATACATAAAAATTGTTATAATGAGTCAGCCGTAAAAGCTTGATATATGGTGTCGCGGACATTTTTGGGAACAATTTCTTCATACATGTTTACTCGGCGCAAGCTAGGCAAGCTTCAAAAGTATAAAAATTTTCACGTATTCGCAACATTGTTTGTTAGTGATTCACTCTGATTAGTCGTAGAATGATATAGCCTATAGCCATTGATGTACAAAAAACCCAAGATGCACACTCAACGTCTTAAAAACGTCTGCATTAAAGAGTGCACAATTCAAAATTGTGCACTCATTTCAACTAGTCTCTGGTCTATGCATGCAAGTTTAAAATGCCGAAAAGCTCTTTGAGAAATTGTCAAAATTTGACATCAAGAATGGGATATCGTACTTTTGGTAAGTAAGAGTTAATTGATTTGTTTTTCTTGTTTTTATGACTGAATATACGCTGCAATATGTGATTTTGATATAATTTATTTCAAAGTTTTATTCAACCGTCAAAGTATTATACGGCAAATTTAAATGGCCGCTCTTTTAATGTAAGAATATTGCATTGCGGCTGCGTTCATTTTTAGTCGGATAGTACTAATGACCCTGTTCTTATTTAATGGAGTCAACTTGTTTATTGTGTGTGTGTGTGTGTGTGTGTGTGTTTTTTTGTAATTAATAAGTTTATGTAGTTTTAAAGTGAAGCTATCTTTAGTTTTTGACAATTGCGTCTGGCAGACGTTAAGTATAAGTTATATAACATAATAATTGGGGTAAAGATGTTATGTATGTTTCTACAAAAGGCATAAAACGTCTTCGTAAAAAGGCGGCCTTGCGTAGAGGTAAATAATTGTTTAGCCAGAAAAATTAAGTTTGTCATATAATATCGTAACCTCATTTATAACTTTTTTCTAATTTCATGTAATCATTTTTATACAAGATATGACACCACGGGACCACAATACTGTAATAAAACCTTAGTGTTTATGTGTCATAAAATATAATTTGGCATATGGGTAGATATTTATCCTTTAGATGTTGCTAATAAATTGAAATACCGGATTAAGGCAGTGATACTGAAGTCTGTTGTACCATGATTAGTAGTACCCCCCCTAAGAGTTAGTATAAAAATCAAACATCACAAATGCTGCAAGAGGTTAAATCCAAGAACAAAGTCATTGACAGCTCGAAGAAAAAAAGTCAAGACTTGTTAAAAATAATATTTATCTAATGAATACGTTAAAGGTCAAAAAATAAATAAATTATACTCAAATTTATATAAGACGAAAATGGCACATAAAAAGTAAAGAAAGCACAACCAAGGCCTATTTGTGTTCCATAGTTTTACAACGTGTCTTCCAATTAAATATTTATATTTTCTATTATTGACATACATTCCCGCACTGTTCAATCATAAAATTAGTCTTCTATAAGCTATTATAGAAAAGTATGAACACGTCCGTTTGCATTATATTGCAAAAAAAACACAAAAGATTTGAAACCGAATTCAAAAAGACAACTTTACAATAAATTAAACTTATTTCAAGCAATTTAATGCTGCTTTTTTCAGTTAAGTTAAAGATAGTTTAAGATGTATAAATAAAACTTTTGTACTTTTAATAACTTTTAAACCAGAAATTTAATAAACTATTTAAACTGTTAATATTTACTTCATCCATACACTTATACAACCCAAAATATATTTTCGCTCAAATAAAGTGGACTACGTGCTTAGAAAACAATTTAATAAAGTCTAACACTCATTTTAAAAATATATCTATATATATCGTATCCACTCAATACCTTGTCCTACCGGTCAAAGTTGGTCGTAAATGTTTATTGCACATTGCGTTGTAAAAAGGACTTAAAATTGTTAAATTCAAGGTTGAATTTGTAAAAATATATTCTTATAGTATAATTTCATCTCAGTAGGCATAATTGGTGAGTATTTGGCGACAGTTTCGAGTTTGTACACTTTTGTTTGGGTTTTGTGTATATCAATGTCTATAACTTTATATTATTAAGTATAAGTTAATTATTTTCTTTAGTTTGATAGTTTAAAATTCGCTATATCTTTTAAATGGAATATCCAATTTTAATAATTTAAAAGTATTTTAATGATCTTTACTTTAAAATCGTTCACTGGGGTAAGGATGTATACAGAGATGTGAGTAATATGGTTTGATTAATTAATTGATAATATGATATTTCAACTATTAAAATGCATAAAAATAGTCATAATGGCATAACTACAGTAGTAGGACATATGGTATCGCGGACTTTCGGATTTTTCTTTTATCATCAATAGATTTTGCAGGACACACAATTTCGGAAGATTTTTTATAGCTACTTTTTTCACACCTTGCCTTACATTATATCATTTTTTATTAGGGATACCTATTTTTTTTTCAAAATGTCATAGGCTACGTCACTCAGAGAAGATGTATGTTCAAATGGTGAAAGAATTTTTGAAATCGGAGTAGTAGTTTTTGCGTAAAACTCTACAATCATACACATGTTTCATCTTCATAATATTAGTATTGAAGTATAGATATAGCAATCAGAGTACTTAGTGTCAAGATACACTACCTAACGCCGCTATTATGGCCTCTTTAATAATATTTATAGCTATTCTATTCCTATATTCTTTCTTGTATTCTTATTAATAATATTTTATAGCATTTATTTATTAAAAAATATAGGTTATTTGTTATGCGTATTTGTGTACAGCGCTGACGCCGTAGTATATATTTGAATATATTCTCTCACCTCATTCTGTCCGAAACCAGGAAGTAGTTGAGCGTTTTCGCGTCTCCACTCCACTGTGGCGGTATTGCCCAGATTGTGTATACAAGGGAGGTCGACAGTATCTCCTAGTCGAGCAGTGTATGTTGTATTTCTATCACTTTTCGGATACGACGGTTCATTCGATCCTAAATTATAAGGATAATATTTAGATATAATAATTTTATGAATTATTTAAGAGGACTATTTTAATTTTGATAACTAATAAAAGTAAACAAAAATAATATAAAAACAATTTAAAAACGATCATACCAGGTATTACATCCAGGACAAAATCTTCAAATGTGCTGCGTCGATATACATCATAACCGGTGCATCTGTATACGTCGGCGTCAGAAGGCTGCACTTCCGTTATTTGCAACAAAGCACCATCACCATACACCTGTTACAATTATTTGTATAAAAATAACAAATATATTTTAATAAAGTTAAACAAATATAGCCGTTCATTCATACTATATATTTTTTTGATGTGAAACATCTCCAGGCCAAGATAACCCTGATGGTTGGGGTGACGATACAGTACGCTACGCTATACGATGGAATATTATTTAAGTCACTGAAGAAAATAATTGGGCTGTCGTCATTTGAAATATTTTTTTTAAATTTTGAATTTTAAGTAAGTACACTATCATAATTATAATATTAATTTATTTTTTATACTAACCCTGAATGCTACATATTGATTTGTTCTATATCGCTCCCAAGAAACCGTGATATCTTTGGACGTAGCTCGACACAGGACCTCTACTTTTTCTCCGACTTTGTACGCTCTCCGAGGTTGATCTATTGTTACCAACGCTAAAGATTCACGGGCACCTAAAATAATTAAGAATATGAATATTCGAGAAATGGTTAACTATTATAATTTTCGAAATAAAAAAAATATTTTTAACGACAATTGCAAATGCATCTAAAAAGCTACTATACAATAATACATTGATAGCATGCAAAGCTAATGTTGTTAGTTAAATGTAGGTCGTTAATAACATTAAAGGAGTGGCATATAGCACGTCATTAACGATCTTGCTAAATATATTTAATGCTATAGTCGTATGTTAATCAAGCCATACAAAAAATTAATTTAACATTCAAAGGTAAGAATATAATGTCAAATATAAATTTTGGAATACATTGGAATAAATAGATTGCTTTTTTTCAATAACTTATTTTAATTAATTTATAAGAAATAGGAAATGTCTAAATACCGATATTATATAGATATTTTAATATTTTTAAATTTTCTTAGTACAGGATAAGAAAATTTCAGAAAAGGTATTCTTTTTTAATATACCTTTAAAGGTATATTTAAAATTAAGAAAATAATACTTAAACACGTATTTGCAAAATTATATGATATGAACATAAAGCATTGTTTATTTTTTTAAGTTGACAACACAATGACGTCACATAACCCTGTAACCCCGTGCTTTATTACCGGGTATAATTTTATTTGCATCTGATTGCATTGCACAATCTTGTTCGTCGCTTTCGTCTGGACAGTCATGTAAGCCGTCGCATAAGTATTGCATAGCAATACAGTCATTGCCGTCGTGACACGCAAATTCGGTATCCGAACATGTTATACCTTATATAAAATAAAAAAAACTTAAAATTTTGTCTTGATTTAAAAATACCACATATAACTATCTGGTATAAAACCTAGATCAAATCCAGTCAGATCCGATCTGGGGCAGTTATTAGATCTCAAACGAATGAGGTAAATGCATCTAAGTATATATATATATATATATATATATATATATATATATATATATATATATATATATATATATATATATATATATATATATATATATATATATATATATATATATATATATATCAGCGGATGCTGATCCCACCGATATACAGGCAGAAGCAAATTTATTTATTCATAAATACATACCAAGCTATTTTTTCATACAAATGCTACCTACTACCTCACAATTTTTTAATTGAGAAGGAGTGTTGTTTATATATTTTTTTTCCACGTCCTTTCGCTCATCCCACCTACAAAACCGTAGAGTACATTCATGAAGCTTAATGATACTTACTGTTCTCTGATGCGTCTCACTCATTACCGCTTGAGAAGCCCTTGGTCATTTAAATCTATTATTGGCTCCCGTACTAAATGTATGATAAAAATTTAAAATTCCCATAACCACATTCACTAAACATGCTTATGATAATTAAAAGTCAATTAACAATGATCCTTGTATATATTAGTTATCATCATGAACTCCAACTTAGGTAAAGCTGACATAAGACGTAAATAAACTCTTATTTTAGTGTCCAAGTAACAAACTTTAAAATAGTACAAAAACCAATGTTAGTATACCAAACCCAATTCTATCTAAAACTGAAAAATCATCTGTGTTAAAAGTTAAAGTATTCTTTTGAATTTTAAATAAACATATACTATATAAATGTATGAAAGTATAATTGTGATGGTTTTTGTTAATATTTTGTAAATACAAATTGTTTGCACCAAGACGATAAAGCACTTTAAAGTTTTATGTGCTATAAAACATTTATATTGCTGACGTTACTTAAGGACAAATCTCATTTTTCACCACATGGACCGTTTACACTCGTACCAAATTACCGAAAGAAATATTATTTTCACCAGATTGCGTAATATAATTGACTTCGTCGCTTGCGTCAAAGCAATAATAGGCGCCGTCGCATATTAGATCCTTGGCAATACAATTTTCGCCATCTAGACAGCATTTAAACAAAGTTATCCAAGCATTTACAACCTTAATTTCAAAAAATTAGTATTACTTATTTTATTAATAATTTATACTTATATAAACAAAAGATTATTCAATTGGTTATGTCTAGAAAAAAGGAGACATATAGAACACCAACACCCGCTAAGCATGCTTAGGTTAAAAACTATAGCTTCGAAGCAAAGGGGGAATGTGTATCATTCGACCCACTGACCCTCTATATGGAGATCGATGTAATTGCTAGTTTGTCGTCCGTAAGGATCAGTTATGATGCAGACGTAGCGGCCGCTGTCTGTTTTCTGTGCAAGGCGGATGAATAGAGAGCCATCTTGTTTCCGGTACACGGATCGCGGAAGTGGCCTTCCGTTCTTGGTCCAGGTAATTCTTTGCCTCGTCAGGGTGGCGTTACAGCTGAGATGAACTTCGGAACCGGCATGGGCCCATTGCTGGTTATCGTTAGACTCCGAGGCGCGATCCGTATCTTCTATGAATGACATGCAATATTTACCTTTCAAATTGTTAAACATTCCAGTCTGTTAGCAACATGCAACCGTACCTCAGTAGAAAGAATTTTTTTCCTTGTCGCGCTCACTGCTATCACTCAAATGGGCAAAATATAGTGCTCAAAATAAGAGTGTAATTTACAGTGAATTAAAGCTTTCATGAATTGAATTTATGTGCAGTTATTATCTTATATTCTAGGTGCTTATTTTTGTGAATATATGGTTACATAATCAAGCACTGTATATTACGTTTAGTTTAATAATCTTACCATTTACTATAACTTCGGCGGCAGCGGTCGCATTTGCCACTCTATTCATTGCGAAACATTCATACTTCCCAGCATCCTCCACTTCGATCTGATGGAACATCAGAATAGGCCCCCTACTTTCAACGCGACTGCAATAACAATAATAATTATATTCTTTAATAATTCTATGCGTAATAAAAGTGATGGTTCTATTATATATTGGAAATTTGATTTATACAATGTGACTTTGACAATTATTTTTATCAATTTTTCGACTTAGTAACTTTTCTCTCTACGGTGAAGATACGAACACTTTACAAATTCAAAGCCCTATGCAAGCTCTGACACATACAATTTTAGACTATATCAAACGAATCTCTTGAGAAAGCTTGTTAGATCGATGTTTTTAAATATATATTTATTTTAATTCAATATTGTTTTAGTAGATGAAAGAATATACCTTGAAAATGCATTAATAGGTCTCCATGAAACACTCGTAATGTCATCGCCTTCGACAAAACATTCAACCGTGGGTGATTGTCCCGGGCGCACCGTTTGAGTTTGCGGACGTAAAGTGATGCGTGGTGGTGAAAATACTTCTAATATAGTCTGAGCCGATTGCTGCACCTCTCCGGTCTGAAGGTTCACTAGGGTGCATTCATATGTGCCGGAATCCCTTTTCGAGGTCTATGAATAAATAAAAAATATATAAATATAAATGTAATTTATTTTATTTCGTTAATGTCATAAGTTCTACTATGGAATCTTACGTTGTAAATAATAAGCTCGTTGCCGATTTGAACAGCATTTCTTTGCAGTTCCTCTTCACGACCACGATTCCATCTAACTTCAAATTCGTCCGAAGCATTGCAACTGTAAAATTTTTCAATAGAAATCTTATTTTATTGCTATAGGTATTATGTTAAGGGTGCTAGGCGTCTTAAGTTCTTATTTTTTAATTAAAATTTAAATAGCTGTGTTTACTTAACGCACATACATATTAGAAAAAATTAAAAAAGTAAAGCTTATTACTCTATAAAAAATATTTTATTGATAGAGAAATATTGAGTGAGTAGAAGTAGTGTCATAAATTATGTTTTTCACCGGTTCCTCTGAGCAGAACTGCCTTACAAGCCAGTGCCTTTATTTTCATTCGATTTCAAAGTATAGGTAAGTACTACTTTGAAGTAATACTTTGAAATCGAATGCAAGAGTCGATATAAGTAAAGGATATTTCGAATATTAATACGAAGTCTTCTGTAATTGTCAATTACTTAATATCAGATATTAATTAATAATATAACCATACGTGATTCTACTTTCTTGTCCTTCGATAACAGGCATGCTTCTCGGACCTTCAGGTTGGTTTTCATCGTTGCGATCATCACCATCGCCATCTATTTGAGATTACAATACTCTTAATATTAATCGACTAATATAATAATATTATTAATAAAAAAAAAGAAATAAAAAATAAAAGGTTTGTAATAAAAAAATATTATAAAAATTAAACTAAATACCCGTGGAAGCACCATCACCTCGTTCAACTCGAATGGCAAACTGTTCTTCACTGGTGCCTGCAGAGGAAGTCGCCGTGCAAGTGTAGTCGCCGTCTTCACTCGCGCTCGGAATGGTCAGTGTTACTGAACGCGGAGCATGTGCAACTCGCAAGTGAAGATCGGTGCTCGCTGAGAATGAATACTTTATTATGAGAACAAATGGGCAGTGAAAATTTTAATAAACATATAATTTTTTTTATCTAATATATTATATTACTGGAATTCGATTTATACTCTATAGTCTTGCCATATATGTTATTAAAAAAGAAAAAAAATTTTTTGCACGTATTACCGTGTACTACAATAATATGAAACTATTAAAATATAAAAAAAAACTTATTCGAAGTGGGCTTGGACTTCAACCCATTTCTTGTGATCATTTATAACCGGCATAAACGTCATATCATTCTCATTTATGCAGTTATAATAATAAATAGTGATAGTGCCAACATAATCTAATTCTTCGTTTGGAAATCCTCTTGAAAATTACGCTACAGCATTATTGTCATCATTCAACCCAAGAATATCTTTGGCATAGCAATCTTCTCAGTTTCAATCGATTTCTTACGTAGTGGCATTTTATGATGCAGAACATAGATCATAGATGCCACAATGATGAAAGGATGATGACGAATAAATTACATATTCAAAAATTTTATTGTAGTTTTTGTTTATTTTTAATTAAACTGTATTCATGGCCAGAAAACTAAATATAAAACCTAGACGTTACAGAGAGATAAGATGCTTATATACTAATTTGATTTAATAAAATATTTGGGGCAAGTCGCATCTTAAAATATTATAGATTTTTATGCTTACTAAAACACTATATATTTCAAATTACATCGATAATACGTTAATACTACTTACATTTTATAGAAACTTCTGGTTCAGGATAACCTTCTGCTCGACAAATAACTTGAACGGGGTCTCCACTTACAACTTCTAAATATTGACTGGGAGAAATTGTGATAACAGGCGGAGACATAACTTTGATAGTTGCACTTGCGCTCACTGAGCCCGCGTCATTAGTTGCCGTACAAATGTATTCACCCTCGTCATTGACCTCCACGTTCTGGAACCTGTAAATTTAATATTGTATATTTATGTACAATAATTTGAAATAAAATATTTTATTAATTAGTAATTTAAGAAAGGCGACATTGTCATCTTATTTCTCTTAAAGACGGAATAAGTATAACAAAACAACAATATTTAAATAGAATACGATACAACACATGGCCTCAAACAAATGTTGAATGTGATATACAATCTATTTTTACTACTTATGACTATTTTTTTATTTGTTTACCTTATAGCGGTGAGAATCGTGAGAAAGAGTGGCGAGTTAGGTAGAGTGACTGACTGTAAATTACCTCAATTTATTATTTTGTAGCATTTGAACATGGGAAGAGAGTGGTCTGCCACCATTTCTACTCCATACAATAACGGGTTGTGGGAATCCACCTTCAATGTAACAGTGGAGCTCATATTGAGTACCAAGTGTTACCCAGTTCTCACCCTTAGGGTAAATTTGAACACGAGCTACTTCACGACCTGAAAATATTATTTAGAATTTATATAATTTTTAAATTTAACAAAGAGATCTTTATATGTTTTCATTATCTTATTTAACTACTCAAATAAATACCTCATACAAGTCCTCCTCTTTTCAAGCCTTACAGTTAATGAATAAATATTTTTACTAATAATAATGCAAATAAATATACATATAATATATACAAGTTGTAATTTCCAAAGAGTAAGCAATGATATTAAATTCATAGTAGATGTATGAAAGTATATACATTTTATTTGAATTCAACCGAGTCATACTAAAATCAGTTTATCAATTATTTAATCTTTTTGAATCGTTATTTAAACCGTTACCATTTAAATAAATATTTGTAAACTTACGTTCAATTTCAACATAAACGTATCTGTTGACGATCGGTATAGTATCCACGCTACCTTCGCACATGTAATAGCCGCTGTCTGTTTCTTTCGCGTTATTAATAACTAACGTATTCTCCCGTTGACTTGTGCCGGGCCCAAAGGATGATCCAGGCTGCATTTATTAAATATGTTTTAAGAAAAAAAAATAAAAGATATACCTACGGCAAGAAGTTTACTGAAAAATATTTTTTTATAAATAACGTATACTTAAATACATAGTAGGCTTCATTCAACTATCATTCATCGTAATAATCTATTACTTCACTTCATAGCTTACTAATATCAAATAATAATAAAAATATATATAAACCTTTGTCCATTTAACAAGCGGCAATGGATAGCCGTATGGATTACAGTCAACAGTACCACTTCCTCCAGTAGAGATTTTCAAATACTCAGTGGAAAGGGTTATATTAGATATTTCGTCTGGTGATGGAGTGTTGATCCCGATGATAGTCAAGACAATCCTACTCGGTCTCACTTTATATATAGGCGGTGCCTGACACATATATACACCTTGGTTTTCTGGAACTGCGTAATTGATATAAAGCACACCATTTTCGGATCGCATATTCGATAGAATTTGTGTACTATCTTCCCTGAAATAGAAAAAATAACATACCATTAATTACATAATATTATATAAAATAATTAAAATATTTCCCACCAGTTAAGTTTTCCCACCAATAATTACGTATGTACCTGATCCAATCAATTGATCCAGCGGGCACATTAGCTGTTCCAGTACACACAACCTGCAGGCTTTGTCCCTCTTTAATAGTTGGTGATGATGAAGATACTGTTAGTCCTTGTCCAAAATCGTCAACTGGTCTGGATGGTTTTTGACGAACATTCACAATGGCTGTACGATCTGTTGAACCTGCTACGTTCGAAGCGATACATCTGAAAGCAAATATTTAGTAAAACTTCTTAAAATAATTATTTAGATCTAATAAGGTTTATAACGTAATCATTTTTTCCACATTAAACCATAAATCATTATAAATTTGATTCACCTGTATTCACCAGAGTCGTCAACGTTCGCATTTTCAATAAGCAATAGGGCATCATAAGTTACTGAGGACAGAGGTAAGGGTCTGTTCGAAGCTCTTTGCCAAGTTATCCTTGGCGCAGGATTTCCTGTTGTGGTGCACTTTAATTCGATCCTATCTCCTTCATAGTATTCTTTCACAGATGGGCTCACCGATACGGTGGGGATAGTCATTTCGTTTACTAAAAAATTAGTTTTTATTAAATTTTAATGAATTCATAAACAAAACGAATGAAAGTAAATTAAAATAAAGTAAGATTTTATTTTTATTTAAATATAGTATATTTCTCAGTTCATATAACTCATCAGTCCGCCATGCACAGCATTCTCATGGCGGATACCGTGACTGATGTGATTCTATTACAATTTTTTCAAAATTTTAGAGTGCAATAAAGTAAAGTACTAGTAACTGAAACGCTACTCTTTATATATTTCTTTTATAAACTTATAAATTATACTTACCCTTAGCATAAAATACCCAATCCGGTACGACTATTCCAATGTAAGCAAAATTATTCTGAGTATTATGATCCTTAACATAATTTTAAATATTATATATTAAGATTTTAGAAATTATTTTTGTTTTTTTTAAAGCGAGAAATGGTCAGAGAGAACGGAGCGTCAAATGCTACGTTCCCTGCATACTTAATCCTTGTCCACAGTCATTAATCTTTTCATACATGACCTGCGGGGAGGTCCTCACGCTTTTTTCTCCAGTATCATCGATACTGTGTTTTTGAAAGTCAACTGAGGTCTCCCCTGATCTCTCATACCACTAACCTTCGCTTTATATAACGTTCTTACCATTCTTTCACGCATCTTCTCGACGTGCCCAAACACCCTTTGTATTTTCTTCTTCATTCATTACGCCATTACAGCTTCACTTACGCCATTTTGATACGATCAGCGAAACTAACTCCGCATATCCGACGAAAAGATCGCATCACTAGAAGATTAGATCCATCTTTCCTTCATTCTTCTTTTAAGACATAACGTTTTGCATAAAAGCATCGGTGTCAGTACTGTATTGAAGACGGCAATACGCGCAGTTATTCTGACGTTTTGCAGTTTCATCAACACAGCTATAGCACCGTTAACCCGGTTACCGACAGTAATATGTCTTTTTCATCTCAACTGAATAGACTTTCCAGATATACTGCCTCATTCACTTGTTCTAATGTCTTTCAATGTATCGTAATCTAGCACTCCTTTCTTTCTTCATCTCTTTCCAATACCAGAATCTTAGTTTTACTCGTATTCAGATTTAGACGATTACTTTCACACTTGTCTTTCAAAATGAGGATCAATGCCTGCAACTTGTATTCTGATGATGCAATTAGCACATCATCATTTGCGTACAACAGGCAATTAATCCTCATATCACCTATTTTTATTTTGTCACTTTGTTTCACGCCTACTAACATTATCACAATATTTTTATAAACTTATAATAATATTATGATAATGTAAGAACTGTAATTAAAATTACCAGTAATATCTGTTGTCTGTTATGTTATAGCGTTATGTTAATTAAAGATTTAAAAATGCTTGTAATAATTAAATAACTAGTATGTATAAAGAAAGTATTTACCTGGTACTTTTAGAGTTGCGAACGCTTGTTCCGTTGACAAGCCATCCGTCGTCTCACAAATATATTTTCCGCTATCTGACACTTGCAAGTTTGTTATCAGAAGTAAGCCTCTCCTCTCGTCTACTATACTTCTGCCTTGCGGTAAAATACCGTCAACCTTGTACCAGTTAACAGGCAATGGTGTTGGCGTCATTCTACTTTGAGCTTCACAGGTGAAGTTTACAGTACTTCCCACTTTCTGGATTTTGATGGTTGGACTTACGATCTTTACTCGGACTGTGCTCCGTGGAGGTGGTTCTGGGCGCATCGACGTAGTCTCAATTGAATCACCGCCTAATAAAAAATCAATTTTTTAGCGCAATATAAACTATACAACCACATACATGTATATAAGTAAACGAGCACGCTATGACACAATACACAAAATCTTATGGCCTTAATGTTAGCAAAAAGGGCTAAGAGGATGAAACAAATAAAGTTAAATGACATTCAGTAAACACCACGAAACATAAATGCTGCAGCTTTCTCTCTAAAATAGGTATTTATTTTTAATTTATTGGAATAAACTAACAATACTATAATAATTATTATACAAAATGTATATCAGAATATTAAAAATAACACCAACACCGTTTACCAAAATTTACTATAAGTATATAAACAAAATGATTGGGTGAATAAGGTTTTAGAAAATTTTACACTCATTATGTTAGCGACTCGACAAGTATTTTGAGCGTGCTAGGAAGCGTGGCTGCAATATCAATAGTATTGAAGTTCTTATTGTATGAGTAGACAACACGGCATAGTGATGAACATTTATCGGTATTTAATTACAAGACAGAATTACAGAAGGGTGATATTTGTTAAGCATGATATTTAGCCGAAACACGGAAGTGGACACAAATGATGCTAATTTCTTAGGTGAAAACTACCTTTTTCTGGTAATGTAGTGGACAAAACCCCTAAAGTGAATCCACGGGCTGTAATCGTACGACATTCATAAATTTTATCTTGATATGTCTTATTCCATAGCGTGTGCCATTGATTCTCTCCACGCCATCCGTCCGAATGATGAACAGACTCATTATAAGATTTTGAGGGTAATATTTCGTCTCCATCCACGTAAAATTTAATACTCAATGGTTCTGGAGCTCGATATTTGCACGTAAATGTAACTCTGACTACATTTGAAGTTAGACGGTTGTTGTGTATTGTAGGATGCAGTTCCATTATTAAGCCTAATGGTATTTTTTATACAAAATTAATTTCTAAAGATTTTGAAATTGTACATGATTTTATTGTGTTCAAGTTATATGTGTAATCGGCCGATCGTTGAATCAGGCACTTCACGGCCTGGCTGGGCATATGCTGGTGCATCATAATTTAAATTATGCGCCCAGTTATAGTCAAGTAGATCAACGACATATTTATTGATATTAAAGCTAAACATCATATTAAAGCTAAACAACATAAAATTACAGTGATGTAGTAAAGTTATTGTATTTTGTAACGTTAGTGTTGACCTCTTGTTTACGCTAAAGGTATATAGCAGCGCAACGCACACTCGATTATCATGAAAGAAAATAAGGAGTTCACACCAAGGAATTTCTTAATAATAATAAATATATCTTAGTAAAATTAATGTTTTATTTTTACACGATGTGGTGAATGTTCAATAGATTAATTATAGTATTGAATTTAAGGCTTACGAACTTATTTTTTGTTGAGGTAAAATCAAACTAACACATTATAATCCAAGATGGATACAAAAGTGATGATTAATAATTATAAAATCTTGTTAAAACTTCAGATACTAAAAAATTGATATGCGTTTCGCTGGCCATATCAATATTGAATGAAATGGCTTGTCCAAGATGGCTAGACGATTCTATGTACGATCTAGAAATATATATATATATATAAATTAACTTACCAGTAGTAGAGCAATCTGGTCCCGTAAAGGGTGGACGGCAGTTACAAACAACATTGCCGAAGTTTCCAAGTTGACAGTCGTGTCCCTTGCAATTACATTGTCTGCAAACACCTGACGGGTCTTTGTAGTAGCCGGTTTTACAGCTCTCGCAACTCGTACCCGAATAGCCCTCAGGGCACATGCAAATCTAACATAATACAACACTTTATACTTTAACAGAAAAAAATATTTTTTAAGTAAAATGTATTACAAATACATCATAACATAGATAACGAAATAGAAAATCAAAATATTATTTTACTATTTTAAGTATTATTCCACCATTTCCACAGTTATTAAAAATATAATCAAAATATTCTTACATTCAAAAAAATTTTCGATTTTTATCATATTAATTTTCAACATGATTTATTACAGTTTTACGAGACGTACCTCAACACCGGTAGCAACGGGGAAAGCAGGATAGTTATCAACAGACGTGTCCATTGATACATCAGCAATTGCCGTAGATATTGCTTTCTGTGATAGTGTAGCACGAACTAACACTCGTTTTAAATTTTTCAATACTGACATAAAATCTTCTCTGGTTGCTGCATTAGGACTGTTGAGGATGTACCAATTGTCTTCTTGCAAAGGTACTTGATAACTCTGTTATATTAATTATGCAGATATTAGAAAAAAAAAACATATATAAGGATGATTTAGTAACTTCTATTACTTTAATGTAGTCTATATTAAAGTAAGTCTACAGTAAAGTAACATATTCATTATAGTTCAACGTACGAAAGATTCCCCAGCTCTTATCCGTGAAGGGTTAGTCCAGTAAATAGTAAGTCCATCTCCAATAAGAACGACATCTTTCCCAGGGGAAGATTCATCAGAATAGCCACCAGAATCGAATTTCTGTGTCAGTGACAATGTACCTCCGTACGAGAGAATTCGATTGCCTAAGAAAACAAAAGTTGTATATAACAATATCAAAAACAAGATTTTTTTCATATATATATATATATATATACGTATATATATAAATTTTGAAATTTACCTGGAAAAACTGGTAATGACCAATATAATTCTTCAAATGGTGGCGAGGAGAACATGTACATTAGCTCGCTTTGTTTAGGAGAAGGTACGAACTGATCATTAATTACTTGCTCAGCGTTCAAATCCATTATGCTGTAACCACCGTAATCATCGCCGAAAATCGGAGCAGGGAGTGCAATTCTTGAATAATGGCTAGCCTTAAAATAAAAATATTACAATGTACGCAATGTTAAAACTTCATGTAAAACCTTTTTGACGTAAGATTCATTGAACGTACGCATTTTGACTTATTGAGACTCTAAAATTATAATTATAAAAACACATATGATAAATTTGTAAAGGAAAATTTCCTGTATATTGCACATATATTTAAAAAAATACCAGTGCTAAATGACAAGTAACAGATATTATTTCAAACTGAGTAACATTTGATTTTTATTTAATTACTTCACTCTGTAGACATAAAGTACCTAGTGTAAAGACAATTCGTATTTCACTTGCCACCGAATTCGAAACACTGCGTGTTGAGTGGTAGAACTCAATGCCGCACTTTGTCTTACCAGAGCTTGGAAGTGAAAATAATTTAAATATAATCAGTTCCCTGAGTGGGGATCGAACCGACAACCGATTGCGTTTATAGTCAAGATGCTGTCCCACTGCGCCACGACCGGCTAACTCTACTGTGTCAACAGATATATGTATTTAAAGTGTTCCAGAAGTACCAATCAGGTATATGTTTGTTTATGTATGTATATACAATGCCATCTATTGACTGAAAATGGTAAACAAATTTGATATCGCAACATGGTGTCGAGTTATTTGTTAAGGCTTTAATATCTTAGAATGAAATAGTAAAACATTTAAAGTCGGTAATAAATTTTAACATTCTAGTAATGTTGACACAAAGTAGAAAAGTTATTGAATTGTTCTTCAATGTAATGTAACGCATGATTATATTATGATCGTCTGGCGAAGACTGTGTTGGTATATTTGGTATGTTTTGGTCGTGTAGTTCACTGGATGAAGCCGAGTGCCGGTTGCGTGTTATAAAAATAAAATTAGCTGTAAACAAAAATATTTTATTGTGTTATGTTTATACTTTACTTACTTCATGACAATCACTTGTAACTCCAGAACAGTAACAAGACTGGCATCCCAATGGATTACTTTCAGAGAGTCCAAAAGTTCCAGGGCGACACCGGTCGCAAGCTTGCCCTTCTACATTCTGTTTGCAATTACATTGTCCGATCGACGTACACGGATACGCCTCGCCGCGTGGGTCACAGCTAAAATTCGTTATAATATCACAATTAGTACATTGAAAAAATTAATTATAAACTTTACCAATATTTAATACAGATTAAATAACACAAACAAGAAAACAAAACTAACTTGCAAGATGCTGGAGGTGTACCAACGTACACGCAATTGTTGTTCCTATCCTTTTCATAACCATCCTTGCATAATTCGCAATTCTGTCCAGCGGTATTGTCAGCACAATCCTGCAAAAATAATAATTAAAGATAAATATTAAAAAAAGGACCGAGGTCATCGTGTCCTAGTGGGATTGCACCTAAAAGTAATCGCGATTGGTTTAAGATTCGATTCGATTATATTTAAATTGCTTTCTTCCGTCAATTGCGTTGTTTCTGAGTAACTGATTCTTATCGCCGAGCGTAAACTATTGAACTTGGAAGCATGATTTTTGGTCAGTAGGTTCATTTGATAGCATAGACGTTCACTAAGAAATGATTTTTTTAATTCAATCTTTAAAGGGATGAAAGTTTTTATAAAAGTCCAACAATTTTGATATTATGAGCATTAAATTTTACGTTTGGGTTACTGGTTAGAAATGAGTTAATATTTATTTCATAGTTTGTGGAAAATCTAAGCAAAAATGGGGTCAAATAGGTGTGTATCGATACCGCTTATTTTTAGATTAGTGATAAAAAAATAATAAGTATGTATTTAAGCGATTACGAAGATTTTCTTCCTAAGAGGACCAAACAGAGGTTCAAATTTTATATGGAAATTCGCCGTTATTAATGTTACATACATGAAACTATGTATTCGGCTTAATATTTAAAAACTAAAAAATATTTTTATTTCAGCAAATTTACTAAGAGTAAAAATTCTAGATCGGTAAGGGTGCATTTTTTTTAAGTCTGCCAATTATTATATCTGGGACATATTTTATTTTTTGACGACTGGATTTAAATCAGTAAATATTTTCGCCAGTGTTTGTGAAAATTTCACAAAGATATTGCGGCCTTAAAGGAGCTAAATAATGTTTAATAAATTGAATAATTGTTTTTCATTTTATGTGTCAGACAAAACGATGGAACTGTATAGAAGTTAAAACACTGTTATTCTTAGAGATGAAAATATGAAATTTTCTTTTTGGGATACATATTATAAAATAATAACGAGTTTTGAACCTTTATGGAAGTTTCACCTCTAAGTGATACATAAGGACTAGAATGTTGTATATTCTTATATACAACATTCCAATCTTTATGGTCTGATTACTTTCTGACTTGAATGTCTAATTTAAAATAAGTAAAGTATTGTTTATGCAAATTTTATCTCTAAGGAGGTGACAGAGGAGTTTAATATTTGTTTGTAGGTCCTTATTTTTTATGTTGAAAACATGGTGTTTAAAAAAATGGTTCTTACGTAGCAAACACCAGTTTCTGGATGACACATGCTAGAATGGCCATTGCAATCGCAACGTTCACACAATTCCAAATAAAGGCCACTGGAGCTCCTGAAAGTGAACAAGACGTGTTTTTAATTAATATTTTTAGGTTTATTTTCATAACTCTTTATTTTCATTCGTTACAAAAGATAACAATGCATACATATTAAATGTCCACATTTTAACGCCGGCTCTAGAGACACCTTTTGTGTTCGTGTTCGAAGATTCGGAGAAACGAACACGAACATAAAAGTTACGCCAAAAATTGTTTTAAAAATAAGATCTTGTCGCATTCATATTTTTTTTTTTTAAAAATGATACTGTAATTCACAACTTAAATTGTATTTGACAACATCAAACTTAATATTGCCATTGGTATTAAGTCTTCTTTTTTGATGTAATGTAGGAATTTTTATTTATTTATTTTGTTTTTGCCTGTTTTTTTCTCATTTTAAGTCACTCCATGGTCGATGTAAAAGTGGAAACTTAACTGGCTAATGTTATATTTTATGTGATAATTGTATGTACTGTAAATGCTGTTTATTTTTTCCATTTAAATAAAATAAAAAAAAAATAATAATAAAAGGATTACCTAGTATAACCTGGTGCACAGTCTTCACAAGAGGTTCCTACATATCCCACGGGACATACACACTGTTCTACATGCTGTGCTAGTTGTCCATTACCGTCTGAAGCTGCAGTATCTATGCTAGCACTAACAATAGACGCCACATCCGTGTTGGAAGAATATGTTGCTTTTATCAGTATGGTTTTTATGTCAGCTAAAGCAAGAAGGAACTGCTCCCTAGACACTTCTTTACCATCAGGTCTAGAAAATAAATATGTCGGTTTGTATTTGAAAATCATAAGCTAACTGTCTATGGTAGTTCAGTAAACATAAATATTGTATGAATTTTGATTATATTGTAAACACACGTAATACACTACCTTTGCCATCCCTTTTCCAATAATCTGACACTGGCGTTTAAGTATCCATCGTTTGCCGGCGCAAAGTTACCGAAGTAGTGCAAAGTCAAGCTGTTTTCCTGTAAATACAAAATAATTATTTATATCTATTCAAAATATATAAGCATTTAGTAATAAAACTATTCCGTACTCAATTCATTATCACTTACACTGATAAGTTGGACGTCAGCGGCCGTATTCTTTAAAATGCCATAAGGAGGAACATTGTGAAGTTCATACGTTAGATATCCTCCATAGGACGTAACCTTATCTCCAGCGAAACTGAAATGAGGTAGGTAGGTAGGTAGGTTGTACATAATTAACATTTAACCTCTGAGCGCCGATTACACTACAATTAATTCGGCCCCCTGTCAAGGGCTAGGCAACCATTTTGCGTAAAAATATTTTAGTATTTCATTTAAATAAGTAAAGTTTACATTGCTTTTAGTTTGCATTGTGTGTTATACTATTAAACTTTTATTTCAAATCAATCCCTTTTTCTTTAAAACTTTACCCACTTCAGTAATCAGCATTAAGTTTTGTTATGAATATATTTCATGTATTTTATAATGTTTACAATATACTCACAAATTACCTTTTTTATATTGCTCGGTATGTTTATCACTTAAGTAAATAAAACTTCGAAATCTACTTACTTAATAGGAAGACTCCAGTATAAAATAGCTGGCTGGGAACGTTCATAGTTGTTCAAGCCGATTTCTCCGCGAAACAAATCTGGTCGTATATCAGTTTCAATAGGCGCATTATATCTTGCCCCACTAGTGAATTCTATAGGTGCACTTTTATATACTTTCACTTGTTCGACAATTTGCGGTACGTTGAAGCGAACATTGGTCGTTTTTCGACGCAGTGCGCTGACAACACACTGGGAGGATACTCCAGAACAGAAACATAACGCGCAACCGTGTCTAAAATACATGATAAAATTAATAAAGATTAAAATTTACAAATTTGCGCAAACATTTCAATATTAATTATGTAATAATAAATTAAATCGATTAAAAATGTATAAGTTTATTATTTTTATTTATTATATTTATTTAAGAAGGAACTACAATATGTACCTGAAGTCATCAGAAAGGAAATAGGAACCGTTTTTGCATTGGTCACAGTAACGTCCTTGCACATTTTCCTTGCAGACGCATTCATCTGGCAAACGAATTTGACTTGTTCCTGTTGGGTTACATTCAATACTGGGCTTTGGTTGACACGAATCTCCGACAATCAATGGATTACCGACGTAGTCTGGTGCACAATAGCTACAGTCTGATCCTTCGTAACTGTAATATATTAATATATAAAAATATCTTCTAACGATTTCTTAATTGGTCAAATTACGATACGGCTAGTCATTTCATATTACAACTAACGTTTAAGAGTTTGGCCAGTGATACTTTTTAGATGGTGTAGCGTGTTCGAAGTCTTAATAAGTAAATAAAAATAAAATTTTAAAATTATATATTTCATATTCATAGTTCTAAAAAAATGAAACTGTTTCTAAACTAACCTATTAAATTATCACCGTATCTTTTTGAATAAAAAAAGTTTTATCGAGGTATATTTTTAATATTAAGAAATTGCATGATCACCCTACTTATCCGTAGTAATATTCGTATATGTGTGTCGTCGCCTTTAAACAAGTGTATAAACAAAGTAGTGTTAATGTATAAACAAAGTGGAGAGAGAGCGCCACTATGGGCACTCTGTTGATCATACGGATTTTTCACTGTGGGCACATAGTCAAGATCATCAAATAATCTCAAATAATGTTCAACAATATATGTTTTTCATTTGAACATGCATAAAAATAAATAAAAAATAAAGAAGTAAATTTATTAATATTTTTGTAAAATAATGTAAATAGGCTTTCCGGTCCACATGTTTAGTTATTAATTCGAATTTCATAAATTTGACTATTTATTTATATTCAAACTATCACACTAATGGTATTTTTTTGCTTAGTATTAAAGTTTATTTACCAATAAAATAAAAAAAATATTTTGCACTACAAAAATTAACCCTACGCTATTATTACATTTGAATGTCTCTAATAAGTATGTAATCTAAAAATTATGCAATAATAATTATATAATAAAAATTTCTCTAATAAGTATAAAATTTAGTAAGTACCTAATAATAGAAGAACAGAAGAGAAGCTTATAAATAAAGAGCATACCCAGGTTGACATTCGCAGATAACATCTCCTCTAGGTCCAACATAGCATCCGCTTGCGAATTGGTTACCACGGTTTGTGAGCGGACATGGACAAGGCTTGCAGTCACCGCCGCTGCTGGGGTCGCCATACGTCATGGGTGGGCAAGGTGCCTTCTTCACGCAAGTACCATCCCACGGTCCAGAGTTCTGGCGCTCGAATCCATCAGCGCATTTCTGATATCAAATATTTTTATGAAAAATATTTATAATAATGTTAACATAGGAAAACATATTATTACAAACAGTGCGCGACTACATTTGCGTAGAATTGAACATCATTGGTTTTTTATTATAAATTCTACAATAAAAGTAGCCTGAGTTACTTAATATTACCGAGTGCCAGTGAAAGTACTGTCAAATTCGGATGGATACATATAGGAAAACAAGATAAAAGAAAAATTAGAAAAAATTTATTTTAATATTACAATGAAAAAAGTTATTTTAATATTACAAATAGACACTCTATTTGTAATATTAAAATAACTTTTTTCACGTGTATGCATACCGTCACGACATACATATGCGCTTAATAAAAACAGGCATTTTACAAATATTATATCGTAATTAAATATTTTATGAAAAGTATAATAATATATAAAAATTATAAATATAAAAATTATAAATAAAATATTAAAAAGAACACCTGATCTCTTTTTTATCTGTATAGATTTTATTTCAGAAGGACTATGCAGAAGGAGACGGATGCTTATTGTGTTTTAAACGGAAGATGTTTTTTACTGAAAATATTCCTTTTATAAACATCAACATATCTTACCTCACAAGACCGCCCTTTGTAGCCTGTAGGACAGGAGCACTCCTCTACCAAGTTTGCTGATCCTAAGCCCGCATTGTTAGATTGAGCAGATTCCATGTTAAATTCAGTGATATTAACGCCCGCATTATTGAAATCAGCTCGAAGCAATATTATTTCCACTTTGTCTAGCCTATTATGACAAAAATGTGTAATATAAATTGTAACATAAATAATAAATGCTAATGGGAAGTTACAATATTTTCTTTTAAATGATGTGTATAATACATATTTAACAATTCCGTTGAGTGTGTCACTTACGCCATCATTATATCTTCGCGAGAAGCTGGTACAAGACCACTGGGTGTAGGTTTTTGCCAGCCACCAGGAGTAAGACGAGCATCAATATAAGGCTCTCGATTGCGATCCTCATTGCTCTTATAAAGTAGAGTTTGGAATGCACCCTAAAGTAAAATATGTTTTTAAAATAAATATTATGAACATACTTTCTACCAAAGTGTTTATAATAATAACATAATTGAAATATACCTTAATTATAATATCAGGGATATTATCATCCGAGCGGAAACGCTGAGGATTTTGTGGCGAAAGGCGATATTTAATGTGACCGCCATATGAAGTTAGCTGGTTGCCGTTATACGTTTCTGGTAATGTCAAATAAGGATGCGCGCGTGTTCTAGACCAAGGCGTGAACTCTGCTAATTTTGTGACCTATAAAAGAAATTTTATATAATGTATGGAAAGCGAAGTTACCATTACTTAGGAATTTATATGTATTCCTACATAAAGATTTTTAAAATTTTACAATGCAAATAAGTTACCATAAAAATGTCAAAAAATAATGAATATAGTAAAGGAATTACCAGGATATTATCAAAATTTATATGAGTTTCTTACCGTAGCACCATTCCTCAAAGGTTGGTAATAATACTGCTCTACTTGCTGTTTATTAACCAGCATGTCACCATTAGGGCTCTGGTTTACTCCAACAAGCCTGGTTCCTCCCTCGCCGAGCGGAGTAGGCATATTAAAAATAAACAGATCCGCGCTTTGACATTGCGTGGATTTACCGAAACAGAAGCATCGTATACATTCATTTTGTGTTCGCGCCTCGCTAAAAATTGTAATATATAAATATGCAAGATCCATTTTGATATAATAATCAATTTGTTTACTGTTTATACCTGTTAAAGTATCCACTAGGACATACTCCACCAATTCTGTTTACGTATACAATGGCATCTGGACTTGCGAAAGCAGTTACTCTATTATTTATCGCTTCGCAAGAGTACGCACCGCTATGTTCTATCTGTATATTAAAATAAAAAACCGTATAGTGTGAAAAAAAATATTAATTGCTTATTTGAAATTAGAATCTACAAAAACCAGGATATAACTATTCTATTCTTATATTACCTGCATGTTGGAGCAAGTCAATGTGCCAATACCATTAACACTGGTAGATGTACACTGCGGAGGAACATTACCCCAATTGAGGCGCCAAGTTATTAGAGGTACAGGTACACCTACAGCTTCACACTTTAGTCTTAAAGTATCACCTGGGTTGAGCCTAACGTTCGACGGGGATGGAGGACTCGTCACGTGCACTGGTGCTGTATACATTAAAAATAAATCAAACAAAGTAAACAAAATAAATGCTAAATAGTTATAATGGTTGATATGTACCGCATCCAATTTCGTCAGATTTGTCAATACAGTCGGTTTGGCCATCACAATGGAAACTTCGTGGTACACATTGTTCAGAGAAGGAGCACTGGAACTGGGTAGGTCCACACTGTTCAGATGAGGATTCAACGCAATTTTGTTCATCAGAACCATCTCCACAGTCATCGTCGGCATCGCAAACCCAACTTTTTAAGACACATTTGCGGTTCGCACATCGAAACTGATTCGGTTCACATTTTACTAAAAGATATTTATTAAATATAAATAAATATTTTTTATTGAATTCAATCAATGAATTCTATTATTATTCTTTATATTTTTTTTATACTCACGACAAGATTCTTCATCAGATTTATCAGCACAATCATTTTTACCATCACAGATGGCTGATTTCGGAATACATTGTCCGTTACCACAAGTGGCTTGTTGACCTCCACATATAAATGACGGCTGCGTCGGCACTAAAACAGATATACAAATAAATTATTGTAACGCTATAACTTACTTTTAAAACCATTATTGCTTAGATAGATAATAACAAAAATAATAAAACTCCTTAGAAACTAAGATGCCTATTATGGCGCAGTATGACAGCGTCTGACTGTAAACGCGATCAGTTGTGGGTTCGATCCTCACTCGGGGGAGTGATTTATATTTAAAAAATATTTTTACGACCTCGCTTTGGTAAGACAAAGTGCGGTATTGAGTTCCACCACTCATCAAGCAAGGTCTCGAATCTGGTGCATAGCAATGTACTTTCTGTCTACCCTGCTATGCAAGATAAAAGCGTGAAGCTAAAAAAAACTTACCAGGCTCTTCTACTATTAGTAGTACCCTTAATTCGGATCCGCTGGTGCCGAGGTAGCGTGGTGCTTGACATATGTATACGCCACTATCAGCCGGCTAATACAAATATTTTATGTAACAATGTTATATTCAAATTCTTATGTATGAGTCATTAAGTAGATATGTAACAAATTTAGTACATGCAAAGTTGAAGATATAATATTCCTGCAAAGCTTACTGGTTATATAGGACAACATAACTCACCGTTACTCTGGTCATTTCTAGACGACCTCTAACATCAGTAGATCCCACTTTGATAGGTCTGCCACCTTCTCTAATCCAACGAACAGGCGCTCTTAAAGGCCCTTCGTCTCGGCATACAAACACTACATCACCACCTAGAGTTACATTTCAAAAAGTAATTGCCAGTAATCTAAGTATTATAATTACCCCCAAAAGCCATGCTTACGGAAATGTTATATTATTTAAAAAAACCTTATTAAAATATTTAAAACTCAATATTTTTTTATAATATATTATTATAATTAATTTTCATGCACTTTGATTGGAAAATGAAGAAATGCAATTAATATCACCCTCATTCTATATATTTGAAAATTAATTTACATTTAATTTCACGTGTATTTTTGTGTATTACCCAATTAAAATGATTGTAAAATTATTTTATATGGTCGAAGGTTTCACTTTTTATATATCAACGTGTATACAATATTATTAATCGCTAAAAATATTATTATTATATCATTAATAATGCATTAATAATTTTGATGACAGTTATCTTATACCTTATACTTTGAATAATGATTTACCTTAAAGCCCATAACTATTAAGTGAAAAACTATTAAATGTTAATTCGTAAACCCAAAATGTACCCTAATATAGTATCACACTGACTCACCATTACTTACTGTTCCACCACCATGAAAGAAATATAAAATATTTTGTTATTATACATTACTTAATTTGCGTTGTAATTTTATTAAAATATTAACTACTCTTGCCACCACCGATAAAATACGACAAATATTTTTTATATAATTGATAAGCAGTTAATAGATATTTTAAAACTGTTTTTTGTAATAAATAAAATGACACATAAGTACCTAAGTAATTTTATTAAAAGCTACTATGGGACACATTTAAAAAATATATATTAGATAACTTTCTTTAATACTTATTCGTGCCGAGCTCACCTGTACTCCAGACCTTTCGTAAGATTGTAGAAATATGTACAAATGATTACTAAATAAAATTTCAAATTAACGTTTATGAAAAAATTAATAAGTAAATTATTTCTATTATATAAGGCCTGGGCAGCTTGTAAACGAAACACATTTCATGTCACGTATAATCAGAATTATTAAATGATACTTAAATATTTTACATGTAAAGGTAAGGGAATAATAAAGAAAATATATTATTATAAAGTACTTACCGTTGTGGACTGTTTGGTTATCCGGGTGGGTTCTAAGATTCAAACGACCTGAAAAAGGTTCTAAATTTAAAATGACTTAAAAAAATCTACCATATCACTTAATGTATAAGTAACATGTTAGGATTAGAGGCTATAGTTTAGTAAGACAAATAAATTTAGCTCTTATTAATAAAAAAATCTGCTTAACTTCTCGCTATAATCCTGTTTGCTATCCATTGTTATTTCAATTGTATGAAACATTACAAATCAAGATCATTACTATTAATATTAGTTACATAAATTATTTCACATATTATATGGCAGGTCGTGGCGCAATGGGTCTGACTGTAATCACGATCGGTTGTGAGTTCGATCCCCACTGGGGGAGTGATTATATTTAAATTATTTTCACTTTCTCGCTCTGGTAAAGATACACGCAATGTATCGAATTCGGTGGAAAGCGAAGTACAGAGTATCTTGATACTAGGTACTTTCTGTCTACCCTGCTATGCGGGATAAAAGCGTGAAGCTAAAAAAAGAAAGAACAAAAATATTAGTTAATTATTTTATTTTTATGTCCTATATTCGGAGCAGTTAACGGAGTGTGAACACTAGATTGTCTCTGTCTACCCTGCTATGGGGGGTAAGGCTTGAAGCTGCTTTAATAATAATTAATTTTAATTTTGACACACATGTGTTATTTAAGATGTGGGATTTTTAATCTATTTTTGTCATGCGAGAATCTTGTTATTAGCAAGTATTATTTAAAATTATTGTACAAACAATGTTTGTTTATAAAAAGAAACATCTATGTTATTTACATAAATATTATAGGAGTATTATATTATTTTGCAGACGTACTATCCTGTTTGTCAGTATACATGTTCAGTAATTTTAATAATATCCCCGGTAACGAACGACAAATTTACAGTCACTTACGTCCAAAATATATGAAAGTCTATTTAATGATATTTAAAAAAAACATGTGCTTTTTTTATATAATTTGGACAATTGTAAAAGTAGATTTGTAGTCCGCATATTTAAAGGCTTACTGCCATCTGGACAGTCGAATTCATCAGATCCATCGAAAGGGCAGTCCACGCGTCCGTCACACCTTTGATATTGCTTAATACACGGCCCGTTCTCACAACGCCACTCATTTGCTGTGCATCCTATTTTTGGACCATGCTTAATTCATTGTTTACAGTATAAAAAAAAACAAATATAAATACTTTACCTAGTTAAAAAATATTCAATATCAGAGGAATGTCAAAAATAAAATATTGATTTTCCAAAAAAAAAATCATTTATAGAATTGATACATTACAAATTCTCTCTGATGTTGAGATACAGAGTGTAACTAAGAAAAGCATACTTAGGTATTATTTTTATTTGTACACTTACTAATAGAAGGCAAATACGTGGTAGTATGTAAGGTTATCGGGGTTTGAGTAGTGTATGGAGTTTGAGGGTACGCTGTTGTAAACGGCGGCAACAAAGAAAGACAATCGGCTTCGTCGGACGCATCCGAGCATTCAGGAAATCCATTACAATATTCATTGGCAGCTATACACTGTCCCGATATACATTGCCAGTAGCCATCATTACAAGCTGAAATAAATTGTTAAATTTATTTTATCATGATTATTACAATGCTTATATATAATTATAGTAAGTAATATATCATTAAATGTACAATATGCACATAAGATAACTTGTAAAAAACGCATGCTTACATTACCATTCAAACACTAAAACAATTTCGTAAAACATATTTTACTCTACCATGCAGTTTATAGCAAGAAGACAAATAACGCTATAGAATATGAAAAAATGGTCTTAATGCAGGACTTTTTCGAAAGCTAAAAAAATTTTTTGCATTTACCGGTTTAACTACACTATAGGCGGCAAAAACCAAGGTATTTTTGGTTTTATATTCTAAAAGGCATTAAATTAATTATATTCTAAAACAAAGAGTAATATTTCAATTTTCACCTAAAAAGCATTCGGTAAACTACGATAACGGGTGCGCTATTTATATACAAATAATGTATTTCTTTTTATTTTTTTAGTAAAAATTTAATAAAAATCAGTTGCACAACTTTTCAAAAAGGTAGGGGTAGCTTCTGGTACGACATATCAATTTATAAAATGAACACGCATTCATCATTCCACAAGGGCGAACAATTAGCGGCCTTGTAACGAATAATACACTTTGAAATGACATCTTCATTAAATTTTCAAAGAGAAGAAAAAATAACTTAATGAAAGATATAAAAACAACTACTCGTCATAAATATTCTCATTTGTTTTTAATATATACAAATAAAAATTGGGTAATATATTTTTTTTCTCAAGCTCTTAAAGAATTACTTTTACATATATTCGTTACAAGTACATTAATTAGGCATTCGATACCCGAAGTGTAACAGTTTTGCTCATCGGAGAAGTCCGAACAGTCATAGATATTGTCACATCGTCGCAAGTGGGGAATACAGCGTCCATCGTAACATGTAAATTCTGATTCATGGCACGGCGCGTTATACGGTGACCGCGAACCCCTCGCCATGTACCATGCTGTATATCAACTTTGCTTATTATTCTAATATTTAGTTATTTATTTGTTATCACTCATTTTATTTTTGGTGACAAAAAATAATTGTGCGTTTACATATTGCCCTATACAAAAATAGTATTTCGCTAAATGTACAATAGAATTTAATTCAATGTGCTTCGTCATAAGAAGTGCAAAGAATATTATAGACTTAAGTGCAAATATTATTGTACTTTTTAGAGAGATATAGATATATAGGCGTGACTTGAGTGCCTCAGTTGCGTCTGCGTCAAGCGTGATTAGTGCAGTGAGCCACGTAACATAGTATAAAAATGAGTTTATATAGTGCTTATCCATGTTCTATGCTTTGATAGCCGACAAGTGTTAAAAAGCATTTCATTTGTCATTAAAGATCCACATTTATTCTATTAAAATAGATCAATACTTACGACAGTTTTTCTCATCGGATTTGTCGATACAATCATTATGACCATCACAGAAAAAGCTACTGTTGATACAATCTCCATTTGCACATTGAAATTGATTAGGCTCGCTGCATCCGTCTAAAAAAATTTTTTATTTATTAAATCAATTAAAATAATAAGCATTTATACTTAGTCGATAATTTTTGTCACAATAATTTATTTATGTTTTCACGTGACCCTTAAATATCTTAGCTTTGACTCGCCTGCGCAGGCTGGTTGGGTGGTTGGATGGTTATGGCATTTAAATTGATAAAATTTAAATTCTCTGACTTCATGAACTACAAGTAGGCCTTACGTACCTTTATATCGTTTTTACTGCAATAAAGCAGGCGCAAATACTTACCTTGCTCTGGTATTATAGTGACGTTACAGTCAAGCTCATCACTACGATCCCCGCATTCTGGTAAGCCGTTACACCGGCCCGCGGCATTGATACAATCACCATTTTTACATCTATAAATAAAGTTGATTATGACATATACACATTTGTTTACCTAACATTAACTTATAATACCATCCTTAAGCGTTGTTAAATATTTAATATATATAATTCGCTAGCATATTTGCTAAATTTCGCAATGAAACATTAATATTCGCACATTTATATCTATCTAAACAATAAAATCGCAAATCAAAAGAGTAATTTTGTTTTTCATGTGCTATAAAACTACCTGAAGTCAGATGGCGAGTCACAGTTGTCGCAGTCTTCTTCATCGGAATTGTCACTGCAATCTGGGACATGATCGCAAATTTTGGAATCTTCTATACATCTTCCGTCACAGAAGAGGTTACAACCTATAAATAAATTATATAGTATATTACGATACGTAAGACTTAAATTGCCTATTAGTGCACAGCGCGCTTGCTAACCGCCGTGCCATAATAGACATTTAAGCAACTGTTATCAACCTTAAATTAGGAATTTACATTGGTTTTAAAGTTAACGATGTTAGCAAATATCGATATATTTGTTACATCTAACAATATTATTTTTGTATTGTCATAAACAATATTATTTTTGTAATTAAAATTATAGTATTAAAAATGAATGTTATTTGTAAAAGGGATCATCAATATTTTAACGGATTAAAAATTATAACTTTTCGTAATAAACAATTTTAATCAAATGAATAATACAATTTCTTTGAGTAAATAAAATGTAGCAAGTACCGACATTTAAATTCGAATTTTAAAAAATTAGTAAACATCGATATTTGTAAACATTAAAACCTTTTTAAGCTAGAAAGCGATGGCAATATCAAATGTTTCATCTACTTTTGCGATCATTGTCTAATAAGAACATTGGAACTATTGTACATCCTATAACTGGCCCATGCCACATGTGTTTTAATAAAGTATTCGTATCTTTGTAATTACTAATACGGGTTTATATCACTGGTGCCATAAAATAGTATACGAGACTCATGACTACATGGTCTATCATCGCACGGCGCTTAGCTAACTTTGCTCCGTGTAATAACAGACCATTTAGGTCACACGTATCACGATCATAATGTATTATTTCTTAAAAAAATCAATACATGGACCGGGTTTATTTTAAAAGTGGTGTAAGTCTATTTTTGAAAAAAAAAGATATATTAGATAATTCATGCTTGTATTTTTTATGCATATGTATTTTTTATTTATTAAATTTTAAATTAAATTTTATGTACTAAACTAGTCCATTGTAATTTCCTTAAAAAATCCTATATTTGAATCAGTTAAAATTTGCTGGTAAATGAAATTGCAAAAGTGTTGATTATGATAGTGGTATAAGTGTACTTACACCACTATCATAATCAACATTTAAACAGCGACATTTGAACAGCGGGGAGCGACATTTGACAGGGTCTATTTGAACAGCGAAAATAAAAATTTCAATTAATAATAAAGTAAGTGTATTAACCTAGTAGAGTAATGACAACAGAATTTTCTCAGAGTATCAAAGTTAATTTGAAGTAGGATCGGGACCGTGGACGCCATTTTTTCCCCATAGATTTTCCATGTACTGTAAGCCACAGTGAAAAATGGAGAGCCGTTCATTTAGCATTTTTAGACCTGCAGAAATCCTTTAGTTGTGTGTCTCGTCAAAGCATATGTTGGATGTTGCGACCAAAGCGGGATCCCTTTGATCACATTACCATACGCATTGACCAATACTGACATTATTGGAGACTTGGACTGTGATTCACTACTATAGTTAGGACTGCTAGTGGCGACACGAAATCTTTTCCGATTACGGTAGGACTTCACGAATGTTTGGCTCTTAGCCTGGTCTTGTTCAATATCGTGCTAGATACTGTCTCCATCTATATTCAGGACCAGCCTCCATGCCTTATGAGATGGATGCCAATAATATAGCGCTCATTGACGAGAGCCGGTTGGACCTAGAGTGGAGAAGAAACCTTTGGAAGGGTAAGTTTGAGATCGACAGTCTTAATCTTAATGTAGCGAAGAGCGAGTCTATGGCTTGCAGGAGCCCGGACTCTAACACCATCCACATAGGTCCTAAACTTTCCGTTAAATACACCATCCATATTAGTCATGAATTAGCACGTAAGTAAGCAAGTTCAGGTATCAAGTATTCAAGGATTCCTTGTACATGAGACTGGCGGCATCGATCACGATTTCCATGCCACTAGTACCGCTTGCAAAATGGCATAAGGTCAGGTGTGGTGTACGACCGCTGGAATCTCCCCAAATTCAAGAGGCTGATGTAATCTTATATGGCAGCGAATTGTGGTCAGCATTTTACAATACAATCAGGAGCTTCACGTCTTGGAAATGAAGGATGTGTGCCGTAACGCGGACTAACCATATTTATAACGACTTTATTGGAGGTAGTTTTAGATTCCGTGACGGATAAATTCTAAGAGCGACGCCTGATGTTATGGTTCCGGCATAGTTATCTGGCCATGTTGCACGCCGGCCTGATAACTGTCGGAAAAATATACCTCGATATATCTGTTCATGTAGCTAGGCCACCACTCGGACGCCCAAGAAACGATGCCTAGATGTTGTGAAAAAGGACATAAGCGCCAATAGACTTACCACCGAGAATGTCAAGGACAGTACCAAGTGGAATAAGTTAAGTGGGAAGGCAGACCCTAGCTAGGGCTGGAATTACTGTCAAGAAGAAGATTCATGTACAAAGAAATATATATATTTTTATACACAAATTTATACACAAAATAATATTAATATGAACTATGTTTTAAACGATATTCGATTTTTTTAAATCACAATTCGACGATTGGTGGACATACACCACTTTCAAAATATATATAGTATACTAAAGGATGAGAATATAGTATATTATAGGATATAAGAATAGTTAGATGTGAGTTGAACATTTCAAATTCTTTTGAGTCACTTTTTTTCTGTCATGTGTCTACCCAGTTTCACCCAAAAAAGAAAAAATATAAACTCAATTATTTTACTCCAAATTTAGAATAAACAAAAACAATGTACAGTACACATGACCTTGTCAGAGATAGCGGTTTCTGCCAGCCAACATTTTGCTTATGAAAACGCAAACTAAAAGTTGGGTAAAATATGGAAAATATAACAATATACACAACATAAGCAATAATAATAATACAACGATAATATCGATTATCCATCCAAATGACTTATGAAATTATTTTATCCTTTTTAACGTCACTTGTCATTTTCTTATTATAGTCACAGAACAGCGTGCGTACAGAACGGATGTTAATCATAGCGTGCAATAAAAATGTTTATAATCTAAAAAATGTATTTTTAGTCTAATATATATATTGATAATATAAATAATACTAATCCACAAACGTAAGTATATTTCGGCTAAATATTTCAAAATTATTATCTTTTTTTGTGAGTAAAAACAAATATACAACGATTAGATTATTTGCGGAAAAAAAATTACTATTTACATTTATAATTCAGGTACTACAAATAATTATTTATAAGTAATATAATAGTTTCGCCAAGCTATGAATATATCGATCGCATTTGCTTTTAAGCATATCTGAATGGATATTTTCAAGAAATTTATTAATTTTACATTAATACTATCACACAAAAAAGCAAGAACACAAATTAATAATATAGATATATTATTTTTTTTACTTTAACTGTTTTTTCCCGCATAGCTGGTTAGACAGAAAGTACCTAGTGTCAAGACACTCCGTACTTCGCTTTCCACCAAATTCGAGACATTACGTGTTGAGTGGTGGAACTCAACGCCACATTTTGTCTATACTAGAGCGAGGAAGTGAAAATAAATTAAATATAATCACTCCCCTGAGTGCTGATCGAACCTACAACCGATCGCGTTCACAGTCAGACACTGTCCCACTGCGCCTCGATCGGCCACATATTTTATTTATGACTAAAAAGGATAAATATTTCACGCTATTATGTATTATTATATAAGTTACTTTTTACGTTATATGCTTACCAGCACAGTCAAGTTCGTCTTCCCCTGCATCACATTCTTGGAGGCCATCGCATCTCTTAGCGCAAGATACACTAGAGCTAGCGTCACAAGTAAAAGCATCATCAGGACACAGTTTAGTTCCTAAAAAGACCAAAATATATTTAAGCGGAGACAATACTAAATCGATAATCCAGTATTATATTCTATCCTTTTTTTTGGACAAACGTTTTACCTTTAAATTGGAATTATATTTAATAAATTTAAATTAACATTACATATTTAGTTAACTTATGCTAATAATACAAATATAAATAAAAGACCATGATCCAAATATAAGAAATGAATAACAGACACAAAGAAAATCTTTGCTAGCATATGATTAGAGTGTTTAGTATTGAATATAGCTGATATATTACTTTAAGCACATGCAAACATCTCAACAATCATATCATTGAGCATATCAATGAGGATGATAATTGCTTATAGACAATGATATGTCAAAATTATTTTATTGTATTAAGTATTTTTATAATATTATTGACAATCCCTACAATATAATAGAACAGAAGAGGACTAGATTTAAATATTTTTAAGGTGAATCATTCCATGATAATATTCTACGACCTAAGATGTCCGCTACATGTTTGTACTTACTACAATAAAGCTCATCTTCACCATATGGTTTACAATCTATGCATCCATTACATCTTTTTGAGATATTTATGCAAGTACCATCGTAACATTTAAACTCGTTTCGCCTACAAGAGCAGTCTAGTTCATCCGAGCCGTCAGAACAATCGTTTATCCCATTACAACGAGATTCCAATGGTACACATTGTCCACAAGAACATTTAAAATTATAAGCCATGCAAGCTGTGCCTGTTGTAAATATATTATATATGCATATACTTACATAAATTATCATTTTAATAAAAAGGTATTAATAAATAAATATATACAAGGAATTAGTTGCTTTTATTAACATAACATCTTTAGCGGATATAAAAAAGAATATTAAATATTGTAAATAAAATAAATACGAAATACTTTTAAACGTGGTGTACATATTATGTTACATTTTGTGAGTCTATTGTTAGTTTAGTGATGAACATACAAAAAGTCTCCCTGTAAAAGATTTCACTACACAACAACAGCCAGCTAAAATTGTGGAAAAATAAAAAAGATAACTAGACTATATTAGAATTTCTAACTAGTCCACTCTATAACATAAGCCTAGCAGAGTAACAACGCCTTACTTACCACAACTACGTTCGTCTTCACCAGTAACACAATCTGCACGGCCGTTACATCTTTTAGATATGTTAAGGCAAGAGCCGTCGTTACATTTGAACTGCCCTCTCTTACAGGGGCAGTTCAATTCGTCAGAGCCATCAATGCATTGTCTTGTGCCATTACATCGGGACTCCGCTGGCACGCAAGCTCCACTCGAGCATTTAAAGTGATAAGCCATGCATACAGTGCCTGCCGTAATTATATTCACCGTGACCAAAGTAACGTATCAAGTCATGCAGTATAACAAGAGATTTAATTTTTCGAATAATTACATTTTCTATTTGTAAGTTTATAGAATTTTAAAATTGAACACTAGATACCATTATTATGCATAGTTAGGTTAATCTATCTATTCGATGTAGTTTTACTTGCCCTTGAAATTTACCTTTAAGTCTAATTTTGCAAAAATATTTAACAGTGAAAAAATAAATATTATCGAATTTATCAGCAATTCATGATGAAACTCGCATTGATAAAAAAGGTTGACATATAATATTTTTTTTAAATAAAATTTATTTAAAGGTTTAAATTGGATGTAACAGAACATAACGCACATTTCAGAACTACGAAAACTAAAACAAAAGAGAAATTTTAAATGGAAAGTGATCAAACCATAAATGCAATCTCGCTCATCAGAACCATCTTGACAATCATGAGTTCTGTCACATTTTTTGGATGCAGGAATGCAGTGACCATTGTTACACTTGAAGTCGTCGTCATGACATGCTGAGCAAAAGAAAATGCTACATATTAATGTATTTCTAAACTCAACAGTGACAAGACACAACACAAGTAGTATAAATAGATTGAAAGTTAAGTACATAGAATACAAAATGAAGAAATCAAAGAATTATGAGGTGATATAGACAATTATATCAACAAGCGATTGAGTCAAACACATTATACTATTTTAGTCATAAGTAGACGACCACATATTGTGTGTTTGGAGAAAAATAATAAAATATTGATATTGCCAGCATTTATTGCAGATACATTTCTCAATGACAGACACTCATTATCTGGTAACAACTTGTTTAGTCAACTGTTTGTTACATAAAAAAACACAAACCAATAAAGTGATAATAGAAAATTGCGTTAAAAAGGAAATCAGTGTAACCATACAAGGAAATAATAGGAACGCTTCTGAAGAGGAAAAGTAATGAGGACTGTAATGGAAGGAGAAGCTTGTATGCTAATCTCTAACTTACGACAATTTTGTTCATCAGAATAATCCCCATGATCACAATCATAACGATGATTACATCTCTCATTTTTAGATATTAATTTGCCATTTCTGCATCTAAAATACCCAGCCGCTGGAAATACATGCATAAATATATTATGACTATAAAAATAAAAATTATTTGTGTTAGTTAAATTATTATTATAAAATAAATAGTTTAATAAATTTAGTAAAATTTATTAATATAAGATAAATAAATTTATTAAGCCCTTACCGATACAATTCCTTTCGTCCGATCTGTCAGTAGGACAGTCTACACGACCGTTACAGCGCTTGCTGCGCTTTATACAATTACCATGATCACATTGCCATTGATCAGAGCTGCATGCTTAAAATGATCATGAGATTTTTTACGAAATCATTAAATAAATGAATATCTATTATTTTTTAGTTTCCTTGAGGTACTTACGACATGCAATTTCGTCGTTACCATCACGTGGACAGTCTTTAAAACCATCACATCGTAAAAGGATAGATATGCAAGTTCCATCCCCACACCTAAACTTGCCCCGATCCATGCAAACATGATCTCCAGACCAATAAAACATTCGAGAAACTTACCATTCCAAAGAAGCATGCACATAAAATGATGTTATTATATTTTATTGTAAGGTTGAAATTTTTATATCATGTTATACTACACTATTACTCACCACAGCTAATTTCATCAGATCCATCTCTACAGTTGTTTACACCATCGCACTTTTTTCTCTCTTCGATACAAGAGCCGTCATCACTGCATCTAAACTCGTCAGGCCTACAATCTATGAATAAAAAATAATTATATTTATTATGCATCTTATATTTATATTATATATAAATTTAAGTCTATAAGCATAAATCTGTAAGTTAAGCATGGGTAGGTTGAAAATTATATTAGTTAGGTGGAGAGGGTTTCCGCTGGATTATAGGTAAGTTAGGTTATATTGAGTTGAAAATATAAACACCTAGAAAATATCTACTACTAAACTACTTCTCTTTGTGCGTACTGTAATTTCTTCTGATTTACTCAAGAATTGTTAACGACTATTATGGTAGTAGTAAATAGCCGACTCATAGTGGTAACTAGCCTTACTGATTAACTTTATTTTCTTAAGAAACAAATATTTTCTGTATCATAAAACATATATGCACACACGAAAGAACAAAAAACCTAATTCTTTTTACTTAGCAATTTTTGGCATTGAATTCTTCTAATGAAATAATTGAAAAGAATATATGATTTCTTTTGAAAATTTCAGAGAGAATAGGTTGTCAAACGCTACGATCGGTGCACGTACTTCTTTCGCCTCGCCCACAACCATGAGCCTGTTCACACATACTCTGTAGGGAAACCTAAAGCTTTCTATGTGACCCTCCTTTAGTGTTTTCGAAGGTCAACCGAGGTATCCTTTACGTCCACCATTCACCTTTACGTCCTTTTACATACTTACCCATACACCACCGTATCCATGCTACAGGGTACAGTACATAAATACACGCATCAATTGTTGGGTTAGACTATCCGACATCCCGTATATATGAATAAATAAATGGGGCTTAAAGAATTGATAGGAACTGTGATTATATATATATATATATATATATATATATATATATATATATATATATATATATATATATATATATATATATATATATATATATATATATATATTGGATAGCAGTTAGGACTATATTTGACGTATATTTTCATCTACACTTTAAAATACAAACCACATGATTGTTCATCTTCTCCAGAAGGGCAATCTTCGATTCGGTTACAACGACGGCTGGCTTCTATGCACTTTCCGTTAGCACAGGTGAAATCATCCGGCCCACAGTATTCTAATAAACAAACAAACGCAACAAGTTAATAAATTGGAATACTGACATCTGTACTAGTGTTTAAGCACTGCGACGTTTACAAAATTCATTTGTCCTTACCACCCTCACTGCAAAGTTCACTTTGCAATAGCTAGATGGCATTGCGGGCCGTGATGTCTCTATTTTTTGTAATTCTACTTTTGTTGAAACGTTTAGCGCAACGATACATGAAACGTAGATGAACAATTTTGAAGCAACTGACTTTAAAGAGATATTTGTACAGCTAATTGGCAAGCTATACGCTCGTTTGCTGCCATCAAAGTAGGTTTCAAGTCAAACATATGCGACGATTATACTGTTCAGAATTTCAATGTTTACTAACTTTATATCAAATTTGATAATTGGTGATGGTGATATTATTTACACTTTTAATAGACTTAAAATTTGTATCAAATTAGAAAATTTGAAGGTATCAAACGTTCACCTCAACCATAGGCACGTAACCAGCAAAATGTATTAAAAAGGAACAAGTCGGTTCCATGTTTAAATACGCTTAAAATAAATGTTTATGTTTATTCATACCGTTGTACCATCCGTAAATTGACAAAAAATAGACATCATAGTGAAACCAGTCTTAACTTTATCCGTATGTATAATTTTTGTAAGCTTACATTCATATTACGTATCTTATTGAAAGTCCCTAAACGCAAATGTGACGCTGCCGAACCAACACGCTCACGTAACTATGTAACATCCACACAAACATATTTGCATAAATTGGCAATAAAATGTAAGAAAAACGTCTTGTTTCACTGAGATTTTTCTGCCATTTTTCCGCCGACATAAACATTTTCAGAAACACCTTTACATAGTTAACATTCTGATGGCGAAGAGAGGCCTACGTGTTAAACTTAGTGTTGTATTATGAATAGGGGCCAAGTACGAGGAGTCTTAGAAAAGCTTATTCACAGTATTCCGATTTTCCTAACATATTTTTATATTCTTCTTTTTTTTTATATTAAACATCAAAGTTTTCATTTTTATGTATAATAAAAAATAAAATTTAAAGGTTCATATTCACCTAGCCCATTTTGTTAACTAATCAGCTCTCACTCATAACATATATTTATACAACACTATTAAAAGATGGCGGTACACTAAAGTTAGTTTACTTGTACCTATTACCAATATCTTATATAATGTACATTCTAAACCCTTAATGTCTTTAATATAATTATTTTAGATAATTAATAATAATTCGATTTTCATTTAATTTTAATTTTATATTAATGTAATAGAAAAAGAACTCACCAATAAATTCTTCCTATATTATAAATATATATCTTACCGTCCACGAATACCGAAAAAAAAACAATTCGTATATATTTGCGATATTAAATATTGGTGTTATATGACTTCTGACGTAGAAAATTTGTGTTATTAAAAATTAAATATCAAGAATATTCTAAAGCTTCTTTTTTTTCATGATGCTACTGTCAATCCCTATTTTTTTATTTAAAAATCTCATTGTATCATTCTAGACTGCCAGTAATTTATTTAATAGACGACTCATAGTGGTATCTAGCTTTACAGTACTGTACTGTAGTCAGTTGTTGGTTGCAGTTGGTGCACGAATACCACAATAAAAAACACATCTCTTCCTATATATTTGCGATATTAAATATTATTATTACTTCTGTATAAAATTTAGGTTATTAAATATTAAATACTAAGAGTATTCTAAAGCTTTCTTTTTTTCATGATGCTACCGCCAATCCCTATTTTTGATAATTTAATTTGATAACCTCTAGACTATTAGAGATATCATTCTAGACTGCCAGTAATTTATTCAGCCTCAGCATTTATTCAATATTATATTTTATAAAAATACAATTATTAAATATAGTATTATTATTTATATTATATTTATAAAATATTTGAATATTATTCTAACCATAACAATTAATATAAAATTATATTAGACGATTAAAGGCTTTATGGTGACCATCTTATCGTCCTATTTATATAATATTCTTAAGCATATAGGAGATACAATATGCACTATTAGTGTTCCACGACTGTAGGGGTTTGGTGAGCTTATAGTTTACTGATAACTGATGTCGGGTGATGTGAGATGTGTTTAAAAGCGTTTTAAGTAGGAACCTAATTGAGGGATCCATACACGGACGAAACACATTACTAATAATTGTTCGTTTGCTGTTTTATTTCTGTCAAGTGAGTACATGCTGTTGACCCTGTTGGTCTCTATAGTGACACCGGGAGGGGGAGGGAAGAGGGCACTCTGTCTCTGTGAATTAAGTCGGCGACCGCAAGGGCGCCCCCTGCGGTGCTCGAACCTCGGAGGAGCGGGCTGGGGATTTTCCCAATGCTACATAACTCAGCCGCGGCGTGAAGTCGTGACTGAAAGCTCCTAGACTAATCTAAGGGAGCCTAACAGCCCCTAACCGTTGGACCAGCCGTTAAATCAGCTGGACTTCACCGTTGTTTTCGTCGACGGCGGTATGTGTGTGTATTGTGTAAATAGAGTGTTACCCACCTACAACTTTAGCATTAGTACCGTAAAGGGGTCATCGGGGTCCAATAAGACGCTACGTCTGAGCTTAGGGTATGCGGATAGGAAGTAATTACTCGCCCGTACTACGAGGGGATTCTGGAGAGTATCTGCGCGCTCATAGTAGCCCCTGGATACGCCATTGCAGAACTTTATAATTGAGTCCAGTTCGAAATCCTTATAAAGGTCGATATTATGATAGTACCAGAGGCAAAGCGACGCGATTCGTTGATTTCTTTTTTGAACCACTTGAAGAGGTTTAAGCTCAGTGTGCGTGAACGCTACACTGGCGTATTATTATTAGGACGTATTATATAGTATTAGGACGGGCCTAATGCAGGTTTTGTATAATGTCAGCTTATTTCTAAGTGATATTTTACACAATCTATATAGATAGAAGCGGGCTGAATTACACATACGTCTAATGTGTTTTCTGTAGGAGAGTTGGGAGTCTAAAGTTACTCCGAGGTGTTCACCCTGTTTTTGCCAGGGCTTGCCCGCTTATAGGCTTATCTAAAAGAAATATCGTAGAGACTATTTCGTGTCTGAGACATAGGAATAACACCGCAGCACTTTTTTCAGCATTGACCTCGATCCTCCATTTGCGACTCAAACGCTTAGAGCGCCTAGAATGTCTCAGTAATAAAGAAAGAGTGGTATCAATGGCGTACATAGCAAGGTGGACATTGTCTACATTAAGTATGTCACTGGTGTACAGCGCATACAATATAGGAGAGAGCGTGAAGCCTTGGGGGAGCGAGAATTAAGCAGGGTGAGAAGAGAGTACCACTTTGAAGCGGAAATATCTATTTATGAGATAGTCCTTAAGGATGTATATTAAACGATCTAGGAGGCTGGCACGACGTCGCTTGTAAATTAGGCAAAAACACAAACTATATATATATATATATATATATATTAAGACATTCGGACCCCGGGGCCTTCCTGTCATTTATGTTCTTAACTAATGTTTGTAACCCCACCGAAAGAGGTCGGGCGAAGTGGTACACCCGAGGGTGCCTTGGAGTCAACCTTTGTTAGGCAGTCCAGGTCGCAAGGCTGATCGCTGGGGAAACATTGAACCTCTAAACTGTCACCTAAAATCGACGACAAAAGTATTGTCGGATCCAATCAGAGGTGGCATAGTCGGGAACCCGTCCGACCGAAAGTTTTTCTCCCAGGAATCGCCGCGGAGTAAGTCGACCTTGTGTCAAACTCTCCACATCAATCTATTGATTTCCATACGGTTGTCGTCTGTTGGGTAGGAGTCGTGTAGTCTAGCAGCGGCGTTATTACAGCATATCAATTTCCTTAGCTTTTCTAAGATTTCAAATCGCCCTACTGGATCGTTTCTAAACTCTTTAAAACAGCTGAGGATTTTTTTAAAATTTTTTCAGTGAATTTATTAGCCGCATCTATTGCTAATTTAACCGAGTCGGTGATGCCGGGTATGAATCATTTGCACGAAGAAGCTTAGAAATCTTCTTCCAGTCTGTAATTGTTTTGGTGGGAGGACCTGAGGGGTACTCCGCACCTAATTTAATTAACACTGATCTATGATCAGAATCTTATTCCGGTTGCAATTCAATAGAATGTTGCCAGAGGATTACATTCTTAAGAATCGCTATATCTAAAACCTTCGGGTGCCAAAATTGCCAAAGAGGGAGAGGGTGGGGGCGAGGGGGAAATGATGGCCGCGTTATATTTCTCTGCTATTCCGTTGAGAATCTCACCTCTATTAGTAATTCTCGACGAATTCGAAATAATAATTTTTAAGCAATGCAGCATAAATTAGCCATGTAAGTTTAAAAGAGAAAATACAGTAAAAACTTTCTCATATTTTTTCCAAATGGTTACCGTAATCAGTTAAAAGATATTTAATATAAATTTTATATAGAAAAGGCCACCGTTGCGTACACAGGCTCTGACTGTAAATGCTGACCGGTTGGTAGTCAGTTCGATTGCTGTTCGATCCAAGTGAGTGTGAGTTATGTTTTTAAATAACGCTTTAATTTTTTTTTATTTCTCCGTTATCAGCTAAACATGCAAGTGCTCGATTTAAGGCGGTGAGCAGAGTATATTGATATTTACTTTAAGAATCTGGGTAACATCTACGAAAAAATCTAATAAAAATGTCACATGTTATTTTTAATTTATATACTCATTGCTGACTTTTGAATTAAACCTATTTATTTATTTATTTTTAATGACTAATGCATTTTGCCCCTATTCTCAATCTACATAAATAAACAAAAACGGGGTTTGTTTTTAATTTTAAAATAACATTTTTTTAAATGCATATATATGTATACACGAAATATAAGAGTTTTTACAAATTTTGACTTTGTGTTCCGACTCAGAAACGGCTGGACCTATTTTGGCTGCACATGACCTGCACTGGCTGGCTAGCTGATGTAATAAGGAGTACATAATAATATAATAATATGGAATTAATAATATCATATTATATATTAATATAATAATATATATTAATATAATAATATGGAATTTATCAGTTCTAAATCTTTATTTTAGATTTGTAAAATAAAGATTTAGAGCTGATATGGAATATATCATGTAGACGAAGTAACGAGCACAGTTAGTATTTAATACAATTTGTTATATACGGAGCGTGACTCGGAAGTGACCGGTATAGCAAAATTAAATATTTAATAATTAAATAAAGAAGAAATTAAATAAAGGAACTTAATAGAAAACTAAAATATTTTATTGAAATTAATAATGTTGTTCATGTTAAATGCAGTTCTTTATAAGCTATCCAGATAGCATTGAAATTCCAATACATTCAAATTAATCACTTTATATTATCATTAAAATTCAAAGTTACCCAGGGTAAGCCTATGACCTAAATTGCATTAGGTTTGCGTCACGTCTATACCAGTAATATATTTAACTTGAAATGAATATATTTAAAATCCACCCATTAATATACCGATACCATAAAACTATTTTAGGCTTGGTAAGCTAAATTAAGTATATAAGAAAAAAGCACCGGAAGCTTCTATTAGATAAAGTTCCGTAAGTCAAAAATGAACGGTGGCTGAATCCAATTTTGGTATGACGAAATCGCTCACAAGAACACGTTCTAAATTTACATTCGATATTTTTAAAAGATTCCTGTCAACTTAAGGATAATATTCAAATAAGTTTTTGTTACCATTATTCACGTATTTATTATTTTAATTTATATTATTACTACGTATTTTAATACATAACTATAACGTAATAATGTAATATAAAAGTATATGTTGATACATATCAAGGTTACGTTAGCTAGCAAGCTTTAGAAAGAGCATCAAGGACGACATAAGTTAATAAGCTCATCGGAGGTGCTTATATATCTCATATGATGTAATTAATAATAAAAAGCCATTAATTACAACTGTTTCAAACTTTATTTTTATTAAAATACTATGTAAAACTAGACAATATGTAGCTACTTAAATATTTGTTAATAAATTTCATCAAAATTAAACATTTCCAATTATGTTCTTATAATTTCAACAATATATATGTTATCAAAATCAAAGTACTCGTAAATAAAATGAGCTAACTTAGAATGTCGCAGTGAAATGTTGTAGTTAAATTAAATGCCGCATCCAACAAAGTAGTAAATTGTTATAAATCTGAAACACTAACGTAATGGGTCCCAAACAAGGTAGAATCGACAAATAAATTAAACTGTGTTATAAGTAGTCAACCTGCACCAGGCACAGGCTTCCCCTTATTACCAAATTGTCCCCGAGGTTTTACGTCAGGCCACTTTTTTAGTCGATTTGGCCGTATTAGTTTAGCGATTTCTTTGAACTGCGACAGATAATAATATTCATTTAAAAGATTAAAGATATTTATAAATTGAAAAATGATTTCAAAATTATTATTTCTCTCTCTCTCTCTCTCTCTCTCTCTATATATATATATATATATATATATATATATATATATTTTACATTAATATCGCAGAAATACTAAGTCAAGGTTCGACCAAAACATTATTATTCACTTTTAAATTAGTCAAATTATTTTCCATACGTAATATTTCTATAAAGATGGTACTTTTGGAAATTTAGGACGCCATTTAAGTAGTGATTAAGCTAATAGCTTAGTACGCTTAAGTTAGTTTACAAACATAACAACAATGGTCGATTTAAAATTACAAAGAGATTCTAAACTGTCAAAGTGAGACGGGTCTTAATAAAACAGTTGGGTACACATATTTGTATATCATTAAGAAAGGACACGACACAATGGTGATAGATAAAATATGCAAAGCGAACATATCAGGCGGTGTCGATTTTAAAAAAGTGCCTATGTGACTTGAATACATGACAATACATAAAAACAAAGTAATATATGCTAAGCAGTAGTATAGAAGCTTTATTTTATATGTTTCAATAGCTTCATTTTATATTAGCTAAGCATTGTTAAGAGAGCTTGTTGATTTTGATACTTCAGGAGTACTTACGTGCATCTGCATTTTTAATATGTAAGCTCAATCTTATACAATAGTAAACGCGTATACTTTATAACAACAATAAGGATATAGCTTTGACATTTTACTATTAAAGCCAAAGTACGAACACCCTACGTACGAGCCCCCTTGATACTTGCGTTCTTCTATCATGCTAATATCATGATCTCCCTCGAAGTTAATCTTTCGTAAATCCTAGTGGGTCGTTTGACAAAAATTAGAATATATAAAAATGCAGCCATTATCATCATATTATCAACGTTAGCTATAAATATATATATATATATATATATATATATATATATATATATATATATATATATATATATATATATATATATATATATATATATTGTATATGTAGATTGGAGTAATATCTAACAAAATCTTCTTTAGGTTTCAAAACTGAAAGAAAATGATAACAACATGAAAGCTACTGTAATATATTGTAACATTGTTATAAATATTTGTTCATACGAAGTGCAAATGCATCACAGGTTTACAAATCCTATCACAATTAAGATAAAATGCCCGTGAGGTACGTGAGGTTCAAATATTTTTGTCAAAGCTTATTTGAAATACCTATGTTGGCAAATATATACTGTTTATATATATATATATATATATATACAAATTTGAAAAAAAATCTATATATATTTATATATGGCGGGTCTTCTATTGAAGTTAGCAATTCTTGCTTAATTGGAAAGACACAAGGACTCTTTATATCTCAACGAGATTGAAATCCCCACTTTGGACCTAACATGGAGATATCACAAAGAATCATGAATATTAAAATTTTTATCTCCTGCGATCAATTACCTCATGTCCTTACACACTTAGCAACGCCTTAGTTGGTAACATGGTAAGCAGCACCTAAGTCTAATACCCTGTCAGTACCTATCGACAATTGCTACTGTAAAAATACTAAGTAAATAATAAGTTTTTACTATAAGAAAACTACTGAAATTCCGTAAAACCTCGAAATTTCATACCCTCAGAACGATAGAAGAGTAATTTTAATACAATACAAATTCTAAAATTCAAAATCATTTTTTACTATCGGTTTTTTTATCAAAATTAGACATTTTATAAGCTTTATCAATCGTACACATGTACCAGTTTCAAATTAATTATTGTTTTTGTGTGTAACTCTGAAATCTAACAAACTTGATTATCAGCCATCCTATAGTACACCATAGACAAATAAAACTGGACAGAAATGAACGCTTAACATTGTAAATATTTCAAATAATAGAAAACACAATTGTTTTTGTGTATGTATGCACTATTAAATTATATAATTATAATAAATATTTACACGCTAACATAACTCGATTGGAAAAAGCTGAAATCAGAGACTACCACTAGGTTGTCAACGGAGTGCCTTGACACAAATCAAGACTTGACTTGAGGCTTGACTTGTCTTTCCAGAGTAAAAAATTTAAAATAATTTTTAAATATATTTATTTCCCTGACTGGGAATCAAATTCACAACCACTCGTATTTACATTAAGACTATATAAAGATAATCCAACTACAACCATACTATGATAAAGATAATCCAATGACCTTAATTTGTTTAACTGAAAGGCATTTTTAACCAAATTATTTTAATACTAAATTCAATAATTATAATTATATTCATTGATTTTTTTTAGTTTTGCTATAATATGTAATTTATTTATAATTATGTGATGTTAAAATAAATTTAACTATTGTCATGTCTATACCGCTTAAATTGTGCGTCACTGGAATATGACCGGACGGTGTGATTAAACACGCCTCTTGGAGCTCGGGGCGGAAACATGTTCCTACACCGAATATTAAACGCACAAATTAAACTAAACGCGTTTTCTCAATGCACAAAAAATAAAATAAAAACACAAACTAGAACGCATAAAAAATAAAAACATAAGCACAGTATCAAAATATTTTGTACGTGTGGTCCGTTATTTTTCCGATACCGATTGTTCACTCAACTCAACTATGACATACAAGCTTTTTCAAATGTTACGAAATTTATACACCACTTAATCCTATTTTTTATTAAGTAAACATAAATATACATTATAACACAAAAAGTATTAATATTATATTTTTATAATGAAAAGCAATGCAAACATGATAAAAAACGTTGCCATAGTTAAACAATATATGTATATAAAATGCTTCGTCCTGAATGGCTGACTGACGGATCAACGTACAGTCCAACCCACTGATCATAGGGACCTGAACTTTGGAAGTATGTTCTTTGTAGGAAGTAATCCAGTATGAAGTATTAAAAACATCTAATAAGTAAAAATTCCTCGAAATGCTACAACTGAGAGTATTTAAAACGAGGGCAAAGTTTGTGTGGGATAGAGTGTTTCCTTAATTAAAGAGTAGAAAAGATTAAACTACTTCAAAATGAGCATACATTTTTTTAAAAAAGAAATGATGGAAAACATATTTTGTATTTGATTGAAACTCGTCGCCTAATGTTAACAGTTTCTTTGGATCTGCATCGAAGTTGATATCAAAACTGCGTTTGAGTTAAATTAGGCTCTTTTTATTTAAACAAATGTTTGAAAGCTCAATTCGATCTTATTCATTCATATTATTAAGAAAGGTTAAACTCAAATAAAACCTTAATGCAACACATCTTTGTACATATCGCAATATGTTCGTTTAGTTCTTGTAGGCGAAGCCGAGTGCAAGCCGCTAGAAGATACATAAAGAAAGAGATCGTCGTCTCTACCGGCAAGAGACTAGAGGGACTCGCGCCTTCGCCAGCTTTCTGGGCGTTGTCGCAAGCCTTTCAGTCGGACGGTCCCTCAACTATGTCACCTCTCAATAGACCCGATAATAAGTTCGCTGCCGACGACTCCGGAAAAGCGGAATGTTTAGCCAACAGTTTAGAGGCTCAATGTTCCCCCAGTGATCAGCCTTGCGACCCGGACCACCTAACGAAAGTCGACTCCGAAGTAGCAACCTGGGCATCTCTACCCCCCTCGGATGAACCGCTTCGCCCGACCTCTGCCGGTGAGGTCCAAAATATCATTAAGAACCTGAAAGACAGGCCCCGGGGCCCGAATGTCTTAATAACGGGACATTAAAAGCGTTACTGGCCCAATTCGTGTCCTTATTGGTTATTATTTTTAATTGCCTCCTCAAATCCTGTACCTTCCCCGATCAATAGAAAGAGGCATTAGTCATAGGTATTCCAAAGCCGAACAAGCGGAGGAATCGTCCCAGTAGCTACAGGCCTATCAGTCTGTTAAGCTGTTTAGGCAAAATTTACGAGAAGATAATCCTTATTAGACTCTCTGAAGTGGTAGACAAAATGTCTGCTCTTAAATGAGCAATTCGGGTTCCACAAGGGCCATTCCGCCGTGCACCAAGTACATCGGCTAGTAGAGCACATAGCCAGACATAATATTAGAAATGGTGCCCGTAGCTCCACTGCGGCTATTTTTCTCGATATCGCTAAAGCGTTCGTCAAAGTTTAGCATAGCGGCTTAATTCACAAGCTGCGCAGGCCTCCCAGATCAGTTAGTTCGCGTCCTTAAGGACTATCTTTCCAATAGATATTTTAGATACAAAGTGTACACTCTCACCTTCCCGCTTAATTGTACAAGTGGTACAAAACCGGTTTCTACAAATCGCATCGGGTTCCCCTTGGTACGTTCCTAACATCGACCTTCATAAGGACTTCGAACTGGAATCGATTAAAGAGTTCTGCAGTGGCTTATTCATGTGCTACTACAAGCTCCCGTCCCTTGTCCGCGCACCCTAAGCTTAGACGCCCGCGTAGCGTCTTATTAGATTCCGACGACCCCATTACAGACCCTTGCGGGCGTCGCCTTCCTATCAAGCAGCCACGTCAGTATTTGCTAAATTTCGCAGGGTTAGAGCACCCTCTTCCCTCCCCCTCCCGGTGTCGCTGTAAAGACCAACAGGGTCAACAGCATGTAACTCCATTTTCTCCATTGTCCATACTGTACAGTACTAGGGACTAAACAAAGAAGAAGTTCGCAAGGACGAGGAAGCTGCTCTCGCTCAGGAGAGCGGCATCTTTGTGCTAATAAAAGCACTTTGTACTTTGGACTGTTAGTGTTGTGCAGTGTAGTGTCTTGTAGTGCGTTCAAGATACTGCCGCCATAGATCAGTGGAACAAATCAATTACCGACAAGACCAAATCCCAGACCGGAAGTTAGGTCAACTGTTCAATGTGCGCCAAGGCAACCGGAACCCGAAGCGCCACGAAAATCCGCAGACAATCTCGAACAAGACATAGATCTTCGTCAGCTCACTCAACATGACCGATGTAGCCTCCCTCGCAGGAGGACTTAGAGCATTCGACAGAGCCCCTCAGAGGAGACTACGAACCATTGGCCAGCACATTAGTTTATATAAACCATTTAATCCCAATGGCGGTCAGCAATAATTTTATCATTAATAGGCCACAACTATGACTCGCGCGAGTCAAGCCGCGTTCTCTCAATTTAGTATTTTTCATGCTAATGCTTTACGAACAAATTGTTAATTCAAAAAACGTTCTTGAAAAAATGTAATAGAGACCCCAAAATAGTGAACTACCACCGCACAATTACACACGATAGAATTGGTCCAAAAGTAGGCACTTGCCGCCGAGACTAAAACACACCGAAACGATGATTTGTAAAGTGCACATGACGGGACACGCACCGATAATAATAGCTTCGGTCTATCTTAACCCAAAAACATGTTAGAAAAAGACTTAAAAGTCCTCTTAGAGTTAGGCAACTCGATCATATCCGGTGACCTAAATAGTAATATCATATCAGATGAAACTGCAATCAAAGAAACAGTGCGGGGATCGCGCTAGAAGCGAGCTTGAGTCTTACCACCTCACAATTCAAAATTACCGCGCCATTATCTCCCACTAGATTTGGGCCCCAGGGCCCAGATACATTAGATATAGCCATTTTACAGGGCGTCTACTTCAGATTGCGCTCTATCAAAGTCTTAGCCGAACTAATCTCAAATCACAGACCGGTTGACAAAAACTTAGGCCCGATTGCCCGCCCACAATCATTACCTAAAACTACAACAACAGATTGGAAAACGAAAACAGCTAACCTCCAAAGATTGGTCGAGCCAGGTTCGCGGAGCTCCAAGGAAAACTGAGATCACCGTTTAACAACGGTCTTACCATCGCACCTACCGTTCGGGTCACTGGCCTAAACTATTGAAAATAAATCAATCGCGGAAATGAGTCGAGGTCGAGTCGAAATCGTCGTGGCCAAAAACATCATTCCCCCCGAATAATTTGACGAGCAATACAAATCCAAATGAATATTAGCGGCCATATTTTTAGAAATTTCCATGGCCTTCAATAAAGTCTGGCACAACAGCTTAATAGATAAATTACTTCAAGCACAGCTTCCAGACAGGCTAGTGCACATTCTACGAAATTATCTCATAAACCGCTCATTTCGTTACGGGGTCGAAGGTACCCTCTGCACTGAATGTCCTATAAGAGCAGGGGTCCCTCAAGGCTCAATTTTATCACCGCTTCTGTACACATTGTACACCCACGATACACATACACCCAAAGCGCCAAGGTCCCATCCAGCCCTATTCGCGGACGATACCGCAATCGTCGCTAGTGGCCACGATACGGTCAATATAACAAAACGTTTCCAAACCGCGACAAGCCATTTGGGCCAGTGACGTGTATCAGGCCAATTTTCACATATGCTAGTGTTGTGTTCGCACACACGGATCTCAGACGTTTACAAGCCCATCATAATAAATTATTGCTCATGGCCGGGTGCGGGCGCGCCGTGTTACATGCGTAATGTAGATCTACACAAACTTTCTAGCTACTTCGAAAGAGCCGCTACTCATCCGAATCCGCTGTTGGTAAGCACCTGCGATTGCGATACGACCCGACAATTATGGGGACCCGGTAGGCCCCTACATGTTATATCAGAAAAAGCAGACGCCATTACGCTCGCTAACTACCCTAAACACACAGATAAAATCATACATACACGCAAGTGCACACACTTTTCACATCGTCCCGCCGGTGGAGTCGAGGTTGCAGTTTCGTAACCGTCCGATGCCAATAGGCCTGTTCCGGACAGGCAAGTCCCCCACTACAAACGGTGTACACAAGCCGAAGTTCGTGCCTCACAGGAGACGCCCTTGTGGCACTGTGTTCTAAGTTAATGATTTCCCGCCAGGGTCAGATCTTTTCTAGCTCGGCCTCCCCCAAAACCCGGTGACGCTATCAAGGCCAATAGCATACGAAAAAAAACGACCTGATTCAAAAATTAAATTTACTCTTATTATTTGTAGTTTTATATTATACTAGCGACCCGCAAAGTGCTCATGTGTCGACAATGTAAGCAGTGTAATTACTGCAAAAATCGAAAAAATATGCCAGAAATGTTTATCCAATGCCATTCAAACCTTTAAATGAAATATTATCATAATCGGTTCAGCGGTTTCATCATAATGACGTTGCACACGACACAGTTACTTTCGCATTTATAAAAATCCGCGAAGGTGCTAAATATTAGTATGTATATTATTATTTATGAAATATGTAAGGTAATTATGATAACATTAATTATTAAACTGTAGAGGTTCTTTAGATTACACTTCTATCAATATATTGACTAAGAGCATCGGCTTAATTATTTGACACATATAATGATCATTAACACTGATAAATATTGTTATATCATTTCAGTAATTCGAGTGTTCTATAAGACCGTAAATATTTTCCGTATGTTCATACTGGTTTGTAAAATAAGCAATTTATTACAAAAATAAAATATAAACTAAATAATGTTTTCGAACTTGTTTTTTTATTGGTCAAATTTAAAAACGGATCGTATATCTTTTCATCGGTTTGACTACTATATTTATGGTAACTTTTGATTCTCAACATAAGTAAAAGTACTTAAAAAAAGGGTTTAATTGTGATTGGAATTTGGAGTGCAATGCTTGTCTACAGATCAGATAGGCATACCTTACAATTGTGATTAAAGTTCTTTAAAAAATATTTTTATCTTTTCAAATCCCAATCTCATCATCAATACTTAATCATATCATCATGTGCTTATAATTAATTGTAACTTCCTGGCTCACAGGAGGAACCTAGTGACAAATTATTTTCTTCTTTTTAATGCAAACGCTAGAGACACTAGGCATTATAATTTTTAATCATTTAAACTTCTGCAAGTTAAAACAAATATTTTATTATAATATAATAATTTTAAAAATACTTACGTCTTATAAAACCTTGCGCTCGTATACGTGAAGTGATCACCAAGATATATAGGACCAAAAAGGTCCCTCTTTGTATAATCATATTTATCACTTAAATTCGCATTTATTTCGTTGTCACTACTAAACTGAACCGGGTCGAGTTCTGTCGAACAAGGTTGATTTGCATCAGTGGCCCAATTATATGTTAATCCTCACACTCCACACACCGTTGTTTACGTATTCGATTTAAAAGTTTTAATATATATCAACATAAGAACTATTAATCAATATATATATATATATATATATATATATATATATATATATATATATATATATATATATATATATATATATTTTAAACTAACAAGTACTTGGTTGATTAACATGGTAGTTAGTTTAGGTTGTATTGCTAATATTTTTTAAAATTTATTTTGTAAATAGTTATTCAATTAACTTGATTCTAATAACAATTTTGACGCATTTGATAACCATTTCAGTCGCTATCTAGTTATTTAATGCATTGCAATGCATTTCTACATACTATTAACACGCACACACGCAACACGCATCGTATGTGTTAAAAATTTGATTTGCAAACAATTGTAAAGTGAATTAGGGCACTTACGTTGTAAGCAAATAAAAACTACTTCACTCTAATCAAGATGAGATACAGTGCCGTTAGACACACAGAATCAAGGCTGTCGAGGATTTCGGCGTATAACTTGATAAAATACCTCACAGAGCTCATATGCTAAAATCTTTTAATCATATATATATATATATATATATATATATATATATATATATATATATAAGGCATTACGTATAATAGAGTTGAAATGAAATATAGTTAGTGGCGTTTCACGTATCGTGTTACAACGATAAAATTAACAAGACAAATGCATTGTTACACAGATATAATTAAAGTATCGTCAATAAATAAACACTGATTTTTTGTCCTACGGTGATTATAAAAAAATTAATTCAAATAATAGATTGAATTGACAAATAACATTGTAATCTTAAGATGTTTTTTGAAAACTTCTTTTATATATTATTTTCAGTCTTAGTAAATTCAAATTTACTTTGTCGTATGTAACATACAATTTATATCAACAGCATATTTTTTTAAATATTTCTATATAAATACTGATTGGGTATTCCGAACAAAAAATAATTAAACATTGTTTTTCCCTTATATTCTATTATTATATCGAAGAAGGATATAAAAATATAATAATTTTTCCATATTTTCAACATTTGTATCTGGGAACTAACGCATATGGAACGTTATTTTTATTTTTGTAACCAAACCCTTGAAACTAGAGCATCTGGTTTCCACATTAGGCGTAACATCTAGAACACGTCATTTTTTACATTCTAGAAAGATAATTATATTGTGATACCATAGATCTGAGATACCATTAGTGATGTATTGTGATACCATTTCAAATAATTATAAAAAGGAAAAAAAAATTATATATCCTAATTATATTAGTTACTAGTTACCATTTTTTACATTTATATATATATATATATATATATATATATATATATATATATATATATATATATATATATATAATAATAAAAAGGCGTTTTACATCTTATCCTAGAGTTGGACGATTGAACATTCAACTTGATTAAGTTAATATATATATATATATATATATATATATATATATATATATATATATATATATATATATATATATTAACTTAATCAAGTTGAATGTTCAATCGTCCAACTCTAGGATAAGATGTAAAACGCCTTTTTCAAACTGAAAGTGAATCTATGCGAAAAAGGCAATAAGGGTCGCATTACATTATTTCTTCGGGAACACGAGACCATTGTCTATGGCTCGTCTTTGCGACAATGCCTGTTGGGGGATGACACCCATTGTTTTCGAAGTTCAGAATAATCAACTGGCGACATATGATGCCTCACGAATATGAGAAGTTTGAACTACGATATTTTTAGATAACATAACATAACATTAATATTCCCTATCTGGGACAGATTATATATAATCTCTTTATTACATTGAAAAATAAATTTAAACATAAAATAATAATAAACATTACTATAAAGTCCGAATAATTCATACATGTACTTGAAAAAAACGAAACATTAGACGATTATATCTGATTATATTGCTTAAATATATAAAAGGATAAAACTAAAGGTATAGAGGGACACTTATTTATAAATTGATATTAATTTCATGATGAGGGGGCATCGCGTGTGCAAAGCATGACATCGTATGTTGCTTCAAATGATAAACTTTGGCGAGCTTTATATATTAAATAAAGCCAAGAAGTATTAAGGAGGCAACAAAATATTACTAAAGGGTAACTATATGATTTTTACTAAATCACTAAAAAGAAACATAGTAAGCCAAGTTGGTTATCAAAAAAATAACCTGATTTGTCGTTTAAGTAAGATAGTTATACTCGTATGTAATTATTGTAAATAACAAAAGAATTAAACAAAATAAATGCTTTGACGTTTACTTTGTAGTCGCTTGTCACTTGTTCCGTGATATAGGGTAATCGGCAAATAGTTGCTCTTTATGTAAATCTGTACATCGTCACGACATCTTCGCTGTTTTGTTTTTTTAAGTTGTGAACCGCATTCTGCTATCTCCGATATTTTATAAAATACTTTGCAAGTTTTGTATTAAATTGAGCAACTTTTCATTAGAGCAATAAAAAAGTTTTAAATTATATTTTAGTACACTACGAGATAGATAATATTGCTCTTTTAAATTAAATAAAATTGAAGTTTTCTTGAAATATTGTTTTATACATTGTAAATGATAGAAATTGTGTGTGTTTTGTGTATTTTTTTACGTACTACTTTAATTAATAATTATAAAGGAATCAGTAACAGTAATGAGAAATAACGTCTGTTAAAAAGAAGATTAAAATAAATATTCAAATATAAAACCATAGTATTTACATTAGGTCATCTTGAATCGTCACTATTCACTAACGTCATTCTCACATTAAGAAGTCTACTTGAAATTTTCTTTAGCTGAATGCAAACTAGTATAAAACTTCTTGAGTTGTCCCAACCGAAGCAGGTTAATGCGGTAGACTCATGGCATGTTCGAAGTTATTCAGACGATGAAAACTGCGAATGGAGCTTTTAACTTACTGATATAAGTTTAGCAAACAATAAATTATATTGAAATATGTCAAGCTGTAATATATTTATGTATTTTACTATTTTGTTCAAAGTGTTGCTTAAATAACTGTAATGAGGTTTCGATACGAAGTGAAATTATCGTTAATATTCAAATTGAGCTTTGTTTGTCGGGTATGAAAATACTATTGATTAGTGACTTATTATATATTTTCAACCTAATGTTATACAATAATAAAAACTTATATTTTTAAGGTCATACAATAAAATGTACAAGTTTTTATTATTGTATAACATTAGGTTCAAAAGATATAATAAATAAATAGTCCATACATATTTATTTACAATATAAAATTATTGATAGGTAAATCAATGAAGAATGTGTGTATTAAGGATGCTGTTACGAAAAGCCGTATAGTTCGAAAGTTAAGGTGCCCCGTGTGAGGGCTGTCAAAATTCTAATAAGAGTATTAAGCGCGATGATAAATTGACACAAAGATTGTGTACAAAAAAAGTGTTTGTAATCTGATGTCCAAGTTGTTGTGTTAATTAGGGCTGTCTATCAGAACGTCACGCACGATTAGTTGTCATATTGTCACTTCAATTTATTACTATGAATGATGACTTGTGGCGACGAGCTGGGCGATGACATAACGATACATATCCACTAATTAAAATATATTGTACGTAATCATTGCTATGATGAGATAAAAGCCTGGCAGCTTAAGACTCTCAGAACTGTAGAATGGATGAAATCATTTAGCGACCAGCATAAATACGCTGTAAATTACATGCGCTCATATTTGCGACACATCGCATATAACGACATCAATATCTGATGTCAATACCTAGAACATGCTCAAGAACATATTCTATTGACAGCAATATTTATTTATATTTGAAATATTTTTCAGCTTTAGACCTTTTTGCATAGTAGGAAACTCACAGAGAACCTAATTTAAAATTTTTGCCTTACCTACGACAGGTATATGAAAATAGCTTAAATGTTAGTCAGACATTGACCCAATGCACCATGACCGCCTCTAGTGATGTTAGGTCTCATTTGCAAAAAATCTTATAGCTTAGCATTTTTTATAGACTTTTTCACAAATACATAAAAATAGTTTAAATGCATTCGACAAAATTTATATTTTACGAGCAAGCAAATTTTTAAATGACATTTTTTTCTTACGACCCAAAATTAAGATTGAGAAAATTGCTTTAATTGTTTCAAATAAGTTATTGACAAATTATAAACCCACACCTTTTTTGATACTGGTCCACCTACAACCATTACTAATTTATTATACATGCATACCTTCCTTCATATACCTTCTTGAAAATAAATTTATTGCGATAAGAACAAATAATATGGATAGCATATATTAGATACATGTACCATTCACAAAAAAACTAAGAAATCTAATACAAGTTTTAAATGCTTGCACTGCTTGTAAATCAATAGTACTGAACACTAGTATAAAATGCAGCTTTATAAGTTCAACTCATGTTTCCTAAAATTAAGTTTATTTAAAAATTCCTAGTTACTAACAAGTCAGCGATAATCTTTATAGTAAAGTTTTCAGTAAATATTTATGTTGACTCCCTTTGAATGGAACGGAATATAATAACTACACATGAACGCAAAATCTACAATACAATTCCGGCAAATGTAACTATACAGGTGCACCACCACCACCACCTATTCGACAGGCGATACTCATTTTTCTTCGAATAAATTCATCATTTTTATTTATATTTATTTTACAGAAATATATTCTTGTTGCAAAAACAAAAAACGTGACAGGTACATCAATAATCAATTTGTATGACGATTCATTTGAAACTGAACATGTAGGTGAAAACTACGTATATCGAGAACCAACATTTGGTCATTTTTAGTTCCTAAAAGTTATTGAGAAGCGGAGACATGTTCTTATAAGTATTTAGCATATTTAATGAGTCATAGAATATTAAAATAGGCAGCTTCAGAATAATAAGAGTGTCAAATAAAAAATGAGTATTTTACTTTAAAGATTATTAATTAGCTAATAGCTTGCTTGATGTTTTTTAGCCCTTAATCCTTTAGCTATATTAAACAATATAATATGTGTTAAATAAAGAGCATAAAATATATTAGAAACCTTTAAACAATTATATATACAAGCGAATGAGAAAAAAACATGCAACAGCATAAAACACATTTAGTGTAAAATATCTTTAAGTATTTTTTCTTGATAATGAGAATGTTGCCATACCAATGTAATTTCACGAATACGTATCGTATTTCAAATACAAACAACGATCTTACATCAAAGCGAATTTAAATGTTGACAACAACAACAAACACTCTTGAACACTCAAGGCGTTCGGAGAAAATAAGGTCTTAATTCGGTTTTAAGAGTCATGAGCTCATTTTAACTTATGAGAACTACTTCATGTAAGAAATTGAAACATTGGATTCAAAACATTTATATATTAATTGTTTTAATCGGGTACACGTATTGGATATATATTAGTACCTAAAAAATATATTACCTTATAAACATAACTATAAGTCCTCAGACAGTGGGGCAGGATAGTGATAATAGATCTGATCTCATTGAGGCTGTGATTGACTTGGTGTATCCTATATGGCTTACAATAAAATTTCAAAATTGGCTATAAAAAATACTAAAAAACTTATATAATTGAAAAGAAACTTGTTATAGTTTTCTTATCTTCGTCGATATTTAAATATTGTAAGTCATTTCAATTGTATTTTTAATAGTAGAGCCGTTTACGTTGTCATTAGTATGTTTTAACGCTTACACGGCCTCCGTATTACAAAAAGAGACATAATTAGAACACAGTATAAAGAAGGAAACTGAAGAAAACAATGTGAAATATTAATATACATGCAATTGTCTTGTACAATGCAATGAACTATAGATGACGTCTAATTTTTTTTTAATATTTTATATCAACATAAAAAATAAATAGACGAGGTGTTTTTGTTTTGTCAGTCATCTATTACTATTTTTGATCCTTAGGTTTTAAGCTAGTAGCTTAAGTAGTCAAATAACCTGAGTAGACACAAGTTACTGCTCCATCTAACCGCAATTATAACATTCACCTCATTTACATTCAAACATCAAGATCACGCTACATTGAGGCGAAATATAAAAAATATGATAAAAAGTAGTTACAAAGGAACATTATCACCATTGGAGTCGATTTTGTAATATGTAACATATACTCGCACAAAAACCCAGTTGAATAATGGAAGTCACTATCTTAACAGTCAGTTACATGTCTTTATGTACTACAAAAAACACTTTTAAATTGTACTTATGTATACTGCTACAAAAGGGATGGCTTTTACAATTTTTCCAAGATAATTCCACATTTTGAAATAAAATTAGAAACAATACGATTATTATTATTATTATTATTATTATATTAAATTTTACTTTTTAGTTTGAATAGCTAAAATTATATTTCTTGTTTATTATATTTCTAAAATGCACATTAAATAAATTAATGAAAATTATATATTATTATAAAACAAAATAAATTTCTTTTTTAATTTAACCGACTTTAAAAAAAGGTTGTCAATTGGTCAGTAATTTATTTTTATGTTACTAAAATAGTTTTTGCTGGGTGCACTATGGTACTTGATTCTTTTTTTATGACAGCTAATGTTTTTAATGTATTCCCATTTAATTTTAATTAAAGCAGGACAAGTAGTTTATGAGTTATACATAATAATTTATACTTGACTTGGGAACCTATATATTTTTGTTACTTTTTATGATATAAAAACTACTGAACGTATTTAGATATAACTTTACAAAAATATAAGGGATATGTCAGAATAGAACAGAGGCTATAAATTATAATATTTTTTATAAAATTGACTACAAAATATAAAGATAAATGTGGAGTAAGTCAAAAACAAGAGCTATCTTAGCATGCACTGCCTAAACTGTTAGAGATACACAAAGATACTGTATGGTGGAATTGTTTGTCTTATACAGTTTTACGTGAAATTTCGCGGCGGCATATACATATATTTTAAATGAAAGCCAATAATTGACAGAGATTTGAAAAGAATATTTTTTTAAAATGTATATTGTTGAATATTTATGAAATTCTTATAAAAATTGGTACATTTTTGCTTTTTAATATTTAATATAGATAAATTTTGTCTTTTATTTTATATTTTAATTTTGATGAAAAACAGTATCACGAACAAATTGACTACTATACTACACAGTTAACGCGGTTTGTTATATTTAAAAAGATCAATAATATGAAAACTAGTTTTCTAATTTTAAAAATGATTGCTACTCGTCACTTTATCTTGGTAAATGTTTCACGGCTAAGCTGCCGAACCTAAATAGCTTCAAGCTTTGGAAAGAGAAACTTCATTTTATTATCAACATACCACACGGGTGATGTTGCAAGCGGGATCTAGTTTCCTTATTTTATTAGTCCATAAAAATCATAGTCATAGTTTCTTGACTATATTTTTAAGTAAATACATTTATCTTAAATATTTGTCATTTCATGTCCAAGAATATATTAAATAATAATTTACTATTATGATATTAAATCAAATATGATTAATTTCGAACGAACGGAACTATAATTCACAACTCCTTTATTGATCTGTAGTTATAGCATGTTAAAAAATTTACAGTCATACGCAAGATGAATAATTTATCATAGAAGCAAACTTATTTCTCGTTAATATATTTACAATGTGACTTAATTGTATAGTTAACGTGTAAAATTAGATGTATTTTTAAATGTAATACTATAATGACTGACAAATGACTAGTCATGGTATGTGGCATTCGTTCACAACATTTGGTGTACAAAGATTTTTACAGTATATATAGCTCGACATTAAAAAAAATCACAATATGCCATGTTAACGTGTGAAGTGAGCAACGAAATAAATTTTTAATCGTCATTAGGTATGCGTTTACTTACTTAAGTTTTATGCCCAAAAGGATTAACTCTTTAGATAATTTTCAATCAATCCTATATTATATGTCAAAATTGGGTAAAATCCCCGTAATAATTTAAAAGTAATTCAAATTGTGAAAAAAATATATACATAACACAATATGTATAGATATAGTAAAAGAAAAGTAACCTTTCTTCACATCTAAGCTCACATCACTTTGCAAATAAACAAAATGATATTTTTTCTACGATTATTTTAGTCAAACTAGTCGCAATTATCAGTAAAAAAACGTAAATAATTTAACAGTATAAATACTTTTGTAAAAATAAAGCTATTATTCAATAAAAAAAATATGATCGAAATACCTATTGTCCATAAAAATAAGAGGCAATAATTACAAAGCATTTTATGTTGTAATTGAAATATCAAACATCAAATGTTTGAATTTGAAAAGAAAAGAGGCCTAACATTTTGTTACTTAAATTAGGTATAGTAGTAGTATAGTAGTATTTGGCGTTGACACGATTTAATTGCAATAGTAAGTAAAATACTTATAATGATACTCGTGTGTATGACAATATGGCAGCGGCTATAGGTTGATTTCCAAATAAGGTAGCCTAAACAATATTTATAGTGATACTAACACAAATAATGTAATTTATTTTAAGATGGTTGATGTTTTCTGATCATAATGATACTATTTTAAAAGGTTGTTACAATACAACAACGCTATCATTACGCAGAATGAAATGAAGTTGCTTTCGCTGTCAATACACTGTCTGTCTATCAAACTATGCAGCAGCAGCATTTTAATGCGTTTTGTGGACCGCAAAACATATTTTTGTTTTACCCTAAATCATTTTTTGTCTTGCTCATCATGTACGATCAATTCAACTTTTCTTATCAATGGACTCATTATTTTTAGAATACGACTTAAGCAAATTAAAGCAAAAATGACGCAATTTCACACAGACGAAGCTGAGAGTCATTAGTCTAATGTAAAGGATATTATATGCAAATTTATTAACGAACGGCCACGAATATCTATATATTTGTCACATAGTCGCGTATACACGTATTTATAATATTATAACTCGAATAATATGTTAATTAGAAAAAGATAACAAATTGTAAAGTTATCTTTAGTTATTATAACGACGGTAAAGGAAGCATATTTAACCGGATATTAACACTTCAATCCCGTGGTAACGTAACGTCATACCTCACAATAATCCCTTTAAAATGTATTTAATTTGCATCTTTAACATAAGTATTTTTTATTACATTCTTATAAAGTAATGTATCTGTATGTAATACAGAAACTAGTAGATTGACCATTTTGAAATGAAGGTAATTTAATAGGGGCGTTGTTATTATTTTACGCAAAAAAACAGCTGAAAATTAACTTATAATCTAAACCTTGTTTGTATTCAGGTTAAAATAAATAATTGTATTAATTGTGAATTACGTCAATAATCCAAAACTTGGTGCAACCTAAAGTTTCTGGCTTCGGTACGCAAGTGTAACCATAAGACTTGCTTTACTATTACTATATGACTAACACATTTCCCATATTTTGTCGCTATATATGTTTTTTGGTTTGTTCACAAAATATGGGAAACGTGTTAGCCATAATGTAATAGTAGAACAAGCCAAATTATTTTGTTTTGTCTAATGAAATTTGTTTATATTTAAAATAAAATTAAAAGCTTCATTTTTGAATGTCAGATAATTTACCACCAACTCACTAAATTTAGTGCCTCAGACCTGAAAAAAACCGGCGTAAGAAATTTAACGGGACTTTCCCTCTTTTTTTATAAATATCCATAATAATGCCACAAATTTACAGAATAACTATTTTTTTAGTAGGGCAATACTAGATAATGTTCGTCACAGAGACAGGTACACTAAAGTGAGTAGAGTGCACGCAATGTTTTTATGCCAGTTATTATATTACGATATTATTATATATATTACGTTAATTATTTTTAATTTTAAATGAATTGACAATTATTGTTGTTATACTATTTTTTTATTGCTCAAGTCTGATTTCGTCGACCTCGCAGTGTCCAATTGTTTTGTTTGTGATATATTATTTAATATACATTATCGTTTTATTAATTTTTGATTGACATTATTATTATGTTATCGTGTACTTTGAATTGCAATTTCGAAGGGCTAATCGGCCAATGTTGACTAATTAATCTATACTAGATGAGCTAGCGACTTCATCGGTGTGAGACGGTTGGTTTAAAAATTCGATAAGCTGATGATTTGCTTAAATTAAAACTTAAAGTTTTAGCACATTTAATAAAATAGTATATTTTAAATTACGTTTCTATTAAAGAAATCGATTGAAATAAAACAAAAACTATATGTTAACAGTTAGGAAATAACAAGAAAGGTTACAAGAATAAAATATTGAATAGTTCATTCATATGGGTTAAGTTATATTTGAGAGTAACCTGCAATCGCGTACGGAGAAACTAGCGGACAGACATTTCTTATATCATTGTTTTTTATTCAATTAAAAATACTCCTAACAATATTTTTTCTTATTAATATATCTGCGAAGTTTTTAATTATTTTATGTATTATGCCAAGTTAATAATTATTTTAATTATTTTCTGTATTATTATTTTTTTATATTATTTTAATATTAATTAGATTTTTTATAGAATTAAAAAAATATCATTAAAATTACGAAATGTTTTACAGAATTATTTAATTAATTAAATGTACTACAGAATTGGTTCTCAGGAAACATTCGCTTTATGGACATGTGAAGTAGCCTGAGATTGTACACGATTTTCGTCTAAATTTCGAATAGATTACTTTTTATAAGTAACAGAATAAATTTGAGTTAAATTATGCGTGAAATTTTAAAAATTAATTATGTCTAAAAGTATTTTATCATACAGTTTTGATAACCGCTGAAGGGCTTTTTTATATATCACCTTTTAAATTACGCATTGTAACAACTATAATCTAAAATGTTCACTTATTTAGCACTTTTACGACTGGTTGCTTCACATATGAATCACAAAACGAAAACATATAATCATCAGCTTTATACAGTTGCGGTTTCGGATTAAATTTGGTGAACATAATTTTATAAAAAATAGTAGAAAATGATTCGATTCAATAGTCTTCATTATGAGTCCGATTATTATCAATAAATACACAAATGAACTGAATAATGATATTCTTACTTCGATATATATATATATATATATATATATATATATATATATATATATATATATATATATATATATATATATATATATATATATACGTACTTAATAAACGAAATAAATTATAAATTACTAAGCAAGAAATAAAGTTTTATTTCAAAAAGAATGTGACTTGAATGTGATGATAAAGTGAAGTTTTTATATATATTCCACTCATACTACTTACTTAGCAGTAGGTTAACAAGTGCTGAGATACGTGATCTTTACTTTACTTCAAATTCATCCAATACTTCAGTATTTAGTACAGCCATTTGAAAAAAATATATTTATTATATAGTTATAAAAACTATGACACCCCTAATATGACAAAGATTATGTTACAGGAATATGCTACCTACATGGATACATGTTATTACATGTTTTTACAGGACTAAGAATAACACGCTAATATTTTTTTTAATTGAAGTATTTGTTGTATGAAAACTTATCTTTATTAGGACATATAAATTACAAAAGGATAGGGATGAGAAACTTTGAAAAAAGTCATTAGTCAATTCGCAAAACTACTTGTCAAATATAATTTTGATTTTACTAAAGTTAAGACTATGTAAAATATGGATTAAAATGACTTATTTCTAATTTATAATAGTAAAAAGCGCGGAATATTCCCTTAGAACAATATTCATATTTAAAGTTTTTTATTTGTGTGAAACATCAAAAAACTGAAATGGTACAAATGAGCGTTCAAAAAGGCAGTTTGGGTGCGATTATTCAGAGCAATGCTCGAGCACAAATCTGCTAAATGCCAATTTGAAGTTCTAAAGGTTAACATAACTAACTAAAGGACGTTTCAAAATTCCGCCACATTAATCGAAAGTCGTACACTTCAGATTCATTAAAGCCGTTTATATTTATATAGGTAACAGTCGTGTGGAGTGTGATACACTTTGGGAATCTGTCACAAAACTTACGTATGTCGTGTGCGACCGCGCGGGAAGTCGGCGTGCGTTCGGTCGCCCGTGCTGAGAGGGACTGCCGACTGACTGTGCCTTGTAGCACTGTCTCTCCGCGGTACCGATTCAAAGTCTTTCTATACTGTATCAATTAATCAAATATATATAACTCCATAGGAGAAGCTTAACTGTCTTGAAATTAAAAATCTTTAAAAGCAAGGGTGATTTGGTGATATACATTGCATCGGGTAATTTTAAAGAAAAGAAATAGTAGGTATTAAAACAATTTTATCATGACAAATCACAGAAAGAGTGAATTAGAATTTCAGCGAAACCGATACTGATTACTTGGTAAATGAAATAATACTTGGTTAATAGATGAAAACTTTTTATTTGGTTAGATCTTTAGTATTTCCCTAATCGTTATAAGTTGCACTTGACGCGCCATGGTAATCCCCCAAAATTATATAATCATTATAAAAGTTTTATTTACAAAATTTGAGATCTCGAATTACACAGTGTTCGAATTATACAATTATAAGTAAGCAAAGCTAAACTGCCGTGACCGTTTTAAAATTTGACCATAAAATAAAAAAAATATTTAATAGATATAAAATTAACTCTTCAACGAGGTTTCTTCCTGTGGGAGGACGAGGTCCTGTAAGAGCCGGGTATCCCAGTAATTTAATGGTAGGAGGTTAATATGCCGACTGGCTCGCAACCACTATCGTGACAAAAACGATCCGTCAAATGTCTAACAATGTGTTCCGATTCGATGTCATGTAAGCCAGCTTTCCCACGCATACTTTCCCACAGAGTGTAGTGGTTTCGACAGCTCTGGCAGTCGAGACCACTACACTATCTCCTTTCACTTCCATCTTCCATCCGAAGGCCGGCAACGGATCCACAATTCTAATGTTGTGAATGTCCTTGACCAAGGGTGACCACATACAATCAGGTGGCCCTTCTGCTTGTTCGTATCGTTTTTCAATAAAAAGAAAAAAAAGAGGTTACCAAAAGTTGATCCTAATCCGGGACGACGGACCCCAATAGTACAAAGGACGAATGTTTTCAAGCTTCTCCCTCTATTAATGAAGTAGATACCTTAAGTCCAGTTTCATTCGGTACTTCTAAGGAAGATTCGTAAGTCCGAGAGTCGTTTCGAAGTTGTAAGTGCGAGGCACCTTACCGCAGAAACCTTACAAGACTAGAAAACTTTGTCAGCTACGTGAGTGACGCACGCTTTAAACTTGCCTAGTTTTGGTATTATTTATATCACCTTTTTTAAAATTGGTATAGAAAAGATATATTTGAAATTATCTGATATGTAATATTTTATATTTTTTTTAATTTGAAAATCTTATTACAGGCAACAATCTAAGCTATTTATTCCTGGAACAATATACATCCTGCAATGATTAATATTTATTTACCTGTTATTTTGGATATATAACGAAAAAGATTGTCAAAGTAATTTTAACGTAAAATATTATATAGTCTTCTTTTATGACTATATATAACTTAAGTACTTTTTATTTTTTTAAGGTCGTAACTTTATTTCTATGCTATTTGTGTAGCATTTACTAAATCCAATTAATGCACACTAAGCCTCTTTCCTTCAGACATAGTTGAATTGTCAAAAAATATTTCGCGGTTCTCCATCTCATAATGTATTCTTCTAGAAAACATTTGGCTCATTATATATCTTATGGTTGATGTATATAATGCTCAATTAATTAATAACATGTCCAAGGTGAAACAAAGACCAATACATTCTCTCTTTTCTCTTCTATGCAATCCTGATACTCCTTTGTACGTGAAGGTACGTTTTCTTTCCTTGAGAGCTAAATACATTCAACACCAACCCATCCAATAACATCACGTTTGAAATACCTTTATGCTGCTCAAAATGCTATGGTGAATTTTTATAATATTTTAAAAAAGTAGCACTTTAGAATACGCAGCCGCTGCAATTCGTTAGTAAATTATAAATACCTCACCATCTTATAGAGAAGAGCATTACTCACTCTTGTACAAATCGTATAATCTGTCCAGTAAGTACCTAACAATATATTATGCATTGAATGTCATAAACAAACTAAATAAAATTATGTCCTCAAACAAATTATATAAAATTCTTGACTAAATTAATAGAAACATTTCTACTGCTTATTATGTTTATTTTAAATTAGTATTTAACCGGCTAAAAATCATTTAGAGTTACGATAAATCTTTCCTCTTTTTTCGTGTATATTTAGGTACATTGCGTAGGGTGATGAACAGAAATCAGTGTAGTATATAAAAAAACAAAAAACATGAAGAGATATAATATTGAATAAAAATATACATTATTAAATCCTTGCCTTTCCATAAAATGTGGAGGAGGATAAATACCTATGTAGATAATATCCCTTTCCCAAGTTAGTGCATTTCATTTAAACGGATTAGCATTAAACTTTGAGCTGTTAGAGTGGACGCATCATATGGCCTAGTTTGAACCGTACTTTGGTATAGTTATCATGACATATCCTTTACACGTTACCCATTCTTTTCTTTAACACTTCTAATAAATATAATAATAAATTCTCATTCATTCATTTTCAAAAAAAAATTGTAAATTTAATATATTTTTAGTAAATTAATGAGTCTTTCACTTATGTTTGTCTCAAAAAAACGCAAATTTAATTGAAATAATTTAGATATGCTGTATGATGGCAAAGCATCAGTTTATTTTAAATATAACCTTATATATTATCAGTTTATTTTAAATATAACTTACCTATACATTTATATTAAAACTTTCATGCCAGTATTCACCGGATACAAAAATAAAGTCCTATTTTTATAAAAAATATTGTGCCCAAATGGACTTTTAAAGGAGCTGCACATTAAAATAAAATAGAAAATATTACTTTACACGTAAATAAATAACTTACTTTTTGTCTCAAGAAATATACTCTCCTAAGTAACAAAAAGTGTACCCTATCTACGAAAGACGACATCCCGGTTGTCTTTGAGTAACATTAATCGGTTTCATCGCCTCAGAAGGCATTTTACAAGGGCTTTAGTGTCAGAGTATATTTAAAGAAAAATGCACTTTATAATGGACATTGCGCAATGAAAAACCGTAGGGATTGAAACGCAACATAGTAAACAAATAGACACACGTCTACACGTCACAGGTTTCGTTAAGTTGTTTCAACTAATGATAAATAAAAAATAACTAGCACAAGCAAATGAGTAATTATTAACAGTATACGAAAGCGCTGTTACAGTGCTGTGCAAACATAGCCTCTCTTTACGAAAAGTCATGTACAAAAAATTAAATGACGTTTCTTTCGCTTTATGATAAGTATATAACTTCTCTAAATTCATTCATTCTAAAATATTTTTATTTCAAATTCCTTTTCCTATTTAAACTAATTTGGACGCCTTTTATTTAGCATTTTTTTAATTTAACATGATCATTGTTTAGACAAATAGTATATTAAATTATCAAAATTATTATTATTATTTGTAAAATCTTAAAACTGCTTATCAATGCTCATAGCAACTATGGCTAGTTAGTCATATATAAAAATAACACACATATAATAGCAGTGCTTAGTCATTTACGTCCCGTCGTAAAAACAAGATATTTCGAAAACTATAACTCTTGTTTGTTAATAAATAGGTTATGTAAACTAGTAATCTACTTTTTAAATAGGTTTACAGCCCAAAATTATTTAGATAAATATAAACGTTACCTTTATATTAGTTTCTTTGTGCATTTGTCATCAATAGATATCTAATGTAATCCAATTAGTTCGGTCCGAATTTCTTTATTTCATATTTCACATATCGAATTATATTTAACAGGTTAATGAATGTGTATTGTTCAAAATAACACGGTGATGGACAAACTGGCAAATGTAATTCAATAACGCAATGCTAACATGGTTCCAACATGCGATTTGGAGGCGATACTATTTCAATAACAATAGACACCAATGATCATCTGTTTATTTTCTACGCTTTTACCAGCATTTTGACAATATTATGGCTAATTCTAGATGTGGCGTCTTTTAATAAATATTATTATTACTTATAATTTCAGTATTGAAAATTAATTTCTCTATTACTTTCTCTCATAACCTACGGTAGTACTATGTACAAATTATAGTATCTTTATTAAAAGTTCAAGTCACCAATTTCAATAAGACTGGAAATTGTGAAAAAGTTTAAACGGCTGCTTATAAGAAAATTTTCTAATAATATATATTTATAGTTGACACATATTACTAATTAATTATTTCTTCTTTTTATCTAAAGAACATTTATTTTAATAGCTGAGACCTTCCTTTCTAACAGTATATTAAGGAAACCCAACTATTTATATTAATAGATAAAATATATATTAATGAAAATTAGTATTTTGTATTGTATTAATTTCAAAAGCTAATAGCTTTATTTTGCTGTCATTACATATTTGTTTGGATGTGTGTTGACTTAATAATTTGTGAATGTGTAATGAAGCTTTATTTAGCTTTAAATGTTAATACTTTTGTAATCATATTTTTTTATATATAATAGTGACTATAATATATACATTGCAGAGCTTAAAAAATATGCAGATTTAAACCCCACCTTATTACGTACATGCTCATATACACATGTAGTTCTCTCTTAACTAAATAAGTAGAAATTTATCTCAATTTATATTACAGATAATGTGAAAAATAAAGAGTCATTACTAAATATAATAAATAAGAAAAAAAAATAATAAATCATAAATAATAGTAATTAAAAATATATTAACTTCTATAACCGCAACTACCTATAACCGTACTGAGGTCATCGTGTCACAATGTGGCATCGTCTGGCTGTAAGCGAGATTTGTTATGGTGATGATTTAATTATTTTTATATTTTTGCTCCGGCAAGAAAAGGACGCAGCGTCAAGCTTCTCACATAATAACCGAATACGCAATGTTTCAAATACGTGCGGAATGCGACAAATGTAGCCTCTTTACACTATGTTCTGTTTGACCACCTTGGATGCAACTACCGGGACAATTAAGTGTGAACCTATCTGCACTTAAATGACTAAAAGTAACGATGTACATCCATCCCGTTGTCATTACGCTTTAAATAGTTAACTTTTTTACATAAAGAGATTGAAGAGTGAATTGCATCTAAAACAGATTTATACTGAGAAAAAAGTTATAGATAGATTTATGCTGAGAATAAAATTATTTCCATACATCCGAATTGGACTACGTACCCAACCCGTATGTAAACCAAAGGGAGATCGATCTGTACATTTCTGATCGTCCTCAACTCTTGTGAAATTATTCGTGTTTTTAAGCTTTATCTATTCTAGGCGCAAAGAGCTAACATTGACTAAAATCTACTTATGCTTCCCATAATCAATGTTAAGCTTCAAATTTATTAACTCAACTTTTAGGATCACATTATGTACAAATACCAACAATTAAATAATTTCTAACTTTCGGTTGCATAAGACTGAGCTGTTTCTCGTAAATATACTTTTGAAGCCGTGGTAGTAAAGTACCTTTTAACTAGTTCATGATTTGCACTGCCTCATTTCGTCACAGACACTATTAGGTCGGAGTTTATTTCGTCCTGTTCTCGATGGGACTTAAAATATATTGCCCTTCTATATTATATCTATAGTCCTTAAATACCTGTGGTCATAATGCCGCAGTGGAACAACGTATGTAAACACGACAGGTTGTGTGTTCAGTTCCCATTTCATACTCTCATTTCATTTCTGGTAAGACAAAGCACAATGTTACGACTTCGGGTGGATAGCAGTCAATACAGTGACACTCGGGTTATCTCTGACTAATTTGCGAAGGTAGATAAAGTGTGAAGCTGCTTTTTATAAATGCCTAAATTATTAATGAGTTTATTTAAATTGTATAAGCTGAGTTTAGTTTAGTTTAGTTCTTTAGTGATGATTTATGAACACTGAAAGTCAATATTGTGCATGTGAATGCATGAAAAGTGGATTTGTCTGTTATTAAATCTTTATTTCGCCATTTATAATCACTATGTATATGTTAATTCTAAATTGGTTACTCAAACAAGGGCTGTTCTATCTTTTGAGATAAGAAATTTTAGTGATATCAAACGTATTATTTTATTTAGTCCATGATGCAGCGATAATGAAACTACGACAGCATCTTATCCTACTGTTCCTGCTTTTGTTTATACTATGGCAAACTAATATATTTATAATTTATTACACATAAAATGTCCTTTTCGCTTTATTTCTGAAAATATATATGAGGTTGGCAATAGACAGAGTATGAGTAACTCTTTTATTCGCTATATTAGAACATTAAAACAACAAAATTGATATCTATACAATTTAATTAATTTTATATTTAAATTACCTTAATTTAACTATTAACTTTTACTATCTAATCTAGGTAAATATAATTCCATTACGAATTTAGACATAACAAAAACATTAAAACAAAAAAACAAATAAAAGAACCTCGCATATACTTAATTTAACGCTCCTAACAAAACTGACAAAAACGTTCACAGTTGAAATTACCGCCAGCATAAACAATACCATAAAGATGTTCTTGCAAAGGACTTGATTGTCGGTATGCACTAACACTGATAGACAGTTTGAACAAAAAGTGCAATACTATGTCGGAACATTGTCATAAAATTTGCTAAACAGCAGCAGCACACGCGAGTCGTCCTCGGGCCTTATGACCTAAATACTGTATGACACTTTGCCTCTTGTTTACATTATTCTTACTAATACTATACGGACATTGAGATTATCAAAGTATTTATGATGATAAGAGGTGAATAGCTAACACCTGTCATCATAACGCAAGCATGATCAAATTTTAAAAATGGTCGTAGTGTGTAAGTGTATAATGTAAAGTTAAGAATAAATATTTTAGATAACATTCCGAATTCCCTAATAAATACAAATTCAATTTTAAAAAAGCCAAAAACGCACATTACAAAAAAGTTTAACAAAATAAGAAACTACCAAATACATATAATGTTAACCTCTTTGAAATACCCAAACCATATTTTTCACACTATTTTCATTACTATTGTTATCATCAGTCTCATTCAGCCATCCCCGCTTAGAACATACTTCCTATATAGTGGACGTATCGAGAATTTGAGTTGTAATACATATAACCTATCAAATTAAATTACAACTGGCATAATTGGAATTTCCGTAATACTATTCCACGTTAATATGAGAAGAGATTATTAACAAAATGCCATTTCATATCTGATAAATTCTTGACGCTAAATTCAAAACTGAAAAGATTAATAAAAGCTATGAATTTGTTATTACTTAGTTTCAAAAAAATATAGACACTAATACATGACACAAGAATGAACTTATTGTTTATATAGAGAATGGAGTGTTAAAATTTTCTTATAATATTACATACAAATTACGATTAACGAATTAATGCATGCGTTGGTAGCGCCTTGTCTTAGCAAGGTATATGTAACTTTATACAAACGTGTACGTTAAACACATGGTAGTATGTGATACATTTATTTGCTAAAATTATTAAAAGTGATGCATAAAAATATATTAAATTTTCTCTATATAAACGGTAACTATACCAAATTTCATACTTCTAAGATTTTTAGAAGTACGATTTTAGAAGTACTAAGATTTTTCTTTACCTACTAACATATAGATAAATAACACAGCGTGTGTTGACATTCACATTGATATAAAGTGATATAATATATAGTTTATGTGTCAACGGGACATCTAGTATACTAAAATATGAATAAAAAATAAGAGATACCAAAATCAAAATCATTTCACTTAAAACAAGTCTATGTTTAATTAGTTAATTTAAACATCCCTTTCTACTATGTAGACTATTTAATACAGTATATAGATCTTAAATAAAAAGTTACTTAAACTATTCTTAATATATTGGGTTATAAGTAAATTTTACTAATATATTTATCATCGAAAATAATAAATATTTATTTAAACATTATTATTATTAAGTTGTTGTGGTCTTATTATTTCCTTAATAACAACACTGTTACCATCGCAGCTTATGTCATTGTACTTACGTAATTGATGTATCATGCAGAATAATTATAACTCAATGAATTGCCGCAATAAATCACCAACAATAATAACTAATGAAACCTCCTTAGTGACAATGAGTGTAACATATCTTATATATATGTTAGAGATCAATTTCCTTAATTGTAGTTAATTAAAATTCTTTATAATGTGCATCACTTCATTAACAATCATGAATGTCAATCAAGTGAAGTGTCAATTATTTGAAGCTTAATACAATGTTTCCTACACTTATTCAGGAAACATTTTTAAATAACCTTTCCACCTTTCTCCTCGACATCTTCCATGTTATGTAGATTTAGTTATTTTTAAAATAAGCTTTCATCCACAGTTTCTTATCAATGAAGAGTTAATCAAATATCAAGTGATAATTTACCTCTGCATAGTGAATATGCACGATGTCAGACTGAGGTGGTTTCCGGCGTGTTGCAGCGCGTCGCTCCGATGCTGACAGTATCAAAATCGCTCATCTAATTTATGTCTACGAACGTACTCTATACTTAGAAACATTCACAAGACAACTAGAACTATCTAATGAACGGGAAGTGTGAAAAGGCTTTAGTTTACCATTTTACCGTTAGCCATATTTGTATATAAGGACATGTTGAATGTAATTTATAACCATAACATATACATATGTTGTTCACTTTGAAGACTGATGAAGGTATTAGTAATAGGAGTCATTGTTTCGGTAATGTGTACATTTTAATTAGCTAACTGTCTTTTTCAAGAAATAGCTTTTCTAATCTATGTGACAATAATGTAATAGCTAATTAAATATTTAATGTTAAGTATAACAATAATTTTACACATAAAGTACATAACATAAGAAATGTTCAAGACCGTATTGGTGAGATAAAAAGATGTATCTATATATTAATTGGAATAAACAACACGCGTAGGAGTAGCTATCAGTATTTCACAACAATATTCGGCCTCCACGTTGGGGTTATCTAGGTTCATATTATATTATGTGTTATTTATTTATTAAATAGGTATCGTAATCAATATAAATTATTAGAATGCTAATTTAGGCAGTTCAAGATTTAACTTTTTTTTTCATTAATGGTAATACTTCAGAGAAATATATTATTAATCGCCTTAACTGTATAAATATTAATAATTATCAAAAATACATAAAGACAACTAAAAAAAACCAAAAATACGAAATTAGTTCAAAATATACTACTCTTATTGGTACTTAATGGGGCCTATACTGGCAATTTAATATAACCCATTATGAATGAGAGAGACATTGGTAGCGAGCGGTTAGGGAATGAAGGCAAGCACGCGATATCTTCTACAATCAATTTCTTAGAAAAAGTTATTTTATGTCAACGAAATTTACGTGCACACGAAAGCTATAGGATTGATCACTGAACACGACAAATTGTACAAGATATTAGACAAATATAAACTATTTTTAGACTTCAATTTTAACATTGTAAAAAGATAAATATTCCTAAGAGTACCTAAATATTGATCGTCTTAATAATAACTTGATTGGCTTTTATTCATATTTTAATTATATAAGTAATACGGCTTCGAAATCTATTATAACCTAAGTCATGACTAAGCCTAATAACTACTACAAAAATTTCATTCATTTTAGATCGGTAGATTCATTGATAGACACGTAAAAACAGAAAAACAGACAGAGAAAATATATTCATATTTTATTACGTCTTTTCGTAAATGTCTTCATTGTACAAACATATACTTTTTTGTTTTAATATTTCTATAATATAAAAATGAATCGCTGAATGTGTTGCTAAGCGCAAAACTGGAAAACAGTTGGACCGATAAAGCTTATTCTTTTTTTTGGAATATTCCTTGAAGTACGAGGATGGTTCCTACGGAGAGAAAAATAATAAAAATGGCCTGAAAAAGTCTAAAAAGAACTCCTTTCTTTCCTACCATACAAAAGGTTCGTGCTAATACTTAAAAGTCAATTTGAACTCTAATACCAAAAGTTTAGATGTTAGTGGAGAGGGTTCCGAGAAGGCAAAACAATTGAGTTACTTTTTTTATAATAAGTATTTACTAAATATGCCTTTACAAGGGAGCGGAATTTATATTTAATATGATTCGTTGCATTTCGGGTTCTTCTGCCCAAATTTGTCCGCCGTTTGTGTTGCATATAGCTACGCACTTTAAAAACTTTGAAGTTAAAATTTTTGTTTTTATTGCTGTTACAATAATTAAAAAGTCAAATTTATTATTCGTATTGCGTTTATATTTTAAAATACAGTAACTGAAAAATATAGTGTAATTTTTACACCAACCAAGTGATATAGTGTAAGTTTTAACAGTTACAGGTAAGGAAAAGGGGACGTACAAAATGAGAATATCTCAATCTGAATAACTAGCTGAGGAATCTGATATGTCTGAGCTATCAGATATGTAAATTGTACGTAAAGAATATGTACTAAAATGAAAATTATGATTAAACACTTGTGCGATACAATTTGGAGCGAGGACTCGAGCTAAGTACTCGACTCGGCCTAAAAGATAATATCTTTTCCTGCAATCATTAAATAACAGAATGCATATTGTGTTCTAATATTTATAAATAAATTAATATTCTACATTATTTATTTAACATACATGTTTTAATTTTAGGCACCATTAAAATGTTTGTGTAACTAGACTTTAAATATCTATGATATTTTATCATTACATTAAAGACTTAAAAAAAATAAAAGGAAAAATAAAAGGATTTTTATTTATTTGGATAGATTTTTTATTCTTATAAAAAAGATATATAAATAATAAATAATCTTTATATATGTATGTGTGTATATCAAAGGTCAAAGCTATCACTATTTAATAATGATCACACGATCACTACTCAATGAATCCTATCCTATATATCGTATTGTGTTTAATTTGTTATCATACTATGTTATACATATATAATATGAATTTAATTTTTCACTCAATCATAAAATATTCTTTACTCAAAAAATTTACTCCAGTTTATCTTGAGCAGTATTAAACGACAATAGTATCATATTTAACATTTTACCACTATTCATTATATTAAATGTTTAAAAATTTTAGCGACCATAAATTTTTTTTAACTAAAAACTTTTGCAAAAGAAGCTTTATAATTCGAGCGTTTGATGCAAAATTCATGTGAGGCATTATTTTACTTCAAGGAGAGTCGCTGCATATTCATAAACGGCCTCTTGCGTCCAGCTATCGAGTGATTACAGAAGCCTAGATCATGTCATGTCATCATCATACCTACTTACTTGTGCGACATAGATATTAATAGATATCATATAAAATACGTTTTAGCGGCCATGTAGATTTTTAAATCGCAACTAGTACATACGATATGCATCCTTAAATTATTTCACTTTACTTGTTATTTCAACTTGTCACGTAAAACATATTTGTTTCACATTGTAAAGTAAAAATTAAATATTTCAAACCTTTATTTACTATTTGATACAAACAATATATCGCAGTATTTGAGTTAAAAAGCGAAACTAAGGTTTCAATATTAAAAGCAAATATTTAATAGAATATAAAAGTTGCAGGATATGTAACTAGAGGTTGAATTTAACATGTAAATTTTTGATTTATTAGTTGTATTTGCTATTGCGGATTGTTCGAATGGGCTACTTATAAGCCGTTCTTTTATTACAACGCGTATTGTAGGAAATGCTACTTCGAGAAATTTACCGATATATTGTAATTCTTTTGTGTACTAGTGACTATAGCTTTGTAATGAACTACGCTAAGGAGCGGTTGTCATAAAAGTGCTTTTTAAATAATTAAAAGAACAATAGCCTTAAGTCACCTAAGCTCGAGACGTTTAAATAATATGTGTTGTAAGTTATCGCCCAGTATGTCATTAGATTAGCTGAATGTTTAAATCGTAATTTAATCGAGTTAACAACCAAAAATTCTAGTTTAGTCACATCAAAATGCAGGCTACGTTAATTTGTTACAATCGCTAAGTAGACGAAGTATTTTAGATGATTAAAGGATCACAAGTTATGATGACGACTAATAATAATTAACGATAAATAATAATGAAATAAAATCTTGATGTTGATAACAAACTTTTAAAATAATAACTTTTAAAATTCCCGGTGTGCAAATTCAAATTATCATTTTGGTTCTGTGACATTTTAAGAGTGCTTTATAGGTACATTATAAAAAAGGTTCACACTTATAAAAACTTATAAAAAGATTTATTATGCCAATTCAAAGCCATTTTTATAACTCATTTTAAAATTATAAATCCAAACACTACGTTTAACTAGTAGTTGCCGTAATTCACATAATTCGTATTTTATATATATATATATATATATATATATATATATATATATATATAAACATCTTTGTAAAAAAAAAAGATTGTGCTATTCAATTGTACTTCAAATGTCCCTTTGTCCATAATAAACTACCATTCATCTCGACAACTTTTGTTATCACCTAACTTAATTCGTTGATTCAAGATGTGTACTGCCTCTAGACAAAATTGTCTTAAGGTATTTATATATATGTGTCTATGACATCTAAGTGTTGTAAATAACAAGACTTAAAGTATATATACTTCCCTCCTAAATGTAGTCAGTATAGTATAGTAATAATCATTTAATAAACTTCTTTCATGAAACACAGAATTAGTTAGCGTCTGCAGTCACTTTTACAAGTATCAAATTATGACATTATGTCCGGATTGCAAAACTCATCATCATAAACACGAAGCTGTTTCAGTAATAACGAATGTAAATGGTTTACCAGTACATTGTTTTAGTGTCCATTGTGGAAAATATAAAAAATGTTTTTGTCTTCAATTACAATGAACAAGTTAAAAAAAATGATCATTTTTTTGGAACTAGTTAGGGATTTTTTTCATGCTATAGATATGTATACCTTAAAGTAGAAAAAGAAAATTTTATGAAGATCAAAGTTAAAATTTGTATTCATTTAAACATTTTAAAACAAACAAGAGCTTTGTAACGATTCGCTAGCACTTGAAGTCTCTAAGCGCGAGTACTTGAAATTCCACTATAAGACGGCATATAGTGAGGCGACTCATAGGGTACATACAATTTAGTAAGTATGGTAACGAATATAATTTATCTATACATAAAAATGTTCTTATTGTTTTATGTACTTAAAAGATATGCCTATAAGAAAACTATTATTGGGGTATAATAATAATAATTAATGATTTTTCAAAACAATGATTTTTTTAGGTTATGCACGTTAATCTTAGAAACGGCTTGACCGATTTAAATGCATTTTAAATCAATTTAGCATTTTTGAAGTTCTCTTTTAACATTTAGTGTTCGCTTTATTTCTATCACAGAAGAAAATCAAATCAAATATTTTGTTTGACAAAGTTGTAAAATAATTGTTTTCTTAAATTTACTCAAAGTTTCAATCATGGTTGGTCAAAGGCATAGTAAAAGTTAAGTGTTGGAACGCTGCCATGAACAATCACAGCAAAAGGTTTAATTCTTTAGAATATTTTGGTACGTCTATAACGAGTGGAGATCGAATACATAACATATGACAATCAAATAATTTAAATATTCGATTTCAATCTCAAATATTAGTACTCCTATATTATAAAGATTAAATTTATTTTTATATATAGCCATGATGGTTAAATCAATATTTTTTCAAGCTTCAAACTTTTATGCCGCGTATAGGCAAGCAATACAGCAAGTATAGGTACCTAGTGTCAAGACAATCCGTACTCTGCTTTCCACGAATGAATTCAAGACCTTGCATGTTAACTGGTGGACTTCAATGCCGCGTTTTGTTTTACCAGAGCGAAAAAATGAAAATAATTTAAATATGATCACTCTCCTGAATGAGAATAGAACCCACCACCGATTGCGTTTACAGTGAAACGCTATTCCACACGTCATAACCGGCCTCATACATAAATTTACCATTTTATTTATTATGCAGCCCTAAGTAACATGGAATCATTCTAAAATAATTGCTTCCGCATCTCCCACAAGTATCTTTAATGTGCAACATATTCGGTATCGATTTCATTACATTATATTATAAGGAGCCGTACTAATGTATTAATAAACTGTATTAATATAATCACACTACGTACATGTGTCCGTAGTGGGATTATATTAATACAGTACAGACATATGTATGTTTTACCAATTCTCACATATGGGGTTTCCCAATAAAAACAATATGTTTTGAAATTGAAATAAAATATATAATATATGTTCAAATTTCGTGTTCAATGGCTGTATTTGATAGTAAATTTTATGCTATTTATGATTTAAGTAAAATGTCGTTCAAATGACCGCCACAACTTTTTTTGCACTGGTGAATACAATCGGTTCAATTTTCGATGACTCGGTGCAGCATTTCGGCTGGTATGGCCGCTATAGTCGCTCGAATGTTGCGTTCAAGGTCTTGAATTGTAGCTGGTTTATTGGCATATACTTGAGATTTAATATACCCCCACAAAAAATAGTCCAAGGGTGTTAAATCGCATGATCTTGGTGGCCAATTGTGAGGACCGTTGCGAGAAATAACCGACTCACCAAACTTATCACGCAATAAATTCATTGTGACGTTCGCAGTGTAGCATGTTGCACTATCTTGTTGAAAATAATGATTTTCAATAAGATTATGATTTCATACACTTCAGGAAAAAAAATCGTTCAACATGTCACAATAACGGTCGCCATTGACAGTAACAGTACGGCCTTCGTCGTTTTTGAGTACGGGCCAATGATTCCATCGTACCATAATGCGCACCAAACAGTCAATTTTTCAGGATGTAATGGTGTTTCATGAACCATTCTTGGATTTGACTGACTCCAGTAACGACAATTCTGTTTGTTCACATAACCATTGAGCCAAAAGTGAGCCTCATCTGAAAAGATGATTCTCCTATGAAATTCGGTGTCCATTTCCATCATTTCAAGCGCCCAATCTGCAAATTCATGACGTAATCGATGGTCTGCTGGCTTGAGTTCTTGTGCCAAGATAATTTTGTATGGATGTAGGCCAAGATCCATACGTAAAATTCGCCAGGTTGTCATTCTGGATAAGCCCAATTCTTGTGCACGTCGTGGAACGGAAACATTTTGATTTTCTTCGACACTGGCTGATACTGAATGGTTGTCGTGTTGGTGGTCTACTATCGTGCAAAGAATATTCACTTTCCAGTTTTTGGATTATGCGACGTATAACGAGCTCAGACGGTGCACCATGACGACGATATTTAGCATGAAATGCTCTTTGAGTAGAGATAATACTTCTCGAATTTTAATAGAAAATTTGGACAATTTCTAAACGTTGAGGTAACGTGAACTTGTTCATGATTAAATGGTAAACATTACTGAACACAAAACAATACAAATGTCAAATGTTAAACAACCAAGATGGCGGCTGTGAGCTATCAAAATCCTATCATCCCTATTGGCAAAACACAGTATAACGAATATTTTATAGATTCAAAATAATCTGCCAGCGCTGCTGAATAAGTTCTTATTATACGACTGGTTGTCCAGCCGTTCTTTGTACAATACAGGTTTGCATTCTTTCATATCTTTGCTACATGCTACATTTTTCTAAATCGAGAGCCGTTAGATCCATATGCATCCCTGCCGCTGACTACGACTTCCCCTTCCCTTTTTATAATAATTAAGTTGATTGTGTAACATTGCTCACACGATTCAATTGGAGGTGGTATCTGGTCATCAGCCCAGATTCCCCATCTTCAGAATTTTCCCCATCTTTAATACAAGATTAAAGATAAAGACAAATTATTTTGTTATTATATTGAAATCTCAAAATAACCGTGCCGTTCAATTTTTAACAGGCGCTAGTGGTCATAAACTGCACGATTATATTTATATACTTTGCCGTTTTTTAATATGTATTAAATATATAATGTGTAATGTAATGTTTGGTAAATATTCTAAAATGTGCATTGTAAGAAATTGTTCAATTTAATTAAATTTATAGTTCACAATTTTGTTCACAATGGCTTCCACATAAAGGATATAAATATGCTATCCCGGGTGTTTATTTAGAACTATATAAGACAAACAATTATACACTGCATCATGTTTGTAACTCCAATGGATTTTTAGCTGACTTAATTGAAATATATCATTATATTACAACCAAATCACGAAAAAAGTTAAATTGTAGTTTATATATATATATATATATATATATATATATATATATATACATATACGTATATATATATATATATATATATATATATATATATATATATATATATATATATATATATATATATATATATATTTATATTATTCTGATAGACAACCTACAATACCATAAAGTGTCATCCAAATCAAACATATTTCTCAGAAACTTTTGCATTTATTATAGCTGTAAGAAGATTATCGACAATATATAAATAAATACTATCAAAGGCAATTTTATTCATAAATTAGTGACCGTGATAAATAACTTATTTTTTTGAATAAGAATTAATATTTAGTTTAAAAAAATACCTTAGCAAATAATATATTATTTTAGTAAGAAATTGCAAATTCTGTATATATATATATATATATATATATATATATATATATATATATATATATATATATATATAATAGTTGGCATTTGTATTGTAATAATCAGTTTTAATTTCATAAATATTTATTTAATAGGTATTGAGAAAATACACGTCCTTGTCTCGAGACTTGACTCTCATAACTCCCTTCTTTACATAGAAATATTAGAAACTAATTTGTGCACTCCAATGAACTCATTATTGGGATAATGCATATGTTATTAAAAAAAAAGGAACGAAATAATTAAAACACAGTTGACCCATGTCCGTGACGCTTGTAAACTGTAACTGTAAGAGTTAATGTCACAAATTTCACTGTAACTCTATTTCAGGTAAAATACAGTATAAATTAAGTAAAATCAAGTTGATGGAAGCCAATGCAGTTATATTCAGACCCTTTAGCTTAAATAATACAGATTTTGCGTTTCAGGTACAGATACTACGTAACAGATACTACCTAACGTCACAACCACCTAACCAAACCTAACGTCGTGTTGTGCCCCACTTTATGAATATATTCTTCCAAAAACATTCAATAAGCTAATTATTTTAAAAAAGATATTAAAACGCATCACAAAACGAGCATACGCGCTTTAAATATTATTTTCATAATTCTTTATTTTTGCAAATTTTCAATCAAATAATCTAATAAAGTCACATTAATAAAAGAATATATGTTTCTTATGATATGTTTATTTTTAACTTCAATAGTATTATTATACGTTTGTAGAAACATCAATGTTATGTATTTGAAAACAGATGGCGCCACATGTACATACTTTGTGATTTAAAACTACGCGCTATGCGTATTGCGGGGGTTCTATAGATATGGACGTGTTCTTTAATTTTTATAAAACAATTTTTTGGTCTGCAACAGTTTCTACAGTGCGTGCGACTAAATAAGTGCGGTAAATCTTCAATAACCATAGGGATCATTGAAGTTTTCTAGTGATAAATATAGGCTATGTTACTCAGTGTTAATGTAGCTTTCTAATGAATTAATAATTTTTGAAACCGGTTCAGTAGCTCAAAAGCTAAAAAACACAAATAGTTTATTCATTACAAACACACACACATACACACACACGTGTGATTGGGAGGAATTTAGGAGTATTCGAAATAGTTTAAAGGTGATGATTTTTTACTGTCATTGTATTCATGTCATTTTACTTTGTACCTACGAAAAATAGCAAGCACGTTGCTGCTTGAGAGGGAGTTAGCGACCGCAAGGGCGTCCCGCACAAATAAACAGACACAGACAGACAAAAATACTACTGCTTGATTTTTAGCTCCTATTGCCGATGTATTAACATACAATATTATTTTTTTTCATAAATATTTTGTATTTAATTAACGTTTCTACTCTTTTATTATATATAAATATTAAGTACAGTTTCAACTACTTTAGATACTTAAACAGCATGGAACTTTCTTATAACGGTTATATTTTTGATACCTATTCAGTATAATTAATATATTATCAGTTTTATAATTATAATATTATTATGTGTTAAATTGCAATTTAAAAGCCACTTTCTGTTCATAGAGTTTTTTGTATATAAAATAAGATAATTACATTACATGACATTAAATAAACCTCCAGTCAATCAATGATAGCTTTTTATTGATTTTTCTATTTTTTTTAAACTTACATTGGTTTCCAATAAAATGCAACTTTACTCAAAACAATAAAATAGAAAACATAGACGTATAGAATAGATAGAATTTCCACGAGTTTATTATTTTATAAAGCTTCTGCAATATAACTTTTAGAGATTTATTACAAAATATCAGTCATTGTAAACCTCCTTCAGCTTATGACTTGTTTCTCAGAAGCACTTCATATTTTGTTTAAATAGTAACGTAACAAAGTTATAAAAAATAGATAAAGAAATAAGAAACGCTTCTTGTAAAGTTAAAAAACATGCAGAAATCCTCAACAAACAATTTATATTAATTATTTTATTAAATTCATAAAATTCACGTTAACAAAGTTTTTTTTAGCTTCACGCTTTTTACCCCGCGGGTATACAGAAAGTACCTAGCGTCAAAACACTCCGTACTCCGTTTTCCACAGAATTCGCACATTGCGCGTTGAGTGGTGGACGCCGCACTTTGTCTTACCAGAAGGAAAGAAGTGAAAATAAATTAAATATAATCATTCCCCCAAGTGGGGATCAAAACCAAAACCGATCATGTTACAGTCAGACGCTTTCCCACTGCGCCACGACCAGCCTCAAGCAAAATTAAGGGTGTGAATGTGGTAAATAAGATTTAGATGTGTAGGTTTTATTACCATCAACTCGGAAAGCTCCTGAGTCGCCGGTAGCTTTATTTCCATTCAACAATTATATGAGTAAGAGTATTTTAAATTTTGAATTTGAATTTCACATAAGTCAATCAACGTATTTTCAATAGTCTTTATTATTTTATAACAGCTATAACTTAAAATAATGAATGCGTAATAAGTGAGGAACCATATATTTTAGTAACACAATACTGTATATATATTGAACAAATATTTCTTTTGTAGAAGTAAATGGAAGTATACTAACTTTTCTCTACGTACTGGTAATAATAATAGGAATAAAATCAAATCAAAATAATTACATTGTATAAAGTATTTTTTTCTTATAATTAGTATAAAAAAGTATATTAATATATAAAAGACGAAGTTTTATTTAAAATATTTTTAAAATTTTAAAAATAAAATAAATAAACTTACCAGGTGAACAATCTCGTTCGTCGTAGCCATCGTCGCAATCTTTAGTACCATCACATCGCTTGTCGGGGGAGATGCAACGAGTCTCGTCGCACAGTATTTCGCCTTGGGGACACACTGCCAACAAAACACTCATTTATACTTTATTTATTATTATATATTTGTTTATTATTATATATTTATTTATTATTATAATTATATTATATAACTATTGATTAATTATAGTTACAATTTATTGTTACAAAAAGTATATAAATGTAATGTTAAAACGAAGTCGCCAAGTGCACTATTGTTAATGTAACTTTTTCACAATATCTACTTATGACTGTCTCATGACAATATATTTTTTCTGCGTTATTTTTCAATTGGTCAAGTAAAATATACGCTGTATTTATATAAATTTCGAGTTAACCATGTAAATTCGATCCTATACTGGTGGGATTCTATATATATATATTTTCAATTACTATTATTTCCGTATGTATATATATATATATATATATATATATATATATATATATATACACATATATACATACATATATATTAGGTTACTAACTACCCTGTTGTGTATTATGGTATTGTCCTATTTATTAAATTTAATATAGTGTAAAATGTATAATGTGATGTGTAAGTGATAATGATACGTTCTTTCTTCTATTAAATAAAATTATGTAAAATAATATTTATTTTAGACTATGAAAACTTTTAAAGTCAATTTGAATAAAGAAACGTATTAGACTTAAAAAAAATTGGCAGAATATTTATAAATATTATTTATGTAATTATATGTCATTTATCTTAGGTTTTTTTATTTATAAACATAGTCTTACTCGGTGCTTCAGGTATTTCTCCTGGGTCATCAGTAGCTGTCTCTGGTTCATCGGGAGTTTGGTTGTCCTGGCCTTAGATTTAATAATAATATAAATAAAAATAAAATAAAAAAAAAACAAAACAAAATAGAACGATAAATTTAAAGTGGGACGATACCTGGAAAATCATAATCATCGTCACCTCGTCGTGGACTTTGAGGCGCGGTTGGGGAAGAATTATAAGGTATCAAATTTTCATTTTCATCCTCATCTTGGTTCGGCACATAATTTTCTTGTTCAAAGTCCCTTGGAACTTTTAAAAAAGTAAAAAAGGAATATAAAAACAAATAATAAATAAATAATTACAGTTATGAATCATAATATATCAATGCATCATCCATGGTATGGTTAACTAAAATTATTTTACACAGAACAAATTTTTTGTTTTCAAATATTACGATTGAGTGAAATTCTTTGGATGCTTATGCATTTTTAAATAATTTTCACAATAATTAACAAAATAAATATAAATAAACAAAAATGAAAAAAGAAATACCCGGGCAAATATATTCATCTGAACCATCAGAGCAGTTTTCGTTTCCGTCACACCTTTCAGACTCAGGTATACACCTACTGTCTTCAACGCATTTGAATTCGTCAGCAGCGCACGCGTCCAGAGGGACGTTCAATGCTACATACATAACAATTACGTTTTAACGATAAGAAATTTATATCAGTATGTGAGCATGGTTGAGATGTCTGATTATGATATAAAAATGTGTGTGTGTTGAATTATTGAATTGCCAACTAGCATATGCACATAATGCTAACAGAATATTTTCTCTTGGTTATTCGGGTTAGCACAAATAACGCAGATGGCAAGATTAGTCCTCGCAAGTAGGCATGGCAGCGCAGTAAAATTTTATAAAATAATTATTATAATAATTTTATATAATAATTTTAAAGTCAAAGATAACTCTCGTTTTACAAGGTATAGGTATGAGTTTGATCTTCACTTGATAAAATTATGAAAGATATGCAATGTGGATAAGAAAGGGTTTTATTTCTGTTTATATTATATATCTTACATCTACATCGGATACTCTTACTGGTTTAACTTCCCCTTTTCTTTTTACTATATATATAAACTATAATATGTAGAGAAAATTCACCTGGATCAATGACATTTGAAGTGAAGTCTTCATCATTGACTGTTACGGTACCCAGCACTCTCTTTTTTCTAATGTAGTCATGAAGTATATTCGCAATTCTATCAGTGTCTTCGTAACCCATAGTAACTATTTCCAAAGTTACTTTACAAGTAAACTCATCAGTTGGGCGAGACCTGGAAATGATGAAAATTTTAAATTTTAAACTTTTACTTTCCTTAATGACTCAGACTCTATGTGATAAGCAGCACAGTTCGTTTTTTACATATAACTGTTCATAATTATTTATTTTTATTTCCTTTGTAACTTTATGGGAACCATATTAATCAGTATAGAAAAGAAAATTCTAATTCTATTTGCATTTCAAAGAATTACTTTGCAAGTGCCATATCGTTGTGTGGCCCATATCGTTGCAGAGGGAGGAACTCCGATCAGTGCCTTAGACATGCGATCCAAGTGTAAGCTTATAAAGTCTCTTTAAAATGCATACTAAGCTCGCCTTTATGATACTAGTTCGTTTAAGTAAGCTAACCAAATTTAAAACGAAATACGTACTAAAATAAACAAAATGAATTGATGGTATTTCAATTTAATTACGTCATTTTTATTAACGACGTAATTAATTGTTTGCTAATAATTTGCAGCTTAATGTTGACAAGTCTTGTGTAATTACATTTTCGAAAAAAAAAGAACAAAAATTTTTTGACTATTCCATATTTAATACTAAATTAAAAAGGAGAACCAAGGTGAGAGACCTGGGGGTACAACTAGACAACAAACTCATATTCGATATCGATCGAGCATATTGAGAAAATAGTGATGAAGTCGTATAAAATGCTTGGATTTGTCTTTCGGCAAGGGGCAGATTTTAAAAATTTTCATACCTTTGTAATTTTGTACAATGCTTTCGTTAGGTCACATTTAGAGTATGTGTCAACTGTTTGGAATCCACAATATGCAAAATATGTCAACTTCATTGAAAATATACAAAACAAATTTATCAGGAGGTTGCAAAACAAATTTACTTTTCCTGATTCTGTCTTTTTGCCACTTGAAGAACGTAGAGAACAAAGAGACCAAATGTTTCTTTACAAAATATTAAATAATTTAATTGATTCTCCATATCTGCTCAGTAAGATTTTATTTAAATGTCCTCGTTTTAGCGCTCACTCTCAGGACACTTTTTCAATACCTATTTGTAAAACTAATTATTTCAAAAATTCTTTTATTCTAAGATCTTGTAATAGTCATAATAGAAAATACAACCACATTGATCTGTTTAAAAATAGTTTAAGTAAATTTTATAATCTTGTGAAAAATACTTATTAGTAATTATCCATAACCATATTATGTTAAAATTTTAATTTGTCATAAATAGTTATATTTTGTGTAACATCATAATTAGTCCACTTTCCTGTCAAAACAGTAGTGGAAACTTAACTGGCATAAATGTTAAATTATTATTATTGAATTAAGTTGTACTATTTGCTGTATGTTTCCCTAATAAATAAATAAATAAATAAATAAATTATAAAGAGATTTTACTATCATATCTAGAGTATGATTTCACGAATTGAATTTCAAATAAAAATTAATAGTCCAAATTGATTAACTTCTTTATCTGTACATATTCTTACATAATTTAGGAACTTAAATCTAACACAAAATGCCGGTGAACAATATAAACATTACGTGATGGATGGATGGCAAATTGAAAGATGAGGAAAAATGGGAAATTAAACGCTGCGCAATTTTTATTACAAACCGAGTGTGATTTAAAATTAAATTGTTCGTACTGATATGAAAACTATCACGATCGTGAAAACTGCTAGATAACTAGATATCTCTCTATTCATTTATGTCAAAATGCAAAAAGAATTAAGTCACAATAAGCAATTATAATTAAGGGTTAGGGTAGTGATTCGGCCTAAATATTTTTAACGTCTACACAACAATGATATAGATGTGATTTTACTTACTTGATTTGATATTACTTACTGTATACGGACAAGGCTGGCGCGATGACTGCCCGGAACATTTGCATACACCGCATTAACAGCATCAGCGAGAGAAGAGCTGAAATTCTTGAATTCAGGCGAGTCTCTGTTAGAGTACTTCTGCTGATAGGGCTCCATCACGACGAAAGTGACTCGGATAGTTTCTGCAATACATAATAGAAGATATGTTATAATATAAAGAAGCTTTGCCTTATATATATCTATTTCATAATAAAATGACAATAAATTATGTAGACAATATAGTAATGACATACTGGTTTTAGTAGACTACTTTTAAAGATGAAACCATATCAAACAAAACAAAGGGAAAACTGGGTACGGAGGTCACAGGGTACGTGTGTGACATTCTTCATATTAGCGAATATATTAGTAATACCAGTGGGAAGTGTAAGAGAAAAGACAAGCACCTTATGTATTTGAGCGTGTTTCAAAGAATTGTCTCACCTAGTACTTAAATATTACCTACACTTTTTCTATTAAATAGCAGTGATTACTTCCTATATATTTTATGTAATACTGCCATGGTGATTTTATTTTTGTGAAATCTTGTTTTGAATACGTTTATGATAAAATTAAAGGTGCTTTTTTTAATGTGCCAAGAAAAAGTACGAGAAAATCAGAAAGCTGTCGAATAAATGAATATAAGGAGGTTGAAGAAGTAAAAAGAGAAACATCTTAACGAAGAGCTGCAGAAATACAATAAGGTAAACGATCGTTTTTGTTGCGGTATACTTGACAAAGCAAGAAAGATATGAGCAGTAAGTTAGCAAGGGATACGAGGCACATAACAAAATTTCATTGAGGTGCAGGAATATTTTGTACTTTGTGTTGGTTTTGTCTCCAAAAAACGGTACTAAAGATACCTTTTAAGATTACAACGAAATATAATCAAGTGACCTGCTATTTGAATTATCTTGATAGCTAGTTAAGAAGCTAGTTAAACTCATTTATGAATTTATGAATACAATAAAAGACCTAATTATTATTACTTACTTTCTTTAGGCTCTCGTTCAAGTACGTCTGACACGCCTGAGCCTTCAAAAAAATCTGTATCATTGTCTTCGTTATTATCGCTGAAAAACAAATTTAAATAAATATTTTAAAAACTAGAAAGTAAAGTTTAGCTTATAAATGTTTTCGATTCTTAAAGGTATATTGAATAATAAAATAAAAATAATATGCAATATATATTTTGATTGTATATTCTGAAAGTATTAATAAATTTATTTGTCCTAAATAACTAACCAATACTATTTTTATGTTATTGAAACGTAATATAGCTTAAGTAATAATATGAAATTACTACAATAATTATTCCCAAATAAACAGCTGGCATCAAACCTGTTTAAGTAATATAAGAAATTTTATTTACGACTTTTAAATAAACGTAAAAACGTCACATGTATACTATCTCTACTAATATTATAATGAAGAAACATTCGTATGTTTGTAGCGTTTAGATGCAAAACCTACTGGTCGGATTCAAAAATTCCTTCACCATTAGAAAGCTGCATCCTCTCTGAGTAACATAGGCTGTATGAGATTTTCAAAAAAATAGGTATTCCTCATAAGAATGCAATAACGTAAATCAAGGTGTGAAAAAAGTAACTATAAAAAATCTATCATCGCGTGCGCTGCAAAAATTATTGATGATAGAACAATTTTGTTGGTCTATCATCAATAATTTTTCTACAGAATAATAGAATATATTTTTATTATATTATTTGAAAAAAGGAAAGGGGCATCGATATCTATAATAATATTGTATAGAAGAAAACTTTTTTTTATAATGAATAAGCTCAAAAACTACTGGACCGATTTTAAAAATTCTTTCACCATTCGAAAACTATATTATCCATGAGTAGCATAGGCCATATTTTATTTTAGAAAAAAATAGGGTTTCGTAAGATATTTTAGAAAAGTTACTTATTTTGCGTGCGCTGTCTAAACTATAAAAGATAGAACCATAAAATTCTATTATTAATTGTAGATCTTATAAATATCTACAAAAAATTCTGCGACACACGTTACCTGTCTTTGTCGGGCTAGGCACAACAATCATTTGTTTATTAAAAAAATCTTAATTTTTTTGGATTAGATTTAAATGCGTTTATTTTACTCATGCTATTCCTTCTCGAAAAAATATTTCATCACCAATAACTGTTATATTTGGTCTTTGAATGATTAAAATCGGACGTTTGGTTTTGAAGTTATGGCGACATTAAAATATTACAATTTCTGCTGCACGGTCCGTTGCGAAATTTGCGTCACCAAGGCGGGGGTGCGCGTGCGGCTCATACGCGTATACCCTTACGCAGCGATCGTATGCGAAGTTTAATAATTTTGGCGCGATTTTTTTTAGATTTCGTCCTTAAAACTACACAACATATAATAAAAGACAAGTCAATTCTGTTTAAAAAAATGATTAAAATATTTAATTGTATACGTTAATATACAGGTAAAAGAAGGTATAACACCGCTCAATAGAATTTTTGTCTGTTCGTTTATGCGTCAATCACACAAAAACTACTGGACAGAATTAAACGAATTTTGAGCATGATAATAGATTATAATCCAAAGGTACAAATAGAATAGCTTTTATCTTAATATTTGCAGGATTGTGGATTTTGTATAAAAAATTAAAAAATTAAATTTACGATTTTTTTATACTAATAACCAAAAGATAGATCGGAATAATTTTTTGCAGGGTGTTATCTTCAAGCTTGGAGCATCATAGTGAATAATTTCATACTGATATTAAATGGAATTCCTATAGGAAAAATAATAACTCGTATTAGTTCAAATTACGCTTAATAGCTTACGCGTTTGAAAATTTTCAAATTTATCCACTTCTGAAAATGATACAATATTTTAAGCAAGTTTGTTTGTTTACTGTTGTGTATATATCTCAAATATTTAAAATAGAATAATTATAAAATACATTAAATATTTTTTAAACTTATTTGTTTACTAAATGTTTACGTAGGACACGACATCTGGTATAGTAAAGTAAAATTAATTTAAAACCAATAAAAATAATCATCTTACACAGATACTATCAATCATTAACGATTAAGAGAATGTAGTTATAACGTAACATCTGTAATAATCTAGCAAGCAGGATAAGAATCTTTATTTCATTTAAAATAAAGATGCACTTAATTTTGCGTCCCTCAACAAAGGGAGTTATGAAGATTACAATCCTTACACAAAAAGTTTATTTTCTCGATACTAATTAAAGATATCTTTATAAAATTTATGAATAATAAATCAATAAATGATAAAAATTGGGAAGGCAATGTTTCGAGGGTGATATTTTAAGCCAACTTCTCAATTTACACATGTTGAAAACTATTCTATATTCATATTAGTTAAATATGACATCGGAAAGTTACTAAGAAAATGATTTACAGAAACACATTTCAAAAAATAAAAACTAAGTAGATAAATATTTATTGGCGTAGTGTACCACAAGTTTTAATAAAGTTTTTCATATTTTTTTATTATTTATCAAGGCCATCGTGGCGCAGAGTGACAGCATCGGTCTGTAAACACGATTGGCTGTGGGTTAGATTTCCACTTGGTAAAATCATAGTATTTAAAATATATTTCCTTTTCACTGTTCTAGTACGATAAAGCGCAGTGTTGAGTTCGCCACTCAACACACAATGTCTCGAGATTTTCTCTGACTATCCTGCTATGTGGTATACCACGTAGCGTAAGCATGAAGCTGATTAGCATATCTCTTAAATTTCATCAGTCAAATATAAGTTATATAGAACTCATTTTAATTCATAATTTCAAAAAATATAATGTTTTGATAATCAATAATGTATATTAGGTATATCATTAGGTGTCATTAGGCCGTACGATTTTCAAATTAGCTTAATATATTCTGTTTACAATGTAATCTTACAAGGTGTATCATATAGTGATAGTTTTGTTTAACTCATTCAACTTCTGTTTAACTGTTAGACCCTTTCATATTACATTACGTGATTAATTGATAGCATAAAATTACGTAACGGATTTTAACAACCATCTTGATTAATACACATTGTAACATATGAGGGAAATTAAATTTAGAAGAGAAAAATTAACTTAAAAAATCGTCTCTGATCTAAGGGAAAACGAAGGACGAGAGATGACAGGCAGATGCAAAAACAAAAGCGAAGCGTAGCCGCGAGCTGGACGCTACTATATAATAAAAGAATAGAAAAGTCATTTCTGTACATGAAATATTTTGTAGAAATATAAATTGAATATAAACAAATCGAGAAATGTGAGTGATTTAAGATACAATGTCAAAAAAAGAAATAGCTATAATATAATCTTTTCCCCGAGTGTAATGGAATACACAACCAATTGTATTCAGTCCAGCCCCGTGACCGTATCAGTTCCAATGCACCACGATGGCGTGTGGGCATGTGAACGCTTATGTCTGTCAAATTTGGTACTGACCGGGTAAAACGGTCAATAATAAATTTGAGATTACTATCTATGATAATTCCTAATAATTTAATTTGTTTGTCAAATTCTATTGCATGGCTGTCTATTATGATTTTAATGTATTTAGATTTACTGTAAATGGAGTCATTTGGGTTTTGTTAGGACCGAATTTTAATTTAACATCCATCCCGGATGTGAATATTTTGCTTAGCGTTACGTTTATATTTAATTCAAGGCTATGGATGTTTTTGTTTCCGACTATAACCAGGACGTCATCGGCGAAACCTCGGCTCCTTACGTAGTCGACTTGACTTTTGAATTTTGAAAACGCATTTTTATTCCTTCTATCTTATATATTCTATTTATATTTTATTATTTTATTCATATTTTATTATTCAATTCATAATTTTATTGTTGTATTCGTACTTTTTTCACATATTATTCACAGGTATTTATATTTTAAATAGGTATGTATCAAAAGTTTTTTTATAACTACCCTTTCTAACTATACTTATTATTTTACCATTACTTATTATTTTCTGTGACTTAACAAAACGATACCATTCATACCTCTGTATTAATCCTTATTCTATTAAATATTATCTTATTTTTATTTATTACTATTTAAACTATTAAAATTGGATATTCCATTCAAAACATTTAACGAATTATAAAATTTTAATCTAAATAAAGTAATGGGGTGTGGGGAGAAAGGGTTATCGATATCTGTGAATTAAGCCCCCACGCAGTAGATGCAACTTAATATATTTAATTTAAGTTAAGAATTTTGAGATTCACAGATCACGGCGGCGAAGCCGCGATCGGGTAGCTAGTATTACATAAATATATATATCAGATGATATTTAATAGTTTTTTTATACTGTCAATTCCAATAAATTATGATGAAGAGCATGAATAATAACAAAATCATGAATACGATTTTATATAAATATAAATATTAAAAAAGATTCCCTACCATACTATCTTTTGGCCCTAATTTACAACGATTTTCATTTGTTAATTTTTGCTAAGGTGACATTTCTTTATATTTTAAAGTTTAGCTGAACCAGTATAGTTTTTATCTGATATTCCTATTGGACTTTTCTATTTCTATATTTCTTACTATTTGATCGAGCTCTTAGAGTTTCACATGAGTGAGACCAGCCCGCGAAATGAATTATAAAAAATTCAGTGCCACAAAGACACACGCACACAAACAAACAAAATTTTAAATAATCACTGAATTGAATTTTATTGGTGTTTTAGCATCGTCCTCAATCTTTTTTAGGAAATACATTTAAGGAACAGACACATTTTTTCTATTTTATTATAATATAGATTCAATAATAGTATTTACATCAATACAATACAAACTTACATTTCACTATCGTCCTCCGTAAAACTTTCTTCGTTAGGTGAAGCCGTTGACCATGGGAAACCTGAAAATGTTTTATATAACAGGTCATATATAAAATGAGATTTTATTTTTATTAACATTTAATATGGACTGAAGCACAAAAAAAAATTTTTATTTAAATCAATTTTAATTTCACTTAAAATTTGCACATTTACTTAAAAGCTTTTAGTAATTACCGGTACCTATTATATGTTTATAAAAATCATTTTCGTAGGCACTGTTAAAAGTGGTAAAAATTATTATCGAAAGTTTTAATTCCAAATAAAGAAAATTCATAAACAATATCAAACCTACTTTAAAAAAATCTCCCAAACCTATGAAATGAAAATGAATAAACACAGCTCAGTAAGGTCAAGATCTCTTTGTAAGTACAGGAAATCTATGTAGTCTCTAAATAGGAGAAATATATACATTTTAAGATGAAAATGAAAAAAAAGGACATGGAACCATTTTTACTACAAATTTTGATAGACCGTAGAAACATACTTCTGGGAAATGAGAATACAATGGTAACTGATTAGAAATAATGCTTAAATATTTTTGGTGGACAATTTGCTACCAATTCCTACAAAACTTACAAAAACAGCGCAGATGGCAAAACATAACAATTTTATTAAATTGAATTGATATACTTTATTATTATTATTAGTAGTAGTATTATTATTAGTAGTAGTATTATTATTAGTATTATTATTAGAGAATAAATTTGCAATTAGAAATAGAAAAATTACATTTATAAATTTTAAAACGTATTTTTATTTAAAAGCATCAAAACTATATAATGTAATTATGAAATATACAAGTGTATAATGTTTAAATAACTTAAATATTATATAAAGTTTAATTAACTTAAACTGTATAATGTTTAAATAACTTACTAGCTAAAGCTCGCTTTAGTCTCTGGAAATGACGGCCAAAGCCAGTCTCAGCGTCCACCTCCAAAAATTCATTCGCTAAGTCATTATCACCTTCCCAATAGATGTCCTCAGCTGGTGTTGCCTAGAAATAAAAAAAGGAAATATAGTAAACACACTTAAATATGCGCGAATACAAAAAAACATACTTAAATCATACTTAAATAAATAAAGGAGATAAAAACTAAAGCTAAAAGATATGCTCGAATATGAAAGAAGGTGAAGGATAATTTATACAGAATTATATTATAATTATAATTTAAAATATTGTTATTCAATATGGGTGAAACATTTTGAAATTAAAAAAGGGCATTTATAAGAAAAACCATTGTTGTTCTTCAATAGCACTCCTAGATTTACGCAAGAAAGTTCCTAAAGTTCTTGAGGTTTCTAATTTTCTTAAAAAGCTTTTAACTAGGATATTCTTTATTGTAACCTTATTTCTTATAATGATAATATTAGAACATATGAGAAATTATTAACTTCTAAGTCACTATATATATATATTTCTATATCCTAACTATGTACAGTTATTTAAAGGAGGTTTTTGGGATGTCTCCAAGAATAGGTAGGTACTTATTGGTGTTTGGGATTGGTCTGCGCACGTTCCGCCCCGCCCAAGTAACGATTTTGATTTGACGGCCCCCTTACCTTGAACAAACCATTTGACCTTCTTAACCGACTCAAATCCAAATAAAATAAGCCTAATCTATTTTCGGAACACTACGATCTAAGGGTAGGTTGTAAAACGAGGCTGCTAGCTGCTAGCTTGTAAAACAACTTTATGTAAATACTTTAGTAATTTGCTTTGATCTTACTAACTTATAAATTAAATAAATACGCTTCTTAAAAATCATGTTTGTCGTCAGATTATCCATATAAATAAATTTAAAAAGAAATTCTAGGGCAAGTCGGAAGGCAAGCACATCTTTAATTCAAAATGTTGTCATAATTTTTACTACATTAAAATAGATATACCTTAAATATGTATTTCATATAAAGAAATATTAATTATATGAATTCTTAAAGCGAATTGTATATGTTATTGTATTGCAAACGTAGCATAATGCGTAACGGCAAACACATCAAACATTTTATATATGGTCGTATATAAGTTTCCAAAAATATCTTCCAGATTCAAAAATGCATGCCATTAATAAAACGTTTATCTTTCCTATTAATTAAAAATTATTACTATTCGTTTCTCGCAGAGTGTAGTGTTTGTTATCTGATCACAAAATACCACGAATACATTTTTTTTTTCAAATTTATAGCCGCACCATATCTTCGATTAAATATTTCTCATAATTTTTAACAAATAATTCTTAGAATTTACCAAACTATTATTTAGATTTTTTGCTTAAAACTAAACAAACATCCGAGAACGTGGTGGGGTATTGTTATAATGTTGATTCGTTTCTTGTAAACCATTTTCAACCATTTTCCAAGTTTTATTTTGTTTTAATTTTTGTACAAAACTTTTACATTTTAGAAAAGATATCCTAATTATTTTTCAGGAACATTATATAGGTAAACTAACTATACTCTAGTTAAAAATTTCGTCGCAGTCGTCAATCCTTTACATAGGCTTGGCTAGTATCATGTAACAAAGCTTAAAGCCAGAGCAAATAAAAGGCCTCATTAGCAGCATACAACATCGTGCGATTCGCAAATAAATCGACCCTCAAGCCGCAATTAGGGTGGGGCGGATAGAAAGAGGGATTTCTTTGCAATTTTACTTAGTCCAACATGATCCGTAGACGAGTGTGAAAGACGCGACAAGGAAGATAATAGCCGACGTCCGGGGACCGGCGTCTAAAGCGTTTGAAACTTGTATTACATTGACAAACGTCTCGCTACCAATTTTAAGTTTTTGAGGGATTTTATTTTATTGTAGTCCATCGTTTAGCATATATTTTATATGAATATAATTATTAAATTTTAAAATATTTTGGGAAATTAAGTTTATGAACATTATAAGATCTATGATTTTCGCGATTTTTATACATTTTAAATGAAACTATTTTAACCGGATTAATCGCGTATATTTTGATTTTATATATTCATTTACATTATATGTCCAAAATGTATTTTCGAATATATGATATTCGAAAATACATTTTGGACACCTGACGTTTCGAACAGTTTACAGTAGTCCGTTGTCACACGTAGTCTGTGACAATAGAAAGAAAATAGTTTCATGTAAAATTTAAGAACATTATTTTTTTATTATGATATTTCTTTAGGCTACATAAATTTTTACAAACATGTAAATAACTAATAAATGGTAGGTTGTTTTTATTTTGTGGTAAAGATTGTTTTTTTGACGAATTAATAATTAATTAATTTAATGTGCTTATGAAATCAGAGTTAATCTTCTGTGACTTTTATGAAATGTGAATCAATACATTTTAAAACATTTATTGAATGGACGAACGAATGAATTTATATTTTCAACGTTGAGAGAGTATGATTGGTGATTTAACATATTATAATTTTTAAAGTATCAGATTTTAGAAATGAATCATTTTCATAATTAATATTATTTAAAGCGAGTTGTTGCTTTAACATTATTTAAAATTGCGTAATTTGAAGTAAAATTTTTATGAGTTTTTAAGTAATACTAATTATAGAAATGCAAAAACGACATGACGACAAGTCTTAAATGGAATCTATGTACGTTGTATTTATTTATAGAATACAAGGTATTATAATATTATATATGGATGAAAACTTTGAACCGTTTATAAAAAAAATACTATGATGGACAAAAAAAAAATTATGTGTTCAAATTCAATTCGCTATAACATCGAAAATACCAAAATAGGCACTGATCAATTAAGATCATTTTTCAAACTCTAATTAGTAAAAATCTTATATATAATAAAGAAGTTAGTAAATATCTAGAAGCTCAATAGGAAATGTGTTTTTACCTCTAGAAAAGAAAATACAGAAATTACAAGATGGTAAAGCTCCAAGTTATGACTTAATCGACGCACAGCTACTTAAGCAACTGTCCTTAAAAGACCTAAATAACAGTCATTTTTAACGCCTATATATCCTAACCAGCGTAAACCACGAAGCTCATTATGATTATCAATGTAAACCATTTCTCAACGCTAATTCTTACATGCTAACAAGCTTGGTACCAATCATGGCTAAAGTTATAGAGAAAATATTATGGAACAGAATGCGCAGAACTCTACCATCAACCATCTGACACCATAAGTAAAACATTAGAATGCAAACGATTCTGTGTGGCTTGATAGCCTTCTATTTAAAGTTAACAAATGCTCCCCCATTCCTTCTTGCTCATCTGAAGATCATATGTTGGTAGAGGCGCTTTCATATCAAACTCAATAATTAAACTACTCCTCTTAACAAAATTCTATCAGGATTTCCATAAAGAAGTATTTTAGCGACACGAATATATATCAAGATAATACAGCACTACTATCTGTCCATCAAATCTCAACAATAGAGACAACTAATTTGCAATTTCACGTGAATATCGTAGAGAATTTGCTATTCAAATGGGTATAATAGGAAATCTGACAAAATCTATTCATGTTATTTTCAACCTTAAACATTACTTGTCCACACATTAAACTTAACATTGAAGATATCCCACAAGCGGAAGATATTAAATATCTCTTAGTCGCAGGTTAACCTGGCGAAAACATACATAAATAAAAAGCAAACAACGATACACAAAAATTAGATCCATATACTGATTGACAGTTAGGCAATCAAAACAGACAAAGGAAAGCAAAATACTGGTTTAAAAATGGATACTAAAATACCTTTTGATCTATGGGATACAACTTTGGTATCCCAAGGATCTCTCTAAGATAATCTAATACTGACAGTATTCTGCCAGTACCAACGTAGTCTGCCAGTACTTACAAAGAGATTTTAAAAAGATTCCAAAGTAAGACATTGAGAGTCTACGAGAGCTGTCAAGAGATTGCTATGTAAGTGCTATGAAAATAGGATATCAAATTACTCTGATAAATTTGCTTCAGGCCTACAGCAAACGGGATTAACCTTACATACCCGACCAGCGTCGACAGAGTGTGCCCACGATGAATACAAGATTTACATAACCCCCGGAGAGTATGACTTGAAATAAGTAAAAGAGGTAGTAACGAGGTCCACCTGTATTTTATTCTTCTTCGGTATTAAACTATTATTTAGATATATTGATTATTTTTATTTTGTATTAAATCGCTAGTTATTTATAATTTAATTCCAAAAAAATACCACTAAGCATCACTTTGCCTAAAAAGCTTCGTATTGTATTTAATTCACCAATTTCAAGAAAATATTAGGAATTTCAATGTTTTAAATGAAACTATTTAACCGGATTAATCGCGTATATTTTGGTATTCGAAAATACATTTTTGGACACCTGACGTTTCGAACACTTTACAGTAGTCCGTGGTCACAGGTAGACTTTCAATGTTGTTTTTAACATTAGGTTTAGAGCATACTTTACAGCTTACATTATTAGTTTAATATTTATAATAAATACAAAATTGATATTTATTCAAAATTCAATACTTATATTGAATTTCGAATAAATATTAATTTTGTATTTGTTATGAATATTTATAATTAATCTTCTATTTATAACAAATATTTATACTATATTATTTAAATTTTTAAAAAACATTTTTCGATCTTCAGTAGGTATATCCTGTATACATCTTACAGCTGTACCTAATCACTTGACAAATATTCGTTAATCGCTAATACAAATATGAGATAACTGTCGTGACCATGAAAACGCAAAGCAAACATTAAAATGTTATACCATAAAATATTCGTGTCATTTTTGCCGTCAAGAAAATTCGTGAGGTTGTTTTTTTAAGCTTCACATGTATCCTTGGCTGGGTAGTTCGACAACACAAATGGAATATCAGTAAAACAATAGAGAGAAGAGCAAAAATTATAGAAAAAATCATCACAAAAAAGTTAAATAGAAAAGTACACGAAATGTATCAGAGTGTACTGGACATAGTATATATTTTATTCTGTATCGAGTAGATTGTTTAGGCCACTGAATGGGTATTAAATACCTAATAAAAATATGTGAATGACGAAAGGTCTCATGGCGTCTCTCTGCCTGAGCTGTTGAATTCAGGATTACGTGGAAATAAAACATAATACAAGCGTACAATAATTATATATTATTACACTTTATAACTTGACACGTTCGTATACCAGGAAATTATCTGATTTATCCGCTTCCAATATAATACTAGTAAAAGAAAAGTATATATTAATAATATTATTGTTAATATATTTATAAAGATAATATATTATATATAAAATATAAATTTTCCATATTGATTATATGAAAAGACTGTTACGTTAGTAACTCTATCTACCAAATAAAGAGAGCTATATACATATATATTAAAACTCTAACCTAATTTAATTGATACTATATCAATAAAGGAAATGTTTTGCTGATACGCTTTTAAAAACGTAGTGTCTTGACACTAGGTAATTCCTATCTACCCCACAATACGAGCTAAATTCGAAAATCTAAAAAAAAAAATTGACTACTTTTAAAAATATATTTGATTACGCTTATCTGCCTGCCTTGTTAGACTACTGTATGTGGTAGATTGGTTCCTGAAACCATTATATATTGTAGATTGGTTCGTTTGACTATTGTATATCGTAGATTGGTTTGTGAGACCATTATATGTCGTAGATTGGTTTGTGAGATTGGTATAAGCAGTACATTGTGAGATCAATATAAGTAGATGATACGTCGCTTAGCCTGCCAGACCATATTTCGTGCCAGTTTACATATCAGTTCAGACACACAATGCGGCCGATTTTTTTATATTCACGCACAGCACATACTTAGCAGTCGTGTGTCATAACCAACAATTAAACTCGGTTAGGAGCTTCCAACCGCTGATATCAGCATAAGATTTGCCGAACGCTGAGAGTCACAGTCACGTTGTGTGTCACATTATGCGTTCTATCAACAAACGAGCCGCTAGACAAACAGTGGAACACCATTACATACTACAGCATTTTATGACATAATAGTATAGCACACCTTCTAAGGACGCCACTAAAACAAACTTCGAAACGCATAAGACATAAAAGCGTCAAATAACTATTCATCCCACACCAGTGGTGGTAAAACGACATAGAAATAGTTGAATCTATGTCCGTAGCTGTACAGGTATTGCATGTACAACGTAAGACAGCGTTAGAGAAGATACAAATCGCGGCACCGCCATCAGTTATCAGTATGCCATAAAGCTCACCGAACTCCGACAGTCGCCTATCACAAATAATGTCAACATTCAACGCCATACAACCATCGCTTACGCAACACGAGACAGCAACAGACACGATACAACCAACCATCATTACCATAGCGGTTTGCCAAAGTGAATTACAACAGCCTCAGTGACGCCAAACAACGTTGGGTTGCGCTACCGACAACAGATATAATTAAGCTGTAACGCTCACCATACCCCGACAATCGCGTAACGTTTAAAATAGATTTTCTATATTAAAAATCATACAATAATCACCATAAAAAGCTTTATTCCTTCAAAACATCATATTATAGTATTTATGATTTATTTGTTATTATTCGCAGTGCTTAGTAGAATATTCAAATATTTTATAATATTAAGAAATTGTATAAAACAATATATTTATACAACGTCATTCAAAGATGGCGGTAGACGCTTTAGTTTGTGTTTTATATAATTACTTGATTTTATTAATAATAACTAAATATTCATTTTATGTTACTTTTATATTAATAATATAAAAAAAAGAACTTACCAAAAAATTCTTCTTATTATACAAAAGCAAATCTTACCGACCACGAATACCATAAAAATCCTATGCATTCCCGATATTAGATATTGTTATTACATTCAGTTCTAATGTATTATAATATTTCTATGTTTCCAAATTAAATATGAACATTCTTCTAAAGCGTCCTTTTACGCACTTTCTTTTTTTTAAATCTATTGCATCATATTAGACTGCCAGTAATTCATTTAACCAACATTATATTTAATAAAAATAAAATTATTAATTATGTTACTACTACCTAAGAAATATTATATAAAATAATATTTAACGTTATTTTTAAATATTTGTATAAAATATATTATATATCTACATACATATTTATGTAGTATACTTATCGTTACACTTTAAAAAAAAACCTTATGCTCAACAAATAACTTAATATATTTATTTATTATCATTGATAATTTTACACTTTTGACATATCATAATTTATATTTATCTCATATATGATAAAGGTAAACTATCCAGTCTAAACAAACCATTCTTCCAAATCCATTTGAATTTAAATCATTGCGTGTTGTTGTTCGATACAGTCGGTTTTTTTTCATCCTGACGTTATTATTGTTTTTTTAAATAAATTCCCCTTAAGTGTTATAGCATATACTTCTAAGATTATGAGATTCTAAGAGTAGTCTCATTATTTAAAGATAAGAGACAAGTCCAGACCCTTGGCTCAACACTTTCCATCGAATTTTGAAACAGAGATACCGTAGTAGGTGGAAAATTGTAAATAATAATAAATCTCATTTTGCATCTAAATGTACATAATATTCAGTTTCAAAGGAAAAATACAAAATATAAAAGTTTTGTTTAATACATGGATTGTTTCCCATAAGAATACTGTTCGTTTTGCATACAGATTTAGTGTAGTAGAAAGATTTACAAACACGTTAAATAATGAACATTATTAATATTCGTTAAGACTATGGTATTGAAATAAAAAGAAGAGTACGCGAGAACGCGTTCTGGTTTCGTTAGCACAAACAAACGAGCGAGCCTCCACGTTTACCTTAATCCGTCTGGAAGCGTCACAAAGCAAAAGGGTTGGAAAGAATCCCACCTCGGCTACGTCTTCCGAGTAAATAAAAGTGGATGAAAATAGAATATTCTGATACTCAAGTACCACCACACTTTCATACGCCATTTTTAACACTTTTTTAGATTATTATGTCCAATCATGTAATATATTTCAATTAAAGAGTATGGTAATGTATTTTAATTAAAGAGTTATTTAAGAAGCCATTAAAACAGTTAAACTAACAAAAGCCGGGTTTGATTTCGCTCCGTTTTTTTTTTAATTTTATTCAAATTTATTAATTTATACAGAATGATTCATTCGTAATAATTTCAGTTTTACTATAATTCATTACTATAACACAAAATTATGTTGCATATGTTATTGTTAAATGACAAAATACATAATGTACAACGAACACTGCAAAATACTTGCTCTACAATCCAGACAGCTTTACATTACAAGCAGCATAATAGAAGTGTTTACCTCCATCTACCTATGAGCGGAAACCTTTTTAACATCGTTGAATTGAAACTTTAAAAATGTGATTAACATTATAAACATTACAAAAGAATCTCATAGTATAATTAAAGATAAATATGTTTATTTTTGTCTACAAATAATGTAATAAATGACTCGTCGTACCAATATTTAACTTAATAAATGTTTATATTTTAAAGCATATTTTTTATTAATTTTGCAAAATGCTGTGATGAATAAATATTCGTAATGTAATGTATTTAATCGACTCTGACAAGCTGCGAGGTAAATTCAAAAGGAAAACAGTTTATATAAAAAATCCGAACCCGTCAGTATTCGTGAATATAATCAAATTTCAATAATTCTGTTTCATAGATGCACGGATACACTTGTGTCTGAATACCGTGATTATGGAGATTGTCACACGGCCTCATCATGCATACACTATTTTTATTAGCAGCAAAAATGGTGATATAGTGTGTAAGCATGTTTTTTTAATGACCATAGTATCTTATAACAAAGACTTCATGATTATGATTATTAAATTTAAAAAACAATTCATTTTCTACATATTTTTGAAATAATTTGAAAGTGTTTATATAGTGTAAACAAATAATAACAAGCTCATTCTATTATAGAGCTTAATATATGGAAAGAACGACGGAACTAGCGAGGGAGATACCTTGGCTATACGTGGCAGGGGTTGAGCAGATTGTGTTCATTAATACCTACTTTAATGAAGGCGCGCCTCTAATTGTTTTCTCAATTAGTGAACGATGGATAAATTAAGATGAATCAAGTAATATGTAACTTTTGTGGTTATCAATTAAATCAAATATTTTTTAATTAAAATTTTTCCTTATACAATTTTTGTATACAAGATACTTATTTTTACAAACTTTAATTTTATTAACTTTCACTCGTCCCGATATCTGTCATCAAGTCTTACAAGTTGAAACTGTCCCACTTCTCGGTTACTGACTGAGCTGAAATTTTTGCATGTATGTGTAAAGTGAATGATAATGCAAAATTATTATGACATGGACCTGATCTGATGATGAAGCTGCAAGATGGCCATGTGATTTCGACAGTTAAACAATATAACTCCATCGAGTTCGAATTTATTTCAGTCGTATTGACGAGTATTTCGGGGCTAGATGATGAAGCTAGAAGGTGGCCATAGAAACTAGATAATTAAGTTAGTTTACTATGAAAACAGCAATACTGTGGAATAAGCTTCCACTGAAAGTGAGACAATCCCAATCGGTTGGGATATTTAAACGACGTTTCAGAGCAACTACGCAGAGTCCACTACCTGCACCAAAACTCATAAAATCCTATAACTATCCCTTGCGCGCAATATTGCGCACATATTTTTCCATGTATATAGCCATGCGTCTCTAAAAATGGCTTAGCGGTCAGAGCGCTTGGACGGTATCCAAGAGGCGCGGGTTCGAATCCCGCTGCGTTCAAATTTTTATACGTTTTTCAAAAATATACTTATATTAAATTTATAATAATTACGATAAAATACAAATATTTTGTGAGATTCTATGTAAATAAACAAGAACTTATATAAAAAAGTGTAAAAAAAAATTATATTGAAGTAGTTAAGTCACGTGACAGACTACTATTCTATCATAAAACTTCTCTCTTGTCATAAATATCAGTTTTTAATTTAGTGTCAAGCTTATTTTATCCTGTAAAGCTTTAAAATTGGCTTCCTTTTATCACAAAAGATATTTTTTTTACCATTATTTTTATGGCATTATTATTTAAATAGTTCACGAATTGATTTCGTGATAAACTTTAACATACTACCAGTATCTTCGTAGTAAATTATCCTGATTATTTTTAGTTAATTAAATTCATTTGTAACAAATGCCTATTTTATCCAGATAGCATTATGTACCATCAAAACTAAATATCAGGAAATCTAAAAAGAACACTTAAAATATTTTTATCTCTTCTTCTTCTCATTAATGTTAGTGCTTCTAACTATTAAACATTTTTAATCGTTACAGAATTGAGTAATATAAATAAAATATATTCAACCTATTCGATAAAAGAGTGTTGTAGCTGAAAATCAAAAATAATTACAATTCCTTTGCTTGTGTTCATTATAATTCTCAGAAAAAATATTATTAATGTTAAAGGAAGGAATGCGTCGGGGTTCTTTATTTTAAATGTCTTTTCTTTCGCTTTCGTTCTTTATTTTATGACATCTTTTTATATACTTTGATGACTTGATTATGACTAGATTTATAAAAAGGAAACAAAGCACGTATTTTGCTATATCAAATCGAAATGCCAAATAATTTAATACCTTATTTATTTTCGAAAAATTTCAAGTTTTTTAAAATTATTCTAGGTGTTCTATTAATTTTGTCGACAGATTATTACTTAACATAATTTGGTTAGTGTACACTTTCCTAACATTAGCGGTAGTAGAACATAGCAAAGCTACTTCTAAGCATTGTGTGAAGCTTATCGTCCCTTTTAGTCAAATACGTCTTAACTGAACGATGGTGATGGTGGTCAAACACGGTGACATCGATACGATACCAATTAAGGATTCTATAGATTATTCGTGTGCAGGTATTATTGCATGATTGACTTTTAAAATATTAACGATAATCAAAGTGGTAGTAATGGATTAAGGTAACTCATTAGTTTTCTATTATGATCTAAAACTACACTTTGTACTAAATAAAAAATTTAGGCACCATTTTGATTATTTTTATCTGTAGCCATCAAATCATTTAAAGCGTTATTCACTTCACCCATATGACACAATTATATTAGAAATTACAATTAAGTGCATGAGATTTAGAAGTAAAATATTTTATATTATATAAAGAACAAAAATATTTTATAAAGAACAAGATATTTTATAAAGAACAAAATTCGGGTACATAATATTTAACGCTCATTAATATATGGACGTAATGTCAGGAGTCGGAGTTAGGCTGAAGATTTGTTAGGTGAACTTTATTAACATCATAAATTTACGATATACGATGTGTCAAATGAAAGGTATATAAATTTAAACCAGAAAAACATAAACAATATTTGACTTTGACGTAAACGATCACGTAGGTGGAATAGACGGTTTATTGAGATAACAAGGCGTGGGTGCGGGCAGGGGGGTTAATGTCACTATATCAACAAAGGTACTGTTAAACATCACTTATATATAAATATAAAATCATCACTTATATATATATTTAAATTTCATGTCAAATGTCTGTATAAAAAATAATCCCCGATATTAGTTTTGCAATTGTAGAAGATAAACTTTATTCTTTTAAAGTATTTTTTTTTATTTTAGCAAATTATATATTGCTCTTTTAAACATGTTTGGGCTAATTAGAATAATACTATCACGTAGCGAAGTAACGATATTAAAATTGCATTAAATTCTTACCATAGGATCAATATTTGTTATACAAAATAATCAAAATCATTAAGATTCACGGTCCTAAAAGTAAATATCAATATAGTCATATGTATCGAATCTGTCTGGTTCGAACTTCCCGTACACCAAGTGTAATGGACTCAAAATTAGGTTAGTTATGCTTGCTTTTCAAAGGGCTGTCAAAACTAAGATAAAATGTAATTGAGTTTTGTTGCCAAATTATTTAAAAAAAAGCATTTTTTTGTGTGGTATCAATTAGTATTCTGAATACTGTGTGTGTCATAGATTTTATTTCACTACTAAAATATATGTTCGTATCCCGCGATAGTGCTAAATAGAATTTTGCTATTTCTTTCTGTATTTTTTACACTCCAATTTCATGTTTTACATTTACCATAACTGATGGAGAGTTAATGTTTTAGTAATTAAGCATTGCAGCCTTTGAACATAAGAGTCGTGCATGTGAATTTAATTATATTATTAAATCATTTAAATCATCACATTAATTATAATCATCACATTAATTATATTCATAAGTCACCATATAAGTTCCAATAAAATAATAACAAAATGATTTTATAAATAATCACTTACCTATATTTCATTTATTTATAATTATATATGATATAATATAAAAGCTCGGTAAAATAAAGCTATTTATATTGAACATATACAGTTCATTATTAAAAATTGTACAAAATTAACACATACATGACGTTTATTATTATTTGACGTGCATGTTATTTGTAAAACTTAAGCTAACCTCAAACAAAATACAAAAAGCAACGTATAACATAAACGCGTTTATGAAAATAAAAATATTAAAACTATGCAACCCTAACTCAGTTTCAAAATTAGGACCCTTCTTTCCGTCGATCATATTACTCCCGTTCGTAAGCTCTATTTGCTTAAGATAAAATTAAAGTTAAAATCATTTTCTTGATTTTTAGGACTATATATATACTATAAAATATATATTCTTTATATTTAGACGTATAATAATGAAGTAATGATAATTTTTGAATCTTTTCGGTAAACCTTAAAATTCCAGATATGAATGTGGTCACGAATCTCATCATGATGTGTCATACTTAACCCGAGTGTTACTTGGTTGTGCTAAGACATAATTCGGCATAATATTATCTAAATCTCCACGACGTTGTTCAAATGTATATTGGTAATTTCAAAACGTAGGAAAACATGTACAAGTATTTTAACAATTAGAAAGTTTATAATTATAATTCATTTTTTTTGTTATTAAATTTTAAGTATTTACACTTTAAGTTATATATTTACATAATTAATTAACTAATAGCATTAAATCATTCGCTCGACATTCTAGAACGTAGATGTCACTGTTTGAGAATAGCGGTTTGTTTGTTTAGGTTAGGCACATCAGACCAAGAATTTATCAAGGACGTCAGATGTGATTGTACTTTGGTCTATAAGTCATATAAGTTATAGTGCAATGGCAAACCACAGACTGATACGTGTTTTAATTTGGTAATGACAATATGCAATTATAGGATAAATTCTATTATTAATGGAACGTAATTAACTGAATTTTTCTGTTGAAAAATATGTATTTGTTAAGATAAAAACTTAACATAATTCGGGAAAGCTGTGCTTTGTATAATTTAAAAATTATATAACAAATATTCAAAAAATGTGGACAAAAAATTAATTTTATTGTCTGAATGAAACACGTGGCAAGTGTGATCAAAAAGAATTTTACTTTAAAATTGAAGGATCAAAAAGAATTTTACAAATGGCGTATAACGTCAATCAGAATGTACATATCACATGTACAAATAATATTGGAATTGTGAGCAGTATTCAATATCAAGAGCAATATGATTGTCAGGTTATTATAATACGTCCATTGCAAGTCTTTCTATATTACGTGATAGAGTTGAACAGAAGAAAATATACTTCGCTATATTTATTCATGTTCAATAGTAATTTAACTTATATTCATATTTAATTATTATAACAAATCAGGTCATAAGGACGTGAAATGCCGCGTTAACTAATTTTGAAGTGGTGTTCTATTTAGAGCAAATATCTTTGGTATCCTGCGTAATTCAATATGTTAGGAACAATTTCCATTCAGGGGGATATGTGACGATGCTAGATTAGTAAAAGCCAATGACTGCCATTCCAATGGCTGCTGCAGTGATTCTTCCCATAAAGCTAGTTTTATAAAGCTAAGCAAATGGATATGCTTTTGTATGTGTACATATCTCGTTTGAATTTTATACGAGATACGACACATTATAAAATACTATTAAAAAATATAGTATTATATATTATATAAAAATATATTTATAATTGATTTTAAATTAAGATGTAAATGTAGTATACAATACTAATAGTATGTTGTGTATACAATATTATAGGGTAGTATACAATATTATAGGGTATGACCGTATCAAATCAAAAATATCCAAAAACGATCAGCATTTTTTGATCCTCAGTACTAAACTTTTCTCACTTACAGTCTAGAGATTAATGAATGACACACACACATAGTGCCAACTGGAAAATCATTATATTTTCATTTTTTATACAAACATATTGTAAAATATAAAAAATAAATAACGCACAGCATATTTTGACACGAATAAGTGTACTATGTATCTTCAGTAAAAGTGTAAAAGGCATACAAATAAACATTCAAAGTAATTAAAAATGCTTTTACATAACGTATAATCACTGCAAAATTACTGACCTGCATAATAAGTGTGCAAAAGAGAGATTCTGGTGGTGGTGGTGATGTAGAATATTTTTTAATGAAAAATTTAAAATAAATAAAACCTGATTTAACTTAGATGTTATTTAACAAAAACAATACTTTTTTATTTTTTTAAATAATTATTATTCAAATAAGATACCTTATAAGTATTCCAATACGTTTATATAATTGATTTAAAATAGATAACGCCAATACTTTAATGAACGCATACATGTTAAGGATTAACACAAATCGCACTTCGCAATCTTTATGAAAAATAAAAATGAAATCAGTTACTAGACTATGCACTCTCTAATGCATACCTGATATTTGCCAATTAAAAATGATTACAAATAGAATCGACTCTACAGCATACAATCTATCGCAATATATTTAAACTATCTCTTCGGTAAATTATTAGTAAGTACAATTGATGAATCTATGAAGACTTAAAACAATTTCAATACCTTAATTTTTTTTTATCAAGTGTTACGATGTTTTTTTTACCAATTCAAATGTACTGATTATATTTCTATGTACTATAAGCAGTTCTGGCGACCGTGTCTGCGTACAATTTAATATCTCTGGATTTTTATAAATTCCTAAATAAAAATATTCTGGAACTCTAACATTAAAGTAGTTTAAATTAATCCTTATGAACATCGGCTCAACTCTAGTTAAAATCAGTCCAGCCATCAAACAGATTAGCCAGAACAAACAGACAAACATACAAAATACGCATTTCGTAAAAAGTAAATATTTTAATATTACAAACACAGGTTCTAAAGGTTGAACGTTGCAAAGGATGGATGGGAATGTTTCATTTCGATGAATTATATCATGTCAATGTCAAAGTAATAATTACATATGCTCTTATTTTATACATTATTATACACATATAATTAACTTATTTTCAATTAAATCTAAACTAGGACACAGGCTATAAATAGGTCCATTACTACAATAGAATGACAGACTTGCTCTTGCAAAGCCCACTAATCAGATACCAAATTTAAAATACTTTTCCATTTACCTTAATTTTATATTCTAATTATTTTACATTACGATTAAAATCATAAGGTAATGAGAAATTAAAGTTATTTATTTTAAGAAATGTATTAATTCCTATATTTTCGTATAAAACTTAGATTATATATAAAGATTGTCCTTGAAAAATGTCGTTAGTTGGAGTCTGCTGATGTCATAGCATTGGCAAAACTATAAATATTTTTTTATAATTTAGTCTTTATGTTCTGAGCACTTGAAGCTATATTACATACAATACAATACACTGATAGAGGAACATTTCAATTGTAAACATTACAATATGGAGATGTAATTAGTTTCGCATTGAACTATGACACTTTTGAATATAAGTAATATTTTGTACACAAACATTAAAGTTTTCAAATTATATCATGTTGTGCTATAATGTTCTTAAAATATATTTTAGATTAAATGATAAGCCTAAATAATATTTGCAATGAATCATTCCTTTATCATCTTGTAATGTGATATTGTACAGAGTCAGCTCTAAGTCTGATACTGAGTCTTAATAGGCTAGAATAAAATATCTTCAACAGTCAACAGTCGTGGTAAAATAATGCTATCTATAATACCTGAATGATAAATGTAATAAGTATCTATGGTGACACACAAATAACCAATGTTCAACATATGTTCAATGCAAGTTATAGATTGAAAAATTATTAAAGCTACCTTAAAATACTATTTAAATAAGCAAAGAAACGTTATAAATTATGAATCTATAAAGTTAAATAGATTTGGTATTACTATTACTGTATTCTACGCAGAAAATACAGTATATAGGTTTGTACTGTAAAAAAATATACACTGACTATAAAGTGTATTCTAGAGACTCATTTACTGGTGCCCCTCAGACATTTAAGAGATGAATACCATTTTTAGCGCAGTTTTAGAAATAAAGCTGTTGATTCATCAGAATTGAGTCAAGGTTAGCATAGATATGTAAATATTTATAAAACGTACATGAATAGTAATTGTATAATGTTGTAAGTATATATATATATATATATATATATATATATATATATGTATATATATATATATTTATATATATATATATATATATATAAATATAAATGATAATCTACTTGTAACAGACGATAGTTCCAGTTGGCAGTTCATGTACTAGATTATAAAAAAAATAGAAATAGAATGAAGCGAAAGATATAATAAACGGAAAATCCATATACAACATGGTATTGAAATAAAAGTTAAAATAACTTAAAAAAAGCATAACACGTAGCTCCCTGAATGGGCATCCTTTGAATTATAGCCATGTTTTATAAACTGCGTCGTGTATGACATATACAGAAACTTTTCAATATTTACCACAGAGAATGAACTTAAATATAAAGATTTTTGGATGTTAATATCTTAATAACCGTTTGAGGTGTGTTTATGAACTAGGGAGTACAATTGTATCTTGCATGTCATGTAATACGCCAAATGCGACATGTTTAAGTAATATAGTTTTTTACTTATGAGATAAATAAGAAGAAAAATGAATAGGAAAGCGACTCGTGTAATATTACACATACATTACATTTGTATATAAAATTAGTTATATTGTATACATTTTATCTTAATAAATACATAAATAATGATATAAAAAAACAATAAAAAATCTTAATTTCGTATGTACCTTTGTTATTCAGGTAGTTAGTTTTACTTTACTGTTGATGTATTAGTTTCTATTCCTTAAATAAAAGGCTTGTCAAAAAGTATATATTTGTTTCGGACTTTTAAAATGTTTTTTATTAACCGATATGTATTGATTTTTCATATTGTAAAATATTCTAAAATAGTCTATAAAAGTCTGTAACAAATATAAATGTTTTGAGCTAAATTTAACATCTATTTTTAATGATGGTATGCATTGAATATGATGCACGTGCATTTAAGTTATTTTTGATGAGAAATGCTTATGTCATTTTACATCAAAAATCTATGCTACTTCAAGTGTAGAGGTGTAGTATATCACACTTGTTATATACACACACACACATATATATATATATATATATATATATATATATATATATAGAATACGTATCATATCAACATACTTATACGTCAGATATATATAACTTTTAATAAAAAATATTAAACGCTTGACCACGTGATTGAAAACGCACAGCATTGGAATTGGTATGACGTCGTCTACTTGTTTACGTAAATGGTAATCAAATTTTGAGCACAGCAACAGCGTATGTTTCTCGTTTTACTAATATTATTATTTATTTAATGCTGAAATTTCGAATTTATCTTTAATAATTTTTAATGAAGAATGAAGATCAACTTCATTTAAGCCGATAGGGAAATCCTTCCTGGTTAATGCAATTATAATCGAGCTTTATTTTAACTAAAATATTATGTGTATACTTTTCTTGTTCTTTAACAGATTAAAAAAATCCAAAATTTATATTTTTATAACAAATATATTCAATAGTTTATTGTAAAAAAAATAAAATTCACACCTTTTTAGGATCCACATTCCTGTTTGCGTAGCCTTACCGATTTTTTTACATCTTGAAATGATCAGAAACATTTTTTAGGTGTTTTAATGGTGTGTGGCATTAAGTACCTTATTTTGAAACATTATATATAGCTAATCGAAATTACAAATTAACACATAAAAGTTTTTTAATAGCAGATGACATCATGTATCTACCCATAACGTTTTTCACGTTATAACTACTTGTTTTTTTGCTAATTGATGCTTGTCATAGAATTATCCAAATTCTTTACAAATAATAAATCGACAAAATAATTGTAACACACACTCTTGATTTAGGCGGAAACCGGAGTACGGAGTGTCTTAACACTAGGTACTTCCTGCCTACCCTGCTATGCGGGATAAAAGCGTAATGCTAAAAAAACAAAAAAGAAATACACACTACCTGTGTGTTTTACATATACGTTTATATAAAATGACATACACATTACTAATGCAATGCGTTGTTAACGTGACAACGGGACGCCTAGTAAGTTATCTTAACATAACCATTGGTTTCTGTTTCTGAAAACTTCACATTATTCATATTTTGTAATATTCACACAAAATGCATCTTTACGTATACATATTCCATAGTATTCTTGTACGTGCGGTGAAAATGTAACGCTGTCATTGCGTGATTATGTTTAAATCATTTAAAACATTGCTTTTGATATAATTTGCAATCGTTTCTCATGTTTTGATCATCGTGCATTTCATTTTTGTAACGAGGTCTGTAAAATTGTTAAGCGTTCAAGTCGTATTTCAATATTAAATCTATTTTTTTCCTTTGAAGTGACCATTAATCCAACAATCTTATTTTCTTAATGTGTTGCATTCATATTTTAAAGGGCCTTTTTCCAAGAATATGAAGAATGTTAAAATAATTATTTTATGCAAATAATGATTAAAATTTTAGAGCTCGTTTAGTCTTATTTTTGAATACAAGTGGATTTTTTTATTAGCAAGCAATAGCACATCTTAGACTCATCTGATAGAAATCCTGAAGTAAGGTTAAAATTCGTATTGTAAGTGCGCTGTACAATAAGTCAGAAATAGATTTACTGAGATAAATTAGACTAATCACTGAACTCCATTAAAAAATAATTACTATTTTTATATTTTTTATAATCGCATGTCAATTGAGAGTAGTTAGCTACATTAAAAGTTTAAAATTTATATATATATATATATATATATATATATATATATATATATATATATACATATATTCTATTTATATGTTATTTAACTGTCTTTAGTTATGCATAATATATTTAAACTTCATTTAATTAATAGCTTAACCTTAATAAATGTACCTGTGTACGTAACCCAGTAAGATAAAGCCATCTTACATTCAAGATTTCGACTAGAGTGAAGCAGACGGTTTTTTTAAACTAGTTCCCGCGACTCATACGTGAGGGTCCTTTGTCATGGCACTCTTCCTAAACAATTGTTAAACATTCCCTCCGTGCTCAGCTTTCTGTACATTGCTACCATAAGAAGCATATATTTAGTATTATTCATGGAAGTAAATTTTATACTACTTTAATTTTATAGTTAATTGTTTATATAGCTTATATGATTGTTTCCAGTCAACATAACCCTATTTAATATGATAAAAAATACTAATATAAAATTACTGTCCCAACCTAGAGATAAGAAATCGCGATTTGTCAAGACCAGAAAGTTAATAAGTTCTACCACTCAACACGCAATGTTTAGAATTCGGAGGAAAAAGTATGGAGTGTGTAGACACTAGGTACTTTCAGTCTACCCTGCTATGCATGATAAAAACAAGTAAAGCTAAAACAATAGATAATAATTAGAACATAATCAGTTCTCATAATGGAAATAGAACCCACAACCAATCCTTTTGACTGTCTAGCATTGTCACACTATGCCACGGAGGCGTCCGTTCATCATTATACATGTTATGACAATGTAGTTGATCGCTGTCTATATGTAATTGATATATGTAATAGAATCTAAAACGATGACTTTTTTCTTTTTTTCGTAAAGACAAAGACAAATTGTGGCGTTGAGTTCCACCACTCATTACGAAATGTCGCGAAATCAGTAGAAAGCGACGGAGTGTCTTGACACTAGGTATTATAAAAGCGTGAAGCTAAAAAAAACAAATACTATAGGTTCAAGTCCATGCAAACAAAGTTGCGGGCATTCACTTGTGATTAAATATTATCTTAATTATAATGATTATTGGAACATACGTATATTATTTAGCTTTAATTAAGTAATGAATTATTATTCATAGTATAAGAAATATCATTAACAAAATTTAATTTACATATTACATTATTATAACTACAAAACGGGTCGATTAATAGCTTTATTTTTTAAAAGAATCTTCACTTAACATCTCTCATTTACCTCTTTACAATAGCAGTGATATAATACATAATTCGACGGAACTTCTTCTGTCGTTATTGGCAAGTAATTAGTAGAGAATGGATGCTTTAAGAACAACTTCTTCGTGTCCATTCAATTATATTTAATCAATTAACTCGTTTCTAAGTCGTACCCTACTCTTCATTTCCTACGAACTAAATGAACTGGCTACGTTAAAAATATTAGTACATTTTCAAGTATATAATAATCAATATATACGATTACAATCGATAAAATCATTTACGATATTCACATTAAAATGATGTAATTATAAACCAAACCATTTAATTCGCAGACCCAGAGATTTTTTTCACAATTTCACTCTCTCTTTCCTCATAAAAAAAAGGTTGTAGGGCCACAAAATATTTGTTTTAGATTATAATAAGAAAATTTGCTGGGCCATCGTATGTACAAATGATAAGAAAAATGGAAAAGTAATTGACGTTTAAATCTCATAAACTTCTATCACTGTAAGATTTGAGAAACAATATGTATCTTTATAAAACAAGCGAAGTTTTTCTGTAAGATATAAAAAAACAAAAAAACTAAAAATGCATACAAACAAAGAATTATAAAGTGGCAAAAACTATTGACCCGCAAAATTACGGCCATAGGTTGAGCTTGCTAATAAATTCACTACTGAGTTAAAGACAATCTTATTCTACAAAAATCTTAAATCGCAATATAGTCATAGAGAAAACGGCTAAAGACCTTGAGGCCGATTGAGGCGCAGTGTGGCAGCGTCCGACTGTTTGTGTGTTCGATTACCCGTCGGGGGAGAGATTACATTTAAAATTATTTTCACTTTCTCGCTCTAGTTAGGCAAAGTGCGGCGTTGAGTTCCGCCACTCAACAAACTCACAAAACTTGGCGGTCTCAAACTCGATGGAAAGCGAAATACATCTTGACACTAGGTACTTTCTGTGTATCCTGCTATGCGGAAGAAAAGCTAAAAAAAAGTACTAAAATCGGTATATGAAAACTCACGAAGGCATTGATTTACTTTTTCGATAATATTTTTACTATTGATACATCTTCCCTTGTCAAATTTGAATTACACATTAAGGTGTACAAAATGTTGAAATAAAAAAATCAACGAATGACATGTAGAAAAATTGATTTTAAAAATGTATTACACATTGTATGAAATCGAAATTTAATGGTTTCTTTCTATTATTGCATTTATATGAAAATTAAAATCGAAGGTACATCAATTAAAATACGTCTGTAAATTTGTCGCGTCTGTGGCGTATCTGTTACGTTGATTGATGATCTTATAATATTGAAAATTTTTATAAACGCATTAAGTAACGGTTTTATTATACACTAAGTGCAAATTCATAACCTATATATAAAGTTGAAGTTGATGAAAAGGAATATTACGGAAATCTTGTAGCCTAGTAACACATAAGTAACACACATCTATTTTAAGAATAATTGCAGTTGCATACATTTCGTATAAATGTTTACAAATAAAATTTAGTTATTTTCAGTTATATCAGGAAACAGGCATTATGTTCTAAACAAATTCGTATTTATAAATGTTTGGTTTCATTTGCGTTCGCTTTTTAAGCTTAAAAATTAAATGACTAAAACAGAAACCTTCATTCATACTTCGGTCTATCTAGAAGTCTTATAAAGGGAAATGTCCATATATTTTTGCATATGTCTGTATTTGGAATACTTTTTGAAATATAAATATGGTTATGCACTAGCTATTATAAAGTCAAAAAATATATATGTATACTCGTATACATTTTATGTACATATTGCTTCGCTATAATCCTGTATAAGTGATATAATCCCCGAAGTACGAGCTTATAAACTTAAGTTCAGCGTCCAGCCTTTAGATATCAGAAAAATAAATACAAAAAATATTACTGTGTACATTTTAATAGCTATATATCATGAACAATCATGAAAGTTATTTTCACGTAAATATTATTTCAAAGCCACATTTCAGATGTTTACTTTGCGTTGTACGTTTGTGGGTTCTAATATAACATATTAAAAACAATACTTATTAGAATTTCGATTCTTTCTCAATTTAATTTTAATTCAATTAACATAAGAAATGCTCATGTCACAAAGTGGAAGCAGAACGATAGATGCATCGACAGCAGGTAATGGTGTAGCTGAAAAAAATATGAATGTAAAAAGTAAAATTCAGAAGTATAGGCTTACATTTTTCGTACAAATGGATTATTCAACACTATAAGGACATTACCACAATATCTATGTAAACTTACACATTTCATAGATGTTTTAAGTAATATATGTATACAAACTTATTTATAACACCTAAAGAACTGTCACGAATGGCATCATAGCCATCTAATTTATCAAGTTCTGCGAATTTTACGATTAAATACAGCTATGAAAGTCAATATTAAAAGTCCTATGGTTCGTGTATGTTTTCATGCTTATTGATTTCATATATTTTGCTGTTCCTTTTGCTAGAAACTTCAAAATATATTTTTGCAACTGTAAACTTGAAAAGACAAACTATTATCACCATTTTTTCTTACAATACACATAATATATCATCTCGTAAAAAAAGTATAATTTATAAAATTATAATTTATTTATTTGTTGTAAGCGCTCGACGTAGATATCAGATTACATCTGCACAGTGGGGCGGCGTGTAATAGCTCATGAAATATATGTAAGCGAGAGGAGAACGTCTGCCACTCAATGTGGACGACGAAAAGTAAATAGGTACCTATAGCTTTCAAACTCATTGTTAATGCTTCCCGTAATCCCTTTTTGACTTTTCAACGAATCAAAGTCATTTTTTGTCTTTGAAGATAGTCTCGATTTGCCATTGTTCCAGCGATTTTCACTATAGTATTTGATATATAATTTAAATAAGAGATATAATACACCATTTCTTATAATGTTTCACCATATTTCATTAATTACATCTTTTTATTAAATATTGTTTATGATCCACGTGGTTAAAATATAATTTAAATTTAATTTAAATACTTTTTACTATTATAGTATAGAGTCTATAGAATATAAATGCAAAACCCTTATTATGAAAAACATGTGATCCCGTTAACAAGAATATAATCCGCTGCCGACCGAACACTGCGTTATAAAATTACGAACTTTTCCTCAAAAATATTACGCTGTACACATTTTATCATACAATAATCTGTGTATCAGAATAGACTGATAAATATAGAACTAACTTATGAATATGATACTCCAGCAGTTTTGTTTTGTGTCAGGAATATCCAACCATACTTTTGCTCTTATCCATTTCTAAAATAAAATCAAATGAAATATATTTTTGTGGCAATAAAAGCTTAACATGTTCGTGCTTGATCAAATATTTGATCCGTCTATTACTATATTATAGAGAAAATATTTTATTGTTATAAATAAAGATATAACGTAATGTGTTTTAAAGAAATTTGAAGAATCACGCTTTTATCGTTGAGAACTCGAGGCATGGGCTTTAGTTTAATACATAAATTCATACGTTAATGGCATGTTCATGTCATCTGAAATACCCAAAACGGTTCTGTTATTGTTATTCAACGGACAACCCAAGATCAGCGGTCAAGCAATTTCTCTAATATTTTGCAAGTTTAATATCACAGCTAACCGAATGTAAGCCTAGCTATGCAACAACAGAACAGACAGCCATATAGAGTTATGCGTATATAGAAATATCAAGAATAATTTTAAAAAGTATTTTAATAATTAAGATATGACAAAAATTTCAGGTCACATTGAAAATGGGCAACAAAAGGATCAATCAAAGTGTCCTGTTTCCAAACGGCTGCGGCGGTCAAGCCACTAAGAGGGGTTTCTTGTCAGCGAGCGCGCTTTCCGCCGCAACGTCATCCTTGCCGTATTGAGATTGATGTTCAAAACGCTCGGTTCCTCCGGCTGCCCCGGACAGAATACTAAGAGGGTGGAAGCCATTCTTCGCTCAATTAGCCCCCGATCCGAGCGGGTTTTGTCTTGGCCGACTATGACGCCCTCGACACTTCGCCGCATACCAAATTATACCCATATTTTTCAAGTAAGCCCTCCTATCAAAGTATCGTAATCAGCGCCAAGTTAAAGCTTTTTTCGACCAATAGTGTTAACTTTCATCGTGACTGTAGAGATATCTTATTACTTTTTATTTAATTTTATTACACTTTTGTTAAAAAGACTTAAAGGTAGTACGGTGGTACATTTATAATGTTATATATAACTGATCACTAATGATCACAAAATTACGCGATAAAACTTTGTTTTCTGTTTATTTAAGTCTACATATTATATTCCTTTGAAAGTACAATATACGATATATTGTTATAGCGAAGTAACTTTTGTTTTAAAGCAACAATACACGAAGTCTAGCTCGTAACGCTGGAAGGCCGATGTGTCATAACTTAACAAATTGAGTTAATAAAACCTTTGACCAAGCAATTGAAACGTATGGGACAAATAATTATATGGCGTAATATTTCGATGGACCTATCTCATAAATCGAATTTAAGCAGTTTAAAAATAAGCTCATGGCTGGCATAATTGACGGAGATGATTGGTAACAAGAAGAAGCGATGGCCATAAATTTGTTTAATAAAAACTCAAGGACTAAGATTAATTAAAATCGAAAAAAGGGAATTATTTTATTCTTACTGGCCTGTTATACAAAGCATTCTGTAAACATTTGTGTGGTGTGAATTAAGTATTAAAATTTGCAACTCCATTAAAACAATACAATTATGGTATAAAATATAATTAAATAAAAAACCGCATTTTTTTAATATACGTAGTCCACGGTAAGAATTTCACTATGACTATCAACATTGAACATGTACATTTCGTATTCTTTGAACTTCCATTTATGTATATTGCAAGAGTGTAAAATTTTAATATCTTATATGTATATAAGTAATGAAAGCCATATGGAAGTTGTTTTTAGCGACTGATTTATTATTCTCTCTATATTTATTTTTACCCCTTGAGGTTAATAAATTATATAGAAACCACGAACGCTTCTTATTTAGCCCACACACATCATTCATCTGAGAAGAAACCTTCAACCAATCGCGCAACTTCGCCGTGTGCACAACATGTTTTGACGTTACTATTAAAACTAGCAGTAAAATGTGCGTCAATTGGCATTGAATATTGTAAAGGAATATTGGTTTCATTACTAAGCGTTTGGACGTTGTTTTCACATATATTTCCTTGAATTAATATTGTCTAGACAGTTAGTCAAGACAGATTATTTCTCTTATTTCTTCATTTCGTCATGTAAAATAGAAGATTTTTATTGATTTCCGAGGACCCTGTCGCGGCTTCGCCGCTATAAAGTGTCGAATATATCAATAAAATAATATATAAGTAGTTTAGAAAATAACTTTTGAAATAGGAATGATAACGTGCTGTGAAATCTCTAAAGTCTAAACATTCAATTTAAGTTGCATGCACTGCGTAGGAACTTAATTCACAGCTCCATTCTCCCCACACCTCATTATTTTATTTAGACTGACATTTTTAAATTCGTTATATCTTTTGGATGGAATTTAAATAGTAACAAGTAAATAATAATTTATTATTTAATAGGATAAGGATTAATATAGAGGTATGAATGGTAACATTTGGGAACTAAGTGTAGATGAAACTTATTTTAGTCACAGAAAATAATAAGTAATGGCGTAAGGTGAGGAAAGGTAGTTCTAAAAGTAACTTTTGATAGATAACTGCTTTAAATATAAATAGCTATGAATAATAAATAAAAATAGAATAATGAAAGATATAAAAATATAAATAGAATATAGAAGATAGCTTTTTAACTGGAATGAAAATGAACCTTACTATTACTTTAATTATTTTCTTTAGATTGAATGAAAATAGAAAATGTGTTTTGAAAATTTTACTATTACATTAATTATTTTCTTTAGATTGACATTTTTATTTTTTTATATATATTTTGAATGGTATGTCCTATTTTAATAATTTTAAAATTAATTTACACGTATTTAAGTGATCTTTATATAAATATTATTTAATGGAGTAAGGATTATTACAGAGATATGAATAATGTGATTTGATTCTTGTAGCCTTTTTTTGCGACATTTAAAGTGTACAAAAGTAGTTATAGTATATGCCACTACAGTAGTTGAACATATGTTATCGCGGACTTTTTCGTAGATATTGATACAATCATAATATTTACTATAGAATTTTTTTTGTTCTATCATCATAAGTTTTGCAGCGCACGCGATGATAGATTTTTATAACTATTTTTCATACCTTGACTTTTATTATTGCATTTTTGTTAAAGACACCTATTTTGTGAAAATGCAGCTTTGGTGAATGGTGAAAGAATTTTTAAATCGGTCCAGTAGTTTTTGCATAAAAACACTTGAAACATACAAATTTTTCCTCTTCATAATATTAGTATAGAAGTACAGTTGTTACAAAAATACTTTGTTGAGCATACAAGATGCTCAACATCAAAATTTAGAATTTATGTATGTATCTAATATTAACAATTTACATTAATGAGTAATAATGAGAAAAAAAATATATAAAGAAAATTAAATTAAAGAATGTTTCATTCCGATACAAGTTGTTGAATGTAAATATTACAATCATTCAATAAATTCAAATATGAGATATTTGTGCATAATCTCTACAAAACCTCAAACATTCTTTATTTTAGTATACGTAATATTAGCATATAAGCCATGAGTTTTAATTATGCGTAAACCGAAAATCAAATAAGTAACAACGAAATGGTAATGCAAATAGAAGTCATTGTCTATCGCATAATCATTCTGGACATAATTTCGAACTATAAAAGTGGAACTTCTGAACATATATATTTAAAATATTTTCATCAACTATATACCTGTACATGAAATAAGTTCCAATACATGAATACAATTATTCAACTTTTGCTCCCACTGATATCTTGCCCTACACAGTTCTCCATGCTACTGCAGATGCAGTAGATACATATCAGTTCAATGAAACTGGTTTTCTCAACATATACTTCTTACTTCTTGATTCTTAGAATCGTTTGAATCCTGCATGTCCCAGTCCAAAAAAACGAAGCCAAGAATATTCGCTAGTCTAAATTACAATACACACTTCCTATTGGAATACTAGTTTTGTTAATAATGAATGAAGCACATGTCTGTCACGTATGATAAAGTTATCTAGATCATTAAATATTACACAATAATTGGCTTTTTAGATGCTCTTTCTACTGAGAATCGTATATACAAATATAATACAGACTTTTAAATTCGTAATCAGGCCTATGCAAAATTAATCATTGGTAATGAGCCGTATGAATCTAACCAGAGGGTGTCCTACTAAGTATCTGTCCGATACTTGGTGTTTAGCATGCAGATCCGTCTGACTGGGCCATTGTGAACGCATCCCTCCAAAAGAATCCTTAACAACTTAAAATGATTTTGGTGGAGACGTAAAGAGAGGAAACGAGTGCTCTGCTTGTGCCATTTTTAAATCTTCAGAAACCGTTTGACTGTGTTCCTTCTCGTTTTTAGTAGACATTGCGATTCGAAGGGGTCCATGACTCCTATATTAATATTATTAGAGACAAGTACATGATTCTGATTCAATCGTTAGGTCTGGCTACACCACCCTTTACCAATTACGGTAAACCCGGCTCTTTGCCCGTTCTTGTTCAATATAGATTTGGATAGTGTCATATTTTGTATCCAGGACAAGTATACAAGGCTGATAATGTATGCTGATGACATAGCGGTTTTTAACGATAGTAGTAACAACAGTAACATAAAAAGAAACATAGGTTGAACCTCTAGAAGAAAGCGCTTGCGAACAGTGGTCGTTGCGTTACGTCACAGGTATGGTCTGCTGCCGTAGTATACCGCCCAAGCTCAAGGAATACATGACAATATGAGCCTATTAATTTTTATACAGCAGCGAATGTTGGCCAGCACTATCGGCACTCTCACAAGCTTCACGTCACAGAAATAAGATACTGAGGTGGACGTGTGCTGTAACTGCAAATTCATTCGAGGAAGTCTTGAAATCCGTGATATAGCAGACAAGCTACAAGAGCGTCATCTGAGGTAGTATGGTCATGATGAGCGCCGGCCTCGACACGATGTCGGAAGGAAATATCCTTGGAGTTAGACGAAGAAGATGCAAAAGAAGCGATGACTGGATTTTGTGAAACAGGACATGATAGCCAATGGACTAACCACCGAGGATGTCAACATTTGTAAAAAGTGGAGGAGTTTAAGTTGGAAGACAGTCTAGGTAGATGCCGGAACTAATGCCTGGAGAAATAAGAGGTACGCAGTATCTCAAAATGAAAACAATTATGAAGTATTTGTTAACTAAAAAATGCATTAGAAACAAAATATTAATATTGTGTCGACCATCCATTAAATATTCAAATGTATTATCTACATATGAGCTAAGACTCTCGATCTGGTTAACCAAACTAAAGTTTTCTAAAGAGCCTATCACTTTTGCACAAAATAGACAAATATTAGCAGAATAAATGATGTTACAATAGTCTGTTGATTAATTTTACTGTATTACAATATTTTGGATCTAGAATAAGGTATCAGAGATCAATGTGTTTCGATGTGCTAAAATGCATTAAATTCATCCACAAAAGCAACGGTAAACGAGCAATATTTGTTTTTAAATATAGCTGCGATATTTGTATCAATTATAAAGGAAATGGGAAAGGTAAACGTGCTATATTAACATGAAAGTTGTTAAGCTTTATGATATTATATACACTACAATATTTTTAAGTACGAATTAAATTAGATATCTTTTTGCAGAAAAGAAATTCAATTTATAATAAGTTGAATGGAATTAAAGTACTAGATTTTCGTCTGACTGTAAACAGCAGTTGTGTGTCCGATTACCACTTGACAGAGTAATTATATTATAATTATTTGATTTTCTCCGCTCTGGTAAGATAAAAAGGACGTTGAGTTTCGCCAATCAACACGCAACGTGTTGGATTTAGGCGGAAAGCAGAGAAGTGTGTCTTGACAATACCTTCTCTCTGCATATCCTACTATGCGAGATAAAGTGTAAACCTAATTAAACAAGTCATGCTCTTTTATAGTTACATGGAATATGGAGTAATGAAATCCTTATGTTGAACATCCCTTTTCCCTTTTTGTAAAAATATATTTAAATATGACTTTTAGATATTTACTATATATTTATAAAATAATATAAATTATTATTTTATTAATATTTTTAAAACGGTAACAAAATATAGTTAATTTTTTATTTTAGTTACATACAACTTTGGCTGAATTAGTTACTGGCGGTAAATCATTATAAAAAAAAGATATCTGGATTGGCGGGAGCGTCATGACGAAAAAAGGTCACACAGTAAATTGGTTAACGTGAAATTTGTGTAAAACAAATTTAATACTTTCGAAGTGTACATTTGACTTCGATCAATTTCTAGTTAGTTAGATAGTTAATCGAAGACATTTGATATCAAAATTCAACACCGAAAATACTTAATACTGTACAGTTCGTGGTTGGTAAGATTTACATTGTAAAAGTAAGAAATTTGTTGGTAAGTACTGTTTTCCATTATTAATATTAAATTGTAAGTAGAATGGTTGTAAAATTTAAAATGAGACTTATAAATTTTTTTGAAACATAATTCAACATCTAAGCATAAGCATCTGCCACTATCGTTGAATAACGTTGTATGATATTTATAAAATATATGTTGAGAGTATAACTACTACTAAATGTACGATGTTTTGAATAAATAAAAAAAATATGGTCATCATTGCTATGATGTTATACAATTGTGATGATATGGTGGTATGTGGTGAAATGATTTAAAAGATCACACAAATATGTATAGGTCTATACCCTACGTCATGTCACACAACTGTCGGGTTCCGTATGCTTATAGCTTACTGATAAATTGTATTAGTGCCGCGTATTGTTGTACTATGTTTTTGTTTTTGTTTTTGTTTTTGTTGTGGTCTTGCTTTGCGGATCCTTGTTTGGCGTCGGACGCTGATATAACTTGTAACAGGCGACAGTCGGGGTTCGGTCAGCTTATAACCTGCTGATAACTGATGTCGGTGCCGTAGCCCAATGATCATTAGCGTACCTGAGGTTATGTACATAATTTTCCTCTTAAATATAACAAATCGTAACAAGTATCTTCAGAAATATCATAAATAATTTTAATAGTTAAAGTTACTTTTGAAAAAGTTAACTAATAATTATTGATCGTTTGCAACGGTATCTTAGATAGAGATTCGCTCAAATACACATATGAAACGAATAACTAATTTTCTAAGGCATTGTTAATATTATTTACGTTAATTATTTCTTTATGTCTCAGAGGCTACCGATCAGTTGAAGTCGTGGCATGCGGCAAGCAAAGACTACTAAGCTCATTTGCCTTTTATTGTGATTCTCAGCATACTTATAAAAGTGAAATAAACTAGACGTGTTCTTAGCCGCGGATGAGATAATCCTGATTTCCACCAAAAGTCTATAATACTATGAAATCTACTGATAGCGGTTATATAAATTTTAATATTTTATACATTAATCTTAATTTAACAGTGTTACCTCTGAATATGTTAAAGCTCTTGTGTTACAAACATCACATTAAAAGGTCCTAACCACGTGGTATATTATGAGCCAAAGAATTATAAATAATATTTAAATATTAAATTTTTCAGCAGTTAGCTTAAATCATAAGTACAAAAAAGCTACAATTTCCATTTCAACTTCCATTTTAGTTTTATGATAGGTTGTATAGCGAAACATAACACTGTACTTTATCTAAACAGACCTACAATGGAATAGAAAGCAAAATGTTATATAAGGTTTGACTGAAAATTCTAAGTAAGGGGATAGTGACACAGTGGAAAGCCGACTAAATCTAATCTGACTCTTCCCGTTCATAGTGGATTTGACCCGTACTCAGGAGAAAGACTATTTAAATTCTTAGCTGTGCCCAGGTCTTACAACAAATTAGTAATTATAGCAATCAGTAAATTTGAGCCAAGTATATTGATATAATTTTCTTATTTGTAATTAAAAAGCTATTAAAATTAAAAAAAAATCATTGTTTTAGGAAGATAAATGCTTTCATTTATAAACAGCGATCAGCTGCATTTTTTTATTATATTTATAGATTTTTATTTACCCATTCTGCTAAGACAAAACACGGTATTAAGTTTCACTCACAATGCAATGTCCCAAACTCAGATGGAAGTGGAACACTGCCTATCCTATGCGGGAGAACTTGAAGCTGCTTTCAACCTCAACCTACTACATGACCAACAATAATTACGGCATTTAAGACAGTAAAATAAATTAAAATAATGCCTGTCAAATTCTACCATCTTGCTACGATTGACCGCTAAATATCAAAAAGTAGTTGAGCAAATATTAAAAGTTTAGCGATTAAATACGAAGTGATACAATTATGTGCACAATCATATAAAATAACGGAGTATAAATTAAAATAAGGGATAAAAAAGGACGGTATACTTAGGTATACTAGATTCATTTTGTATAATATTAAGTAAATCTACCAATGCATCTTATAACCATTCGGTGCACTCAAGATAAAACAAACTGGTATCAAATAGGCCAAGTAAGTTATCACTAGTTATCTTTATTTTACATAGCTCCATTATGCTCATTTTTACTCGATAATTATGATAACGGACACAATTTTACAAAGTAAAATTTACAAAGAAGCAGCGGTGATTTTGAATGCAAATCTGCTCTTATAATTTTTTTCACAATTATAAAAAAAATGTAATGTTTCTGAAAATTAAATTGCTAATAAAATATGCGCTTTATTCAATTGAGTTCGCTATGACAATATGCGCTTTAACTAATAGAGTTCATAGAATAGCAACAAATATGTACAATATTGAATTTTACAAAGCTTCGCATATTGGTATTCGCATATAATTATAAATAATTATCAGAAATATTTAAAGCAATGGTACGTTTTATAGTTTGAATAGTTTTCAAACTTTGCTTTCAAAATTCGCTGAAAATATATGTACACTTATTTTATTATATCGATATAAAAATAACTTCTACTTAGCAAAAATAGATAATTCTCTGTACGAGAACTGCTATTTGATTTGCATGTTAATTTTCATAATATATTAATTAATGTTCATAATTATATAATATTTATAATTGCATACAGTATAGCGTTCTTACACGACAAAAATACTAACTTCAACATTTTAAAACTCTCATCAAAGTAGAAGAGCGAGCTCTCATGTTAGCGACAATTACAATTTTTTTTCAACGCTCATTCGAATGGATATTTATAACTTGGCAATAAAGTTCTTCGTAACCTCCATTACTTATTGTTTCGATAACTATGTAGGTTAACAATAATCACGACGACGTCCGTAATTAACATATGATTTGTGGTTACGACTTTGTGTATAAGAAGCGAATTTTGTTATCACTATAGTTGTGCAAGTCGAGTTGGGTCAAGATGATAAACTGGACCGATAACTGTTCTAAAAACTTTAAAAAAATATTTCAGTTAATTATCCAGTACTAAATTTGGAAGATTGACACAGTGCGGGCCGCACAGATAACATAGGATAACCCCGCCAACAATCTTGGTTGCGGTCATATGAATTATAAAAAACACTGGCTACATGTATAACATTTCTAATTGTTATAAAAGATTCACTTACATAGATTATATGGAATTTTACTTTAACAAATATATATTTAAAAATGCCTTTTAGCAGTACTTTATTAATCCACAAATAATAAAATACTCTAACATATTGGATTTTATGTAAATGATAAATACGTAACGAACATAAAATATTTGAAAAGGAGCTCTACAAGTGCATCTTTGAAAAAGATTGTACTAATTCAACAATACTAAAATTAATGCAATGAAAATTGTAAAACTTTAAGCTAAATTATCTATACTAATAACAAAAAGCAGAAAAGTTTGTTTGTTTGAACGCGCTTAATCTCAGGATCTACTGATTGGAAGTGAAAATTTCTATAATACATCACTCTAAAGTACGAAGTACGGAGTGTCTTGACACTAGGTACTTTCTGTCTACCTTGCTATGCTGGATAAAAGCGTGAAGCTAAAAAAATCACTCTACCACTAATGAGAGTGAAGCAATAATCAAAAAAGAAATTTACACAAAAATTATCTATGACAAAATTGTTCTCCTCTAAAAGTTCTAAAAAAGTCCACGACAGCATATGCCTAACTTATATGATTGAATTATTATAACAATTTTTATGTATATATTTTTAGTTCTAAAATAACATATTATTTGCGAAGGTGTTTTTTAAAATAAATATTAATCCTTTCCAAATAAATAAGTTGTTTATCACAGACACTCATTTTTGAACAAAATTGCCTTTGACAGTATTTGATTTCTGGTTGAAATCAAATACTAGAAGGAATTATTATCGCTTTAAAACAATAACGTCAAATGCCACGCACGCATTAATACGCGGGTGTGTAAAGCGGTCAGGCGGGAGGACGCTGGCTGGCGATTTGGATAGTCTTCTTACTAATTTTATAAAAACAAATATTCCTGAGGATATATGTTTGATTTGAATGACACTTTACGGTATTATAGGATGTAAATCAGAAAAATATATAAACTACAATTTACATTTTTTTTTGTGATTTGGTCGTAGTATTAAATACTTAAAGGTTATAAAACCTTTAAGTATTTAATACTATGTCTTTTACAACTAGTAATTATATATAAATATATATATATATATATATATATATAAATATATATATATATATATAAATATATATATATATATATATTATCGTCATTGCACGGTAAGTATAAAATTTGTAGGTAACAGTTAAAACGAGTATAATCTCATGCGCTGTAACTACTTCTGCCCCAATTTAAAATAATCAGTTTCGCGCAGATTATAAAGATAGCGTATAACAGGAAAATCCGTTATCAAAATTTGCCTTCCACATTTTAAAAAGATACATATAGTTTACCGATAATGTATCTATTAAATCATCGGAAATTATAAGCGGAAATTGTTATTCAAATCTTAAATAAGGAAGAACCATAATTTACGAAATAAAATTTCAACGTAAAAATATACTGATTACTATTGAAGTTACTTGTTTTCATCAACTGAACAAAACCTTAAACCTTAGTAAATCTGTAATAGTAAACTTGTATTTTGATATCGATATATAAATGTGAAATAACTTAAATTTGTTGAAATTCAAGTAAGGTTTAAAATACGAGAAACTGCAAAAAAATTTATGGAAAATCGTAAAAATAATCATTTTTTTCTCATATAAATCGTCAAATAGCATTCGTTTACAAATTAAATATTGAACAAAGCATAGCTTAGACTAAGTATTTTTGAAAGACGTATCGTTTTTTGATAATGCAAATAATTATCAAATTGTTTTTATAGCATTTATTAAATGTCTGATATTTTTTTGTTACTTTATATATCGTTTTGTATGAATTGAGAATACTTTTGCAAATTTTTATTGGTTTTGTGTTATATAACTCTAAGCTGACGGAAAGTTTGATCGTCTACTAGTCTATAGTAAAAATAAGGCTATTTAAGATTGTTTATATACTTAGTAAATTCATTATTTTTACTTTATAATTATACATTCTTAGACGATGTTAATAGTTGCGTAAGCGTATCTTGTTGTCAGGAAACGCAAGATAACCCTGATATCCGCGCGTCGCGGATTTGATAGGGGTCATTGGTACTTTGAAATGACGCACTAAAAAAACTATATACGCCCTTAAATGCTTAACAACCTGTTTCTATACATTAAACTAATGTTTAATCAAATAATATTGTGTGTAGTATTTCAATAAGATATTATTATTTCTTTAAAATTTGCAACCACGGACAAGACTTGAATCTATTTACCATGAACACATTTCCGGTTGTTAAACTCAATATTTGATATTATTTAATATCTCTTGGGATATTTAGTTTGTGAATTTATCTTAATATAACATTGAAAGCGTATTCTAAGTATAGCAATGAAACAATATGTCAAGTTGAAAACTTGCCTCCTCCGATATTCTTGGCCAAAAGTAAAACAATTCTTAGTTATTTAAAGTCTACCATAGTTAACTGAAATGAAATGTGATAAGTACTATATTATTTGTTTTCTCTTTTATTTTAGATACGTTAAATAGATATGTTAATATCTACTAACATATTCACATTTATGTATTTTTATCGTTAAAAAACAAAATTTACTATTTATTTGTCAATTCGTTATTGCTTATTAAATGATATCATTGTTTAAACATTCACGCGATAACTTCAAAATTGCAAACGGGTTAACAAAATGTGATGACCTAAAGCAAACGATATACCTACCACGCCATGTTAATTCCGAGAATTTAAAGACAATACTCACTTAGCTGATAACCTCTTTTCAGTCTTTTTAGCAAAACTTACGAAAACCTCTATTTATATATTATTAGGAAAAGGTTTTTTAACATTTTGAAAATATTAATTAAATTACAATTTTTTTAATAAATTTAAGTTTCTCACATTAGGAGAATACTTCCATTTCTACAAATTTGACTACAATTTGAAATTATAAACAAACAATATATATCTTGGGTCAATTTAGAAATAAGTATTATCTATAAGATTTAACGAGTTCGTTGCTACTTGTAAACAAAGTGAACGTAGACCTCTGTCAGTAAAATAAATATATAAATAAATTTAATTAAAAATATAAATAAATTTAATATATTTTATTAAAAAATAAGCTGTGAGAATAAATATGTAAAAATATAAATATCATATATTTACTCCACGAATCTTTCCTTGATTGCATGCATATGATATCGAACTCACTTAATCAACCGAATTTACTGACGATGTTAAAAGGCTTTAATAAATAAATAACGGCTGAAAATAATAATTATAATTCTAATTGTGTGCATGGACACATTATTATTCTTGCCCGTTTTTTTAACAAAGTTAATCAATAGACATACTCGTAATTAATATTAGTTAAATTAAAAACTTCCAAACAATACCGTAATGTTTTACTAAAATATTTTTGTAGCGACATATTACAACCTACTGTTGTTTACTTGATTTTCTACACGTGTCGAAATTGTTTAATGCATACATTGTAAGTAAAAAGCTTTTAAGATGGTGTCCTATTTTAAGGTAAATTGAGTTTGATTTTGGTTTCAGGGACGAGAACAAGGTGTCCAGAAAATTGTGTGTTACCGGAAGATATATACAATTATAATTATATATCTAGTATAAAAAATAATATGAAAGAAAAATCGTAATACAATTATTTTTAAGTAGCCAATATTACTATAACAAGACGGCTATTAAAGCGAACAATATTTCTACACAAATTTAATTATTTCAAACGCTTTATAGCCGGGTAACGTATTTTTCTAAAATTTCGTGTTATAGCACTATATCCAATTTCACCTATGCATACTTCGGTAACGAGAATTATATTGATATTTAATCGTAAGTAGGACTCCTTTTAAGAATCATATGAAAATTATAAATTTTTGTGACAACGTAATTAAGTTATAAAACATAAAAATATAAAAACCACTGTGAAATAATTAAGGAAATCATCTAGTAAATATATAAGTATAAAGTTTCTAGAAGGAATTCTCGAATAACAATCTTATACTAGTGTGTAAAATATTCTGAGATGCAAAATGAACATCGTAAAGTTTGTATAATGTTCAGCGATCAGTCGCGGTTTGCAAAACCGGCTTTAGGGCAACGGTCTTTGTTTATTCATTTTACTAAAAAGTTCAGCATTTCGAAAATTAGTGGATGCCTTTGTAAAGGAAAGAGTTAAAGGACATCAAAGAAAGTCGTTGAGATTTCATGGTGCCAAGGAAAGACGTTCGCATACCGCGGTACACTTACCTCTGCCAAAACAGCGACAACGAGCAGAAGTAGGGTCGTCGAGACCCTCATGGTGGTAGTAGAGTTGATATGGTGTGATGGTCTAAAGTTTACGCGATCGGCGGCGAGCGCAAAGGCACCGACCGTGCCTCGCTAGCGTCGAACCGCGAATGATGCGAGTCTAGTTGGTTTCGCCTCGCCTCACGCTCGCTCGCTTTAACTTTTGTCCCAACTTTAGAAGTGCACACAACGCTTACTTGCATCGTCCTACGAATTCGACACATGCGCCGTGGTATATTTTATTTTAACTTTATACATTTCTTTTTATTTACATATTTGTCTGATTTTTATGTGCATAATATATTATCTCACTTTTATAAATGTTTACCAGTTACTTATCCACATTACATATTTCACAGTTGCAAACGCCTGGTCATATATTTAGCTCGCATGATCGAGTTATAATCCCATTGGTATCAACTTAACCAGGCTGTACAATAAATATTGCATCTCTTTCTCTCCGTCGAGCCCCGCAAAGTTCCATGACCCCACTCTTGCGCTTATCAATTATAATGTTTATAAGCAAAACGACATAAGTCAAAGCTTTAATTATACAAAATACATCCTAAACGAGAGCAAATAATATTTCAAGTTGAGAAAAAAGCTGTGCGTGATTCAACGAGTGATAAAAATTATTTACCTACCTCAGTGCACCACCATCCGAGGCATGTTCTTAATTTTATAACTTTATTAAAAATTATTTTGTTAAAATAGTTTATACGACATTAAATAATTAAATCTGTCAGAATCTTCTTTTGAAGTAAAAGGTTCGTTAGGTTAGGTTAGGTTAGGTTATTTTGGTTGCATATTGAACTCTACTACTAAATCTAAATACGCCGTAATATTTTGTTAGACTTCTGTTTGCGATATAACTTCCTGATAGGATTTCGCACGATTTTTAGATATTACTCAACAAATAATTTTATCTGTATTATATCTATAGTATAACAAAACTATATATTGAATATTTTTACGATAATTTGGGAGTATGAACTAACAGTAATATTATGTAACAGTATAAAATTTTGTCTGTCTGTTTGAACGCGCATATCTTTTTAGTAACTAGACGGGATTTTATAAAACTTTTATTGCTTATTATTGAATAGTTCTTAACCATGCGCATGACTTAGGGTATAATTGATTTCAGAGAGTGGAACATCTGATGGAAAATTTATGGAGCGTTTTTCTTAAAACTGCAAAGAATAGTATACCCAAAATTTCAATTCAAATATGTCTTTCCATTTAAGTGTTAGAAAATATGATGTAGTTAGTTGAATTAGTTATTATTAAGGAAAATTATTAAAGCCATTATGGCCATTTTACAAAGATTACAGAGATTATACCGATAAAAAAATCATTTAATTCTATCCAATAGTAACGATGTTCGCGTGCAAGCAGACAGACAAATATTTTTAACATTTTCTATTACTGTTTGTTTTGTTATAAAATGATTAAGTGGAGCTTTGTTAGATTAACTAAGTGTTCAAATTGATATCTTTGAAATACGGTACCGGCGAGCGTGTGGCATGTGACAGTAGTTCAATTCCATTCAGGGGAATAAATATTCATAAATTGTATTTATTTTCAATTTGTAAATGGTAGTAGCACTTATTGCAATTATTGCCAATGCAGTATTGTAAATGCTCGCAACTTCATTCAAATAGGCCATCGACGCCTCTATGTAGGATAATAATGTGTGCGACTATTGTCAATTAAACTTAAAAAGTAATACATATATATACACTTTTTAAATTAAGCAAGAAATTAGAATTCTATAAATTATAATAACGTTATTACAACACTATTATACTTCAAATATAATAAAGTTAGGCATTAAAAAGTCAATAAAATTAAAGCATTTTTAAAATTAAATTAATAACAATATGGCCCAAAAATTAAAAATGACTATTAGAATAAATACTCTACTTAGCCATGTTACTCTAAATAACTATGGTTACTACACCACCCTATAATCAAATATCGAGCTCATGGAATGTCATGGAATATGAACCCATAACTGTAATTACTAAAAATCGTCACAAACGTAAACGAATGTTCATGAGAAAACGTTATTCACGAAGAAAGCTAAAAACGAAATGAAACAAAAATTGTAGCATATACAAATATTACAGGTATATAATGAAGGTAACATTACAAAAGTAAATATGTCCTTAAATTTTGTAGATCGATCGATTTACAAATTAAATTACGAATTCCAAAAAATCTTAGTGTTGTAAACGAAAGAAGGCTAGAATAAGTCCGAATGTACTGAGTGTGTAATATAGCTACAAAAAAACATAATTTTCCTTAAAAACAAGATCTTTCTTCATGAGCTATTAACTATAGATAAGTGGTAAGGTGAAAGGTGATCACATATTTTGTTTAGTCGTAAACGATTGTTGAATATTTTTTTACAATACATTAAAATCTAATTTTAGAAATATCTATAAACAAAATTCATGTCCGATAGATAGTTAAATGTCATACGTTAATTAAGAATAATTATAACTGAATTTTGATGAATATTTAATTAATAAATTGAGAGAAATTCATAATAAAAATAAAAATTAAAATAAAAAAAAAGAAATATTTTATATACTCAGTGACGTTCTTAAGACGAATTTAAAGACCTATAATTTGTAAAAATCAATTCATAAGTTTAGCATTAGAAGGGAACAACGAAACGGACATCCATACATATACAGTAAAGACATAAACCTCCTTTTCGCCGTCAGGTAAAAACAGAAATAAATTTCAAAAAATATCTCTACTATGTCCAGCTTAACTTATAGGCAGATTAAAATGACAAAGTGCTCTAACAAAACAACAATGTTTGTGAAAATTATATGATATGTGTTAGGGATATATAAATATCTTAAGTTAAAATGTGCAAACATATTTATAAGTTTTATAAAATAATCAACAAGTGTAATAGATACTACATATATTGATGTGATAATTTCTACGTACGTACGGTTGATATTACACATGGGACATTACGGATTTGTATTCCGCTCTGGAATTTTTTTTTTATATTTAACAAAGAACTAAAATTTAAAAAAAAAACTAGATCTAGCTAGCTTTTTAATAAATGGCGTTACATAAGCAAACTGTTTTCAAGTCAATTTTACCAGAAAATTACATTTTATCTGTTTTACAACTAGAAAAGTGTTTTTATCTGACTTGGAATAAAACTAATGTACCCATCGTCAAATCACTAGAGCATGATTTTAAAAGGATTGTAATATACATCTGCAAAACGTAATTATTCATTGCACGTCCGCGCGTTGGCGCGGCCGTGTCCAACGGTTAGGGACTGTCAGATGCTCCATTAGACTAGTTTAGATTCTTCCAGTCGCAATTTCACGCCGCGGCTGGGTTGTGTAGCATAGGGAAAATACCCAGCCCGCTTGCTGATCGCAAGCCGAAGTTCGAGGTTATATAAATGTGATATCGTAAGTTAGCCCAGACTAATTTGGAATTTATTACCTTATAATAAAGAAGACATGGCGCACTGGGATCTTAACTGTACTTAAAATTTACTTAAACACTTTCTGTTTCTAAATTAAGTTTTCTCAAACCATAGTCAATATTTGAGTAAATATTCAAATTTTGAATGACTAGCATTCTCAACGCATGCTTAGACCATATTTTGCATTCACAGCTGAGTAAAATACGTTTTACAATGCTCAAATCATACTTATGTCAGTTAAATATAAAGCTTGCAAATTCGGGTTCTCAAACTGTTCTCAATTCTCGTTTTCGTGTGTTTTGTATGGAAAAAGTTTCGTGAAACCATAAGCGACGACAGTACATTCTAGTCATCTTTGGAGATGCTTCAATTGCATCCATGCAGCCAACGACGCTTTCTCAGAATACGAAATAGACCTGACCTTTCTTCACGATGCTCAGTTAAAAAGAATTTAAGAGTCACTTCTGCTTCATTAAAGCGCAGACGCTTTTATAAATATGGCAGACCATATTTATTCTGATTAAAATTGAACTAAAAAAGTTATTGTAGTCTGTGTGGTTTTGCATAATTCAATTTGATCTTGATAATAACATTGTTCAAGATGAACTTATACAAGAAGACTCTAAAGATGAAGCAGTATCTCAACCCCAAACACAACATTTTGTTGTACGAATAGCAATTGTGGAAAATTATTTCAATACATAGAAATAGAACTATATACGAGTATACCTGATATTATACAATTATAGTATGTTAAAGAACTTAGACTTATCAATGCGCATTGTACTATTTTGAAATTAAGCCAGTAAAGTATTTAAAATGATATTTTTTTTAACTTCACGCTTTATCCCTGGCGTGGTAGTCAGAGAGCACGGTGTGCCAAACATTACAGTCCCTGCATACCTCTTACGCCTCGTCCACAGTCATTATCCCCTTCATACATGCCCTTCAGGGGGCCCTCATGCTTTTTACGTGGCCTTCTTTCAGTATCTTCGATACTGTGTTTTTGAAGGCCTTTGCCAAGGTTTGTGTTTTCTTGCCATGCTTTCATCGCTCATTCTTTCAACGTGCTCAAACTACCTGAGCACGTTCTTCTTCATTCTTACTGTGACATTCGCGCTTACACTTGCCATTGTGCGGATCTCCTCGCTGCATATACAGTCAGCTAAACTGACTCCGCATATCCGACGAAGCATTTTTCCAGCATAAATTGCATAAGAACAGGTCCGAGATGCGCGGCACATCATCTCTGCAGTAACTCCATCTGCTCCCGCTGCCTTACCACATTTCAGATTTCGTATAGCATTCTCTACTTCTTTTATACCGATTTCGCCATCTGCTACATCAAGACTCAGCCTATTGCTGTCGCTCGAGACAGAGGCGTCATCACATTCATACATCTTCTAGAATAATTATAATATTAGAATTCCACCCATCGTTGCAAACCGTGTGTTCTTTCTTGTTCACCGTCCTTGGAAAGCACCCCATTCATTCTACAGGTTGGAGAATAACGCCAAGAATCACTAACTTCTCGCCAGAAAAGCTTCGTGTTTACCCGGAAATTGTTTGTCAATCTGTCGTCTCTCTCATGCTCTGACTTTTCACGCTTCATCTTTATCAGTGCTTTCGTTAGGTGCTTTTGCAACTTACATTCTTTCTTCTTAATCTCTCTCATACTTTTATTCTTACTCGAGGCTTTATAGTCCTGCCATGCTCTCTTCTTTCTTTTTACTGCCTCTTTCACTTCATCATCCCACCATTCATCATGCTTTTTACTATGCTTCTTTTCCCAATGCCACATACCTTAGTTGCAGCTTCAATCTTACAATTCAAACATAGTGCACAAACAAATTCTTTTCCTTACATAATTCTAATATGAGCTTACCAGCCTCACTTACTCTCTTATCACCATACATCCCTACTACGCGTTCGTAACCATATCGTGTGGTTCCAACCCATCCATTCAGAGGACTACGTACTAATAATTTTTCGAAACCCTGAGAAGTTGTTAAGTAGGATAATTTATTTATCTATTCTAATATTATAAAAAGGAAATATTTATATGTTTGTAGCGTTTTCACACAAAAATTACTGGACCGATTTCAAAAATTCTTTCACCGTTAAAAAGCTGCATTTTCACTGAGTAACATAAGCTTTATGACATTTTCAAAAAATTAGATTTCCCTAATAAAAATGTAATTATGTAAGTCAAGGTGTGGAAAAAATAGCTATAAAAAATCTATCATCGCGTGCGCTGCAATAATTATTGATGATAGAAAAAAAAAGTTCTACAGCATAATAGATCGTATCTAAAAAAAGTCCGTGATACCATATGTGCAACTATTATAGTTATGACACTATAACTACTCTTGTACATTTCAAAAGTCGAAAAAAACTCTACAAGAATCAAATTATATTATTATATCTCTGCATTAATCCTCAATTTAAAAAATTCAATCTAAAAAAGTAATTAATACAATAGTAAAACAATGCGGCGCATGTGGCCCCGCGCAGCATAGTGGGTGATTGCGCGGGTGTAGGGAATGGGGCATCGATATCTGTAATATAGGCTCCTCGGCCCCTTACTGGACTTGACCGCGATTGAACGTTTTGAGTTTTGAAAACAATTTTTTTTATTCCAGTTAAAAAGCTATCTTCTATTTATATTTTCTTATAAATTTTATTTATTTATTCAGATTTTATTATTATAGTCATAGTTTCTTGTATATTTTATTATTCTATTTCTATTTGTAATTCATAGGTATTTATATTTTTTCAAAAGTTCTTTTCAGAAATACATTTCCTAACCTATACTATTATATACTTATTATTTACTGTGACTTAAATAAAGGTTTCACGAAATAATTATGCCGCGAAAGAGAAATTCACAACTATCTACACGTAGTTCTCAAACGATACCATTCATATCTCTGTATTAATCCTTATCCTATTAATTATTTTTATTAATTACTATTTAAATTATTAAAATTGGGCATTCTGACTAATATATTGAGGTGTGCGGAGAAACATCGATTTCTGTGAATTAGGTCTTTACGCCATGGATGTAACTTTAATAGAATGTTAAGAGGTTTGAGATTTCACAGCACGTTATTTGTTCCATTTAAATATTTATTTTCTAAACTACTTATACGTTATTTTATTGGAATAATATGTATTTATTTTTTTATTCAATATTCGCCCAGGTCGGTAGATAAAAAGTAGATAGGTTTCACAGTTAAAAAGTTTTTGAAATCTTATCCAACTAACATTAAAAGTTCTATTTTATCATTTCTGTCATTAAAAGTTCTATTTTATCCTCTATATTGTCTAATTTAACATATTGTAGGGGAGTATGATAGTGAGTTGTCAGCCTTAATGGTTCAAGTTTATAAGGTAACAGTACAATCCATTGTCCAATATATATATATATATATAATTTGGTGCGATCTTTTGACGACTAGTAAGAGGATTTCTTATAAAGATTTGTTGTTGTTTGTTGTTAAAGTTCATACTCAACTTCTGGCTCGCGATTTTTAGTTCTATATATCTATTACGTTTCTACGGTTCTCAAGGGATGTACTATTTATAATTTCATCATGCTTTCTTAACATCATATTGCTGTAATAAATGTTGGGTAAAATCTATGCCGTGACAGATAGGTATACCATGGTGCGTAAAAAATTATAACAAGGCTTGTAGGATGCTAGCGGCATAATTAGTCAAAATATCTATAAATGTTATGTATTTTTCATTACAACTTAAAGTTATGTACTGTGAATATATCGACATGTATAATTTCTAAAGGTTTACTTACTGGGAGTACTACTTCATGCCAGGCCAGTATCTTTAGTAAGATACTTTACTTTCGAGATAAAGTAAGATAATATTCATTTATTCCACGAAAATGAATCACCATTTTACCATTATGATAGTGAGATATAATTTTCTGTTGACGTAAATAGTCTCTTATAATTTTGATTTAAAATTTGGCTAAAACAAAGTCCATTGATGAGCTTTTAAATATTACTTGAATAATAGAGATTATAGAATACATTGCGCGGGGATTAATAAGGATACAAGTCTTTACTATTACATTAACATATTCTTTTATAGCGTTAATAACACCTTCCAGATTGGTTTCCAAAAATTCGCTTATAGTTGTTTTTCGGGTTTTCGGGGCGAAACGTTTGGTCACTGTCGGTTTTCGTATAACGTCGCTAAGTATAGAAAAACAAAATTTGTCTACTAAATCTATACAGAGGGTCATCAGTAATTGGTATATTTAAAATGGAATTCTTTCTATCAGAGTGCACTGTGTGAGTCGAAGAGTTTGATAGAAGTGGTACCTGTTCAGAAAGATTTTCCAAAAGAGAGTTTAGTTGTCAATTTCCTCAATCAAAGTTTTAGTTTTCTTGTAATAAATTTCAATTAGCGAGAGGGCGTCAGCGTTAATATTTATTTTAAATTTTATATTACTGTAAAATCGTATTTGCTTCATTTTAGTCCCCATCTTGTAAGACGTGAATTTGGTTCCTTCAAATTTATCATCCAGTAAAGAAACCTATAGTCAATTTAAAGTGCGGAATGCATAGCATATGGGTCTGTCAGCTCCTATTGGTCCCTGAGTCATCCTATCAAGGATAGCCCGAATGGCTAAGTTAGATGCGTCAGTTGTCGAGTTAAAGTCTGGATATTGTAAGATGGGGTCGTTAGTCAAGAGAGGTTTACATTTTTCAAAATATCTTATATATTCAGGGCCAGGTGTAATCTTTTTACCTTTCATTAGGCATTGCGTGAGAGGTTTTGTAATGTATGTATGTAAAATTTAGATATAAAATTTAGAATAAATTTACTATAATAACCGAGAAGTCCTAAAAATTATTTTATTTTATTGGCTGTTTTTGCCATGGGGTCATTTTTGATAGCGGAAATTTTATCCGCGTTTGGTTTATAAAGTTTTGCAAATTACATATCCAAGACAAGCTGTTTTCAGCTTAAGGAACTGGGACTTGTCCATTGGAATTTTAAAATTAGACTCATGGCGTCTCTGAAATACTTTTTATATATCATTTATATGTTCTTGCAAACATATACTGAAAACTATGATATATCTAGGTAAACAAGATATTTCATTTAGCAAACCACATAATACGTTATCCATTACTCTCAGAAAAATAGAGGGTGAATTTTTCAACCATTTCAGACAAGTGAAGAAACTCAAAATGACCATGATCTAGTTTTAGAAATGTCCTGAGGGTCCTATTTTATTATTTCTACTTGATAAATTCCGCTCGCTAAACCTACGGTCGTAAAACATTGACATTTGCCTAACTTGTCCAGCACGTCATTGATGTTCAATATTGGGTACTTGTCGTCTATGGTTTTCTCGTTTAATTTTGAAAGTCAACTAGAAGACGAAATTTTTGTTTACCGGAGGCAACAGTCTTTTTAGGTACTATCCAGATTGGTGAACTCCAAGCCGAATCCTATGGTTTTATTTATAGTCTAGTCTAACATTTCTATAATCTGGTTTTCTAGCTTCTAATTTATGCATGAAAGGGTAACGGTAGTTTTTGCGTGTATGGAAATTTTTTCAGTTGTTCTTATTTTTTATTTAATTTCATCAGTATAAGTCAAAGCTTTTCCTTCAATAGAAAAAACATCCGTATATTTAGAATAGAGAGCAATAAGATTACTTTTTTGTTTATTATTTAAATGGTCAGTTCTATATTGCGATATTAAGTCCTGTTTGCGTGTCGTATATCGAGTGCAAGTGTATAAGTGTAGTAAGGAGAGCAAGTAGAGACTTCTAAATAGCCCAGGTTAGTAGATACATTCATGAATAATACAATTACAAATAAATTATTCTTTAATAAAAACTTCGCCATCTCGAGAATCTATGGGAATACGAACTATTTTCAAAATACCGGCTGGTGTTATATCTTAAAAAAAATTAACATTGTATGATATATATATATATGCTGATAGGAGGAAGCAGAGCAAAGTAATTAAATATCTATGTGTTAATAAGTCTAGTTCTATAGTCCTAGCAAAATAGTCATGAAAGTTATATATAAATTATTTTATATTTCAAGGGCCCTTGAAATCTTCAAAGCATGATAAAGCTATAGAATACCCATTTTTACTAACTGTAGGTACATTTGTTACAAAAGGGTCATAATTGAGGCGAATATTTGAAAAATATTTCATTACAGCATTGGGACTAATAAATAAAAGATTGGATTGTGCCATTATCTATTAAAAATTTAAGTGGAGAATTATTTAAGGAAGATTATAAGGAAGAATATAAGGAAGCTGTCTCTGTGTCTGTAAGTTTAAATATATTTTGTTTTGAGCGATTTCTCCTTTAACTAAAAATCCTGATCTAAAACATTATTATCTAACAGTGATTCACTTTCATTTAGTAAGTTATCCACATTCGTCTCGTTGTATATAATTACACAATTATCGTAAAAGTCGGGTTTGTAGTCGTTATAGATATCACATACGCTATAATAACTGTACTGTGTCGTGAAATAATACCCAGAGCAATTATAATACATATTTTCGTAAGGCAGACATTCATTCATATTCATTTCACGTGCTTTTAAGTAATTTGTAGGTAGCGGATTACCCGATTTTCGCCAGTCGTTTCGTTAAACTATGATGTAAAGGTCTGGGAGTAAAACTCTGACTCCACTCATAGGTCGAGGCATAGAATTTTATTGTGAATTATTTTTAGATGGCAACCGGACGCCAAACTTTGTTGCGTCCTTGTATACATAGGCATACTATGTTAGGTCCGATACCGGTTAAAATTAAATTTAAATGGTTGTGATTGTTGAACAGGACGCTCTCCTACAAGGATTGGCTAAATAAAAACTTGTGGTTCAAAAATTTGTAATCTATGAGGTGAAAATGGTATTGGATTTGGTTTGGGATTGACTGCTGTTTTTGTAATACATAACATTTAAATTCCTTTTGTACGTATTCAAGAGCTTTTTCTATACTTTCAGTTCTCATGCATCAAATTGTTCTTATACTACTTACTTAGTCAACTGTTTGGTATACCATTAGAATATATTGTAGAAGTGGCAGTTTCGAATTTTATTTAGTATCCCGTTTAATAAACATAAATTAGACAATTCACTGTCCGGTGTGCTATTTAAATACTGTGTTACTATCTGATCACAAATATTAATAAATCTAGTTAGTACATTGTGGTTTTCGTCTAATTCTGACACAATCCTAAGGACTTTATAAATGTGCTCAAGACCTTAACCCACATTATTTTTTTTGTTATTTAATTTACATTAAAGAAATTTCTGAATCGGCGATCCTCGTAGGGAATGTACATGTAAGTCACATAAAAATATTGTACTATTTTTATTTGTCAATAAAAACAAATATAAAATAAACCTTTTTATAAAATATCCATTTTTAATATACTCTTTTACAAAACAAATCAGTAGAATACAAAGAAGCATATGTTACATCGAACGTTCCATCTCATATTTAACAATTTTTAATGATTTTTAAAATGACAAAATTATCTTTATTATCGAAGGCTGCATATGGTTTTTTCTTCCTTTCCATTAATTATGCTTATGTTTTTGTGGATTCCTTTTTAATATTATAAGTATTTCTTTTCGTATTCGTATCCGAATTTCTTAATCATCTCTAAGATATATTATTGTGAATATTTTAGCGCTATCTAGATATATTTGCCGAGCAGAATACCAAATTTATATTGAATTCTATGAATATACACCTCTCCTGGATTCAAAACAGGGCTTGGGAAATTTTTCTGTAAAGAAAAGAAAATTCGATGTTAAGTCTTATTTTAATTGTAGCTTAAGTTTAGCATATACATAAATTTTAAAATTTTGACATTCAACAAGCAGTCTCTATATAAATTGAAAGGTTTAGTTAAATCATTCGCTGCACTATAATATAACATATATTATTAATAAAAACTAATATAGCATTCGAAACCAACCTTCGTCCAAAGTTAGCATTAACAACAATCACATTATTTACACAATTTTTTAATTAGCTTCACGCTTTTATCCCAGGTAACAGGGTAGACAGGAAGTATCAGCGTCAAAATACTCTTTACTCCGATTTCCGCCAAAGTAGAGACATATCGTGTTGAGTGGTGGAACTCAACGCCGTGAAATTATCTTCATTTCACCGCTCTGGTAAGGCAAACTTACCAGAGCGAGGAAATGAAAATAATTTTAATATTCGCGGTCGCGTTTACAGTCAGACGCTGTTCCACTGCGCCTCGGCCAGCGGTGTGGCAAGGGAAACATAAAATAGTAGAACAAAGTTGAAATATACAAAATGGCTCCATCTATCGACAGTTTACAATAAGTAAAAACTCATAAGAGTTTAAATGCAATCGTAATATAAACACTGTTAATGCTAAGAGGTTTTTTAAAATAAATAAAACGTCTTGTTATTGTGATATTAAATATACGATATAAAAGTAAAACAATAAAAAAATTAAATAAATGCATATTGAATTACTATATTGTTACTGTGTAAAATACTAAATATAAATACAAATAAAATATTCTCGTAAAATAATTCTAAGGAGCAAAATAATTTGATATTAAAAAATAATTACATGGTTTACGGCGTCAGGATAGTTCTGAGGCATTAGACAGAAAAGGCCGTGCTTTTTGTAGTATGTCCCTTGTTTTCCTACTAAAGGTACGTAGCCATAGCTCTTTTTGCCCTGAAAAATATATTATAATATATCATTTTTTTAGCTTCACGCTTTTTATCCCGTATAGCAGGGTAGACAAAGTACCTACTATCAAGAAACTACGTATTTCGCTTTCCACCGAACTCGAGACATTGAGTGTTGAGTGGTGGAACTCAACGCCACACTTTGTCATGGCAGAGCGAGAAAGTGAAAATCACTTTCCCGAGTGGGGATCGAACCCACTACACTTCCTCTATCAATTTTAACCTACTTATTTAAATACCGGATTTTTTATAAGAAATGCGTAAGCTTTTTTATAAAAAAAGTTAGTAAGTCTATTGTGACCTTTACAATTTTGTTCGAATAACCTAAACCTCCTTTTTGAAATGTAAATACACATGTAAATACACCAGAGCGAACTAGCACATAGTACAAATATGAAATATACACAATAGAAGTGATCAGAAGCACTTTCAATTATAAATAACAAAAAGAGTAAATGTGAAGCCATAGTGGCACATTGTTAAAGCATCTGATAATATAGGCAGTGATTGATTCGAGTCCCGCTCGAGGGAATGATTATATTTTTTTAATATGATTTTCATTATTCCACGGACTACTACGTTATTCGAGCGGAAACCAAGATACTGAAGTGTCAATAGAACTAAGCCTGTGTGGTGATAAACTATACTAGAGAGTTTTAAAATGTTAATGTATAATTTTAAAAACATTTTAGTTTTATTAACATTTTCAAAACAAATGTATAGCAAACAACAAGTGTTGTAACAAACGTATAAGAATTTTGTCGCAGCCGGATGTAGAATGTATGGCTTAGCGGTCAGAGAGCTTGGACAGTTCCCAAGAGGCGCGGACTTGTATCCTGCTACGTTCGAAATGATTATACGTTTTTTTTTCAAAGTGTTTTTTAATCTTAAGTGTGCAGTGACACTTTAAAAAAATGAATAAATTATTTTTTAATAATAGTGCGTACTGTTACAACTACAACTACAAATAACTGTTCTCATCAATTATATTGAACACTTGATGGAATTCTTTATACATTTAAATATTAAATATCAAAATTATTAAACGCAAATTCTCTTCATATAAATAAATACCGAAGAAAGAAAAACACAAGATAGTCAATAATTTTGTAATCCTAGGTGTGCAAATAATATTTTGAGTGTTTATATTATTATTTAGTTATCTTCATATAAAGTAATATTAGTATATGGGTGATTTTATTTCCTATGGAACTTTCAGCGGCCCTTCGCATTTCGTATGCATTTTTACATTTTATGTGTTTAATGTTGAATTCAATCTATACACCTAAACATTTTCTATTATGGCACTGAAAACTAGCTTCATTCTGAAACATATTAATATATAAATTATACTTTAAAGTGATAATTCCTCAATCTCTCGCACAAGACAAAAGCCTAGATGCTCAATCAAAACTCTGTTTTAAAAATATATCAGATTATCCTACACAAAGTAAATCCTTAATAAATCAATTTTAAAGAATATGGTTTATTGCGTTACTTATGTGAAATTCCACTTTCACTTAAATACTACTTAAATTTTGTCCCTTTGCTATTACAACACCCTCCTGCAACATCAAAAATTGAAAAAAAAATTTTAAAGTATGTGTATGTAAAGTGTAGAATTATTAAAGTATAGTTCGCTGGTGTTTTATTGAATTGAAGTTCGAATCACTCGCGAATCGTGTGGTCGCTGCGGCGAGTTGAATGAGTGAGCTTGTGTCGCGGTCAGTTAGCCCCTCAGTATCCTGGACGTATACTTACGTCCAGGATACTGAGGGGCTAACTGACACACAGTAATTATTAATTAAAAAACACAGTAATTATTAGATGTTTTTTAATTAAATTTTTTAATTAAATTAATTAGCATTGATATAAAAAATTAAAAATGTTTAGACCTTATTATTAAACAATAAGTATAATATTCTCAGTCCTGGCTTCAGTCTCAAGCTAATATTGAAATTTAGTTTAAGTTTTGGAAATTGCTTATTACATTTATTACTTGATTGATTTACCAATTAGTTTGGCTTACTCTATTGAAACTCTGCTGCCGAAGAATTCTTAAGGGACAACATGCCATGTAGTATGTTTAATGAAGATACAAATATGCAGCAGCATAAGATGCCTACTGAATATCTTAAACTTTTAAGCTTTTTCAATCAAGTATTGTATTTGCAAGTAGATAGCATTACTAGGGGTTCGTCTGAAATAGCACATATATACATGGAGGATTTCGGAGAGTCTACCTACGATATATAAGCGGTTTGTAGATCATACTTTCACAATTTTACCTACGGACAATATTTACATATTCTTTAACCTTCTCAATGCTTGAGACTAGTAAAAATTAATATCCCTTTGCAATGAGGAGCACTGGGTTAGGGTGAAGGAACACACCTCTGTAACGTCAGGTTTCCAAAAACGTATTTTCGAATACCAAAATATACGTGATTAATCCGCTTAAAATAATTTCATTTAAAATTTATATATCTTATTATTTAACATTTATTCTGTTTATTTAAATCTCAATGTTCTGATCCCGTCTCAGTCGCCTGTAAAAATTATATATGTTGTTTTTTGAACTGCATTTCACACTATTTACATTGCCCGAATTGCAAAAAAAGTCCGTGCCGAAATTATCATGCTTTTCGTTCTTCTCTCAATAAGAATCAACCATATATTAAGATATTGGATACATCAGTTTATTTTATCAAAGTATACCTCTATAATAATAAGTCCTAATATGTGTAAAAATTATTTTACAAAAAAATATGCTGACGAAGAAGTAAGACATTTGGCCAAAAACATAAAGACACAAACGTTCCTAACATCAAACTTATTTCATCAACGGAACCTTAGTTTATATTATATTTTCACTTTAACTTAAGCCACACAATGGTTAATGCCTTTTAAATAGTTATAAGTAATGGAAATGATAGTTGTCTGTAAGCAAAAAGAACGGACTTACATGTTCTCTTTCAACCTCATGACTTTCTTCTTCAAACGCTTCTTCATTCACACTCGACTCGTCGCTGCTCACTTCACTCTCGCTGCTACTACTTCCACTAACAGATTCAACCTTTCCTTCTTCCTCTTCCTCAGGCTCAGGTTCCTAATATATTACGTACAATATTATGTCTCATATTATATATCATATGATTTACCCTAAACTATTGTTTGTTTATAATTTATTATGGACAAATGATAAAATATTCTAAATGATTACATATTCTACCTAACCTCAAATTCAACAAAATCGTTAAGTCTTCCATTATCTACTTCATTAGAGGCAATGGGAACTTACTGGATAACGTAAGTCAATTATCTTAAGAAAAACCTCTAACTGATGACTAACTCTATGACTTAAAGTTAAGCTCATAATCAGATCAGGCACTAGCTAACTGGGTGTTACGATGATATCAAAATGTCAACAGAAATTAATCGTTGAATGCATTGAAAAGGTACATTACATTGTTCTTTACTTTGCGCAAAATTACAACTTAAGTAAGTTTAAAAAATCTTTTAAAAAAATTGATATACTTCAACAATTTTATCCGGATCTGGCAGAAGGTTACCGGTGTAGAACTGCATGCCAGGTTGATTACTGTATACCTCAAGGACCCTTCCCGAAATAGGATGAAGTACCCTGAAATTAAAAATATAGTGTCAGATAAGGTGTTCCTTTTTCTCTCAATCCTAATCGTTTTGGCAAGGGCTATGTCATAAAAATATTGTTTTATAATCTGATTCGGACACTTGTACCAAAATCGGACATCCAATGAGTGGTTTATTTAAGAATTAGTTTAAGAATTTCTTACACTGATCTTTAAATAAATATTTGCAACTAATTATAGCGTATCAATAAATAAACTAGAAGAATAATATAACATGTAATATCTACATACATTATTAAGCCATAAAAAATAAAAAACTCTATAAAAACATATCTATTGTATAATTAAAGGCTAAAGTTAAACTCATAGCAGTTCAACTTTATTAAGATTAAAGAAGCTGCTTCGCGTCTACATCCTAGTCCTCTTTTCATCCTAAGCACCTAGTGACTGCATTCCTAATAATTTAATCTTCCTAACTCAACGTCGCGTCAGAGTGGAAGAATGAAAATAAATTTGAAATATAATCATTCCTCCGAGTGGGAATCCAATCGACAATAGTAATGTCAGGAAAAAGACTTTCCACTTAGTGTTTAGTTATATACTAAATATTGTATATAATTTATCCATCAGATTTTTTTTCCAGAAGGAAAATTCGACTGGTATTCCGAATTGGTATAACAAATATTTTTTATGTATAACTAGTCCGTGTTAAATTTCTTTAATTTGCCGGTAAATGAAATTGCAAAATTATTGATTATGATAGTGGTGTAAGTAATGAAAATATAATGTAATGTAAGTAATGAAAATATTATGAGATTTGATCACAATAAATGGAAGTACCATTTATTGTGATCAAATCTCATAATATTTGTGTATTGTACTTTGCTATGAAACATATTGTAGAGTTATAATCTATCGAATTTGATTTGAGTGCAGAAGAAGTGGTTCGTGAAAAGAAGCTTCTTTGGCTGAGGCTGCCTTAAAGAGTGACAAACCACCATCCCTTTTGAAGACAAGATAGTTTAGATAGCAGCCAAACGCGTCAGTAAAATGAGTGTTGTCCTGTAGTAAAGGCTGTGACTTGAAACTGTGGAGGGGCAAATGCTCATTTGCAAATTGGCACGTGCTAAAGTAACCTAAGACATCGCAGTATCTTTGCATGAAAAATTCCCAAGGCACACTGCTTTATAATCATGTCTCTGTGAAGGAGAGATGGAGGTGCTACTTTAAAGACTGTTGGACAATCGGCACCCATGCAGTCTTACAACAGAACTGCCTTTTAATCTTGAACTTATCGTTTCAATAACGCCTGACAAAACTTAGATTTGTCCTCGTCCCATAAAGACGGGTTAAAAAAACCGGTAAGTGGAATCTGATGATGTGCCAACAGAATCGTGGAAATCATTGGGCTCTCTTGTACACACGTTTGAGCACACGCTTACTGACCTCTTAACCGCATCTTGGATCCGGAACGACACCACATTAGTAGAGGTACTTATTTATTACCTCTATTTATACAGTCAGGGGCAGTGTTCAACATTGTAGTAGTTATGGAAACTGAGCGCAAGAACGATTTTAGGCGTTGCCGAGTATGCTATCTCGGAGTGTCACTGTCAATTTCAGCCAGGATCGGGCAACGTAGACGCCATTTTTGCCCTCAGAATTTTAATGGAGGCATACAGGGAAAATGGAGAGTTTTGCATGTGGCATTTTTAGACTTGCAGAAATGCAGATGCTACTGAGACGGATAAATGTACTCTTATTTTATGTTGTGTAAAAAAAAATATTTTTATTATTTTATTCTAATTTATAATAGTATTGTTTCTTTAGTGACTTTTTTCGGAAAATCTAGATTATGTTTGAGGACGAAATAGAAATTTGTCGAAAGAGATATTTAAGAATAATATGGTGTTCTAATATGAAGACGTACACATTAAAATAACTAACCGACTTTGGAAAGCTAGGTCTTGTTCCGTGCCCTGAGTGATACAATAATTGACATCGAATCCATCCCTAGGTATTTTAGGAAGCATCGTGCGTAAAACTCTCGGTACCCTAAAGTCATATGCGGTACCCCCCACTACGTTCTTTTCACCTGAAAACAAAATTAACAAAAATAAATTATAATTTATAGATAATTTTTGGTTTCTCGAATTGTGGATATGTTTTAAATTATTTATAATATTTATGTTTTTAATATTATTATATGATCTAAAGTTTTTTTATCATCCTACATAGGTTATTAGGCTATCATTGTACTAAGCTACCGGTTTTAAACAGCGCGTTTGCCTGTTTTTTTAACTTAATAAATGAATAAAAATAACATAGCTAAGTAAAGATTAACTCCAGGCAATGAAGACCGTTATAGTACTGATCAATGATCGGTTCAACTTTTAATATTAATACAATGTCTGTAAGCGTTTTAAAAATATATTTTAAGCTTTTCACCCTGCCAATAAGACGTAGTCCATTATATCCCCTAATATTATATTAATTATGAAATTATTATAGAAAGCTAGCTGATGAACAATCACAGAAAGAGTTAAGCTTAAAAATACAAGCTTTTAGCTTAGCTTTTTAAATTAATCTATAAACCTATATGTTATACCTGTAACAAGTCCCTCATCATCAATCGCCGTGTACTTATCAGCATTTATTGTGAATATGTGGTCATACATTGGTTCTGTGCCAGCGTGCTGAAATAAAATATGTATTTAAAAATTATTTTTTCACATTCTGATAGTGCAGAGCACTTTAAGTGTCAAACAAAATAAACCAATAATAACAATACCAATTACCTCCTTTGAAATAAAAATAGCAATGTTTCGTATACCATATCTAAGACTTAAGTGCTATTTAAAATTTCATAAAACACAAACGCTCATGTGACAGTCAGACTGTCACATACATCTATAATTTATTTAATTACTTTTAAAACAACTTACATGACCTGCCAAATTAAAGTAACACGCGTTACTTAAGTTGACGATAGTCGGTTCGCTAGTAGTGCACTTCATTTCTATCTTAATAGTGTTATCACACGTAACTTCAAAGGAGACCTGAGCCATCATTGTGCCTGGGTAGCCTTCATGGAAGCGTTCAGAGATGTGGCTCATGATAACTTTGTTACCAGTGACATAAGACCTCCAGTTCACCTGCAAGTGTTATTTGTTTTAACTTTATATCAGATATTAAAATTGCATTCGATTTCGTAATCATTAACGATTTACAATTGGTTTTTGAATCCAATTACAATCTATTCCAAAAAAGATTCTGACACGGTTGAACAAGTAGTAACAAATATTTTTTAATGATCGATTATGAATTAATATTATTTGAATGTTATTTATAAAATATATTACACAGAAATAAAATTAGGTCAAAATCTTTTATTTTTTCATAATATATTAAATAACATTAAACGTACCTTGTCGAATCCCACATATCCTCCGTTGTAATGATTTTGACCATTATTAGTGCTGAGCATGTATATTTTTCCCGATGGCTTTACAATCATTGTGCCGTTACGAATAACGTTTGCATATCGCCCTATTGTAGCTCCAAAATACGGATTTCTTGCTTGAAAATATTCTAAATATAAACAAACTATATATTTAACACTTTAATTTTTTAAATGCATATAAATTTAGTAAAATGTACTATAACTATTGAAGTAATTATTTTTACCTTCCAAGGTATCGAACCCAGCTATGACATCGTCAGGAACTCCTTTTTTATCAGGAACTTGTATAGAAGTGATAGTAGCACCATAAGTTATAACCTACACATGTATCAAAATCAAATAACTGCATAACTGCTATTCAATAAAAGACAATAAATTAATAACCTAAATAATATATTACCTGAACTATCATTCTGTTTTTAGTTTTCCAAGTATACCTTCGTACTATATCGATGTTTGTACTGGAAGCACAAGAGCTCTGCTCGATGTCTGGTGGCGGTACGTCTTTTAACATTTTAGAAGATTTTTTAAGTTTTGCTTGACTTTTATCTTTAGATGTATCTTTAGGCATAAAACCAAAACCGTCCACAATTAGTTCCACATTCGGTGTCGTCACTACTGGCTCAGACGGCACAGGAGCGATCCTTGTTAAGGACACTGTGTCTCCGCTTGCCTTTTCATCTACTTCTTCAGCCATGTTAACCGTGAATTTCGATTATAAATTTTAAATATTTATGTAATTTTAAATTTAAAGTTACTAAAATTTTGAAAATTTAAAAAACTAAATTTTTATATTAAATTTTTATGAAAATTGTTTTTTGACATATTTATTTTAAATGTCATTTTAGTAATATATATATATGTACTTGTTTCTTTTTAATAAGTTTATACATGTAAGGCATTACAAATAAATTAGACACATTTAATAAAAGCAATATGATAACTTAAAATAATTTCTATTATCGAAAGCGGTGCGATTTGAAATGCTTGTTGTGATATCAGGGTCATTTAAGTGCGGCAAACCTTGTGTTTATAGAGATCACGAAAAATCATATTTTTCGCAAGAAAAAATAATATAAATCTTCATAATCTGCCTTTATTTAGAATTTCACACGGCATCGTTTTTTTTAGTATGTAACTGATGACATTGATATAAATACTTAAATAAATTACTACAGAAGTGATCGCAAGACGCAATCAAATGACATAGTTGCACAATATAAAATTGATTTATAATTAATGTGTATTTTATCCCGACAAATAGTGTTTTTATGTAGCTTAAATAAATTAAACCCAAAAAACTTTGACGCTTTGCTTATCAATTTCACTGTCCGTTTTCCACTTTTCATTATCGGCAGCAATCTCTTCTAGATAGTCAACTTCTTTGCAAGGTGATGGTGGAATAATACTAATGATAGGAATGCCTATCTCTTGAAATGAACTCATAGATGAAAAACCACTTTCATCTTCTACAAAATTTGATGAAGCATTGTACTCGTTTTTTTTGTCGACGCTTTGTACCACATTCCCACACGATCTAACTAGACCATTTTGGACAACGGGCGGGTCTTGTTCAAATATTTTAACGTCCGCGGATTCTTTTTCCAATCCAAAACTAAGTGGCGATTGTGATACAATAAAATCATTTAAAATCCTATTTTGCATGTCACCAAAATTTGTAATACCGCTGTCGTCTTTACAATTTGAAATAAGAACAATATTATCTGTGGCAGTCTTAAAATCCAATTTCATAGATTCTCTTCTGTTCATTGTGTTTCTTTCTTCTTTCTCTATATTTTCAGATATCGATAAAGAAGCATCAGATCGACTACAGACACATGCACACGCTAGTTCGGGAATTTTTGTGCTTAAAACTGTATTGGCAAGAGTGATCAGTCTAGACATTTCTTCAGTTAATTTACACCCAGCCTCGTCTTCAATTACAAAGGGTAATTTCGATTGACTCCTATAAAATAAATATAAGTTAAGTTAACATTTAAGTTTCACTCACTCACTCAAACAATTAAAAAAACGTGATTAAACGTGAAACGTTATAAAATCTATACATTTACCAAATATTGGAGCTATCTCTGTATCCGTTAACATTATTTATTGATTTGCTCATTTTTCTTGCACTGATTTTTTTCGTAGAACTTATTGTACCATCCAAATTTTTACTAACATGTAGAACAGAACGCGACCGTGGTAAGTCGGATATATTTAGAGATTTCGATAAAGCCATGGGTAATATTTTATCTAAACGCACTTCTGATTCATTCTTTTGGCATTCAATGTGTTCTTTAACTCTATTCAAAAAAGTCACTATTTGCTTAAGTAAAGCTATATGCATCTGCCTGTTGGCTTCTGTCTGAAAATTATGACACTTAAATTGACATCCATTAAAACGAATATTAGCATGTTATTTAATGTTTAATTCGCAAAGGGACAAGAATTCGCTAACACATTCGCAAAGCTTTAAGTATAGTAAAATTAAAACAAAAGAGTTTGATTTTGTTTGGGATTAGTGCAACAATTTTATATATAATATACCTATAAATTTGAATACCTGAGCTAGCTGCCATCTTAGGGTGTCTACCTCCATATTCAAGGCATTCACCTCAGTATGTCTCATGTCGGCATTGTTGGCAGGTTTGTCCGGAGATTTCACAATTTCCACAGTTTTTTCTATATGATTATCACTCTTTGAAAGTTGAGAAAGCGACTCAATCCTTACTGGAACCTAAAATGTACAAGTCATCTATTGCAAAAAAAATTGTGAATAAGTAGTACACAATTTTTTACCACGGTAAACAAGAAGTACCTAGTGCTAAGACACAATTTACCCTGCTTTCCGCCAAGATATTGCGTGTTGAATGGCGAAAAATCAACGCCGCCGCGTTTTTCTTTTCACAGCGAGGAAATGAAAATAATTTAAACGTAACCATTACCCCGACCGGGAATCAAACCCACAATTGATTGCGTTTACAGTCAACTGCCTCACTGCACCACGACTAGCTTAGTACACTAATTTTTTTTTTCAGATATTATTTCTTCAAATATTTCGACGTCACATTTCTTTAGATGTTGACATTGTTTACCTAATTATTTAATATTTAAGTTATGGTCAATACATTAATTTGGATCAATTATCAAGCACAAACAAATTATGTACATATGTTTTTTTCAATTTATATTTATTAATAACATTATACTGGTGACGCCTTATTAGACATCAACAATTGCTGCAATTAGCTTTGTACGTCATGTGATACACCCACTGGCTTATATAATAGAATGTAGAATAAAAAAGATCAAATAACGGATCCCTCGTTAGTCTCTCTTTGTGTGTGAAGTAGCAAAAACTTGGGAGCGAAGACACTACGACGATATCAAAGAATCACACGCCGTTGTTTAGTTTACTAGTCTATAAACATCGACGTAATTACACAAAAAAAATGGTAACTCATTCAACGCCCGTTAAATAACAGTTATAAATACTTAACTGAACTGAATAAACTTTTGGAGTATTTGCAAAAGCTCATTTGCAGAATACATATTTTAATTTCCGGTCAAAATCCAGAAAATAAGCCTAGCAAAACTAAACGCCACACTTTTTCTTAACAGAATGAAGAACTGAAAATAATTATTATAGGTACTGTTTTTCCCGAAAAAGGATCGGATTTACAGTCACCTCCTACTGCGCCACGATAATTTCGGTTAGATAGTTATTTATGCCAAAATATAATAGCCTGTAACTTCAAATGTTAAACAATATAAATCATTTTCTAATTATAATATGTAAATAGTAACTAATTATAAAAACATATTTTAATTTATGTGAATATTTCACAATAAAACTACGTATGGTAATGCACATTATCTTGTATTTTACATTACAGTAAGTAATAAAAACATTAGACTTATATTGACTTATTACAAAATTATTTATTCATAAAGAAGGCTATAACTCAAAAACATTGAGTAAGCACACTTGAAAAGTACAAAGACCTTAAACGATGTGCGAACATCCGACGTAACCTCTGAACCACCAATCAATTATTCAATGAAATTATTACCTACTCTTTATTCTGTAGTAGTGTAAAAAGGTAAGCCTTTTTTTGGATTTTGTATGTTTTAATTATTTATTTTATATTTAAATATAATATACATAAAATATATAAAATATCCATTGATTGTTAATTGTGATATAATATGCATTGTAGTGAAATCCGAACAAATGCACAAATTTTAAAGATTTATTAAGTAGGTCAAAATATTGATTCGTATTGATTTATATATATATTTATATGAAACTAATAAAAGTATTAAGAATGAATCTGACAAATTCACAATGCATAAAGACGAGGTTTTTCTTGTATATCTTTAATACTACGGGATTGATAAACATATGAAAAGGTGACTAAAACAAGTACAACAAGTTAAAGTAGGACTAGAATAAAATTAAAGTAGGACAGCAACATCCGCACTAAAAGTGGACAACAATCAAACGCTATGCCATTGAAATTGTATTTTACAAAATTACTGCATTAGAACCCCGTTTTAATAAAAAAATAATTGCTTGATACCTACGTCTCCAGTATATAAAGCTTAACAAATACTTGAGACAAGCTATACTTCGCTTTAAGAAGATTCGTCAGAGCACATTGTTTTCTATTATACGCAGTGACCTACTTAACTACTTTTAAGCATATCTATTACATAGTATCCAATTACGGGTGCTACGTTACTTATCTCATATGTCAGAATCAACAGCTCGGAACCTACTATGGTACAAGGCTAGTAGGCTAAGATTCGATTACAAGATTAAGCATATATGTGTATATAGAAATTTCACTGAGGTTATACAGAATGACTAGTAAATGGATGATTTTGTCGTTTATATGTGAAGGGGAAGTATATATTTGAATCGGTCGTTTAACATGAGGCAAGCCCGTGACGCAGCGACGCGTGACGCGTGCATCCGCTGTGGTCCCTCGGTAAGCTATCGCGATGGCGCCTTGGTCATACACTCGACAAGTGCGCCGCCATCGAACACACACGAGTCACGCAAATTAGTAGCGTAGTAACTGAGTATATGTAATGTTTTGTCTTTCCTTTAATAAAATTTCTATTAGCTTAATTTATTACGTAAATACCTAAAATATATATTCACATATAAACATTTTACGAAAATAGAGCTAATATTTAAAAGTGTACTCACTATAACTAACTGTTTTGGTATATTTAAAACAAGTCTCAGTATCTATATTTATAAATATAATAACACAGTAAAAACAGTGTATGTGTTCAATTAATATATTTCGTAAAAATTTGTATGTCTGTCTGTCTGTCTGTTTGTATATAGACACTAATCTCCGAAACTATCGGTATCTTTTTATTTTTCTTTTTATTATTGACCCTAGACGCCGTATAGGCTACAATTCACTTTGTTAGCTAGTCTCCACTAAGGAATGATGTGGAACCATAACAGAGGAGATATAGAGGGCAGGACATTTCCTAAGTTATGGCAAAACTATAATATATAAGGAAATGAATGCCACATCAGCAAATGTGTACATTGACAAAAGTTATTGCGTCTTTAAATTAAAATCTTTGAAATTCGGGCCATCGTAGTGCAGTGAGGCACAGTCATTTTAAACGTGATTGTCGAGGATTTGATACAAGTGAAATGATTATTTTTAAATTGCTTTCATTTTCAAGTTGTAAATAACGATAGTAGGCAAGGGTCGCGAAGTCCATGTAAACGAAGTTGCGGGCATTTATTAATATCGGGATCATTTATTAGTGGTCAGGTCATCAGATTAGACTGTACAAAACTTAGTTTTTGATTATATGTAACAACATTATATTATGTCCAAACCATAAACATATATTAACACACTAAATATTTATATAACACACTGATTAGACGAATTTGGATCGAATTAGTAATTCAAATATGGGGCATTTAATGTTATATGATGATAAATAAATATTAATATTCATGAATATATAAATGTTAATCGTCAAAAAATACATAAATATTCAATATGAGTTCACAATACGACTTAATAATTTAAATCCACTTAAAATTGACATTTGTTAATGCTTTCCCTAAAGCGTGCCAAGAGTGTGTCTGTCGCCTTTATTGGAAATAATAGTAACACTTTTAGAGCTTACCAACTTCACTTATACCTATCATTGTAGGAAATTTTTATAAAATAAAAAGTAATAATAGTTGTACAATAAAGTAAGAACGAGAACTTATTCTCGGTTTTATTTTATTATTTATTGATATTGATTAAAATTGTTTATATACTTTGAAATGTTATAAGTTGACAACCCTATAATAGTACTTACCTACGCTACCACAATTAGTATTTATAAAGAATAAAGTAACTATGTAATAAAAGGAAGTAATATGTTCTCACGCATTCACTTCTATACCATCTCATTACTTTAAAGTTTACATTTAGCATTTTCTATGCCGATGTATTTATTTACAAACAATTTTATGTAGTCTTTTGAATGTTCTTGTAGTGACATAACGAAGTAAGATCGCTATACACGGGGCGACCGCAGCGACATGTAGAAACTTTCAAAAAGTTTTTTACTTCTGTATTATTATGTATTAAGAGATATATTATAGGAGAATGGCTAGACTGATTCTTTTAATTTTGGTTATGTCAATATTGAAAAATGTCAATCATTTTAATATTATTGTTGTATTTAAAGGCAGCAGAAATTTTTTTTTATTAATTCCCTCTTTTTAACTGATTAGGCTATCAAATTCAATTATTTCATAGTTTTTGATTTTATTACGATTACAAGTATGGTCAGTTGTCATCATGCAACTTAATTACACAATAGAACTAAGGTTAAAAAGCTGTTGTTACTGTTAAAAAGCTAAGGAATATTGTCACCAATCGAACGATCATCAAGGGAAACAAAAAATAGGATGTTGTAATACCGCGTATACCGTGCGTCTACAATTTGCGTTTCTACTTTGGCAATGACGACAAAGAATTCGCACGGTCAGTCGTTGGGAATTTGTGAAATAAGTTTCCCTATTATATCCCAACAGACCACAGTAAAAATTACATGTAAAGAATTATTTATTCGATTTTTTCTTTAAAAACGTTAACGTAAAAAATACGTTTTTTCAAAAATATTTTATAATCCTATGTGTGGCATAATACTTTAAAAATATTAAAATACAAATAGCAATCTCTCTTGTTAAATGATAATTTCTAAGTAATAATCTTTAAGTAGTAGAAATTTTTAAAAATCTCTTTACAGAGATGCTAACAACATAAATAAGTTGTAACAAATGAATAAGAGTTTCGACGTAGCTGGTAGTAGAACGCATAACTTAGCGGTCTGAGCACGTAGATGGAATCCAAGAGGCGCGGGTTCAAATCCCGCTGCTTTCAAATTTTTATAAGTCTTTTCAAAAATGTGAAATAACATTTTAAAAATAGTAAAAATAAAAAAATGCTGTTAATTAATTTTAAACTGACATATTATTGCATTCTGCGGCAATACGTTCGCCGATTTAAGTATATAACATTTCGCTCGCGGCTTCGCCCGCATGATGATATTCATAGAACTATATTTGTACTTACAATCGTTATATTCTCACAAAAAAAATTCTCCATCGCGCTGTGAGTTCTCATCTATTAGATAATTTATGGCGCCCAAGTCAATCATATCATTATAATTTAAGACTATTTGGCCAAAGTACTTGGTGTAAGGGTTTTAGATAAATACTAAAAATATATACATAAAAATTCTTATAGTGAGTCAACCGAAAAAACACACTAGACATATGCTGGCGCGGATTTTTCACCGTTTACTCGGCGCACGTTTTGTCCGGAAAAACATTTTTGAAAACCCAACGTTTCGAGCACTTTACAGTAGCCCGTGACAACGTCACAGGCAATAGGTAGTCTTCCAAGTTGAGATAGCGCTTAACACCGATATATTACAACAATAAATGTTTTTGTTTTATTTATATATAACAGTTAAAAAATACTTTTGGTATAGACATTTAATAAAAAAAAGAACACATACACAATATAACACTTGCATAGTATTCTTTATGCGTAAGTTGTCACGTCTCGAGTTCGTGTCGGTTGCGCTTTATCTACTTATATTAGATCCGGCAACCCATTCGTATTTACAGCGCGTCGCGATAGTGACGGAACCTAGGCTAGCATGTTTCTTTAACGAATTTTAAATTATTATTGTTTCAACATTGTAAATATTCATTAATATATCAACTAATAGGTAAATGTTATGTTTTAACCCATATTTGACAATCGTATAAAATTCAAACTTAAAACGAAATAATTTAACCTGCCTTATTTGTAATGCATAAAGCAAATCCAATATGTACTTAACAATCAATAAAATATATCAGCATATTTTATTATTCTAATTCATCACTTATTAACAGGCCTTTTTTATTTTAAAATAGTAATGAAACTTTTCGGCAGACTAAAATGGAAAGTCGTATAAAAACTATCAAGAAAAATAGTGTGTGCTTTTTGCCACCTGGTATTCATTGAAATAAAAGACCGTTGATTCAATGAACCGTTTCATGTCAAATTTAATCTATTTTACTTTAGTAGATGATGATGTTCTATGATTTTTCGAAAATACACGTATAGTATTTTAATACTAAAATTATAAAAACTTTGTTTTCTCAACGGACTAAGTTCATGTCTTAAAATACTGATTTGATGTATATTTTGTTCACTTATGTATCCATTTTATAATTATAGTTTTATTATTATATTTTATAAATTTAACAACCCCTACTAGACAATATTTGAATTTTAATATTTTAAAAAAAGAAGAGTTCATTGTGACATCAATCATTTTAGTAATTATTATTTACAAGTATGACAGGAGTCATGGCGCAGTAAGACAACATCTGATTGTAAACGCAATCAGTTGTGGGTTCGATTCCCACTCAGAAATGGAATGAGTATATTTAAATTATTTAAATTTTCTCGCTTTGATAAGGCAAAGTGCGGCGTTAAGTTCTATTGTCCAACACGCAGTCTCGAATTCAGTGTAAAGCGAAGCACGAAGTGTCTTGATACTTCCTGTCTATCCTGTTATGCGGGATAAAAGTATAAAGTCAAAAAAATCTATGGTGTAATTATCTACGTTACATTACTCAATTCCAATTTCACTCAATTGTTAGATGAAAATTAAAATTAAGAAATTAATGCAGAATAAATTAAAAAAAAACATGTTTAAAATATTCATATCCTAATGTCTAGGCACTTATCACTGATTACGCAATACAATATAAATTTAAGAATTCGTTTCAATTTTGCATCGGTAATTTAAATAGCGGAAACTTTAAATCAATAAATGTATATTCTACACACTTCTACACACTTCAGAAAAAAAGGAGGAGGTTATTAATTCACCGGTATTATATATATATATATATATATATATATATATATATATATATATATTTATATATATATATATATATATATATATATATATATATATATATATATATATATATGTATGCATATATATTTGATGCTGACTGACTGATTTCATAATAGTCAATTTTCAACTTAAGTGAAATATATATTATGATCATTTTTTCATACATACTTTTCAATTCATGTATGTAATCTTATATACATCTTCTTCCTTGGGCCTAGCAGGGTACTCATTGGCGACCTTAATATTAAGACAATCCGTTGACTGTTTTCCGCTTGAAATCGCAAATTTGCAAGTTGAGTGGCGAGCTCGATCTCGCTTCGTCCTTCTACAATGATATTATATTTTTTTCAACTATAATCATTTACCTGAGTTCGAAACGAACTCGTTCTTTCGATATAATATATATAAATAACATTTTATAAATAAAATTTACGTTGCAAAACATTATATATTCATTTAAATAATATAAATACTAATATCAACTACGTTTCGTTGTCACATGCTACCCCGGCATGGCGTGTGCTTGAATATAGACATGCTCTGCATATGGCATCATTCACTTTCTCATTATTTAATATGTTCTTTCATATTATATAGGACTCTCGATAACTATTACTAGATATCAAAAAACGGCTTTATTATAACAAAATATTATCAATAGTTGTCGAATTATGATAAAAATCAAATATTTAAAGTGCGGCGTTGAGTTCCGCCACGCGATGTCTCGAATTCTGCGGAAAGAGAAACACGGAGTGTCTTGAAATTAGGTGCTGCCTATAATATAGGATAAAAATAATATAAGATAAAACATTCTCAATCTTAATTCTCTTCAATAGACAGTCCATCGTGGCTCGGTTAGGAAGTAATTTCCGCTCGACGATACGTTGACAATATTGTATTACTAAACATAAATCCTTAAATGTTCATAACGTTTATTAGAAATGAAAAATATATTAAAATATACAAATATTTATTGATATAATATTTGTGGCTCACGATTTCGTTACGTAATTAATATTGTATCTTATTTCTGTTAAGCACCTAATCAAAAACCTTCTTCATCATGTGGATAGGTTCATTATTATTAAATTTATATAACCATTTCACTCACACACACACACAGAGATTCACTAACGTCCAGTATGTTCATGTTAGTTGGATTTGCAAACGTATAAATCGAAATAGTAATCATAATAATAGTAATCTTGTACACGCTCAGCAGTTCGACTTACTTTACAAATATCCGATATTTGTTTATTAAGTAAGCTTTTACCAATAAGTAAAACTAAGTTTTTAATAATAAGTAATTAATTAAATATCCGCAATATAAAATGTATAAGAAATATGGAAAACATGTTCAATTTCTATATATTATATTTTCTTATATATTCTACATCTATATTTTCATTGTGATTTTTAGAAGATAACCTTTAAATATATATATATATATATATATATATATATATATATATATATATATATATATATATATATATATATATATATATATATACATATATATATATATACATATATATATATATATATACATATATATATACATATATATATATATATGTTTCTAAAAATCACAATGAAAATATATAGACAAAATACATGTCCATGTTATTTATTAGCTTGTTTGATTTTCTTTAGTGTGGTCATCAGTAGTCAGGTTTCAGTTTTGATACTTATTTTTTTACTATAAAAAAAAATAAATACACCACATATCATATAGGGGCCATCCGTTGAAAATAGGTGCTGTCTATATTACGTCACACGTTATGGTGGAGGGATGACGTCGATGAAGTGTAACATTGCGTGACAAGCACGCGGTAGGGGTCAAAAACTATGAAATTCATGTGACGTAATTTATTAATGGCCCCTTATGTCTAAGAAGTGTCTAGTTTATAACATAATTGTATTCATTAAGTATTAGTATTTACCTACCAATTATAACGATGTCAAATATTTATGAGGGAATATATTAAATAAAAGGAACATGTATGATAAATTACAATGTATTATGTATATAACTAATTAGTCTAAGTAGCTTAATGTTTTTTCTTATTAGGCAATTTGCCATTTGACACGATGTTCATTAACCCACACATATATATATATATATATATATATATATATATATATATATATATATATATATATATATGTGTATATATATATATATATGTGTGTATATATATATATATATATATATATATGTATATATATATAGTAAGATCCGATGAACTAATCCGAGTCTATTATTATAATACTGCACCATTTAATTATTAATAATGAACAAAATACAACGGTAGAATGTAGAATTTAGAGAAATAATTTTGTATAATTTGAAATCTTAGCTTATTTCCGAAATTAATGACAAGTTGATCATATCCATATCGTCCTATTTGTCTTTTTATAAAGAAGGATATATATCTCGCAAATCGTATCCTGCTCCCACCCCACATTCGCAACGGTACTATTCACCATTGTCTGTGTAAGTAACATTAATAACTGTGGTATAATTTTATTGACATCTATATATACTATTATGTAAGTGATCGCAGTCTATACATGGAAAATGTATGAAATGAAAATTGTTTTTTTTGGTGAAAATTTAGTTTTAGTCTGTATGTCTGTGTATTTGCTTGTTTGTCTGACCGTGCATTTGTGGACTTTTATCTCGGAAACGGCTTAATCGATTATAATACAATTTTTAATATTTCATTTAGATAAGCTTCCTTTTAAATTAAGAGTATGTTTTATTTCCACCGGTTTACAAATAAAAAAGTTTTATGGTTGGTTTTTTTTTGGTGAAAATTTATTTTTCCATGTATTGCAGTTTCTATAACGGTCATTTAAATTTTGAGATAGAGTTTTTAGGTGTAAAAATATCCATTGCAAGTGGTCTACATGACTATACATGTTAAAAAATGTTTAGCTTAGGATGAACATACGTGAATTATATTTAGTACCTCTACTATCTTTTTTTATTTCTCTTCTTATAAGACATTGTTTTTGTTAGTAATTCTGGAAATAGATGCAAATAGAATAAAGCGGAAATGTGTAATAAAACGGAGACGTTTTGAAAGTTTTTACATAGTTGGACTTCAAATTCACGATAACCAGATTGACTATAGTTTAACAAATATAAAATTTTATTAGATCTAGTTTTCCACGCCGGCATAGTCACGGGCACATCTAGACTAATCTATATTCTAAATAACTTTTAAATCTATATTTTAAATAACTTTTAAATATATAATGTACAAAACGGCCATCGTCAACGATTATCAATAGCAAATGTATAATGAAAAGGCGTTCGACAGTTGCAATTTTTTACTGTAATTGTATTTTATTATAAATTGTTTTCACTAGGGTCCAGTCATTGTAAAAAAAAACTACAGCCATCTATCAATGCAAAACGAATAGTTAAATACATTATTTAAGAAAGCGATCAAAGAGAATTAAAAATCAGATACCATCGTGGCGAAGTGGGACAGAGTCTGAATGTAAACGCGATTGGTTGTGGATTCGATTCCTACTTAGAGGAACGATTATTTTTAAAATTTAGTATTATTTCTTTGCTCTGGTAAGACAAAGCGCGGCAATTAGCCTGCCACTCAACACAAAACATATCTTTTGAGAGTGGAAAGTAGCCAACGGAATGTCTTGACCCTAAGTTATATATAGTCGAATTAGAACAAAATATTACAAGATTAAAATAACATCTATTGTTACTATCATGTCAAATATATTTTGCATAATTATAAATAATTTCACTTGAGATTAAAAAAAGAAATCTTATTATCCTAAATTCCGGTTTCTTTTAAATGATATTCATTCATCTCATTTTTTGTTACTTTCTAATGTGAGTGAGTCAGTTGTTGTTAAGACATGATATTTTGCGTGGTGATATTTGTTTTTAGCCCACCAAGTTTTGTGGGTGTAATAAAGTTTATTTCCGATCACGCAATTTTAACGTTCTGATGGTATAAACGTCGGGCTACTTCTGTTAGTTTTAAGTAAAATTAGAACTTTTCTTATAATACTATATAAATTATTAAAGTTCACATTTTGTTTAAGTATTTTTTATATTATCTATATTTAATATATATATATTAAAAAAACTTTTTATTTCATTACATATAATTAAGAATAAAATTTTATACAAACATAAAAACAGCCTTGACACTTGAGTAACATTTTGTACATACAGAAGGACACTCGCACTTCCGCCCACATCGTCTTGCCGTCACAATTTAAATAGGCTCTAATTTTTTTTATTCTCTACACACACACAACATATCCTGTTTGGCACTTAAAAAGTTTTGTCTTTAAAAACCTCGTAGCTGATTTAAAAGCCAATTCGACGAATTGGCAGTGGACCTATTAAATAATATCAAATTTAAGACAATCATAACAAACCCCCAAGAACAGTTTTACTTTCAAAATGATTTTTGTCAAGCAAAATGGGGCAAAGAATAAAGTATAAATGTTTTATTACATGATTTTTTGACTGAGTTGTTATTAATATTATTAACCTTATGGTGTTTGTCTGGATAACGTCTCAATCACATATTTGCGAACTACAAACTTGAGTATTTTTTTCTCGCACAAAACGATGCATTTATAATTATTATATCATTGTAACACTTTTATAATAAGATTCATGGTGTTCCCAATATTTTTGAAATTGATTAAAAACTACAGTTTTTCAAATGAAAATCATAAATATCTATAAATAGAAACAAGCTTAACTTAACTGCGATCATATTAATTTTGATATTTATGTATATTGTATGGATTCATAATAAATTCGAATTTAGTTAAAGAACAAAAATTAGCCAAGAATACATTATTTTTTTATCTTCTTCTCTGAGGATCTTTCTACGTATGCGGTTGTGTTGTTGTTTTTCCATTTAATTTTGTAATGTTATTTATATTGAGATATTGCTAATTAATTTGACTGTTCATCTAAAGAATGGCGAAATGAAAAGAATATATTTATACTAGGGATGGATACTAAGCAGGGTGGCTACATAAAGCCAAGCTCAATAATCATGTCTTAGTGAAGTAAGGTTAATGACAAGAAAAAAAAATATTTACAATCAAATTACAACATAACTAATATTTAAATTGACATTTTATATAGTTTACAAAGGATCGTTTAAAACTATTTTGAAATCGTTTAATACGACTTCACGATTTGGCCACCATCTTATACTAAACATGGCCATTAATTTGCAGGTCAAGACGAATAACTTGGACATCTAAATAAGGCAATTTAAGGCTCTTGAATCATATATAGTATTATATCATGAAGGTAAACTTTATATCAAACTTAATATAAAACAAAACAGTTTTAGGTAGAGTAATATACATTTTAAATTAGTTTCATGACGATTACTCACATTTATTGCTTATAATCTCTATTAATATTACTTTATGTAACGGCATTAAACGCACTTTGAGTTTAGTTGATTCTTGTTCGTCGTTCAATTTTCATTCCATTTTCGTTTCTAAAAATAGTTATGTGCACATTGTAGTGCATGGATTGAAGCGATCCAACTATATGACGTCGTTAAAGTACGTAAGTTATATTTTGACTCGCTGTTACGGATGCAAATACGATCATTACGGACTATTGAAGCATGAACACGGTCCGCTTTACAAAATTAAATTTCCGATACAGTGATTGCCTCGCGCAACACTTGCATTGACGTGACATACCACAGCTACATGTGTATTTATGTTTGGGATTTCCTTGTGTACTATGTATATAAAATTAGAAGTAAACTGTTAAATAATAATAGTAAATGGTCTTGTATGGCTTCTTATTACATGCGGACACGGAAAAACAATAAGTTTTCATGATATTATTATTATATATAACGTAATATAATTACAATATCGGTCAAAGCACTGAGTTATGCATTATTAACCGACTGCCAAAAGGAGGGTCATGTCTTTACCGTGTATGTATGTCCGTTTCTTTATTTCCTTGTAACTGCTATGACTAAAACTAATTTGGACAAAAGATAACGTCGTTACATTCGCCTTAAGGGCGCGTCACGTAAGTGTCATTGAATATATAAAATTACTGACAAAAGGAAATGGCGGATTTTAAAACTTACTTTTTAACGGCAGTCGAATTTTTAATTTTTTAATTATTACTTGTTAAAACTACGTATATTCTTACGAAACGTCTGTGGTACGCTAACTTTATTTGTAGTTATTTACGTATATTGAATTTATTGGCGTGTTGTTTTAATATGGTGTATTGTGTAATAAACAAAACGCGAGTCGTTAGATGCAAGCTATTATTAACAATGAACTTATAAGCACTAATGCGTCGTAGGCTATAAAGTACCTTGCGAGCGCAATTTCAATCTTATAACTTTTTCATTCATAGTAATTTGTAAGAATTTTCGTTCAATTGATAGAAGTAATATGTAATTTTTCTCATTACAATACAGATAAATATATTAAAATTATAAATTAAAGACACGCAGCTACTCAAATATAAACATAACAAGGTTTCAAGGTCCAGACTTTTTTAGAAGTCCTTTTTTAGAAAAAAGTATCTTTAACTAATTCAAGTTTTAAATAAATATTTTAGCTCGAAACAAATAGTATTGTATTATTCAAAGTGGCAGAGGCAGAAAAAATTGTGAACGTGAAGTCCTTAATTAAGTTAATAAAAAGCATATATTTCAACGTCTCTGACAATACCTCTAACTGTTAAGAGATTAAACTGGCATTTTATAAGCACAACATTCCCTTTTTTCCACACGTACTATGTGTAAGCTGAAACCTTTAGTGCGGAAGTACATACGTACTCACAACGTACCATTGTCAGTAGAAACGTACACGATATGAAAGGCAGATAGCGCTGACCCATTGTTCCTTAGACTTCATATCTCCTTGGTTGTTAACTCATGTGAGAATGGTGCGATCGTCCGCGACATCATTTCGTAACTAAAACATTATTCCCGTTTATATATGAAGAACAAGGCTCCTTAACGCAGTCCCTTAAAATCGTATGTATATATCATTTTTTATAATAAAGAACACGTCTAACACAAGCAATGTAACAGCTATTTTAATTATTTAATATATTCCTAATGCTTTTTTAAATAATAATCACCTCTAGCAATTCATTATTTATAAGTAAAGGAATTTTTCTTCTCATAATTATATATATATATATCTATATATAATCTGATATTTTTCTTTATATCATATACCGAAATGTTTTAACGAACTAGATCTTACGTATAAATTCTTTGCACCAAATACATTTATTTTTGCAACATATGCTACAGCTTTATTGATCGCTTAAAATAATAAAGAATATTATAAAAAAAACTAAATAACATTTCGAAAAAATCTTTTACTAAAAAGTAAAAAAATCTAATAGACACAATATTAATGGATAAGTTTTATTTTCGTGTTTGAGCGATTAACGGGCGTAAATCCACAATGATATTGTCAGCGGATTTTTTCTTCGAGGTATTGGGTAAGCAATTTAACAAAATTTATTTGAGAGGAAATGACGTACGTACTTGCGAGGCTCCGCCGATAACCCCACCTACCGACATGCAGTTTACGTCCATGAAACTATATGACACTATAAACTGATGCGTTTCACTAATTATCATTCGAGAGGTTAAGCTGCCCAAAATCAGGCCTTATCATTAACTTGGTTTTAAAAAAATATAGTTACATGAAGTTCTTATTATACGCTACAATATTAACTAAATTATTTTATTAACATCTTAGGAAAATATTTAGGTATATCTGGTAAATACATTTTTATAAATATCATAACAACATTTATTTGATTAAGTTGTAGGCTACCTAACAAATTAATGTTGAGTTAAATGAACAAGTTACGCAGAGTCTCGTGACTTTTAACCATAATTTAATTAAAAGATTAATCACGCAAGGCATTTATCGTAATAGGAAATAAGAAGTCTTTACACGGTATTCAATGTTTTCCCATGCTGTAATGGTTGAAATGCGCCGGCGGGTCAAAAAGTTATCCCAAGTAGAAGTTTATATCTATGATAATAATTATTATAAAGTGAAATCATTTTTATCAAAAACAATCTACAAAAGTACACTGATTCAATCAATTTATATACCAAAAAATTAATTATATCATTTTAGTGTTTTTTTTATGTCAAACAACATAATTAAAAAATCGTGGAATATAATACCGTCACGTCCTGTGAATGTCACTATGGAAAAGGGCAAACGTCGCTATGTAAAAGAGCAGGGCTTATTATTTACTATTTAGCAAGTGCAAGCCAAGCGTTACTTCATTTCCGGGACTAAATGTCAGCAGACATGCAAGGGGTTAGGAGTTGAGGAATATGCACAATACATGTTAGTTTAAGTAATAATAGATAAATGTAAGACTATCTTTGGTTAGGTAGGTACCTGTGGGAATATATTTCGATCCACATATTTAATAAGTTGTTCAATAAATTCTTCTATCTGTTTATTTTATAGCTATATATTTAATGCCAAATTTGTTCCATATGTTTAAAATACGCGTTGCCTTAGGAACATGATCGACAAACAAATGACAGTGTAACATTTATTTTATCAATTTAATGTATTTCTCATACACTGCTACGAAATATTGACAAGCAAAATATTTATACCCCTTTTTACGAAAATAACCCGAACTACGAGTTAGTCAATTAGTGTAATCTGGCACTTTGTAAGTTTACATTTAGAAGGAGTGCAGAATGCTAATATTTTTTAAAAATAATGCATAAAAATATATTAAATCAATAAAATAAATTTAACACACACTATAATGTGTTTGACATGCACCTCTTAAACCTTTCCTTACAAAGTGACATAAACGTTGCTAAAGCAACAAGTTGTCAACGCGTCAACGGGATATCTAGTGTTATTAACTATACCAAAGTAATACTCCTCGGTGCACATAAATGAATCAAAAATGGGCCGAAAGATATTCACGTATCAACGTGAACTTTTGAAAAAGTGTTCTTAATAACACTACTATAGCATAAACTTGAGATATATTTTCTTCAATGACGTATTACGTAATACAAAGATCTCGGTGTTTTTATAACCTTTTAATTTTATGATCATGTTCATGGTAACTTATTTATATGATATATCAGCACAAATAAAATTGTATAGCATCAACCGAAAGCATTAAACTGACACATTACTTTTAGTTTACGTAAAACAACTTATTAAGCCATGTCAGCCTGCTCGTTAAGAGATAGAATTCTATGTGAACAGTGAATCAATGATACTAAGAACAATGCTCCACCTTGAGCGTATTAAAATGTATAACAGAAAAAATAATTTCTATATTGTCAGTATACCATCATAAGTTATTATACTTAGTGAGTAGTTGACCCTGTTTGATATAGTAGAAATCAACGTAAACGAGGCCGCGGGCTGTTACAAGTGTGTACATTTCACACGAGATTTCTTATCATCGCAAGATTAAAATAATATTATCTTTAACCAGTGAGGAAATCTATAATCTAGAAGTGCTCTTGAAATGAGCTAAAATTTATTATTTGAATTAAGTAATGTTATTTGTAACTTTTTACATTAATTTTTATTTTTCTACATTTGGATAAAGGCCGCTTTATGTTTTAGGATAGTCAGAGACAATCTAGTGTTAAAACACCGCGATGACTACTTTCTGCCCGAAATTGAGATATTACGAGTTTAGCGGCGAATCCAACGCTGCGCCGTCTTACTAGAGCGAAGAAATGAAAATACGTTTTAAATATAAGCATATATTCATAATATTATATATATATATATATATATATATATATATATATATATATATATATATATATATGTGTGTGTGTGTGTGTGTGTGTGTGTGTGTGTGTGTGTGTGTGTGTGTGTACTATATGAATGCACATTCATTTAAGATGGTGGTAATGGAACGATAACAATAAAAATAATAATAAGTAATCACTAGAAGGTAATCCATTAAATCAAAGTGTTTGTGTTAATTACAAACGTAATATATACGGCATTTTATATTCTTATTTTATCCTATACTTCATTTTCTTCACGAGGCACGCCACAGGATATCGATAAAGGAGGCAATCCAATGACGGCGCTGTTAACATATATACTCATATATCAGTGAACTTGTAAATTTAATAATAGTAATTTATCGTTGTAATTATAATCACTTAGAATATTAACTATTAACTAAAGCTAACTTAAGAATAAGTTGGTCCTTTATGTTTTAGTAGGCATAACGATGACCTTTTTTATTTTAGTAATGAAAATAATATTTGACAGGTATTTCACTTGAGCACTAAGTAAGTCTAAGATTAATGAAGTTGTCACATTTGACGCACAATCAATTTCGTAAAATATAAATGATTCAAAATTACAATTTGTTCTTAATTTATTAGGTATTTGAATATAAAAAATATAAACATAGAACAGATCGAGCAAGTAGAGCAGACCGTAAACAATACAATAGTCTGCATATTATTTATGGAATTGTTAATTTGCACACGTAGTATTACGAAAATTGCAACATTCTAATTAATATGTATAATTCCTTTACGCAAAACAACTTTTATAAATAGCATTAAAATAGGTAACCACCTATTAATTTACATGCTTAGTTTCTATTTACTTAAACCAAAAGAAATCCATAAATTTTATTATATGGTATTTATATATATGACAGAAATATTTATATATATGACAGAAATACCTGCCTTAATTTGAGCCTTACTTTGCAATGAAGATAATACCAACGACTCTAAAGTAACCGTTGTTTGTGAAGTCTCGGTCGAAAAAATTAGAACACAAAATAAACGCTCAAAAATTACTTACTTTATTCAGTGTGTCCTGTGGTTTTGCCGGACAAAGTTTTAAAATACTGTGTTGACTCGATCCAGACGCCGGGGACCGGGAAATATATCGGTTTGAAAGCCTTCTAGCAAAATTGCTTTTGAAATCCTCACATCGCATTATGGACTCTACAGGCTTCCCAAATTCATCGTCCAAGAAAGAGTCACGCGGCTGCGCAAGCATCATACACACAATACCGGTGCCGGTTTTTTGAAACAAAATTTCATCGATGTGTGAATCAAACGTAACCGTCTCTATTGACAAAGTCAACACTACTGACAACCGTTAACTGGTGATGCGAACAATAAACTAAAGGTGAACCGTCAGGCGTCAACCGTCACAATTTGCTCTTGCATGGTTCGTGAATGGGGCGGTTGCGACCTGTACTACTATTGTAATGTACTGAAATGCTAACACATCATATATTTCTTTTACTCGAAATAAATATATCCATATAAAAAGCTTTCTCTGAGAAATAAAATACTATTTTATTAATGTTTTGTATATTTTGTGGTAAAATTTATAACTACTTTACAAAACAAGGTTCGAAAGTAAATTAAAAGCTTGATATTTTACAGCGCCATCTATTTATAGAATATGGTACTACTTACCTGTAAGACAAAGCTCGATGCATAATACTGTCAGATACTGATAGTTAATATATTCACTACAAGATGGCTGTGTACAATATAAAATAATTAAGTGTTACTAATACCTTACTAATGAGGACATCTATTGCAATATATTTGTATTTAAACTGTAGTTTGTGAGTTTTAATTCCAGGTCTCATAGTCTGTAGTTATACACGATCTCCTGTATATTTCGAATCTTGAAATATTAATATTTAATTTTAGCTTTGTCATGAGTCATGTCGTAATCGGCGTGACGTCTGAAGTGGACATTAAGGTTTCTTGGAAAGTATAAGGGTAATGAAACATTACAGAGGAAGGATATTGGGAAATTTCTACTAGTCTTGTAATTTATTATAATATAGAAGGGGAACAAGAACACACACCAAATGACATAGTTTTGACACAGGCAAGCAAAAGTAAGATGAAACTGTGTATTAAAACGCAACAAGGATTATAGTAATAGTAGTACCCAATCTAATGCGCAGGATGTTAAAGTATAATTATACCAAATTTCATTATAATTGAAATGGGAGTTTTTGTGTGATGCTTAAACAAATAGACGGACAGACAGATCACATTTCAGCGTTCAGTATCAATGTAGTAACACCCCCCTCTACTTATTTTTTTTAATATCTTCAATGTACAGAATTGTACTTACCCTTCTACGGTTTTATTATAAATATAGATAAGATAGTAATCATTATAAATTAGTGTGTTTTGTTATGAGTCAGAGAATTAAATGTATTTTTCTATTTTTATTAAGTGTTATTTCTTTGAATACCCTTAATAAATATAAACTGCAATATATTTTCAATAGAAAACTGCTTTCAAACTGCTCTACTCAAAATTGAAAAATCTGAGACTCGCTTTGAGATACAACAGTACTCTTTCAAAGCAGCATAAGAGTCTCAGCCTTTAGTTCTAAACGGAATTGGAGTAATCATAAAATTATATACAAGTATGTAGACTAAGAACATGTCTCAATCTTTCTATATTTATGTTAACTATAATTAGGTACAATTTTTTTACTTAAGAATTTTTTTCATCTATTTTTATTGACACTACGGTTATTGGTGACCCGTGCCTTTTTTGCTCGTCTGAGTTAGTTCTTTTTAATTATTTAAATAGATTTAATTTGGGGTTTAGTCAGCTGTATTTTCCCTGTCAATTTAGTTATTGCCTGTAATTCTATAAGATATAGCCGTTCTTAAATTATTAATTATATCATCATTTTCTTGTTTGTTTATTATTACATTTTTTATTGTTATCTATAATATTTTGTGGTGTACAATAAAGTATATATAAACAAATAAATACTGCATACATATGTACCTACAAACTTCTCAGTTTTGATTAAGGTAATATTTTTAATAATTTAAGACAGACTTGTCTATGGGTAACGCTTGTATGACATAAGTGGTAATAAATTCGAAAGTAAACTAAAATGTGAAAAATAGTACTATTAAAATGTCATGAGATAAAAATTACATCTAAATTTTTACATTTATAGACCGCCATTAAAATTCAATTATTGTTTTTCTATTTGAAACTAGTAAAATAACAAAAGGTAACAGACTGATAAATCAACAGTATTTTCTAATATTTTTGACTTGAAATTCATACTTCTTTGCTTACTTTTTACTCAATAAATGTAATGGTATTTTTTTAAATTTCATATTTATAGCATTTCCTTCGCACATAAACATGGGTAATCCTGAATTTCCACTAAAATCTGCATTTTGTAATCAATTTGATTTGGTGGAAATCGTGTTTATATGTGTGGCATTCACATTTATATTGATCGTGCTAACACAAGCAAGCCGCATCATGTCATCTGGATTCATTGATTTATCATAGAGACAAGAGGTAAAACATTTTTGTATCGCTACCTATGAAAAACTTAAAATAAGACCAATTGATCATTTCTCTAAGGATCCTGTACGTCTTTGTTTTATATTTTCAGTGAATAGACCGTAAAACGATGTCTTTGTGTCACCAAAATAAAATCAGTTTACTAAATTTCACTAAATTTTAAAATAATAAGTAATACGTACACACATTTGTGTACGATTACACACACACATTTGTTTTCAATTAACATAAAAAATATATGAAAAAGTAATTTTAATACCAATACAAATGAATAATGAAAAATTTCTATATACTAAATCCCTGAAATTACGGTAAGAATCCAATTTAAAATTTAATTAACACAAATAGGTAATTAACAAAACAAACAACCTTACAACACAATGTAACCGTATGAAGTCCTTATATAACTGTTGGCAAAAATGGTGAAATAACTAGCGCTTGACGGCGTTTTTTAATAGACGTTTGGTAACGACTGAAGTGGCTAGTCGACATAAAGCGCTCTTGGAATAACAAGAAAGGTAATTTAATTGGAAAATAAATCATGACAATAATAATAAAAATAATAAGTAATTATTTTTTAAATGTCCTCCCTCATTCTTTTTTAATTTAAGAGGTGGAGTGCAATTCCTTTTTGTAAAAATAAATATTGATATAAAATAATCCTGTAGAAAAAAAAATTGGAAATAGAAACTTTAATGTTGCTAATAATCAATGATGTTCTTCAGTATTGTTAAATAAATTAAAATATTCTATATTTATGTAATCAATTTATTATTGCCTGTTGTTGTCGTGATGGTATAATTTTTATTATTTACAAATAAATTTTTATATATTTCTTTATTTGGTTTTATTACACAGAATCCTATCATAAAACTTATCATAAGACAAGATTGAAAATATTAAAAAAATAAGTGGCAGGGGATGTTACTACATTGATAATGAACAAAAAATATGATCTGTTTGTTTAAGCATCACACAAAAATTCCCAGTTAGATTACAATGAAATTTGATATAACTATTTTTTAACATCCTGGGCACAGGACTGGTTACCTTTTATCCCGGAAAAGTGAATACATTAAAAAACAAATTTAATTTTACAGCTCGATCCATAGACATGACTACTGTACTAACCGCAAAAAATAAGTTTGTCGTATGATGCGTCAACCGTATTGGAATTTACCAAAAATTATGCTTTGAATGTAGGGCCAAATGTCGAATTTATAATAATAATATAATTATATATGAATTAATTATTTAAAATGACTGCTTTAAAAAGAAATTAGAATTTAAAGTATTACTTATTTAAATAATTTTTCATTTTATTATAAAAATAATTTGAATCGAATAAATGGAGGAAGGCATTATTTTATTTTATTTTATTCGGTGCTTATAAAACCATCTTAATAAAAGACCATACGCCTTTATAAAACGTTCAATTGAGATGTGGTGAACGTATGGGTGGGATTATCAGAAGATGAAATAATAAGAGGCCAGCGGGCCAGCGTCTGTAGTAACGGACTTTAAAGTGTTGTACGTTCGATTCCCACTCGGGAGAGTGATCATATTTAAATTATCTTCATTTTTCACACTGGTAAATAAAAACGCGGCGTTGAGTTCCACCAGCCACGACGCAATGGCTTGAACTCGGGCGGAAAGCAGAGAACGATGTGTCCTAACACTAGGTTCTCTCTGCGTACTCTGCTGTGCGGAATAAAAAGTTAAGTAACAAATAGTGCACACATACATATAATAATACCTTTACATTGTATTTTTTTTTCTGAAAATTACTTGTTAAATTTGGAAAGAAATTACAAATAATCGACGTAATCTGACGGTGTCGGTTTTTTTCAGCTCTAAGCTACTGGCATCCAATAAAAACACTCTTATCTATCCCACAATTATTAGTATGATAATTAATTTGTTTTAATAATTAATAATTTTATTGATTTATAAAACTAATAACAAGCCTAGGAAATAGCCCACCAACCAAAATCTACGACCTACAACTTAAACAACGTATCCACATATACATATAATAAAATAAGTGAATTCTATGTAAAAAACATATATTAATATATATACACAGTAGAATTTTTGTCTGTTCGTTTGTGCCAATCGTGCTGGTATAGCATAGGCAAAGTAATTTATAGCTTGTAGTATGGAGCTGCATATGAGATAGTTTTCATCGTGGTATTTAATGTGGAAACAAAAGTTCGAAAAGTCGATTATTTGTATTTTTACCAACCTTAATAAGTAGTTATTATAAAAAAAACATTGTAAATGTATTCGTGTATGTATGTGTGCACATTTTTTAGTCTTTACTTTTGATTCCGTATAGCAGAGCACGCAGACAGAACCTACTGTAGGACACTTCGTTGTCTGCTTTCCACCCCAATTTAAGCCATTGCGTGTTGACTGGTGGAAGCCAACTCCCCCGATTGGGAATCGAACTCATTCATTTCCAGCCCGTTACATACAGACACTGGCCCACTTCGTCTCGACGGCCTATTATTATTTCATCATCATATAATCGATTTTAAATTTTTATATTTCATTGATCCCTAAACTACGCACACCTCCAACCATCATACTATCACCACATTTCAAATGAACATTTTATAATACGCGTATGGTCTTTTATTAAGACGATTATTGATAAATAAAAACTGTATTCTAATAAATTAGAAAATAATATTAAATTGAAAAAATTCAATTATTTTTAAATAAAATGAGAAAATATTTAAATTAATATATTATGAACTTAAATATATTATTATTTTATTTAAAATACTCATTTAAAATTATTAATTTATATAATAAATTCGATATTTGGCCCTATTTTCAAAGCAACTACTACTACTAACATATCCAATATTTTTGGTATCCTGGTCGTCCCAGCAAGAATATCATATTCATGCTTTAAAAATATTATATTGGCAACACATCTGAATACAGGTGGAATACAAATTCTAGACAAACTTGACGGCATGAAATGAAACTAGCGTTTCAAGTAGCAACTTTTTTTCACGTTCATTGATTGATTTCTAGGTACAGGTAAATAAAATCATATGTAAAAACTAGTAACGGAAATATTACGTTATTTGTAAATTCAATACTTTGTAACAGATTTTTATTCAGGTGAAGGTCATCAATATCCACATGTAGTTAAAACGGGTTTTTGTTTGCTGACACCATGTTGATGTTGACATAACTTAGCGACAATGACTGACTTACACAATGACTTAATTACCAAGTAAACTTAAATTTAATATAATTAAATATTTTAGTTAGATTATTAGAAGTTATACTTCAAAGTTTTCACCAAATACTGTCAGGAAACTGGATATTTTTTTACTTCGACGACACAGCGTAAATGCCCTTTACAGTGTGCAACCTTGGCCCGCCTTTCTCAAGTCGTTGACTCACGAGCTTTCGTGTTATGTCGTCATAGCCAAACGCAACACTCGCCGAGAGTGAGTTGATATGTTAGAAATAAGGTAGGTATCATTAATTCAAATTAGCAGCATTAAGAGAGCAGAAGGGCGGTGTTTAAAATATGACCTGCAAAAGTAAACACATTTAGAAATAACTTAGAGATCCAAAGAATATTTTGGTCAAATCAAGATTCACATATGTGAGAGTTTGCACGTGTATTTAGATATTGAATAAAATTATGCGTTTTACCTTGCTTCACTGCCAATATATAAAACTGGTAACAGCGCTGTTTTATTTGTATAACCAATTGAAAGATAATATAAAATATCTATTAAGCTTTTAACATATTGACGTTAATGTAATTTCACTTGTGAGTCAATTAAAATCATATGCTTATTTTATGATACTCAATTTCAAAGTAGTGTGAGTAAAGATTAGTATTTGATCAACTTTGCTAAGAGATATTAAAACTAATCTCGCAGCGTCTGACCTTGTCGCAATTTGAATACCTATATAAATTGACACATATAGTTTTCTTTTTAGAAGGAAGCTCAGGTCTTAATAATTTATTTGCATTGTTAATTTATGGTCTTTAGCAAATTAAACGTATTTTTTTAGCTAGTGAATATTACTTTTTATTTATTTTCACGTTGTCAGTATTATGTAGTATGCATTTTTATATAAGAAAAAATGAATGGTAGAATAATTGAATACTGTGTGAATTTAGAAATAGTTTGCTGATTACAGTCTATTTATGTTTTAGCTTAATTTAATAATATTATGTTCGTACAATATGATATTCTTAGTCTTCGGTAAAATGAAACTATAAATTTTAATCACGCTTTTTTATCCCGCATAGTACATAGTGTCAAGACACTTCGTTATTCACTTTCCGCCGAATTCGTGACTTTGCGTGTTGAGTGACGGAACTCAACGCTGCATTTTCTCTTACCAGAACGAGGAAGTGAAAATAATTTAAATACAGCGTGTAGTCAGACGCTGTCACGTTGCGCCACCACCGGCCTCAATTTTATTCCTTTGTTGCATATCTATGAATTATACATTCCAGGTCATGTGCAAAATTGGATTTTTATTGAGATCAAACATAAAATATCTGCTGCTGTAAGTGATAACTTAAAAATCACTAGATGTGCTTGGTAAATAATTTCAATATCCTAAAAATATACTGCCTTAAAATAGTAACTTACTTTAGCGGCGGAAAATATACATTACATAATGCTTAAAACTATTTTCAACAAATTTGAGTCAAATTGTAACGACCTTAAAGTTATGCGCAATGTCCACTGTAATTTAACTTATATAACTAAAGCATTTCTCTGGAAATTATTATCAGATATACTAAATCTTGTTGATTTTTTCGTATATGATGATAAAAATATGTGTTGTTATTGAATATGAAAATAGTCAAAGAGTACCTGAGAGGAAAATGAGCCTAAAGAGTACCTGTAAGGTGATAAGGCCCTTGTTCAAATAAGGGCCACATTTAATACTTAAACCAAAATCGATATCGCTGAGTCCTTTCTCAGTTCCATTCACAAAAGTGCACTAACATTCATTGCTTTGGGCTGACCCCTTTTTAGTAGCTCAGTGTGAAACGTCAAGAGCCATCGACTTGACTCAGTCTATTAAATATTGTCCTTTAATTTTATTTTTTTCAAGTCATACATCTAAGCCTAATAAGAATACTTTGATGTCTCCTAATAAGAGCCGGGGCTGTGCCTAACTAGAGCGTATTAAGTATCAAAATAGGCGTAATCAGTATACGCGTAAATCAGTAGCTTATATATTATATAATTATTTACCTTTTCCTTTAAGCGTTAAATCTTGTATTTGTTCCATATATTCTATTCAAAAATAAATAGTTATTGTTTATTTGATCATGATGCCTTAAAAAATAGCCTACTTCTCAAAATTTATTTAAAATGATTTATAAAAACCCAGGCCTTAATAGGCAACTTGACTTTATTATATATTATATACATGTAAAAATCAGATAGAGTACTTAATGTTAAGAAAAAAAAATTGAAATTCATTTATTTGTATTAATTTGTTTTGTATTTATGCAATATTTTATGATTCTTAAAATTAAAACAAATAAATTTATTACAATTATATAATTGACGGCAATAAATGCTTATTAAATTTCGGACGATTTAACAATATGATTTAAAGCCAAATGTTACCAAGCACTGTGCCATTCACTAGGCGTATGGCTTAACAAGTTACTGTAATACCCCAACATCGCCTTCAGAACGGCTCCATCATTGAGGAGCAAAAGATTGCGTGCAGTGTCTTTACCGACCAGTTCAAGACGGAGTGTTGTATAGTGTGCACTGTTCTCATCAACAGTTCCAAATTATTTTAGCGATAAAAAATATTCAATCGGTAAGTTATTATTTTAAATTTAGAGATAAACATTCCACAACACACGGTCTATTTTATTGTATTGTAATGTTTTTACATTTGCATGTTTGTAAATGTTTTTTATAATAACCGCATTTATATATTTAACATAACTACAGAATATTAATATATTAAATTAAGATGCTTTGCGATAATGACAGGAGTCTTTCTTTATTCCTTAAAGGTAAATGCGTGGCGACTTTATGATATATATATATATATATATATATATATATATATATATATATATATATATATATATATATATATATATATATATATAAATATAATTTTTAATTTTTTGTGGGTAATTGTTTTAACTACGGCTTATATTTATATAACAAAAAACACAAGCACACTTATTACTTTTATCAAAATAATTAACGAAATAATACTGAAATCGTGTAGAATATTCTCTCCTGTATGTTGAGTTGATCTAACTTTTTTGGTACAACGACTACCGCTTTGTCAAACGCCGCTTCAATTTTTATTGGATATATATTTAATTCGTCTCGTCAAACATTTTTTTAACGTACTTTTGAACTTGCATCTAGATATTTAATTAATCGATAACAATGTTATCTTAGTCAAGCTGTTCCTTACGTTTCATCCATTTTTGAACCACAAAATGAAGGAGAAAAAACATATTTTATGTATAATTCTATACCTGATGGAAATGAAATCCATAAATATTTCTCGACTATTATGAGATGACAAAATTTTAGGTATATATTATCTAGGCATATGTATGTATATAAAACAAATACAAACTGTCACAGTTTTTAAAATAAGTATTTATTATAATAATAATTTTAGGTATGATTGCTAAGTATGTTGGAGAATTCTTCTTTCTTAACTTAAGCCAATATATGTATTACGTGAATATTTGGTATACTTTGCGTGTAGATGCGAAAAAAATATTTTTGATTTCTTCAAAATTATCAGTATCAGTATTTTTTGTCTCAAAATTTACTCTACTATCTTTACAAAACAAGGACGAACTGAACAATAGAATGATAATTGAACAAATCGAAAACGACGGTTTGTACAATTGTACGTACAAGCAAAGTATATATTTATGTTAAAAGTATTTTTTTTATTTAAAACGAAACGTATTTGTCGCAAGAAAGATATACTTATACATATTTAAAAAGTTCAAAAAACTAATCATTTATATCTGTATATGATAAATAATATAGATTTGGATTTATCAACAAAATTCAATTACCAATTTAAATGGCGTTGCAATTTCTTAACTCCCTATCAAATGAAAGTACCGCGAGCGACTAAAACCCAATGCAACTGCAATCCGACGTGACCCTTTCATTATGATCAAATTATTCGCCTATCTTCATCGTAATAGCCTCAGGAGGGGGGTTCAAATAATAAGATTTATGTAACGACGAAAAATTATAACATTGCCCAAGCATCCATTGCAGCGCGCCGCTCGGTTGCTTAACGTTGCGTGAGACAGTGGGCACAAAGCTCTTAATTCAGTTTCTCGGTGCTTGCTAAACTACACAAGTATATGCTTACGCATACACTTGGATAGTGTATATATACTGTAAATATTTTGCAAGTCACTTATGAAATTAGAGAGGAACATAACATGCTCTGTCGCATTACAGTATCAATAAGTAGTTTTTTTTTGTTGGTTTATAATTCAGTTGTGACCTACTTGTAATATCTGTGTTATTAAAAATAGACTATTAAGCACAAAACATTTTTCAGTTATTCAGTAATATAATTCCTTCCAGAACAAGATGTCTGCTCCACGTCGATTGACTAAACGTTTCCTGACTCCTGCAGAAGCATATAAGTGTCCACTTTCTGCGGAGACGCAGGCCATAGCAGAAGAACAACTTAGAGAAACTGAAAATTCTCGGACACAGGCGTTGCAAGCTTTAAGAAGTTGGATGGAGCAGAATCCCAAATTTTCTGCGGTTAGAATGGGTAATTATATAATAATTCGTTTTATTTTATTTACTTTCCACAAAAGAAGGTAAGTAGTTCTACGTTACGGTAGATTACAGATGCTAAATATACATAAATATATAATAAATACTGGATATTGTTCCACCCAACACGTAATGTCTCAATTTAGGGCGGACGCAGTCAACGGAGCGTCTTGACACTAGGTTGTCTCTGACTATCCTGCTAGGCGGAACAAAGCGTGAATATAAATTGTTAATTAAAAATAATATTAAAATAAAGTTATTTCACTTCCAAAATATTTGAGATCATAAATTAGTATTTACTAAAGTAACAAACTGCAAATTTGAAAACTTTTAGCTTTATTTAATATAATTATCTAAATATACATAATTATAAATGATATACTCGCACATAGTTGTTCTATTCTATGTGGTAATAAAAAAATGTGAAGAAAGACTTTTAAAGAAAATTAGCATACCTGTGGGCAGTGGTGATTAATTGTCATCGGGTGACCCGAACGCTGTTTTGCCTTGCCTGTCTTATAAAAAAAATAAAGTTAATATCGATAAGCAATGTAGAAAGCCAAAATTTTTTATAATAAATACTGCTTAAATATTATAACTTTTTTACTTAATATAAAAAACCACCAGATGCAATCTTTCTTCTACGTTACTTGCGCACAAAGAAATTCAGTGTTCCAATGGCTCAAGAGGCGATTGAGCGTTACATCCTACTTAGGCAGTCCTGGGGAATTGCCTTTAATCAGCTAGACTGGACTCTACCTGTAATGACTGAGCTAATCGATTTAGGGTAAGTTGACATAAGTAAGTCATACAAGAATCTAAAATGATAATTATTATAATCATTAAATATAAAAAATATATTTAAAAAATATATAGTCATTTTAGATCTTATTGGCTATTAAAATAATTAAGGTGCGATACACAACAGCAAAATTATTTGTAATCACTTTGACAATTAGATCATGTACTTACATGTCGCTTAATATACATTTACATACATTTAATATATCGATACATTTCACAAAAGTCTACAGATAAGAAAGGTACGAGATCTTATTGGTTTTCAATTATTTAATTATTTACCCATAATACCTATTTGATGTAAATATGTGTACTCCAAATGCTACACAACATAGTAGAAACTTCAAATGATCCATTTTACTAGTGGAAATATCATACTATTTAATACTAAATCGTATATTACAGGTACATATTTGTAAGCCCTTTCAAGGACAAATTGGGTCGCCGTGTTGTTATCTACAGACCAGGTATATATATTCCTTCAAATTAGTATTTTAGTTATATTATTTACAGCCACACTACTCAATAAGAGAAGTCCATGTATCGATGAAAACTAGCTAAATGAATCATACAGTCATATTTGCATGTTATAGCAAAAAGAAATGAATACAATATTTTAAAAGTTTTAATTATCAGACAGCTTTGAACTTTGCTGTCATGAAACCCTGTAAATATATTTAAAAGTAGATAGGTATTACTTACCCTAACCTTCGCAGTAATGTCGTTTCCTCTCAAAAAAAATATAGGCAAAATAATATGATTTCCCAGAAATTTGCCCATGGACAATGTTAATAGTATTAAAAGACAATTAATTAATTTGGATATTAGAAGTTGTAGTCTCGTTTCTCATACTCTCGGCGTGTTTCATGCCATATAAAGTAAGCAAGAAAATGGTCATATAATGATATGGGGATATTTTTTGGAAATCAAAATCTATGACATTATAAACAAATATAATTGCAAAAAAATTTATAAGAAAGATTATTTAAGGATTAATACTTATGACGTTTAGTATTAAAATCGAGAATTCTTACCGTTACTTTAGGCTCAAGATTTTTTTTTTAATTTCATGTGTATTAAAATTTATACTTATTGATTCGTGTGGATCCAATTTCGTGCTTAGCTAAAGACAATGTGTATGTGTACTGTGTATTATTGTATTTTTCATGATAATATCCTCGTTATATTCATATATCATATTCGTTATATTAATTTTGTTTAAGTATGAAGGACTTTATCAATCAAACTCATTTAAACGAACATTCATGGAAGTGAGAGGGAGATAGTTGTCACGTACGAAACAAATATTTGGAATTATTGATTATATAAATGTATTAAATTAATGTTATCTCATGATTTAGGTGTCTTCGATCCCTACAAGTACACAAACCAAGATATGTGTCGAGTAATGGGAATATGTTATGAAACCTTAATGGAAGACGAGGAGACCCAAGTGCGGGGTCTTGTTCATTACGCAGATGGATCTGGAGTGAGCTTTCCACACCTTACTCTTTTCACTCCCAAGGAAGCTGTCAGAATAGTAAAGAACGGAGAGGTAACCATTGTTTTTAATAATTTTACTTGCTAATTTTGAACATAATTTTCAAGAACTTACTACTACACTTAATATTATAAATCTTTCTAAATAAATTTCTGAAACTAAAAATCAGAGTAGACAGAAAGTACGGGTGTCAAGACACTCCTTACTCCGAGTTTTTTCGAATCCGAGACATTGCATGCTGAGTGACAGAACTCAACGCCGCCCTTTGTTTTGCTAGAGCGAGACAATAAAAATTATTTTAATATAATCATTTCTCCGAGTAGGAATCGAACCCAAAATCGATCGAGTTTTGTAGTCAAACGCTGTCCCACTGCGCCACGACACTATACATTATGAAGAAAGCAAAATAATTTGAAGTTATGCATGTATATTAAATTTCAGCGCACCATACCAATGAGGCACAAAGAAATATACGGAGTAAACGTTCATCCCACAATAAAATTTGCTTTGGATTTTGGAATGGCACTCATCTCTGAAAAAATAAGGAAAAGAGTAAAGCTTTACACTTCAGTAGATGATGTTGAGATTGACAAGAAGTTATTGCCTCAGGAGTACGGTGGAATCATGCCTATGAAGGAAATGATTGGTAAGTTAGTAACATTTTACATTCAAACTATATAAAATATTTGTAAGAAATTTTGTGGAACTTCTGCAAAAACATAATAAAAAGTAACTTTTTGTTCCTTGACATGAGTTCTTTTTTGTTTCGTCTTTAATACGAACAGTAAGGCAACCTTATATCTAATACGATTTTTCGATTTTACGTCAGTAGTTTTTACTAATACTTTTTGCTATTTCATAACACATTAGTAACATTTTTCTTATTAGAAAGTGATATAAACTAGGTTAAGGTCGGCAGGTGCTTGGCACCTAGACAATTTTCATACAAATTAAATGAGGCCATATTTTGCTTATAAAGTGGTTAAATAAGTTCAAATATTAATTACGTAAATAAATTAAATTGATATCGTGGAATTCTTTCTGTTTACTTCATAAAATGCTAGAATACTACACTCTTAAAAGCTTTAATTATTTCTTGTTTAAAAATAAAGCTTTTTAAATTAGCCGAGCAGTAACAATAATTCCCTATTTTGTGTGGCAGAAAATTACGTCGCTGTTACATTAAAAACTGAAAATCAATATAAACATTAAGTCATAACAACTTAATGGGCAGAAAGCCTACAGTTGTCGCGTGTACAGTATGTTAAAAGCTTGATACAAAGAAATGAGGTTCAAATAGAAAGAAATACAATTTTTGGATACGTAGTAATAATCAATATTAATGCATTATTTTCAGAATTATGGAAAGTGGAGCTAGCGCGGAAGCGTGACATATTACTTCTTAATGACAAAATGGCTGTGCGCCTAGAAATGTATAGCGAAGCGGCTCGAGAGGGGGCCATATCGGCACTTCGAGCTGGCGCCAACACATGTGCAGGCGCAGACGCTGTAGGCGACGCCATGCGTGGACTCACTGGCAATTTTAGAAAACTAGAAGTTGACTGAAATTTTATTCTATGACACTTATTTGTAAAATTTTTGATAAGCATGATTAGTCATAGTTTAAATATAATAGTTAAAATAGTTTGGTAAATAGTTTACGGTATACAAAATAAGGTATGACACAAGGCGACTGATGCTATTTTTTTACTGTAAGAATTATTGTGATATATAATACATTTATTTAGTAATCATCTCTTTATTTACTTGAATAAAGTAATACAAAAATTGGTTGTTTAAATAAAACCCTTAGCTTTGTCAAGTTATTTATTAAAATCTCGTTTACTACCTAATTGGCGGATAAGAGCATGTATCCTGTCCGCCTTACAAAACAAACTTTATTGTAATACCAACGTCATAACTTTACACATGTATGGCACTGAAAGTTTTGGCACTTTACAATACTGTTTAGGCACTAACAGAACAAAGAGCAAGCGAACCACCATCTAACTGATAGTTCGACCCATTTCTCTATTATTTTCAGTGTGAACATACAGAATACACATTATTGTAAGGCATTGTCCGGTACATCGTCTTATAGTACTACGATACATTTAAATAGGCAATATATGAAATATTTGCTTATTAATAAGAAGATAAGGTTTAATATACAAGAAGAATAATGTGTCCAACAACATGGCGGGTCGCTTGCGTCTAGGATATAATATGTAACGTAAAATCTTTTTTTTTGGCATAATTAGGAACTTTTCACTTCAACACCAATATTAAAGTCCTAAATTTAAAAGAAATATCTGTCTGAATTCCTGATTGTACGCAATCACTCTAAAGATTTAATTATACATTTATAAATATATATTTCTTTAACTATAAAATGCGTACAAACACTACAGAGGCATAAAATTTTCAATTTTAAAGATAAAAACCACTGCATAAATGATATCTATACAAATACATCAGAATCTACAACCTACGATCACTCATATTTTCACAAATTCTGCGAGAAATTTTCATAGTACACTAAGAAAGGCCATCTAGTTCTCTTCATTAGAAATTTCATCGCTCAACAATACTGTATAAGCAAATAAAATTTTATATCTATACATAGATACGTATTCGTATTATTTACATGATTTTTGTAGTAGTTAAATTAACACTACACGATTAATTATCTATATATATATAAAAAACAGGTTGTCCAAATAAAATGATAATTAATTTAAAGTATTACTCCCAAAGCAAACTATGGGTGAACTATCATTGAGTTACATTATATGAAATTATAATGAATTATTTAAAATTACGCCAAAATTCAAGTTATCATTATTTGAAATAAGAATGAAATACCACAATTATAACTTGCATAATATTAGTTTAAAAATATAATCTTAGTTTGTAATCTTGCTATTTATGTACCATAAGTGAATAAGTCGATTTTAGACCTATTTTTTGATCATTAGAGGCATCTATCAGATACAAACTTTAAGACTTTTATAGATGTCAAATTATATCACTCAATGAAATGAAAGCGAATAAGACTATTCTAGTGAAAACTGGAACCATTGTTTTACTTGCCATTGTTATACGTATACATTACTGTTAGTTAGTTAATTAAAACTACTTAAAATAATTTATTGTTTATAGCATATAATATTTTTATCAGTAAATCAATTTTTGGTATCGTTAACCGCCACCAGTTATTCAAATAGATGCTAACAAAACTAATACCATGGAATAATATTTCAAATCAATAGAAACAGAAAAAAAATTATACAATATTAAAACCTAATTTTTGAACTTGAAAAATGGTTCTAAAGCGACAATACAGGAAAAGAAATTTAAATAAATTGTTATAATGGGTATTTACGTTAGCACAAACTTACAGAGTACATTAGTAATAAAATATATCTAACAATAATTAGACACTGCATAAATGTAACATTACTTTAATGTTAAAATACAAATAATCAAATAACTTGTACAGTAATTATAAACTGTACTGTACATACTACCTTGCTTAAACCTATCTATGTATGGTGGGCTGGTTTATTTACATCTTTGGCACAGTTTTGGGCGATCTTACTTATATTTGGCGTTTTTACTTATATTTTTTATACATAACACATTGGGTGTATTTTGAATTGCAAAACAACAATAGAATATTTATAATGAAATTATATTTACTAAATATGGACGATGTTACAAAGTAATAATATTTAATTTTAAGTTCTGTTAAAGGAACGGTTTACGTAAACTAAAAATATATATGAATAAGTTTAAAATATTATCTTTAAATCATAATAGAATTAGTTGTGAGAAGTACAAAAAACGTACTGTACAGGTTTGTAAAAAATACTGGTTCCATCCAATTAATAATAAGATCTATCTGTTTTAAGTACAAACCATGACAACTTCCTTCTTAATAACCTCAAAGCAATCGCTTACATTACATTACATTGTTACTGTTATTTTTTACTTATTACTCTAAAATGCCGTACAAGTTCAAATTTTTGATATCTTCACAATATAATAAGATTTCATATTGGTGTAAAGTTGTAAAAATTATATATATATATATATATATATATATATATATATATATATATATATAGCCATTGTGGTGTCATTATTATATTGTTTCATATATTTGTTTTATTTTTTTACTATTTAAATTTAATATCATTACTATGAACATTATGAATACTGTACTTAACAGACGATGCAAAGATATCATGTTTATGGAATATATAGATTTACAATTGCTTTTAAATTATTATGGTCTATAGAAAACATATTGTAAATAAGTAACCAGATATCTTTTACATTCTTTGATTTATAAGAAATTAACATTACCAGAATCTGTTTTTATAATACTATAGTGTAACTTCACAGCTAGCGTATTTAGTGACCTTATAGTTACTTAGCAGGAAAGGCGTAGGGACAAAATCCATGCCGCGTTTGTGAAGCTGACGGTTCAACGTCATGCAGTTGTGATGACTCGCAAACGGTGCTAAAAAAATAAATATATCAACATCGTATTAATAGTTATTTGTACTTGATATTTAAGTACAGTACCAAATTTTCATTACTTCTTATACTATGTTTTTAACTTCGGACGCAAAAAATTAAGTAGTTAGTCGTCGTCGTTTCCCTCTATCTGTGGCATGTGAGGCATTTTTGGCATAAAATTGAATATTTTGAAATTTGCATAGTATTGTTTTAATTATTATTAATTATTTGATTAAATTTGTTACCCAAATCAGTTATTTGTGTCTTTTAATCTGACAAAATGTAAGAGGAACTGAATATAAAATACGGTTAATATTCATGACATATCATGATTAACCCTAATTATATTAAATTATGTGATATATTAAAATAAAAATCTATGTACTCTCAAACTGTGTCAAAAAGCTAATGGACAAACTAACATTGTCGTGGCGTTCTCGGCAACGTGTAGGTGTCCGCGGGTCAGACCCAGTACTGGTTGCGTCTTAGCATCGGGTTCGTGGGCGCCACTCCAGGAGCTCGGAGAGGGTACGCTGATTCACTCGCTTCGTAGCTACTCCAGTCTTCAGCCTATTTGTTATTAGATAATATCATTTTTAGAACTTAAATAAAAAGTTGCGTGAATTTTAAATTATGTATTTATAATTAAAAATTGTTAATTAAATTAGTAATTGTAATTAGTTATTAATAAAATAAGTCCTTTGTACTGGTTAACAGTGTAAAAAAGATAATGTATAAATGAGTAGTATAACAAAGATTAGCAAACATGCGTCCTATAGGATAGGACATCAACCACCATCAACAGTAAAATTAGCAAGAAGATTTATCACATTTTAATGTTATGTAGGTTAAGATAAAAATGTAACAATAAACAAATAATTAAATTATTGTCAATATACCATAAAATCACGTTCACATACAAATATACACATCCACACACACACGCGCGCACGTATGTAGGCTCACACTCACACACATAATTTGCCATGTATTGTAAAGATATTCATTTCTAGAAGATGTTGTATGAAGTGTTATGAAAAATCAGGGCCTCTTGACAGAAATACTAGTACTATATTGGTAACTTATTAGGCTGGTCATTACTTTGCAAGTAGTTAAAGTAATAAATATATTTTTTGTATACTTACATCAGTATGATCCTCAGCACCATATGGGTATCTAGTATTGAGGTCCGGCAAGCCGGAGTCAGCCAGGGGGGTCACCTTGCACGCCACGCTCCCTGCGGAGGGCAGCGGCGTACTCGTCCCAGTGTGGACCGATTGCTCTGATGACACATATCTGGAATAAAACATTAGTATTTTATGTTTAAATCTTAAAGCTTTTTAGAATTAACGAAAAAATATCTAAGTTGAAACAACTTCATGTCTATTATATCATAAAAGGATGTACAATAATTGATTTGTTGAATGGCAATAGCATTTTATGTAAAGAATTGGAAGCAACAATGGACAGGTTGCTTAAAATTTATTTAGTAGAACTTCTTCAATCTCCTTTTATTAAATAAAATAAAATTTATAAACCTCTTCACGCCTTTATCCTGAATAGCAGAGTAAATACCTAGGGCTAAGACACTCTGTACTAAAAAAAAAATAAACCTCTTGATAGGTGGTGTTGCTTGAGATGGTGAAGGCATTAAGTGATCAGGCGGGCGTGGCAGTGGTATAGGAGCAACTGCGCCCTGACTTTGTCCATGTATCTTGACCAAAGCGTTTTGATCCCTCATCATGTAACGACGACATTTAAGCAAGCCAAATATTACTATGATTGCCAATACCACACCGAGTAAGGCCATCAATATCATCATGTAATAAGACGAGGACTCGCCATTGGCCACCTGTAAAAAAATGAAATATTATATGTTTCTTTAAGGTTCGTTGTGGCGTCCATGAACGTTTCTGATCCTATTCTATCCTAAATTATTATGATAACGGGTGGAGAACACCCGACCCACAGTAAAATAAAAAAAATAATTAAAAGCTCCTAGGAGATGTAGAGGAGTCGTCTCTAGAAGTGGGTCCTTGTTCTAGTGTGTTTGAAGAACTCGAGAAATCCGGAGTCTAAACAAGTGATAGTGGTGTTGTCACCCTTGTCAAGTAAGTTTATTGTGTGAACATAATGAATTAATAGTTGTAATTAAGTGAAGTACTCACAGGCACACCCTCGTGGCTTTCGGGGTCATTAGGTCCAGGCAAATTCTTCTTTTGCCGACTTCCAATCATAATTTTCAAATTTCCAGACGCCGGTTGGAATATTGTTGCTGCCAATAAGAATTGAAGGTTATCTTCTAGTCCGTTTAAGTCAGTCAATTTCTTTTTCGGTACAAAGTATATGACACCAGCTTTAACATCCTCGTGTGTGAAATAAGCAACTTCTCTTTCTCTTGCACTAGTTTTTTCTCCTGAACTTCGAATTATCTTTTTTATAATTCCATACTTAGGCTTCTTTATGAGTGTGTAAACTGGATCGCTTGCGGTCAGTTTTGCTAGTTCAGTTGCATCTAAATTACTAAGGGTTAACTTTGCTTTATCGTCTTCAACCTTTAGATTACCTAAGGACATTAACGGTTGCACAATTACATTGATTGTAAAAGGTAACGTCGTATTACTATTATGTACGTAGGCTACAAGATCAAAGCTGTCGTTAGCAACAGTCATATCATTTTGCATGTAGATAACTACTTTGTCCATCAAATCTTTATGGGAGAAATATGTCACTGGATTGCGCCCCAAGTATATCATCCCGTGGACGGGTTGTCTTGTAATGTTATACCACACTTTAGATTTCTTTGCATTAGTCTCTATATGTATCTGGTCACTGGTAACCGAAGCTACGTTAGAACCTTGCTGCAAGTATATGGGATGGAGTGATGTCGCGTTCAATATGACTGGGATAACATCTATCGTGAACACTGTATAAGTTGGTTTAAACTGACCATCCCACACTCTAAAATAGAAAGTAGCCGTTTGTAACAGTCCAGAATGTTCGTAAACAATTTTCCCGTTGTTTACATCTTCTTGAGTAAATTTATTTATAGACTGTGCTTCATCTATTGTTTGGTTCTTGTCAAACATCACTAGGCGGCCCTGAGTCGGCCCACTAATAATGTCGTACAAAATGCCAGACGGACCGGTATCTGAGTCTTCAGTCAATAAATCTTTCTTGGTCAATGTATAGTTTTCACCTTGAACTACTTGTATTTGAGGGGAATCTGTGAGCAAACGAAAGGGCTGATCGTTCACAGGAATAATATGTATAGGTATTGTAACATTGCACAAAAGCACATAATCTGGGAGCAAATATAAGGCCATCTCTATTTTGTCCTGTACTGTGTCCGAGTCATCGTGTTCGTATGTCACCGCACCGCCTTCTAGCTGGGCCTGTGTCAGTGATGACAAGTACGGTTTTAGTTGGCCGTGAGTTGGATTTGACCATTGCGCCTCTATTTGTGGTTGTCTGACTCCAGCTTGAGTTTCTAGGTACGTTATGACATTCGTCACGTTCACTCGTAGAGGCACCTTGTCGCCTTCTTGTACTTTGTTTTGTGGGATGTATACGTACTTGGAAAGCCCACCGGAGGACACTGATATGTCTATATTAAAAATTTGATCAGTTATCGACTTGGCCAGAGCTGCTTCTACCGTAAATATAAAAGAGTCATTAGTGTAGAGATCTGAAAAAGGGTGTGTGTGCTCATAGTACACCAGTGAGTCGTTGACATCCTGCTGAGTAAACTGTTTTATAGATCTGTGATGATTTTCGCCGTTAAGAATTATCAATCGACCTAAGGTCGGTGCTCTATCAACTTTGTATATTATATTTCTAGATGGATCTGAGCATTTGGACATGACCAAGTAATTGTTCAGAGGTTCTCTCATCAGAGGGAAAACGCGTAATGTTTGTTTTCTAATCAATTTAAGTGACACTGATTTAGTTGTTATTAGAAAAGTTATTTTGGATAGCTCGTGAAGTCCGTCTGTAACGTTAAATATCATTTTGCCCTTTGAACCATCTGAAAAATAAATAGAAGATTAGCATAATAGAATAATATACCAAAACGACTCCTAAGAAAGCAACTTACTTTTATGTACAAAAATAACTTGTCTGTTGTCAATATCGGCTTGCGTGAAATGATCCACAGGATTATCCAAATCTCCTTTTATAGCAATGTAGCCAGACACAATATCAACTATTCTAATTGTTACATTCTTAAGAGGTGTATCAATATCGTTGACATCTGTAAATGTAATTTATATAATATTTAATAGGTGTTATGGTATTATCAAATAAAGAATTAAGAAAAGTAAAAGGTGAAAACATTATTTTGTTATAGCAAGAAAAAAACATTAGAATATTTACACAGCTCATTTCTCGTAAAAGTAAACGTCCCGCCTTCCCAAACACAGAGGCCAGTATTAGCAGCTACTATAGGAGGTTCGTCATTCACTGGCATTATATTAATTCTCATAAAAAACGGCTCACTTTCTTTTCCTCCTTCAGTAATTGCTACTAACTTTATTGAGTCTGAAGATTCTTCAGAACCGTCGTTGACATACTGAAATTAAAAAGGAATTAAATGTCTAATCTAATTATTAAAGATAATATTCTCCTCATTTTTTAAGAAAATAGAAGAAGGTAACTGAACCAAATTTAAAATATTCATTCTTTATATAAAGTTACTAAAATGACCAAAATATAATTACTAATAACTACAAGATAAAAACATATAATTGGCATAAATTTTACAAACTACTAGTCTAGCATATTAGAAATGTAAACTCATGTCAGGTATTCAGAGACAATCTAGTGTCACTCATCGAGAAATTGTATGATTAGTGACAAGGTCAACATATTATTTTGTCATCCCAGCAGAAATATAAATACTAAAAAATGACAACTCACCAATATATTACCCGAATTGAGCTTCAGTATGGGTAACAATGATAACTCTTGATCTTCCATCATAATTTTGCCATATTTTGGTTTTTGTATTATTTTGTATGACATCACTTTACCTCTATAGTAGTCTGTCACAATTTTAAACACATTCTGTTTAACACTCACTGATTCTCCTTCTATAACTGTTAAATTTGATGCAGACACATAAAAATGTTCCGGTATTATAATGACAATTAATTCAATGCCTCTGAGCCAGACTATTCCGTTAGTAACATCCATTTTGATTTTATCCCTAGTACGATTTACTCCAGACTGCACATATACTAGCCGATTAGAGTTTATAATCGATTGATCAAATACTTTTGTATGTATTGGTTCTTCATTGTAGTTTTCCATCTCTAATATTCCTGGTGTAGATGATATTTCCAGCCAGCCATGATAAGGCCCCTCTGTTACTTGATATACAATATTAGAAGGTTCAATTTGAATATGCATTACCTGAAAGAATAAGAACACATATCTTAAAGGTTATTTTTAATTACACTATACTGTTATGTACCATGGTTAATATTTATTTACTTTAGGGGAGCATATATTAATCGTTCTTTTTAATTAAAACTACTTTACAGTATTTGCCCATTTCAAGTGAAGTCTAAAGCCGCGATAGAATAAAAACTTACTTCTAAAATGTCCTTGCTTATGTTGACGCTGGTTGACTCTTCTACAATAAGTGGTATGTTAGTCGTAATTTTAAGAGGTTCCCAGTAGCTTGATGGGAAAATTTTAATAGGGTAAATACCTTCACCCCACGCCTCTAAGCACATAACTTTAAATCTGAAACAAATTTTGTATTGAATAGTTAGAGAATGTTTGACTTATATATAATATAATTTTTCTTGATACAACATTTCGTTACAGAACGGATTTAATACCAACAATAATATATTATATGACAATAAGAATTAATAGTAAATACCATAATGTTTATTTTGCCACTAGTATATCCATGATTAGAAATTGAAATTTACCTAAATAAATCTGTAGGTGTTTTCGGCTCGCGATGTCTATAAGAAACTCTGGCGGCGGCTATATCGAGTTGCGTGAAGCTTATCGCTCCTTGTCCTTCACCAACTTCTATGGATCCATGTTTAGGTTCTTGTATAATTTCATAGCGAATGTCTTCTTCAAGGCAGTTCATGTTTGTGTCCACCTTTAAACAAAAAAATGTTAATTTCTTTAGTTTATAACCATACATTTATTAATTTAAAAGAATAATGAAATCGAAAATGAAACAAATACATACTTGCATATTTCTAGTGGTAATAACAACAGCCTTTCCGTTTTCCACTATAGAACCATTTGTGGGATACATCCGTATAAATGGCGGAGATGCTTGGATTTCCAAGTTGCCATTAACATCAAATAATCCGTCAGATATCCAAAATGACATTTTCCCATATTCCTTTCCCTGGTGTTTAAACAAGACAAGGTTTTTGTTAATGTCATCTTGTGTAAACTGAGCTATTTGTTCAGAGGGATTATCGGCACGAAAAATACCACCATTGGGCGGATCTTTTGTAAATCTTTGAACGGTGTAAATAATATCTGAAGGTTTTGTATCCAAGTCAGCATCAGTGTAGCTCAAGTCTCTGGATGTTATAAGTCTGGCGCCCCCATGTACTATGTGAAATACTTTCTCATTAGCACGTACCGGGCTATTGTCATTTTTAAGTATAATGTCAATATGAAACACTCCGACATATTGAAAATCTTCTGGTTCTGGACTAAGCGCCATGAAATGAAACGAGTCGTGCCTGCTCTCGGAGTCGTCGTGTGAATAGTACACTCTATCAGAATTTAGCTCTTGCAACGTAAAATATGTAGTGTTATCTCTCAAAATCTTCAAATTATCAGTTATAACTTCGATTTTACCGTGTTTGGGCAAATGTGTTATGTTAAACAATAAATTTGTAACAACATCGGTTCTAAAATTGAGATGGGTTGCCGGTATTGCCATTCTGGAGCCTTCTATAACTTGAAGTCGTTCTAAAGTAGTATGCACTCTTCCAGATAGATGGTCGGAAGTAGAAGTGCCCGGTACATGTCTAATCGTCATAACTCCTGTAACATTTTCACATTCCGTAGCCCCTACTACAAATGTAAATTCATCCTGAATATGAGAATATGCTCGTCGGTGTAGCCTGTACCATAGGAGATCTGCATCGATATCTTGCTGCGTAAACGTACTATGTATTTGTAAGTGATGTTTCCCTGAGGATAAGTGAAGAATGCCATATTTCGGTGACTTTAGAATGGTATACACAATTCTATCACCTGATAAAGTAATCGGTTTTGTTTTGAATTTGAGATGTAAGGATGATATGAACGCTTCCCTCGTATTATTTAACACTAACTCTTCGTTCGTTGATTGGTACAATTCGAGTTTTATAAACGTGAGTCGAAAATCGTATAATGTGTTCGTTCGTACATTGCCCACGGATGCTTTGAACTGGAAACAAAAAATATTATACAGTTCTAATAGTATTAAGTTTTATAAAGCGTAATATATTGATAAAACTAGGGTAAAAATAATTCGTTATATCAAGCACTTTGTTACAATGGTTGGTTAAGTAAATAGTTAAAATAGTCTACGATTTGAAATAACAAGTTAAAAAATATATATTAATTTGAACTTTAAGAAAAGCGAACTGGAAAGCGAACAATTTTCAATAATACATTAATATATTTTATTAATGAAAATACTATATTTTTATTTAAAAATAGTTTAAATAGTTTTTTGTTGTATAATAACCAATTGTCTTACAGAAAGAAGAACAATTTTGTTAGTATTGAGACATTAATTATTTTGAAATTGAATGTTGAGAATTGAAAAATTAGTTACGCTGAAGTTATAAGTTAAATAAATTTGTAATTATTGTAATCTGAGTGTAATGTGTCTTTTTTAATTATTGTAAATTTATACAATAATTGAATATTCTTTACAAAAAGGGCTTCCACAAATGTATTCGTATATAAAGGTATTTTTTATCAAATCTCAAATCTTATTTCATATCAAAAAAAATGATAAATCGTTATATCAATGTAGCGAACACTAAAGTTACTTTGAATTTATTTTCTCTGGTTTCTTACCTTAAACTCGTCATGAGTTGGATTACCAAGAACATGCATATATCGAACACGGCCGAAGTTTATCATTTCGCTGGTAAACGAATCGACCGTCTGCCATGTACCGTCCAGCACTCTGAGACGCTCTACCACACCAAATTGTGGAGGTTTCACTATGTCATATCTGTAAAAGTATTTATTTACTATATATTATATTATTTACTATATATATATATATATATATATATATATATATATATATATATATATATATATATATGTATATATATATTATTTATTTTTTATTCATAGCAGAGTTATACGGTGTTTTTTTGTCAGATCAATTCTCTGAAGTAATTTTTTTCTCAAATTTTTGTCTTTTCTACGGTAAAACTATTTTTTTACCGCTACTAATTAACTACCACTTTATCTCGCATAACAGGGCAGTCAGCGTCAACCTATTATCAAGACATCGGTTGATTGTTTTCTGCCTGAAAATGTGACTTTACGTGTGAAACGAATGCTTTGAAAAATATATCTCTGCTACGAATTTTTAAAACACAATCATATCTCCGTTAAGGAATTGAACACACAACCAATCACGTTTACAGTCAGACGCTGTCGCACTGCACCTCGTATATCGTAATAACTCGCGAATAGTATAGGTATATCGAAATATCTAGAGTGGTTGTATTTCGATAATATATGCTTCAAAATATGAATATAAAATAATACAACTTACTTGACATGCACATTAGTTTCATCGGCGTTCGTAGTAAAAGTCAGGTTATCACAAGTGATTATAGCGTAAGAGTTATGAACTAGGAACAGGCCGGTATTGTTTACAAGGCGGACTTGCAACGGTACTATTGATATACGTAGAATGCCGGGACCACTTGTTTCTATACCGTCTGAAACCTTAAACAATACTCATTTTTAGTACACATAAGTACATGTACATAATTTTTTTGAAAATTATTATTCTTAATTTGAAAAAAAGATATGTTCACATATACTTTTTAGCTTGATTGCACAGTGTTTCCCAATAGGGATGATAGGATTTTGATAGCTCACAGCCGCCATGTTGATTGTTTAACATTTGACATTTGTATTGTTTTGTGTTTGGTAATGTTTGCCATTTAATCATGAACAAGTTCACGTCACCTCAACGTTTGGAAATCGTCCAAATTTTCTATCAAAATTCGAGAACTATTGTGTCTACTCAAAGAGCATTTCGTGCTAAATATGGTCGTCATGATGCACCCTCTGAGCTCGCTATACGTCGAGTCAAATCCAAGAGTGGTTCATGAAACACCATTACATCCTGAAAAATTGACTGTTTGGTGCAGATTATGGTACGGTGGAATCATTGGCCCGTACTTTTTCAAAAACGACGAAGGCCGTACTGTTACTGTCAATGGCGACCGTTATCGTGACATGTTGAATGATTTTTTTTCCTGAAGTGTATGAAATCGATGCGGACGACATTTATTTTCAACAAGATGGTGCAACACGCCACAATGGATTTATTGCGTGATAAGTTTGGTAAGTCAGTTATTTCTCGAAACGGTCCTCACAATTGGCCACCAAGATCTTGCGATTTAAAACCCTTGGACTGTTTTTTGTGGGGGTATGTTAAATCTCAAGTGTATGCCAATAAATCAGCTACGATTCAAGACCTTGAACGCAACATTCAAGCGACTATAACGGCCATACCAGCCGAAATGCTGCATCGAGTCATCGAAAATTGGACCGATCGTATTCACCAGTGCAAAAAAAGTCGTGGCGGTCATTTGAATGATATTTTGTTTGAATCTCAAATAGCATAAAATTTCCTATCAAATAAAGAGCACTATTGAGCACGAAATTCGAACATATATTACATATTTTATTTCAATTTCAAAACATATTGTTCTTATTGGGAAACCCCATATCTAACTAATCTTAACTTCTAGTCTTAGGTAGACTTGCGCTGTACTAACTGTGGTTGCTGTCTACCCATATTAAAGGAAAACTATGTTAAACAGCGTGACTATAATATACGAGTTTGTATTTGTACTGATTAAATTGAATATCTATTATAAGTATAGAAATTCTATTTACTTGTAGTGTGAGGCGAAGCGACGTCTTATTCAGTTGTTTGTCCCCAGTGCCATGTACGTAGGATATCACGCCGGAGTCGATATCTTGCTGCGTGAAAGAATCCACTGGCTGACCCGACATTTCGATATGGCCACTAATTAAATTATAATATTTTAGACATTCATACTTTTTCAATAATTCTTTATTGTGTGATTGTTTGTACGATATGATGTACGGTACTAATATGCTTAGCGCGTAATATGTTTTTTTTTTGCAAAGAAGATAAAGGTAACGCATCATTAAATTAAATTCGCAGTTTCGCTACAAACACTCATATTATACTAAAAGACGGAGAGTAATAATACTACGAAAGATAATAAACTACCTGTTAGCTTCATTCTTCCCATGTAATACAGTATAAAGTAGGTCTTCCGGAGGAGTGTCTGGGTCCTCAGCTTTTAATACTTCGGAAGTAATAACTTTCCTCGTCCCCTTTAATTAATAATTATTCAATAATTCGTCAAAAATTATTGTATCGACATATTATAATGATTCTACATATTTCGACTATTATTTATTTGTCCTTTTTCATGACTTTAAGCTATGTATTATGTTAAACAAAATTTATTTCTATAATTAATTATTAAAAATATAAATGGAAAATATATAATTATTTACACAAAAGTCCAGTTTAACAATTGTAAAAACAAAAAAAATGGTTACTTTAAAAATAAAAAAAAGGAGAAGACACCAATAATGTTAGGTTGGTCCATAGTATTTTAATTCTTCTACCAGTATCTTCTATTCGAACATATTCTAAGGAGTAATGCCAGACCCACATTTACCCAGCCACGTTCCAGTACTAGTTTTAGTCCAGTACTAGATCGACACTGGAAGAATGTGAATAGACATGTCATACAGCTTCACAACTTCATATATACTCTGCTTGTCTTCTAACTTAACTTTTGGTATAAAAATAAAACTTTAATTCCTGTGTTTAACGGTCATCCTAAATGATAAGATTAAATACATTAATTGAATGTTAATCTACATAAAATAATTATTTAAATTTTAATAGTAATTATAGAAACAAACTTATATAAAAAAAAACATGTATACATATTTTTTGCTTCATGCATGTATGCATGCGCCAGCTCACACATCAGATGCTAAGGCTCATACACTTACAACTGTTATTAAGACGCATAAAGTTCATTTAATATAACATACAAGTAGTTACACAATACATACTTTGTGTACTGCTATAAATTATATATCAACATTTCTCATTTTTGTCTCGCTCACAATTTGCGCATGGGTTAAATTGGTTCTTATCTGATGCTGTTATTAAATATATATTTTACAACATTACTTATATATTCTTCTTAATTAGATTGCTAATTTATACTCACTTAAATTAGTGTCTACTTCAGGTTATTTGTAGATTGTGTCAAACAAAACATGCAACTACTCAAAAGCAACTCAAAAAAAATAACTGAAGCGCATGTTATATTCTGAAATCAAATTAAAATATAAACATAGGTTAGAAATAAATAAGAAAAATAATGAATTGGCAATTTCATGCACATACTAGTAATAAAGTAATTTAGTTAATGCAATGTTAAGTGAATGATTTTAATTTAAGATTATTATGGAACTATAATGAAAGAAAAGGTAATAGAAAAGAAAATTGTAAAAAATTGAAAAAAAATTGTGCTTGAGCGTTAATTAGATCAAAAAAATGTTTACGTATTTCTTAATGTGTTTAATATTTCTATAATATTTTGAAATCATATTTCATTTATTCTTGTTTTACTTAAAAATGACTAAAGATTGTTACTTAGTTTCTTAAATAACAAACTAACTGTATAATAACTTAGTAAGTAGTGGTATTACAAACTATTTTTAGTAAAATAATGTCTTCTCTACTTATGTCTTTTTTAGAAAATAAACTTTATTATATTTAATCAGTCTCGAATTTAAAATATGTAAAAGTCAGGAATAATTTCTTGACAAATATTTCTCAATAAAATATTAAAACTCCTTAAAATATCAAATAAAATCATCATATCAAATAAATAAATATATATATATATATATATATATATATATATATATATATATATATTATTTAGTATAGTAGAGGAGTGACATACAAACCTGCGTAAGTCTTAGGACTTTGCCTGGAAGTAAATTTAGTACAGGAGGGTCGTTAACTGGTGTTACATTTACATGGAGAACAAAAGTGTTGCGGCCTTGTAAATAACTTGGTAAAGTAAATTTTGTTTCAGGTATTAACTCCATTTCGAGTACTATTGCATCCTGGTGGTTTTCAGATCCATCATGAACATAGCGGACCTGTTAATTAAAATATAATTTTACAATCATCCAATTGGAATGTATGCAGTCTACTCGACTTTTCTAAATGGATAAATCGCGTACATTAGCGAAAACCCGACGTTTTGAAACCTTTTTTAATAACAAAAATGTTTAAAATGTGAAAAAAAATCGAGAAAACGTCTTATAAAATTTACATAAATATTGTCCTATAGTATGTTCATAAAAATGCTGATGGTGTGTCAATAATTTGTTATATTTTGACCTACTAAAACATTATTACCAAGTGATATTAAAAGTTATATGAACCTTATCTCTTGATAAATCCATAAGTGTAAAGAACTGTTTAGATTTCTCTCCTTCCACAAAATTATACTGAGGTAAATTTCTTTGTAAAGTCAAGTCTACAGCTATCCGACCATGCTGAGGTGACTGGACGACATGTAGCAGAACACCGGAAGGTCGCACACCATACTTATGATGGTCTAAGATTACATCAATATTCTGTGTAGTAATAACTGTAACTCCACCTTCTTGTACTGTCAATGGATATAATGCTACTAATTCTAGCTCACTGCTTAGTTTAGAGAACACCTAAAATAAGAAAAAAAAACACAAAAATTAAATTATTACATCAGTTTTAATTAAGAAGTATAAAGCATACAAATAAACTGTGCAATAGTAAGTACCTTATATTTTTCCGCATAGTCTGGATTTATGCAGAGATCGCTATCACATTTACATGTAAAGTGATCAACGCCGTGTTGTTCACAAGTGGCGCGTGGCACGCACGGCGGACTGGGGCTCGCGTGACAGGGGTACCACCACACGCATCGAGGACTCACACCGTATGACACAACCGCGTTGGGCAGCCCGTATATCTTGTCGTCAACTTCGATCGGTTTAATGCAGCCCTATGATGTTAGTAAAAATACTATATAGTCAGACAAATCTCAAAAGCAACGTTATAGTGCCATGGTGCACATATGCACTTTACTTATTCTTATAATTTAAAATTTATTTTATGTATTGACAAATTCACTAATAATATTTGAATATATAATAATTGAAATATTATTTTACCATAATACTCGAATCAGCTGCTTTTATCCCTTTAGCAAAAGCTCGTTGTCTTTTCTCAATTTCAATACCTCCTAGATAGAATGAGTCTGATAAATCTAGATATCTGGTGCCACCACTTTCTATTTGTGTACTCATTGCTATGTTGTCTATGGAAAGCTAAAATGTAATAGATAACTGCATATCACTTAGTTATTAAATATAATATTATTACTAAAAGGAAGGTAAAGTTTATGGAGCTTATTTTATATTTTTTAATATAAAGTACACAAATGTCAACTAAAATTTGTTTTTAATACTAAAATTCAATTTAACATATAGAATATGACAATCACTGCAGAATGCAATGCAACAATAAAATTCGCGCTTTGCATATTAAATGTACAATATAAATGGTCAATATTCATATGCTTGGTAAATTTGAAAATATTTTAAATAAAATTCATGTTAATTCTGTTTTATTATAATAATATCAAATTTTAATATAAAAATGAATTCTGACTATCATATGAAATATGCTCAGGACATAATATTTTTAGTAAATATTGAATGTTGGACATTTTTTATATCATATTTGTGTACATTATTAGCTTTTCTTGTATCATATGGAACTGAAATAGGCATAAATTTAACATTTAGCAGTATTGAAGAGAAATAAGTTATTAATATAATATAAAAAATATTAAAATTAAACATGTTTTAAAGCTCTAGATGTTAATTCTAAATTCTATCCATCCCAGCTCATTTGGCTTATTAAACACCTGAATAAGAACAAAGGTTTTGTATTTATTAAAGGTCTTATATGTAGAATTGTGACTGTATTAATATTAATAGCAAAGTAATTTTTTGTGAATTGTGTATGCATTTAGAAATATTACTTTACTCATGACAAGCAAACTATACTGAAGTTTTGCTTGTAAATTTTTTTATATAATTTCTTTCTAGTTATTATAATTGATTAAAATGCACTATATGTTTTTGGATATTTGTTTTTTCATATCTATTACACTAGCTATAAATAGTACTACCATAGTATCAAATACTTCGCAACAAATAAAATGTAGTATTTAATTAATAGAAACTGAACATAAGCATCCATTATTTTTTTTCATAATAAATTCGCAAAGCCAACAAATTGTTGAAAAAGTGTAGTGTGCGCAGGCGGTATTCAAAACAAATTTCATATTATACTACTGGATATATTCACAAGCAAACAAATCAATCCAATGCAGCAGCAATAAAATTTGTTTTCACTCCTCTGAGGAATTATTTTTTGCATTTTTAGATAATGTACACTACATAAAAAACATTTTTTATTTATGAACCTACCTCGATTAAAGAAGGATTGAAAAGTAAATGCATTTTGTGCCACTGTCCATCATTTACTCTCTCACTATGTACAATTTGCCCCCTCGCCATTTTTACTCTGACGATCCCCTCCAGTATCTCTACAGCCAAGAAATCAGACCCTCGACCACCACCAGGATTATATAGTATTACAGCATTAGGAGTAATTGTCTTAAATTCTATTTGCCACCTGAGTAATAATTGTATGTATTAATACTTTTTATTAATACTACTGTTAACCAACTATGGGGAATTCCTCTATAAGTTTTTAAAAATAGGGCTTACCTTCCTCCTGCTCTTGAATTGATTCTAGGTAAAACTAAGTAAGCACCTTCATCAATAAAACTTATGTCGGAATTTATGTCGGCATCAAACTCAGGCGCGCAATTCCAAGTAACACCTTCAACATGCACTGAGCCTGTACGACTACGAGCTTTGTCTATTATTTTGACACCATTATAGTACACCTAAAAGTTGGCAAATATGATGTATATGAAAAAATCATTTATAATAAATAAACATTGATACAGGACACAAATCTTCCACTTACATCTTCCATACAACCACGAAAATTCTCCATGTGTCCAAGAAAAAGTTCTGAAAAATCACCCTGACCTCCAAGAAATATACCAAAATGTATGTTCAGTTCAAAGAAACGTCCCGGCAGCCTTTTCTTTACAACATTGTTGTCAATCTAAAAATATAAAGGCCGAGTCAATGGCATAACTGAATAGAAGAAGAGACTGACTCACAACATATTTAAATTTGTAGTCTCTACTTTAAATATGACTCCTTTTAATAACAGGGAACCTCATTCAGGGATTATAGGAAAATTAAAATGTTATTTATGTGTGTACAATATTAATTATATGGAATATATAGTATCTATTTTCAATGTTCTAGTATGGTAAATTATATTCTCGAAAGTACCAATACACATAATAATAGCAATGTTATATATGCTTATATCCATAAAAGTTTTTATCCATAAATATATTTTATATAATATAATATGATTTATGCTTAAATCATTATTATATTAAATTAGTATAACAAGTTACTCTATTTCTCTAATAGTAGTCTGATGTGAAAATAAAACTGTTAAGTTGCAAAGATATTATGTTGTTATAAATGTTCATATACATTATTAGCCTTTTGATAAACACTTTTTTAGGTAATTTTATGTTTTACATGACAACTAAATAATTACTAGTGAACAGAAATGTTTATGAATTTATTCTTTGAATATACTCTTTGAATTATGATGAATTACATTATGCAACTAACATTTATAGATATTGTTGGTGCCGCTTTAGAAGGTGAATATGTATTTATTACATACATTGTCTTTTAGTAAAGTTTAAAAAAATTAAAGTTAGAAGATGCTATTTAATTTAAGAAGTTGTATAAAAATTTGTAGCGATTAGAATCTTAATTTTTATATATTTCTACAAAAAAAAATCCTAAATAAATATAATCATTCTACAAAATACAGTATTTGCTACAAAATTAATGCTTAAGTACCTTCATGGTGAGGTTAGCTTCTCTTCTAATGATGCTGACATGATGCCACTGTGTATCGTTAAGGAATGCCCCTTTTGCTGATGATAATTCACTTTCACCAGCTCCAAGGTTTATATGTAATTTAAGTTTACCGGCTTCTAAACGGATCTAAGAAAAAGTATTGTAAATAATTTTGATATGTCAATGATTTTAATACCTAATATAAGTAAAATTTTATTGATATACACAATTAACAAATCCAAAAAGTTGTACCACTTTTACTTACCATGCAATAGTCAGTTTTTCCTGCAGCTAGTAATAAAAGAGCATCAGATAAATGTGTCCGAAACCGAAAACTTATATCGGTCACCCCTTTGGCTTCCTGAAGTGGGTATGAGATATAGCTAGCACCATAGAAGGAAGCTGAAAATGGCCGCAATATATAGATATTTATTTATTATATAAAAAATAAATAACGGCTTATTATGATTTTATATTTACCTTTATCATATGCTAATCCAAATGAAACCAGACACAATATAAACAAAAGTTCCATGATTGAAATAATTCACTGTTCTCAATAAATATGTTATTTGCGAGATTTATAATTTTAGTCAAAATGAATAGAAACTTATTTTAAATTTTATTTTTCCGATTCTACTAAAATATATATATTCAGACATACTTAAAACTGACAATGATCGCAGGTGTGGCGTCTATTCCACGAATAATACAAGTGAAATTGTAATCAAAATATATCTTTGTACATTAATATTTTATCATAATCCATTTTATTAACGTATTCTTGAAAAGATAGCCCCTAACATTTTCATAAAATAAAAAATTGCACAGTTGAAACTACAAAATTCTCCGACCAATCCTTGTTTTTTTACATCAGTAATAGTAATATGGCCGCATCCGCGGCGATGACACTTGCATACAAATGGTTTTCAATTATTTTGAAACGCCATCTATTATTTGAATCCAAAAATAGTTTTATAGAATAATTTTACACTTTGAAGACTCAATGCTGGCAGCACCAAACAAATGTCAAATGTGCAAACATTTTATACAAAATGGTGGCTCTCTTTACATAATCTTGGGGCTTACTCTTGAACGTAATGACAATTAGAATCCAATGTCAATCCATTCCTAACGTAACATTACCAATATATTATTTTTCTACTCTTCAAAACAACATTGGATTGCGATTGCCAAATTACAATCATGCGTCGTTACAAACTTCATATAGTGTTGTATTTTACCGATAAGTCGGAAGTAGCAAACAAATCGTTTATAAATCCTTTAAAAACAATATTTAAGTTCGAATTAATACTTAAATTAATAATTTATAATCATATATAATGGTATTAAGCTGAAATACAATAAAATAAAATTAAGTCGGCTTAAAATTAAATACGATATCTTATCTGTGTGCAAAATTTTAAGCCTCTTACATTTACATTTGACATTAGATATCATAAAGTATGTTTTAAAAGTTCATAGTTGAGAATATATATTAAGTCAAAATATTTTAGTTTATATAAGCTGGTGAATATAAAAGTGGAACTTTTAACTATCCGAAATGGAACTACTATGCGGAATCACAATTATATACATATAGCCGGCTTTTCGAGACAAAACTAGCCTTCACTTAATGCTTTTTGAAAAATCTTCCCGATGAAAAATATCAACATTTCTGTATGAATCTACGATTAAAATGTATTTTAGTTTTTGTTGTATTGATAAAGAAAAAGAAAGTCAACGCTGTATGCAATTATTCCTTATTCTAGGGCGTTTTTTTAAATATGTATAACTAATTGTATACCTCACAGGCTAACTTAACATGCGTTATATTAAATTTCAACAGAGTACAGAATAAGTAGAGTTAATTACAGAAAAATATTTTGAAGTGGTAAACATTAAAAATCATACATACATACATATACTAAAAAAACTATACACAGTAAACATTTAAATGATTATGTGTATTACAGCTTAGAATACCTTATAAGTAATAAACATAAAAAAATGATAATAAAACTATTAATGAATGAATATAAATAAGCAAATAACATGATTTATTTCATATTTGAAAAATAAACCTGATTGTCAGAAAATATGTATATCAATTTTATTATATATGTTGTTATATGTACTTATAATCCTATTCGTTAGGGCTTTCTTGCCAAGGTTAGTTCTAGTAAATGGTTGTTTAAAAATCTGTTTCTTTCTAATGTAACTTCTATCATTATACTTTAGTACTACCGATCTGAGTTGGATTAAGAGCTATCAATATGTGCTTTTATAATTTTATGTTTAACACAAACAACCCTTAAGTCTCTATGAATAGATAGACATTTATAAAATTTTAGAAAAACAAGTTTTAGTTTATTGCAATATATTGTCTTTGTAAGCTTATTGCCGTAAACATTACTTTTATATTCTATGTATTATAATGAATAAAACGCTACTAAATACTTTAGCAAAAATTATCAAATATTTGTCATTATTGGGCACCCAATGGTGAAATTAAACCATGTTAATATAAAAAGTAATAATTATAGTAATAGAAATTCATAATGTTAATAAAGAAAATAAAAATTATTTTTAATTTTTTATTAACATTGTAAATTATAATTGCTTACTACATTTTTAAGATACTACAATTTACAGCAGTGAAAATTTGAAACATTACTAAACAATAAGAAAAATATTATAAATAGTCAAAATATCAAGATAATTTTTAATTTTGAAATAAAGACACTGTTATGTAAAGGTTCTTTAGAAATAAGAGTTCACAAGGTGTTTATTTAAATTATACCTGAAAAATAAACAAATATGAGTAAATGATGTAACGTTAGTTAATTTATGATTTTTATATATTTCTACTATATAATAATAAAATATTAGTTAACTTGAAAGAAAATCTACTTACAATTCATATATTTTTGATAATAAAATGCTTCTTTTTTAAATTATCTAAAATATCAAAAGAAGACTGGTACATACATTTGCATTGCGAAGTAAAGTTAATCTTTTCATTAAAAAAAGCGTTCCTAGGTCAGATTTGTAGATTGTAAATAAAAGGATTCATATTCAAGTCAGTCTTGTTCATTTCATTCATATGAAAGGAACTAATTGAAAATAATCATCACCTCCTCGTGATTTACTATATCATCATCTGAATTTATGGAAATGCCACTTGTCACTTCATGGAAAATCTTCATACAATTTTTCATATATTTTTGATGTTAATTTTTCAAAACATAAAAATATATCATAGTATTATTATTAAGTATACATATTTAAAAAATATATCTGGCAGAAAATGATTTCAATGATGATTTCTGTTACCGCTTTAACATCAAATACAAAAATCGAATAAAATATTTAAGGACTTAAATTGCATGATATAATAGTGAACGTAATGTAACTCCTTACAACATCATATTAACGTAATAAATTGAGACATCATTACGTCATTTTTACGTCAACAAATTATGATCTCTGTATGATCTTTATCTGATGTCATATTGAAGTTATGTGTTAACCTGGTAATGTTTATTTGTAGTTAACCATAATTTTATATAGTTCATTATAACTATGAAAAACAAACATAACATAAGTCAATCCAAGTTAAACATTTTGCGAATAAGGGCGAAACACAGAGCGAAATTTTAGAGTCTTTCGTAGCGGAAAAATGAAAATACTTTAATTATAAGTATTCTTCAAAACGTCCTTTCGATAAAGGTAACGCTTGATGCAATCAACGTCGCTAAGCACTGGCAAAACAGCATTTGAGTTTATCAATTTCATTGACACGAAGAAATTGAAGAACTTTCTGTGGGGATTGATTTTGTATTTATTGCAATTATTAATACTAGAATTTTTCAATTATAATTTTTCATCATCGTTTTCTAGATCTATAAATTTCATACGCTAATAGAAATTGTCAATCATATTAAACTATTTAATCTAAGCCGTAATAATATGAATTGGATGCCGTGTCTTGAGATTTATAGATATCTTGAAAAAGATTCAAGATCTTTAATTTCTATATGTTATCGGAATAAGCTTGAAAATTATTGTTAAGGGTGAATTTCCTTATTTCTTATAATCTAGTTTTTTTATGACTCTACATCAAGTGTTCCACTCTTTGAAATTAATTATATCTTAAACCTTGTCCACGGCTAAGAGCTATACAGTGTCCAGTAACTACGATGTGCGCTTACAAACTGACAAACAGACAAAAATTTTACTACTCATAGATTTAAATACTATACCTAATAAATCCCCCTAGATTATTTTTTCGCAAATAAATTGAATGACAATAATACAAGACGTTTTTATAAAGTCTAAGCACATCAAGAACCGTCGCAGCTTTGTTTTATAATATGATAGTACAATGTAATATAATATGAAAGGGTCCAACAGGATAAGTTCATCAAAACAGTTACAATATTAAGAACATGGTAAAATTACATGGTACTCATAGTATTATACGCTTATTTGAAATTTGTGCTCATATTTGAAAATTCATTCTAGTTCTTTTAATTTGCTAATAAAATTAAAGAGGAGATGTTAATAAAAAATATGAAAAACGTTTTTAAAATTTTTGGTAAACTATGCAAATACCTAAACAGTTGTCATATTTTAACTATGTTCCATCATTCCAAAGTTAACTAATGTATTTTAACGCAGTAGCTAGTGTAGTAAGGATTATACATCGCAAACAAACGAAGTTACTGGTATTTACTACTGAAAGAAAAAACGCTCTGTTTATTAAGCTTATAGACCTTGAAAGATTTTTAATTCATTTAAAGTTATTCATGGCTATAAAATTACAAGACAAGACTTACTTATTTATTAATTATGAAAAGCAAATAACTCATTTATTAAATTGACTAAAAATTTGCGAATAACTTGGTAATTTGACGCACGACGATGATTCTACAGTCTCGCATGCAACATTAATAACATTAGGAGTGCTCATAATGAATTCTGATTAACCAGAAATACATATATTGTCCCAATCATATATATATATATATATATATATATATATATATATATATATATATATATATATATATATATATATTAAAAAAGACAAAAGTTTCCTGTACAAGTAAGATGTCTATCTCCATCTCGTAGGGGTCGTAGGGTTAATATACCTATTAACGTGATCGTGTTGATTTATTATTTCAGTCACTAGACTACTTACAATAATGCATTTCAAGTAGCATAAAAAACAAATATCAACTAATACACTGTATCAAATTAAATTAGTTTTATTATGTTCTGTAGGAATTGTTTGATTTAACATTATATACCTAATTGTGTTCTATGTATCAATTAGGTTCATTATGGTAGAAATTTTACATACAAATTAAATATTTATTAAAAATACTCAAATTATATTTCGTATTATATTAGGTTCAAGTCAATTAAAAGTAAAACATTCATTATTTTGAATACATATTATGATAAGTCCATCTTTGCTGTGCACCTATAGATATCTACATAGTTCTTTTGGCCATTAAATACCAAACGATGATATAGGGTGCCCATAAACCAATGCCGAATAAGAATGCAAATGTTAATGTTAGTGTGTATCTGGAATAAATTCCCATAAATATAAATAATTAATAATAAAAGTAATATTATTAAATAGTTACAAAATTCATAAGATATTTCTTTTTTGTATTGCATTCTGTAATTAATTATTACTTGTTTCTTTAGCTTTAAGCATTTAAATATCATTAAAATTCGAAAATAATATTTTATGATCTAAATATATTTAGATATATCATAAAATATTAGTATTTACATATTATAAAATTATCTTAAATAACTATTCTATGACAAATAATCACTATGTTTGATTTAATTTCTTCTCTATCTCTAGCGGAAGGAGAGGGGAAATGGTTTCAGGGTTGGGCCCTCTAACCGTGGCCTCAATCGCCACCCAATAATATAACTGGGTCTTTAGGGGGATACGTATGACACGGCTCTGGCGTGGGAGCATCCCATGGGATTTGCGATCATGAAGGTCGTGAACGGGGAGGATGAACTATGGCTACCAGGGCGAGCCGCCCAGCCAGGTGAGCCCCCCGATTACTCCGGGGAGGCCCAGCTAAGTCAGCTCAGCGACCGCGGGGATCGGGTACGGGTTAGATATCTCTCGGGAGGCCTGCACGGTCCGGTGGTCTGGAGTGGTGCGAAACGGTCTCTCAGATGATATATGGAGACATCCGCCCAGGCAAAGATGTTAGTGGCGATCTCTATGTCGCATTCCTCACGCATCGGGTGTCATTTGTCTTGTTTGTTTTATATTCTGTTCGACATATTATATATTTTTAAAAATTAAAAAAATTATAAAGGCTTACCTATTAGTGACTCTAAAAGGTAAATTGTCAAAGGGCTCTGTAGGTTCGTCAGAATAGTAACGTTTCCCATTTCTTGCATTAATATTATTTATTCTTTTAATCACATTTTGAGTACTCATCAAGCGTGTTATACATTTACGAAAGTTGGACATTATAACGATGGTATAATGCTTTCGTAATAAAATTATTTTTGACGTAATTTTAGAGCAATTTTCATTTGGATTAATGTCAAATTCAAATTACTATGTGACGTATATTTTTAAAATACAAATTTTTTTTTAGTATTATAGCATTTACTTCCTTTTGATTAAAATATTTTTTTTACATTTTTTTCAAAAACCAGCCAACTTGAACTTGTGCTCGAAGAGTTCCACATTTTTATTTATAAATAATTTATTTCTTAAGTGATATAATTTATTTTTAATGTGTAAATATTCAATATAAAAAATATTTAACTAAATATTCTATGAATAATGCAAGGGTTTTCCTGTAGCCGTTATTAAATCCAGGAAAAAATGCAATAAAATAACCTTCTTTGTTAGGGATACTTTCAATATTTATTTAATACGAGAACGAAGACAGTAATGACTACATTTAAACTATTGTAAGATACCCTCTACAACCCACGTGTTTCTAGTTCATTGTAATTTAAAAAATATTTATTTGTCTAGCTATATAACATATGTATTCCCATGCAGTGAAATTACAATTTCACTGCATGGGAATACATATTTTAAATTAAATAATCCTAAACGTTTTGAGGTTTTGAGTGAAAATTTTGACCATAAAAACATACGTAGAAACAAGGAAGGACCTCATACAATGACGAGTAGTGACGAGTTTACGACATACACGAATTGTAGACAGTTGTGTTCCTTATCGATAAATTTGAGAAGTGAGTTAAAAGAATCAGGCAAATAGTAAAAGAAAAATGGTAATTATAACATATAAATACTTTTCTATTGATTACCTATTACAAATTTATTAGACAGTGAGTCTTTTCCTTTTCTTTCCTAAGTTTATATATATAAATAAATAGTAAAATTGAATTACAAAATTATTATTTATATTTATTCGTAATATTTACTCGTAATTAAAATTTATTTGTAAATACAGTGTTTCCCAATAGGGATGATAGGATTTTGATAGCTCACAGCCGCCATGTTGATTGTTTAACATTTGACATTTGTATTGTTTTGTGTTTGGTAATGTTTGCCATTTAATCATGAACAAGTTCACGTCACCTCAACGTTTGGAAATCGTCCAAATTTTCTATCAAAATTCGAGAACTATTGTGTCTACTCAAAGAGCATTTCGTGCTAAATATGGTCGTCATGATGCACCCTCTGAGCTCGCTATACGTCGAGTCAAATCCAAGAGTGGTTCATGAAACACCATTACATCCTGAAAAATTGACTGTTTGGTGCAGATTATGGTACGGTGGAATCATTGGCCCGTACTTTTTCAAAAACGACGAAGGCCGTACTGTTACTGTCAATGACGACTGTTATCGTGACATGTTGAACGATTTTTTTTTCCTGAAGTGTATGAAATCGATGCGGACGACATTTATTTTCAACAAGATGGTGCAACATGCCACAATGGATTTATTGCGTGATAAGTTTGGTGAGTCAGTTATTTCTCGTAACGGTCCTCACAATTGGCCACCAAGATCATGCGATTTAACACCCTTGGACTATTTTTTGTGGGGGTATGTTAAATCTCAAGTGTATGCCAATAAACCAGCTACGATTCATGACCTTGAACGCAACATTCGAGCGACTATAGCGGCCATACCAACGAAATTCTGTACCGAGTCCTCGAAAATTGGACCGATCGTATTCACCAGTGCAAAAAAGTCGTGGGGGACATTTGAACAATATTTTATTTAAATCATAAATAGCATAAAATTTCCTATCAAATACAGCTATTGAGCACGAAATTTGAACATATATTACATGTTTTATTTCAATTTTAAAACATATCGTTCTTATTGAGAAACCCCATATTATGACTTGTAAGTTTTAAGTAAAGTATCATTATAATAATTATGATATATTACATTAAAGATATAATAATAAAAAATAAATTATTACGTCGACCCATATAATATAAGGTGCATATTATATATTTAACAAATACAAAATAATAATAATAAGCCCCCTAAAATCCAACCACTCCTCTAGATCGATCCATCAGATCACGTGGGGGGGTGGACACGCGATGCGTAATTACTGGCATGGCTAACGTGGCTCCGGCCACAAGCCAAGCCGGCACCAAGCCATAAAATATGGAGCCTCGATTAAGAAAGAAAATGAGAGGATTGCTACCCGTGGGCAGTCGTCGGGGCACATCTGGATCTTACGCTGGATGTTTCAACATACGAACCGTCAGTGGTGAGGAGTTAAGCAGGCGGGCTCCCACTGGGACTTTACAACAGGAAGAATCGACAGCCGAACATTTACATACACATACAAGTAGAGTCAATAGCCCAAGTGAACCGCACGGTCCGATTACCGCATCGTACCATCCCATATAGTCATCACCAAAATCTTCGGTCTTTAGTAGAAGTACACCAACAGCGTTTTTGGATGTTGCGCGGGAGGCAAATGTCTTTTTATCCGCGTCCACCAAAGTCGGTAAACCAAGAGTGCGTATGCAATGGAGTAAAGATGTAAACCTATTTATTATGCGCACTTACCACATCACTGAAATAGATACAGACATGACAATATACAAAAAAAATACACGAGAGACTCACTTAACTACCAACAGATTATGTATCAAAACAAAGAGTCACTGGCCAAAGAAGAACGATACTAAGGAACAAACTACTACCACAAGAAATACTGAACCGATTAAAGGAGGAAGTAAGAATTCAGCTACAAAAAGAAGAAATACAAGAAAACTATAAACACAATACAGTAACATTAAATGCCACACAGTTGTAGAGATCGTCCTCATCAAAAACATCTATATTTCCTTTATCGATCAATCAAAATATGCAAAGTAAAAAAAATCTACAGAAACCTTACGTAAATAATCAACTAACACAAACTCCGCACACTTCCACTCGAACAGATTTAATAACACAATTATTAGAGAAAGGTTTAAAAGTTTTTGTGCAACCACCTAGCAAAACATATAACAAAACATAAAAGACAATTTTTTTAAAAAACATTTTAGAAAAAACGTATAAAAATTTGAACGCAGCGGGATTTTTATACGTTAAAATTTTTAAAATTTTTATATATATTTTTATAAATTTTTATACGTTTTTTCTAAAATGTTTTCTAATCCTAAGTGTGGAGTAACACTTTAAAAATAGTAAATATACAAATTTTTTACTAATTCTAAACGAATGTATTTATCCCAAGTTGAGACCAAAACTAACAAAAATTAGATATTGTCGTAATCTTTACCACCTTTCAAATGTATTCAATGAAAATATATTTAGAGAATTCGTTAATCCAAATAAAACAATAAAACCATAAATCTTTTAGACTTTCATATATTAATATACTGTACTGCACTAACAATAGCAGAGGAATTGAAATACAAAATTACTGAAGACTTACAAACTAAAAGTAAAGGTAATAAAAATAAACCACCCTGGCCACATAGATTAGAAAAAGATATTCAAAAACTGAGAGTAGATATAGGAAAACTTACGCAGTATATTAACAATAATAGATCCAGAAAAGTAAAAGAGATTTCTATTAAGGACAACAACCGTACATCCAAAACATGAAAAGGATAACAAAACAACAGAAGAAGCTTTAGATACTTTAAAGCAGAAATCAGTATTTAATTCGATTAAAAAGATATACCAAAGCACAATATAGGAAGGCTCTAAATAATTTGTTTGTCAGGAATAGAAAACAATTGTATAGAATTTTTTATATTATTACAATCACAAAACAATTTAGGAATCTAATGTAAAAGAAGAACTACACTAGATAAACCACAACAAAATTTAGTACAGACATACATATGCACTTTGGGTTCGAAAAAAGTAAAACTGCTCATATCATGAAAGGTAATATTCGGCCTGGGGATTATATGATTAAGAATTTAGATAAAATAATGGAATTAGAACCTAACAAATTTTATAAATACTTAGGATTTCAGTAACTTACAGGACTGAATCATACAGCAATCAAAGAAACAATAATCACTGAATAAAAAGAGAGAATTATGATTATTTGTAAAACTCAGCTTTAGGGTAAGACGATAAATGCCGCAGACGTCACGTCCAATCGGAAACCATACAACACATAATAAGAGCCTGCATAAGCCTCACACAGACAAACTATACTCACCGACATAACCAACTTGAAAATATAATACATCAAAACCCTGGCAAACGAAAATAATTCATATAAAATATATTATGATCATGCTATACTCACTGATAAAACAATTCACTTTAATAAGCCGGCTTTAACATTGCAAGATAAAATAAATAAAATTACTTTCCTGATAGACATCACAGTCCCAAATACTCATAACATTCAAAAATCAATAGTAGAAAAAATAAATAAATACGCATATCTCAAAGAAGTAGTAACTCGAATTTGGAAACAAAATATAGTCTACGTTTCCCCAATAATAATGTCCACAACCGGCGTCGTGCCAAAATCCATCCACTAATACTTAAAACTTTTAGACTTAAAAGAAAACATGATACACACTCTACAAAAAGCCGATATATTAAAGCTAGAAGAAAATGACCAGGACAGAAAATGAAAATGACCAGGACCCACCAAATGTAGCACACTTAATTCTGTAATTACTTGGCGCAAGCCCGTAGTTGTAGGTATATACCAGCTTAGAGCTGTGAAATTATAATCAACATCAATAATAATTCATTTGCACTCTTAGATTTAATCTAGTGAATAGTCGGGACTTATAGTTTGACAGAGAGAAAAGTCGGACCATGGCTAATCCTGTTCGTGTTACATTATGTCACCTATTGACATAATTTAACACGAACAGTTATATACTTAAATATTCTGTGATTATTTCAAGTGTTAACCCGTTACCGTTATTAATGGCGAGCAAAAAATCTGGTTTGTTTTATAGGAGCATATTGAGTGGCATAAAATATACATAATCTGGGAAAATTTCATCTATGTATCTATTACGGTACACACATAGATCGAGAAACCGACAGGAGTAAGGTTCCGTTTTACTGTTTAGGTACAGAACCTCGTACGGAACAACAGAAGCAGAGTGTTGTTTTCTATATCTTTTTTATTATTTTATATCACTATTCATTTTAATAGCATTATGCTATTAAAATAAATAAAACGTATTTTTTAAATAATCTTATTATCAGTACATATACTGACTAATTCATAAATTAAGTACATGATAATTTAGGTCATAAAAAATTGTTAACAATAGGTTACCTACTTTATAAATAAGTTACCTTGAACGAATATATGTTTTATAATTTCACCTATTATAATTTAATTATAACGTTTAACGCCATCTATTGACGATCTATATAAATAACACTATGTTTAATCTATGTGTTATATAATAGTTAACACCATGACTTAAATTATATTATAATACAAAAAATGTAGAACGTTTCAGCTAACTTTTTATTGTTTAACCTTTTTTTTATTTATGTAATAATTCTTTTTAATTATATATACTATGTTTAAAAATATAATTTATATGTTTTTCTGTATCTACCCTGTGTAATAATCCTACAATGCTATAAAGCATGCGTTTGAGTGGTACTTAATTAAAATAAAATAAAATTATAAAGTTAGATTGCGTGGAAAGGAACACTCATCGGTAAATAACTGTATGAAAACAGACTCTATGTTTATACTGGAAAGTCTAAATGCAATGCTATAAAAATTTGGCCTTCAAACTTAGCGAAAATAAATATCTATGTTGATATGCCTGTGAAAGGTTATATCGAGATAAAACTTAGAAATAAATATTTTAATTTGTGAACATTCTAAGTGTAATAAATTTATACTTTCCATGGAATGTATTTTGACTACAAAACATAGGTTGTAACCATGGACGAAATAATTTTCTTGAGTTAAAGTTGAGAATAAAAACAAGGTAAGCTTACTTGTAAATTTTGTTTTAACATAAGTGTGCAAGTTACTAATTTTGACATTTAGTTATGAATTAGTTTAAACTATTAAAAACTAGAGCTTTTTCGAAATGAAATTTAATTCGTAAGAGTAAAAGTATTTAATTTGTGAATATTAAACTGATGTAAAATATGTGTCTTCTATTAATGCTATAAAAATGTAAGTTGCAGCAACCTTCATTAGAACTTTGATAAGGTTATTTATTGAGGTGAGTCATCTATTAACTAAGACTTATCCAAATACTTAAGCGTTTACAAATAAATAAAATGTAATTTTAAGTGAAGTGTGTTGTTATTTACTGTTTCTCTTTATTTTTTTCATGTAGTTCAATCATTGACTACATTTGCTTGTAAGTTATGATTATCGTTACCGAACTAAAGTAGAAAATCAATATGTACTACCAACGCCATCTATTATATAAATCATAAAACTTTTTACGTTCTAACTCAATGACCAAGAATTTCTATGTCATATAAGTAAAAGAAGATAAAATATTAAAAAATGTATATTAATCATTTTTATATGAAGAAAATAACATATGTCAATTACTCTATTATTTTATAAGTTTTAAATGTAAACTCTCTGTGTATTGTGCTAGTTTTAAATTGTTGTGCGTTAGATCTTTAATAAAAACTTAAAATTAATATGTTGATTTTATATTCTTTCAGGTGTATTTGTAATAAACATTTAAAATGGCAGATGGTAACAAAAAGCGAAATAATTTTCGGAAGATATTTCCAAATATTTTCTTTACTAAAAATAAAGAAAAATCTTGTAATAAAGACAAAATAAAAATAAGTGATACCAATAGTAATTATTATCAAAACGCGCAAAATGATACTATACATGAATTTTACACAGAAAATCACAATGAATGTATATATGCGAATGTTTCTACGGCTTCATATGCTCGAAACGACAGTGATGTAATTACAGTCGATATTCCGAGTAACTATTCTTCAAGTAGTACTTTAGTTTCTGAAAATGCAAAAAATGTAAAGCAGGTCGAAACTGTATTTAATATAAGAAACGATGTAAAATATTTGGCAAAGCCACAGGTGCCACCTAAACCTAAAACTGATTCAAATGTATCAGTACATGACAGGCCATACCCTGACGTTTATTATCATTCCTTAGAGAAACTTACAGATAAATCATTACCACCTCTTGAACATATTGAAATATATAAAGCTACAAAAGTCCAGACTAATCCTGCATCCGTTGGTGCAGAAATAAAAAAAGTTAGCACAAAATTTTTAATTTCGCCAAAGAAAGAAGCTGATGTACGAAAAATTCAACCTATTCGCGCCCGAAGCTTATCACCTAAAAAAGATAAATCTCAAATTATAAACCATATCCCCGATAAGGTAAAAACAATTAACTTGGAGAAGCCTTACAATTATTCTGCACCTACCTCACCTATTGCTGCTGGCCACAAAATTCCTAACATGCCCGCAAGAATATCTCCATACGAGCGTGTCAGGAAAAATATTATAAAAGCGGAAGAAAGAAGAAATTCTGGGAATAGGCCAGATATTTGTAGTAATTCAGTAATATTTCCAACATCTTTGTCAAATATTGGTAATCAACAAAATTTTGAGGAAGAAAACTTGAATTTCAAGGAGAATATTAAGAAAGAAAAATCACGACTAAGTGTTGAAGCATTTTACTGGCAAAAAATAAAAAAGTTAAAGGAGAAAGAAGACGAATTTTTTTTAAGACACTCTGTAAATAATTCTATGAGCGGACATAAAACTGATAGTCAATATTATGCACATAGTAAATATCCGCGTTCACATGTTATGGATCCCAGGTGTCATAGTATTGGTCACTCCTCAGATGTAAATGATAGTTTTGGGCGAAGTACTGTTCTACATACCCCCTTTATAAGAGGGGTTCCAGGAAGGCAAAGTGATTCATGTATAAATAACAAAAATACTTTTTATGCAGATGTGCATAAACTGTCCACTGACAAAATTGAAACTTTTAAACCACACTGGCCAATATATCGACGAGGATCTTTAACGAAGGCCAACGATTACCTGCTTCGACAAGCGAAAAGATGTACTTTGGGAGCTAAAAAAACGACAGAAAATTTACCGGAGCAGCAACCTATTAACCTAGTTTTGGAAGCTACTAATAGATACGGAACAGTTCAAAATTTTGCATCTTCTAATGATCCTAATAACCATATAAAAAAGCCACCCGTGCCGCCTACACGTACGACTAGCTTCACGAATTCTGCAAGACTCTATACGTCAAGAAACAGTCATAGGAATGCTTTTAATTCTTCCATTGGAATAAGTTCTACATTTTGTGAATCTGAGAGTGGATCTGAAGTTAGCGAGATTCGGCATATAATGGACAATCAATCATTTAAAGGTAAGAATCTTTTTTTTTATTCGTCAAGTATAAATGATAGAATTTTGATATGTATATATTGCAGTATTGTAAGCGCCATCGGTTGTGGGTTCGATCCCCACTCGGGGGAGTGATTATATTTAAATTATTTCCACTTCCTCGCTCTGGTAAGACAAAAGTGCGGCGTTTAGTTCCACCACTCATCACACAGTGTCCCGAATTCAGTGGAAAGTGAAGTACGCAAAGTTTTGACACTAGGTACTTTCTGTCTACCTTGCTATGCGGGATAAAAACATATGTATATAAATCTCACATTTTTAAAATTCCTTAGATAGATACGGTCTTTTATTACTGATTGTTAGCATCACAAAGGGTATTGCCGCTGTTTGTTTCCAGACCTAGTTGGAAATTGCAAAAACATCATGAATAAATAGCATATGATTTCTTTTGAAGTATAAAACTTGGAATGAATACAAAATATACTGCACACAACTATTACCTAATATCCATTTTATTATTTTTGAGTTTGACCACTATAATTTTATGAAAATATTAAACTGATTTTAATTTTATGAATCGGGAAGTAAACTTATTTCTTAGTTCCCATTATTACGACATTTATAAAGACAGAGGTTACATGTGCTAAATTTAGCAATTGGTAGACAATATTTTCTGCTGTAATAACTTACAAATTCATTAAATAAAAAAGAAAAGCTTAAATATGTAAAGGCGCCCTTTATTATACTATTATACACGTTTTTAAGGCAACACGTGTTTTAAAAGTCGTGAGTATTTATTTATGTTGGAAGATATGTTGAAGCTTCATAATATTTACACCAGTTGCGTGCGTTGTCAATGAGATGAATAAAATTATTTGGCAACGTATAAAACAAAAAACAACAAACGTATAAAAATTTTTGAACGCAGTGAGATTCGAACCCGTGCCTCTTGGAAACCGTCCAGGAGTCTTGGACGATTTTGGCTTCAAATTTTTTATACATTTTTTCAATAGTGCAGAATAACACTTTAAAAATAGTAAACTATTAGAATATCAGCCATTTATTTCTTTAATCTGTTATAATAACAAAAAATATAAAAAAAATACAAAAAATATAAAAATAAAGAAATTAATATACCATCATTGTCCATAAAAATATTTTATATAATTGCATCTCATTTATATTTTAAATAGGTAATTAAATTATATTTTTTTCTGAATAAAATAATCAATTCTTTAGTAACTTGAATTGTTGTGTATTCTAAAAGAATTTCAAAACTGCATAACTGAAAGTAAAAAAGATACCAGACTCGGTTATATATGTATATATATAGCATCAATAGTATATAGAGCACTCTGCGTTAGTCGTCAGCGCGCCGAGCGCCGCTAGTGACGTCGTGTTATTCGTCCCTACTAACCTTATTTTCTACGTTTGATATTTTCTACGTTTTTTGTTTATTTTATCACCTTGAGTTATATTTTAATATAACATTTCTTTCGAATATTTTTAATCAATTTATATATAGAAGATGCTTATATTTTTGACTTAGATATATTTCGGTACAAGGTCATTTTATTGATATTTAGTAATCATCTAGATGGCTCGACACGATTAAGAGCAGCTTGGGATTGTCTTTTGAAATCGAATATGATACGATTGTTCTTAGTGTCCTAGACGGGCAAGAGCAGAACAAAAGATGCGCAAGGTTGATGCCCGCATCGATCGTGCTACAAATGCGCGGTAGTTCAATTTAGTTAGTGCCGCGCAACGGACCAATTCTAACCTCGGTTGTAAACAGGGAAAATTTTCACATCAGTTTTAAAGAGGGCGTCTGAGGGCGCACACGGCGCCCTAAATGTCGCGATCGCACCTAAAGTGCGCCGACGACAACTGACCGGCTTCCAAACACTAATAACTGTGATAACAAACACCAAAAATTTAGGTAGAAACAGCAAGAGCTAACATTACAATTTAACACTGTACAAAAGTAAGCGCACGAAAATCGAATGTAGCATGTTGTTTATTTTCCGTCTGAGCCATGGGTGTGGTTCAATGGCACTTACGCTAACGTAACCGCCGGGGGCGACCACGTGATGTATTACTCAAGCAGTACGCCGCCCATCCCCACAGGAGAGTCGGGGCATTAAGCCGATTCTGCGCAATGCAACATCGAAGTTGAAGCGCTAGATTCCTGTAGCCAATGTGTATCTAGTCTGTAGTGAAACGTTATAAGACTCAGAATGGTATACAACCATACAATATTACGTTTATCTGATATATACAATTTGTATCTTATCTGTGTGATTTTCAGTTTAATTTACGTTACAAGTTTTGAGGCCACGAGAGTTCATTCATTAATTTGATATAATATTCATCATATAATGATGGATCTATATCTATATTATTTTGAACGATAATAAAAATTATAATAAGTTTTGTGCTATGTATCATTTCTAAACATTAATCAATAAATTACATATACACTTTTATGTATAGGCATAAAAAAGAATAAATTGAGAAGTAATTCTAGTCTTGAAGGGGGTGTAAGAGACGATTTGGATTTGGGTACGTACTTCTTTGGTATATAGATATACTAAAGTATATTATTATTATTATTATTATTATTACAGTCCTAGTCATGTAGTACTTTAACATACATGTAGCTTAATTTTCACATAATTAGTTTAAGTAGCACGTACGAAAAATGTAATAACTTTGTTGCTGGTGTTCATTTAATAATCCTTGGAAGTGTTACGACTATTACGACTGATTAAAATATAATACTAAATACACACTACGCAGTTTACAACCAAATTTCAATACAACATATATTTAGTAGATAAAAGATCTAAAGATTAGGACGTGTATGAAAATGTACGTCTACAGAAACTTTTAAATGGAATGGAACTTTTGAAGAAAATGTATAATCAAATTAAGATTGTAGAAAAGTTACAAAACCTACATATGGATCTCTAGGAATCAAAGAAAACAATAAAATTTACCAAATGAATTTAAGACATATTTTCTTACTAATACTTAGAACGATTATTTAATATTTTTATTGATACGTTATACTTATGATTTCTAAATATATATGTATCTAACATTGTATTATATATAAAATAAATAAAAAATTGTAACATTTTTAATTATCCTAATATTATAAAGAATAATCAAATGGGAACATTGCTAGCTTTAGATGATTACCTGATTTACCTGATTTGAATTTAATACTATATCTTTTACTATATCCTTTACTTTCGCGTTATGATATAAGTAATTCGATCTATTATTACTTTATATTATACGTTTATATTACGATTAACGACGATTTTAGCTATTGATGCATGTACCTTAAATGTACTCGGAGGATTTAATTATGGAGAAACTAGGGAAACCACTGAAGCAAAAGATTTGGAAACATTTTTTAAGTTGATTGTAAAAATTTTATATTATTTAAATTCAAATGTTTATGAAAATTTGATCTGAACTACTTGGAACTATATAATTTTTATATTTCGTAGAGTTTAAAAAGATTCGCCATAAACTTCGAAAACTTTGCCTATCGAATGAAGCTTAATAAATAAAACGAAAATATCACATACAATAAAAAAGTATAACAAAATATCACTTCGCTAGAAAGTTTACCAACAACAACTGTTTATTTTAACTAATACATATATTGACTATTAAGGAGTACGACTATCTCCAATGTACAGAATCGGTTTGTTCGCCAATACTGTCGATACTGTAGGTTAAACTGAAAAGCCTATATCTTTGCTTTTTTCAAATCGAAATTGCTCATGTATTGCAGAACAGGTCAATAGAGCTTTGAGAAAGTATAGAAAGGTACAGGATCGTTGGTTATTTGTTTACTAGCAGGTCAGAGGAGCTGATACGTTTCAATCGATATTCTATGTTTATAACCATTAAGCTTTTGTAACTCAAAAACAATTAAGTTAAAAAACAACAATTTTAGCTATATTTTATTTTATATAAATCACTAAATTTCAAGTGAGCTTGTTGATGTATATGTCTGTATGTATGTACGTATCCATCTGTTCTTATTTATGTATTAAATTTACTGTTTAGGTTATTTTTTTTTTACTTTTTAATAAAATTACTTTCGCTATCTCACTTTTGGCGCTCATTCACTTCCACGGCTTGACTGGAAGAGACGTTTTAAGAGATAAGTTCACCAATGTGTACGAAACTATTTCTTTTATGTATGCCTCATATTAATTTTTTAAATGCAATCATCAATGCAAAAATGTTACACGTGTCGTAACGTATGGTGTTTCCCAATAGGGATGATAGGATTTTGATAGCTCACAGCCGCCATCTTGGTTGTTTAACATTTGACATTTGTGCTGTTTTGTGTTCAGTAATGTTTGCCATTTACTCATGAGTTCATGTTACCTCAACGTTTGGAAATTGTCCAAATTTTTTATCAAAATTCGAGAAGTATTGTCTCTACTCAAAGAGCATTTCGTGCTAAATGACGATAATGAACGGTGCACCATGACGACCATCGTCATGGTGCACCGTCTGAGCTCGCTATATGTCGCATAATCCAAAAACTGGAAAGTGAATATTCTTTCCACGATAGTAGACCACCAACACGACTACGGACAGGCCGTAGTGAAGAAAATATTGCCGCCGTATCAGTCAGTGTCGAAGAAAATCTGAAATGTTTCCGTTCCACGACGTGTACAAGAATTGGGCTTATCCAGAATGACAACCTGGCGAATTTTACGTATGGATCATGGCCTACATCCATACAAGATTGTGTTGGCACAAGAACTCAAGTCAACAGACCATCGATTACGTCGTCAATTTGCTGATTGGGCGCTTGAAATGATGGTAACGGACAGCGAATTTCATAGGAAAATCATCTTTTCAGATGAGGCTCACTTTTGGCTCAATGGTTATATGAACAAATAGAATTGTCGTTACTGGAGTGAGTCAAATCCAAGAGTGGTTCATGAAACACCATTACAACCTGAAAAATTGACTGTTAGGTGCGGACTATGGTACGGTGGAATCATGGACGAAGGCCGTACTGTTACTATCAATGGCGACCGTTATCGTGACATGTTGAACGATTTTTTTTTCCTGAAGTGTATGAAATCGATGCGGACGACATTTATTTTCAACAAGATGGTGCAACATGTCCCACTGCGACCGTCACAATGGATTTGTTGTGTGATAAGTTTGGCGAGTCGGTTATTTCTCGCAACGGTCCTCACAATTGGCCACCAAGATCATGCGAGTTAACACCCTTGGACTATTTTTTGTGGGGGTATGTTAAATCTCAAGGTATGCTAATAAACCAGCTACGATTCAAGACCTTGAACGCAACATTCGAGCGACTATAGCGGTCATACCAGCCGAAATGCTGTCCGAGTCATCGAAAATTGGACCGATTGTATTCACCAGTGCAAAAAAGGTCGTGGCTCTCTTTTGAACGATATTTTGTATAAATCATAAATAGCATAAAATTTTCTATCAAATAAAGCCATTGAGCACGAAATTCGAACATATATTTCATGTTTTATTCCAACTTCAAAACATAATGTTCTTATTGGGAAATCCTTTACTAAACTTAACGATAAGTATAGTATATTATTGCACGGGGCGAAGTTTGCGCCCGAGCGCAACGAGGGTGCTAAACACTATGCTATGATAGATCATTTAGTCAGGTGTATCGTATACTATTTTATGATATAAACCCGCATTACTGGTAAAAATAATATAAAATAATAAAAGTTTTAAAGTTTTTAATATTTACATTACACAATGATCGTAAAAGTAAATGGATTTATTGACGTTGTTTTCGCTCTTTTGGTGTGATTAAGGATTTACAACTGTTGAAAGGTTTTTAATCATTGCAAATACCGATAAATTTTACATATATTTCAAAATTCGAATTCAAATATTTATATTTTTACATCTAATTTATAAAAAATAATATTATTATCTGTATGTAAATTAATTATTACAAAAAAATATCATACAATTTTAAATTGTAGAAAAAAAATAAGATATAACTTCAAATTCAAATTATTAAAGATATTTTAGATTTTGACAAAATAAGAATAAGTACAAAAAATACATACACAAGGAAAATAAATTAATAATAAAGAAATACAAAATAAAGCAACACTAATAAAAGAAAATATCAAGTTGAAGAAAACAATATACAACAGACGACTTTATCCAAATCAGCGATTTCTTACACCATTGTAAACGCAAACTAAAAGCTGAATATGATATAGACATTAAAAATTAAAAATAATTGATATTTATCGTATAATATTAATTAAAAAATACACTCATATTATTAATACCATGTTTAATCGATTAATTGAATTCCGTAAGTCGATTATATCGATAATTAGCAATAATATTGATCGTCCCTACATCAAATGACATTTATTAACAAGACAGTAACTAAACAATGCTATAATTATCTTCCAATAATATTCAATAATCTAAAGTCTGTTCTTTGCCTAATTTCTTAAAGCACCCTGTTTGATGTATGTTGTCATGTCAATTTGAATAACAAATTGATAATTGTTATTTATATTATAATTGTTATTTTATATTCCTTAAAATTTTTGTACAGTTTCTCTTCTTTTAAGCTTTTCTTGGACACAAAACATTTTAAAATTAATATTCGCTTAATTTTTATATAAATTGAGATATATTTTTAAAAGTCAAATTTCATTTTGCACACGGCTAGGAAGTGTGTAATAGTAGACTATTTTAGCCAAAGGAAGCGTATGCAAAGTATGGGTTTAGGTCACAGAGTACCATAAAAGAATATGATAATTAAGATAATTAAATGCTTTGAGCGATTGACAATACCTTCTTTAATTTCTTAAACCTGAATCTGCGGTAGCTAAACCATTTATTTTATGTAGCCAAATAAATGTATACAATGCGCCTTACCTAGTGAGAAGATTTTACATAGATCCGTGTGTGTACTCAATTTCTACCCATAATATTATGCGAACAAATTTTAATTTGTTTACGTATAAAAATCGCCAAGAAAAACTAGAATTTGTTGATTGAAGATATACTTTAATTCCTCATTAGCGATTTGTAGAAATAAAAGGGATTTCTTTAAATGCGATTTTGGCCATCATGTCTTCCCAGCAGATCAGTAGAATACTATGAATCACATTTTATTAAGAATCAAAATAGAAAAAAGAACTACAAGGCTTATGAAAGATAATCTTTATTTATAATAAAGTAAACGCATGGGAGTTTTATTTTAAAAAAATGACGTCACTGAGATGTGTACCATCATACTCCACGAATCTGGCCCTTGAATTCATTAAAACTCGCTGGCACATCGCTCGTAGGATAGCGGACATTTCTCCGCAAATGTAGTTTTTGAGCTGGGCAATTGTAGTTGGTTTATTGGATTTATTCCAATAAACCAACGACAATTGCCCAGCAACCCCCAGAGAAAAAAATCCAGTGACGTGAGATCTGGACTGCGAGGACGCCACGAGGCCACGGAACCTCCACTCGAGGTGATATTAGTTTTCCAGTAAAGATTTCGTTTACAACTGCTAAAGACTCGATCAATTCAATTGTGTGCTTCAACCGACGTGGCCACCCTAACTGTCACATTAAGCGAATGTAATCTTTGATGTTTTAATTTGGCATTTTCTGAGACCCAATACCGATATTTTGCTTATTTACATATCCATGTAAATGAAAATGAGCTTCACCCGAGAAGAGAATATTGTTCAAACTTCGAAAACGCTGTAACATTCTTTCGGCAAAAGCATCGCGAAGATGGTCGTCATTTGGTTTCAATTGCTAGGCTAATTAAAGTTTATACGGGTGAAATTTAAGATCTTTAGCCAAAATATGCCTTAATGATGTTCTTGGTATAGTTAGCTCAGTTGATATCTTTCGGGTCGATAACTGGGGATCGCGCGCTACGGACACCGCGACTTCGCTTAGTTTCTTCCGTTCCTATTTACCTTGGAAGCCTCGCAGATTTTTAATTCAGTATCGAACCCGTAAACTCAAACTTTTGACCCATGATCTGATAACACTTTCACTAGGACATTGATTTAAATTCTATAAACTAAGCGCAAAGCGAAATAGACGATGATTACGAAATAGTGCACAAATCACCATTTTTGTAATAGGCATTTTGTGAACACATTAGGGCACGAGTGACATGAACCCGAATTAATGATTAAAATGATACAACTACTATATTAAAAGAAATGAAAGATGATACGCCGTAATAAAAATAATTTCAATGTTTTCTTACCAATAGTATAAAAAGCCAATACCAATAGTAATATAAGTAGGAGAAATAATTTATATTGTTATCCCTTTCTTACTTTGTTTAGGGATTCTTGATTAAGATTTCCTAACAATTTTAATACAATACTAAAGGATAAATTAGATTTTTATTTAATATTTTAAATTTAATTATTAAATATGATTATATATTTTTAACAATATTACTATCAATTATCTTTCCTCTTAAAATTTCTCTAAGATCGGTAAGATAACGTCTAAATAGAATTTCCTAATGAAATTAAGATTTTATAATTGTAACAAAGACACACCGATATTAACGAAGACTTAACATTAATATTTATTAAAAATGATAATTTATTATATATTAATAAAAACAATGACTTATACCTAAAAAGAAAACAAGTAATGGAAAAAATATTAAATAATTTAGAAATAACAAATATAAAGAAGAAACTACTACTAAAACAACACTTTACAATCGACGACCTTATCACTAAAAAAGTAAATCGACCATATCGATTTTTGCAAAAATATCAATCATTCCTACTCTAAATATCGTTTATTATTTAATATTTATAGGCGTCAAATTTCATATTAAGTGCAGTTTGGAGGTGTGTAATAATAGGCTACTTTTGTCACGGAACAGTGTGTGTAAAGTGCAGGTTTAGTTCACAGAGTGTGTAAAATGTGACATGTTACTAAAGAATTTCGCAATAGCCCGATAAGAAAACATAACTTATTTGAATAGAGTGTCGATAGATTCCAAGGAACCTGGGTTTTAACCCTGCTACTGACAACATTTTAGAATAAACATTGTTTTTTGTCAATATTTTTCTTACTTTATATAGCATACATATCATGTCAATCATATGCTTTAAAAATATTTACATAAAAATATGTTTTTCATTTATTGTTATTATTATAAAATACTTTATGTGGGTACTAAGTAAACAAATGCTTGGATAAATTTATTTATCTATGTTTTATAAGTTTCAGGATTAAGTAGATAATTTTTGACATCTATTTATGTCTCAACATATATTTATATACCAATAAACTTATTTTTTTCGATGAAACCTTCATACAATCACGTGTACTCTTGAACTTGAGCTTCGGTTTTTACATTTTTTTAACTAATAATTTTCATTTGTTACACTCTAATTATTGTATAATCGTATGAGACTTATATTGATGATTTGATTAAGGTATACGATATTTAATTTATAATACAAGCGTGATATGATTAATTGTCATAAAAATATACAGAAAAAATTATCTCACAAGAAAATTAAATTATTAAAATATTTATTTATTTAAGATTTCGTTTTAAAATAAAATTTACTTATAAAACCAAAATTGTTTTCTATTTCATTTAATTTTTAATATGAAATAATAAATTTTATAGAAATGTATGTGATTATTTTATTTATTCTTCCTTAAATGTGAAAGGTAAACAATTATAATTCAGATGATGCTGCAAGACAATCGTAATCGCCATATTTTCTTTAGCTTTACTACCTACTCTGACTCTTAATGAATGAATGATGAATGAATTTGTCAATGGCACAGTACCGTTACAATTATCCTATTTAGTGTGAGTAATATCGCAGTAATGTGGGTGATTTAAATAATTTAAGCAAAACCAAATATGTATATATTGAATTGTATCAGTGTGGTATGTTCTCGCAGGTGAAGTACCGAGCAAACCGCATATGCTGACGTGGTGCGAATGAGATTGTATGTCTGGATATAGTATAGATTAAATATACGATTGAATAACACACACTACAGGATGGAAAGCAGTCAACAGAGTGTCTTGACATTAGGTTTTCTCTGGCTACCCTACTATAAGGTTTTAGCACCACGCTTATCTTGTATATAGTACGTAGAGATAATCTAGTGTCAAGAGATTTGTTTTTCCGCTCAAATTCGAGACACTGAGTTGACTGGCGAAAGTCAACACCGTATTTTGTCAAACCAGAGTGGGGAAATGTTTTCATATACCTAACATTTCCCAAAATTTATCACGTTTACACTCGGTCACTGTCCTACAACACCACAATAGCTTCTATAGATTTATTGCAACTAACTAAATAACCTTAATAAAAAAAGTTTGCTCTTAATTTCAGTTCAGTTCAAAATCTCTGACCCATTGTCAAAGATTTTGAACGTAGATAACAGATAAAAAAAATATGTGCTTGGATCAGATATCAACGTGGCAGAGATATCAACGAATAGACAAAGTTTGTCAAGGTTGTGATTTTGCACATTTCTTATTCACTATTTATAACGTAAATGAAGTCACTATTCCTGTCCCCAACAACGAAACTTCCATTGTGTGCTTGATCGTCGTCAAGGCAGTCGTCACAGTGGTGACAACAGATATTATTGGGAGAAAACATAACTATTTTCAATATTTACTATTTTATTCAAGCCATGCATTCTACTACTAAATTATTATACTTTTTATTACTTAAAATCTCTCTACAGACTAACTAACAACTACAGACTAACTAACAACTAAATAAGTTGTAACAAAACGTATAAGAATTTCGACGCAGCTGGTAGTAGAACGCATGGCTTACCGGTCAGAGCGCTTGGGCGGTATCCAAGAGGCGCGGGTTCGAATCCCCCTGCGTTCAAATTTTTATACGTTTTTTTTTTCAAAAATGTTAACTATTTTAAAACTAACAGACGTGGGGAACTTTGTATCGCCTAACAGTCGATTCTTTTTTTAATATTTATACTGTTATTTGAGGCATCGGGTCAGCTAGTTAGATAAAATATGAAAAAAGAAAGTTAATAAGTCAACAATTATATTATGGAAAATTGAAAAATATGAAAAACTTAAAATTCTTTTAAAAATCACAATAAAATCACAATGAAGATGTGTGAAATTTTAATAGTCACTTAAAAGTCAAAATGAAAATAAAGAAAATCAGATTTCTTATTATGATGCCTACTTTTATTTGATTTTAATTTTACTTATTCTAGATTAGGTTTCATTTTTATTATAGTACTTTATGGTACACGATAATTCTTATTTGATTTCTTTGATATAGTGCGTAAACAAGCAAGGCAGATGATATTCCAACACAGTAACAGATAACATACTGTTGACCATACGAGAAACATGGGTTTCCTATATTAATACCACAAACAGTTAATTACTGTCCCTGGGATTTGTTTATACTCATAACGCATGCCGTACTGGAAAATGCAATAAAGCAAGCCATACTGGAAACTACAGTCGTTTAAACTCGAATGATACCTCATTCGAAATTATTAGGATTCAAAACGTCTTTAAGCAATTATATTGAAAGGAAAGTATACAGATACTTTCCTTTCAATATAATTGCTTCTAATAAGTTATACACTCATATTTTCATCGTTAACCGTATGCCGTTACAAAGTCATGATTGTGAGGGGGAAAATCTAGTGAGTTTAAAATTTCTGGAGGATAGTTCACGACATCATCTTCATTATTTGCCATATCAACTGATTTATATGTCCTCATTTCGCCATCTTGTCATCTTGAATTTTTAAATTTAATTTATTTACATCAGTCTTTTTGTCGGCTAGTAAAGCTCGTTCGCTCAAGCAATCGTAGAATAAGTAATTTTGGGCAACATTAAGAAACATTTTTTGAATGAGCTTAGCTTTTGATTTCGTTAGTTGACAAAAACCCTCAGGACCATCAATTTACCATTACCAATATCAATCAACTGATTCCACTATCTTCAAAATCACGTTCCTGACCACCACGACTAAATAGATATTTAATGCCTAAATTTGTCGCCGCCTTATAGGAGGCATATAGACGTTCAAATTTCAAGTGACATTTTACCATAGTATTGACATTATATTTATACGATACTTATTATTGAAAAAAAAAACTCAATTGTTTTGCTTTCTCGGAACTTCTTCACTAATACTTAAACTTTATGCTATGGTATTAAAGTTCAAATTGTCTTTTAATTACAAAATTCCGCACTTGAATTTGAATATTAATGTTTGTTTATTGTGTATGTTTACTATGGTTATTTTGATACTAGTGCCCCACTCGCGGTTTCCTCTTCTTTAACTATAGTTATTTAGTCCTTTCGTCCTCCTTTACGTCATAAATTTATCAAATTTATGATGTAAAGGCAGACGAAAGGACGATTCCGTCTGTCATGTAGTTTGAAAAATATAAGCATAAAGACAGCGCAGGCATAGCTTATATATTTCAATTTTGCATAGTTACTATATGATCCAAGTTATTTGTCTAACCGTTCGATCAAACCGCCGTTCAACTAGCATCTGAATGTCATTCAGATGCTAGTTGAACGACGCTGTTTACTAGAGGCTACGTTGTTGATTGAACGGCTAATTAAGAAAGTTGGCAGCGACATGTATATGTCATTACATTTCCTATATAAAACATTTACACCTCCGTGATATTTAGCTTAAATAATCTCTCTGTTTTGCATCGTAGCTGCATGTTTTAATCGTTAATAACATTATCGTACTGAAGTGATTATTTTATTATTTCTAATTTTAGGTTAGTTTACAAAACGTGATGTGTTGTATACCTTCATTATGAGTATAACCTCCCATAATCATTTAGTAAAAAATAATTTTGAAAAGATATTTAAATGTAACTCGAATCGTCAAAATTTATAATATATATATATATATATATTATTTTACCAATGTCATCTTTTTCATGACAAATGATGCGATATGTCCTACTTTAAGGATCGATGAAATATAAACATTTTAAATCGGCTACATGACTCCAATGAAAGGCGTCTGTTGTAAACGCTAAAGTTCTTGTAAACGCGATAGTTGTGAGTTCGAATCCCACTCGGAGGAATGATAATATATAAATTATTTAAATCTTTGCGTTCTAGTAAGACAACATGCGATGTTGAGTATCACCACTCAACACGAAATGTCTTGAATTCAGGCAAAAACCGGAGAATGGAGTATACTACGTTCTCTTTGGTTATCTTATTATGCGGGATAAACGAGAAGATAAAAGGTGTCATTAACATATATTGTTTTTTAATCCTTTTTTTCTTATAATTATGTTACTTACCAAGATTAGAAAAAAAATGCTTTTTATTGACATTGTAATTTTTCGTTTTCTCACTGGAACTACATTGAATATTAGGAAAATTATCGTATATGATGCTTCACGTATGTAAGTTCAAACCTCTAAACTATTACCATCAGAAAATTCAGTATTTGGACGTTTTTGGTTTTATTTTCGATAGCCTCAGCAAATATCACTATAAAATCTACTCTATATATACATTCAGACCATAATGTATTACTACGCCGTACAAAATTCGTTCTTTCTAGCCATTAATTTTAGCGTGATTGGCGTATAAACGTATAGACATACAGACAAAATAATACAAGTACTGTATTTACTATTAGGTTACTAGGTGAGTTATTTCTAAGACTTTATAAGTTTTATAATTCAATAAAATTATAAATTTTAGTTGATTACTATAGCTATTTCGTTCTTTCACCAACCAAAATTTATAAATTTATTTAATTATAAAACGCTCATCGCTTGCCTACAGTCTCTTTTTCGGTATGTAGGAAGTATACCAGCAGTGGATCACTTTGCTTTCTATGTTTAAGTCGGACACTACTACTAGGTGGGTTGATTATTAATAAAATTAAAGAATAATATTAATGATCAGATTACGAAAGGTCTTACTTCATGATTATACACTACCATAAACATCTCATTATGTATGTATTTCAAAAACTGGTTAATTTTCACGTAGAGACGATACAAGATAGAAGGTAATAAAATAATATTAAAAAAGATTATACACCTCATATAATTTCAAATAATTTTCTTTTTTCTGTCAAATGAGTACATGCTGTGGACTATCTCTGCGAAAAATAGCAAGCACTGATGTGGCTGCTTGAGGGGGGGTCGAACCTCGGTTTGCAAACGGTGAGCGGGCTGGGAATTTTCCCTATACTACACAACCCAGCCGTGGCGTGAAGTCGCGAACTTTTCCGAGTGAACTTTTCCGTTAGCTACCGTAATATGGTCATCGGGGTCTAATAAGACGCTTCGCCGACGTCTGAGCTTAGGGTGGGCGAACGGGAAGTAATTACTCGCCCCTTCTACGAGTGCCCGCTCATAGTAGCGTTTCGATAAATTATTGCAGAACTTTAATCGATTCCAGTTCGAAATCATTATGAAGATCAATATTACGAATGTACTATATATGACAAGCCTAATGCAGGTTTTGTATAGTGTTAGCTTATTTCTAAGTGACATTTTACTTTGTCTGTATATGAGGGGATATAATTTATGTAGATATGAGGAGGCTGAGTTACACATCCGTCTAATGTGTTTTCTGAAAGAGAGTAAAGTTACTTCGAGGTATTTGACATATTTCTGCCAGGGTACACTTGTCTAAAATATCGATATGGTAGAGACTGTTTCGTGATTGAGACGGGAGAATAACATCGCTGCTGTTTTTTCAGAATTGACCTCGATCTTCCATTTGGGATGCCAAGCGCTTAGAGCGTAGGTCACCGCCTGGAGTCTCTCGTTAATAATGAAAGAGTGGCGGGAAGTAGTGTAAAGGGTGGTGTCATCAGGACATGATCAGGTGGACATTGTTTACTTTAAGTATGTCACTGGTATACAGCACAAACAAGTAGGAGTGAGCGTGGAGCCCTGTAGGATTGCACCGCAAATTAATTGGGGAGAAGAGACAGCTCTTCCACTTTGAAATATCTGTTTGTGAGATAATCCTTAAGGATGTGTACTAAATGATATGGGAGGCCGGCATGGTGCAGCTTGTTAAATTAAGCCGCTGTGCCATACCACTTGAAGCTGCGGTCGCTATTTCCAATATTAAATCTGGCTATGTGCTCCACTAGTCGATGCACTTGGTGGACTCTGCTGAGTGGCCCTTGAGGAACCTGCATTGCTCGTTTACGAGCAGCGAATTTGTCTCTACCACTTCAGAGAGTTTAATGAGAATTATCTTTCGTTTAATTTTAGCTAAGCAACTTAACAGACTGATATGCCTGTAGCTGCTGGGGAGGTTCCTTGGCTAGTTAGGCTTTGGAATATTTACAACTATTGCCTTCTTATATTGATCTGGGAAGGTACATGATTTGACGTAACGTTTTTAAAGTCAGTCGGGTCGGGTTTTTTAAGTCCCGGGGCCCTCTTGTCTTTTATGATCTTAATAATGTTTTGACCCCACCGGCAGAGGTCGGGCGAAGCGGTTCATCGCAGGGGGTGCGCAAGCTGATCCCTCAGAGTCAACCTTTGTTAGGTGGTGGCAAAGCTGATCACTGGGGGAACATTGAGCCTCTAAACTGTCAACTAAACATTCTGCTTTTTCCGTGTCGTCGGCAGCAAAAGTATTAACGTAGCCTAATCAGAGGTTTCATACATGAAACCGTCTGACACAAAGACTCGCGACAACGCCCAAAAAGTCGCGCGAAGGCGCGAGTCCTCGAGCTTCTTATCCTAAGACTCGCGGAGTAAGTCGAACTTAAACCGAACTCTCCTCCTCAACCTATTGAGTTCCTTGCGATTGTCGTCTATCGTGTAGGAGTTGTGTCGTCGAGCAGCGGCGTTTTTACTCCTTATAAATTTCCTTAGCTTTTCTGAGACATCAAATCCAGCCCTACCGGAATGATTGTAGCCTCTTTTGAACAGCTCAGGATTGCATTTTTATTCAGTGAAATTATAAACCGCGTCTATTGTTAATTTAACCGAGTCAGTAATGCCGCGTTTGAAAAACTTGAGAGCAGAATTTTTAGCGCGAAGAAGCTACGAAAACTTCGTTTTGTTTTTAATTGCTTTGGTAGGAGAGCCTGAGGAGCGCTCTACATTATATTTAATTAACAATTAATACTGACGAATGTCGTCAGAATCGCTATGTCTAAAATCTCCGGGGTGCCAAAATGGCCAAATGGGGATGGAGTGGGTTGGTGGGTTATGATAGACGCGTTATGTTTCTCTGCTGAATAGCGTAACCCGAATCTTACCTCTAGTAGTAGTTCTCGAATTCTAGCTTATGTATTTACAATTGAGATCCCCAGTCAAAAGGACTGAATCACCCATATTGAGTAGCGCCTTAAGATCGCTTTCTAGTATTGTCTTATTAGGTGAAAGATATACCGATATTATAACTATTCACTGGTTATAACTATTAAAGATAAACTATTATAGATAAACTATTATAAATAAACTAACTATTAAAGATTAAAGATGCGTCTTATTTAACCCTCTGTTACAAGTATCGTTTGCTGATAATCGTAACAGAAGGAAAAACAGCTTAATCCCCGCCATGCCGTGAATTCCGACCCATTGGTGGATCCCACCGACCAAAGAGTGAACTCTCTGAGATGCAACGGAACGTCAAACGTATATGTTACTTACAATGCCTTTGCAAACGAACAATTATTAGCTACTTTACGTACAATTTGCGCTTACTTATTAAAGAATATGTAAGAAGACTTATTTATGAGACGAATATAAGTTGATGGTATGTCGATTGGCCTGCCCGACCAACATTTCGTGTCGGCTCGCATATCAATTCTAACACATAACCGATAGGCGGCCGATTATGTTATATTCACGCACAGTACGTACATACGTAGCAGTCGTTTGTCGAACCGATAATTAAACTCTGTTAGGTGCCAGCGATATTAGATATTAGTGTTAGATTTACCGAACACTGTCAGTCGTGTGTCACATTATGCGGTCGATAACCAAAAAAGGCGCTAGGCAAACAGTTGAATACCATTACGTGCTACAGCATTCCGTCAAATGATAGTATACATAAAAGCGTCACTTAACCATTCATCCCACACTGGGAGTAACGACATAGAAACAAGTTATATCTATGCCTGTCGCCGTACAAGTGTCGCATGTGCAACGTAAGACAACAAGTTGCGCCACCGACATCAGTTAGTAGTATGCTATAGAACTCACGAAACCCAACAGTCGTGTGTCACAAGTTATATCATCGTCCAATGCCGTACAAACATCGCTTACACAACGCAAGACAGCAGCAGACTCGATACAAACTATCAATATCCCCATAGAGTTCACCTAAGCCAACTAAATCAGCCTCTGTGACTCCAGGTAGCACTGGGTTGCGCTACCGAAATCAGTTACCAGTAATCTGTAACACTCCCCGCACCCCGACAGTTGTGTAATGCGAGTACATGACGGATTTCCGAATGAAGAATATATAAATTTAATATTATAATGACCACCCTAAAACCCTTTATTCATTCAATACATCATATTATATGAATTATGATTTTTATAGTATAAGTTCGAAGTGGTTAGTATAATATTCGAATATTTTATAATATCAAGAAAATATATAAAAAAAATTCATACAATAGCTTTAGTTTATTTGTATTACAAATTGTATTTCTCATAGAATGTAGATTCTAAACCTTTAATGTCTTTATTATAATTACTTTAATTATAATAGTTTAATATTAATTTAATGTTACTTTATAATATAATAATAGAAAAGGAACTTACCTACAAATGCTTCATAATATACATAAGCAAATCTTACTGACTACGAATACCAAATATTTTATAGCGTTCTTTTACGCCCATGACGCTGACGCCAATCTCATTTTTTTTTTAAATCTCTTGCATTATTCTAGGCTGCTAATAATTCGTTCAGCTAAATATATTCTATAAATAATAAATTAAATTATTAATCGTTATTACTACCTAACATATTGTATTATAGTATTAAACGTCATTATTAATTTATTTATATAAAATATATTATAAATGTGTATTCATATTTGTGTATGGTACGATTCATTACTGTCCAGTTACTATCAGTATTTAAAGTGTTAGACTGTTTCCGTTTTGTATTTTTTGTACGAAAATTGCATCAAACAATTAAAATCTTTGCAAAATCTTTCACGTACAGAATTGGTGTTCTGTTCTGTTTATTATACTATATATATAAAGTAAAAAAGATTAATTTAAAAATGGTCAGTGGTGGAGATCTCGGTTGACCTTTGAAAACATAGTATGAGGACACCCTCGAAGGGCACGTATGAAGAGGTTAATGAGTGTGGATAAAGCGAAAGAGGTTCGACGCTCCGTTGTCTCTGTCTACCTCTTCAGGGATAAAAAGATTTATAAAATGTAGGTTAAAATATAACATGAAGTATAATTATGATTATAGAAAAATTAACCCTTCTATAGATCAAGGGCAAGGGCTTTTAGCCACAGCCCGGATGTTGTACTGAATTTTATTTCAGCTTAAAATTAATGTTGAAAAAAAAGTAAAAAAAAAATTAAGTTAAACGGTTTTATATTGCAAATAAATGTACTAAAAGCTAAAAAATATGTTAAGTAAAACTGGGTTACAAAATAAACTGGGTAACAATACCAGTTGATTAAACTAAAATAAGATCGTGGGACACGTCAAAACTATCAAAGATTATCTAAAAGTTATCATTTCATTATTCAATGAATATAATACAGTTAATCCCAAGGTCATCCAAAATTCATTTAATGTGGACGTGTGAATAAATGTCCACTATTTTTTCCAATATATAAAAAAGTTTTACTTTTATTGAAATACGCTTAAAGTAATAAAATAAACTTTATAAATATAAAAATAGAATCAGAGCATTACCTAAGTACACATATTATATAGATTTAAAAAGATTGTTATTAGCAAGTCCTTTCATTTATTATCCATAAAATAATCTCCAAGATGATATATAAGTTATTTTTATATAAGAGTACATAAAAAATAACTTTTATATCATCTTGGAGAATCCGCCATATTGGATTGAGAATGATGTCTTACAAATAATCTACATTGTCATCAAAACTAAAAGTGTATACATGCTTTAACAAACACACATACATGGCATTTTAATTGTTCCAAGTTCAAAAGCTTGTAAATTAAGAACATGTCAATTATTTAATTCTTTTCACCTTTTAACAATTTTTACGAACGAGTCCACTATTTTTTGCCATCTATTATATCTTTTACATTTACATCTTTAGCATCTTACTTAAAAACATAAATATCACAAATAGTCATATTTGAAATATATTTCTACGTTTATAGATCAAATTAATTATATAGAAATAACGTAAACTATAAAATGTAAATGCATTTAGTTTGGATGTAGTCGCTCAAATATTTTTTTTTCCTTTACTACGTGTTCAAAATTATACCTACCTATTTATTTTTCATAGTACATTGAGTACTACATATTTATTATTTGAACATTATATGATGCTTTACAAATTAATAATAAGTTAATATATCAATTACCTAATGTAAAATGATCGACAGATTGTAAAAATATTTATAATGCAACTTTATAAAACAACATAAAATAATTCATATAATATAATCGTTGGCTATCGCGGTCATCAGTCATATTAAATCGAACTATACAATTTGATATCGGAATTAAACTAAATATCTTCAAAATAAATATAATAAAACTAAAAACCATAAATGTTATTTCATAGATTCTACAGTTCGTAAAGACATACAAATAGTACTTCGTGATTTAAATTATGATAATGGTATTTTGGTTTAATCAATACTAGTTATCATTGTTTGGTGGTATTCCAAGACTCCAGATGGATATATAATTCAATAAGCAGATAAGTAGATGAAATGAATCCTATGATTGTTAATTATTGTTCCATTTTATTGACATCACATAAAGTAATACTATATTACTTTAATATTTTTTTTATATCTGTGTATTGATTCAGCTCGAAATAACTTTATTTTATATTATTTTATTAAGATTTTATGAATGAAGGAGAATGAAGTTCGACTAGTAGTAGCTTAAAAATGCCAGATAGAAAACATTTTTTAATTAGTCATTTGAAATACATTAAATTTATCTAATATAGTAAAGTGATGTTAAAAAATATTAAGTGTCAAGAGCATAATAAAAACAAACGTTTATTTCGTGTTACGAATACTGTTAAAATATAATAATGAAATGAGAGCCAAGTTCATTATTATGCTTTATACACCATGGGCGTTGACTTCAACGTGAAAAAAGTGAAATCTGAAAGGTGCCGAATTCGATGGTCAGGCCTGAATTTTTTAATAATAACATGAAATTTTGGTTGTAAGAAAGAAGTTATGGAAGATACTGCCCCGGTACAATGTGAACAGACCCTTGTTGCAGGCTGTAAAATATTTTTACTGAGATCACTCAGCCTGTGTGCGAGTAGGAGCTGGCATGTCGCCTCAGTTTGATTTCGGGTGTCAAACAGGGCTATGTCAGCTTGGCTGTTCAATTTGTATTGGGATAGCTGTCTCCAAGGAGTGAAAGTAGGTGATTTGACAGTAAACTGTTTGTTGTACGCAGATGATGCAGTGCTAATTGCATCATCAGAATGCGAGTTACAGGCATTGGTCACCACTCTGAAAGAAAGGTGTGAAAGTAATGGTCTAAATGCAAGTAAAACTAAGATTTTATTTGAAAGAGACGAAGAAAGAACCGAATGCAAGATTATGGTAGATAGAAAGATATTAGAACAAGTGAATGAGGTGGTATATCTGGGAAGTATGTTTAGTAGAAATGGAAGATATGAAATGGATTTCGAAAGGCGTATTGCTGTCAGTAACAGGGTTAACGGTGCTCTAGCTGTATTGATGCGACGGCAAAACGTCAGCGTACCTGCACGTCTTACCGTTCACAATGCAATACTGATACCGACGTTGTTATACGGCAGCGAAACGTGGGTGTGTCAAAAGAAGAATGAAAGAAAGATGAATGCATTAGGGATGAGATCTCTTCGTCGAATGTGCGGAGTCAGTTTAGCTGACCGTATATGCAGCGAGGAGATACGCAGAATGGCAGGTATAACCGCGAATGTCACAGTAAGAATGAAGAAGAATGTGCTGAGGTGGTTTGGGCACGTTGAAAGAATGAGCGATGAATGAATGGTAAGAAAGATTTATGAAACCAAGGTGAGTGGTATGAGAGGTGGGGGGAGACCTCGGTTGACCTTCGAAAACACAGTATCGAAGATACTTGAGGAAGGTCACGTAAAAAGCTTGAGGACACCCCGAAGGGCATGTATGAAGAGGATAATGACTGATGACGAGGCGAAAGAGGTATGCAGGGACCGTAGCGTTTGGCGCTCCGCGCTCTTGGGGTGCCGATTATCCCGCCAGGGATGAAGCGTGAAGCTAAAAAATACATGAAATATTTTATATGATTTTGAAATATTCTGTCTTTTTATTACTTAGGCTAGTTGGCCAATCATGACTTTAGCCCGGATAAACCTTCATTTATGTTATGAAATCCCGATTGAACCAAAAAGATCACTTGATTAGCTTTTTTCATAGGCAATAATGTAATTTATAATTTTTCTTATTAATTCATTTGAAATAATTTATATTTAATACTAGGATCCACTGATAATAACGTGTAACATAATAAAAGCGAAAGTGGACTACACTCTTTATATATGATTAGGCAAAAAAATTAGGAGATATATTCTACATTTTATTATATATTCACGTAAACTCTTTGAAATCTTTATAATGATCCGCAGTCATCAATTTTCATTGCTGATTTTTTTTGCAATCTGTAATCGAGTAATAATTTAATATATGAGGCAAATGTATATTATGTATAATTTCTAATGACTCATGTAATATTACAAACAGTGCTGCTCGCCAATTGCATAACCTTAAACTTGACTTTGACACGCTACTGAGTCTTAATAACTTTAATTTACGATAAACTTTTCTAACTATATCTATTTGATCTTAAGCATTGAATTAGCACAACGTGGTAAGTTTCCATACATACAAGGTAACACGAGTTAACCTTATAAACCTAAGCCTGTTCTAATAACACATCGGTTAATAATTTACCAACTTTCGATAAATACGTTTTTACATTTTTATACACACATGTGTTGAGCCGGCCGTGGCGCAATGTGACGTCTGACTGTAAACAGGATCGATTGTGGGTTCGATCGGGGGAGTGATTGTATTTAAATTATTTTCACTTCCTCGCTCTGAAAAAGACAAAGAGCAGCGTTGAGTTCCACTCAACACGCAATGTCTCGAATTCGGTGGAAAGCGAAGTACGGAGTGTCTTGACACTAGGTACTTTCTGCCTACTCTGCTATACGGGATAAAAGCGTGAAGCTAAAAAAAACATACATATTTTTAAAATATAAAAGGGATGGGAAACGTTGAATTTGACTTTCAAAGCATATAGGTGAGGTATACAAGTTTATAAAATGTATTTTTTTTCTATAAACAGATAGATAACTTATTTAACATAAATTTACAGATATTGACCGATTTATATAAACCGTATTTTTGTAACATTACTTCAGTTTATATACACTATACACGAGATACAATAAGAATTGTTATAATTGAAGTGTGGGTCATCAAAAATTATGTGTACATAATAAAAACTTTATTTTATAAAATCTTTGAAATAAACAATAGTGTTTTTTTCATCATATCATCATTAATTGGATTTTTGGATAAGGACTATCGACTGGATTTGTCGACGTAACTACTTGTACTCCTCGCTATTTTCCACTCGCTTACTTTTATATACTACAATTATATAATCGGAAAAAAATAATACTAGCGAACCCGCGCAGCTTTGTTTGTCTGTGACACAAAAGGAATCCATTAAATACCTTTTCAAAACTTTTTTCATTGTTACTTGATTCTTATGAAACCTTGTATAGCCTTCTTCCATAAATGAGCTATTCATTTAATTCGAGTACAGTAAATAATATCCATGATAACGTTTTGCTTGGTCAATTACTGATAATTTTATTTTATTTTAAACTTCATTGTACAAAAGAAAATACAAAATGAAAGAAAAAATTAACAAAACCCCATATAAGAGGTAAATTTGAATATGTTAAGTACAAAAGGCTGTCCTATCACTAATTAGTGATTTAGTCCAAACTATTTGTCGAGTAAGAAATGTGGAAAAATATGAGTGGGTAGTGTTAACATATTAATTATAGTATCTTTTTCATAAAATTTTGATTTTAAAACAAAATCGATCTAAAAATAATACCAAAATTAAAATATGTAAAAGTATTAGTTCAAATATATAAACAAGTTATAAAAAAAATTCAGCCATCTTTTTTACCTATTCTTTCTAAACATCTTAAAGACACTGCTTTGCTAGCGTGAGTTGCCTTAATCTGTAGATATAATAAAAATATTTAAAATACATGATTTTCTCGTCGTCGTCGTCGTCAGCCAATCGCAGTCCACTGCTGGATATAGGTCTCCCCAAGTTTGCACCAAACATCAAAAACAAAAAAAAATGATTTTCTCGTAAAAGAATATTTATAAGATGACTGTAAGTATAATATTTTAATTAATAAACAAAACTATTGCCAGGAATTGAGGTAATATTTATTAGCTGTTGCATATAAATAGGAGATAGATTCTTCCGCACAACTATTTCGTTACAACTTCTATGCATCAGCGGTCTTTAGATACAGCCAGCGGACGAATTTATATCATCACGTAAATTTTTAGCTCCGAGGAAATCTTTGAAAGTTTCATTTTTTCATGTTTGAGCGACTAGCTGATATATAATCTAACTGGGTAGGCGTCAATTTAACAAATTCTTGAGGAGAAAAGACTTATTATTTTTTTCTACGTAATTCCGCAGAGGTTTCCGCTGCTCATCTTACCTACCGGTCAACAGCGGACATGCACGAAGCTATATGATACTATTTACTGATGTGTGTCACTAAAACATTTTTTGAGTCAAAATAATTATTCAAATTCACGTCTGCCTATTACTTTTAAAAGGTAGCAGCAGTGACTACGACTTTATAAATTTATCTTACAAAAATACGGAATAAATATTTATATTGTGAACTATAAAATTAATCATAATTTAAAGAAGCCTTAAAAAACGGTAACCTTGGTAAAAACCTTGGATAAAAATTTTATCTCGTCCCTGAAATTACATTTTCGGTATATAAAACGAACATAATATCTTAAATATTATTTTCGATTTGATTCGCTTTGATCAAGAGGTAGGTAGACGTGAAGTACATACATCTGACTATCTATTGACTATGTGCCTCGCGTTCATTATTCATATTAGCTTAATGGAGACTAATGCAAAATGATCTTTATATTTCTATATGAAATCTATAAATGAAATCTACGGTGTCCTTTTTAAAAATTTTACTACTATTACGATTTTAACATGCAGTGCTTTTTATTTCCTTTTTATTTTAATTTAAGTTTTTTGTTGCTATAATATGGATATGTAAAGTAAAATTATAAATACATTTATAAAACATATAAAGACACTTCAAGAGGCCTACAATGTTAATACTATTCATTTATAGGCCAAGTGCGCTGATGTAATAATGAATAGGCCGTGCCGTGGTATTAGGGTAGGGACATCAAATTCTATTAAAAAAAGGAATTAATTCTAGTAAAAGAAAATATTATGTATAAAAAATTAACAATTGCTACATAAATGTTATTCATCTTCTGCAAATTTTGTTATGTCAAAAATGTTGCCGAAAATTCCTGGTGGTGTAAAGGGGCGTGATAGGCGTTTTTGGGTGCGCGCGCTATTCTAGCATCGAATCAATATCGTCTACATTCCCGACGGAGCAGTCTTAAACTTTAATATAATCATTCTTTAAACATTATCCCTCAGATAGATGAACTTTTATGAGAACATAAATAAATACTTGTAACAAAAAGACACGTACACAGAAAGAACACCAGTATAATTTTACATAAGGTTGTGTAAAAGGAAATAGTTATATAACTTGAAGGGCAAAATGTCCTAGATTATATTAAAAAACTTTTATTAGTACTCAATTTATATAAAAGTACGTAAAACACATGATAATATGTGTAACATTTATATTATTATTTTGATGTTTAAGTACTTTTAGAACAATCAACCATTGTACATATTTTATTATAATAGAGGCAACATGTTAATAAACGTGAAAGCCGACTACTCTTCTATTCATGTAAGTACATTTATAGTAAAAGATAAAACACGCTCTGTGTTTTATTATCATGTTGGAAAATTTTAGGTGAAGCGCTTCTGAAATATACTTTGCGATCAAACAAATTGGATTTCATGTAAAACTGAAAGACGCTTAAAATATATACTTGTTACAAGCTTTTATTGTACTAAAGTTTTTCCCATCTGTCAATATTGTTGATGGTGCACATACCAATATGCACCGTCAACAATATGATAGATGGCAAAAACTTGACAAGTTAGTCATTTTTGGAGAAATTGATCATAATCAAAATACGCTGTCACTCCTTATCAGGACATTTGATTTTTCATACATATATTACATACATTTTTACTGAGTAGAATTCTACTCAGTTAAAATGTACAGTAAAATTAATTTAAAAAAATATTTTCTATTTACTACTGTCAAGTGACAGTAGTATATTAAAAATATTTTATTTAAAGTCTAGGGCGAACTTATAACAACTGCATTTTTTTCAACGGCATCTTCATTGGACACGAATTAAATAAACCAGACACACACTAAAATAAACCAGCTTGACTATAGATTGGAACTAACATATTTTCGTTCCATCAAATTTGATATTTATATCATGATATATGTCTAACTGTGGCGTTGAGTTCCGTCATTCAACTTTAATTCATTGAAAGAGGAGAGCGGAACGAGCTGACACAAGATCGTTACTGATTTACATGATACAAAATAGGAAAAAAACTATTTAGTCGTATACACAATTTTTTTAGTAAAGTGTCATTTGTCTAACTGTATATAAGCCTGTACGTCAAAGTGTTACATTTGACCCTATTAACTATAACTGTGCCAAATAGCATACTTCTCCGTTATCGTAATTTTCATAAAAAGTAGTACAAAGTTTTTGCTTTACAAATTAATAGCAACACATGTTATTTTTAAATCCATCCAGTACTTTTAAAGACATACGTGCACAAATTGACGAACAGACATATAAAAAAATATACATTTATATTCTTTTCTGTTTTTCCAAGGCCCTATTTTTTTTGTTAAAATATTTAATGTATATTATACATATACTGTTTTGATTGTAAAACTGACTATATAAATAAATCTGATTCACTGAATAATTTGTACACGCATAAGTTACTAAGAATTGCAACAAGAAAAATAATAGCAAATATTCAACAAGCTTTTAAAAATGTGAGTGTACGAGTGAGACAGAAGACAATGAGACCTCGTCAAGATACTGATAATATTGACAGAATGACATTCAGTTCTTCAGCAATTGTGTCTTCAAAAATATACACAGGATGGATAAATATACGGAATAATGAAAAGTGTTGTACATCACAATGCATAAAAATATTTTATTTTGGTACGCAATTATAACATCCTATAATGATAATAACTATATTAGTAAGAAAGTGAGTCTTTACAAAAAACGAAGAAACCTCAGTTTAAACAAAAACTGTTAATATAATTATATAATCGCAATACTCAGAAAATCTAATATATAATATTTTATAAAAATCTTAGAGTATAAATAGTATTGACAGCAAAAAAAGTATTTCTAGGAACGTAAGTATGAAACTAAACCAAGAGATCGATTATGACAACGTAGATAAGTGCGCTGTACGTTATGTAGTGTGCTGTAACTTCTAAAGCAACCACAAAGTAGTTCTTGTATTCCTTGAAATATTATCAAAATGAGCAGCTTCATATTTTAAAAAGCTAATAATTTTTATTCTTTATTTTTTTACTCCGAATCAAGCTCTGCTCCACGTCGTGTCGCGTATACCGTGTAAATACGTATAATCAAATTTCACCCCTTTTGTGGACCTCACAACATGTTAACTATATTATAATCTTGATTATCCGACTACCGAAAGGAGGGTTATGTTTATCGAGTATGTATGTATTATGTATGTATGTTTTTTTTTGTTTCCTTGTAACTGTAAACCAAGAAACCGATTATTACCAATCATATGTCGTTAGATTCGTCTTAAGGGCGCGAGTATCACTGAATATATAAATCTACTGAAAAATAAAACTGCAGATTTTAAAATCTAGTTTTTAACCGCAGTCGGGTATTTTTTAATTATTACTTGTTAGGACTGAGATTAACATTTATGTTATATTTTAAAACGTAGTTAAAATGGGTGATACTGAAAATGGAAGAAATCGAACGAACATAAAACATTATTTTTGTGTAATTTATCACGTATAATCACGATTTGTAATGCTAATAATATAAAATTTATATATTAAATTAAAGTCAAGTATCAATCATCGATATGTTGCGGGCAATCTAGTATAACTTGAACAATTGTATACACTAATTGCCGATTGCCTCCATTGCACGCCATCCATGGTTCTATCCTATTTCAATACTTAATAACCATAGCACAGTTGGAGTCAGACATATTGTACACTAACGAGCAATACACAGTGAAATGACGATGTCCATTATTTAAAATGTTAATTGATGTTTCATTGTCGAATGTTCTGTCATTGCTGGTGTATATTTTTATTACAGACCTTCTTAAAACTAAGAGTGAACGGTTTTAACACTACGTTCACTCCGCCTACCTTGCTGAACAAAAAAAAGTGACGTTACTTTATTGATACAATTATGGATGTGCAATTCATTTAAGCACATAGTCCTTGATGGACGCACTGATTGCTCTTCAATTTTTCAGTATGCATTAGTAACTACTAATAATATATAACGAGAATAATTATATTTAACTTATTTTTTATCGTACAGCTTTAACATGTTGTTTCCATGTCCCAAGCATTAGCTTGAATAAATTTGGCTAAGCGGTAGAAGTACTGATTAGTGCAAACGTAAAGATATATTTTGCCGCATACATCACTACTTTAGTAAGTATGGAAGCGTATTTAAAGATAGACGTTTATTAGAAGTCGAGTATTCTTATATCTTCCTAGATATTGTTTCATAAAACCGTTGGATATTGTTGAAGTTCTATAGAAATATACAATAGAGATTTCATATTTGTTTTATCAAAGGATTGTTGCTCGGCATTCATATGTGTGTATTGCTTCCATTTCACGTGTGGTACAAAATAAACTGAAAATATTTCTTTATTCAAACGTTATTGATAGAATTTTAAATAGAAATAATTTATGTGCAATTCGATCTTGACTCGAAGAAATATTTGTATTTATATTTGTCTCAGTCTGCTTTTCGACGAGCCGTTTCGATCAAACGTAGCTTTCTAATTTTTTGAATTTAACAAGCAAAGTATTTTATTATTAGGTTTTTTTACGTGTCTTTAGGTCATTAAATAAAAAAGTTGACTTTGTAATTCGTAATTAATTGATTTAAATCTAAGATATTTTTAAATATAAAAATATATATTTTTTATATAAAAATACTTTTTCTTTGTTTTTTTTTAAGTATACAATTGCATTGTTAAAATCCATCTTTAGATTTCGCAAATTTTCCTAGTTAAAAAAGTATTCAATAAATACATTAATTAAAATTAGAAATATCTAATCAAACTTAATTTACCACTAATAAATTGATTTTCATAGACCTAACCTAATATATCTTATTTTAAAACTCAACCTAACCTTAGCAATCCGAATTAAAGATGATGAACTTTAACTGACCCGACCTTAAAAAAGAACGCGTTTGTCTAGTAAAAACTACATAGTTTTATCTGATGTACAATTTTGACATTAAGTCACTTCCAATTAACCAAGTAATTGCGATGTGTATATCGTCGAAATATATCTATCTATACTCGATACATATATTTATAGCTTTCAAGTATTTTATTAAGAGAAAACTAATATACTCTATATTATAAAAATGACGATAACACGACATAGTTGAACCATTTATTGGATTAATGAATTAAAAGGTTATCGAGGAGAGTCCATATACATTCATTCTCAAATAGCAATTGTACGTCGTCAACCATTAAAAACTGTCATACTCGTTATGAAATCGATTGCATGAAAACACATACTTATGTAGATTTCAAAATAGTTATACATAATTAATTTAAAGTCGTGCACAGTCGCATATTTTGACCGACACATATTGTAGCTAGCTCTAAAATATACATGACTAAAGGAAGCCACAAGTGTAAAGTACTTATTAATAATAATTTGCCTCGTCGTAACCGTCAACTCGATTATATTATACTTACTAAATTTTGTAGTTTGTCAATGAATTCTGAAGCATATTACGTCAGTTGAGATAACTAACTTTGCTTAAAGCTGTCTCACCCTATTTAAATATTACTAGTGCCTTACTCGCCCTAATTCATGCTACGAATTGCCAATTTACGAAAATATTTGTATGAAAATATGTTATACTATAAAATTTTTTCAAAAATTCAGGATTGTTTTTATAATTTCAAATATATTTTAAATCTTTTTTAAGCGTTTTTAAAACTTGTCATTCATGTTAAAAATTAAGTCATGTTTGTTATTTTTTGCAGTCACCACATAGTTCACTAACTCTATATAATAGTAATAATCTATGAATCTAGTATGTTAATTTACTCCATGAATCATGAAGGATTATTTAATTTCAAAATAGTAAACACGTTGGGTAAATAAGGGACTTTAATCACGAGGGGGGCGAGGAGGGTACTGACGAGCCTCATTTTCAGCAGTTCTACTGTTCTCGTCGTCGGGTACAAATGTGTAGCAGCGCTTTAAATGATTGTAGCGCTTTTTATATAAACTTTTTACTATAACCTTTTAATAACAGCTAGCCCGAAGTATGAAATTTGTTATTTTAGTAATTGTGAAGTGAGGGCATAACTTTTTACGAAGATAACCAAACTAATGAGGTCTATGCGTAAGTCCAAAATAAAACTAGACATTTTATATATTTATTACATAGAAATGTTAATTACAATCAACTGTTTTTATAATGTAATAATAAAATTCAATTTATTAACATTTTGTAATTTTTAATACATTTTTTTTTAATTTTCCGCAGTTTCACATTGTTTTACTAAGTTAAATGCAAAAATTACAGTTCATTTTGTAAAATTATTTTATTTATCAAATATAAATGACACATAACATGGATACTATACTATTTTTGAAATCAAAATATTTATAATTATTTATTAGTATACTTGAAATTCGTTCATTATAGTGTTTTATAATATAATATTAATATTTTTAAGAACTGCACTTGATGTCGCCTAAAGACTTTTTAATGTTTTCTAAAATGAATTAATTATGAATAGCAAATTAATTTTGCCTTCCAAATACAAGAAATTAAATACTAGGCAAGAAACAACTTAAACCATATTGTTAAAGTCGTAAGATTTAATAATAATTTGTGCATTGCTTAGTCTGTCATTAACTTATTTATAGTGTTTCAATTTAAATTTATTCACAAGACAATTTTTTTACGTAGATTGATATACCTTTGTAAGAAAATAACCCCCAAAATATTTGACACAAAATAAATAATGAAACTTTCCACAAAGTTGTAACGATTGAGAATGTTATGATACAAGGTTCGCCTGAGCAAGCAAAATATATAAATAAGTAACTATTAACAAGTACCGGGTAACTATTTTCACTAGATAATTTCCGCAGAGTATTCAACTCTAACTAGCTACAAGCAACGCTAAGCTGTAATTTTTAATCATGTAAAATTTTACGAACGCACGTGGTAGTATTGACCGACGCACTCTACTTAATCAAATCTGGAAAGCTTTTACATATTTTTTTCTGTTTTAAAATTTTTATATATAACGGATTACCATATTCCGCTGTGAATTATTTTAATAAAAAATATAGGAATATATTATTTTAGGAAATTAATTACTAACCATTTCAGAGGCTGAACGAAAATGTTTAATCGAACATTTTTTTCGCAATCTAACTTAAAATTTACGTAACATCCGAACGACTGCGCCAAATTGGCGAATTCTTTTTGTTCTTTTTGTTATTTTACGGCCTGTATGTGAAATAAAAGTTCTCACTTCGCTATATGTATGTAACCGAAAGTATTAATTAATAATTATTAAACATATTTTTATGATGTAGATGACTTAATTTCTCTGTTTGGCTGATGCCTGAATACGTCTCAATAAATATGGCATCCACTATTAACTTTGGAACACCGTTGACACCGTTGACACCGTTGAGTTCTGGGTGCTCAGCTTTTAGAGCCACCTTGCATACTTTGGTGAATGGGGACACTCCATCTTGTCCACCGGTGTACGATAGTCTTATTTTTGGTGCGCACTATCCTGCACTCCCAGACCCCTAACCAGGTGGTGGCCAAGCTTTCGTAGTCTAATCTTCTCATAGTGCCCTTGTTAGTACTATTCTTGGTGAGTGTAGAGAGATGTAGAAACGGAATTCCAATCTTTCTTTATTTTTATTTTTGACTCACAGAGCCTGTGAGTTTTATTGAATAAATTTTTTAAAAGTTAAATTCTTAATTTTTGAAAAGCTATCAATTAAATCGCTGGTGTTCGTCTTGTGTACATAGAGTTGCTGTACTTGCTGGCTACTAGAAAGATTAAGCGCCTTTAGTTGTCCACAATCAATGCTGTAAAACCTGATTACTATAAATTACTATCGATCATGGCTTCCAGGCTCAAGCGGGTAGTAGGGAACCGTAAGTAGTGTAGAATTTTAAATGAAACTATTTTAACCGGATTAATCACGTATATTTAGTATTCGCGTAGTCCACTACTGTAAAGTATTCGAATTTTCGAATACCAAAATATACGCGAATAATCCGGTTAAAATAGTTTCATTTAAAATGTATAAGTATCGCGAAAATCAAAGATCTTATAGTCCAGAATTATTTACCGCACGGTTTTCTTGATGTTGGGAAAGCGATCACATGCTGGCCTCCCTCCATATCTGGTCAAGATTGGCACTTGTATGATGCTCCCCTTAGTGTTCCTTAGAAAGTGATTCTCTGATGGTTGCTTTGTCTTGTTATCTAGACTTGGGGCAGTTTGCTTATATTATAGCATAATCGTAGGGTTTTGATGATGTTGTGGTACTTTCGATTAGTTCAACTGCTCTAGTCAAGTGGAAGTAAGCAGAATGGGCGCTAAAATGAGAGATACGATGCAGTAGGTACCTACAGATCTTCGGTGCGAAGTTCCTTTCCAGTGTGTTTAATTATTTCTTTTACCATTTATATGGTTATATAGCTTAGTTGCATGATCGATAACTCTAACATAATTGTACAGCTTAAGTACATTGTTGAATACTGGCTACCTGCATATACATCGGCGGCAAAATATCTATATGACATGTATTATATCGGTTAACCGTATGTAAAACTTAATAGTCACTATCGTGTACAGTAAATATATATTTTTAATAAACTAAGAAAACAACTAGAAAAGACTATTTTAATTCGTGCAACACAATTCCAACGTAGAACAATATAAATTATTATTTTATTACTTTATTATTTTAAAGTGTTTTTCGACATTTAGAATTAGTAAACATTATTGAAAAAACGTATAAAAATTTGAATGCGGGTTTCAAACCCGCGCCTCTTGGAAACCGTCCAAGGGCTTTGACCGCTAAGCTAAATTTTTATACGTTTTTTCAAAAATGTATTGTATTATTCTTATGGTATAGTGGATTAATTCTTGTAACATTCGGAAGCCTCATCCGATTTTGGGCAATAATTCCTTAAACGATAATTTGTGAAATGCATTAGAAAATAGTATCAAATAGCTTCGTGAACGTTTTAGTGGATCGTGAGGTGGAATGAGTAGCGGCAGCCAATAATGCAGAAAAAATATCTGCAATCATTTCCTCTCAATTTTTATTGAAGAAAAAATAATTAAACATATTTTTTTCCGCTGCAGGCAAAATTTTGTTAATAGATACATTTGTCATTGGTTATACTATCTTAAATATTTTAGGCTGTTAATATTTATTGGCGAATTGAATATATATATATATATATCACACTTTACATACTACATAAATCAATTTTACAGCAATGATACGTCTAGCTTCAACCTTCAAATTCGTCCGAAATAACTGACAGATATAGATTACATTACATAGCTCACCATTAACTATAAGTGATATATACACAGCTAACGATTAACTATGACTGAAATGAGAAGTTATTCTTTATATTATTATTACCATATATAGTTTACGATACCTGATGTCGTGTTGTGTCCTACTTTATAAATGTACTTTTGTGCAAATTAGTTATTAAAACGCAAAGAATAAGATATTAAAACGTATTTGATTGTTTCACAACTCGAAATATAGTATTTTTTTCAGAAACGGCTAATTGTGCAACTTTCCAAACAAATTTAACAACGCAAATTCATTGCAAGACTTTCTCATATTAGTTATTTTAAAGGCTTATTTAACTTAAATAATATTATCGTGCAGCGACATTATTTTGTCAAAACATCAATGTTACCTATTTAATAGAACGGGTGGTGCGAAGTTCTTTTCTATTGTTTTTTTTTATGACTATATTACTAAGTGAGATTGCAAAGAATTTGCTAGTGATCGACGTGTCGGTTTTTTACTTTTCCTATGGTATTTACTTTGAATATGAACGTTGCAATAATCACTCTCATCTGTCTAGTAGTTTTTGTGTAATTGACGTTCAAATGAACAGATAGACAGATGCGAAGCGTTTTTATACCTCTATTATAGATACATTTGGTAACATGCTCAATAATTTACCTAATATTATATTAAAAACTACAACACTGAAAACCATAAAAAAGATATTAAAATTTAAAAACGAACAAATACGCTTATAGTATTATACCCTCTTCTGAAATGGGTAATTGGGTATGTTTGCGATTTTCCAAGAGAATATCTCATTAAAATATCGTTGTTAATCTTCCTTATATTAATTAATTTAAATATCTACATTTACATACAAAAGATAGAGAGATGCTCATAAAATAGTATTGATTAAATACTATACTACTAAGCCTCTTATAAAACGTTTATTTACTTTTAATAACTTTATAACTTCAACAATATAGCTTTGCATAATAGACCAAGTTCTGATTTGTCTCGTTTTCAAGCATTTTCTTAGGTTCCGAACAAACCTTGATGGGTAACTAGTCAATTTGTAGGCATTATCATAAGTTATAAGTATATAAAGGATATTTTATATTGTTATTAAATATTCATAAGCATTGTAGGGGTATTTCACATAAAGTATGCATTGAAAAAGTGCGAGGTTCATAATTAGATTAGTTGAACATATTTGAGGCCGGTCGCATTGGGATAGCGTCTGTTGTAGGTGAGATCCCCATTCGGGGGAGTGATAATATTTAAAGCTATTTTCACTTCCTCGTTCTGGTAAGACAAAAGTGCGAACTCGAGTTCCACAACTCAACACGCAATGTCTCGAATTCAGTGGAAAGTAAAAGAAGGGGTGTCTTGACACTAGGTACTTTCTGTCTGTCTACCCTGCTATGCGGGATAAAAGCGCGAAGCTAAAAAAAGTTTATTTGAAAAATATAATAAAATTAAATTACTTACTACTTTCTCATTTTTTCCTTTGTGTTTTCCCTACAACTTATATGGATTTCAAATATTAACTTTCAAGGCCATTTGGAACTGTATAATAATTTCGATCTAGGGTAAAACCCGGATAATTGCCTCAGTGTTATAGTTGCCCCGGTTTCGAATACACTCTGATGGTAGTTTCAGTCCACTCTTTTTCCTGCATTCATTACCGTTTAAATTGCACTATTTCTTATGTTTTATTGCATAATACCTTTTGTTTATTTTGCAAATAAAAAGAGCAAGTATCCGTATTGTAAAGGATAGTCGCCCTAGTTACTGAAGCGGGTAGTCGCCCTAGGAGTAAATCGAGTTTCAGTGAAGTAATAAAAATATATATAAAAATATGATTATACGAGCGAAAATTTTACAAAAGCACATGTTGATATTAAAAATACCTTTTTGTATCGCACTAAACTATTGTTTTCATCGCTACTATCCCAATTAGAATTAAAAAAACAAACAAAATATAGGAAAGGGAATACCATCAAATCTCATTTATGAGTCGTCTCATATACTAAAAATAAGAAGTGCACTCACTCCGTTCTTTCACCTGCCCGCCTTCTCCCTTATATCACAGACTGCTAAAATTTATATTTTTATCGAATTATAAAACTATTAATAAGTCTTAGTAATACTAACTTATCTACCTGTGTCTATCTTCATGTTCATATAATAAAAGAGTAGAAGAAAAGAGGAGAAATCAATTGTGTGCATTAAATATTTAGGGAAAAAATTAATTGATTATGTTAATATATACAGTCAATTAGTTAGTAACTCAGTAGGATTTTTGTCTGGCTGTCTGTTTGTCCGCCAATTGTGCGCCAATTCTGCTAAGACTATAGGCGTACAATTCAGCTAAAACTATTATTGTACAATAAATGAATTTTGGCATAGTAATATCTAATAGTTTGGAGCTAAGCTTTTGAACAAAAACCGAAGAAGTCAAATTACTGATAATTCTGATAATTACAGCATAGAGCTTAGATGCATGTTGTATCTTATATGATATTTAGTCCTAATATTCAATGTAGTTTCTGTTGAAAAAATAAAAAATAGACTCCGTCAAATTGCGTCGATTACTCGCAACTTTATTTATAATTTAGCTAAGTAATTAACTTGTTAAAAATAATTACAGCATAACGTCAGTGAATACTAAATGAAAATACTGTGGGTGACATAACATACGACAAATTTATAATTTGTGTTTAGGACAGCCGCAAGGTTTAGGTTTGTTTTTTTTATTGTGCGTATATACTTTTCCGGGATAGCTAATAGATTTCCATATATAATATAATTTTTTTGTTGCTATGAAAAAATATAATGAAAACTTTTTAACCACGCTTACTTGTGCTTTTAATTTATTCTGTTAACGCCATCTAGTGTATTTCATTTACGAATAGTAGTCACCACCTCAGGTAATTTGTATTACGTGTATAAAACTATTGACATGTTATATTATCTGCAAGCGCCACCTATATTTTATAAACAAAATCTATAAAAAAAAACTCTTACTATATATAAAAATATAATGACATTATATGTCATTATATTGATATTTATCAATGTAATACAATAAAAAAGTAACTATGAGAAGATTTTTATTTTTTATACTAGCGCCATCTACGAATCACTTCAGTAAAGCGCGTGAGCCATTATAAATTTCTATTTTAGAATTCAACTTTTATTACTATGAATGGAAACAGTATGGTTCTATGCGATCATTATAATTAAAATATGTTTTTCTTTATCGTTCATATTATATATTTGACAAAATGGTCCTGAGTAAATTATAATTATATAGTTGGAATTTTTTATTCAATTCCTCGATAATAGTGATATTTTTCGGAGATAAAAAGTATCCTATAAACTTCTCAGATATTCAATATATAATCTTATCAATATATAATCTTACCAAGTTTCATGAAAATTCATTAAGTAGTTTTCGAGTCTATCGATTTCATAAAGTCGGGAAGACTGAGACAATATTTTTGAAAATTATATTTTTTTACCAATATCGATCTGATTCTGATCATTAATTAATGCGAATGCTCGTTAGCTTTGAGGACCCAAAGTTAGAGGATATTATAGTTGTTTTGTAGATTTGGAGTGTAAAATGAATAACAAGTATTTTGAAATGTTGAGTAGGTACTTCTATTATTTTTTTTAATGAAAACCAATTATTTCAGTTAATATAGAATTGCTTTTATTTAAAAAAATGATGCATCTATTATTGCTTTTTAATGCTACGAAACTATCCAAAACGGCATACTATACCTTCTTTTAGAGGTCAAATGAAACAGGATTTAGTTAAAACCATTATAATTTAAATTTATAAAATAGAGTAACATTATAGATCAAAGACCTATATTTTTAAATAAATGTTGTATTGTCAAGAAACTGACAGTGTCTTAGACTTTTTTTAGTTAACCATTTGAGGTGTGTTCACAAAATGTAGAGTATTTTGAAACAATTTTTAATTATAATGGAGTTAAAAGTGGCTTCGAATAGTTCGTGAAATGTTACACACGGTACTACTCGCTACTTCACTTGAACTGGCTTGGAACGCTACCACGTGTCTAGATGTTTAGATTATATTATGATAGTATCATGCAACTCTCCGAATCGTATAACTAACTAACAGTTTGATAGTTCACATCTATATTGGGGATTGAGGTATTTTAAATTGTGGTTATTAAAATTAGTCTACAGTGTGTATACGATTAATACCAGAAAGATAATTCCATTAGTTAGATGTTTTTTAAATTGAGTTATATATTTATAGTTTCTCATTAAAGTTATATATTCATATTTAAGTTATTTTGTATCATAAAAGATATAATGAATAGGCCTGTTTCATTTAATGTACTTGTATATATTTTTATGCCAAAAAATATAAACTAAATACATCTTAATATTTACTATTTTTAAAGTGTTATTCCACACTAAGGATTAGAAAACATTTTTGAAAAAACGTATAAAAATTTTCTCGCTGCGTTCAAATTTTTATACGTTTTTTCAAAAATGTTTTCTAAATAAATCTTCTTAAAGAAACAGAAAATAAAAATCTTATTTCCTTTTTTTAAATTCTGTGTAGGATACAGAGAATGTAAAAAGCTTAGAGCGATATACTAAAAAATAATTATAAACCGATATTATATAAAAGTGAAATCAATCGTGATTTATTTCATAATCAGATCATGATGAGCAACTGATTTAAGACCTCTTCTGTGCGTATATGATTGTCGTTATTCTCAGCACACAATAGAAAAAAGCCGATCAATGATGTAATTTCTTCTTTATTTGGGTCTCATAAAGTAGTAAATTGTAGAATTATTAGCATCGTAGAGCAATGCTTACAATTTTATTTTTTCACTTTTCATTTATTAAGGATCATGTTCAATGCTAAGATATTCTAGCTCCGTAACCTTTGCAGTAGTCCAACAATGCTCATTCCTATCTCAAATACAACATTTATTAGAATAAGGTAAATTTCGGTACCATCTACAATGTTGTAATAGCTTAGGTGGGCGGGCAAATCGGGCGAAATTCGTAAAACGAAAAAATCATACAACGTCATCTGGTACATGTCCAGAAGTCTCCAGTCCGATTATTTTCATCCAGTTGTAAGTTGTAAAAAAAGTAAGTTGTAAAAAACTAAAAAACAATTGATTTCATTGATTTGGAAAAATTATTTCATTTATCGATTTCAGAAGCTTGTAATTAAAATACTTTTTAAATTTGCCCTTAAATGCCGAGTAAAGATTTTAATAATATCGATTTTCTTTCATATAATTCTTTAAACGGGTAATTTAATTATTTTATGCATGTTTTATTATTTGAAACAAATAAGTCCTATTGTCTATTAAGGCTTATAATGAGTGATACACGCATAGACAACAGCGCCACCTCGTTATAAATAGTAAACCGGTGGTCTGTATGCATTCACAATTATTTTTTTATTAATACGCCTACATTGCTAGGCCTCCGTGGCGCAGAAAGAGCTAGAATATTATATTTTGAAAGATTCTTAAAGTTTTTGAACCAGTGACTAAGAGCACCATCTAGGGCGTGAATAGTGTAATGTATAGTCGGTCGGTTTATTGACGTACAATATTTCGTTGCTAGATGATACTGAGACTGTAGAATTTGCAAAATATTTATAAAACACATATCCAATTTTAAAAAAAAAGTTTCGTCCATTATATTTATTTTCATAGGATTGTAATAAAATTATTTCTGTATATTATTTTAGTTATTTCTTTTAGCTACAAGCTTTTATCTCGCAAAGCAGGTTAGCTGCACCTAGTGAAAAGGCACTCCGTAATCCGCTTTCCGCCGAATTATAGATATTGGATATTGAGTGGCGGAAGTCAACGTCGTGCTTTGTCTTACCAGGGCGAGGAAATGAAAGTAATTAAAATATAAACATTCTTCTGAGTTCGATTCCACAACCGATCGCGTTTACAATCGGAGGCTGGCCTACTCTGCTACCAACGGTCTCTGATATTTTTGCATGTATGCAATATTTTAATAATAATTGTTTTAAGCCGTTTTATTTATAATATACAATAGCTTTCGCTTTTTCTTATTTCTATAAGAAAGATTTAGACTAAATATGATATTTGGTACAGTCGTTTGGAAGGAGTGCGCGCACAAACATTACGATAATTCATTTTTATTTATATGAGTTTATATATTATGTATATAATTTTATAACTAGAAAAAATTATAATTTTATAAACATATAACTTATTAAGTAAATAAGAATGTTAAGACATATCTAGGGTGTAAACGTCTGTCTCTAGAAGTCAATTAATAATTCTGACGTTAGTTTTACACATTCGCATGAAGGGGTGAATTGGGGTTCGGAGCTATAATTAACGCGTGACTGGATTTAGTAGTCAAGTTTGACTACTAAATTCAGCCACGCGTTGCTATCGATCATTTATTACTCAATACTCAACTAATAAACATGTATATAATACATACAAACTCCACGTTTTAAGGGAGATATCGTTTTTTTCTAAATATCGTTATGCCTAGCGCATAATTTATAGTTGTTTATGAAAATATTTTAAATAAACTCTACTTGTTCTTAACATTTTTGATTTTGTTTAAATGTAATAAATATTATGAGTGAGGCATTATATTTTAATACTTTTCAATCATTAGACCGTGACTGCTGTGTTCAGGTAGCATTATATATTAGAAAAACATGGTATTTTTCAGGATTACGGCTGATTGGATTGTAACGCCAAAATATCTTATTAAATATCACTATGTCGTATGTAGTTGTATCGATTTTACGATACATCATATTGTAACTTTAATTCCTAGCAAAATAATCTTTTTTTTACCAACGTTTAGTTAAAATAGGACTATTAATTTAAATGTTTTGATATAACACAGGATAACTAGTGGCGTAATGTGCCCTTACCATATGGACCATCTAATTATATTATCTATCTAAAATACATCATATGTTTCTTATAAAGTCTGTATTGTTTTCGCTTCTTATTTTTTGACTTATAGACTGTAAAAAAATAACATATCTTTTTTTTGCTTAAGCTGAACACCAGGACAGTTTACTATGTGTAGATAAAAAATGTACAAACGATTTTGCTTCAATTAAGTAAAGCAATTAAGACTATTGGACGTATCGATGAATACATCGCGAGTTACATATTTCACCTCAGTTTCTATAAATTATAAATGTAAATGTTATCCCCCTTGCATTAACTATGTGGATAGTGTGCAGGGGTTAATGTAAACATCAAAGCGTTGTAGATTATACGCATTGCAGTAATATTGAACTGCTTCATTAATAATAATGGCGTTATTGTCACATATATTTTAACTTTTACAATATATGCGTGATGATTTTTTCACTGTGTTTTATTTATGCATATTTTAGATATATTATTCTGTCTGTAAACTTGCAAGTATATGTATTAAAAATGAAAACATTTTTCTGATTTATTATAACATTATTATAAATCAAGAAAATCTTTTTTGTCTACAATATACACTAAGAATAATAAGCTAGAATTATAAACTTAACATTTTTCCTTACTTACCATTTTTCTTACCTTTGGGGTTTTGTAAGAATTACGGCGCCACGATCGGCCTTTTAGTGGTGTGGTGTAGCGCCACCTATTGCAGCATTGTGGAAGTTCTACATAGGATTGGCAGCTAGAGGTACTCAGCGGGCTCCGCAAGCCGGCTTGGCTCGATTATCTGTATAAATAGACGCAGTATTAGTTAAAATGTTCTCACAGTTTTTGGTTTCTTCTTGTACATGTTTCCTGTTACAGTGGTTTTAGAAAATTCGTGCTGCCCAATATAGAAAAACAAAGTAAATTAAATAACGTAACTAACCTTCGTTACAAATACTATATAATTATATCCGTTTAGTAGATGAATTACGGTGCCGAGTGTCGCGTTTCCGCAAAAATCGATAGTGTTTTGCATCTTAAGCCTTCTGAAGCCAATCCATGTTGGAATTTTGGTTTATCTGCTAATTTTGAGGTATCTATTATTATGATGATGATTTCATTGCCATTGTGCTTGCAAGTTATCTTAATATATTTATTAAAATATTAACATTGTTTCATAGATCATCAATAGTTTCAGTAAATATAGAAGCTATCACGGCAGTAGATATAGGTTAAGCTAAGATAAACAATTAGTCGTGCATTTTTAAAAAAAACAAAGTAACCGCATGTTTAGTAAGTTAGTCTCAATAAGGATCTACTAAGAACTAGTATGATATAATAATACTATTAACATCGTGGTTTCATCCAACGTATGCAGATACAGTTTGTAATTTTAACGCGTGCATGGAGATCCTTAATAATACTCAAATATTAATTTATTTAAACTTACATATGAATAAAAAAAAGCAATAATTAGAGTAATAGTAATATTATTCTATGCTACAAAACGTACCAAATTAAAAAATAAGCTTTTTCTGTTCCAACTTGATTAAAAAACATTGTCAGATTTATCAAAATACTTATAAGTATATTCTCTTTTCAAAGACAAAATATTTTTACATTGCTCTCGTTCTATATTTTTCATGTTAATGTAATTGAGGTCAAATCTTTGTAGGTCAAATAATTATGTCAAATGAGAATTATGCAAATCAAATTCGTGATTAACCACAACTGAATATTATTTTGATGCTCTTTGGGTATTTTTATTTATCTGTTCTAGAATATATAATTTTATATACTAATTTTACTCCTTAGTTATTTTGTTAAAAATATTTTTTGCTCAAATTATATATATATATATATATATATATATATATATATATATATATATATATATATATATATATATATATATATATATATATATATATATATATATATATATATATATATATATAAAACTATCTCTCTCCAGTTAACCAATTTTAAACACATTTAAAAAATAATCAGAAAAATTAATGATTTTTTGCAAGGCATTAATGTTTTCTGATGACCTCAGTCAAAATAATAATTTTAATTTTGATTGTTAATTTAATTTAATGTTGATTGTTATAATTTTTTTAAAATAGTTGACATCTCCTACAAGTATGCCATATTAATTAAGCGTGAGATGCGATGCAGTGCGAACTGAATATTTTGTTACAAATGAAAACAATTTATACGCTATGAGCTAATCATTTTCATACATACGTAGAATTAAAAGAACGTTATAATTGCCGCTAGCCGTTAGAATAGCAAATAAATAAGCAATTGCAAATTAAACTTTACGTATTTTTAAAGATTAAAAAACGAATGTAGTATGAGTAGCAAAAATTTTAACTTAACATATAAAGATTTTTCATATTGGCGATTTTTACACATTGTGTGTGAATATTTTAAATGAAACTGTGTTAAACGGTTTAATCAAGAAAGCATGGTTTTGTCGCAAGTAGCCATTCCTAGTACTTGAAACATCAAACATTAAAATTATATTTTCCAATACGCATATATACTCGATTAATTCGTTTGAAATAGATTCATTTAAAATCATTAACTATAAAATTTTTCAAGTGTTACATATTTGCAACACTTAGGATACTGTTTGTGTAAGTGATATAAACAAGTAAATAAACCTAATAGTATTTACATAGGCGATTTTATAATTTATACAAGTTTTTTTAAAAACACCCGAGTGTCACAGTATATTTTTCAGAATTATGGCACATATATTAATTTTAAAGTGAAACAAAATATTCATATTTCATTTTACAGATCTTATTAAAATATGACAAGAAACATTTGGAACAATAACATTGACAACAATAAATATTCATGAAAATAATTCATTAATGTTTTTATGTTTGTAGAGATATTATGTAATTTCAATTTTAAATAGTTATATATTTTAACTTCAAACTGTAAACTCGATAAGAAGTATGATTTTGTCATCGTAATTGTAACCTTTTCAGTATACACAATCGTGCCTTTTTGAGTACTATTTTACTATTACATTATTGGCTACAATACTTATTAATTAATTAGTCGACGGCGACGTAAACATTTTTGTTTCTTATAAAATACAGTCAAGCATTTAAAAACAAATAGTTTTTACACATTAAGTAGATATAGGATAGTGAAAAAGTCACTCAATCATAACTTTAATGTATATAAATATATTTTACATATATACATATACTTAATATATACATAATGAAAGCGATAAACAAGAAGCGAAACAAGATTAAGCAATTTGGCAAATAGCTGTAAACGTTTGTTGTAGGTTCGATAACTACACGTAAAATAATACGTAAGTGTCTGATAAGACGATGGCTTCTAACAATTTTATTGAAGTTGTTGGAATCTGACCTCTCCTTTGATGGTGTAAAGGTGCTAAAAGTAACGAAAGAAAAATGGGTTAAACCATATTTACATTTAATGCAAGTTACTCAGTTTAACGCAATGTCTTGAATTCGGTGGAAAGGGAAGCGGTGTGTCTGCGAGATAAAAGCGTGAAGCTAAATAAAAAGATGCTTAGTTTAGGTTTGAACAGTAATTATAAAAAATATCCTACAAGAATAAACTAAAACATTGCATAAATATTATGAATATCTATCTCTATCAGATTCTAGTCAAACATATCTCTATCAGATTGCAATCTATGACAGATTAGAATCTGATAGAGATATGAATTGTATTTTAAAATTAATAAACACCTAAAATTCTAGGTGTATTAAAGCATTAAATGTTTTGATAGCTTTTTCTACGCTTTTCCTATTCTTTCCAAAATATTGTTTGCTGATATATGTGAAGACAAAATATTTATTAACTAGACTTTATTATTAATATTGACAATACTACTTTTAAAAAAAATACATAAAGAAGTGTTTTTATATATTTTCATAGTTTACTTAGACGTTTATAAGTTATTGCGTAATCTAAACTTTAAATATTACCTTGTTAAAACTGATTTTCTTTTTCAAAAATGCAAATAAAAAATAATATCATATATATTATTCATACTTATATAGTTTCGTCAAAAAGCACATACATAGATATTCTGAAATAATTTTAAATACTATTACATTAAGTTTGCGGTTCTCAAATAGAATAAATGTTTATAATTATAGCAAACAAGTTAAATCTTTAAGACTAATCGAAAAATGATTGTATATAGTTTTGACTGTTACATAAAGTAACACATTAAACAATTTAACAATAAATTACTTAGAGAGTTCATTAAAAAGCGTTTCATTCTTCATTGCAATACACATACTAACTACACATTTATTTTTCGATATATGCAATGCAATTTAATAATCATTTATATATCTCACGACATACAATCGTACATGCGTCTTAAAATATTTTTTAAAATGAATACTGCGACAGTATGAATTAGAAAGATAGCAAGGTGCGAAGTTAATTTTGAATAATGCAGTGATTTAATTGTTATTGATAATTGCTGATGACTAGCGTCTCGAGTTGACAAATTCTCTTTTTAATTTTATAAATCGAGCAAACACACATACATACTTTTATATATATTATTTAGTTTATACATACTTATGTAATATTTGTTTAAAATTATTTAATTTTATTTGTCTTAATCGCAATATAATAAGAAAATGATGAGCTTTCGAAAATTCGTAGTAAATATTATAGAATAAAAAAAATCTATGCAATATTTTCAAAACAGTTTTAAATAATTTTTAGTTTTACATACTTTTATTTTTACATTTATAAAGCCATAGTTATTGAAATGATTCCAGTAAAGCAAATACTTTAATTTAAGTTTGTTAAGTCAAAGCATGAAGGTATTTTTTTAAAGCGTGAAGTTTATATTTTATTGATAAAATATTTAAATACCGACAAAGAAGATAACTTATTTGTTTGCATTAGATTTTTGTTCACATATATATGCTTTTTGTTGAAACATTTTTAACACTAAGAATTACTCAATTGTTATTGATCTGAACGATGAAACTTTTAGTATGTCGCAAATACATTCAGTGGCTCTCTAATATCATAAAATTCAAGTTGGAATTATTAATTAACATGTGCTTTGCCTTTATAAAAACGAATAATGAAGAATCAACACTGACATAATAATTTAGAATAATTATGAAATCTTAGCTGCTGTAATAATTGGATTAAAACACTTCGGCCTTTATTTTCTATTTTTTTTTAAATACTGGCTACAAATGTCTTCCAAAATATGTCTTTTAAAAAATTATTTTAATTATTTTTATTTATTTTTAATAACTAATTGTTTCGATGTCGCTTTAGTAACAGGCATTAATTCAACTTTAACAATCTTTGTTTATATGAAATCACATATAAATCGCTGTCACATAGAAATCACATATAAATGTCTTGAATTCGGTGGAAAGCGGAGTACCGAGTGTCTTAACACTAGGTAACGATAAGTCGTATGTTACATATATTTTATTATTTTATTAGTTTAAAATATTTTTAAGCGTAATTAAAAAAATAGAATCGCTTTCTGCAGCCCTTTTCCATATAAAATACATAATCTATATCAAATTTCGTGTTCCTTCGTAAATGTTATTTTGGTAAAAAGAGTTACAAACTTTTTACTTTACATATCGACAATATGATATAATTATGTATATTCCTGTTATATTATAACCATAATAAAAAGTTGTATAACGGAAATATATAAAAGATAAAAGTTAATATTATTTAAAGCTGCTTATTAGCTTTAGTAACTTTTTTATGTGATAATAATATTTTTTTTCTATAACATACTTGTTTAATTACCGCATATTTTTTAAATATTGTAGCAAAGTTAAACTATATCACGTTTTTAGTAGGTACATTCTATCAATCTAATTAATTCAAAATATTAATTACTTATTTTGTGGCGAAACCTTGATGAAATGCTATTTTCATGTTTTCTTAAGGTTATCTTTAAAATAAAAATAAATGAATTGTATAACTAAACTAACTATTTTATCTGTCCCTATTTATCACTTAATAAAATAAATGTCATGGAATGTATGTTTTACAATCTATACCCTAAATATCAAATTAACCTAACGTTTAATAATTATTAATTAAGAACCGAGCATATAAGTTATATTATAGCTTATATTAACCTATTATACTTGTAAATGACGTTTGCTTCTTATGGATGCACCATTGACTTGACTCACTGTCTCTCGTATCTGAAATTTATAAACAAAAATTCTCAAGTAACATTCATTTCATGATAAACAATAATAAAATTTAATAAATTATCTATAAAATATATTTCTAAAAATTGTATTTAAGGATGTTTTCTTCTTTTAAGTTGCTTTTATTTGATACTCATGTTGCATGAATTTTATAAGAAATATGTTGATTTGGATTACTACATACAGTGACATATATGTATAAATAATTGCATTACCGTCAGAAATTCTAAATATTAACTTAATTAGACATTGAGAAGTAGGTGAAATTTAGCTTACAAGATTTGACTCAGACTACTCAACTTGAAAAGGAAAGTTTCCTGATTTATCTTTGATAGCAGAGAAGTCAGAGAACATAGTGTCATGACATTTTGTTCCCTTTCACTTCTAATTTGAGACATAATGTGGGAATCAGACGCACAAACAATTTTGTTTATACTAAATCTGCGATGTACCATTTCCCCAAAATGCATTCAACTTAATAATAATGTAATGAATCAAAAGAGGAAAAATAAAACATGTTATTTAATATTTAAAAAAATAAATAATTGTAATATGTTTGTATAATGCTTACCAGTTATGAAGCAGCATAATTTTCTTCTCGCAACAGTCACTTACAGCGACCTGTAAAATTCAACAATTCATTGTTAAATATTTACAGGAATTTATATTTTAAATACGTATTACAAACAAATATGAGAATAAGAAACAATTACAGTTACCTATGCTAATTTATTTATCGTTTAGCAATTGATAAATATGACCCATATTAGGAACTATGTTATTACCGATAGATTAAATCTCACTTTACACTGTTTGATTAACACTTTTGAACTCTATTTAACACTACTTACTGTATTAGTAATCATTGTTTACAATGAAAATGTAATCGAGACACTCGGAAACGAAAAGCCATATCCCGACAACACCGCGGAGGCTGCTATGAAGGGGAGTGAACTTAGCGCATCTTTCTGCGCAGGTCTGGATTCAACTCCTGATGTCTAAGCTGTAACCGAATTTAAATCATATTTTTATATTTTTATGTTATCTAACGAATTATCGTAGAATTAACACAACAGAATTAAAATTCATTATATAGTGCGCTTTTGTAAATGAATGAGGCCGTACACAACATTTTTCAATTGAACACTAGCGGCCAGCTCGCGGCTTCTAAAATACACGATTATATTTCAATACATAGATATTTCGTTGGCTCAAAATTATAATTTCAATAATGATTAATAAATTTCGAAATAATAAATTTACAATTAAAATAATATGACAATAGATAATGGATATACGAATAATGGCAACTCCCTTCGTTTTCAATTTCTAATTTCTACTCTCAAATCAGTCTCCATCAATAAAAAAAATGAATTTAATTTCCCAACCCTTCCTAACCTTTTTGTTTACTTTGTTTGATGCTCTCCGCCGCCACACAAGTATGTATCTGCGACTCCGATGCGACGGTCGGTTTATTTTAAACCTGAAATTATATACTTCTTAAATCTATTATTTAGTTGCTAAGAAGTAATACTGTAGTGTTTTAATTAATTTTATTGATGTGGTAAATCTAATATAAGTTATACTTTAAGCTTGGAAGTCCTTAAAATTTTCAAACGTGTATTATTAGTTTTGTTATCAAGACAAATCAAAATATCTCACATTGGATGGAATTTAAATTTATAATTTTTTTCCCTTTATAAATAAATCAATAATGATTTTTTTAAATCTCTTAGAACATACATTTTAAAATCCACGCTTATTAAACATATTCTACCTACACATTATTAGCACATAAAGAGCCACACACATAATAAATATGACATATGTATACATATGTTAATATATCTTTTTTTCTAGTATTTTTCTTTATGACAATTTTATCTAAAGACACAAATATTCAGATTATATAAGAGCATATCGTAAGCAAAAATGTACATGAGACATCAAAGTGCAAAAGTTCAATTACATAGTGCTTTATTATGGTAAAAGTCAGTGTAATATTAATATGAACATTTGATCAATAAATAAGCTGTGTGTTATGTGGGGTACAAAAATGAGTTGTGACAATAAAAACAGATAAGACAAGTGTTTTATAATGTTCCTGTGAAATTGATTTTGTGAGTGTATTTTAAAATGTTGAGTCGGTGGAAAAGTAAAGATAAATCGGAAAAATCCAACAAGTCTTCGAGTAGTAGTGCCAAGAAAAAGAGGAAAGGACGGGACAATGGTACGTATACGTTTTAGACTTCAATGTTCTGTGTTGTGGATTTTGTATTATTTCATTATTGTTCCTTTTTTAGTTTTGCGCCTTTATCCCGTATAGCAGGATAGAAAGAAAGTACGTAATGTCACGACACGCCGTACTCTGCTTTCCGCCGAATTCGAGACATTACATGTTGAGTGGCGGACTTCAACGATATCCTTATTCGAACCAGATTATTATTGCTTTATTTATTATGTTTCAAACATATAATCTCTACTATTAATATTGTTCTAAAAAAAAATTATTTTATTTTTGCACTAAAATAAACCCTTACTCATTGTAGTTTAGATAGTTCCGTGCTCATATGTATAACTTCAATGTTTGCCTGTCAGATCTGATCGATTATGTCAATATCAATGGAGTCTAATAGCAATTGGTTTCTGAACGCATTACATATATACATGGCTCCTAATTTCCTATGTATGGACCTGTACACCTATATTTTAATAAAGACCGATTTAACTAAGCATAGGTACTTTAACGTTCAGCTACCGAACTTCGAACTCATCGTAATCTTTCATTTAAATCCAATTATATTATCCTCTTATTCCAAAGGCTTTATTTCATTGTATTATTATATTTGTGATGTACCTAGAGCATTGACTATTCGTTATACATTTTTTTTTCAAGTTTAGTTTGTAAAGTAAAATGATTTTTTGAATTAAAAAGTACAAAAATAATAACAAAAATTACTAAAATGATAACAATAATAAATTATATCCATATTATTATGGTATTTAATACCTTATGTGAATGGCCACATATAGACACGCGACACGATAGACATGACGGACACGCGGTAGCGCGTCAAGCCAATTCAATACCTTATAATAACTTTAAAATGATTTCACAATTTTTAATTTTATAAAAAAATAAATTTGGCACATATATTAAGACTTGCAAGATCTATATGTGTCTCAAATTTTATAAACACTCCTCCAACGGTTATTTAGAGGTTAAGATCCACAACTTACTGGCCCATAGATTAAAATTATTATCCTGTTTCAGATGACCTAGAAAGTTAACATTCAGATAGGTAGATAGGTGAATGCAAAGAAAAATTCAGATTTTTTTATTATTTTAATATGAGTTTGGAATTAATTGACTCTATTCAGAACTTTATTATATAATGCCTGTAATTAATAATTTGGTATTTTTTTTTGTTTTGAATAAGTAGACAGTTAATTTCATAATAGTTTTTGTAAAAGTAATGACATCTTATCAAAAATATAAATTTGAAATAAGAGCCAAGTTCAATATTATGATCGTCGTTCGATCGATATAAATTTAATATTCTTTGTCCTTTTAACATTTGATATTACATTGAGACGTAAGGTAAGACTAGGCTAAATGAATAGTTTCAGCCTGAATAAACCTTGATTTAATGCGATAAAACCTTGATTCAAGTCAAACTTATAGTCAAAGTTAATTAAGGAGAAAGGATGTTTTAAATTATTATCGATTATTTATATCATTTATTCTGCACAAATTAGAATGTTTTTGGGTTTGTATTTTTGGTTTTTTTTAATATTGTAATTCGTGAACAGCGGGACTGATTCAGCTACTATGGATTTTTAATTAATTGTCGAAGTCCAAGAAAGGTATAAAAAGAGCTAAATTGTAAGGAAATGCTAAAAATAACAATTTTAATATATATTTCTATAAACATCTTTCTGAATACGTCAAAAATAATTAACAATAAACAAATATGCCATAATTTTTTAATTGAACTATTTTATACGGAGTATTCGCGTGTATAATGTACACAACACGGTGTTGCTCGCTACTTCTGTTACCTTATTTTGGCTTGACACGATACCGTGTGTCTAGAATAGCTAACAGGAAATCATTTAACTATTGGTTACTATGTTTAGGCATATTCACATTCGAATATTTTGATGTCGAAGTAGTACTTCATATTTTTCATATTTTATTTATTATGTTTGTATTTATTTTTTATTTTTTTTTTTGCGGTAAAATAATTTTATCGATTAAAAATAAAATTTGCTAATTAAAAATGAATTACTAGTTAATCGTAAACAGAGGTACTTTGTTTTTTCCTTTTAAGGGGTTTTTTAAATTGAAAATTGAATTATGGTTTTTAAAAAAAGTCAATTCATGGCGGCTCCCTGGTAATTATTTATTCGGAATATTTGAAACTATTAAAATGTTATTTATTTTACTATGAACTAGTCTAATAATTAAAAAAAAAGAAAACAAAGTATTAATGCTAATATGACAGATAAATTCCCCGTTACAACCCCCTGGCGCTTTTACAATTTTAGTATATTGTCAACACGTTCAAAATGTCGGGTTTCAAATATGCATTTTCGTATTATTTTGTATTAGTACGAGATTAATTCATTTAAAATAGTTTTATTTAAAATTATAATATTTCTTTTACTGGAGTCGTTTAAGTATCGTGTATGTTCCCAAAGTTTGCATGAAATCTTCAAAGTCGTCATCTAACTCATTAAATCCATAGTACATAACCATGCATTTACACTGCTATTATCTTAGTGAATATAAAAATTACTACTATCACGTGGCATCGCGTATTGGTAATATGTACGGTGCATATTGGGTGTCGGCACATAGCGTCGCGACGCGTTTTAATAATGTGTTTCCGCCTTTAATTTCTTTATATTTTATATTAAAAACGGATTAAAACTTTTCTTTATATTTTTTTTCAATAACCTTTACTATTTTTATATTTTTTATTTATTCTTTTTAACATTGTTTCAGAAGAGGACTGGCAGGGCGATCCGCGACTTGATGGTAAGAAAATAATTATTTTAAATATTAATATGTATTTTTTAAATCTAGTAGTGTTACTCTTTTATTATCCACTGTAGCTGTGCCAATCGATGTAAAGTGATGATTTACATGTATGGTTTTAAAGTATATCAAAACATTGCACGCGGTTTTCTTATGTGTTTTGTTATTAAAGTTGCCTTTTCCTTACACGATTCCGCAGCATTCGCAAATTTACTTCTAAAGCGATATATAAGATGTTACATAGAAAAAGACTATGTGGAATGTAGGAGATATAAATATGGTTAAATTATTTAGTCCACATATTTTATAGTCATAAACTTTTATACTCATAATATAGAAGTGACAAAATCGATTAAAATAAAATAAGACTCTACATGACAAGGTAAGTTACCAAAATATAATAGTGAAAACTGCTGCAGACAAAGGATAAAAATTAATAGTACATTACGATACGTGTGACTTAAATGGTCTACTATGGCATGGTGCAAAGTTAGCGTCCGAGCGAAGTGAGAGTGCTTAGCGCCGAGCGGTGATAGATCATTTAGTCACGAGTATTGTATATTATTTTATGGCACGATCGACATAAACCCGCATTAATGATTAAAATGATAAAAATACCACATTAAAAGAAAAGAAAAATTAATACACCGTCGTAATAATTTGAATCATTTTTAATGTTTTCCTAACTATGATTTTAATAAATGAAACAATTAATACTGCTGTCTATTTCTTGCTACGTTTAGGGATTTACATCGATCGAAAGGTATTCAATATTTTCAAATATCGATATTTTTTCTTTATTTTCTTAAAAATAAAATTGGAATATCGATATTTAAAGTTTTATTTCCTCAAATAATTTATTATAGGTATAATATTAAACCCAAGAGTAAATTAAAAGACATATAAGATACAAATAATAAAAAATTCAATTATTAAATATGATTATAAATGTTATACAAATATTACTATCAATTATTATGCCACGTTGAAAATTTCATTCTAATTGGATTTACATGTGTATTCAATTTTAAAAAAACGCCGAAAAAGAATTCCTGACGACATTCCAATTTTATAATTAAAATTATATAACAAAGATACGCCAATATTTACGAAGACTTAACATCTATATAACAACATTGATGGTTATCGATAATGATAATTAGAAAAGAAAATATAAAAAGTTACACCCAAAACTAAATGAAAAAAATATTAAACAATGACATATAAAAAAAGAGAAATTATTACCAAAATAACAATTTTAAACAGACTCTCTTATTGCTAAAATAGATATGATATAAACAGTATAATATAAGATAATAAAAGTGCCAAAACATGACTTATATAATATTATAAAGAGAAAAACTTTGTTTGTTTGTTTGTTTGTAATCAATAGGCTCAAAAAATACTGGAGCGATTTCAAAAATCATTTCACCAATCGAAAGCTACATTTTCCAAGAGTAACATAGGCTATATTTTATTTTGGTCAAAATATTATTTTAGAAAATTTACTTATTTTGTGTACTCTACCTAAACTTTAAAAGATAGAATAATAAAATGTTCTTATTAACTGTAGATCTTATAAATATCTACAAAAAAGTCCGCGACAAACTTTACCTGTCTTTGTCGAGTTAGGCTCAACAACCATTTAATTATTAAAAAATCTTTAATTATTTTGGACTAGATTTAAACGCGTTTGTTTTACTCATACTATTAATCTTTATTAAAATAAATTTCATCACTAAGTACAGTTTATGTAAATAATATTTGGTCTTTGAATGATTAAAATTGGACGTTTGGTTTTGAATTTAAGGCAAAATTAAAATATTACAATGTCTGCACGATTTTTTTAGATTTCGTCCCTAAAACTACACATATTATAAAAGAGTAGAAAATTCAATTCTGTACAAAAAGTTTATTTACTCGATTCTAATTAAAGATATCTTTATAAAATTTATGAACAAAAAATAAATGACAAAAATCAGGAAGGCAATTTCGAGGGTGATTTTCATGCAAACTTCTCAATTGACATATATTGAAAAATATACTATATTTTTATTAGTCAACTATTACATTAGAGAGTACAAAGAAAATGATTTCGAAGAATACAGTTTACGCATATAAATATATATATATAGTTGATTTTATTTTGTTGTGTATCACAAGTTTTAATAACGTTTTTCATATTTTTTATTAATTATTAAGGCCATCGTGGCGCAGAAGGTCAGCATCTGTTTGTAATTACGATTGGCTGTGGGTTTGTTTGTGTGGTCACATGTGGACTATGGTGGCATGTGTGAAAGAGGGAAATCACATGTGGACCATGGTGTCATATGTAGATGAGTAAAATCACATATGGACCATGGTAACAAATCTAAAGTAAAGTCACGTAAAGGGTAAGGGACAAGTAATTTCACATGTGGCCAAGATGTCATATGTGAATGAGAAATCCGATGTGGACCATGATATCATGTGAAATCACATGTGGATTTTGATGTCATAAGTGGATGTATCTGTATTAAATTGCATGCCCTCTCCAAAATCTCTGGGAAGTGTATATGAAGTCTTATAAATATTGTTTATATGAAATTTTGGTGAAGTCTATAATTTAAGCAAGAACCCGTGTAGGTAAAAGGAAGAAATACCTATAGTATAGTGAGTGTACGTGGATAAAACTGCGAGCGGGCCGCAACTGACTAATACAACTAGATACAATCGTATTATTAATATTATGTTTAATTGATCTTATCGAGTTTCAGTAAAGATATCGCTCAAGTGCTTAAGTGTAAATGTCAATTATTATTTTATTCTTTTAAACTTCACTTATGTCACGGGAAAGCTTATGCAAAGTGCGGGTTGAGGTCACAGAGTGTCATAAAAAATATATTATTGGGTTCTATTGTATAGATAAATGCGCCTTAAAACACAATTTTTATTATATGTATATATATTAACAGTAAAGAAAATTGTTATTATAAACGATATTATTTTACTATATTGAAAGCGTTTACGCTAACGCTAAGAAATGCGATCTAGTGTTGGCTGCGTCGAAATTCTTAAACGTTTGTTACAACTTATTTTTGTTGTTAGCATCTACGCAACGTACAGTTTAGCGGTCAGAGCGCTTGGAAGGTTAACAAGAGGCGCGAGTTCGAATCCCTCTGCCTTCAAATTTTTATACGTTTTTTTAAAAAGTAAGCGATATTTTTTTAGGAGCAAAGTCAATTATCACTTTCATTTGACTATTGAAGAAGAAAACAATTTTATATCCATTTTTGTTACAATTAGCATATGCATTCTGCAGTCATTACTTTTATGAGTATATAGGATAAAGAGTACTTTGAGTAGTTAAAAATTGAATTAAAATTGCGCGAATTTTTGCTTTGCTTTCTGAAACTTTGTGTATTAATGAAACTGTAACAGCATAAGTTGGAGGAGGGAGGGGAGAGGGGTACCTTTGTTATTATTTTTCCCTATGTGTGTATATATATATGTATATATATATGTATATATATATATATATATATATATATATATATATATATGTATATATATATATATATATATATATATATATATATATAACGGTTTTTTTACGAATTTCTAGAACTAGTTTAAGTAAATTCGTATTAATTAAAACACAAATTTCAATTTATTCACTTAAAACAGATTTAAAGTTTTGATATATTTTATAATTTCAGAACTTTCGTTTCTTTAAATAATAAAGTATCTAATTATTGATAAAGGGCTCCCAATAATAGGTTTCCTCTCAAAATAGAGCTATTATAACTTTCTATATTATGGTGAAATTTACGTTCATATTTTAATGAACATTATAGCAGGTATTTATTTATTGAAAACTCGAATATAAGGACATCTTTTAAAAATGAAACCTACCTAGATTGATATATCTATAGGCGAATTGCTCGTTTTAATATATTTGATTATATTATCTGTAGTACGGAGTGTCGGGAGCATGGAGACCTATTGTTTAGATGCTTCATTCCTCACGTTACGCTGACTTTAGAGATATTGCGCAGTGATTCATAGAACCTTAACTCTGTGTTATCAAAGCAAGGAAATGATAATTATTTAATAATAGTCATTCTCCTGAATATATCTAATATTGCATTGCAGTACTATTGTACTGTCTCTCTTTGCGTCTTGTTTTTGACTATATTATTAATAATTAAATATGTTTCATACAACTTCATTCAAGAAGTCAAAATAATAGTCAAAATAGTTTTTTTTTCAATTAATAGTTTTATTTTTGTAATTATTTATAATCAATTTGTAATACATCAGTATGGCAAAAGTAAATTTGTCGTTACTGCCGTCTCTTTAAGAATTCTTAGCTGTACAGTAAGAAAATTAAAACAAATGATTCTACATTTGTTCTGAATCAATGCCATATAATATTTTTATATTTTTTCCTAATTGTTCCTTTACTATATTACTGTCGCTAATAGTATATATATATATATATATATATATATATATATTTTAGCTTTACGCATTTATTCTGCATATCAGGACAGATAGGAAGTATTTAGTGGCAAGACACTCCGTACTCCGTATTTCGCCGACATTTTTTGTTGAGTGGTGGAAGTCAACGCTTTTCTTACCAGAGCTGTATATATATATATATTGTGATAATAAAAAATAAGTAAAAGTAGTAATAAACTACTTTTACTTATTTTTTATACGTTTTTTTAAAAATGTTTTCTAATCTTAAGTGTGGAATAACAATTTAAAAATATTAAATATTAAAATAAAATAGCAATCTCTCTTGTCTAACGATTATTTCTTAATAATCTTTAAGCTGTAGAAATTTTAAAAATACTCTTTATAGAGATGCTAACAACATAAATAAGTTGTAACAAAAACGTATAAGAATTTCTAAGCTGAAGCTTTTTTTAAATGTAGGTCATTAAGACGGTACAGTGCAAAATTCAACCCTATTAAGGTTGTTTTTGGGAGTTTAAAGAATGTATTAAACTAAAAATTTTGCATAGCAGGTCTTTTTAATATGTAGGTGATCACTAAGACAGGACACTATAAAACCCGATCCCTGAAGGATGATTTTTAGGGGTGAAAAGCTTGTATGAAACTTCTAGGGCTGTAAACCTTTTGTGGTTTTATTTTATTTTTTAAATGTAGACAATCTCTAGGGCGGGATATGCGGGACATTGCAAAATTCGACTCCTAAGGGATAGTTGTTGAATTTGATATTTTATATGAAAATTTGTTACTTATACAAGCGAAAAATGTATGTGCGATGTACAAACTACTCTAAAGGTAAAGTTCGTTGAGTTCCACTCAGCGTGAAAAGTCTTGGAGTAGAGAACGTAATATGAGTATGAACGCACCCTTTCTGTAGGCTGTAAAATGTATTTATTGAGAACACTCGCCCTGGGTTCAGTAAGAAGTATAAGCTGGCATGTCGCCTCGGTGTGATATGTAAGTGGGTATCGAATATTGTTGAGCCGTGTTAGCCTGGCTATTCAATTTGCATTTTTATCGCTGTCTCTTAAGATTTCAAACAAAGTAACATTGGAGTGATAGTAGGTGACCCGACGGTTAATTGGCTGTTGTACGCAGATGATTCAGTGCTTATTGTTTCATCAGAACGCGAGGCATTAGTCGTCATTCTAAATTATTCTAAATTATAAATTCAAAGACGGGTGTGAAAGTAATAATCTAAAATCTAAATAGATGTGGACGTGTGAAATCACATGTGGATCAAGATATCATATATCGATTAGAAAATTTACATGTAAACCATGATATCATATGCGGATGAGTGAAATCACATGTGGACTATAGTGTTATATGTGTGAAATTTAAAGATAGATAAAGATGGTCGTCAAAAATGGTTTTTTTGATAGGTGAGATTATGAGGGTTAAACTTTTTTAATCACACCCTCAGAACTCTCGCAAATTTATGTGAAGTCTTAAATTTTATGCGCCTAAGTAGGAGAAGAGTTTAAGATAGGGCTGATTTCAAGAAATTCAACAGCTATTACAACAATATATCAAAAGTATATGTATATCTTACAAACGATTATCTCGCTCACGTTAAGTTGTTTTTGATCGGATGTAGATAATTTTAACAAAAAAGATTTAGATAAAATTAACAAAAAGTTATGGAATATCTTTGAATGCCATAATATGTTTCGTCTTCACGTGCGTGGTTTATGGTTTTAAAATTTTTAAATTGCGGTCGGTCCTGTAGCAGTGAGGCAGCGTCTGATTATAAACGCGATCGGTTGTGGGTTCGATCCCCATTTGGGAGAGTGATTGTATTCAAATTATTTTCACTTCCTCGCTCTAAGACAAAGTGCGACGTTGAGTTCCACCATTCAACATGCAGTGTCTCGAATTCGGTAGAAAGTGAAGTACTGAGTGTCTTGACACTTGTCTTGACACAGGTACCTTGTTATGCGGGATAAAAAAGGTGAAGCTAAAAAAAAGGATTACAATTTAAATATTAGTGATTGTTTTGTCACCAAATTAGTAATACCTGAAACTGTTTTTATTCACATACTTATTGCTAAGAATAAAATTGGCATATCTTATTTTTTTATAATAATACATACTATGATTAAAATCTAGGCCGGTCGTGGCGCAGTAGGACAGCGTCGGAATGTAAACGCGATCGGTTGTGGGTTCAATCCCCACTCGGAGGTGCAATTATATTTAAATTATTTTTACTTCCTCGCTCAGATAATAGACAAAGTGCGGCGTTGAGATCCGTCACTCGACACGCAATGTCTCGAATTCGATGAAAAACGAAGTATGGAGTGTCTTGACACTAGGTACTCTCTGTCTACACTGCTAAGCGGGATAAAAGCGTGAAGCAAAAAAAATTAAAATCTACCCTTTTTATAGTTTTTTTTTGTAAAAAAAAATCGGAAATATAAGCTTAAAAAGCCTTTATTCTCGTTCATATTCGTGTCAAATTAGAGGTATGTAACATAAATGTTAAATATTTATTACCTACCTCGTTTTCGTTTGCCTACCTCGAATAATATAAATAACAAGACAATGGAGGTTTTAACTAGCTTTAGCACATTGTAAACAGTGTCATAAAGTCTCTTTTCTTTTACACTAATAGTTTTACATCATATGTATATAGTACATGTAGTACATACATATATAGTGTGTAGTACATACATATATAGTGTGTAGTACATATGTATATAGGAGAATGCATGATTGATTTTTACCAGCCCTCATTTTGAAACGATATTGAATTCCCGATTTACACAACACGTTTGCCCGGAAACAGCGATGTATGTGTAAAATGCCTCTATGTAACTCATTGCCACGTCCTATAAATATATATATTCGTATGCATAAACGATAATATATAGCGCGGGAGACAGAAAGTGAAAATGTCAAAATCTATTTAGGTAAAATCGCGATAGAGTCGATTTCCAATTAAGCGAAATTAACTAATATATTTAACAATATAAGTAAATGTGTGTTAATAGTAAAATGTATGAAAAAAATGAAATAATAGAAAATTTTGTAATCTTTTTTATTGTGGTATACGAATACAAATAACAATTAATTTTATATAATAATGAAAATCATAATGGAATTTGTATTGAGTACTAGACTTGCAGGGTTGTTGGACAGTGACTAGCCTCCCACCAGATTGATCGAAAAGCAGCTGAACGTCTCGAGTGTAACGCCGAGTGGTCGGCTAAAGGCGGCCAGACGAGTGCACCGGTTTCGCTATCATAAGCGCGCTCATGACCGGGTTTCCTCGTTATTACGCAGATCGAGTACTTCCACCCTTCCTAGCACATAACTTTTGCACTACACCCTGAAAGCCAGTGAAGACAAGGCGAGGGATAAACGTCATTTTCCCTCTGGAGGTCTTAAGTCCGTGACGTCGCCATTCCCCAACAGCTCTCTGCAAGCTGCGTGCTTAGTTATAAATTAATTTGTAATTTTTGTAAACAAGGTTGTATTTTTTTCATATTACTGTTATTCTCTTTTTCGTAGATTTTAAGGACTATTGTCAAAGTTAGAAGGAATATTGTCAAAGCTAATTAATTCGCGTTTTTACAATTCTTGAATTAAAAATTTGCGACATCGATACATCGATTCATGCATATTAATAATTAAGGTTTCAATAGGTATCGAACCGTATATTTTTTGTAAAAGCTTCTTAATAATAGACCTTATTGCAATAATGCCTTAAATATGTTGTTATACGTTATTATATAGATTTATTCTTTAAGCCATTGCCTTAAGGAAATTATTAATTAATCCGATATAAATAAAAAATAACAAGCTCGAACTGCGTCAGCGGATAATGTCGATGCAATACAACTTACTCAAAACATTCTGACCATAGTTTCATAGCTAATTGCTATGATCCACATTTTTAATAGAACTTCCTTTAGCTCTTACATAAACAGCCGATTTCGATCCGCAAGATTATATATGTTATAAACTGATATTTTTCAGTGTTAAAGACTGAGACCTTGGTAAAAAACCACCCATGTACGCAAGATGCTATATTATTTAAACTTTGCTCTAAACTATTAAATACCTACCATTGCGACGTCATATGCGTATGTCATTTAATAAGGATGCAATATTTGAAAGCGAAGATCCTTGCAGTACACCATTATTGGATGTAAGTTTGATTGATTATCAAAAAGTTCTGTCATCTATTACTGACTGACATCTTTGAGATATAAAATCTACCAGTATTTTTAGCACTGGGTCATGAATATCATAATGTTCAAATTTAACTTTTAAGATGTATCAGTCTGCGACATCAAAAACTCTCGGTCTCAAAGAAGGAAGCCACTTGTTTTTCAATTCTCGTGCCTCCAACGCCTTTAAAAAAACCTCAAGAACCATTGTTGTAGTTAATCGACTACTTCGATAGCCTTATTAGCGATTTCTTCAATCTTTGTTAAAAAATTATAAGCCACGAAGCTTGAAAACTAGCAATATCAGGTATTATAGCAATTAGTCTTTAGTAACCCCGATCACTTTATCGCCTTTTCCTTTACAGATAGGGCAAATTTTTACAGACATTCTCAGACATTTATTATATGATATTTAAGGAGATAACATAAGCTATTACCAATCTTATGCAATAACTCAATAGAAATACCATAAGTTTATTTTGTAGATTTATTCGTTTTGCTTAGTTATGAGTATACATTTTATTTGATGTTTTTGGTTAAAACCTCATACGTTCGATTCAGACAATTCATTCAAAAATTTAATGTGAAGTCTCGGTATCAGCAAAGGGTATTTCACCTAATGCTTTAATATAAACAAACTGTGTGTCAATACACAAGTAAATAATAATATTGTATTTGTCTTAGCGGATTTTGCTCGTTTATTTTTTTAATAAAATCGATGAAATGGTTTCTTTGTTTTATTAGATTCATATTTTACAATTCGCAACAAAATTAGAGTAGCGTTGTCGCTTTTATTTAATAAGTTATTATAGAAAGAAGTTCATTCTGCCTTATTGTTATGAGTTTTTTAAATCAACTCTATTCAATTATATTTTGTAATTGTAAATTATTAGTTAATTTATTTGAAATATTTACTGTTAAATCCAAAAAATAATTATGTTAAGTACAATACTAGTTGTATTATTTAGTACCACGTTGTTTTATTATTTCTCCAAAATAATTTACTTATAAAGGGTAAACATATGTTGATCTCATAGGTCAGTACGTTTATCTCTCTCTCTGTCTCTCTCTGTAGTCGGACCCTCAGACTGACGATCGTGGTAAGCATTAAGGCAATCCTTAGAATAAAAGAAAGAAGCGCAGAAACCGTTGGAGATACAATCCGCTCCAGATACAATTATCTGGAGCGGATTGTATCTCCAACGGTTTCTGCGCTTCTCTCACGACTGTGTGAAATTTGGAAGATGACGACTCCTTGATTTGGTCGCAGAGAGAATACGTTGTAAACGTATTGGTTTATTATTGGTTTATTTATGTAATTTGAACATCAGTAACAAATATAAATTATCTATACAGGACATATTGTACTTGCGTACCTTCAGAGACGACCTGATGAAGTTTTAGATGAAGTTATTGTAGTCGAATGATTACTGTGGGACTCATCAGTGAACCTACTAATCAGTAAAACTCAGCGAAAATCCACTTAAATAAGACGCCGCAGGATCGCTTGCGAATGCCACTACGACGCCCCGGTATACGGCCCGCCTATTGCAGGCCATCGTCGCCTTTGGGTGCTCCAAGCGTCCTGTTTTAGCGTCCTCCAGTGCACCCGCAGCCTCGATGACTTGCAGGATGATCACAATGACCATCCCGCAGTAGCTTCTCAAAGGCAGGCGTATTCTGAAATCCCTTAACAATTATTATTCACATCCCTGATAATAATTCATTTTTTTATTAATTTCATTGATTAATTTGAGAAATCGCTTTAGAGCAACTACAAACTCAATATCATTTTGTGAATTTAGCTTTACGCTTTTATCTGCATAGCCGGGTAGACAGCAAGTAGCTAGTGCCAAGACACTCTGCTTTTAGCTTTCCTTCAAGTTTGAGACATTGCATGTTGAGTGGCGAAACTAAACTAGACATTTAATACAAATTATTATTATATTTAAATCTATTGCAGAAATTTCATAGCACTGTTATATGGAAAATTAACTAATATTAGTATTTTCCTTTGCACTCATACCTTTCAGTTAATATATAACCTTGCAACTAATTATTTCTACATTAACAGGATATTAAGAAAAAAATATCTATGTTTATACAATTTGATTGCTCGTCGGTTAACCAGTGTTCAGTTAATGCTAAAACATCACAACAATAATTTTTTCTTAACAATACTTTAAGCATTTAGGTTTTACAATTATGTAATATTGCGTTTTTAAATATTTATCAAAAGATTGTGGAATGATTTCTTTGTCTTTTGATAACTGAGATAATAGCTATATAGGTGTTGGTTCTTTGGCTTTCCTCTATTGATATATTGGGGTTGCTAATAGGTAACTCTAATTCTTTTAATTCTAATAATCTCCGTGATTTATTTAATCTGTTGTGTACCGCTGACCGCATGCTAAGGCTCTAGGTGCGCTCCATCGACACCTGTGAACTGATCAATAATGCACTATTCTCTTTTCAATCATTCATAAAATTTTGAGAATTATTAAGAAGGGTGAAACTAGATTTCATTGGAAATATTTAATTAAGTTTTTTACCATGACTAACTTGTATTAAGTTGTTCTCTATACTTATATTAGATAATTTTCTAGGGCTAATCCACGATGCACATTGTAAGATTACATGGTACACATAATATATTTAACTAATTTGATATTCGTTCATAAAATTTTGAGAATTATTAAGAAGGCTGAAACTAGATTTCATTGGAAATATTTAATTAAGTTTTTTACCATGACTAACTTGTATTAAGTTGTTCTCTATACTTATATTAGATAATTTTCTAGGCCTAATCCACGATGCACATTGTAAGATTACATGGTACACATAATATATTTAACTAATTTGATATTCGTTCGGCTAATACCATCCAAGGAAATCCATAATATATAGTTGACTATTAAAATGTTATTAGAATTGAACTCATGAATTAAAATTAATTCTCTACAAGTCAGAATTACCGTATAAACTCAAAGAGGGTAGATATCATTAAAAATATGAGAAACGTTAATTAAAATTATGATATACTACTCAAATACTCATATCCATTTGGGTTTTATTTTTTTTAACTGTTTTGCCCAATCAATTTATTTGTAATTTTTACATAGAATAGCTAACTATTAAACAAAGTTAATATATTTTTGATACTTGTTAATTAGGAGGTGGCATGACAAAATATTAAAATCATTAACTTTTCGTTTTTTACCATTTATAATGTTGCGAAAATTCTAAAAAAATTTTTAAGTTAGCCATGCATAGCAATATAAGATATTTTTAATAAAAATCAAGAAAATCAATCGAGAAATGACTTAATTTATTGATAATAACGGAATAGATAAGATAATTAAAAATTCTAAATATTTATTTATTTAATACTTTATACATCATTCTTTATGTAAAAAAAAGTACGATACAAGAAATACAAAAATATGTTGTAAGGGTGGCCTTATCACCGCGGGCGGTCTCTTCCATACAATCCTTACAATATAAGAGATCTGCGGATGCATGGACATAGGTTAGTGTACAAATGATATACCTATGTATTGATTTTACGTAGGTAATAGACATACTCTAACTAAAATACTATATACTTCATAAAAGATGTAGATATATATATATATATATATATATATATATATATATATATATATATGTATATATACATATATACATATATATGTGTGTATGTGTGTGTGTGAGTGTGTGTGGCCCGTCGTATGCTGTATACGTAACACATTCATCCGAGGTAGTTCTGGAGTCTGTGACGTAGCGGATAAGCTTCAAGATCGTCGCCTGAGATGGTATAGACACGTTGCGTGCCGGCCTGAGACTACGTCGGACGAATATGCCTTGATATGTCCATCCCTGGAGTTAGACCCCCCAGACGCCCAAGGAAGTGATTGCTGGATGTCGTGAAACAAGATATGAGCCAATGGACTTACCATCAAAGATGCCAAAGACCGTGCCGCCAAAGTGGAGTAGGTTAAGTGATATATATATATATATATATATATATATATATATATATATATATATATATACATATATATATATATAGAGAGAGAGAGAGAGAGAGAGAGAAAGCAAATAAAGGAGGTAGACATTTTTAAAGGACAATTAAATATGAAATTCGAGTCATAGTCATTTCATAGAATCGCAGCTTTAATAGTAAAGGAATTATCATCTGCTTGTGTACGACAACTCTAATTTGTAATCATGCTGATCAATCACTTGAGATACTCCGGAGTGTGATGATGGTGGAGGATAGTGCAAATTAGTGTAAGGATATGGAGTTTATGACGATGCTTGAATCAATCAAAAAACCTGGACAAGGACATTTATTTTGGTTTTAAAGAGAAGGAAATGTTTCTTGTACTTCCTCAACCGATAATCACAACAAAAAAAATCATGCTAACCGCAGATATATGAGAAGACCAGAAAAAGCATTGTCCATTGTAAGACCCAAGTTTTTGACTAAGTTACGATACCCCATCGCAATACCATCTAGCACTAAAGGAAAGGATTTGGAAAACAGCTGATGACTGTAAAAATATAAATATTTCACTGATGGTATTGTATTGTATTTATTAACATACCCAATAATTTTTTCTCATGTACAGAAATTACTTTTTTACTCTTTTATTATGTTTATAGTAGATATAGATTAGATAGAATTTTATAACTTATTGTTCACGTCGGTTATTTCTAAGACTTATTGTTAGTTTTATAATTCGATATAATTATAAAGATTACCAAAGCGGCCGCTAGTCTTTCATAAAAATAACTCTTAATACAGTACGCAAATACTTATATTTGCTTTTCAGGTCGTATTAAGTTTTTTAATTGTGTTCTAGTAAGTCGCTTTCTTTGTTAATTTTACATACAATACCTAATGAGTAAATATAATACGAGTATATTCTTTATACGTGTCACTTCATAGATTGTTATAAAAAAATACATTCGGTTTTTTACTATTTGTAGTATTGCAAAAAAAAAACTAAATAGATATTTTGTAATGAGCTTATGTACATCAATTAGAATAAAATTTTTCGTTATGTATCGTAAACCTCATAGCTCCCTTCGTTAAGTAATACAAGATTTAGTCTATTTCTAATTCAGATAAAAGTATGGTAAATATGGTAAAATTAATTTACTAGAAGCTAATGCAGCTTTTCTTAGTTCCCTTCTTTGTTAATTAACGAATAAATATTATAGATTTTTAATAAATGTCACTTCGTTTAGCAAATCTAAAAATATTTATTATGACTATAATAAGCTTATGCGCAGCAATTATCAGTTTAAATTTTATAAAGATATTTTTAAAATAAATGTGTCGTGAAAACAAACTTTTTCGTAACCTTCACACCTTGCTTTTTTAACGGGCACAAAATTAAGTGTATCTCTATTTTAGATTAAATATTTATCCCTATCATGCGTAGACCCCTTAGATTAATTAATACAGATTTTGCGTTATAACTGCATTTTCTTAATCGTTAATGACTGACTAAATTTGATATTTTATATGATTTATTGTATGGCTGCCTTTGCACTGGTACTATGTGAAATAGGCGTTCCGCTGATTACTGTAACATTCGCTACGCTCCTCTGAGCACTTGGAGGTGAGCTGTGACCTTAGCGTGAAATATTCGTATATTTATTATTAAATATGTTTCTGGATTATGTATCTTTCATGAATTCCCGGTAATAGGAAACATCTTATGTCATCTTTTTTATTTATCCGTCAAACTTGATTTTAACAATGTTGCCAAGACAACCAAATTGACCAGATTGTTGCAACCTCTGACTAGTAAACGGAAATCTGTTTCCCCAGCCTTAACTGCTCGTAGCATGAGCGCATGCTCGAAGGGATTTCTGTACTAACTTGTGGTCCCATTTCGACTTCGTTATATTTTTGAAAGGTATAGTAAAAATATTTTAAAAAGCTATTGTATATATATTTGATAAAATAAATAATAATAATTTTAAAATCCTTTATATGAATTTTAATCTTCAATTTGTGACAATTAGTTTTATAGAGCGTGGAAGAACTAAATTCTATGGAATTTACATTATTTAACTATTTTTGTAGTTATTGTCCTGAAATGCAATCTATATACATAGAAGAATCTAATAAAGTATCGCAATAACCAGTGTGCGTTAGCGGACGCACGATGCTGAAAAGATTACAACGTCTATACCAGGCAGTTGGTGAGGTGAGCTCTAACGAAACGGTGGAAGAGCTATTTTCAAATAAATTTGTCCATGTAATTTTGAGTAAAATTGTTTAAAATATTAAACCAATTTAATAATATTTCATTAATATATTTTTAAAAGGTTCAACGAAAATAATCGATTTAATTAAAAAAAGTGAAATTAGTTGCAATAAATGTAATATATGTCCGTCTATATTTAGTCCGCGTGTGTGTATTAATACATATTATTCAGTTGAATGTAGCGTCCGCTCAGATACACTGCATGCAAGCCGTTCACTAAAGGAACTCGTTTTCGCGGCTGAACATTATTTTCGCGTTGCTGTTAAAAAGTTATTGTTGTGATTTTTGATAAAATAAGTTTAAAAAATGCCCTGTTTTGGATGTTGCAATATGTCGGTAAGTTATTCATCCTTTCTTATATATACTGAATTTTGAAAAAGTGAAAATATATGTGTTGTAGTGTTTACAACAAAAGAATCACAAGTTATAAATTATATTACAAATATTATCAAAGTTTTATTAGTTTTTCGCTTCGTAGTAATTTTTGATAAATACTTAGAGCACATAAAAGATAAAAACTTGTATTTTCTCTTAAATCTGATATATAGGTTATGAAGTATGTTTTTCTAATATTGTTTTTAAATATCAGGACAGTGGAAAAGATTTAAAAGACGCCATAGAAAGGCTTGAGGATATAGATTTAGAAACTTTAGAAAGACGAACCAGTTCTATAAAAACTGATAGCAGTAAACGATGGGAATCAAGAATTATGCCTGGATACCGCCGTGACAGCGGAGATACTGCGTCGCCCTTGAGAAGAAAACGTTGTGCGAGCTTAGATACCTGTGACGGTACGGTATACCTTTCACTTAACTTATTATTATTAAAAAGATAATTTATTATTTATTATTTATTAATTAATTTAAATAAATAACAGAAATTTTAACAATATGGCTGCGTTTAATAAAAAAAAATTGTTTTAGGTACACGCCGAACAATACATAACAACGAGGCAAAAATGCGACGGTTAAAGTTTCAGAAATCTAACAGTATACATTAAAATAATTTCACTAATCATTTTATTTCAGATTTAAATCAATGTGTAAAAAACTAAAAATATATACATTATTAATTTGTTATTACTTTGTGTTTTAGATTGAGTGTAGTGAAAAATTGATGTAGTGAAAACAATCTATGTGTGTTGTGTTTACAATAAGAGGATTACGTCCTGTAAGTGTACTTGTAAATATTATCAAACTTCTTTTAGCTTTGCTCTTCATAATGGTCTCAACACATGATATATTTATAATTTATAAAATTTAAGTAAAATTTACACTAATTTAAATAAAATTTACACTAATAGAATTTATACTTTAGGCGAATATAATACAACTATTCAATTATACACAATTTAGTGTAAATAAAAATATTTGGAAGTGCTCTCCATTGTCTAATAGGTATTAAGAAACATTGCATTATATGTTTCCTTGTACACTGTATAATATTATTCCTTATACATCTATACTATGATATTATATAAAGGGGAAGAGTTTGTTTGTTTGCTCGAACGCGCTAATCTTAGGATCTACTGATTGGAATTGAAAAGTTCTTTCTGTATTGAATAGTCTATTTATTGAGGACTCGACTAATGACAGTGAAACATTAACAAAAAATTTTTGAAAACGCGAAAATTTGTATATTTTTAAAGTTTACCTTGTATGCGCTGAGTAAACGGTGAAATTTACGCAAAAATGATATATAACAAAATTGTTCCCCTCTAAAAGTTCTAAAAAAAGTCCGGGACAGCATATGACTAGCTTTTACGGTTGATTCACTATAACTTTTTTATTTTTATATTTTAATTCCAATATAATACATTATTTGCGAAGGTATTTTTATAAACTAAATATTAGAGCTTATCCAAATAAATTATTATCCAAATTAATAGTTATTTATCACGGGCACTTATTTTTAAACGAAATTGCCTTTGAAAGTATTTGGTTACAGTCAATATACAAGGACTTATTATCGTTTTAAAATAATAACGTCAAATACTACTCGCGCATTAATGTGCGAGTATATAAAGTGATGATGCGGGATGTCGCTGGCTCACAGTGAGTCTTCTTACCGATATTATAAAAGCAAAAATTTCTGACGATGTGTGTTTGATTTGGATAACGCTTAACAATTGTAGATTATAGCTACAACTTATTTTGTAATTTGGTCGTATTATAACTATACATATCAAGTAAGTCGGCTAAAACTCTGCCCTCTAAGAGCTATCTTAGCGTGTACTGATAAAACCATTGGAGTTAAAAAACATGATGTAGTGTAGGATTGTTTGTTTTTAAATAAATCTAAATAAACGTCCGGGATCACATATATCTATTTTTTATGTGGAAGCCACTAAGAACAAACTATGAAAATAATGAACTACAAATTTTATTTAATTTGGATTTTTTTTACCATGAAAATTTTAAAATATTTATTAAACCTTTATCGAAATCAATATATTTGTCGCTTTAAGTGTTATATTATTATAGATTAACTATGTCTTTTACACTAAATAATTTTGCCAAATAGTTTAAAAGTTATAACGATATGATTGATTGAAGCGCCATAAAGCGCCTAATATTTCCGACGCACGGCGCGGGGAAGAAAATTTTGTATTAATATCTATTTTTATTATTTCATAATAATATTTATTTCGTAACAATAACTGTCAAGTACAAATATAATTTTATCAACAATCGAATCCGCATAATGGTGATAAAAAATTATATATAACATTCGAAATCTAGTCATATGTATAATAATATAATATAAATTGTAAAGTTTGAAATAAATGTCTTTAACTATATTTTATATTAAAAAAATGATACCAATCGGTACCATTTCCCTCTGCAGTAGTTTGTGTCTAAGTAAAACCATTTTTTTGTAGTAAAGTTTATTTTTAACTTGTACAATACATAAATATACCTATATACATAACCGGTCAAAAGTTTGGTCCACTAAGAAAAAATATGAGAAAACAAATAAAACTTAAAATATTTAAAACTTTATGGAATACTGGATTTATTTTCATGTTACATATAAGATTTGAAACTAAAAAATGAAAAAGTCTTGACTGTTTTTCTTAACAAAATGCATACAAGAGGTTAACAGATTTTTCGTTGAAATATCTTGAGCAGTTTATCACTTTTTTTTACCAATCTAGGCATGCGAGCAATTAATTTATCTCTTCCCACAAAAGTTCAATGGGATTAAGATCCAGGCCTTGAGGTGGCTAGGTCATATATTTTTTTAATCTTTTTCCGCCAGTTTTTTTTTGTCTAAATAGCCTCTACATAATTTCGAGTTATGTTACCGATCATTGTCTTGCAAAATAATTCCTCGGCCGATTAACCTTAATACCAAGGAAATGGCGTCTTTCTCCAACATTTCCTTATATCGTTCCTTATATTTTCATTATACCTTTGATTTGGACTAGATTTCCAATCTCATAGCCAGAGAAACAGCCATACTTGATCAGAGCCATACTTGACAGACCATAATTGATCTGCCACCATGCTTGACAGTCGGTACTACACACTGCGGCACCATATTTTCTTCGGCGGAGAGTCGGACGCAAATTCTCCTTTTTTACCTGAAACTACAAATTTTGATTTGTCACTCCAACTTACCACTTCCGTGGCTGATATTGATGTTTGGATGCAATGCCTGTTTTTTGCCTTTTTCTTGGCTTTTATACAAAATACCTTTTATATAAATTTTATACCTGTTAGGCAATCTAAATGAACAATAGAATAGACAGGTGTGCAGATTACTATTTATCACCAATATTTTCTAAAATATTTACTGATAATAAAATTTTTATTAGTGGTCTCAAACTTTTGACCCCTAGTATATATGTATAAATTGTTATTCAAAGTCAACAAAAATGACAAATTTTAAAAGACTTGTCTACATATCTTTTATGTAAAGTAATAATTATTAATGTGATTTGTTTTCTAAAATAGTGTTTTTTTATATAATAGTAATATAATAGTAATAATGTAATAGTAATAATAGTAAGAAAAAGTGCAGCATTGAGTTCCGGGAATTAAAATCAATATCTCGTGTTTGGGAAGCAGCAAACGGCGTCTTGGCACTACATTGTCTCTTACTACCGTTAAATCAGTATATTTATTACGATAAAGCATGAAACTGCTCTTTAAAATAATATGTATACTTTTTTATAAAACTATACATATTATTTTAAAAATATCTGAATGTTTCCAAAATATTAATAAAATTGTACAGAAGTATAATTGAGTATTTATTTCTAAGAAAAAAGGTTGTACTAGTTGACTTATTGATGTAAATTGAAAAATACGTAATAGATTTTATTTTAACTTTCTCTATCTATCAATATAAGATATTTAAATAATCTATAAATGAAATGTAAATCTTACACTTCAATAGAAGTTTTAGGTAATATTGTCATATCTATACTAATAAAATAAAGCACAAGACTTTGTTTGTTTGTTTAAACGCACTAATCTCAGGATCTAGTGGCTCGATTTGATAAATTATTTTTGTTTTTTCCATTATTGAGAGTTGAATAGTCCATTTATTGAGGAAGGCTATAAACTATAATACCTCACTCTAAGACGGTGAAAGTTAAGCAAAAATTATACAATTACAAAATTATTCTCCTCTAACATTTATAAAATAAAGTCTGAGACAGCATATGTCTATCTTTCACGGTTGACCCACTATAACAACTTTTTTGTCAACATTTAAAATTCTAAAATAATACAGTATTTGTGAAGGTGTTTCTATAATCTTAATATTAATCTTTCTCCAAATAAAGAAGTTATGTACCACAGATATATATTTTTTAACAAATTCCATTTCAACCAACATGTAATTACTTATTATCGTTTTAAAATAATAAGGTCAGAAACCACGCGCGCATTATCGTGCGGAGTGTGTGCAAAGCGGTAAGGTAAGGGAGGAAGCCGGCTGACAGTAATAGCTCGAAGATATCATGCCGCGCGACTCAAAGTGGACAAGGAATTGATATTTGTATGCCTTTTTATTGCGATTTATTGTAAATTATTCGATCTGTCGTACGTGTATGTTAGTAGTAGCAAAGTAACAGTATTAAAAAAACTAATTTTAGGTACACATTCATCCTCAAAACAGTTATTGACTAACTCAAGACACTATAATACATTTTTAAAATGACTTCATTTGGTGCGAAAGAAATACGAGAGGGGAACTTTATGCCCACTTTAAAAGTGCAGGGGCAGGTTTATCGTTTAATCTGCAATATACTTCTCATTGTACAGGTGTAGAACCAGAGTTTTTGCATATATATTTTGTTTCTCATGCTGGTCAGGTATCTTTATTACTTTACAAAATGATCTTATCTACACTCACAAAAGAATATTCACGACTATAATTCGTATGTTCAGAGTTTTAAATATAATCTGGAAAAGTTGTCAGTTAGTGATTTAAAACTTATTATCCACGCTGATTTAAAACCCTCTAATGATCTTTGAGGTAGGTATAATGCGCAAATAGTAGAAGAAGTAGCAGTTTACTATTAATACATGAAGATCAGTCCCCGAGATCTTATGATGCTTTATAATATACTTTACTATTCCCGTATGGAAATGACGGGTACTGTATAAGCATTCCTCAACAGAATACTGGCGTCTGACCTAAAACTGTACCATGTATACAGTTTTATTCCTTAAAACTCATGGTTAGAATAAACGAGTTCAACAGCTTACATTTGTTCAAAGGATTATTGAACCAATATTGTGTTGATATGGCGGCAAAATGTTATCTGAGAGGCTTAATATTATCAAAAGAAAAAAATCTGAAGGGTGAAGAGTACATACATTTAAGAGATGACGTGACTAATGATGGCAATGTAAACGTTTCTGATATCATGTTATAATGCCATCATTATTTACAGGATCTCCAAGATACATAAACGAAAAAAGTCAAGATGCCATATGTCAGAACGTTTGGAAGACCACATTTGTTCTTCACATTCACTTGTAACCCCAACTGGCCAGAAATTAAAAATAAGTTATTACCCGATCAAAAATATTATGATAGATATGATTTTAGTTTCCAGATTATATCATTTAAAATTAAAGAAAAATGATAGATAGCTTTTGTATATATCGTAGAATGGCAAAAAGAGGATTACCTTACGCCTATATTTTTTATGACTGGCAAGCGAAGTACAACCAGATTCAATAGATAAAATTATCCCGGCTGAAATACCGGACGAAAACCAAGATTCATGGTCCTTGCGGATTTCGTATTCACTATGTATGAAAAATACCCTAGACAGTTTATTTTTGGGACACAAACTGACGATGACGCACATTACCGTAAAGAATCAACCGGTTAAAACTGTAAAATAACGATGAAGTGGAAAAATATCTAAATGGTGGCTATATTAGTTCAAAGGAAGCACTTTGGAGAATTTTTTATTTTCCCATTCATGATCGTTTTTCTGCTGTAATACATTTGGCTGTTCATTTATAAAATAGGCAATGAATATATTTTAACAAAGAAAACCTTCAAGATCAAGCTAACAATCCTCCTTTGACGACATTTACAGCATTATTCGATCTGTGCATAATCGCTTTTGTATCGAGAAGTACCTCAATATGCCAAAGAAATACATTTTCTAGGCGGAAACGTGGGCTGCAAATTAATGAATTCCCAGGTGTTAAAAAAACAGCTTTAGGCTGCGTGTACAATGTACATCCTACTCAAACTGAATGTTTATATTTCAGGTGTTACTGCAATATGTTCGAGGTCCAACATCACTTAAAGATCTTACCAAAGTTAATGCTAATGTTTCATCGACGTATCAAGACGCCTACAGGAGTTCAGGCTTACTGGAAGGAGATCAACATTGGAAAAATACAGATGCTGTTTTATTAGTGCTACCTTCAAAATTAAGGGAATTATTTAGCCTTATTCTGATATTTTGTCAGCCATCTTACCCCCTTGAGCTGTGAAGTAAGTTTCGAAATTATTTATGTGAAGATATATTAAACAAAATTGTTAATGATAATCAGGACATAATATAACATTATAATGAGTATATTTACAATGAAGGACATAAAACTATTGAAGACAAGATACATGAAATATGTGACAAAACACTTTATCAGATTTTGGAATTCCAGGTACAAAAAGGAGTAATTTCGATATTTATATGAAATCATTACAAGAAGTTTTGCGGAAATCCTAATATTTAATGAAATTAGAGGAATTCTATCTATTCTGAAAAGGAACCCAAATTAGTAAATGATTAGCTTACGGTGTACAATTGTGTTTTAAACAGTGTATCTTAACGAAGGAAAGATATTGTCTTAGGATGCACCAGGAGGAACAGTAAGAAATTTGTTACTAATTAAAATAAAACAGTAAGATATTTGTTACTAATTTGATATTAGCAAAAGTTCGATCTCAGGAGAAAATAGCTTTGGCAGTTGCGTCGTCGGATATCGCTGCGGCTCTATTCGCAGGTGGAAGCACCGCTCATTTAATGTTTAAACTGCCTGTTTCCGTTACTGTACAAAACGATAACCTGTGCTCCATCCGTAAAAATGGTCCTCTAAGAAAAGTTTTACAACACGTTACATTAATAATACGGGATGAATCTACAATGATTCACAGGGCTCATGCAGAGGTTTTAGATAGGTATTTTAAAAATATTAGAAGCTCTAATAAAATATGGGTGGAATCACTGTCATGTTTACTGCTGGTTTTCGGCAAACTACCAGTGATCGTTAAAGAGCTAAAATTGTGAAGGCATGTACTTCACCATTGTGAAACTACGTTCATACCCTAAAACTATCAAGACTACTTTTAGTAGGGGACGGCAAAGAATCTCATTTTGAAAATAAAATTGATATAGATAATTAATTTAGGTAAAAAGGTTATCAACATTGAAGATTTAATCTCCCAAAGTTATCTACATCTGGATAGATGTAGCTCAAATAGAATACAAAGATTATGCGTGGATGTGTCAAAGGGACAACAGATGTCCGTTAAATTTATTTTTATTATTAAAACTTTAAAATTTTGTTAGGTAGACCAAAAAGCTCAGTGAAGATGAGCGCTCATTCTCATATACTATATAATCACTTAGGTTGTAAACCCGTCGGTTGATCTTATTTCATATAATGTAAGAAGTTTTCTCCCATATGCTAGATTTAATTTGTAAGTTCAAGACTTTCAAGAAATTTCATACGAAAGGACTATAAACGTTGTACGGAGTACGCTAGACTCGATTGAAACCTTACCAGAATCATAATACATAAAAAAATAAATATTTCGAGTCGACAACATATATCGACAAAATTAGCTTTGTCGAGTATTTTGTTAAATTCCAATAATGCCATTAAACTTATCTGTATTTTATACTATTGTACACCATGCAAAGGCGACTTTATCTCTAAAAACTTTTCCTGGTAACCTCTTAATATTAAAATATTGTATTCAACTGACACAAAATGAGAAATTCCTGTGAGAGATATTGCAGCAGAGTAAAATGAATTACAAATATGTTCTTAATTTAAATTATTAATATTTTATATTCAAATAGACAGTGGCAAGCACTTTTAAATATAAAATAAATATTAAACTACCACCGGCGCAGAAGGCAGTTCTGCGAATAGGTGAGCCGTTAAGAAACTCAAGAATAACGATTTTCTTAATACTATGATTTTATGTAAAACGTGGAATTAACGATGAAAATAATTTAATTCTACGCATTTTGCAAACTTTTATTTAGTAATATTATTTATGAATTTCACGTGTGGCATGAGAGATAAAATAAAATAATAAATTATTATTTTTTATTTTATAAAAATACATAGTAAAACTTGTGCACGCATGAACAGTTGTCATCTCGCATTCGAACCTGTAGCAACAATAGCAGACTTTCAAGCTGCCTGGCATGATCCATCCATCAAAACTATCTGGCTTCGAGGGTAACTTTTTTAGGCCCCCTAGTAACATATATAAATTTCCGCTTCATAGCGTCTGACTGTAAACACGATCGGTTGTGGATTTAATTATCACAGGGGGTTATAATTATATTTAAATTACTAGCATCCCGCTCGCGGCCTCGCCGCCTTGAACTACATATGTCTATTTTGTTTTTTGCGCGCCTGCGTCCTGGCTTCAGAATTAATGATAATGTAATGTAATGTACTATGACAGAGTCGAACAGGATAGTTAAACAAAATTGTTTTTTTTTATAGGTAGGGGAAATCTTTTAAACATACCCAGTCTAAAAACTGGATAATGTGGAAACTGCAACGGTGGGAACTAGTGCAACTGCAGTCTTCCACAAAACAGTAATGCCCAGTTCTGGTCAAAATCGAAAAATCTATTTAACCCCGCGTAGTGAGCCTGGGATATAAAAAATAAATAAAACGCGTCGGCTCAGTTGTCCCTGGTGAGCAGGGACTGTTGTCTCCCGTTATCACGCAGCAGTCTCCTTCTGTAGCATTACTGTCACCAAGAATGTGACTGGCTGCCAAACAATTCTCTGCCCAGCATCCTTATTATAAGAACCGTCAAAGGAAGATTTTGTCAAATTTCCTGAACAACTTTCCGTTCTGCGTTCTACGTATGTTGTGTCAGGATATCTTCGGTAGTGGCAATTACTGACATCTGTTGCCCGATCTTAAGCTTATAATTTTCAAAACAACCGTGTCCGGCGATAATCTGATTGAGTCGACGTTTTCACCTCTTCCTAGCCACAAAAGAAGGGTGACTGAGAGGTACACGTCCAACCATCTGATTGCTTCGTCCTCGCGTATTTGCCAGAACTTCTAAAGATGGAAAGACATGGTACTATTAGCGCGATAGCGCGTATTATTCTTATAATAATTCTAAACAAAACTGTTACTCTATGATACTCATTGTAAGGATTACATGATAAACATAGTCTATTAACGTAATTTGACGACCTAATGTCATCTAATGGTATCCATAGTATATGCGTGTTATGGATATCATACGTTATTGATTGTTAAAATGTAATAAATACTGAAGAAAAAATTAGTAGAAAATATAAAAACGTTAATAAAACTTATGTTACATCTCATTACCTATATCTACATAGGTATTATTTTTTAACTATGTCTCAATAAATCATTTTCTTTGTAACTTATATATGTAACAGTTAACTAATGATTATTTTACCATTTATCATATTGCAAACATTTAGAAGAAAATTATAACAGTTAGTTTATACACAACAATTTGTAGTTTAAATTTTATAGCCTAATTTTATAAGCAATTTGCAGTTTAAATTTTAAGATATCTTTAATAGATATCGAAAAAGTTAACTTTTTCGTTTAGTATTGTAAACCTCATAACTTTTATTCCTCATAATATTCGTTAAGGAACAAAAAACTAAGTGTATCTCTATTTCAGATGAAAAGCAATAAAATGTGGTAAAATAAATTTACCAGAAGTTAATATCGTTTTTCTTACCTTGTCCTATTTTCCTTTAGCTTAATTAATACAACTTTTACGTTATAATTATAATTTTACGTTATCGTTAATGGATATTGTCGTATTTTGTTTATTTTCTTTATTACTAATTAAACATTACTTGATACCTGATATCGTATTGTGACACACTTATTGAATACACTCTCCTGTAAGCATTTAGGAAAACAAATAAGTTTTAAAACGTATTAAAACACAACACTAAACGAAAAAAAATAATTGAAAAAATTTGTTATTTTCAGAAGTGGGTAAGTTAAAAAATTTCAACACAAATTTAACAACTAAGTATTGATGATGCATATTATATTGATCGATCAAATATGAAAATTTAAAATTAATTATTCCATTCTTATGAAATAAGTGTTCACATAAATAATTTTTTGTTTTTTTTTACATTAACTACATAACTATATGAGATTGGAAAGATTTTGCAGACTATCGAAATTAGCAGACTATTGATGTATTCGGTTTTTTATTTCTCTTTCAGAAATTACACTGAACACCAATAGAATTTTGAAAATATATTTACTATTTTTTAAGTGTTATTTCACACTTAGGATTAGAAAACATTTTTGAAAAAACGTATAAAAATTTGAACGCAGCGGGATTCGAACCCGCGCCTCTTGGGTACCGTCCAAGCGCTCTGACCGCTAAGCCATGCGTTCTACTACCAAATGTTTTTCAAAAATGTTTTAAAAATATACTCCAAGCTTTAAGCTAAAAATCATTCCTAGCTACTCCTTAGTTATCGGTATAAAAATAAATTTGTGAATTTCAGTTTATTTTATTTATTATTAAATTTTAAGAGAAAAACTATTCTGTATGTACGCCTGGACTATAAGCTATAAATATGCCAAAATTCATTTAATTCTATCTAGTACTTTTTACGTGATTGACGCACAAACGAACAGACAGATGGAGATAGACAAAAATTCTTTCGACAGGTTTTTTAGCTTCCATTACCCTATGTATTAATGTATAAAATTTTATTTGTGTAGTGAAAACTTCCATACTTACTAATCTTTCTTATCTCTGGTGAGGAGATACATAAACTAACTTTGAGCTTTTATAAAATACCGAGGCTTTTGTAAAATCCTGCTGTCGCTGGTTTTTTTCTGTACTAAGGTTGCCTTTGCGTTGCGTTGTCAACGTGTCAACGGGATATGTAGTAACGAAAAATACCCTTGATCATCAAGGCCCTTGATCACGTTGCCCGGGTGACATTATCCATTAGATTTTTCAGAATTTGGTTCGTTTCATTGCACGAACGAAGTTGATTATTGTTATGCAGCATGCTGCAGCAGCATGATCATTTTAATCCTAATTAAATTAAAAACTCTGTTCGTTGACTTTATTATCCGGATTTATACAGTGACAACTGATAACACAATAACTTTTCTGTTGCCCCTTAACGCTTCGCAGTATTGGCAAATAATTAATTGTTACTATCCTAATTGTAATAGATTTATGAAAAATGAATGTTATAGGTCATTGTTTCTTTGTTGTCAAATATTTTTGGTGTGAAAAATATAGCAAACTACAAAAAACTTCTGGCGTGAAGAAACTAAAATAGAAATGAAATAAAAGAGAAACTGACAGACAATTGAATGCACAAACTATTACTAATTCACACGTCTTCTAATATTCCATAGACCAAACTATATTCTTTCCTTAATTTCTAAACATCCTATTTTGTACCCTGTATGGAGAAATTAAATTATTATTTTTACTGTATTTCGTTACAAATTCTTTATGGTTTTTCATTTCTTAAACCTTCATTGGAAATCTAGAAATATTTCATAATCAAAATAAATCGCAACGACTCAGCCGCTCCTAAACTTGAGATTAACATAATTCGCTTCATCTTTATATATGAAAATATTTATATAATTTTATTTATATAATAGCGGCCGGCTCGCAGCTTCGCCGCCGTGAGCTACTTGACTATATCTATTTTGTTTATGCACCCGCCCGCGTTCACTCTCAAATCAGAAACTTTGTTAAGGTTAATAAATATGTCACCCTGTATATTAATGAGAATTGGTTTTAAAACCCTTTACGTAGTTTGATATGAATTCGTTTTATATGTCCAACAGGATAAGTTAAACACAACTGTTACTATATTTGTAACATTTTAAGAATACTCGTTTATAGTACAAAAAAATATTGAACTAATTTGAAATACATACGACCTAATGTCATCTAATGATATCTATGACATATATTATTTATTGATATTCAAAATTGTAAGAACTGAAAAATTAAAAATAATTCTATATACAATATAATTAGCAGGTAAAATTTAGGAGAATAGATATTAATCATCTTCACGCTTAATGCCGCACAGCAGAGTAGTCAGGGTTCTAGTTTCAAGACATTGTTGAGTGCGATTAAGTGTATCGCTATTTCAAATGAAGTATTTGCCCTTATCCTGATTGCTAGACCTCTAGCTTAATTAATACGGATTTTGCGTTATAACTGCAGGCTCTTAACCAATCATTGATTATCTTAGTAAGATGATTATTTTTATTACTTTTATTATTACTATTTTTAATATTACTTTGGATACCAAATGTGTTTTGTCCAACTTTATGAATATATCCTCCCGTAAACATTTAAAAACAAATTAAGTTAAAATATATATATTGAAACACAACATTAAACGACACAACTCTATACGCATCTTATAAAATGTGAACCTTTTTATCAACACGTTCCTGCGATATGGGTTTTAAATTAAAGTGTATGCTTCGCAGCTTCGGATTACTGTTGTAACTCGAAAAATAGAATGGTTACAAGTATACTGAGTGATATCCTCGCTATGGAAAACAAATTTATTTCTAGAATGTTCTATAAGGATTATTATCCCGCATAGCAGGTTAGACAGAAAATACCTAAATTAAATAGAGAAGATTATTGAGTAATATGCTCCATCTGGGACCTACCTCTAAAAATTTTGAAGCATCAAATTTACCACACCAGAGAGCAAGTACCGTCAACCCATTTTACAAGAGTAGAGTCTACGTGACGTAATTAATAAACATATGGCGGTAGTTTGATGCGCTAATTTTTGTATTAATTGAGAGACCAATGTATAGAACTACTATATAGTGTTTGAATCATTAGGTATTCAAAAAAATATTTGCGAATACCAAAATATACATGATTAATACATTTAAAACAGTTTTATTTATATTAGTTTTAACATATACTTTAAGAAATAAAACCATAAAAATGTGAAGCCGTACATAAAAAAAAATATTCTGTGAAAAGGAAAAGTCTTAGTATAAAATAAACTGATGATATTTAAAAAAAATCTTAGAACTTTTTTTACCAACTTTGTTAAAACTAGAACTAACTAATTCTCAAATTAGAAATATCAGATAAAACTAGTTTTTACTAGACAAAACTCATTTTTTCAAAGCGAGTCAAATAAAGTTCATCGTCCCTGTTTTCTTAGGTTAAGTTGGAAAAAAAGTGTAGGTTATTAGAAAATGTGAAAATTTGAAGAAAAGAAAATAATAAAGGGATCGTATTCGAGAAGCGGTAGGATTTGGGAATAGAGACACAGAACTAGCAAAGGAGGCCTCTTACAACTTCACCATCCGCCACAAGTGACCGAGTCGTCGGAGGGCGATACACGACCGCGCATTCCGTTCTAGTAGCCAAAAGGCGGTGGATTTAGAAAAACTGGAAATCGCCTAGTCTCTTGATGAAATAAGCGCGCGCTTTGACCAGACCGTCTAGAGTAACCCACCATCCTTGATCGGGAACCAAATGAACGGAACTGAACGGAACCAAATGAAATGAACTATACGGAAGATCAGGCTTACGAAAGAGTGGGATTCCCGTGGCCTGGCAAGTAGCGGTGTTGTTTTAGTGAATGTACGGACGGCCTACAACTGACCATCCGGAGTGCCCCATTATTCCTTCCGAGTCCCCCATTAGGCGTAACTGATTTCCTCCCAAAAAAAAGGTATTTGACAATCAAAAATATGAGTGGTAGGTAACCAAGTTTAACTAGGTATTTCTAATTTTAATAAAACATTTTTTAAAAACTACTAAGTGGAAAAAACGCATTCTATCATTCTATTCTATACATACACATTATTTGGTAAAGAATCTATTTTCGTATTATTTTCTCTTCTCCGTTAGTTTATTTATTTATCAAATGTTAAACCATTATTTAATCCGGAGGCGATTTAATCTGACGATACAAAGTTCGCCGAGTCAGTTAGTATACATTCAAGGTAGTACCTATGTTCTACAACGTAATAAATTTCCAAACATTAAAATTAATTTATTCAAGGACTTATAATTAACCTCCTTATTAGGACATTTTTACACATATGTTTCAACACGTTAAAACGCGTTTCAGTACGTTAAAACTAAATATTGAAATAAAATTATATAGTTTTAATTAAGAATATAAAGATCATCATTAAAGATTAAAAAATCAGTTGTTTTTAATCTTAAGTTGTTTTTAGCTTAGGTATAATAAGCTTATATGCTAATATTATAAAGTTCTTATATGTAAATTAAGAAGAAAAATTTTTAGGTCCTTATACAACAAATAAACTAATAAAAACTTGAATTTTCATTAATTTAATGATTTCAAAGTCCTAATTGAAGAAGATTTTATGATTTTCCACTGTAAATATACCTTTAAGACTTAACAATAATCCTTGTATTATTTAGTTATAATTATTGTTGTAACAATGGATGTTAAATTGAAATGTATTTGTTGTTTCTGATTCACACATTGTGTTTAATGATTTGCTATCATTCCGTTTAAACAAATGTAAAATAAATTAGAACAGTTATTAAATTTTAAAATTCAATTTCATTTATATAATCTCTACCTCTTGGTCCTGTCACAAATTTTTACTTAACTAATGGCTTCTTAGCGATTATAAACTCTAAACTTATGAAAGCCCGCAGAACGGCTTAATGAGGCCCTGTTGCAAAATTTGTTCGTAGCGAACACCTACTGTTAGTAAAATCTCTAACTAAGCTAAATAACTGTAATTACAAGAAATTCAAATATTTTAAATATTTTCATATCATATGCTCCATGGAAAGTTAATGTAAGAACCATACTAATATTAAAGTATGTACTAGCCGACGCGCGTGAAACTCATGAGCCCTTCCGTCGTACTTGTTTTCGATCCTATGACATTAAATCTTGGGTCCTTTATGACATTATTATTTACTTATGAGATTAGGTACTCCACCATCACACTAAAAAAGATTTAAAATCGCGATTCTTTATTTTTGCATTAGATAATAATTCAAGTTTTTTTCAGTATTTATGTTTTAGTTTGTCTTAGCACATTGGTATAGCGTAAATTTAAAAGATCAATTATACGAGTGGGGATAAACCATCGCGTTTACAATTATAAACTTTTCCGTTGGCCCGAATGTCCCATGAAATTAATGGGTCATCTAAAACTGCCCATCGTAATGCTATGTTTACCAGTGTGATATTTACTCTTTGCCTATTGTTTAATAAAACTATAGAAAATGCGTCAATCACGTAGATTTTTTTTTTCGTAGAAATGTCACGGCAATTTCAAATAACTCTTGATTCGAGCAATCGCAGATATTAGGTATAGTACCAATAAAATAAACGTAATATAAACCGAAACATATTAGATATCTGTTTTTGTTTATTATCACTTAGTGCTAATGCATTATTTACAGGTGGGCTGTCTGACGGAGAGGCGACCCGTGGACCAACTCGTGGGCGGCCGTCGCGTCGTGACGATCCCCGTCGTCACACTCTCGCGGGAAACCATGCAATATACATGCACCAGCACCATCCCGGACACATAAGCACGATAGATATAGAAGTAAGATATTTCACGTTATTTTTTTTTAATGTTTACAATTATATATTCATAATAAAAAGCTGAAGGTTAGGTTAGGACTACTTTTAAAAGTTCAATGATAAATATGACACCTACAATATTTTAGTGCTTATATATTTTTATATTACATATTTTATATTATATTTATATGTTCATATCCATGAAGAACGAAACTATACCTATTTCGTTTTTCGCACACACATATTTTCTCTTGGATCATAAACTTTGTTCAAATAATCATGTATCGTGGATAGGAAAAATTTTCCATTCAATTTTTCAATTCTACAACTAAACAGTATAGCCTACTTCTGGCACCTACACCGGCCTCTGGGCCTGGGGTATCCGTACCCCAATTACTTAATTCTTTCACCAATATTATTTCTGTTTTGCGTCAGAATTTTCAATATGTATTAGTGATTGTTTTTCCATAAAATTAAAACAATTACTATTTCTTTTCAAAATATTGCAAGTCAACAAATAACTTTCTAGCTGTTTCGTCCATTATCAAGGTAAGTTTGTAATATTTGTAGTCAACAGATGGCAAAACATTTCTCGATGGACGAATGAAACAGAAACTAAATTCTACTAAGAGATACACACAATTTTCATGCAATAAAGTTATTTACATTGGTTTCGTTGTTTTTATGTCATGCGTGCACAAGTAAGCAGATAAACATATAAACAGACAGAATTACTCAAAATAGATTTTGTTTGTTAGTTATCTATTAACATCCTGGCTACTTTTTTATAAAAATTTTCAATGCACAGAAACAATTCATCTACGAATTTATTATATGTCTGTCTAAATATACCAATCTGAAATAAAAAATCATATAGTAAAAAAATTAAATATATATTTTTGATTAATATTTTTCTTGCAAATAGAAGCTTTAGCATAATTTATTTCTTCCTATAACTTACCAGCGGCACAAAGGTACATCGGCGCTAATGAACCTATCATATTATTCAAGTGTCGCAAAATATGATGATAAGAAGCCGAGAAGGGTCTTAGATCCACATATTCGGAAGGTAAAATTGTTAAAGTATTGCTGTTTACTATTTACTAACAATTTTTAATTATGTGCATTTGTTACCCATTAGCTTCATATACTGGTATATTTTTATATATGTTGTATTTATATACTTATGGTGAAGGATAAATAAATTTAAAATGTGATCTATTTTCTAAATCTTCGTGGAAAGCTTAATTTATAAATCGTTATTAACGTAACTAATAAACATGTTGAATATAATATGTAACCTGCAACAAAACAATTCTATTAACTATTTTTCATTCGTTGGCGGCTTGCTGTTAAAAGCTTTTCTATTCTTGCAGCCATACAAATAGACTAAATAAATAATATAATTTATTTTCCTGGGAATACCTTTTCTTTTCTTTTCTTGACGTTTCATTATTAACAACATCATGTAAAAATAATTGTTTATGGCAATCAACCATTTTCTAAAAAAAAATAATCTTGCAGCCTCCCCTTCCTCGCTATCCGCCTTCAAACAATGCCTTGCTTTTCGACGATGACCCTGGTGTTATGTCAGAGGTCGAGACGGCATCAACTGGTTTCCGTCGCGGAGGCAAACAACGTTCCTCTCTACCCGTTGTTAGGACACCTTCAAAAACTTTGGAGAGACCGCTTGGTAAGTGTCATATCCTTTGACTGTGCAATTGTTAATTTATTTATTTACCAAATGCATTTAAAGAAAAAGTTTGAAGTAAACTAACTTATAATTTTGCCAGGTCTCGTTTTTCTGCAGTACAGAAATGAAACCAAGCGAGCATTGCTACCTAATGAAATTACCTCGATAGACACAGTAAAAGCTCTTTTTGTTAGAAGCTTCCCAAAACAGCTTACCATGCAGTATATGGATAGCGAAAACGTCAAGATATATATACATGAAAACACGAAAGATATGTTTTATGAACTGGAAGATGTCAGGTAAGCTTTGAGTTTTCGATATTTTTTAAAAAATTTGAACAATAACAATAACAACAATGTTACCTACATTCATTTATTATTATTCAGAGATCGTACGTAATTAATAATAGTTACGTACGATATGAAATTTTTTACTAGTTTTGAAAATCATCATCTAATAATATAACATAAAATATTATCAAGATCAGGTCGACCGGTCGTTTTAATCTGCTTTTCATATTTTAAAAATAACATTTAAGATAAACTTTTAAAAAGTTAGTGAAACTTACCTAAAATATTCCGTGTAGAATTACATGTAAATAAAAATTAAAACAATTTTAAATTGTTTATAAATTTATAAATATAATATATATAAAACTCAATTTAATTATAATGAGGTGAATAGGGCGTTCCCGGCCTTGCGCGGTAGTCGCTACCCCACGCGACACAGTACGAGTATAGCTTCAGTGTGTATCGCGGCCGTGTTCCCTTCATACAAGAGAAGCGCGGCAAACTTGCTTACTATATTGTAAAAACTTTTTAGTGACCACAATGAAAAAGAAAGAAGGTATTATTCACGTTCATGACGAAAGATGCCCGTAAGTTATATATTAGTCTTACCATCTTCGTTTTAATATCTTGCAAATGTAAATAAGCATGAGCCGTTTGCAAACAAACGGGTCCGTTTTGTTTTGACGCGCTTCTTGTATTTGCCACTTGTTGTATGCCTCAAGGCCTACTGTTTTGTTTTTTATTGACTTATTCTATTTATTTATTATACATTTTTCGTGTTTTCGTGTTATTTATTATTTTATTTGGAACACCGGCTATGGATGTGTTTTATATAACTTTTATTATATTTAAGAAAAGTTTTGTATTATTGTAGATATTTTCGTAGTATGAGCAAGTTTTTCGTTATATCTGTTGTTCCGCAAATATTAATTGGACATAAAAACAGGATACATATTTACGTAGGACGGAACCATAACGTATTTTTTCATTGAGGAGAAAATTTGTGATTACTTTTTTATGACAATTTCACAATGAGTAAAGACGTTGATTGATTTTTAAAACAAATAGGTCATTTATTAATTCAGGGAGAACTGATTTAAAATTAAGGCATCATCTATTATTGTGTGGGTGCATCATTTTATTACTAACACTAATCAGTCTTTATATAAGCGAACTAGATGCATATTTATATGTTTTCTTATTATTTTTACTCTTTGCATTACATAAAACTTAATTATAGATCAATCTGTATCTATAATAGATAATCTGCATTTCAAGTAATACGTACCAATTTCAAATTGATAATAAAGTTATTTTATATAAAATAATGCGTTATCAATACATTACATAAATATTAACAAAAATATATATGCCTAAGCAAAACAGGCAACGTTAATATAAGCTAACCCAACTTCACTTCAAAGTGAAAACCTTATCGTAAGGCAAGCCATGAGTCACGCCGGACGCAGGTTTTTATTAATAAAACTTGTCCCCTTAGAGTATTTTTGTAAAATCTGGCTTAGGGATCGTTGAGTTTTGTAGCATCGCTACAGATTACTTACATCATACTTAAACTAAGCGGTTATTGAGTTTAATTCCTGTCTCATTGCTTTTGCCGTCGCTACAAATGCATCTGTCTATAATAGAGTGATATGATGTTTGATTTTAAAGTAGTTTTGACCTCAACTTAAAATTATTATAATTAAGAAACACGTATTTTATTCCTCTGTAGGCAACTATAAATAGTGGGATTTATATGTTTAAATTAACGTAATACTGTTACAAAATGTATATGAAAGTATTTTGGTGCTGATAATTTATTGTAATTTAATTGTTACACGAGACCAATCTGTTCGCCTCAGGCATGTTTTCATTTGCAAAATTATCCTTAAAGGTATTATGTAGGTATAGCAACGTAGCTGCCATGTATGTATTACTTGAACATATTGGTACGGGAGCCAGGTCGAATTTTGGGTAATTAATTCCCTTCCAGCGATAATTAGTGAAACGCACGGAAGAATAGTGTCATATGGCATCATGAACATCCGCTACGCATCAATAGACATGATGAACAGCGGTAGACTCACAAGTACGTAGAAAAATAGTTTGTTTAGTTATTTCCTTTCATCTAAAAATTTGTTAATTTGTACCTTACTCAATATCTTGTAGAAAAAATAATTCCGCTGATTATATCATGGTGAATTATAAGTCCACTGGTCGCTCAAATATGAAAAAAAAATCTCTACGAGTTCTTTCTTAGCTAAAAATTTATCTGATGATAGCTTATATGTATCATTAAATATTATGTATCTGTTAGAATTTTCTATATTTTAGTCTGATTTCTCGTAAAAGTTCTGTTTTTATACCAGTATTAAAGAACCTATCTTGCCAAACATTAAGTACTGGATCAAATTGAAAAAAAGTGTTTATCTAACATTCATTTATCGAAGCATGCTAAAAAAGTTTACGCTTTGATCAATCAATCAAATTAATATCAACAATGTCGTAAAAGGTTTAAAATGTATTCCAATTTTAACACATACGAAATTGAAAAGAATTGAACCCACAACCGATAGCGTTTTGCAGTCAGGTACTGTCACACTGCCCCACGACCGGCCTCTTATTCTAAAACTGTGTATAAATATGTTGTTGCTAAATATTTGTGGTTCTGAAAATTCCTGTTTTTAGTTGCCGTGTTCTACAATCTAAAAAGTTAGTAAAATAAAGTATACTAGTACGAGTATACAACGTGTGACGACATAGTTACTTGGGTTCACGGCCAACCCGCACGAAATAGCTTCTACAATTTGAGACAATGCCTTCTACAATACGAGATGAAATTGATAGTGTCTCTGTGGAGGTCGTTGTTACTTATAAATTCTGGAGGATTTGTAGTCGGCGAAGGTCAGTCGCATTTCGAGGGCGGAGATTTTTACATCTGCTGAAATCCCACATGGGTTTATGTGAAAATTTCGCGATTCGTGAAAAATTTTTTTCATGTTTTATAGTACGTAATGAAGTACGTGTTGTATACATGTGGTTCTTTGAAAAAAAATCTTCTGGCCCAGACCAATGCATATAGTTGGCTTAGGATAAAACTACTATGTGACGGACGTAGGGCTATGCCTAAACATTAGGTGAGTTGAGTCTCTGATTGGATTGTTGGCATATTGTTTGCTCAGTCAAAAGGGAAGTACGTAGAGGTGTTCTTTTTAAGCTCTCACTGTAAGAGTAATTATCGTTACATTATTACAAAATTTTGTTCCCCCGCGCCGCGCATCTATGTAACTTTTAGACAATTCGGCCAAGCTACTTAATATAAAAGACATACTTCATATTAAATACTTAAAGAGAGAGCACATGAGCATGTTTACATAGTTTTTGTAAACTATGAGGACTTATTATTATTTTATTAATATATATGATATTGCAATCTATCTATTTTAAAACAATATTCAGCAATAGTTTTGTGTATCAATATACATAAATTTTTGGATAGGTTTTGTACAACGCTTACCCAGTGATAAACTCTTTGCAATCACAGTCACAGATCAGTAGGTCCTATAGTTTTTTTTTCTTTTAAGCCTTCTTGTCATGATTGGTATACTAAAGAGGTGAAGGAAGGAAGGAACTCGTAATGCCATTAGTATTTCGAGAAAACGTTGACTTACAGAGGGTAAAACAAGTATTTGTACTCGTACACTTTGCCTTTTACTCGTAACTTGAATCATATTAATATCAAAAGAAGAAATATTGAAAGGTAGGTGAATTATGTAGTATAAAAAAATCTGTGAAAAATATTTTCTTTATAAAGCTTCTTACAAAAGTTATATAAAAAAATAAGTATTGAGAAGTTATAAAAGTATTTGTACGTTCAGTGTACAATTACTTTTATATAGACTTTAATAAAAGATATATTAGAAAAGTAATTCAAGTTTCGACTTTGACAATAATAATTATGACGTTAGTTATCAGTTGAGAGTTGTTTTTGTGGTAATTTTACTTTTCCCTACTTCTATGTCAGAACTGTGCCACAGTTTTTCAATTAGATTAATATATGGAGACTGTGCTGGCGTATTTCGTGCCTACAATCATTGTCTTGTTCAAAGCGATTTTGATCAATGTTTTCTAATCTCTACAGAAATGCTAGCAACGTAAATAAGTTGTAACAAAAACCTATAAGAATTTCCACGTAGCCGGTATTAAAATGCATGGCTTAGCGGCCAGAGTGCTTGGACGGTTACCAAACCATGACGTTTCCTTCGCTGAGTTTATCTACTAAAATAATATTTATTGGGTGCAGCTTAGCATTCATTTTCTCGAAAAGTTCTTTTTTAATTTTATTCAAAAATTTATCGATTTGTTATTTGACACATAATTTGTTAGTTCACAGAATTTTGATGTGGTCCTTGCAGTTCTGCCCTGTCTTCTGATTGCAAATTGGTAAACCTTACGAATAGTTTGTGAACATAGCACTTGCTTGATGTTGCTGTGATGTAATTCTGCAGTTTCTGTAAGCATTTTCTTCCTTTTGATGGTCTCCTATTCTAGAGGTTTTTTTGACATTTCTGACTGTCATGAATTTAACTTCAATTTCTGGGCAATCTTTCGATAACTTTTTCCCATTTTCTTATTTACCATTTTCATTTCATAAATTTTAAATGCTATATATTACATTTTGTTATTTGTATAGTTGAATGGTATTTTGAAATAGAAACTACCAATAAAAACAAAAAATGCTTGTGTATATAAAAGTGTATACACCACCTTTGGTTTGGTAGTATAATCTTCAATAGTTATTGCCAATGTTGTAACTTTAAGTTCAGTTTGCAAAAATTTTGGTTTTTATTTCAGCTTACAAATACTTATAACATCTCAATTTTTAATTTTTTTATATTATTTTTGTAAATTATTTTTTACATTTTATATCGGTACGAAAAGTCGTAAGAGACCTCAAATGACCTTCGAAAACAGAGTAATAATAATACTGTAGAAAGGGTCACGTAAAAAGCATGAGGGCCCCCCGAAGTGTACATATGAAGAGGTTGATGACTGTGGACGAGGCGAAAGAGGTATGCAGAAACCGTATTGTTTGGCGCTTCGTCCTATCTGACTACCCCGCAAGGAGTAAAGCGTGAAATTAACCAAAAAAATGAACCCACCATCTAAATTTCGTTCGTCTAACATTAATACGTTTCAGGTTATTGGTAAAAACCAGTGCAAAAATATTTTTATGACGGAGTGTATACTTTTGTTATCATAAAAGGAGGCCGGTCGTGGCGCAGTAACACAGCGACTGACTGTAAACGCGACCGGTTGTGGGTTCGATCCCCACTCGGGGGAGTGATTATATTTAGAATTATTTTAACCTCCTCGCTCTGGTAAGACAAAGTGCGGTGTTGAGGTCCACCATACAACACGCAATGTCTCGAATTCGGTACGTAAACAGTTGATATTTTGAATTAATATCCCTCTCATGCTGTGATTAGGGATCTACGTAGTTTCAAAGATTTTAAATGCAGTCCAATGTTTATATTTTTTCCTATTTTTTATTATTTAAATTCAAATATCGATATGTTTTAAGTGTTATCTTCTCAAATAAAGTTTATTATTGAATTTGATAAATGTCATAAAAATACGATTTAATTTTATATGATTTTCTATGATTTAAAATTAAAAACTGGAAATCATGTACCTTTATTATGACGACATCAGATGGTTTTGTATAGAAACGCAAAAAACAAATTATAAAAGCTTAAAGTCCTTTTATGATCTTTTATGGCTATCTTAATTAAAATATTGAGATGTTTAATATTTGTACTTTTAAAAATTCGGATTTGGATTATAATTTGTAAAGTTTGACAAGAATTTGAAATTATAATAAGAAAATTTTTTACCAAAAAAAAAATCAATTTTAACATTTTATTTTTGTCAATGTTCAAACGTCAAATGGCATTATTTCTTAGTCTAGTCTAGTTCTTATTTAGCTCAGGTACCACTTTTTCCACCTTTTGATTTTTATTATTATTTATCTGAAATTATTTATCTGAAATTGTATCTCACGTGAGGCAATTACGGGAGGGACGTGATGTATTATAGACCGAGTTCGAGTTAATTCATTTTCGTTTAAATAATGTAACCATTACCCATGCGACTATAAGAAAATATCAAGAATCATGATAAGATAAGATAAACATATATACCTCAGGTCCGAATGTCCTGATATAGTGATAAACCACCACATGATCGAGTTTGGGTATAATTTATAAAAAAATAAAATATCAGATTAATATATTTAAAAACTATTTGACCATCAGTTACGATTAATCATGATAGTCATGTCTATTACCGTAAATTAATTATTTTTACGATTTTGCTGTTCCTTAAGAATTTATAACTTCTAATTAAAAGGTTTACGTTTAGTAATAGAGCCGATTGTGCTGTAAATATCACGTAATGCCATTAAGTGAGATGTAATTATAAAATTAAATTGTCATTTATACGAGAAAATAATTCTAAAGGGACCAAACATTGTTGTGAATTTACCTCACAAATAAATGTTAGGTATACAAAGTTCCTAGGACCTAAGTCGATATCTTCCATATGCAAACCATTAGGATCAAAATCCACGGTATGAAGACCAACAATACGATGAAGGATTTAGCTATATTTCTTATAGACTTGTAGCAGGCTTCCAGCATTCCTTTACCTCAAAGCGATTAGGTTTCTGCAATGTCTTGTTAGTTAAAGCCATTAGACGTTGGCATAGCTAATCTGGTAAGGTTATCTTTCAGTGGTATATCGCAGCTTAGAAATAAAACTTTTAAGAAATATTGTTTGTATTAAGAGTTTATATTTTCTTGATAACAACAAAAAAGCTACAGAATGCCGACACGAACGAAAAATTTCCATAATTTATGTGTTATATTGATTGAAATAGTTGATATATAAATACAATATGCCTATATATTACAGTACGCTGTGTCAAATACACATCATAATTTATATAAATTAGAGTACTAATATGTTTTCTTTATTTGGTAGGGCGCACTTACGGGACATCCGTGATCGATCCGTCCTACGGCTGTTTGAAGCAACAGATATCGGTGGTGGAGTCTTCCCAGGAGCAATGGGTGTGGGATCGGTGCCAATGCCAGCAGGAAGCTCGAGTTGCTCTTCCTCTACGTGGGATGTAAGTTCAATAATAGCAAATATTATAACACGTAAAGTGATTCTTTTTTAAATATATTACTTATATGAAAAGTAAATGTCAATAATAAAATACTATATGCCGTTAAAACACATTCCACATGCTCTGTTTATTGCATATTTTTAAATAATGAATGCATTAATAATGATGTCTTAAGAAATAATTACAACTACTTAGATAAAATATAATAACGTAATGTAAACATGATTTTAACTTTTTAATAAAAAAAGGATTCAAACCAAACAGTGAGTGAATAATACAGTCTTGTTATTTATTAATTTATTAATATGACACAAACGTATATTTTCTATATTCTAAATATATCCTGAAATATATCATAAAATTGAACTCTTCTGTAAAAAATAATGTATAATAAAAAGCTTTAATTAGGAACCTCCATTTTCTTCTATGCTATTTATAAAGTTAAAATTTTAATTATCAAGATTATATTATCTTTTATTGCATTATAACTATATATACTTGTTATTGATATATTTTTAATCCTTTATATAGTATATATCAAATGCTATTGTTTCTTTTGTAACTCACAGTGATAATATTACAGTTCATTTTACTTATTATCCTCTATTATACGGTATTTCAAAAGCTGTCTTGCTTTATAATGGTGTCATATAGTACATATTAAGATAAAATCTTTTTACGATATCTAGTAACCATTTCAAGAGCATTTACTCATTATATATATATATATATATATATATATATATATATATATATATATATATATATATATATATAATTTATTATTCTTACAGGAGCAGAACTACTTCTCAGAACCTGAAATCGATTCGGATTATCACTCGCAACATGTACATAACAAAAATAAAGTAAGTCAATATTTTCATTTTCTTTCATTGACCATGTTTATTTATACGATATTTAATTATTATTTACGCAAAACGTAATACGACCGGAATATCCATTAGTAGTCTCTTTGCATAGCGGTCTACCATCGATTTGGGGAGCCGTGTCTCCCTGACCACCCCCTCTTCTCCATATTACGAGTGTCTCCACAACCTTCGAATCTGTACCCTATTAATATGTATAGCGACATATAACATATATTTGATCCACACGTGAATAGGAGCACATCAGATTAATCATTTGTGAATCACCGTAGAGCCTGCATTTATTACAATTACAGAATACACGATTATATCTCTTGGTTTAGTAATTTCCTAAATATACCTATTAATGTATATAGGTTAATGAACTTAACGTCTTATAATTAAAAAATCTAAAATTATGGACATTAAAAATCGTTATAATTTTTAAATATAAATTATATAAAAGTTTACGTTTCAGTGTGATCGTACTTCAACTTTTGTCTAGCCATTGAACATTCCCCATCGAAATTCAATTTGTTAAGCTGATATGAGGAAAAGTTTCATTTATATCAGCTGCAGCAGTACTTTGTTTTATAACATATAGTAGTGATTTACTACAGGTTATAAAAGCCTGATTGTTTGGAATAAACAAAAAAAATACTGATTTCACCATCAGATAGCTATATAGATTCATGGGGAATGTTTAGGAATATAATAAATTGATGTTGTTATGTAAATGTAGATAACTGCTGATTTAGATGCTTTTATCTAAAACGTTGTTAAAATCTTAGTAGGTGTTTATAACCCATTAAGCACGAAGAAAAGTCGGATTACTCTTCACAACTGTAAAAAGTGATGAGGGTTGTATGTCTTCAAAATAAAAAAAATCATTACAAATAAGAAGTTCTTACAAATTAAAAAAAAGTCATAACAATTAGAAGTTCTTACAAACTAAAAATTACCGCGTGGCAAATTAAATAGCTAATTAATACCGGGAACATGATGCGAAAACTTACTTTCTCGCTCAAAATATGTATAAGAAAATATAAATTCCACAATCTAATTGACGCCCGGTACAGTCAAATATTAAAACCTATACAAGGACTTTACAGTAGTTAAAATAGACACCGTTAGAAGCAAAATAAAAGATTTTAATAAAATAAATAAGTAAATATAGTCAGATATCTTGAGAGGAAATTAAAACAAAGAAATATACTTTAATACATATATTAGTCGGTAACAAATTGTAACAGTTGTTACTAGTGCTAGAAAAACAATAATCATAGCTAATTATAAACGATAGAACAATAGCCTACTAAAACTATCTTAAGGCTATAATAAATAATTTGCAATGGCAAGTTTGACATTCGGTATTAAAATAAAAACTGCCACAACTAAATGTAATGGGCGATGTGACTTAAAGTCTAAATCATTTAAAAATCTTAGAATCTAATTTGCAAATTAACAAAACTTGTAACTATAGGCATACTTGCCTGAGTATAAATATACAATGTTTATAATTATTTAATTGGTATCACAAATATATATATATATATATATATATATATATATATATATATATATATATATATATAATGCATGGTTACGACAACTATAAAAGTCATAAATTATATTGCTTTGTGGTTTAAGTAACTTGCGTTTTTGTACAAAATCTACGAAAATTTACTAGATGAAAAATAGACTAATATCTATTTTATATGAAAATTTAAAATGCACGGCATATAGGTAGTCCCTTATAATAATGTGCCCCGCTGTACAGTTTCTTAGGAGTAGCTCTCCAAGAAAGAATAAGAGCTTTCTTAAAAGGTTCAGGTGTGCAACCACTGCAAACTTGCATTACTGCTTTCACTTCAGCCTCCGCTGGCTCCCGCTCGTCAACCTGGATTACGAATTTTCAAAAATTAATGTATAAGTTTTTATTATATTTGTAGGATTAAATTATTTCTCACGGATGAATTAACTTCAAAATGTATCATTATTAATATAATAATATAAATAGTTTATTTTATATATTTTTTAATTATTTATTGCGGGCAAAAATAAAAACTAGTGCAAATATCCACCGAATTTTTAATCGTACATACTTCTTGAGTTTGCTAACATTACATTACAAATTATTAAAACTTACATTTTTCCTTTGCAAATTTTGAACAGGTAGATTTCCAACTACTCCAGCTAAGCCATTAAGAAGTGATTGTTGAAACAATACTTCATCTTCTTTGTCTCCAAGAGCGTCAGGACTTAGTAAGGCTTCATCGATGATAGAACCATCTGATAAGGCAACAAGGCCACGTTTGTCCTTTTTTCCTAAAACAAAATATAATTTTTTTTTAAGTACGATTTCTACAAAATATTATGTTCACACGAAAAACATAAATGTATTACCTGGCGCAATTTCTTCAGCTAATTCTTTTTCAGGATTATCTCTTTTATCACGTCTTTTAGAATCTCGTTTGTACAATTTATGAGAATTAGCTGTATCGTCGATATATTGCACGTTGGCGGGATTCAGGAGTGAGCCTGAAAGAAGAACTGTCGTTCCTTTTGATGGTCCTAAAATCCTTGTGTTAAAATTTTGGTCAACTGGCGACACAGATAAATCAACTAAACGTTGGACGTTATTGTTGGCTTGGTTACTAGCAACCGGTTGAACATTATTTAGTAGTTGCTCTGAGACAACTCTGTTACCTAGTTGTCCATTAATGTATTCTTGTTGAAATTGAAGACCGTTAGGAAGCTGTATTGGTATCGTTTGTTGCGGCTGTGCTAAGTTAAGATTAGCAGGTCTTTGTAATTGGCCGCCTATTAAAAAGTTACCACTCCCGAGTGGTGTAGGCACAGGTGGAGGTGGTTCTGTAACTGCCTCCGACGACGTTTCAAAAGGTGTGCCGTCGTGTTTGAAATGATGAACATGATGATGCTTATGATCCTTATGGGCTTTTCCAGCAGTTAATGCAACGTGATACATTTGGAGCATAGTAATTTCACCAATCAAACCTGGTTGCTCTGAAATTAAATAAATGCAATGTATAAAGAAATTGTATAAAATTATTATTTGAAACAATTAACAACTACTTACGTAAAGTTGATTCCTTGCCATCATTTTTGTATAAATTAGATTGTTCTTGACCGGTAATTGCAATTCCACCGCCTTTTATGACATGGCCCACGAGCTATCAATGTAAGCAGGAAAATTATATATATAATATTTAAGGTTCAATTTTATATATAGTCGAACAAAATTTGTTATAATAAATAGTCAATTCATGGTATGTAAAATTTATGTTATTTTTTCATTTAAAATGATAGTTTTCTTTATAATAATATTCTTTATTACGCACTCTTAAAACAAATATACAATAATAGTTCTAATATTTATTAAAGATACGGGAATAATACATAAAGCTGATGTTCATATACATTGAAGTTAATGATAATGCCAGTGAAACGTCCAAATCTGACAGACTGCCACCGCAACTAGTGCTAATTGAATCTCTCACGCAGAGACCGAAATGTGGACTAGCTTGTTACAACCTATATAATCACATTTGTGTTGTTCACTTCCTATATTCACTTAGCATTGCATATTTATTAGACATTAAATATTTTTAATTACATTTAAAATCTATTTCTTACCCTATTATGAAATCCTCTGCCAACTCTTTCAGCATTCACCCAAATTTGCCATTCACCAGTTTTACCGTTCCAAGACTGACAAGAATGGTACCACCTAAAAGTTTAAGAAATTAAAAATATATTTAAACTATATATTTAAAACATTATAAATATTAAATAGAGTATTCTATATCTATAATACAAATAATATCTATATTACGAAATATTTATTACGGCACAGACTTCCTAGTGCATCTACCTTTTAGATTACTTATACGTGAGATCTAAATTCTCACGTATACATTAAATACAGGAAGACATTTTAATATAAATATATCAAAATTGATGTAATATGAATTTTAATACAGATATATTAAAATGTGTCATATTTTAATATTTTGCATCGTGAATTTTAAACATATCATATTCTCCATATTTCCATTGTCACGCGACTCTACATTTTAAGGTTTATTGTATTGTATGAATTTATAATATCTAGTCGTTTTATTTTATACCTATTCGAAATTATTATAATTATTCATTGAATGAAGTAGACGCATTTCGAATTTAATTTGCTATATAAGCTCCTTTGAGTTAATAATTTTCAATATTACAGTCGATATTACAGAGTTTATTCGTAAATAAATGGGCCGTTGCGTGGGTCATACGTACATCACGAATGGCAGCGGCATGTTGGCTGAATAGCGGTCAAAATTATGTTGCCTTTTATAGAGCCACTAATAAACATTAGCAGCCTGGTCAAGTTAACACTAATGCGAAAAAAATAATGATATTCAAAGTTACTTAAGCCTTCTTTGATTTAATTATATTCTAATTTCTTGACGACTACCAAATAAATATGTCAATTAAGACTGTGTTGTTTGATACTAGGATTAAGAAATTAAAAGCGACGTTGTCTGCCATAATTTTGCTTTCCTCAATCAATTGTCATTATTTTCTTAATTTTATAAAATTTTAGCTAATATGCTGAATATTAGCAAAAAGGGAATTTGTTAATATTTCAAAAATAAAAAATATATCGCACTGTCAAATACGAGCTTTCAAAGGTACATGATACTATACATTTGTATATGAGGTGCATTAATGAAATTTGTATATTACTGGTAATTTATTATTAAGATTACATTATATATTGGCGGCCCGCTCGCGTCTATGCTGCGTGAACTACTAGCTACTACGAATAGCTACCTATTTAATATTTTCATCCACCCTTATATTCGCTTAAATGACAAACTACTAATATTTGTGATTTTATTGAATTATAAAACTATTAATAAGTCTTACAAATAGCCAACCTAAAATTAAAATTTTGTCTATAGAGACTTACAACTTATATAAAAAAAATAAACCTAATGACTAAACTCTAAACTCTAAACTGTATTTATAAAATATAAAAGAAACAAAAATAGTCGTGCCCTGAACGGTTCAAGGCAACGGGTCGATATCTTCGACTCTACATTTACAATGTAACGTTAGTGAACTCCACTGGGGCGATTCCACGTAGCGTACGACAATTTATTGTTTACGTTTTTACAGTAATTATATCTAATATAATTATTTTGGGATTCGACATCCCAAAATACAAACATACAAATTTTCATAATACAACCAGGCAGACCGAAAGACCGTCCGATAAATAGACAGACAAAATCTTTTTTAATTACATTTTTTGATAGCAGTAACGCTTTTTATTTTTTTAATATTTTTAATGTGCAGAATTCACACTCCTACAGTTTTATACGTATGTATATATTAATATATAAAGAAATAAGCAACAAACGAGTTTATATTAATGTAATTATAACTCTTAAAGCTAAGTACTAACATAAACTTTTAATTTGTAAAAAAAATTATATTCTTTCGTTCACAAAATAATCGACACCAAAGGGGTCGAGATATTAAAATATAATCATTTATATTTTAACATTTTGGCCACTTTGGTGGTGATAATTTTGAAAACATTACGTTGTATCATTAAAACAAAAGTAAATTTTATAAATATTGCATTACATACCTACTGGTCGATTATGTCTCCTATATTGTACAGCACTTTCGTAACGGTTGATTTAAACAAGTTAAGTATAGCGATTTGTATTTTTTACATTATTATGTTATTACATGATAAGAGTTCATAATAATTAGCAAGCTAAGCTTCATATTCACTATTTACTATTATATATAATTATATTATATATAATAGTAATAAAATAATTTTAAAACTTACTTCCTCTGAATGACTTTATCGTACTCGCAAAGAGTTAACAAAGGGATTCCGTTGACAGTTGTACTACTTTTATAACGTCATTCTTTTTATCTCAAAACATTTCACACCTATTTTTTAACTAAAAGAACTTTATATGTACAATTTGATTTTATATTAATGGATAAAATAAAATACTTTATTACAATGTTTAATTATTGCAAGTTTGTAATCATTTAAAACATCTTCTTAAAATTACCATTGTCTCATGTTGATATTTACATTGTATATATTACGTTCATCTAATTATTACAACATATAACATATTAAACATTATGTAGGTAGATCCATAGATATAACTATAAGCTGATAATCGCGAACGTCTATGTGAGAGATTATCTGTACGTGATTAAAGACTATGTCATTAACATAAGGGATATTATGACGGAAATCAATTATTCTAGTTTAGCGTGCAGATATTCTTTGTACGAGTTTGGAGCTAAATAAAAAAACTACAATAAAAGCTGTTATTGTTAAAATAAATTTTTAGTAATGATCATTTTATGTACGTGTACACAAATACTTACGTGTTAAGTTTAAGCGGATAGTTGAGTCTGAAGTACGTTTGTCCGTGAATTGCCATACTGAAATAGCTTGCCTCTTTGGTGTTCGATATCCAAGCTGAAATCTCTTTCGGATTGTCGCCAACTGCAACATTATTCAATTTTTGTTAATTTTATTTTATTTTATTTTGTAAATGTTAAGGTTTTAAAACATCATACGGATTAAATGATATTCTGTTAATATCATTACTTAAATCTATAAAAAAAATTTTGTAATAAAATTACAATAAAAGACACACACATATATATTTTTCCAGTTGAATAAAAAATAACGTCAATTTTAGTCAGAAATTAATCAATCGCTTACAATCTTTCCACGTTTCTTTTTGAATATTTCCGTATTCGCACATAATACATTACTGTTTAATAATGTCGTATGATCACGGAATACGCACAGACGTATGTACATATTTCGTGAATGGCTTACTGTTTGTGCAATACTCTGATAAGTCTCTATTCATATACATTTATAGTTATCCGTATTCGCAAGTCATCCACAAATATGTTTATATGTAGTATATAATATATGTTTGTATAGTGTCATTTAATTCTTTTTTACATAAATAATGTCAATGAAATTGTCAGGGCTCGTATAAAAGTAAAAGAAAAAATGTAATATTGCTCCAGCTACTTTTGCTAAACATAGCTATACTAGGTAATAATGGCCGAGATGCAAAAAATGATATTCTGCCAACTATCTTCTTCATTGTTACTATCATACTTTCACTAACATTCTTTGTCCACTCGTAGTGTACATAGAAATAATCCATAAGTGGTGACAAATTAACTTTGTGTGTATGTATGCAGAGAAATCGGTGTACAGAACACCTACCTACCTTTCTCGAGCTAACTGCAATGTAAGCAAGCATGTGTGCACCACCTTAATATTATTTAATTCTTAAATTATCAAGAATGAGAGGTTAAACAGTCAGTTTGCCGATGTTTTAATATGTACACGATTGTTCATTTATTATATAACACAATACAATATTGTTTTACTTAAATCGCTGATTTATTGTCACAGTACAACAATTATTATAATGAAAGTAGTTTTTATATAATAAGCTAATCTAGTATCAATTGCATACAAATTGGTGTATATGTACAGGGTCCGATCATTGCGTAGTCGACTTACGCAATGCATCTCGACTGCTATACTGTTTCGTAAGGTGTGTCGAAGTAGGGTAAATTTATTACATGAATAAATTTAACTCATTAACCGGTAATTGTGAAGGTCTTTATACATATAAGGATCCATTAAACTACTCTGTCAGAATTAACATGAACTAAAATGCCTTAAGAAGCCGATAAAATAATGTCACAAACAGTATTTTTGTCTAATTAAGTACTTTTGTAGGCCACATTAGATTTATTTTATATCAGGTCTATATTCATAGTTCTATTAAATAAATTTTAAATCGATCTTGCAATTTAATTATTTAGTGATATATTAAAGTAAGTAACGTTATCTTATTGCTCATTTACTTTACTACGAGTAAAATACTATACCTATAGTGTTTGCAACACAAGATTTTTTATAATGTTTTCTTCAATTATTATATCTATTTTGTACAACTTTCAAGACAGAATTAATGACACTTAACGATTTGAACTCTTTTTCATAATTAGTTTCATGATACTATTAATTATAAAAACCAGTTATAGATTTACCTGCATATGAAAATAGTGGATGGTCATCGGAGTGGTTGTGGAACTTTGACCACATACAAAGTGTGAACTCTTTAAGATCTGGTATAGCTTTTTCATACTCCACGTATTGATAGAAAAGCTCTTGGTTCATAGAAACTTTGTATACGCTGCACGCATCGGATCCTGAAGCTGGTTCAGAAGTGAATAATTTGCTAGGGCCGAAGGAAGGAATTTTAGAGTTCACAACTGGCCTACGGTTGATAATTTTTAGCTGGGGGCTAAAAAAAAATCATTATAAACCTTAAAATAAAATACATTAAAAAATACAAATATGACCTTAAACTATCTACAATAAGTACATATGATACACAATTATTCGGAGGTTGTTCTGAGCTGTATTTCACCATTTTAATTCCTATTAAGTGTATAATGGACTCAGAATCCTACTTCCAGTTCGCGTAAAGGCAAGTACGTAATCGGAAACGAAAAATTAGTTTTAACATATAATTGAATACTTGAAACGAATTTTATTAATTACCTTCCATCTAGTGATCGATCCGATAGCTTTGAATATGTAGTATAAAGCTGTGGTGAATCTGCGACGATTGGTTGCCAGTCTTCCGCCACAGCGCCAGCAACTAGTAGTGTCGCACATATTAGTGCAAATCGCATTTTCTGTCAAATAATAAAAAAGTTAATATGGAACAAAAAGATAATTTGATATACAAGATAAATATAACTGAAAATATTAAACATCAACTAAAGCAGTTAAAATATTTACAAAGCTATTTATTTATAATAAACGAAAAACCATATTGTATAATTTTCAAGAACAATAAATAAAATCTCGAAGCAAAACTGTTTTTGTCCATTAAAATATATTTCTGCTTTTAATGTGACGCCTAAAGAAAATCTTTACCGTACCGTGTTTTAAAACTGAATAAATTATAATTGACTACGTACTTCTCTTTACTGTTTCTTTTCCTCTCTTATATTCTACAGAACTTGTTTTAAGTATTACCTAATGAATGAATGATTTTTAATTTAATTTACAAATAATTGAACATAGTTTCCTTTGTGTCTAGTCTTACTATAATATTTTGATTTTTACTACAATACTTATGATTTTCATTTGTCTTCAAGTATTGCCTAAACTACTGAACATCTTTTGCTAAAGTGACATATGCCTATATATGCTATTTTAGCTGAACTATTATTGGTTCTTCATCAAGTCTTACACAATGGAGACCAGTTACTAATACCTTCAAAACAAAAAAAAATAAAATTCCATGAGTAGTTTCAGAGATTAGCGTGTATGTACACAGAAGCATACAGACAAACTTAAAACATATTAAAGACTATATATTAAATGCTTGCAGTTTAGCTTGCGATAACTACACTTTTGTATTTTAGTATATAAATATTTCGTTTTGCTTATAAAACTTGAATCACTGTGTAATCACTGGTACTGACAGGGATTCGTTCAGTAAATAATGTATGAAACAATGATTTTCAAGGTACCGTAACTTTACTGATGTTGTGGATCGGCTTAACGAACCCAAAATGGCAGTAAACTTTTTGATAAAGATAATATGATGACTGTGAGTTGTTTGTTAGAAATCATTAAAATTTTACTAAGTACTCGACAATCCGACTTTTGGGAATAGGGATTATCTACTTGAAATGTTTATTTTTTTGTTTTATGATTCAGGTAAGTCTTTAATCGAATCTGCCTTACCCCATGACGAAATAATTAATATAGATTATAACGAAAGAAAATTATAACAAACTGAAAAATTTTAAACATCTATTGATACTTAGCAACGGTATAGAAAAAATATTAAAATAAAAATATAACATTTTTTACATTAATAGTTCATACACTAAATGCAGTTTTCTAGGCTTCTTTCTGTTTTTCTTTCTGGCTAGGATCCGGAAATCCAGTTTCAATTATATATTTGATAAGTATTGGGAATTCATATAATTATTTTATAAAACAGAAAAAAATATATATTTTATAACTCTACATATTTTTAATCACATTAAACGAAGACTACTACTATCAGCTCTGAATAGTCAAATGGGAAAATACTCGTAGGGATGAGTCATACGTCATAGGCGAAAAGTGATATTACGTGTGAGGTGCGCGTTCACATTTGTCTGCAGTACTTTGTGACACTAGTCAGACATGAATTCGTTCGTTCGACGTCCGATATTTCGTTAAAAATTTAATGTGTATGTAAGTAACTAATGACGTACATTTTTAGTATATTTCTTAAAGTTATATATGGATAATTATGTAATTATTATTACAATATTTTATTTAATATTATTTAGTTTACAGTAATATTCTTTAGTTAGAAAGACATTATCAAATCAGAAAATGTCACTGATAATTTATTTACATCGTTAGTACTAGTAATTTCCATCTCTTCTCATACTAATAACATTACATGGAGCCCTCATGCTATGAGTAACAGAAATTTCTACTGTAATAACTTTGAAAGACATGACAAAATCATTTTTAAATGAAACTATTTTAAACGGATTAATCACTTATATTTTGGTATTCGAAAATATCGAAACATATGCGATTAATCCGTTTAAAATAATGTCCTTTAAGAACTGTATAAATCGCAAAAATTAAAGATCTTATATAAAGAAGCTAAATTAGACAAGTTTAAGTAAAATAAATATTTTGCGTCATGGAAAAATGCGACTTACAATTGTAGATGGCGCGTAACAGACAACATTACATTTTTTTTTACTTTGTTATAAAAGGTCTCCCATCCGTCGATAAAGAAGTTGCGATACACAATATATTTGCTATTTTTAAATAAATCCCTAGAGTGACAAATTCCGGACAAAAATCAAATACAATTTAGATTATCTGGCAAATATATATCTTTCAACGCGAATCCATTATCGCATAATTAAAGTGAACCACGTAACGTGCAATTAATATAATTAGTGTCAATTAAATTTCGCTCGTGATTGTTCATAGATATTTGTTTACAATGAGGATTTAATTTTGACATTACACATTATTATCGTGTTATAACATTATAGCATGAAATTAAAAATATTTTAACTATCTCTATTAAATAAAATATCATTTTTAATATTATATTATTAAGGTTTTATTAGTAAGTTTGTATACAAAAGATATCAGTCAAATTTTTATTTTCAAATAACATCTATTTAACCACCACCCAACACTCAATCTCTCGAATTCGTTGGAAAGCGAAGTACGGAGTGTGTTGACACTAGATACTTTCTGTCTACCCTGCTATGCGGGATAAAAACGTGAAGCTTAAAAAAAACTATTAAACCAAGATATATACTAATACTATACACGTGTCCAGTACGTATCCAATCTTAAATGTACCTGTTGAATTCCACCTGTACAATATCTTGTAGACCCCACGACCATTTTAGTTATTGAATACATAGTATAAACATTTTTGATTTAAATTAACTTTTTCTCTCATTAAGTAAGTAAATAAAACACAACGCTTAAAAAAGCTATGTACACAATTATAATTGTGTAATGATTTATTTCCATACATATTATTATTAGCTTCACGTTTTTTATGCCGCATACTAGGGTAGACAGAAAGGACCTATTGTGAAAGCACTCCGTTTCACTTTCCACCGAATTCGAGACATTTCGTATTGAGTGGTGGAACTCAACGTCGCACTTTGTCAAATATAATCAGCCCCTGAGTGGATGTTGAACCCACAACCAGTCGTGTTTACAGTCAGACATTGCCACACTGCGACCGGCCTCCACATATTTTACTTTTCCATATTTGATATTGGTTCTTTAAAAAATTCAATTGATATAAAAAGCTTCTATCGATCTCATATTAGTATTGTAGAAAAAAATAACGAAATGTGCAATGCGAAATGTACTAAGTGCACGTGCACATAGTGCTATTAAACTAATTTGCTTAATGAATTCGCATAAAATTTCCTTTAAACCGATTTGTTTGCTTTACATCACTTCGGCTACTATTTATTATACCTCTGTAACACTATCTTGGTAAATGAATAATCATATGAATTTTAATAAAGATAATAAATTTCTTATATATATATATATATATATATATATTTATATATACATATATATATATATATATATATATATATGTATATATAAATATATAATCTTTTGTTAGTTAAAATTAGCATAAATTAATACTAATTATTATAATAAATACTAACGACGAGAATGATTTAAACCGTGAAATATAGAATAACGAATTACTGTTTGGTAAATGGATTAGGGAGTAAATAAGCTGATGAACAAACCTAATAACCAAATTATCTTAAATCCTAAACCCATTTAGGCAGTCACCGAAACAGATAATTCATTTAAAAAGTTCCTCTCCTCTTCTAAATGAACTTACGCTCGACAATGCATGCCCCCGCCGCTGTTAATACTTGTTTTTCTCTCTACTAATTCCAATATCATCCTGTGTACTGTGACAGGTTTATAAGCACGTATGGAGGCGATAGTCACGCGCTGTTTGAATACACATTGAGGTTGAATAGCTACTTAGTAAACAATACCGATAATGTTAAATCACCAACCAACACTTTTGAATCATCTCTATAACGATGATTTTTAGAAAGCTGTATCTGAAATTGATTTTTACTTTCTATGCTTTTAGATGTAAGAATAATATAAAATAATATTAAAATTTAGTCTTAATTTGTTTGATAATATAGACTTAAGACATTATTTAATATACATATGTATATTATTTTTATTTATATTAAATAATCAATAAACTGAATGTACCATATCAACATTTGATTAAGAATTCCATTTGCATATACATATTAGAAAAAGATTATTAAATAAAAATTTTCTCTGATACAATAATGTTAAACAATCGAAGATTGCGATATGATTGCGAATCGTTAAGAAAAATTACCTTAGCTTATGCAATACATTTCCGGGCAAATGAGTTGCTCGTATTTCTAGCAATGTAGTTACGTATATATATTTCATATGAATTATTGAATCTTGCGACTTGCTCGCTTGCTGCACGTTACACCCATCCAGACATCAAAGACCGTCACAAAGCTAACAACTCTAACTTCTCTGAGAATATCTTACTATATTCATATTAATTACCCTGCTACAATTTGTGATTGCATTATTGATTAACGTTCTCTTTAGTTGTTTCTGTTAGTTAATTGAATTGCTTCGTAACCTTAAAATATTAGCGAACGTACTGTTGTCGCAACTGTTATAAATATTTGATTAAAATAGGCCCTTTATTTTTATCTATCCCATTTTCCTTTGCACTTCAAGTAGGTGTTTAATATTTAATTGAGTTTTGACTTGATATAGGTATATAAAGTGAGTTCAAACTTATTTTTAGCGTTAGATAATTTATGCCTTAGATCTTATGGATATCATTTCCCCCTAGATGACACGTGATCAGCTGCACAATTAAAATCAGCTTATACTCAATTGTTTTCTTAAGGATATTAATTATTAAAACTAGTTTTATTCAGGAGTAAATTTGAAATTTCCCTATAAGTCAATAGAAACCATTAATAGTAGATGTTTACTTACATTATGTTTATTTACATTCAAATGCTGTTTATTTACTACTTTTTATATGTACTCAAAATATTGCAGTGTATAGTAATTTAGTTATTAGTTAGTTAGCTACCGTGGTGGATTTAAAATGTGTCCGAAGATACGAGAAAAGTATAACACTATAGTTTCATAGAAACTACTGATAAAATGTTTGTTTTTGAAAAAAACGTACAAAAATTATTAAACGCACCGGGAATCGGTCCCGTGCCTCTTCGAAACCGTCCAAGCGCTATGACCGCTAAACCATGCCTTGTATTACCGGCTTTGTTGAAATTATTATATACTTTGTTACAACTTATTTATATTGTTAGCATCTCTTAGGATTAGAAAACATTTTTAAAAACGTGTAAAAATTTGAACGCAGCGGCATTATAACCCGCGTCTCTTGGATTGTTTCTTAATAATCTTTTAGTAGCAGAAATTTGTAAAAATCTCTCTACAGAGATGCTAGAGGTCAGAGCTGCGTTCAAATTTTTATACGTTTTTTCTAAAATTTTTCTATATTGACATGCCTTTGCAATATGATTTAAAAACAAAATCATGTGAATATAGAATAAAAACATATTACACTAACCTGGATACCATTTAAATGACGATAACACAACAATTTTATTGCTACATGATTTTTACAAGCGTTATCAAAATACAAATTATAATAAATTTTACTTAAAGCTGTGGAGTTCTACCTAGGCGAGCAGCTTAGAAATCTTTTATATGTTATGTTGTCGTAACGTAATCACTTTAGAGAAAAGAGGATCAAAACCGTATCGCGGCGAAATATTTCAAATACAATTCAAAACCTTTGCTAGGTCCTGTTTACGGGGAATTTAATAAAAGACGACATAAGAATTTCATAACAAATTTTAAATAACATATCATTAGAAGTGAAGATATTTTTGTAAAATACTATAATATATCATTAGAATTTGTAGTATTCGCCGTCTTTTTGTAAATAAGGTGTAGAAAATAAAGTCATCAAATACATCTATAGTATTAATTTCGTCAAAGGGTACGGTAGACTCGATTGAAACTTTATTTGAATCGTAAAACGTAAATAATAAAGATTTCGGGTCGACATACGCGAAAATTGTCAGTAAAACCGAATGTCATGTTGAGTTCGTTAAGGCTGTTTTACGCTATGTATAAGCTTCGGCACAGTAATGTGATAGTTATTTCATACATTATCTATTGAACGTATCCCTGTTATAAGTTATTTAAGCAAAAGGAAATATTCTTTTATAAAAATATAATAGTGTAGTTCTCGCAGGTGAGGCCCTGAGTGGTCACATTAGTATGTATATAATCTTGTTATTTTATTAATTGATCGCGAAAAAATTTCAACAGATTTTTCGATAAAAGCGCATAATTTTTGAATCTACACTCTTTAGATGTACGTTATAAATATAAAAGTGAGTATCGTGTTACTTAATAAATGACACATGCTTTCGGCGACACGTCATTAATGCGGCTATTAACTTCACCCTTTTTATCCCGCACAGCAGGGTAGTAAAGTACCTAGTGTCATGACACTCCGTACTTCGCTTTCCATTTAATTCGAGATATTGCGTGTTGAGTGTTGGAATCCAACGCCGCACTTTGTCCTTTCAGAGCGAGGAATAAAAATAATTTGAATATAATCACTTCCCCGAGTTGGGATTGAACCCACAACCGATCGCGATTGCAGACGTTACCCACTGCGCCAAGACCTTTATTATGTTTGTAACCCTCAATTACTTGACTAATATTTTAAACCGTTTTCGACTTATGTAATAGGTACCTATATATTTGTGTACCATAAGATGCCTACTTACGCAAAAATAACTTGTGAGGGACTTTTTTAAATGTGTAAAGAAATATATATAATTTTTATTATATTTAAAAAATTATATACAGTATGAAAGCATTTCATAGTATTTACTACGAACATCTGATAAAAACCAAAGAGCTATCTAGTTAAAACTGCATACTTTTTAGTTTTAGAACTGTAGATTTTTACCTTGTGATGTGAAATACTTTAGTCTACGTATTATGTTTATTGACAATCGATTTTTTATTGCAGTCATAAACTGATAATTTACACTCCAGGACAAATGATGATTACTTCTTCTTCTACGTTATTTTCAATGTAGATTGAATTTCGATTCGGCTTGTTTTTTTTATAATATATTTTTAGATTATAGGCATAAGCATATTCTAATGTACAGTTCATTTTCTTTATAATTCTGGCCCTTCTAAGAAATTTCATAAATTTTATCACCCTCCGTTTAAAATTTCTGCCTACACTGCTAAACCAACACTAAATTTTAACTGTCAATAATATATAGAATCAAAACAATTTTTAAGTTTCCAAAATAATTATGCAAGAGTTTAGGTAGTTGAATTCTATTTTATAATATGGAAATATAATCACATGCATTTATACACACAAACATAAGATATCAAATATGTAATATAAAGTGGTACAAAACGCGCGTTTTCCACCTGAACCGGTTCAGTTCATAAGTAAACATAAAAAATCTACCGTCCTCAATAATTTTATAAACTATGAAATATTTATCAACAAAAAATATACGTACAAACATTTAATATAAGAAAAATAAAACAAATAATAAATAAATTCGTAAAATTATACTCGAATTGATCATTAAATATAGCTTACGAAGTCCACTACGGCGCTATCCTAATTTATATAACAATCTATTTATAAATTTGCTTTTCACTCTCGCGCTACCTAATTCACCTATTAGGCCTTCACAGCTGTGTCACTAAAAATATATTTTTTTAGAAAGGTGGGAAAATTCAATAATAACTTTTAAAGGTGAATAGCTTTTCGCCGCCATGGACAATTATTCTTGAAGGTTAATGTCAGAATATATCAGAGCTCTGATCTAAATAACCAAAATGATTGAAGCTCATAATCATTATCACGATCAACAGTTTATGTAACTAAATTAGTCAGCGCCAACATTATTATTATAAAATTTGTGTTCAATTTTACTGTGTTTTAGAAATTAGTTATGTATGTTAGGGTGTAAAAGAAGGAATTAATTGCCTAAAACATAGTATTTATATTTCAGTTTTAATAACTCAGAAAATTAACACAAACTCTTGTCTCACTGTTCTTATTATTTTTAGATTCACACTTTTATCCCGTATTGTATGTTAGCCAGGAAGTACCTAGTGTCAAGATATTCCCTACTCCGTTTTCCGCTGAATTAGAGACATTGTGCTAAATGGCGAAACTCAATGGAATGAGAACAGAACCCACAATTGATCGCGTTTACAATTCTCCCTTTGCGTCTCAATTTTTCTTGTTTTTATTTTATAAATTACAATTTTTTTAGAATTTGCAGAATTTCATATTTATTATTACTATAACTATTAATTGAAAATTTAATATTGAAGTTTTGAAATCGAATTTAAATGCTAAAACCACATAATAACAGGAATAGTTAATTTATGCTCCATCTTATACTCTTACTTAAGCGACGTTCTCGAGAATAACAGTCGTAAGCAAAGTTACACCACTTACGCTACTTACGTAATCAAATGTATAAGTGAAACTTTCGTAGTTGAATAGTCTATAAAGTTTTTTACTTTTAAATACTATATATATACTTTAAGTCAACAAAAATGGTTATAAATTTCATTTTAAATATAAATCGATATTTCTAGTAGATATTTATTGTATTACATTATAACAGATATATATATATATATATATATATATATATATATATATATATATATATATATATATATATATATATAGAGAGAGAGAGAGAGAGAGAGAGTGAACGCTCAACTTTTATAAACAAAATATTAAAAACATATATGCACTAGTGACATAAAATAATGTCGCTATTTACTACCGCTTTCTCCGTCTAACTGAGATTATTAAATGCCAAAAATTATTATAATAATAAATGATGTGACGCTTTCTATGTATATGACAATATAAATACTGAAGATTATTATCTTATTTAAATACTTTCTTCTTGTTTTTATAGTGCTAAATCAAAATACTTATAAAAATACACGTAGATATTGTTGTCATCAAATTATCTATTAACTATAAATGCTTTAAATATTTTAATAAACAAACAACATTTTTATTTTAATCTTAATATTTTCAGTTCTTCATTTATAGCCCAAAAAATTAATTATTATAAGCAAATAAATTGTTAATACTAATTGTTAATTCATATCGCTGCGCAAATGGTAAAAACTCGCATTGCATATAATTTAACTCATATGAATTATAAAAACTGATCGGATTAAAATCTAAATAATTAATTATATTTACTTACGAAAAATCCTTTTAAAACGCGGTGAGACGCGCGGGCGCTAACACAGACACAAGAAGAACTGACCAGCCAGCCGTGTGGTCACCAAGCCACCCCACTCACTGCCACCACTTAAGATCACCGATAGCCATGTCTCGTGACACACATTTAACATTTGGCAACCAAGTTACGTTATATCCCAAAACAATATATGTATTAATTTTATCAATCTTCTGTTCGAGTCAAAACAACGGATAAATAAAAAACCTATCCTAAAAGTGGACTGTTTGTTTGTAAAAGTTACGATCATCAAAGTTTATTGCTGTACGTAAAAATATACGTCACCGTATTAATGAATTTATCTTCCATTAAAAATTGTAACATTATATTTTAAATGCGGTACTCTGTATCTGCGCGGTTTATATTTTAAATTTTTATTAACTTTCAATATAGTAAAACCATTAAAAATATATCAAGTTATTGGGAAATTTGTTAAGTAATACCATAGTATTACTTAACAAATTTCCCAATAACTATTAATTATTATTTTTAATGGTTTTTAGGACAGGACGTACGCGTAATGAATGTAATTTGGAACTTAAAAAATGTTTACTTAGCTATGCATACATTGTATCATTAGTCTGTCCTTTCACATGATATTCCTGTTCTACTCGATATTTAATGTAGTTCACACTTGGGTAACTAGAGTAAAGTAAAGGAATTACTAAGTAACTAGACTAAAGGGAGGAAATAAAACATTTAACAAACATTTTTTATAAAGAACAAAATTAATTTTAGTAAAAAATCTCAATGTAAGTCGTAGTTTCCACTTACAGCGAAAAAGATTAATCTTCAAAAGGAATTTCCAGATAGGTTGCTTAGTTACTTACAAAGGAAATTGAATTCTTATTTAAAAAGCTTTTATTTTTGCTTTTAAGGCACGTTTAATATATTTTTAAATAATTTCGTATTTATGTTATGTTATTTATGTTATGTTACTTATGTTATGGTAAAATGTTACGTTCTTAAAAGGTTAACGTATTCTGGATTGTTAGTTATTGTTGCGTTAATTATATGTGAATATGTTTAGTACTTGCTGTGCCTACGACTTCCTTGGCCTGACAACGTACATTTTAAAAAATCGATAAAATTATGAAGCCAAGGTTTCAAATTTGTTAATCATAAACAAACCTAGGCAGCGTTTTTTCACTTTTATGTTTTTTCAAAACGTTTCCGTGTTTCCCTTGTTTATACTTAATTATAATTGCCAACATTACTTTTAAATCCATTGCCAAGAAATATCAAAAGGGAGAATAAAATAAAAAGGACAACGTAAGGGAAGTAAGTACTTTTAATTTATTTATTAAATATAATTTAGGTAAACTAAATCATAGTAAATTAAATTTTACAAGTAAGTTAACAAGTTTGGTCATATTAACATGCGTTTAGCTCATTGTCTTTAAATATATTGGAAATTGATTTTTTAATTTATCGGCATAAAAATTGTAAATTTTATTAGTACTTACAATAAAAAGTAAACTTTCATAAAATTCATGAAGACAGTAATTTTATAGCAATTTTCTATAAAATTACTGTTATTGTACTATACTATATTTAAGTAAAAAAAACTGTCTTCATGAATTATTATTTTTAAATCTATATAATAAATGAAATAAAACAAATACTAAATTTGAAATTGTCAGTTTACATAAGCTCAAACAGTCAAAATTGCTTTAAAATCGGATAAGCCGTTTCCTAAATTACCGTGTAATAACGCTCAGACACTGCTTGTCTGACTAGACTTTAGATATGTACATACATACCAGTAAATGTTTATTGGAAGGGTAGCAAAGATCATGCGTTCAATTTAATTGGGTCGAAATATTTTTTAGGGAATATTGCAATACTATACATATAGAGCCTTACTTGTTGTGGTCGTGAGTAACTTAAGATATTTTAGGAGTCAAAAATAACAGTGTTAAGTAAAGTTCAATGAATAATATATTAAACTTTTGATGTTTGTCTGTTGTGTGTTAAACACACACAAACAGACAAACATCAAAAGTTTCGTATCCCGAAAACGGTATAACCGATTTATGTTGATAACCGATTGATGTTGTCGATTTGAGTTTTCAATACTACATTTTGGTAGCCTTTCCTTAACATTTAGTTTTTATTTTATTTCAGTTGATTTATAAATAAAGAAATTTTATTAAAATGAATATTTTTTCGACAAAATTGCTGTAAAAAATTTTCTCTTGAATTTGCTAAAGATTCAGTTTTCGTTCATATCATAATTTAATCGACTTTTAAAACTCTGTCACGCCGGCGAATTCGCGGTATTTTATAAATTTAATTATTTTTAGGTAAATATGTACTTACACAACCCTACAACTCTATTTAAAGATGGCCGCGATTATGACGCTTTGATTTATTTACATATATATTATAAATTTTATATATTTCATAGAACGATAATTCATAAATGTTAATTTTTTTGTCCTTCTGTTTGTCTGTCTAATACTTGATCATTTTACAGTATTTTTTTATTTTTATATTAATAATGAAATAAAAGCTTATAACCAAATTCTTTACATTTTATTTATAAATGAATAATCTTACCAACCACGAACAACCCATAAATAATTAAAACTCAACTCAACTCAACTTTCTTATTAAATATACAATCAAACGCATATTTGTATTTAATTTATTCAATTAATTTTTCAAATCATCACATTTTCGTGATGAAGCTCTGGATCTTGTCATGTTCTTTGTTCTATTTAAAATTTTATAACTCTAAGTTGTCACAAACTAATCAAACGATAAAATATTCATATTTGTGCCACTTTCAAAACATTTAATATAAATTATTTTAAAGTAATATAAAATATATTGTTATATAATAAAATTATTATATAAATATTAAACATACCTATTTTCGTTACGTACTCTAGAAGAAGAAGAGCACTTGTTTTCATAATACGTGTTGTTATTTTCCTTCTTTTAACGGTCAATCCTCTTTACTTGTTTGTCTGTCTGACTGTGAATCAATCAGTGTAAGAAAATCATGTAACGTTATTTCAACCTGCATCTTGCCGTCTGATTGGCTTGTAATTTACACACGTGCTGTGATCCAATGACAATACAATATTTGCATAGCATGGCAACCTGTTGTCCAAGACTACTAAGAGTGACCAAGTAATTTAGTACTATATTTAAAGAGAATTGCAGGGAAAGTTCCAACATACACAAATAAATAATATGTATGTAAAAAAGTGAAAAGAAATATTAAGTAATAAATTAAAAGCGTTCTGATTTTATTTTTTTATTAAAAACATCTAGTAATTCTTAACGAGTTATGCAACATTTTGTATCGTTCTTGATCAAACATATTATGTAGCGTTCATTTTGTTCGCCAGTGAACATGAAAAAAGAATATCAAAATGTATAATACTTTCTCTTCCGTCATGCATGTCGATGCAGTAATTAAAAGGCTCGGAAGACTTCAAATAACAAATGTAGAGCTTAGTACTCATGAAAGATATTTCAAACTATATTTAGATATAATTATTAACAACCCTTAATACATAATAAATTTAAGGACAAATTATTATTTACCTCAGCGCAAAAATAAAAAATATACTTCATAATTCATAAAATAATTAAATAATAATAATAATAATGTAATTTAATTTCTATTTCTCTTTAAGCTTATTAACAATTCATTAATTTTGTAGAGAAAATATGTATAATACGTTTAAAATATAATTTATCATTAAATTATATAATTTAATTTATTTCACACATACGGTAACCGTTGTTTGTATGTTCCAATACATTGTATGACGTAATATAAAAGCAAAACATGAATAATTTAAACAATTTTTAAATATCTATTATAATATAGTTACATACTCAAGTAAACTATTATCATATTTGACTATCTCTGCCGTTATACAAAAATATTCGTTTGTTTAATACATGGTTTCACTGAAAGTATAACGCCATTAATGTTTATCGTTACGTTAAAAGATATGCAAGGTTTTTGAAAATACACACGTTACTCTAACAATAAATTTATTTATATATGTGTAATTACTAACATAATTTACTTAATCTGCTGCTTATCTAAGACGTGATGTAAGTTTTTAATTATAATTTAATAATATAAGTGGTTAAAATTAAATTTATCTTTATGAAATGTAACTGCAACAATGTGGTAACAGCGTGACCGACCGCAGGTACGAGGAAAATGAATGCAAAATATAGTACGCTGTGTTGTTTTTTCTAAAAATAACTTAAGCTTTTAAGCTTTTATATATTCATATGATAATTTTGTTAATCGTCATAGAAACGTTATAATAACGTTATAATGGATTGTTTAGTTTTAAAACATATCTGCAAATTTAATATTAACCTAATTACTGCTTTATAAGACATAAATTATTTGTTGTTTGTTATTTTTTTAAGTAAGCTTTTATTTTTCGCTTAGTTAATCATCGACGTTAATAGGATAGAAATTGACGATCATAGAATATAAATAAATAGAATTGGAGTGTATGTCTTATATCAAATTAATCGCTATTTACTATTTGTTTATGAATGTGTACACAGTGCATATAAAAAATACATTTTTTACTCTTTAACCCATAGCGGGGTAGATAGAGAGTACGTAGTGTGAAGGCACTCCGTACTTCGCTTTCCACCGAATTCGAGACATTGCGTGTTAAGTGCTGGAACTCAACGCCGTACTTTGTCTTTACCAGAGTGAGAAAGTCAAAATAATATATAATCACTCCCCTGAGTGGGGATCGAACCCAAAACCGATCGCGTTTCAGACTCTGTCCCACTGCGCTACGACCGGTCTCATATATTTCATTTTTTACATTTTTGTTTGTCTTGACTATTTATTTCCGTTAACCTTATAAATGGTTGAACTAACGGTTTAACTGGTAGATACCTGATTTAATAAGGAGTAAAGTTGGCTACTTTATTTAGGAATTATAAAATAAAGTGTTGTTTAATTCCACGCGGATGTAGTCGCGGGAACAGTTGGTTTTAAATAAAAAATATGAAGGTAATTGCTTCATTAATGTCACAAAATATTTTGACTTGGCTTCTTACTTTGAATACCGTTAATCTAATTTTAAACACATACAATAATTATAATTTTATGAACCAAGTATACGAATCTAGATGAATTATTAAAAGTCGACATTTAAATTTATAAAAATGGAAATAAAAATATTGGGTGATCTTAAGTGCTTCGAACGTTACGTATGTTATGTATAACATATCACAATTATGTAACTTTCAATGTACGACTTGACCATTTTCGTAATCTGCTCGTGGATTCTACTGTTTTGCAATAAGTTTAAATATAATTTATGAGTTTTATATTTATTTTTATATTTAGGAGCTGTGCCCATGATTTCGAACTCGTCTATTTTAAAATTCTAACATAAAATTTACCTGCCCAGTCCCGTCAAAATCGGCAGCGGTTCCGGAGGTTAACCAGAACAAACGGACAGACAGTTATTGTTATGTTGATATTGTATATACTACTAAGTCACTGAAGCAGATACTCTAGTTTTATTTGTTTGTAAAGCTATTGTGTGTGTGTAAAGTTAAAGATTTCCATATATAATCACGAGTATTTTTCCGAGGGCTTTGGAACGTTTGCCCCTTTTTAAACATTGCTTTAATTACTTTCAAAATATCAAATAATTTAATATTTACTTGTAATATCAAGTAATATCAAGTAATATCAAACGTACGTACATGTAATATCAAGTATGACCTGTACCTTATATGCTTATATTTATATTTATAGCATATGGTAAGGTTTTTATTAATTGTAACAACGAATATATTTATATAATTGAAATTTAACAAATTTTCCAACAAATTGTAAGATTAAGTTACCTGAAGTACAAAGTATATAGCCTAAAATAATAAAAGTACGAAGTATGTTGCCTAAAATAATAAAATTACTAGATAAATAATATTAGATCTTTTATATCATATAATGATAATATTTATCTGTAGTATAATATCTTTTATTTTTTTTATGTAACAAATAAAATAAAATATTTTTTATAAGTTGATGGACTCATTATATCGCATAATGTTCAGCTTTACACAGACTACGTACTTACGAAAATTTTAAATATTGCATTAGCATTATTAAAGATTAATTATAAATCATAAAACGTTAAAAGCTGATTTCAATATTTCCTACACAAATGTTTTTATTTATACGGTATAATTGATCACTTAAAAAATTATTTTAATTACTGTGGTTAATAACATTTATATTGAAAAATAAAAATATTTTTTAAAAATAAAGCAAAACATTTATTAACAAAATTACAAATATAAAGGAAATGTTTCTACGTATCTTACAAATTTTATAACATAGTTTCAAAACTTATTTTTTCTAGTCGAATGGATTTTAAAAATGATGAAATATTTTATTAATTAGGTTTCGAATGATTGATTAGTTTTTGTTATTTCCTACTTAGCAATTCAATTGCCATTACAAACAAGTTCATGTATAAATTAAACAGAACAACTTTAATTAGAATTTTAGACTTACTAATTCTTATAATTATACTAATCCAGCTAGTAGGCACGTTTTAAAAGAATCCACACAAATCCGTTGTTTTTTTCGGAGTAGCTCCACCGAAAAGTCTAACTGGAGTTTTATTCCAATTGATTAACAACAAAGGACTATGTTGAAAAGTGGATTCTTCTAATGAACACTTATTATAATTTTGTGACACGAATAGAATGCCTACATTTTGTTCTTTTATTGGTGACCATATGTGTGTTACGTCAACGCTACCATCAGGCTGAACGTAAAGCCGATGGCTATTTAGTTCAACATTCTTACACATTCTTGGCCCTAATGAAGGTGGTACTTTCTCACTATTTCGATCTATGTCAGATCTATATTTACCAACATCAGGAATTTTCTCATTACCGCCAATAAAACTTTGTTTGTTTTGTTCCTCATTTATGCCTATTATAGATCGTTCGTTTAAAGCATTTCCTATTTTAACATTTTTATTGAAATTATCTTTATATAACTCACTTTTGTCATTAATATTTTTCACTTTAATTGAATTAGATTTATTATAATTCTTTTTATTTTTTGTCAACAGAAATCCTTGATTATATTTTAATATTGAATAGTTTGAAAAAGTGTTTAAGTTCGTTAAATTTGATATTTGCATGGCTAAAGTTCGAGCATCTAATATTGCTGAGTCATCCAGATACTTGACAATTTTATGATTTTCTGGTATATACTTTATTTTTATTGACGAATTTCTTTTATTTACTTCGATAATCTTTTTCTGAACACTGGCGCCTGTTTTTTCCTCATCTATACTAAAGGGTCTTGGAGTATAAGCATTATCAAATAATTTTACCCTATACCAATCATTATCATTTGATAAACTTCTGCTATACATATCATTTTTAATATCTCCTTGGCTTGTAAAGTATTCTGAAGTTTTAATAAAAGGAAGCATTGTTGTTACATTATTACCTTTATTTATATCTAGCTGCGGTTGTTTATTTATTAAAATTGTCTTAATATTTGATAAGAACGGTGAAAAACTTAATATTTCTGTGCCACGCTCCTCTTTACTTGATACTTGATTATCTATATCTCGATAATTTCTATGTTTTTTACTACTTTTCATTTGCCCTCTGTAATTTATTTCTATATTTTTGGGTTGAGTTTTGGCGTGCGATTTCATTATTTGTGTTCTTAAGTCGTCTTGTAGTATTTCAACGTTTATCTGTGGATATTTGCCAACACGCTTGTTAGTATCCATCTGACCATCCATGATCTTTTTCCTTTGAAATTCTAAAGGTGGTCTTAATTTAGTTACCCTAAAGTCAGACGCATAAGGAAAACTATCAAATGTTTTTGTTAGTGGTATTGTCGGTGGCACCCTTACTTGATCTTTGTATCCATAATTGAAACGCTTCAGATAATTAAGTACGCTATTCGCAAACTGAGAATTGGTCCATTGGCCATAAACTTTCAAATTCTTGTTCGGTGGAGGTGGTATATCTAAATCTTGTAATTTTTGTGTATAAGTCTGAAGCGTAGACTCTGCTACATATGGTCTCACCGCGTAATTTTCTTTTGCATCAAATAATGATTTATTCTTTGGGTTCGTTAATTTTACATTAGCGCTGATATAATCTTCAAATGATACCTGTGGTGGAGGTAATACAAACTCAGATGGACTAGGAAAGTCATTATCAGTATTAAAAAACTTCTCTCGTCTTTTACTTTTTCCTCTATAGTTAGTGTTACTGTTTCTATTTTCTGTATCCGCAACATGAAAATCCTCACTATTTCGGATTTTTTTCTTATTAGCTATAGGAAAATCTATAATTTCTTCCTCATTTGAATTATCAATTATCTTTGTCCTTTTTTCATATATTGCACTTAAGCCTAATTCTTCCTCTAACTTGCTTAGTGGTGTTTTAATTTGTAAATAACTACGCGTAGAATTATATATTGGTAATCTAGACATGATCGTGCTCTCTGTTATTACATCGTCTGATAAATTTTCGAAAACCATATACTTTAGTTTATTTTCGTCTGATATTTTATTTTTGGTAAAATATTTTTGCTGATATTGTGGATATTTACCCATTGTATAATTCCTTTGTATTGTTGAAATTAGTATCATGTTTGCTCCAAATGCTTCTCCTTCGAAACCACTTCGTATACCTTTAATGAAACAATTACTATATAATAAAATATAATATATATATATATATGTAAAATATAATAGTAAGTCGATCATATCATAGGATTTTATTATGTAGTAATTGTATATATATATATATATATATATATATATATATATATATATATATATATATATATATATGAATCCGAATTACCGTTTTCAGTTGTACCATAGCCGATAATAATACTGCCAGCAGGTAGTATGTTGCCAAAGAGCTGTAAAATTATGTACATAATAAGAATATAAGGATAAATGCTTAAATTTCTATACAATTTCTTGCATAAGTTACTGGTTTCTCAAAACAAAAATTAGCCTCTGGTAGTCACGATTTTAACCTGACCTTTTCAGTGGTACTAGACTAGATTCACTGTACAAGCTGTCTACAGATGTGCTACCGGATTGTTTTGAAAATTCAAATTGGCAAATAAATGTATGTGAATTTACTTTAATCGATTACTAAACAAAATTATAATATGCTTGCAAATGCCTACACTTGGTGTCGCTTCGCAGGATAGTAATTGACCATCTAAATAAAGTGCCCATGTTCCAAAATCGGATTGGTAGGATATGCAAATATGTCGCCACGTATTTTTAGTGATATTAACTGGAGTAGGCGAAGCGGGCCTTCCGTTCAATGATATTTTAATATACTGCCCACCTGTGTCGACCCATAGCCTTACTACGCGGTTATTGCTGTTCGCTGAAAAAATATACACGCTCTAATTAGTTTAGTCCAGTTTTAGCATTTATCGTAAACAGACTGTAAAGCAGACAATTTAAGTACCTATAAATACGTAGTTAATATCTTTCTTCGACGTGTTCTTATACTTACACACTTGAAATAATTTAGTTATGTAAAAAAATATACCTATTGGTAACAATGTACATGAAACTAGATATTGTGAGTATCACTACTAAAAGTTTATTAATATCAATCATAAATCAAAAAATATCAATATAACATCAAAATAAAAGCATAATTTGCACCGACAGTCAGGGGTTACTTGTTACTGACTTTGACAATCGAAAGAGACAGCTAATGAATTAGTGCCTACTTTACATTTTTGTAAGTTGCAAAACCAACCAAAATCAAATGTTAAGAAATGTTGTATTGAACCGGTCCAAATAAAGAGGGCATGCTAATTAAATGCGAATCGTAACGATACACTTTATAGCTATTACAAAGTTTAGTTGTTGCACAAATTCTGAAAAATGATATCTACATTATTGACAAAATAGCGCTTCTAAAATTATCTATTTTATAAAGAAATCTACAATATTATATAAAAAAACATTTAAATGTTGTTCATTTTTATATGTAAAACAAGTATTAGCGGAATTCGGAGTGTCTTGATACTAGGTACTTCCTGTCTACTCTTCTATGCGGGATAAAAGTGTGAAGCTAAAAAAAGCAAGTATTGATTATCAAACTTATACTTCACGCTCGCTTACTTAAGACATATGTAAAAGAAAATATTTATAATGTTTTCACCGCAGAGATGCTATTTATATAATAAATTCCATAAAATACCAATTAAGTTAAGATTTAGTTGAGAGATATTAATATAACTTTCGTGTGTAATGTTGAAAACTTACCAACATAAGTAAAAATGCTTTGCTCATATGACAAATCAAAAAAACGCAACCAAATGCAAAAAGTGAATTCTCTTATTGGAGGTGTTTTGACATCATATTGGAGGAACTAGAAAGATAAAAATTAATTTATATATATATATATATATATATATATATATATATATATATATATATATATATATATATAACAGCTTATATGGATGTGTCGAAATTCTTGTACGCATACAAGCGAGTACTGAATAAAAGCAAATAATAAATAAAAGCAAGAAATTAATAAAAAAAAGCATTCGTGCTAAACTATACTTTGTAAAAATGAACATAAATTATATGAAACAAAGATAGGTAAAAAATAAAACTTAAAAAGAGGTGTGAGTTCGAATCCCGTTGTATTTAAGTTTTTATAAGTTTTTTAATCATAGATTTGGAGTAATACTTTAAAATAGAGAAATAACTGTCGAGACTTCCTTCTAACTAATTGTATGATAAAATTAGACAGTTCTTCCTTGAATCGTATCTCGTAATAAGTATAAGTGTTTTATATTAAACATTATTTTTCGTTAACAGTTTGTGAGATAGTACGTCACATATAGTAAAGCTTTAGGGTTAGGTTAACCAGACTCAATTTTGGGCAATTATTTCTTCTCAAACGAAAATTTGCGACACGCATCAGAGAATAGTATCGTATAGCTTTGTGAAAGTACACCGCGGATCTGTGGGTGGGATTAGGCGGTGTTAGCCTCTACAAGCTATGACAAGCTACTACATCATATACTTACTTAACACTCAAGTAATTGCACAAAATATTAACAAACGATGATGGCTTTTTACCAAGATCTATAAAAATACCATATTTTTTTTAAATCTTCAATGGAACAAATTATTTTACCTAAGAATTCAATTTAACATATTTACCATTAAAAAATCCAGGTACCTTTGATTTTTATGTCGAATTATAGTTTGTCGAATTCTTTTAAAGCAAAAGGTAATTGCATAAAATTTTATTACTTTTTGGAAGGAAGGAAGGAATGTGGAAGGCAAGCAATTTCTATTAAATTATGAACCATAAAGCTTACTAAGTAAGTCAACTACGAGACTTCAAAAGACGACAAACGCTTCCTGTTACTTCCGGAAACAAGTAGGGAAGTTGTAATGAAACCTGACGATACTAAGAAGAGTATTTAGTTTTACGCTAGCAAATTCTCGAAATATATTTCAATTTGCGTCTAAATTTAAGTAAATTATAACTTCATATCCCAGTTTGTAAATAAAGACTTTTCATTGACTTACCTGTGTAAATCCTTGCTGCGTTAGTAATACTTTATATACAGGGCGATTTATGCTGTAAACCGAAGCTGTAGTTAAAATTATTAAAAATATAAATATGAAGCTTCCCATTTATAACTATAGAATTCGCCTGAAAAAAATATAATAGATATAAAGTTACTCATGAAATTGTACTATGGCAAAGGTATAAATCTATTTATTGAATAGTACTATTTAATTTTGATGTTATTTCAAATATTAAAAACCGAACTTATTCTTACATAACTTTAGTAATGTACATATATTAATTCAAAAGCAAGTGTTCCAGTTCGTGTTCCATTTTTATTATTTTTATTAATAGAAATATAGAGTTATGAAATTTTGGTATGAATTAATTTTTAAATATCAGTACTTGCCCCCATTTTATTATTATTATTAATACTTTATTGCACACAAATAAATACGATACATAAAATAATCTTTACAAAACAAAACATACGTACAATGGCGGCCTTATCGCTAAGAGCAATCTTTTCAAGGCAACCACCAAAATAAAACATATTGTAAGAGAGTACAGAGAGGTGCATAAAGCGTTAAATTCTATATATATAAAGACACACACACACACACACATATATATATATATATATATATATATATATATTCTCTTTGAGGTACGAAGGAGTAGTAGGATAGTAAAGAATAGTGTAAAGGAGTGTCATCGAATGTAAGTGGCGTCTTTGTGTAACAGTCAGCCATTTTAGTTGAGCGCGGTATTGGGAAACATGATCTACTTCCTCAATCCGAAGATAAATCTTATGATGAGCTTTTACTTGGTTTCTTTTGAAGACATTCAAGTATATTAATATTTATTTAAATGATCTTTTTGTTTTATATAGTTCAATTAAATTACACATTATATTGTAATAATATTAAATTATTTTGGTTATAAACTATACCATATGTAATATGAAGTATTTTGAAAACCGATATAAAAGAATTATTTTTTTTAAGTTTAAAATAATCGCACTTTGCATACATATAGTCAAGGTGTATGACGTGCACAATTAGATATTTAGACATAAGCCGCTGTACTTCATTACAAGTTCACAATTTCAATCTACAACAATATCGCTCTACATATATCATATTTCGATCTACATTCCTGATAGAGCTACAAATAAGTTTCGATGTTTAATTTGTAATATTCTACAAAATGTCTTTTGTGTATTACCTTTTACTTTAAACCTATGCCATAAACTGAGTTTTAAATACTTAATAATAATTTGATATTCTTGTGTTGTATGAATTGATCATAAAGAAAGGTATTACTTTATTTAATATACATTTTACAAATATTTATAACTATTGAATTGTATATTTCTTGTATTAAAATTCTATAAAAAGCAATATACGTCTATAGTTACTAGTAAAGTTATACTTAAAATCAAGTGGGAAGGTTAGTCGGTCAGTAGCCACTAATTTTAAATAGTAAGTAATTGTATGTAATATACTAAGAATCAAACAACTATTAATATTGCCTTAAATAGCAACTAGAATACCAAAGTTAATTAAAATAAAATAAATGAGAAATACTTTTTATAGATAAAAAATATGAATTAATATTAAACTTAAATAAAAAAAAGCTTACCGATTTCACGTCTATTAATTAATTATATGAAAGTACTCGTACTGGGTAATTCTATTTAAGAATTGAATTTATTTCACCGTAATGTATTTTATGACTGGATTTAATATTATTACAGACACGAACCTGTTGCGTTTAATATAATTTAAGAGACATATGTTAGTTATGGAGACCACAGAATTACTCAATTACACTACGACCTCTTGCTTTCTTTAGAAAAGTTAAATTCCAACTGACACCTCTCTTCACCAGTGATGTTAAAATGATTATTACTATGTAATTGTTTGTAAGCCGCAATGGCTTCTTCGGAAACATTGTTGTCTTATGATTGTAAATATTATTATAAAAATGTAAACATAACAAGAGCAACGGACGTGCCAATTCAGTTATAGATTTTCTTTATTCGTATTACCTGTAGAAAATCTTACGAAATTGTTCAGATCCAGTCATTCCCACCAATTCGCTTGAAAAGTTGTTCTCGTCCCGTCGAAGCTAAAAACACTACGTAGAATTTTTCTGTCTATCTTTGTCACCGTTCGTTTTGTGCGTCAATCACGTAAAGACAACATGATAAAAAATTATTGAATTTAAGCATGGTAATATCTTATAGTTTGAAGGTATTAAATACACCTAAATAGTATATATTCTGATTTTTATGCAATTTTCTTATCGAAAATAAACAAATAGAAATTCACAAATCAAGACATTCTCCTCTTTGTATTTTCTCTTGTTGATCATTTACTTTCAATCAATTTCCTCCCAGTGAACAATCGCTATTGATTAATATTATGCAACAAAATGACGACTGATCCTACTCTTGACCAAAATATATTCAAAAACTGTAAGAAAGGTACTTCACCAACCTAGTTTACAAAATAGTCAACTGATGCCGAAAATATTCCATCCGGTGAAATTTTAATGTTACAAAACCTTTTTTAATCAGATCTGCAAGTCGTTATTTTCCAATATGCTGTGATCAAATATGAGACAGAAAAAAATATTTTCAATATGGATCATAACTGAATAAAAGCCAACGCAAAATCTACGATTGATTGACAATGTGTTAAAATTTAAATGTGTAGTATCGTCTAGTGCAACTCTACCGAACTATTACAACGTTAAAAGTTCTATATGAATGTATGGAGTAGAATCAGGACGGCGAGGTCAACTTTTGAATTCGTTGGGATTAGAAGTAGCATCAATTTTCACCATGCTTTATAATCAACCTTGATTATGCATTGGAATAAAACGGATTGTGACTGATGTCATGGAGATAAAATGCAAAAAAGAGGATGTCTTGCTACTACATTTAGCGATGATTTTAACAAATTTACTATTTGATTAAAAGCCTCTATAACATCCGAAGCGATTCTTTTTTAACATGACGACAAGGAAATCTCAAAGCTAATCGTTGGGAGTTCGTGGAATGAAGTTTCTTTATTGCTGTTCTTGTTTTCGTGGCGCAGTGGGACAACGTCTGACTGTAAACGCAATCAGTTGTGGGATCGATCCACACTCGGGGGAATGATTATCATTAAATTATTTTAATTTCCTCTCTTCTCTTCCATTTCTGATAAGACAAAGGGCGGCCTTTGGTTCCGCCAAAATGTCCGCCGTTAAAATGTCGTATATATATAGAACTTTGACATATTATTAAATTCCGCGGCGATACAAACTTCGTTAGGTTAGGTTAACTGTGCGGGCTATAGGGTTCGGTGTTGAGTCCGTTCCTGCGGAACATTGGCTAAGGCTGGGTGCTGAGAGGCAGCACCCTGAGGAAGGTGGAAGTCCTCTGCCGCCGATGATACGCTGGTATTTGCATCGAGGCTTAGCTTCATTTGAAGAGTGGGAATCCCGACTGGCAACACCTGATAACTGTCGGCCGGAGGACGATCGAGACAGTTCGATCGGTGATACGCAAGTGGTTAGCGAGTCGTCACGTTGCCGTAAACTTCTGCACCACACAGGTCCTTACAGGGCCTGGTTGCTTCGGGAGATACCTGTGTAGTACCGTCGGGGCCTAACGGTCGCTGCCTCCATTACGTCGACTGTGACACTAGAGGTGTACCTAGTCTGGGCGTCTTAACGTCGCGCGTCGTGTGACGTCATTGGGGACGACCTCCCCCTGCCGGCTGTAGTCAAGGCCCTACTCCAAACTATCGAGGGTGAGCACGTAGTCTGGTTAGTGGCGGTCAGGGAGAAGCACCGTAAGGTTTTAGTGGGTATACATACGAATTTCAAAGTCCCACATAACCCGTCTTCAGTCCCTAATCGGGTGGATACCCGTAACGGATTTCCTCACGATAAAAAAATAGAAAGGGTTTGATTAGGTTAACGTTATAAAACATAACAGCTACGCTAAGACTTAAAATAATGTCGTGCACGAAACCAAATATAAAATAATATTTTTCTATATACTACTCTTTGTGTAGGTTAAGGCACCTGCATATTACATGGGGACGCAGGCTCCGAGTACACTTCCTCGTGGCGGTTCTCTCCTGCGAGCATTCTCACCGGCAGCACCTCCAGTTCCTGCTGATCGTGCTAAAACAGTACCTACAACTGGTAAGAAGTCTTCGCTTTTATAATCCACAATATAAAAAAAACATTTGGCAAAGTCAAACATAACCATTGCTCGCCTTGTTTTTAATATGAATAACAAAAAAGTTTTGGGAAATTACTTATTAATTATACGTATTTGCAAAACTGATATATGTGTAGGTCCTTCTGCACCCAGCAAACCGGTGCGCTCTTACGTCCCGGGGAGTGGATCTGAGCGATGTTTCCCCTTCGCTGCAGCCGAATGTCCTCGCGGTACCGATCAACTATACTCTATCCCTGGTAACCCCGGCCTCCTCCTCCTGTCGTCGTGTTTTTTCGCTTCCAAAATCTAATTTGCTTGAAGCTTTTATTCTTAGTATTTAAATATAATACTTCAATACGATGTTAAATCTATCAATGGGGTATTTTACTGTAAATTAGATTTAATCTAAAAGTGTGCATAGCATAGACTATAAGCAATCAGAAATTGTAAGCATTAGTTCATAAAATGGCATACTTTATTTCATGATTCAAATAAAAGTTTTCAAACTTTTATCTGTATTTTAAAATACGTTAAACGGTAACCGCCGTAATATGACTGGTAATAGAAGTGTCACTAGAAAGTATGCAATAAAAATTAGTCTTAAATATTTTTTCCAGATATTTTACTCAAATTAAAATTGTAAGGCATTTCTTTTATGTTATTTTTTTAATAAGATTCATTTAAGATATTAAATATTTATATAATATCATAGAAGTGTAAAGTAAATGTTCTGGCACTCGGAATTTTCATCACTGTAGATCTCCATTTTGTTCACATCTGTTACGAAACTTCAAAAATTGATATAAATATTTTGTTTTTCTCTTATTATAAATAAATAAAATTGAATATTAAATTTACATTTATAGATGAAAATCGGCAACAAGTATTTTAAAAATACGTACATTATATTAAACATTTTAGAATTTTGTACGAAAATAACTGACGTCACTACTAGAGAACATATTGCCCTGCATGGTCTTCTTTAAAAATGACGCGTAATAAAAAAAATGTAAAATTGTAATTTATTTTTAAGGCAATTTTAGATTCAGTTGAAAATATGAAATATTTCTATAGCTATATTTTAAAACTTTAGGACTAAACTGAGACACTTCAAAAATACCCATTTTTTTATTAGATATTCACCATTGACGACATCATTTTAAGTAAATAATTACATAAAATATGATACTACATACAACTGTATCAGAGACTTAGTAATATAATTGTAGTTGAAAAATTATAAATTATTAAATATCCTTTTTGTAAAAAATATAAAAATATAAGCCTGCTCTGAAATATTACCGATATATATATATATATATATATATATATATATATATATATATATATATAAAATAATGCCTCACTAAATTTGAAGATGGCCAATTTCTAAGCTTCTTCTAAATTGAGAAGAAATATGACTTAATTACACTCAAATTTTAGAAATAAAATCAGTCAAATTTTCCTATAGAAACCTTGTAAAATTGGCTTAGAAATAACCTTAAATTATATTTTACGTTTTATGTCAATAAATATTTACATAATGTCCTTGAAATATTAATAGATTAATAAATCCTTACATTTTGGCAATATCTATTTTTATTCAAATGTTCGTCAGTTCTTACTTTTTTTTTTTCAGAAAATATTTAAAAGGCTTTTCACTTTCTTTTTGCTTTCCCAATTGTTAATAGCAATCTTACTATTCAAGTTGTAAAATACGCCTTTTCTCGGTAAAACTAGATTGTGTTTTAATTTTAATCTTTTAGGCCTAGCATTATCCCATTCCTTACGCGCTTTTAATTTGTGTATGCAAGTAATATGAAATGAAATTATTTATATTCTTATTGTTATACAAAAACAGCTCACTCTGGAGATGGATACATGTCATCTCCTGAACGTGTTGCTCCACGACAACCCTATGAAGACCCGTACTATACTCAATTCCTGGGTACAGCTGCCGGAAGACCCCCAATTGCTCCAATCATCGATGAAGAGGCCAAGTATAAATTAAATTTCAATTTGTAAAAATAATAACAAAATAATACCTATAATAAAAAAAACGTATTGTCAATGTAATTTATTTTAAAATGATAGCTTTTGCGAGATTATAAGTTAGATATAAAATATAAGACTTTCTCCACAGTGAGACGGTGATAATAGACGATGCCTATCAAATGTATGGTGTCAATGCTATAACTACGGCGCCACGTCCAATGCCGCGACCTCCTTACGACGCCAGGTAATATATTTAGGTTTAACTACGAAACGTAATAATTTTCTTTACATAATACTATAGTAAATTATAAAAAATTATAGTAGATATAAATACTTAATGAAATGAAATAATTATATTAATCAAGTAGTAATAGAATTCAAATAGTCAAATATATTAAACGCTGTGCGATATTGTGGCCACAATATAAGTTGCTTAGCGACAAGAAACGTGCTGGCGAATAATGTGAGATTTAAATATTTTTAAGAAACTTTACTAATAAAATTGCCGATGAACATGTGCTGTTATAGGCTTGGTCCTCCTGTGGACGACATGCAACGACTTCGAGTTGAAAAAATGGAACGTCAACTTGCAAACCTTACGGGACTTGTACAAAAGGCTCTACAGGTGCCAGGAACTGCTTCTACACCTGCCCCTGCCGCCGCTCCGAGGCAGGAATATCAAACTTATGCTCCCAGGCCAGGTGCTCAGGGTAAGAACTTAGTAATGTCTTCATGTGTATCAACAATGTAGTGCAAACAGAAATGGATAAATATTTCGAGTGCAGTTTAATAAAAAGTGACATGATATTTAAAATCATGCCAAAGGACCTTTTCTGGCGGATTAACGTCGTATTATTGTTAGGTTAAATAAAACAAGACGACTTGAGTAGACGTTTTATAGCCGATGATATTTTACAGCTATTTGTTGTTTCAATTTAAAAAATCACCTACATCAATAAAAAATTATTCTTTTGTACTATCTACTCAGGTAAGCGTAATAGTAAAGGCTTAGTTAATGTAGCTTGCATTTCCTGTACTCAGATGCAGCGCGATTTGCCAGCAACGAGAGACCTCCTAAATTAGGGAGAGACAGATTTCGTAAGTTTGATTGAGCGCGGTCAACTTGCCGATGCATTGCTAATGTTAAATATTCAAAATTATAATTTTGTCCTTTTTTAACTTAATAATCTACCATTTACATTATTATAAATAAATCATCCCATAAACTTCATTATAATATTTAATACATTATTAAGTACCACATTAATATTTTAATCTGCTCTTTAATTCAATTATTCTAATGTAATAAAGGAAATAACCGCAAATTATGGCCGTCACCACAATTTATCTACAAGTGGATAGATGTGAAGTCCTAATAGTTGGCTTCTTCCGTACCTCTTGGAATGTACATAGAAGGGAAAGTGACACTTTCACTTTGCTATTGACGACAGGCACAACATACTCATCATGTTGATTTAGGAAATCTTCTATTAGGCAAAATTCACATTCGCAATGCATTGAGCGCTCTCCATACATTATCATGCCGAACGCTTGCTTGTTGACTCGTGTGATTTTCTTATTTTGGGCCTTACAAAAATAAAAAAAAAATCATTAAAGGACGTGTTTAATAAAATTCCATGCACTATTGATGAGTGAAAATTCTAAATCATAATCCTATTTTCGACTGTAGATACGAAACATTGTTTGTATAATAGATGCTAATTCAGTGGTATAGAGTATATTGCATAGGCTTCTTCGTGAGATTGTTATCATGCGGCTTCAGTTTGCAGTAGGTATATCATAAAATGAAATGTACATTGGTTCTTTTTGTCTCCACTCTAAGCCGATTCGTAAATAATAACAATAGTAGAAAGAGAGCCTGAAGGGTATTATGGAATAACAAATGCATGCTTACCATATTATACTCATTATATTTTAAATTTATTTTTATTTTGTATTACAGTGTATGAAAGTTATCAAATTTGTTTTCCTTTCTTGCACGTTCATATAAATTTATTTTAATATAATTACATTATTTTAATATTGGTAAAAGTAAAAAAAATATATACATTTTTGTTTTTTGAAGACTTTCTACTAAAAAATCACATTGGTTTTTATTCAACAATTTGCACACAAAGTAAAATAAATAGGTAAAAACATAGCAAAAATATATGATCATCTTAAAAATCACAATTATCCTTTAATTACTGACGTGGTGGCCTTTCAGGCCTCGAAAAAGCAAAATTGTTAAATACCTTCCCTTGCGTGTTACAGACGCGTAGCTTCTAGTGCTTTATACTCTTGTCAAGCCAACAATAGCCAGGTAAATTCGATCTAAATCGTAATTCGATCGAAGATTCTCTCACGCAAAAAAAATGTATGTCTACAATATGTCAAAACTAGTTTACCTAGGTCATGTTTATTTCGCCATAATTAACACGTTAATTTTTTTTTTGTTATAGTATTGTAAGTTATTGATGTGCCATTTGATAGACAGATAGATTTTGAGTTATCTATATATAGTTTGTTTATTTTAATTAATTCTTACCGGTTTATGAAGTCACGTTATTTTTGCCAATAAATGGTTAGTGCTTCGTATTTATTATTTTTTAATTATAGCATTAATTATAAATAAGTATAAACAATATACCTATTAGTATTTAAATGTTACCACTAAAGCTAATTGTTAAAAAATGAACTCTAAAAACCTACAGAGTTTAAGCATAAGCTGATCTATATACGGGCCTCAGAAGCCTCCACGTCAGTATTTACGTAAAGTTAAATCCACCACAGTAGCTAAAGGTTATATATAAATAATGGGTGCTTTTTTATTTTCGAGTCTTAAGCGTAATGTCTTCTCCTTCCTTTTTATATTGTTTTTTCTAATGCTTTCTCTTTTATTCATATGGTTAAATATTTATGATTTCAGAAAAGTCAGTCTCTTTTGAGAAATCAGTATCTTTTAGCGATGATCCACCAGACATGAATTCTCCTAAACAACATTCACCTCAACATTCAGGTATGCATAAAATTTATTATATAATAGATAGTACTAATATAAAATTTTAGTTTACATCTACCGGTACGGTTAGAGTGGTATATGGATAGCAAATAAAAATGTAAAGGGTGATGGTATTTGATGTTTAAATTTAGAAGATCTCGATTCTGTACATTTCTTTTTTACATTTGTGACACAAAACACTTTTCATTAATCCCTTCTAGCTACTGTAATGCGTTTACATTATTTATTAACAATGCAACTGTGTAGTAAAAATATTAAACAATTATACAAAGCAAAAATAACATTTTATGTATAATTTTATATTTTATTAAAAAAGTTTATATTATTCTTATAAAGTTTACAAACTCATTTTTAATATCATATTACATCAATTTCATTAGAAAGCGATATTTGAAAAATTTATTAAATTTTAATAAATCATCTTCAAACATCGTAGTATCGTATCGTTATATCGTCAATGTTTTAAGAGCTGAGAATGAGATAAACGCAGTTTTCCCTTAAACATTACTTGTTTGCACAAATTAGGTGTATGGTACATAAATAAATGGCCCATAAATAAAAGTGAATGTTATCATTTTTTGCTGTTAATTATTTGTAAAATATATTATATTTGAGAAATAATTTCCATTTGAAAAGGTGTATATAATAAGTTACATATCGCGTATTATCATTCTTGGATCTGAAGTCCTAAAGCTATAAATTCTTTCTCTTTACAAGTACGGTAGTCAACATCATAACCATATCATAATTCTTGTATTTGATTTCTTTCCGCTTACTTCTTTGCCATAACAAGCTGATACAAAACCAACAAAACCGGCAATCAAGTCCTCAACATTGCCACGGACTTCATCTCAAGGTAACTTTTTGAAATCCGTTTATATTGTTTGATGAGCATTCAAATAAAATGCTTTTTTTACCCTGATAACAAAGCTGCCTTGGCTATTATTTCACTTCTAATTTAAATACACAATAAGCTTAAAGATGATTTCTCTTATTAATGGATTTCAAAAATATAGCATTTATGAAACATGTGTGTATGTGTCTGATATATTTATTAGTAATTACTATACATATGGCTATAGAATATCGCTATTTATTCATTATTATTTATTTCTGATAACGTTGCAATGTTTATTTTTTTACAATTAGTTATGTTTTTGTTTTGTTTCTTAGAACGCGATCGTTTAAAGCCGGCACCACCACCAAAACCAGCAGGACTTGTCGGGCAACAACTCGCTCTGGCTCCTCAGCGAACTTATACCTTGAACGTTAATCCTGACTTCTTTAATCAGCTTCGTGTTCTCCAAAAGCAAAGCCGTGATTTGAGAATTGAGGTATGTGATATTTAAACTGGGTATATTGAATTCAGCGCGAATATATTTTATGGTTGTATGCGAATTTCTGACAGCTTAGCGAAAAGTTCTATATTTCCTATGTAGCTCTATTACTGTATGAGTATGGCCTGTTCTTCCACAGACTCGTAACCTACGTCGGTCAACTTTATCTCATTCAATACAAATGAGGCAAATGATGGCGGAGACAATCGTGAAAATAGGAGCCATTGCTGCTAGTTTTTGTGAGCAAGATCCGGATTCAGTACGTTTTATATCTTTCTTTCGTAATTTTTCGTACAATATATGTGTTTAAAATTATTTTATCATTATTTTAGCAATTAACACGTGAGGAGGAAATCTATCGTCAAGATATGTTGCTTTTAGAAAACGATTTATATGAGCTTGAAGCTACGGTTGAACGTTTGCGTGGACAAGCCGCTAACAGGTAATTTCTTTGTGTTGCTTTTACATTAAAATTTTTTTACAAGGAATTATTTATAATTTAATTATAAAGTTCGCCCACGAATTCTAGGGAAACCCGAGTAAATATGGCTGATATAGAGCGCATCGCCATGGTACTGTCCAAAAGTAGCAAAACTGTTGCCGATTGGAAGCTCAAATTTCCAATTCTTCAAGAAACTATGAAAGCAAAACTTGCCGCAGAAATGGAGAAGGTATTTTTTGAAATTCCTAAAATTTAGTTGTCACTATTTTTATATGACTATATTTAATATAATTTTATATGTGACTATTTTTATAGGTGGTTCGCAAGGAAAAAATGCTTGAGGAAGAACCAGAGCGCTTGGAATTGGCTTTGCGGCGCTGCAAGAAGCTTACTGGAACTTTGGTTACGCTGAAAAGGTAAATGAGGTGAAATATACAATAAAAAGTATACGTAGAAGTATAACAATGTTATTTCTAAATGAAAAGTTAAATATTATACATTGAATCGAATTATAGATTAGCCTGTGTTCAAGAACAACGTTTGCCTATCGATGGGCGTTCTTCGCCTTCTTCTTCCCAAAGTTCCACTGTCACTCCTGGACCTTCTTCAGAGGAATATACATCAGAAAATGCTTGCGCTGTTGCTTCAAATACGAACAAGGTAATGAAAATTATCATAACTATTTAATATGTAAATGGTTTGAATTTTATAGAAGAAAATTTACGTCATAACATACAATTATGTAACTTCGTTATATTATTTCAAGATAATTTGTAAAATTTAATAGGTCATTTATTTTTTTTATGTTGTTTTGAGCTTGTATTGATACATAATGTTTGACAAAATTTCTACATTATATATTTTTTTATTGAAAACTTGTTTAATTTAAGCGACAATTTTAATTGCTCTCTTGAATTACAAAAATCGTTTAATGTTCCTTTCTTTTTTTTTACATCGGATCCATTATTTAATATTTATAAAATTTAAGTGAGATTTCATTAGTTTTCACAATAATAATTTAATTTAATATAGAAAAGTAACATATTATTATGACTTTGTTCATAAATACTCTGTTTAGATGTTTATATAAAGAAAAGTCAAAAATATGTTAACCTATTATATATGTTCTGTCTGGTGTTATTTCGAAGTTACAACTGTACTGTAAATTTTCTTCTGTTACTTTGATATTAAACTTGAATTTTAGTAATTAAAAACGTCAGGCTTACAGCATTTTATAACATTCAATTAAGAAATATTATCGTTTGTCCGCTTAACAATTGCAGGTTTGCCAAAGGTTTAAAATTTGCATTTTTTTCCGGCACTTCGTTTATTTTGCGGAGTGATCGTTTCTAGATAAAAGGTTATTTTTTATTTAACCCGAGAAGCTTTTAGTATAGTTTTTAGCGACCTGTTATGTACATTGCCCCGACTTCTTCTTTAAAATTAAACGCACGTATTGTTTCTGTTATATGACTTGATTCCTTAGTGGCTTTATTTTATAATATTATCTTTCTATCTACTGCTATTTACGATTACATTTTTTACCTATAGTTGCAAATTTTTGCGCTTCTTCTTTAGTTCTATATAGAGTAACTTATAGTTTCTACCCTTTCATTTATTCTTACTTTTATTCAAAAAGACTGTATTGACTTGTTTTTATTATTATTTTATTTTTTGTTTGTATTCTGATCAAACCAATTCGGCACTATTTTTTGTTTTCACTAAATTAATGTTTCCTAAATGCGTTTTAACATAAGCTTAAATGAAATTGGCATAAATCAAAATTAGATTATAAAAAATTTGGGTCATTCTCTGTCATTTCCTTTTTTTATAGTATATTTGGGTAAATAATTTTATTTATTTAACCAATACTAATAATATCAATAACTTAATCCACGATATAAAGTATGTTCTCATTTATGCATCTCCTACTTCATTGTACTCGGGGTAGTCAGAGAGTAAGTAATGATAATACATTTCGTTTATCGTTTTATTTGTATGTGATTGTACATTAAGAATTGCATTATTTAGCATAGCGTATTCGTAATGTAGAATTATTTAAATCATAAAAAAATTGATGACATTCTCTTTTAGATAGGCAGCGTTGAAGTTCATATGGGACCAACTTGAATCACAATATTGTCATGACAGAGTATGACGTCAACTACGAAAAAGCAGAATACTTCGAACGTTTTAAATTCTTTTGCACATCTCCTGCAACCAAAGCACCATCCACAATGTTGCATTTTTATTCATCGGAAAATAATGCCAATTTTAAGAAAAAAATATTTGTAATGTTTCTGTAGATGCCGAAACAACATTTTGAACCTGCCACTCTTTAAAGTCCTAACTTGTTTACTACTGTACTAATGTATCGTTAACATAATATCATAAGTTATGATTATTATAGAGTAATATTACACGATGGCTAGTCGATGCTCTTTAGTTTAGTTAAGAGGCTGTGCAAGATGTTATCAACGAACTGGAAAACTGGGAGTCACTTCTTGACAACTGCAATGCTTGGCTGAACCTTTAAGCATTTTAATTTCAATGTGTTTTCGGTGATGTTATTAATTCCGATGTATTAGTGTTAAAAATTTTATTTTAATGATAAATTTCATCATCTTTTTTCCGTGAACGCGTCAGTTCGCCTGGAGACAGAGCCAATACTTCAAAGAAGCTATTGTTATTAACGAGTAATAAAACTCTTCGTAATATATATATAATTATTAATATTACCTTTTATTATTATTATTATTATTCATTAAATACGTTTTAATCATTTATTTGTATATTTTCATTACACGTTTACTTTTATTAATATATAATTTCTTTCGGTAATCATCTTTTCTTGTGTAAATAAACACAGAGCTATCATTATGTAGGCATGACGGTGCACAGTGGCACAATTTGCTTTAGAAATATTGTAAGCGAAGTCGCTATAAAACAATTCATCTACTGATAGAAATTTTGCATATTTTTTCCAGTACATACAGTATTGAAAAATCGGTACGCATGCTTACATATATTTCAAGTTTAAATACTAAACTATTTCCAAATATAATCCGTGCAGATGGCATTCTGAAACAAATAAATAACAATGAACACCTAATGCCATATTCACGGCTCAACTTCGCTTAACTTTAATTAGTAACGACTAATAGTTATAATGAAGGGCCGAGATGACTTTCAGCTTCCTTTCTTAGTTGCTTATTATACTTATTAGTTTACAGTCCAGCAGCATATTAAATATCATGTGCCCCCAATCGTATTGCTTTGCATTAGAATAAGTATTCATTTTAATTATTTTGCAATAAAATTCTCTCAGGAGACTTGGATTCCACCCGGTACAAGGTACGTAACGATTAGCGAACACCACGGAAGTTGAAAGTTGTTTAACTATTAAATATAAATAAAGGAAATAAAAATAATTACTAAAATACTTCTTTATAGATTATTATGGGCTATTTATCTATCGCGAGGCTCTAGAATTTCGAAGCATGTTAGACTAATACAGATAAACGACGCGATGCATGTCGCCACTGTTTGCTATTTGCAAAACGATATTCTTTTATTACTTTCTATTCATATTTTCTTATTTTTTATAGGCATATATTTATTATTATATTAATTTAATCATATCTTATTATATCTAGTTATGGACTACAGTTTTGGTGTTGTTTTTAATATTACAATAGAAATTGTACACAATGTAAAATTGCTATCATTTTCAACGAAAAGAAGGTATCTGGATATTTATGTATAGGTATGTTGTTATGTCGTATGAAATAATAACATTTAACATTAGAAGAACAACAAAATTAGACATAATTTCGTAATCAAGACTTCATACTTTTCTTTTCTAAATAATTAATAAGATGAGTGGAATTTCTTATCAAATATTATTGTAAACAATATTATTTGTTCACAATAATAAATAATAAAAAAATTGGAATAATATAATTCTTAGAAATTTCACTCATTTACTTCTTTGAATACTAATTATAGAAATTTTATGATATGCATGATATTAGTTAGTACTGGCTTCACAATAGTTAGTGCATCCTGCTGTTTTTGTTTTTGTTGCAGCTCGTTCTCGATTGCAGAAGCAGCTCACAAACTCCCGGAACTCATTAAATTAATATCTGCCTTCTTCTTTTCTTCCCTTCATAACTTTTTATAAATCTCGTTTTCTGCCTTATTAGTACTTGACGCTTTTTGACTACTTGATTCAGTTCCCATTTTTGCACTCAACATATTACACGAACACTATAAAATAGTTTAATTTCTGTGAATGTATTACGATATCCCCGACATCCTTACCACCTGAGAAATTTTAATAATTGAATAGGATTGGTTTCTAATGACTAACCCTCGCATCTGGAAAACAGGTAATTTTCTTTTCAACAATTCTTGCTTTAAAATTTTTATAATAATAGCAATAACTTTTTGTACATTTGGCACTTTCGAAAAATAACTAAAGTAATTTGTAGAAGGTAGTTCACGTAAGCTTTTATTTTAGTTTTATAGTATAAATGAAATTAAATATTTTCTTTGAATTAGTAGACAAACGAAACAGGAAATTTTGACTAATGGCAAAATCATCACAATTGTTAAGATATAAAAATATATTTTATTTGAATATTTCATGTATACTGTCGTTTACATAATATGTATTATATATTCATATCGCTCAGTATTTAAAATATAAAATATTTATTATCATATCACCATGAAACGAAAGTTATTCATCTCTCCGCCTATACGACCTATCCAGATATTACCGTTAACAATTGTTTGTCATAAATCATAGGCTCAACAGATTTTTTTGTCATTTAATACTTATGTAGGTTAAATAGAAATTAAACACAGAACTAAATGCCATACTGTAAAAATCATAAGTGTAATATCAATTTTCAACGTGAGTATTCAATGACAAAAAAGGGCAATCGCCTTTTATTTTATTTTCTATTTATTTTATTTTTTGAATGATTGTGATCGCATTAAGACATTTAGATATATAACTGTTGATACTGAGTGTTCTTAATGGATCTCTTTATTTGAATGATTGTCGCTATATGTCATATGTGTTTTCTGTATACTACATGAACAGTCTTGCTGCAATTTTGACCCTTTGTATTCTAAAATTACATCACAAAATTTTATAAAATTGCAACATTACTGTGTAGGTTCACGAAGCTCAACGAGCAAAACTAGAAGTGGTTGTAATAATGCGCAGGGTGGCGTCGGACGAACCACTGGTCGAGGAGGTGACGTGCGGCCAGAGAACGCCCTCGATGCGCTACTAGACGAACTGCAGACATTCTCCAAGCCCCCAGAGCGTGGCGGCCGCGGTGAGGGCCCCTTGCGACGTCTGCATTCCTATCCCAGCGGCAGTGATACGGATGCATCACCACCAGTACGCGCTCGCGGACAGCACCCGCCCAAGCCACCTGTACCCGAGCGCCATCCCGAGTTGCTGGCGCTGGCAGTACGCCGGGCACCGCCGCCACCTCCGCCGCCACCACGCACCACTTCCCGCTCTCCTCTTGCCTCACCCACTTCCCCTTCCTCGCCACCCCGCCCAGATTCTTCAGATTCTAACGACGAGAAGAATGGATCTCGCCAAGCTCTTTTAGAACAAAGGCACCAAGAATTATTAAAAAAACAAAAGGCGCTTCAGGAGCAGTACGCCCGTTTGCAGATGATACAACGAAGCGGGCCTACTCTGCCATTGAACGCGCAACCAGATCTTAAAAAGACAGGTAGTGAATCTAATCTACTCACAAAAATGAATTTGAACCTGGCTCCTGCAAGTATTTCAGGGAGTATGACTCACTTAGCTGTAGATTCTGAGAAAAACCGAAACGAAGTGACTTCTGATTTACCTAGCCCCCAGCTAAAAGGAGCTGATGCGGTCGCAACCACTAATAAAGTTTATGAGACTGACATACTGTGACCACGAAAGTTCTCCTTTATATCTGTCTAAGTTACTTAAATTTTTTCTTATAGAAAATAATTTTACTTAGATATTTTGTAAACTAAGGATTTTGCAGAGGGTAATAGTGATGAAATAACCCTTTTGTTATTCTCATACTTAATTCAATTTTCAACATATTTTTTTTAATTTTTGTGTAAATGTTATTTATGATTAATTTATGACAAATAGAGTACATGAGCCACAAATACCTGCGCATTGACAATTGCAATATTAAAGAGCTTCCTCGTCATTCCCAGTGCTTATTGTCTATAACTGAACTAGCCTCTAAAAACAACAACACGGCAAGTGTACCGGATAACTGAATTTCATATCACTAATGAGAAAAAAATATAAAAAAAATATAAAAAAATCATTATCAAATATATATGGCTTATTGGTGGTGTTACTCTATAATATATAACGATATCAATTACATTAAATATGACGTTATATTATACTGTATAGCGTTTGCAAGCAGATACTGAAACACTTTTTAATTAAATTATTATATTTAAATAACAAACAAGAGTATTATGCTTTTTTCCATAATAAAGTTTAAAACGCGGGATTACGCCATTCACTACTAGATTTTTTTACCAGAGAAATGAAATTATTTTTTTTATTTAATCGAGTGGGAATCAGCCCATAAGCACCCCGCTTGTGGGCATTCCAATAAGTCGATGCTCCAATAAATGACGATGATCTCTAATAATTATATCTTAATAAGTCATCTGCTTGCAAATCAGTAGATTCCCCCTAAAACTACGTTCTCGTATTGTTCTACCGTAGCTAAGCCAGATATAAAAACTACATGAGACATATGCTGTTATTCAAATATTTCGTTCCTAAGAAACATAAAAAATCACCTTTGACTGATATTAGTAAAATCATTACACTGCAAGCTACGAAAGAACGATTAAATAATATTAGTCTTCGATTTACCATTAGCTTAAATATATAAGAATTGTAGTACATTTTTCTTCCACTCTATACACTCTTTATACTGTATATAACGAATATCTTGTATAACTTAATATTTAACCTGCCCTAGAACCTAAACTTTAAATGTCTATAACATTAGGAAATCCCTAATGATGTGCCAAATCCTAGTCGATATTAAAACCATCCCTTAATTCTAATTTATCTCCACATTATTGACGTTTAACCCTATTATAATTTAACATGTTTTGGCACAACGAATCTTGATACTATTATCAATTAAATCTATCGAAAACTTAAGTTACATTAACAAACTATTTAATATTTTTGACGGTAAGCTTTGAAATAATGTGAAGATAAGTTTGTAGCCTAAATTGATTTGCATCAATATACTCAGAACCGTGCCTAACTCAGTAGAATTACAAACATAACATCGAAACAAGTATCGCATGTAAATAAATGCCCGATGCATATAATCGGATCTTCCATAAATATACCACGGTTTCTGCAGATATTAATTAACTGTGATAAATAAGAAGTTACCTTGTTATAGATAGTATTTTTTTTTATCTTTGCCATTTTCTGAGTACAAGAAAAGGTACCAATATGCAAAAGCAACTAATTGATACAACTTGCTTGTGGAACAATTGTATACAATACCGCTAATAAACTCGTACTCTCGCTTCAAAATCCGTCAATAATATTAGTATAGTTTACTCGAACGTAATTTTCTTATAAACACAGATACGGTCAAAATGTTTGAAATTATGAAATGAGAAGTGATATTGTTATATAAAGCGATGTGTTAAAATATTCTTATTTTTAGACTCAAATATATCTGCATTAGACAATGTATAGAGTCTAGAACTAGCTCTAGGTAATGTATGTATAACTTATACCAAATAAATGTGCGCTTTTTAATGTTTTTGCAAATTAAAAAAGTTCTGGCGATGCCATGTTGTTTTGAGATACACGTCACGCAACAACATGACTGTTTTATACTAAATCAACTAGTAAAAACACTTTATTAACAACCACGGCAACGTTTCAAGATATGAATTGTGACTTTTATTTAAATAAGAGGCGGAGCCCCGTTGTTAATAAGGTTTAAAGCACTCCATTTTGAGCTTTGTTTTTGGGAATTGCGTATTGTATGACAAAAGACAAAATAACACTGTCTCAACAGACCGGTATATAAAAATAACATCAAATTAATACTTCTCAACGTGTCGATGACTTCATAATATCTAAAATAAATATTTTAAAATAACATATTGCTTTAAACATGGCATCGTGAGAATAATATTCTTTTTATGGTATTATGTGCACAAGACTAAAAAGCACCTAGAAATTAATTTACAAAACACCTAAAATTGATATATTTCATAATTTACACTATATTTACTTTTCACCACACTCTTATTTTAATGCATCCAATGTTATATAAGATCATTAGATATTTGTTGGTAACATGTAGATAGGGAATATTGCGGTTGTGTACACCGTCGTGTTAACAGAGTTGCATTTAGTGCAAGGCATACCCAAACACTGGATATTTGTATAACAATATTAATGTTTTCTTTACTTTTATAATAATATTTTTTTAATTATTGAATTCTGAATTATATATATATATATATATATATATATATATATATATATGTATGTGTGTGTGTGTGTATATATATATGTATATATATATATATATATATATATATATAATTCAGACTGTTATATATATTTTAGGTATTATATAATTTATATAGATGTTTTGTTTTATTACAAAGATTTCGCAGTGTTTGGCTTCTGTACCATCAGGTCGGAGAACGCAAAATATTCTAAGATCATCCAAATTGAGGCATTTATGGAATAAAACTTAAAAACTTTCGCATTTAAGTGCCAATGAGTTATTGCTCTCTATCGACTGATTTCAGGACAAAAGTATACTTTTGTTGACTATACGAGGATTTGACTTTTGACGATTTTAGAATTGTTTTTATTTAAATATTGCACGTTATAATTACATTGTGTTTGCTACGCGAAACTCTTAAATAAAAAATAGTGATAGCGCATTACAGACGTATATACGTTGATGAATATAGATATACCTACATATGTCTGTATGTAATTTATAGTTTGTGACGTTTGTACACTCACATTTGTTATCCGTAACGCGTCTCACGTTTTTAAGAACTAGTGTATCTATGTCATATGCATGTTCAAGATCTAGCTTAGGAATTGTAAAACTGTATATTTACATTCCTTTTCTATTCAACATTTATTTTATATTTTTATTAGTGTATTAAAAATTATTTTTATACATTAATATTAATAATTATTATAATTTTTCAAATTGTGAGTGGTATTTGTTATATTCTAATTGTGTTTTTAATGGAAATCTATTTTGAATTGTTTAGTTAAATATATTATTGCGAAGAATAAAATTATCATATGTTTTCGACTTATAAATGATTTATGTAAATTTTTAATGTATGGACTACTTAGTTTGCAATCTTTTAAAGCTTAAAGCAATTAAGTTAAAGCAATGTTATTAATTTTCATATTAATTAATCGTCTTTATTTAACTGTAAAGTTTACTTTGTTTAAATAGGTTAATACCAAAATAGCTTCAAATGTTTTAATGTGAATTAAATATATACACGTCAAGTTGAATATGTGTTTTATTTGAACCCTAGTTTAATTAAATAGATTTCATTAAAATGTCCTAAAAATTAATAAACTCTAAAATAACTAACGTGACCCAACATTTTATTACATACAAGTTAACTTAAAGTAAACTATTTTTTTTTAATTATTAAGTTAAATATTTACTTCAATACATTTACTTGATTTCTACGCAATAGGTTATAACTAAATCGCCTTATTTGATCTGTAATATTGAATTTAGAATAAGTATGTAAATTATATTATATCATTTTACGATATTGATTTATGTCTGTTTGTGTTTCGCAGAGTGGGCTATCAAAAATAATATAAAATCGATATTCATAGAAAATAAAATTTTGGAAAGTATATATATATATATATATATATATATATATATATATATATATATATATATATGTATATATATATATATATATATATATATATATATATGTATAACACAACATCTTGCACAATCTTATCATAATTAATGAAAAAAAAAACGTTTGCACCCTTTTTTATGAAAATTATACAGACAGATGACTATAAAATTTAGCACAGGTGGCAAATCCATTAAAATTAAGAACTCGACTGTTAAATGTATTCTTAATTTTGTATGTTACAGTAACGTTTAAATATTAAATACCGAGAACTTTCTTCTATCTCTCTTAGAAATAGATAAATTAGATTGTTCAATCAATAAATTCAAGCTTATCTTTATTAATATGCGATTATTCTACTAAAAAATTGGTATGGTATGTATGATATATAGGACGCTCGTTTGTTGTGTTTGATCCTCACTAAAAGAGAAATGTTTATCTACAACATTTACTTTCGGATCTTGGATTGACTACTAATAATACACGAAACGACTATAAAATGGACAGACGGTGTAAAACATTATTTTGATATATTGCAATAGTTTTATTCTCAAATATTTAATTGCTACAATACTTCCACGGACCTTATCAAATCCAAATTAGATTTCATTATATTCTCAGTAAACATATCATTAAAAGTGGAACTAAGCAGTTTTGTTTTATATAAATGATTGTTATAAATTCATGATGCACAATGCTACACAGCTGCTTCTAAGATGCAAGGGAAATGAGAGGAAGGAACAGATAAAGCTATTTTGCAGTGCAAAATAAGGCTTGAAACTTTAACTTTTTAATATTCCATTATCACAGCGCCATCTGGTTAAGGTAGTAATAAAAAAAACCTTAACTGTTTGGAGTATAGGTTCAAACACATGAACAGCTCTGTAGTGGCATCTGGTTATAACTTCACAAATCATGATGACATTACGAATTACCTTGACAATTTTAACATGCAACTGCATGTTAAACCAACTTCGAACCAAATAAGTAGGGACAGCTATTTTATACACAAAAGATGTTCCTTAGTTTGAAATATATTGAGTTCAGATTAACTAGAATCAAAAAAATTAATCAATATCTGTATATTGACAGTTGTTTAAGAATTGACGCTTTTATTGCTATTTGACTGTTTCAGTCAAGTCAGATGCAAAATCTAATCCAATTCCAGTTGACCTTGAATCTAGGTAAATTCTATGTCTTAGCAACTTGATTTTTCTTTATTTTTTGTCCTCAGTACTACCTTAATTTAAAAAATTGAAAAATCATTTTTTTATATAAAACGTAAGGTATATAAAACGTAAGGTGGGGATTTAAAATCATCGCACTGTTATCATATCAGAATATGAAGTAAAACTTGTAATCATTTCATCATAATCTTAAATATTGAACTTCGCGAATATACAAAAAAAATATTCTAATATTTTTTTGTATATTTAGCTTCACACTTTTATCCGCATAGCAGGGTAGACAGAACGTACCTAGTGTCAAGATACTCCTTACTTCGCTTTCTACCGAATTCAAGACATTGCGTGTCAACGTCGCATTTTGTCTTTTATCAGAGCGAGAAAGTGAAAATAATTTGAATATAATCACACCCCGAGTGGGTATCGAACCCACAACCGATCGCGTTTACAGTCAAATGCCTTCACATTTATTACATAGAATTCGCTTTGCTGCAATTGATTTTGGCTTGGTATTTTATACTATGTAGCTTAAATAATAAAATTAATATCTGATTCGCAATAAAGTACAGAACGAGATAAAATAATACATAAATGTCGTAAAATAAATAGATTTTATAATAAAAAATAATTAGCAAGCATGAGTAGGATAAGTTAAACAAGGATTTAAAACATCATTTTAATAAATAATATATTTACTTAATTTAATAATTTAGTATAGATCTAAACATATATTTAGATATATTTTTATTTTTGTTATTTTTTTTAATTATAACATTCTTTCAATTGACACGTTCAATGTACAATAATAAGATATAAATTACTTAAAAATGCTAAATGGTAATGTAAACATTTATAAATTTTTAACAAGTAATAATTACATCAAGTAATATTATTAATTCAATACAATTCATACTCATAGAGATATTAATAGCTTGTTAAGTACTACGAACTTAAAAAATAACTTTGACACATATACTTAGTCATTATTGAACACAAACCACTTTTTGAATAATCTTTGATAAATACAAATATCTAACCTGAATACATTATTTACTTATAAAAATTATACTTCGGTTTTCGGTAGAATTTAAGATGAAATATTTCACTTAAATGTTGTCAAAATGCACCTTCTTCATTAATTTTATGTTATTGTTGTCTACATAAGTCTGTAATGCCAGATAAATAAACCTGTACTGTCTCTTGTTTTGCACCATGCCGTATCGCTGTGAGCGCACCAGCTTTACAGTGTCGTGTACATCTATTTCACAGTTAAAACCTGAAAAGAATCGTATTCCGTTATTCGTAATAATAAGTGTACTATAATAATATTTAAAAAAATATAATGAGTAGAAAAAATTGTATGGATATAACTATAATTATTTATATTATCTTATTTATGTTAACTGTACAGTTCAACACAGTTTATTTTTTATAACATTTTCGAATTATAAAAGATCATTGTAAACATAACAAAAAGTAATAAGTAATCAAAAAGTGATAACTTGACAAGTTCAGGTTGTGTATACTCCATGTGTATACACAATGATAATCACGACTGAGCATAAAAAGCCAGTTTATATGAGTAAATTATCCCCAAAATATTCTTCCCAAATGTATACGGCGAAAACAGGAATTGCCACATTATTACTAATGTAAAAAAGTTTAGCACATAAGTTCTTTAGAATATGTAAAAAAACGACACAATACATAAACGTGCGACGATAACACTTTCTAATATGTAAATGAATATCGTAACGATCCTATAAGTAAAATTAGTATTATGTAATAATTGCTGCAAAACAGTCAATCACGTCAAAACATTACATTATTATTATACTGCAAAGTGAGGTACATATATAATTTTTTTGTTTTATTATATTCTTAGATAATATATTTAAAATTCTTAACATAGTAAATTGAATATTTAATCCCAATAAGCTTTTAAAAACTCTATATCACGTTCATAATGAAATTATTATACCTAACTCATATACTACAAGTAAAGCCCAATAATGCAAAATAATATTTAAACGTTTTACCATAATGCAAATAAGTTATGTAATCATAAAATATATGATAATTTTAATGTAAATGATTATGCATCTCACCTGACATTTTAATCTTATCCAGGAGCAAGTCCAAAACTATAAAGGTACCAGTTCTGCCGACGCCTGCCGAACAATGTACGCACAAAATATTCTAAAAGAAAAAAGAACCGTATTAATATATTTAAAGTGTGTGGAGAAGAATTTATTTTATATAAAGTGTTTGAATCATGGAACGAAAAGTTCCTTGTAAGGTCACTTATCAAAAAGTCTTAAATACGCTTACAGGATAACATAATAATAAGCTTTCCACCAAATAAACAAATAAATTAAATTATCTATTTCTTTACTCTATCATTTAAAGTTTTTCTATTATATTACGGAAAAAAGAATACTATTTTATTTCTATTTAAGCTAAATAGTCGTCTTGTTCCTAAAATTGCTAATAATTTTTTGCAAGGTCGACCAAAATATTAAAAGTCCCCTTCTAAGATATAAGGGACTTTTTTTAACTTCACAATTTTACCCCTATAGCAGGGTAGACAGCATGTACCTAGTGTCAAGACACTCCGTACTCCGCTTTCCGCCGAATTCTAGATATTGTATGTTGAATGGCGGAACTCAACGCCGCGCCTGGTTTTACCAGAGCGAGGAAAACAAAATATTTTAATATAAATAAGGGACTTAATAAGGATATTTTTGTAGTTAATGTGTATTGTATAATTTTTTAACATTTAATACACTATTTATAGAAATATGGACAAAACGGAGGCTTTTCTGTTAGGATTTTTTAAATGATTGCTCCACATAATAGATTACCGATAACTTACTTGATATCGATATAATACTTATTAATATTTTTAACTTTAAAATCATACACCATAATATTTTTTTAATTACACGATAGTGTTTAAGTATTGTTCTAAAAATATTTTTATATTAAGGAATGGCGGTAAGTATTGGACATTTATTTTTAACACAAGGCCTTTTTATATATGATAAGTAGATACATATGTTATGATTGTCTTAACATTAGTTTTAAGTTAAACAACTGATTCATAATAGCGGCCTTGTATGGACCCCTATTCCTTGCAAGGTCGTTTGGCATACTCTATTCGAATTCAAGTTTAATAAATAATGGTGAAGAATAGAAAACTATAGAACATTTTGTATATTTTAACGACATAACAAACATTCACTTATTAATTTGTTTGGTTTCTTTATCCAGTTATTAAAAGAATTATAATAGTCATTTTAAAATAGCCTTCCATGGTCCACCACTATACATCAAACAGTCTATGGTACACAAACCTGTCGTGGTGGCAGTTTTTCAAGAGAAATCTGATACATTTTACTATTAATATCTTCTATGAGAGCCAATACTCCATTTGGATCTGGCGGTGTACCATGATCTGGCCAACTCTGTAATATATAAAGTCAAAAGTTATACATACTAGTATATTATCTGATATTTTATTATAGCTTAAATAGTCTAAAAAGGACATAGTACAATGTGATGAACTTTATTTGTGTCCTAAAAGAATGTTTTTCTATGTTTTTAAAAGGTATTTTAACTTCTCTTTCCTCAATAAGCATATATCATCATCGTTTCTAATTAATAATTATATTTCTTCGTAATTCAAAGATTAAAATGAAAACACGATCTTACCTTATATTGATATTGATATATGGTTCTATTTAAAAAATTATTTGTCACATATAATTCACGAATCAGATAGTCTTCATAACAAGTCTCCGATAGGGATTGTACTGTTACATCGCCATAAGATTCTTTTGTACCTGAAAGTGGCCAGTATCGCTCACATTTTTTCTGAAAAAGAAAAATAATTCTATGATGACAAGACTTAATTCTTCTGTAAGTTAATGACCAAGCCTAACAGTAAAAAATGAGACGGGAGATTTTTTATTTTTTGTGTACTTACCTTTCCCTTTTCAACTTCTTTGGTTATCATAGCGATGACTCTTACGTCTTCTTGCCACAACATGTGCCAAAAGTGATTTATAGTATTTGGTAGACAGCCTTGTGTTGCTATATATAACTTATCCTTAACTGGAAGAAACACTTCATTTTTATATCAGTTTTAAGAACGCCCAAAGTTTCAGTCAACAAATAGTAATTAAAAACGTACACACGCCAACAGTATGCAATTACATATGCGTATAAAAAAACACAAAAAGGTTCTTGCAGTAGAATGGTTATTAAAACAATCAGTTTATTCTTAAGGTGACTTGCTTTGATCTAAGTTTTGACAATACTTACTCGTGTTCTCATTTCCATTAAGTTTGTTAATAGTAATAAACTTTTTTGCATCTCTAAGCGCATCATCTGACAAAGATTTAGTGACTAGTGGTACTAATTGTTTGGGCTCGCTCCTTAAGATTAATGCTAAAAATATTTTAAAAAATCAATATTTAAGTATATCCATAACCGTTTAAACGGTAAACCAAATATTATAATATTTGTATATATGTTTTAAGATAAAGATAAAGTTCCTTTTTTCTGCTATACTATAATATAGTATAGGAAAAAGAAGTCCAGCAAGAATTGCGTGACTCTTATGTCCTTTCACTTAAAACTTCATTAACTAGTGTCAATCACCAGAAAACAAATAGTTGTATTTCATGGCTTAATATAAATACAATGAGACATTCGTATATAAATGGCTACGTGAGAGTGCGAGCGTGGTGTCAACAAATTATTCAGATTCAATCCTTGTATTCTATGAAGACCACGATCTCATTAGTATGGCATAAGCGTTTATCAAATGTAAGGAATAACGAAGGTAATTTTCCTGTATTATAATGTATTGTTTTTTGTTATTTTATTGCGCACAAAATAAAATTAGAATATTTTCACCAACTTCATAAAATTAATAGTCATATTAAGAAAATACTTACAACTAACACTGTTAAGACTTTCGTTTGATGATTGTACAGAACTTGATGTATCCTCCAACCTACTACAACGAATATAGTTGGCATTGATGTAGTCTGTTTCGTAATCTTTGTTTACGTTACGTAATACTACACGGGTTTGGTCATCTGCAAATATAAAAGTAATTGAGATATTTTTCATAAATACAAATATAAATAATACAAAGCGTGTTGAATGGCGAAATTATTTTACTGGCGCAGATAAATGAAAATAATTGAAATACAGAAGTGAGCAAGCACCTAACCCACTGTGCCGAAACGCTTCAAAAAAATCATTTATATATAATTAATTACGAGCACCTTCATTATTGTAGTCCTACTGACCTACAGTGTCTGATTATATTTAAATTATTGAAATGAAATATTTATAATGAGTATATTTAAATTATTTTTATTTCCTTGCTCTAGTAAGACCAATCGCGGATCCACCATTCAACACGAAATGTATCAAATTCGCTGTAAAGAGGAGTACGGTATCTTGAAAGTAGGTACTCCCTCTCTACATGTCTACTACACTGTAAAGATATGGGAGAGAAGCGTGAAAATAAAAAAATACAAGAACAAAATGTGACATAGGACTGGGGCTGAGAGTGAGAGATGAGTGACTAAGAAGATAATTGATTGATGTTATATAGCTTACATGGCAATATGTTACTGTATCTATTTTTATTAGAGTTGTGTGCTTTCATCCCTTCATTGTTTGTATACACGTTGAGATCTTCTGTCATTTTTATAATTTGGAACTCTCCATCGAAACCTGTTTCTGTGACACGCACTTCGTCCATTTCCTTAAAAGATAATTACTTTAGGTTACATATATTATTTTATTACGATATTAACAGACATTCTTACATAACTTTTACTCTGCTTGACTTTTATATAATATTTATATTTATACGTAACAATAGGACACAAAAAATTTCGTATTCTTAAATTAAAATCAAATAAATAATTTAAATTTCCCTATTCCACAAAATATAACATGTATTATTCACCTGTACTCTTTGTTGTATATCCTTGGCTCGTAAACATGTCCCACTAACGGGTTGAAGAAGTCTTAGGACGTCACCGGACGTTTCGATCATGGGGTATAGCCGAAAATGCTCTATAAGGCCAACCAAATCATCAAACTGCTCACCGCTGCCAACGTCATATTTATTGTGCTATAACAAGAAAAACATAATATAATTGTCAAGTGACCTCTTGCAATATTAAACCATCACGAAATGCCTAGAAGACATTTCCCAATCCTAAAAAAGAACTAGAACGCATTGATTTATAATATTAGGAATTTTAATCATAAATATGAACAATAGTTAATTTAATTTAAATATGTATACATACACATATATTAACAGAAACAATTTATATGTTTCTCAATATCCCACCGCAAAGTATGTGACTAGGTTGCATTCAATAAATAATAATGATAACTTAATTTTACATTATTTATTTGTATTATATCATTATTTTACATTAAATTAATTGTACTCTTTACACCTTAGAGATATATGTATACTAGAAACAATTCGTCAAATCGCAATAACTATTTTATAATATGCATTTGTGTTATACATATATATATATATATATATATATATATATATATATATATATATATATATATATACATATATATATATATATATATATATATATATATATATATATATAACTAGTAGTATATTATATATACACATGTATATACCTATTACGTTGCTACTAATAGAAAATATCATATAATATAAATGTAAATGTCGATCATATAATATTTATCAGATTCCTAGCTGTATTCCTAGCTTATTTTTCTCAGATTACCAAACAGGGATTTACTTTGTTTTATTTTATTTTATTTGTTATGTACTGAATAATCTTTCATTTATGTTTTTTGATACGTCATTGATTGCATGCGGGCTAATTACTGAAAGACAATTAATTTACCCGGATCACGCATCATTCTGAATAAAAAAGTTATTATTTGTTGTAAACAAACGTTTCATTGAGAACGGACGGACGAACAAAGATAAAAGCGAGCAAGATTATGTTGGTCACTTAAACAAATTAGTTTAATGCTCGCATCAAAAAACTTTTAGACATATACGAGTATTTGGTACGTGAATATTTTTATTCTTATTTATTTTTAGCAAACAGGTTTAAACGTAAAAATAACCTCCTTAGCATTGAATCACTTACTTTGCCTTCACTGAATTAACAGATAAATCTAATTAGATTATTAAAATAACGTCGTTTTTTGTTTTTGTTTAACATTGTTGAGTCGTAGGTATAAAAGGTTATTGAATAGGAGTAAGCCCATTTTATTATAACAATATTCATTACTTTAGTCGTTATTATGAGAAAATTGACTATTATTAACAACGTTACTATGTTGCTATTCTTACTTATTGCTTATATTTAATTTAATCATTAATGATATATTTTTACTAACAAACTTACCTCAAAACAAATTTAATACAACCCGCCCTTTATTTAGTTGCATGCACCACCAACGATTCAGAGTACGACACTTGCGCAGATGCACAATGCATTTCCTATATTCCTATAATACACATTCGTGCATTGTTGACCAATCACACGTCACTCTTTGCTACCTCAGTCCATATGATCTCCTGGTGTTTTGTGCAATACCGCTATGTTTGCAACATTGCGAACTAACTTCACAACGAATCTATGGGACTGAAGTTAGGTTGTGCCAAATGCACTAATGACCTATTTGCAGTCTAGACTTACTGCGCATGCCCTGTTTAAAACAACTCTTTGTACTTTATGGCAGCCTGGTAAAATGTGCTGCACGAAACGGCAACGCTGTGCACTTTTAGACTGCATTAGCCATGCACTTCATACGTTCTCTCTGGGTCTACAATATGGTCCTATACTCAGCATTATATACTCATACATTTGTTTCTATGCTTTAAATAAGAAAATTAACTTATATTTTTTTACATTTACGCTACAGAGTTATTAATTAAGAATAATAACTGCATTCATGAAGGAACTATCCATACGCGCATAATCACAATCATACAAACAATCAAAACGAAAATTTGCAAAAGATTGCCTTGATAGAATAGTAGTTACTTAAAATGTCATGACATTTCCTTAAATTTTATAAAAGACATTACTGTATGTTATAATAACAATAGTAAAGTAATTAATTATAATATTTTTTTAGTTAAAAAAATTAAATAAAAATTTAAATCTAATAAAATGATAATATTAAGATTTTACACAATATATGTGCATGTTTAATTGTAATGTACATTTAGTACCTATAAGATATTCTCAGTAATGATGTTCGCCTGATACTCCAATGCGATTCATGTACCTAGGCATGCTAGTCTGCTCCTGTCTCAGGTTTTCCGATAGAAATATACTAAGAGGCGGAGCTTCTGACTAAGTGGGATAGAGAAATATTGCTGTCACCTCATGTCACTATTATGATGAACCTCTTACATTATTCTGATCGCTTGATATTCTTTTGCACTTAAAAGTGCAATTCACCAAAGTGCAAGTTTAAAATACAAGTACTTAGGTTTTGTGTCACGTGTTTCACTTTTTAACACGAAAAAATATGTTATTTTATGTAGTATATAAAGTTGAGGAAAATAACTAAAGATAAATATAAAAAAATATTATTTATATGTAACAATTTCTTAAATCTTCGATAATTCCATGGTACTTATAGTAGGTACCGTACATTAATTATGTAGGTGCATTTAAGCGCGTCATACACTTGATTATTTATATTATTGCCAAAATGCAGCGAAGTGCACTTTATTACCAGGAGTTCAGAAGTATCGAGGACGTAAATCATGCCTGTCACACCTGAAGGGAGTTTTCTCGTTTCCAAGATACGTATGTTAGATCCATACGAAACTTGCATAATATTTTTTAAAAATTTACGATTCTTTATACGATTTTTGCATACTAAATGCTAAAGTGTATTTAATGAATAATTATACTCTCGTAAGCATAACAAACATTAGTACCAGTAGTTTGACAGTCAACTTCGTAAGACGATTATGCACTTTTTAATTTGACAAGAAATATCGGTTTTCGTATGATTTAAAAAAAGCTTCAAGGCTCAAATCGATAAGCTCCACTCATCTACAATACACTCTAATTGCAGTTATATGTACTTACATAAACTTATATGTTTGTATGTGTTTTAGTAAAAACATATAAATTATAAAATTATAATTGAACATGATATGGCGGCAATTCGGCCAATCTAATAATTATATAATAATTCATAATAAAATATGGAATATTAATGAGTGCATAAATGAAGTAATGAGGCTTGAGGCGAGTCACGCAACTCCTTCGTACGACTATAGCTAATATAAGTTACAATACGAGTATTTATAAAAATTGATTTTCAATTAATTATACCTACATACAAAGGTTTTTAACATTTCAACTGGCAATCGAGAAAAATGTAATTATAGATAAGTGAAAAAATATAAGTTATGAAAATATTATCTATATTTCTAAAACTTGTTTTTTTTATTGCTTTTTTTAATATGAAATTTATTACACTATAGACTGGCTCGATACCTTTTTTCCTTATTTATTATATATCTCTCATATGAAAGTAATTGATATCAATATAGTCGCCTACTTAGAACTATATTTAAATTTAAGATAATTTTGAAATAATCACTTTTATTACTTATATCATTAATCAAGAAAGTTCTTGTTTATTTTGGATATTACGTTCAGCAACAATTTTGTGGTAGTCAAAGAAACTGTTAATTGTAATAAATTGTTATACACTCCTTGTTTTTAGACTATACATTTTGTAGTACTTGTATATATATATATATATATATATATAATTGTGGTTCAATGACATGTAAACATGTAAAACAGTGTCTATTTCAATTTTCATTTCATTACAATACACGATTTGTTTACTTTACGCATACCGTATCTTGCAAGACCTGCAACGAAGTTGCATTGAAGTACCAGGCAATCAGAATCAGCTTAGAAGTAAAAGATACACGTAGGTGCTACAACATGCAACTGATAAGAAGGAAATGTTTTAAGTAATAATCATCAATATTTTGTAATTATAAATGTAAAAAAAAAATAACCAAATAGCTAACTAACTTTTTAATCAACTTTTGAAATTTACAAGTACCTACCACTATGTAGAGGTATGTATAGTACGTGGATAATTTAAGTGACTGCTATTGATTCTTCAGCTTTGAATTGGTGGTAGCAAAGAAAAAAATAAATCAAACATATATATATATATATATATATATATATATATATATATATATATATATATATATATATATATATATATATAAATCAGTAAATTAATCAAAAATAGTTAAACAAAAAGATATACTCAATCCGCTTGCTTGATTCTCGTAATGTAGTTACATTTCAATTTCTCCTTCTGAATACAATATAGTATTTAAGTGATCAGTCAGCTAGCAAACAAAAACTCGTTTGGCGCAATGCGACAGCGACTGACTATAAACGTGAGCCGTAGTGGGTTCGATTCTCACTCGGGGAATTTTGATTTCCTAGCTCGAGTAAGACGAAGCGCGGCGTTGAGCTCCCCCATTCAACATGCGATATCTTATTCGGCGGAAAGCGGAGTACTGAGTACTTTAGAGACTTCCTGCTATGCGAAACAAAGTATGAAGCTAAAAAAGTTAAGTTCTGAAAAAAAATTACATTAAGACTAAAGGAATCCCGTATAAGAAATGTAGTAAGAAACGAATGAAGCATAATAGGTTATTAATATTTCGTTTTTCTATATTTCTATCGCTCAACTAAATCGTCTACTGATAATAGTATATATGTACTTAGCTTGCTTATGATACTTAAAAGTATCATAAAATGATGTTGACTCATTGATTAAGTAATCAATTGAATTATTCATTTTACATTTAAATGTACAACTAACTAACAATCAGTAAAATAATGTTAATTAAATTAAAAAAAAACACCTTATGTACGGACATTTTATATTGGGCATATGTACAATGTCGTTGATCCGTTCGATCAAAAGAAATGAACCTCTATATGTGTGTGTGTGTATTTTTAAAACTATTTATTTTCAAAGAAATACCTATAACGATCCTTTTATTATTACACGTAAGAAATAAGAAACAAAACTCAGCTCTAATCTCTTCAAATTACGTCCCTACTCGCTAAAATTACACCAATTATAATATACTTTAGTGAATAAAGTAACCGCAATTCCGTGAAATGGAGCGAACAATCTTGTCAACAAGCACAGAAATAATGAAGACGTGAATGGACGAAAATGTCAGTTCGCAAAATTTAAATGACGAAAATTGAGTTTAAAATTCCGGTCACACTTTTGAAAGGTGTGTTAAAAGAATAAATCTCTTTTTCTTCTCTAAATTAATACTTTAATATATGATAAATTAAATTAATATAATATTTCTTTTTTTTTCACGCTTTTTATTCCGCATAGCAGGGTAGACCGTATACTTCCAGTGTCAAGACACTACGTACTTCGTTTTCCACCGAATTCAAAACATTGCGTGTTGAGTGGTGGAACTCAACACTGCACTTTGTCTTATTACCAGAGCGAGGAAGTGAAAATATTTTAAATATAATCACTGCCCCGAGTGGGGATCGAACATACAACCGATTGCGCGCACAAGAGTCAGACACTGTCCCACTGCGCCACGTCCGGCCTCATTAATATAACATACTTATAGAACTTATTTTAATAATTTTTCGCGAATTTTAAATATTTTAAATGAAACTATTTTGGACGAATTAATCGCGTATATTTTGATTTTTGAAAATACATATTTGAAAACAAAACAACACTTTAGATTTATTAAATGGACCTTTTTGAGATTTATAAGTGCTTATTATTTATATTGTACATTAAAATCTTTTATGTATAGAATTGCGATAATCCAAAACAGTCACATATCACCTACATCTATTAATGCTTTTAATTATTATACTTGATTTCTGAACCAAAAGCTACAAACTAGCTATTGGTAAGAGTTAAACTTATAAGTATTATTTACAAGATAAATGAGATGAAATATACGTATAATTCTTGCTCTTTCTTATATTTGCACACAATTGAATTTTACACAAGAGTTACACATAATAAAACAAACAGCAAGTAGTAAGCTACTTGCTATTAAAATATATTCACTACTTATCTAAAATGTACTTCAAATGATTTAGTTAAAAAAATCTATTTTTAAAAGTAAAAGGCATAAGTTTTAAGCATCTATTTCCTACCTTATCTATATTATTTATTTATTTTACTTACGTGACGCCTGATCATCACATGGCTGACTCTACCACGCACCCGCACAGAGAGCACGTACTCTCCAGGGTGTGTTTGAGATTCACGAACAAGAAACGATCCATTGCGTCCTTTCTCCATCATTAAATTTTCAGCTTCCTTTGCAGACATGATCCCGTGATACCATCTGAAACATTTAAAAAATATTAGTTTGTTCAATTGTTTTAATTATAGTATAGATATAGTTTAAGCGTTAATTAAAATAGCATAACAAAATGTTGTTTAAATATTCAATCAGAATCTGTGAAGAGTAAATTGAAGAAAAAAATAGGAACAAAAGATTAGCTCTTCAATTTTACGTCGTAATAGGTAATCGTAACAATATATTTTCGTCAATATTTTTTAAAATTCATCTGCAGTATTCTTTTATATAACATATTAACAATTGCGACTTGTAATACAAAAATAGCTATAACCAATTGTGTTATTGGTGGATGTTTTAAATTTTTTATTATTAAATCATATTGCACAACTATAGAGTACGACATTTTGATGACAACTGAGATGTAATTAATACGTTATTACGGCTAATTAACAAATCAGTCAATAAACATTGTAAATATTCAGAGAATACACAATTGTCGATATTCCTGAATACAATTGTAGAGATTTAATTACTTCAGTGCACGTTATAAAACATGTTTATACAGACTAAACTAAACAAGTAGAAATTTAAAAGAATCCCTATTTAATGACATGAACGTGTAAATATTTTAAAATCTTCCTTGTAATGTTTAGTATTAAAAGAAGACAAATAAAAGCAGGTTCACGCTTTATCCTGCACGTTAGTCACAAACAATCTAGAGTAAAGAAAATCAATCAGTACCACACCAGAGCGTGGTATAAGCATACCCTCCTCCTTTTTTGAAGTCCGTTAAAAATATTTTTAAATATAATAAAATTATATTTTATTTTAACAGCAAGTTAAAAAATTAATAAAAACCTATAAGGATTAACTAAAATTTTTGGCATACTTAACATATATATATATATATATATAAATATATATATATATATATATATTTGTATATATATATATATATATATATATATTTATATATATATATATATATATATATATATATATATATATAAAAGATTAGAAATTCAATTCTGTACATGAAATATTTATTAAAATTTTAATTGTATGTGCTAATATATGGAATGAAAGCTAAAACACCACTCAAAAATTTTTTTATGTCTGTCTGTCCGTCCGTCTGTCTGTCTGTCTGTCTGTCTGTCTGTCTATTCGTATGTGCGTCAATCACGCTTAAACTACTGGATAGAGTTTAATAAATTTTAGTATGGCTTATAATTCAGAGGTTCACACAGAATAGCTTTTAAATTTAATATTTAAAGTAGTTTTCGTTTAAAAAATAAAATACTGAATTTCACATTTTATTTTTATATTGTTAACTAGGTGCTAGATTAAATTATTTTTTGCATGGTAATAGCTTAAAAATTAGAGCAGCATATTTGAAAATTTCATCCTGATATTCACTGTAATTCCTAAAGAAAAAGTAAAAAACCGAATCCGTCAAACTATGTCGATAAATATCAAAATCTTTTCAATCTCACTCAGTGATGTAGTTGTTGCAAATAAAAAACAAAAAATAATTTTTATGTAAATTTTAATATTCAATCGAGCCATAGAGTAAGCACCATCGATACTTTTTTTATTAAATTTGTTTTAAAGTTTCTAACTTACTCACTTCTGAAAACAAAACAATATTTTAAATGTCATTGTTCGTTAAGTGTTGTGTTTTAATATTTTTTTAAACTTATTTGCTTACTAAATGTTTACGGAAAAAATATTTATAAAATGGGACACAACACGAGATCAGATATCATTAAGTAATATTTAATTAGTAATAACCAAATAAAATAATAACATTGATAAAATGATTTATCATTACAATGTAAAATGTATATTAATTAAGCTGAGGGATACAGAATAAGCTTTGTAAAACGGCTTCTAATAAATTAATTTTATAACATTTATATGGTTTTTTAATAAAATAAAATAAATTTAAATGGTAAAAAAATATTAGTTAACTGTTTATATGTATAATTTAATTCAATTTCATATTTGTTTAATATACTAAGTGTACCATGTAAAATTGAAATGTGAACTATATCCCAGCAAGCATTGTCTCAGCAATTCAAAACATCGAATCACTTATCGACTCAGTCAGATCATCACCGGTCGACACACAATCTACCACTACTGCCAAAGAGATCCTGACACCGCTCAACACACGGAGGACGTAGAACGTAAAGTCTCAGTTCAGAAAATTGGTCAATATTTTCCCTTGCCGGTGGCTATAATAAAGATACTGAGCAGAGAATTGTTTGGCAGCCATAATCACCTTCTGTGTGATAGTAAATGCTACAGAGGGAGACTGCTGGATGAAAACGGGAGATAGCAGACCCGTGGTCAAAATCGAAAAATCTATAAAGGACAATTTTTTATACAGTGCGACTGTTCGGTATGCTGATTCGGTATTCGGCTGCGATTGCAAGTGACGGGGAGCAAATGCTCCCTGGATGCGGGCAGGACCCCTGAAGAGGGCCACGGATGCGGTTCAACCGTTTCCTCGGGCCTTCCTATTTTGTTGAAGACGGCAGTCGCAAAAATTTTAATGGGTAAAAATCCCACATAAATGGGTATCTTCAAAAAATTTCCCCTGTGTATTAAAAAACAGTTATGTTTAACTATCCTGTTGGACTCTGTCATATTACATTATATTATCATTAATTCATAGTATAAAACCAAGTTGCCTCCGTTATCTGTCCTTTTAAATCTTTTGAATAACGTAACCAATTTTGACGTGGTTTTCGTAAAAACACTGGTTGGCACATAAAAAAGTTGGATGTCTGACTAACCTAAGGGATGACGCGGGCGCGCGAAAACTACAAAATAGATATAGTCATGTAGCGCAAGGCGGTGAGGGAGACGCTAGTATATAATTATAGTACTCTTTTACTATTATTTGCTAAGCAAACATCAAGTGTTACGAAAGTACAGTATTTGCTGTAATTATTAATCGATAATGATGTTATACGTCATTGGTGTTACGTCTACGGAAATCTTTTTTAAACTTTTTTTATTATATTATGATTAATACATTTCCTCTTTCCTTGGGTAATTTCACAAGTAATGTTATCTTTATTATTGATCGATAGTGTGTGTCCGCAGTTATCTGGTATTCCCCCTTACTAATAAGATGTTTCGAGCGCCCCAGGCCAAATATTTCAATTATGATTAATAGACAAAATATATGCTATTTTTCGGTTTCTTTAGCTTGAAGATTCCCTAAAGGCTATTGTATTTACAATAAATAATACATAGATGTAGAATTCTTTGTTTCACAGCTTTTCGACGCTCTTAATTTTCACTCTCAATTTCTCTTTCAATTTTATTTTTTTTAAGCCACTCAAAACAACGTGCATTACTTAAAGAGTGCTTATCGAACACTTCGACAGCAATTTAATGAAATTTTATAACGCTTTTCTTAAAATATTAAATGAACACCAATGCTGTCGGTAAATGTACCTCGTACTTATAAAACTTAACATATTTAAGGTTATTTATAACTTTACTGGTGTGTGTAACCTGGGTTGGTATGTATTCAAAATCTTCGTATGTAGGGGATTAATAATGATACGAAAGAAGTAGTCTTATGATACCAGACTTTAGAATGTCGATATCTGGAAGCGAAACTGGTTTAATATTCATATACCTGGTGATAATAATGATATTTATAACTAGTATTTTATTATTCAATTCCAATGTTTTAACGCATTTGGTATCCACTAATAAAGCTTAAGAACATTCAATATTACAATAATTTTACTGACCTTACAATAAATATTTTATATTAAAAAATATTTCGATTTTGGATTATCACGATATAATAAATATTAAAAATATACCAGAACTCGCAATAAAAAATATGTCAAATTAAATACATATAAACAGTTTGATAAAGTATATTAAGTATTATATTAGGTATGTTACATACAAACCGGTCGCAAACCTTATACAGGTGAGTGACACTGTTGCTTGCACTGTTCCTATATTCATTATAGTGATCAGTCCCCAGATCCTTTTCATATTATTATTGTTTTAAAAACAATTATATAGTATCATTATATTATATGTAAATAATTATATTATATGTATTTAAACCAGTAAATATTCAAAAAGCTTTCGATATGAAAATAATATACATTAAAAATATTTTTAATTAATACATTTTTGAAATCCTGATCTTTCGAACACTACAGTAGACCGTGGTCACAGGTTGAAATGGCATGGCGTCTGTCAGTTGATAGAAAAATTAACAGATGGTGGTAGATGGATAGCTTAATTGTAGTAATTGTTTCCAAAAATGTATTTTCCAATATGAAGATGTACACGATTAATCCGTTTAAAATAGCTTAAACTGTGTTACATTTAAAATAATTGTTTAAATTACTCATGAAAATGATTCACTATTTAAACTAAACATTTACAATATATATCAAGTGCAAATACATCATGAATACTCTACGTGCATGTATTGACGAGAGCGGAAATAGGTACTACGAAAGAATTAAATGTATCGTGAAACATCACAAAGACTAATAAATTTAAATACCATTAACACAAGATAAATTAGCAAGGTAACAAATCATTACTAGCCATTACCCATAAAAGATCCTTACAAACAAATTACCTAACTACTCATGTGTCGTCACAGTTAATATACAATGACTTGTTATAAAATATTCAAATATATTTTTTCATATTTCATTAATAAAAATCAAATTATATTCAATTTGAAGTGCCTATTCAAAATCTTCAATTAAATTAGACTATTCGTCGTGACTGAGTGGGACAGCGTCCGACTGCAAATACTACCGGTTGTAGATTTGATTATCACTCGGGGAATGATTATATTTAAATTATTTTCATATTCTTGCTCTGGTAACATAAAGTGCGGCTTTGGGTTCCGCACCATACAATATCTGGAATTCGGCGGAAAGCGAAGTACAGAGTGTTTTGACACTAGTAATTCCTGTCTACTGCGCGATGTTGAATAAAATCGTGAAGGTAAAACATAAAATAAAAAAAAACATCAATAGGATAAAGAATAGATCAATTGTAGTAAAATAATGCTTCTAGTATGTGCCATGAGGTACAAGATTTCTCAATGCATCTATATAAATGAAAAATACCGAGCAAAACAATTAAATAAATCCTAGTTTATCTATGAATTTCATCATTACGCACTGCGCTCTGAATAATAAAATATTTAATATTAATAATATATCCATACCGTACTACTTACGTTCTAGCATAGAAGTATGCAATTTTATACAAAAACCTAACTACGAATTAGTAAAACATTTATAATAGTTATCACAAGTCACGCATTCTCTCAGGAAGTGAATATGATTTTGGATTAGGAAGAATGACCAATGTTTTAAAAATTTGAGATAATTGAAAATTTGTTCAGTTCAGTTTATATTTAATTGGAAAAGTAGAATAAGAGCAACTTAAATTTAAGACTAGCTCTAAGAAGTTAGGAAATTTAAGAAAATCAGCCGAAGCCCCGAATAGTAATACGATTGAGTGCACAAGATCGGCCTCCGGCCCGCATTCGCGACCTCCATTGTTTCGTCACGAGTAGCATTGCCTACCGGTACCAGATTAGGAAGTAGACATCGTTATTTATTTTGTAATATTTTTTCATTACATGATTTAACAATGTCACGCTCAAAGTGGAGGTAAAGTTGGTCGTCTCTAGTTATCCGAGTAGATTATTTACACTATATTGAATGTTCAAAGTAAATATAACGGTTAGAAGTGTTTTTGTCGTAACACACTTTATAATGTTCTGTTAATATTTATACGTGGGAACACGTGTTTTAATGAATCTGATTTGCTTTTTAACAATGTATGCATAATAAATATGTATCCTGACAATCACGTTGTAACTTGCGAGTATCAAATATTTAATTAACAACGATCAGGCGCTTGTTAAGTGACAAGATCAATATAATTATATATCTCAAGCACGTCGATTGATCTGGCCTTTTATACTTATTAAATAGATTCTTCATGTTAATTGTGGTATTCGTTTAAAGTATCTATGGGACTTAAGAACCAACATTAACGTTTATGCGTCGTATTTTATTGAAGTACTTATCAATGCATACTGCACATAGATATCTAGATTATGAGCAGATAAACAATTGTTTTTGAGTATGTTTTCTATATCTCACCATAAAGTATTAAATAGGAAATAAACTTGACATATGGTCCCTAAATAAATAAAATAAATAAATCAAAATATGTAACCCTCTATGAAAAATTGTGTTACGAGAATTGAATCACACAGTTAGGTCGTTACTCCATATATAATATATCTAAGAGCTTTCATTACTAATTTAGTCAATATCAAGCAAAAACTGTGTTAAGTAAGAAAAAAATAAGGAATAAAAAAACTATATTAAAAAATATCTATTCTGAAAAAAAATTATTTCAATTAAAAAATGTGTAGAACATTAAAATATTTAAAACGAGTTGTTAGTTTTTACAAAATCTACATGAAAAGCAATATTAAACACAACTAGCAGTAACTATATATTAATAGTCTATATTAATATAACTATATATTAATAGTCTATATTAATATAACTATATATTAATAGTCTTATATTAATATAACTATATATTAATAGTCTTATATTTATATTTACTTTTTAAGCATGAACGCCTTGCTGAGTTCTTTGAGAACAGTAGATACTATTGCTCCAGCAGCAGGCACCGCTAGCACGGAGGCATCCATGCACGCAGATAAGGCAGCCGGTGCGAGCACGCCCAGCCGGCTCAACCTGGGGATGTCCCTAGACATCACTTTAGTTCACTTCCACAAGCAAGTAGTAAGTCGCACGACCGTAACCGCAAAGCGATCTGCTTCGCGCACAGTTTCAAACTCGAATGCGCACTCCACACGCTACCACGCGGCAAACGTAGCTACTTAACAGTCAGGTTATCAGCACTTGACTTAACCCTCTCAGGATTGTGGTTCTAGAATCTAAAAAACATGTTCCTTGTTCTTATAACCTTATATCTTATATCTTTGTTTTAACAAGTGAGCGGCATTAACTCATATCAGTGTGATGACGCAACCTATATCGAGTACAAGTATATGAAGTACTTGTGTGATTATGTAGAAAAAGGTACCAAAATAGTAACCTTAAAATTGGTTAAAAAATCAGAATGTATTCTCTAAATTTGAAATATAGCTGAAGTTAACATCACCAGTTTTATTACTTTTTTCAAATACAACGTTTATCTCACTCTCATGTAGTTGGTTTTCTTTTCCCCTTATTGATTGTGTAATGTATGGTTTATTATCCACAATATGACTTCTAAACCAGAAATCGAAGTAGTAATTGAGGACAAATTAAATAATATCGTATAAATGTTTACCTGGAGATTATTCCCTTTATTTATGTATAAATGTAAAACAAACAAATTGATAAAAAAATATACATAAATTTGAATATGTTTGTTCTGTACTTTAACTATCTCTTTGGGTTTAGGCGGTTCACCTGGGTTGCCCGATGACACCCATGACTATTTTATTCTCATTAGTCAGCTACTAATTACCTTATCCGCTCGATTTCAATGCGTCATGAGTCCTTGGAAAATCAGAAACTTATTGCGCATATCGTCTTGTGTAAATCAAAAGCTCTAAAATTTGTTTTTTTATAGATATATTTTAGCCATGCATAATAAGAAATTATATTCTTTTTTTAATAAATGTGTAAAGTGTTAAATTCAATATAGATACAATGTTCCTAGATAAAAATATGTATTTTCAATATTTGCAAAAACTTTTCCTATTTTAATATTAAAGATATGCTTCTTTGCTTCGCGATTGGCGATCCACGTCACCTTTGTCACGGTATTATAAATACTATTATCACTAATATATTGTACAAAATCGCCACTTCTGTCTGTACGTTTAGATCTTTGAAATTAAGCAACGGATTTTAAGTTTCATTAATAGACATATTTTCAAAGATGTTTCGTAAAAACATACTTTTAAGCAGTAACTGCTTAAAAGTTTTGGAAATGCTGACTAATCCTTACGAGATAAATTGAAAATGACAATGGATTTGAATAATGCGCTGCTTACTATGCTCTTTTAAACAACAGGTACAGTATTATTTTTCGTCTCATTATAGACATTAGATATTTAATATAAGTACTTGTATCAATATTGTCTTTACACAATGTCATTCAAAACAAAGAGAATGCAGGCGTCGTGTCTGGTCACTCATACATTACGAATGACAGCAGTCAAAGTACTGACTTAATAAATTTGTTATTAAAAGCTGTTACTAAATAATTAAATTAAAAAATATCCACCATTTTGGGGACAAACAGAAAAGCTATAATGTGATAAAAGGACTTGGATTGATTCCAACTTTCCGCTGACGACTTTGTTAATATAAACTAATTGGTATCCAGACTAATAATAAAACTAATAATCCTAACTGTATTAACTACATACATATTTTTTTTATTCTTTGTAAGATAAATCTATCAATTTAAACTTTCTCTTGTATGAAATTTAGAACAATATTGAACTTGCTACATAAACTTTTTATCGTAGTCTACGCGAACGATTCCGCGGTCAATAGCTAGTTTGTTATATATAAGTCCCCACCAGGTCTTAATAGCCAAATAATAAAAAAAAAATTCAAATCCGTCCAGTAGCATTGGGGCAAAAATCATAACATTATCATACTTTATAAGGTTTACAATAGATGTTTAAAATCTTAAATTTTCACTGGGAAAATTTCTTATTTCTTATACCGTGACCAAACTACCACAGTCTTTAGTTATTCCAGATCTTCATTAGATATGTCAATGGAAAGTGCCCATCACGCTTAATAACTTTTACGAAGGCGGCATTTTCTAATTTAATATACTATACAAAGAGCGGCGTTGAGTTCCACCACTCAACACGCAACGACTCGAATTCGGTGGAAAGCAAAGTACGGAGTGTGTTGACATCAGGTACTTTCTGTCTACCCTGCTATGCGGGATAAAAGCGTGAAGATATTATATATATATATATATATATATATATATATATATATATATATATATATATATATATATATATATATATATATATATATATATATACTTTACCTAAACAACTATAATGCATCATCAGCTTAATAACAGTCAGCGCGCGACGATTACGTCTGTAGAGGCATCCTTTGTTTTGAGTCTCAAAACTAAGTATTTTTATTCAATTTACTTTAATTATTAGTATCAAGTACGCACAGAAACAGAAATGTTTTACTTTTTTATTTATTAGAAATACTTTACCGACTTGCTTATTGGTTTGTAGATGCTTCCTCTCATTTATGAAAAGAAATCCGTGACTGTCTAATCGTGTAGCGCAAGCTACTACAACAACAAGCAACAGTGAAATAAATGTGGAAGGTCTTAGTGACAATTTAAACAATTCAAGACAATAATAAAGCTTAAGATTATAGTATTATATTGTAAACGAAAAGAATATTTAATTATTACTGACAACAAAAGTAATTTTAGTGTGTTCTTAAACCTGTCACGGAGTCGGTTGTGACATTTTCTTGCTCCCATGCTTGCTCCTAGGTATATTATCATAAAAGAAATAATTTTTTTATTAATATTATGAAGTTTAGAGTGCTATCAAAATAGCATAAGAATATGAATATATGCTTTTTGTTTATACAAGCACAGATTCAATATATAAGTATATAGAAGTTGTTGCATTTGACCAATTTGATTATAGCCTACGTGCATGCGATATAGTTAGTTTAACTTTTTCTTCTTACTAAACATGTCATGTGCTTAGCATAGCTTGTCATTTACTATCCACTATGCACGAAGCTTGTGCTTTTACATCGTAATCTAATAAAAAGTAGTCACAAATATTAGCAAAATTTGTATTTATAAATTACAAAAAACTGTTGGCAACTGGAACAAATCCAGTAGTACTGGTTGTTGAATGATTTTCTGGTTGCTTTTATACTTAAAATCTTCATAGTACTTTTTAGTTACTATGGGGTTTCCCAATAAGAACAATATACGAATTTCGTGCTCAATGGTTTCTTTATTTGATAGGAAATTTTATGCTATTTATGATTTAAACAAAATATCGTTCAAATGACCGCCACAACTTTTTTTGCACTGGTGCATACGATCAGTCCAATTTTCGATGACTCGGTGCAGCATTTCGGCTGGTATGGCCGCTATAGTCGCTCCAATGTTGCGTTCAAGGTCTTTAATCGTAACTAGTTTATTGGCATACACTTGAGATTTAACATACCCCCACAAAAAATAGTCCAAGGGTGTTAAATCGCTTTTCAGGATGTAATGATGTTTCATGAACCACTCTTGGTGGTCAATTGTGAGGACCGTTGCGAGAAATAACCGACTCACCAAACTTATCAAGCAATAAATCCATTGTGATGGTCGCAGTGTAGCATTTTGCACCATCTTGTTGAAAATAAATGTCGTCCGTATTGATTTCATACACTTTAGGAAAAAAAATCGTTCAACATGTCACGATAACGGTCGCCAATGACAGTAACAGTACGGCCTTCGTCGTTTTTGAAAAAGTACGGGCCAATGTTTACACCGTACCATAATCCGCACCAAACAGTCAATTTTTCAGGATGTAATGGTGTTTCATGAACCACTCTTGGTTTTGACTCACTCCAGTAACGACAATTCTGTTTGTTCACATAACCATTGAGCCAAAAGTGAGCCTCATCTGAAAAGATGATTTTCCTATGATATTCGGTGTCCGTTTCCATCATTTCAAGCGCCCAATCAGCAAATTTACGACGTAATCGATGGTCTGCTGGCTTGTTGTCATTCTAGATAAGCCCAATTCTTGTGCACGTCGTGGAACGGAAACATTTTGATTTTCTTCGACACTGGCTGATAGGGCAGCAATATTTTCTTCACTACGGCCTGTCCGTTGTCATGTTGGTGGTCTACTATCGTGCAAAGAATATTCACTTTCCAGTTTTTGGATTATGTGACGTATAGCGAGCTCAGACGGTGCACCATGACCATATTTAGCACGAAATGCTCTTTGAGTAGAGACAATACTTCTCGAATTTTGATAGAAAATTTGGACAATTTCCAAACGTTGAGGTAACGTGAACTTGTTCATGATGACATGATAAACATTACTAATCACAAAAAAAACACAAATGTCAAATGTTAAACAACCAAGATGGCGGCTGTGAGCTATCAAAATCCTATCATCCCTATTGGGAAACACTGTACATAAACGGACATTGGGTTTTACCTGTTAGCACGCAGTGTACCTAACTGAACGGAATCCAATGAAGGGAACAAAAATAGAGAATAAATGTATCGAAATGAAACATTTGGTAATATAAAATAATAAATTTATTAAATATCTACAATAATTATTAAATATCTTTATTTTTTTATGATACTTAAGCCTACTAATAATCAAGAATAATGTGGAATCTCATATGAATGAATCATGTTAGACTCTACTCGGAGTAGTTGTGTAACGCGTATTAAAATCTTAATTTAGGTAGTTAGGGTTATTAATATTATTAATAACGTTTTTCTCAACATTACAATGAATGAAAAATATTTCTACTATTACAATGAATGAAAAATAATTTTTTACTATCCCAGTTGTCAATGAAATCCATCAATATAAAAAATATAAAACTTTGCAAAATATCATCAGCCCAAAACATAAAATATAAAAAAGCTACTTTAATTATATATCAATTATAATAATATATTTTATTTTTAGAGGTAGAGTTTTAACACGCGGTACAAGTCTAAAAAGGATGGAGTTATTAGAATTATATAAATGAGTTAATTAGTACCAACGTATAAAGTATAATAAGCAATTATTTTTCACCACATCCTTTCCGTGACGCACTTGCGATGCGACAGGCATACTTGAGTGTAAGTCTCGATAACAAATAATAGTTAAGGTTTTAGACAGAGACAACGAATCATCTTCCTAAAGGAAGGTCAACAAATAAGAACAAAAATCACGTAGGTAATATAGTGTTAACCTGTGCCAATGTTCACTTAATCTGTCAAAAACGTTAATCGAATAATATTTGACTGTAAACACAGTGGTTGTGGGTTTAATTTGGGAAAATGATTAATTTTGAATATTTATTTTCAATAGTCCATTCTGGTAATACAAAGCCCGACATTGAGTTCGCCACTTAATTCTAACGGAGTGTCTTGACACTAGGTTATCTCTGACTCAGCAGTTGCTTTTCTTTAAATTCAAACGTGTGCAACAAAAAATTTTTAAGCATGCAAAAATTTAAACAAAAACAATTTCAAGTGATGAAATGAAAAGGCTATGACAGAAATTTACATTTGGAGACATTCAGCTGATATTTTGCAAAATAATACAGTAATTTTTTTAGTTAAATTACCATGAAGAAGTACTACAATTTTCATTTTGTAATTCTATTATGTAATTAATAAGAACAGTGGTGGAAATTAAAAGCAAAGATTAGTTAACATTCACAAATTTATTAATGATTATTTTTACTCAATATAAATGTAAACGCGCATTTTATGTTAATTCAATATATCATAACATTTATTACTTGTAACGAATAATACTTATTAAAGATGATATTACTCGTACCACCAATTAAGAAGTATCCACTTCGTATTTCTAAACGTGACTAGACATAACAAACTACATACACCATACATATATAATCTAATCACTACAATTCATACAAGGCTATTATTAATATTCGATAAAATATTATTGTTTGGTTCTTCAATATAATGTGTACAGTTCTCATAAATATTTTTCATTTTTTCACTTATATGTTGGAAAAACTACAGCTTCGTAACTGAACTGATTTCTTTATAGGGTTACAATCTAAAGATCTCGATCGCTTCCGACTTTCACTACTGTCTTGACACAAATCTGCGATATGTTGTTTTCGGTAAATCACTAGCCAATGATCTGAGTTAGATCTTCTTTTGATATATGGAGAAAGATCTACTTTAATAACGTGCAAACCGTCAGCAAAACTGGAACTACCGGAGAATTGCCTCAACTGTCTCCTTTGTGTACTAATTGCATTACTATTGGCTTCCTCTCGCCTCGCAAGCCAGTAGTGATGTGTGATAGGATCACGGGGGCCCCAGTGCCTTGAAGGCTTAAATGACGACTTTAGTTTCTGCAATAAAACCGAAAATGTGCTACTTCCTCAAATTGTATTAAATATATTTAGTGTCGTACTGCACGAGGAAACATCTAGAGAGGCAAACGTTATGAGCGTTTACTTGCAAGGTCTCGTCCTCAGGCGAACATTTAGGGAAAATTAGTAAGCTATTTCGCATTCACGTCAAGCATAAATATTCGCAATGCCAGTAGTAAAACAGCCTAAACGATAATGAAATCAATGATTTCTTACCCCGAGGAAATCATACTGAACTTGTTTCACCACAGATAGGGCTGCAAACGTCACAATTATTAATAAAGTCGCTGAGGCACTAGCAATAATACCAGAGCTACTCCATGGAGCTTCAGTCCAACTGGGGTCTTTCAGAAAAAATGATATAGACCACCACAGAGTAACTGGAATTATTATACCAGGGCTGACACACCATCCAAGTTTCCAATATTTCACCAGGTTATTTTCAATTAAAAATTCAATGTCAGCAATTAATGTTTTCCATCCTGGTGAAAAACATACATTTAGAAATGAATCACATACTTATATAATCGGTAAACAAAAAATCCCAATAGAAATGTATTTAGTTTTAATATTGTGTATATTCAATTCTAAATAGAAATGTATTTAGTTTTAATATATAATTTTCTCGCATTTAACACCTTGGGTAGAGGAAAGCTAATGGCAAGACACTCTGTTCTCCACATATAGCCATTTTCGAGACATTTCAAGGCGGATGGCAAAGCTGGACGTCGTCTCGTTTACTAGACTGAGGAAATCAAAATAATTTATATATAAACATACGTTCAAGTAGTTATAAAACCTACAAAACCTATGTGATTAAACTAACACATTTAGTACATACACTGTAAAGAATTCATATTAACCAAATTACGTTGAAATGTAATAAAACGATTACGCTCCTTCCTACTTTATTTGTTAATACTCACCATATACGAAAAAAAATACAGATACTTCTAATACAGTGGCAACACTGAGGAGAAATGGCACGACGGTATCTTCGAATAAAGTAAGCGCAGGGTGCCCTACAAATAATAAAGACAACGTGCAAATTGCGCCTACAATTGAGCTTCCTATTAATACATGCCGCCATTTGTAGCCACCCACGCGATGGAAACGGTCATAAATTGGATATAAAAATGTTAGCTGAAATAGCACATGAACATAAAACTATACCAATTGATTAAACCAAAAAAATAAGAAGTATTTTTATAATGTATTTAAAGTGTTGAACACTTTTGAACGAAACATTTAAATATTTATTTAAAAACAAAAGGACACATGTGTTGAATTTCACAAAGTAAAATTTTGGTTCTAATGTATCGATTTACAACTGCATATATAATGAATATTAATAATTATTCTTATTCTACCATAGTTATAGCTCCTGAAAGTGTCAACAAAAGATTGGTAAGCAAAAGCCACACCGTACTCAGGTTATTGTCAACAAACTTTCGGTATATTTGGACAAGAACTGCAATATTACTGGTTGCCTTATCGCCGTCACCGCTTAAAGCAAACCAAAATAATATTCCCAGCCAGCTACCAATAACATTACCACCAACAATTTGTAGAGCTGTCCTGAAAATTTAGGGTTTATTTACCAAAGAGTAATATTTATTTTTTAATTTATTAAATTTCTTACTATAAAATTTAAATATATTTACCACTGTACATTTGTATTTGCATATATAGAGTCGCCTGAGCAAACAAGGTAGCCTCCAGCAGTTTGGGACGATAACAATGTTTGGACTACTGCACCATGCCAAATGTTAGGTCGGACAAAGTTTTTCCAATTGTTACTTTTGTTGAACAAAGTAAGATCTCGTCTATTCCCAATAGCACTTACTATGATGACACTCAATAAAAGTATCAATGGAGACAGTATATATAAAATTCTTTTCATAAGTTTAATAGGATTATATAGTCTGAAATTATTAAAATTGTTAATGATTTTCTGAGGTGCAAAATTCTCTATTATAAATTGTTTACAATAATTCCCGATTGTTCCAAAAATATAACCAAATAGCTACAAGTACGTAAATAAGTTGTCAAAATTCAATAGCCACTGAATAAAACATATTAGGATTGTGTTGTTGTACGAATGAATTGTAACGTAATGATGTAACAAAGGACTATAAATTAGGTTCATTACTCACATAAAAGGAAACAGAATCCAAAGAACAATAATAATAAACGAGAGCGCTATATAATATTCAGGTTGCTCATTGATTGGCGCCAGAAATCTATCACTGAAAATAAATAAAAACAACTTATTAAAAGCTACTAACTTTAAATATAATGACGTGATGCATGTAAAAATTATATACTTTATTATTTTTATTTGAATACTTTTGAAAAAACTTTTTCACCCTCCGCCCATATAGAATTATGTGATCGGTAGTGAGTTGACATCACTAATTATTAATACCTACATCTTACGTCACTTATTCATCATTAATGTATATAATATATTTTCACGAGAGATATTTAAGTACAAAACGACGCGTAAATTCCACTCATTTCGTAAAACATTTAATAGAACTTTTTACAAAAAATATTTAAATTAAAAAGAATTTATAGATTTTTGATGTCAGTAGTATACCCCATCTACTAAAATATGTCATGCTTATAATAATGAAACGGTACTTACTTCAAACACGATAATGTATTGTAGAATGTTTCTGGGTCACCGCCCTGCAAAACATTAATTTATTATCTAATCTCTAAAAAATAATATCGCAATATTTCTTTAAAATACAATGTGATTTCTAATTTTTACGAAACTGGAAAAAGTAAAATCTAATGCTTTGTAAGTTTAATAGGAGGTACAATATTAATATTTTCTTCTACTGTAGTAACTATTTTTTACAGTGTGTACAGCCAACAATATAAGAAATGGTATTAATCAAGATCGTTTAAGGTTATATAATGTGTGAATTATATATGATTACAATTTAAACTTAGTTGTTAGCAATTACTTACGAGTATTGACGAGAAAGTGAGAGAACGAGGAGTATCGTGGAAAGATTTTTTCAAAATACCGAATTGATAACGCTAGTAATATCGAAGTATTAGCTTAGTTGGCGAACCACTTAGTAATTCGCAGCGGCAGAATTATACGGGATAGAAAAATAGGTATATTTCGTTTAAAACATGTAAACGAAATTATTTATTGTAAATTATTTACTTACTGATATTTCTGTAATTTCATAACATTCCGAAAAGGGCAAGGCTCTGCTTAAAGTATATAGAATGTAAGTAAGAGACATAGCTACATAGACCATTGAATAAATGGCACTTATACACGATATCAACAATCTGATATATCCGACACCTGTAACACATCAAAATTCAATTATTTTTTTATGGTCCCTATTCCTACATACTTATAAACCTTCATTAGCTACTACTTAATCAACGTTGAAATAATATTGCTGTTATGCTTCTTTTGTGAAAATAAATTTTGATTCATCTCTAAGTTGAGACAAGTTTTATGTAAATCGTATGTAATTTCGTGCCAAAAACCACTCACACACTACTGCATTCTTCGAAAGTGATTTTCAAAATCGCACACGCTTAATGAAGTGAAGGAATAGGGTTATTCCTTCACAATTCAATACTAAATTAATTTTAAGATTATATGAGTTTAATTGTCAAATTAAAAACCACTTATATAATAAAATACCTTGGAAAAACGGTACAGCTTTCCATATTCCGACTGCGTCCTGTTGGCTTAGTTGCCCAACTGCTAATTGTAGGAGTACAACTGGCAACGCAATACTCACATATGCTGCAGTGTTTAAAAGCGCACTTGTTAACCCTCCGTAGCGGAAAGCCTCACGTGGAGTTCGCCATGTGTTGTTCAAACTCACTGCCACCGCCAGTGTAGAAAGATATGGCCCGGATAAGCGCCAATTAAACCACTTCAATTATAAAAACACAATATTAACTTCCTCGGCTAGATTTTACATAGTAGAAATATACCACTAAGTGCAATTTGATTTCATACAATACAGAACAAATAACCTAAACAATTAAAAACATCTAAACTACCTTTAACTGGACAAAATGGAACATTTCACGGCAGATTTAATAATATGTAACATTAGGTGATTCAAATCGAAGAGGCGAATGCTTTAGTTGTGTACATTAAACGAAACTCAGACTCCGGTGCTCTAGATATGTGTGATAAACAGATATCAGAAGTAACGGCGATTCTATCTCTTAAAGTTGACTTATCATAACATTCGACACTGTATCAAGATGTCCTGCAGTTATTTACTTGAAGATAAGACTAGAAAACGCATGTGAGCTTATATTTTTGTTGTATTTCTATAAATAAGAAGTATGTATATTTAACTTATTACATTACAGGAATCACTTAGTTTTGCATATGTTCACGTCTGAAACAACCAGCTTTTTAGAACCAGCCATTATTGTATATTGTTCAATTCATATTAGAAAATATTATTCACTCTTTTCTTCCCACTTTCAGCGATAATTCAGCATCTTAATTTTACGATTAGTTTGCATTTTTGTAATAATTTTAAATATAAGTACATTCTTGATAAGTAAATAATCACTCACAGTTTTATTCACCTTAGCTTCTTAAAAATTGACTTAGATATTATTTAGAGAAAATTGGATAGTACCTTTATCCAATTGTCTCTAAAAAATAGATGTATTATTGATTAACATCAATACTGATAATATATAATTGTATTGATATAAGATAGGAACGTTGCAAATTTTAACGCAACAGGAAGTGGATCTAATTTAGCTTGCTAGATTTGGACCGCATTAAGTAACGCGGCAAGTTAAAAAAACTTCACGCTTTATCCTGCATCACATTCTAGTCAGAGACAACCTAGTGTCAAGACGCTCCTTCGCGTGCTCGAAGCTTACTAGCGAAGCGAAGAAACAAAAATAAAGTCTTTATAATTAACCGAAGAGAATTATAATTATTTATAATAGGATTATATTTTCAGACTGTTGCCGTCCCCTGGTAAACGTAAGCCTTCTTCACAGAGCGCCAATCATCACGATCTTGGGCAACGCGCATCAATCCGCTGCCTACCGCTATCTTTGCTGCAGGTTGTCGTAAACTACGCTTGCCTAAGCGCGGTCTCTACTCTAATGCCTATCGACTCCATCGACAGTCGTTACGTATGGCACATGGCAGGCCCAATTCCATTTCACGTAATAATCCTTCAGCGTAATAATTCTTCTATGCACTTCCTTTCCGGAGATTTTTTATATAACATTTATTGCACTACAGACTGGGTCTGTACCTTTTTTCCTTATTTTCATTTACCTCTCATTTGAATGTAATTATAGTCGACTACTTAGGACCAAGATCTATATTTATATTTAAGCGAGTTTCAAATAAAGTATTAATTTATATTTATATTTAAATTATATTAATCCTAAGAGGTATATTTTATTTTTTTAGCTTCACGCTTTTATCCCGCAGGGTAGGCAGAAAGTACCTAGTGTCAAGACACTCTGTACTTCGCTTTCCACCGAAATTGATTTAAATATAATCACTTCCTCGAGTGGCGATCGAACCCACAACTGATTGCGTTACAGTCGGACGCTGTCCCACTGCGCCACGACCGGCCTCAGGTATATTTATGTAAATTATTATTAACATTAAACATGGTCATGATGGACATGATAGTAGCTACGTAAGCCAGCAACAAGCTATTTAACACGTTCCAACGCTCAATAAGACAACTCCACGTGGTGGATTTCAGTATAGCCTAAATCGATTGTGTCGAAGGCTTTCTCGTAGTCACGTGAGGCATAGAGGAAATTTAAAGAATATTATTACCGCACCCCTGCTCCATGCCTCTGGTGCAAAGTCATTGTGAGGGGCAGAATTTAAAAACATCGCCAGGCTTATCAAAACAGGTGTACCTCCTGTTTTGAGAAGCTCTGCATTAATTCCATGCTCACCTGGGGCTTTGTTTTCTTAAGTTATCCAAGAGTTATCTTAGGCTCGTCCATATCGAGTTCAGGAAGCTCATCTGAAAGGATGCATCCTCAATGTTTGTTAAGGTATTTGAGCGTCTTGTGTCACGTTTTACCTTCCTGTTAATTATCTGACGCTCAGGCGGTAAATTCGTTTCGTTTCGTCTCATCCAGAGTCTCGTTCGATAGCTTCGACTTGCATCAATTATTCGTCGATCTAAAATATTTTTAGCCAATTTCGAGGACGATGTTGGTGACTTCGTCAATATGCTGCACGGTTTTCCATATGAGGTACCGGTTTTGTAGCGCCAGCTGAAAATTTTCACAGCAAGCTTTGAGGTAGGGTTGGTCGAAGAGTCGACTTCATTAGCCTCAGTTTTTTATTTTGATATTTATATTCAGAGTTCTCTTACGAAACTGTGGTCAGCTCCGATATTAAATCTGTTAATCACAGAAACATCTTAAAATATGTGGCGCTTGTTACACATAATGAAGTTAATCTCATTTATAGTAATACTATCAGAGATCTGCCAGGCCTACCTCTTCTAATTCAAGGTAGTTTATATGCAATTGCCATCGGCGGCTCTTACGCCCAGTGCCAAATGCATTTTGGCTTCTGACGCAGGCGACGTTATAGACTCATCATATTTTGTACGACTATAACAATCGTACAGTCAGTGTTGGTACGAGACATAGTTATCATACATGGCTTCGATTTTGTCGTCAGAGTACGTGGACGTACAGTCGTACACTTGTATAACTATCTCGCAGTACTTATCGGTTATTCTTATGACAAGATACGTTCCCCTCGCCCACATACTATCAAGTTGTTCTGGAATGAATTGTAGATTATAAATCTCAAGCCGTCTTGGGATGGGTGGTGGCCTTCCCTAAAGTATAGTAAATTGTCGGCAACTAGTGTTGTCCTCCTTCCTGCTTTGTGAGGTGTTCATTAAACCATAGAGAGCGTCCGCTAACCATCCACGTAGCCGTGGAATCCTAGCACCCCCAACGCAACGTTACCATAGTCGGTACCGTAACCAAGAATAGTACGATTACCATCAACTGGGGGAACCATGGAGATGGGGTTTATATCGTCCCACTTGAAAGGCATTAGCACCTTAGTCACCAAACTTGGTAGGCGGGTTGGTGATCGTAGTGGCTGGAATTTTTGACTAATGACGCTGATGCCCATCATTAGGTAGGATATTTGAGATTCCAGCATTTGTGGGCTCAGACCGCTACGGATTTAGTCGTCAGAGCCTCGTTTGTTGTTTACCAGGATGTGCCGCATGCAGATGCGGTTGACGTTTAGGGCCTTAGCTGTTTGTTGAAAACAGTCCACAATAGAAACAGTCCATATTAAAAATTATATATAAAGATATTATTGGGTGTATTGAAGGTTAAAAAAAAATATCTATATTTTGTAAGCTTTATTGAAAAATTTCTTACCTAGTTCATAACCTATATTTTTCATAATAGAAGACTAAGGTGCATCCAATATATTAATAGTAGGACTTATATTTTGTGTGAATATTGAAATGATTTTACAAAATTTGCCAAGAATAACCTCTTCATTTATAGATCGAATAAAACCGAGACAAATTCAACTGCTTCACAAAATTGATAGAGTTAAGACGATCAGATTTTATTAGAAAACTTTTTCGGTATACCAGGTATAAATTTATCAAACACTGCCAAAAATTCAAGACACGAGGGACAAAACGAGGAATTAGATATTTTCCAAAACTTACATGAAAAGACCGAGAGTACGATGGTAGTAATCCATAAGATACTTTATAGTTATGCATTAATATTATTCTAAGACTGCCTCAATAATTCCTCCAAATGGTTTTTCAATATAATTTATTAGTCTTTCCGAACCCTCTGCTTACGCCAGTGGTTGTGTACTTAAAGTAGTTAATTATGCTAGCCACTTTAGTATTTATATTAAAATTTATGTTTTTTTGTCCAAATTGCATCTTACTAATATAATTTTTTATGGAGATATTATTGACACATCTATCTATATGACACAGCTATCGTGGAGAAAATTATATTAAACTGTTACAACACCTATTACTTGTTTATGTATTTATATAATATTATGATATCCGATTAAATATGAAATGTACGACATGAAGAGACTGATATAAAGACAACAAAATGCTAATTATATATTTTCTCTCAAACATCACCAATATGTGAAAATTACATAAAAATGTCGAACAATAATTTTGTGTTTCTAAATATTTGTATATTTTTAATTATAAAATTATGGTGATATTCAAGTTGCAATAAAATTATCCGATCTTTATAAACAAATTTAATATACTACAAAATATTAATTAAACTAGTAACTTATTATTTAATAATAATTATATTTTAAGTAACATAAACGATCTCGGCAACACAATATAAATACAAATTCTTATGAATGCAATGGTAACATTGATCTGTAATGTTAGTGTGTTGCGAAAACCGAGATCAAATATATTGAAACAAATCGAATAGGAGGCAATTTAATTAATATGCTTAAAATAATCAACATCAAAATTATTTAATTAGATTTAAATATATAAAACAAGAACTACATAAGGCAAGAAATTACAACGTTGACTATACTTTCTATTACAGCTACGGATATATAATGAGAATATTTGATGATAAGAAAAATCGTCTTATATATATATATATATATATATATATATATATATATATATTACAATTAAAGAAAATAAATTGAAAGTAAAATTTTGAATCACTCACCCATATCCTTCAATTTATCATTGAAAATGATTAAAATATATTTTCTAAGTAACATCTTTTAAAATTAAGGAACTTCATCGATCCAAAAAAAACAAATAATAGACATATTAACAAATTATATAAGTACATGGAGGTTCTCAGTTTTGGTGGTGATATTCCATAAATTGAATATGTTATCTTTCATTTAGTATTATTATTCGTACCATCATTAAATGTCGATTTATGAAAGTTCGATTCTTTTAGGTTTTTATAAAGATGTTGTACAAGTGTCGTGCAACATATATGGCATTATTTCAGTTTGTATTTCATGAAATTATTTTTTTTAGGACAAACGCAAACAACGTCTCTAAATAAATATAGAACTGAACGCCAATCCATTATTACAATACGCTAAAACTTAATATTGATCGTAACTTCCATAAAAATATACCAAACAATACAAAACATGTATGTATAATGATGAAGTGTAAAGTGCATTGAAAGAAGAAATAAAACATTAAATTTATAATGTCAGATCGTAGTGCGTATTCTTTGTCCTCTTTGCTCAGTGTTATTACTCTAAGCACAGCATAAAGATGGTTTTTTTTATATTTTTGCTCGTCAAATATTATAATTTACTTTATTAATATTATATATTCATTTTTTGCTTGTATTTTAAAAGTAACGTAATCATAGTCTTTAAGAAATTCTACTTAATTATTTTTATAATAATGTACATTCTTGAACTCGAATAAGTTAATTAATTATTGTAATTTAAAAGTCTTCTCAGTGTTAAAATAGATATCTCATCACATCTTTCTTTGGAGTGTTGTAAAATTGTAATATTCTTATATTTTTTTAATATAGCTCAAACTATTGCTGGTCACAAAAGAACTAAAGCAATATATAAATAAACATCCAATTTTAAAATACATTTTATTAGTTTTTTTCCACGAGTGCACACGATAGTCGATAATGGATTTTTCTAAAATACAGTATATATATCCAAAATTTCCACCTCTGTAAAATTTCCGTACTAAAATGGGAGGATTCGCTAGTTGATAGTTGTCATTCATCATTCAAATGAAATCCATTTTTCAAAATATACATATAGTTAAAAACTTTATATATTTAACCATACTATACTGAAGCCCTTACTAGAATTCGGTTGCTATGACCTAAAACATGTAAAGCACTAGATTAAACTAAATAGGTTACAAGGAAAAAAGTTTATATGATTATTCATGATTGCTGAAATCTTAGTACGTCCAGGATCTAATATGTTCAATAAAAGTAAAAAAAGTAAAAAAATCGCGTTCGCTTAGTTGTCACGGGTGTAGTATAACGCTATTGTTGACGTTACGTAATACATACTTATTTTTTAATTATTGCTTATTTGCTGATCACATAGCATTAGTCTCAATCTGTTAAAAAAATTACACATGTTTAATATATATTATAAAACGTTAAATAATGCAAGCTAATGTTGTAGTTTTGCCCACTTGGTTTCGTAACTCTATCCAAATATCAGAAAAAAATTAAAATAAATAACAATTATACGATATTTGATTTAGATCTAACGCTATGAACTTATTTTTAAAGTAAATTATAATATACATTTTAATTTAGCTCAATAAAATATACGTATGTATATTTAAAATGCGTGCGCGTGTCTACACACTCCGCACCCGAGGGCAAACTCTTCGCCAGTGGGAGGATGCTGCACGTGCAAAGGACATTCCTCGGAGGAACCGGGTAGCTGCTCACCTTTAGGACCTGCAATGTCATTTAACATTTTGTATTAATAATAAAAATACAAGATATTACCGTATAATTGATTAATGAATTGGTTTCTTAAGCGCAAGCAGGTGTTTGTCCAAAAATACAAAAAAGAACTACATGTCACGTTACAATAAGATACCCTATATAAAATATAATATTTTATTATGAAGACTTCTATAAGATAAATAATATTAAAACAATTATAGTACGAATTAAATATAACAGTGCTAATAACATACGTACCAGCAGGGCATTGTGGTAATAGATGTCTTGGTATATTAGTGACTCGTTGGAAATCGTCGTGGCATGCGTTACAGAAGTGGGAAGTGCCAAAACAGAAAAATACCGCTACCTGTTAATTGAAATCATATTGTTTTATTTTTAATTTTACTTTTAGTAAAAACTTTAATCTGCTATGTATTAAACATTCTAATTTCCATGCAACAAGAGAATGAACAACAGTGCTTTATAAGATAATAAGAAGATGTATATTCATAAAAAAATTACTAATTAATTAGGTTCTAATAGGATACTCCATGTACGATGCAGATGTGATATAAATGCACATACAAATTTGGTTAGATAATGGTTTTGAATTGATGAATGAATCGATCATGCTAAATCACTATTAGTTAATCAGGGTATGTTCGTGACATGTTTAAAGTTTTGGGTTGTATGGGCTGTATGTGGCTTTATGGAACTATATGTGACACTGACGGAGCAGCAGTAACGGCACTTGTACTCGAGGAAGTCGGCCCCGTGCTTGGGGCAGGTGCGCGCGCCAGCGACGTCGCTACACGCGCCGCACACCAGCTCCGTCGGCTCCCACCAACCGCTGCTCTCCGCCTCGCACCGCGCCAATCCACCGAAGTACGCCTGCGCAGTCGCCTCGTTATTATAAATAATTAGAAACAGAAGTGTTTATAAATGTTCTCCCTTTGACTTTTTAAAATTATCCATAACTTTTATAAAAAATTGTCACTAACAATGGAAGTAGTACGACACTACTTCCATTGTTAGTGACAGTTTTTTTTTTTAATTTTTAACTCTGGCAGGTTAGTGTCCGATTCCGTCATACGTAACACAGAATGCGATAGATGTTCTAGAGAATATTGTATCATATATATTTTGTTTTAAAAAAATATTTTCTTAAACGTTTCCATTATATATATATAAAGTGAATAGTAACCTTGCCGCATTTGTGGCAAACGTAGTATGCATATCGTTCCATTGCGAATGTGGCAGGTTCTTCCTGAGCTCGTCCTTGCGATCCGCTTGCAGCCACACCCTCGTACTCAAGCCGCATTAACGCCTTGCGAGACACTTCCTCACGCAAACGCCTGATAGGAGCCAATAATTCTTCTAAAGTCCAGTGTGATATGTCTTCCTGTTAAGATGTTTAAATTTTAGAGATTTATAGTTTTGTTTAAATAATAAAATTGTATTCAATAATAAATGACTGGTAAAGAAATTCAATTAAAATAGAACTTTAACTATGACACTAGTTTGTCTCCGATTACCCGTTTACGCGGAATAACCGAAAAGCTGCATTATTTACCTATCTCGTAACTAATTTGGTGGTAACTTAAATTATAATTATAACTTGATAAATGCAAATATTTTCTTTTCATTTACATACTTGTTATATATTAATACACAATATTTTTTATTAAAAGATTGATTAACTTTATTTTTGCAACATATAAATTATAATTAACACAATATTGTAATATACCTTGCAAATGGGGCATTGAGAGAAGGAGAAAGTGATGCGTGGTCCCACCCACTTGTTAGCCAATACCTTCTTACAGCAGTGTAAATGGAACACATGTCCGCAGCCAAGCTAGAACAAAATTAAAAGAAAAAAATATTATTTTGAATACTTTAAAGCACACTTTTTACCAATAAAATTAATTAATAGTATTTTAGTAAGCATATCTAAAAAACGTTCATATCACAGTCGTATATTAGAGTAAATTACTAACACTAAAATTATCCTAAGAACATTGTTTTTTTACCCATATCCATAACGTCTTTTTCTATAATATAAAATCTCAGAAAAGGATTTAATATATAGCATTACATGCATACCTGTATAGCCGGTGCGGCCTGCAAAGGATCAGTAAAACAAATCATGCACATATCATCGGCATCTTGTCGCAGTGTCTCCGTGCCCGCGCACCCGAAGAGGCATGGCAAGCACGTGCGCTCGCTACGCACGCCGCCGCACGAGTGGCCGCACGCCAGTACACGACTACACGCCTCGCGGCCGTGCTCCTGTGAAATTTACCAAATTGCTTGGAACATTCAAAGTAATTATATTTTTTTTAATGTTCACGTTTTCTTCCAATTAAGAAGGTAATTACGAAAATCTATTGTTAAGTTACTCTGTTCGCCGTTTTCCATCGTGAATACAACTAAAAAAATCTCTGGTGTTTTGCCTCTTAACAAATAATGTTAAGAGGCAAAACTACCGTTTGTAAGAGATTTTTTTTATTTTCCTGTTATGTTATTAATTAGCAATTATCGTAAAAGATAGTCTATATTTATAATAAAACTGTAGAAGGGTCAATTTTGTACATTGAAAATATTTAAAAAAATAGTTGCAGGTGGTATTACCACATTGATACTGAATCCAAAAATGTAATTAAATATTTTTTGTCTGTCTGTTTGTTTAAGCATAACACAAAAACTGCTAAACAGATTACAATGAAAATTGGTATTATTATACTTCAGCATCCTAGGCATCACATTGGGTACTTTATATTCCAGAGCAGGGTATATGTTAAAAAACACTTAAATTTGCACCTCGATCCATAGGCATAACTACTGTACTAAGCGTAAATAATAAGTTTGTCGAATGTTACGTCACCCGTATTTGAATTTACTAGCATTACGCTTTGAATATAGGCCAAATGATGTTTTTTTTATCGTCACGCTTTTATCCCGTATAGCAGGGTAGACACAAAGTACCTAGTGTCAAGACACTCCGTACTTCGACACCAAATTCGAGACATTGCGTGTTGATTGATGGAACTCAACGCCGCACTTTGTCTTTTTCCTTAGTGAGGAAGTGAAAATAATAAATATAACTATAACAATAATATAATACATAAAATAATTTAAATATAACTATAACTCCTTCGAGTAGGGATCGAACCCACAACCGATCGCGTTTACAGTCAGACTCTGTCCCACTGCGCCACGATGATATTTGATACTTTTCGCTTTTGAGCTCTGAGGACCTAAGCTACTGGCATCCAAAAAAACACTCTCATCTATCCCGTAATTATTAGTATAATAAGTAATTAGAATTTTCGGGAATTTCTTTCGAAACTCACATTAAGTATCACGATAAAAACTATCTCATATGCAGCTCCTACTATTACTATCCTATACTATATTAGCGGGATTGGCACAAACGGACTCGCAAACAGACAAAAATTTTGCCGTGTATAATATTGACTATATATATTAAAATACACAATTAAAATATTTCTTAAATATTTAATGCACAGAAACACTTTTTTATGATATGTTTATGTAGCTACGTTGTTTATGTTGTAGGTCGTAGAGATTTTAATTTAAAAGTAGTTTGGTTGGTGGAATTTCTAAGGCTTATTATTAGTATTATAAATCGATAAAATTGTTACTTGTGGCAACGTCTGTAATTTAAGCAAAAAAGTGGGCAGGTGAAAGAACGAAATAGCTATATTTTTGAGTTCGCGCGGGCGAGCGGGCTGCTAGTATAAAATCTAATATTACCTGACACTGTTGATCGGCGCAGACGTTACCAATAGCTAAGAGACCAGAATTGCCCCTGGCGCCACAAAACCGACATGTCCCAGCCAGCCCCACCGCTCCCTCCGCCTCAGGAGGAAGATTGTTCCCGCTCTCCAATCCACGAAATTCCATCAATGCTTTTAATGTGCGACGATCCACGAGGAGAAGAAGCCAATGTAACTTAGCACGACCACAGCCTTCGTGGATATCTATGCGTATTGCACTTTCCTCTTCCTTGCATATCTGATTTTAATATAAACATCTATTAATCTCGGAGTTTAATTAATGACAGAAGCGAAATTACTAAAATAAATATTCGAAATATGTTATCGCAATATTGCGTCTTCAACCAACAGCTTACTGGGAAAAGACATTTTTAAACGCAGCGGGATTCGAACCAATTTATTTTATTTTTTTGAACAGTGTTCCATCACATCAATTCCATTGTAACATGTAACATGTACATGTAATAGCTAAATACTGAATAAAAAAAACAATTTTTTTTGGTGTCAATTTAAAGAGTTTGCATAGAAAAATCACTCCTCCATAAATTAACCTCCTGTTTTTTTATTATTTATCATATTGCACAAATTCTGAACTCCTCTGCTGTCAAGGTCAAGAAAAGCAATATTTTAAAATGATTTTGTTATAAGCCAGGGTAGGTTTTCTTAGCTCATCCTGCTAGATTATTTTACTACGGTCTGATTTTACTATTCCTGTAAGTTAGACGGGCTGACTGCTTTTAAAATAACTTACAGGTTTCTAAAATTTGACAGATACTTCTTGCCTGAAAGATAAACGTTCTGTTGACCTTTGGGTACTTGCATAAAAACTTTTGTTCAAAAAATCAAGCATTTAACTTCTAGAAAAAATATATTTGACTTTAACGCTGGAACTTGTACTCTTGGACACTTGGTTGAACTTGGTGTCTGTGACCACAACCGTTTTTGAAGGCTGGACCCACCGCTGTGTATTATACGCATCAAATTGATAAGGCAATAATTAACGCTATATAAAATTGTAAATTGTTTTCTTAAAAATAAGAATAAAAAAATATAAAAATAAAAAATATATAAAAAATATTTTTCTTAAAAATAAATAAAAGTAAACATTTATTAACCTGTCGCTGATGATTTCTTGCAGCCCTATTAAGGTGTAGAAAACGATCGCACTCCGCGCAAAGAGGGCCACACGAGCGACACTCTATGACAGCTACTGTGGACCCGTCATCGTGATTGGTGCAATGTGGACGAGCCTCAGTTACAGAATCGCGAGCTCGAGACTCACGACCCTCGCTAGATCCATTCATTCTGGAAATATTGTCAAATATTTACAGTTAAATATCGAACACGCTTATGGAATTTTAGTTTATTATTTATGAAAGAATATGATCTTTTTTGATTCTAATTTGTTTTAATTGAAAGTTGATGTTCATACCTTCGTTCAATTATCCACTAAATTAAAGGTAACGCTCTCAACAACGGCTTGACAAATAAGACAAAATATTTTGTGTTCTTATTTGATTTTAGTATATTCCAAGAAAGGCCAACGAGCAGATGTGCTAAAACATCTGTGTTTTAGCTCTTTCTTTGGGTAAGTAAACATGACATATATTTACTTACCCAAAGAAAGAGCAAGTGATTCAGTTTAATAGTAATTAAAAATATTTTAAATCAAATTAATAAAATATTTAAATACAAATATTTCGTCGTTTGGCCAATACCACCACAGTACCAACAAATAGTCAAATGTTAGTTTGTCTAGACTAATTATCATAACAAGACGGTTGATTTTTTGTGTTCAGTGAGTAAGGCATTACGACAATTTTTTTTATTCCTTAAGCGCTAGTCGAAACTAAACTTTATTAAAATTATTTTATGTTACAAGTCTGTATGTAATATTATTACATTTATTATTGTTTTCTATTTTTATTCCTTTTATTAGTACTGACTGGAGTCATTTTTTGAGCCGAGTTTGTATGCGATCTGCCACAAAAGTGTTTGTGCCACAGAAGGACAACGTTTGACTGTAAACACGATTGGTTATGGATTCAACATACACGCGCAGGAGGGTTTTTAATTAAAATTTGTTTTCATTTCTCCGCTCAACTGAGACAAAAAACGGTGTTGAATTCGTCACTCAACATGGAATGTCTAGGTAATTTTGTTCCTCTTAGTAAATCCAATAACATATAATATTTCACTACTAATTTTATATAATAAAAATATATATATAATAAACTTACAAGTCCATATGATGATGATCACAGACACAAAGCGAGGCGAGGGCGAGCCACACCACTGGCGAGGAAATGCACCGCGGCGGGCGTCGCTCCGACTCTTCCACCTGCGCCACCGCGCGCACGTACTGCACTAGCGCCGTGCGTGTCTCCTGGCCCCACGGTTCTGATACCTTGTCCTGGTAAACATAATAACACTTAACAAATGACACTTTGTGTTGAGGATAACGCGCCAATAGCGGCGGCTATCTCGTCCCACTAGCTGAGTTGCGGGCTTGTCATGGCAGCGCTGGGAGAGGTCGCGAATCGTCAACAGTCTTAGCCCATAAGAGAATGACTTTACTCACGCACGCACTTATTGTCATGCTAGCTTACTTCACTGTAGTCCTTTATATAACCAATATACCAATTTCATACAGTCCAGTATCTTTATTTACCACCATTTTGAAGTTCAGGTTTCCCTACCCTCTAGGCACAGGGTAATGTCCCCAACACTTTGAATAAGACAGTTTTATTCCTTTATTTAATTACAATATTATAAATGTATCAAAAAATCATTAAATAAATCATCAATTTTTTAAATTCTAATTTAGCTTTTTCAGATAATTTACAAATAACTATTTATACTTATATACATTTTCTTTAAATTCCAATACATAAATCCTATACCATCGATTTCGTAACTTATAACCACAAAATACTCTTAAGATTCACGCAAATAATTACATTTCAAACATAAAATAATACAAGTTATTTAAAAGTATAAAATATTAACAAACAGCTTAAACAATACACAATATAGTTATTATCACACTTACTTCTGCCATGTCAGTTAGGAGTTTAGCAACTAAATGAGCATGTTTCTTTGTAGTGTCTCCGCGCATGAACCAAGCGGCTGGAGGCGCTGGTGTCACACTGGAGCCGAGGGTCACTGTACCGGGATGAGCTTGACCCCCACCTTTCACTTTAACTTGAACTGTTATAGCTTTCCCCACATAACACACTAGGTGATCTAATAATGTCACACTGGAAAAGAAATAGGAAACAAGTATATATCAAATAATATTCGTGTGTAATATATTATGAGAAAATAACCTTCTGAGGAAGAAAGTAGTAGTAACTTTCCGTGGAAGAAAATATTTTTATACCTGTTTGTTTTTTATTATTATAACTATAATATATTATAATTTTCTTAATATAATACAGCATTAAATTTTAATTGATATTTTTACTTGTTATAAATATAAATTTGTTTTTTAAAAAAAAAAACAGTTATATTATATAAACGTACATCGTAGTGACATCACCAGCGTAATTTAGAGCGGCTAATATTTTCTGCGGTGGCACTTCAGCAATCATTCGTCTTAGTAGAGATATGACCTGTAAATGAATTAAATTAGCAGATCATTTTCAAAAACATTATAAGCTTGAAATAACTATTAACATAATGGTCAGATATATCCTTAGAAAGTAGTTATTTTTGTCTGTGTAGAGAAAAGCCAATAGCAAAAGCATTATAAAAAGTGGTAAAGAATTGAATTATAGTAATTAAACATACCTTAATATATTTTAGTAAATTGAAAAATTATTTACCTGTCTCTGCACGCGCTCACTGCCAGTATGCAACAAAGCCAGCAAGTCAGCGAGAAGTTCAGTGCGCTGGGCGAGATGGGCGCGGCCCACAGCACTTCCACTTAACGCCAATAACTGAAGAACATAATAATTTAAAATATATTTTGGATAACCGGAAAGCCGGCTCAATAACGATAACTTAGCCTATTTTAAAATGATTAATCCTCTCCAGAAAATGTAATCTTGTTAATATTAAACAAAAAATAACTACTAAAATTTCATAATAGACAGTTCGTTTGCAAATATTGAATATTGATTCATTGTTTATCTATTCAATTAGAATTATCAAATAATTAAAGTAAAATAAATCACTCTAAGTAATATAAAATTCTTAATGATGGGTATTAATTTCGAATATTGAACTGTTATCTAAATTGTATTTTGAATTATTAATTCTTTGTTATAATAGGGAATTGTTATCACAATTGTAATTGGGGGGTTGAGTTCTAAAAAACTATTATATAAAAGTGTAAGATGAAATGTTATTTTAGTGCATTTTCGTTGCTAAAATGGATTCTGAACTCCAAAACACTGAGATATCGCCGATATTTACCAATGATAACATTTCGAAGCAGTAGTTATCTTGCTGGTGGTGCACAAGCGCAGCGGGCGGGTCGTCATCGGCGCGCTCCATGGCCTCAGCACAGAGCAGCGCAGTCTCCCAGTCGTCACGCACCCGGGCCGCTTCGCAACCGATCGCGCACACTATATGTGACATTACCTGAAATACAATCGTTATTAATTTAAACCTTAAAAGTACTTATTAAATTTAAAAAAAAATTTAAAGTTATTAATTTAAACCTTAAAAGTACTTATTTAAAGGTCATGAGTCCTGCTCAAAAACTTTAAGTTTGCCAAAACCCTTAGTTCCTTAATCCGGATCAGTCATCAAATTTATTTTTAGTGAAGGTTTTTAACTATTTTTGCCAAATTTCACTTTTATAGCAATAAATTAAGGACTCTTATATGATTTTGTAAGATCTTAAATTATTATCCAACCCAAATCTTGCCAACATCGTAAGTGACATCGTATGGGACGGTGGAGGCAATTTTATAAGTTGATGTGAGGGATAAGTATTTTTAAGTTATTAGAATTAGTTAAACGTTAATTAAGACATACGTATTATTATACTTCATCTTATTGTCTATGGAAATCTATCAGCTTTGCTAGATTGGATTAACAAATACATTTTTCTTTTATTACATTAGGGAAATAAAATATCCTTAATCTAACCATGTCACAAAATTCATCTTATATATATATATATATATATATATATATATATATATATATATATATATATAAAATTTATTCATTATAAGGTTTGGTACATAATTATAACATTTCATATCAATAATAACTGCATTAGTATGAAACTGAGATGATGACACTTATAATCCAAAGTATTGTTCGACAATAAGGAGATCTTCTGACTGATTATAATTTAATCTTAATAACAAATTTTTTAAGTTAATTTTACATTGATGAGAAGTTAAAGGGTATATCTTTATTTTTTTATTGATATTATTGTAAAGAATGGGACTTAAGAAATAAAATTGTGTATTAGAAGATATGGTACGTCGCATTTCAATTTTAAAAAAATTATCAACTCTGCGTTTACTGGACATAAACTGCAAATCGTAGCAGTTGAGTCTATGCTTTCGTAGAACAGAGCAGAGGACAAGCAGTTGCCGGACCGTTAACACTTTACGCGATTAGTATAAATCTGTTGTTGGAAAACGAACAAGTTTTGACAGGATAATCTTTAAGATACACCTCTGGACTCTTTCTACTGGAAGTAAAATTATTTTCGCAGCACAACCCCAAGCTGGTATACAATAGGAAAGTATTGATTGTACAAGGGCGTAATAGACCATGATCAAAACTTGTATGTTAGCGCTAGTTCTTAGTTGCTTAAAGATATATGCAAGCCTTCGTACACGGGAACCTCTAGATATTTTACTGTGCGAACCCGAGTTATTGTACTACAATTACAAATGCTGTCCAGTTCTAAGCAACATCTGTGAGCCATTATTAAAAACGAATCATTTGCCATAAAACGTTTGTGGCCAAAAGTTATATATTGAGTTTTTTCTTCATTTAAAGACAACATATTACAGGATAGCCAATTTATCACAACAGAAAGAGCTTTTTCACTAATAACTCGAGTATTCTTCCAACTGTTGCCATGTAAAAGCAAAGCGGTATCATCTGCATAAGAAACAATTTTGCAATTTGGCATTTTAATATTACATAGATCATTAACATAAATTAAAAAGAAAGTGGGACCTAAAACACTGCCCTGAGGCACGAGTGCATCCTCCGTAGATTTGCCAGCTCTAAAACCATATTGGTTAGAAGACAGCAAGACATATTTATTCAGGTAAGAGATCAGTCTTTTATTTATAAGTTTTTCAAGAACCTTGGAAAGTGCGCTCAAAACATATATAGGTCGATAGTTACTCACACGACCCTTACACATATACCTTACAGATATACACAGGTTGCAGACCCATGTTATCGAAGTCGCTGAGTCTCTGATTTCTGAGTTATCAGTTGAATTGATAACAATCGAATTTGGCGTTGACTGGGAAACCAAGAAAGGAAAATATTGTTGAGAATTATTTTTGAGACAGTCAGATGAAGCAAGTTTTTTCCCTATAGCAGCAAAATAATTATTCACACTGTTTACGGCTTCAATTGGGTCGTTTGCTAATTTTAAGAGATCACTAGATGCTTTGGTATTTTCTTTAGAATAGTTTGTAATTTTTTTTATAATATTCCAAGGTTTTTTTTGTGTTCTGATTAGCTTTATCGAATTCGTTTGTTTCATAATTTGCTTTTATTTTTTTAAGCAAATTGTTGCAGAAATGTTTGTAACGTGATTTTGTAGATCACATTATTAGCGTGTTTTAAAATATATCTATATCTATATATTTATGTATATATATATATATATATATATATATATATATATATATATATATATATATATATATATATATATATATACACATAAATATCATAAATACCGACCTGACGTTGTAACGACGTAAGTTTGTGTCCCGCAAATAGGATACCAACTACATGTTCACGCAAGTCGCTATCGTCTCCCACTGCCTCTTCCGCAGCAATGCCTTCTCCTGACTCACTGCTACTATGTTCCCACTCAAGTAATTTGCCAAAAACCTATGAAGTAAAATATGGACATTTTATTACTTAATATCCTTAGTATTTAACATTTTTATATTTTATTGATATTGAAAACAACGCAATATATAATTACAACAGCAAAATTAAATGTTGCAAAATATATATGTTATAAAATAACACAAGGACAACTAATAACGCCATTCGAGTCTAATATGCCTTGCGCATACTTTTAGCCTCTTAAATCGCTGAAAAAGGCATAATTGAATTTTGGGCTTTGATAGAAACTAACGTTCAGAAATTGATTCGACATTGGTTAAAACTTCATGAAATTTTTCAACATCTATGTTAAAAATATAAAATTGGAAAAACAAGTAACATTGATTTATTTTCCTACTGTTATTAGTTATATTATCATTAGGGAACGTAAGTATATATCTCAGTGCTTTTAATTTGATTTTAACCCGTGATAACTTTAAAGAAATATATATATATATATATATATATATATATATATATATATATATAATAATTTTTAATCATTTAATTAATCATTTTCCTATTTTATAACTTCAACTTGAATTTGTTGTAATAATTAATATTCTACTGTTATAATATTATTATTTATTAGGAACCTATATATTTTAACGGATTTATTATGTATTGGTATTTGTTTCTGAAAAAATATAACCTTGAAACAATAGCGCGTGGTTAATTCATTGACACAATGATTCTATCGTCATGATAATAAAACATCTATAATCAAGCAGTCATGAGCATTTAATTAGTAAATCTAAATAGTAATAGTTTGCTTAATAATGTTAATTTATGTTTCGGTTATTACGTATTACGATACAGAAACATCTATTATTGTTATGTTATATACTAAATTTGCTACCAAAGTAAAAGTTCTTATAAAGTTATTTAATTATGTTTGACACTCTACGCTAATTAATAAATGCATTTGTCATTGGTCCACTCCATTTCTATTAGGAAATTGGGCACAATGTTAAATAAGATCTCGCGTAGGTAGACTAGTGAGGCCAATCTGATTTAAGGCAGGTCGTTCGTTCGCTAGAATATCATGTCAAATAGGAAATAGTTAAAGCTATCGTAATACTCGAACATATGCATCAAATTAATATTACATATAAAAGTAAGCAGAAAATCTAAAATATTTTGTCATTAAATATAAAAAAATACTTGTGAATATGACTTAAGGTAGTCAAAAACTGAAAAAAAATAATTAAATACATAGTCGAGTAAAAACGTTAAAATGTCACTATTGTCAATTCTAAAGAATCTATCAGCTATGAGTTACACAAAGTAATTTTATGCGTGGCATCATACCTGCTGTGTGAGCAATCGAAATACTCTCAGGGTGTCTCTTTCCGTGAGCGAGTGTAGGGGATGCTGCGGGTTGACGCTGGGAGTTTTAACCGGGGCGCCAAGGACGCGAATCTGCCGCACTCGCACAGCGGGCTCGGGGCCGCGGAGCTCACACCGCACGCGCAATGATGAACTCGAGGATCCTATTATTTACAATACACAATCAAAATCATTAAAATTCTAATTTAAAATAATTATTACAAATACATGAATTACAAATTAACCACAATGTCAACATCTATGAATTCTTTATACCTATAAAACGACTTTTTGTAATACCATAAGATAAGATAGCAATCTCAATAAACTTACGCGGTAGCGTGTAGCAAACCCAAGTCGCTGCCTTTGGATCAACTTCAATATCTTGCATGTGAGACATCTCACTAGTTCCACCGCTGTATAAGAATGACATCAAGAGTGTTTTGTTCTGTAAAATAAGATTGGTTTAACAAATTTTCTGCTTGTGTAACGTTAACGTATAACTAAAATGGAATCTTCATTAATACTGACCATAGTATCTCTCGTGTTGTCAACATGTACGCATACTATATGGGGTTTGTCCTGATGTGTAGGGCGTGAGTAAGATAATTGTATCCATTTGGCCCGATTACGGTCTTCGTCGCCTGATTCCCAAAACGTTTCGGTGCTTCCATCTGTCAAAGCACCAGCCATTCCAGTACGAGAGGATACGGTAATTTCACACCAACCAGTTACATCGGGACATGTATGTATAAAGTTAGGCTGCCAAAGAAGGTAAATATATAAGTGGAGAAATCGACAAACCGAGACTAATGTCATTTATGTTAAATGTCATGGTCAGGGTTAAATGTCATTTATGTAGAAATTATAAAAATATACAATTACTTTAGTACCTTAGAAGCATAGCTGTGGTAGCTCTCGTGTAGAGCTCCAACCATTCCTTCTTCAAAAGCATTGTCTTCAGTATGTGATAAAATCTTGCTGATTACGCTAAATACTTGTGATCTATTCCAGGCAGCATAAATGGTGTACAATTTGAAGGTATAAATAGATCAATCACAAATATATTATCCATTTAGATACTAGAAATGTTTTATTCTTTAAGTGAATAAGCACTACTAACCGATGCAAGAATGCTCTGTCGTGCTGTGAGTAATGCAGCGCCCAGCATCGCACAGCTTGCAGTGCTGCAGCGCTGGCGGGGGGCAGGGAGGGTGCTAGTGCACTCACGGAGCCGAGGAAGGCATGGAAGGCCGCGCGCGACCCTCTGGCCGCACGCCCTCCGGGACATATGGCAGCTGCTGATGCTGTAGGAACTGCATAACGGCTCCAGTCGCTAGCCACGTTCTGTTTATTTATTATAATTATTTAGAAATGTTTATAATACAGTTTATAATTATAGAAGAGTATATAGTAAATATTTAATACCTCTTTGTTGTCTTCGAACGAGAGAGGAGGAGGCACTATGCGGGCAAATTTGTCAATCGCATTACAAAACCACCACATCACATCATGCACACTAGTCGGTTGCGTTGTAGATCGTAGCAGCCAATTCAAAGCCTAGACAAAATTAATATGTAAAATTTTCTGTACTTTATTTTCATTTAAAACCAAAGAATCAATTTCTAATTATCTTAAAATTAATTAATGAGACAACTATATTAAAAAATAAACAAAGCTGCAATAAAATTTCTAGCTCGAATTTTTTTCTGTCTTTGAGTTTATGCTTGACCCTGTTGGTCTTTACAGCGACACTGGGAGGGGATGCTCTAACCCTGCAAAAATTAGCAATCACTGACGTGGCTGCTTGAGAGGAAGTCGACGACCGCAAGGGCGCCTGAGGGGCTCAAACCTCGGCTTGCGGTCGGCGAGCGGGCTGAGGATGTTCCCTCCGCTACACAAACCAGCCGCGGCGTGAAGTCACAACTGGGGAAAATTTAGACTATTCTAAGGGAGCCTAACAGTCCCTAACCGTTGGACCGTTGGTTGGATAAACTTGACCTCGAATTTTATAAATTTTCTCATTATACGCGTACAGAGGCCATTATGGCGCAATGAGATAGACTGACTGTAAATGCGATTGGCTGTTGGCTCGGCTCCCATTCGGGGGATTATATTGAAAGTTTACACTCATCGCTCTAGTCTGGTAAGACAAAAGGCGGCGTTCAGTTCGCCGCTCAATGTCTCAATTTCGGACGAAAAGCATGGAATGACTTGACTCGGGTTGTCTCTGGCCATCCCACTATGCGAGATGAAGCGTGAAGATAAATTAAATAATATATATACTATTTATATTTTAAAAACTATTTGGATTTTTTTTGCACCTATATTAAATGTTTTTTTTTTCTTTTGTTCCATAAGAATACACTTACCTCAAATGCGTATTGCCTTATAGTGTTTATTCGAACGGCGGCATCCATTTTCTGTCTGCACGATGGCAGTTCCCTTTTCGCAAGTATGAATGCTAAAACTGGGCTTCGTATTATTGTATCAGGATCAACATGAGGCGATTGGAAAGCTGACACTGCGCATCCCTCGCTGGCCCATTCTCCTCCACCTACTAACTTTTGCAAGGCTGCGCTAGGTTGTGCTAATAATGAAGATCCCGCACCTAAAAATTGTCGGTAGTCCTTTATATTATTATAACAACGACTACTCTTAACAAAAATGTTACATCCACATTGATTTGATTGCATTCAGCCAAATACCTTGAGATATTACTACTATAACGTATTTTTATTCAATATACTAGTTAAGTATGGATATGACTCCTAAAGCATTTAATTTTTCGTGAAATTATTACCGACCTAAAAAATTATAACTAATTAAAATATTAGTATTATTATTAATAAAATTAAGTCAGTAAAATACAAGCATTCATATTTTATGTTAATTAATTACCTGAAAGTGTGTCTTGTGTGTCAGGTTCTATATTAACCATGGGAGGCCTAGCCGCGTGTGCTAGATCTCGGCCTCCCGCCTGCCCCATGGACACCGAGCGTGGCACACGCGACATCTGCGCTCCCGGAGCATTGGGCGTTGACGGTTTATCCTCCTAAATTATACGAATTTATCATACCACAAAAAGGACTGAATAAATACATGTTAAGTAAATATATTACTTTAATTTTCAAGCAAATGACACTAAGTTGTTGAATTCATTTATAATCAATTTTAAATTGAAAATACTTAGTGTTCATGGACTTAAAATTACTCCCAAGTAATACATTTTGTAATAATTGGTTTTATAAATACTAATACAAACGACTTAAGCAAAAATAATAAATTGACAAATCTTACAATCATCGTAGGCAGTGGTCTGCCTAGAGAATGATATCTCGCTGTGTCTGACACGGTCGCCGCAGACTTCGGCGCTGCTCCTAGAGCGGGCAGGCACTGGAACGGTGGGGCCGGCTGCCACACACTTCCTGGGGGAGTGGGTGGACTACGACCACCTTGTTCCCGCCAACCACACGAACTAGATGATTCTAATAGAGTAAAGCCAAACATTACATTATAAAAATATAATAATTTATCATTCTAATATATAAAATTTTTCTTTTAGATTTACAACATTTTTAGTAAAACAAAAATTTGATCGCAACGGTATTCGAAATCTTGCGTCTTTCTCTTTTATAATTTAGCAAGTGATCATCCCTGTCCTTGACTCCGTGTAACACCAGAGGAGCTAAAGGTGTGCAGCTAGCCTTTAAGGTATGCGCTATTTTTATTTAACTAAGTTTACTAGATATAAATACTTACCTGAATTAGTTAGGGGCGCTAAATCGAGTAGAAAGACAGCATTGTCCCTGATAGAGTTGTGATCGAGGTCAGAGTGGGCGCGCTCGGAACTCGACGGCCGTTCACTGTCGCCCTCAGCCTTGCGCTGCTGAGCCGTCGCCTTCAATGCCCGTTCTCGGCATTTCTCGCAGAAGATGTACCATAGTTGGTACGCTACCAACGTAGCCCGAATTTTCACACCGATAAGGTCTGTTCGGTTTGCGAAGATTGAAGAAAAAGAAAAAAAATAAAGAAAACTAAAATAATAATCATAACAAAGCATGCATAATTAAACGTACTGAAAATTAAGTATCAAATCATACACTGTATAATTTAGAGCAAAAGAAATGCATAGTGAATAAATTGAATAAAATGATGTGTACAAAGCTATAAACTCCTACAAAAATATTTTTTTATGAAAACAAAGTATGACATAATCGTAAAAAAATAAATACAAAAAAGAACACAAATATGATATATATATATATATATATATATATATATATATATATATATATATATATATATATATATATATATATATACATATATATATATATATATATATATATATATATATATATATATATATATATATATATATATATATATAACATTACATTGATTGTATTGGTCCATTTTATATCACGTGTAAAATTGCTGTTAATGGTGATGTAATGAATATTTATATAAAATACAAAAATTTAAACAAATCGCTAATGAAATAGTTATTGATATTATGCAGTGATTGTAGAATGTGGGCATTCCCTATTTCCAATGAGTGCCTGAGGTTTTTGATTATGTATATTACAGAAAGCTACCTTGAGCTAGTTGGCCACATTCGGCCAAGGGATTATCCGTGGAAAGAGAATCCGCTTGCTTGTACTGGCCGGCGCGATCGTATCCGCGGTTGGTGAGCGCCTGGCAGCCGCGGTGTACGTTGCGCATGTGCGCGGCAAGTGGCGGGGGCACGTTGCGACCACCACACAGCTCACAACGAACTGTTTATAATTCTTTATTTTTATTTATTTTTTATTAAATCAACTATAATCAGCTATTCCAATACAAGTGTTCTAATAAAACAATATTTATAAATTCATTTACTATATGTAGAGATTCTTAATTATGTTAAAATTTTCAGTGGGTACTTACCTACAAGAGGAGCTCTATTTTCCTTTTTCTTTCGAATAATATTTAATTTGGAATCTTCGTTCTCATTCTTCTCGATAGCATCTTTTCTATTTCTGTGAAATACAAAAAATAACGTCATGTTCGGTAGGGTAAAAAAAACATAAACATATAAATAACATACTTGTCAGTGGCGACGCTAAGTTGATCAGCATCATTTAGAGCGTCCCACAACGCGACAAGGGCGCGTAGAGCTGGCGGCAGAACGTTAACTACCGCAGAGTGTTGATCTTTATGAAAAAAATATATGGTTAGTTACCTAATGATCTATATGTTTGAATAAAATACAAATCTAGAATGAACACAAATACTACCAGCGTCAGAAACGTTAGCAGAACCAGGATCTTCTTCGCTAATTGGCATATCTATGTCGGTTTTACGCGCACGACTTGAACTCGCTTCTGTTCCGGAACGCGTTAACGATTCTAATGTGGACGGATGGATATGCAAGTAATGTCCTGTGTGAAAAATATAGTTAAGTTCATCATTTTAATTATTTTGAGTAGAAAACATATTAAATATTTTCATTGTTTGCTGCGTGCTACTCTTAAAATCACTTCAATTGATACCCATATCAAATGGATTGTTGGAACAAAAGGTGTATTCATTAATTTCAGCTCAAACGGACAGTGGGTAGAAAGTTAAATAAAGCAAGTTACATAAAAGTTATTAAAAAGTAGAATATTGCTACAAGCTTGGGTTCGCAGTTTGGTACTATTTAGCCATCGAGGTTTTTGAAAGTTCCGGTGACGTCAATCTTTAAGACTTTTTCCATAAGTTTCATGAACACGATTCAGTATTGGGTAGCGGAACCCAACGCCGTACTTTATCTAAGCCGATCGAATAAAGTATAATAGTTTTAAAAATTATTTACGTAAGTATAAACATTAAAGATTTTCTAAGAATATAGATAATAAAATTAATTTAACATAATATATAAATAATAATTACCCGCATTAGACACCTCAACGGAATGTCTCTGAGGCCTGGCAGGAGGTGCGTCGTGCGGCGGCCGCGTCACTACGCGAGCGCCCGCTTTCGGCAGTTGTGGATGAAATTTGAGGAATGTCGCGCAAGCGATGGCATCGTGCACTATGCCTGGGTTATCGTAACATTTCTTATCAATTAATTTTATTTTAACTTGGTTTACATTAGAGTCTATACAATAAATGCAAAAAGAATGTTTAAACACACATTCACAATTTGTAATGTCATTGTAATCTTCACTTTTATCAAGTTGACTTTTAATTAAAAGTATGTTTAAAAATAACTTACCTTCGTGCCATAGTAGTGCGGCAAAAACGGAACGAAGGCATTCTGCTTGCGCTGGACTTAGTGCGTACTTGCGGGGGAGGGGGGTGCGCGCCGGTAGCGGTGGCGGCGACGCGCTCAAGCGACTGCGAGACGGACGCATGAACCGCTCACGAGATAGCCGCCTTGGACTACGATTCTCTTCCTATAAATAGTACGCACTTTAATCATACTATATGAATAACAAGCGACAATGAAAAGGTTAATAAGAAATCTTTAAACGCATACGTAAAACACGTCCACAAATAGCATACACTAGTTAGGAAAGCGAACATCTACATAAAAAGCTTCGGTCAAACATACAGTTCCACCTTTACCGACCTTAACGACATCGAAGTGAGAGTTGGCGATATCGTCGATGGTGCTTTCTGGTGAAGTTTGCGTCCCCGTCTGCGCCACACGGATCGGCACAGTTTCTTGATTCCCCAAGATTTCCGTCTAAAGAGCAAAGTGTTGCGTACGACAAAATAACAATCTTCTTTCTTTCTCGTCTTACATCTCAAGAATTAGTAGAGTTATAAATAAAAAAGAAGATTGAAATTAAAAGATTGTGGGGGATAGTTATCAAAGGCCAAAAGCGACACGCATTAATCAAGGAGCATGTCAATAAAAGTATACCTCGCGTAAGCAGTCATCGCGCACGTTGTCACTGGACCGATGCTTGCCCGGCCACCACTCTCCACTGTTGCCGTTGTTGCGGCGCGGCAAACGTCTGTCAAGCACCGAAATATCATTGAAAAATAAGAGAGTACAAAAAAATAACTATACGTATTCATTAGATATAAAGAATCAAAATCTTTAAAGTTCAGAAATATCAAATAAAAATTTATAGACAATTATAAAAAATTTAATCTTTAAACAAGCATTTCTTGTATAAACATAATCTGAATCTGAGTAACAGCTCTAAAAATTTTCACAAAATTTAGTGTGAAAGGTTTCGGGGACGGTAAATCGATATATACTTGTTTAATTTTTAGCGGATACATGCTTCGTATTCATTAAGATACGAAGGTAACTTTCACTAACTTCTACAACGTTATAAGAGCTCAAGTGGCAAATTGAGCCATCACATATCGAGAAGACCCCAGTTCGAGTCCAAATTTCTACATTCCGATTATTTTTTTAAAGTTCCTTCTTCTGTGACAAAAAGTATTATTTTCCGAATAATAGTTATCAACCGTTTTAATTTTATCTATTAGGTAAATTTTATAAAAATAACTTTAATACCGGTATTATTTACATTGAAACCAAGTTTTTTAACATAAGTAAAAAGATGTAAGTAATATTGATTTCGCATATACCTTGGTGTAGGCATAGAAGTGGATTCTTTCCGCTGCATTCTACCACGTTTACTTGGTTCTCCAAACATATATGGACTGGTGCTTGCACTGTCACTCTAAAACAATGATAATAATTATACTGAAATATTTGTTTTTTTTTCGTTTCATATAAATGTCAGATTTTCGTATTATATCATCATAGTGATGATCATATTCGATTATTTTTCTTGGCTGTCACAATTATATATGTAAAGTTTATAAAAGATATACAAAAGTACAAACAACGAAATTTAAGTATATTTTAATTTACATCTTACCTCACTGGTTAAGTCACATTGTATGGAAAATGGAAAACGTCTATCTTCGGAGCTTAAATCTGGAAACATACATTATTGTTTATAATGTTGGGAGAATAAAAATAACAGAGGCATAACTCGTTTATTAGGGTTACAAAGAATAACTAATATACACAAGTATCCAACAATACAACTAATATATACATACAAAGAATAACTAATATATATGACAAATATCCAAAATAATTTTACATATTCGATTAATCAGATATTTAAAATATTTACCATTGCTAGAGTCAGCATCATCATCAGGCCATTGAGGGAGTTCTATTTGAGCTTCATTGAAAGCAGCCCAATTTGCAGCGTATTCCTAAAGTATAAAATATCAAACGTGATTACATAAAACTACACACACAAACATACAAATGCACACCTTTAAATGAATAATTATAATCGTACTCGAGGGTCTTCGTCGTCCACAGATCGCAATAGGCTACGATCAAGATGCCCGTGGTACTGTAAACACCAAGCAACGCCTGCGCTACTTTCAGCATAAGTCTGCGCTGATTCTTGACTTAGTCGCACCCAAGTGCCATCTTTGTTCCCCAACTGTTCATTATATAATGTCATATCATATATAATACTTATATATTTAATTTAAGTGTGAAAAATATAAAATTAGATAATGTTCACGTGAAAGAAATTAAAATAAATAAAAAGTAGCTGTAAAGAAATCAGATAATAACATAATATTTATAGTATATAATAAATAACACTAGTGGTGGTCGTTATATTTACAATACCTCTTCTAGCACAGCAATATATGCTCCGGGTGGAATACGGCCTAGTTCTTCAGACTGAAGACTAGGACTGGAACGCACACGAAGTCCAGCGCTATCCTCGCCTGCGAAGCGTCGCAAACGATAAGCAGCCACGGAACCCAACCACCTCTCCGCTGCAAACTCATCACTCGCACTTTCCGCTACATCTATCTTTAAATCCTGCGACAAATTACTAGCACTAGAATATCAAAACAGTTATATATTAACAAAATAAGACTAAGTATTATTTACTTTTTCTTTACAATCACAAAGCTATTCTTATTGTTATAATAGATTTTACTTCTATCCTTTACATTTTTAGTCATAATTAAAAAACGACGTTCAAAAATTAAGTCGCATAAAAAAACAGATTTCATGAAAAATGGAATATTTCAAGTGATTATGGAATTGTTGATATTTAAATACGACATTTAGAGCAGAAAAGTTTTTAATAATACAACACAAACCTGTGCTGTAGGATAATGATCTATAGTACATCTAAACACGTAAGTCCCGGGAGTTCTCGGCACCCATATCGCTGTATAGGATCCATCACGCTGAGCGTCAACTACTAGCCGCTCGGCAGGTATGCGACCTCCACCTCCAAGACCTTCTAGAAGAGCGCCCGCGCCACCCCACGCACCACTCGCAAATCGTAACTCTTCAAATGAATAATTTTGGTACGGCTGTGGACGCAAATAAATTTCGTATGTTTTCAAATCTTTAAATGAAATTATTTTACATAAATTAACCGCATGTATTCGTGTCATATATATATGAGCAATCGATATATATACATATATATATATATATATATATATATATATATATATATATATATATATATATATATATATATATATGATACGATAATTTCAACGCATTGGATTTTCAATAATGGATAGTTAAATATCAAAATATATGCATTTTATTTTATAATATCACATATATATTTTAAGTGGCATTATCGCGTAAAATGGAATTTTTGTACCTTCATCATAGTTATCGCATGAAACCACATAGTATCTCGTACAGTGGGTTGGTAAGGGACGTCTGATAGACTACCACGACGTTCAGGCGCCATTGAATGGCCTGCTCGTAAAATGCTGTCTTCAATTCGTTGAACAACCACCTGCGTATAATTATTTTAAGTAATCATAATACTGCATTAAATTTAAATGTCAAAAGTATGTCCAGTGTAACTATTTAAATATTTAATAGATTATTAAAATATTTCTATAATGAAATTCTTTAAAAATGAAATATAATTCAAACAGTTTAAAAACATCACAGACTAGCAAACGCGTCGTTGAGTCAATCACAACCAGTTGGGTTAGCCTTAATTATCTCAATCTGCTTCACCAACGTAGTAGATACTTGTGTGCCAGTTACATCCGGTAAAAGGTCGTGACTTAGACATTTGGTCATTTTAAAAGATGACATTGAAATATAAAAACAAGTATCTATTACTGTATGTACGTTACAAAGTATCTATAGTATTTCTATTTAATATGAGATATTACAAATTAATGAAAATGCTTACTTCAATTTTTATGGCTGGACTGCAGACTATGTCCCCGTATTGGTCTCTGACAATGATTGGCAAGTTAAGCCTAGCAGCGGGTCGTGCGGGTACGACAGGTGGCTTTAGCTCACACCTTGAAGGCTCAACACGGGGTCCTGGAGCCAACCAACGGGCTAGTCGACCACCAGCCGTACTCTCCGCCCCAGCAACGAAATCTGACAAAAATTGCCTTTCGGTCGATATTGACCTATAAAAATAAACAAATTGTTTTTAAACGGTGTAAGATTACAATTGATGGTCGGATAAGAATGGATTGTATTAAATAATTTCTCATAAAGTTTGTGCGAAATTACATAACTTTCATTATAGCTAATAAGACGTAATGTTAAGCAGAATTAAGCATCCCGCAAAATTATTTATAATGATGATGATAATGAGGGCTACCCTTATTATCAGCCCCATGGGTGGTATATCTTAAAATACAACTAAATTACGATACACGAAATTTTAAATCAGCGAGACCTTCTTGTTAAATACTGATCATAAAAGTCATCATATATATAAAACAAAAATAGTCGCGGTCACTTCAATTTTTAAACAAAAGAAATCGCACCGAAATCTACTCATAGCCTACGATGGCTCTCAAAATCAATGCTCACAAAAGTTGACATTACATTTGTTCATCAAGAGCAAAAATAAAAGAGTTAAAGATTCTTTTGGTATGTGTTAATATGCTATTTTTGATAAATAATATTTGACAAGGCCTAACGATAAAAAAACATATTTTTTTTAGTTTTTGTACAGCTATTTACTTTTAGTATTAGAATATTTATGTTTTAATAAAAGAATATTATTATTAGTGCAGTGACTGCTAATAATATCACGACGCAATTTATCAAAGTAAATATATAAATTACGAGTTATAATCCGTAATTCGGTGACCACTTGGTCTTTCACCTAGGTACAGAAGTGGTGACTGGTGGTTCACTAAATCAATCAAATATTCATAAATTCCCTGTATTTAAACTTTAAATAGAGTATAATGTGTCCTACAGAAGCAATGTATTCGTTAAGATAAATAGGTGTTATTGTTTCATATTATAAACATATTAATAGTCTGTACAATTTTAAGTTTGCGATAAGTAACGTCTAATTATAATTATCTTAAATTTTCCTATACCAATTATATTAACCGAATCGACACGTACGCGTGTCTATGGCAATTAGTAAGAATATATGAGGAACGATACTAAATGAATCTCATCATCGATATCGATAATTAGGGCTTAATTTAATAAATAGCATCACTATCGATAAAAACAGAATTTACAAAGACTGTAGCAGTAGTGGACGCTCGGCGCCCGGCTCTCTGTAGTCTCTACCCGCAGTCCAGTGTGTGCATGCCGGTGGTAGCGCGCGGTTAGTCGCGCTGCAGCGCGGCAACATGTCGCGCCTCCCCGCGGTGCTCTCGCTTCTGGCGCTAATTGTCTTTGTGAACACCGAGCACAGCAATGGAGTTTGTCAATTAAATTATTGCGAGTGTATTCCAGCGAAACATCCGTCTCGAATGGATGTTAACTGCACCGTTCCTCACAACCAGGTAACAATATTTCAATAAAAGTTTTGTAATTATCATAGCATGTGGTGCATACATATCGACGACCTTTCTATATAGTTAGTTATTTACTCCTAAATATCTATAAAACGAATTGTATTTTATGATTAGATTTACATTTTTTGTAAATTAAAATCAATATATTTTGCGACTAAAATCACATGCTGTATGAGTACCTAAGATAACCGTAAGATAATAATAAAAGAATCATGATAAAATGTGACATGAATGAAGCTTATTATTATCCTAATTTTAAGAATTAATAATTTTTTCTGTATTATTTAATATCCAATACAGGTCGAGACCTAATAATTAACAAAACAAAGCTACCTTTAGTTTATTTCTTATTACGTGTGTATCTGTGAAGGACCTTATAAACAAGCTATAATTTCCTCTTGTAAAAGAGACAGTTCACGAACCCGACACCAACTCCCGAGCAACAAGTGGCATCGGACAAACGCACACACTGACAACGCGTATAGACACATTGTGTCTCTGTTGCACACGTACATCATTAAGTTCTATTGAGCAGCTGCTGTATCCTACGTGATTTTTAGTTAAAGCTCTAATACTTTGAATAATAGTAAAACTAAGACTTTCTACCTTTACTTATAACAAACCTTTACTTATAATAGATTTATAACCTAAATAGTAATAATCAAACCAATATTTTTTGTTGTCAATGTATTGAATCAGAAAATTAGGATATTAATCATTAAGCAATGACTATATTATATTGTTTAAGAAACATATTTACTTAAAAATCGTACACAATGATGTAGACACAAGCTAAAAGGAACTTATTACTCATCATTATCATGCTCTAACGATCTTATTACCACTCCTAACTACCATAATAAACACGCAAATATAAATTGATTTTGACAATAAATTATAAGTCAATTTAAAATAATATTTCATTCATTATTATAAAATAAATGCTTGGACAAATATTAATTATTACAATGTAGATGCAATTTTCGTTCAAATATAGATACTATACTTATACTGTGTAGACGTAACTCAAACAAAGTAAATTTAGGCATATTTTGAATACATAAACAGGACCTGGTTTTCGTGTGGTTGTATTACATTCACTGATACGAGCAAACTATTTGCCTCAAATATTCTACTCCATTCGTCCGGCCTAATGTTGTCCTGCTCACTCTGCTCTTTAGAATAGGACAACATGACTCTTTTACCGAACGACTTGTATAGAACACAGGTTATTTGTAGCGCACACGCACTTGCAAATTTAGCTATTATTTGTTTAAATAGCTTACCTACATAGTATGCAGTAATGTTGGCCTCCTAATTATGATCTTATATTCATATACTTATATATTTAATCAAAAAAATCAATTTCTTGTTTCATGTAATAAAAATACTTAACATTATTTTTTTTATATATTGTGTACTTTAAAAATATGTTTTTATTTATGCAATTTTAACGATTGTCAAGATATTCTACAAATCGTAACATACACTAAGACAGTCTATAAATATATGTCAACGACCGTTTCCGTTTGATACAAGTCCAACGAGCTTTTTCTTATGGTATATTAATTAAAAGTTATATGATACATATAGTACGAAAACAAATATTATCCTATGTATACGTTAAAAAAATCAATAAAACAAGCATTAAATATAATCTTTATGTGACAAGCATGATTATTACCAAATAACTAATGGAAAAGGACAAGTTAAAGACTAAAATAACAATGTATTTAATTGTAAAAATATTTTTAGCGATAAAGAATGAACATTATGGACTGACTATTAGTAGAAGTCAAATATAAGTAAGTGGTCATCGTGGATTTTAAATTCATGTCATAATTCAATAGAAATGTTATAAATCAAATAATTAAAATTTAATTAAATGTATGTAGCACACAAAAGGTATAATTATTAATTTACTCTATTTAATAACGCAAATCCAACTTTAATTACATGTAGTAATTAACTTGATTATTCCAAAGTATATATGGTTAATAAGTAAAGTAACAATAAATATTATAAATTTTATAACATTATATTCTATTAAAATTGTTATTTATCTATGTGAGATAAGTGTATTTAAATAATATCTGTCCCAGAGGAACTATTGTATAATCTTGCATTGCATTGTAATCTATGTATGTATTCATATCAAGTACAGCACACTTTTAAGTTTTTATATATAATTACAATATCTGTTATATCTAAATAGATAAAATTAGTAAATGTAAATCAATATAAAATAAAAGATTGTCTCTTGGACGGGCAAACATCGGATCGCGCCTGTGCGGGAGCAACGAACAAACCATAAAAAAACCGAGAGATCACTTCCTGCGTCAGAGACGGGCTACTCTCCAAATACTACATTATAATTTACTAACATCAATAACTTTCAAATATTAAAATTTACAGTACTTTTTAGAAGGCAAAATATAAAGTGCTATTCTATAAATCTTATATTAATAAAAAATCAAAAAAAAGTAAATTAATATAAATTTATATAAAAAAGGTCTATATTGTGTCCGATGAATGTTTTGTGCAGTGGATGATAGTCTTTTGATGAAAGCTGTTGGCGACGCTACGTAATATAATTTCTATTTTCACAAAGTGGCTGTGTACGTTTAACAATATAACTTACTGCAGCATAGGGCAGTAAATAAGTATAAACGCGAAGTGAGGTTTGCCCTTTTTTCCACTGTTGTATCTAATACCAAAGGAAATGTCGTAATTTAAAATTGAATGACCTCTTCCTCTTTTAACAACATATTAAAGCTCTTAATTATTTTATGGCGGATAACTACGTACTAAATTTCTCTTGTAAGATATTACTTACTACAACGATTGAAAGCTATCAAAATTATAATTTAATATTGTCAAAATGAGCAAAGTAAGAAATTTTAATTACATATTTAGTGTCTAAATTTTAAATTGCCCGCAGCAATTAGCTTACAGTCGGAGTCGGAACGTTGCATTGTAATAAACAAACTATTATGGTCCTTAGGAAATTGAAACATACTAAGATACACTTTATTCGTAATTTTTACAATCTTTGAGTCCTTATTTAATTATTTATAAAGTCTAGTTTTTAACATAAACATGATTAAAAATATTTAAATTGCCACCAGCCAAAGCTTTTAGTCTATTCTAAAAAACAGCGATATAACTTCTAAATACGTATATACTTACGAAAACGAAGTTTTTTATTTTCGACCATTTGAACTTCAGCTTATTACAATATACTTTAGAAGTAGTAAACAAAACGTAATATTCTTACGAGAAATATTTTTTTTTTAGTCCCAATAGACGTCACGCCCAAGTATTGTTCTAATACATTATGTTCTATGTCAAGCAAAAATCTCCGGGCATTGTATTCGCCGATTCTTCCGTAACACCTAAACGACTTTACTTCTACCTCATATAGGTCAAGGTTCTAGTCTAAATATCTTATATAAGTTATTAAATAGAAACTATATAATAACAGTCTATCTAGTATCAATGATCAGATATATAACAACATAGAACAGCATATCAGCTTCAATTTTAAATTTTTAGGCTATAAGCTTATACAATGGTGGACGAATTGAATCGAAGTATCTATTTGTAATATTAAAATAACAGCTTTTACTAAATCCATGAGTATGTACACACGGTACATAACAAATATCATTTATAATAATATTTGCCTGTTGGTACTGGCTAATCTCTGAAACGGTAAAAGCGATTTGGACAGACTTTAACTAGCAGATAGTGAAGGAAATTATAGTAACATGGGCTTTATTATTTGAGATTTATAAAAAAAGTTTAGAGTTGTTGATATCCAGATATGTTACGGGAATAAGGTCGCGAGGACAGCTTGTTTTACAATATGAAAAAAAGGTTATCCGGATTAACAGAGAAATGTCAATAATAATTGATAAAAATTTTATATAATACAATACAGGCCGGTCGTGGAGCCGTGAGACAACGTCTGACTGTAAACGCCATCGGTTGTGGGTTCGATCTCCACTCGGGGGAGTGATTATATTTAAATTATATTCACTTCCTCGCTCTGGTTAAAGGCAAAGCGCAGCGATGAGTTCCACCACTCAACACGCCATGTCTTGAATTAGGTGGAAAGCGAAGTACGGAGTGTCTTTAAACTAGGTACTTCCTGTCTACCCTGCTATGCGGGATAAAAGCGTGAAGATAAAAAAATAATATTCATTAAATTCTATTCTACGATCAAAAAAGAAACAACTCCCCTTCATTAGCTTAGTGTTGTTAAATCATTAAGCTAGAAATTTCTGTATATTTATATCTATTATTTTAGATAATCATCAGTGCTTTTTAGATAAACAAACCTTCAGAACAGTTAAATAAGGTTTAAGATTAAAAGAAAAGTTTAAGACAAAGTTATAAAACCCTAATTCATGATTGATCACCAGTTCTGTTAAAATTGTACCTTAATCCTTTCCAAATTTTTTATAAAAGACGGAGAAAGAGAGCCATTAGAAAGTCTTACTATATTATACTTCAAGATTAATCTTCCTCGAACTTACCTCGAAGTTATTATTATGGGGTAGTCAGAAAGGACGGGCCTCCAAACGCTATGGTCTTCGCATACCTATTTCCCCTCGTCCACATTCATCAACCTCTTCATACATGTCTTTCGGGGGTTCCTCATACTTTTTACGTGACCTTCCTTCAGTATCGTTGATACTGTATTACTCTTGTTTTATAATTGTTCCTTACCATTCTTTCATCACTCATCCTCTCGACGTGCCCAAATCATCTGAGCACGTTCTTCCTCATTCTCACTATAACATTCACGCTTACGTCTGCCATTCTGCAAATCTCTTCGATGCATAACTGATTCCACATATCCGATCCGAAGAAAACGCATTCGCATCCGCATTTCTACAGCATTCATCTTTCTTTCATTCTTCTTTTGTTACACCCACGTTTTGCTGTCTGATAACAAATGCGCTCCATCCTTTCTGACTACCCCGCAAGCGAAAAAAGCGTAAAGTTAAAAAAGAAAGAAACAAATTTACTATTATGAACCTTCCAATACTCGATAGAAGTAGGTGCGAGAGGTATAATAGCGATTTCTTTAATTCACTAAAAGATCTCGACCAATGTCATTAGTTCTTTTCTCTAAGATATTTAGGAAGTGACATTCGTAACATCTTCTCAAATTTGTTTAGTTATAGAAAAGGACCACAATTACCTGAGGACAGATGGCGAGTGTTAATGTTTTTTTTAAAGTATTCGGATATATTGAATTAAATATCTAATTCTTAATATCACTACCAAAATTACGCAATATTTTGCTCACCTCAGTGGAAAATTGAACTATAATATTGTCGTACACTTTAAGACAAGTTACGTTATTACAATTCTTTTTATAATATATATATATATATATATATATATATATATATGTGTGTGTGTGTGTGTGTGTGTGTGTGTGTGTGTGTGTAAACTAGTTGTCTTTTGTAAATTTTAAAGAAACGTTTTGAAGCAACTGAAAGTTTTTTTAAAAGAGAAACTTTTCCATCGTGTTACTTATAAATGTACAATTAGAGAAATATACAATAAGAGAAATTTGATTGTCATGTTAAAATATTACGCAAAATTTAACAAGTAATAATGCGTAACAATAGTATAATGATATTTGTAAGAAATTACTTCGTAACATATTGTTAGGTATTAATGAGTCATATCGAGGACGTTATCTGTGGCAGCGTTCATTAATGTGAAACGCTTGGATAACAAATGTCAAACTAGAGGAAAGAAGTTAACAACTTATCAAAATGTATATATAGATAACATTTAATTTAAAGTGAATATATATATATATATATATATATATATATATATATATATATATATATATATATATATATATATATATATATATATATATATATAGTGCAATATTAATCATTTACTACTCAAAGTATCTACTGAAAGATAAGATCTCGTGCTCTTGTTCTACGTAATTGTGCCCTTATTTGAATGTATAAAAAATAGCTTTAGGTTAAATTCCATAATATCTGGTCAGCGTTAATATTTAAAATACCGAAACGCGAAGACTGGTTAAAAATGTAGAGCAGACAGACAGAAAACATGTCCTCACTTTATTTTCTCTTTACAGAACCTGAGTATTCTGGAAGGCGATATACCCGAAACTACAGATGATTTAACTATTATCGGAGCGGAATCTTTAATGATAGAAGCAAACTCACTTTCTCAAATGAATGATGCACGATATTTACACTTTGTAAATAATAAACTTATCTACATGAGGACCTCAGCAGCAGTCAGTCTGAATATAATTAATCTTTTCCTTGAAATTGATAATTGTGACGTGCTGAGAATTGAAGAAAAGGCATTCAACGATATTAAAGGTATGTTTTATAATCAATGTTGTAATAAACACATATGACTACTGTGTGCATATATAATAATTATAGAAATATTTAAGGCATGTTAAAATATTTTGTTAGTTAAATAGCAGTTTTTTTCGCTACGCGATATATTAATAATATTATTTTTTTTATTTTTATTTGGATTTGAGTTTAAAACAATGTTTAGGTTATTTCACTGCAGCTTTGCGTTACCAGGCAGCGATGTATTTAATATTTAATATTTTTGTATATTGCGAAATATTTATAATTTTAAATTTGTCTTAGATATATTATAAAAACCATGATAATGTAATTTTAAAATCCATAATAGTAAAAATATTATTAAAATATTTTTATAATATATGTATATGTTGATGTGATGATGTGTGGGTAACTTTTACTAAAAATACTTGCTACCCAAAAAGCATTTTTTTTGCTATATAATGAATTTTGTAATGTTTTTTTTTTTTTGAGTTATAAGTCATCACCATGACAAAACAGCTATTACTTAACGCTTTTTATATTTGCGAATCAATATATATTAAATTTCATTTAAAGTTACTTTTACTAAAATTAATTTTGCATAATATTCGCATTTTGCATAATACAATGAAATTCTACGATGTATCATACAAAATAGACGTGTGTCATTTTAAAAATTTCTGCTAAGAGACAATGTAGTTACGGGTCGCCTTTAGAATCATCTGATGTGGATTGCTTAAATCGTGTTTTCTTTGCATTCTATCCAAAAACTTATTTCATTTAACATTAAATGTACGCGGTACAACATCATCGACGCGAGAGAGATTTTTCTTTATCGACTGGACAGACCAGTCGGAGCAGTTTGAAATGTAGCACACAAGATTTCATACCATACCCAAGATTAATAACCTTAATGGCCTGATTTAAATAAGCAAAACAAGTGAAAATTATTTTAGCTTTATAATATAACGTAAATTTACGGTTTCTCGCGAAAAAAAGGCGATGAATTTATATTATTAGACACTCAATTTACATAGAATTATAAATTTAAAATCAATTAATAAATTACAGCTTACTAAGCACCTTTGGTTTACAACAAACGAAAAATATATTCAATTAATGACACTTTGCAATTTACCTAAATACTCAAAGATACCAGAAATTAAAGCAACAGCGTACAATTTTAAAAGAAATGTTATTGTCTTTTACATTGTTGCGACATATGAATGCCGATATGGCACAGCATATCACATATGGCTCGAAGCTGTGCACTGACGCACGTTAAAAGGCCTTATACAAAAATGGTCAAATAAAGTGCATTAAAATGAATTGTAATTTCCTCTTGGTTAGGACTATATGAGTATCATTTGTGTAGTATCAGTTGTAGGTATATATAATATTTTTTTATACTTATTATTTACCCGTTTTCATTATATGTGGATAAATCCTGATAAATCCTTAACGGGGTTTAGAAAAAATTATGATGCTTTATAGTTCATTGATACTTCTCAAAAACACAATTAATATATTAAATTATTAATTGAATATTTACCTTTATATGAAACCTACTTACTATATGCTGATTAATACCTATAGAGAATACCATAATATTCTAATTACCATTTTCGTTTTATAAAAATTCGAAAAATTTGATAATAATAATGTTTGTTTTTGGTTGAGCGTCATATTAAATCACTAACATTCTCAACTAAATACTAGTGCTTTAATATGACGCTCAACTGAAAACAAATTTTACTGCAGTTATCACATAAACAACAAATGTGATTTTAATTTAATTGTCTGAAATACAAACAGATTTGCAGATAAGCCAATAATAAAAAAAACAATATAACAAAAATTATTACTGTGTTATATATGATAATAATCATGGTAAATTATTATGAATCTGTCATTTCAACTTTATAAAATAAGCTATTAGTAATTATAGTTACGTAGTGGTTTTAATTATTAATAACTAATAGGTCATATTTATTATTTGCTTATGAATAAATTATGTAGGACTACATTACTAAAGGTTGCTTGTGGCGCGAGTAACATTTTCTAAAGTAACTAAATGTAAGATCAGCGCATTCGATGACTAAGTACGAACTATTTCTGCACTTGTGCGTTTATATGGTAAAAGTATACAAAGTCAGTCATATTTTTTAATAGTACAACACATAGTTTTCAAAGGACAAATTATACGTTAGCTTTTATTATAAAGATTTTATTATTAAATAATATAAAGCTGTGTCATTTATACAAAAAAAATTAAAGAAAATTTAGAGACTAAGGGTCTATTAAACTTAATTATATATTTTTTCTTTTATGCAATAACTTAAAAGTAATATTTCTTGATTCCTTAGAGATAAACAAGTAGAAAAGTAGTAGTTGGGTACAGTTAAAATGGGCAGCTATCTAAAAATATAACGTTTCCCCGACTCGACATTCGTGTTGTACAGGATAATGACTCACGAGGCAAACTGATTGTAACACAAAGCTTGAATGTATCGTAGACAATGGAGGTGTGTTCAGTGAATGCCAACAAAACATGTGCTGTTTTAAACAATTCTGTTCTTTACACAAACAAACCTTGATATTATAATTTATATATTTTACAATTACTCACATTGGTACTGGTTATAGAAATAAAATATTTAAGGACCCGTTCCTAAACTAGCAATTACTCCCGTACATATCAAGTATATATAAATAAACACTATTTGTTCATATTGGTAGTCATATTAACGTAAGATATACGGTATATAGCCCTGATAACTTCATGAGACATGATGTGTCATGTGTACATATTACAATATGAAGTATGTAATGTAAATTATAAAATGTTATGTACAACATAAATAGTTCACGGAATGTATACTTAAAATATTTTTGCAAGCAATTCTAATGAGTTTATTTCACATAATTTTCGCAGTAAACAAAAAAGATAACAACTTTGCTACTCACTAATAAACAAAAAAATCTATGAAAACGTGAAAAGTTGTTTAAAAAATATTTTCGTTTGAATTTATTTATTAATAACAAACTTTTGTCATTAGAGTAGATTGCATACAAATCCATAATGTTATAATTTCTTACAGTTTTAATAAATGTTAAATATTTACCATATTTATTTTCATATTTTCAGGTCCACTCTCCGTAACAATACGTAACTGCGACTACGTTTCCTTGCAAGGCAAGGCGTTTTCGTGGCTTTTGTTTATTCACATAGAAAATGTTCGTCACTTAGAACTCGGGGTTGGTACTTTCGTACTTGACCCAACTGCAGCAAATGTTGGGGAGCACGGACCGGGCATGTCGGTGAGATATTATTTATATAATCACATTTACTGTATAAAATTATTAAGTATCATCTTTTTAATGCATTGTGCAGCATGCGAAACATTTCTTATACATGGTAAATATGGCATCTAACGCTAAGCGAATAGAACTTTAATATTAATTCACTATTGAAGATACTATGTGTTAAATCATATTTTATTTTACAGATTCGTATGAAGAATGTTACAATAACAGAATTTCCTGAACAAACGTTCGGATCATCAGCAGCGCTGATCTCATTAGAATATGTTAATGTTAAAACAGTTCATGGTGGCGCCTTCCCTGCTAATACCTACAACATAGTAATGGCTGTTAATTGCACCTTCAATCTTATTAAAGGAGAATCTTTTGCGCCAAAATCTCTTATAAACAATTTACATTTTTATGGATGTAAAGTTCATATATTTTCATCAAACTCATTACAATCTGCTGTGGCTAATTTGAATATTTCACGTTCCAGGTCAGTTATGTTAAAGCTTATAATTTTCAATATTTAACTTTTATATACACATTATTTCGCATTCTCTTTGTCATTTATTTTGATTGTTATTTTTATTTCAGATTTGAAAACATAGAAACAGGTGCTATAAACGCCACAGTTGTTGCAGTCGTAATAGTCGACAGCGTATTTAATGTGTTTAAAGAAAGAGGATTTGAACTATCTTCTTGGAATAAACTTCAAATGGAACGAAACTCTTTTGATGAACTGTCTCCTAATGCTATAGTTGCCCCTGGCGGATCAATTCATGAATTATCTTTTATAGAAAACGAAATCGAGACTATTAACCCTAATAGCCTTGGATTCATAGGACAGGCTTATTCAAAAGATTCCAATAACGTGATTTATAAGAATAATTACTTTGGTTCGCCGTGTCATTGTAATATAACGTTTTGGCTCGCAAAGGGACTAGGTGCTGAATCTGGAGAGTCATTTGAAAATGAAAGCTACTGCACCGTTAATGAATTTTTTGCTCGTTGTTTTAATGTGCCTGAGCAGAATATGTTATTTAAAAAGTTTTTTGACAATGTTTGTAACGATAAGCCAAGTATTCAGTGCGAAACTTATAAAAATAAAGAAGCGGGAGCAGTAACAGAAATAAAAAATCCGAGATTTCCCCATAAGAAGGAAAGCCAAGAAGGAATAAGTGACAGAAATAAAAAAGTCATAGGTATAGTGATTGTAACTGCGTTGGGTTGTGTCCTAATTGTAATGTTTATAAGTTTTATTAAATGGATGAAGCATCGAGGATATTGTATAAATTTAAAGAACTTTATATCTTCTAACTCTTCATGTGGAGCCCTCTGTGATCGGTTATGTATATGTGGAATAAACAATGGACTCGATACCGCTGGCTCTATATCACAGCTATCTGTAAATGAATATTCTGAAAGACACCGTCTTAATGAGCCACGTATACAAGATATTATACAAGAAACTGCTATTCCAAATTCGGGCGGTATCGATGTCGTTGGTGTGGAACATAAAATGACACAGACTCTTCCTGAAGAATTAACAAAGGAATTATTAGAAAATTTAAAAGATAAATTGGAAGATCCTGAAAATTATGTTGAAGCCCGTGAAATGATAGAACATTTATACGAACTTATTAAAGTAGAAGAGAGTTGCAATAATAATACTCCTACTTTATTAAACGCAGAAGAAAATATTTACGAATTACCATTTCAAAATACCACCCCACGAATAGGAAAAAATAAAAAACAAATGATAAGCGTAGGGACTCGAACGCCTTCACTAGATAAATTATCACCATTATCGCCTTATAATAGACAAACTGCGTTAGCTCATGAATATTTTGAGCCAAAAGATTTTGCTGTTCATCTTTATGCTGAAATAGCTAATTGTGATAAAAGCAAAAAAAACGTTATGCCTGATGTAGTTGCTGAGCAAGCAATTCCACGAGGTCCATATTTGCGGGCGGTACGTGAAAAAATGCACTGTAATAATACCAATCCAGTATCTAAATTTAATGCAATAACTAGTCCTAACATGTCAACAACTAAGTCGAACAAATCAACGAATTCAAACTCTTCTAGCAAAATGATAAATAGACCGTTGCCGGAAAAACCTATTGTAATTACTGATCCAGGAGAAGGTACGTCTTATCGACACATTTGAATTTGAAGTAGAGCAAACTATTCACAAAATACCTGCAAAATGCAGCTTTACTACTGGCCTTTGGACTTAGATCTCGAAACTAATATCTGTGACAAAGGTAGATAGCGCCTGCGTCAAAGCAATTTGCGTGAATTTGCTTAATATTTCTTTGCTGTGATATTTAGTTTGTTTATTTTTAAATAATTATTTGAATATGAATATTTGTGTCATGCCAGACCTAGTTGTAATTATTATTTTGTAAATATTTTTCTAAAATATTTAATTTTAAGTAGTATCAGAGACTTGACAGCCAACTTTAAGGAAATTAAGATAATAGGTTTATTAATATTAAAACAACATAAAGAAAACCATACCTTTTCGAACCGCTACAATATACTTTATTATAAGAATATATTTTGAAAATGATTAAAGCATTTATAGTTGTTACCTTATAATAAGTAACTTAAATATAAACGTAACATACCAAATTTAAGTTACCCATATATTTTAATAAAATAACTAACACTTTAACAGAAAATCACTTTATTAAAAAATATTTTTATAAATAAGTATCTCAAACAATGGACTTGACACTATCATCCCAAAGGTTAGTGAATTATTTTTGATTCTGTTTATTTTACACATTAATTGTAAGAGATATTTAAATCTTATTTTTTTAGTTCAGTACTTTCGTAATGTTGTGGGTTACAAGCTTATTTTGTAAAAATTTAGTAACAAATTGTATACATTATTACTAGAAAATAGCTTAAATTATGTCAATAATATTAGTCTTTGCTGTCTCTAGCAGATGATTTTTTCACAAGCGATTGTATATAATATTCAACGTATTATTTTACTTTCCGGTCCTTATATATTTGTAAAAAATATTATAAAACACTAATATATAATAATTTTAAGAATAAATATAAATGAATTACTATTAACTCTAATAAGGTATTCGACTTGTAATTATATGTTATTCCACTGATGTTGCAAATGAAATAAATGTTAAATGTGATTCGTGTTTATTTATTTAAATTTGAACAGTGAACGCAAATATATATATATATATATATATATATATATATATATATATATATATATATATATATATATATATATATATATATATCTTTTACCTTTTTACCTTCTTACAACATATAAAGAAAGGATCAACTTAGAGCATTGCTTGTCATGCTTCAAGTAATAAATATTAAAAGAATGTATGGGGCACGTACATAGGAAGTTCCGTGCTTAATTTTTGCAGAAAAAACATTTAATGGGAAATATGTGCATTAATACCAACGACTTAGCATTTGGTCATTGTAGTGTGAAGTTGATGATGCTGGTCGTGTTGCAGTGTGACAGTTTGGTTCGACTGTAAACACGATTGGCTGTGGGTTCGATTCCCACTCTGGAAAGTGTTATATTTAAATTATTTTCAGTTCCTTACACTAACAAAGACTCAACGCGGCGTCTCGAATACGGCGGAAAGCGAAGTACGGAGTGTCTTGACACTAGGTACTTTCTGTCTATTCTGCCATGCGGGATAAAAGCGAGAACCTAAAAAATTTTTATAATTACATATTGCTATCGTTAAATAATGAAGCATTGACGACATTTCTCAGAATAGAACATTACGTTAAATTTTAAAAGGTTCAATTTATTGACTTTCTAATATCTCTAAACCCACCAATTCACAAATCATGTACAAATTTGCTTTAATAAAAACTGTCAAACCTTTTGGTATATGATTAATTATAATGATTTACATTATTTTCACTCACCCAGTTTGGTAAGAAAAGCGTTAAATTACTAGAGTTTACCAAGCTTTCGAATTCAGAACTAAAGGAGAGCCTCAGAACTAATTTTTCTCTATATACAGCCCCATATTGTTTCACGAAGCGTGTAAATTGCAAACGAACAAATAAATAATAAGATAAAATGTACGATCCTTTACTTCCTAAAGTACAATAAATAAAATACATTCCAAATTACAATATGTAGATATGTAAGCTAGATCTAATTTTACTACGTCAACACGTAAAAGAAAAATTCTATACCTACTTCTTTTTGAGAAAGTTGTAGGGACTGGTGATTACAAAATTTAGAATAGTTAAAAGTTTTAATGGAGATACAGAAAACTAATTTTTAAAATATAAAAAAAATCCCACCATAACCCACATACAATATGTAGATAAAAAAAAAACAAGATATATCTTAAGATTGTATAGTCATTAAATATATTATAAGTACTTTGTTAATCTACCTTCTATAATAACAGCCAATTGTATTTTGCTAAATAATTGCGCGTTGCTTAAAAACTATTTGATCACATTGTACTAAATTCATACAAATTTTTCTACGTATGATATCATAAATTCAAGAATTTTAAGAAAAAACGTAAATCACAGATGAAGCGTAGGTATTTATTTGCTATACAAACAAACACGAAGGTCGACAGTCGCGTACTCGTAATATGCTCAGTGTACGTCGCCAGCGCCGCTAGCACCGGTTCGTCACACACCGGTCACGCCAAGACGGAAGGTTCGGAGTGGCGACTAACGTAAGCGCTCAGTCTCTAGCGCGGTAACTTGAGCGGCGCGTGCGTATCGTGGCTTGTTTAGTTTTTTGAAACCACTACTAACACAATACTATTTTTTTATATAATACGACACAGAATAAGTTGGAGTGTAGTAGAACTATTATTATTGTTCAATAAATATTTTCGTGATACTGATGGACTGGACCAAATCTATTATGAGGTTAGTAATATTTTCAATTTTATGATATTACACGTATATGTTGTTATTGTACCGGAAAACTAGGTATACAATCAATGTTTAACAACCATGTACTGGATTACAATATGTTATGAGTAATAGTAGTAGAAAAACACTGAAAGTGAATATAAATATTACCTATTAATTATTCTTCTATTATAGTAATATTATAATTTTATAATTTTTCACATTTTAAAACATTTCAATAAGCTAGATCTTACGCATCATCAATAAGAACATCTGTATTGTCAATATAAACATTAGTACCTACGAACACGTAAGTCCAATACCTCCAGTTTGTAATTAATCCACAAATTACATTCATCATCAAATATATTACGCTCAATATATTAAATTATCACAATAAATTAATTTACAAAATCATTTTAAAGATACATTTTCACAAACTTTATGTAACCACAATAATAAATAATTAATTTTTTTCTAATAAGTTTTTGAAATTCTTATTCTATTTCATTATAATATTCAGTAATGAGAATTTGCGTGATTGGACACGGAAATAGAGTTTTATGTTCCCATGATGTTTATTTATAATCTCAAGTAGCTTCTCTGGTTCAGTTTTAAGAAACTCCAATCAAAACAAAGTCTAGAGTAATCAATGCGCCGACCTTTCTTAGCCTTTGAGTTATGGTTATATTTTCAAATTGAAAAAAAATATTTTTAAACAGAAGTCGAATGCAATAGCGCATAAATCGAATTTATAAATTTTCATCTGTTATTTAAAGAAAAATATATTAGAAATAAATATTTATAGAAATAATTTTCTTGGTAACCGCAATACATAAATTATACATTGTTATAAAAATACATAAGCGTAAATTGTTAGCGTACCTACTGCTACAATAATTAATTCTGCAAAAGAAGTTAACTTATAATCAAATTTTAAAAGAAGTTAACTTATAATATAATCAAATATGTTTTATATTTTATATTTGCTATTAGGTATGTTTTATATTTGCTATTAGGTACTTCAAGTTACTTGATTTTGTTTATATTTCTAAAAAAATATTAATATGACTGGTTTTATTCAAAAAGAAAAAATTGTAGCTTAGGCAACTAAGATTAACTGAGTAATGGTGTGTATAATATACACCACTACTACATTTAATCTTAGTTGCCTAAGCTACAATTTTTTCTTTGTTGCACTTCGCTTCACTTTGTTTTGTCGAAAATGATATCTACCTATTTTATATAGTTAAAAATAAATAACTACATATATTCTTTAGAAAAATTATTTATGGAAGGTTACAATTATGACTTTGTTGTTTTAGTATAAGTAATGCTCACCTAAAAATTAAGTTTTTAACTTACGGTAACTTTCAAACTGCTTTACAGGTTTTATACGGATTTCACTTTGAGGGCAGGCTATTCTCGTTTTTATAAAAATAAATAAACACGTATTTGTAGGTAATATATGGTACTCTCTATAATTTAATCTAAGCTTATAGTACTAAGCCAAGCAATTTAAATAACTTCAAAGCTAAGCTATAATATACAATTAGTAAATTTTTAAAACAATACAACGGTGAGGCTCTTTTAAAACCGGTCTGGAACTTCGGATGTGTTTAAGCGCTAGTCATAATCGAGATTTTTAATAAATATTGTAATATTTTTAGCCTTTCGTCTACATTTATTCTTTCATTGGTTTCACGCATATAAATCAGTCTAATAATTATATTCAAAGTAAGAAGTTACATGCTTAATGTTTTGAATGTCATATAATTCAAAGGCGCAAGACTGTCCCATTAAAGAATTGCGGATTCGATGTAATCGAGTTACAGGCGCGGTAAGCTTATGGTTATTTATTTCTAGTGTTAATGTTGTGTACATGACCAATTTTAGTTAAATCGTTAATATTTTTCTTTCAGTCTGTACATTCATATATTTGATTTTTTGCCTCAAGGAATCTTTAGGACTTAATTAACTTGTATCAATGTACACAGGGGAGACTAGTGTTAAGACTCAATTCTTCAAAGATTATCCGTTCAATATTGTAATATGGCGTGTTAAGTGGCACAACCCAACCTCGAACTATGTGTTACCCGAGCGAAAAAAAAACATATAATCATATGCATGCAACTTAGTGTGTACTTTTAAATACAGTCCCAATGCGCTACAATAGCCTTAAATGTTTATAATACAAACTATTTTCAAAAAGAAAAACCAGAATCGATTATTTCACTATATATATATATATATATATATATATATATATATATATATATATATATATATATATATATATATATATATATATATATATATAAGCAGTTGATGAAAACATTCATTGTCTGCACGTATGAGCAGAGTGACCTAAACATAATTTTATTTTTCCAGCTTTTCTTCAATAATTTCAGACACTATATTCAAAAAACCTAAGTTTGTTACCGTAAGCGAACGGGCAAGTTTTGATCTACATAGCCAAAAGATGCGTCAGCGAAAGATTAAAACGTATTTCTCGAAAACTTTATAATAAATAAAAAAAATATCTTATGTCAGTTAAATAATAAATACTATAACAGTAATTTTCAATTTCCTTAGTATATTAAAATTATTATTATATGAATCTAAATAGAATAGTTTGCTTAAAAAATGTGCATTCCAGATTTTATTGGTATCAATACCTTTGTGGCCTCTTTAATGTCATATAGAAATTAACACATATTTGTAACGTGAACCTACCTAACATATCTGATAACGCGGCCGATAACGATATTATTCTGACTCACATACTTGTATGTGATTCTAGTGAGTAAGCACAGCTACAATTTCATAAGTTGTTATTAATCTTTATATAAAGTGAAAAAACTATATCATGTTGATCAAAGTTTCAAGAAATTAGAAATAATAAAAATAGAAGTTAAAAAGCAGACATTTTCAATATTCCTTATTTCGTGTGTTTTCATGTTAGTGTAACATTTTTGGTATACAACTTTAACACATACAACATCTGATTAATACAAGTGCAAATTATACAAACTGTTCAAGATATGCTCAAAAATAGTGATGTAGATATGAACGACATATTGAAACAGCAAATTATATAACTAAGTGTATAATAAATTGTCTAACGATGCTCATTTACAACGAAAGTTTGTTTTAAAGAATGTAAATGTTTAAAACCATTTTAAATGTTAAGAATCAACATCTTTATTAAAAAATAAACGTAACTCAACATTTACTGCATTTCAGGTTAAACGTTATTTTAAAATTTATTGTTGTGATTCTAAAAATAATTTAATAATTATTTTACTTTACTTGCTGAAGCATAATATAATAGTGGCAGTGACAAATATAAATACAGTTTATGTGAATGTATAAATTAGTTCTTTAATCGTGTTTGTTTTATTTTAGCTAACTTGCAATGGTGACGTAATATAATGAGAATGAGGTGGGCGATATGTTGGCAACTAATGTTGTTGCTGACGCAGGTGCTTGCACAGCGCGCCGTGCCCACCGCCTGTGAGGAAGATGCATGCAGATGTGACTCGTTTACAAGGCTAATATGTAATTGTACCAGAGAATTTAACGTAAATATATTTACACTATAGTAATTAAATACATGTGTAATAGATATAAAATATAAATATTCATCTTTTCAGGAATTAACACTTAGGCCTGATGGAGCATACAGAGTTCCTCCGAGAGTGACATCTATTATGATAAACGGCTGTGAACGTGTAATTTTCTTAACGCAAACAATTCAACATCTTATTCAGCTAAGAGCGATAGAATTAAGAAATATTAATTATATGATAATAAATGAACGAGCATTGACTTGGTCACCATTCCCAAGGGGGAATGAAGTTAACCCAGGAATTAAAATAACGATAATAAACAGTACTCTTACAGAAATTTCGTCTCACGCGGTTCAGGGTCAAATTAACGATATAGTTATTAGAGACAGCAGAATACTGAATCTTAAGCCTTTTGCTTTTTCAAGTTTAATTGGAGTTAAGAACATAGAACTTTCAAATAATGCATACGATAACATAGAGATACAAGCATTCAAGAAATTTACCACAGAAAATTTTATAATAAAGGGTGGCAACGCTAAATCTTTACCGAGCAGATTTTTATCGGACGTAGAAGTAGTCAACCTGTTTCGAATAGAAGGCATAACCATTAAGCTACTATCAAGTTTAACATTTCTTGTCAGTTCACCAAAGAGAGTATTGATAGAAAGTAATATAATACAAACTTTAGAAGGAGATACTTTTCATATAACCTCCAAAGGACCTATAACTTTCAGAAATAATAGTGTGTCAACAGTAAGTAAGGGTGCATTTTTAGGTTTTTCGGTTGACGCTGAGATTTTGTCTATTTTGGGTCGTCAAGAAATTTTGATAGATAATAATACCATGACTTCAGTTAACCCCTCTTCCCTTGTGTACAACGAAACATCATTGTCACTTCGAATAGATGGACTTAATCTCAACAAAGAATGTACCTGTCAGTTGGCGGATGAATGGCAAACAGTTCTGAGCCACCAAAAAGGAATAATTAATTGTTGGTATCAACTTGAAGCACATTACATGTCTTTACCTACTTTTGTTAATAGCCGTTGTGGTTCATTTAAACAAACTTTTTGGATTTTTGTGGTTGTCGGTGTTTTATTTGTTTTACTGATTGCAGTTATTGTGATTTTCTTAATTGTGCGACGTGAAAACGAAAAAAAGAAAAAGATGCAAGTTGTAATGCCAGATGGCAAAACTTATAGAGAAACTGAATTTCATATAGTTGTCGAAAGAGCAGAACTTATTACTACAGACTTGTGATCAAGCTTACTTTTGTATCAAATTTTATCTGTTAAGTTATAATGAAATATTACTTTATAATTATAAAAAAGTTATGCTACCTCAAATTGTAAAATAAAAATAATGTGCCAATAGTATACTAATCGTTTATTTTCCATAAGTATATATATTTTTGGTTTCTATAGAAGGCATTGTAATATAGTATTTTGGCTAATTTTATTCTACATGTAATCTAGTATCAATTATATTGAATGACAAGTTTAACTCGCAAACATTTGTATTCTCCCAATTATATTCAAGATATTTATAAAAATCAATTTAGTTACCTAACATTTTTTACGTAATATTTATAGACATAAAGATATCTTGTAACTAAAAAAGTTATAAAATGATGAAAACATTATAAAATGATCAAATAAGTAAAAAGGTCATTTACTGGAATAAATATTCCTCAACAGCCATATTTTAGATGTAGACCTTTTTACATTACTTTTATTAAACATTCATTGCATTCTAATATGAACATAAATATTGTTTCTTTTAGTATAGTTTTCCGTAAACATATATTCTAAACTGCACTTGCGTCATACTTGTCTATTAATATTATTATGACCTTGCAAAGCGAGTTAAATAATATATTGCAGTAGATAAATGCGAATGATCAATGATTACTTAAGCAAATGCCGAGTCGCAGTTTGTGAAAGCCGTAGCTTAGATTAGCTTATGTGAAGTAAATATTCGACTATACCCTTTAAGCAAAGTATTAACTTGAAATATGATTATTATTTTTAGATACCTTAGCGAAGTAGTCACATGTGCAATGAATTAATTATTTTTGTCTCCTAGGTTATATGAATATCATAATTTTATATTTAATGTTACTTTATAAAGAATTCTCGACCTTCGAAAGGTTTTAACTCAACTAAGTCAATGATATTACAGAACCCTTGTGGGTCATTCATGTCAATAATGCTCGCATGTGACTCAATACGACGTCGGGACTTACATTAAAGTAAATTACTTTGTCGGCTATTGCCGAAATTTCTTTAACAATAAAATTCCAGAGCAAATTGTTGAGTGCTATATTTGATTTGATTTCATGATTTGATTTCTATTTTTTTAACCGGCTTCCCAAAAGGAGGATGTATGTAGAGCGCTTACGCCGAAAGTTCCGGACCGATTTACGTGATTCTTTTTTTGGTCGATGCAGATTGGTCCAGTTTTATTAAATACTGTAGATATTTTAGAGCTTTGTAGATGGCCGAGGAATTCACATATATAGTTTCACCACAGGTCCACATGTGATTTCACCGATGCGCATATAACCTCACATGCGACTTCAAGAGTCCACATTTGGGTTCACCTGCCCACGCGTCATCAGGTGCAGTTAAAATTAGTACAAAGCGATAGACTGCAAACGTATTTGGTTGGGTATTGCATTACCCCTGTTGAAATAGATTGTTATAGCTATTTCTTTTCTTGGTGTTCTAACTTAATTCACAAACATTTCTCCATTTTGTTTGTATATATATTTATTTTTCGCTAAATACTATCTATACTATCTCATGTACTAATTGATGTCTCTACTTTTTTATTATATAGTAGCGGCCCGCTCACGGCTTTGGTGTCGTCTATATTTATTTTGTTCTTGCAACCGCCTCTTATCTCTCAGCCCTCGTTCTCCCTTAGATCAGAAGCTTTTTTAATTTATTTTTTTTAGCTTCACGCTTTATCCCACTCGGGGTAGTCAGAAAGGAATGAGTGCCAAATCTACGGTCTTCTACTTCTTTTTTACAATCCTGTCAAATGCCTTTTCTAAATCCACAAAAGCACAGAAAATTTTCTGGTTTGGGCTGTAAAACAGAATTTTTCTGTGCTATGCTCGTCTTTACCGTGATCATGCAATGAAAAAGACCTGTCCCTCTTCCAGGTCTAAATTCTCCTTGGGCCTCCCATCAAAGCCTTTCGGATCTCTCTTGTATTCTTCTCGCTTGTTTTTTTAGCATAAATTTTACTGCCCAAGCTAATGAAACTGATAGCCCTATAACTTGCACAGTTTATTTGTGAACCTTTGCCTTTATACAAAGGCACGATGACTGCACCTCGCCAATCATCCGGGACCTTCCCGTTTTCCAGCATAAATTGCATAGAAAAAATAACAGGTTCAAGTTGCGCGGCCCACCGTATTTGATCATCTCTGCAGTACCTCCATCTGCTCCCGCTGCCATACCGCATTTCAGATTTCGTATAGCATCTCCTTGTATAATTCCGCCCATTTTTGCAAAACGTGAGTTCTATCTCTAAATATTTCACCTTCCTCAGAAAGCACCCCATTCATTCCCGGAAATTGTTTATCAATCTTTCATCTGTTTCATGCTCTGAATTTTCTCGCTTTTTCTTTATCAGTGCTTCGATCATACAATTAATAAGATTCTGCCAACATACTTCAACACTTTCATTTCCTATTTTACAGTTGTCTAGCTTTTTGGAAACCTTATCTTCATATACCTCTCTAATCGGTGGATCCTGAAGCTTCCAGCTTCTTATGCGGTTATTCGCCTCCAAGCCTGTACACCTTACACGGCTGCGCTAACGTGCAAACAGACTTTTTCATATTCGCGCTTCGTGCAAATTTTCTCTTCCATTCGTTTCCACGTATACATGTGAATCTGTTTGTGGTCAAATAAACTCGATTACTCTGCAAATCGGTCGTGCTACTTCCCTTTCTATTGGTCTCAGTCACACAGATAACGTCCAGATCTCTCTCATCCATCACATTTAAAAGCTCATGCATACTGTTTCATCCCTCTTCTTACATTCCACATAGTTATTTGTAGCTCCGTCCTCCACCTGCCGCCGTGTCCGACATGGCATGTTGAGTGGCAGGGGGCTGGGGCACTACGAGCAAGTATTCCATCTTAGATTTTTCTCTTCTAATATTATTTTCCTCATATGTCACAATATCTATTAATGAAAATGGTGTTAAAATTCGTTACGTTTAGTTTAAGACTTTCACTTTAAGGTGCATATTGTAATATTAAGATTGCATGGTACACAGGCTATATTAAACTAATTTGGAATTCGTACGGCCTAATGTAATCTAATAATATCCATAACATATCTACATTATTGTAAAAATATAATAAGAAATGAACTCATTAAATTAAATTAATTTTATATTAATTATAAATGGCTCATAAAATGTAAAAGAGAGATATTTCTAAAAAATATGAAAAACGTTAATAAAAGTCAAGATTGAAAATACCTACTACATCAACAAAGTTATTATTTTTTATCTATCTTCCACTAAATCATTTTTTTGTACCCAATTCAAGTAATAGTTAATGTAAACACAAATTATTTTTGTACCATTTATCATATTGCAAAAATTCTGAAGAAAAACAATTATAGTTAGTCTATTTATGCAAAACAATATGCAGTTAAAATTTTATAGATATATAAAGATATATTAATAGGTATCGAAAAAATAAACTTTTTCGTTTAGTAATATAATCCTCAACTTTTGTTCCTGGAAATATTTGTTAAGGGACACAAAAATCTTTATTTAAGATGAAAAGCAATATAAATGTGTTGAAATAAGTTTCCCTTCAGCTTAATTAATACAGATTTTACGTTGGATTTGCAACCTAACTTAATGATTGATTATTTTAGTAAGATGATTATTATTGTTATTACTAATTAAATATTACTTTACGATATCTGATGTCGTGTTGTGCCCCACTTTATAAATATTTTCTCCCGTAAACATTTAGTAAGCAAATTAGTTTAAAAAAATATTAAAACGCAGCACTCAATAAAGATAAAAACATTAAAATGCAATATTTAACGAACAAAACCACTTGAAAAATTGTTTTATTTTCAGAAGTGGGTAATTTAAAAATTTTCCAAACAAAGTATCATTGGGTAGCTTAATCTATGGATCAATTAAAAATTAAAATTTGAAATTAAATAATTAATTCTTATGAAATGCAATTAACATGCAAAAAATTATTTTTCTATCCTTTATTATCATTCATATTTTTGGGTTCATTATGGGGTTGTTTTGATATTTTCTATATACAAAATTGATACTTCTACAGATTTATTACAAATATAGATTAGAAGAAGATAAAGTTATACTTTAACTGTTTTTTCTTTTCTCTTAGGAATGTTAAATAAATACATATCAATGGTCGCTATATATTATAAAATCCTCTTATTTTCTGTCTAATATGTATGCGCTAACCTCGAAAATCTGTGAACGGATTTTGTTCCTATTTGAAAAGTTGGAAAGAGAAATTTGTATTTTACAGTTTCATACGAAATTTACTTTTATTAACAAAACTTCAAGATTGTCTTGACCGCGCGTAGCTCGACGCATAGTTAGGTAATTATTTTTCGTTGCGCGAGTTTCATGTTTTAGTAACTCCTAAGATATCTACTTAATTTATATACTGAAAAGAACAAATATGATCTAAAATAAATTTGCTTGGTGTCTGACATATTTATTTAGATATAGACTGACATCATTATTTCATTTTATTTCATTCTAATATTTCATACTAGCGACCCGCTCGCGGCTTCGTCGATGTGGATGAGCGCATCAATAAAATAATGTATAAGTAGCTTAGAAATTAACTTTTTAAATGGAACAAATAACGTGCTATGTACGACATTGATTTAGTAGTTAGTTTAATTTAGTAGTGCACGAATCGCAATTTTTGTAATAAGCTTTAACACAGAACACACGCTGCTCACCGTAACGCTCCATGGCGACTAAACTTCCAAGAACCAAGGTACCAATCCCCACTACCCTCGCCCCGCTCCCGCGACCCTCCCACGATCAATCCGATTTTGAAATTCGCACGCCTTTCTGGCCCACTTGTGTTAGTATAGATTAGAACATCTTCGCAAAACACATTTTAAAGATGAAAATGATTAATCTCGGTAATTAGTTATGTTTTTAAGGGCTAAATTTTTGTTATACGTTACTTCAACTTATATCAAACAGTGTCGGAGCCGCACGCGAAAAGTCCATATTTGACGGACTTAGACAAAAACTGTGATATCTCGATAAATATACCTTCCTCGGAAAACCCTCTTTCCAACATTTTAAGCAGGAACAAAATCGGTTCACCATTTTCCAAGATTAGCGCATACAGACAAAGAAAATAAGGAGACTTTATAAGATGTATTAATGATGATAAATAATGATACTAGGAAACTTAATATATAAATTACATTTACGCATAATCATATAACAATTACATTTACGCTACCGCCATAGAGACGTCTAAATAATCTTCTACGCACACTAAACCATATAAAGCAGCAACCTTTCGTGATGCGGTTCTTATCATACAAAATAAATATATTTAAAAATAGCTACTTACCTAAGCAACGGCATGCCATCCAAAACAGCGTGCACTGTGGGTGGAGATCCTAATTCAAGACCGCGTGAGAGAAGGAGTGTTTCTGTTTCGTCTGTGCCTGCCTCGTCACCACCACCAGCGGTACTGGACGACATCGCATGCATCTGTACTTCCACTATAGTAGCTACGAATAATTTTAGTATCGTTTTTAAAAAGATTTTAAATGGAATGTGTATCACATTGGAGATACATTAAATAACATTTGTACTTTAACTTTATTCCATTTATGGTAGGTATAATATGTATAGTTTAAATAAAGACCATTTTGTATCACACAAAATATTACAATTCACCTGTCATTAACATATCAAGCCCAATTCTTAGCACGGAACGTACTAAATGGTTTAAATGAAAACGTGAACAAGTGTAAATGCAATATATTGATGACACAATATTGGACTACAATGGATCAGAGTTACACGTGCAACAATATATTCTAGGCACGTCGTCATACAGTCTTAGATCGCAAGTAACCTAATCATAAAAATCCTTGAAAATATACACAAGTGGAAAGAGGAAAGCGTAGTTTGAAACAATCCTAAAAAAAACTTATATTATTACCTTTACAATTTACCAAAACAATATAAAATGAATATGAAATTGTAATAATTTTTTATACATTTACAACACTAATAAGCAATATAAATGTATATTTTATTTGTTTCAATCTACGCTGACATTGGACTCACATCTTAGAAGCACATCAATAAGATAAATCATGAAATTAAATATATCCATAGGTGATATCTATTATAGTGTCCATCATTGTATGGAATATTCAAATGTATTCTATGCTTCAAATCCTAACAAAATTCAATGCATGTAAAAATTTATATTTACGTTTTTACATTTATAAAAATATGATCATGTACACCAGGTACCATGATTTTTATTCAAATAAAATAAGGTGTAGTCACCGTACGAATTTTTAGAAGCAAAATATTAAAGCGCTAACAAGTTTAACAGTGCAATGTTCTATAGTAAACTTGTGTAACTTATTTAAGTAAATTGTTAATGTTGACAAATTTATATGTAACGTATAGTTGTACTCCACATAATTTTTATAATTGTATATTATGAAGAAAAATGTCATAAAAGAAAGAATGCATGAAATGTGGACAATGCGAAAGAAACATGCAGAAACAGCAGTGTTCTCTCCGAGTATCCCGCTAACGATAATGCGTGAAGCTATGTTGATACGATACATCGGCCGATCTTGGAATAGATCAGATTACGGTGCGGCAGGTCATTTCATAAAACAACAGCACAAGTCAACAGCGTGCGAGGATTTGGGCGTATAGTTTGTGTAAGGTGACTGAAATAATAGTAACTAATTTCATTTCAACATTTCTAAGATAGATAGATTTCAATGCATTTCTCAAGTTTTACTTCTAAGAGACACGTACATTACTAATAGATTAGGTTGAGTTAGAAATCTATTTTCTTTCATAATATTCGTTGTCATGTAACAACTACACGATAAGTCAATTTTTTGGCTATGTATACCCTCAAATACATTGTTCACCTTGATCCGCCGGATTATTCACTGGACACGTAGTGGAAATCACAAAGTGAGGAGGTTTTATGAAATGCTTAGCTACATCATGATTTCATCGATTCCAGGACCGGCCCACGACATATACATGTCCGCCACTTCAAACGTCATGAGATAATTTATTTAAAGGTAATTTAGTTAAACATAAAAATAGTTAAGTGTGTTAAAATTTCTAAAGCTGTTTCTAAGATTAACTTGCACAAAGGTAATGATAAACAGACACGCAAATAAACAAAAAATAACATTGTTGTTAGTTCTATTTCATTGATATATGCCCCTAACAATAAATTTTCTACAATATTTCCCACGTTCAGACAGCGACCAATTACATTTTTATAATTTGCATATTGTATATTTATACCATGAGTAAGTGGTGGTACATCTAGATCGGGAGCAAGGAGTCGCGCAGCGCAAGCGGCGCCCAGATGTACAAGCTCCATCTCAAGGGTTGCCAAGCCGCCAAGTGTACCTCCAGTTTTAATATTCGTAAATGGCGCCTCCTCATAGCCCACACATAAACATCGAAAGCCGAAGCGGCTTTCTTCACTGTAGAAAGATTTATAGGTACATATGGTATTTTTCAAAAAATATTTTACATTTTTTAAAAATTTGCCCCAAAATCCTGCTTGAAGGCAAACAGTAGTCAGATATCATATTTTTGCTCAATCATTCACAGAAATTTAAATGTAGTTAACAGTAAAGTTCATGTATATAGTGTTCAGGTAACATAATTATATTAATTACAAATAAAATAATTTTAATGTTTGTAAATTTACTATTAATATATTTTTATTTTTTATTTAATAATCTATAATCATTAAATAAAGCAATATACTTACTTATTAGATTTATTATAATCGTTAATATAGTCTGAAGTTGTTTCCAGGGAGAAAATTACTTCATTTCCTGGAACCAAGAGTGACTTTTGTGGCCTGTCTGTTGGACTAAAATAAAAAATAAACTCAATGAATTTGTAAGCCAATAAACAACGTACATATGGTCCAAAAACATTCAAGTTACTTACATATTAGACAATTTAGGTGTAACACTAACATAAGTACAGTTGTAATGCATGCAGGGGGCATCGGAGCTAGTCTCTTCTAGCTCCTCTGCTTCGCCAGTTTCTGAAGTTAACTGGACCAGCCGCTGCAAAGATCCATCTCTTGTAAGCTATATTTTCCATTCTTTTAAATTTATCATATTGTTAGATAATTTAAAATATTTATACTAGGTTTGGAAATTTGTCCATATATATATATATATATATATATATATATATATATATATATATATATATATATATATATATATATATATATATTACGTATATTTTTAAAAACTTTATTTTTACATCTCATCAAAAAATATTAAAAATTTAAACTTTTCTATATCACTGTCTTGTTAGGAATCTATTCAAAAACATTCACAAAAATAAGGTTGAAGTACAGTTCTCTATTTTAACTTGACTTCTTACATATTGCCAAGTAACGTAGAACAACGGCTAAGTCATTAATACGAAAGGAAATATATGTAAGTTACTAGTAAATATATTTTAACTGTAAATTATTATACTCGTAAATCTATTTATTTGATCTATTATGAAAATGAATGATGGCGAATGAGTTTTTAAACCGCACAATGCATCACATACAAATATTATGAATTACCCCCACTGTACACAATATACTTGTGTCTTAAGACCGACCACCTAGATGTACCAAAATATAATAATGTTTAATATTTATTCAGAGGCAATCGTTTACTGTATTGTAATATTTCCACTACTGATTATTGCGGTCCCATTTTGTTTTTATACAAGCATAAACGCCAGTAGCTATAACTCATAAGTAACAGCTGTTTAGGCAACAATATAGCATGTGCTCACACGAACATCAGCGGTGCAAGAATTTTTTTACTCGGTAGACGGTCGGTCAGTGTAGTGTAGCAGTGTAGCAGTGTGAATATAATGAATGGGAAAATGGACGACCGCTACCTTATATACCTTGCGGAATGGTGGGTCAGCGACCCGAGCGTCGGTCATGCAGTGGCAGCGGTGCTTCGGGGCTCCAGCAATGGCATACACCGTTAAAGTATCTTCAGACTGCGCGGTGATACTGCGTGGGTCCATTTCCAAAACTATCCAAGATACCGTTGGAGGAAATAGCACCCTGTGTAACAAATATTTTTTTTACTTGTATAATAATTTGTTTTCCTGAGAATCTATAAATCATAAAACAGAAATGTTACAAAAAGAAAATAAAGTACAATTTCCTTTTAACCTTTTATTAATTACTGTAGATTGCTTGTATGGGTGATCGCTTTCGACCCACGTATAATATTGACTGGTGGTAGTGGCAGTAGGAATGTCATCAGGACTAGGTAGTGCATGGTTTATAGCCGCAACATGCGGTAACAGCTGATGTATTATTTCAAGAAGATGGACTACACTCTGTAAAATAATAATATAATGAATTTATAAGATGTCGCTTTAATCGCGAAAGTTAAACAACTTTCCATTATCACATTACAAATACTTCACATATGATTTTTACCAGAGTAAATAATACTAAGTAAAAAATATTTTAGTGACCTTAGAGTCATGAAGCCCCTCTAAATTAGCGAGTGCATGAGGCAACAATGTGTTAAGTGCGGGTGCTGCGGCTAGTACAGGTGCGGCGCGGCGCAAGTCATCAGGGGAGAGTGCCCGGAGCGCCGCTAGCAGCGTCCCGTTTCGCTCCGCCACCATCATAGCAACAGCCACCGCCGTCTCTCGTGCCGTTCCTCTTTCCCACTCAGTATCATCTTGTAAATATTCCCCTCGTATTACAGTACCGGGAGCGACAGAACCTGGCGCCGTCTCAGTGCCACCGCCGTTGTGCCATTTAGCCCTATAGATTGTTTTTTTTATTTTATTTATTATAAAAAACAAGCAAAACATGTCATCTGACTGTACTGATAGATGTTTATATGATGTATATGAGACATGTATTGTAATAAATATTAAATATTTTATTTGTATTTAAATATAAAATTGTAGTCAAATTTGCACCGTAATTTTAGCTAAATCTTAAATAACATTCATAACTTTTACTACCTGTAATATATTAGGCAGGGAATCTGTCCTTTGGCGAGGGTAGTTCCGTTAAAACTTAGCGAACAGGACGAGAAATGGAATGTAGTGCCATCTGGTCCAGTAACAGCAGGTAGTCCGCAATCACCATTAGCGGTACGCGCGCCATCACAGCAAAAACGCAAGGCATATCGAGTATCATCCTGAAATTTTTTTAATTTATTTTTGTTTTACTAAACCATTTCATTCTAATAAAAAAATCCTACAATATATAATGTATATAATAATATAATCCTACGTAATAATATAATCCTACAATATTGATATGTGCATGCTACATTTAAAACACTTCTGATTTGTGTTGGCAACTTTAGTTTATAAAATTATAAATATAATTACTCACATAGTCACTAAAATTGAATTACTAAAAAAATAAAAAATATGACTTTTCTAGTTAAAGAAAAACCTGAAAATTATTAACTTACTTTAAGTATAACAGGCCTTGTAAATTTAACTTGAACCATATCGTTTTGCGCTTCTGTAGCGTTAAACGTTCCTTCTGTTACTTCGCAGCTCACCCAACAGTGAGACGGATTTGTTTCATCAGACGATGTCCGCATCTGATAATATAAAAAGCTATATCAAATTGACGGAATATTTAAATATTTTAAATGAAGCTATGCAACAGTCATGGCTAAACGAGTGAACGACAACAACTATTGTTCTGTTGCGTGTAAATATTTAAACTTATAAAAAGATTAAGCAGACGTATCTATTTCTTTCATAAAAGGCATTTCCAGTTCTAGGCAAGACAAAGATACGTATTAATTTTTGTAAAATTTGCGTAACTATAAGTATATAATTTAAAAAATTGGAGACATTATTGTTTTAATGAACACTATTACATAAATAATACATACATCGTGCAATAATTCGATGGAGTAATCGTATCGGCCGGTGCCGACGAAGACGCAGGCACCGCTGATAGCGACTCCGGGACGGTCGACAGTGAAGCAGATCGCGTCCGGACTACCATTCCCCGTACTCCAAGACCGCGAGGAGTTTACCCGCATAAAACGAGACGCTGTCACTTGGTGTTTTGTTGAACCGTCATCCGATTCATCCTTTTTACAAACAATAAACATAATATTATTCACTACAAACAAGCATCAAGAACAAAGGAAATCAAGGAGCTGGTATGTGGTGAATGTTAGAACAATTGTGTATTATAAAATTATCTTATAAACTTGTAAAACTTACATCACATATTTTAAATTTTATTTATTAAAATATATTTACAACGTTCTTTGCCACTTACCTTGTATACGGAAAAAGAAAAGCAATTAAGTCATATAGAATACTGAAAACAGATACTTATTAAATTTTACCTTAGGGTACTGCAATGCACTGAAGGACATTTCAGCTATGATTCTGGCTATAAATTTGCAGCAGCTTTCGGCTAGGCGCTCTTGTTTTAAAATCTCGCCATGATCGTGCGCCGGCGCACACTGACGATGAGATAATTGTTGTCTGATGGGATTTAATACGATGTCGAGCAGTCTAGGCATTATATCCAGTAAATGCCACTCGAGATAACACGAATCGTCCTCGTTATCGTGAGCCTGTTGATAGACATTAACATTACAATATAGAATAAAGCAATATTATCAAAAGCTCTTGTAACGAATCACCATTTTTTCTTTATATACTGTGTATAAACATAATAGCTATTTCTTTATTTAGAGATCATTTCCAAGAATGACACACAATAAAAATATAGCATTCCTACTTTTTGTGAATCCTTAGCTCGAGGAGGGACGGGTGGAGGTTTCTGTGCGTGTGACGAACGAGGTACTGTTGCAGATTTACTTGGAATTTCTTTTACCTGTAAAAGTTGGTAAGTACCTTGGTGGACTTAATTGTGATGTTGCTCTAGATAGCTAAAAGGGACTACACTATAATGTATTCCAACTACTTGTTCCAGTAATGCGTGTGTTATATAAAATATACATGCATTTATGATAAAGGGATTATATCCATGTGATCCATTTATTAGTCAGACAGTTTAGAGAAAAAGTTTCTCAACAGTCTCTTACATTATGTAAGAAACTGAAGAAAACAATGAATAAATGTTTCGATTTTCACTTTCTTTTTCACCACTGTAAAGGCCTTCTCTAACTATTGCTATGAAAAATAAGAAAAAATACTACCTTCCCACCCTCCTAATAATCATATTTACTAAATGGACGGCTAATGAAATAATAATGGGTGTAAATAATGGGTGTCAACATAAAATCAAGACTCAATCAATTATTTTTATTAATAATGTAATAATTATTACCTTCGTTTCATATCGATGCGTCTCTTGTAGAGCGGTATAACTTTGAGTAAAAGGAACAATAAATTGTAAGACATCGCGAAGACTTTGAGACAGACACATCGCAGCACAGGTAGCTGTGAGTTCACGAATTTGACTTGAAGGAACGTATCCATCCTGAGAAATACATTAATAAATTGGTTGACAAAATATTTTTTAAATAAATGCAATTTGTTAGTTAAGAATTGCGAAAAGTTCTTTAACAAAATTAACAAAAATACCTATTATTTCACAGTTCACCCTTTAATAGAGGACTACACTTACCCTAACGTGATACAACATAAAACATAAATGATTCCATTTCAATATTGGCGTCGGAAAAAATGCATAGAAGCAATCGTTGAAAGTTTCATGAGCCTCTTTTAATATAGAGTTAGTCAACTCTAGTGCAAACTGCACGTAACAAGTTCTGTGGGATTTATTACGCCCTTGCTTCCGAGGGAGCGCAGCACAGGTAGGTGTATGTTCTGCCATGACGCCTTGAACAAAGTTTCTGACTTCAGCTATAGATTCAAAGTAGGACATGTAATCGGGTGAATTTTTCTTTTTAACGCTTTGCGGATAAACTTCTTTTATATATGACTTTACAATCCGCAATCCTGCTCGTATCACGTACACTAATCTTTTTTGATGTTTCATCGTAGTAAGTTTGTGATAGTTTATGGGTATTTGTCCATTTGTGTCTAATAATATATCTCTAAACGACCGCCAGCTCCATTGCAACAACGATATCAGTGAACGGAAGCAGGATACTGTCACTTTTCGTGACATATTTCTTGATAGTTGTATAATTGGTTCACCGAGATCTAAATGCCTAATAGGCATGGGATGATCTGGTCCCATAATATTGTATAAGAGACATGGTATTTGTCCTGCATTTACATCAGTTCCATTGTTTGATTTCTTTGACGTTTTAAAGTGGAATCCTATATCGTCATTTATGACCATAGCTTGACCGGAAGATCCGCAGTCCGATGAGGGGCCGTTAATATTAGCAGCGACGACGTACCATTTACCAGCCTAAAATGATATACTTTATTAATACCTCATTCAAAGTCGCATATTATGTTCATTTTATATAATCACTTACAACGAGTGGAAATGGATTTTCAAACATGAGAGGATATTTGTCTTTTGGAGCGCACTCGTAAAAAATATCATCTGATTCAAAGATCATTTCACCATCTGCTTCCTGATCGCCACCATCAGCGCCAATATCGTATAACCTTATTTTTGCAGTGTACTCTCCTCGGCCACCGTAAAGGCCAATACCACCTAAAAATAGACAATGATGTATCAATATCCAACATTGTCTTTTTTAGTATATATAATGCAGTAAGATTAATAATTACGGATCCGGCGTCATTTTCAGTCCAGATTTATCAAATAAACAAGATTTGATGTTGGAAATTAACTGCTAGTAAGTTAACTTTTATTCGATTTACTTAATATAAGTAGATTATAAAGAATATAAAATATTGGAGAATGTTAACAAACAATGCTTACATTTATAATAAACACCATAATTACATCTTAATGAATTTATCTTACGAATGGCACAATTAACACAGAAGTTTGTGTTATAATTAAAGTAATTAATCAATTTACGAAAAATAAATCAAGTAATACTTAATTGTCTTAGTTCTCATTATACGTTTAAAATGAGGGTTATAGAAAAAATTGTGTTGATTGTGTCATCACTGACCGGGCGTCGAACGACGCGCATGCATCACCGCGCGCAACTCATTTAGTTTACCTACTCATGCAACAGATTTATTATTATTACTCAATTATATTATATATTTACCAAGTAAGATATCATTATCGCACATAAAACGTATCGCTTCAACCGAATGTCCAGAATAGCCCCAACCTCCTCCATGATTTTCAAATCTATTAACAGTTAAGTAATCCTCGACTACTGGCGTCACAGGTAATACATTGTTATCCCTCTTACATTCCACAAAAGGTGGCCTAAACAGGGAGAAAAACAAAAAAATAGGTTTATCATGAAACAATAATAATATAAAGTCGTAAAAATCATATACATACTTGTTATCATAAGCATGGGTGAGTGAGTCTAAGCAACCTAGTAAGTGTAATGCGGCGTGCATCCTCGTCACCTGACAGCCAGGAGTGCACGGTATAGCTAATTCTTGATTAAGTATTGACATATTTGAGAGTGCTATATTCTCAGTTTCTTTATTATCATTGTTGCTAATCCACTCAAAACTTTCCAAGTATCTAAAATCTTCTAGTCTCTTCATGCAACCATAATGTGGAAAGTCGAATTCTGGATCAGCAAAAGCTTCAGGGTCGTTGGAGCAGCATCTCTGTAGCTTATGTGAATCGAATGCTATGATGTTATAGCACTTCATTACTCTCATCTGTGGTTGGTAACACCATAGAACATCATACAAAGGGTCTAAGCAAGCCAGAGTGTTCACGAAATCTACCTGTTCAGGCCCAGTCCAAGAATTACAGGAGCCGTCACTTTTATTTATGGTAATGCATTTAAAAGTGTGTTCTGGTCGATTTGGTAAAATCACTGTAAATAGAGTATCATTATATGTTTTTGAATAAAATACTACTACCTACTTAAACCGAATGACTAAGTGTTCATTTTCGACTCGGGGAAATGGTTGTATTTATATGTAAATAATAAAAAGCGAGGTTGAGCACTGCCACTTAACATGTAACATCCTAAATCCGGGCAGAACGCAGCTAACAGGGCGTCTTGCCACTAGATTATCATTAACCACTCCACATAGAAGTTAGTGCAGCAGGCTATAGCGTAATAATGTTTTTGAATTATTTTCTCCTAGGAAAATAACATTTTCTTAAAATCAAAACTAGCTTGATCAAATTATGCCCTAGAAAACTTAAATTTTTCGTAAAATTTAGTTAGCGTACAAGGAGAGATTTCCAATAGGTAAATGGATGAAGTACTTTAAAGAAGTTTAACTAAATGAACTGAACTTTTATAGACCTACCTATGCTGTTACTATTTGCAGTGATAGTCGCACTAAACAGATTATCGGTGTTAATAAGGGCCTGTGAGACTTGTACAAAAGTCTGGTCTCCAGAAGCACAAACCCAAACCGCGCGGCAACCATAACGAGGGCCGATTCGTGGTACACGGCCTGGCGTCGCATACCACAGCGGGCTGCGGTCGGAACGGGGCTCGTCTTGTCTCGCACGGCCTAGTGATCCTTTCTGTATGTGACAAGTAAAAAAAAATCTCATGAGCTTCATAAAATTATAACGACACAGTTAGTATTATTTTATATATGGTTAAGTTAGTTTTTATTGGGACTATACCTGATAGCTGCCAAAAGTGTAAAGCTCTCCATCACGCGTAAGTATAGCAGTGTGGTTGCTACCGGCGGCAATGCTGGACGCGCGCGGCACGCGGACGCGGACTAGCCGGTGATGAGTAGCTATGTCACCTGCCCCTAACGCGCCCCACTGATTTGATCCAAATGTAAATACCTCACCTATTAGATAAATAATAATAAACTATTAGGTACGATTAAGGCTACAGTCAACTTTAATACTTTTAGTTGAAATATTAAGTCACAAATATACAATAACAATTCATACGAAATAAATGATGAATACGTCAAATAAATAGTTTTTAGCAAAACACTCTTCATTAAAAAGATATTACATTAACTGTAAAAAGTAAATAAACTTATATTGAGACTGCAGCATTAAACTTACCGTGTTCACTTAATAGTACACTATGGTGAAGCCCGCATGCAACAGAAACAATACGGTGCCCTCCAGGTATAATAACTCTTGCCGGTGATAAGCAGCTCACTTTCATGCTGGATTCTCTCTCCAAATCTATGCCAAAACTTGATCCTAATGTAGCCGAAATGGGGACAGGTATTACTCCTGGTCCAGGACTCGATCTGTCCACCTGTTCTTTATCTGCATAAAAATTATATATACTTAACTAAGCATAGCGATAAAAACGAAAGGTTTGTTTATTTAAACGCGCTAGTCATTTTAGAAATAACAATAATACATATGTTTGTATGTTCCCTCTAGCTGTAATAGATGGCTTATCCACTGTATGGCCATACACATATAACGTATATGTATATTCATGACCTTAGTGATGTGTCCCCTTACATTACACCAATGCTTCTCTTTGTTTAATAAATAGAAATTTGACTAGAGCTTATCTTACATTAGTCAAACAAAGAGAAGAATGGGACTTGGACTTGGGACTTCTAAAAACTAAAGTCTTAAATCCACCGCACCAGACAGTAAGACAAAGTATACAAAAATCCAGCGCGAGGCAATTAAGAAACAAAGGGTGGTAGATCGATGTAATAATTTTGGTATTAACTAATGGGGGAAACCCACATCAGTGTACCTCTGACCACGGACTATTGTTAAAGTATTGCAAACGTTAGGTTTGCAAATATGTATTTTCGAATAACAACAGATACGAAATTAATGACTAAGAATCGCGAAAATAAAAGATGTTATTAAGAAAAAAAGTGAAGCACAAAAGGCCGTCTTATAACTAATTGTAGATTTCTTTCAGACAATCTTTTTGGGTTGTCACGAAAAATAAAAAAGTGGGTGGTGTAAATATGTGTGTAGATATATTTATTACATTCTAGTACATTAACATTACATTTAAATATGTGTGTATTAGAATGTAACACATTTAACATTAGTTGTAAGGGACTAAGGTATATTATTAATGAAACCTGAGTCTGATCTAATCCCCGCCCCCGACGTGGAGGCCTCAGCACAGCGGCGACACACGCCACACACACTGCACCCGCTGTCCCCTTCACCACACCCGCATCTCCTGTCACATCATTTTTATATAAAAACCAAACTATAAAAACACTAAGTCGAAACGTATTATTGGCTGTCTGTTATTGGTAATTTGATTACGCATTTAAAATGATTATTTTTTAAACGATAGCTAGTAAATATAGTTAAATAGTAAAATCGAAACATTTGTCCCAGTTTTTTTATATTCGTTCTTGTTCTGGTAAAGCGTCTATATACTTCAGACGACAGACAACATAAACTAATAATAATCGCTATAAAATTTAAATAAAAAGAATATATTTCATAATTTTATATTTAAAAAATATACAACGTAGCAGATAAATGACTAACTCGCCAGGCAATCTGCTGGGCAGTGTAGCGCAGTGACAGCCACTAGCAAAGCCTGTGCATTCCCGACATAGGACACAAATACGACAATACTCCATACTCCATGAGTGCGCACCGGGACAAAGGCGCGCTTCCTCCTTCCCAGGATTATTTCGGTTCGGCCCAAATTCTGAAATAGATGTTTCTTTTAGAATTAGATTATAGGATAGACGTAAGAACTACTTAATTTATAATTTACAGACAAACGGTTTTATATACTTTGTTTATTTATATCAAAATTCTAAGAAAATCAGTAAGTTTACCAAAAGTGCAAAAACGCATACTAATGTTTAGTATTGTGACACTTGTTTAACAAAAACGATAAAAATTATACGTACTTTCTTTTGTATATCCAAATTCTCTTCCACATTGGCCTTTATTATTTATTCCAAAAGAATAAACCTCGCCAAAGTTAGTTAGAGTAATTGCATGAGCTTTCCCTAATGCAACCTTAAAAATTATAAAGTTTTATTAAGAACGCGAATTAAAACATATTTAAGCAAATTTTCTTTTACAATGATAAGAAGAGATTAAAAATACCTGTATGACTTTTTCATGACGTAGTCCAGTGACAAGTCCTGTTTCGTCACAATGCTGTGTATCTTTACCGAACATGAATACCTCGCCCTGTCGTGTCACGAGCGCAGTAGAACCATAGTTACAAGCAGCATAAATTATGTAATGTCTTTCAGCCTGAAACAGAATTGTTACTTGAATGACTTAAATAATTGTAATGTATTACAAAAAAAACTCGTTTATAAATATTTTTTTAGTTACACCATAATAAAGGCTTATAATAAAATATTTAATTACTCTTAGAATCTTTTTAGGACGTGTCGGTTTTGGCGTTCGTCTATGTTTATTGGCATCACCGTCTTCACCACGGCGAGCGATGCCCGTGAACAATGCGGAACCATTATCTAAGACAAGAATGGCGTGGACACCTTCGTGACCTAAGGCTACCTACGAGAACACAACAAAAATTATATTAGTTACGTAGCTAAGACGTCCGCTACTGCAAACAAGACGACATAAAGAACATCTTATTATACCTGTGCTACTCTACATCTCTTAATATTTGGTGCTTCGTTTTTGGTGAAGAGAGTCTCTTTCATGAGAGTCCAGCGGCCCGTGTGAGGTGTAGGAACTTTGTACCCTAAGCTAGTCCCCTTACCAGTATAGTAGACCTGCACATATATAATATAACTTGGTTATACACACAATACAACACAAATAATCAAATAGTATTTTCTTCTCATTAGAGGCCGGTCATGGCGCAGTGGGACCGCGTCTGACTGTAAACGCTATCAGTTGTGGGTCCGATCCCCACTCGGGGGAGTGATTATATTTAAATTATTTTCACTTTCTCGCTCTGCGAATTCGGTGGAAAGCGATGTACTGAGTAACTTGACACTAGGTACTTTCTGTTTACCCTGCTATGCGGGATAAAGGCGTGAAGCTAAAAAAAAATTTTACTAATATTTGTTTTCTAATAGATATGACTCACCTTCCCTGACGCTGTAGTCAATAAGCCAAAATCTTGACCCGCACATATCGCTGCTAGGGGGTCGTCATCATTATCATCTAGCTGCATGGCGACAGGAGAGTCAAGGTCAATCATTCTCCTAGATAGACCATCATCAAAAGACGGACGGCCCAGTACTAGCGTACGTCGCCGCAAAAGGTGTACAGTGAACTCCCTTCTGGCTATCACAGTGTGTCTTCCGCCGTGAGCACGGTCAGAGATTGTCGCTTCCGCATCATACAGTTTTATATTAAGATTTTCCTGTAGGTATAAAAGATAAATCTTTATAATATTATATTTTAGGTAGTGTATAAACAAAATAACAATTACTACTTACATAATTGTTAATTTGTATCAAGCCTAGTAAATTTCCATCAGTGAAAACAGCAGTTTTACAATCAGGAGTTGCAGACTGGCCTGGGTCTAGGCGAATTATACTTTTTACTTCAAATGTTTCTTTGTCTACTTCATGCACCTCAGTTCTTTTGCGGCCAATCCTCACATATAATTTGTTCTATAAATTTAAATATATTTAATGTAATAACAAAGTGCAAATAAAAAAAAAAATTTTCTTTTATTTATAGTATCCACTTACTCTACAAAATCCAAGCCAGCCGTGACGGTCACTTGCAAAAAAGTCATTTTTATACATATAAACATGCTGTCTGATGGAGCTGCCATATCCAGAGCCAATTTTTAATAAGCCTTTAGATGTGTAAACATAGAGGTAACATCCATCTGATACTAATGAGCGCACTACAAGCTCTGCTGTTCCTGCTGTCAACTGTGATGGCAAATCAACTGGAAAGCTTCTTACTAATGACTTATGAGGTACTCCAAAATTTAACCATAGATTACGTGATGGAGGCCCAAGAATCACAGATTGTACACTCCTTTGTAATTTAGTCAAATTTGATGGTATCTAAAACATAAAATACATAAAATATACATTCTTTTAATATTATTACATCAAAACAAATTACATTAAAATAAATGAAAAGAATTTAAAAAATTCCTATACCACAATGTTTACTACTGTATACTTCATTAGAAAAACTACATGTGTTTATAATAAAATTGGTTGTTACAGAATATATATATAACATTACCTGAATATCTTGATCAGTCAAGGACTGGCTAGTCATAATTAAAGAAGCCACAGCACCTAGAGCCAGTTCTGCCTCACCTCTCGCTACGGCTAATGCAATGAGACAAGAGCTGCTTAAGGCTGTAATAGTGGAAGGTATCTCCAAGCGTCCTCCAGGCCATGTAGTACCTGATACTTCTACCAACATGCTATGAAGGTTGGCCATTATCTGCATATGAAGTTTTATTTATATATTTGATTATTGTTACTTAAATTTATATTTATACTTAAATTATAAATTGTATATTTGTAAAATATATACCTCATATGATTCATTAGCAAGATCTTCTGGTGCATGGCCTTGTAGCACATCCAATAAAGCTCTAAGTGACTGTTCACAGAATTGAGCATCAGTATACCTTGCCTGAGAAATAAGGGCAAAAACAGTACGCAATCCAATACCTGTAATCTGAAAATATAGCCTCATTATATTTGAATCTGTACAAATAATATTACTGTTTAATTATAATTGTTAATAGACATCATCCTTTGAATATCATAATTAAATTAATAGTATAAACAAAAATATGTATTACCTTTGATAGTTTAGTAGTATTTGTTGATGAAGGACCCTCCTCATTATCACTATCATCTGATAAATCTAATGAGACAGATTGAAGTTGCCTGCAGCGAGCTAGAATAGTTCTACGGACGGTAGCGAATACAGCAAATTGTGAAGGATTTGCTAACAGGGCAGGAGCATAACAAATGGCAAGAGCATTTGATCCTTTCAATCTTTTCAGGCGATCTTTTTTATTAAATTTCTTTGGAGGTTTTTTATCAGTCCTCCTGCAAAATATCACAAAATTGTAAATAAACTAAAAATATTATATACAGGTAAAACCAAAAACAGGTTCAATACTTGTCAACAATAAAATTTGTAATAAATTCAAAGGGCAATCTAAAAACTTCGACAGTCGAAAACAGTTATGTATGAAGGAAGGAAAAGTAAATAATTTAATTCACCTGGTACCACTCCAACAGAGGGCTCTAAAGTATTTACGATAATTTTCTGGATCCATGCATTTTAGCTCTGGTATTTTAATTTTCATATCCATCATGATGATATGTTTAAGGAGTTATTTCTGAAAATTTTAAGTGGCATTGGCATGTAAAATTAACAAACAAACTATTCATGAGAAAAAATATAAATAACAAAATTCGCTGTGTTAACCAGATATATACTATAAAAAAAGATATACACTATAAAATTCGCACAGGCGATTATTTAATATTTAAAACAATCAAATGCAATAGTCTCATATCCTATATTAACAAATGAACATTTTTGATAATACACGATCGATACATAGTCTCGACAGTTCGTTGCCCTTTAGATAATATAAATCAATACATAGTTATTAAAAAACTATAACTGCAGTTTGGTCTATAAATTTAATTTTAATCGCAACAGCATCCTATATAAAACACAATTTAGCTTCGGAAATATATATGCGAAAGGGCTTTTTATTTACTATACTTCGATTTCCGTATATTTATATTTCACTACAAGAATATCTTTATCAAATTAATAAATATAAGATAAAAAACCAACAATATTACTTACTATTTACTACCTTAAATCTCAACCTCTCATGTTTATTTTTGTCTTACTATCATTTTTAATTATATCATGGATTTTAAAATTTAGAATCAGCGGTAGTAGTGGAAGACTGGTAACGTCAAAAAATCAATAACATCTAGCCTGCATAGTGCTTTTACCGGTAATTTTGAAAAAAAACGAAGATATATGTATTTTTAACATAACACAATTTTATTTTATATATTAATAAAAAATATATTTACTAAAATGTTAATTTAATTCTTATTTTGAAACTTAAAGTTTTACGAGAATGTAAAAAAAATTACAGATGGCGTGGTAATCGACACAACAAACAATAATAAATAAACTACAAACACAATAAAACCCACTAAATTAACCATGATATAAATAAATAAATGAATGTTACCGCAAAATTAATAAATTCTTATGTTAAATGTGTTATCCAGTTATTTTATTTATTATTTTTTGTATAGGACATTATACATTACAAATGTAGTTAAAATATGACAAAATATTTAACTAATCAAAAATCAAAATCTATGAATAAACCGCAATAACAGAATATTTAAATACCCGTGCTGTCATGCTGTCGCCGATTCAGAAGTGATGATTCCTTTCTACTTGAGGAGATCATTGCGCTACAAATAAGCTATTAATTTCATATTGATGTTTTCGCTTTATTGGTGGTTTGAAACAATAAAAATATTATATTTATTTGAATCTTTATCTTATATATTTGGATTCCTTTAAGTGATAGCTTGCAATACAGTATCTACGATAACTTTCAAATTTTAAATTATATTAAATATTGATAAACTATTCACATTTCACAATTTCGATATTTTGATACCAATTCACTGGTACTTTTACTATAGTACTATCATACTTTACTATAGTAATTCACTATAAGAAATATATAAAGATATTTGTTAATATTGTTTTTCTTTCCAGACCCAGAAGGTGTCTTAGCATATTTGTCCGATATTTGGACTTGAGCATAGGGTACACGACTCAGGATCGTCGAGCAACCACTATGATACTTCTATCCGATTTATGAAAGTCCTTCCCCCATCATCCTTACCTCCTTTTCCAAATCACTAACCCCCGTTTTATATTGTCCCCTTGGGACTTCAAGATTTTAATCCACATTGTGGAGTTTGGAGATCAGATGACAATCCCTTCACTAAAACCACACTTCACCATTTAAATAAATGACGTTTTTTAACGCTCACATAGATAAGGTGGATTCGAATGAATGTGTCCGTGGTGATTATAGTATAACATTTTATATTATGACCACAAGGTTGCTGCGATACAGATGGACAAAATATTTTAAGAACATATATTGCGTTTCACTTGATTGTCATGAACATGTTCTTGGAAAAAAATCCTCACCACCTTACGTATAAGAGTGGATCCCACTTTATCAAATAGATTATTTGTTGACCAGGACCACCTGGCCATATAAGCAGGGTGACTAACTGTTTATGTCATTCCTGGTGAAAGCCTGACGGCCTCGATATCCTCTCCTTGTCATGGACTACGACTGTACTCGGAAAAAACAGTAGTGAAGAAACGTAAACCGAGCAATATGTAGTCGTTGCTGAATGGACCGATGCAGACTTAGACCTTGCAGAGGCTTAGGTCAAAAATCTGTCGACCGATACCGAAACTGCTTAGAAAGCTTGGGATCGATCGGATTAAGGAGTGGCAGACCAGTGTAAAGTTGTCACCACTTTAAGATAAATATGAAACTGAGGAGAGGCAGAATGTTATATACAAATTGGAACATAATCGGAATAAAGCATTGCAAGACAACGATAAATGTCTTTGCGCCAAAGACTCCCAGGACACGCTGCTGTGTATTCAAGCCTCTGTTAAGGAGAATGTAGTCTGCATCCACATAAATCCACCTAAGCAAAGCGGTGATATTCAAGGGCACAATCCAACCAGTTCTCTTATATGGCATAGAATATTCGTCAGCACTATCTCGGCACAATGAGAAGCTTCACTTCGCATAAATGTGAAGGTGATACGGTGGAAATATGGCGTAAAGTAGGCTGACGGCAATCGTAACATATCTCAGGTAGTTTTGGAGTCCGTGACATAGCAGATAAGCTTCAAGAGCATTAACTGAGATGGTATGACCACGTTGAGCGTTAGCCTGGGACCTATGAGTGACGAATATGCCTTAATATTCCTTTTATTTAGAACTTCCGGGCGCTCAGGGACGCGATGGCTGTTAGATGGTGTTTTGAAACAGGATATGAGAACCATTGGCTCATATCCTGGTTCACAACATTTACTTTTTACAGAAGATATCAAAGACCGTGCAAAGTGGGAAGGTAGACAATTTTCAATTTTCTTTAAAACCTTAACTTTATTATTATTGTAATAAAAAATAACCATTGTAATAGCGAAAAAATCTTAGACTTTAGTGCTCAGAATAATTACATTATTATTGTTATACTTATGTTGTATCATAAACCGTTAGTCTTATTTTAGAATAGATACGTTACTATTACCGATTTTTTTTGTATTTGAACATCCCTGACGCGCCATTGTAGTGGATGGTTGGTGTTCTTTAGAGTGTCATAATGACCAGCTTGAGTGTTTTTATAAAGTTTTAAAACACAAATGGATATATTTTTTACATTCGTCTTAGTGAAAATACTTACTGTGACAATAATGTGTGCCGAACCTTTTATACCTGACTAATTGGCATCTTGAGTCACCACGGTTAGTTCAAATTGATGGCTATCTAAGGTTATTTGTTGTGACATGTAGTTATATATCTACTATAATTTGTCATCGGCGTTTATTTAAAAGTTTGCAATAGTGATGTTATAAATATTAACAAGAAGAAATGTATTTAAATAAACCAATCGTATGAGGATTTTTATGTAAACAACACTAGATGCGTACACAGCGTACACCCTATTCTTTACTTGGCAGTTGGCGTTGGTCTTACGCTTTGTAAAGAAATGCTCATAAGTTACATTCAGTATGCTTAAAATATGCCTTAGTACATCATTTTTAGATATACTGTCTGTTTATATATTTCTTAAAAATATTCTAACAAAAACAATTTTCTAAAAAAATCGAATTAAAATAGTTCCACAGTCACATCTAAAATTCACATAGGTGGTTTTCTTTATTATTCTGTTTTACTATTTAATTTACTATTATAATAAATTGTATTTTATTACTATTAAATAATAGTCATATCAGATTTATTGTAACTTATTAATATGTTAACTGAATTATTATGCAAACAGTTTCACAGTTCTCAGTTCTTTCTCCTAATTTTTTTTTGTTTAATTTAACTATTAGCTTTTTTCCATTATCAGAAATTATTTACTTAGTATAATGTTAATTATAAACTATCACTATATCAAAAAATAAGCAGAAGAAATGCTTGTCAAACTGGAAGAAAATTGAAATCTGTTATTTCTATACTCATGGAGGCCATAAAATCTGTTTTTAAAACTTTATAAATGTATATATTTTGATATATTTCATTTAATTGTTTGTTTTTGTAGTTAAAAATGTTTTTGTTTTAGGCAATAATATATACTTTTATTTTAATATTATTTCTTATTTAAAATTCTTGAACATTGAAATTTATGATTCTTAATTTAAATTTCATACCTTGCTTAGTACATCCCATTTTTTAATGGACAGGCTCCTTTTAGTGTTTTGGTGAAGAAGGCCAGTGAGGATGGAAGTAGGTACTCGTGCCCTGGATGTATTGCCCCTCCTTCAGGAGAGGGTGGCTACTCTCACTGGCGGTCGGGACCGACGTGGAGGACCTATTATATGGTTCCCGGCCAATTCAAGGCGCGATCGAGTTGCACCAGATGATTATAGACGTTTGCTACACTATCTTTTTAGCATACCTGGGTAACATATTGAACATTCATACATGAAATATATTATGATTATTTTAACATTAACTATTATGTTACTTATTAATTTTTGCTCTTGTTTTTAGGGATTCTGTTAGATCCCATGGATTTACAATCCTTATAGATATGAGAGGTTCAGCATGGGCTGCAATCAAACCAATATTAAAAGTACTTCAAGAACATTTCTCTTCTTCCGTCCATCAGGCACTTGTAGTAAAGCCTGATAATTTCTGGCAAAAACAACGCACAACTATAGGGGCACACAAGTACAAGTTTGAGGTAATGTGAATTGATGCAAATTGTGGTAATGTACATGTTGCAAGTTAATAATTACTAATTCCATGAACATTTCTTCCTGATGTATCAAATCAAATTGCTTTTATATATTGAATATTCTTTTAGTTGTACATTTTATTTATCTATAATTCTTGTTATACATCATTTCAGACTACGATGATTAGCTTAGAAGCACTACCCAAAGTTATAGATAGTTCACAATTGACACCAGATTTAGATGGCACTCTCCAATATGACCATGCACAATGGATAGATCTAAGACTGGCAAGTATTGACTGTTGTGCAATATTTTGTAATAATCTACTGTCTTATCAAATAGAAAAATATTAAAAATTTGGTAATCCTTCATGAATTTAATATGAATTTATTTTTAAAATATTTCTTCTACTACAATAGGCCTTAGAAGAGCTTATGTGGCAAGCTGGTGAACTATTAGATAGATTAGATGACCTTCAAGAAGATGTAGCTCGAGCAGATTTTGCTGATGACGTTACTGGCGCTCGACGAGCCATTGATGCTCATACAGATATTAATAAAAGATTGGCTAAAATACCTGTCGACGAATTAGAAACTCAAGGTAAAATATAAATATACATATATTATTATTCATACTCAGTTACTTCAATCCCTCAAAATTTAAATCTTCTACTAAATTTTTTCCCTTTAATATCATATTTAATTATATTATTATAACTCTTAGCATTTCAATCTATTCATTTTCAATACTTCTTTTTTCATCAGTTAGTTAATGCATTTTTAATATTTTTCTTTGCACTTAATTGTTTTTTGTTTTTCAGTTTGGTACACACATACTTTACATATTACAAACGTCTCATAATAACTCTAACTATTTATTGCAATAGATGTAGGTTGTAGTCAATATATATAGAAAAATATATCCGTAAATATTACTTAGAAAATTGCAGAAGAATTATTTATTTCATGATTATAATTTAGTCTATACTTGCGTGTCTAGTTTTCTTATTCGATACATTAACTATATGCGCGTTGTTCAGGTTTCATTGGAATGTTGTTAGCGAATGTTTCATAATCACAATATATTGAAACATGTCGGTGTAGACATGTGCTTTGATTGTTTACGGTGTTCTCGCTCCAGTGGTACGAAATCTTACGTATACGTAGCCATAGTAGAAAATTTAAGCGGCGTATCAGGCAGCTAGTGGTAGCTATGAACTTCACACAGAGTACATATTGCACTATATTTAGATTTTAATATTTTTTGATATAATTTTTTTTTATTTATAATAATATAATATCTTTGCTTAAATTAACACTTTTGACCGTATCTACATTCAGCAACATAGTCCCAGAATAACTACCTGCCTTTTACCCACTAATGGTATTACAATAATATGTGTTGTATAAAACGTGTTTTCTATTTTTTTAAATGTGCATAATATACAAGTGTTATTAAACATATGTGTTTTATGTGTAGGCGAGCGTGTGGTACAGCGGCTCGAGACGGCAGCGGCAGCTTGCGCGGAGGCAAGTGGAGGCGCAGCGGAGGCAGCCTTCCATTGCGGTTCACCTGCTGCGCTGCGCGCTCAGCTGTCCGCGGTCCGATCGGCGCATGCGCACGCCCACAAGCTGTGGCAACATAAGAAAATGCAACTCGATCAATGCTTCCAGCTAAGATTGTTTGAACAAGATTGCGAAAAGGTGAATGTTTAAGTGTATTACAGCTTTTATATATATATATATATATATATATATGTATAGCTTCACGCTGTATTCCTAATATATTATTAAATAAATAAAAATATTAAGGGTAAATCAAAGGAATTTTGGTTTATTGTAGTACATATCTATGAAAAATAATATATTAGGAATATATTATATATTATATTAGGAATATATTATATATTATATTAGGAATATATTGTAGTACATATCTATGAAAAATAATATATTAGGAATATATTATTTTTCATAGATATGTACTACAATAAACCAAAATTCAATTAATTACATAAAAATGTTAAACTAAGAGAAATATTTCCATAGATGCTGGAATGGATAGTTAATCATCGTACGGCGTTTTTAGCAACGTATGTTGAAATAGGACGATCTTGTGCGGCCTCGAAGCGACTTCAAGAAGAGCATGCAAGGTAAAAACAAAACATAATTTATAAATGTACGATTTATGTCTGATAATCCGTGTATGAATTCTTTGCACTAATTATAATAGTTTTTAATAGAAGGTCACGTTGTAGTTTTAGAAAGTATACGATATGCTATTGTTAACACTTCATAATTGCACATTATTACATTAGGAAGTGGATGTATAAAATAGTGAAATCTAGCTTGATTTATATTTGTTGTTGGCGATTTTTACTTATATCGTTACGCCACGATTATTACTGCAATATTTAAAAAATATTGTATATAGTTTAAAAAAATACTAATCATTTTATTTTTTAGCAAAAAAGACGGTATTATGAGTCAAATATATTTTATTGATAACATTAATCAGATTATTATTATAAAACTTTTAAGAAAACATATTTCGTGTCTATTCATTAAGAATCTAAAACATATGTCTCGAAACGCGAGGGTTATATTTATAATGTGTTCGCAACGTCAAGTACGAGATGATTATTATTGTCTATATTGAAATGTCTAGTTTGTATCACGTTTATAGTAAATATTTTCTATAATTTACTTTTAAATTAATATATTTAAGCCTTAAAACAGCGAAATATCTGTTATCTATTGCTTATATTTGTTTACTTTCACAGGAATACATAAACGGCTAAATATATTTTTATTCTTTATTCATTTACTACATCGTAAAATAATTAGGGAACGTACACAAAGACAATATTACAAAATAAGTTAGTTTTCCGTGTCAATACTAAAGTAAGAAATAAAAATATCTGAATATTATGTCGGCATGTAATTTGAGTAAACAAGGAATTTGTTGGAAAGAAGTATATGCAAAATTAAAACCGATGATCGTAAATTATGAACGGCTTTAATTTTCTATTTCATATAATTACGCTATATGTTGTGAACGATTGAGATTGCGCGAGTTTGTATTCTGACAGCTAAGTCAAAGCGGCTTTATATCGCGACGGTATCTGTGTAAACCAATTATAGTTATCATCATATAATAATTAAACATATTGATTTTGCTTCTTCACTTATTATATTCTCTAATTATTGTTCTACTGTAAGTATTTTGTATTTATGCTCATCTATCTAAACTATAACCGCAAAAAATATATCTGTTCATGAATAAATTTCCGAAAAAGTAATTGAGAGCGATCCTTAATCACTAAAAGAAAATAGACCTCGATGATTATTAAATTTTCTGTATAGTTATATCTTCGTATGTTTGTATGTACACGTTTGATATCTGAAACTACTGAACGAATTTTAATTATTATTTTTCGTTTAAAAGCTTTTAACTCTGAGTACACGATATAATTCATTTTTTAGAACTGGTTTCCATCATCACATTCTGTGAGCCCGAAGAAACAGTAAGAGAAATGGAAATGGCGCCTTGACGAAATTTGTTCCGCGTGGCGTTTAAGTTTAACATATAATAGCAACAGAAGATCTAAAACTCATGATGACGAATCATTATAGTTAAGCTAAAGTGAAACATAAGAAAATGTCACCTTATTAAAAGTTGTTCTGTGATGTAGGCAGTTTTCGGTGACAAATTAATACTGTCGAAAATTGGGGCAGTCGTCGTAGTGTAATCACCTAAACTAAACTGTGGGCATTTACTAATATTATATATGATTGTAGATTTGCAGCAGCCTGTACGGGTGGAGGACGACCCAGTGTAGCGCGTGTGACAGCAGCCGCGCGTCGCCTCGCTGACAAACGTCACTACGCCGAACCTCAGATCACTGCTCTCGCTCATCGACTTGAGCGCGCATATAAACAGCTCTCTGCTGGTAATTTATAAATTGCTTATTTATTTCGCTATCATAATTTACTCGTATATTTATACATACAACATGTCTCACTGACGCGTTAATAAGGCGTTCAACATGTAGTAGTCAGCGTTAACTTTATTTTATATTAATTTAATGTTTTGTTAAGTAGCATTTTAAAAGATGTCGTTAGCACGCTCAATAAAACGCGACTGGGCCAAATTTTGTAATTTTCGTCCGTCCGCGTAATTTTCATGAAAAAGGGTACAAAGTTTTGTTTTCACGTATTTATATTTATATAGGCGTTCAAATTTGGTTTCAATTTAATTACAAATTTAACAACACATATTATTTATAGGCAGAAAATATTGGTATATTTTCTTATCTTATATTATTTTGAATTGTGTTTAAATAGGGCATATTTTTAGGTTAATTACTTGTATGTAAAAATTTATCAACAAAAATAATAAATATCAATCAATCAATGTAACAAAAATGTACCTTGTAAGTTTTAATGTATTTGGGTGTTTTAAAAAAATGACTTAACATATTGTAAAATTGCGCAGGTCTAGAAGAGCGTTCAGCAGTGCTCTCTCTGTCAGTGGTTTTTCATCATAAAGCGGAGGCGTACGCGGGCGCTGTAGGTGGGTGGGGCGCGCAGTGCGCGGTGGCGCTGCAGCTGGCCACAGGGGGCCCCGGCGCCCCGCCCTGCTCCGACCCACGCGCTCTCGAGCAACACGCACAGCGGCACAGACAGCTCTACGAACACATGTGTCAAGCATACACAGAGGTGATGAGTTGTCATAATATATGATACTAGTTATTTCCCATTCCCCTTGTATTTTTGCGCCCCTGAACTCGTAAGGTTCATACATTTGAGATTTCATGTTTTAAGGCTGTGCATTGTCTATCAACATCTCAGTCACACATTAGAGAAATTTTTATGTAGATATTCACACAAGTGTTGTGATAATAGAAATTTTATTTTATTAACTTTCTTCTTATGCAGGTCCACTCTACAAGTAAAAAATTGCTGTATCAACTAGATCACTTAGTGCAAGTTTGTCATCAGACAGATCCAGCCGATATTGTAAGGGATTTATTTATTTTATTTTATTTAATAATATTAGATATTTATGTATATGAGGTTGGTCGTGGTGCAGTAGGACAGCGTCTGGTTGTAACGCGATCGGTCTGGGTTCGATCCCCACTTGGGGGGTGATTATGTTAAATTTTTTTCATTTCCTCGTTCTGGTAAGACAAAGTGCGGCGTTGAGTTCCACCACTCAACACGCAATGCCTCAAATTTGGTGGAAAGTGAAGTACAGAGTGTCTTGACATTAGGTACTTTCTGTCTACGCCGCTATGAGGGATTATATATAAATAAATAATATTTTTGTATAATTTACTATTCACATTTATTATTCCTTATGGCGTAATAATGTAAATGCTTATTATTTACATATCATTATCGGTTTAATTTAATTTGGAGTGAGTACTTCAAAGTATTAAAACATATAATTTTTATTTACTTTTTGTGTTAATATATAAGAAATGTATGAAATTTGAAGTTTTGAAATCTTCTAATAAAAGTGGTGATGTATATATAGAGTGAAGGCTCTGTGAGCTCTGCTGGTGGCAGCAGCGGAGATCCCGCGGCTGACTACAGCTCTGGCGCCAACCACGTGCTGGCTGTCATCCATCAGATACTCGGCCATCACCGAGCACTCGAGTCGCGTTATCACCAAGCGCGTCTGAAGCTGCATCAACGCCTCGCTTTGCTGCTTTATAAAGAGGACTGTCGACAGGTCATAAAATACCTAAATTATATATTTATTTAATATTAAATATTAATTAATTTGATGAAGTTTTAGAGTAATAAATAAAGCAACTATGTTTTATTGTTGTAGGTTCTCGATTGGTTAGGGAATCATGGTGAAAAATTTTTGATGAAAAATACAGGTATAGGTCGGAATCTCCATAAAGCTCGAATGTATCAGAAATCTCATGAACATTTTGAAAATGTGGCTCAGGTGAGTTATTGTATTATATCATCATACATAATTTCATGTGTGTACATAACATTTTTATGAAAAATAATATGAAAGAACTAGAACAATATTTATTTTTTAATTCTAATGTCTTCTAATACAAAAACTTGATTTAAAAAGCAATTTTATCCATTAGTTTCTAATATTATCCTAGAACGTATTATGTCTATACTTAATATGGTATTTAGTTGAATATCAAACTTGTGTACCTTTAGTTTTTTTTTAATTTGTTTAACAATGACTATAATTTCTTGTACTAGAATACATATACAAACGCGGAAAAGCTTCTGTCGGCTGCAGAAGAGTTGGCTCGTTCCGGGGAGTGTGAAGCGGAGGAAGTATTAGGAGTGGCGCGTGAGCTAGAAGCACATGTGGCCGCCTTTGCGGCACGTGTGGACCGCCGGAGACGCCGCCTCGATCTCGCCGTACTCCTTTACACACATGAGAAAGAGGTATATAAATACATATTATAAATGTTAGGAATAAATTACAATTTTCGCCTACTAAGCTCTATACTATTTATTTTTGTTATGAATATAATACAATATGGATACAACAAACTTAAGAGGTCAAGAAAATTTTTGTAATTATGTACTATAGTGAGCTTTGGTGTCGGACTACAATTTATTATAACAATGTAATGACAAATTTTGATGAATACGAAACATGTCTCACGGTATATGAAATCTTAAATTAGGACACATTTTATAACGCTATTTGACAATATTCCTTAAGTGAACATGTTCTCTTCCTATTGTTTAATTATTTGTTAGAAATGAGATTTTAGTCAAATGTTTTCGTAACAATGAGATATATTTTATACTTTTACGGGCAGTTCCAAGGAATAACAAAAATAGTTAAAATCCGGGGAAATCGTTATAGTGAGTTACATTATAATGTTACAATAAATATGATAGTATATCTATTAATCGATTTAGCTTCTACAATGGTTGGAAACATTGCGCGGAGGCGGTGGCGGCGTGGGTGGCACTGGCGCGGCCGCCACCGACGAGAGCCCCGAAGCTGCCAGGCGTGCGCTGGAGCAGTGCGCGCAACACCGCGCTGCATCCCTTGACGCATGTGCGGCTACCATCGCGCACGGAGAAGCCTTGCTTCAAGACTTGAGGTGAGTTTAGTTAATGTTCAAGTCAATAGTAAGTATAAGTATATAGCAGAAATGCCAAGGAATGTGACGCTAAATATGTATCATAATCTTGTGTCGTCACAGTTGACAGATATTACATATTTCTATAAATATAGTGAATTAGTATCATGAAACTGGGTTATTATTTTAGGGAACAATAACGCTGAGGTTGATAGCCCACTAAAATTCCATCTATTGCGACTTCTTTTTATATTTTTGTACATAAATGATGTATTTCGTTTTCGCTTAAATTACTTAAAATACAAATTCAAATCAACACGCTTAAATTCTTAATTATATCGAATTATTAAATACATTTGACAATTTTTAACGAAAGTTTAAGTATTGATTGATCACTTCGTTTTCATGCATGCATGTAGTTATAACGTAAATCCGTAATAATCTATCAAGCAGAAATAAAAATGTACTTAATTTTGTGTGCCTGAACAAAGGCAGTTATGACGATTACAATCCTTACCCAAAAGTTTTATTTTCTCGATACTAATTATTGATATCTTTATAAAATTTATGAAAATTATAAAAATATAATGATAAAAATAAATAAATGAATAAATGATAAAAATCGAAAAGCAATGTTTCGAACTTCTCAATTGACACATATTGAAAAATGTTCTATTAGTTAACTATTACATTAGATAGGTAGGTTTAGATAGGTCTGTTTACAATGTAATCTTACAATGTGTATCATATAGTAATAGTTTTGTTTAACTCATTCAACTTCTGTTTAACTGTTAGACCCTTTCATATTACATTACATTATTATTTAATAGTATAAAACAAAATCGCGTCCGTTGTCGGTGCACTTAGATTTTTCAAAGTACGTAACAGATTTTAACACCATTTTCACTAATACACATTCTGAGATATGAGGGAAATTAAATTTAGGCAGATGCAAAAACAAAATAGATATACACGGCAGCGAAGCTACTGTATAATAAAAGAGTGGAAAAGTCAATTCTGTACATGAAATATTTAGCAAAAATTAAAATTGGATATAATAATCACATCATAATGGTTGATAACATTCATGTAAGCCTATTTAATTTTTAACAAATTATATTTTTAATGAAGAAAATAATCCATATTTCCTGTCGATTTTTAACAAAACATATCTTTAAAAATGTTGTAAAAAGGTGTAAAATGTATTTCTTTTGTGTCACACACAAAGGTGCTCTTGTTTGTTAGTATTCAAATATTTATTTAGTCATTTAAACATATTGCATACAAAGAATTTACACGCAAGATTCATTTTATGGAACGCTGAAAATACGTGATTTCCTACAAAATTAATATTTGTGAACCATTGTAAAGGTAATGATGTAACTATAGTTATGAAGTAATTAGCTGTCAGTAAATTATAAGAACCATATCAGCTAATGCATATAAATAAGAGCTCCCTAAGCATATACTGCCAGCTGGCTGATTTTATAGATAGAAACTAAAACGTAAAACTTTTAGCAGAAAATAAAAGAAAATCGTAAAATATTTTTTTTCATGTTTGAGTGATCAGACATATATTATATAATCTGCTGATTTTTTTTCTTCGAGACATTGGGTGAAATATAATTTGAAATATTGTCAGTTGGGAAAAAACTATTGACTTTTTATATTTTTTGTATGTGCGTGGAAAACTACTACCGTGGACACAATCCTTCGAACTGTAGCTAACGTTGTCGAAACTTTTTGGATGCTTTTTACTTATAACCGCTCGAGAGGAACTTGGTCACGTAGATTACTGGCCCCTGTATTAAATCTTTCTTTTTTAAACACCTATAGATATTTACCTTGGGTTCGAAAGTATCAAACCAATGTTTGGATCGCAATATTTTAAAACGACCGATTTTAATACGTAATTGAATAACATTATGTTCTCTCTGCGTACCCCGCATAAAGATGCTATAGAATAATGATAAATATGAAACAAATAAAATTATTAAAGTCACTTTTTCCTTATTATGTTTTATATATGTCCATGTAGTTACAATTAAAAAGTTACAAACTCTAAAGACTAAAATGAATCAGTTCTAGTCAAACTTGTTTACCGTAAGAGGGCAAATGGCTTCAATATCGACGGCGCCGGAGCCCAGGATGACTGCACTCTTCATGCCCTTTAAAGTCGTTACTACTTAAGCCTATTTTATGTACTATAACCGAAGAGCTTAATTTCTTTTACTTATACATAATACCTATATTATTTTAATTGTTGATAAAGATCATTTAACGTGCAATCCTACTTAACTTTTGATATATAATACTCCCTTATTAAAAAAACAATACACATTTCTGCCGATTCTTACCGTGATTTATGGCATTCAATATGAATATAAAAATAAATATAAATAATAATAATTCTGATTACAATTAAAACAACTTAAATAGTTTTTGTAAAAAAATATCCGACGATATTTAATGTTGAAACCGACGCGCCGCCTTTTTTACAAGCATATCTCGCGCCAACTGCAGTTTACTAAATGTAGAGAACGCGGGAAGACGTATATTTCGCCTAGTTGTTGGCGTGCGCGTTTTCGAATATACCGGATCGGACCCTATTTATTTGAATAGTAAAACCTTGTTTGTCGAGAATATCAATACTAACAACTAGTTTCGGTGCAATATAAGATTTTTTATTTCTTCATACATGTTAAAATGCAACATGACAAATGATTTAAGCAATCCATTATTAATAAATAGTCAGTGTGCTTGTTGATTACTTATGTAGCATTTTCAAAACTTCAGGAATTAAATCGTAGGGTCTATTACTATGCTTTCTAGTACATGATTACAATTTTGCTTTCGTTCGTTTCTTTTCCCAGGCATCTTGTCTTAAATATGAATTTATTCAGTTACTAATAATAGTTTTCTTATTCTCAGAATTTTGTTTTTATGTTTGTTTACATTTGATATTTCATTAAACGTAAACACTTTATTTAGTAAAAGTTTCAAAGTTTAAAAGGTTGGATGTTTTATCGAAGTTGAATATTTTTTTACATATAACAGATTTGATATTGTAGTAATATTCTTGCAAATAAAATATATACTAAAAATATCAGCAAATGCCGCAAGACTATGTTGGATAGTCAACGACAAGAGTTGATGGGTTTCGTTGAGTGATTTAAATTGTCTCACAATCGTCGCTTCCGGCCTTCGGTCGGTTAGGGCGAGCGGGATCCGGTGATCATTCCCGCCGTCTCCTCCACCCCACAGCCCTCACGCTCTGCATTATATTCAACCCTGTAAAATTAATTCACATTGGAGTTATCTTCTTATTTTTGAAGTTAGCTTTTATTCAATATTACTGCAAATATGTATAATTTATTTTACTTTTCTCAACATTCAATAGATTTAAATAACTGGAATTAAATGTTAACTTGGTCGGCCGATATTAATTTTATATTAAAATATATAATATCTATACTGCAAAAAAACGCACAAAGGTAAGTGCTCTAAATCTGTATTAATGGAACTAAACGTGATATCCATCAAGTACTGATTCATCAATAAGTAATTAAGTTTTAAACAACCCACATACGTAAAATTTTAACCTTAATAAATAAATAATAATTAATTACAATGTATATTAAAATTAGTAGTAGTTAGTGTGTAAACAATTATTTTCTTTATCGTGGAGATCCTTGATGCACTTTCTTGCGATCTTCTACATCTTTTTATTATTTTAAATTTAGTTTTTCTTTTTCTACTTTTTAACATGGATATTTATAATTGAAATAGACTCATTACATTAATATTTATACAAAGTAATATTAATAAAAATTTCAATCGATATAAAAACTATGATTACTCTCTCGTGCAACTGATTTTTAGAAAAATTAATAGACTTATTTCTCTTAGACTTATATCTCATAGTTAATATTTTCATATCTCTTTGTTAATAATTTTCTATGAAGAGTAGGTAATAACCATAAAATCATTGTTATATAGAATTTTAATTAGCAAAGGAGAACTCATATCGTGGCTACTGAGGCGTATGGAAATAGGAGAAATTATTTCCTTGTCGTCAATACTAATAAACTTATAACATCAAATTAAATTTATAATATTTCACATATTATACAACACTTACAAAATAAAATATTTTACTACCTTTAGGTAACAAAGAAGTTACGTAAATACTGTCAGAGGTCTAACATCATTTTTTTTTTATTTTAATTCAAAAAATATCTTAATATTAAAGTCACTTTTTTATACCTATTATATCGTTGCCGTAAATAAAACTTGCACGTTAGCGTGATTAGATATTTAATTTCTCTTGACATTGTCGCATTCCGTTCACTTAACAATACATGCGAATAAACATTCTAGCTTCTTAGAAAGTCATATATTTTTTTTCGTGTAAGATTGTACTCCTTACTGGCAGATCCTTTAGTTGTTATTAGTTTACCTGCACAATTTAGTATATAATTTATTTTTCAAATAATATGTAACTTACATATTATTTAAAAATATTATAAAAAATATATTTTCAAATATAGGTTTTTCAAAAACCATAATTTAAATACATATCAATGCAATAAGTTAGCTAGCGACAAATATCGGTTATTTATTAGCTAATTGTTCCACAAGTTCATTTACAAATAATTTCGCGGACGTTACGTTAATGCAACGAAGCTGAAATTTGTTTGCTGAATGTTTGCTATTCCTGTTCATACAGTAGTCCGCTCCAAACAATAGCAAGGCTTCGCCTGCATTGTCAATATGAAAAATTACTATAACAATGAAAGTATATGTGTCATTGTACTGTTTTTACTTCGAAAAATATAATACTATCTTAAATGTATTTTTAATATGTATAGTCAAATAAATAAAATTTTTCTATATTTACCAAATCTACCATATGAACACTATGGGTCCCACAACTCCTTTGTCTTTAAAATTGTACAAGATTTTTGTTATATCTACACGACTAAGCATAACCTAACAATATGCTGTTTTTTCTCAACGTAATAACTAGCACTCACAATTAAAAGATTTTCGTGCTGGGACTGTTTTATTTCTTACCGATAATTGATGTAAGTGCATATCTCATGTATTAACTATGTCGATTTAAATAGTAATAAAACGGATAGCTTAAATAGAAAGTTATATTAATTGGATAAAAATCTTTAACAATTTTATTTCAACCGGATATAAATAATGTGTTTATGCATTTTTATGTTCCATAAACCCCACTGAGTCCTAATTGTCAGAGTTAGACTCTCGTAGTCTTTCCATCACGTATAATTTTACGAGACCAATAAAACTTTATATTCTGTTAATATGCTCTTTGAACTGTTTATCAAACCAAGCCACGCTTAAAAAGACTGTTTTGGTAAAGTACTGTTACAGACGACACTTAAAGTAGTTTTATAAACATTTATTTTTGTCTTGTGTAATTTAGTTACTCAATGATACAAAAAACATTTCATATATGCCGTGTTATTTAAATTAAAATGGCATTAATATTTACGAAAAATTTAGGTTGTGCCGGTCGTTCCTTAGTATAATTATTTATTATATTACATTTCTATACATTAATGTTTCCTGTCTAAATATGAAATGTTTAATCCATATTAATAACATAATTCTTCCTTAGGAAGAATTAAGGAAATATGGTAGCTGTTAACAATTTTACGTGGAACATAAAGTAACCATGTATGATTAAACTTCATGGTGTGCTGCAGTCATGAGAGCGGTGCATATCACTCGGTTCCGATTGGTTGCCGACGCGTGAGGAATGCCGCGCTCTGGCGACATTAGAAACCATCCTCGCACGAATTGTTCGTATTTTCAGGAGATCAAAAATTGAAATTAAATTGTAGTGAAATTAAAAAAAAAAGTTTTAAAATAATGTTTAATGTTTTGTAAAAGTGAAACAATATATCTGCATTAGTGTGAATATTAGTATAAGTGCTTAGTTATATAATAATTTCTTTCTCTTTTATTTAATATTTTATTCAGATACTTCTGAAAATTACATTAATTTGACACACACGTCAGGAGATAATTATATTTATAACCGTAAAACTTCGAGTAAGAGATTCGTTAACCGACCATAACATAACAGTAGGCGTCTCCGTTGTGTAGGTCACTTGTGACTGATTTGTTTTACGTAATAATTTATCTGTGTAAACTATGTTGCATTATATTGCAAATGTTAAATATATATACAGTATTTAATTACGAAACGAAAGAAAGTTATCAAAGATAATATAGTGTTGCGGCTGGTGAAATGAACATTTTTTCAATAAAATGCTCAAATATCATCGACGATCCCATAGGCAGAAATCTCCTGTACAGTGTTTACGATGGAGGTCAGTATAGTTTATCAAGTAAAATTAAATTTTTATATTCTCTCACCTTGCTATCAATATTCAGGTTCAATTCAAAGGGAATACATGATCATTAGCATTGAAAACACATATCTAGTTCGCAAGTAATATTTTTGATATTTTGACTGTTCTTCAACCTGAAATTATGAATTCCAAAATATTTTTATGTTGCTAATTCTGTAACTCCTGAGTATAATTCGGTAACTCATGAATATATATCAAATGTAATATATATTAGGCCTCATAAAGATTTATATTCTTGATATTTTCATCTACCGTACTTGATCATGTACTTTGCTCGTTAAGGTCTTGCTTTATTATATTGTTTTAAAAGTTGTAATCGTTACTCATATATGTTGCAAACTATTTTTGAAAAAACGTTTAAATATTTGAACGCAGCTGGATTCGAGCCCGCGCCTCTTCGAAACCGTCCAAGCGCTCTGACCGCTAAGCCATGCGTTATACTACCAGCTGCGTCGAAATTCTTATAACAAAAGAGGTTGCTATTTTATTTTAATAGTTTACTATTTTTAAAGTGTTATTCCACAATTAGGATTAGAAAACATTTTTTAATAAACGTATAAAAATTTGAACGCAATGGAATTTGAACCCGCGCCTCTAGAAATTTTTATACGTTTTTTCAAAAATATTTTCTAATCCTGGGTGTAGAATAATACTCTAAAAATAGTAAACTACGTTACAATCTATTATTTAAATATTTTTAATGATATTTCATTATCTGCTTAAATTTTAAATTAAAATTTAAATTTTATTTATATTTAAAATATTGTGTCTATCTTTATTATGTATTGAATAAAAGCTATAAAATACGTTGTATGCAGTTCATCTGGAGAGACAGAGGCTGCAAGTACGGCAGCAGTAGAATCAACTTTAGAACGCTTACGTGGAACTCGCAGTGCGCTAGAAGAGCTTTGGTCGGATCGTGAGCGTCGTCTAGAACTCACATTGCAGCTTCGTCATTTTGAGAGAGATGCCCTTGAGGTGAGTATTGTTTATTCTATACAAAAGAAGAAAATCACGAAGGGAGAAAGTATACTTTGGTATTTTTTGATTGGTTGTGCCGGGTCCATTTCATTTCAGGGTGAAAAACTAGGATAGCACCCCGGACCAACAGCTTATACTTGCGACCCAAGTGTATGCTTAGAATCTCATACATTATTAACGCGCAGTTAACATTATCTTAACTAATTTCTCTACATAAAAAAAATTGAAAAGCCTACCAATGTCGCTTTCGTCTATGAAAGGAACTGATCGTTCTGAACAAGTTAATCTTTTGTGAGAGAATGGAGGAACTATTAGAATTATTGCGCAGTTATTGCACCTACTTTTACCGTGTATATTATGTATTATTATATTATTTACTTAATATAGTTTGGGTTAGTTATAATAGGCAAAAATGTAGTAGACAATACACGCTTGTTTAAGAAGAAAACATGTAAGTACAGAATATTTAGTAGTAATAATAAGTTAAGACCGTTACATTTTACTATGTATATACCGTTAATACAATGACATTCCTTTTTAAATGTTTCTTTAATTCGCACTGATAAGAAATCGCATTGAAAAAAAAATTATGCTTTACTTATTATTTTAGATGAAGGAATATTTTTTTAATATAAATTTATGATATTTTCGATATAATAATATTGCACTTAGTATGCATATGAATAAATATTTGTTAACGATATGTATCGTCTTCATATACATGATGAAATCTAGAAAAAATCGTCATCTTCGTATATGCGTCTGTAATACGATGGGCTTGATATAAAATCAAGCATAATTGAAGATGTTCATCTTATCTAAATACGTTTCGATGACAATATTTTACTTGTTAATATTATAGGTGTCTTCTCGACTTGAGTTGTGGGGAGATGAGCTGCAGCGCACAGAGCCGCCACGTGATCCTCAGCAAGCGGAGCAAGCGCTCGCGGGGCACAACGAGAGTGTCGCTAGAATGCAACACGCTACATTCCAAGTAAATATTAATGACAATGTATAAAACGCTGCTCGTTGCGCTTATTCTTTGTATAAAAATATTTTAACTAGACAACTCTGATGAATTCTCATTATATATTGTAATTGTATTTGCGTTGTGGTTTTTTTTTACTAATTAGCACACACACAATATTACATATAATTAACAAATATATAAGTTCGTACACAACATATATAATAAATCTTATTTGCTGTGTTTTTAAAAAGATTTTATTTTTGTTATTTAAGGTAGTCCAACAGGGACAAGAGTTGGCCGCAGCTATTGCGGAAGCTTCTGACGTGATGGCGTCTAGTTCTGACAGTTCAGAAGGGGCTCCGATGGATGCGCAGGCTCGAGTGCAACTTCTGCTTGAGTTCCTTCACGATAGACAGCTAGATTTAGAGGAACTAGCAGAAGAAAGGCGGGCTCGTTTCGAACAATGTGTCCAATTGGGTAAGAATTTAATAGTGAAGAATTTAGTGTTAACTGCGGACACTATTTAAGTAATAGAATATACAACAAGTGAAAGAATATATTTTTAATCCCTTCTTTAAAAACTGAATCAAAATTAATTTGTCATTGGCGCCGTTTTCAGCACAAATGTCCTAGTTATTGTTATCTGGAAACCATTCTACCAAATATTATATTATATATTTTATATTTAACTATAACATAAATATTTCACTTGTTTGCCGAAAAATAATAGAATAATATACAAGTAGCTTGGCTGTCCATGACGGAAATGCAAATTGGAGACAAGAGCTGTTATTTTTATTACATCAATAATTAATTTGACAGGTCAATTCCAAAAAGATGCAGCGCAAGTTGTTAGTTGGATTAGAAATGGTGAGGCGATGCTGTCGGCATCATTTTCTATACCGGGCACCTTGCCAGAAGCGGAACAATTAAAACGAGAACACGACCAATTCCAAGTAGCAGTTGAGAAGACACATGCTAGTGCTGTGCAAGTTAAATACAGAGCAGACGCTTTACGCGCAGCTAATCATTACGATCCCCATACTATTAGGTACAACACAATTTGATACATATATTTAGATAAAATTCTTTAACTTAAATTAATTGACAAAATAAAAGTAAAAATTAATTATTAATTATTTTATAATCATTATGCCCACTTATATTTTTAAAAATTCACGTTCCGCGCTTATAGAGAAATTTCAGAAGAAGTAACGGAGAGATGGCAGCGCTTAGTGACATGTGCAGAGGAACGTCACAAATTAGTAACCGCGTCTCTTAACTTCTACAAGACTGCGGAGCAAGTGTGTTCCGTTCTCGATTCACTCGAGCGCGAATATCGGCGTGATGAGGACTGGTGTGGCTCCACAGTAGCGTTGTCAGTCCCATCTTCTGCCTCTAGCACTGGAATTCTTATAGCAGCTACGGCTGCTGTTTCTATAACCAATGAAGGTGATGAAGCTTCACATACGCAAAATTTAGATAAGGCTTCTCAGGTACTATTGTCTCACGTTTATTCATTTATAAATTATGATTTTTGTTATGTTTTTACATTTATTCTATTGTCTGTTAAATTCATTTCAGGTTGCGGCATTAATAGTAAAACATGGAGAACAAAAGGAAGCGTTTCTAAAAGCATGTACGTTGGCGCGTCGTACTGCGGAGACGTTCCTCAAGTACGCAGCTCGGTCTGCGCAGGTACATGGACAGACCGTCGCTGCCAGTAAGGCGCACCACGAACAGACGCGAGCAATTTTGGACACATTACTTGCGCAAGAAAACAAGGTAATGCGCATCAATTGCATATAGCTAAATATAAGTAATTGCGTCAATTGTAGCGCAGTGGGACAGTGTTTGACTATAAACTCAGTTGTGAATTCCCACTCGGGGAAATGTTTGCATTTCAAATTTATTTCCATTTCTTCCCCCTGGTAAAACAAAGCGCGGCTTCCAGTTGACTATACAGATAAATGTCTATATTTCTTGTGAAGAGGAGTTTAATGTGACAGTGCATTATTTTCATTATTATTTATGAAAATGCCAAATAACATAATGTAATTTAAATTATTAAATTCTTTTATGCTCTTAAATAGAATAAATAATTAAAATGGATTAACTAGAATTCAATTAGAATCGAATAGAGTAAGCTAGGTTTAATTCTTAAACATATTTTCACTTATTTATATTTGTATATTAATCTAAGAATAGACAATCTAGTGCTTATTGTTTTCCGAGTACCTATATGAAAATAACTCTTTAAGATACTATTATACTATATTTCAATGCTTAGCTTTGATATTAACAAACAATAGAGTTTGTTGTGATCGCATTCTGTTGTTTACCATAATAACAATTCAAATAACATTGCGTAAAAATGTTTATGAAATAAATTCTTTCGGTTCATTGATTATATTATTACTGTATCGCATGTGCCTAAAGTACACAAGTGTTAATTGGTACGATACATTCCGCTGAATAAATATTTAAAACATTTTATATTATGTGACACTTGTTCAGCAGTACCACGCTTGGGTGACGATGAGGACAATAAGCTTAATGTTATAGTGGATAGTGGTACACTGGAATAATAGTCGTTGCTCCGGCATGTGAAGTTATGAACGTTGCGAGTAGCTATGACGAGCTTAGCCATGATTTTAATACAACCAGTAATTTTTTTATATAAAATTATTAATGTTATTTGTATTAAATATATTTTTTAGAACTTTAAAGATACATTTTCAGAAATGTAGTTTTTTAGAATTTATTATTTTTAATTGTAGGTCACTTGAATCTATATATTTTTCAATTTGGTTTTAGGTTTTAGAACACTGGACCGTTCGCAAGAAGCGTCTTGAGCAATGTCAACAGTTTGCTCTATTTGAACGTTCCGCTCGCGCTGCAGTCGAGTGGATCCGCGAGACACAGGAGCGCTGCGGCGCGGCAGCGGCGGCGGCGGCCGGCGGCGTGGCACGTGAGTCTCGCGAACGCGTGCGCCTGCTGGCTCAGCTCGCTGATGGCCTCGTCGAGAAGGGCCATCCCCATGCTGTACAAATTAAAGAATGGGTGGCAGCAGTTGACGCCAGGTTAGTCCAGGTTTTAGTTCTATTACGCTTTATTTTTTTGTTTGTTGTAACCCATTTTTAATACTAAATGGCATTATTTTTTTACATTGAATAGTAATTACGCATATAATTAAAATATAAAAAAAAACATAAATCCAGGTATGCAGAATTTAGCGGCTCTATGGAAGGTGGTGAAAGCGAGGCTGAAAGTGACTCAGGCGTGGCAGCATCGCTTAGCTCCGCACAGACAAGTGAAGCAGAAGTACCGCCTGCTGCTCCTGCTGACGACAAACGTAGAAGTGCAAGACGGAAAGAGTATGTATTGTTAATAATTAGTTATAATTCATTAGTATTTTATTTCATAATAATACTTAGTAAACTTCATAAAATTGTAAAAAATTAAAAAAAATAATGAGCAAAATACTTTAAATGACAATTTGTAAATTATTGCCAAGAATAATACAAATGGTGTTTTGTATGTGAAGATACATTTTATAATTTTGATTGCACAGGTTTATTATGGCAGAGCTACTTCAAACTGAACGCGCGTACGTTAAAGATCTGGAAACTTGTATTACTTGTTATCTGCGAGAAATGCGCACGGACCCTTCCTCTGTACCTCCGGCGTTGCAAGGAAAGGTTAGTTTTAAACGTTGTATTTGAGATTTAAGTTAATGCAAATTAATAATAATATTTGGTATGTTTATTGATTTATGAAATTTCTAGTGACAAAAATATGTTGTAGGAGGAGCTAATTTTCGGTAACATTGAAGAGATCCATCGATTCCACGAACGAGTGTTTTTGCGCGAACTAGATAAGTATGAGACTATGCCTGAAGATGTAGGCCATTGCTTCGTGACGTGGGCTCGTGAATTCGACATGTACGTGTCCTACTGCCGCAATAAGCCGGACAGTAACGCCGCTGTCGTACAGCACGCTGGAGATTATTTTGATAGGTTAGATCAATCGATCAGATCGTCTTTATGCACATATATGTATTATTAATATCATTTTTTAATATATTTTATTATATTACATGTATAGCACTGAGCGACGAATTTTTTTAATAAGTGTACAATATCATATAAACAGTGCACTATAAGAAAGTTGAGAGTAAATTTGCCTCCTTTGTCTTGTGGTAGCATTTTAATAGTTTGTGCTTAACATAATTAAAATTAAAAACATTATTTATTTTAGAAACATTTATAAAACGACACTAAAGATTTTTAAAAATATTTTTAATACTGTATAAAGTGTATCATCTCCCACAGTTTGACAGATTTTTCTAAAAAATCTAGGTCTTGTTTTGTTTGCCACAATGTTCAATAATATTTATTTAAAATTGCATGATTTGGCATATATATGCTCATTTGTATATATGCACATTTATTTTTATTTATATGAGTAATAATTTATATTTTTAATTTATTCTTCAATAGAGTTCAACGAAAGAAAAAACTAGAGCATCCGTTAGCTGCTTATCTCATTAAGCCGGTACAAAGGATTACGAAATACCAACTGCTATTAAAAGACCTACAAGCGTGTTGTGCTGAGGGGCAGGGAGAAATTAAGGTAAAATTTTGATACAAGTATGAGGGACTTCTTAGTTTTTCTGAAGTAGTATTACAACTATTTGAAAATGATTAAACGCGATTAAAGGAAGAAATGTGCTATCATATTATTGTGCCAAATTATTTTAGTTATGTACGGTTGCATTATGACTAAACTAAAAAAGGAATAAAAAAGAGTACTTCAGAACATTTGCATTTATAATTAACGCACAATTACATAAATAACAATTGCAAATAGAAACCAAAACTACTACTTTATAGTTATATATATATATATATATATATATATATATATATATATATATATATATATATATATATATATATATATATATATATATATATATATATATATATAAATATATTTTATATGTTTACCTTTTACATAAATGTTACTAACATACAAGTATTTTTTAAATATTTATATAAAATTTTATTTAATTATTTTTGATACCCAGAAGATTTGTTAAATTAAACGAATATAGTTGCTATTTAGTAAGATAACATTTGTACTTCTTTTGATAATGAAAAATGATTTTATGGCATTGTCTTCCATACTACTATTTCTTATCACCTTACAACTTACTTAAACGATAAGAAATGTTGATAAGATAAAAATGTGAACAATTCGTCCGACGGATACATAGAAGTAGAAATGCATAAGTGCTATGCTTCAAGTGCGTGTAGTTACTAAGTAAAATACCATCTACGGCAAGAGAAACTCCTTGTAAGTTTTTATATATATCTTTAATCTAAATTATCTCGATTATATCAGTGATAATAGCAAATATTATAAGTATAGTATCGTTTCCACATTAAAGTAATTAATTTTTAAAGAAATAGTTTTTCAATTAAAATTTTTTTAAAGAAATTCTTAAAATATCATTATCTAATTATTGCTGGAAATGTATAACTAATGGGTAATATTATAAATAATTACAATTTTCTTAAGAGTTTTACGTCATGGATTCCAATTACTCACGAAAATAATCCGAATACATGACAAATACTTGTTATATTTTTACGATGTACTAGAGCTGAGGGAGTTTCTTTAAAAATTATATATGTGTTGTATTATCTATTGTCGTCCGTGACGCTTGTCATCTTACTAATCGGTTAGTGTAGACATTTAGTTATTTGTTTATGTTTAACAGAACCGTTCGTATTGTGTATTTATGAAGTGATTTTTAACAGAACGAAGTTCGTGTTTGTGATTTTAATTGTTGTTTTTTAACGATATAACAAAATCTTAGCGTACTTAAGAAATATTTCTTTACAATTTTAGACAAAGGCGAACTAAATTACTGATGGTATCAAAATAGATTTTTTTTTAAATAAATCTATTTTTGTACTTTTGCTAGTCAGTTACTTAATTATTTCATATATGACTTTAAAACTGATCTTAAATACGTTTACTTTGTCCCAAGTGAGTTTACTTCTAATTTGACTACTTTGTTATCTTCATTGTTAACGAGCTTTAATGATTTGTAATGGGACATAACCATTACGCGCTATCGGCATAAACATTTGTTATTCAGTTATATGCAGTATTTAAAATTTAATAAACTAGTACACTGGCTTGCTATAAATTAACAATTAGTTACAAACAATATTTTCCTTGTGATTCATGTGTGTAGTGTACTTCTAACGAAGCTCAGTGATTAGCATATTTTTCAACCTTAGTAGTGGAATATTTTGTCTTTTTTGTATTTATAATGTTATTACTGTGAACGTAGTGAATTCTTTGATTTCGATAATGTTGAGGTATCTACATAATCATCGTCCCAATAGAATTGGACCTGCTTCAGATAATGTTACCGTATGTATATAGTTCACTATTTATAATTAGCATGTCAATATAAATAATATGTATCTACATACATGTTATTTATAATTATATATTTTTTTTAAATTATATTTAAAAATCGTATCATTATTATATTATTCCTATACTGATAAGCTCGAACAGTTCCTTAACACTTACACGCTTTATTTATAAACCTTTACTTACCATACTCGTTACTTTTTGATCGTCATTCTCTTTCTTATGTGCATCTTACGTGCAAATTTGTTATGTAAATTGATTACAATAAGGAATATATAATTATAACAGTAATTAAATATAAGTTATTCATGTTATTCTTCTTAAACCTATGTTTTTATCGTATGCGATGACTCCTTACCGAGAGTGACTAAACACTACACATTAGAAAACGTAAAATAATTAACCTAAAAAAATAAGAAAATGACTTTAGTACATAGTTTATTAAAACTAAATTGAATATTTTGGATTGGAAAAGGTCAAACCTTACTATTTATGTCAGTTTCTCATAAAATAACTAAAGTATGACTAATTCAATTGTTCTTTTGACGTTTACCAAATAATACAAATTTTGGATGAAGTCACTATAATCCTAAGAGTGATATTATTTGTGATAACTATTAAGCGATCGCAAAACTATTCAATTACCTTGTTTTATTAATAGACGTGATGGCAAACAATATCTCGGGATATGTTTTTAGTTTAAATTGTACATATAAATTATTTTTTTAAAATTTACCTTTGTTAATCCTTTAAATTTGTATTTCCTTGTCGGAGTCTTTCAAAAATAACGAAGCCGTCAATGCCTTGCTAATCTGAAAAGAAAACAACAAAAATAATGTAAATAAAATTATTTTAATTTTCTTTATGATTTAACGCCTTTTTTCGTAAAACAGCTTAGCCATCTGTCTAACCTAGGTTGATAAAGGCATTCCCTAGTTCTCTGCTTCTGCCCGAAATTTAAACATTACATAGGTGGCGGAACCCAACATCGCAGTCATATACTACGTTACATGTTAACGCATTACGTTTTTGGTACTACCATAACACAATGATAAATTAAATGTTACATTGATATACATCAACAGATTATTGAGCTATTGTTAATTTTGTTTGCCTGCAGGACGGCCTGGAAGTTATGCTTTCTGTTCCCAAAAAAGCTAACGATGCTATGCACTTGTCAAACTTAGAGGGTTGTGACGTACCATTAGACAGCTTAGGTGAAGTTGTTCTTCAAGATTCTTTTCAAGTATGGGACCTTCGGCAAATAATTAAAAAATGCAGAGAGAGAAGAGTCTTTCTCTTTGATCTTCATTTACTATTGGCAAAAGAAGTCAAGGATACTCATGGAAAAGCCAAATATATATACAAGACGAAATTCATGGTACGTATTTAGGAGTTTATGTTTGAGTTTCAAAAAGTAACACATGTGAGTAAATACAGTAAATTATCTTCATTTGTAATACAGACTTCTGAATTGGGTGTAACTGAACACATTGAAGGCGACGAGTGCAAGTTCTCTGTGTGGACAGGACGTCAGCCGATGGCTAGCGACTGTCGTATTGTACTTAAGGCCCCCTCACTAGACGTTAAACAGACGTGGGTACGGCGACTTAGGGAAGTCATACAGGTGAGACATATTTCTTAATTATAGCAACGTAGTATTTATCAATACGGAGCCTCAAATTGTCTCTCAAATTACCTATTAAAATTTAGGGTGTAAAAAATATAATGCTTTGCTTACATAAAATAATATTGTAAAAAAAATATATATAAAATAAGTAAATGGATAGATATGAACTATATTTCATTGTTAACAGGAAACGTACTTCATCGTTTCATTGCACCAGCCGCCACGTAGTCCAGCTCGCGCTCGTCCTGCCAGCTCACAGCGCTCCAGTCGGTAAGTTTTTTGATCACCACTTATCTCAATTTGTAACATTAATATTTTCTTTTGATTTATTCATAAATAGAATATATATTAATAAAACACACATATCTAATATGTAGTATAATTACTAATGAAAATCTAGTAAGTTGTATGAAATAATTAAATATGTGATCATATTTAAATCTTGAATATTATCTTAAATGCGTTTTCTTCGCCGTATGTACGCAATCAGTTTAGCTGATCGTATATGCGACGAAGGGATTCGCAGAATAGCAGGCGTAAACATGAATGTTAAAGTGAGAATGAAGAAGAACGTGCTTAGGCGATTTGGGCACGTCGGGAGAATGAGTGATGAATGAATGGTAAGAAATATTTAGGAAGCAAAGATAATTGGTACGAGAGGTCGTGGGACACCTCGGTTGATCTTCGAAAACACAATATCAATAATAATGGAGGTGATGTATAAAGCTTGAGGATTCCCCGAAGGTCATGTATGAAGAGGTTAATAACTGTAGACGAGGTGAAAAGGGACCGTAGCGTATGCCTCTCTGTCGTCTCTGACTATCCCGCAAGGGGTAAAGCGTGAAGCTTAAAAAAAATTCAACTGTTTTATTTAATTATTGTTTACCATAACGATTTTTATAGGGACTTTGAAGATACCGATACAGAAAATCTTGATCGCAACTCACTAGCCTCATTTGGTAGCGGAAACACGACTGACTCCGATAAGGTAAGAAAGATTAGTTACATAAATTAATATAAGAAACTTTATCTAGCTCACCTGCGCTACTTCTTTTGCATCACATAATACATTTCACCTTTTCCAACATGTTTCATAGATGCTGCTCTTTTATTCGACGTAGCAGGTTTTTTATAACCCACAGCTTTCTTTCTGCAGTAAATATTTTTTTAAAATTTTAAATAGTAGTTACTGAGATTAACACGGTCAACCAAATCATTGTATTAGCCGTGATAGATTCTTTCTTTACGTATAAAGTATACGTAAAACTTAAGAATTACAATAAGACTATATGACATACCACTATTATGATACCATTATGGTATGATTTTATAAATAAAACTGATAAAACTGATGCAATACTCGTATTTTTAGTGGAGTACGTTATATCGATAGCCAGCTTAGATATCGGTATATCGTGATGTTGGAACGCTAGTACAGTGATATATTGTATTACAACCTAGCATAATAAGTAATTGTTACTTAAGTACGGAGGTATAACAATTGCTGTATAAAAATATTTCTATTTTATATAAAAAAATTGCCAGGGGATTGTTAAATATAATACTTAAAATCAAAAATAAATTATATGCTTTTTATAAGTATTACTTTTGCTTTTGGAATTTCCTCATAATAACTATATTTCTTAATGAGTTCTTAAAGAAATTTATTTTTCCTTGGAATATTGTGCCTAATTACATCAGTTAATTAGGTTTTTAATATTAATTATAGCCTATAAATTACCGAGTGCTAAAAGTTATGAATATAAAAGAAAAGTCCATCCAGTAGGTTTTGAGTTAAAGGCGAACAGCAGGCAAACAGAAAGTCATCAGACAGAAAGGTAGATAAAAAGTACAATTAACGAAAACAATTTTATGGTTAAATGCTTCTACTTATATAAAGACTCCATATACGTTTTATTATATGTTTATACATATACATACATATAGATGATTATACTGGTATAAAATAAAAATATATTTGAGCCGTGCCCGTAGTTTAATAGGCTACATAATTATAGAGCTCTCAAGATTATAAAGTTTGACCTCAATTTTTAAGAAACTCTTAAATTTTAGTATAGAACAACCTACTTATATTTTTCTACTAAACTTGATAAAATATGAAGTAGAAAGTTGTATGTTTTTATATTATTTATATTAGTAATTTAGAAGAGGCAAATTGAGGTTATTATATATTCGAATATAAAGGATCCCTTTTTTTTTGGCTTTAGCACATCTGTTAGATTTAACTAAAAATATATGAACTGTCTGAAAAAAGATAGTAGACCTAAACTAGTTAATTAATCTCTTGATTAAATCATTTTTGAAAAAACGTATAAAAATTTGAACGCAGCGGGATTCGAACCCGCGCCTCTTGGATACCGTCCAAGTGCTCTGACCGCTAAGCCATGCGTTCTACTACCAGCTGCGTCGAAATTCTTATACGTTTTGTTACAAATTATTTATGTTGTTAGCACCTCTCGTTTTCATTTTCGTTCGAATCCCGCTGCGTTCAAATTTTTATACGGAGGAAGGCCGTGATTATATTTCACTAAAACTACATTTCACAAATAGACTATAAATAGACTGTGTTGCTACTGTTCAAGCCAATTGCTGAATAATAAAATAATAATAATGATAATTAATAATTTGCGCCATCATAATTACCGCTCAGCAGCGGTAATGGATACTTAAGAAATCTTAATTTTTTTTATATATTTCATGTATTTAAATAAAAACAAGTATTGAAAAAAATATAGCTTACATTTAATTATTCTATAATTTACTTAGGATTAGAGATAACACAGAAAAGTCAGGAAATAGGTTGTAAATATTTCTTTATTTTAAAACCAGTTTAAATTTTTAAGTAACCAGTAGTTTTTCATTTAGTTAAAAAATAATTATCTATGGGGTTTCCCAATAAGAACGATATGTTTTGAAATTAAAATAAAACATGTAATATATATTCGGATTTCGTGTTCAATGGCTTTATTTGATAGGAAATTTTATGCTTATTACGATTTAAATATCGTTCAAATGACCGCCACGACTTTTTTGCACTGGTGAATACGATCGGTCCAATTTTCGAAAACTCGGTGCAGCATTTCGGCTGGTATGGCCGCTATAGTCGCTCGAATGTTGCGTTCAAGGTCTTGAATCGTAGCTGGTTTATTGGAATACACTTGAGATTTAATATACCCCCACAAAAAATAGTCCAAGGGTGTTAAATCGCATGATCTTGGTGGCCAATTGTGAGGACCGTTGCGAGAAATAACCGACTCACCAAACTTATCACGCAATAAATCCATTGTGACGGTCGCCGTGTGGCATGTTGCACTATCTTGTTGTCGATTTCATACACTTCAGGAAAAAAAATTGTTCAACGTGTCACGATAACGGTCGCCATTGACAGTAACAGTACGGCCTTCGTCGTTTTTGAAAAAGTACGGGCCAATGATTCCACCGTACCATAATCCACACCAAACAGTCAATTTTTCAGGATGTAATGGTGTTTCATGAACCACTCTTGGATTTGACTCACTCCAGTAACGACAATTTTGTTTGTTCACATAACCATTGAGCCAAAAGTGAGCCTCATCTGAAAAGATGATTTTCCTATGAAATTTGGTGTCCGTTTCCATCATTTCAAGCACCCGATCCGCAAATTCACGTCGTAATCGATGGTCTGCTAGCTTGAGTTCTTGTGCCAACACAATCTTGTATGGATGTAGGCAAAGATCGATACGTAAAAGTCGCCAGGTTGTCATTCTGGATAAGCCCAATTCTTGTGCACGTCGTGGAACGGAAACATTTTGATTTTCTTCCACACTGGCTGATACGGCGGCAAAATTTTCTTTAATACGGCCTGTCCGTTGTCGTGTTGGTGGTCTACTACTTTTGGATTATGCGACGAATAGCGAGCTCAGACGGTGCACCATGACGACCATATTTAGCACGAAATGCTCTTTGAGTAGAGATAGACAATACTTCTCGAATTTTGATAGAAAATTTAGACAATTTCCAAACGTTGAGGTAACGTGAACTTGTTCATGATTAAATGGCAAACATTTCTGAACACAAAACAACACAAATGTCAAATATTAAACAACCAAGATGGCGGCTGTGAACTATCAAAATCCTATCATCCCTAATAGGAAACACTATATATACTAGTAATAAATTAAGTTTTGTTTTAATTAATATATTAATTCCGAGGGGAATATCAAAAGAAAAAAACTACTATAACAAGTAAGTCTTTTTTGGGGGGCATCTATATTTTGTACCTTAAACCATTATGTTATAATTAATCTTTAAAAATTAATAATAGTGCAGTGCAGTGGGACAGCGTTTGAGTGTAAATGCGATTGGTTGTGCATATTTCAAATTTATATTCCTTTTCCGTTACAGGCTAGCGCACATCTTACGAGATTATTTCATAAATCGCTCATTTTGTTATCGGGTCGAAGAAACCTTTTCCACTAAACATTCTTTAAGAGCGGGAGTCCCTCAAGCTGCATTCTATTCCCGCTTCTATACACATTGTGCACTCATGATATACCCAAAGCCTCAAGTACCCACCCAGCCCTATTCGCGGACGGCACCGCATTTTTCGCTAGTGACCACGATACGATGAACATAGCAAAACGTCTCCAAACTGCGATAAACCGTCTGGGCCAAAGGCTTAGTATATGGCGCATAGAGTCATACTGCAAGTCAAATCGATTAAACAACGGCTATATCTAGGAGTAGTTTTAGACAGTAACCTGTCCTTTAATTCTTTTAACATTAACTACGTCTACCGCAAAGCGGCTTTCGTCCTCAGTAGACACTATCCATTGATTTGCGCCAAAAGTAAAAGCTAATTTTACAATGCCAGTGTTGTGTTCGAACATAAGGATCTTAGCCGTTTTCAAGTCCTTCAGAACAAATTCTTAGGCATGACCACGGGCGCGCCGTGGTAAGTGCGTAATGTAGATCTCTCACAGAGACATTAAGTTGGACTCTATCAAAGAGCAGTGTCGCAAATTATCTAGTAGCTACTTCGAAAGAGCAGCTATCCATCCGAATCCGCTGGTGGTAAGCGCCTGCGAGACGGCAGCCGGTGGATACGAGGTCCCGGTTTCGTAACCGCTCGATGCCAATAGGACAGTACGGACAGGCAAGTCCTCCACTATTAACGGTGTACACAAGCCGAAATTCATGCCACACATGAGGCGCCCTTGTGACACTGTGTTCTAAGTTAATGGTTTACTCCCGAGGTCTCAACGCCAAGGCCATCGGTCATCGGGTTTTGGGGGAGATCGAGCTAGAAGAACTCGATCTCCCCCAAAACCCGATGACGCTTTCAAGGTCGGTAGGGCCAAAGGCATACTACACAATCGGAAAAGGATCTTTCTCCGTTCTGTTAAGATAAAGCGCAGGATCGAGTTCGCCACTCAGCACGCAATAGCTGAAGATATAAATATAAATTTATTAATGATTTATAACTTTGTAAATTTTAAAATAAATGAGAATATAATAAATTTCACTTTTTATAGGCTTTTTAGGTGTCTAAGTATACTTTTTAAGTGATGTACAAAAAAATCACATGCATATATTACTTGTAATATTATATTAACGTGACGAATTTCACAGAAATCTAAAGTGATTAGGTATACTGCTATCAGTTTTTTTTGTTTATCCAGAAATTCAGAAAGTTTGTTATGATAAAATTCCTCTAAAAGGAAATAAAATAATGCATATAATGTTCTAAAAACAAAAATAATTTTTAATAAAGCTATTTCCGTGTTCACAGGCAAACTTTAATAATATACATTATTTGCGTTTTCGACTCTGTACCGGTTCACATAAGACCTTTAATTTTTGCTGTGTTACTGATATCGATACATCAAGTTTTTAAAAATGCATTTAGAATATTAAAATATAATCCGTTTAAAATATTTCATTTAAAATGTATAGAAAGCATGAAATTAAAATATTAAACAAAATCAATTTACAAAATTAATCCATAAAAGAAGCACAAGCACAAAACATATGTTTATCAATATAATAACAATTTTTTTAATAGAAAAAATGTTCCTGCGTGAAAGGATTAGGCTTACACTTCACAAAGATGTTAAATTATATGAATTCGGAAATGTAGCTCGATACGGAGGCTGCGTAATGAACGGGTCCTCGTCCGTAAGATAGCGAACGATAGCAGCGAGCGGCACGATGCGCGGCAGTGGCGACAGCGCCGCGCGCCGCATCGGACGAGGCGGGTCGCTAAATTTGCTAACCGCTCGCGCCCGCGCCCGCGTCCGCCGCCTGCCACCTATCGTCCGCAGCCCGCCGCCCGCCGCGAGCGGCGCCACGTGCCTGACGATGACTACTACCCCACCTTTACATCCTCCCTTGTCCGTAACTCCTAAACAACATAAAAGCCGACGCAAAATATCTTTGCCCTGGTTTAGACAAAATTCTGTTAGCGCACCCCACTCTGCGCTTTCACGTCAACATACCATTGACACTCCAAGCTCTTTTCATGCGCGTCTTCTCAAAGGCGGTCGTCAGCGACAGGTGAATGCGTCTTATCCCTTACTCGTTGCCGGCTTTTCACTGCGTTATATTCGCGCCGGAATAATTGCCGCGTTTGAATTGCAATATTTTATCAATTTGTAAACACAATCGCACAGCACTACAAGGCTAAAGTATTTTATTACTACTATAAATATAATCGCATATAATGTGAACGCTTTGTAAAATATAAAACGTGTAGCGCTCGGTTAATGTATTTTTACATGTTGATGGGCGTCTGTAGTTGAGTTTACTGTAAACAAGGTGCCATTGAAAGAAATCCAACGTTAAACACTTAGTCACTATGGTTTATTTATATGTATACGACGCGAAACAATGAGATATTCCATACATGGCAATATTGATTTATTATCCACTGCTTGTCTTAATAATTCTTATTTTTCTTGTAGCCCTTAGCATAATCTTTTGAGATTTTCATTAGTAAGATATTTTGAATAAGTACTAGGCATATGCTGAAATTTGAAGAAAATGTTAAAAGCTGTCGTTAACTACTAAAATATTTAAACATACTATTAAATGTAATAAAAAAACATATTCAACAACAATGACAAACAACTTATTTTCAGTTAAAATAAAAAGAAAATTGTGTCAAACTACAAAGTGAAATATTTTAAAAAATCAAGATCAAGGGCACCCTAAAACTTTTCTAAAAAATATATTAGAACATCGTATAATCCAAAGGTTTCCTTCCTGAAACTAGGCAAGATTTTTATATATTACTATGCTACATAATTAGAAAGAAAACTCATTTTGTATAAAGTAAACATTGATTGTTAAAAAAGTTTTTATGAAATCGCATAAAAGAAGCGAATTCATATGATTTTTATCTGGATAATGGTAAATGCATTTTGCAATGTTACACATATTTAGGATCCAAGATATATTTGTCATACATATTTGTCTTTCGAAAAAGTAATTTAAATATATATATATATATATATATATATATATATATATATATATTTAAATTACTTTTTCGAAAGACAAATATGAATGCCTTTAAAGATATACGACAATTTTGCTCTTTGAATGAACTTCTATATAACACGCAAAAACTATGCGTGGCCCTAAAGAACTACATATATAATTAGGACACACGTAACAACTACTTTGTACTATATTAGAAATAGAAAATGGCAATTTCTAATAGCAATCACTGTTACATGATGCCTTCAGTTAATGCAAGTGACGGAAATATTTGTTCAAGGTTACAAAATGTTCGAGAATCACAATTAATTTTGTAATTATAGCAATTCTTCAACATTTTTTCAGTTATAGGCAATTAAGGTTAACTTAAATAATATGTCTTTCATATTTCATCTTTAAATAGCGTTTAATTATATTCTCTGACTAGTGGACCAAAAAGTTATTTTTGAAAAGGAATTAACTTTATCATTGTATATGTCTGATTTGATCGATCGGTGCTATCACCTCCTTTCCTAAGTGTTATCTTTACCTCTGCGTTTGATATATACATACTTTTAGCATGATATTACTTATGATCTATATACTCGTATAATAAGTCATAAAATAAATAAATCTAAGCATAAAAGCGATACCGGATACTCTCTTGCTAAAGCTCAAGCTAAGTTACACACACAAGAAGAGACTACTATAAGTAACCACATATTGCCATTTCCAATCCTTGACGTCACGTTGAAGGGCGTGACCTTGATCAGAACAAACCCGGCCATCAAGTTTCGCACATGTCATTTACTTCATTGTAATGATTATTGAAAAAGAAAGGATGTATTTAAATTCAATAAAATAAGAAAATTGTTCTTTTGATGTATATTTATGATTATTTAAAAATTACCCGTGATTGAACAAGAAATAATATATATTTATGTGTAATAAATTTGCAATGTTACTTGTAATTATTTAATCAATATCGACAATTTCGACTTGATAAGTGATAGATAATTCAATGAGAATTATACAACAAGAATATAGATTTAATAATCACATATTTCATTTTTAATGGAACATATGTTTTTAATAAATTTGCCTCTAAGTGGATATGGTTTTAATCCAAGTTTAATTATTATATCCTGAGATCTGGCTGGTGATTTTTTTTATTGTATTAATAACAGCGAAACTACACTATGATTACAATAGGTTAATATAATTAACTAAAATATTATTATATAATTATATAAAATATTAGTGTAATACAACTGAACTTTATTTCTTTATAATAGTCTTGAATTATATATAAGTCTGGTCCTGCAACACTTTATAAGTATGACGGACAAGTAGAGCGGATTATTAGAAAATAAATATTTTTTAGGCAGGAGTTGAAATGACATGGGTGGTTGCTGAGCATGTAGCTGGTAGTGCTGGCGAGGCGTCTGTGACAAAAGGGCAGCAGGTGGAGGTGCTAGAGGCGTGGGCCGCGCGCCCTGACTGGTGGCTGGTGCGTGTACCCGGCGAACCTCCGCAGGAGGGTGCCGTACCAGCTGCGGTTCTCAAACCTCAACCACATCAGAAAACGTCACCGTCGCGACGTCCTCTTAGTCAACCATCAGACGAAACTATAGGTAAGTCATATTCATATTTTAAATAATAAATTTTTAATGATGACCTATGGCTATTACTTACTAAGCTACAAATTATTTACAAACTTGTTTAAGATTTTTAAACATATTAAACATATATAATATTTTCGTGGACAGAGCAAAGAATAAATAGTTAGAATTTTATTTTTGCGATTATTTTTTCGAAGTGTACAAAACATTAACAATTGCTATAAAAATTACACAAGAATAATTAAAAAATTGATGATATAATAATACAAAAATCCTAATTATTTTCACGTAAAATTGTAACTCTGGATATGAGTATATTACTCATTATTTTCAGATTGTTTTGTAAACATTTAAAGATATATATAGTTTTATACGGTACGGTGTGTTTCCTGTGTTGATTTTTATGTTTTGTTTTCGTCGCAGAAAGGTTTATTTTATTTTATTTATTATTCTTATTAGACGTCACCACTTTGTGATTGTCACATGTGTACACTAAGCAATCTGGCGAATCAATGCAAACAACGTATTTTAGGATATTCCTAGCCATACACTTGGCTTAACGTTTAGTATCATTTAGTTGCAATAGTGGCGCTTCCATCGTGTTCTCCGCTTCGTATACACCAATGGGAGATGGCGACGACATTCATACACAAATATTATGACAGAAAAAGTATTAAAACCACGTAATCTCTTAATATTAAAAAAGATATAAAAAGCTCGGTAAAACTTAGGTTTTAATTTTTAACGACATTATGAATGTGTAATAACTTTGTTTATCAAAGTAAATTTCATTTTTAAATTTTTGAGAAAGATACAGTCGAGCATTCGGCAAGAATCTAAGGCAATACGCGAGGCAATTAATTGACAGATAGCGGTAGATTGATATAATTAATTTTTGTATCAACCAAGACGAATGCCACCTCAGTCTACCTGTAAAGTGAATGTAAAGGAAACATAAACATTAGACTTTTTAATGCCAAAATGTACGCGAGTAATTCCTTCAAAATAGTTTAATTTAAAATCTTATTTTTATTTACTAAAACTTTTAACACCCTACATTAAGCCAAATCCTCGCACGTTAGACGCGAATAACATGGCTGGTGTCAGACAGCTATATTATCATGTTCCGTTGTTTTATGAAATAACCAGCCGCATCGTAATGTGACTAATGCAAAGATCGGCCGACGACATTCACATTAAAATATCTTCTACTACCCTCATCATGTAATGTAATATAATATCTGATGAGTATACATTCGCGCTAACTACTGCCACCATTACTACTACAATAAAATAAAATTCAAAAAATTTATTTTCTTAATTTACTACTTCTGGTTTTCTTTCTCAATCATCTGAGCAATATTCATAACTCATTTTTAGTTTCTCTTATCTACTTATTTCTACTTATCTTCTTATGATAGAATGATATTAGATATACTATCAGATAAAGTAAAAACTTTATCTGATAGTATATCTAATATACTATCACATAAAGTTAACTACTTACATTATCTTTTGTCATCATGTTATAATTAAATTTCTCGTGTTAGCTTTTTCTTTATCGAAATACTTTTTCGAATGCTATATTGCTGTAAAAAGACTACATACATACGTAAATAAAATAATAATATAAAATATTAATTTAGTTGAATGATCTACTAAATGATCTTGGGAACGTCATTATCATTTTGAAATGGTTCATCTAATATAACATAACAATGTAACATATACAGTTTAACTATCAAAAGTTTTAAAAGTGAACATTTTTTAATTGCAATACAAAGTGTTTTCGTTCCACTTTAGATGTTAATTCATGTGTCCCCATCATAATAATTAATTATTGAATACTATGCAAATAAAGATATAAAAGCCATTGAACATATTTTGTTATATTTTGAAGAAAATCTTTCTTTTTCTTTTTATTAAAAATGATATTTAGATTTCAAAATTGTATACAATAATATTATATTTCTAATAGTAGTTAACTAATAAATATCGAATATAGTTTCATTGTAGAATAAACCATAAAATTGGTACTGTATTTAACATTTTTTTATTATTATTGTTATGATTGTTATTTTTTTAGCTTCACGCTTTGCCCCTTGCGTGGTAGTCAGAAGGGACGGAACGCCAAACGCTACGGTCCCTGTATACCCCTTACGCTTCGTCCACAGTTATTAACCTCTTCATACATAATTCATTCTTCTTCCTTTGGGAGAGGGAGATTCTTATGCTTTTTACTTGACCACCCTCTAGTACCACTGATACTGTGTTTTAGAAAGTTAACCGATTTCTCCCCTGACCTCTCATACCACTCATCTTTGCTTCATAAATCTTTCTCACCATTCTGTCATCACTCATCCTCTCGACCTGCCCAAACCACCTGGACACGCCTTTCCATCCATTTCGTATCTTCCGTCTCTAATAAACACACTTCCCAGATATTCCTTATTCACTTTTTCTAAAATCTTTCTATATACCCTTATATTGTATTCCGTTCTTTCTTCATCTCTTTCAAATTCCAGAATCTTAGTTTTACTCGCATTCAGGATCTTAACCTTTTTTTAACTTTCACACCCTTCTTTCAGAACAAGTTGGTGACCAATGAAATGGTATGTAACTCGTATTCTGATGACCATTGAAATCACATCTACTTTCACAACTATGTCACTTTGTTTCACACCTTGGAGACAACTATCCAAATACAAATTGAACAGCCTAGCTGACATGGCGCAACACTGTTTAACAATCGATTCAATATTAAACTGAGGCGTCATGCCAGTGCCTCCTCGTGCACAAGCTGAGTGGTCTCGATAAAGAGATTTTACAATCTGCAATAATGGTCCGCACACGCATCTCCCATAATTTCTTTCTTAAAACTCTATGCAATATGCCTTTTGCTTAGTCCACAAAAAAAGCTTATATTTGTTTTGGTTTACAGCCGAAAGCTTTTCCATGAACATGTGGAGAAATAAGACGTGATCCATGCGCCCTCTTCCAGGTCTAAATCCTCCTTGAGCCTCCCACAAAGGTCTTTCGGATCTCTCTTGCATTCTCCTTGCTAGGATTTTAGTATAGATTTTACTGCTCAAGCTAATCAAACTGATAGCCCTTTATACAAAAGCACGATGACTGCGCCTTGCCAATCGTCCGGGACCTCTTCTGTAATGCAGCATAAATTGCATGTAAAAAACGACAAGCCCAAGATGCGCGGCTCACGGTATTTGATCTTCTCTGCAGTGACTTCATCTGTTCCCACTGCCTTACCACATTTCAGACTTCTTATAGTATTCTCTATTTCTTTTATATTGATTTCGCCGTTTGCCCCTAAGTCTCCTAAATCTTGATGACTTAGCATTTTGTTGTTGCTCAAGACCGAGGCGTCATCACTTTCATACATCTCCTTAGAGAATCTCATTCATTCTACAGATTGACGAACAACGCTGGGAATCAACTTCTTGCCAGAAAAGCTTTGTGTTTTCCCGGAAGTTCTTCGTCAATTTTTTATCTCTCATTCTCGGCCTTTTCACGCTACGCAACATATATTTTTTCTTCAGTATCTTTCTCATACTTTTATTCTAGAAAACAAATATTAAGATACTATAAATACATTCATAAAATTGCTTATATTGCGATATATAGTAATAGAATATTCAAATGTCTGTACTTGAAATCGATAGTCTAGTGGAACCTATAGCCCATGTAGGTATGGGCAGGTCGGTGGCTTTGAGTGCCCTCCAAGGCATGAAATTGCAATTATGAACAGAGCTAGGCTAGAATAAGCTATGACTAGGATTTATAAGATAGTGTAACTACTAAAACATTTTTTTTTCTTTATACTTGTTTTTCGAAATTTTCTCAAGTAGTTTAACTGTAAAATAATGACTTGATGAAATAATGACTGTAAAATGATGAATTTCATCTAATGTCTAGCATTTGTAGCATTTCGCACCAAGAATTGATAATATCGTCTCTAACATTTTTTTTAATCGATAGTTATTGATTTTTTACTGCTACTTTTATGGCCTGGTACCAAACGGCCACCGATGACAACATCGCACTAACATCAATACTTTGAAGATTGGATGACATTTGTAAATTTTTTATAAATATTATTTTGGGATAATATACTTTACGAATCCCTACATCAAGGAAACGACCATTGACACAGTAAATGGATTTTATAACAATGGATCAAAGTATTCGTAGCCTAACATCCCGTTAAATGCTTATAGATAAGTATATAAATTAGAGTACATACATATTATTATTATTCCATTTAGTTAAAAAAATAATTACATACGTATATTCTTCACTTCTTTGTTCTGCACGGTAACAATTACTCGTCATTAAAAGTCGGAAATTTATCATTATAGAACTAAAAATAAATTTACGGCTTCAAATGGCGTAAGTAAAACCATGCCAATAATTATGATTAGATAGATAAATGGACTGGTTGCCGAGAGCTCTTCGGGGACGACGCCAAGTACATGCCACTGTGTTAATCTAAAAGACCAATGCTCTATTAATTATTATAATATTAATTTATATACAATTACATTTTATGGGAATAGTGAACTATTATTTTTTAACAAATATATTTACGTTGTTAACCTTTCATTTAATTAATATAAAATTTTTCACATAGTTTCCCAGTTCACGACTCAATATAAGGACTAATAGTATCCGTTCAATACCTGTAGAAGTATCTGACACCTAATGTCATATTATGGCACATACATAAAATTTCATGTAATTCCACGGTAACCGAAAAGTTATAATTCATAATATAATATAAGCTTTCTACAAATTTTTTTCTTCTGTTTTATTTCATAAATTTTAGTTTTTATTGATTGTAGAAAACGTTAAGTTACATTTTAGTTTTTATTGATTGTAGAAAACGTTAAGTCTACGTAGTCCAATATTGACTACAACCCAAACAGGTTTTTTCATGAAACTATTTTGCAATATTAATGTAGTAGTAAAATGATAATTAATTTATCATTGCACTTACAAGGAGAAAAATAAATATAAAAGTAAAACTGTAATTTTTATCCAGACTGGTGTTACAAATCAAGCGTCGCGTTTACGTTAACACGCTGATCGTGCGTAGTCGCCATTTCCACTGTTTATTAATTTGTATGGCGTTTAGATATACTGTCCGCTGCTTGTGGCCTTGTTTATTGTTTTGTATACGATGGCAAAAACCAAATACTCAGCAACACGCTTGCCACATTTTAAACCCCTCAGCATAATTATAAGATTACTAAGTACTACAATATTACAGAATTTGCAGCCGGTCGTGTCCCAGTAGGATAGCGTCTGATTGTGTGACGATCGGTTGTGGGTTCAATTCCTCGAGATAAGTTTTATAAATTCATCATTTTCTGTTCCTCGCTCTCCTAAGGCAAAGAGCGGCGGAGTTCCACCACTTTACATGCAACGTCTCGAATTTGGCGGAAAGCGGAGTACGGAAGGTCTTGACACTAGGTACTTCCTGTCTACCCAGCAAAGCGGGATAAAAGTGTGAAGCTGAAAAAAATATTACAATACTTGCGTATAAATTCAAGTTTTTATATTATAAAATCATTAGCCGTTATAGTTTTCAATGAAGTATTATATGCATTCAATGCATTTCAATTTTACGTTTTCAATTTAGCGCCATTTTTAGAGTAAGTGGCCATGCAAGGCATGATTTTCTGTTGTAGTGATGGATGTATCATTCGTTTTATACAAAATGCAAAAAAGAATTGATTTTCTTATATTTACACCGCTATCGAATATAAACTACATATTTGATTATATTTAGTTATAATATACGAGGAAAATGCTTAAATCGATGTTTTAAAATTTTGTAACTCAATAGAACAAAATAGGACTCTACAGCAAAAACATAACCGACCTACCAAAATATTTATCAATATTTATAGATTAGACCAATTTCCCAATGCAAATATTTTCATATATAGAAAATCAGCCAAGTGCAGCTTCGACTAGCGTGCGATCATTACCATTATTAATAAAAATGCCTAAAAATCACTCTAAAGTAAATTTACAACTAAGTATGATCTAATTATTTCTCTACCTACTTGTTATATTTGTTGTTATAGCAGCAACACAAATACATTTGGGCAAATTTCAACTCTCTAACTATCAAGGTTTATGAGACACAGTATAGTACAGAGGGACAGACAGATGGACAGTATCGTATACTATTTTATAGCACAAATGATATCATCCCGCATTAATGGATTAAAAGAATACAAAAACTATATTAAACCAATTAAAAAAAAAACAATAATTTTAATGTTTTCCTACTAATGATCGTAAGAGTAGGTGAAACCATTGATATTTTGCTATCCATCACTTGCTGTGATTAGAGATTAAAACGATTGAAAAGCTTTTAATGTTATCAAATATCGATATTTTTATCTATTTCTTCAAATTCTATTTGATATATCAATATTTTGTCTTTTCTTATTCATTCAAATAAATCGTATTATTTTCTTTACAAAAGTTGCCTAACAATTTTAATAAATTAGGGTTAAAATGTAAAATCGAAGAATAAATTAGAATAGAATTTAACAATTTAAAATCAATTATTAAACAAGATAATAAAAAAAAATCAATTTTTTTTAATAATATTGCTATCAATTATTTTGCTACTTTAAAAATTGCGTTAAAATAGTATTCATGTGTGCATCCAATATCAAAAATGCAAAATTTCCTTATGAAATTACAAATTTTTAAATTGTAATAAGACACCGATATTAACGAAAACTTTAAATCGATATCGCAACATGAATGTTTTTAACCAACTTCCCAAAAGGAGCAGGCATGTATAGCGATTACGCCGAAAGTTCTGGACCGGTTTACGTGATTCTTTTTTTATTCGATGTAATAAGGCTGCCATTTGGTCCCACAGAAATTATTTTCAGTTCGGCCCTGTAGTTATTTTATAATCAAATTTGTTCATTTGACGCTGTCAGTTTTACGACGTAAATACGTAAAAAGTTTACGTATTTACTGCGATTTCTTCGTCATTAGTGAACCGATATGCAAAATTTTTGAGTTCCTCGGCTTTCTACGAAACTAAAAAACCTACTGTATTTAACAAGAGTTGGTAACAAAACCAAATAATAGTACCTATTTTATTAACATTGCTACAAGATGACAGTTTTGAAGTCAGTTTTTTTAAACGTAGTTTACTTTTCGAAAATAATATTTTTATCGTATAATAACAAAAATAAAAATATTTACACCCAAAAAGAACAAGTAATGAAAAAATATTAAATAATTTAGAAATCTATACTAATAATATAAAACCGAGGGGTAAGTTTGTTTGTTTGAATGCGCTAATCTCTGAATTTACTAGTTGGATTTGAAAAATTCTTTTTGTTTAGTAAATAGTCCATTCATTAAGGAACACTAAAGGCTATATATCATCACTACGACTGATGAAAGTGAAGCAATAATAAAAAGTGTTGTGACAACGAGAAAATTTGTATATTTTTTAGAGCTTAGTTACGCAAAAATCATGTATTACAAAATTCTTCCCCTCTAAAAGTTCTAAAAGAAAGTCCGCGATACCTAGTCTAGCTTTCACGGTTTATTTACTATAACAGCTTTTATGTATATACAGTGTTTCCCAATAGGGATGATAGGATTTTGATAGCTCACAGACGCCATCTTGGTTGTTTAACATTTGACATTTGTGTTGTTTTGTGTTCAGTAATGTTTGCCATTTAATCACGAACAAGTTCACGTTACCTCAACGTTTGGAAATTGTCCAAATTTCCTATCAAAATTCGAGAAGTATTGTCTCTACTCAAAGAGCATTTCGTGCTAAATATGGTCGTCATGGTGCACCGTCTGAGCTTGCTATACGTCGCATAATCCAAAATTGGAAAGTGAATATTCTTTGCACGATAGTACACGTACAGTACACCACCAACACGACAACGGACAGGCCGTAGTGAAGAAAATATTGCCGCCGTATCAGCCAGTGTGGAAGAAAATCAAAATGTTTCCGTTCCACGACGTGCACAAGAATTGGGCTTATCCAGAATGACAACCTGGCGAATTTTACGTATCGATTTTGGCCTACATCCTTACAAGATTGTGTCGGCACAAGAACTCAAGCCAGCAGACCATCGATTACGTCGTGAATTTGCTGATTGGGCGCTTGAAATGATGGAAACGGACACCGAATTTCATAGGAAAATCATCTTTTTAGATGAGGCTCACTTGGCTTGGCTCAATGGTTATGTGAACAAACAAAATTGTCGTTACTAGAGGGAGTCAAATCCAAGAGTGGTTCATGAAACACCATTACATCCTGAAAAATTGACTGTTTGGTGCGGATTATGGTACGGTGGAATCATTGGCCCGTACTTTTTCAAAAACGACGAAGGCCGTACTGTTACTGTCAATGGCGACCGTTATCGTGAAACGTTGAACAATTTTTTTTCCTGAAGTGTATGAAATCGACAACAAGATAGTGCAACATGCCACACGGCGACCGTCACAATGGATTTATTGCGTGATAAGTTTGGTGAGTCGGTTATTTCTCGCAACGGTCCTCACAATTGGCCACCAAGATCATGCGATTTAACACTCTTGGACTATTTTTTGTGGGGGTATATTAAATCTCAAGTGTATGCCAATAAACCAGCTACGATTCAATACCTTGAACGCAATATTCGAGCGACTATAGCGGCCATACCAGCCGAAATGCTGCACCGAGTCATCGAAAATTGGACCGATCGTATTCACCAGTGCAAAAAAAGTCGTGGCGGTCATTTGAACGACAAATTAAATCATAATAAGCATAAAATTTCCCATCAAATAAAGCCATTGAACACGAAATCCGAACATATATTACATGTTTCATTTCAATTTCAAAACATACATTTTACATTTTTAGTTCTAAAATAATACATTATTTGAAAAAGTCCTTCTATAAACTAAATATTCTATTCTCCTTCTATAAACTAAAGTCCTTATCCAAATAAATGAGTTATTGATCACAGGCACTTATTTTAGAACCAAATTACCTTTGACAACATTTGATTTCCAACATGCATGAGCTTATTATCGTTTTAAAATAATATCGTCACGCGCGCATTTATGTACGCGTAAAGCGTGTAAAGCGGTGAGGCGGGAGGACGCTGGCTGACAGTTTTGTTTTTTTTTAGTTTCACGCTTTTATCCCGCGCAGCAGGGTACACAGAGAGTATCTAATGTCGAGACACTCCGTACATCACTTTCCACCGAATTTGTGACATTACGTGTTGAGTAGTAGAACTAAATATCGTACTTTCTCTTTACCAAAGCGAGAAAATGGAAATAATTTAAATATAATCACTCCCCCGAGTAGGGATCGAACCCACAACCGATCGCATTTACAGTCGCACGCTGTTCAACTGCGCACTGACCGGCCTCAAGATATTCTTATTAATATTAAAGTCGATAGTCTTCTTATTAATATTTTAAAAGTAAAAGTTACAGAGAATATATGTTTGATTTGGGTGAAACTTTACTGTATTATGTGTTGGAAATCAGAATAACATATAGGCTACAATTTGTAATAATTTTTTATAATTTGGTCTTAACGAAATACACTACCGGTTAAAGGTTTTCAAATACTTTTCCGACTGTTTTTTGTCTAAATAGCCTATACATAATTTCGAATTGTATTTCGGATCATTGTAATGTTGCAAAATAAATCCTCGGCCGGCCGAGGGAATGGCGTTTTTCTCCAAAAATTTCTTTATATTATTCATTATGCCTTTGATTTAGACTAGATTTCCAATCCTATAGCCAGAGAAACAACCCCAAATCATAACTAATCCGCCACTTTGCATGAGTCAGCTTTACACATTTCGGCATCATCTTTTCTTCCGACGAAAATTCTCCTTTTTGATCTGAACACTTCAAATTTTGATTCGTCACTCTAAAGAACTTTTCTGTAGTCTTCTTCAGTCCAGTCTCGGTGAGGCCTATTGCATCCATTTCTTTTTATTCTGCGGTTTAAACAAACACACAACAACGCGTCCTTTACTTTTAACACAGCAACGCGTTCTTTACTTGGAGTCTCGCAATTTGCACTTCAGACACTGATACTGGTTCTTCCTGTGATTTTTTGACTTGTACACAAATAGAAATTCGGGGTTGTCAGACGTCTATTCCGCTTGCTGGTCCACCACACCACAATAAATTTATCTTCACAAGAAGTGGTAGCCCTTGGTCTCACAGAGCACGGACGATCTTGATTGCTTCCGATTTCCATGTAGCGCACAATAATGCGATGAACACAAGTCTCCGATAACTTGAGTTGACTCTCTCTAACGTTCAGATTTGCATTCGTTGTTGAAAACAACGATGGCAAATCGCGTTTCAACACTAATTTCCGAAACCCACTTTCCCATTTTAAAGATGTCTTGACTGTAGAAACCAAAAAATGAGACTAACTGTGGATATTCGTAATTAACCAGACAAGTGCAAGGTTAAAACAATAATTAAACATGTTTTGAGAATTTAAAACTGTATTGTAAGTTGATATAAAAAAAATAAATGCGCCAGCTGCGGTAATGAGCTAATAAATTTTTGACAATTGATCTGCCGGCCAACCTCTTCCGCGGCTGACATTGATGTTTGGATACAATGCATGTTTTATTATTGCCCTTTCCTTGGCTTCTATACAAAAGAATAAGCTTTTAAGCTCTCTACATAAACAATAGAATATGCAGGTGTGCAGATTACTATTTATCACAAATATTTTCTAAAATATTTATTGATAACAAAAGTTATTAATAGCGGTTTCAAACTTTTTACCGGTAGTGTATCTATCTTTTATGTGGAAACATAAAATTTAATTGGATACTTTTTTACAATGCATTTTTTAGAATATTTACTTAACCCTTATCAAAATAAATATATTTTTCAACTTAAATATTAAGTGTCACTTTAAGTATTTGAGATTAACTATGTCTGTTTAAAAGTTATAACGATATGGTTGACCTGAGCGCCATAAAGCGGCTATTAGGCAAGACACGCGGGGTGGAGGAGAAAAAGTTCATAATAATTTAAAGATAACTGACAAGTACAAATATAGTTTTTAACAACACACCATGCGGGCGAAGCCGCGAGCGAAATCTAGTAAAAAAATAAAAAGAAACAATGACTAAAAGAACAATTTACAAGAAACAACCTGATCGTTAAAGTAGTAAACGCATATTAAAACGTGGATTGAATATAAAAAAAATAATATAACAGTAATGGAAGTATCTATATGATTTTCATAAAATTATATACAATGATATTATTAATATCATGTTTAGTCGATTATTTAGATTTTTTCTAAAAAATCAATCAGTTCTACTGTAAATGTCATTTATTATTTTATACTTTTAAACGTCAAATGTCATTTTGCTCACGGCTAGGAGGTGTGCAGTAATAGGCTATTTATGCCACGGGAAAGCGTGCGCAAAGTGCGGGCTTAGGTCACAGAGTGCAATAAACGAAATTTCATACCTATCCGTGCGCATAATTTTCTTGAAACGAAATACAATGTTTTTCTTAACTTTTCAATATAGTGATCATAATTATACAGTTGCTGTGTAAATCTTATAAACGCTTTATCGAATTACAAATAAAAACGTTTCTGTCTTCAAAAATCAATTATAACATGTATTTACATATTTAGAATGATGTTGATATTAAACACGTAAAATACAGGAAGGAAATGGTGATATGGCTTGAAGCAAAAGACGTATGAAGCGATAGTAATGCCGGGCTGCCCACAGTAGATATAATATTGACACATGTGACAAAGAAGAGGAAATAGCTATTTCCTCATTTATAGTGGAAAATGACAACCAAATACCTTTTTGTAACAATTTGTGTAACGTCCTCTCTGTGTTAATAGAATTATAATAGTATATTATTTTATACTCATACCATATAGCTCATGGTTTTAATAAACTTTATGTTACTATCAATTTATTCGCAAACAGCGATCAACCAATGGGACAAGTGTGCGTCGGATTCCATATTAGAAATTGAATAGCAGCTCGCACGAGTCTTGCACAATAATGTCCGAACAGAGGACCCGTGGCTTGCGCGACTTATGTTACAATACGGTTCGGGAGTTATTAGATTTAGATGGTGAAATTACTGTTAATGGATAAACGCCATGGTGAGTGTTTATAGCGATATAGTTTTTAAAATATTTATATATCGATGGTAAACTTTAATTTTGTTCCAGAGGCACGCTTTACTATAGTGTCATTGTAAAATAAACATGGCTTCTACAACAATTAATGCGTTGTTACCTTTAAGTTTCTGCAAACCCATGCTTATTAAAAATTAAAGTTAGTAATCGTTAATAGTATAGGTAGTTTGCTTATTTTAAATAAGCCTATCACTGGGTGTTTTCTTAGAAATCAGTAGAGGTGAATTTCTTTCGTAGTTTTGTATTTATTATTCTTATTATCTCGTCCTTTGAGCCACTATCCTATTACGATAATATGTATAAAATATAAAGTAACTAGTAGATCTGGTACTCACATTTATTCAAATTGCATATACACTTATACTTTTTTAGCTTCATGCTTTTATTCTGCATAGCAGGAGACATTGCATGTTGAGTGGTGGAACTCAATGCTGCACTTTGTCTTTAACAGACCGAGGAAGTAAAAATAATTTAAATATAATCAGTGGGAATCAAACCGGCCCACGTACTTTAATTAAATAATATAAAAAATGAGTATATTGAAAATATTTACGAAACAATATAATTTATTATTAATAATATCTATATATTTTTTGTAGACGCTAATCCATAGACGTGCTAGACAAATTTGATGGAACTAATTTTTATTGTATAACTATTTAACTTCGACGTAACATAGAGGTTGTAGTTTATTTTGAATAGTTGATGTACAACTATAATGATTCACTAAACTTTAATAATCCCAAGAGACCAGGTTCACAAGAAACCGATATGATATAGAATATATAACAGACCCTTAACCTAATTTATTCAGCCTCAAACATTTCTTATTGGTTATAAATTAAGATACCAAATAGAAATTGACTAAGTAATACAGCTTACGTAAGAAAATGCAATAATTTTCGTTGACAAAAAGTGGTAAATTTAAATAGTATTTATTGCAAAGCTCATAAAGTCCGCCCAAATGAAATTGCGACAACTAACAAATAAACCAACATTATATAATATTCTTTATTTATTTATTATAATTTTTACATATATTTTTTTAATTACTCACTTTAGATACATATTAATCACCATATAATTAATAAACATCCAAAATATGAATATAAAATCAAGGCCGCGTTGGCGCGTAAGTTATGCGTTGGCTTAACAACGTGTATGTAAAAAAGGGGTCTCAAAATGTAATAAAAAGAACTAATGATATTCTGAAATTAAAAGGGCATATCGACTTATTTTACGGCATTGCAGGGCTAACTCTTTTCATCTTTAAACTTATGAGGTAAAAACAAAAATTTAATGCTGTAGATAATTTTATTTCTATTTTAATATAACTCAAACTTAAAATCTATAAACGTATAAAATGTCCCTTTTGTGCACTTATATAAAATTATTTTCTTCATAACTAAGTTATATGTAGTTATTAGTGATCTGGTGACAATTTTAAATTACAAAAAATAAATAATCGGATGCTTTGTATTATAAACATGACAAACAGAATAACCAATCTGAGACACCTGAGAAAAATAATTTCATCGATTACGGATACGATTAAGAAAACGTATAATTTTTGTACACATTCCTAATTTTCAAACTAATAGCTGTTTTAAGAGGACTTAAATAATTCATCAGTATTAATACAAGTTCACTTTAAATTATGTTAAATCAAGTTGGCTTGTAAATTGAAAGTGGTATTTCTTTGGTATGAACAACAAATATTTTAAAAAATTAAATAACATAAAATATCTTATTATATATGTGAGTAAGAATCGTCTAAGCCCTATTATTATTCACCCTGTAGCTACGTTTAAATTGTATCAAAAAAAATAAAACAACGTGGGGATGACGTTTTTAAACATATTGAGTGCATATCAGGAAGTTGTTCGTAATTATGCCCCGGTTTTATAACTATGCACCAATGTAGTGTCATTGGACTCATAATTATGCGTATAAGCATATCGCGTAATAGCATATTATTCTTGAGTAAAGTATAATTTAGGTGCTATCACTTAATATTTAAATGTTTTAAAGATACTATCATTTATTATTTAAATAATAGTCGTTAAATTATTTATTTTGACACAATAAAATAAATGCGATTCATTGCATTATAGTATAAACATTTTTTAATTTAAATATTTGTGTTTTGAAACTTCTAAGAAAGTAGTTGCACGTAAACATTGTAGCAATAAATATAAACATACAATGCGATATGCACACTTTTGTGTGTTATGCTGAAAGACCCAAGAAACTTATTAAATTCTTTAAATGATTTATATGTAACAAAAAATTATACCGTATATTTTCACCAATGTGTAACCTTTTATTAATCTCCTACTCTAAAATAATTTTTATTTTACTTTTTTTTCCACTACGATATCATATCTGTATTAAATACTTCTTAATAGCCATAAATTTCATAATTTATACATAGCATTGACATTCAGGCTGTTTAATATTTCTAGTGATAACAAAGTAGAGTTTAATTGGCATTGCTTATTTCCGAATGAACATTTTAAAACATGAATAATGTTATTTATTTTGACTATTTATTGAAATTGAAATATTTATGATCAAGTCAAATTAACTTTTGTTAATTGCTCTATTGTAGAGAATATCTAATTTTAAAAAACTGTTAAATATATAACAACATATTAGGTCGCTGTACACGTTACGACTGCCGACCGATATTTTAGGTTATATGTAAGGAATAATCCAAATGAACGTTCATATCTAAAAAATGTTCTTAACTAAAAAAAGTTGCGAATAACTTTTAAAATATTTGTTTATTTCGCAATATGATTTTATTGTATTCAAAATTTATAAAACATAACAGCTTCAATATTTACCTTTAAGATACTAAGGCAACCGCTGTTTGCTCGTATGCACCTAGTATGTCGTTTACGTAAAAAATAAACTCATATAATTTTTTTACTAATAATTTTTTTTTTTTTTTACAAAGGTCAATAAAATAATAAACGAGAACTAAAAACATATCGAAAAGGCTTCGTACGGTTTAACTACGCCTGTAATTTATATAACTTGTAACTGTGTCATGTTCATTTGGCGCTACTAATATCGTTTTATTTCAGTTTATTTTTTATCTCATAATAAATATGCCGCAACATTTTATAGAACGTAACATTTATTATTATATTGCGAAGTCTTACAGTAGCTGTCTATTTTAAATGTCATCGGCACACTTCGGAGGTGTTATAACGAACAGTACATTAAGGTAGATTTACAATTTTCTCATGTATTCGTATATGTTCAATATTTTAGAATTTCTTGAGGTAACTTATATGCCTGAATGTAATGAAAAAAAAACTTTGTTTATTTATACCATTGCTAGTAGTTTGGAGATATTAATAAATTGATGATGAATGATGTTTTCATAGAAATATCTTGGAGTAATGCTCCAAATGTTTTTTTGTATTTTGCACTAAAATTTTATAGCTTCTTATCATACTAAGGATTAAGTCAGCATTAAAAAGTGTTCTAAATTTCTTTAGGTAGAGATTGCTAATTTATTGTTTAAACCCGTGCCAAATTTATAGAATTCTTGTAATATTTTATTAAAAGGTCGAAGTATGATCCTAGGCACATATTCATGACGCAAGCATCATGGAATTCAACCTTAACATTGCTACTGATGAGTGTACTATATAGACAGCGATTTAAATATAACTTCGCATCTGTGTGAGAGAACACCGATTCACAAGCCTGGATTCAGTTTGTGTCTGTAATGCTTTTAGTCGGTCACCTATTGCTTTTTCACTATATATATATATATATATATATATATATATATATATATATATATATATATATATACATATACATATACATATACATATATATATATACATATACATATACATATATATATATATACATATATATATATATATATATATATATATATATATATATATATATATATGCGTCAGTTTATCCTTGATAGTTGACCAAACCATCAAAGAAGTCGGATAATGCTCACCCTGTGGACTAATTTGGAAGCTCTTTTAGGGCTATTATCATAAACACGGTCATTTTGTTTCTTAAAATATTGATAAATTCCATAATTAGTATGGGAGCTATTGAAAGGTAATGATGAATGTGAGTCAGTTCAGGAGACAATACTATATAGCTTCGTCAACTTTCGCTGCGATTTGGTGGGTGGGATTAGCGATGTAAGCCTCCCAAGTACATTAAAAAAAATGTTAGCAAACATTTTTTCCTTACTAAAATTATTAAATTGTAGCTTACTCAATACTTCAAACAAAAAAAATAATCAGCTGATTATCACATGAGGGGTTATACGTCAGCTAGCCGCTCAAACAATGATAAAAACTTTATATTTCTCAACTCAATTAAAACTTAATCTAATAATGGATTAGGGATTGGCGTAAACAAACAAGCTCTAAAAATTAACTTCTCGTTTTTCACTACATAGACTATGTCGAAAAAAATCTGAAATTATATTTTATATTTGGTTAAGCCGCATTGTGTTATATTTAATAGATATACTAATATAACTTTACTCCATTTCTGTAAGTAATTGGCACGAAAAATGGAGTGTATTTCTATTTTATATAAAATGTAATATAACTATGGTAAAATATAATAAATAGTTCTAGAATAGAAGAAGAGGACTCCTCTTAAAAACTATTACATTTTTGAGTTCATTATTTCGCATATTACAATTCCATTATAACCTTATGAACATTGACATTATATTGTTGACAGAAGCGTCGTCCTCAGAACCCGGCGTGAGTGCGAGTGCGGCTAGTCCTGGTAAACACAGGAAGGGGATTATACCGTAAGTAATGTACTTATATTACATATAGTATGTACATCATTCTTTATAACTAAATGTCCTACTGCCTACGTGTTTTATATTGTTTACATCACATCTAATGCATATACAAATATTAATGAGTGAATATGTATATCTATCTCTATATATGAAACAAAGACGGGTTTGCTACAACACTTAAATCTCGAGATGCTGGACCAATTTTCATGGTTTTTGATTCGTGGATTTGTCTCCGCCCCGAAATTCAGAAATGTAGTTGAAAATGGAATAAAAATTTCTTTTTCCGAAAACAATTTCTTAGATTTGTTCTATAGGTTAACGAAAGCGTAAATGTATTTTATGCTGTATGTACTTTTTCTGTATTAAATAATTACTAAGATTTAAAAGTGCATTATTCAAAGTAGTAGTCTAAGATCTAAACTATTGTCTACGTTTCGAAAGTTCGTATACTGATATTGTCATGATATATAATAGTTAAGGCATCCGTAACTATTATATGTTACCTTATTGTTATAAAAGAAATAAAAAATGAAGTACTTGTACTTCTTATATTTATTGGTTTTGTGTGGCTTTGTGCGAGTAACATCGCAAGCCAATTGCCTGATGAAGAACGAGAAATTGCTCGAGAAAAGCGCCGCGTTAGTATGGAATGAAGAAGGGCCTTAATTTGTGCTTCTCAAACAAAAGAGGAAAGAGCGGCAGCCCTTGAAACGGCTAGGTTAGAAACGCAAATCGTCAAGCTTATCGTACAGATCAACAGAGGGATAATCTTCCAACTGCAAGAAGTGAAGATAAATTTATTGTGGTGACAAGCGAGCGGTCTATCAATTTCTATTCGTGTAAAAGTCAACAAATCACGGGAAGAACCAGTGTCAGTGTCTACAGTGCGAATACGATTGCGAGACTACAAGTAAAGGAACCGTTGCTGTGCGTAAACGAACGTAAAGAAGACTTCAGAAAAGTTCTTTAGAGCGACGAATCAAAATTTTAAGTATTTATATCAAAAAGGAGAATTTTCTTGCGTCGCTCCGCCGAAGACAAGGTTATGCCCCAGTGTGTAATACCGACTGTCAATCATGGTGGCGGATTAGTTATGGTTTGGGGTTGTTTCTTTGGCTATAGGATTGAAAATCTAGTCCAAATCAAAGGCAGAATGAAAATGGCGCCATATAAATAAATTTTGGAAAAAAACGCCATTCCCTCCGGACAGAGGTTAATCGGCCGAGGATTTATTTTGCAACAAGACGATCCGAAAGAAGAGGATCCGAAACTTAGTTCAAAATTATGTAGAGGCTATTTAGACAAAAAGCACTCGGATAAACTATTAGAAAACATGACCTGGCCACCTCAAAGCGGGGTCCCTAAAGATATAGAGGATATCTTAATCCCATTGAACTTTTGTGGGAAGAGCTCGATCGAAACGTTCGGGAACAGTGTTCATCTTCACAGCAGGCCATGTGGAAAGCATTGGAGGAAAGCTGGAATAATATTATCCGAAATATCTGATTAAACTGTCTTGTATGTATTTAAGTACAACAGTATTCTTCAAGACTATCTTTTTCTGTTTCAAATCTTATGTGTTACATAATAATAAATCCAGTTTTTCTTAAAGTTTTAAATATCTTGAGTTTATTTGTTTTCTCATACTTTCCATAGTGGTCTCAAAGTTTTGATCCATTGAGACCATTGTACCGTTTATCTATGAATGATTTATCTTCGTTACCATTCCTTCATCACTCATCCTCTCGATATGCCGAAACCACACGTTCTTCTTCATTCTTACTATAACATTCTTACTTACGCTTGCCAGATATACGTGTATCGTGCAGGTATAACGGCATCACATACCGCGCCTTAACCTCTTTTTTATTCATCAAACATCGATAACGATTTCAGAAAGAACATATAAAGAATAAAAAACTTTAAATTCCTATTATATAATCCTATGTAATGAACAATTTTAGAATTTTTTCTATGACCTGATAACGTGTATGACGTGTGAACTTATTATTATCCTTATTATCCGAAGTAGGTACATATAGTAAATATATATTGGAATAAACTAAGACGAGGAAGAGTCGCTTGACAAGCCGCTCACCATTTATTGTTTCATCCTGTCATTACCACGGTGTGTTGGTGAGGTGCACAATAAAACCGCAAGAGTAACAAGTAACGTAATTGTACCAAATATGAGACGAATATCAGTACTAGACATGAAAGGCTGAAATAAATGTTTTTAATTTAATTTTTTATTAAAAAAACTAGTTAAGGCACTATGGTTACATATTAAGTAAATGATAATTTGTGTCCGTTGCATGAAAAATTATAATTTTATAAGAATAGATTAGAAAATTATATTTTTGTAATAATATAGTAGTGATATTTTCAATAAGAAATATAAAGTACTAAAATAATTGTATATTTTTTTATATAAATGACAGTTATTTTAAATAGGTACTTGAGAACTTACCCAATTACCAGTTGTGATGCATTTATTGTAAATTTATTGCTACTCCATTTAGAAAAATACTTGGATTATTTCGCTATAACACAAAATTTTATAGGTCTGTAAATCTAAATGAAATATTTTACATATTATAATATTATCTATAAGTTTGGGTTAATTGTTTCTCCATCTTTGATTTTACTTTAAATATAATTATAAAATCCGTCCAACAGAGAATTCAATGATTTTTTTATTGTCACGCCATTTAATATTGATATAGTACATAACAATTGAAGATCTGGAAAATCTGACGAAGAACCATAATAGATCTGCTATACTTTAAAATAGTAAAGAGCACATTGGCAAAAGAAGTTCAGCAAGTTGAGCAGTTTTATATTTTATTTATCGCTCGGGTATTGAATTCTGATGCAAAGCAAAGAACGAAATGAACTGACTAAAAAAATAAAAGCGTCGAAACCATCTGATATGGAAATCTATAATCTGTGGAAAAGTAGCACTATAATAAAAGATACCTGGGATCATTTTTAGTTGACCATATAAATTAAAATGTAATATTAAGAGATTTTATACTCACAATGTTATGCGTAATCAAAATGAATTCTTCAATTCAAATCAGAAGCGTAATTTCTATTGAATGTTATTAATAACAACGATACTAACTAGAGCTATTTAAATAACCCTATTACCATTTTAATGTTTAATTGTTTTTGTACCCTAATTATATACAGATTATATACAGATAATAAATATGTACTATAATGAAATAGTAGGTGAAATTACTAGTTAACTTACCAATTAAATAGTTGTTAGATGATTATATTAATTACAAAGCACGGTGTGGAGTTTCATCACTCGGTACTTAGTACTCGACATCGGATAGAAAGTCGAGAGGGGAATGTCATGACACTGGGTTATTCCTGACTATCCTACTATGTAGAGGCAAACCGAAGTGAAGTGAAGCTGCTTATTAATAAAGGACTAAAGATACTGAACTAAAGAAGAAAATTAAAATATATATATATATATGTTTCTTTTTGGACAAAATCATTATTTTATGTATGTTAGAATGTGACATTGTATGTCATATTGTAATGTGTAACAATTATATTTATCTTATCCTTATCATTACAAAGTATTTCATACGAGTATATAAAGCATAACAACAATAAGTGTTACTAAAGTTATTTATTGTTATAAGTACACGTTATCCGTTCTTTGGTAAATACGTCATGGGAGTGAACGTTTTGGTTGCATTATGAATTTGGCCACGGGCCCAGTGGGCAGTGCGAGATGCGCGGGCGACGCGACGGTCGGCCGACGGCGGTGTCGTCGGTGTGAACGAAGAACACGTGTGATAGCAGGCCGCTCCGGGTTCGGTCGCCCGCGGCCACAGTCGCCATCACATACTGCCGTATAGATTACAAATATCGCGTAATCTGGTCGATATATCTCATATCTCTTCGCCTTGCTAGATCGTATTTTCTTTATACTTTAGAAGGGTGATAAGTATGCGCCAATGGAGTGCCACTATGTGATTGTTGCTAGTTTGTGAAGTTAACACTCAGTAGATATGTGAAGGCGATTGTTTGTGATGTGCGCTGTGTTATATGAATGTAAGGATGTGGAGTCAAATTGTTTTTTCGAAGTGAGTAATTTTAAAACTGCGCATTTATAGTTGTACGTAAATTATAACACTTTTAATGTAGGTACGTTGATTCCTATAAAATAAGATAAAATTTTACAGAGCCTTTATTAGTTATATAATATAATATTTTTACATGCGTTGTTTATTAATAAGTGTTTAGTTTAGTAACATATATATAAAATTAATACAGTTGACTTATACGACGTAGCTGGATGCCTATCATAAACATGTACCTTTCTATATTTTGTATATTATATTGACTTATCATATTTTATATCAACTCCAGTGATATCCGATATTCTCCTTTATAGTCCTGTAAGGATACATAGGACCTAGGCTAGACATAAGATTAGGACCAAACTTATTTCTCATTTACGTAAATGGTCTAATCTCCTGACACCTTCAAAGGCGAAATATACCCTTATGCATATGATATTACTGTCTCCGTAACTAGTGGTACGTGATATAAAGTGTTGTGCCTGTTTGACAACACATCTAGGCTTAAACATTACCAATAAGACAATGCGCTTACACTTAATGTAGACAAAACTTACATGTCAGTTTTAGTAATATGAAAATTAAATAATTGTAATCATACATTAGACATTATGTTTAATGGGTGTTTATTTTTTGCTCAAATGGAAGAAAAATGTTAAATTTTTGGTTCCAATTTTAGTTTAGAAACGGTGTTTTATCGGTGATAATAATTATTATTATAGTGGATTTGACAATGATGATCTCCCAAAAGGAAACAGCCGTAACAAGGACGGGGTCAAAAAATCATAAAAAATCATGTGACGTACATATATGGATGATCCCTGATATGATTTAATCGCAATTGTTACGTGTAAATATTTCGTGCTTATTATTCTTAAAAAACATTTTTATTTAAGTCCTGGTTTAAAAGTTTGTCCCAGCAACAAGTTTAGTAAAGATTGAAATATCTCCAATTAGCAGAATCAAGTCCTAAATTAACATCACCCATAGCAAGTATTTGATTTTTCTTACATAAAATTATTTATATACAGAAAAAAACACACTAGTCAACAATTACAATAAGTGTTGATAGTTTTATTTTTCGTTCATTGCTTAACCCTTATTACAATTTTATACATTTAGGCATCATCACAGAATACACACTCTCATACATTCAAAATATTTACTCTTTCACAAACCCCAGTATACTCTCAAAACACAAAGTGAGGACACGCTACGCGTGAGACTAATTAATGTTTTATTATAACTTTAGGATAGGTTAATTATTAACTTCACGTAGTTAGGTCAGGACACAGGGGTAATTATATATTAATTTTACAAAAATACTTGCAAATATTCAATTCAATTCAACTCTGAAATTAATATATTTTTAAATTTATGACTAGCTATTTTTGTTGGCGCTTATTAGTATTACAAAACATGTATGAACTATTTTACATATTTACATTAATTATTTAGGTTGTCACAAAATACTTTTAAATATGTATGTAACATAAAAATTTTAATTATTGTATAAAACTTACTACTAATAATTGTGTGCGGTTGCTCATTGTGAGTATATATTTTTTATATAGTCGTGTTTATGAAATATTTTTTATTCACATGGTAGTGAACCTGCCTAAAAAGATAGTGAATATGGAAATATAGGTTTATGTTTAAACTACGTCTTGACAACAATAAGAGAATTTTGGTGTGATGGTCTAGTCAAATTTAACTCTCATTTATCAATCTTCCTCCAACAACCCAACTTATTTTCTAATATATTTTGGAACCAGATTTTATTTAAGTAGTTATTTTTTTTATCAGTCAGGTACAAAGTAATATTATTTTTATTTGAATCTAATAGTAAAGAGCTTTAATTAATAACTATTTCATTTGATTTTGAGCAAGTTTTCAGGAAAAAATGACTATCAGTACTTAAAACACATTAAGACGTTTCATTTGACGAGACGTCAAATATAAAATGTTGTACAATTAAGTACTTACAACAATTTGTAGTTAATTCTATTCTATTCACAATTTATCAGCTAAACCATTAAAATATTGAAAAACCTTGTTCAGAAACCAAAGAAGTGTGGTTATTGTATATATTGCGCGGGATCATCGCGGTAACGGTCTATTTTAAGAGTGTTTGTGTCAAGGAAGATTTGCTTTTTGATATCTATTTACACACGTTGATAAATGTTAAAAATATTAAGCAATGTTAACTATAGATAAATATTATCATTATGATAGAAAATTACATTGAGGGGAGACGCAAGGGCGTACACGAACATTATGTTAATATGTATATTTAAATATCTGACGTATTACTTATTATCAATTTATATAGTGTTATTAAATATAAAGCTACGCTATGGCGCTAAGTTAGATTTATTTTATAATAGACGGTGGATCCCGCGTCCGAGCAAATCGCAGGGTAAGGGTGAGAAAACACCGGGTGGCGCTAAGTCCCCCGCCTCCGCTGACAAGCCCTCCCTCAAAAAAGTCCCATCAGAAAAGAAACTCAAGGTATAGTAATGAAACTTGTTTTATTTAAATTTTTACACATTTATTTTAAATAAACTGAAATTAAAGTATAAAATGTCTCAGACATTTGAACTAGTACAATTTCTATAACTTTTAAAATATGGAAATTTGATTTTAATTTGCCATATTTATTGCCAAAAGTTATAGAATTGTTACTTATAGATTGAATGAATATTAACTAATTTGATATACGAATGGATTTTAATGGTATGATATACGAATTTGATATAAGTATGGATTTTAATGATACACCGTAATCAGATATAATGAAGTGTTTTATTACTTTACTACTAACGCTAACTTTACAACGTTGGTGTAATGATTGTGACTTGTTAAATAGCGTTTACAATATATACGAACACTGAAAAAATACTATATGTAAAACGTCTACCGTTTCAAGAAAATTTGTCCAATTCTGATTCATTGTAAAACCACTGTCAAATATGCTAGCTAACTCTAAATATAAAACGTTTCTTTATTTATTTACTATTTCGATGCTAAGTTTAAATATTTTAGTTAAATCATTTTTATCTTTCGTTATCACCTCCTCCACTATTATTATTGTTTATAATAAACCGTTTTGTTTTCAAATTTTACAATTATTTAGAGCTATACACATAAATACGTTTTAGCTACTGTCTTCACTTTACGACAGCGGTACTATTTAATATTTATTTTATAGAGAAATGTTTAAAAGCTACTATTGAAAAATTTTTTATGTAAAGTCCATATTTTTGTTGTGAAGATGATGATGTAGATATATTGATTTATTTTTATATTTATATAGCTACCTAACATGGAAAATGCACGCATTGAGGACGGTGAAACTAGCGTGACCATAATTGACGATGCTGAAGATGATGCACCTGATGTGGAATTGCCACCACCTATGAAACCCATACAGGTGAGTGCAATCTTCAAATTACTAACTTCAAATACCACCCGTAAGTCGGAAAATAATTACTTTAAATAAAATAAAATCGATTTTTCATTCGTTTGACTTAGAATGAATATTAGATTGCTATTATATGTATTATTAAAATGAAGTCTAGTGACTTAAACAAGTAAAGTGAATTAACCTTTATTATTCATTATATAATCGACTAGTACACGTCATTGCCCTCGTATTCTCGGTATCTACTGAATTTACACTATTCTACGAACGCCGGTCGATGGCATTCCGTGGTGGCAGGGAGATAACCGTATTTATCCACATTCCTATCAATAGCATTATATGTATATATGTATAATTAAGTAACTTGAGTATGTTCAAATATTCTTAACGTCTAATGTCTTGACATCGCATGGAAAGTTGAGAAAGGGTCTTGACACTAGGTACTTTAGCTGAAAATTTGAAAAACATTAAATATTATAAACATACGAGAAAACATGTTTAAATAATTTACTATTGTTATACTATTGTATGTGTATATTCATTCTACAGTGTGTAGTGACTGAAATGCAGACTGGTGGTGGTAAACACATAGACATGCTTGTTTAGATTTGGTAAAATCAAAGAGTAACTAACGAGATTGACGATAATCTACCAAATATTTTGTTAAAGGCTACATATTCAAAATGTAATTGAGTAATATCTATTTAGTTTATTAAGATGTCGCTTTTAGGTTCAGTGCGGTACGGCACGGTACGGTATACAGTATCTTATATACGTAAAGCATACTCGAATAATGGCTGAACGCTTTATGCCGCATAGCAGGCTAATCAGAGACAACCAAGTGCCAAGACACTCCGTTTACTGCTTTCCTCTCGAAGGTATTCAATTATTAAATTATAATCTATAAAAGTTTTACTATGATATATTTATTATAATAGACGCCGCGCTTGCCTATCGCGTTTACAGTCAAGCGCTGTCCCACTGCGCAAGTAGGTTTATGAAATATGTGCGTAAATATGAGCCATTAATCATAACAAAACAATATAGATAGATGTTTATAATTAGGCACAGAGATGCAGCTAGTGAGCAAGAAGAAAGTAAACGCGGGAGTTATATTTTTATTACTAAACACGTTGTGCCACGTTTTCCTTGTTGACACATACTCCAAAATTGACAATTTAAAACCTACAAACCTACTAAACTTACTGCTCAACTGAGACAGTGCTGCTTAAATAAACAAGAATAGAAATGGAAAATCGCTTATTTAAAAAAAAATAACTCTCCCATAACTAATTCAGAGCCTTTTGACGAGGGTGGATTGAATACTACAATACGTATTTATACAAGATATAAGTATTTTAAGCACACAATTTTATCTTCATTACAATCTTAGGCTGTTACAGTATTTAGGTAATTTTTGAGATTTAACGTGCTAAATGTGGCCTAATGTGGAGATTTTAAAAAACAGACAGTTGTACCACAAGTGTTGATCGAAGATTTGTTCAAGAAAGGATTAATATTATAAGGATCTATAATGATATACCTAAATCATAAGGGAAATCTCCTTCGACGTAGATCACTGTAAAAACATGAGTAGACGAGACGAGACGAGAAGAGAAAGTATTGGAGACGAAAAATAGTTGGCCTACGACGTCTTTAACCGAAGAGAACGTCCAAAACATTTTTAATCTGCAAACACGCGATACGCAAGCACAAATAATTATCAGTGAATCTCAATTTTCTAAGACATCTTCTAGGTGGGTACGTAAACTGTTTTCACTTAAGCTAAAACCAACCAACCAAACCGCTTAATAATTTCTCACCTCAAATAAGCCAAATATTTTAAAACATTGAGATATTTGAAACTGACCTGCAGTCTTTTAGATTGTGCTATTATGGATAAGGCCACACAGGCTCTCTACTAAAAGACGAATTCCAAATAATAACCCAAACAGTGTACATAGTTTGATGAACCGATCCGTAAGAAAACAAAATTAATTTTACAGGGTGTTATAATTTTTTAGGGTGCTCATAAAGATTATTTTAAAAGAAAAGGTAGGAAAATGCATAGAAGATCCACCTGATGGTGAGATGGAGAGATGGTTACCTTCGTGGTAACCCACAATAATTTAGTTATGGATGCGTAGCTGGCCTTGAAATGGTAGTGATAGGAAATATGAGTGACTGCAGTGGCGACGGCAGCCGTAAACTGTCGAAACTCTGAAAACTCTGGAAAAGGGAAAGCTAGCTTACATGACAGATGAGCCGGAACACATGACTACTTACTGGGATAACCGCCTCTAACGGAATGCTAGCTAGCACCTGTGGAAAAATGTACTGTGCCCCCTTTCCGTTAAAGGGAAAACAGAACAGTGCACTCACTCGTTCACATCTACCGAAACAGTAAATTTTATGATTCTGGTTTTGCATTGCTTCTCATTGCGGCTTTGCCTAATTTTATACATTTCTTCTGTTTTCTAACTTAAAACACTTTGGTGTCCAGAAATTCTTGTCAAATGAAGAGGTTGAAGCCGTAATGAAGCAGTTTTTTTTAGCATACTTCCAAGGATCATATTTTAAAAATTTGAAAAACAGATACAAAGCAGAGAATAAAGTTAAAAATAAAAATATTTTGAATGTAATTTATTTTGTGTTATTGTTGATCGATTCGATTCACCGTCGCATATTCTTATAAAATAGGCCATTTTACAGCATATTGGACTAGTCATAAAATGAGGCAATTAGATTCCGGTCGTGGTTCACCCGCGTGGTGCCTTGATAAACAGTACATTATATCTTTCCCCAACCTTGAGACATACTACTATTAACTAAGATAAAGTCGCTATTTTCGTTTCTATATTGTCAGATAATGATTAGTTTGTATATCATTGATTTTTGTTATTGTCAGTACATTACTGATTTCATGTACATAGTATCGTAGTCCTTGTTTTCGTGATCATTTTTAAACTATTCATCCAAATTAATTTGTGGAAAAGACAAAGTTCATCTATATTAAATATTGAAAGCGAGAGTTCTAGCTAAATATTTAGGACATAAGATATACTCGTATTCTATGGCGGACTTTTATATAGAATCATTAAAGATAAAAAACCTTATTACATTATCTTCACGTAACTCCAACGGTTTAGATTATCATTTTTTTCGATTTACTTGAGATTTATCGTCATATGACCAAATTATATAGTCATTTTAAGTTGTAGCCTCGTAAAGTCACATCCAAATCTGTTCAGTACCTATTGCGAGAAAGAATAATAACAATACGCACATCCAAAAACATACAAATCTATAATAATATTAAGAGATTTATAATAATTATATATTATTAAGAATAACTCAAAAACTGTTCCATCCATTTAAAAACAACCACGTCCGAAGGACTAGCTATTAAATAAAAAAAAGAAATAATAAAATATTAAAAAAGGTTATGGTACCGCTTAATGTCTGATATTAAGGTATATTAAATTATTTTTTTGAACGAAAAAACAATTAATTCTTGTTGTACGCCTATAAATATTCTAGCTTTGAGAAAGTCGGTCTAAGATCAGCTCAGTAGTTTTGGCTCTGTCTTGGAGGTTCTCAAGTCGTTTATATTTTTTTAATGTATGATGACCACGCACATTTTATGTAAATAAATATATATATATATATATATATATATATATATATATATATATATATATATATATATATATATATATATATATATATATATATATATATATATATATATATATATATATACACACATAATTTTGATTTTCCGGCGCCAGACTAGCAAGCACTATATTCAATTAGGAACATCAAACACATCATCTCGTTAGGCCATGTAACAAACAGCGCAGTGATATACACAACTAGCATGGTTGCTACATTGCTTGAAAGTCGATATACATGATAGAACTTTCAAGGAGACTGACAGACCCCTAGGTTCACATACGATATGCTCGTATCGATGATGTTATATTGCTTTAATAGAGAAAATATTAGATTGGGTTGAACAAATCAATTATCAGAAAATAGTTGCGTCAACATTCAACTTAATAAAGTACAAACATGCGTAGATTTGATTGATTTATTAATTCGCTTACGTCACAGGACCCGCAGGCGGTATTGCAGCAAGCACCCATACCAGCCACTACCGCTACTGCCCCCGCTACTCGGGTTAGTATAAATAAATATATTACTATTATACCGTTCGTTTCTCATCATTTTTATTATTCTATAATATTACTCTAATAAGATATTTTACTTATTTTCTAACTACTAACTAACCAAAAAGGGCGCAGAGTTGGTGCTTGAAAAAATGTAGGCTATATGATGACGACGTTTTCAGAATTCATTGGCAATGGACGCGCTGGATTCTAATGGTGGTCCCGCGGATATCGCCGAAATAGAGCAAATAGTCAAGGAAAAGATGGTTCGATTAAATTCAGAGCATGAAGTGTGCATGGATTTTGTTCACAGCTTTTTGTTTTTATTTTTTGTGGCAATATATTCGGAAGTTATTTTTATTTTTCAAAATATTTATTCATGTCAAATAGGATATATTATTAGAAACTTTTGATGAAACTTTGGTACAGTACATTACTTAGTATAAGAGCACAGCTTGTGTAATGTTTGAGTTTGTAACATATAAAATGTACAATATGATGGGGCTTTAGACTACAGCTCGTTTTAGTTGCACCTGTTTTAATTGGGATCGATAATCGTTGGACATTATTAATGATGTGCTTAATCATGCGTGACAGTGCCGCTTCAGTTGATGCCAGGAGCGAGTTATATTCATCAATACATGCCGCCTAAGTAACACCTGATACTAATTTGGGCAACATAGTGCAAGAATTAGAGTTAGGCTACAATCGTCACGTGCGGTTGCAAATGTTTACTTCATTATTATTTTATATTTTTTTAACAATAAAATACTTAGGCAGCAAGTATATCTTATTCTCTTTGTGTTTACAATTGAAAAGTACCCCGAGGACTCCTCGCTTCTTCACTACAGTTTTGCGTTTCTTATTATACAAGTTTGAGTTATTATTGCATGGTTTTGCTTGTAAAATATTTTTTAAAATTTATTTTGCTTCAAACATTTTTGTTACTTTTAATTCTTTGTATATCTTTGTGTTAGAATAAAATTTTGCGTTGCAATGCTTATATAATTATCAAAGATGTAATGCTTATATAATTATAACAGGAACAGCACGGCGGGTGCGGCGTGGGGTCGACGCGCGCCGACGATGATGAGGAGGCAGCCAGCGCGGACTGCATCGAGGCCACACTTAAGAAACGGGAGTATGTGTTGCGCGAGCTCTACGAGACCGAAGAGATATACGTCGCCGACTTGCGGCTCGTTTGTGAGGGATATATGAAGCACATGATGGTAAACATGACCTTGTATATTTTAACTGTTCTATTTGTGTAAAAAATATTTGATTTTATTTGGGCTACAATTTTATGATAATCTATAATGATTTTTAGTTTTCAAACGAAATATTTTGATACTTTAAATTAAGTAAAGTATTTGAACCTGTATTTTTTTTCTTCTGCACTGTGCATAAAATATATTAGGAAAATAAAAATTGTGCTACTTTTAGTCCCATAGGGATCGCGAATGCCGCGGATAACTATCTAGATCAGTAATAAATATTTACAGTAATGTATTTGCTGAAAGCTTAATAATTATTTTAGTAAATTAGACCATCACTAATCGAGTTTGAACTAAAACAACTAGTCGTCCCAATCGACCTAATAGCGACTCGACTCAACTGCAAGCACTAACCAAACATAATTGAATATGAAAGCTTTTAGCTTTCGTCTGTGTATTAATTATAAACATTAATAAGTTAAAATGTCCATTGTATAAACTTTTGTAATGACAATTTCCCAGGAACCCAACTCTGAGCCGCCAATACCAGATGGTCTCCGTGATCGTCGGCTCAGAATGATCTTCGGCAATATCCAAGCGATCTACGAGTGGCATCGAGAGTGAGTAACGTTAATTTTCAATGTCACTAACAAGCTTATTAACGCATTCTTTACTTAACGTTTATTAATACTCAGAAAGAACAAATATATTGCAATATATTTAATTTTTCGAGAATTCATTGTTCATAAAAACAGTTTGATAAAAATCTATATGTTACTGTTTAAATGTAGCTACTGCAAAGCGAGATTTTTATGGACTGCTGTGCGAGTGTTTCATTTACTTATACAAAAATTGTTGAGCTGGCGTGTTGTACGTTTTCAAGTCGTCCGTGGACTTATGATCGTAAGCTATAAATGAATGCTGCTTGCAGTAAATTCGTTCGTGAGCTGGAAAGCTGCATCGAGTCGCCTGAGTTGCTGGGCCCACTATTCCGCCGTTTCTTGGAGAAGAAAATGTTCCTATATGAAGTTTATTGCCGCAATAAGCCGGTATCTGAATACATAGTTTCGGAACATGAGCACTATTTTCAAGAGCTCCGACACAAACTTGGCCAAAAATTGCAGGTATATTATTTTTTATGTGGTAATATTTTATATAAATTTGATTTTTACCTACTTATTATGAACTATATAATTTATAATTACTAAGTAATAATAAATTAGTCTAAAAAAAGCTGACCATAATTAACTTTTTGAATACGCTTCCCAGTTTTTGCATGCTAGCGTCTTTTCTATTGTATTTACTTAGTCTGAGTAAACATTACGGATCATTGATTCACCAAATAACACGAAATATTGTTTTTAAAAAATTGTGAAGTATAAAGTGAACAGTTGACTAAAATAATATTTGTGGTACCAACCAACCAACAAAGTTACCAACATTTTTTTACTATTGAAACTAAACTACGTTTCTGTTGTTGCCAGCTTGGAGATCTACTTATTAAGCCAATACAGCGCATACAAAAGTACCATCTTCTTGTAAAAAAAGTCCTAACATACTCGGAGACGGCGCACGCGCCACCCGACGTGATCGCGGCACTCGGCGTCGCAGTACAGTGCACCTCCATCATACCAAAGAACGCCAATGACATGATGGACGTTGGACGCCTTCAAGGATTCATGGTAATATACTCTTTATACTTTTTAAATTTTTTTGTTGTTAGCGCTTATTTATTTTTTATTCTTACCCTACTTATGCATGTGCGAAATGGATTTTTTGGATTTTCAGTTTATGTAACTCAAGTTACTTAAAAAACGATCAAAATACTTTAAGTGAATAAGTTAAAAACTTTACGTGTCGTTTTTGTAGAATACCTGATGGTATTTATTGATATGCTCTGCCTATAATTGATGCCTATGCGATTGTATTGTCAAAGACAGTTTTTTTGTTGAAAAACATTTATTTATATATGAATAGAAACCGTACAAAAGCAAATGTACATTATGGACAATTTAATCACAGGGTAACATAGCGGCCCAAGGGAAATTACTATTTCAAGAGCCTTTGATTGTGTCCGACGCCACCTCCAGCAGCGACAAGGGAAAGGAGCTACATGTGTTTCTTTTCGAACAGTGTGTCATCTTTACGGAGGCAGTCGGCAAGAAATCTCAATTTACTAGCCCCACCTACAACTACAAACATCATGTGCAGGTATTATACAATTTTTTATTGATAGATTTATATGTATGACTGATTGATTCTGTGTATATTTTATTTAAACATTTTCTTTAAAATAAAGCAAATAAAGACCGACGTTAGCGCATTCTTTTATCATCTTATAAAGTAGTGTTTCCGTTATCTAATTTAATTGGATATATCAACATTTTTTAGTTATTATATAAGGATAGTTTCACAAATACTCAACATACCCTTTTCAGGTGAACAAAATGAGTTTGGAGGAGGTGGAGGGTAGTAGCAATTCGTTTATTATCCACGCCGTGGGCTCTATGAAGCCGAAGCAGTCGTTCCTGTGCCGCGCCCCGGAGCCGCGCTGCCGGCACTGGATCTCCGAGCTGTCCACCATACTACAGTCGCAGATGATTTTCGGCGAGCGCCTCGAGAACCCGAGCGCGTTCCTAAACCGCGACGCGGCCGCGTAAGTACCGCGACACGCCTAGTCAGGGATGTTATGGAGCTCCGTAATAATACAGTTAACCGAATGCGATATAACATTCGAAGAATTTCGAATGTGTGCGGTATCTAAATAAGGCTTATTAGATCAGATTTTTGATGTGCCTGGCCGCGTCGACACACCATGTATTTAAAATCCGTACCCAAAATTTTCCGAATCAACGGATGTTCCGAAATATAATTTAACATCTACAGCCTAAGCTGATATAGTTCCAGATCCGAAATGTGAAATCCGTAACATCTCTACAGTCAATTAATATATACTAACGCCGACGCCACCGCTACCGCCATGTGAACACACATTGTTCCATTAATTATACACATATTTACTTAATTCGAAGTCGTTGTTTATTTTTGCAATGTGGGCTCACACTCAGTAGCCACAAGCTTTTATAGTATTTATATTGATACATTATGCCTTAATTTAATAAAATGCTAGTAAAATTATAATTATGCTATATTTTTTTATATATTCCATGAAATTAGTATATTTTTAATATATTATATTATCATATCACTATTCAATTATTTGATTTTGATATTTACATATTTAAATTTATACAAATTTGGTACATTTCGTCATAATTACTTACTACGGAACTATATCATATAAAAATCTTAATATCAAATCTATTATAACCTCTTATCAAAACAATAATTTGTATTATTATATAGGTTTATTACGAAATGTACCTTCTATGATTTAATATTTTGTTGCCATGGTGTGTAATTAATTGAAATTTAATATTTTTTGTAGCAAACAATAAGGAGTTTTGCCAGAAAACGTACATCTCGACGAAAATTTATTATTATAATTATATTAAGTACTTAATATGTAATCCCCGAAACGAATAAATGTAAAAGTATCGCAATAAATATGACTGCCATCTCGTTACTCGTAACGTCGGAGCATAGCTTAATAGCGTAGTTTACATGGTAGTTAACTCTTAGGCCTTAAGACTCTTTGGAATTGATTCGTAATTAACGATAATATTAATAACATTCTCGCTTTTTATTGTATAGTGGAAGTGACTAACTGGAAGCGATAAGCCATTAAAGGTTAATTGAAGTTATCTAAAAAAGTTCAATATTGTACAATGTCAAAGAATGTGCTAAGACATACATACCTACACAATACAGCAGATATAAGACATCGGCTTATTCACTTCCAATACAATATAATTATTTATCTACTCCTTTAGACTTTAACTTATTCGTAAATATATAAAAACAACTAGTAAGTATTAGAAGCACCGTTAGGTACATTATATAACAGCAGCACAGACATATAAATAAAATTCTTGTCGTCAACCAGTACTTAATACATAAATATCTATCAATTTTTATTATTTATGTGATTTTTTTAGTATATAATTTTATAATGAATTTCACCTTTGCTAATTTTATTTTAAACTATAGATATAAAATCAATGGATGATACTCAATTTTCTTAGTATTAAGACGAAATGAGAGAAGACTGGAAATAATCTGAGTGAAAATGTGTATAGGCGTGAGTTCTATAGGAATCGCGAGAAGCTTACTTCAGTCGATCACTCGAATTGTTGATCGGTTTTTAGTCATTAATATTATTACGTATACTTAATTGAATTATAGTTTCCCCTTTACCTTTGTTACAATAGGTAAATATTTCTATGTATCCGTAGGTAAATAGTTATTGAAATTAAAATGACAACTTTATTTTGCTAAACTTTTTTTTAAGTTTTTTTATATATATGATTATTTAAATGCAAGTTAATATTATAAAAAATTTTTAACTTTATCTATAATAATTCACAATAATCATCAACAGGTTCACTTAGCTATGAATTTAAGCTAAATGTTATTTTTTAAAAGAATGGGGCCAATTTGTTTCGTTCACAATTACTTTGGTTGCGTCATATGTAGCATTTAAGAAGATAAGTTTTATAAAATAGGATTTTAGCGACTGAGTACACGAATGCAAGACTGGATAAACAATACGTCCATCGCGTCAAATCTTCTCGTCTTATTCTCTCAAAAGAAAAATACATATAAGCATTGGTGTATTCGGATAGCTGGATTTTAGAGGATAAAGTACATTGTGCTTTTAATGTGTATTATTGTAAGAAGTATTTAGCTCTTTACCAGGTTTAGTTATATTATAACTTGGTTTATGATAACTAAATTATGATTCTCATTTACAAGAACTATTTTTGTTGAAAGTAGAAGGAAGGATTACACTATATCAATGGTTTTACTTATTTGTAATGTTCGAATTTATTCAGAGCAGGCGTATATCTAAGTCGTGAAGTCTTCCATCTGGCGAAGAATATTGTAAAAAATTGGTGCAAAATTAAGGTTAATAAATATTAAGATTAAATTCTTCACATTGATCCCGTCAATATTTAGCTTTATGCATTTATGTATATTGTTCAATAAAATGACGTTTTAAATTTCCTTAAATAATTGTATCCGTATAATAGAAGTTAAGTGACAACTTGTTCATTGTAACATTTTAGTTATTTTGCATTTATTGAGATAAATTTCACTGCGTTGTACAATGAACTGTATTCATACACTTCTTGTAGAGTTTTGTCGTACTTAAGATCTTAAATTAGATTTATAGTGCATAGGTACAATTCCTAATTATCATAACACTCAAAAATGTCTTCTGTATATTAGTTAATATATAATCTTCGCAAATTTCTATCTATAAACATTTGTATTTTCTAAACATCTTCAATCTATGCTTAATCATTTTATAAAAGCTCTTTGTATATATTATTTACTTAGCAGTGTATTTTGTAAATAGACTAACATTTTATCATCACTGTACTATGTGACTATATGTTACACAAGTAACCAATAAATGTGAATAAAAGTGCTTGTGGTTTAATGCTTTTAGCCCCGCATGCTTATTATTTTTTTTATTTTATTTATTTTAGTTTATTAAGGCCAGCTTAGAGCAAACTAACAATATGCTAATGCAAAGCTGAAATTTGAAAACATACACTACCAGTCAAAAGTTTGAGACCACCATTAAAAAAATATGAGAAAACAAATAAAACTCAATATATTTAAAACATTATGGCAAAACTGGATTTACTTTTATGTTACACATAATATTTAAAACAAAAAGAAAAAGTCTTGACAAATACTGTTGTTCTTAACAAAATACACACAAGAGAGTTTAATCAGATATTTCGTCGAAATATACTCCTTTGCACTTTATTACTTTTTAACCAATCGAGGCATGCGAGCCATCAATTTATCTATAGTCTCTTGCGACATATAATTCCACCTTTCCTCCAATGCATTCCACATGGCCTGCTGTGAAGATGAACACTGTTTCCGAACGTTTCGATCGAACTCTTCCCGTAAAAGTTCAATAGGATTAAGATATAGGGGTTAGGAACCCCGCTTAGAGATGGCCAGGTCATGCTTTCTAATACTTTTTCTGACTGTTTTTTGTCTAAATAGCCTCTACATAATTTCGAGCTATGTTTCGGATCATTGTCTTATTGCAAAATAAATCCTCGGCCGATTAACCTTAGTTAGGATGGAATTGCGTTTTTCTCCAATTTTTCCTTATATTGCTCCATTTTCGTTATGCCTTTGATTTGGACTAGATATTCAATCCTATAGCCAGAGACACAACCCCAGACCATAACTGATCCGCCATGCTTGATAGTCGGTACTACACACTGCGGCATCATCTTTTCTTTGGCGGAGCGTTTGACAAAAATTTATGTTTTTGACCTGAACACTTCAAATTTTGATTTGTCACTCTAAAGAGCTCTGAAGTCTTCTTCAGTCCAGTCTCGGTGAGTTAGGGCCCATTGCATACATTTCTTTTTATTGTGCGGTTTTAACAAAGGTTTACGCACAGCAACGCGTCCTTTACTTGGAGTCTCGCAATCGTATTTTCACTGTAGATATGGATACTGGTTCTTCCCGTGATTTGTTAACTTCTACTAGAATAGAAGTTCGTTGAATTCGGAGTTGTCAGACGTCTATTCCGCTTGCTGGTCACCACAATAAATTTATCTTCACTAGTTCACTAGAAGTGGTAGCCCTTGGTCTCACAGAGCACGGACGATCTTGATTGCTTCCGATTTCCATGTAGCGCACAATAGTGCGATGAACACAAGTCTCCGATAAATTGAGTTGACTCCCTATCTGACGTCCAGATTTGCATTCGTTGTGGAAAACAACGTTGGCAAATCGCGTTTTAACATTAATTTCCGAAAATTTTCTCATTTTAGAGATGTCTTGACTGTAGGAACAAAAATGAGACTAACTGTGGATATTTGTAATTAACCCAACAAATGCAAGGTTAAAATAATAAGTAAACATATTTTGAGAATTTAGAACAATTGTATTGCGAGTTGATGCAAAAAAATAGAAGCGCCAGCTGCGGTAATGTAGTAATAAATTTTTGACAATTCATCTGTCGGCCTACTGCTTCCGCGGCTGACATTGACGTTTGGATACAATGCCTGTTTATTGCCCTTTCATTGGCTTCTATACAAAAAAAATAAGCTTTTAGGCTATCTACGTGAACAATAGAATATACAGGTGTGCAGATTACTGGTTATCGCCAAAATTTTCTAAAATATTTATTGATAACAAAAGTTTTTATTAGTGGTCTCAAATTTTTGACCGGTAGTATATATGCTATAATTGAATATACCAATATAAAAAAATTAAAGATATTATTATACAAAATAAAATGCATTTAAAACAAATATTTGTTGACATATAAAATTAATTAAGTTGTTATAAGTAAGAAAATCATAAAAGATATAATATACTGAAATTCTTAATTAGAAAATATATATTTTTTTACATTATTTTTATTTATATATTTTATTTTATACGTAGTTAGAGCTGGTCCAGGTAGCTTATTTTGTTTTTGTTTTTTATTTAAAGTTCCTCTTCCCGTTTCCCTGTAGCTTGAGTGAGGGTTGGGGCGGGCTCCGCAAGACGGAGAGCGTGCCGCCGTCGGCCGGCGCCCGCCTCGCGCCCGAGCTGCGCGGCCGCACGCAGCGCCCGCACTCCAAGGCCAACACTATCAACTTGCCCTCCAGCGCACGCGACGACCACAAGAAAGCACCCAACACACCACCTACCCCCACATCGCCACACCACCACAACGTAAGTTGGTTATCACTCTTCTTATACAACTCATAGAACACACTAATGGTGGAAGTGTTCATTATATTATTATACACGTCTCCCATCGGCTCACATCTTAGGAACCTAATTATATTAAACGTAATTATTTAACATACTAACAAAACTCGTACAGAAATCGATGTTAAATTATAAAAAATAATTATAACTTAAAGAACCATTTGTTCATGAAATACTAAATGCTATTTCCAACTCCACTGCCTTCCCACTCTTCGCCACTGGAACACTGGCCACTATAGACAAACATAATACATATTTATACACTAATGTTCTTTTACAAACCATATTTACCAATAACACAACATATAAGTAACTTACGAGTTACTACTAAACACAACACAATTTTTTGTTTAAATTAAATGGAATTGCTTCAATATGTAACCCTAAAAATATAGGTACATAAACTTAATAAACTTGTGTCTAATATGATATATAAATTTATTTTTATGCTGATCTTTTTGTTGAAAAATATTTGGATAATTATTTGAACTATTATTATCGTATCGTATAATGTTTATTAAAAGGTTACTACATTAAAATATTACTTAATGAAAATAAACAACAAACAAACATTAGAAGATAGATTATTATCTTTTTAAGTTCAGAGAAAAGAAATTGAATAAATATTATTTAGACTATATCTGACTTAATTTTGGTATAAGATGGGTTCTTAAGATAAAATAAATAACTTATTGATAAAATAACTTTTATCAACAGTTTGTTAAAAAATATATTCAACCCCATATTGTTCATTTCAATTATCTATACTAATATTAGGTGTACAAATAAGTTTCCGCGGTTTTTTATAAAAAATTAGGAATTTATTGTGAAGGAACAGTACATTACGTTTTATTTAAAGTATTTTCCATCATTTGCCACTACTTTTCCCCATCTTTCTGGCAACATTCGGATACCCCGTCGAAAAAACTCTTCATCTTTTGACGCTATCCACAAATCTACCCAATTTTTGGTGTCTTCATATGATGTGAAGCGCTGCTCAGACAGACCATGTGCCATCGACCGGAACAGGTGATAATCGGAAGGGGCTAAGTCTGGTGAATACGGCGGGTGGGGTAAAACTTCCCAGTTGAGTGTTTCCAAGTATGTTTTTACCGGCGCCGCAACATGTGGACGAGCATTATCGTGTAAAAGAATAATTTTATCGTGTCTGGAGTAGTAATGGGCGCGTTTTTCCTTAAGTGCCCGACTCAATCTCATCAATTGTGTTCGGTAGAGAGCTCCAGTAATGGTTTCGCTTGGTTTCAGCAATTCATAATACACGACACCAAGCTGATCCCACCAAATACACAGCATAAGTTTTTTTCCATGAATATTCGGCTTAGCTGTCGATGTTGATGGTTCGCCGGGCTTAACCCATGACTTTCTCTTCTTTGGATTATCGTAGTGAATCCATTTTTCGTCACCAGTGACTATACGATGCAAAAAACTCTTTTTTTTATTCCTGGCAAGCAGCATTTCACTCATGCATAATCGGCGTTCAACGTCTCTCGGCTTTAGTTCATATGGAACCCAATTTCCTTGTTTTTGAATCATTCCTAACGATTTTAAACGATGTGAAATTGCTTGTTGAGTCACTTGTAATGTAAGTGCAAGTTCTTTTTACGTTTGGGACGAATCTTCCTCCAATAGTACTTCTAATTCCATGTCTTCGTACACTTTCGGCCTTCCACTGCGTTCTTTGTCCTTCACGTAAAACTCACCTTTCTTAAACTTTTGAAACCATTCCTGACAACTTCTCTCACTTAAAGCAGCTTCACCATATGCTTCTAGAAGCAATCGATGCGCCTCAGCTGCAGATTTTTTCAAATTAAAGAAGTAAATCAAAAGTTCCCGCAAATGATGCTTATTGGGCACAAAACTTGACATTTTTGCACGAAAAAAATTACGTGATGCTCATACGGAATCACTAGTACTTTAAGGTTATGGTGTTGCCGGATGACAAAACTTGGGATATTACGTTTTACATCTGACAATTTCTCCAAAACCTTCTGGTGGGGCCATCTTTTGACAAACCGCGGAAACTTATTTGTACACCTAATAATATAAAGCGGAAGAGTGTATTTGTTTGTTTGTTTCAACGTGCTAATCTCAGGATCTAGTCATTGGAATTAAAAAAATCTTTGTGTTGATTAGGGCCTTTATTGAGGAAGGTTATAGGCTATACAACATCACTCTATGACTAATGAGAGTAGCAGTAATAGAAAATGTTGTGAAAACGGGAAAATTTGTATATTTTTAAAACTTACCTTGCATGTGTCGAGTAAACATCAAAATATTACACGAAAGTTACACCAAAATATTAGACCTTATGCAAATAATTACGCTATTTATCACATGCCCTTATTTTTAAACAAAGTTGCCTTTGACAGTATTTGATTTCAACCAATATGCAAAGACTTATTATAGTTTTGAAATATATTTGTCACTATAAGTCTTTTACACTAAGTAATTTGGCCGAATAGTTTAAAAATTATAACGATATAATTGATTTGAGCACCATAAAGCACCTAATAGATCAGACGCGAGGTGCAGTGAGAAAATTTTGTAATAATATCTATTTTTATTATTTCGTAAAAAAAATTGACGGGCTTTCATATAATCCTCCAACCCCTATTTCATTCCCCTTCCGGGTTGAACTTAGAGAAATCTATTCTTAGTGAACTTCTACGCTATGAAATAAACCTAATGAAAAAAAATCCTACGTCCTAGCTCAATAGTTTACGTTTGTCGATGATGAATCCGTCAGCTAATGAATCAAGACAATCTATTTTATATATATAGAATATAATAGTTTTGTCTTATAATAATGCCGCAATTATGTGTGCTTTATTCGACTTCAGTGATGGTTTGGTGAGGTGTTAGTTGTAAAAAATATATATTGTTACAAAACATCAAATAATCAAGACACTCCTAACAGCTTTTCGCCCAAAATAGAGATATTGCCTGTTGAGTTGCTAACTCAACGCCTCGCTTTGTCTTACCAGAGCAGAGAAACAAAATTAAATTTTAAATATAATGAATCCAATCTGAGTGGAAACTGAACCGGCAACCACCTCTGTTACATGCAGACGCTGTCGCGTTGCGTCTGCGTCTGTCTGAGAATGATGTATTGTATTTATTCTGTACTTCTGAAGTTGTTGGAATATTATTTAGTAGACTTCTACTTAATCAGTCTTTAAATAATTTAATCAGGCTGAGTATGGTCTTTATTTTGCCTTTATAAAGAATGTGTCAACAGCAAAGTCCAAAATATGTGTAATTGTAATTTATTGTGTTAATAGGTCTTCTGGGCGTTTATTAAATAGATATTATTAGATTTAGAAGCACAAAATAATATTCCAACAATTTCAGAAGTTCAGAATAAATACAATACATCATTCTCAGACAAGAAAATCAAGTGATTTTTATTATTAAACTGTTAGGTGAATAATAAACAATTGTAACTAGTAATACGTTTTGTTATTATTTTCTTTAAAAAATGTGTTCAAATTGAAGAGTATACTTGTAACTTCATATAGCGCATATAGCGTTTTTCTATTTTAGAAGATGCCAACCCTATTTTCACAAACGAATCGAATAAATGTATATATATTTAGATTTTTATCAATTTTTCCTTAACATTACTACATGAGGTTGGAAAGAATATCGACGTAATTTGTCGGTGTCGGTTTTTATTTTTCCTACGAAATCTTATATGTACCTCCAAACTAAAATTGACGGACAAACAAACAGACTGACGGAAAACAAACACAAAAAATCTACTGTTGTTTTTTGCTTCTATTACCGACACATTGTCGTACCCAATTTGTTTTTTACGTAGAGAATTGACTGCTCTACTCTTTTATTACCTCTATGTATTGGCTACATATGCAATTAAGAATTTCTATCTACGGCATAATGTGCTCCTTTTTTATAATTTAGTTGTACTATTATGGTTATAGTTCACATCACTATGAAAAGCTTTTCCTAAGGCGAAATTTCTTTATTTTTTAAACCTTAACTGGACTACGACTCATCAGTTCCTCATCAGACACTCCAGATTGTTATATGACAATGAAAAGTGCTCAGCACGCTGAATAACTTTTACAAGGGCGGCATTTCTTTATTTATTATAGTTTAGCTAGAGTATAATGGTTTCCAACCATCATATGTTACAGATCTTTTATTTTTATATTTCTTTTTATTAGTGCGGCTTTTAATTATATCTTATAGTTTAGCTGTCTTTTTATTGATCATTAGACATTCCACTAATCGAAATCAACTACAACCTAAGTCCTGCCTAGGATTAAACTCTATACAAAAATCAACCTTTTATTTGATTTGGTCCAGTAATCATGTGCTTATATTATTATACTGTTAATTCTTTTTCGTAAAAATATTCAACGTTTAAACACCATATATTTACATTATTATAATAGTATAGAAGATTCACAAGAACACTTTTAAGGAGGTTTAACTGGTCCACGTTATATAACACACGGCCATTACTTGCGCTATTGCAAAAATCTTCAGTAAATTTGGAATAACTTTTACATCACACATGGCCTGTAAAGTCTCGTGTTTACACGAATACAATAAATAGAATAGAATAAATAAGCGCCATTTATATGGCGCTAATTTATTATATTCGACTACGAGCACTAACTTTCAAGAGAAATCTGTTAAAATTTCATAATGATCTATTAATTTATTTGCGAGTTGTTGTCCTAAGAGTGACGCTACTTTTAATTTCATTACAATATATCAGAAACAATTTGATTTAAGTTTAAGCTGCTTCTTGATGTAAAAAAAGTATAAGACGATTCAGTTTTATATTCTGTAAAAGTTTTGAAAAGTACATTATGATTAAAATACATATTTTTCTTTACAAATGAAAATTTAAGATGCTTATATGAATGCCTGGGACGTTCAAAAGAACGGCCTAGGCATTTATATAAGAATTTATCACAACTTTGGCTGTTTCCTTAAGTTTAAAATTAATTGAATTTAATACTTTATAATATTTTTGGTGTGCTCTTTGTAAATATTAGCTTGATAATTAATATTGATTTCTATTCATATTTTTAGTCAATGCGATACTTATGTATTATATATTTTTTTGCCATATTTATGGGATCATTTAAATTAAAAATATTATGTTTACTAAAATTTTCATTTTTCGTTCGAGTTGCTCTGGTTCTTTTGTAGTAGACTATAAATATCTCTTTTTTTATTTATATCATTTTTTTAAATTAGCATATAATTGCTTATTGTTTTTATTTATACTATCTTAACAAAGCAATGGGTAACGTAAGAAAATAACACAGTATTTGCTCTTATTTATTTGCATGTTTCTTATTTAACGCTTATATTTCTTTCTTTGTTATAGGTATGACTTAAACAAGAATAACATTATTTTTAACATAGACTGATAAAGGGGAGTATGACTCACTCAAGACTGTGATTGTGTTTTGTGATACTGCATTGACTTTCAAATGTTTATTTTTCACTTGTAAATAGATATAAGTATATAACCCAATTCGCCATATGACTATGCCGACCAAGACGGGTGAGCTTGCATGATATGCTTTTTGATAATTTAAAGAAATTTGAAAAGCATCTCATAAAATATGTATTATGTACATGTGTATGTGTAGGGATTATCAAAGCGCGCTTGGGGTTTGAAACTGCGTCGCGGTGGAAGCGGCAGCTGCGGCAGCTCCGGCTCCGGCTCCGGCTCCGGTTCTGCAGAGGCCACCGAGGGCGTCGTGACAGAGCTGCGCGCGCCTGAGCTCGCCGAACCTGCTGCCGACGTAACTGTGGCCGCTGGTGCCACCGCCACGCTCTCGTGCCGCGCACTAGCCACGCGCGCCGTCGCATCCTGGCGCAAGACCGCCCCCGAGACACATGCCCTGCGGCACGGTGGCCGCTTTGCCATCAACATCGCAGCTGACGGGCTCGCCTCTCTCACCATACACGCGTGCCGGGCTTCTGACGCGGGCGTCTACTGCTGCCTTGTCAGCAACGAGCTGGGCGGCGTGCAGACCTCCGCACGGCTGACGGTGGGTGCCGGTGGTGCGCCAGGCGTACCTGCCGTACGCGCGCATCCTGGCGGTGGCCTCGTAGTGCAGTGGGACGAGTCCGAAGCGGTGCACCTCGAATACTGTCGCGTAGGCGAGGGAGAGTGGCGCCGCGCCACGGAGACCCCAGCCACGGCGAATACACTAGCTTTAGAGGAGCTTCCGGCCGGACAATACAGTTTCCGTGTGTTGAGTGCGAGAAGTGGCGCCGTGGGCGCGGCATCCGGCCCCGCCACCTGCGGGGGAGGCGGAGGCTGGCAACGTGAACAGTTTGCACGTCGCTATACTCTGGAAGAAGAAATCGGTCGAGGTCGAACGGCTCGTGTGCTGTCTGCTCGAGATACGGGCACGGGACAGCGAGTCGCACTTAAGCAGGTATTACCGTGTTATGTTTTTAAATAATTTGAATGACGTATTTTTAGTGTTAGTTTACGAGTAGAGGGGCGTCGTCCATTATACGTCCATTTTGCAGGTGGTGAGTGGGCGCGGTGCAGACGCGGTGCGCGAATACCGTATCCTGTCAGGCGGAGCGCACAACGGTGTGGTGCGTGCGCTAGCGCTGTTCGCGGAGGTGCCACGCGCCGGTGCGCACACCCTAGTGCTGGAGCTGGTGGCGGGCGGTGCACTGTTGGACTGGGCCGCCGCGCACCCCGACGTGTACACCGAGCGCACTGTTGCCGCGCACACACGACACCTGCTCTCCGCACTCGACTGGCTGCACTCGAACAACGTTGCTCACCTGGACGTTCGGGTACGCATTATACCAAAATAAGTCAAACTGACAACACTACTGACATAAATATATTAAATCAACTCTTGTTCAATGATATCGTAGCCGGAGAATATTCTTGTCGAATTGGGAGGCGCTCAACCACAATTGAAGCTGGTAGACCTGGGATCGGCAGTGGAGCTAGAAGGTAGCGGGCAGAGCGGTGCGGGAGGTGCCGAGAGCGCGACGGTGTTACCGCCGGCACCCGCGCAACTTGAGTTCGCGCCGCCCGAGTGCGTGCTTGGACGACCGCCTGCACCGGCTTGGGACGCCTGGGCTGCTGGAGTTTTCCTTTATGTTTTTCTAACAGGGGTAATATTTTTAAAATTTCTTCTTTGTAAATCGTTGTACACTTATCGAATATAAATAATTACACAATAATAACTCTTTCCAGTTGTCGCCGTTCCTAGACGAGTCTATTGAGGAAACCACAGCAAATATAATTAAATGTGACTATTGTTTCCCACCGGAACACTGGGCGGGAGTGGGTGAACGCGCCCAAGCCCTTATCCGGCGTCTATTGGAACCCGCGCCCGCGCGTAGACTGCTGCCACGGGACGCGCTGCGCGACCCCTGGTTTGAGGAGGTATTTACTAATTCTTATAAAAACAATAAAGAAGTAAGCTTCTAGCTACACTATATTCATAGAATTAATATGATAAATTTATTGGAACAGGCGTGCAACACGATGCTATCAGCCGGCCAGCTTCAAACGTTCCTTGAAAGGCGGCGGCCCTCCGGCCTCGGGAACGCGCTTCATTCTTTGCGATCACCCAACGACACCTGATGCCTCGCCAGTAGACGCCTGCCGCGTCTCTCTACATTTAGCTTACCAGACTTTGACGAACTAATACACCGAGAAGACCAAATGTGACTATGCCACGGACGATGAATATGTTATTAAACTTACGTTTGTCAAAAGAAATTGCTTCATGATTTTATGTGTATATTGTTATGCACTTTATAGCAGAGCGGAGCCACTCCAAGTTTATTAAACCTAACCTTGGTCCACGTAAAAGTGTACATATGATACGTCACATTTTTAACACTAATGTTTAAATTATGGGCAGTTTCGCTTAGACGCAGGGAAATTATGGGCAGTTTCCCTTTTATTTAAATGTTTCTTTTACAATTTTAAAATATGGAACACAAAATGTAACAAGGTTAATGGTGAAGTAAACAACAGCCAGGTCACCAGACCACTTGTTGCACTTGCGCTCACTGTGAGGATATATTAAGCTTTAGTTTTTTTAGTATAGCATCGCATAGCATCGTAATATAGTCATTGTGCCCACCTATGTATGACGTTTATTTCTTTAATAGTTCCGACATCGTAGCTCGTTTTTCACTTCATATGTGTAATTCTGACAACATTTTACCTTAATTACAGAAACAATTACAATATAATGGTGTATATGTGTTTAACTAGAACGAAAACTGTAGCTATACAAAACAAAGAAAAAGTATAGGTTATGCGTTTTCGCAAAAAGACCTTATTTCAGTGTAAACATGACAACAAATTTGTATGTTCTTGCCACATGATAAACACCAAATCACAAATTAATTGCGTCAAAATATTTCGTGTAAAAAATCGTGATTACAATTTTCATTGCAAAATGTCGACATTAGTAAATCAAATAAAAAGTCACCAGTTTTTAAATTAAATAGTCCTTATGTGGCCGATTGTGAGAAAAGCGTCTGTGATTTTTTGCCTAAAATAATGTTTCGTGCTTATTCTCTATTTAAATTGTGTATTTTACTTTTAATACAGAACTGTATATATCACTAAGTTTAGCAAGCGTATAGTTATCTTAATTTGTGACCAAATTGGAAATTTAGAGATTTAAGAAAAATGTACCGTGAACACTTTATATTATAAGTATCGTATAACAAATTTAGTCTTTAGTTTTAGATAATATGAAGTCCCGCCTCGATCGAGAGGCGTCTCGCTCCGTCACCGCTTCGTGCTTGTGACTGAACGTTGATGCAATTCCTTTTACAATTTTACTCATTTAATATTATACCTACATCTTTTATTTTTATTATTTCAATACAATGATCGCGCCGACAGTGCTTGAGTTATAATTTAATTATATTTTAGAATTTATTGTATTTTTAACCAAAATCATTATATAAAAGCATTTATTTTACGCTCATAAAATAGAAAACGTTGATGATTTTATCGATAATTATTTATTGTTTTAGTCCCAATATTGTATGAGGTATTATTAATATAAAAACTATTATATAGTAATCATTTTAAACCCGTCAATGCATGTTTTATTTGGGAAACATTAAGAATAATATGGATTGTCATTAGTTTTATAATACATGTAAACTTACCAAAACATTATTGGTTGCACTATAGAGTAATAAGGGGTGTGTAAGGAACCTCAGCCGAAGCGCCGCACCGCAGCCTTCCAGTATAACAGTATATTATAACAGAACTTATGTAACTCTGACTTATAGTTTAGTAAATTTCATTATATAATTTTGTGAAATATTCTTTTATTTTTCCTATTGTTAAATAAAATTTTACCTATTTTAGATCTGTATGTTTTCAATCATTTTCTAAAATTAACGTTATAAATATTATATCTAAATTAATAAAATTTACTTTCTTATGACCAAGTTATTTATAAATATCTGCATTAATAATATATCTAAATACTGGTTGGTCCGGACTTTAGTCCTATTGCTGATAATAACTTTAGGTGATAACGTCATAAGGAAACATTGATGAGAAATTACATATATTATGAAAATAAAATAAATATAAGTAATAACGTGCAGTAAACGTTTTTTTTACAACTTATATACATGTGCGATATTTAACCCTTAACTATGGACGTCACTTTTTGTTATACTCCTGTGGACGTAATAAAATAGCGTAATAGGATAGCATCTCAAGGCATATAAGTCTATCGGCTAAATTATAAGTCATTTTTCATAGCTAGCCATTCCATTTTTATATGTCAATCGAAAATGCTAATTATGATAAAGAACTTTTGTTAAGGTGCTTCTTGGTAGCTTCATATGTTATAGTTAAGTTGGACTGTTACTGTTCTTCAACAATGGTATTCAACAGATCTTTACTTATGATATGTCAACGGAAAATTCACATCACGCTAGTTAATTTCTGCTCAGCAACTTTTCTTGCAGGTATAATTCGTTAAATTATATGGAAATGTCTACATATTATTTTTTAAAATTAGTGACACCATAATGTGTATAGAGACATGAATCTTGCCCATTAAATGTAAAATACGATACGAGATAATTGCTTCAGGAACGATGAGCTTATATGGCACTGTGTAAGTGAAATATTAGCTACGTAACTTCAGATATTAAATTGCAACAAAAAGGAGTATAAAATTGTGGGGCGATACAGCTAAAGTAGAGTCGATGTTGGATTTTTTACCGCAAGCATTTAAGGGATATTTTTATCAAGAATATGAAATTCATACTAAAACACAAAATTTGTTCACAAAATGATAATCAGTAACCAATCAACTACCAACAAAATACTACTAATAAAAATTTTAAAACTTAAGTTGTTCTATCATTCTATAAAATAGGTATTACAAATATAAGGTGTGTTTGCTCCAAGAACTGGTTCAAAAAGATAACAGGATAACGTAAATGAACACAAAAATTATTTCAATTTGTTAATGAGATATACTTCACGTTTCATGCCTTTAATCCTTGATCATGATAATCTTTCTGGTTTCCTTATGGTTAACTACTTATTAAGTTTCATAAAGCGATAAAACCAGTCTTAATCAGCCATTCCTATTTCTCTATAAATTTTAAAATTTTAATTTGTATATGTTCTGCAAATTAAAATACGTATTTACGAGCCGCCGTAAGTGTGATTCCGAAGTCTCGACCAGCTAATTTCTATAAGCGATCAAACAAAAATTTTCACAGCTTTGTCATCTGAAGGTAGCTGTCCATCACAAGCCTTAATAAAATCTTTAGAGAAAGTTTTGTTTATTAAGTAAATCGAGTATAGTCTGGCTTGACGTTTCGTTAACCCTTTCCCTTTTGCTAGAAATTTGACTTGCAGCTTCTGACATTTTTTCTTGAGATAATTCTCCTGTATTAGTTTTACGTTACGTACACTTGATACCTACATTGAAATAAAAATGTAATAATAACCTCAAATGTTCAATAAACCAAAGAGCCAGTCGTGGCGCAGTGGAACAGCGTCTGTCTATAAAAGCGATTGGTTGTAGGTTCGATTCCCACTCGCTAGAGTGATTATATTTTAACTTATTTTCATATCACCGCTCTGGTAAGACAAAGCGCGGCGTTGAGTTCCACTAGTCAATACGCAATGTCTCAAATTTGGCTGAAAGCGGAGTACAGAGTATCTTGACACTAGGTACTTCTTACTGTCTACCTTGCCCATGCGGAATAAATGCGTGAAGCTACAGAAAAAATCATTTAAAAAACCGACTACGTGATCCGCATAATCCTTTTGATATAAATATTTTACAAATAATTCTGTAATATTTTGCTTCAATATTTAAATATTTTTTTAATGTCCTCCTTTCCAAAGCGTTTAGTAAATTATCTGCATTATGTTATAAAGAATTCAAAAAAGTAAACCAGGTTTTAATATACTTATTTAGAATATTATGGAATTTTTTATGTACCATGACAGATTCACAATACTCTATGACTATTTTTAGGTGACTCAAAACGTCTAAAATCATTTATAGTGCCTATCAATTTCTTGAAAAGTAACGATAATAATTGATTAGTTACATATAGTGTTGGAGCAAAATGTTTGTATACGAGTTTATGGCCGGTATTGTGGACCAAATAACTGGTGGTAAATAATTTATATTGGTTCTTAGCTATTTATATATCAACAAAAACATTGATTACTCAATATGAGCCATACATTTCAGGTGAGGACTCGGAGTCATTTGATCCCCACACGCACAGGAAAGTAGAAAAGCCTACCTCGTTAGTAAACGCAAAAAATATATAATGAACAGTTAATACTATTTTAATATTAATCAACCACATAATATTTTTTAACACATTAAATTCTACGATTCTATTTGTTTTTAGTTACGCTGATACTATGATACACTTGCTTAAAGGTAGTATTGGCGCTGGCGTGTTGGCTATGTCTGAAGCTGTAGGCAGAGTTGGTGTTATATTTAGCATAGTCGGTATCCTATTGATTGGTTTCTTTGCCACATATTGTGTCCAACTACTTGTAAGTACAAGTTACTTAACTTATTATTTAGAACACAATGTATAAAATGATACATATAGGCATACGTACTGTCTTTGTATTTATATGTAGATTTTACGTCAGATTGCAGCACAATACGAACTTTGTAAAAGATGGAAACGTGGCTATTTGGCTTACCCAAAATCCATGCTTTTGGCGCTACAAGGTGGTCCTCCGTGCATGCGTTGGGCGGCAAGGATTCTTTACTATTTCGTTGATACGGTGCTTGTACTATGGCAACTTGGCATTTGCTGTATCTATTGTGTGTTTGTCGCTGAAAATATTAAACAGGTACATTTTGTAAATTATTTTTAACCACATAATTTAATGATTTTTCTATAATATAAATTGAAAATTAAAACGACTTATATTGTAGGTTTGTGATTTCCACGGGCAAGAAATGTCGTTGCGGATGCATCTGTGTTTTCTTATAATACCGCTTACAATTATGGGCCTTGTGAAAGATCTCAAGTTGCTGACACCTTTCTCGTCAATTTCAAATGTTGTCACTCTTTTTGGATTCATACTTGTCTTTTTCTACCTCATTGAAGATGATGTTACAATAGACGAGGAAAAAATGCAGCTAAAAGATTTCAGAGATATTCCAGTTTTTATCGGGACGACTTTATTTGCCCTTGAAGCTGTTGGAGTGGTACTACAAGCTTACAATATCTAATACTCACTATATATATATTTTTTACTTTTACAACTAATTGATATTTTTTGTGTTAGGTTTTAGCATTAGAATACAATATGGAGAATCCGAAGAGGTTTGTGGGGTTATTTGGTCTTTTCAACATTGGCATGGTTATTATTATGGGACTTTATTTACTTATGGGGATATTTGGCTACCTTAAATATGGAGATGACATTAAAGCTTCTATCACATTAAACTTACCTCAGGATCAGAAGTGAGTCTATTGAAATTCTTTGACTAAGAATAATGAATGAACAAATAATAAATTGTTCATTAGTAACCACTTATTTGTAGGAAAGCTCAAGCAGCCAAGATTATATTTGCAATTTCAATATTTCTTACATTTCCTTTACAAAATTTTGTGGCATACACCATACTATGGCGTAAGGTAAAAAAGATGCTCAGTGGAAAGCGGCTTATAGTTGTCGATTACATATTGCGAATATCCCTTGTTGTTTTCCCATGTGAGTTTCTTATATTGCAATTTATGATGATTTCATTTTTTAAATAAATTATTATTAACTAATCAAAATATGTTTTTAGGGCTGGTAGCAATAGCCGTACCTAAACTAGGGCCGTTTATAGCTTTATTTGGTGCTTTATGTCTGTCTCTGTTGGCCATGGTGTTTCCTGGACTAATGGACGTATGCGTGTGGTATCCCTCTAGCTATGGTCTGTGCCGTTATAGACTTGTACGTGACATTCTTATTATGTCTATTGGTTTCGCTTGTCTTATCTCGGGGTGTTATACTAGCTTACTCGAAATAGCGGCTGCTTCGGATGAGTGATGTGAAATATATTTAATTTTGTCATTACTTTAACATTTAGGTAACACGATCAATGCTACTGAGTACTTATTAAAATCGATTTGTTAACAGTATTATATACTGTAAAAATGTTTTATGTTTTCTTACTTCCATCTTTTTCTATTCTAATATTTAATTATGATATTTTTATATCCATCATAGGAAAGTTTACTAAATATTATATTTAAAAATTCTTTCACAGTCAATAGTTTTCAATATTTAGGCGTAGCTTCTCAAAACCTTAAACTTTTCACAAAGTAAAACGTAGTTACCTAATTCAGTAAAAACCTTTCGATTCCGTGGGATTCGTATAAACAATAATGCAATAGTATGTGTGCATGTTTAAAAGCGTGTTAGTTATTTACTCGATAGGTATTTTATATATTATCATTTACAATTAACAATTCGCACTTCATTTCTTCTTCATATAAACTTTACCTTTATTACATTTCATACTCCTGTATCAGCATTATTTTCGTAAAGAGCAGTTGATTTCATTTTTAAAAAACGCATAAAAATTTTGAACGCAGCGAGATTCTAACCCGCGCGTCTTGGGGTTCGAATACCGCTGCGTTAATTTTTTTATATATTTTAAAAAAAAATTCTAATGCTAAGTGTGGAATAACACTTTAAAAATAGTAAAATATATAGCACTTGTTTTTTTTCTTCTTATAATAAAATTGTAGAAAGGTTTCTTAGTCTATTCGGCACATTGAAATAATTAAAAGAATGAGTAGCAGAGTGCGCTACTACATTAATACCCAAAGATGTAATTAAAAAAATTTTGTCTGTCTGTTTGTTTAAGCATCCCGCAAAAACTCCAAGTTCAATTACAATGAAATTTGGTAAAATTATACTTCAACATTCCGGGCATCACACTGGGTACTTTTTATGCCGAAAAAGTGTATACAGTAAAAAACAAACTTAATTTTGCAACTCTATCCATAGACATGACTACTGTACTAAGCCCAAATAATAAAGTTTGTCGTATGTTACGTCACTTGTATTAGAATTTACTAACATTACGTTTTGAATATAGGGGCAAATGTCGAATTTATTAGATGAGTTAATTATATAAAATTACTATTTTAAATAAAGTAATATTTTAAAGATTTACTTAATAAATTATTTTTTCACTTTATTTTAAAATTGATAATAATTTAAATTGAACAAATCTATATTTTAATGAAGAAACACAATTTTTTTTTCAATTTAATATTATTTTCTAATAATAAACATAATTTTAATTTATCAAAATTATATATATACAGGAGATCCTAATACAGCCGTCTTAATAAAAGACCATACGCCTATTGTAAGACGTTCATTTGAAATGTTTATTAATCTTTATTAATATTTATTATAATACTTCACAAACGTATTATTATTTTTTTGGAGGAACATTAATATTATCTTTTTGATAACAGATAGTAAAACGTGTGTTTACTTTAGGGATCGATGAAATATAAAAAATTAAAATCGATTATATGATGATGAAATACCAATAGTCCATGGAGACGCAGTGAGCCAGCGTCTGTATGTAACGGATTGTAAAAAAATATACACACACACACATATATGAATGCTTTTACAATGTTTTTTTTCTCTAATAATTACTTATTTAGATTGGAAACAAGTTTAACAAGTAAGTTTGCAAATAATCGCCATAAGATGACGGTGTCAGCTTTTTTTTTTATTTTTGCTACAGGAACTATATTGAACGTTAAAACGAAATTATGCTATTTAATGTTTTTGCATTTAAGTTCTGAAGTTCTAAGCTACTGGCATCCAAATAAACATTCTATCCCGTAATTATTAGTATAATAAATAATTTGTCTTATCGGGCTTTAGTTTCAAAACCACGATAAAAACTATCCCATATGTAGCTCCAGACTTTAAACTATTATTATGCTTTTGCCATACTAGCGCTATTGGCACTAACGGACACACAGACAGACAAAAATTCTACCGTGTGTATTATTGAGTGTATATAATCCTAATTAAATTATTTCTTGAATATTTCATGTGCAGAATTCACTTTTTTATTGTATATATATGTAGATACGTTGTTAAAATTATAATACGTGTATTTAATTAAAAAGTAAGTTGGCTTATGAAATCGATAAAATTATGAATTGTGGCAGTCCGTTATTTAAGCAAGAACGCGGGCAGTTGAAAGATCGAAATAGCTATAGTTGTGAGTTCGCGCGGGCGAAGCTGCGAGCGGGTCGCTAGTATATAATATAACTGCAGAAGGGCTCATTTCTGTACATAACACTATGAATAAAAATGTTTCTCATATAAAACCTATTGTTCTACAATACTTGAAAGTTGTATTGGAAGTTCTATGGTATTTTTAAGTGGTGAAAAGAAAATGTCAATGAAACGTCATTGCAAAATTTATATGTACTTTTATGAATTGTTCAATTAAGTAATGAAAAATATACACTTACTCAGGTCAGCTATTGTAGAGCCTACGAATCAATGACGATCTCAAAGCTGTGCAATTTTAGATAGATTATATATTTAAAACGATCATTGTATTGGTTTTCTAAAGCAAGCGAAAAGGTTGAAGAAACCAGCCACGGAACGAATAAAAACAACTAATTTTTAGTCTAATTAGAAGAGTGAGTGTGGAAATAATATTCAAAATATTATTTTAGTAGAATGAAATTCAGACAAAATTATATATTCAATAAGCCTATGAATATAATAAAATTAATGGAATCGAGATAATATCTAATTATCAAACTATAAAATTAGCATTAATATATTTTTATCGTATTATTTTGAATTAGGTACAATTAACACAGATGAAATCCATCTTTTCTACTTTGGACTTTACATGCGGGTCTTTACCCACTAGCAGAGGACGTCGGTTTTGTAAGTCTCACCAAACACTTTTCAATATGTTTATCATATTTGTTTTTAATATAATAAAAATATTATAAATACCTATACATTTTTCGCTTGCACAGGTGGCTATTCATCCTCACGTCTCTCTCGTTCGTCGCCGGTTCGGTAAAGTATTAGTAAAAGTTATTAGTGTTAGTTAAGGTAGTTCATGCATTATCTAAAAATAAAATAAAGATACGTTTTTCTTAATATGTCGTTTAAGTATTTTGACCTAAGATTAACCTAAAAAAACATTTAAAATAGGACCGACAGGTTGTTAGGGGATGCTTTCGAGTACCGCTTACTCAGACCACTCACGCCGCAACTAAAGGATCCTGTACCATTCAAACGAATCTTAAGGTTAGTTTTTTTAAAGTTTCTTAAGCACTACTATTTTTTGTGTTAATTTTGCATACTCGTGAATTATTAATATTTTTAGAGTACCACCAATTGTCGCTTACTATACGGCAAAACCACCGTCGACGCCGTTATACCTCATGCCTACATCTTCGAACTATAACATAACCAACAAATCAAACGATGTTCATCAGATATCTAAAATTCAGGTTAACCATATATTATGTACTAAAACTAAATATTTTAAAAAATTATAAATATCAGATATTTGGAATTATTAGTACACCCAACACAATGCAGTCAAATTATTTTGTTCAACAAGTTTTGTTTCAAAGAGATATAGAAAATAGTTACCTTCGTGGAAAATTGACTAAAATCAATATTCTCACAAAACATAAAAGTATTGTAGTTTTTATTTTATTATTTCGACGAAATAGCGGTGCAACAGTATGCCACTAAACGAGATAGTAGCAGGTGTGTTTCCAATTTTCTATCTCCTTTAAAACTATACATTATTATTTAGTTTATATATTACTTAGTCAGGGAGACCGTTCGTTATTTAGACATCAATTTAAGTAATCAAGTGAGGTATGCAACAAACGTCCATACATTTTTACAATTTGTAACAATCAAAGCAGGGAAATGAAAATCATTTTAATACAATGATTCCGTCAAGTGGGAACTGAATCTGCAAGTTTAAATATTTCCCACTACGCCACGATGATCTCTACCTAATAAGTTGTTTTATTTCCAAATTCCAAATAAAAACATTCGAAATTCCTAAAATTTTCATTTACTTAACTAGGTCACATCAAAGAAATCAAAGGGGATAGTGAAGAGAGTATTACAATCAATCCTTAATTCAGTTATGCTGACCGTTGCTACTAAAGAATTTGCAAGAAATCATTTTGAACCTCTCACGACTAAGAAGTCTAAGGAACAAGTACATTGCGACATCGCCATTCAAACGCAAGCATTAAATATGACAAAAAGGTTCATTAAAAGAAATCTTCATGAATCTTTCGAGACCTTAGTGATTCAAGCTTAAGTTTCTTATACTATCTAAAATAATAATTTTGATCTTTATCAAAGTATTTATGTGAGTGAAATTTCAAGCTCAATCAAGTCTTACGTTGTATAATTTAATATTAATTACCTTTGCAGATATTATACGAGTGAAAATGAAGACTGTTCCAGTTCTACTGGTATAAATATTTTATTAATAAAGGCCTATTTTGTACATCAAATTTGTAGAACTCCCTCCCGCATCCGCTATTGAATTAAGGTTGCTATAGCTTATTTTTAGTGTTATAATTGGGGGTGAGCTAGCCTACAGGTCATGCAGGGGACGCGATCAATACGATATGTAACGCGATGCGCATGTGTGCAGATTCCCGCGAGGGTTACGGGGCAGCATCCCAAAGCTCGTGGGCCGGAGAGGTGCGCGCGCTGAGGAAGTCTCATCTGCGCCTCGTGTTGCGACAGCTGCGCCAATTGCGCGATATCGATCGGCTGGACCGCGCGATGCGACGGCCCACCTCCACCCACCCTTGACCTGTCGCTTCACCAAACTGAATTACTTATTAACTCGCTTACCTTTTATTTAGTTTGTACCAAATGTTTCAAATTCAATGTAATTAAGTACCGAATGTAAAATTTTAATGTTCACTTTGAAACATTTTTTTTTTGTAATGGGACTATTACTTTTATTTAATGAAATATTTTTATTTTACAACACAAGGTCTGCTATAACACCAAACACATTTCATAAGATGAAGAAAAAATATATTTCCTAAAATATTTATTTCAATACGTACGAGTAGAAGTAACAATCCACGCACCGTGTGGTACTCTTACAATGAGTAACAAAATCTTTAATATGCAGTAAAAACATATTATGAAAAATAGATAAAAGAGAACAATAGTCAATAGTATGAAATACAAACATCCTGTAACATTAAACAATAATGAAGTAAAAAAAATCTTATAATATTACCACTACATTCAGACTTGCCATATTTTGTTAATATATATTATTTAGATCAAATTCACACTTATCTAACAATACACAAATGTAGTTCATCATTAGTTTGAATAAATCTTAGACAGAGGTACAAAATATACAATACGCATACACTAGATGCGACAAATATATAGGAGACTATAGATAGAAATCTCAATATCGCTATATGCACACATTCAAAGCGGGTTCCATTTACTTCTATGTAATACATATAATGTGATAAATACATATGTTGCACAAATATATAGTGATATACCAATTGAAATTTCTTACATATTAATATTTAATATGATGTCATAAATTAAGTGTAGACAAGTTAGACACGTAGTAGCGAGGAGCTCCTTGTCTCTACAATTATCTATGTATAATTTACTATTACATTTAATAATTCAGTTTGTCTTAGCGAAATATAAAAATATGTAGACAATATCTAAAGTGATTATTGTATCGTAGTAGTAGGTACAAAGGGCAAAAGGTGCCACTCAACGTTTATGTTTACACTACAAGAGTTTGGACACAAGAATAGCCACACGAGAGCGCGTCCAGAGGAAACACTACGTTGCTGACGGTTGTTGCCGCCGCTTACAGTTATATAAATAACATCCACAATATTTAAAAATTTATCGAACTTGTAGAGGAAGAGTAATTGATTTTTGGGAAGGCAGATCCGAAACTTGGAAGGATATCATAACACGTATTAAACAACACCGCCTACATCCATGGTTCATCGGTACGTATGCCAATGCCTTCACAGAAAGTCATATATGACAGTATATATGATGGACTCGATGTGCGGAGAAGTGCACGTGGCGCAGTGCAGCTTGTGTGAGGGCGAGGCGGTAGCATCGTACCAGGGCATCTCGCGCTAGCGACGCGCGCCGAACTCCACTGCGTCGTCCTCGGTGATGTCTCCGTGCTGCCACAAGTTCAGGCGCGAGTTCTTGGCATGCTCCTGCGCTGCACGGTACTCCGCCATCAGCGAGCTTAGTCGGTGCTCACGGCTGTGTTCCAGCACTACCAGGCCTTCCTTGATCAAGTTCTGGTACACACATAAACATTTAAAAATATGCACAACAACAATACAAACTAAATGACAATGCAAAACTGTTAAGTACTTAGCACAAGTCTTACCTTGCCAATGTCAGTACTGGTGGTGGGGTCCACGAGCGTCACGGCAGGCGGGGAGCCGCGGATCTCCACGTTGAGCAGCAGCTTCTTGTTGAGCGTGTCCAGTGACAAGGCGCGCACAGCCTCCAACTTGTCATCCGCATCGCTGGAGAACTTGACACATGCAAGTGCATATTCAGTAACATAAGGTGGTTCTGATTCTGTACCACTGGGCAGCTGTGCAAGTCGTGACTGGTTCACTACCTATAATGATATTTAGGTATTAACTGTTATTCATTATTTCAATGTCATTGTTTAAAACATTTTCAAAAACTTTGGATGGAAATGTTTTATAATTAGTACTGGAATTACCTCTCTATTCCCATAGTCAATGTAGAGAATCTGAACTTGTTTATCTTCCATGATCTTTTCAACTCTAGCTCTGTACCATTGGTCATCTAAAGAAAAGCGAGCAGCACAAATGTGGCCCTTCCTTGGCACATAAGAACCAGGGAGGGGAGCATTAGCTTTGAACTCTTGGTGGATTTTGTCCATGAGTGTTTCTAATTTATTACCAAGTTCAATATTTTGTGCATAAAATGTACCCTCAGGAGTGACTTCTGTAACAATCACTTTCTCATATTTCAAGATACGATCTTGTATGGGGGCATTGCGCTCTTTTTCTACCTCTTTGTCAACTTCGACATAGTTTTTCCAAAGACCAATACGCTTCTTTAGAGCATTTTCTTCTGCAGTTTTAATAGCACGGGCAAATTCTGACGTCTCCGCAGTATGATGCATCGAAGCCAGCCCATGTTCGACCAGAGAGATAGACAAATTCTCATTGTCAACCCAGAGCCATCCAATGAAATTGCCAGCTTTGTCCATCTCCTCAATGGTAACGATGACATCACGCTGCAGGCACTTCTCCTTAGTGAAGTGGAGAGCTTCCTCTCCGTATGGCTCAGCCTCCTGCATGCCACCGCCTCCGATTGCGGGACGCGCGCCCCGCGGACAGTTGACACCTGCGAGTAGGAATGTTACAAGAACTGATTCTTTGGGAATATAGATTCTCATACGAGATCCGCTGGCTACAAATTCTACAACTGCTTCTGTCTTCTGAGCTCTCTTCAGGAATGGGAAGAATTTCTTTGCCTTGGCAGAATCTCCACTAGTATCTTGGATGCGATGAGTTGGAATATCCTTTTTGGCATGAACACCAATAGCAGACTTCTGTGCCTTCAGCTCAGCTTCAAGTAATTTATCATAATGAGAACTTCTCTGATCATTATCATTTCTGTATCTGACTACAGTTGCATATCCCAGGTTAACCAATGCTTCAGCAATATTACTATAAGCAAAAACATCTTGGTTGAAAAATATTTAAAAAATATCCATGTAAACTTATTCAAAATATAATTTGTATGTAATCTCTAATTATATACAAATTATATTTTGTCTGTAAATTTTATGTCTGATTAGTTTATACTTACGTTCCACCAGTCACAACAGTACAGCAAGTCTTCTCTGGGAAGTTGTCTTTAGCTGGTTGAATGTAGTCAACAGTCACACTTACTTTCTTTCCAATCATTTTTTTCCGCAAGAATTCTCTAGCTTCGTACATCCAAGGAATGTCATAAAGAGGTTTGAAGCCTTTAGGTCTAGGTGATTGTTTGCCTTCTTCGTCTGGACTGTTCCTAATAATAAAGTCAAGTTTTAGTTTACTACTTTATAATAAATTGTATAAAAAGATTGATATTTTTCATACTTTTCACGGGGTGGCCTAATACTAGCCAAGAAGATTTTTTTCTGGATATTTGTAGGAAGTTGTTTAACTACCAGTGCATCCCCGTTAACAACTTCCATTACTATGGCTGAGAACTCTTTATCCTTAGCAGCAATAACAGGAGCATTGCTAACATAGTTTGTCCAGATTCGTAGTCTAGCCTCTTTTGCTGCACGTTCTGCTGCCCTTAATGAAGAAGCACCTGTATATCAAATTTTTGTTTAATATTTTGTTGTCTTATCAATCCAACAGATATGTGATAGGAACTTTAATTATTGTTACCCGATTTCATTACTGCAAGTGACCAGTCAACACATCTTGCAAAACCTTGTTTAAGCAAAGCTTCGGCAATATTGCCTTGTGGATGTAGAATAGTTCCAACAAAATTGTTATTGTTTACAGATTCTAATATGACTTCGACATCCCTTTGAAGCAATTTTGATTCTAGGAAGAAGCGAGCTTCTTCAGCATAAGGTTCTGAATCACCATCTTGCTTTACTGCAGGGCACTAAAAGATAGAGAATAATAGCATAATTTTAATAACAAAGTGAATTTTAGCACTAATGGTTAATAGTGAACTAATTTCAACACATACTCGGATTCCAGATAACATCATAGTTATAGGTGTGTAATCTGGTAATAAGCACAGTCTAACTGTCGATCCATCTCTGACATATTCAATGATCGCCTTTATTGGCTGTCCTTGAAACTTGTTGACATATTGCTTTGTATTCTCCACAGTCCACTTGATATCTCGCACATGACTCTACATAGGGAAATTACAAATACTAAATTATAATAACATTTTTAAATATGCAATTAATTTGATAAATAAACACAATCATAATCTTACCGGCAAGTCTGATCCCCATATACCTTTGCCTTGAGATCGAGCAACTTCTTCAATTTCAACAAGCCGCTTCAATTGAGGAATATTACGCCCTCCCTCTCTTACTTTAACAAAGCCCTCAGACAAGAGAGCTTCTGTCATATTTTCATCCTTTAAAGGATCCTTTCCAGCCCAAACAGATCCATATTCTCTGGTTGCAGAATTGGGTGGTTTCTCTGCAGTAAAGATGACTTCTTTTCCAATTAACTTTTTCCTAAGAAATTCACGAGCCTCCCAGGCAAAAGGTTCGTCTTTTGTCTCAGTGTCACTGAAATACGGATAATAAGTTAATTTTCAAGAAGTAAAAGAATTTTATCAAAATAATAAAGAATATGTTTTTAAAATCTCATTGTGCTACATGATTATACATTGAATATACATACACAAACAATTATTTAGTTCACATTGCAATTCCTTGAAATAAAATTTCAAACAAATAGCTTAATTCAATATTAGGAATAGAAATAGAAAGTGTAGCAAAGCAAGGCTATTTATAGAAATGTAATTGTGTAAAGTTAATTATAAACATTACACATTAATTTAGATCAAGATTCAAGTCCTTAGACTTCATATGATAAATAACAACGGCTATCTTTGTTTTATGCAGCAAGTTCGCTAAGCACAATCGCTATGGCTGCTAAGATAGCAATAATCAACACACCAACAAAAAAATAGCAATCACACCTACTATAGTAATCTAACATTAATGTAAAAATAAATATTCAACATTTTAAAATAAACTCTCAATATTTCAAAATAAACTGGTAAAATAAAGTGGTATTTATAGCATATTATCCAAAAATATTTAAGAAAAATTAAATTACTAATTAAAAATTAAAAATTAAACTACTAATTAAAAATTTCTTGGCAAATCTTAACATAAATATAAGCCAGCTGTTATTAACTTATAAGAAGCAAACCTAATATTTCCTGTGCTCTTTAAAGGTCTGTTATATTTAATATTAATTAAATAATAATTATAAAAAAGGGAATACTTCATTTTAAAATGAGATAATAATGAAAATACATGTACAGATTACTTGCATAACTTAACTAATTTAACTGCTTTGGGAGTTAACCTACTAACTACTGTAGAGAAAGTACAATTAGGTCGATTGTACAGAAAAATTTACTTTAAGACAAATGTTTCAATGGAACGTTGTAATTAATTTATTGAACATTATTTTTCACAAAATTCCAAGTGTTACTTACTTATTGGCCGTCCTTTGACGAGCGAGTTTCGGCGCGGTGATACCAGAGAGAGCAATCACTTTCTCTGGTGGCGGCCCTCCCTGAGGCTGTTTTCTAATTATCACCGTGTCTCCCGACAGTACCTTAAAGATGTTTTTATGCGTTATATTTAGAGATTATAAAAAAAGACTCAATTAGAATAAGATAACTAAATTTTTCTATTGCATGGCAGACATTCTTATTTGAAAAATATTAAAATCTTAAAAGAAAACATGCTCATGTTATCTTTATTTCAGATTTACTGGATATAACACAAACTTAGATATGAATGTAAAAATCGATCAATGTTATGTTGAAAATTGTAGACGCGATGCCAACAGGGCAAACGATACGGGCACGAGGTTTTGGGATCTATAATATAATTCTATTTTAATTAAAATGAATTATTGCCCTCACCTGCTTTACGATACCAATTTTATAAGAAGGAGTTGGTGCTGGAGCACTCATCTTTGATACAAAATATTCAGACAACGTGGTAAATGAATAAGAACATAAAATTCACTGACGACCGAGCAAGTTCCAGGGCTAGCGAAACGTGGCGGCCCACCAGTGTTACCATTAAAGAAAGATATAGCTTGCTGCCAGCCTTTACACGTTAAAATGCACGGGCTGTAGATGTAAAGCATATAAAATTACTTTCACATACATATGATAACGATTTTTATATAATCTGTAAATGAACACGAATGCGATATAAGTTGTTTGTTGGCATAATTGTCTAATTGAAATTACAGATATATTTTTTTATTTTTACGTATTTGGATATATTCTTGATAACAGATAAAAAAATAATAAAAAATATTACTTTTCATTCATTATAATATACAGTTTCATTACATTATAATGTACAGTTTTAAAATTTAGATAATTTGAATATTAAAAAAATGATTAAGACTTTTGCATAAAAAAATCTTTAAAATTCTCCATTAAAAATACTAATTAATATTTATGTAAACAAACATTACACTTTACATATATAGGGTTTCTTTTAAATAAACATTAACGATCTTGTGAATTGCAATTACTTATAATAGAATTTTTAAAGATCTATTTCAATGTCACATTCAAAATATGGAGTAGAAATGAGCAGATGATAGTTTCAACAATTAAATAGAGGATTTTATTAGGACACAGAACTCTACTATAGAAAGTCGTTTTAGATTTTCATATTACTCATAGGTTGATGTCTATTTTCTCAAGATCATCTAAATTATTTGTTTTACACCTATCAATTTTTTTAACAAGAAATGATGATCAATTTTTTTAACTGATGATGCTTCTGGAGTAATTTTTTTTTGATATTTTTCATTTTTTCAGTTTTTGATGTTAAAATTGTAATATGCGCTCACAGCAATACATACAATACATATGTATTAGAGCCAAAAATTTGTAATTTTTACAACGTTTTTCATAAAAATTGTTATGTTATATATTGATTTAGCCCCGGATCTTCAATCTCTATTTAACCGGCTCATTGGTGAGTTCGGTAGAGCTAAAATCGGATGCCATGTTGATGGAGTTTGTATGAATAACATCAGCTATGCGGATAACATGGTCCTGTTGCTGTCCTGTCATCTATTAGTGGTATTCGTAATATGTTGGGAATATGTCAGTCATCTGCAGTGCCTCACGGGCTCAAGTACAATATTGTTAAAAGTGAATTTTTGGTTTTTAATGTATACCACATTTAAAAACCAAAATTTAGAATTAAGATTCCGGTAGTCTCACTATGTGGTACACCGCTGTGCTGGGTAAATAAATTTAAGTACTTGGGTCACTGGGTGACTGGGTCACTGATACTTTAAAAAATGATTGTGATATTTAGAGGGAACGTAGGTCGCTGTCTCTACGATGCAATATGTTGGCACGGAGAATTGCAAGGTGTATTGCAAGGTCAAAATCACTCTTTCCAAAGCTTTTTGCCAGTCATTTTACACTTGCAGTCTTTGGACTGCTACACGTGGTGGGCTTACAGCATTTTACGGGTACAGTACAATACGCATTTAAAGTTCTGTTGGGGCCGCCGCGGCGGACTAGTGCCTCAGGCATGTTTTCGGAGACCACACGGATGACTTTTATGCCATTATGAGAAAATGCGAAGGCGAGCCAGCATGGGGGCGCCATGCTGGCTCGCCTTCGCGTTACCTCCAACGGAATGCTGAGTCTGCTTGTGGAACTGTGGGATTCGCCACTAATGTGTAGGTATTAAAGTACACAGGGAATCCAACTAGCAATGTGTACTAACATTAGTTTTTTATTCTACTAACATTTATTGTACGTACTGACATTAGTTTTAAAGTATTCTTAATATGAGTACTAACAGATTTTCATTCATATAGTATGAATGAAGTTTGAATTGAGATGGTGTTGCCAATACTTGACAATTCTATAAAGTGTAATTAAAATATGAAAATGTTGTAAAATCGGTCAGGCATCAAAAGTGATATAAATTGAAATGTTATTACATGAAAAGTCAACATATGAATTGAGAAAATGTGATTACTTGTTATTGAAAGGTGTCTTTTTGGCACCTTTGGTAGAAATAGTGTTAATATGTACATATATTTTCATTGTAAATAGGTATTGTTTAACTTAGTAATAATATTATAACTAATAATTAAGCTACATTCTTTTTAGTTTTTAAGTTCAATGAGTTATTTAGTTGGCGATAATATTTTGTTGTTCAATCTTTTTTAAAACATTTTGGCCTTATAAGAAACCAACCCCTAAGAAGGTCATTTTTTAATATTATTTTAGTTTATAGATAATTTTTATTGTTGAAATATTACTTTTAACCATTTTTAAAATTAAAATAATTTAAAAAAGATCTTGAATATATTCTTATTTATACTTTAGTGTTCGAGATTTGTTCGATAAATATTTTTTATATAAGTATATAGTGAAAAGTAGTAGTATAGTGAAAAGTTTATTTGAATGTGAATCCTTTTTATGTAGTTTAAATTAGTTTTAAGTTAAGTTTAATTCAAAATATCGGCCTTGTTTGGACTTTTGTTCCTTGCCGTTTGGGAGACTTTAGAAGTAAATTAAATAATAATAATGTGTCCCAAAATGAAGAATGTTTTATACATTACATAATAAAGAAAGCTTTACTTAATAACTCGTTTTTTTTTTAACTTATCTTGTAAATAAAGGAATGGCAATTGTTTACATTTTAATATGAGATTTCCTAGTCCGGCTATCTTAGGGAACACAGGGCAATGAGAACCGTCGGTCAACGGGAGCTATAATATTGAACGTTACATTCGCGCGATCGTAAGCACTCAGGTAATTCCGTCAACCCTTGACATACTCCGCCTGACAAGATCGAACCAATACTGCCGTTCCTTCAATCGCGAGGGATATTTATGTGTTTTTCGTGAAATTATATACTTACCTTACTACAGTTATACTTATTATATCCTTTGAATCTTTTAGTAACAATAGACATGTTGGTAATAATTGGCAAAATGTGATTGAAAGTAAAAATATTTATTTATGTTATTTTTTTTCAAAATTGTAGTCACCGGTTAATGGTAGATAACCTTGGCTTTTATTATGTAACAGCTCCAATTATCATCTTTCGTTAATAGTAATCTTAAAGATATAATATACCGTTATTATTTGTTTTAGATGCCACATTAAATAAATTAGACAACCATAAAAGCTTCTAAAAAATGCGATATCTGTTAATAAAAGCGGAGACATACAAAGTATATAAACCAATTGGCATAACATACAGGACTTTAAAGAAGAGATACAACGGGGCGGAAGCTCACGAAAATAACAATACAATATTCTAAAGCTTAGGCAAGCTGGGTAGACGTACTATATTGCACGCAGGTACACTCAAACTCAAATGTACTCTCAACCTTCAGGAAAAGATTTTGCAGGAAGACAAGCATTTGATTTGAGTTGCATTTGACATTACCCTCATTTATCGAGTGTTAACAGGGACTGACTTTTTTTGTAAAATTATAATTATACTATATACAATTAATTGATTACAAATGTAATTAAAGTATCCTTTAATAAGTATCCTTTGTTAAGGTAATAAGAGTACTTAATTGAAAATAGCAGCCATAGAATAAAACATGGTGGCGCAGTGGGACAGTCTGATGCCTGATTGTAAACGCATTTGGTTGTAAGTTCGATATCCACTCAAAAAAATGGCGCATATTTTAAAGTCAAACAGTTACAACAGCTTATATATCTTTTTCATATTGGCAACGCATGCGATAACAAATAAATTGAATTATATTAATAATTAGCTTTGAATTACATTTATTTTGTTTTTGCTGTCTCTGGTCAGCAAGATCTGCTATGTACCGTTCTCACCCAACTGTCTCCTTCTGTAGCATTACTCTCACACAGAAAATGATTGCCACTCTACCCAGAATCTTTATTATAGCTACGGACGAAGAAATATTTCATCCAATTTCCTTAATCAGGACTTTCCGTTCTGCGTCCCACATGTGCAGAGTGGTGTCAGGATCTATTCGGCAGTGGTGGCAAATTTCCAACATACATTGCCGTTGCAATAAGAACTCATAAATTAAGATTATTTCTATATATATTATAAATAGTTGATAAAATGAAACAGGGAAGATATTAGTAAAAAATATAAAAAACGTTAATAAAAGTCATGATACACAATTTAAATACTAAAAAATCGGATCACTAAAACACATTTTAGTTCAACAATATTTTTATTTACCAGTCATAAGTATAACACATCACACATACATTTTAGAGTATACACTGTTTCGTAACGCTGTTTTTTTCCGACTGTGTAGTATACTGTTGGCTTAACCGGCTTTGACAGCGTCACCAGGTTTTAGGGGAGGCGAGCTAGAAGAGCTCTGACCTTAGCGTGGAGACTTTCAGAGTAAACCATCACCCTTAAAACACAGTATCACAAGGGCGCCTCCTGTGAGGCACGAACCTCGGCTTGTGTTCACCTTTTGTAGTGGGGGACTTGTCTGTCTGGAACAAGCATATTGCCATCGGGCGATTTCGAAACTAGTATCTCATCTACACCGGCGGGAACAGCGTGAGTGTGTGTATGAATTTATCTATGTGTTTAGTGTCGTTAACGAGCATAATGGCGTTAGCTTTTTCTTATAAAACGTGTCGGGGCCTGTGGGGTCCCCACACTTGTAGGGCCGTATCGTAATCGCATTCGCTTACCACCAGCAGGTTCGTATGAGTAGCAGCTGTTTCGAAGTTGCTAGTAGTAGTAGAGAGTTTGCGACAGATTTTTTTGATGGAGTCTAACTTAATGTCTCTGTGGAGATCAACACTACGCTTGTACTACGGCGCGCCCGTGGCCATGCGTAAGAATTTATTTTGGAAGACTTAGAAACGTTCGGGATACGTGTGTGCGAACATAACACTGGCGTACGTGAAATTGGCCTAATACACGTCGTGTCGGATCTTATTTCTGAGAGACATTTTACTTTTGGCGCAGATCAATGGATAGAGTCTACTAAAGACGAAAGCCGCTTTGCGGTAGACGTAATCTATGTGGGACTTAAAGGACAGTTTACTGTCTAGTACTACTCCTAGGTATTTGGCGGTTTTAGCCGTTGGAATTGATTTGCCTCGCAGTTTTTATGACATGATCTCATGTCTACGACGAGGGAAGAGGATTGAGACGCTTTTCTTGAGTTGACCTTTATGTGCCATTTGGGCCAGGCGGTTTGTCGCGGTTTGGAGGGAGAGTTTGCTATATTGACTGTATCGTGTAGACCGTATCGTGTACCTTCACCAGTAGCGAAGACTGCGGTATCGTACCCAAAGGTCCAATACGCTTTGGGGCTTTGAGTATATCGTGTGTTTACAACGTGTACAGAAGCGGATATAGAATTGAGCCTCGAAGGACTCCTGCTCTTATAGGACGTTTAGTGGAGAGGATACCTTCGACCCGAAAGCGAAATGAGCGGTTTGTGAGATCTTGTAGGATGTGCACTATCCAGATGTCTGGAAACTGTGCTTGAGGCAGTTTATCGATTAGGCCATTGTGTCAGACCTCGTCGATGGCCTTGGAGACATCTAAGAAAATGGCCACTGATGACATCCATTTGGATTTATATAACAAGTTATCCGTGACGCGTTGCACTTGATGAATTCTTGAATGCCGGGCTCGAAAGCAAAACTGAGCGTAAGTATGATACGCTCGTAGATTTTGACCATGGTGTCTAAAAGGCTGATCGGAACTCGGAACGGAACGGAACCGGAATCCAGCCCCACTAGTTATCGCCCATAACTAGTGGGGCTGGATTCCGGTTTCCTCGGTTTACGGATACCTAAAACAATAGCTTCTTTCCATTGGTTGGGAAACTAACATTCTTTTAGAAGAGTGTTGCAATTGCTACGAGCAGCAAAATAATCTGCACGGGCAGGATTTTAAAGATCTTGCTTGTAAAGTGTTCAGATCCTGGAGCTACTAAGGCCTTTAATTATCGATTTGACCTCTTCGACTGTTCATCACACAGTTGATCGAAATGCTCCCCGCATTGCGATTCAATATTATTTGCTAAGCATGCAGCTTTTGCTAGGTCGTCTGAGGCTATCGTTTCGTCGGGATGTGTAAGGGGAGGAGGAGGGGGGAGGGGTCATTTCAGTGATTGTCTTATTTTTAAAGGTCTTGACCAGCGACGAGAACGCTAGGTGCGATGACGAGACCGTTGCTAAACGATGATCCCAGTTTTCCTTTCGGTTTTCCGCGAACCGGGCTCAAACCAGTCTTTGGAGTCTCCAGAGATTTTTTTACGATTTTCAGGGGTTGGATACGCGTCATTGGCATTTGTGGTGTTTTTTCGCGTTATAATGGTTTTCAAATCGCGAAGGATCGTTAAGCGTCCGTCGGGGCGCACTTCGATTTCCCTTGAGCATTCGTCGAGTGTTTCGCCTAATCGCGACTTTAGGTTTGAAGTGGCCGCTTCGGCTTTTAACGATGAGTTAAAGCTATTTAGTATCGGTTCATTTTTCGCGTTGGGGTCGCGACGACGTGACGCAAACGTTTTCCAATCTGTTACATTAGTTTTTGTTATTGACTGTGGGCGATCTGGTCCAAGTTTCAAATGAACCGGTTTGTGATCCGAGTCTAATTCTGCTAGGACTTCGATAGAGCTCATTCTCAGGTAGACGCCCTGTAAAATGGCTATATATAATACATCTGGATGGCCCCGGGGACGCTGAGGAAGACGCCTTTTATACTACTGTAGGGGTAATTTTGTGAATACCTTAAGCTGTTATTTTGTGATTACCTTACGATGGCCGACTATCCTGATATTTCTGCACGTCCCGTGCAGCTAGGTGAATCTAAATTGAATACTTAATATTATATTGCTCGGCCTTTTTAATATCCGGTGGTGGACCAGCCTTGTTAATGGCCAATAGTTGACCAGCCTTCTTAAAGGCTGCAAAGGAAAAGTACCTTCCAAATGGCTCATACAACCGTTTTTAACCGTTTAACATTAGAAAACATTTTTGAAAAAACGTATAAAAATTTGAACGCAGCGGGAATTTTTATACGTTTTTTCAAAAATGTTTTCTAATCCTAAGTGTATGAATAACACTTTAAAAATAGTAAATAATAATAACATAGTAAAGAAATATCCAGAATTATTGTTTAAATATTCTGAACAAGTTAATATGCAGCCTTATTCAGATTCAGTCTCAAAAGAACAAGGCCCTACCTGAAATAATTTTAATTTGTTTCTTGCTATTTACGTTTTTATAAAGTCAATTACGACCGCGCTTACTTTCAATAACATAACGAACGATGGCACAAGTTTTCCACTCCAATCTTTACAATCCAAAGCTTTTCCGCGGTCACTTATATTTCGAAAGTTGTAATTAAAAGATTAAAAGTTTGTAAGACATATTTATAACTGACGTTAAGTACGGATTCTAATAAAATAAAGCGCATGAAAAAATCTAAACTGTCTAAAATGTGAATTTTACCCGATGGACGGATGGATGGATGTTAAATCGTCTCGTATTGTAAAGATTAAATCTTTTTCAATGATTGGCATCTAGGGGAAAAGATTATGGCTTAACGTGTCTACTGTCTACTGTCGATATACAACATCGAAATTCTGAACATCTAACGTGCAATGTGATCTACTCTCAAATCGCGTTTTGACCAAGTTCATCTCAACGCGGTGTAATACCTATGATATAAACTCTGAAATTATTTAAAGTTAAGGTTTTATGTTCGAAAATATAGTACTTCAGTTACATCAGAGCAGTATGCCTACTTGCGTAAGCTACCGGTTTCCAAGAACTCAAAGACTGTTTTTGAAGTTATATACCGCCAGACTCGAGGTTTGATGCATCAATATGAATTAGAGTTTCGTACTCTGAGTTGGATGAAGCTAAAAGATGTTGCTTTGATAAACGATTTAATTGATCTTGAATTAACGGTATAATGTAACGATCTTTATAAGTAAATTTTATCAAGATAGTCTACACACATATGTGATTCGCCGGTTTTCTTTAAAGCAAGAAGTACTGGACTCAATTGGGAGGTACATTCTTCGATGTTATGTCGATGTTCGATGTTATGATATATATATATATATACATATATATATATATATATATATATATATATATATATATATATATATTTGAACCCGCTGACCATTATTTATATTAATACTATTGCTAGTGATATTAAAAAATTTATGACATGTTTTACCGTGTATTACATCCGTCGAAAGGAGTATTGTATTCATTATCAAATGTGTCTATGGAATCACAAATGGGTTGTCCACATATTGTTATAAATTTATTAAAGTAATATATATACGTAACTTTCTACGTAGTAAGTTTAACGCGATTTACACTCATTTTTACAAAGAATTTGCGTATTTTTCACGCTTTTATCCCATACTTTATTTGCTACAGTTGGAAGCAAATAAAGTATGGGATTGGGGCATTTTATATCATACTTTATTTGCTACAGTAGGAAGGAAAAGCTGATAATAGTCAAATTTTCGACACTGCCCAACTTAAGTTAAGATCACTTAATTGATTATACCATTGGCGAGCATAATCTTTTAATTTAGATGTACAATTAAATATTATAGTCTTTTCATCCCAATCGTACATATTAGAAATACCTTCTATTTTCCTAATCCATTGTTTCATTATCAAATTCTGGTAATGGGTCATTACGGCCTTTATATCGTATCGACAAATAACAATGCGGTTGCATTGAGGAATTGTTATTACAAAATGGCAACATTCTCAGAGTCAGCAGCAGGCTCATCTTTCTTATACCTGGCATAGACAAGCTGCATTGCTGTCGCAGCTGCGATTGCCTCGGTGGTAGAAAGTCGATGTACCAGGTTACTTTTCAGTGTAACGATCAGCACAGGTGGGGTGGGTAGCGGAGGTTCCCCGTTAGTTATTTTTATATCACGGTTATTAAATCTAAATGCAACAACAGAGCATACAGCAGTACGGTTAACATCATCGATTTCATATGATTCACTTGTTGAAGTTCTTATGCACCAACTCTTTCAATCAATTTACATTTTTCGACAGTCTTCAACAGTTAAAACTACAATGTAATAGATAATAAAATTTTTGATTTTTGCGATCTTTACACATTTTAAATAATTCCGTATTTTAAACGGATTAGTCGCGTATATTTTGGTATTTGAAAGTACATTTTTGGATCTGAGGTATTCGTCGTATATATATATATATATATATATATATATATATATATATATATATATATACATATATATCGTCGTCTTTAAAACCCTGAATTGGATTGGACGAGGCGTCAACGTCAATGGAGAGTATATCTCTCATCTGCGTTTTGCCGACGATATAGTCATCTTTGCAGAGACACTGGAAGAGCTAAATCAAATGCTGAACGACCTAAATGGGTCCTCCCGACGTGTTGGTCTTGGTATGAACTTGGACAAAACAAAAGTTATGTTCAACAGAAACGTCATGCCGAGACCAGTGCGGGTCGAAGGCGTTCTTCTTGAAGTTGTACAGGACTACACCTACCTAGGCCAGACAATACAACTTGGCCGACACAACTTCGAGAAGGAAGCGGATAGGAGGATTCAGTTGGGTTGGGCGGCATTTGGCAAGCTCCGTCGAGTCCTTACGTCAACAATTCCGCAAAGCCTAAAGACGAAGGTTTTTGAGCAATGTGTCCTACCTGTAATGACATACGCTGCCGAGACGTGGACACTGACAGTAGGGCTGGTCCACAGATTTAAAGTCGCTCAGCGAGCTATGGAGCGAGCTATGCTCGGGGTCTCTCTCAAGGATAAAATCAGGAATGAGGTTATCCGTGAGAGAACTAAAGTAACCGACGTAGCTCGCAAAATCAGTAAGCTGAAGTGGCAATGGGCCGGTCACGTCTGTCGCAGGACCGATGGCCGTTGGAGCAGACGAGTCCTAGAGTGGAGACCGCGTCTTGGCAAACGTAGTGTAGGACGCCCTCTGGCCCGCTGGACTGACGACATACGCAATGTTGCCGGAGCAGGCTGGATGAGGGTTGCGGAGGACCGGGATGTTTGGCGCAAACTTGGGGAGGCCTATGTCCAGCAGTGGACTGCAATTGGCTGACGATACGATACGATACATATATATATACACATATATATATATATATATATATATATATATATATATATATATACATATATATATACACATATATATATATATATATATATATATATATATATATATATATTATAATTTCTATACATACTGGCTGCAATATTCGTTGTGGCATCACCGCCATATAGAAATAATACGAAATTTAAATAAGGAATGGATATAATGTCAAAAGACCAAATTAACCAATGACCTATATCTTCAAATCCTTTACCGAGTATGGTATGATTTATATTATGTAGTATTTGTCAGTATCGAAAGTGAGTATAATATTTTTTAAAACAGTTATTTTAACAAAGATCAGTGAATGTTAAATATGGCCAACGCTGATTATAGAAAAGATGTAATGGCTGTTCGTCCCAGAAGCGTTTATACAGCACATTCTTATAACCAGGTATGAAATGAGTGTAAATAATGAATAATTTGTAATAACTTTAATAATAATAAGTAACACTGATTTATAATTTTTATAATATTCTTATATATTTTCTCCTAAACTTTCTGGATTTACTATTTTTTTATTTACACTTTTTATTTTTAAAGTATAAGCTTTTCAAATTTTAAGTACAGTCATCATATTATCCAGGAGGAATCAAGTTTGTCTACCTTTCAAGATTACAGTAAGTTTTTAGAGGGTGGACTTGGTCAAGCAGAATTAGTAGGAGCATCTGGTTGGCAGCCGCCATGGCGAGCTCCATTACAGCGAAAAGCTCCCTTTTATCCTGGTGACGATATATTCCACGCCGATACATGGAGAGAGCTAGAGGTATTTGTTGTTTGTATTGTGTCAGTCATATACTATCAATATAATGTTTTAATAATATAATTTAAGATTGAACCTAATAATCAAAGTCTCAGTAATGAATAAATTAAAATGTAAAATAATTTTATGCTACTTAATGTTGATAAATATGTATAATTTAAATGGATTATGATTAAGTAATTTGGAGAGCTGGTATAAAAATAAAGGCTACGTGAAAATTTTAAAACGTAGGATAAAAAGAAAATGCAAATCTACATATCTTTGGCTAAGATAACATTAAAACAAATTAAAATTTTTGGACAGGGTGACATGATGCTTGATTGTTGTCCAATTAATTTCATTGCCGAGTAATAATCAACAGTTTTGCTAGGTTTTGGTTATTATGATATAATATGGTATATGGTTATTTTCTACCAAAAAAAATAGTATTAAAGTATTGAGCTAGTTCATGGAAATATAGAACAAAATCAAGGCCTATTCCAGTGAACATATTTCCAGTTTCGATAAACAGATTTATTAAAATTAATAACAAAATACTAAATATAACCCCAGCCACTGTATATTGTTAAATGAACATGGAAAACTATTGATCTGTCACCCTGGTATTTATTACAAACATAATTTGTTACATCATATTACTTTTTGTTTACACATTTTCGTTTACATCTTTTGATTGCTTAATTTTTTTAATTTCACAGCTTTTTAATACGTAATCTACGTATTATTAATTAATATTTTTTTAAAATAAATTTGTGTAAGAATTATTCGATTTTCTTTAATAAAACTTTAATAAAAATGTTAAAAAACACTCCAAGCATTCCACTCAGAGCGACCATGACCAAATAAGCGTTCATATAACGATTGAAAGATAAGTGAAAAACGATCATGACTACTGTTTACCCAAAACTTTGACTTTAAGTATGGTTCTTTCTTTCATTTATATTTTATTTTTAATTATTAACCAAAAATAAAGGTTCAATGCTAAAAAATTCCAACATATCAAAACAACTAACGTCTTCCGTAGTTATATAGTATAAGTTCTAAGTACAAAGTGAAAGTTTCCATTTAGGCGCTCACTGTATAAGTCAAGATGTCTACTTCGTCTTCAACTTGCTGTCTCGCTACTTAAACATGAACTTACACTTTAGGTGTATATTACGCAGAAACTTCTTTGAGTAAATACCTTCACCTAGCCATTTAATTTTTAAAATTCTATTTATATTTTTAAAAAACTATTAAATTTTATATAACAATATAAACGCGTACACGGCATACAAAGAAGTACCTTTTACCCACACCCGAAAATAACTATGCAAAATCTTAATAATTGCATTTTTGATAAAATATATTTTTATTTACATTTTCATATTATCCATCATTACGATTAGTGATGGTTTTAAAATAAATGAAAAGAAAATCTTTTATTTCAACTTGGATGTATTAAGAGTACAAATGCTAATGCTAATGCTAATGCGAATTACAAGTATAAAGTTTATTTATTCATTTGTAGGTAACGGATGGAATAGGAGGCGCGACCTATAATGTTTCCGTGACTCCGCATGGCACCGTTTGTATGCGGTTAAGGGATCGAGTTAAGTTAGTATAACAAATAATATATACCTGCGTAATGTTAATGTCACGTAATAAATATTTTAACTACACATCAGTGAGTTATGGAATAATGTACCTATTTACTCGCATTTTACCCATCCGTGGAGTCAAATCTTTTTAGAATGTATCAGATAGTAATTGTTTTGATAATCATTATGTTGAATACAAGGGTAGACATGACCATCGATGGCGCTGTACGTTTGACTAACGCTAAGAACAATATTATCCTTGCGTTATCACGGTCTGGTGCATCCGCTGCACTTATTCATCCCAATGGCCGCGTCTACCAATACGGTTCTCGCGTTGAGATTCAAGCAAGGCATCAGCAGGGAAATAACAAGTAAGAGATGTGTTAATATCAGGTATTTATTTTTAATAAATGTAAGTCAGAATATGTAACAATTTTTGTTAGTAAAATTTTGAAGCGTATGTAAGTTCTTGAATTTTCTTTTATTTTAAGAGCAGCTAATATAATATAATTTACTAATTATTTCATTAAAATCTCACCGGTTTTGTATTCGCTTTTGGTGAAGTTAATCAAAACTCATTCAATTTCCTGTTCATCGTCGTCGCCCAACTAAAAGTTAAGCTAGTTCATAATGCAATAAAAAGTAGCAAGTGCCCATCAGATTCCTGGTTTTTAAGAGGCTCTATATTGCACTCTGTAAGCAATCCGGCAAAGGATATTTCTTTTGATTATTTATTTATCTACGCAAGCTATAATTCATAGCTAAAATATTCAAAATTAGGACGAAATATTGTTGTAAATTAAAAAGCCATTTTATGTAGTGTTAGGAACAACCATAATTTATTTCTTTTTGTTTTCAGCATTATTTTTATATATCTTTCTTACCAGGTATGCGAAGATGTGGTACAAGGGAGTATCGTTTACGGCTGAGCAATGTGCTCTCGTATACTTGGTGGATGCTGCGGGCACTCGTACTACCACAGACACGTTTCTCGACATGAGTCAAGATTTTACTCTGAATGTTTTTTACAAGTAATAATACTATTTTCATTATATTATATATCTATATAAGGCAGTAGTAATTAAAAAAATGTCTCAATTTGAGAAATAATGTATGCTCTTTACATAACTTTTAAGACGTAGTTCCCATATAGTCATTTTTGTCACCATATAATTTTGCTATGCATTTATTGAGAAATTAGTATAATACTGAGAATTCAGAAAATCAAAGAATCATTAGATTTGTCGTGCCGATGCCGAAAATAAGTAAATTACAAGTATTTGTGTAATTTATACAATATATATGTGTAATTTATTATATGTCTATATAAATTAATTGTTAAAATTGGAACTACAAAAGCATATTGTATAGTTATTTATCGCGGCGCCAGGCGAAAATACTCGTGCGCTTTCATTGTAGAGCGTGTTTGCTCTGACGGTGCGGCGTGTAGACACTCGATTGTATTCGCTCTAAGCTCTAAGCCTCGCATTTTCTATATCGTAGGCTCAATTGTTTATGTAAAAATTCTTTTTTTATATAATATGAACACGGTGCTTTAAAGTTTATTTTTCTTCACAATTATTTAGAAATTAACTTTTTTCAAAGTCATATTTTAACTACTGCGAAAATAACGATAAATTATGAAATATATTAAATATCTTAAATAATATAAGTATATTAATATAATACATGATATGCTTTTATGATATAATTTATTACTGAAACTGAAAGTGATTTCAATTAATTTCTAAGCTTCTTTATTCAATCTGATTAAATAGTTGTAATGCTCTTAATCCAATCAGTTATTAAATAATAAATCTAGTCAGTTAGTCATTAAATAATTCAAATTCATCAGAGTTTAGCATGAAAAATAAAAAGTATGTCCTAAGTTTTCACTGTTTTAAACAAAGATTTCGTGAGAAAAAAGATATTTGTTAGGTGAAACGCACTTATTCCAAGAAAGATTTAATATTTTTAGTGAATCTCGTCATGGACCGTCATATGTGAACGAAGCGCTCTCTCTCCTCCAAGCAGTACAGTACTGGCTTACTGATGACGGTATAGACAACTGGATCATAAACAACGTTAGAGTTAGCCAGACGGCGGATGGACTTGTAAGGTAATAGCAATAAATACTTTACTACATGGGAATGTATATTTTTTAAATATTTGTATGTAATGAAAATGATAATTTCATTTGGGAAAATATATTAATTTCCCTTATAACGTAACATTTATGAACTACTTATTATTAAATATTTAAACGATGAAATATTTAGAAACGTTATATGAATCATAAGATTTCGGTTTGTGCTTCTGAGACTGAGAATTATTGCTGAGGGGACGCAGTCAAGTGACATGGGGCCTGCCCCTACCTTCTAGCATTATTGCTGCTTAAAACAGCGTATTTTAAACAAGAAGTAGGTATTCATATAGTAATAAAGAAATAGTTAAAATGAAAATTGACTTAATACTTGTGCTTTATTCCATCAATGTGAAGTAGAAACAGCCAATCAATCAATTAACTAATCTACCTACCTTCCAAAACACAAAGTAAAAACTGTATTGGAATATGAATCTGAGTTCTTATCTGTCTGTCTATTTGTAAGCACTTGTTTTCTTAGTTATTGGACGGAATCGAATGCAACTTTGATTGTTGTATAGCTTTTAACCCTGGATAGGACTCAATATACCCATATTTGATTTGATGTAAAATCATAAAAGATTGCAACTAAACTATAAAAAATAAGGACAAGCCACCACAACCATAGATGTTTACCATAATGGACATTTTCCGTTGACATATAAAAATTAAAAAGATGTAACATCTGATGACGAAACGTACGAAAATAGTCTAGCTACATTAAATATAATAAGTCAATATCACCTTAGTAAAAGCTATTCAGTACCATGAGAACTTTCTATTGAAATATAAAAATTTAAGTTGAACATCTGTTGATGTTCCATAAAAGGAAGTACTAATAAACTGTAAAAAATAAATATGCTATGCCGTTTAAGCAGAAGTTTGTTAGAAATACTTTATTGGACACAGCCAATACAAGTTTGATATAAAAATAGTAATAGAACATGAATCTAATTGATTTGTTTACTGTCTGTTACTACTACTGGACGGATTTGAATGAATTTTTTTATAGTGTAGCTGTAAGTCTGGTTAGGACTCTGGCAGATAACAAACAAGAAAAAGTGTACTAATTCATGTAACACCACAATAGTTCAGCTAAGCTGAAATCTGCTAAACGAAAAGTTTTTCAGTATAATAATATATAAAAATTAAATGTTCCACATTTGATGCAGAATTATAATAATCTAATACTCTAGCTTAACTACAACATGTAAAAAGTAGAGTAGAAGCAAAAGTTCTTTAGCGTGTTGGACATTTTCGACTTATACGTGTAAGTAAGATAGTGAGAAAAAGGATATAAAATACTTTCAGAGTGCATCGCTGCAGCCATAAATACCAGTTGCGTACAAGCCCAAGCAATGGTTCTGCATCTATTACAAGTCCCTTCTTGCACTGTACTGCCTCCCTGGGGCAGACTCAACACTTGTTTGTAAGGTAAAATCGAATAAGTTATTTCATAAAGACAGAATGTGGTTATACTTCAGTCTATATAATACTTTCATGAAATTTTGAAGAGCATATCTAAAAATTGTACCCCACTGGAAAATCGTAGCAGGTTCAAACAACAAAAATCTTTTAAATTTGTGCCTTAAATACTCATATATAATATTCGTATAAATGTTATCGTTTCATAATTCCATATAATGTGTCACATGAGATTTCAATAACAATGATATAATTATTGTACTTAGTATGTATTAAATTTAGCTTATGTATTAAATTGACTAAGCTAATACAGTAAATAGCTAAATAATTTATTTTGAAATATATATTTTTTAAGAGAATGTAAACATACCCTTTGCCTTTCTTGGATGCCAAACGGCATCGCCAGGTAATTTATAAAAATATAATAAAACATATATCACAGGCGTGGAGAAAGACGTATGCACTTCGACGGAAACTCCTTTATTGTCCGCAACGCTGGCCACTCCGCCGGCTTCGACGACAAGAACCAACTAAAAGTCTACTGAAGATATCAGATCCCTTGAATTCTACACATTAATTAATCTTTAATCACTGTAGTATTAGCTCGCATGATGTTGTACAGGACTTCCCCTATAATAGCTCTCAGCGATATACATTCCTTATAATTTTAATTCACACAATTGTCTTAAATACTCCACAAGCGGATCGTCTGGAAAACTCGTGTAACATTTGCGTTTTCGTAACTTTATTGCTGGATGTCATACACGAGTGTATTCAACTGTGATTGTATTTATGGTAAAACTCAACCCATGATCAAAATAAGATTTACAAAGTTTTGCACATCCTGAAGCTAGTGAGATATACAATACTAGGCGCGCTATAGGTGCCCGTCCGTTTAGTTGTTGAATTAAAAACAATGCGTTCAATAACTTTTTACTGCCATGTCTGGTCCCATAGTAAATAAGACTACAGTTGCGTTATAAGTGTTATATAGAATCAAATCAACCTCATTCTTTACTTTAGTTATAAAATTACTTAATCTTTGCACAGATAGGTTTGTACTATTTTTGGATATCACTGCACAGTACCACCTAGTCGTATACCTTCCAAGGTAAAAGTTATTACTTGTTTACTACATGGCAGTAAAGAAAGACTTATTACGAAATAATATAAATGTATTAAATAGTTGCGTTACTCTCAGTATATAAGTTAAATTAGAAATGTGAAAATATGAACTTAAATCTGCTATACAATAAATATCTATCCAGTAAATTATTTCTTTTTATTTATCACAGTTTTTTGTCTTCTATAATTTTCTTCTTATTGATAAATAATAGCATTTATCCTAAGCGCAAGTAATATTTTTAATTCATATGGGGTGCTCAACGGTTTTTGGCATTTGACTACTATAATTAATGTGCCTGATTGAAATAATTATTCGAGATGATTCAAGACTTTTTTTCATGTTTGAAGATAATTTTTTTTTAAATTTTTATATATAGTTTATCTCATTTGACTTAACTCCTCTTCTAATGTTCTACCTTAGGTTTCCCTCTTAGCTACTTGGTCGTACTTGTGATCATAGCTCTCTTGGATTCTGTATCCCCCCTGCTTCTGCTATACAGTCTACACGATCTCGAAATTAGGAGGACAGAAAAGTTTCTTAACACTACTTTCTTGGGGATGCGTGAAAGTAGAATGTATACAACTAACAGCCACAGTTAGAAAAATTGCCGTATCGACCTAAAGACCTTAAATGCTTGCTAATGTAATCACAGTTTGCGCCCATCATATGCTATTTAGGTGCGGCAATAAATTAGTGCCATAATACTATTATATTTTTATTTATTTTTCCCTTAAATTATAAAAAAATAATATTCTACCTAAATAACATTATTCTACTATCTAAATATATTACGAAGTATGCTAAGAAACAACATCAAAATTAACATTTATGGAGCTACTACATAATTTTCTCGCTGTAAGCTGGAAGCTGTTTGTAGAACAAATTAATATGTTTTTTTGTATAACAATTTTCGTCTTACAAGTTTGTTTGATTTTTTGTGTAATGTAAAAGAATTGTAAGATTATCGAATGATTTAGTAATAATAATTGATTTAGTTGTAATAGAGTACGTAAAGAAACAACATTCCTATTAATTGCGTTAATGTAATAATCATTTACTAAATTAAATAATGAACAAAATAAAGTAGTATATGTAAAATTTATTGTTATGAATTAAATGCTGTGAGTTTAGTACTCAGGTAGAGCCAGCAGAGACATGGAAGCTGCACTTGCGGGTAGAGCGTCAGGCATCGGGCGCCGGGCGTCGGGCGTCGGGCAGCGGGCGGCGGGCGGCGAGCGGCGTGCGGCTTCAGCGGCGTGGCGTTTATCGATCGGCAAACGGCCGTAAAGCGCCGGTGGCGCCACGAAGTGGCCGCCGCGCGCGACGCTGCTCCCGTACAGCAGCTGTCAAAGCTGCGTGACGTAAGTGTTAGGGTGACGCACACTGCACAGACACACGGCCGCTGCCAGCCGGTCGGTGCAGTACGCTTGTTTCGTGATCGCCGCTTCCGCGCGCTCACTGCGTCGCGACCGCATCTTGCGCGGTGCAGCACTGTGTACCCACGCCGCGTCTTTAGAGAGGTCGCGGACGACGGTGTGGCCCCGGCCGGCGAGTGCTCGCAGTGCACCCGGCGCGGTATTGATCGCATCCCGTCGACTCTCAATGTTTATAAACAGTCGGCCGCATCTATTCTGTCCCTCTGGATTTTGATACGTTTGCACGTTGCCGACGTCCGGAGAGCTGATCCCGTATACCCGCCGCACCAATCGCTTCTTTTGGACCCTGTGCACGTATGTATGCACGCACACCTTTTATATCAATATGCTTGCTAAGAATCATTAAACTGGCGACATTAATACATTAATATGATTACTGCGTTATATTTAGAAATAATACCTGAAGAAGCGGGTTTTCCGGGTAGATTTCAAATAGTATTTTATTTTCAGTAAAAAATCATACGATTTTTAAGTATTATTTAATTCATAATTATGTAATCTGACCTTTACGATAGGTGAAATGTAAAATGTCGTAAAATGTAATTTTAATATGATTTATATTTATAATATTACAAGAGTAAACGTAAACCACATCGGCTTTTGTGTCTAATAGAGTTTACTTATTGGCTGCATCAGCAGAACCTGCAGTGAATTACGCAAGTAATCACCTAGTTTCAATCTAGCTACATATTATATTTGTTTTTTCTTATTTGAGAATCGCCATGTAATCGCAAGATGTACTTACATATTTACTCTTACTTTTATGTTGTATTATTAAATTAATATTGATAACAGGTCCAAGGTTAGTAAAATAAAAAATGATATGATAAAGATACACAAAACAAGATCTTGTCATCGTGAAATTAATATGCGCGATCGCGACCACTTAGATGATTAGTGCATTATATTAAGACGTTAGCAACGTCGTACGAGCATTAATTCATGATATTGCATCGGTACTGCGGTATGCCATGCTGAACAAATTGTAGGTGCGATGGTACCAGACAGGAAATGTGCATTTTCCTACGCTGTAATGTTTGAGACAGTAGACTAGTTAAACGTAGGCATCCTGTTTTTGTTTAACATCTCAGTCGAACATTGTATAGCCAAATAAAACGCAACCGACAAAATTATTCTATTTAATTGGTGAGTCGATCAGTGAAGATTTTTAGTACTGTATTTGTATATAACAAATGTCGTACTAAAAATCTTAACGCGTTAACAGAATATGATACATTTGTTTTGATTAATTTATAAAACAAAGTTGAAATTCTACCTTATGTAGATACTTGTAGATTGTAAGTGGGTCGTCGACACGATTATTATACATTTTCAGAGCTCCTTTAGTAATAAACTTTTTGAAAAAGTCTAGTAGTTATCTACTGCTAATGAGGTTATTAAATAATCTACTTTAGTATCAGAGTTTGTTCTTGAAATTAATTATAGTCATGTTTTATAGTTACACATACTATGTATGTAGGCAATCCTATTTTTTATATTATTGTGTTATGATAACGTAAAACATATAAAAACTGTTTTTTTTTATTTTGGCAAATCGTAAAATTATGCTTCAAAACGAATATCTTGTACAAACATATTAAGGTGTAAGCATTATTTTTTTAAGCAACGTCTCACGTGATACGTTGTATATACTACTAAAATTTATCTATATATACATTCGTCTGTAGGTAAACGATTTTGCATATGTTATAATAGATATTGATTCTAAACTTAACTTCGTTGTGTATGAATACAATTTTCATCGACTTTTAAATGATACGTAACCTTGGAAAAACAACAAGGTCAATTTTTATTGTATCATCATATACTTACTTATACATGATGCGATCTATGTCATACTTAATGGTGTGATTTTTGTGTACCTATTTTATATATACGAATAGGACTTGCATATAAACTACGCGAGGCTTCTTAAGCTCCGGGTTTCACTGAACCCAAGAACTTTAAAACGATCAGCCTTTCTTGTGAGTTTAGGTCGTGAGTGGCTAACTGTTTGTGAGTAGAACTCTATGCGCATAAGACTTCAAAGCAAAATAATGTTTATTTCCTTCATGAGCTTGCTTTCTTTATCTGTACAGAGCATGTTATTAAGTAAGTTATATTTTTATATTTTTGAAACGTTAAAAATATTTTTTTAATGTTTATGAAAAATATATCGAAAGTTATTTGAAACAATCATCTTTTCTATAATAATTTATGATTATGCGAAGCGGCGGCGGTCTAGCGATATCGAGATTATTAGTGACGCCTACTTTACACTAGCGGTTACATTGTTGTGGACGCGGCGGAATATTAATAATAGGTATTATAACATCTTTGTGTTGACAGAATCCTTGACAGGTTATAATTAAAAGCAGTAATAACTTTGATTTAGATTAAAATTTTATTACGATTCTCATATCTCGATAAATTATTTTTATTGGAACAAAATTAAAGACATATTTAAAATCAAACTTTTTTAAAAACACAACACATTATTTATACGGAACATGTAATGAACACCCTCTACCAATGTGTTTCTATGTAGATCTCTTGGAACAAGAGTCACGCAAGTTTTTAGAGTTATCTCCTTGAAATTAGGTATTGAATTTTTTTAATTTACAATATATAATAAATAATGTTCTGTTTAAATTGAGTGAAGTAATAATTTAGTTACTTGAAATTAAATGTGTACTTGACATATATTTAAAAAAAATTCAAACTTTTAATAATATTTTTTTGATATCCACTCACACTACAAAATACTAATTCCTACTTTATCGATTAAGTCACAATAAGCACTAATAACGGTAAACTTATTTGAAAATACGGCTCTTCAAGTTGATATATTGGCTATCTAAGATACAGAATAGATAGATATGTATTACGTACGCAGGTAACGTACGTAATACGTACCTACCTGTATGAACCACTTCATTTTAGTTGTTTGTGTTTTCTATATGATTAGAAAATTCATTTAATTCTCTAATTTGTAAAAATCTTTTTTACAAATATACTTTCGTAAGCTTTTTACACACAGTTTAAGATTTTAGATATAAGATTTGATCACAATTTTTAATGTAATTATTTTTGAAACACATTTTCAGAGGTTAATTTTACAGTTCAGATCTTAGAAATCATTTCTAAATTCGAATTGATCGTTTCGTTGGATTGGAAAGTTGCTTTACGGAGTTGACGAGAAGAATCTAAAGCTTTGTTATACTATACATAATAGATTAGGCACGACTTTTAAGATGTTCTTTGACGTTTCTAGAACAGTTATTCTTGTCTTTTCAAAGAGTAACTATTAAGATTTCGTTACTACGATAGGAATACAGTTATACATATTTCTTATAATATTAGTGTGGTTGGTAATTAGAGCAATAGGTACAAAACTTTCGTTATGCATATGGAACGTAACCGCGCTTGTTGCATAGTCATCCCAAAGTATAATTAGATCACGTTAGAAATGCATAATATCACGTCCTTGTGGATGATGTCACTCGGACAAACACAACAAAGAGTGTATGTCCGACAATAGGGTGCCAGTCCCACGTCATATGGGTGCGCCAAATCTTTCCACTCTACATTAAATAATAGTGTAATCAGCTCGATGGTCTACAACAATTTGTACAATTCACGACAGCTTAGTGCAATCATAGTTGAAAAAGACTAACGTCAAAATAGTGTGTTTGTTGCTCATACAAAACTAATTACGTTAAAATAATTGTATAGAAAGAATTGTAGTAACATTGACCATGCAGTGTCGTGTGTACTAGTTGGGTGTTGCATAGCAGATGTTGGCATGCAAAGCAAACGTAGCACCAATTACTTTTACACGCAATTATTAAACGTTTTAAATAAGAATTCTCACATCGGTGCTGAAATGTAAACATTAGTACAACGGCTTTATAAATCGATATCTGACAAGCATTCGTGGTAAAAGATTGCACTTGTAAGATTTAAAATTATTTACATGGTTAGTATACAGGTAAATACTCGTAGGTATAGATCTTCATTTACGAGTATAATTATTGAGTTCAATACAGAGATTAAAAATTATTTAAATTAATAAACCTATTTATATAACGTAAAATGGTAAACAATAGTATTACCAAAATAATTAATAATCAGCGAATCGGCAGCGGTTAGATTATTCTTGTTTTAAAAAAGCTGAAGATTTGTCGGCAATTGTCCCCGTCATAAGTAAAAATGATCACGTAATATAGAGTTTTGATTGTGGTAACTAACATAGCTCACAAATAATAAATGAAAATACACACCTTGATTTTCTTTTACTTAACTCGGAATAACATCATAAAATGCCTTACACTTAGTACAATTTTTATACCTTTGGCATACCCTGTAAACTTCAATAAATTATAATTATATGATAGAATAATAACAAATTTTTATACATGATACTATGGGGACCCATAAAAATAGGTTACCTCAATAGCCGGACAGTTTTAAGTGTTTTTGCGATTCTACTAGATACATTGAAAGTGTATTTTATCTTCCAATCATTAAATTCATTTGGAAATGCATATGAAACGAGAAAGCTGAATTTTTGATTCTACGTAATATCTTTCAAAAATTTTCAAGCGTATTTTCCGCCGTCTTGAAAGAGGATTTTAATTTTTTTTCAATAACTCAGCTCCCCGTTAAGACACGACAATGTTGTTATTAAATTTTTTTGTTTCTCTTTTATGATGACACATTTCATCGTTTATATTTTTCTTCTATCGTTCATCGTTATTGTAGTATCAATCGGAAACGTCAAAGTGCTCATATATTAAATTATACGTACTATCAAATCATAGAGCATGTTCAGACCTACAACACAGACTTTTCTCTATTGTACTCTTTGTATCGCATCACCTTTTTAAGCTCAGGAAATAGTGCAGTTTAAAATATAATTTATAAATATTTACGAAGATCGATCGAAGAATGACTATAACGCCGATGTCAAACAACCAAAACTTTAACTTGATTTCAAGTTTTTAAAAAATAACTCCACATTTTTGTACAAAAATTATAATAAAACCAAAATAAAAATATATTAAACAAAACAGCAAAATGCATTTGACAATATTCTCAGCTAAATACTAGATTTGTAGTTAATTTGTACATTTGGGGCCGATAGCAGCGCTTCCATCACCCACCCGTTCCGATATATTTGCGCTAATATAAAATGGTGACGTTTCACATACGCGAATATTATAACAGAAAAGTAGAGTGGTCACTCAGCGAAAATTCCTAATACTAAAAAATATACTTCGGCAAATCTTGGATTTTAGTTCTAAAAGATACGAAAAATGTCTAATAGATTAAATTAGGTTAGAAACTTATAGTAACTACTATAAGACTATAACGTACTATATATACGTCACTGTAAAACCACTTACTTTATGTTACGAACGAGCCATTCATATTCTAAAACAGAATATTTTTTGTTTTAATCTTATCTTTACCTGTTATAATGTAATAATACATTTTAAAATATCGTGTTCTTTTTTGTGGGAACACTAGTTGTCGTATATCATATTAGAGAAAAACTCCTTAACATGTTTTAGAATCACCATGCATGTGCCGAGTCCTCTATGTCCACTACTTTATAGAGAAAAGAACCCGGAACAGTGCTAGTAAAATCTTCAACAACGCTTGCTTCCCATATCCAAGGCTCTTTTTCTACAGAATCTTAATTAAAAACATTTCTTTCAAACTGCCTTCAAAATACGTCCTAAAAATGAAATGATCAAATTTCTTAATAGGCTGACCTGAATGAATCTAGTGATATATAGAGAACTTGATATTCCTCTCTTGTTTCTGGTCAGTACATTTGTTTTATTGTTTTCATTTCTCACTGCTGGATAGGTAAAGTTCCGCAATTTCTAAACGGTAACAATAGCAATAGCGGTAACAATATATACGAACTTTAAAAAACATGAAGGTTTTTAAAGTTTGTACTAGAACAAATAAATGTACTTTATTCTATTAACGCTATTTAAAGGAACATGCTATAAGTTATTTCTTTCTTTTAAGGCTGGCAGGAGATCAACAATCGTATTGTGAAAAAGTGTTCGTGTAAAAAGCTTTTATGTTACTATTTGTATTAATTTAACGGTTTATATTCTTATGTAAGTGAATGCTGTTGTGCATATAACTTGAGCTTATCGAATCGGAACAGTTGCCATCTTTCCCACGTCTATGAGAGAAGTGAACTGAGTCGTGTTGAAATTATAGTATAGATTATAGCGTGTCAGATTGCAATCTTCTTTATTAACTGAGAATTTTAGCAATGGTTAATACTTTATTTATAAATTGTCATAATTCATCTCAATTATAATAACACATATCTGAAATAAGTAATCTTATTCTACATTTTCTACCTATTCAGCGATATAATTAAAGGGTGACGAAACAAATATAGATGTTATTCCAGGTAAAAATTGAACATGTTACAGGTACTTTTTTAATAATAATATATAGATAGACAGAATCAGATAATCACTCTTTAATTTACGATATCTTTATTATTTTTTTATTGTGATAATAGCTAAAATCGAAATTACATATAATTCTTCATTAAAAAGAATTATATTTTTCACTTCTTCGCCGTGGTAAGACAAAGTGCGGCGTTGAGTTCCACCACTCAACTCGCAATGTACTAGGTACTTACTGTATACTCGGCACACGACTACACTACATCGGGTAGGGGGCGATGTGTAATAGTAAAAAGTGAAGTGAGCGAATATATAAAAAAAAATTATAAGTAGTTTAGAAAATGACTTTAAATGGAACAAATAACATGCTGCAAAATCTCAAAATTCTTAACAATCAATTTAAGTTGCATCCACTGCGTGAGAACTTAATTCACAAATATCGATTTCTCTTTCTCCCCACACCTCATTATTTTATTTAGGTTGACATTTTTCGAAATTCGTCATGTCTTTTGGATCGAATGACCAAGTTTAATAATAAGTAATAAGTGAAAAATAATTTAATATTTTATGGGATAAGAATTAATACAGAGGTATCGTTTGGGAACTATGTGTAGATAATTGCGATTTCTTCTTTTTCACGGCACAATTATTTTCTGAAATTTTTATTTAAGACACAAAAAACAACAAACAAGTAATGGTAAACGTTAAGAAAGGTACTTCTAAAAATAACTTTTGATAGATAACTGCTTATAATATAAATTCCAATGAATAATAAATATAAATAGAATAATAAAATATATAAGAAAGTTTAAATATAATAATAAAATCTGAATAAAAAATAAAATTTATATGAAAATATAAATGAGGCCGGTCGTGACGCAGTGGGACAGCGTCAGAATGTAAACGGTTCTGTAAATCGGTTGTGGGTTCGATCCCCACTCGAGCGAGTGAGTATATGTAAATTATTTTCACTTCCTCGCTGTGGTAAAAGACAAAGTGCGGCGTTGACTTCCACCACTCAACACGCAATGTCTCGAATTCGGTGGAAAGCGAAGTACGGAGTGTCTTGACACTAGGTACTTTCTGTCTACCCTGCTATGCGGGATAAAAGCGTGAAGCTAACAAAAGAGTATAAATAAAATATAAGAAGATAGTATTTCACAGGAATAAAAAATGCGTTTCAAAAACTCAAAACTCAAAACATGCAATCGCTGTCACGTCCACTACGTAAGGAGCCGCGACTACCTATATTACAGATATGCTCCTTTCCCCTCACACCCATAGTCACCCACTACGCTGTGCGGGACCACATACGCCGCCTATTTTACTATTACATTAATTATTTTCTTTAAATTGACATTTTTAGTTATATATTTGAATGGTATGTCCGATTTTATTAATTAAAAAGTATTTTACTGGTATTGAAATGATCTTAATTTAAATATTGTTTACTTATCCCATATAAGTATAAATACAGAAGAAAATGTACAAAAGTAGTTCTAGTGGCATAACTATAGTAGTAGGACATATGGTATCGTAGACTTTTTTGTAAATATTGATACGATCTATAATACTGTCGAAACATTTTTTTATTCTATCATCAATAGTTTTTGCAGTGCAGGCAATAATAGATTTTTATAGCTACTTTTTTCACATCTTGACTTTCATTATTGCATTTATAATAGGGATATCTATTTTTTTGAATATGTCATATAGCCTTTGTTACTCAGTGAAGATGTAGCTTTCTAATGGTGAAAGAATTTTTGAAATCAGTCTGGTAGTTTTTGCGTATAGATAATGTTATCATATTTAAATTATGCTAACAGCTCGGCCTTCCTGGTTAACGCGAGCCGCGTCGCGACTTGACAATTTGAGATCATTAAAAAATACTTACGCTCAGATTTAAATATTTCCATTCAAGTCCTTTTTTATTTCTAATTTGCTTACAAACAACATTTTAGAGTGATTTACATATTAATAAATTTCTTAAGGCACATAAAAATGTAATTATTAAATCAAATTATTATGTATCTTTTAAATCCTCGTACACTTTAGATTAAAATATTCATGTTTCTTAAATTAAAATAAACACTAAATTTAAATAAACACAATTGATTTTCTTACATTAAACATTTTAAATTATAATTGGTTTATTCATTAACATTATCGTCAGTGTTTAGATTCATGTTATTATTAAATTCATCATTTAATTCACGGGTTGGGTGAAACCTCAGTAGCCCTTCGAAAACACTGTATGGAAAATACTGGAGGAAGGTCTCGAAAAAAGTACGAGGGCCTCCTGAAGGGCATGTTTGAAGAGGCTAATGACTGTGAACGAGGCGAAAGCGTAGCGTTTGGCGCTCCGTCCTTTTTGATTACCCCGCAAGGGATAAAGCGCGGAGCTAAAAAATTAATTCGCTATCACTAGAACTACTTTCAAAATTTGAACCAAAACTTATCTAAGATTGAGTTTTATCAATTGCTACTGTTGCATACCTACGGCCATTTGTACGTCAGGGAGGTCAACACTAAATCTATCATGTTAGAGAACTTTTATAATGGAATAAGGACCTTGGTACTTAACCACCAACCTTCCATCATTTTTCTATATGGATTAAATCTCCTACTTTGTACTTCTTACCTGGCCTCCTCCGCTTATTATAGCGTTCAGCGCCTTTTTGCTACTGTACTTCGATCCGCGTAGATTTGGCGATGATTTGACATAACTAATACTTCAGTAATGGTTCTATTAAAACGTTCTTCTTGTCCATTAGCTCTTGGAACTGCAACTGCAATAAGTACGTGCTTTATATCATATTCCAAACATATATTTAAAAGTGTTACTAGTGTAAATTGATTTCCTGTCTGTTGTAATTCCAAAGAAACTAATGTGGTCCTTCAAATTTTTATAGTAGTTGATGCTTCAGACAGAATTTTATTTATGTTTCTTCGAAATATTGACATTGCGTTAACGAGTCTTAATATGATTGTATTCAAATTGACCATCGGGGGCTACGAACGCGGTTTCGAAACGTGAATTTTCTTCTATGGGAATTTGATAATAGCCAGACGCCAAATCTAATGATATGAACAAGTTGTTACGTGTGAGCAAATCCTATTGATTCTCATACGTGGTAGAGGATAATGGTCCTTTCTCGTTTTTCTATTGGAAGCTCCATAATCTACGCATAACCTTTTGTCACGCGTTTTTTTTCTATACTAGCACAATTGGACTTGCATATGGGGAAGATGATTCTCTAACAATACCGCTATCGATTATCTCTGTTCGTTTGATAAACTAGGACCGCAGAATATAGCATTGCTTATTTCAGTTGTACTGATTGATACGTCACAAATGTCGAACGGTTTATGTATCTGAGTTGCTCAAGTTAGCAGGACATCTTTATTATTAACTATTTCGGCGTCCGCTTAGTTTTAAATTAATACATACAATAAATATTGATTTTATGAAACACAATATTGTCCAGGCAATAGATAAAATTCTTACCTACGAGCCCCATAATAGAACCATTTACATAAATGTTACTAGAATCTAGAGATTTGCACCACATAGGCACAGTAGTCAAACTACTGACATGTAATATGGTCTTGTCACGAGTTATAAGGGGAAATTTATGATTTCTCTATCTAGCATTTATTTTATAATCTTTTCCGTAAAAGAATGTCCTAATAAGACTGAATATTTTAACTACATAGATGTTTCTTTTATATTATGAATCTCTACAGTAACAATAATTACGCCTAGTGCTTGAATAAGATTTGCGCCGATATCTCGTAACATTGGTAAAACCATATTTTGCTTTATGTCTTAATGAATAAGCGTCACTTTCTTTTATGAGCGGACACTGGCTGCCTAGTCTACGTGACATTGTAAAACTACGTCATTTATTTTACGTTCATAAGATATTTATCATTGGTTCTGTCATCGACACCAACTTCGAAGACCTGCTTTTCATTATTAATGTCACTAGGTGTTTGACCTAAGCTCATTTGTTCTATTATTTCGATAGCAATTGGCTGACTGATGGCCTATTTTAATGCAAATTGTGCATTTAAGTAGTGGCTTGTCCCATTTGAAACTAGGATGACCTATTTGACTACAATTAAAACATATTTTTGAAAAAAACGTGTGAAATTTCGAACGTAGCGGGATTCGAAACCGCGCTTCTTGGATACCGTCCAAGCGCTCTGACCGCTAAGCCATGCGTTCTAATATAAAGGCTGCGTCGAAATTCATATAGGTTTGTAACAACTTATTTACAAATTTACACTACTTAAATATTATTAAGAAATAATCGTTTAACAAAAGAGATTGCTGTTTTGTTTTAATATTTACTATTTTTAAATTTTTATTTACTATTTTTTTCAAAATTTTATACGTTTTTCCAAAAATGTTTTCTAATCTTAAGTGTGGAATAATGTCATGCTTTTTACTTGACCTTCCTTTAGAATCTTCAAATTCTTGTTTTCAAAGGTCAACCGAGGTCTCCCCCGACTTCTCGTACCACTCACTTTTGCTTAATAAATCTTTTTTACCATTCTTTCATCACTCATTCTCTCAACCACCTAAGCACGTTTTTTAATTCTTCATTCATATATTAAATATAATATTTGATTGATATTAAAATATAAATCAATATCATCATTTTTTATTTAAGCCTATTGCTATCATTCTTTTTAGTCCCGCGAGAATCTTGGGTCCGTTGGGGACGTGGTAATAATTGAAATGAAATGCAGACCCACATAAGCGGATGCAATCAGAAATCCATCATGAAATTATTCATTGATAAAAATATATAAATAATTGATTTTAAATAATACCGATTTTGACATATATCTGTTTGACTTATGTATCTGAAGGTAACCCGGGAAAATAATCAAATTTTAAAATTATTATTACATCCCTGTCTGGCGAGACAAAGCTCGTCCTTAAACTCCGCCACTTCAATGCAATGCTAATAATGGACCAATAGTCAATGTAGATGCAATCCTAACACTAGATTCCGATTTCCTATCTAGCTATATGCAAGAAAAGGCGTGAAGCCAAGTTTAAGTACAGCTAAGGAAGTTTTTGTTAACGTGTCTTTAGTTACCTTTTCTAGATATTGCTTTCATAAGCAATATCTAGAAATATATATTCTTTGTAGTAGTTGCTGTCATAATAATAAAGACTAAGTGCGTGAATTATCTCAAGAACTAAAAACGTTATTAGACGTCAAATCTATTTATATATTAACGATAGATAAACTGAATACGTATGTAATGACCTATCATCATTCTATATTACCAACTACATAGATATAATAACTATGTTTATAAGTGAATGTTTATTCACTTATAAACATATTTTTAAGTTGTTATTCACTTTAAAATATTGAATAAATGCGTAAGGAAGTGACCTAACCTCAAAAATGTTTCAGGGAAAATAACAAAGCCACTTTTAACGGGCAATTTATTTAGCAAATTTAACCTTAATGAATTTTAATATTGATCAAGTGCATGTAGTGAATGTTATTGATGAAGTGCATGTAGTAATGTGCACGTAGTGAACATTTGAAGGAAATGTTATATTTTTAATCGTTTTGAACTGTCTGATAATTTGTTCGTTCTTAATTATTCTGCTTAAAATAAGAAAAAGATTTGGATACGTAATGATACGTAATGATGCGTTTTTCGTTTGTTTCGTTAAGTTTTTGAAACTGTAAAGCTAAAAATACTAGCGTAAGCGACGAGATATAAGTAACAATTGCTATTAATCAAATCGTATCCAGTATTGAAGGCACCTCTGATTTATAAACTTTCAAGATTATATTGAAGTTGGCCCACATTTATCACCGAGCTCAACAATCGTTAATTTACTTCGGCTTTTGTGCGATATCACTTATAAAAAAATCAGCTATTTTCACATTTATTTTCATACATAAACAAGTTCCAAGCTGAAAGCCCAGTTACTATAATTGCCTAGACCAACTGGAAGTGGAACTTATCTTTTATACGTCTATCTATAATATCGGTTAGTCAGATATAGCGCGAATACGTTAAAACTTGATTTTGGAAATTTGCGATACTAGTTAATCAAAAAAATACTATCAACATATCTAATAAACAACATAGGAGTCTGTTTGTAAAATTAGAATAACCGCTTTTTACTAAATGCATTTGTATACTTAACATTGATACATATACCAAAACAACATTTATTACAATTTTTGTCAGGGCGCCACGTTGCTCGGCCCTCTGCGTGTCTCATCCAGTTTCTGCCGGATTCTACGAAAGTCTTTGGACCAGCGTGTCGGAGGTCGTCCTACGATACGCTTACCGTAACGCGGTCTCCACTTTAGGACTCAACTGCTCCAGCGGCCATCGGTCCTACGACAGATATGGCCAGCCCACTGCCACTTTAGCTTGCTTATTCTCCGAGCTATGTTCGTTACTTTAGTTCTCTAATGGATAACCTCATTTCTGATTTATTATATTTCCCATTCCATCGCCCACTGCGCGAACTTAAACTTATGGACTAGCCCCACTGTCAGTGTTCACGTCTCAGCACTATACTTCATCACGGGTAGGACGCGATGTTCGAAATCTTTTGTCTTCAAACATTGTGGGATAGCCGATGTAAATACTTTACGAAGCCTGCCAAATGCTGCCCTGCCCAACCGAATCCTCCTTTCAGCCTCCTTCTCAAAGTTGTGCCGGCTTAGTTGAATTGTCTGGTCAAGGTAGACGTAACAATGTACAACCTTGAGGGGGATGCCGTCGATAAATATCGGTCCCGGCTCGACATGTTCTTTGAAAATGACTGGTTTTATCTAAGTTCATACCGAAGCCGACCAGTCGAGGAGACTCACCTAGGTCGTTCAACATACCGTAAAGCTCTTCCAGCGTCTCTGCATGGATAACTATATTGGCAGCGAAGCGAAGATGTGAAATACCCCATTGACGTTGACGCCACGTGCAGTCCAGTCCAGAATCTTGAAGACGTCCTCCATAGCGTTGGTGAACAGTTTTAGAGATATTACATCTCCCTGTCTCATTCTATGACGGAGTTTAATCGGTCTTGTTCTCTGGCCCTGAACTTGCAAGATCACCGTCGCAGCGATGTAGAGGTATATGAGCACTTTGATATATCGTCAGTCAATTTAACATCGCTGCAGAGATTACAGAAGAGCCCAGGTTTGAACGGAGTCGAAGGCTTTCTCGTAGTCCACAAATTCCATATACAGCGGTTGATTGTACTCTTCAGTCTTCTGTACAATCTGACGAATAGTATGTATGTGTACTACAGTTCTGTTGCCTTTACGAAACCCTGCTTAATCTGGTGGCTGGAACTCGTTAAGTTTAATAGCAAGGATTCGTGATGACCCTCAAGAACAGCTTGTATACGTGGCTCAGAAGTGAGATTGGCCTGTAGTTCTTCAATAGAGTCCTATCACTTTCTTGAAGAACAAGACCATCGAACCCCTGGACCGGTGCGATCACCGGACGCGTGGTCCAGGGGTTCCCAGGTAAATAACAGCATTAAATAGCCTCGTCAAAGCTGTACCCAAGGGTTTGCCTTCTCTATAGCCATGCCGGACTCTTCTGATATTGAGTTGTCTGAGAGCCGCACTACCTTCGCCATCGTCGATGTTTGGGATGTCCTCAGTGAAATAGCGCATGAGCGGGGCTCGTGGATTGTCCGTATTTTGAGCCGCGTGCTTCTCCGCTCTCAGAGAATTGACACAGAGCCTTCACCATATCGTTGGTTTCCTTGTCTACACTACCGGTGGTTTCCAGCGAAGCGAATTGGTTCTGGAGTTCCAGCTGGAACTCTTCGGACCCATGGTCTATTTGGAGATGCGTCGGTCGGAGAGAAAACTTCACCAAGCGACGTCTTCTGGCTTTGAAATCGATATTCAGCGTGCCTCGTACCAGCCTGTGGTCGCTACTTGTGTTGAACCGGTTAAGGATGGATACATCTTTAAATATCTGCCTCTTATCTGCTATGATGAAGTCTATCTCGTTCCGAACCATAGCGTCAGGGCTCTGCCAGGTCCACCTCCTATGGGACTTCTTTTTGAAGAACGAGTTCATCAAGAAGAGTCTCTGCATCTCGAGGAAGTTTACCAACATTTGCTCCCTGTGATTCCTGCGCCATGTGGATACCCGATACGCGATTCTTCGCTTTCTTGATCTCCCACTTTAGCGTTGAAGTTGTAGTGAGCCGCGGTAGTGCCATGTATGACTCTAGTTATATCCTCACACATGGCGTCCACCTGTGGGAGTGGGTGTGCCGATGCCGGCGCATATACCTGTATGAACTTTAGTACTAAGTACGCTACCCTTGTCGGCACACTGTTAATTCCTGAGAACTTTGAACGCATTGCCGGAAGTAGAAAAAGTGACCCGGCTCTAGGGTTATTGTGTCCTCGCCCTTGCTTCGGACTTCTGATAAGCCTAAAACGTGCCAGTTAATATGACTTAGCTCAACTTCATGCCCGGCGAGGTGGTGGTCGAGTGTCAGCGTACGTCCATTATAACATGCCAAATAGAGTCGTCTGTGTTGGCACCTACCGTAGCCCGAGGATTCTTCGCACCCTCAACTCTGCTATTACCACGACCGCTGGCGTAATCAGGACTAGCAGGGCCACCGGTAACTGAAGGCTGTTTCTTTTTGTGCCTTATCTCATCAGGGCAGAAATGCCCATAGTCACCACTCTGGGCAAACGGGTTGGTGACTGCAGTGTAATGTCAAATATTCGTCAATTAGAGAGAACGCTGCTGCCGATTCTGTTAGATTCCCAATGGAAAGGAAAGCCTGCCTCATAGCCTCGTCCGTTGATCAGTAGGATGTACGACTAACAAGTGAGATTGACTTGGGTCCCGAAGGTGTTGGTGGGACCCCTTATACCCAAGAATAAAAAATTAGGCTACTTTTATTTTAGATAATTGAAATAAATATCCAAAGATGTTAATTTCAGTTTAATTTCACGCGGACGAAGTTGCCGGCCCAACTAATAATATATAAATCTTTTATATAAATAAACTAAATTTAACGTTTACATTATATACATATAATGAGCTAGGAATTACGTGTATCTCTTTTAAAATAGTATTTTGGTTTGAACTATTTATTTTAGATGATGCCGTCTGTGTAAATCAATTCAATTCAATTGTTGTTTTTATTTTATATGTTATAATTAATATACTAATGTCTAACAAAGTATTAAGTAAATTCATAATATTTATTGTCAAATCGTATCATTACCGACCGGGTACTGGACCTTTCCTTGTCTAAGGAATGTTATTATATTGTCATTCCTACTTCCCGTAAGACTATAATATCACCTGTACGCTAAGGCGCGTTGCTCTTTAACGGTAGCACATAATTATATAGAGTAAACAGTTAAGTTTCAAGGCCCAATTGTGGAAGAAAATATATTCAAATATTTAAAGCAACTCATAATCATTCTTTCGTTTAATAAAAGCATTTTAAATTGGTTAAATATTATTTAAAAATAAAAATAACTATTAACAACGGAGCTTCATCTTAACCAGGTAGGTATGTGAACTCAGAATCGTTATTTTGTCTTATTGATTCGTGTTTAAAATTGTCATTATTTAGACAGCAGTTATATTTGGGTTGGCGCCCACGCAACTATCTTTGGGAGATTTGTGTTGGCGCCAAATCATTTGCAATATTACGTCAGACATTTTTTTTAAATTATAATAATAATAAAATTTATTTTTTAATAAATATATATTTTTGAAATAAATATTTATAGGGGCCAAAGGAGTAGTTTCATCCCTGTTTAAGAACTTTTGCTTTGGTAGTAGGTACCCTTCTGATGAGTTCGTTAGTAAAGTTAAAACATATCCAGTGCAACTATTTAAAGATTTTGCTAATCTTCTTAAGCATGTTTTACCTTTGCTTACTTTAAGAAGTAATTGGCATCAACTATTCTTTAAAGTTGACCAACGGTTCAAGAATATTTTCGATAACATTGCGATCTATAGAATGTGTATTCAGTAATAAAGGCTTAAAGTTTTTGATTTTCTTAATAAATAAAATCATTATATGTATATATATTTGAACCACACTTTAATTTTGTAATATAAAAAATAAAATGATTTTAAATTAATTTAAATTTAAATTTTCGTCTAATATCAAGCAAATTATTGAAAACTAGCGACCCTCTCGCAGCTTTGATGCTGTTAATTGAGCGAATATTGAATAAAGAATATAAATATATATTATTCGAATAAAATAATGTATAAGTAGTACAGAAAATAAAATTTTAAGTGGAACAAATAACGTGCTGAAAAATCCCAAACCTCTTAACATTCTATTTAAGTAGCATCCACTGCGTAGGGACTTGATTCACAGATATCGATGCCCCTTTCTCCCCACACCCAATTATGTTAGTCAGATTGACATTTTTACATTCGTCATATCTTTGGAATGGAATGCCCAACAATAATGGAATAGTATTAAGGAATAGTAATAACTAAAATATCATTTAATATTTAATATGATAAGGATTAATACAGAGATATTAATGGTTTCGTTTGAGAATTAAGTGTAGATTTTATAGTGATAACGTAGTTTAGATAGTTGTGATTTTCTATTTCGCGGCATAATTATCCCGTGAAATTTTTATTTAAGTCACTGAAAATAATAAGTAATGGGTTAGGAAAGGTGGTGCTAAAAGAACTTTTGACAGAAACCTGCTTAAAATATAAATACCTATCTATAATAAATATAAATCATGAAATAAAATATATAAGAAAGTATGAAAATAATAATAAAATCTCAATAAAAAAATAAAATACATAAGAAAATATAAATAAAATATAGAAGAAAACTGGAATAAGAAATGCATTTCGAAAACTCAAAACATTCAATCGCCGTCACATCCACTACATAAAGAGACAATAAGAATCCAGGGCAGTACGCGAGCCGATTAAGAAACTGATGGCGGTAGATTGATATAATTAATTTTTGTAACAACTGACAGACGAATGCCACCTCAGTCTTCCTGTGACCACGGGCTACTGTGTTAAAATGTTAGAAACGTCAGGTGTCCAAAAACGTATTTTCGAATCCCAAAATATACGCGATTAATCCGGTTAAAATAGTTATTTAAAACGCTACTAACATACAAATATTTCCTCTTTATGATATTAGTACAGATAAAAAACATCTAAGAACACAAATAATTAACTGCTTATGTGATATTTATAAAATAAAAACCCAATAATTTAATCTAATTTGAGCATCATGAAGGAATCCATGGTAGCAATTGTCAGCGCGTATCTACTAATATAGGTCAACTCACAACTAGTAAAGACTTACACTCACGGGTCATCGAAGTATAAAATTCACATTAATGAAGAACACTATTATAATTTTCAGATACATGATATAATTATATTTCTTATAATATTATAGTAGGTAGTAAATCACATAAATAAACATTTGGTTTTTTATCGCCCACAATAATATTACGGTTTATTTATAACAAATATATATTTTTTTGTAAACTGGTTACTTTTGTTGTAGGTTTACGCAGAGACGACCACGATAAAGAAAACTTATGATAAGTATCTATAATTGATAGAAAATGTGAACACAACAAGCTTAAAAGACACGTCATTTTACTCTGGCTGGATTTTATTTAATGCTTTAACGGATTACAAAAGGGCAGCAATGCTGTCCTATATGGTGCCTGTCGATGAGAAACCGCCCCCGGTGCCAGGTAAAGGGCGCTTAGCATTAGAACTTATAGGGACACCTGGAAGTCCCGAATCAGCGGCCAGAAGGGCTAGAACGAATATTTCGAAAGATTCCTCGACAAGCTCTTTCGCAAGTGATCTAACTATATCCTCCTCCACACCAACAGGAGCTCACGACAAACCAAAGCATAAGCTACTCAGCAATGGTAGTAAACATACTTCGTTGAAAAGGTAAGCAAGTATCTTCATTGGAATAAAAACATGTTACTTATACTTGTGCACATTAAATTTTAACATAATTAGTAATTAAATTTTCAGTATTGTATTATACGTAAAAGCAAAGGTACATATAACATAATCGTATAATTATTTTAAAGACCCAATTTTGAATAATATTACTATTCCTTCGAGAGAGAATCGTACTCACAACCAATCGCGCTTCAGTCAGACGTTGTCTCACTACGTCACGATGGCATCATTTGCTAAGTTAACTAATTGCTAATTTTAACTGTTAATGTATGTAATAATTTCGTTTTACTATAGATATAAATCTTATTGGATCTAGTCACTAGTATCATTAATGTGCTGTTTTGTTTTTATAAAAGGTAAATATCTATGTGAATTCATATTCCGTAAACAGTATTTAAAAAAGTGTTTATATAGGTAAACTTTAATATTAACGCACAACATCTATAAGACTAATTTTAATAAATATTCATAACATAGCAATAAAGTACCTATGACCAGCGAAATTTCATTTTTAGAATTTGGTTTTGAACCAAAGTATTTATTTAGTTTTGAAAGTAAAGTCATTGTAGTTCATCGTGATTCTTACAAGAGTTATATTAATTTTCCTTCATTTAATATTAATAAATTCAGGGATTGCAATTATTTAAATGTTTCTTCAACATCCATAGTACGACGGGAAAATCGCCCGTCGTTTTTATTATCCAACATAATTTTTGTCATTCCACGCATCTGGAAGTCGCAAAGGAATTTTAGCAATCCAAGATTGGTATATTTCCAGTTGGCAGTCAGGCCTGAAATCATGGTTTTCAAGTATTAGATTATGTTATTAATGTAAACGCAAGATATTCTTCAAATATTGCAAAATTCCATAGTCAAATCACTGGAAATTGATTTTTTTCTTATTTTTGCATGCTCAAAAATGTTTTATTGCATATTATTAAATTAAAAAAATGCTATGTGGGAAAAATTTGTAATATAATATAGCGAGATAGATTCAGAAACAACTTAGTGTCTAAACACTCTTTAGCTAATTCTTTCTTTTAGCTAATTGCTTTTCACTTGAAATCAACATGGATTGGCGAGCTTAACGCGTCGCTTTGTCGTACCAAAGCGAAGAAATTAAAATAAATTTTAAATACAATTCCCCCGAGTGGGAATCACAAACAATTGCATTTACAGTAAGACATAGTCCGATGATGGTCTCAAATATAGTAATAATATACTATAAAATTTATAAATTATGACATTTTAACTTAGTATAATGTGTGGTGTATATGTAAAAATGATGGCTATCTCCACACAGCGGAATACTTATATTTAAATTATTTTCATTTCCTCGGTTGAAATTGGGCGGATAGACCACAACCTTGCTGTTCGAGAAATGCTTGAGGTTAAAAAACCACAACTAAAGATTGGTCAGGAGTCTGTATATAGAATATTGGCAATGTATATCGTATGTATAAGATCTTTTGGAATAAAAATAATTTAACTTGGCTGCTAGCCATCCAATAACACCCGATGATGTTATGGGCACTGGCTTCAAGGATACCGTTGATTCCAATTTAGCTATGACATGTGGCAAAACAGCAGCAAATTCTTGACGGACAGCATTAGCTTCATTTTGCGCTTGTCTGTTACAAAAATAATTCATAATAGATAAGGATTGGAAAAGCTATTTATATATTTGTATACATACTATTATTGATTCACTACACTAAAAGTTTTTTTAACGTATATTAACTTTGCAAATGGATTTTAAAACATTTTTATGGCAACTTTATTAGTCATACCCGGCAGCGTGGGTAAGATCTATCATAATATTTGACATTGGTTTCGCATTAAAACTGTTTTACGTGATTTTGATTTCCAAAGCGAATTTTAAATTGTCGCAGTGTCCATATAGTAAAGAAGAACAGATTTATTACATATTCATGAATAAATAATATTTTATAATTTCTTCCTACAGAGAATAAGAAGTGCACTTTGTATACAATATCATGATATCATAATGTATATTTTAATATTTTTTAATGTTATTCACTAGGGAAAAAATAATATTTAGTAAAACATAAAATTTGAATTAAGGTAGAATTCAAGCCCGCACCTTTCGGAGACAGGCCGATTGTTCGACTGAAACATTATCTGAATCATAAAACATAAATAATTAAGTTTTTGAGCCGATAACATATATTCGACAAATTCGGATTATTGATTATTTTTTAAATTGTAATGATGCTGACAACAATCGTTGTCACCATATTTTCTTTAGCAAAACGTCACTGACCCCCAATATCATCTTGAGTTTGTTAAGGCCGACTTATACTACGAATAAAGTCAAAGTTTCGGCACAGTACCGTGACAATTATTCTTTCACACATTATCCATTGAATGTCAGAGAGAGTAATGACATATTATTTGAAGTGATAAGTTTTTTAAGCAGAATAAATTTTAAATAATATTGTACTTTTCGCAGGTGAATGCACAGACCTATAGTAAATTCTATATAAGTAGAAGCTCACCGCGTCTACGCCTATTTGAAGATTAAGCAGTTCATTAATTGTTATTAATTGAATTACGAAGAATGATATATCTATCATTCCTAGTAATTCTATAATTAGTGTTTGTAATGATGAGATGAAATTTACTGCTATATATTCAAGCTTTATCCACGCATAGCATAGAAGTCAGAGACACTATAGTATTAAGACACTCCGTTGGCTGCTTTCCGCTCGGAATCGTGTTGTGTGGCGTGAAATTACGTGTTGAGTAGCGAACTCAACGCCAGGCTTTGTCTTGCCATAGCGAAATAATGAAAATAAATTTTAAATATAATCATTCATCCGAGTGAGAAACTAATCCACAACGATGACCATGTTTATTTACAATTGTAATAATGTGTATTTATTATGGGTCAAACTTTATTTAAAATCAGTATTCTAGAGAAATTAAAAACACAATAGTATTTTATTACAAACTAGCGGTTAGCTGGCGGCTTCTTACCACCATCATATTTTAAATGAACCTTTTATAATAGGCGTGTTCTTTTATTAAGACGAAAAAACTTATTATTATTTTATTTAAATTAGTCATTTTAAATAATTAATTCATATAATAAATTCAACATTTGGCCCTATATTCAAAGCGTAATGTTAGTAAATTCCTATACGGGTGACGTAACTTACGACAAACTTATTATATGCGCTTAGTAAAAGTAGTCATGTCTATGGGTCGAGCTGTGTAATTAAGATTCCCAATTCCCCAAATTTCGTTGTAATCGAAATTGTAGTTTTTGTGTGATGATTAAACAAACAGACAGACAGACAAAACATTTTTAATCACTTTTTTGGGTTCAGTATCAATGTTTACCACATCATCATCTGCATTACATTATCATCTGCTACTGCTTAAAAAAATATTTTTAATATTTTCAATGTACAGATTTAACCCTTCTACAGTTTTATTATAAGTAAAGATAAAATTGCAATAAAAATGCCGTACTGCAAATTGACTACTTTGTTAATAAGCCCGCTATCATGTTTCCGCTAAGTGCATACTCACTTCCTTTCATCTAACAACCAACTCCAACGCTCTATCCATTGCTTTCTACAGTTATCGACTTTCTTCCATTGCGCTCGAGCTTGAAAAGCTTCCGTGTTAGGGTCATACCTTGACGGTCCCAGATCCTTCGCCATCGCTTTAAATACAAAAGAAGGCAAACGATAATCAATTGAATGTATCGCAGCTAGAATGTCCGACATTAAACGCCATGGTCGTAGATTCTATTCTCAATGGAAAATTAATTACTTAATAATATGGATTTAATAAAAATATCTGTACTTATTTAAATATGAATATACTGTCATAGACAAACACTACGCGTTAGCCAGGGAAGTGGGGCGTTTGCAGCAAAGAATATTAAAAAGTTTATGACTACTAGATGCTAATAAAAAACAATAAATGATTTACAATAAGGGTTCAGATTGTTCTTGCTTTACCTTTAAACTCTATATAGGTCAATCAGAGACTTCTAACCTTTATTAGAAATTAATAAATTTAATATTAGGTGAAATATTATTATTAAAAAACACAATAGCTTAAAATATTTAAGAATAATGTACTTTCGAAAAAATTAAAATGATTATATAATGCCAACTTTGACAATGCGTTTAATTCAAAATTGGTTTATATATTACCTCTTTTTACACACGACACAATTTTAATCCAATTCATCTGTTACAATATTTAAATAGCCTAAACCTGGCGTCCTTGTCAGCTTTTTTAGAATAACTTAAGATAAATGGTTGTTAATTTTGGATTATTTTGTTTTGTTATGTAGTATGTTATACCTGCAAATAAAGTTTTTTATACATCCGTGAGTAGTGAACATATTAAAAATTAGAAAACTCGAAAAAGACCTTATTAGGAGCACTGATTACTGTGTTAAAATTGGCATGATTAGTATAAGTGGAAACAAATTGCTTTAATATAATATTATTACTTTATCTGTTTAATTTTAAGCTTCTTAATAAATACTAAAGATGAAAAAGTAAGAGCAAGGTAAAAGTCATTTAAACTTTAAGTATTGTCCAGCTTGTAAAATTTATATTAGGAAGCAAACAATAGAGCAATGTACAATACGCTGCCTATGGTATCAAAAAGAATTTACGATAGAAGATTTAGAATTTTTTGTCCTGTTTGTTACTAGATATTAATTCAGTTTTCATACTCGCCTATACTATTCAGCATCATTGTTATAAGATTATGATTTTAGTATGAGTGTTTTATTTGAATTTTTATATTTGTTTTATGTTTTCCCCTGAATTTATTTTTTGAAGTAAAACCTTTTTTCTTTATATTTGTGTTGATTTTTTTATGTAGATATTTTATGTACTCTCATATACTAAAACACTTTATATATAAAAAATATTTAATTCAGGTTCCACTGTTTTAAAAAACAAATAAAAATAAAGAACAAAATTAATTATTACTAAGAATTTATGGTTTTTTAAAATATTTTGTTTATGCAACAGCATAAAACTACAATAAACTATTATTTGTTTCATTTATAACCAGAAAACAAATGAATTACAACATATATACATTTCCATAGATTTAATAAGGCCCACAACTGTTTTTATATGAAAATTGTGGGCCTTATTGAAACCCCATTATCCAATAGATAGTGTTTTAAAAAACCTTTATTCTTAGAAAATAGACATTTGTATCTCTTTCTTGTGCAATATATTTTCTTTAAACTGTCATATGATCATGGTAATTTACAAAATAGCACACAATTGAATTATAAGGATTTCTATAAGCCCAGGCCTTAATAGGCAACTTTAATTTATTTAAAACAAAATATACACCTATTCTTATAAAAAACAAAGTAAATAAAAATCAGAAAATAAGTTAATCAAAGGTTAGCTCTCAAATAGATTTCTTTCAGCCAACCTATGGCAGTGGATGAAAGCTGCATGTAGTATTTTTGCTAATATTAAATGAAATTCATTTCCCTGGTATGATAAGACAAAAAGTAAAAATGCGTAAGTAACTATTCCGTTTATAATGTCTATTGACATTAAATAAACAAATAAAAGATTGATAATTCTTTAAAAGAGTGTGTTAGATTAATATTTTTATGTATGTATGTATAGAAAGGATGACATACTACAATGAATGCTGAAATACTGATTACGGCCGCAGTAAATAAAATTTGACGTTAATTTAATCAAGTATTTCTATAGTAATATCGGCCATGACAATTAAAGTGCTTTGAACAGGTCTTTAGAAGGTGACATTAACGATCGATTAAGGCTCACCTTTGAACTGTTACGCCATTATTTAGGTGGACTATTTTATTGTGTAATGAAACTTGGTGCCCTCCATTCTTCATTCCTTAGTAATTTAGCTTGTAGCTGAAATCTCTTTCTACGCATAAACGGAGAAACATCAGTTTGTTACATTTCACAACCAGTTACTAAAAGTATCACTTATAGTTTCTAGAACTTATTTCATTACCTACCTATTCCCAGCATTAAATAATGAATGAATTTAGAAAAATAACAACGTGTACATACACAAAAAGCTGCTTTTGTAATACCAATTTCATTTAGATGTGATTGAACAATTTAACAAATATGTAAATGGCTTACATATTTGTTAAGATATTGTATAAGATTTGTGCATTACTAAATTACAAATGATTCCTGTAATAATAACAAATACCCTAACCATTCTGAGTCTACAACAGTTTATATATTTAAGAATAAATATCTTTAACAAGAAAATTTTAATATCTGATACTTTGCAGGGTATCCTTTGGGAGTTCGAAGGGGTCTATGGTGGAGACGCTAATCTACGAAAGTCCACTGCAGGAGGAACCAGAAAGTAGCCCGCCTCCAAAGTTTCAAGAAACAGCATTCCCGTATACGCCCGTCGAAGACGAGTACGTTTTGTTCCTTTCATGAGTATGTTTTATTTATTTTCACTAAAACCAAATGGCGAATTATCAATCAATTATATTACTTGCGATTTTTCAAGGTGTTTGGTATATACGCCACCCTGATGATCAGGACCAAAACCTTTTACAAAAAGTTCTTTTAAACTTCAATATTCATCTATTTCAGTCTATAATAATATTCTAGTTTAGAAAGTCTATAATTTTAATATTTTGCTATAATATTAAAAAAATAATATAAACACATTATTTCACACTTTAATCTTTTTATATATAGTACAGGAGAAACTGTATGGTTCATTGAAAAATATACTAAGCATTTATACCATTCGAAAGTGTAAATGTCAATTGTTAATTTCAAATAAATTATTTTTGTGTGTTGGGAGACTTACATGTCATACGAACGTATGATCTTGCCCTAAACCTAAATATTCTATGTAAAAGTAGTATTTTTCTAGTCATTCTAATTGACGTTGTGTATGTATATAGGAAAAGTTGAGATAACTATTCATGGACTTAATTACAATACAAAATCGATACTCTATTTATATTGTGGTTAGAATATAATCGGACATTTCGTGTATCAGTTACAACTTACGTAACAGGTAATAGAAATACTTTTGTTATCTTTATAATTATATAAATAAATTCAAGTAAAACTTCAGTGTTGGGTTGTATATATATATTAAAACTGTTTATTCGGAAAAACACAGATTTTTTTTTAGCTTCACGCTTTTATCCCGCATAGCAGGATAGGCAGAAAATACCTAGTGTCAAGACACTACGTACTTCGCTTTCCACCGAATTGGAGACTTTGCGTGTTGGGTGGTGGAACTCAACGCCGCTCTTTGTCTTTACCAGAGCGAGGAAGTGAAAATAATTTAATTATAATCACTCCCTCGAGTGGGGTCGAACCTACAACTTATCGCGTTTACAGTCAGCCGCTGTCACACTGCGCCACGACCGGCCTCACAGATTTTTAAATTGTCACAGATTTTTAAGTCTTGAAATATTCTGTCTCTATATCTTGATGTCTTTTATTGAATATTGTTAATAGCGGAAGATATAATATAACAAAACACAGGTTCTGTTATTTGTACACAAAATTAGTATATTGAAGTACCCATTTCCGTTGGACCAACCCGCTCTTTGCCTCAGCAAACAAAAAAATATATATTTGTTTTCATTTTTCCTGAACAAGTATTATCGAATATCTACCGTTTACAATTATAATCAGTGTCTCAAATGCTACACACCACAAACACAATTTTTAACGGCTGCTCTCATTTTAAAATATTGTATATATTTGAAGCAACTTCTTTATTTTGCCCATTGTATCGACTTATGCTCTCACGTGACATTAAATTTTATAGTAAAAAGATTATAAAAGATTCGAGGCGTAAAAGATTTTTCTAATTTACGGTAAAGTTAAAAGTCAAATTATTTTTTTTATTATGCATGTAGATACAAAAATATCGGGGTTGGGTTTCGCTATATAAAAAGAAATAGCTTTAAAAACGGTGGAAAATCAAGAGACCTAGCGGCTTATTGTTAAGTGCTCTCTGGCTATGCTGCAAAAATGGGGAAATTACAAAAATATTTTCATATTTTTAATCATAATACCAACTTTATAATCTTGTAATAATTTTGTTTCAAAACGTGCAATAAGAAGTAATCGTGTAAATTTTACCTGATAGCACTGTACAAATTACGTGTCAGTTGCGTAAAGTCCTTCTGCGAAATTTCCATAAAAGTAGCGGTTTAAAGTGTTACCGTAACGTTATTTTGAGAAACGACTACATTCCACTCGTTTTTGTATATGTATTATAATTTAACTTCTAATGTGACATTAAAATAAAATTTTATAGGATAGGCTAAATCATAATTAATAAGAAAAGACAGCCTATGGAGGCAGTGTGACAATGTCCGATTGTACGTATATGTGACAGTTGTGAACCGTTTTCCACATAAGGAAGAATAGAAGGAGGAAAGGAAAATAAGTATTGAATATATTTTAGTTTTTTTTTGTTTCCTCACTCACTCATTAGAACTAAATTTTCACACAACAAGAGATTTATTATGTCTTATAAAATTATTTACTTACTGTAGTAAGTAAATAATTTTATAAGACATAACACCGTCGCTAAATTTCTAAGGAGATGTTTGTAGTGTATGTATATGCTTACGTAGAAGAAATGACAAATAGACTAAAAGATCTTAAAATTGTTGAATAAAAATATAAAATTTTATTAGTAATAGCAGAAAGTCAGAAAGTTAAAATTGCAGGTTTGGTTTAAAGGAGTAATAAAACAATTAACAAATGCAGTTCTTATGACATTTATACCATACTAAATGACAGCGAACTTCCTATTGCCTCAAACTTAAACTCCGAAGAAAATTAACGAAAAACAGTCAATCGTTACAATATCGTGAATAAGGAATAATATATTTATTTGTTGTCAAATAATTTTAATGTACTTATAATTTTTCTTAGAGAGATATATCAAGCTACATAAAAATAATTTTAATAATTAACTAAATGCATATAATTATTTCTGTTATAAAAATTAACAAACAGAAATGCAATAAAAGTAAATACGACAAATTATACTATGCACAAATTACCATTAAATCTTGTGGCCTTTAATTTTTCATTGTCTAAGCTGAGATCTTTGTTTATTATTGAATTACTTTAAGAAATTAAATTAATTACTAGAAAAATGATTCAAGAGAATAAAATGGTTATTATTATACATTCATCTTATAATTTCTTTATTCTCTACTTTTACGACTTCTACAAATATTTCACAATCAATATTACCCAAATCGGCCCTGCGTGTTTTCGAGTTTTGATAGGACTGACAAACGTAATTTTATTTTTATATGTAGTAAAGAGCCATATTTTTATTACATCCCTATCTAGTTTCAGTATTACTATAAGTATATCATATTTGATGTGCCAATAAAATAAATTCTTGAGAAATTAAATAGATCGTGTCGATTTGAAGACGATAATAGCATTACTCGTCTTAAGTGTATTTGTAAAGACATATATATAACGTTCAGTAGAGGATACCATAAGGGCAATTTTAAAACTTAAACACAGCATTCAAATTTATCAACATAAAGTAAAACTTAATGGAGATAGGAATGTGTTTTCACTTCTTCAGCGTTATCTGATAAAAATCTTAAGGACCTATCTAATTTGAAAAAAGTGAAGGATACAGCGACTTTCTAATCATGCTATGTTAGTTTGAAAGTTCTAGCGAGTAAATTTTGTAAAATTATATAAGTGTAAAGAGTATTTTCAACGTTTACAAAATTTAATTATTAAATAAATTGAAGAAAATGAACCCGATTAATATTATCGAGATCGAATAAAAATCGTGAATCGTGTTCGTGAATGGTAAGTACGTCACTAGGTTGGCACGACTGTGCTCCGCCCGCTTCGCTCCATTCGCTACGGCCGCGCGCGATCGCGACTTCCGAGATCGATGTTGTGAACGCAGTGGAACTGTACACTGTTGTGAAGCGCTGAGCGAATCTGGTCTTATTGTGCAATTTAAGCCAATGTTTTTAATTTAAACTGGAATATTTTATTGCTTTTTCTAAAGTGTACCTTAGTGTGTGATTTTCGATGTTGACGAACGGCAATAATTGTGAATACTTATAAGGTATGTTATTTACTAGTTCACGTCACTTGTTATGTTGCGCACTATGAATTCAGTTGCCGAATATCCCTTTATTTAATATAAAACGTATAATATATTTAACATAGCACTACTATTAACGACTCAAATTTTTCATATATATAAAAAAGCTGTAGCGAATAAATTATAATGATCGTGAAAAATTTTATGTAGAATTCAGTCGGAATGACGTCACGTATCAGAAATGAATTATAAACAAAAAATGATTTTTAATTATATCCAGCAATTTGGATCTCAAGGTCACTATTCTCCACGTATATACAAGTAGTAAACAATATTGGCATACAATTTGGCATCTTCTATTTATAATATTCACTATCACCGATCGTAACCCTAAATCGAGGATCCGCCCTGTGCTCCGCTACAAGGCCGTTTTGCTGAGCGTCATTGCTTTCATATTTATTTCGATAAATTTTATTTTTTGCCAACACATGAGACATACGATGAGAATATGTTCCATTTTTATCATTTTTGTCATTGAATAGACTTTGAGCTTTATGGAGTCACACCTATATTTTTAACATTATATATATTTCGAGCCAAATATGTGGATTATTGGGCTACTCTGTTGATATGAATATAAGGGGACTTGTCCCATCTTACATGACATACCTACCACACATAACATAATATAAAAAAGTTAAGATATTAATATAATATTTTATATATTCATTAATAATGAAAGGAATATTTATTATTTTAATATGAAACAAGTAAAACAATTAAAAAAAAATCTTATTTTTCTTTATACTTTTATTATAGTAATAACTCCTTAAATTGTCTGATGTCATAAGTTCATTATAAGAATGACCTTCCACATATATCAAAATGTGTGGGTGCCATTTATGCTAGCCTTGCTAACTATGATGACAAGTGGAAGTTGTGTCAGCTTCCATTTATATTCAAAGCATTTTTACAAGTGTGTTGAGTAGATAGCAAAATTACATAAAATTCCATAGTCAGCATGATGTCTTGTGTTAAAGTTAATTCAATGTTGGTGGAAAGTACAATAATCTATTGAAAGAATTATACCTGCTACATTAACTATAATATTAACACAAGTATTTGTTATGTTTTCAAATGCACTATGAATGCAAAGCAAAAATTACATAACTGCAATTATGCGAATGATAATTATCAACTGTTTAAAAAGCAGTACATTATCTAAAATATATAAGAGCTTGTGTCACATTTGAACACTATTATAACACATTACTGTTTATTTTCATTCAATAATGTCTATATAAATAATATTAAATCTATGTGTCTTATGGTATTTTTAGTTCGGAGCGTTCGAAAGTTCGTGTGTCTTTCTACCAGGGGGCGCGGCCACAGTGTCTGTCTCCACCACCTGTACAGCCTGAGTCACATATCATATACGCAGATTTGCTCTCAGTTGCTGCTAACGTTGATATGGCAGATCACACTATGTACAACAGGCAAATCAGGTACCTATAATAAAATGGAACGATTGTTCTAAGAAAATATGTTAAAAACATTACAGTATTATTTATTTATTCTTACTGAAAAATATTAACTTATATATATTGGTTATAAAATATACATACAGTAAAAGCTTCATACTTTATCCCACACTGATGAGTAGTCAGAGATAACCTAGTTTCAAGTGCTTCGCTGACTATTTTCTGCACAAAATTATTTAATTATTAAAATTACACATTGACTTCAATGTATTCATTGTAATAGAATAGCAATGTCATGTTATATTAGTGGGATCATTTGTAACAATACTGAACATACCCAGTTTCATTGTAATTTTATACTCAACCTATGCATAAAAACATTTTGTAGCCTTAGCTAATTTATTCAACAATATGTTTCCAACTGCATTGTAGACATCTGTTAATAATTTAGATGTATTGTGCACTTTCTGATCATTATAGCACCCAAGTAGTGATGTATTACACATAGTTGTGGTAACTGGATGAAGTATTACTTTTAAAATATTTTAACTTCCTCTATATTGAAATTAAAGTTTTAAAACTTTTTTTGCAAAACAACAACAATGCAAGATATATTAAATGTGGAGTGACAAAAGCTTGTTGCTTTTTTAGGAATAAAAAAATATTTGAAGAAAAAAGTCTTCTTGCATTGTTTACAAAGCAATACTTTATATAATAATAATGAACCCTTTTTATTTTAAAATTCAAGTTTTCTAATATATTTTTTAAATTTCTTTTGTTAGTATTTTAATATTTTTAATTTATAATATTTGTAGTTAGTATTGTAGTTATTTTTTAATTAGTTTCGTTGTCAATCGCTGTATCGTCAATGACATTTAACTTTTCTTTCTTCTTTACCCTTTCATTATGTTGTAAGTAGTCCATCTCTTGTCTTTATACCGAGCTAATATCCTACCCAACAACATTTATGTTTTAAAGTTTTAGTAAGTTCATGTTTTCATAATATTTTTAATTAACAGCACTGAAAGTGGATGGGACAATCCATTCCGTCCAGATGGTGACCTAAGCCGCGAAGCCGACGAAATTGTCTCCTTAATTAAGGGGGGCAAACCAATTACTCCAACTCCACCTGTTGTGAGCCAGTCACCAATTAGTGATGAAAAGGAGGAGAAAGTTCATGCAAACAATGTCAATGTATGAGTTTGTTATATATACATAATTCATTTTATATTTAATTTATAACTATTGACACTAAATTATTATAATGCAGGCTAGTCCTCCTGCGCAAACCAAGTCAAGTCCAGTGCAGCAAACCACCCCAAAGAGTAATGGCACGAAAAATGGTGTGGCTGTGCCTGAAGTGCGCTCTGGCCAAGTAGAAGTACAGCGCTCTCCACCCCAGGAACCGTTGCAGCCGGAGCATGTTACTATCAAGAAGAAGCAGAAGTGCAAATGCTGTGTCATCCAGTAAGTCCCCGCCGTCGCCGGTAACGCTACGCTTCTAATTACTAGCATCCCCCTAACTTTGGTGTTTACTCGGTGCTACATCACTTCCCATGTTCAACCACATGAAGTACCATAAAGTATATCCAGTATATGTGTTCATTCATGTTACAATCAACATCACATGTCTGTCTGTACTTTGCATACTTCAATATTTAAATGTGTTTTTATTATTATTTAGAGTTACATATATTTATTTGTAACATTTTGTTTTGTCTGTTATAAATTTGTTCTATGTTTATTTATAATAATTACATCTACTTTGTGATAGGGTAACAAAATTTAATTAGCTAGTTTGGTGTTTTTTGATACAAGATGTGTAAAATAAGTAGCCCACCACAAAATTTGTATTAATCATCATTTCTTATACATCAATGAGAATCTCAGCAGGATTGCTGCAGTATAAAATACAACAAAGATATCAATTGAAGAGAGAAAGATTTTCAAAAAAGTATTTATATTAATAGAAATAAATTAAAATTCTATTATCATGTCAACAAATATTATTTTATATACTCCATCTACTGAAAAATTGAAGACAAGATGTTATATGTAAAATTTTCAAATAATTCTATTATAATTTATTTCATAACTGTTACTGAGTTAATTCTATGTTGAATAATGTTTAAAACATAATTTAAATGTATATTTTTATATGTTTATTTATAAAAAGTATTATAATCCTTAAAATATATTAATTTTACCTAGTGTTTAGGGATGTGAGTGACAGTAATATATGCATACTTTACTCTACTTATGCAAGCTTATAACATAATATATGACTGGGATACTGTCAGCTGTTATGAAGGTTGTACTGATTTATAAAGCAGTGATGATCTCGTTTATTCGGTTTTTAGTATGGATATATAAATATAGGACTTGTTGGACTAAGACTGCTTAATCAATATAGACTAAATTTAGAACCTCCATAGTATTTGAGAGTAACCCATATACCATAAATTAGTATGACACTTAAACAGTGAAATTCATCGTCTTTGCTATTGGCCACCTATTGAAATGTCCTGTATATACTATATACGAAATGTTACTGTATTTGAATGCTCCGCCACCATTTAATTATGTGTAGCTTGATTTTCTACATTGCACTCACCATGTTAGTCTATTATAAACTATTTGGCCAAGTAGAGTGCTTGTAAATTTTGAACAAGTTGTAAGTGATGAAATATTTATTGCATAATGGTTTTCCTAACCTGTTATTATCAATAGTAAACAGACATACTGTATAAATTGTTACTACATTACCTAATATTTCAACAATTTTAAAATTCTTTAATTGTAACTATAGTGCTATAGTAGATTTAAATCAATCAAACATATTGTTATAGATAGAAATGTACTCAAACTGACGAAGGAAAGCGAATAACAAGGCTCGATAGAATTTTTAAGAAAATGTGAAAAATTTAAATAACATTAGGTTCCCTTATGAATGGATGTTTCCTTAAGTAGATAGGCAAATAGAAAACTAATATTTAAGACCATTTATTATTCAGATTATTTGTTATTGATAATTATTTAACAAATTAAATTATTTTAAATCCAATCAGATTCTAGGTGTAAGATTTGATAAAATGAAGTCAGTCCGTCGGTAAGGTTTGTTAATCGTTACATTTTATGCAAGGTATCGGTACATTTTAACAAATGGGATAGTTGTAAAATGTCCCATGTAATAGTTGTCAATAACTGTGTCATTAGATATGGTACTGCTTGGCAGTTCTTTGAATTAATCCGCGCCGTTGCTTGTTCACTGCATCTAAAAAAATTTTCAACTTTATCAATTTGCTGGTCCAGTAGACTTATTTCACATAGATGTTAGACATAATAATATTTTACTATTTATTTATCAATTTCTCTAGTAAAATTGAAGATGAGCATGTTATGACTGTAAACTTTTGTTATAACAAAACTTAATTACCATCTTTATAATATAATAAATTGTTAAAATATTTTTCTAAATTACTGTGACCGTGAAATTGATATTATATCATATTCCAGTCAATTACCACTAGTGATGAAATTCATAATGTTTAAATAAATATATTTTTCAGGCACTGATTGACAAAGCATTTTTGTTGGGCACAAAAGTTGTGGTCATAACTTAATATATGTAATAGTGTATGTAATATGGAAGATGAAACCAAGTGTTCTGTTTAATTGTAAAATAATTTATTTTGTTTTGGTGCTCGCTCTTCTAATAATATAATATTATTTTTTGACTCAGGATGACATAGGCCTGACTGTTTCCTATTTTTTATATCTCCTATATGTTTAAGCTTCACATTTTTACGACCATCTTGATTTTTTAAATCGATATAGAATATCCACTTAAATTTTGGAGTTGATGAAAGTCAGAAGTTAAGTTCAAATTTGTATGAGGATTTTATAGATTATCCTGGAAAGTATACTAGCAACCGCCACGATTTGTTACAATTACGTCATCTTGGTTAAAGAGAATTTATCCAGATCCAGATCGATTGACAAAATCCTATGAGCAAATTTTTACGACATTCTAATTCGAAGATTGATATTGCATGGTGTACTCGAATGGTGTCAAATATATTGCCTTAATAATGTTTTTTATTTGCTAATAAAACACTGTCATTAAGGTTTTATATATTTAAAAAAAGCGACGGCTTGCTTCATTAAAAATAGTTTACTTTTACTTCGCATTAGATCTAAAGTTAAGTATATTCTCGTTTCCAATACTTTACAATGTATTAGATGTGTAACAGAAAACTAAATCTAAAATGACATTATATTTGTATAAAATATTTACTTTCTATAATTATTATCAATCAATGAATATGTACAAATCGATTACATTGTAATTATTTATATTAAATCTTTAAATACGAAATGTTTTTATGTTTATAGAATCCACGTCAGCATTACAATTTTTACTTACTTATATATTATTGGCATGTTTATTAAAATCGATGAAAATAAAGAATTTACTAATATAATAAAGGAAAATGGTGTATTATTAAAGGTGTTTCGTTTCAAGGCTTAGACATGTATTTTTTATAGTAGGATTGAATATTTTTCACATTCCTTTGTTAATAATTATTTATAAATTAATAATTAATTGTATATTTATATTATAAATGATCATTTTCATATTAGGATACATTTAAAAAAAAACATTGATACGTTCCGTAACAAGAAATAACAAAAATTCGAATTACCTACATTTATATAAAGAAGACGTATATTTATATATAACAGATTTATAGAAATTTGAAGTGAAACTTCTACTTCGTGATTTGGAACCGGAAAAAACAACAAGAGACACCGGACTAAGCCTGTGACAGCGTGAAATATCTTTGTCTATTACACCATTTAATATACCTACTATAGTACAACAAGAAATATATGTGTACCCACATCAAATATATATAGAGAAAACTTAGGAGAATGAGAAAACAGTAATACAAACAAAAAAACAGGATTTTTTTTGTTTATATTTGTGTTTGTACACACTCCTGACTTGACATAGAATAAGGTATAAATTAATTGGAATAGTAATATTATACTCTAAGAAAGAAAGAAAATAAAATTATAAAAAACAATGAACAATATCACAATAAATAAAACTAATTATTATTATCTTTGTTCATCTCACCCTTTCGAAGTTTCACTTCATCGTGTATAAACTACATACATTTTTTTAAAGAGAAATTATATTTCATAATACTATATACCTACAGTAAGCTCAAGTCGTTTATTTTTTGTTAATTTACCTACATTGCTGAATATTATACATTTTATAATAAAAAAAGTTTTGAATCGTAATAAGGTTACATTGAATATAAAGGACTATTAAACTTAATTATAGTTTAACTAAAACAATAGAGATTCTCCTTGTATTAGTATACGTTATTTAATGTTGCTCAATAATAATTTACAGAAAGGCTTAAACATGGCAAACTGCTTAATGAAAAAGGGCGAAAAGTAACATCACTTTTCATAAGAATTCTTATCAAAAATTATTTTTTAAGCAGTTTGTATTTCTGTATCTGTCGTTGTGTTAGTTAGACATGAGTATTAAATTCCATTATATTATAATCGATAAGTATACCTTACTATACTAAAAGTTAGGGTATAGCTTACGTCCCTTGTTGTTTATTTACAGTTGCCTGCAGTTATATAAAACGTAAAATATAAAATCAGTGATATTTGATAGGATAAAGCTTTAATTAAACATATACTTAAATTATATTCGATATAGAATGATTATCTTAGAGATTAGTTCAAAACTAATGTGACTAAAGATATGTGAAATATATAAAATTAACATTGCTTATGTTAAAGAACTCCCATCTAAAGACTGACATGTGTATCAAATGTATAATTGAAATAAGTAATTTAAAAAATCAAATTGGTGATTATACCTCTAATAAACGTATGAACGCACGCAAATTTGATAACACAATATAATTGTTATCAACACGGGCAAGTTCTTGAATACAAAAGTATATAATTAAAAATTAAGTATTAAAAAAATGCAATAATTACAATGAGATAAAGAGATTAATTTAATTTAAAAATATTACATAAATTTAATCTCTACATGTTATATATTTTTTTTGCCATTTACTGAAGGTGAAATTGAAAATAATACGATAAAAAAGCATCGCTTCCTTGATATTCCAGACTATAAATATAAACTACGGGCGCCACAGTGGTGACAGCGTCTGGTTACCGCATATATATATATATATATATATATATATATATATATATATATATATATATATATAATTTGTAATTCTCCACTCTGATAGATAAAGCGTGGCGTAGTTCAACTCAATACGCAACGTGTCGATTTCCGGGCGTACACCTTTGACTAACCTGCCATGCGGGACAGTGTAAAACTGCCTTTTTTAAAATTGTACAGTTCTTATATATACATATATATCTTATATACATTAAAACCAATAGGTTGTGTATAAGGAGAATTACCGTTTATGTTTATTTTTTTTTAAATATTGTCTTGCACAATCTTACTCTATGAACATCGTTTCCGAATTAATATTAAATATTATTGCTATCGCTTTTGGAATGACAAATTACCAAGAGAGTAATGTATTACAGTACCGTATTAAAATATTTTATGAATTATATTTCAACTATTATGATTACGTTTAAGAGTATAGTTTATAAAGACAATTTGGCATTGTAAGAGTTAGGAGGGGCATAAATGCATCCTTACACCTTAATTGAAAATACAATATAAATTTCCAATATGCTATTATCCACAATAATAAAAGTATCCAAAATCAACGTCTAAGAATAAGAATGATACAAAAACTAAAAAACAAAACAAAGATATGTCATGGCGAACATAACCGTCAATATTAACAGACATGTTCATGTTAGGCCATACTTTTTCCTACGTGTATAGAAATTAGTTGTACATATTATATGTATACCTATTACATATATATATATATATATATATATATATATATATATATATATATATATATATACCTATATTACCTATATTATATGTATACATTTATTAATGGACTGTTTAGAAAAAACTTACGATACTTAAAAAGTTACATTCATTAAAAAATCTTAAGAATATTCGGTTAAACAACACTATTAGAACACTTTTAATAGTGGTCTTATGTTAATATTGATAATAAGTCTTTAAGCATTTATAAATTCATAAATCCTTTTGTGTGCTAGAGATTTCGACTGCTTTGTTTAATATTAATGACACATCCATTGGAGGGAAACTCTGCAGCAACTTGACGTTCGACGCGAAATCACCGCTTAGTAAGTTACTTTTTACTAATCTGTAACAGAATAATAAAATTAATATGTATCTCTATATGCCTGTAGTGATTTTTAAAACATATTCAGTACTCATTTAATGTAGTAGTCTAAATTTTAATACTTGTTACAAAACTCTAATTAACTAAATTCTTAACATCTTTTAATACATTTCTCTTAATAAAAAAATTAAATTTAATATAAAAATATTTACAAAAAAATCTATCAGTACCCAGCTATGTGGGATATAGAGTGAAATCATACATACTTTAACAAAACTAAATGCAAAATACATAAGATGTGGAAATAAACCTATGTACTTACAATATCATGGCACAGCAAATGTAAATGAGGAAGGTAAATCTATTAGGATCTGCAAATAATGAATCCCAAATTCTTTCTACATCCGGCAATGAAAATTCTTGAGACAGCAAAAGTGTCAGCCATCTACAATGATAGTTAATAAATAAATTTTTTTTTTGGGATTTCTGAATATATATATATATATATATATATATATATATATATATAAATATATATGTGTATATATATATATATATATATACACACACACACACACACACAACAAAATAAATATGATACTAGAAGTACAAAGTAAAATTTACCTGAAACTATAATATTGTGGCCTCAACTCCTGCTTTTCGAGACGGTCCCATATTGCACGGTCATTTTTTTTAACACACTCACTTAGTTTACTCATTTTATAATTAATGCCGCTTTCTGTCTCATCTAATGTGCGAATAAAGAAATCTCGGATTTCCGCCATTAAGTTTGTAAAACAGAAGAAGCAATCCGCTTCAGCGTGCTCTGCACATAAAAATATTAAAGCATATATTATTACATAGACATCGGTCGAGAAAACGACGAGGTTTGGTTCCGTTAATGGTTCAATTTTTACTTGGGTTGTGCCGAAACAAATGAGCGGATTTCAAAAAGCGGATTGGAAATTTGTAACATGGTATGTATATATTTTATATTATATGTGTTAAATGTTAAATGTAACAAAATCTGTACAGCAGAAAACCAGCTTGATGAGGGTTAGATTGACATATGAAGGAGTTAACAGTTTTATTATGTAACAGTTTATATTTTGCATAAATGACAGTATATTCAATTATTCAATTAATATTAATTCGAAGTCAAAAGGAATAAAAGTAACGTATAAAGAGTTTTATTTTCAAATAGAGCGAGGGAGGACTTGCTTGGACCTTGATAATACACCAATAGATAAAATAGAATGTTGATGCTACAATATATGATATGTCAGGCGTTATCAATGACATCTATTCGGATTTAGTAATGACTTTTGTTACGTCAACCTGTATTATCTGACGATTGTCATACTGTTAGTAACACGGTGCAATTTAAACATGCAATGTCTGGAACTCAATGTCTGGAAATCAGAAAATGGAGTACGAAGTGTTTTGACACTAGTTACTCCAGTCTACCTTGCGATGAAGGATAAATCGTAAAGCTCAAAAATAATATTCCAGTAAATATTCTTACTTCGATACTCCTTATTAGGATCTGATGCGAAAGTGTGGTAAATGGGTCCGATGATCTCGTTCATGCCCTGCACATATCCTTGTCCGGGGTTTAATTTTGCATACAGAAACAACATACGTTCCACTACTTCCCAATGAGCCTCGCAGCCTTCCTTTAAGGGAGTGTAATCTCCACTTGTTATATTGTCGCTGCGGCGAATTTCATTACTTAACTAAAATAAGGAGTAAGATAAGAAGAAGCTTAACACTTCAGTCTGCATAGAAGTAAGAAGCGTATAGTTAATAAAAACAATGAATTAAAACATTATTTGGTGGCCGTTCTGAATGTAAACGCAATCGGTTGAAGTTGAGGCCTTATTGTTTCCACTGAAAATATGCTTAAAATTATCTGTGAAATTTATGCTGCAGTGGATATATATACTGCAGTGGATACTTAAAAGGCTTGAGTTTATAACCCTGCCAAGAATGGTTGTAATCTACAGTGTATGATCAAGAATATCTGATGATAATGGGTAGCGGTTGAGCAGTTCAGAAATATAATATATTTGTTAGGCCATGACCAGTTAAGATCATGTAACATAAGTATCAGATATATATAATATTTTCTTTTCATATCTCTATAAAATAAATTTTCAGATAATTGTATATTTTTTTTATTTACCTTTGCAACACCAATTCCTTTTCGTTCCAATGTTGAATACTTGAGAACAGACTGTTCAACCCGTTTATGCAGACGCTTGACTCCATTGCTGTTAACAATCTGTACACATTTTTTTGTAAATTTATTTGTAAATGTTACATATTTACAATTTTTTTGTAAATATTACATATTTACAAATAAACTAAGTATTTCTTATTTGTTGAGCAAGCCACAATTACAGAAAATTATCTCATTTCATTTTATATATTTAAAATATAAAATTAATTTAAAGCACAGTTGCTTTTTACAATCCACTTGTAAATACTCTCTAATTTCCTGTTTTTTAAACAGCAAGAAATTAATTATACTTACATATACTGTATAAAACTTACCTCTGGGCAGGGAAATTCAGTAGCAGATTGAAAAAATGAGATATCTGGACAGAGTCTTCTGACATCTTTGTCTATTTGGAGTAAAACTTCATTATCTTTAAAATATGTGCTCCATGAACTATCTGGACTAATATTGAGTGGGTGATCAGTTGGACCCCCTCCTGGAGACACTATGATTTCCTCTGGATACACAGTAAATGATTGTTAAATATATATAAATTTACCAATAAAGTGCTTATCTGGATTCTATAAAATATCCTTAGGATTTTTTAAAATAGAATCTGAAATAACTTTTACCTATTAACTGTTGATAAAGTTGTCGTTTTTGTAGTAATGTGCTCTCCCAAGCATTTTTTTCGAGAGGCAAATAATGAAGTAAAATTTTCCACACAAGAGATCGTAAACCTTTTTCATCAGGTACACCTAAAGGGAAATTCTTCAATTAAATATGATTGTTATTAGTTAAAGTAACTATATTATCAAATCTATATATTTTATCAAAATTTGAATAAGAATTTGACAAGGCATGCCACCCTATTCTAGAAGATAACAGGCAAACAGGTATTATATTACCATTGAATGCTGATTTTTGTAGTTCTTCAATATTTACAAGATCCTGATCTAGAATATTCTCAAACACTTTAATCCTGAAAAATATTGTTTAGTAATAGATAATATATAACAAAGAGTAATTATAGAAGATGCAAAATAAATAATATATTATTCAATTTCTTAAATTGATAGTAATCAAAGTTATAAGCAATCAAAGTTATCAATACTACCTGGCTTTATATAAACTCATTTTTGTCACAATTTTTGTTAAAGTACTGTTTGTTGACTATAGTATTTTTTGTTTTTCAATCCGGATTCTTGTTTATTCATAATATCTATATATTTTTTATCTGTATAACATATTAAACCATAGTATACACATCTAAACAATATACTTTTAAGATTATTAATATAAATTATATCTTAGAAGATAACGCAATGCGATTCGTAAACTTTATGATAATAGATTACTAATGTCTGATACTATACATAGTCCACCTACTTGTCATTTAAAATGTCAGTCCTTAAATGTCAATGTAGATCCTCCATACTATATAGATAACGAGAGCTACTATAGATATTAAGAGAATTTATAAATTTATTTAGTCCGTAATATTGTTAAGAAAAAAGGATAATATGATATCTAAACTTATTTATATTAACAATTTTTCTTTTATTTTTTTGTATTTTGGAGTCATAGCAAAGTTTTAAGTTTATTCCGCTAGGTGGAATCCCTTATGCAGTTATATAATTTCTACCAGTCATATATTCAAGGACGTAGTTTATGAAGGAGTCGATAGATTAAAATATATAACTTACTACTTAAGTTAAGGTGACATAATATGTTTTATTGCATTGAAGTCGATAATTATAAAAATAGCTTTCATATTACAACATATGACATTAATTGCTTATTAAATACTCAATTGACAAAAGAGTATTGAGGCTTTATAATTTATTTCAGTATGTTTAGTTATGTTGAGATATTAAATGGGAAATATAAATGCTTTTGTATCTGTCCATGTTCTTATATCTATCTATATTAATAAAACATTAAACAGTGCGCCTGTAAAATGAAGGCATTTATGTAAAAACTGTTTAGGCTGATGCTGAAAAACAGTAATTCTATTACTGTTTTTACATGCATCTATGCCTAACAAAGGCATTTGATAACTATTAGTTCAAACTAGGGAAAACATTCCGTAAACAAACTTATTAATTGTGATATGTATACCTATTATTTTATAATTCTTTATTCGCTGTATTTTATTAGAGAATTAATGATTTTTTTTAAATAAATATTTAAAAAATAATTTCTCTACCTTTGTAAATAAAACTATATACCATATAAAATATAATAATTAAAAAAATGTATATTAAATATCTTATTAGAAATAGTCAAGTATGTGTAAAAGAAGAGATTGAGGTAATGTTATTTTAGTTTCACTCTCCCGATAGCCATAGAAATCTTACCGATTAAATAGGCTATTTTAAGAACCCATGTGGGACTCAGATTCTTTACAATAGCACTGAATTGCGTTGAGCAATTATCAAGCATTACAAAAGTTGCTTAGACTTTTCCAGGAAACACAGCTAAGACTTGCTTGGATTTATAGAAAGGCCACATGATTTGCTGTAGATATAAATAATATTTAAGTAAAAATAGAATTGCTCTATAGCAATAGCAACAACATAAATAAGCTAGTCGTATAAATCTGCAAGTTTTTAGCATAGAGATTATAGGACTATGATAGCGAGAGAGTGATGGAGTTTATAGAAATGGAGAAAAGTAACTGGAAAAGTGTACTTACGTTGAGGTACATAAATACGGAGACGGGAGTATAATAATGTTTGCGTATGCATTGATCACGTTCTGTCAGGTAAAAATAAAAAGATAAAATATTATACTATTTTTAAAGTGTCATCCCATAAATGGATTAGAAAACACATTTGAAAAAACCTATAAAAATTTGAACGCTCCTCTTGGAAAATGTTCAATAAGGTTAGATTTTATAAAATCATATTTATGTAATACTCGTTTGGATTTCTATTTATATTTTATTATTATTGATTGGTGCCTCTTTATTGAGCCGAGTTTGTATGCGATCGTATTTAAATATGGTAGTACTTTCCCTCCAACCTATATGAACATTATTATTAGCTTATTTCTATTTTCTACATATTTTATTTTTATCTATTACAGAGGCATATGCATTTAAATGTTTATCATATAGTGTATCTGTTAGAGTTCGAGAGAATTAATTGCTTGTGTTGTGCACTCAAGAAATGTATTATTTACCATTTATAGATACCTACACACAAATAAATAAAATTGGAGTTCTGTGTGTAATATTTAAAGAATATTTTTATTAAAGACAAATATAAGTTTCTTTTTATAAGTTACTTATACCAAATTAACATTCTTTATCTGTATGTCTTTTTCTTTGTTGCGGCTAATATCTGGTACGGCTTGACCGGTTTTGACGGGACTTTCACTGGCAGATAGCTGATGTAATAAGGACTAACTTAGGACTTAGTACTTTTATTTTAGAAATATAAAATAAACAGCTTTTTACTTGACTCATTTCCAGGTACGATGGTTTCCGGATTTCTTTATATTATTGCCTACTACTAAATAAATTAAAACTAATTCTATTTTTAAAGCTCACGTAATATACTAAAATAATATTTTAAACAAAAAAAATCTCAAAGAAATACGTTTATTTGATCCAGACAATGAATAATAAATTCGCAGAATTAGTTTCCTAGTTTAATGTTATGATTTATCGAGTCTGCAATAGTCTTTTAACCTTAAAATTCATAAAACAATATTACAAGCTATGGTCATCCCTCACTCAACAAAGACCTGTATGGTAGAATTATTTTTGATTTAAATTATACTATAAAGCTAGATCAGGTTATAGTGCAAACAAGGACAAATTAAAACGTGTTGGTAGCTAATAAAGTGAAATATTATATAATCATAACTTTTTTTAAGCTTCACGCTTTTATTCCACATATATTTCTTTTATAGAAAAGGAAGGCCAACGAGCAGAATGGCCACCTGATGGTACGTGGTCTCGTTCGCTCATGCACATCTGCAATATTAGAGTTGTAGATGGGTTGTCGGACTTGGGATGGATGTGAAAGCAGATAAGGAAAAGGATGCGCGGCAATAGGGAGAGCTGGCTTACATGACATCGAACTGGAACACATCATGAGATATTTGGCGGATCATTTTTGTTATGTCAGCCAGTCGGAGGATGAGCCTTCTACCGCCAAATTACTGGGTTACCCGCCTCTTACGGCAAGCTACCCAGCAGCAGAGGGGAATTGTATCCTACCCGAAGCCTGGGACTCGAAGCCACAACCAGTCGCTTCAAAGTCAGACCCTGTCCCACTGCGCCACGACCGGTGATTTATTTTACTAAATAGACTATGACGTACCTATTGACTGCTGTTGTCTTATTGATAAATTTAATTTACGTCGATACAGGTATCGTTTTAATAGTAAAGATTTGTCTTAAAAACATATATTCGACTAAAATCATAATTACGGCCAAACGGTGATTATACTATATCCCCAGTGTATACAGTGTATATTAATATCTTCGCTTATACTATGTATGAAAAGTGTTTTTACAAGCTCGTAAGAGAGAGAGAGAGGAGAATATAAATAAAAAAATATTTTTGCCAGTCGATACTTTAATCATGTTTATACATTAATAGAGGTAAATATATAGAATATATTATTTTTTAAATGAAGAGCTTTCTTAATGCATAGGAACTTCTAATTCCTATGCATTAAGATAGCTCTTCAATATCTTTGGCTTAATGTAATGAAATTAATCATAAAATATAAATACAATTTTTGAAACATTTGATTATTTTAAAAAGTTTTTATTAATAAAAGTATAAAGTCAACAGTATAAAAAATTACACATAATATCGATACCATTGCAATATTCATTGTTTGGTTCTTTCTCTGATCTATAGCCCAATAAAAGTCATTAAAAGCTAATATAATGTTTACGAGACTTAGTAAAATACCTCCAACTAAGAAAATACCTTCTAGATATTTGTCTGAATTTATTTGGAACCCCGCTTCCATAAGAAGTCCTAAATTGACTATAGATAATCCTCCACATATTCCCAATAAGACAAAATGGTCTAATCTTGTTAGTTCCGGGCACTCTGAAGTAAAGAAAAACCCTAAAACCATCAGAGTAAGAGTAAAACTGCGGAAAATCATAGACACAATTTTATAAGTCATTGCATACAACTTTTTAAGCTTTTATGTGCGCTAGTAAAGAATTTTATAGCATAAAATTTTAAAAAATGTGAAGTTTGCAACGAGATGTCATGTGTAGGTACGAATCATAGAGTATAATAATTACAACCTAAAACAGCGCTTATGATAAAAAGGAAATTGTTTTGGTTGGATGTGTATGATGTCAGGTATCATTTAACGCATTTAATTTATTACAATTTTGGTTCCGTAAAATTTTGTTGTAAAATAATAAATATTTCATTTCACGTAAATTGATAAATAGACTCTACTTAAAGATATACGGCTAATTCTAAAAAAAATGAATGTGACCTTGAAATTCTTTAGAATATTTCTCATTTTTTTTTATTAAAGGAATTATATAGAGGATTTTTTGATTGTCACTTATTCACATATTCATTGATCATTAATTAATTTGTAAATTTCTAAAATTTTCACTGAAATCAGCTTATAAAGTCTTCATAACGAAGTAATATTGTAGCAATAACAGATAAAAATAACGGCTTATCAGTAAATTATACTCCTCAATCACTTAATTGAATGTGTCAAAAGAAACATTTTTATAGCTATTCACCTGGGCAAACGTTTCATTTGGTGTGAACAAAAATAAAAATTTAACTATAAACTATTCCATTAAAATAATGTCAATAAGTTTGCTAGACATCTGTCAAATTGCTAAATATTTATAATTCAGAGTAAAATGTATATTTTGTGGATTTTTAATTTTATAATTTTGTTTGCTTATAGCCAAGATACGAATAAGACCGAAATAGTTTTTGATTATTGTGTTCATCCAGATTGTTCTCTAAAAAATCAGCATACAATGTGTGTAGCAAAGAATAAACATAGTCCACGTTTGTTTGCATCAGGAATGACGACTTGGATGAAATACCAAATTCTTCAGTTGCACAATCGGCACAGAGATAATATTGCTATGGGCCTGGAAGCCGGGCAGCCACCTGCAGCAAATATGAGAAAGATGTACTGGGACTATGAACTTGAAGAAATGGCTGAAGTATGGGCTCGACAGTGCCAAAAGAAACATGATGAATGTAGAAATACTCTAAGCTATAATGTTATCCAAAACATGGATGTTAGGCCTATAGTTCCAAGAGTAACAGAGGCACAAATATTGGCAGATGCTGTTGGTGCGTGGTTTTCAGGATCTAGAACACTTCCTCCTGAATTTGTTTGGTCTTTTAAGCCCGCGAATTGCAGTGGTGCAGGTGGTTGTAATGCACATTGGTATTCTGCGGCAGCATGGGCATCAACCTGGCGTATAGGGTGCTCACAAGCTTTGTGCACTGCAAAACGTAGCTCATGTATTTTATTTCGCAAGCGTCGGACGCTGACGTCTGAGAGTCATGATGTTAATCTTACCCAAACAACTTTAAAAGGTAATTTACTACAAAGAACAAAATATATGACTACAGCTAAAGTGCCAAGATTTAAAAATTTTGTAACAAGATTAAAAGTAAATAATAATGAATTCAATTCACCTTTATATCGGGGTAATGTGAATATGTACAAACAGAAGAAAGAAATAGAGCCAAACATTATGGCATATATATTTTGTAATTACGGGCCCGCTGGCAATATTGACGGATTTCCAATATACGAACCCGGTTCCGCCTGTAGCAACTGCCCATATGGTACAAGATGCGGAGTTAAGGCTCATCGGGCATTATGCTCCCTTTTAGATGATCCTGACTTAAAGTTAGAATAACTTAATTTTAGAATTTTTATACATGTAGCCTGTAAATGTATTTTTAAATTTAAAGTATATTTTATTTCTATATTTACGTGTGCAAATATGTTTATTAAGCGGGGCGGGGCGAGCGAATAGATAGCCAGTGGCAGGTTAAGATGCATTTTTGCCCTTTCATCCATCACAATATAAATTATAAATGTATATAAAAAAGCAAGAGGAGCAACATATTTAACTCAGGCTTACTGTGTATTACACAAAAATATAATTGAGAACTTTTATTTAATTTGAATCTTTTGCCCATAAAAACCAACATTAATATTTAGCTTGGAATAAATATTTGGCTCAGTACATAAGACGGATTATTTAATTTTTTCATTTGTAATTAGAATAAATTGTTGAGTAATCAAAACAACATTAAAAAATATAATCAATATTGACTCTTAAATTAATATAATTTTTCTTATCTACTCTTTTGAGTTAGCTTAGAAAATAGAATAAATTATATTTTCTGACAATTTGTCCGACACTTTTCAAGAAACTGTATCGTCAAACACATGGTTAAATAATTTAATATATCGCCCTTGCATTATTACGCAAAATAAAGCTTTTATATATACGCCAATAAAACTCAACTCGCAATGTCTCAAATTCGGTGGAAAGCGAAGTACGGAGTGTCTTGACACTAGGTACTTTCTGTCTACTCTGCTATGCGGGATAAAAGCGTGAAGCTAATTTTAAAAATAGATACGCCATATAAACTTTAACTTTGTCATTTATAATATTCTACCTCTCGCATAAATTTTGTTCATCTTCTTTTAAAATAATGTCGAAATTTTTCCTTTATATATTAATATATAGACAATGAAAAATGTTACGCTTATGAAAATAAGCTAGAAAAATCATTTTCAATAATTTTTTTTTTTAACTTTAATCCAATATTGACTTTTCAGAATCTAGAATGAAGAGTCAAAATTATTTCGACATTTCTATAGACAGATATTTATTTTCAAAACGACGAGTGTATTATAATTATCTCGACTATAACTCTCATATCATTTTTTTTGTTTCACTCAACTTTAACGTTATAATTATTAAATTTTTTATTTAACATAACTACTTCATAAATAACTTTATTAAGTAATTATATTAAATTAAAAATACGTAGCTCAGTTTCTTGCAAACAAATACAAGAAATTCTTGTTGGTTTGTAAAACGCTAATTATGAAATTAAAATAAAATGAAAGAATTTTTATTTTCATTATCAAACGCTTCTTTAAGAAATAGTACAGGTACGACAAGCAACTCAACAAATTTCTTGGCTCTAAGATTTCAAAGTTAGTAAATTAACTTTATGCTGTTTGAAAAACGGTAGTCTGCATTTAACTTCTGTAATTAAAGTGGGGCAAATTACATCTTATATTATACTTATAACTGTCTGGTAAGAATATAAAGGATTTACTAGAGATATTTATTATCTATAAAAAACTGTTAAAAATACCGTGTCACTCATTTTACTCAATTTATTGCACATTCTTATATCAATATATTGCTTTTGTAAATAATATATAAATAGAGATAACAACATGCTATCCGCTGCCAAAGTCCGAATACATGGGATGCAAGATGATAACTGGGTTATTAAGGACAAAATAAATCAATATAGAGGCCTAATTAAACTTTATGGTAAGTTGTAATTGTTATTATATTTCCCTGTTTTTTAATGTCACGTAGTAATGTCAAACGGTTTATTTGTGCACTACTTAGCATGATTTTCTATGATATTTTTTCATACTAATTCCAGCTACTGTTGTTAACAATAAAACTTGAACACTAAGTTATATCGCCATTATCATATAGATGTATTCCCATTAAATATAGCTATATATATACAAACATATTATGAGACAAGAAGTAAGCCATCATGCTGATAACATTATTAAGATGCAATTTCCATGTGTTATAGTGTTTGTAAGAAATAAAGGGACGCCATACCATATTCAGGCTTTATTCGATTATTAATTTAGCTATTTAAGTGATATTATTGTATATTACTATTTAAGTGACATACATTTATGTATATATTATAATAACGGCCAGTACTACATTATTCCCTCTTTAAGGTGTGTAGTCAACCGAATATGAAGGTGGGCTCCTCGCCCCTGCTGATCTCCAAAGCGACGTACGCTCCAATTAAAATTTAATTTCAGCGGATACTGGAGCTATTAACAAACGGACAAACAAATATAGATTAATATTCTATTACTGTTTATACATCACTAAACTATTTGTTTGTAACCAACTATTCTCTATAAATATCTACTTATACTTACTAAATACAACTATCAATTTCAATGTCAACTTCAACAGGCATACTCTATATAAAAAGATAGGAAAGGTGAAATTACTATAAATTATATAAGCGACCCACTCGCGAGTAGAGTTATTTCGTTTCTTTGCCTACCCCTGGGTAGTTCTCGCTTAAATCACAGAATTTATAATTTTATCAAATTGTAAGACTTGGAATAGAGAATCTTGTAATAACCCACTTATTAAGGCGCACTTTAAGATTAAAATCTAAACAGACCTATAACTTATCTATGCAATATATAATAACTTATTGTATAGGATAGTTCTTATCTTGATACTCGACATAGTTTTCGTAGAAAAAATAAGAATCTGACAAAGTGAAATTAATCTATATGCTGATAACTAAGGTATATATAGGAATGTTTTTTTGCATGGTAAGGGCTTACACTATTATTACGATATTTAGTGTTGTTCTAAAAAATAAAAAACACTTACTCCGCTGTTTGCTTGAATTTTTTTCCCAGGCTTAGTAGTTGTATGTATGTTGTATGTAAAGCACTGCTTAAAATTGCAAGTAGCGGGCATAATTGTATGAACGTTGGCCGCTCGACTTATACATCCGCATTAACAGTCAATGTTAGTAAAGTCCACTGTGGATGACGGTGATTTAAATAAAGCAATGGTATCTAGGGATCGGGCCGCAAAATTAAGTTTCTTTTTTCAGAAGAAAAAGTAAAATGTCCAGGATGTTTCAATTATACCTAGTTTCACTGTATTCGAACTGCTAGTTCTTGCATGATGTTCGAACAGAGACATCGATAGACAAACAAGCAAATGAAAATGTATTAATATCATTTGCTTTGTTATTAGCCAGAGATTACAACCATCAGGAAAATTCTTTATCGCATTACATGGATGTAAAAATGAGCCATACCAGATTGATTGTAGATGCCCTCGTCTTTTAAAAGTAACTAATACTAAGTATCTTGGTTTAATTGTTGATCAAAGGCTATCATGGCATTTGCAGGTCGATTTGGTTGTTGAACGAATAAGAAAACTTAAATGGATTTTTAAATCGCTGCGATATGTTATGTCTTGTTTCACTTTTAATCTATAATAATCTATTGCATTCCCATATGGGGAGGTGCTATAAAATCTAGAATGCCTTAAAAGGACTCAAACTCACTTTTAAAGATAATGTACTTTAAGCCCTTTAGATTCGCTACTGAGAGCCTCTACATGCTCTGTAATCTGCTTTCTATTAGACAATTGTGCATTTTAAACATACCGCTAAGATTCCATAAAACCTTGCAATATTTGTAATTTAATAAACAATAAGTTTGATAATAGAATCGCGAAGTGAAATTTAATTGTAAAAAAATCTTAATAGAGACGTTAAAAACACTTAACTATGATGATACCGACCGTTCTAAAAAGAACGGTATAACTTTATTGGGCTACTGGCTGTTCCTTGATATCTATCAAGATCTAAGGATTTATGTATATCATTGATATATATGTAGACAGATTCACATACTTGAACACAAACACGCACACACAAACACACACACACACACACACACACACACACACACACACACACACACATACACACATACTTATACTTAATTATAAAACGTTGTTATTTTAAATTGTCCCAAGTTTGTCACTGGCACTAAGTTAAGAGCAAAGCATCCCAACACAAATATAGAAATTACTTTCTGGGCTCGTCTCACACTTATTACTGTATGATCAGGGGAATAAAACAATTTTTATTTTTATTTTTTCATTTTAAATGTAATAATCATATTTTTGGATTCAATATAGTTCTAAAAACTTATCCTGCTATTTCTTTTTTTAAATATTTTCGTTTAATATACGAATTCACAAAAGTCACGGTGCAATTAGCTAAGGTTTAACGATTTATTTTATAAGTATAATATTATAAATATAATAATAATATGTGAAAGACAATATAACATTTTGCTCACATGTATGAAACCAAAAGTAATGAAAAAAACAGTGGATCTGTAAATCCACTAAAAGCATACTGGGTAAATGTTCCAAATCTAAAATTTAAAAATTGTTTTCGTCACGTACGCGAGATTCGTTTTAGGCGTCTATGATGCGTGCTGGTGGAACCGATAATTCAATTATTCCGAACGGCAAAGGCTTCCGCATCGCCTCGAACTTAATGTAGTTTATACACCGTATGTTCCTCCGTACGTTTCCATGTAATAGAAATATAGCTTGCAATTATTACTACATAATTATTTAAATAACATTATTAATCATTTTTGAATATATATTATTAATCATTTTTGAAAAAACGTATAAAAATTTGAACGCAGCGGGATTCAAACCCGCACCTCTTGGATATCGTCCAAGCTCTCTGACCGCTAAGCCATTTTTTCTACTACCAGATTTGTAGAGAGATTTTTACAAATCTCTCTACAGAGATGTTAACAACATAAAAAATTGTAACAAACGTATAAGAATTTCAACGCAGCTGATTTAAACCTTAGAAAAATCGACGCAAGAATCTTCTTTTTTTGCCAGCCAAAATTTTATAGATTTATTCAATTATTTACAACTCATTCAATTATTTATAACAATTTTAATTAACGACAATAATACATTTTAAATGGGTTGGAGAAGCGTTACATTCTCAAGGTGTTACATGGCAAAAAATTTAAGCACACAAAAATTTTCCCACAAATTCCTTATTGTAATGTAGAATATTCTCGGAAGTTTCTGGGTTAATAGTTACAGCTGCGAGAGAGTATTAGAAAACGTTGCTTTAGTAGTTAAAGTTGTTAGCAGCGTGCTGGACATTTTCCACTTGTTAATAGTACTGGACATTAACGAATAATAATTTAACATCTGGATAATTTAATGAAGAACTGTAATCAGCTAATCTATTAGAAATATTAATAATTAAACTCAAAGTGGGTTTGTTCACTGTGAAGGGTCAGTGGTAGTTCTGGTAACAAATAAAATTTGATTCTTATTAGGAGAATGATTATTTTAAATTGTTTCCATTTTCCAGTTTCGGTTGACTTCAACTATTCTAAGCGAAATTGGTTCGAAAATAGAGAATAGAGTGTCTTGACACTAAGTTATCTTGTCCTACTCGCTATGCAAGATAAAGTAAAGCTAAAACTATAATCGTCTGGAATATCTGAGATGGAAAAAAATAATAGGTCAGCATAGTATATGGAAATAACACCTATCCCTATTTTTATCTCGTAATATATTTATATAATTACGACTGTACGTATATATTAGCACTAGATTCCGTTCCGTGTTGATAAAAAGTATCTTCGTACTTCTTATTTATGACGCCCAAGTCAGTCATATTGTTATAACTTTAAAATTATTTGGCCAAATAACGTAGTACTAAAGACAAAGTTTATAGACATTAAATACTTCAAGTGATAAATGTATTGACAAATATTAAAAAAACTGCGTTGTAAAAAAATGTCCAATTTAATTATATTTATGGTTCACTGTTTTGTTCATAGTTGCTTTCACAGAAAAGGTAGATAGATATATGGTGTCGCGGAATTTTATTAAAAACTTTTTAAGATGAATAATCCTACCCTACTTTATTTTTGTGAAACTCCAATGATTTAGACAGCACACGCCAAAATAGCTTTCAGAGGTCAGATCTATCCGTATATTATAAAATTTCATCGAAATCCGTTCAGTAGTTTTTTTTTGTGAAAGAGTAAGAAACATATATACTTACATACATGCTTACAAATGTTTGCAATAATAATATTAGTAGGATAAGCGTATGGAGGTATTCTAACTCCACATGGCGAAAGCTAAATTTTCGGTCCTCGTTCTTATATGAACGAGTGGTGAGTTGAAGTAGTATGCTAAAGTTGCGGGTAACAACTAGTTGTTTAGAAATATTTGCATAATTTGGCTACGGAAAAAATATTAGCAATAGAAATAGAAGTTTACTATGCTGAACTTCTTAGACGTTAATAATTCAATTCAAGCATTTCAGTCTTCGCTTACAATTGCAAGCTTTCTAACTTTTTTCTATACAATGAATGAAATATTTCAGAACGAGATCGAAAAATCCATGAAGGTGATTTAGCTAAGCAAAAAAAGCGATACTCTCGCGACATCCGTCAGCTTCGTAGAGATATTACAAGCAAGCGTGAAGAACTAGAAGTCGCTGTGTATGGCGATAAGCAATTTCTTCGTAATGCTTTTCAAGAGCACAGACGCTTGCAACTTACTTACATGAATAGCCAAGCTGATGTAAGTGATTCAGTGTATTGTCGTAAATAAATTATGTTTTTTTCCAACCTATAAAACATAATTTAGTGAAAAATATATGAAAATTTTCGTTATGTTAACAGAGTATTAACGAGCACGAGTCCATATTCTGCTTCAATATTAATCAAGTACATTTAAAATGTATCTCCCCGACTTTCAATTAAACTTTTCAATTGGAGATTGATTTACTTGCTGCATAGATTGATACGGCAATTATTTGTTTGAAGTGCTCGGTATATTTGAATGTGTTAAACCAAATACAAATTAGTTTCGAAATTTAATGTGCAAAGACAGGGGGAGGCGGGGTTCGTAACAATTGACCCTAGCCACACTTGTGTTTGTACTAGTAATTAGGACTAATTAACAATGTTTGATCTTATCCTATCTTACTATGTTATATGAGTACAAAAATAATTAAATATTATTTGTATTTAAGATAAGAGAGAAGAGATGAGCAAATAAATATATGTATACAGATCGTATTTTATTAAAAATAACTTAGATTTTTCATTTTCAGAAAGTTTTGGAGAGTATTCATCAAGAAAATTTCAACAAGAGAAAACAACTTGACAGAATAAGGTACACGAAGGCAAAAAAGATGGAAGAATTTCGTCAAATTCAGGTATAGCTGTAACATAAGCATTTATATGTATATAAGCTTAAGGACACTTTGAAATAAGTAGCAATTGAGCTAAGCTAAGTGGCGTCTAAGTAAACTTATTAATTTTCTTACAGTTTGCAGTTTTTTTTACCTTATTTACTTTACTTTACATTTCAATAAACTATTTAAAGAAGAATAATACATTTTAATATGTAAATAGGTAGGTAAAAATGTTTTTTGTTAAAATTGAAAGTATAATTATAATGACTTAAGTGTTGCGTTGTTACAACGGAGTGCAGGCAGAGAGCACCTGTAGTTTTTTAGATAGGTACTTTTCGCTCATTGTTCGAAGCCGCGCAGGCATCAGCATCAGAATCTAACCAGACCGAGAAATTAATGTTTTTAATATAAAAATTCCCTTAAATTTGAAACACTTATGCTTATCGTTTATACAGCAAAGAACAAACTATTAGAAATTTATTTTAATAAGATAACTCGTCCTGATAACATTACAACATTAGAAACAATGCTATGGTTAATATTTTTACATTTTTCCGTTGCTTTTCTATTGCTTATTTATTAATAAAAATGGTTGCATGTACTTTACATTGTTCATTGATAAATATAATATAAGTGGATATATCAAAGGCGCCTTTTCTATTTGATATAAATATAGTGCTTTTTCTAAATTTGCTTAAATGTACTTAAAGAGAAATCTATATTGAGTATTTCATTTAGATCTATCAATCAATCAATCTTTGGCTTTAAGGGTTTCACCACTTTTTTCTTTATTTTAGCTTTAAAGTTCATTTATAATTACCACTTAGTTTGCTAATATTAAATCTTGTCAAACTAATTGTCTAATAAATATTAGTCAATATCAATACTTATTTTACTTGAATTATATATTTATCTAGACATACTTATTTAGATAAATAAAACTTAAGTAACATTAATTTTCAGCTTCAATCGGCTGAGTTGCGTGATCGATTACTATACGAAGTCGGAGGAAAACTACCGGCCGAAAAGAAAGAGCAGGCGGTTGCTAATTACGTCCAACGAGCCAGCATTAAAAAGAATGCGGCCTTGGCAATTAAAGTCATGTACAAGAAAATTTTAGACATATTGAAAAAGGTATATTACAAAAGAATGCATAAGTCGATATAAATATTAATATGTGCTTGCATTCCCAATGTGTCTTGCTATTTAATAAAATATATTTAAATTTTATTCCATTACTTATTATTTTGTTCAGGACTCTTCGTACTTCACGGTGGTTTTAGAAGCGCTTAAGTTAGACTGTCGAGCGCAGGGAAAATGTTTAATGGGGGCTACCGAAATGGGTCAGTTGGCCATGGAGTACCTAGATGATAGAAAATTTGAATTTAGTAAATTAGAAAAAGAAATAAAAGCAAATATGAAAGAAAGGGAGAGAACTTTGAAATTAGTCCGGAAAGAAGTGGCTTTTCTAATAGACTCGTTTCCCAATCTCATAAGAAAAGAGGTGAGTGCAAGCAAAACGAAATACTCATCTTTATACATTGCATTATAATAGTGTAGACGTCAGGCGAAGCCGCAGGCAGGCCGCTAGTTCAGTTTAGACTTATTTAATTGGGTGGGTTGGGGGTGCATTATTGTTATGGATATTTTAACGACATTCGCTTTGATACTACTTATGTCATATTATTGTTTACTTTAAATATGTAACTAATGGGATTGGTATTTCCAATTTCTACTCTTTTGTGAACCCAAATGAATAGCCTCGGGCCCTCAATACCGGCTGCCTTTGTCGAAGCCGAGCGTTACTCCAAATAGGTGGAAGTCTTCAAATTAGTGGATTTCCGTAAATATTGTTTGAAAAAAAGTATTTTATTTATTATAGATTTTGAATGTTTTGTGCCAATTATTGTTAGATCATCATATTGAACAATCTCTTTAAAATACATAACAGGCATTAAAGTCATTTATTGTACAGAAGTCCTTCTCTTTCACTCGATTTTAGATGTGAATTGCAATCTTTGAATTAAAGATTTTTAATGTTAAAAAATCATTGATATGTAAATAGACTATTTATATGCTAACTAATGTTACCTGGCCAAATTCTCTCAAGTTGCTGGCTGCTAATTTTTTTTATTAATTACAACACCATATTTACACACATATCTCAATGCTGGCGAGCCTGCTTAGCCTTGATAGAGTAGGAATATATTTTATAACTTTTTTGCTTATAAATTGTTTCGATGTTATTGGTCTTCTTCAATAAATAAATGTTTGATAAACACTTAAATATTTTTTTTAAATTTGACCCAGTATTTACTAACTTAAACGCGGTTAATCAAATTCAATCGCGTTTAATCATGCCAAAAATCATTTCTGTCTATCTCTTAGTTATCAGTAAATAAAGTAATTTATGAATAACAATTGAGTTAACTGTATCACGTATCAGTATATCAAGTATCATAAATATACCTCCAGACTATAAATTGTTGTCATGCCAAAGTTCAATTATGTTTATAAGTAATTTTTGCCTAACTGGCGAACAATCGAATAGGAAGATAAAAATTCTATTAAGTGATTTTTTGAGCTTCTGTTACCGGTATATTGACTATTCTATTACAGGTATTTTTTTTCTTAAATATTTCATTTAAAGAATTGACATTTCGTCTCTTTAAATATATACATAAATAATCTATATTGTATTGTAAGTACATGAATGTGTATATTTATTTTATGTATACGGATGACAGGATTTATGCATTATGTTTCCCTTTTTTAACGTGAGGAAATCGCTTTACGGATACCTTCCGATCCCGATCCCGGTATCTCTGGATAGATTATGAGGGACTCTGAATAGGCAGATATACGCCACTTCGTTTACCCACTAAAACCTCACGGTGCTCCATCTCACCCGCCACTAACCAAGGTCTGGGAACCTTAATTCTCCGTTACCTCTGTGGATATATCATATTCCCTAGAATACCCATATTATATGCTCTTGAAAATTGAGAAGATTAATAATGTTAGATTGTTTTAGGAAGCCACTAATCTTGATGATTTATATGAAGATACAGACGCAGCTAGCAAACATTCAGTACATTGGGAAGTGGAAGAAGTGAAGGGAATTTGCAAGCGTCTTCAACGAGCTACTTTAGTACCCTCCTTTGACAAAATTCTGATCAGGTACATATATAAAATTTTAAGTATGAGATAGACTATTTATTTAGGAAAGTGTATGCGTATAAATTATTTTAATGAAATATTACTGTATGGGACTTTGGGGATCACCGACAACTAAAATAGATACTATCCAGTAAAAGTCAGTGGAAACCTTCTACATTCTCACAAGACACCGAAGGATCACTCGCGCATAGCACGCGTGATGTGGTGCATCGGAGTTTCTTCTGCGGTCTTGATGACTTGCAGGAGGATCACCATCACCCTATTGTGGATAATTCATCTAGAGTAGAGTTGAAAAACAACTTTCCCTTATCCCCCCTCCCTGATTGGACGGTAGAGCGGCCCTGAATTTCAATTGCCTTACGCATACAAATGCGTGGCTACCTTAAGTGCTATGACGGATTGGCACAAAAAGCGAGACCGGGAGTTCCCATCACTATTAAATATCTGCTTGTGCTTGCACTTCAGTAAGAGCCATTGTTTAAGAAAGGAGTAGCAGGTCCAGACGTAGTAGAAGATTCGCGAGTGTTGAGTGCAAAATAATTAATTCTATAAAATATTTTCTGTCAAAATTTGGGACTACGCACATTCTAAAATAATTTTCTCTTAATTAAGTTAACCAAGAATATTAATAATAATTTTTAATTTAATAGTTTTAGTGTCATTTGTATAATAAGTTTAAATCTTTATAAGACCAAAGTGTACTGTGAAGAAGAAATTATGTTAAATATTTAAATGTGATTGACATAGGCTGAAAGAGCAAAGGTATCAAACGGAACGGCTAATGACACAGCTGACCCTTAATAGTATGAAAAGAGATGTACTCATAGAGAGCCGCAAACATGCCATTCTAATGCTTGATTCTTTGAAAAACGTGGGACAGGAAAGGACTGCACAGTAAGTATTCATTACTACTCAGTTAGCGTTTGTTCATTAAAACATAGATTATTTTATAAATATTAGTTTATATAATGTTATAAACTTTTTCTTCATATCGTTACGCCGTTATTCCCAAAATTACAACACATTATGAGCTTACTGCAGAAATGATCTTACGAAGTACAAAATTTTTACCAGCGCGATTCAGAAATTGCTGATAAATGATTAGCACCATCTTTTGAGGGTGTTATTAAACTGATACATGCATTTGTACTGCGATTAAAATGTTAATCTCGTCATTAAAAAAGCGTTCCTAGTTCAGATTTTTATATTGTAAATAAAAGGATTCCTAACGATCAAATCAGTCTTATTCATTTCAGTCATATAAAAGGAACTAATTGAAAATAATTATCACCTCCTTGTTATTAACTATATCATCGACTAAGTTTATAAAATGCCACTTGTCACTTCATGGAAAATATTCATATAATTTTTCATATATTTGTGATCTTAATTTTTAAAAAATAAGAAATATCTCAGTATACTAATTAAGTGTATATATTTAAAATAAGATATCTAGTAAAGATTGATTTCAATGACGATTTCTGTTACCGCTACAACATCAAATATTAAAAAATTGAATAAAATATTTAAGGTACTTTTGTAAATAATAATTTAAAATTACTTGTGCGCAAGTTTAAGCCGCACTTGATGGTTTTTGGTCTATACTTTTTTCTTTTATTTAAGATAAAAAATAATTAATAGTTACTATTTTTTGTTAATTTAAAATAAAGACTAACAAGGGGATGTCATACATAAATCATTCCATCGTCCACTTTCTGCTGGTATCGGAGCTTGTATAAGAGTTACGATAAGCTGATCTACTATTCCAGTTATAACTGGGCACGAATTTCGTTTATTATAAACTTCTAGTGAAACTTCAGTATGAAGGGTACTCATGAAATTTTAGTTAATAAATTCATAGATTTGCCAGCTATGTTTTAACATCATTATAATTTTTGACATTTCATGATTTATTCTTACTGTTATAATTGTATGATTTACGTATAACGTATATATTACATTAACTTGTGACTTAAATGTGACCTCAAATTGTAATTAAAATATTACATCAGTTTTACGTAACAAAGGACTTTCTTCTTATGTAAAATATGATTAAGTAATGTCACTTTTATGTCACAATCATGACTCAAATAAATACATGGTTTACGTATGGCGTAAATATAACATAACCTGTGACTTAAATGCGACGTTACAATATTATTAAAATATTACGTCAGTTTCACGTAGAGTTTAAGTCATAAAAATAACCTTACATAGTTGTCATGTTTAACTTAATATGACATATTAAATACATATATTGAGTCAGCATAACTTCATTTTTACGTCAAAAAATTGTGATCTCTGTATGATTTTTATATGACGTCATATTGAAGTCATGTAATCACTGGGACCTTCTTAACATATTCAACAACGATTGCTTATAGTTATTATAATAATGATATATCAGTAATTTTTAAGCAATTATTTTTATCTCTTAACCAAAACTCTTGAAGGTGACATTATAGTTTTGTTGATTTATTATTTATTTGCACCAAGCGTGCCGGTTTTCAATATCAATATGTTACGCTTCGTTCTAATATTATACAAAAAACAAAACATGCAAACGGACAGAATAAGAAATGAAAAGACGCAGATATGATTACTTTTTTATATACCTTCCTTATTTTAATTTTTCTTTAACTTTTAAAATACAGATAAAACTTTGATTTGAGTTACAAAATAAAGTATATAATTTTGTGACCTAATACTATTACTATCCTATGTCAAATAATCACTTTTACATTAATTCTAACTTAAAATAAGATACCTCAATTGAAGTTTGTTGTCAAACACCAAAGCTCAAATAACGATATGCTCGCTTTTCATTTTGCGTTCCGAAGCGTATTAAGTTTTATTATTTTTGAAATTTATCCTTTGTTAACATTTTGGGACGTTTGGACGTTTATTTTTTTTGAAATAAATATTAAATGATAGGAATTTAGTTTAAGTACAATCTTACGTAAATTATTTCTAATTAAATGGGAGCTATCGAGTATGCATGGATTGCAATAAAAAATATTCCTCAATAATATCGTCGAAAAAATTTAACACTGTTTGGATTGAGCATTAAATAGAGTTAATTACTCTAATCTACATATAATAATTACATGTAGATTGTAGTTCAATTGAAAGATAGGCAACAATAGAAGATTTACGGCAAGCTTGGACATCAAAATTTTAAACTATTTTAAACTAAGTGACTTAGAATTAAGTCACTTCGTTCATCTATTTATTGTTGTTTATACATGTCATAAATTTATATGACCAGTTGGGTTTAAAATGATTATAAATTCAATAACAATTATTTTTGCGAAAGAGTGAACTGAAAAAAATAATATCCAAAAATTGCTACGATATTCATTAGATTGTTTTAGCAACTTTTCAATGCCTGAAAACACACACAAATTAGCTAGATCGATTTATAAAAATCGTAACAGCCTTTTCAAAGATTCTAATGATATATACCTGCACGCAAGAATTGATTTTAGTATAGATTATAATCTATATTTTAGTTTAGATTTATAGAAAATTGTAAGTTCATTAAATATTTTAAGATAGTTGTCTAGCATAAAACTGAGAGTAAACATATCGCTCCAATTATCGGTTACGGACAGGCATCGTTAGCTCCTATTAATTATATTAAAACGCTTAGCTACGCCCTCAACTCAATAAGGTTTATTTTGGTTTATGCGAGTTATTGAAACTTGCTAAAGTAATGGTAACATACTCACTAGTTCTATGTTATTTGTTAGATAGTTATATAGATATGTAATGTATGAAAGTAAATTAAAAAACAAATAAGTACTCGAATTAGTTTCACATTTTTATAAACATTCACATATAAAGTTGCGAAAATTTAAATATTTTACCTACCTTAAAATCCAATACATTAGTTTTTTATTCATAATTATTCGTTTACGATCAAGTATACTTCTTATCTATCTTGATATTGGTGGTAGTGGTCATTAAGAAAGTACGTACGAAAGTCTGTCTACTACTTATATATAGAGTTTCGTATGTACTTTCTTAATGAATTTTCTAGTATGTTATTAAAAATGCAAAGGTTTAAATATGAAATTGTCGTTTTAACGTACGTACCACTTGGAACAAAATCTCAATGACACCATTGATTCAGTGTAGATTTCAAAGTGAAAAAGAGGTAAAAAAAAAGTAATAATATTCTTGATTAAAGATGTATTAATTTGTACTATTTTCTAAGATTTAAGGCAAAATACAGAGTAATATTCGAATAAGATTTGGGACGCGTCACTAACGCGACGCTGCTCCTAATGTCAATCATGCACTTGAAAAGGATAGGGTTATCAAAAGCAATGAGAGTTTCTTTCATAGTCGAAATTTCGACTTTAACTAATTAACCATGAATAAGACTCGTCTCTAAAATAAAACATGATGGATTGGACTATATTGTCCCATCTGTAAGTAAATCGATAAAATGAAAAATATTGAGAAATGGTAAGCATCTATTACATTTTCTTTGTAAATAGGTATAGAAGTCCAAGATTAAATTGTGACGTTTACCAAGAAACTAACTATATTAGATTATTGTAATCGTGACTGTGGAGTTTGCTTCAAATTATCCTAATTTAAATCTTACCCGTGAAAACGTAAAAGTAATTGTTTCATGGTCACTCCATGGTCTAATTAGCTTCAGTCTTCTCCGATCATGTCAATTCATAATAGTTGTTTCTGGTATAATCTTTTTAAAAGATAACTTGTGCTTATATGTATAATCTTCTATTAAGATAGCAGAAATGATCAAGTGGTTAAATACTTTTACTATCTAGTACTAAACGGCAATTTCATTCTGTATTAATTGCTAATATATAAATAATAATATATATCTAATAGTGTTTTAACGTTTTTATCGGCTTAAAATTAAAAAATTGACTTATTTTAGGTTTTCATGACTTTCATATAATCTTAGAGTTGTATTATGAACTAAATAAATATTCAAAATAAAAAATATTTAAAATCAAAATTTCTGTTTAGAATTGGTTTTATGAACTAAACAAATATTCAAAACAGAAGAAATAAAAAAAACAACATTTAAAATCATTATTTCAGGTGGAGTAATTAAATACTAAAAATAGAAATTATTTATTCGTCACCATGGTAATGTACTCTACATTATCATGTAACAATTACAGTATATAACATAGTGTTTTTCTATGCATGTGCATAGAAAAACACTATGTTATAAACTGAAATTGTTATAAACTATATTGCCATAAATAATGTTATTAAGAAAAAGAGCCTGTTTTTAATGTACATACCATTTATTACTATTACAGTATATTAATTTAATACATTGATATGAAACCAGTAAAAATATATAAAACTTATTCGAAAAAATCTCTATTTTATTGATATTAAATATTAACAACGATCCACTTATAATACGATTATTGCCATAATCAATTAATACAATTTGAAGTACGACAAATTATTATGATAGCAAAAACGTATTAAATCAAAGGAAATCATAAAATTTGTTAATCGAGAGTGTTTTGTCAAGAACATTTATTTTTTACTTTTTAGGTCACTCTTGAAGTCGTTTTTTTTTACAAGTTAATTTTATCGTACGAAAACTATATAGACGGACAGATCTTATTCTATCAACAGGAAAAGGTTTTATCGTACCTATCAATAACCCGGCGCATAAATATTTGACTAATATTAAGCGTATGAATTTTTAAAATAGTAATTGACGCCATACCTACATTATGTAACGCAATCGCAGCGATTCGGTTCTTTTTGTCACCCCATTCCATTATGATATGACAATTTTTTTAACAATATATTGGGGTGATAACAAGAAAACATAATCAATAATCGTATAAAAGCTACACATATGAAAGCGCAATCTAAAAATAAACAAATTATTTTTAATTTGCGCTTTGTCCCGCAGTAGTTAGAAACTACATAGTGTCAAGGTTTTCGTAGACTGATCATTCCTCCATGTGAAAATCGAGCACAACCAAGTATTTAGAACTAAAGATCTATATTTAAATTTAAGAGAATTTTTGACAAAATTATATTATCTTATTATAATTTATATAATATAAATTATTCTCATATTGAACGTATAAAACTAAACATATTAAATTAAAAATAATGAAGATTTAATTTGGCTTTAAATGTGAGGGATCTATCTATATTTAAAGATATATATTTAAACTAGATTTAGACTAAAGATCTATATTTAAATTTAAGCGAATTTTTGACAAAATTAAATTATCTTATTATTATTTATATAATATTATTTAATTATTTCTCATATTGAACATATAAAACTAAACATATTTTAAAATAATGAAGATTTAATTTGGCTTTAGGTGTGAGGGATTTGGCGGGAAAAATGCATGACCGCTTTGGTGGAGGACATGACCGCCTGGTTCCTATCTTTTATGCCCATCTTTAAATTGTAGTCCACTATACCTTTTGTTGTTGTTTGCATTAGCTTATCCGAAAAGCATTCCAAATTAGCCTTCTGATCGCGTCATCTTCACCATCACTATAGTGATGTAGTAGGTGCAGCTGTACGTGTGACGTTAAATTGAAACTACAGTATGGGAAACGCTATCATGGAACTGCAATTTTATTAATTTACACTTTACCACAACAATTGTAGCGCTGATCAGACGCTGGGCCTCATGAATTGTTAGTACCTTCGAGCCTGTCTCCCCTCCCCATACCTGGCTAGTCAGAGATTCTTACTCCTCTTGAGTAAAAGTAAGGTAGAAGATATCTCTTAGGTCTTTCGGTACTAATTTTGTCTTAATATCTTATAAAGAATTGTTGTGTATTACTATAATAATACTTATTTGTCGAAGAGTACATATCTCTCGCAGGGCGTAGGTGACCTCCATGGAATTTCTATGAGTACATAATAGATCCTGCGTGAAGTGACGTCCATGGGTTTTCTATGAGTATATAATAGATCCTGTGTGACGTGACGTGAGGGGGGATATTTGGTGGTCTGCGGTAGAACATTGCGAAGAGATTATTTCGATCTATATGGAATAGCTGATTAACATGACGCATGCAGAATCTGCGGATTAGAAGAAATACTGTTGTATTTCCACTAACACGCAGACTCTGCTTGCCATCACTGTCGCCCCAAAACGGTTCATCAGGGCCTAGTCTACCAGACCTAGGGTACCAGATTCCCTATACGTACTGACAACTTCTCTCGAAGTTCATTTACATTTGATTCAATTGACCCATTGGAACATCATTGACCCATTGTATCTTAGGTATTTCCTGCATATATGCATATAGGCATGTAGCTTTTCCAGCATTCTATCTTCCAGCAGTATTCTCATACATTTAGCGATAGCCACAATGGAATCATTAACAGGAGTGATGAACTTGAGCAATCCTGTTTTTTAGGTTTCCTCTTTTAACTCTACCAAGCCAGATGTTGTACTATACGCCGCCATATATGTACCTTTATTTTACTCTCGATGGTATATATATATATATATATATATAGGTATATATATAGGTATATATATATATATATATATATATATATATATATATATATATATATATATATATATATATACAGTGTTTCCCAAAAGGGATAATAGGATTTTGATGTTGTTTAACATTTGACATTTGTGTTGTTTTGTGTTCGATAATGTTTGCCATTTAATCATAAACAAGTTCACGTTACCTCAACTTTTGGAAATTGTCCAAATTTTCTATCAAAATTCGAGAAGTTGTCTCTACTTAAAGAGCATTTCGGGCTAAATATGGTCGTCATGATGCACCGTCTAAGCTCGCTATACGTCGCATAATCCAAAAACTGGAAAGTGAATATTCTTTGCACGATAGTAGACCACCTACACGACAACGGACAGGCCGTAGGAAAGAAAATTGCCGCCGTATCAGCCAGTGTCGAAGAAAATCAAAATGATTCCGTTCCACGACGTGCACAAGAATTGGGCTTATCCAGAATGACAACCTGGCGAATTCTACGTATGGATCTTGGCCTACATTCATACAAGATTGTGTTGGCACAAGAACTCAAGCCAGCAGACCATCGATTACGTCGTGAAATTGCTGATTGGGCGCTTGAAATGATGGAAACGGACACCGAATTTCATAGGAAAATTATCTTTTCAGATAAGGCTCACTTTTGGCTCAATGGTTATGTGAACAAACAGAATTGTCGTTACTGGAGTGAGTCAAATCCAAGAGTGGTTCATGAAACACCATTACATCCTGAAGAATTGACTGTTTGGTGCGGATTATGGTACGGTGGAATCGTGGACGTACGGACACGGACGTACTGCTACTGTCAATGGCGACCGTTATCGTGACATGTTGAACGACTTTTTTTCCTGAAGCGTATGATATCGATGTGTACGACGTTTATTTTCAACAAGATGGTGCAACATACCACACTGCGACCGTCACAATGGATTTATTGCGTGATAAGTTTGGTGAGTCGGTTATTTCTCGCAACGATCCTCACAATTGGCCACCAAGATCATGCGATTTAACACCCTTGGACTATTTTTTGTGGGGGTATGTTAAATCTTAAGTATATGCCAATAAACCAGCTACGATTAAAGACCTTGAACGCAATATTCGAGCGACTATAGCGGCCATACCAACCCAAATGCTGCACTGACTCATCGAAAATTGGACCGATCGTATTCACCAGTGCAAAAAAAGTCGTGGCGGTCATTTGAACGATATTTTGTTTTAATCATAAATAGCATAAAAATTTCTATCAAGCAAAGCCATTGAACACTTCGAGCAATTCGAACATATATTACATGTTTTATTTCAATTTCAAAACATATCGTTCTTATTGGGAATATATATATATATATATATATATATATATATATATATATATATATATATATATATATATATATATATATATATATATACGTTACGGTTATTTTACGTTCTTTTACATCAAAGGGTAGCGTTAGTATTTGCCAAAATGAAATCAATATAGCTGCAAGGGCTTTTGAGTACTCAATGCAAATGTTTACGTTTTGATGAACAGAAATATCACGAGAGCTATCATATGACATTTACTCTTTCATTGTAAAGCATTTGGTTAAACAAAAATAGTACAACTTCGAATGTTAAGCTTTTCAATTTGTTGTGAAAAAATCTGTGAATATATATACGAGTAGTAGTTGGCAACTCAGTCTCTGTCAAAGGAATTTACAGCTGTATATCTGTTTAAGAGAGGCCATAATGAAAAACCAAAAACAGATTCTATTTGCGACTTGTTTAATCATGGTAGCATGTTTACATCCGAGCGTAGACTAGATCCGTCTCGGTCCTTTGACCAACTTTTGATCTATTTGGTTTTAGTTGAGTCGTAAGTTCCAGTTTCAATTAATGATATTAACTGGCGATGCAGTAAATCAAGTGACAATAGACGTGTATACAAAATATCTGCCGCGATGTACAATACCTTAGAATATATTATTTTATTACCTTTTGGCAAATGTACAAAAATTTTAGTAATTACCCTGTTCATGGTTTGTAACAGCTTTAAATTCTCTATTACTTTCATACTACCTAGTTGTCTGCCACAACTGCATTTACGTAGAATTTATGATCCTAACTTTTACACCTTCCTTATTTATATTTTAATTTACGATACATTGAGTATTATAATAGTTGCAATAGGTTATAATAATAAAGTTTCAAATTTTCACTATATTTAATTATTTTAATTTTCACTATATCAAGTACTAATTGTATCACACTACGAACAAATTTTATTAAGGCCTTTTCCTTAGTTTAAGGTATAGCTATATATTTAGATTGGAATAAAAGATATAGAAACGTACATAACTCTAAACTTAATTCGTAAGTCTTTATTTTATATTAGTTTCTTTTTAGCTTCACGCTTCATCCCTGGCGGGGTAGTCAGAGAGTACGGAGCGCCAAGCGCTACGGTCCCTGCATACCTGTTTCGCCTCATCCACAGTCATTATCCTCTTCATGCATGCCCTTCGGGGGGTCCTCATACTTTTTACGTGACCTTCCTCCAGTATCTTCGATACTGTGTTTTCGAAGGTCAACCGACGTCTCCCCCGGCCTCTCTTACCCCTCACCTTGTCTTCATAAATCTTTCTTACCATTCTTTCATCGCTCATTCTTTCAACGTGCCCAAACCACCTGAGCACGTTTTTCTTCATTCTTACTGTGACATTCACGCTTACACCTGCCATTCTGCGTATCTTCTCGCTGCATATATGGTCAGCTAAGCTGACTCCGCATATCTGAGGAAGAGATCTCGTCTCTACTGCATTCATCTTTCTTTCATTTTTCTTTTGACACACCCACGTTTCACTGCCGTATAACAACGTCGGTATTAGTACTGCAATGTGAACGGCAACACGTGCAGGTACGCTGACGTTTTGACGTCGCATTAATGCAGCAAGAGCACCCTTAACACTGTTACCGGCAGCAATACGCCTTTCCACATCCATTTCGTATCTTCCATTTAGTTTATGGTTCTACATAAAAAAAAAGTTCTTCAAAGTAACATTTTGAAATACGTTCAGTAGGGTATTTCCAAAGCCAATTAGATAATAAAAAAAATCATTAATTTACATATTATAGAGTTTTATCAATGTCTTACCAGAGCTATATGTGTGTGTATATATATATATATATATATATATATATATATATTGGATTTCTGAATTCTAACAAAACGTAGTCAAATGCTGAATTTCCACTGCCTTTACATAAATTTATATAAATCCTTTTGTTGAGCGGACGCTAGAGACAATCGAATATTGCAACTATGTAATTCAAACTACGGTAGTTAATGAAGTTCATTTTGTTGGGTACATTTGCTTGATTTTAATTTATAAGAGCACAAAAGTGATGCCAAATACACCCAGTTGTCAGCTCTACGATGTATTTTTTTAAATACATATTAAAATCATAAATTATTTGTATTCAAAGGTGAAAGTTTTTCCACATTCACTTGCTCGTCGTTTCTTTCTAAATCTTTGTATAAGAGATTTTACGAAATTGAGCACAAGTGTATATTGAAGAAAAATATGTTGAATTTTTCCGTGACTAAGAATCTAACTACACGTATTATACACATGTTTTAACTCTCATTTTTAAACCTAATTATATAGTTTTTATAGAATTAAATTTAATTCTGAGAGTAATTTTGTACCAAGGTTATACCAAAGTTACACCAAAGTTCTTTGGTTTAAGTCTATAACAGACTGCCAAACTATAGAAATTAAGAAATTACACAGTACCAAAAGTCATACTTCTCGTAGATAAGTCAGCGACATTTGATTTTTCTTGATGTCAGTCTTAATATAAAGTCAGTCTTAGTTAAAATAAAGATCAGAAACACTTAATGTAGAGATATGGGAGACCTGCTATATTGATTAGTGTTTATTAGGGACTTTATAAAAAGTAAAAATCTGCAATGTATAATGTGGACTAAAAAGATATGAGCGTTATATGGAATTGGAAGTTGTTCAGCGTAATAAACATTTTTCCCATTTCATAATTCTGGCAATACTCACGTATTAAGAATATCAATTTGTGCCCAGTTTTTGATAGCAGTGGGTGGTTAATGACAATGGCTTGGCAAGGATTGTAATTTTTAATTTGTATTTTTAAGCATGTCGAGGTAAAAGAAATAAATGAACATTCAATAAAAAATGTTAATGCATTTAATCCTAATGAATATGTTTAAAACTTTTGTGCACAAACCGAGTTACTTCAACTTTCTGGCTCGTGTAATGAAACTTTAAATTGCAAAATTTTAGTATTTGCAATTTTGTCTAAAAATTGCATGGTAAAGTAATAAATTGTGCTACAAAGTGAACGTTTGTTGTTTATGCCCTAAAATGTAACAATAAGCACCTACGTTACCTCTTATCTCCACTCTATATACTGTTGATATTTTATTTTTTGTTTTACTCGTCATATTTATGTTTTTGAGTTTTAATTTGGTTGGTAGATTAAACAAACACTAGTATTTGTGTGTTAGTGCTGAGTCCAAAACATCCAAAACCGCAATATGTTTAAGCAACCAAATGTGTAATGAGACAGTAAAAAATAACTATACATTAAATGAAGCTTCAGGCCGGTTGTGGCGCAATAGGACAGCGTCTTACTGTAACCGAGATCGGTTGTTTGTTCGACCCCCACTCGGGTGATTATATTTAAAATTATTTTTACTTCCGCTTTTGAAAGACAAAGCTCAGTGTTGAGTTCAACACGCAATATCCCGAATTCGGTGGAAAGCGAAGTACGGAGTGTCTTGACACTAAATACTTTCTGTCTACCCTACTATGCGGAATAAAAAGCATGACTAGGAAAATATAAAAAATAAAATAAATCGCTTATTGTATTAATAGAAAATTTCTAACCATCTTCTCTACGGAGTTTTGGAGGTTTTTGTATTTCAATTGCCTCGCAGATCATTCCAGTAATGTCAGATACCTTTATAAAACCTACCTTTACAGGATTTACTTTTACAGAACCTACACTTACAGAACCAATCTTTACAGTACCTTCCTTTACAGATTTCGCTTTAACAGAACCTACCTTTACAGAACCTACCTTTACTGATCCTACCTTTACTATAGTTTAGTATTTGAGGCTTATTAGATCTGTTGTAGTGGCTGGGTTGTGGTCCACTGTAGGCTCACAAGAACGTAGATGCGTTTCTTTCATCGCTTAACGTAAGATAATCCACAGTCACAATTTAGTTTCTGCACACCAACATAATGCAATGAACAATCTTGAAAGAAATATAATATGATGAGTTGTTTTTATGATATCCGATATTGAATCCATTTTAATATACCTTAAATAATGTATTCAGTTATCGGACTTCATCATTTTCCTGCTGTTGTTCGGAAACTACGAAACATACAGGCGTACAATGACCGTAGGGCATATGACTTGCATTTGTAACAAGATTTCAAATTTAGCTCAATTGTATTACTATGATATAATATGCTTTGTTTGTACGTTTTTGGAAATCAGCTGTATTGTCTTTATGGGAAAAAGTTAAAATATAAAAAAATATCTTGGTTTATATATTTACAGAATCAACTTATTCTGTATTATTAAAGATGTTTAAAAAGTAATGTTCCAGGCGGCCACGGCAAAGCTTTACAAATAAATCTCTGACGAAGCCTTTTTATTAGAAGTGTCCTACTCCAAGCTGACTTCTCGTTGAGGGGTGCCGAAACATTTACTTTATAGATATTTGTACTTTTTACTAACCATAAAAATAATCACTTAAAGCGTTTTAAATTAAAAATAAACCAGCTACATTTATTATTCATACTCATTATGCTCCATTGCAAAATAAACAAATAAAATAGACAAATTTAATAGCTTAATCCATTATTTTAATATTCTCTGTCAACTTTGTCATATAAAATATCAAAAAAAAAACGAAATTATTAAACTTATTGATGGCTATATCCTATGATAATGGTTTGTTGAATTTGCTTATACATGTTTATTGTAGAATGCTAACATTTTTATAAAAAAACTGATAGATATAAGTAAAATCTATACTTCGTTTACATTTTACGTAAATATAGATTAATTAGTTAATTTAGACGAGTTATTTAATAACTTTTATATTATTATATATAAATTATTAACAGATATCTCTAAATATAAAAATATAATAGTTATAATTGTTTGATTACATACATAATAATAATAAACTAATAAGACGTTACTAGAGAGTTTACGATATTTATAAATTAAATGAGTTTGGCTTTACTCATTTTTAACGCACTAATGAAAGTACTACTTTAAGAAGATTTTAATAAGGATTTTTTATAAATAAAAAAATATTATTGTAAAGCGCACGTCAGTTCACTCTGTACATGCACAAAGACAATCTTAGATTCATATTAGCAACAGCCTAATAAAGTAAACAATTGGACGGCAAATTGGTTGTAATGAGATTTTAGATACAATACTATCAAATTTGCATACATTATATTTGATTACCAACGGCTCGTAGTGAACTATGCGATTATATGTATGTATGTATGTATTACGTGGTTTCGTCCGCCCTCGTTCTCCTTTAGACTATAAATTTTATTTAAATCTATCATTTTTCTCACATAATGTATCCTGTATCTATTCGCGAAAAATAATTAAAATCCGTTACGTAGTTTGAAAGATGTCAACGGAGGTGACTGCTTGTATTACTATGAAATAATAATATAATGATAGAAGTTCCTCTTCATATATCCTGGTAGACCAGGATAACCTGAGAAGACGTGCTAGTGCAGTATTCTAATAAATTGACTTTATCATAGTTATATTGATTTTTATCAGAAAGACATGTAAATACTATGTCATTCAAATTTAAAACTGACATCAATGCGCTTAAAATTAATTATTTCATTAAATAACTAGTATCTTAATTTAAAATCTTTAATAATAATTTTTAAGTGAAAGCAATTTAGAAGTCAAAGTAGTTTTTCTTATTTTATCCTGCTAGACTGTTTAGCTTAATAATATACATCTCACGTTATAACTTTGTTTTTACTGATAAGTTCTCCTAGTAAGACAATTATTTATATTATTACTGATTTACTGATTTACGATACAAGTCAAGTTGTTTGATGTCCCACATTTGTCCCACATTTGTTAAATATAATTTTAATTAAACTATTAGTTAACAAATTAGTCTAATAAAGAAAAGCTTTTTATATGGACTAATTAAATAAAACAGAATATGATAATAAACTAAAGTTATTAATAAAAGTCTATACCTCTTAGAAAATATTTATTTTTATATATTTTATTTAACTAAAAAATATTATTATACTTTTGTGGAATATCAATATCATCTAGTTGATAACAGATGCAGCGACGTGCGCATATTTTATAAAGAATTCTTATAAAAAGTATAGTAGTTTTTTAGAAATCTAATATTATTAAGAAATTCAATATGTTTTTTTGTAAATATTTAACGTACACAATTGAGTTTTCTACTCTTTTATATATATAGGTTAATTTGTTATATATTTTTACAAGATACGTTCAAGAAAAAAAACAAATTAAGGCAGAGATAAAAGCCGAAGAGAAGGAAGAAAACAATTTAACACGGCTGTTAGACGAAAAGGGACGTCTACTTATAGAGATGAAGACATCTCTACAGCAAATAAACCAACTTCTTTCTAGTGTTGGTAAGTGCCATTGGCCAAACCTCTTAGTATTAGTTTTTATGGTCACTACTTTTCATTCCGTATAGCAGAGTACGCACACAGAACCCAGTATTAGAACACTTCGTTTTCTGCATTCCGCCCCAGTTCAAGCCATTGCGTGTTGGCTGGTGGAACCCAAGGCCGTTTTTACTTACCAGTATCAAAAATATGAAGATAATTTAAATATGATCAATCTCTCGAGTGGAAAGCGAACACACAACCATTTACAGTCCGTTGCATACAGACGCTGGCCCATTGCGTCTTGATTTCCTCTTATAATTTCATCATCCAATAATCGATTTTAATTTTTTATATTTCATTGATCTCTAAAGTACGCATACGTTCCACCATCATACCATCACCACAATTTAAATGAACATTTCATAATAGGCGTATGGTCTTTTATTAAGAAGCACCAAAATGAGTAAACAATGAAATAAGTAAAACTTAAACATATTGTAATATTAATTAAAGGAGTCATTTTTATTAACTCAAATATTAAATTCGATATTCGATATATAAGCGTAATTTTAGTAAATTCTAATACGGGTGAAGTTAACATACGACAAACTTATTATTTACGGTTAGTACAGTAGTCATATCTATGAATCGACTAGCAGAATTAAGTTTTTTTAACTTATACACTTTCCCGGGATAAAAAATACCCAGTGTGATGCAAAGGATGTTGAAGAATAATTATACCAAATTTCATTGTAATCTTACAGGGAATTTTTATGCGATGCTTAAACAAACACACAGACAGGCAGACAATTTTTTTTTCAATCAGATTTTTGTGTTCAGTATCAATGTAGTAACACAGGGGGTACTTATTTTTTAATATTTTCAATGTACCAAATTGACCCTTCTACAGTTTTATTATAAGTATAGATTATATTTTATGATCTTAGAAAACTATTTATATAGAATTTTTAAATTACTATAAAATGACTTCATCAGTTACCTAACTTAACCATACGATACATCCATATAGCATGTTTGTATACTGAATAACCCCCTGTTAGTATACTGACTAACGTGACTGAAATAAACGATTTTTCAACTAACTAAAAGCTTTCGCGGCGAAACTATTATGATATATATATATATATATATATATATATATATATATATATATATATATATATATATATATATATATATATATATAAATGGAAAGTAAAATTATTTGCATGTGCATAGGGACAATTTTGATTATGAATTCTTTATAAAAATATTTTATTAAATTAATTCTTTTCTTATTTTATTTATTTAGTGCGCAATATATTTATGTGTACACTACATAATACAAAATAATTTGTGCCAACGACTGAGGAGACCACATTCACCAGATGAGATCTTTTTGAGGGACTCTTCCAGTTCCTAAAACAAGTCAAAAACTAGGACCCGCTCCTAGAATTTTATACTCGTTCTAGGAGCTTCCGTTTTCTTATTTCCTTGGAATGTGTCGGATGCTTTGAACCCGTCATCGTCTAAAAAAAGGATAATCAAGGATAGAACAGGATTACAAAAATTCATGAATGCTATAAGTCCGTGGTTTATAAAAAAAACCATAAAAAATGCAATTTGTTCTGACGAGAAAATCATACCACATAAACACTTTTTGATAGCAAATTTTAATAATTTAATTTATTATTGCAAAAAGGATTAATTAATTTGTTATTTATATACTTTCTCAAATCGTTTATTAGCAATATTATAACAGAAATATGAAATTATTAGTATTTCATAGTTTGCAGGTCCATTACATTGTTATCACAAAATTATTTTCATAACAATAAATATCAATTTAATAATGAATGTTATTGAGATTTCACTATGATTAAACATTTAATTTGTATTATAATATAGTGTAATATAATGTAAATTCATTTAGTAATGTTAATATGTAGTCTTTTAATAGAAGAAACTTAGCGGAATCTATTCTTTGATTAATAATATTCAATAGGCGAGCCGATCGTACAAAGACCTTTAACAGGTGCACCGTCAGCGCTTCAATATGCACTTGAAGAAATGGTTCAACCAGTCCCTGAACTCGAGACAGATTGTAAGTAAATTTTACTATAGTATTCGAACAACTTCCGTAGTCAATTTCAGAACTATAACAGCAAATTGCACTCAGAAACTATTTAATTTAAGTTAAACGTGTTAAGATATTTTAAATATAACTTGCAACTAGCTATAGGAAACCGCAAAAGGAAGCTATGTATCCAAATGTACTTTATATATTATATAGCACAATATTATTAATACTTTTATAAAATGTAATCAAAAAAATATTATTTTTTTATACTCTTTTTTCATTGTTATTTTTATTATTACATTTTTTCTCAATAAAATAATAATCAACTTAAAAGTATAAAAATCTTTATTTCATCTAATAGTATTAAATGTTAAGCTTGATAGAGCAGAGCTTAAGTGTTTCTATTCTATTAATATTGTCAGTTATTTTCATAAATTTTATAAAAGCTTTCTAATCAGCCTCATCCAATCAGCTCAACTATTGTTGGGAAAACTCATAAAATCAACATAGGATTAAATTGTTAAAGACGAGGTATTAAAAATCCTACATTTTTAGTACATCGTCATAGTAGGTAGGTTATAATACTTTCATATAACTATACTAGAAAATTTGCTGACTAATATATATGTACTTTTACATGACTAAATTTAGTTCAACATAATTGTTGTTAGTGAAATAATCGTTATAGTTATTATTTTATAATTATATTAATATAAATATATATTTTCAGTTGACAAATTATTATTAATCGCACGCCAAAAAATTAATTTGCTCATACAAGCTGTATCTAAGATGGATATAAACGATGAAGTGAGAACTAGTGCAAGACTGTTTTATCATAATATACTGGCACGATTTATGAGAGACAACTTTAAAGAAGAAGTCACGGCTGAAGGAGGTTAATATTTATAGATAATATGTTGATGTTCTTTACCAGAAGCAGTTTTGTGTGTTAGGCAATATGTATCTGTGCTGATTATATTAATAGTTAGTTTAAATATATATATATATATATATATATATATATATATATATATATATAAATATATATATATATATATATATATATATATATATATATATATATATATATATATATATATCATTGCAAATTATTTGTATCAGGTTTAATAGAGTTTGAAATGGAAGATGCCAACGTGCCGAGTCACGCAGTTATTAAACTCAGAAGTAAACAGCTTGTAGATGCCCAGGTTAGTGAGTTTGATGTGCCGGATATTCCATCGAAAAAGTAAACGTGTAATACTTGTCATCTGAATAGGCAAAGTGAATTATATTTAAAGTATATATCTTAACAATTTTTTATTAATAAATCTAATGTATACGTCAAACAGAGCGGTATTGTCATTGTCAAGCGGTAATGTCATGAATTAACATTTTTACACAATAATGTTTTAGAACGAATAGTTAATAAAATTTATTTAAATATAAATCTTGTTATTACTTATTTTGATTTGAACAAAATTCCTCTAACACCTTTTTTCATTTTAAATATATATGCATTATATGTAAATTAACGTAACGTATATATATATATATATATATATATATATATATATATATATATATATCAGCGGCAGCGATGGCTGAGCGATAGAATTGTCCTTTTCTGTGTTCGTTGGTACGGGGTCCATTACGATGAATTAAAATAACAGGTGGTATAGCGACAGAAGTTTTATTGGTTCTTAAATAGGTAAACCGACAGTTTCGCCTTGGAGATGAGGGCTGATCAATTACTCAAACGCAAGTGTCGTTATCCAGTCCGCATAATCTCCAACACGACTCTGTCTACGTGACTTTAACATTCCATGACGTCACGGCGTTAACCCACTACTATAATAATCAAATAAGCTTCTTTTAATCAAAAATGATTGGCTTTCCACCACACGGCCAGCCTGACGTGTTACACGTCCTAGTGAGTATCTGTAACAAATGATCTATTTTGAAGCAACTTTAAAACCTCGGCCAACCTGACCGTGACGTGAAATTACTTTGCTACATTCATCTATCATCTCTATTCATCAATTAAAATTAATCACAAAAAAAACAAAAACTACTAATTTATCTTGTTCAAACGCAGGCGAGAGGTTCCTCTAACAGTTATTAAACAAAAGTTTTATTATTACACACCTCATTAACAAATTGAGATCACATACAACGCTCATGGCCCAGCTGACTCAGCAGCTAGTGACAAAAACTATTGTCACCCATATCGTCATCATGTTATGTTAATAACTACTTCCGGTTCCATATCATCATAAGTTAAAAGATTTAACGGTCTTGATACACGCCCTCTCATAAGCTCGACTTTTGAAAAACTGGGGGAATCAGAAGATGGTAAAGCATTTCGCGAAAGGAAATCGACATGAGCCATACGACGTCCCTCGCGATAACTAATTTGAAAATCAAATCTTTGGAGAAAAGCCCACCAACGATGCACCCGTGGTGTTATATCGACTTTATTTCGTGAAGCCTTCAACGAATTACAGTCAGTAACTACTTCAAAATGCCTACCATGTAAATAATGCCTAAAGTGCTTCACAGCGTTTACTACAGCTAGAGTCTCCAACTCATAAGAGTGGTACTTTGACTTTGCTTTCGTAGTTCGCTTACTATATTACTCGACTACAAGTAACTGACCATCCATCTTCTGGAACAAGATGGCGCCATACCCGATAGTACTCGCGTCGGTATGTAAATCAGTGGGCAGGTCTGGGTTAAAAATAGTCAACACTGGTTTAGTGGTCAAGACAGTGATTACTTGTTGTCTAATGAGCTCGTGTTCGGGCTTCCAAGTGAATTGCTTATTGCTGACTGGGAAAAGCAATGGTGTCATAATTTGAGAAAAACTTTTTATAAATTTGCGAAAATACGAGGCAAGGCCAATAAATTGTCGTAGCTCATGAATATTCTGTGGGGGAGGTAATTTAGTCAGAGCTTCTATCTTTCTAGGGTTTGGTCTAAGCTCACCTGCAGTGATACCATAGAACAGGAATTCAACATGACGCTTCAGAAAAGAACACTTCGAAATATTCAAAGAAAATCCAGCTTTAGTTAAAGCCTCTAACACCTCACGTAGCCTACAGAGGCCTTGATCATCGGACACTGATGGTATCAAGATATCATCGAGATACAGCACTAAATACGAGAAGACCAGGTCCCCCAAAACACTAGACACTGCTCTTTGAAAAACTCTAGGCGCGTTTCGTAACCCAAAAGGCATTGCAAGGTATTCAAACTGCCCATCAGGTGTAATGAAAGCGGTACGCTCAATGCAATCAGGGTCATTAATGGGTATTTGATTAAAACCACTTGCGCAGTCTAAGCACGTATAAAAGCTTGCTCCAGATAATCGAGCCACTTGGTCTGTTATGAGAGGCAAAGAGAACCTATCTGGCACCGTGTTCAGTTCACCATAGTCCACCACCATACGATCAGGACCATCATGCTTCTTCACAAGTAGTATAGGACTCGCGAACGGAGACCGACTGGGGCGAATGATGTTAGCTTCCATAAGCTCTCTAACCTCAGAACGCACTATCTGCATTTCGTGTGGACTGAGCCTAATTGTAAGTTCACCAGATGTTACACGTGTGCGGGGTAAACTATCAATAAAAGCGTGAGAAAATTCTTTGAGTAAGGAAAACAGAGGTTCTTTATTCTGAACATCTGTGTCGATATTATCAAGATTGTACATGGATTCCGGTTCGTAGATACAGGTAGCAACAGATTTCGTCTTTGAGATAATAAGAGACGACTCAGACATACTAATTGTAAACCCTTGTTTTAAAATTTCTCGACCATTACGTCATATTTCAAAAAATCATCGGGCAACACGTGAAATAAAATCGATAAGAGGCTACCACTAATCAACACGTCGCAAAAAATTTGTTCAGTACAATCTACGTTAGCATAACCTATACCCTGTGTACGTATAGTCGCGAATGTACGTTCCCCTATGAAGTTACGGCTTACAATTTATTTAACGAGAGAGCATTCGGCACCAGAATCAAAATAAAAATAGTACGACTCACGGGATTATTGTAATGTTCCACAAACGCCTGCCATCGTACAGACATCCACGCGACGCTCCGCTACAGCGCCGCCTCCGCTGCTATGGCCTGCTCGGCCCTCCAAGGTCGAGCTGCCCGCGCCCGCGTTGCCATGATGACAGTTGGACGCTATGTGACCGCTTACACCGCAACGAAAACAAATCACTTGTTTACTGGTACCAGGTGTTACCGTCGATGTAATTTGTCCCTTATTGCCGAAAGGCGCAGTTGGTTTGATAATTTTAGAACGACAGTCCACCGTTTTATGTCCGGGTTTACCACAACTATGACACTTACATGTAGCATTAGCACTATGCGACTTGAAACGTTTCACATCCGACACGTCCATTCATAAGGCAGAACCCGATGATATTTTCGTTTCAAACTTCCACTTGCCTTCACTTCTTGGAGTAATCTGTTACGTGTGGTAATTTCACTTGTAAACGCTAAGCGATACAGACGCGAATCGAACTGAGCGATATGAGCCAGCACATATGATGTAGCGATTTCCTCGTGACTTAAATCCTTCCACCTAGTCAACAGCGAGGTCATCACACGGCTTGCATATGCTGCGAGACACTCATCACTCCACGTGACTTTAACATTCCAAGACGTCACGGCGTTTACCCACTATATATATATATATATATATATATATATATATATATATATATATATATATATATATATATATATATATATATATATATATATATATATATAACTACTAATACTACTAACGTATTTTGATTTCCTCCTCCTGATCACGAATATCATAACGAAAATTGGCGCAAACGCCATTTTGAATAAGTAAAACGAAGGAGAACCTCTTTTCGTCCGATGTGCTTGATCGCGCATTCGTAATCGCAATTTTTTTAGATTACCCCAAAACGGGTGTGTGTAACTCTGAATAAAGTTGTACGTTCTATTCGTTTTGGGATAATTTTCGGCTATTGTACAAAAACTCGCTATATATATATATATATATATATATATATATAATTCTGAGATACGGATAAAATCACTTTTAGTTTGGCGCCGACATGGAACGCCACTTAGTTTACTTTTTTATTTCCGATTCCACCCTCCACACATTCGCGTCTACATTTTAAACTCATTACCTAGAACGTGTATATGTACGCGAAAAATTGTCAAACAACTTCCCGTGTTACCAATTGTTAAGATCTCTAACTTTTAATAAGTTACAACTTTTATATTACATAAAAAGAAATATTTATATATATTATGACGTATCATTTCTTACATTGACATAAACGAATTGATATAGGAGTTAATTAAAACTCAACTTTTAAATAAAAGTATTCAAGCGCCCCAAGATTTTTCACACTTTGCTTCTTTGCCACCTACATAGCAGGGTAGTCGGAGACAACCGAGTATTGAGAAGAGAGAACCAGTGCTACCTCGTTGACTGCTTAATGTTTCTTAATGTACTTTTATTGGCTTTACCAATGTTAATTTAAACATATCGTACAACAGACCAGATTGGCATAGACACTCGATAGTGTCTACACATATTTTTATCGTGACTATTTCATTGAATTGAAAATAAAAGCGATTGTTTTAGAGGATTATTATAATTCGATGAATATTATAGAGTTATTATTAGGAATAAATAAATTAAAATCAAATCTTTTCTTGTGTTGTTTACAGTTGTTACAGTTTAAAGCAAGCCCATTTATATTTGTCTTATTTCGATAGTTGTTCTCCGGGCGACGCTACAATATATGTCTACCTACGACTGTTTTTTTTTTTGATTTGTTTTATTTTAAAGATGTTAACATTATATTTACGTTAAGTATTGAAATTTATATTTAAATATACAATATTTTATACTTTTTAATTAAAAAGTAAAGCTTGAGCTTGGTTCGGATTAATGGATTTGAATAAATATCTTAAGATAACAATCTTAACAAAATTCAATTTTCAGCGTGATGAGCATTTTCTATTGTCACATAATAATTAAAGATCTGGGGAATATGACGATGTACCCAAGTAGATCAGTTTAACTATAAGAAATAATATAAAACAATCAAATTTTCAAAGTTAGTAGTAAAAGAAGAGTCATAAAGCTAATGAACTTAGCAGCATCAACTATTTAATAAAACAACAATTCTTATGTCTGTTATTAAAATTAAATTGCAAAGTTCCACTAATTCTAATCTGTTTTACTAATATTATTTTTCACACAAATATATATATATATATATATATATATATATATATATATATATATATATATATATATATATTAAATTGGTTTTATTTTAACTTAGCTTCTATTAAAAAAACAAACACTTGCAGACAACATTTTTGCAGACTACTTTAACTAAGTTCTAATAATGGCAGTGTTAATGTAATTATACATTTATTTAAATGAAATTAATCAAATATATAATTCACATATTGTATAGATTCCAACAAATTTAAGCTCCGGTTAAGTCACGATATGAGTAATATTTCACCGAGAATGTTTCCGACATGAAACCACCTGTCGTTCCGCGGCCCAAGACTTACAAGTATAGCTAGTCGTAACATGACAGGTTATCGTAACTTGTAGCCTTCTGCAATGCAGTATTTAGAACTTTGGAAATGTTTAATATCTCTTTAAGATAATATTAAAAGTATTGTAATAAGTATAAAAAACACTCGACATTGATTATATGTGCTCGTTGGATTTCTATAGGATGTCATAAAAACTCTATCATTATACTACATGAACGCTGGGTAATTTCGTCATGGTGGAATTAATCAGACTGCACTCATGTGTACCTAAAGATATAGTCTAAAATAATCTTAGCGAACATAAGCATATTAAAAAACTCCATTTTATATATTTAAATATATTAAGAGTCTTAAAAAAATATTAAAACGAAAGTATATATTTAAAAATCGTCTTCGCCATGATTTTTGTTGTAAAACTTCTTTCTTAATCAATATATGGAAGAAATAATATATTAAAAAAAAAATCTTTACTATTTTCGACGTCTTATAGAAAAGAATCGATGAGTTTTCTGACACTTTGAACCATCACGAGAAATGCCTAATAAAGAAATATTTTAATGACAAGTATAAATAAACTAGATTTACATTATATCACTTCGCTTTTGGTGTAGTGAGACTGTCAATTTAGCAGATTTTAACCATTAATTAAGATAAATAGATTCCGTGCGCGGCTTTGTCTGTGCGATTATCGTAATATGATAACAACAACAACAATATCAATGAATAAGTCAATATCATCAATAAATATTGTAGTCCCCTTATTTTTTTGACTGTATGTATGCGCTAATTTCACAAAGTTGTAAACGGATTTTGCTCCTGTTTGAAATGTTGGGAGGAGGGTTTTCCGAGGAAGGTTTATATCTATAAATTATCAATATCGTTCTTATATTTATAGCGATCTTATGGTCTAAAAATTCCGTCAAATGCGGATTGAAATGACGTTTTTCGCGTACGCCCCTCGAACCGTTTGATATAAGTTAAAGTAACGAATCACAAAATGTAGCTCTTAAAGAGATCTACAAAAACGTCCGTGAGGGTATATGTCTCTTTTCTAAGGATAACAAACAGTAACTATTTTTATCTTTAAAATGAAGTCTAAAAACAACTGGTTAATTGTGAAGCTGTTCATATCGATGTGATGTCAGTCTATATCTAAATAAATACGTTTATCACCTAGCAGGTTTATTTTAGATCAAATTTACTCTTCATAGTATATAAATTAAGTTGATATCTTAGGAGTTACAGCCAAAATGAAAATGCCCGTGCATCGAAAAATAATTACCTAACTATGCGCCCAGATACGCGCGATCACGACAATCAGGAAATTTCGTTTAGAAATTCTATATGTAACGATCTGATTCCTTTCCAACATTTCAAACAGGAACAAAATCCACTCACAAATTTCCGAGACTAGCGCATACAAACAAACAGAGAAAATGGGGGGACTATTTATAATATGTATTGATAGAGATCATTGACATAGCATGTATGTTAGGTATCATTCCGAAGAGAAAAGAAAAAACAGATATATTAATAACTTTATCTTTTTGTATTCTATACTTATAACGCCTAGTAATAAATTTGTAGAAGTATTAATTCTGTATATTGAAAATATCAAAACTACCCGTTATGAACCCAAAAATGTCAATGAAAAAATATTGTCTGTCTGTTTGTTCAAGAATGGCGTGAAAATTACTACTTTGATTACTATGCATCTTGGTATACATATACTTCAATATGCTGGATATCATACTGGGTACTTTTCATCTCGGAAAAGTAAATACATTAAAAAATAAACATAATTTTGCGACTCGATCCCTAGACAAAGCTACAGTACTAAGCGCAAATAGAAAGTTTGTCGTATGTTACGTCACTCGCAGTTAAATTCACTAACTAGTTACATTGTTATACGCCCAAATGTTGAATTTATAACATTTTTATACGTACAGGAGGCTTACCTCCTGTACGTATAAATATATAATAAATCCTCTTTATTAAAGTCGCCTACTATAAGACGGTCATTAAAAATATTTATTTAACTTGAATAATATTTACTATTATATTTTTGAGGGACACTTTTCATCTTTTTGATACCAGATAGTGCAACGTATGAGTGCAACGTATTAGGGATTGGTGAAATATATAAATTTAAAATCGTTTATATAATTTCAATGAAATAACTAGAGGTCCTCGATTCGAATTCGAAAAATTCGAAAATTTAAATTAAATATGATTCCAATGAAATAACAAGAGGTCATCCAGGCGTAGTGTGTCAGCGCCTGTATATACCGGACTGTAAACGCAATGGTTGTGTGATCGATTCCCACTCCGGCTAAACTTAAAATATATTCATTGTACCACTTTTATAAGACAAAATACGGCGTTTAGTTTCGCCACGCCAACTACTACTACTTCTCCACTACTTCTATCAAGCATATATATATATATATATATATATATATATATATATATATATATATATATATAGATATATATATATATATATATATATATATATATATATATATATATATATATATATATATATATAGATATATATATATATATATATATATATATATATATATATATATATATATATATAGGCTAGATAGAAATGTTTTTTTAATGGTAATTGCATAGACCTTGGAGCAACACATTTGGTAATTTCATCCTGATATTCAACGTAATTCCCTTAGCAAATATAAAAAAAAAACCGAAACCGTTAAATTACATCGATACCTTGCAAAGTCTTTCCAATCTGACAAAAAATAATTTATATGTACACTTACTTCATACGAATAAAAAAAGATTTTTAATTTTATTGTTAAATCGATCCATAGGGTAAGCTCCAACCCAATTTTGAAAATAAAACAATATTTTAAGTGGTTATGTTTTTTAGTGTTCGTTAAGTGTGGCGTTTTATTTTTTTCGTTGAGAGCTGCGTTTTAATATTTTTTTAAGCTAATTTGTTTACTAAATGTTTACGCTAGAGAACATTTATAAAGTGGGACACAACACGACATCAGATATCGTAAAGTAATATTTAATTAGTAATAACAAAAATAATCATCTTACTAAGATAATCAATCATTAATTATTAATAGCATGTAGATACAACGTAATCTCTGTGTTAATTTTAACACATTTATATTGTTTTCATAAATATAGAGATACACTTTGTTTTGTGTCCTTTTACAAATATTATGAGGAACAAAAATTGAGGATTACAATACTAAACGAAAACGTTTATTTATATATTTTTGTTTACTAAAGATATTTTTATAATTTTATTTTTATATTTTTATATTTTTATAATTTTAACCGCAAGTTACTGTACATAAATAGGCCAACTATGTATAATATTTTTCTTCAAAATGTTTGCAATATGATAAATGATACAAAAATAATTAGTGTTTACATTGATTGTTATGTGTATTGGTTACAAAGAAAATGATTTAGTGGAACATAGTTACAAAATAATAACTTTGGTTGAGGTAGATACATATTTGCAAAGTATATCTTGACTTTTATTAACGTTTTTAAATTTATTTAGTAATTTTTTCAGCTATTTACAATTTGTATATAATTAATCTTAATTTGTAGGTTCAGTTCTTATTATATTTTAATAATAATGTAGATATGTTATGGATATTATTATATAACATTAAGCCGTACGAATTCCAAATTAGTTTAATAAAGTGTGTATCATGCAATCTTAATCTTACAATCTTTGCCAGTTTTGTCTAACTATGGAATATAACCGTTGTATGGAAGAATTCATATCACATTACATTATCATTGTTATTGGTGCACTTAGATCTTTTAAACTACGTAACGGATTTTAAAATCATTTTTATAAATACACATTGTAACATATGAGGAAAATAAAATTAAAAGAGAAAAATCAGGTTTAAAAAGGTTTTGATCTAAAGAAGATGGAACGAGAGATAAGACACGGGAGGAAAAAAATAATATGCGGCAAAAAAGTGGCGAGCAGGTCGCTACTGTATAATAAAAAGTAGAGAAATCAATTAGTATAAGAAATATTTAGCAAAAAATTAAATTAGATATAAAAAAATGAGAAATGTTTGTAATTTAAGTTATAATGCAATACACAACTAATTGCGTTTGGAGTCTGGTATTCTGTACCCAATTTCACTAAATCTCAATGGCATGTGGGCAGGTGAACACATATGGGGACTTTTGAAATCACACGTGAATACTTGAAGTCATATCTGGACCATGGTGTTATATGCAATCACATGTGAATAAGTGATGTCATATGTGGATGAGTAGAATCACATGTGGACAATGGTATTATATGTGGAAAGATGAAATCACATGTAGAAAATGGTGCCACATGTGAATAAGTGTAATCACACGTAGACCAAGTGTAATGTGGACTATGGTGTTATATGTGGACCAATAAATAATTTCATATGCGGACGAATAAAAGCACATGTGAACTAAGATATCATATATGGATGAGTAAAATAACAAGTGAAGCACGGTGGCATGTATGGAATGGTGAAATTACATGTGGACTATGATGTGATATGTGGACGAGTAAAATGACATGTGGGTATAGATGTCATATATGGATGAGTAAAATCTTATGTGAATCATGATGTCATAAGTGGATGTATGAATTCACATGTCCATACAACCTGTCCATGACATGATATTTAGAAGTAGAAGAAGATGTTCGTTAAAAATGGCTTTTACAACAGGGTGAGATTATAAAGGCTTAAGGATCATATGAAGTCTTACGAGAGGTAAGACTTCATATGAAGTCTTCATTCTTCTTCAAGTCTTCTTCCAAGAAAGAAATAACTAAAGCATAGTGAGTTCACGCGGGCCAGTAGTCATGATCCTAAATTAAAGTCTTTATATTAATCTGATAATCTATATGACTACAGTTTCATCCAAATCCATGTAGTAGCTTTTGCGTAAAAGAATAAATAGTAATATTAGAAGGACTTAGCGTGTGCCTGCGTTCGGGTCGCGCACTCGGCGATAATCCGTGTTTTAGGCGCTTTATGGTGCTCATGTCGATCATATCGTTCCAAATTTAAACTAATTGACCAAATAACTTTGTGTAAAAGGTAATTTATCAACAATTAATATTTAGTGACAAATTTATTGATTTCAATGAGGGTTTAATAAATATAATAAAATGTGCGTTGTAAGGGAGTATCAAATTTAATTATATTTATGATTTATTTTGTTTATAGTTGTTTCTGCATAAAAAATAGAGATATGCTGACGCAAAATTTTATTTAGAACTATTTAAAACAACCTACATCGTCTTTGTGTAACGTCAGCGATTTATTAAGCGCATGGCAAGTTAGCTCTCAGAGGGATGTTTTTATCGGACCTAATTGATATGTATCGTTATATTACGACCAAATTACGCACAATCATTATAAATTCTAGTCTATTTGTTATTCTGATCTATAATACTATATATTTTATAATATTATATATTATGAATCTAAAATACTATACATTTTCATCACAATTCTATTTTCATTTATTGGTAAAATAATAAAATTTCTATAATATGACATGAAATGTTTTCTTTACCTCGTAAACCTTACTTGTCCAATTAGTGATAAATCTATGTTATACATAATAAAAGAGTTTAATAGTCTATTCTGTACATGAAATATTTTATAAGTTAATATATAGGTAATGGAAGCTAAAAAATCACTCAAATGAATTTTCATCCGTCTGTCCGTTTGTTCGTTTGTGCGTCAATCAGGCAAAAGCTACTAGCTTATAGTCCAGAGGTACATACATACAAGTTAATAGCTTATAGTCCAGAGGTACATACAGAATAGTTTTTTCTTAATATTTAAAGTAAATCTACCAAATTATTTTACCAGATAGCCAAGAGCTAGATAGGAATGATCATTTGAATGGTAAGACCTTAAGCCTTATATTTGGCAATTTCATCCTGAAATTTAATGTAATTCCTGTAGGAGAAATAAAAAACAGAATTCGTCAAGTTACGTCGATAACTTAGAAAATCTTTAAAACCTCACTTAGTGATCTAGTTAGTACAAAAAAAAACAAAAACTAATTTATATTCATACTTATTTCATATGAATTATGTAATTAATTTTAAATTTTAATATTTAATCGATCCATAGAGCAAGCACCATCGATAAGTTGTTGTAAATTTGTTTGGAAATTTTCCAACTTATCCACTTCTAAAAATAAAACAATATTTTAAGTGTTTGTATTGGTTAAGTTGGTTATGTTGCGTTTTAATATTTTTTAAATTTTTTAAAATTTATTCTCCTCCATATATCAAACAAAACAGATATAAACTACTGCACAATATTTACTCAGCTATATCATTGAATCATTTTGATTAAATATAGGCTGTATAAGCAAAAAGGTTCTGGACTCTTCGCAATATAAGCCGAATCAATAGTCAAAGTTGTATGAAAATAACGAATGCCGTGAGTTGTTTCATTTTATTGTAGCTGGAAAACGTGTACTGCAGTCCTAATTGCAACGGGCTTTTAAATAACGTTTGAATTATTATTTTTTCTATTGATTTAGATCCTACTTGACATTAAAATTAAAAATAAATGTTTTACTTTTTAATCTGAAATGTATGAATATAAAATGCTTTGTTATTACTAAAAATTCTTCCAAAGAATTTTTATTTTACGTCAATGCGAACGTGATTGCAGCAGAAATTATCCCTCATAGTAGAACTAAGTACATTTGAATCATATATTTTCTAAGATATGTTGTATGAGATCTTTTTTTTAAATATGTATTTTTAATGACATCAAATAACTATTAACAAAACTTCATATTTAATTGCTTTTTTATATATTTGTGGATTGTATAGTCTGCCATTAAGTCTTTTATAGCATTTCTGTTTTGCTTAATTGCCAAGATAAAATACATATTTTAATGTAGCTTTATATATCTTTCTAAGAAATATCAAAAACACACTAAACATATTTGACAAGGAACTCGGTTACCAATAATTTTCCGTACTAACGTATTTATACATTTTTATTGGTTTCCCATCCCGTTCACCCATAATACCCGATGACCCATAATCGCCCAAAAGCGGTGTCTAATTTGTGTGCACAGAAAAAAATAGGTTCCTTTCGCTGGCGTGGATCGAAAATCGATTTCATAACGCGGAAGGACTTTTTTACCACCATTGAATAGGACGTTAAAAACTTATTTCAATACAGATGCAATCCTTTTTTTGATTACCGTTAATGCCTTATTGTCACTACTATTAAATGATATTATTTTATAGTTTCATATTTAACATATACATTTTTCGTATGCGCCAAGAATATGAACTTAAGATCTAAATTACGAAACTCTTCAGTATGCTCACTTTGCTTGGAGGATAGTCTAAAGCGTGCATGGGCATTAGAAAAAGTTGTCTCGCAATAAAACATCAGACAATCGGTAACGATATCTCTTTTTTGTATATATAAATAAGTAACATCACTTTAGTTTAACTTTGTACATAACTCTAAGGAACTTTAACGTTATCTAAAGTCAACATCAATAATTTTTTCTATTAATTAATTTTGAGGTGAAACGAAGGTTGCCGGGTCATCTAGTTTTTGTATGAAAGCGTCGAAATTTTTATTTCTTTACTAGAGCCGTACCGTCTATTCAAGGTCTAACGTATGACTGCTGCGGCTTGAGGCGGTTTGGGGCTTATGACTATAGGACCAGAGACCGCTTTGAGTTTATTTACGTTGATATAGTAGAACTATATCAACGTAAATAAACTCGAGCGGTCTATATAATATAGTAGATCTCTTTCATTACGTAGTATCAATGAGGAAACTAAGAGTATTTAATCCTTATTAAATTCCTGCTTTATGTCCCTGCATTTATAAAAACCGGTGGTATTGATAGATACCTTGACTAGTATTGCAAAATTACTCTATTGGTAATATTGAAAAATACTTTCGTGACACAAAACTGTCAATTTCATAGCTGTTGACATTAAATAAATAAAAAAAAATCTAAAACGTGGAAAAGGAAACACAATTTGCCGAACCGTCAATTAATACATTTGTCGTTTTTAAATACGCTAGCGGTATTTTTGGTATGGGATGGCTAAAAGTACTGCTGGGACATCAAGAGCCATTGTATGAGATGTGAAACGTTAAAAATATTTGCTTCTGATTATTAATGAATGTTAACACTTAGCTTAAGAGACCTAAAGTTAGAGGCTATTTTTACTGTTTTTATAATTTTTGATTGTGAAATTCAAAAATAAATATTTTAAAAAGTCGTTTTGTCCAACGTAATATTTTTTTACTAAATAATAAAAACTGATTAGTTATATTGATATAAAATTGTTTTTATGAAAGAAATGATTATGAAGTATCTATTCTCGCATAAAGCAAGTATATTCCGAAGCATTTATTACGTTAGACAACTATCCGCCGCAGTAAGCAACCAAGTCTTTTAGAGTTTAAATAAAACAGGATTTACTAAACCTTTGTATTCTGAACTAATGAACGGATTCATAACTGTTGTTAAACGTATAAATTTGTAATACCTATATTGGATATTTACATGTTAACCAAGATAATAGAGTTTTAATATCACCTAGTGATATCGAAACAAAAGTGCCTGATATAGACTGGGTTTATGACAGTCATCCTGCCAGCTGAATTTCACTGTTGTTTATTGCAGTGTACGTGTTAATTCTGAGGCAGTATAATATTTGCTGGGTCGGAACTATCTTGGCGTACGCTTACTAAATCCAATCTAAACTTTGTGTAAATGATGTACCGTAGGAATGTTTGCCTTAAAATTGTTTTCAATAAAAACCCGTGACAGCGTATGTACCTTTTAATATCTAGCTTTTATTTAGAAGCCATTATGACCAAAATAGTGATCCATAAGTATAATTTAATTTCTTACTTTCTTACAATGTTTTTAAATTGAATATTTATCAAACTCTTATTAAATCTTGTAGGAACATTTGTCGCTTTAAGTATTTAGTGTCGATAAACTTAGTCGTTTACATTAAGTTATTTGGCCGTATTGTTTAAAAGTTATAACGATATAATTGACTTGAACGGAATACCATAAAGCGCTTAAAAGTGTAGGCGTGCACCGTGCTAGGAAACGTCGTTGATGGCTGTATTCTCTATGCGTTTTTTCCTTATAGCAAATTGTCGATTTTATCCTAAAGCAGTTTATTAACATATTTATTAATTTTGTATTTTATTTTTAGTAGAAACAAAAATCACATTTTATTCGATGTTCAGATATAAGAATATATAAATTATTTTTTGATTATAGGATTATATTTATAGTTATTTAAATGTACTTTTTGTTAGTATCAAGTAAAGAAACATTTTCTTCTTTTCATTAAATTATTACAATTTTGTTACGCAGGATAACCGTTAGTTGTAGTTGTAGGTTAGCTATTGGAATTGTTTTAGTATTTTGTTTGAAATTTGCAATTAATTTTATTTTAATTAGTAGTTACAAACCGTTATACTAAGCAAGCCTTTTAAATAAATTTTATAATATTATCTACTAACCCTTAACAGACACGGGCAATGGTGATAGAAAGTAATTATTGTACGTCATGTGATATATTTTTTCCGGTCCATTTGTGATAACATTTGAAATGGATATTCTTATGTCTGGGATAGGAAGACGAAGTTCATTTGACACAGGAATCTGTTTAAATAGCAAATCCAGCGTGTTGTACGCAGATAGGTTCTTAAGCGAGCACTAAAAAATATTGTTTTATAATTCTACAAAGAATTTCCTTCTTAATATAATAAAGGTTCAAAGATTTTATGAAATCTGTTAGGTTTGAAGATAGACATCTCAAATTTGAGATGTACGAGTTACTTATATCTAAAAAATTAAATTAGGTACTTATAAGGATGTTTCACGAAATTTAATGTGGCATACTAAATTCTACGCGAACGAAAAAGTTAGTAACTACATAAATTTGTAAACTTATCCTCGTAAATATGCTGTTTCCAAACATGCTCTTTTAAAATAATGAACGTAGCACACTTAACTTCTTAATATATATAACAGATTACAATAACCAACAAAGTACATACATGATATAAAAATGCATATCTGTTATATTTATATAAATATAATGTCACAACTTCGCAAAATTCTGTTATTTTCTCTAATAAATTAAGCTTTTCACACTCTAAGAAAACTTTAATGTACTTTACTTTGACTTTTATATTATAGCATGGTAAATAGAAGTAGTTTGTGAACTTTCGCGGAAAGGAGTAACTACGTAGGTTTGCTTTAAAGATATTTCGTATGAAGACGGATTTCCTTAACAAAATTGATAAGAAGCTTAGCATCGTTCTGGGTGTAGTTTGCTATCAAACTTTTAAATGTCAATGCATTAGGAAACGTACTTACGTTAATGTAGTCGTATGCGTCATGTTAATTTAATTAAACATGAGTTTTGATGCAGTGAAGTTCGGAAAGTGAGACGGTGTAGAGAATACAGTCTTACGAAAATCTCGATAACAACCTCATCGTTCTATTTTGTAAAGCTTTAAGTAATTAACATTTATAAAAGAATATTGCTATCTTCACAGTAGTGAAATGATTTCACAGATATGAAAAATTGATCTTTTTCAAAATTATTTATTTGAAAGGTATCATCTATTAACGTAATTATGAGACGCTTAATTCAAATATGCTAGTATTTTTTGTTTGTTTGTTTGTTTGCTTGCAATGAAAACAACTGGATTGATTTTAAAAAATCTTTTATCATTCGAAAGATAGATTATCCGCGAGTAATGTAGGCTATATTTTATTTTATAAAAAAATAAGATTCTGTGACATATTTTAGAAAAGTTACTTATTTTGCGTACGCTGCCTTAATTATAAAAGATAGAACTATAAAATGTCATTATCAACTGAAGATCTTATAAATATCTGCAAAAAAGTCCACGACGCACGATACCTATCTATGTCGATAGACGCACGATAACCATTTTTTTATTAATTAATATTTATTTATTTTTAGATTTTATTTAAACACGTTTATTTTACTCATGGTATTAATCCTTGTCAAAATAAATTATTAAATTACTAAGTACAGTTTATGTAAATAGTATTTGGTCTTTGAATTATTAAAATTGGACGTTTGGTTTTGAAATTAGTGCGAAATTAAAATAATACGATTTCTGATGCATGGTATTTTTTAGATTTTGTTCTTAAAACTACATATAATTATAATAAAAGAGTAGAAAGCTCAATTCCGTGTATGAAAAATTTATTAAAAAATATTATTGTATATGTTAATATATAGCTAATAGAAGCTATAAAACCACTCAATAGAATTTTTGTCTTTCTGTATGTTCGTTTGTACGTCAATCACGCACAAGCCACTGAACAAAATTAAACGAATTTTGGCATGATAATAGCTTATAATCAAGAAATACATATAGAATAGTTTATTATCTTATTATTTGTAGTAGATTTTGTATAAAAAATAAAAAAAACCAAAGGATAGATAGGAATGATTTTTTGCATGGTAATAGCTTAAAGTTTAGATCACCATATTAAATAGTTTCATGCTGATATTCCATGTAATTCCTTTAAGGAAAATAAAACTCTAATTCTTTCAAATTACATCGATAGCTTATACAATCATTCTAATTCCTCAAAGTAATTTTATTAGAAAAAAAAGCAATCAGAGCCAAGACATATATAGATTTATTGCATAAAGATCAAATAATTGATTTTAAATATCAATATTTCATCAATCCATAGAGTAATCACCATCGACACTTTGTTGTCAAATATGTTAGAAAATTTTCAATTTTACCCACTTCTGATACAATATTTTAAGCGAGTTTGTTTCTTTATTGTTGTGTTTTAATATATTTTTTAAACTAATTTGTTTATTAAATGTTTACGGGAGAATATATTCATAAAGTAGGACACAGCGTAACATCTGGTATAGTAAAGTAATATTATTTGAAAATCAATAAATATAAATAAAAATCTTACTCGAATATGATCAATTATTAACGATTAAAAACATGTAGTTGTAACGTAAAATCTGTAATAATCTATCAAGCAGGATAAGAACCTATATGAAATAGAAATGGACTTAATTTTGTTTCCCTCAATAAAGGGAGTTGTGACGATTACAATCCTTACCCAAAAAGATTATTTTCTCGATACTAATTAAAAATATCTTTATAAAATTTATGAAAAAAAAAATTAATAAATGATAAAAATCGAGAAAGCAATGTTTTGAGGATTAATTTTTATGCCAACTTCTCAATTTAAACATTTTGAAAAATATACTATATTCATATTAGTTAACTATTACATTACATTAACCTGCAACGCTATTTAAAGCATGAAGCTAATTAGCATGTTGTCTCTTAAATTTTATCAGTTAAGTATAAATTATATAGAACTAATTTTAATTAATAATTTCAGAAAATGTAATATTTTGATAATCGACAATGAATTAGTTTAATATAGTCTTTTCACAATGCAATCTTACAATGTTCATCATACAGTAATAGTTTTGTTTAACTTATTTAACTTCTGTTTAACTGTTAAACCTTTTCATATTACATTACATTATTATTTGAATAAAATGTAGTCACGTCCGGTGTCGGTGCGCTCAGATTTTTCATCCTATGTACGTATCGGAATTTAACACTATTTTTATTAATTAATACACATTCTCACATATGAGGGAAATTAAATGTAGAAGAGAAAAATTAATTTAAAAAAGTTTTTAATATAAGGGAGAATGAGAGTCGAGATGTGAGAGGCGGGTGCATTAACAAAATAGATATACACGGCAGTGAATTCACGAGCGAGCCGCGACTATATATTAAAAAAACAGAAAAATCTATTCTGTACATGAAATATTTAACAAAAATTCAAAATGGATATAAAATAATTGAGAAATGTTGGTCATTTAAGTCGCAACGCCAAAAAAGAAATAGATATAATATAATTTTTGCCACGAGTGTAATGGAACTTAAAACCAATTACATTAGCTGTCCGGCGCTCTGTATCTGTATCAGTTCCACTGCACCACGATGGCGTGTGGGCAGGTGAACTCTTATGTGGACTCTTGAAATCGCATGTGAACACATGACGTCACATTTGGACCATGATGGCATATGCGCGTCGGTCAAATCACATGTGGACCATGGTGTCATATGTCGATGAGTATAGTCACATGTGGACCATGGGGTCATATATGGATAAGTGAAATTATAACAATGACATATGTGGACCATGGTGTCATATGTGATTGGGAAATTTCACATGTGGACCATGGTATCATATGTGGACAAGTAAAATCCCATATGGGCCAAGATGTCAAATGTGAATGAGTAAAAATGCATGTGGACCATGGTAGCATGTGTGGAAGGGTGAAATCAAATGTGGACTATGCCGACATATGTGGATAATTAAAATCCGATGTACACCATGATGCCATGTGTGAATAAGTGAAATCACTTACGGACCGTGGTGCTGTATGTGGGTGAGGGAAATCACATGTGGATCATGATTTCATAAAAGGAGTTATGAAATCACATGTCCATACAACATATCTAAGATAACATGAAATTTAGAGGTCTTCTACCTCTGTGTTCATTAAAACAGCTTTTACGACAGAGTGAGATTATAAGGATTTGAGGACTCTGGCAAGTGTATAAGAATATTGTTTATATGAAATATTACAAATTTTGGCAAAGTCTGTGATTTAACCAAGACTGCGTACAAGTAAAAGAAAGAAATAGCAATAGAGTATAATAATAAGTTAATAATAAGTTCTGGCAGGTAAGGCCGCGAGCGGGCCGCTAGTTGGAGATAAAAAAATATAATTTAAAAAAGGAAGTACTCGTATATAATTTATATACATTTAAACTACTTTTCCAAATGTATGCAACTTACATACACATTTAGATATCTATGATGCCAGAACTTTACTAACTCATCTAAAAAACTCCTTTAAATTCTTGTAGTATCTTTTCTGCCACTAAAGTAGTCCTTGTCACTAAAGCTTTTATTGAAAGAATTTTCTGTTTACGTTCGCCTCAGTGTTCCTTTATAAAATCCTACAGCAGTCTGCAATTATGTTAAAATTCTATCATCCATGACAATATTATTCATAGTTTTCATATTCTAATGCAATCTCTTCTCAATTCTTTATTTACATCCTCAAGATTTTCTGGTAATCAGTCCAAGTGGCATTGAAAGACTGAAACTATAAAATGAGGATGAGAATTATTTAATTCTCATCCTCATTTTATAAAATTTTCTAACAAGTTTCCACTAATTGGTCACATTCTGAACTTTTCATATTACCTAAAATATGTGTAACTTCGTTATTAAAAGATTTTCAGGCTTCTTTACACAGCTTGTTTCATTCATTGTGTAAATGATGGACTCTTCTTAATTTGAATTACAAATTGTTTCATGTGCGAAATTGGTATGAAGTGGAGAGATTCATTTTAGCAGGATCTATTATTTTTTTTCAATAAATTTGAATTGAGGCCCGTCGTGGCACAGTGGGACAGATTCTGACTGTAAACACAATCCGCTATGGGTTGGATTTTCCACGATATGGGTGTAGCAACTTGTTGTCAATATTAGTTATTTTCAAGGTCAAGCCCCTGGTGACATTATTAAAGATACATTAAGGCACCTTCTTTATGTTTTGAGTTTCACTTTTGAGCTGCAAATGTATATTCGTGTTTGTCTTATTTGACTTAACTCAGCTGCTAGTGTTCCACATTAGGTATTCCAGATTTTCGTTTTTTATGCCAACGGGCAATACACACCATATCAACTTTTTATATAATACCTCTTATAGATTAGTCTAATAAAATATGACTCAGATTTTTCATAATTTCAAATCTATAATTCGTTCGTTTAGACAATCTTCTATTACGAACTTGGACTACATACCTTTTTGTCGGCTGGATCCGCCCCTGATTCGGCATACTACTATATTTTACTGTAAATGTAATAGATACATATAAAGTAAATGTAATTGATAATAGCATTTTTGTACTAGGGTGCCATTGATTGAAATTTCTAATAAACCTTATATGACAAATTTTATTTATTATTTTTCCATTTTTTTTGGTCTACACGCAACAATGAGATTATTTCGCTGAAACGTTATACTGTCTACACCAGTCTTGGACACTTGGACGTTCCTTAATACGTCCGTGACGACAACCTTTTGAGGGCTGGATCAGCCTATAGTATGTCGATTTAAATAGAAAATTTACATCTAGCAGTCGTGTAACAATGCTATCAATAAACGAGTTCAGTGAGAAGCACCCAGTACGACTATCAGGTTATTAAATTGTAAACATACTAATATGCATAATTATTAGTTTATAATATTACTAAATCATTTATTTTTGTGGTAGTGGTTTTTTTTATATTTAATGTAAATAGTAATTGTAAAATCACATGTACTCCGTAACAAATTGAAAAATCTTCTTATTGTATTTATTAAATTAAAAATAAGTCATTAAGCTAAAACGTTTTATAATACTTAATACTACAGGTTTTTATTTTCCAATTTATCACGGCACCAATCCACTTTGCAAACAATTAGATAAAGCAAATATTTGCTGAAATGTTCATATAACGTACTAAAATCTCAAACTTCATAACTCTACCTTTCCCATACTTTAATCTATTTATTAAAGTAAATAAGTATCTAGTACATAAGTATGTGTGAAACGTTAGGACTAAGTATAGGTGTAGCTAGAAAAGATAAAAGTTGTGATACGTATTGTATTATCAAAGATAATCTCAAGGAGATAGATATTGTTAATTTTTATTTTTCAATTTTATTGCATCTTTTAGTATTTATATTCAATTAATGCGTAAAGTGTCATATATTTGTGCTTATATTGTGTTCAACTTGTAAAAATATACTTTAAAATACTATTATTTCATTCAATTCATTTAGTGGTTCTACTAGTGAAGTATAAGTTAAGCGATAATTTGTTATCGTTACAAACCTTCACTGTGATTAAACGATTTATACAGGTGTGACGTTGACGTCCGCAGCTGATAAGTTCTTCAATGGCCATGTGGAATAATTTATAAAATTATGTCAAATGTTTGTAAAATTGAATACGGTGTTTTAGTTTTAGTGTAGTTTTATAGTGTCTGTTCGTCGATATGGATAAATTAAAACAAAAGTTGAAGAAAGATAAACAGATAAAAGAGAATAAGGACAAAAATCCTCAAATCATGACCGATGTAAAAAGTATCAAGGAAAATCTTAAAATTAAAGAAATATTGAGGACAGTTAAGATGAATAATAATAGGCGATTAGGAGCTCCGCCTTGCAGTAATGTTGTGAATAATAAAGAATACTTTGAAGATGATTGCTTAGAAACATCAAAAAACGATGATTCTTCTGAATTTCTGAGTGCAACAAATTCAGATGTTCAAATTGTGCGTAGTATGCAGATGGATAATGAAGAAAATACACATGACTTGTATGGTAATAAATTACTTGAGGAATGCCAAAATATTAATGAATGTAAAACTATAATAGAGGAAGCAGTCAATTTCACTGACAATAAAGATAGCAAGCAAAGTTACAATGACTTAAATGAACATAATCTAAATGGAAAACATACTGAAAATATTCGAGATAGAAAGTTATCCCTAGACCATACGATTTTATCGAGGCAGGAGGGCTTCTCACAATCTGAATTAGATTTGCATTCAATTGGGAAATCTCCACTAGAACGAAAATCGTCTTTCTTTAGGAAGAAAATGGATAGTTTTGTAAGGAATACAACGGAAATGTTTCGAAGGCAAAACAGATCTTTACAGCGACAAGTTTCAATGTCCGTTTCTCTTCAGTCACTTAATGAAAAACGTCCTAGCTCGGGCTCTGATATAATTACAAACGAACATCAAGTAAGTAATATAATTCACTTTTTAAGTCATATTTATTGCTTAGCCGGCTATATAAAATTCCCTATTATATTATTTGTGTAATTTCTATCGTTTTATCGAATAAATTCAATTAAATATCTTCATATCAATTCGAAGCTACATAATATACAAACTACACAATATTTTAAATCATATGTAGCATTGTGATAAAATATATAAAATATATATGTTGGCCATTATCACAATCATAAAAGCTATAACGACTTGGTATCATAACATTTTTTTTCTTTTAAGTCATTTATAGTTTATTTTTTCAATTATAATAATATGTTGTTTAATTAGGTCGCCTATCTTTATATAAAATTTTACTTAGTACGTTGTGTATAAAATTATGTAGCTTCTATAATTTTAAAATTGTTAATATGATAATCTTTTCATAGGATTTAATTTTGATTTTTCTAACTTGATATTTAAACTACAGTATATATAATTTTATACTTAAACAGTATCTTCTAATATCATCATTTACTTTATCAGTGCAAACAATGCATTTGACTCTTCAAACTAAGGCACAGTTTCATATAATATACATTTATATCTCAATAAATTATTGACTTTAAATACGATCACTCAATAGCGCGCCTTGTCAAATGAAACAGATATAAATATAATCCGCCCAGTAAATATTATACATTTAGTATATTTTTCGCCAATGCTATCCCACTGTGCCATTATGATATACGTCAATTTCAATAACTTTTTTTTTATTCAAGGAACCTTATGGCAGCAGGACAAGCTTGCACGTGCCGACACCAATAGTTCGCAGTACCTCTAGCTTGTCACTAAGACAACCAACATATATACCGAACTCGTCGCCACAAAACAGCTTTGCCGGAAGTCAACCGGCTTTACACGCTTTGTCCACTTCTACTCTAGAGGAATTACACTCCAGCAGTGACTTGAGTAAGCTAAATGCCATTATTGCCTGAATGTTATTATTACTTCATCTATATAGGCTACGGAAAGGTTATAAAGCAGTATAGCTTATTAAACAGTAGTATTTTGATAAAATATGAGATCACAACGTCGTATACATACAGCGTATTTAATTGTATCGTTGTATAACATACGAGTATTTGCTACTGGCAGCTTAATTTATAATTAAAATTTTAACAATTATCATCTATTTTAATTTAACAATTGTGACTCGAATTCTGATGTGTGTTTTTAACAATAAAATAATATTTAAGTAACTATTTATGAATTTTAAACCTGCATGTAAATAAATTTAGTGGAAGTCTATAGTTATCAAAGTTATACATAAATATAAAAACATGTACACATTGAATATATTACATGTTAAATAATAAACTCAGTAATTTAAGGAACACCACCAAACCGCTTTCGTTACGTTAAAAGTTTATTGATAATTTGTCAATTTAAACAAAATATACTGTCCTTATTAGTAGGAAATGTTCTTGGTTAATAATACGTTTTACTAGCTTGGCTTCTATATAAAATTAGGTACTTAGCTACCTAAATTATTATTGATATTAATGTAATGTCTTTGTATATAATTTAATAGTCTAGTGGCCACATAAAGAAAACAAAACTACTTGTTAAAAGAAGATAATGGGGTCATTCCTAAAATTATTTTTTCTTTATCCTGCTCGTGCTGGCTTGTGTTATATTTATAAAATATAATATTGTAATTTGACCCGAACATGTGTGCAATTTTCAAGTATATACGACACAACCGAACAAAAAAAGGTTTGCTCCATCGCGTATATTTTGGTACTCAAAAATACTTTTTTTAAAAAGCTAGTCCGGGGTCACAGATAGACTGAGCTGGCATTCCTCTGTCAATACAAAAATATATTATATTAATCTACCGCTGTCCGTTGCTTGATTGCGTCGCAGACTGCCCAGGATTCTTTCAGTATGAGCTAACTGTATCCTTCTCTGTGGTGTGGTGCATTTGAGACTTAATTTTTTTAATAAATCAAAGATCTAATGATATTGCTATAATATAGAGAATGCATACCTAATAATACCAAAAACTAGGTTCATGTGCCACATACGGACCTCGCCGTAAGATTTACACAAGATTACGGTATGGTTTATGTAAAAACAAATAAAGAAACAAAATTCTGATATTATTACAATTTAGAATGTCTATTAATTTGATAATTATTTTTATGATATGTGATATGTATGATAATTATTTTTATGAATTTGATAATTATTTTTATGATAATTATTTTCAGGCTTAAATGATTCTCATTTAAGAGAAGCTATGCTGAAATCACGCGCAATTTCAATGAACTCTGGTCTAGATTCACCGTATGGCCAACAGCGCAGTAAAACATCACGCTCTAAAAGGTACATCTTCATATTAGTACCCATGTATTATATAAAGTATGCATTATACAATACACTTTTAATCAATTCAAATTTTTCTTATTTGGAATATAACAAATTAAGGTAAACTTTAAGGTAACTTTAAGGTACTTTAACGTTCTGATAGTCTGTTTTGGCAAAAATATGGTATTAACGAACCGATACCTTTTTAATGAAGCGTAATATATCTATTCTGGAAAGTTACCCTGAATGTAAAGATTGAAAATATTCCTGATTCTTTTAAATATTTTTTGCGAAGATATACAATCTTTTTCCCCTATCCAATTGCTGATCTAATAATCCTATAAGAAGGGCTTGCCGATTTTTATAAATTATAAGAATAGCTTCTGCACACATAACTTTGTTGGCCTAAATATTTACCTATTTAAGTATCGTAGTATAAGATTCTTTATGTATTTATAATTCATAAAAATAGTGAATACTTACCTTATTTTACAGTAATTAAACTATAATTTTAGAGTAACGTGGATAGCAAGTGAAGGTTTGACGAATTATTTACGTCGAAAAATTGACGATGAAAAGTTAAAAGAGATATCGACGTGTCACTCATATCAAGATTTTTCTTGCATACCTGAACATGAACTTTACTGCCAAAAATCTGACACCAAAGGTAGGAGGCTCTCATATCAACGGGCTGTTTCGGGCGAAGATCCAGTGATGCCTTTAAGATATCAAGACTCTACCTTAAGACGAAAAAATCAATTACAAGACAATAATGAGGTATGTAGATAATATTTTATTTACTTAAGCTCTACAATATATTATTAATTCCAACGCTTTCAATAAGAAAAGATCTTTTTTAGAGATATGGTCTCTTTATTATGATTTATATATATATATATATATATATATATATATATATATATATATATATATATATATATATATATATATATACATATTCCCCTTTAGTAAATTGCTTAACGTTTTTTAAGTACTAATAAATATAGTAGATATGGTGGTATATTTGAGGAGTAGGTTTAAAAGGGATGCTCCTATACATACATAAATGTGGCAAGGTGTAATGTGTCAGTAACTAAATTAGTCGTGCTTACATGATGTGCTGTTTACAATATAGTGCTAGTACCAATGCTGTTATACCTCCAGCGACGTAGTCACAGATAGAGAGAGTGTGGTAATTGAAAGATAATTGTTACAAATAAAAAAATACATATACAAAAATCACTCGCTAAATTGTATATCTCAATAACATTTTTTTAATTGATTAATTAAATTATTGTTTAGCTTAATAATTAACTTGTGAATAACGTGAATCGTAACTATTATGGAGGTTGAACTGATAGTCGACTTACGTGATTAACTATACCTATTACCCAACGTACTAATACAAGGTTTCTGCCCTGGTATACAACCACGGAGTTCCGCTGCTTCATTGACGTCATGTCGAAGTTTGTTTATTGGTCGATCGCGTGTAACACGCAAAACCTATACACTGGACTCGCACCCTTTCTTTATATTCATTTCTAACCTTAATTTATTATATCGGATTGTCTCAGTCCTGAATGTCTGTGGAGTCTGTAAAAATCTTATTTTAGTTCTCCATATTAGCTATTCCGCATAAAATGGTAAGAAAGTTTTATGATTTAGCTATCTAATGAAATATATAATAATGTTAATATAACTTAAGCAACTTGATAAAAATGATATTAATAGTACTTTATCCTTTTTAATCATATAAAATATGTAAAATTTAAAATACTTTTAGTGCACAATAACAGTTGCGAGTGAGATACTTACAAGCGCTCGTTATAAGCATGAAAATTACAATTTTAATATTAAAATAAATTGGTATAGATAACCTGCGTAATAAATAAACTTTCCTTACTTACAATGTTTTTACTTTTGGCTTAATTTATGTAGTGCAAAAATAACCTTGGAATTTATACTTAAGAGCCATAATTTATTATTATATTTCATAAAGTACGCGTGGATCCATATATAATTTTTAAAATCCATTCCCTTGTTATTAGTCAAATACTTTTTATCGTGCTATTGATAGGTACAATGAAACCCCCTCCCTTTGTGATAGAATAAGATTTGGCTGTCAACGTAATATTCGTACGAAAAAGGCTATCAAAGCAGTAAGGGTTAGAATTCGAAAAAATCCTCTCCAAAAGCAAACTTACTGGTCATTTCTTAACTAATAATTCAAAAGAGGATAGGGTGATAAAATTAAAACAACTTAAGCGATATGCAGAAAAAAATTATACGGATAAGAAAATTTTTACAATGGAGCAATATTTTAATAAACAAAATGACCATATTTATGCTAAAGCTCTAAAGAAGCTTACCGATCAGCATTACAACATAAGCATAATTATATTCAGTGATCGACTTCAGTGATGGTTTGATGAGATGTTGGTGATGTTCCTGATATACTGATTTATCAGCTTACTCTACAAGACATTGGAATTGAGAGCTTCTAAAACAATCCATACGATAAGCAGAGAAAAAAATCCCATATAAAGAGTGCATACTGCTATTGATAGCTGACTTCAACGAATATGCTTTATATATTTTAAAGGTTTTATATTAATTTATTAAAATAATATATTGTAACAGTAATGAATGTTACGTTAATAGTTTGTCACAACTAAGTAGTTTCCATCAAATGTGTCACTAATAAGATAAAAGTGTAAAGCTAAAAAAATGTAAGTACAGCTAACGACAAGGCAGCGGAGAATTTTATACTATCAACTATGAAACTATGCCCCTAATACATTAGATGGAAGCAAATTATTTGTATAAACTTATTATGAAATGATATTTTAAAAGAACAACCGATGACTAATAACTAATACATAACTAATAATTTATTAAATAATATAGAAATTATAATCTAATGATATTAAAAATTGAGCCTGCATAAGTTGTACGTGATTTGATCAGCTATAAAAATCATGACTATGACATATTTTTTAAATACATTTAAAGATTTTGCACGATTAATAGTACCAAATCATTCCAGAATAAAGTTTTATGTTAATTTTCAATTTTATAGGGCTTGTCTGCCTGTTTGAATTAGGGATATTGTGGATTTTTGATTAGGCTAAAATTGCGTCGTAAAGAAATAGCTAAAGATTACTTAATTTTTTTTATATTTATGGTATAGTATATATGAACAACCTTCACTAATTTTATATCAAATGTGTTGATATCACAGGCGTAGCTCTGGTAATTGCTACTTGGTGCAGCTTACGACTTGATGGTATATAATTTTTTATTGCTTTAAAACTATAATTACTATATATTACTATATATTAGATTATGGTTAAAATTAGATTTAAACGGACATTACGCGCTTTTGGACTAGCAAAGTCATTATTCACATTTTTAAAATATGTGTTGTATCGACTAGTTCATGTTCGATTGACACTATAGCGATATTATTTAACCTAACCTTAACCTATTATGTGACATTGTTCTCTGCGATTTATTCGTCTTATTTACCTAACAAGGTGCTGTTATTAGGGTCGGTCTCGACCTTATCAAGAGGTACGGACGGAGTTAGAAATTTTAACATTGCCCCTTCTTGTTTTTTAATTGTCTCTTCTTTTGCCTTTTTTGAGCCTGATTTTCAGCACTGTTTTTGTTTCAATTTTAATAATTTTAGCTATGTATGTACCAACATTTTCTAAATCAACATTAATCAAGAAAAGTTGCAAGTATTACAACACAGTAACAAAATAATATGCTTAGACAAGAGCTTTACGTACTTGTGGGGTCCTTGTGTTTACTACGCAGTGGTTACGAATAGAAATGATTTACAAGACTTGGTAGTTATATGTACTTCGACCATACAGCGCTTCCTACTATATAGGTTTAGGCCTATAGACATTCATTTCTCAAAAAAAGACACAATACAGTCACTTACATGAGAAACAATATTTAAAGTGAAGTAATTTAAGTTTAGGTCAAGATTAGTGTAGGAATAGATAGTTATTATATACCATGTAAAAAATCAATATTTCATCGAAAGACTTATAGAACATCAATATTTGACTTAATTTTATTTTATTTGCCTCTAGATTGTATTTTTCATTTTCCTTCTCTCATTTTTTTTGTACGTTTGTTGATGCTTGTTTGCAAAAATTGGAAGAATACATCGTCGACATCATCGATCGTCGACTTTGATGCCCCTTTTCTTTTGATGCCCGGTGCGACTGCACCGCTCGTACCCCGCCAGTTACGCCACTGGTTGATGTGTATATAAAAATACTCAAAATATAACTTTAACTTGCTAATAGGAGTCATCTAAATTCAACAAGATAAGAGAGGAGAGATTCTGGGAAAGAAGCATTGAAAATACGAATATTATTGTATTGAAAATTAAATAGTGAAATTCCCTGATATTTCTGCTATTATTTTCACTCTCATGAGTATTTACAAAAATATTACATTTTATGTCCGCCTTTATTTCCTGTATATATTTAGAAAATAAGAAACAAATTTTATGTAAAGTTGGAAACATAATGCGAGTATATACGCATGTAAGCGTTCTTATCATATGTTCTTCAGACTAAATGGGTCAAGAGATTTAGGCAGCGCGACTATTGCAGAATTTGTAACAATCTTCTCAGAAATACGATTATAACAAAATTAATACGATTATAACATTCATCAATTAATTAGTTAAGAAAATATTTTATTTAGAATCGTAGGTCAGCATGTTTGCAAAGATCGTTAATATATATTAGGAATATCTACAGTTGAAGACATATATAGGTGGGCCAGAAAGGCGGGCGAATTTCAAAATCGGATCGACCGTGGGAGTGGGGCGCGGGTAGTGGGGATAGGTAGCTTGATTCTTGGAAATTTAGTCACCATGGAGCGTTTCACCGGTGACCAGCGTGCGCGGCGTCTATTTCGTTCCGAGTTTAGTTGACATAATTGAGTTTGGGTCAAAAAATTTGATTCTACAGGTTTACATAATTGCATGTGAGACAAAAAGTTGACGAAATTGTAAGCAAAGTCGCAACGTCCGTACGGCGCGATCCCCAGTTATTAACCCGAAAGAGATCAACTGAGCTCACTATATCAAGAACATCATTAAGGCGTAATTTATCAAAAGATCTTAAATTTTACCCGTATAAACTTTAATTAGCCCAGGAATTGAAACCAAATGACCACCATCTTCGACATGCTTTTGCCGAAACAATGTTACAGCGTTTTTGAAGTTTGAACAATATTCTCTTCTCGAATGAGGCTCATTTTCATTTAAGTGAATATGAGAACAAGCAAAATTGTTGGAATTGCGCCTCAGAAAATCATTAATTAAAACATGAAAGACAATTGCATTCGCTTAAAGTGATAGTTTGAACAGCCATGTCGGCTGAAGGAATCATCGGACCCCCTTTCTTCGAAAATGAGCGAGGCTAAACCGTAAAAGTAAATTTGCGAGTCCTTAGCAATTCTTAACGAAATGTTTTCTGGAAAATGATATCTCGGCGAGGGGACATTCCGTGGGCTACTCGGAGCCCAGATCTCACGCCACTGGATTTTTTCGCTGCAGGTACTTCAAGAGCCGCTTTTATGCCAATAAACTGACGACAATTGCCAACAAGAATAACATTTGCGAGGAAATTTTCGCTATCCCTCGAGCGATGTGCCAGCGAGTTTTAACGAATTTGAGGTCCAGATTGGAGGAGTGTAGTGTGTACGTTTGGATAGTAGTATCAGTGATACTATTTAAATATGTAATAATACGGATACGTGTCAGTGATACTATTTTGATAAGTATTTACTTCATTATAAATAAAAATTATCATTCCTAAGCCTAATAGTTTTTTCTATGACTTTTTTAAAATAACCTAGCCTAACTTAATGGCCCACCCGGTATATGTATATATCTAATACTTTAAACGAATAATTTTTGTATACTTACCTATGCTAAAGAATCTCTTGAGACAGCTTCGATGATTCTCATGAAATTTAGTATGCAATAAGTTTCGAGGACGATAAATCAATCTATTAAGATTTGATTTTTAGCAAATGTCTTTTTATCAGTTTTTCCTAACAATGAAAAAATGATACAATATTCATAAAAAGGCGAAGATAAATTTAGCAACCATCTACAAAGTTATAATAGTTTATATGGGTATCGGACGGTCTCGACATCGAGTCCATATGTGCGAGACCGATTTTCTTTCTCTTTTTTTCAAGTTGCTTCTATTGCGAAAAAAATAATTTATAAAATCAATTCTTTTAAATTGTTAATTTTATTATACATAATTAAGCTATTAAGAAATTATTAAGTATTCTATATTTATTTCAGAGTTAGAGAGAAAAATATGAAGTAATTATTTCCTTTCTAACCAATCCTTTTATTAAATATCTCCGCAAACCGTCAAGGATTTTCTTAATTATAGCACCTCCATTTAATCTAAGTAACTGTGAGAGGGTTAGGCTTTAAAATAATTCTCGCACTACAGCTATTTAATATAGCTTTGATTTAATTTATTTTAATTCTAAAATTACTTCTAGTTTTTAATCGACCTCATAGTAATCCAAACAAAAAATTTATTATGTATCGTTTATGTATTTCCCACTATTAACTTAATATTTACTTACTGGTTTCCCACTATTAACTTAATATATACTTCAGAAAAAAACCGTACTTGGACAACATTTCTTCTTTCTTTTTTACTTTTTCTATTCCTATAAATTCCATTCTATTCTTCTTTTTCGTGTAATGTATACATTTTGTCTTCCTAACATCAATGTCACTTGTGTATTTAATTCATGGCCTTCATTCGTTTTGGTCTTGTTGTACTCTCTTTACTGTTTTTTCTACATTCATCGTCCCAATCTCATCATATCTAATTCATCTATAAAAATATATTTCGCAAAACATTATCGTTATATTAAATAGGGAAACGGTTTTTTTACTTTAATTTTAGGGACGAAGAAACTTCCTCGTCAAATAAATTTGCTAAGTCCTACTTAAAGATTATATGAAAAGCCTATATGGAAAGGATTGCAAAAACTCAATAAGTTTTATAGTATTACTATACTTCAGATATATATTAAATCAATAAAAACTATAGTATATTTGTAGTTTTGTAAAAGCGTGAATAAATTTCATTGTAAATGCTATGGTTGTAGGTTTGACCTCGAGCTAATGATTTTATTCAAAATAATCATGATCTTAATGTTCTAGTAATATTTGGAATTTTGGTTGGAAAGCAATTAATAGACTATCTTGACACGATGTTTTCTGTGACTACCCTATTAGGTCACATAAAGCGTGAAGACTTTGTTTTTCTAGCAAGACAAAGTGTGGCATTCCGTCGCTTAACACGCAATGATGCGGTTTCGGGCGGAAGATTAAATGTTCTGATCCTAGGTTTTTTCTATCTCTTCCGCTATCCTGAAAATGAAATAACTACAGATAAAATAGTCTTAGTATCAACAACCCGTACCAATTTTGAACAGCCTGAAACTTATTTTTTTCAAGATTTAAGATCAACTATTAAGGCACAATATAACATGGATTCTCTGGAAGCTCTTATTGTGTGAATAATAAGGCTTTCTAAAGAATCCAAGAGAGTCATTTCTGTATCAAAATAGATTGAAATAATTTTTGTTTGTTGTTAAGTAATTACACACACCTTTACAGTCCGATGGTATAAACGACCATCGGACTGTAAAGGTGATGGTTGTAAGTTCGATTTATACACATAGGAGTAATTATATTTAAATTATTTTTCCCGCTCTAGTAAAAACTTAACCAATTACGCTCCACCACCCAACACGTATTTTCTTGAATTCGGGCGAAAAGCGAAGTACAGAATGGGACACATTTTCTCTGCCTACCCTTTTATACGGGATAAAACGTGATGCCAATAAATCTTAGCTTCACTATTTTATGTCGCATAGCAGTAGTGCCAAAACACTCCGTACATGGCTTTCCTCCGAGCTTGAGGAACTCAACGGTCTTACCAGAACAAATTAAAGTAAACAATGTAAATATCATAATTCAGTAGAAGTCAGAGACTATCTCACTGAGCCTCGTTCTTTTTCCACTATATATATATATATATATATATATATATATATATATATATATATATATATATATATATATATAAAATATTAACTAAATACTTATCCTTTGTTAAGGTAAGTCGCACAAGTTATAACAGTAAAAATATTGTAATAATCACTGAAGAAATATATACGTCTCTATGCCAGTTTTGGTCAAATATTTATATTATAAAAAAGATAGCCGGCCAAATGCAAATCTGGCCTGCCGTAGCCTGAATAGAGGTGAGGAGGTAGGTTGCGCAGGTAATCGGCGCACGACCGATGGTATAAAAGCAGAGGGTGGACCAACCCTTAGCGTCAGTGATCCAGCATACGTGAAACGGCCACCAAACTTAGAAGTAGGAGATCAAAGGTGAGTATATCGAATGTAGCCACGTTAAAAAGTTCAAACTTTTAAGTTGATTTTTAAAACATAACAAATTTTAAAATGATTCAGCGTCTTAAATAAAATAGAATTACGGTTTTAAAACTTTACTTGATTTTAAATTTCGTTTCTTAATTATTTTTTTCTTTTCGCAGTGTGATTTTGAATTTTATTTGAAAATACTTTTAAACCTAAATGAAAATTGTGAAAATGATTATATTTTGTGCTATTTATGCAATTAATCATCTTCATCATCAAAAAATTGTGAATTTCATAGGTCAAAACAATATCAAACAAATTCTAATACTTTTCTCGCCTTAATAATTATAAAAAATACCTAATACTTTGTGTTGCAATTACATCCTCGTTCATAGTAATTGTGAAAACAATAAAACTTAAATCTTTTGGTAACGGTTGCATTATACTTTTCGCTGAATAGGGAGTATTAATGTTCCATTTAAAGTGATGTTTTTAAAGTGATTTCTTATGTGTACAGTGAATGTGTATGTGGGTGTATTCATATATAGTGACAATGATTGATTTATATGCTAAAATAAAAAGCGTCACTTTTAAATTACATTTTTCATCATTATATATAACTTATACGATGACGAAAAATGTATTAATAATAATAAAATATTAATAAAAGTAAGTATGTAGTAGTAAAGTAGTAGTTATATGTCATATTATTGACTATACAATAGTATGTAAATATATAGGTGTAATAACAATAAACAATTTTCTGACTTTCTGCCAAAGAAATTAAATTTAATCAAAATACCTCCTCAGGTCAATTAATTAATATTACCACGTCAACGTCTATTACAGATCAGTACACAATTATGTAAGCAACTAATTAAATTTAAGTAGCTGTTTGAATATTATTTTGAAAATTAATAAACCTATAATTAATTGTGTAGTGACTTGGGTTGAATAAAATATATTGTAGTAAAAAAAACTAAATAACATATAAAAGATTGTAAGGTCAGGACCATCACGAAGTTCCTTACGGTTTTTTTTAACTCCGAATATAATTCAAAATAAACCTGCACATTTTAATTTTTATTTTTATTATTAAAAGAAAATTATATAAATGACAGAATTTCATAAACAACGTCCTTTTAATATTTATTCATAAAAACATACTAAGTATTAAATTATACATTACATGAAGATAAACACTAAATGTAATAAAAAATGTTTTTTTTATTTTATCATTATGTTCTGCCAAATGTATTATTGGTGTTCAGTTTTGGATTTTATTTGCATTCTGAGGTTTGCGTTTTCCATACTCTCTTGGACTCTGAACTTATGATTACACTTATGCCTCTTTAATTTAAGTATTAAAATAAACAGTAAACAAAAGTTATATTTTTTTTTCTTATACAATATTATTATTATAAAATGGCATTAATACTAATCTGACATTCATGATAAGCTCTACTTCCTCTTTTCACTCATTTTAACCACCGCGTAATAATTGTTATACATGACTGACCACTTTAGGCTAGATCACTTTGTCTCACTAAAATTTCATTTCAAAACGATTTAAATCAAAATAATTATATCACTCAGCAGATATGATGCGTCAAAAAAAAGAGTAAAGATACATAAAATACAAAAGTAGAATATAAAAGTAAAACAAATATAATTTTCGTGTTATGTCAGCAACCAATGAAAACTAAAATTAAAACGCCTTGTGAAAGTGAAAAAAATCCTATAAAGTTCTACGAGGTGACATAAGTTTTCGAAAATTAAACCCATTCATGGTATAGCTGTTGTCTAATTTTAGATTTAATTGTTTTTTTAGCCTTTAGCTTTTTACTCTGCATAGCAGAGTAGACAGAAAGTACCTAGTGTATTGTCTTGACGACACTCCGTACTTCGCTTTCGTGTTAAGTGGTTTCGTGTTGAGTGGTGGATCTCAACGCCGCACTTTATCTTACCAGAGGGAGAAAGGGAGAAAGTGAAGATAATTTGAATATAATCACACCCCCGAGTGGGGATCGAACCCACAGCGATTAAATTTCATACATTCTAAATCTGTAAATCATTAAAAAAAAAATTGTGTATAACTTTTTTATCTATATAACAATGCAATAAATCTATTTTTTTTATTTAGCTTCTATTAATATATATATATATATATATATATATATATATATATATATACTGACCTTTTTTTGGTAATCACAATATTATATTATACGTAATACGCACCAAAATCTATTTTTTTTGTCGTATCATATTACGTTTTGTTTGGATGAAATGGATCTTACTTCTTTTTGTGTGTTAAAATCTAAATATATTTTACACCTTTTTGCAACATTGTTGCTTCGATATTATTGGCCCAAGCGTAACCTTTTATAGTCTTCTTCGATAAAGAAGTGGATACATAATTATAACAACATTTTTCTTTGTTCAACCCACTAGTAACTGACTTAAGCGCGAAACTGAAAAAAAACACACACGTACAAAAAAAAGTAAAGTATAAAATATCTAAAAGATTCATAATATATTCATAGATACATAGAAGCTATCATCGGGTAAATTTTTAGCTTAGAGAAATTGTTGAAAGTTTTTTTTCTCATATTTGAGCGTTCATCCACAGTAAGCGGATTATTTTATTCAAGATAAGGTAAGGTACAAATGAACAAGTTTTTAGTTGAGTGGAAATAATTAATTCTTAGTGCGACATTCATAAGCGAAGTACGGAGTGTGTTCACATTAGGTACTTTCTGTCTACCCTGCTATGCGGGATAAAAGCGTGAAGCTAAAAAAATACTCGCTTCTGCATGCCACTCTGTGTATCTTTTCATTACTCGCACGGTCAGGTAAACTGATTTCGATATCCCACGAAAAGAAGTCTGTTCGTATCATTACATATATATATATGTAAATATTAAAAATAAGAAGTTTAATAAATTAAAAATATTCTATTTAAAAGTTAAGTGTAGTAATATAATAATCTTAAACGTCCTTTATTGTAAGTACCCTTGCCATATACTAATAAGTTAGCGCTGAATTTTGAATGACAACTCATCCAAAATTCAGCGCTAACTTAACAGTAAATGCTGAGTTTTTGATGAATTCTTCGCCACGTGGAGGTGCTATCAGCATTATGAAATCAGAAAAATACTTTTATGGCGATCTTTCATACACATATATTGTTGTAGATCTATATTTGTTGTTAGCGATATTAAGCCGCAGTGTTAGTGCATGTCTAGAATAATTATGTTTTATAAATTAAAGAAAAAATAACTAACGTATATAAGAAGTGAGTCTTCAAGAAGTCGTCGGAAAATTGGACAGGGAATCAAAAAATATAACTATCTCAAAAAATGTTTGCTGGAGAAACGTATTTGGAAATCATCAGGATTACTTTGTAATTTTAAATACCACAATAACACCCCGTGCTGTAACAAGTAAAATATATAAAAGAAGATTATTTTACTTTTATTTTTACCATTTCATAAATATTTTAAGGGTGTTTTAAAATTACTAGTGATAAAATATTTATAAATAAAAACACCTAATGACCGTAGCTTAAAACACGTAAGGATTTGACTGATTATTTGTTAATTATTCGTGTATGATACCTATCGTATATATCACATGTAACGCATATATTATGAGAAGTTCTGGTGAACTATTTGACTTGGTTCCTGTCGCTGAATTTTCCAACCGCATAGAACGTAAGAGACTAAAATACCATCCCTACCTTCTGGATACGTGGCGTTCTGCTACTGTGTGGTTTTGTAGGAATTTCCACGTGCCACACAACTGTGGAACGGCCTACCTGCGGCAGTATTTCCAAGTCGGCACAACTTAAAACTTATTATTATAAACTATTATTATAAACTTATTATTCGTACCTTAAAGCCCGGTAACGCTTCTGTAGCTCCCCTGGTGTTACACAAGGCCGTGGACGGCGGTAATCACTTACCATCACATTTACCAGCCGTCAATGGCAAAACCTAGCATACTACGTAACCTAATAAATTGTAACGGCAAAAGCCCGAAACGTTTGTTCATTTGGTAAACTGAATAAAGTACAATTTAACCTCATCATTGTCATTGATTTTTTAGCATTCAAGGAGTTTTGTAAAGATTGAAACAAATAGTAATTAGATGGTTCAAGGTAAGAACTATATGTATGATGTGGCAAGACATACCAACCAAGCTCCAATAATTTTTGCAAAGTGGCCAAACATGTGTGTTTCCGATTTCTCAAATCGGCCCGCTTTTCTTCAACTGCATTGTTTATTTTCGTTTTTCATCGTGTAGTTGTTCAATGTAGACATCAGAATTGATTATTCGTTTGGATGGTAAGAGTTAAAATTAGACAATTTCTTTATAATACCACCAAACTGATAACAAAACCTTCTTTTATTGAATTATCAAATTTTGATGTTGTTTGAGTTGCTTCACATGGCCTACTCCACAATCTTTTCTGCTTAATATTGTTATAAGCAACTCATTTTTCATCGCCAGTTAACAGTCGTTTTAAAAATGAATCATTTTCATTACGTTTCTTTAGCTAATAAAAGCTGTTAATGAGCTACGTTATATGCGATTCTTTTAGTTCGTGATGACTCAAATTTTTCTGTATTCAAAAATTTGAATACAGAAAAATTTGAGTTGTTGTAAGTGATTTTTAATGCATGTATGTGATCCATGAAGCATCTCCGTAATGTCACGTGTTGTCCTATGACGATCCGAATCGATTATTGCCTTGATTACGGCCTTTGACCACAGGTTTTTTATCTTTTAGTAAAAATTCACTAGAACGAAATTTGAAACGTGGAGACGTTAGCAGCACATAACTTTTTCTGAGCTTGCGATGCGGTTATCCCTTTGCGAAAATAGAAAAACAAAATATAATGAAAATATTCCTTTTGATTTTCATTTTTCAATGAAAACTACGCCATGATTACTCGTAGTATTTATATGTAAAAAGATAAAGTTATTACACTTACAATTAAAATTGTAGTCCCTTTTTTAATACCTTTGATGTTCAAAGCAATCTCACAAAAGGTATGAAGTTTACGCTCGAAGAACTTATTACTTAGCAAACAATATGACGCTGTATTTTTAATTAAAATTGTCCACAAAAGTTCCATAACATTATTAAAAATTCCAAAAAACATATATAAATATAAAATTTATTTTATGTATAATTTAAAACATTATTTGTAAAATGTTACTTAAAATATACATAACATGATAATACAATAAATATTAAATTTGAAATTAAAACGTAACCTATTATGGCTTTAATGTGCATAAACTAGTACGCATACTGTGCTATTTATTTGAGTAGCTTAATAATAATAAGGATAATATTTAAACTCAAGTCATGACAAAGGATACTTAGGAATATTTGTAATTTCTCCTATAGTGTAATGTATGTTACGCTGTAAAGAAAAAAATTATAAAATTAGATAGCATTAAAAAATTATAAAATTAGATAATTATAAAATCAGATAGCTTCAAATTTTTGGCCCCCAAAATGTAGTCGGAATGTAGTAATTTCTTTCTACTAACATATAATTTATACGTTTTTATTATTATAATAATTTTAATTAGATTTTCATTTTTGAAGCCCGTCGTGGCGCAGTGGGCTTTTTCTGGCTATAAAAATGTAATTTTTCCAGTTTTTTTATTTTATAAAAATAGAAACATTGTGTACTGGTGCACTTTTTATTTACAATATAATAACAAAAACAACATAATATATTATACAATAGCAAGTAATAAATATTTCAGAAAAACTTTACCATAGTGATTGCATAATGCACGGAGGAAATGTTTTTTCCTCGTGTTAAGTCTAGTTATTGCGTAGCAAAGCACAGTACCACCACATGCTATCAGATTTACGCCCAACCCAACATTATAAACGTATGACCCCATCACTTTAATTATCCTAGTCGTAACTTCGAATGTAATCTTTAAAAGCCTTTATTACGGCAATTGTAAATCTTACTAAGAAAGTATTTTTCGTTATCTCTAAGATATTATCAATTACTGTAGGTATGTTTATAAAAACTATTCATGAAAAATAAAACAGAAGCACAAAAATATTCTCTACATTTAACATTCGATATTATATCGTCATTCGTTTTATATTTAACATTATTTATATTTGCAGCTGATTACTGAAAATTAAATATTTTACGTACCATTTCTCGCACAGGTCTGGGCAACAGCGCCCATGCAAATTTTCATCTTGGTATAGATAGAATACCACAAGGAAAATGAAAGTCCTGCGTAGAGAGCGTGCTCGCAGTGAAAGCCCTGCCATGCCTGGCTCCTACTCGCCTATCGGTGTTACACCGGATGTAAGTCAGTGCATGAGATAGTTGTGCGTTTATCTAAAAGATAATGTAGTGCCAAATTACGCATGACTTTACGATTTTTTACACGTGGAATGTCGGAATAGTAGTGTTTTTATTTTCTTCTTTTTGTTGGTAGAAATTAGTACTGATATAAAAAATTTCACATTTTACTTATATGTACGTATAAAATATTATTATTATATAATGATACACAGTCAAAACTTACTACAAGAACTACGTACTTAGAAATGAATTAAGCTTTGATAGGACTATATTTCTGTAAATGTACGTTTATTTAATTGTATCTACTACTACCAAAGTAAACAATATTTAGAATTTAAAATTGTTCAATTACATTTTAAAGTAATAATTGTTACCTTAAATATGTGCATAAGAAGTAATAAGAACAATTCAGAAATTTATATGTTTTATAGTTACAATATATTTGGAATTCAATTGTAAAACAAACCAAGCACAAATATCCGTCTATCACTTTAAAAGACATAGTATGTACGTACGTAGTAAAGTAAAGTAGACGTTAATTTACTATAATATGTGTTTGTTTCTAGCTTTATAGTGTTCATGTCGCATGTTTTGTCCGTTTTCTTAGTTAATGTCTCACAGTGTGTCGATTACTGACTTAATAAAATATATTAAGTATAGTGAGTGACTACATGTGTTAACGAAAACTCAACTCATTGTTTTTAAAGGGAAATCAATATGAAATTGGCAATATTAATCAAGAATAAATTGATTGTACATCAAGCATCAAAATATTATTAATATAAATAATTAAGTATTGATCTAGGATGGAGCTTAGGGCAACTCATATTGTAGAAGTATATTACGAGAGTACCAAATTTTAACTTTGATTTCGACCACATTTAAGTAATCCTTGGTGACAGGTATATTTACATAGATAAGTATTGATGGTATCGTTAATTGATCGGTCATCCATGTCGATCGATCATCTACGATCACATATACACGTTTAAATTGCATATATATATATATATATATATATATATATATATATATACACAAGTAATAGTAAGATTCTATAGAGCATATTATTTTAAAAGGACATTATTAGAAGCTTATTTAAGTTTTAACGTCGTATTGAATTTATATTATTTAATTGCTGAAGCAGGTAAAGTAAGTCCAATACATCGAGCAGTTATTGGTGGCATGGCAGTTATAATCATGACTACGATATAAAAATAAAAGAAAAGTGAAATGTTATTTAAGATATTGTTTATGAGAGATCTCATTGGTAATCAAATGTTCAATAATTAAAACATTGACTATATAATTATTTAAATTATTCAACACTTGATTATGTTACGCCGTTATTGAAACAAGTACCTAATCGATCATGTGGAGAAAAGTGCCATTAGCCTAGTGCAGTCACTTTAAAATAAATATATAAAAAGAGCCTTTATTCGCTGACCAATTACTTTAAACAAAAATGTAAACAAAAATTCTATTAATTTAACTATATTATACTTATAACCATTACTGTTTGCTATTACGTTTGTTTCCATTTATTTATTTTTTTTACTTTCTATAATACTTTGTATATTTTATAAACAATTCCAAAAAAGTAAGTATATTCAAGTTGGTCAGGTTGTCTTGTGATATAGGCCTCCTCCAAATCACTTCAAGAATCTCTTTCGTGGACTAGCTCCATCCAGTGGTTTGGTAGGTCATGATCCTATTTTTTTTTTTACCCCTTTTCGTTTTTCCGTTACAGGGATATCACTCCGTGACATCTCTTGTCCATTTGTCTAATTTGGTCCTCATCCTCATATGTCCTGTCCATTTCCACTTAAGTGAGCGTACTTTGCCCAACACATCATTTACTTTTGTAATTTTAATAATTTTTGTAATTCTCCATTTATCTTTTCTTTTGATATTTAACATACTTCTCTCCATCCTTTGTAGGCAAATTTTAAGCTTTGGTCTGTTTTACATGTTTGTGGCCAAGTTTGACACCCATATATAAGGCAGCTCAGAATGGATGATACTTTAGCCTTTTCTGAGATAGGAACATTTGGACTTTTAAAGATCTCCTTCGTGACCAGTACTGTTTCCATGTTATACCAATTCTCTATCTCTTTAGGAAATTGATAATTTATTGATATAATCTGTCTTAAGTATATGTATTCATCTACATACCCTTTCTAGAGTTCGTTGCTCCTTTTAGTGGGTGCCATCATGTTGGTCATTACTTTAGTTTTTTCAATATTCATTAATAAGCCTGCTTTCTTGCTTTTCGATATGGGCTTTTAGAGCATACTTTCCAATTGGTTGAGTCTTTTGCAAATAAGATAAGGTCATCAACAAATCTGAGGTGATGTCATTTTTGTACGGTTATGTTTATTCCGAAACTCTCTCATTCTGTTTCATTATATTTTCTAGTACTAATAATTCGCACCGAGTCGTTGTAGATTTCTTATAAGAATATATTTATTAATAAGAATATATTTGTGTTCAATATTTTAATTTGTTAACGCCCATAGGTAATCATGGTTTAAGTAGTCAAACGATTTGCTGTAATCTACAAACAAGATGTAATATGGCTTTGACATTCAGCATATATTTCCATTATTTGTTTAACAACGAGAATCTGGTCTATAGTTGAAAAGTCAGATCCAAACCCACCTTGCTGCTTAGGCTGATTTTCATCCAAGCGCTTTGATATCCGATCTAGCAGATTTTTTTTAAATTTAATATACATTAAACTAATAAGTATGTAATTGTTGATATGGTGTTTGTTACCTTTCTAATAAAGTAATATTATTGTTGACTTAGTCTATTCTATCAGTATTTACTCTGTTGATAATACATCGTTAAATAATTCTGTCAAAGTTTCGAGTATAGTATCAAAAGTACTTTTGCAAAGCTCGTTAGATATCTTATCACCCGGTGCCTTTCCTCCTTTCTGGCATTGTTTGGCTTTTCTTACTCCGCTTCGTAGAATGTACGGAACAATGCCTATAGCTTGGCTTATATTTATTATTTTTTCTTCATTTTGATTTTGTTTATCAGGACAGTTTAGATTATATAGGTTTGTGTAAAATTTAGTGGCTAATTTTAATATACTATTCTTACATTACTTAAACAGTTCTTGTTACAATTATTTTTCTTTAATTACAAGATCTATGCTCCCTAATACTGCTGAGAATTTGTTTGCTGATTTCAGATATATGTGTCTTTCCCATTTTCTTTTCTATTTCCGATCATTTTACTCCTTTGTGCTATAAGTATCTTAGCTATTAATCTATAAACAGTGTTTTTTCAAATAATTATATTTCTGTTGCAAATACATTTTATCTCTTCTAATTTTTGCCTTTACTTAGGTTTGATGAGCAGAAAGAGGAACTGAGAATAGGCTTAAGTATCAATAAGTCAAAAAATTTTACTGGTAGGTGTTTGTAACTACCGGACGAAGTTGACTGACCTCTCTTTCATTTTTCTTTGTTTTGATTTTCGTTTTTTATAATAAGTAAGTCATATTTAATGTAGGCGAAGTTTCCTTTCTCTCTTACTTCTTTAAGTTTTGGCAGAAGTAATTTTCTTTTTTCTAAAACTTCTTTAGGAAAATCTTTAGCTAAGTTAATATTTTTAAACTTTTTTTAAAATCTCTTTTTTCCATTTTGTTACTAACTTCAATAGGACAGGTCTAATATATTCTTTATTCAGATTTCCGATGCTGTATATCGCTATTTTGTATTAAGTCATTCTTAATAATATACAGAGTATTATCCAATAACTCTCCGTAGGATCTCTCTTTTTCTTCTATTCCAAAAAGCAAAATATTATTTTTCCTCTTCTCCTTTTCGAAATTGACCAATTTTTGTCTAGATGTTCCATTTTATTTCCTAGTTTTATATTTTCTTCTTTTGTTGGTTTTAACTTTTCATCTAACCGGTTAAGTATATTATGTGTTATTAAAGTAGCATCTTTTTACATCTCTTATTTAATTTTTTCTAAAAAAAATTCAAATTGATGCTCCATTTTTTTTTTCGTTACTTGTAATGGCGTATGTTAGGTGTATGTCAGTTATTATTTTTATAGGTGACAGCACCGTAGAATGTCATTTGACAGATTGATGATTATTCAATATAATTGTCATCAGATTTTTTCCCACTTTGCTTACTGACGCTTTTTTTATTAACCGCTAGCGTATTGAGCCGTGGGTAGCGGTAATCACTTACCATCACGTGACCCACACTCTCATTTGCCTTGCATGTCCTATAAAAAAATACGTAATTCGACAGTCGTCTCGTACTATAATGTAGAAGAACAAATAAATAGATGCCAAAATCTATCTCAAAGAAACAAAAAGGAAATAAGATCGCTATTTGTATCGCTCTTTATATTAAATAATCCTTTCATGATATCAAAGCAGTTTTGCATTATTAGTTAAATACCCCAAAATTAATAAATAAATGCATATAAAATTTACGGATTCCGTTTCACTGGAAATTGGAAATATTCATACCGAAAAAGTAAAATATTGAATTTCTCTGCTCTGGAAAAGCAGTGTTGAGTTCCGCCACTAAACAAGCAATTACTCAAATTCGTACGAAAGGTGAGAAGGGAGTGTCTTGACACTAAGTCTCTCCGACAGTATCTAATATAATAAGTCGTAAGAAAAGATTATATATATATATATATATATATATATATATATATATACATATATATATATATATATATACATATATATATATATATATATATATATATATATACATATATATATATATATATATATATATATATATATATATATATATATATATATTTGAACATTTTAATGATTTATGCAACAGCATATATTGCACATTTTTACATATAGCCCTTAGGCAAGAAGCAATTTCATGACCCGGAATTCACAACTTGCTTTCATCTGTTGCAAAAGTTAGAACAAGTTAAGAGATAATTACGCAAAATTTATCCTATTCTGTTCACCTCTCACCGCATTTAATTATCTTTCTAAAATTAGAGCAAATTTTGTTCTATACAAGAACTTGTATGGAACAAAATTTGCTTGAATTAAATAATTGGAACATAATGAATTATATAGTTTATATATATGATTGTGCATGCTTATTACGCACAAGAAGGTAATATGAAATATTATTAGTTTCTTTATTACATTTGAAAGGTAATTAATTGCACTTTTCCATATTTTGCCATAGATATTTAAAATTTAAACACTTTAATAAAGTTGCAAACAATTCGCTTCAGGTATCATTTATATTTTACTTGCGGCCCGCTCGCGGCTTCAGTTAGATCAGTCAGTCAGTCAATTTTTTATGTGGTTTAATGAAAACCGCTCAAATCTATTACGTAATTCAAAAGATACAAAGACACAAATAACGGAAGCGACTTTGATTTATACTCTGAATTAATGATAATGTAATTTAATATGACAGAATCCGATAGAATAGTTAACCAAACCTGTTTATTTTTTATTGGTTATGAGGGATTTTACCCACTAAAACTCCAACGACAGCCGTCTTCGACAAAAAAGGAAATCAGTTGAACTGCATCCGTAGCCCGCCTCACATGTTCCGCTCACATAGGAAGCTCGCATTTAGGGAGCAATTGCTCCCCATAACTGGCATTTACAACCGAATATTGAATCGGCATACCCACCAGTCGCACTGTTTAAACAATTATACAGCCATGGGCAAAATGGAGAAATCTATTTAAGACTCGCATACTGAACCTGGGAGACCAGAAAAACCTAAAGTGCCACCTGTCTGTCACACAGAAGATGATGATTGTCCGCGAAATTCTCTTGTCAGCATCTTTATTATAGTTACCGACAAAAAAAATATCGTCCAATTTCCAGAACTTAGCGTTCTGCATTCCACATGTGTGGAGCGATGTCAGGAAATTTTTCGCAGTGGTGGGAAATTGCTGACATCTGTTACCTGATCTTAAGAAAATAGCAGTGTCTGGTAATAATTTGAGAGATTCGACGTTTTCGTGTATCCTCGCATACATATTTGTCAGAATTTCTAAAGGTGTATAGATAGTGAGCATATAGCAATTCTAAAATACTCTATGATGCACATTGTAAGAATTAATGGTAGACATAGTCTATTAAAATAATTTGAAATGCGTACCGTCTAATTTCATCTAATGATGTCCATAATATACATTATTGATCGTTAAAATATAATAAGAATTGAACTCATAATTTAAAATGAATTCTATGTAAGTTATAATTAGCTAATACAATAAAATTAACGAGAGGAGATATTAGTAAAAAAATGCAAAACGTTAATAAAATTTATGATATAGTATGCGAATATAAATACAATATAATGTATTAAATCTACATAGTTTATTTTTGGACTATATTCCACTAAATAATTTTCTTTGTAACCTATACATGTAACCGTTAACTAATGATTTTTTTACTTTTTATAATATTGCGAAAACTCTGAAGAAATATATTAAAATTATATTAGTTAGGTTAGGAAAAAAAATGAATTATATTAGTTAGGTTATGCACAGCAATTTGCTGTTTAAATTTTATAAAGGTATATTTAATAGGTACTGAAAATAAACTTTTTAATTTAGTATTGTAATTTTAACAATTTGTGTTCCTCATAATATTTATTAAGGGACACAAAACTACTACTATCAGATGGAAAGCAATATAAATGTAGAAAAATAAATTTCTTCAAAGCCAATATTGTTTCTCATAGCATATCTTGTGTCCCTTCAGCCTAAATGATAGATATTAGGTTGAAAATGCATATTATTAATTGTTAATGATAGATTATCTTAATAAGATGATTAATATTTTTATTACATATTAAATATTACTTTACGATACCTAAGGACGTGTTGTGTCCCACTTTATAAATATACTCTCTCCCCTAAACATTTAATACACAAATTACTTTAAAAAATATTAAAACGCAGCACTTAACGGAAAAAAAAAATACATAAAATATTACTTAAATATTTTTAATATTAAGATAAAAGCTTACTTCTTTGTGTACCTCTGGACTATAAGTTATGCCTTCCTTGCCAAACTTCTTTTAATTCCTTCAAATATATACGAAAATTCTGAGAAATTACTTATCAACAATATATTATGTATATATAGTAAAGTAAATAATAAAAACTTTTCTATTATCCTAAATCTTGTTGTTTATTATGAGTTTAGTTACCTTTTTCTATAATATTTATCTTTTTGACAATAATTGTCGGGAGATGTTTACGAACGTTCTGCTTAAAATCTTTTATTCATTGCTCAATTATTATTAACCACTTGGCCTATGCTGTTTGCCAAATTGTTCTACAACCCAACCATGTGAATCTTTAAGTTAAACCTTTCGCTTAGTACCTACTTGAATAATTTATAAAAGTCTATTTTATATATAGTATATTATTTTTATTGAATTATATATTAACCAGTAGTTATTTTATTAGGCCGGAAGCCGGTCGTCTGACAGCGTGAGACAGCGTCTGACTGTGAGCGCGATCGCTTATGTGTTCGATTACCACACGAGGGAATGATTAAAACAATGCGCGGCGTTGAGTTCCACCACTCAAAACACATTGCCTCGAATTCGGCGGAAAGTGGAGTACGGAGTGTCTTATCACTAGATACTTTCTGTCTACCTATGCGGGATAAAAGTGTGAAGCAAAAAAAACAAAAAGTTATTTTTCTCAACCAAAAATTGCTTTATTGCCATGTCTTAAATGCTTATTTTTTATCAATAAACGTACATATAATTTTCAATTTAATAACGTAATGTCTACGTAAATTAATAGAATATAAAACCTTTCTATCCCATTAATATTGGAATCCGGATATTTCATTACAAGTCAATTTATAGTTACATGGTAAAAGTGTGGAAAATCTGTAACATTAAACTAATTTGAATTTTTTGATATTAATACTACTACAAATTAAACACTCGTAGTAGTAAGTAGTAATGTATATAAATAAAAAGTGTATGAGAGAGGTCTACGAGGTACGTACAATTCATTACAAGAATTATTAAAATTATTTTTTTTAAAACTTAGTTAAGAAAAATTAAAGTATAATTAATTGTTATTATTATTTTGTCACTGTTATGAGTTTACACGTTGAACAAGGTAATTTAATTAGCAAATGATATTTATAATTATATTGAACTTTTTAGGGGCTAATTAACTTACGACGTTATTTTAAATATATGTAGCCGACATTTCGACTACATTTATACATATATATATATATATATATATATATATATATATATATATATATCTTATAATTATAATATGACATTACTAAAAAATGGAAAAAAAAACATTTAAGATTTTTTTCCTTTGAGTATATTGACTGTTTTATTACCAGCCTGTAATGACATTATATTAGGGCGGGAGTTGTTTCCCGTAATTTAATGATAGTCAAAAATGTGCAAAGTGTGCGATCTCAATTTTAATGATATCTATTTAAAAATCAGCATAAAGAAAATAAAAAAGGATTCTAGCTATATAAGGAGTTTAGCGATTATAGCTCTAAATATTTACGATAATCTCTAAAAGTATTTTTGCAAAGACAAGGAAATTTCTTGAGGACAATTTAATTATGAGACATTTTTATGTCTCATAATTAAATTGTCCTCACATATGCACCGTATTTTAAAACTTGTGTACCTTTATTATTTAACTAATATTTTAATGTAATTTAAATTTATTCTTATATTAGTGAAATAATATAGGTACATGAAAAATGAAAATGGCCTATAGTTATCTTGAGCTTATGTCTCAGACGAGGTAATTTTGTCATAAGGTCCCTCTATAAAGGCTAAGCATTTACAATAGCAAAATGCCATACAAAGGCCAAAACATACTATGGGTTATTCTATGTTTTTCATACAATTTTATTTCCATAATGTTGCTTACATTCACTTACAAGAGACAATATATTAAAGTTTGCTTAATAAATAATAGTTTCCTTACTAAATTTATAATACTAATACATAGTGTCCACGGTTTACAAATAGTTACAAAGTAGAACTACTACATTTCATATTTTGTTATCTATGTCGTTCATTCAAGCTCTATATTTTTGCTATTGATCATACAAATGCTCAGCGACGACTGACTGTAATATTTAGAAGATTTATCGTATGGTAGCCAAAGCTAGGAACGACGAAATCACTTATGTACTTGAAAACACTTTTAAAGGTAAAAACAAAGTCAAGTTAAATTAACTTTGACGTTTTTTCTTATCGGTTCCATTAAGTATAATTTAGATTAAGTGGTGAATAGGCGTATAATTAAGTACCGAAAGCACTATAGCTATACTATTAGAGAATATAGTAGTAGAAGTAAAAATAAACAAAATATAGCATTCTCTAAATAATCATATCAAACCCCCAATAACATGGTTATGATGTTACACTATATTTACCCAAAGTGTATATGTAATTTTGATAATTCAGTAATACGTGAGTTAGTTTATCACCCTTTCTGTAAAAACAATATAATTTAGACAGAGTTTTCTTATAACTACTTAAAATATTTTTTTATAGAGTACAATTTAATAAGTACATGAATTTCAGGCTCATAGTGAACTTGCAAGTTATTTGGCGGAATTTAGCCGACAAGGAGTCCCCACACTGCGGGGCTTCGAAGTCGCGCAAATCCCTGACGAAGCTGTAGCTTACCTTTTATGGGCTACGAAGCAGAAAAATATCGAAGATTTCTTTGATTGGAAAAGTAAGTATATCATACAACTTTATTAATATTGTCGGTTGTTATCTGTCATAAAAATGAGAACTTCGTAATTTGATAAAGAATGAATCTCCTTATGTTCTTTTTATCTATATTTTAGTTTCATTACCTATATAATATGACAAATGATCAAAATTTATTATAATTTAATAATAATCAATTATTATAATATTATAAATAGTTTATATATTATAATAATTGCTTTTTACTAAATGCATATGTATTTATTCACGGTACGTATACCAAAATTCCATTTTTGTCTGTTTGTTTATCTTTTTACTTCGGCTAATCTCTGTGAAGGCTTGACGAATTTTGAAGAAACTACTTACAAGCTACTTTTTACTTTAAAATTATAAAATAAAGATCCAGACATGTTAAATTCCTTGCGGACGAAATAACGGTCACAGACATTACTATATATATTTATAACATGTCTCTTTTATAAAGTATACTATACTTACAGTATATTTTGTGACTCTAATTAATTTTATTTATATTGATTTAACAAATGTAAAAAAATCTACTTATAAATAATTGTATAAAATAATATATATTATTTCATATATTAAATCTATATTATAAAGAAAATATTGATTACCAACGTGACAATGGTTTTTTTTTTCTGCTCAAATAAATCGTATTGTAAAGATATAGTAAATTTTATGGTAAATAAAAAATGTCCGTTTCGAAAGCCATAAGGGAAATAACGCGATAAATGAAAGAACTCCGTTTGAATCTGTATTAATTGAACTCTTGAAACCACTTGCACAGTCAATTTAATTTACTTTCCATTTGCAATGAAAATGCGATCAACTTAAGTGTGCTAGTATATATTTAAAAATGCTGAAAATATATATTCTATTTATTTACATATTAATACATTAATATTATTTATGTATAGCAATTGTGACAAATAAGTTATTGGGTATGTAGTTATATCTAGTTTATATATATATATATATATATATATATATATATATATATATATATATATATATATAACTTAAATTTACGGAAAACTAAAAGTGTTAACACGTTGTTACGGTTATAAATTTATTTTATTGATTATACGGATAGAAATATTAATTTCTCAATGACTCATGGTGGCAATAACCAAGAATTATGTTCTTCATTAACGACATTACGCGTCGAAATCACTAAATCAGGCAATAAGGGATAATTAATTGAATTTCTTGAAATATATTTACGATTCAAATCAAACATACTTCTTTATTCCATTAATTCAGTTTTAATTACATGTTTTTAAGACATTTTATAGCTACTATTTTTTATATATATATATATATATATATATATATATATATATATATATATATATATATGTACATATATATATATATATATATATGTACATATATATAAAACAAGGCCTTAAAGAAGGTAGAAAATAAACTAAAATAAAGGAAGAAAATAAACTTGCAGTAAAATGGAGTTACATTGACCTAAATCGATTTCATATGATGGTTTTACGACGCAACAAATAATAGGTAAACCATAAAATTAAGAGAATTCTTAACGAAAGCCATGATAGTAGATAGTATAGAAACGTTATTTTTAATAACTCGAGCAAAACTACCAATAAAATATGTAAAACAATGACGAGATACAATTAATATATCTACAAATTTTATGAAAATAAAGGTAATTTGATAAAAACTCTTCATATTTTTATAGAAAAATTAAGCCGACCGAATATTATACTACAATATTGGGTATAGTATATCATAGTAGTTTAATATATACTTTTATGCAAAAAGAAGTCCTAAAAAACAATATTATTTAAAATCTTATATACATATAAAATGCTTTATCCTGAATGACTGCAATTTAACGGACAGCCTAACCCACTGATGATCAGGTCTCTATAACTGAAATTTGAAAGGTGTAATCTTTGTAAGACATAGACATCTCGTAAGAAATGATTTTTCGAAATGCCTTAAGGAGCTGAAAAACGGCGGTAGCGATTGTTTGGAACAATATGTTTCTTTGGTCCAATCTATTTCAGAAATGGGATTCATTCATTCATTTTACTAATTTTAAATAATCATACTTGAAGTTAAATTTATTGAAGTCATAAAAAATGTAATTCAAAAACATCTTGTATTAGTTATATGAGATGATATTGAAATATATATTTTGTAAAAAAATTAATGACCGAATGGTGAATGATGAATGATGATGTTTATACGTCAACTAATAACCTATAACTTCAAATAATTTCATTGTCTCATTATGGTAGAAAATGCCGAATATATTTTTGTCTCTTTCTGATCATATCACCAAAAAATAATCAAAAACTATGAATTCTGTATAATTCTGCCATAAAATTTAAAAGATAATTCAGTTATTCAAGGTATTATACTTCTGAAAACAAAATAAGGTCCACTTGGTATTTTCTTATATTATGGAAGATAATGCAGAAAAACAGCGTTTCTTCTATAAGATTATTACAATTAAAAAAGAAAGTAAAACAAAATTAGGTAAAAAATATTACTTTTGGAAAGTTACCAAAATATATTATCTTATTATCGGAAATCCAGCGGGCATATTCTGAATTTCTATTAATGTAGGACAATTATACACATGCAAACACCGCTCGAGTGACCCAACAAGCACTGGATGTGAGATTCACATTCAAATGTTAACGTGCGGACAGTTAGCTAACGAATAGTCCTAATTTAAATACTATGGAACACATGCAGGACTAACTAAAACGACGTGTTACACGTAGCATACAGACAGTCTACGACTATTTTGCAATACATACATGCTGTGAAAATAACCTGGGATTTTTTTTTAACTTAAAACATAGCTCGCTTGATAGAGATCATGTTTTCTAGGCTTCACGAATGTGTAAGGGATGAAGCCATATAACTGTATACTTAAACGACACATAACATTGAACATTGTTCATAGAGAACATTGTTCCCCACTGCCTACCACAATCATTGAGTTAATATATATTCGCCATAACTATGTATAGGTATATTCATGGACAGGAAAATAAACAGTGCATCTTTTTTTATTTTGAGTAGTATAAAATAATTTATAATTAATCTTTATGTAAATAAACTCTGGTGACATTTATTTTGTATTGAAATAATTATTTTATGAAATAGATATAAACAATAACTATCATAAAACATTTTTATAGCCTTAGCACCAGAAGAAATATCCAGGCAAGCCGTGATTCGTGAGCTGATCCATACTGAGGCCGAATATATCAGGCATTTGATGGCAATTGTAGAGGTAAGTGATATTAAAATAAGGACAAAAGTGTATCTTTAGTGTTCCATTCTTTATCTAATAATTATTTATGTAACTTTTAAAAACTATTAAAGAATTAAGTAAGTAAGTACTAAAACATTTGTTTTGTAAGCTGCGGGTTTTATGTGTCGAAGTCTATAAAGTTTCTTGTAAAATCTATTTTACTTTCTAAGGTAAGCAGAAGGTTAGAGCCTATAATTTTTACCAGAATTTCAAAACAAATAAAATCATGTCATTTTATATCCCATAAAAATTTTAAATGCGAAATGAGAGCTAAGTTCAAATATTATAAGGTATGCCACGATTGATGACATAAACGACAAAAAAGTGAAGACAATCCTGAAATTTACTTATAATCTTTTCGATCATATATAAACAATTAAATAGATTGTAGTGTCTGTTTGAAATACTAAAATAACTTTTTTACTAAACACACACATGTACACAGTATAAATACCAAAATAACATTTTTAACAAATTTTATCTATTTTGATTTTGATAGGACATTCTTTAGCTGGAGTTCAATGTTGATCGAAATCGAATTGATATTTAATCAACACCAGCTGATACCCGATTTAATCAAGAGTTAGTCTATTTTTATTTTAGAATTATGAAATAAAGATATGTTTATTTCCACGTAGACGATCTGCAGGCATAGCTCGTATTGTACAATATTTTATAACAATTTAAAATATTCTTTCATCTTATAATTTAGGATAATATATTGAAATCTGAGGTTTGACTACCTAATAGAATCAATTAATTAAAAAATTATATTAATTTACTAGTATGATTTATTCATTTGTCATCACTCAACTACCACCTTGGATACCAGAATTTAACCATTAGAGCACATATGTATTTTGTAATTAAATACCAATTTGTTTAAATGAAATAGTTTTTAATTATGAAGTGTAATATTACACACGGTGCTGTTTGCCAATGCTGTTACATTGAACTTCGCGTGAGTGACTAGTGTCTCCACTGACTACAATATCAAAAAAACAGCATGTAGTGCATGCATAGCTGTGCCTATTTTCGCATTCCTTCGTTTATGTAGTTTTCGTAAATATCCCACTTGTTTGTTCACACAAAGCTAATCTGTTGAATCATAAAAGTTATCAATTTGTTCATCTACATCTATCGAAAAGTATCCAATATAAAAGCATATATTTATTATACGAATAGAAATTTTGGTTAGTAGGTATTACAAAAATGCCGAGGTACAAGGTCACTTCAGTGGTGGAACGTTTACAAGAATCTCCGTTATTTCACCTTTTAATTCGCAACTTTAATGATTCGAATCGGACCTATTTTGGTACATATTTTTGTCAAAAATTTTTCCTACAGTATAATATATTTAATTTTTATAATTGCATTAAATTTCATGTTATCTGTTGAAGCCAATGATAGGAGTTTTTATAACAGTTAATTTATGAAAACATATTATTTAATTCATAAATTTTATATTTGTAGAAGGTATGTAGAAGTTACTAATCTGGCGAAACCAATGCATTTAAACTAAATAGTCGCAACATTTGTAGGTTAATAGCGGTAATATTGCATAAATTGTGTATAAATTTCCTTATTTGAGCTTCCTGAAGTATTTGATCTTAAGTTGTATAGCACGCAAAAGGGTGATTTATAAAGTTGGCCGGTCGAAGGTTAATCCTCAAATATCGAGGGCGCGAGGCTACTTCAATGATGAATGAAGGACAATTGAAGTATATTGATAGCGTATACTTGTATAATATACCCTTCACGCAATAAATCATATTTTAATTATGAAAGAAAGGTCAAAAAATAACTAAATCAAAACAATGTAATTATGTTTTAAGATTTAAGCTCTAACTTCATAAAAATATATGACATTGAATCTTAAAAGTGTTAGTACTCTCTCAACTCTCTTTTAGATGATTATTGATTTTACATAAAATTTGATTATTGATTAAAAACTCCTTTTTGTTATAAGTGCAGAGATCCACTTTACTTAATAAATATAACCAAACCGGATATTCAAACTTAATATTAAGATAATCCTTTCTCTGATTTCTCTTCGGGCCACAATAGGACAAAACGTAGGAATATATACAAGTATATATCTTGGAAACGTGAATGAATGAGGTATAGGATTCTTCAGAGTATAGAACAATAAGTGACTGAATTATTTTTTAATTACCCGTGATTACATTACACACTGTACATTTTAAAAACGTAGTCTAATTATTCTTGTTATTGTGGCTTATTGAAAGCTTTAGTAAACGTACTTAACTTCTTTTCTTCATTTTCATTTTGATTTTTGTAACCTGTTTCAATTCATTCATATTCTGAAAAACTTTTCTCATCGTACTTTCAATCCAAGGACTTTTCTCTGATTTTCTTGCATTCTTTCATATCTATTGACAAACAGACACTCTCACGTTTTAATCAAACCTAAGGTCTTAATTATTTATACATATAATAACAGGCAAATAAGACTTAATAAAAGTAAGATAAATCACAATACGTATAACATACTTTATTATTTTTGGATAAAATAAATCGGATTTTTTATTTCTTTCACTAGAATCGTAGCATTCGTCCAAGGTGTAACCGTGGTAGTGGGAAATTCATAGAGCAATCTCTAAAAGACCCTATTCTCTCACGTATCTATCAAATATACATGTATGAAAATAAGAATAAAATGTGAGCTATTTCTTTTTCAATGTCATATATTTTTAATATAATATTGAAAAAGAAATAACTCACATTTTTTTACTTACTTCATATTCGACGATATTACAAGAACACGGGTATAAAATAGTTCGGTAAACTTCCATTTTGTTATCTCAATATAGACGAAAATCTCTTCAACAGACTGTGATAAAATGAATTCAGACTAGATGGGTGTTTGCTTTTTATTTTGTTTTGAAATACATATAAAATTCGTGTATACAACATACATACATACATATATATATATATATATATATATATATATATATATATATATATATTTCTCGTAGTAGTCTCGTGTCTCGTCTCTAGTATATATATATATATATATATATATATATATATATATATATATATATAAATAAGCGAGTTTTTAAACTTTTAGTTTTTTAACATTTAAGTGAGTTTTTTAAACTCTATACTCATATTGTGTCTAATTGCCCTAAACTCGAATATCCTTTATACAATATTCTTCCCTACAATGTACACGTCCCGTTAATGTAAAATGTATTATTTCTAGCTTTTAGTGGTTCTATTAGAAAGTTTAAAAAGTTTAGCGTAGATAATGATTAAGCTGTAAGCTTGATATGACCTTATCGCTTATTTTAATCAATCCCAATGTACTTTTTAAAACTATGTTTTATTCATTCCTTATGAATAAAACCATTTTAAATAATGTTAGTTATATTGATTTTTATTTGTTTTTTTATTTGTTTGAAGCAGACCAGCCTATTATGTGTTGATACTCTTCTAAAATTACTGCTTCATTATATTCATGCTTTCCCTCTATACACAACACTGGCATATTATTTAAAGTACTTCCGTGTGTTCATTAGGTCGCGATGGCCGGGCGGAATGACTACCATGCGCATAATTATTTTGTTGCGAATATTTGAATTACTAAATATTCTAAGATATTTTATAAATTATAAAATAATAAAATTAGCGTAATCGCAAACTCATTTAATTATATGATTAAGTAGACGCTTACCATAATCATTATATTTAATATAAAACTTTAGTATTAAAAGCAGTTATTATGAGCTTTCCATCTAAAATGGCATATGCTACGGAGTATCTTGACACTAGGAAATTCTTGTCTATTCTGCTATGCGGGATAAAAACGTGAGGCTAAAAAAAAGTAAGCCTATGTTACTGAGTTAAGATGTAGTTTTCTCATAGTAAAAGAAGAAACTAACAAATCATTCCTCTTTATAACATTATAATAGATCCGACAGGACTGTCGTCAATGTTGCTATTTTATATTGCAATAGCGTTTATTGATCTCTTGGCATGAAATAATTAATTTTACACAAAATGGTTAAATTTTTAACATTTATGCATGAACAATTTATTCCGTCTTCATTAAAATAGGAGCTTATTGATATAGAAGAAATAATAGAAAACGGATGAAATATTATGTAATAATATACCTACTTAGTTCTCTCAGTACGAGTATAATTTATCAGTAAGTCATTAAATTATCATGATCCATATTTGTACAGGTTTTTATAGCAGCAGCGCATGCTATTCAAGATCGAGGTAAAATGCTTGGGATCCAAACGTCCGCTTTATTCTCAAATTTACCAGATTTACTCAACGCAAGCCTTCACTTTTGGAATTTAGCTTTCATGCCAATGATTAGAGATGCTGTTAAACGAGCCAGACCGTAAGGACATTAAAATATTATATCTTTTAAAAAAGTTAATAGTTTACAAGGGTGGATGATATGTTTTGAATTCTTGCTTTTCAGATTTGATACAGATTTAATGTCGTATGGATTTGAGTGTTTTAAAGACATACTCACACCATATGAGAAATTCGTTGTTGATCAAAGTAAACTACTAGAATATTACCGCAAAAGCCAAAATGATGTTGAATTTTCTATGTACTTAGCGTGGTGTCACAGCCAAAAAGAATGCAATAGGTATATTTCCTTATATTATTCGGTCCTTCCTTGCAAATAACACGTATATTATCATTTATATTTATTTTATGTTTAATATTATTATTGACTTTACAGATTGCAACTTAACGATTTTTTGGTCAAACCAATGCAACGATTAACTAAGTATAGTCTGATTTTACAAAGAATTGTGAATCATTCTCATGCAGAATCTCAACGGTCTTGTTTAGAGGAAATGGTATATATTTTTGACTCAGTTATTTATAAAATTTAATATAATAAATAATATTATTGACTTTGACCATGAAAGAAATTATTCTGTGTCTATATATATATACATACTATATATACACACATTTATATATTTTCAGGAAACCTACACGAAAAAATATGTGATTGAGCTAAACCGCTCTGTCCGCCAACATGAGGAAATTGAAAAAATAACCAATTTAGAGAAAGTGATTGATGCATATGAAATTGTAATTATTTTTTATATATAAAATGTTTATTTTATATATTTTTGAAACTTTGACTTAGATATAATATATATGCATCTATTTTAGGATCTGAAAGACGAAGAAGCTGAAAAGTTGTTCAAAACTTATTCTCAGTTGAACCTCCGGGCCCCCATGCTTTACTGCCTCCCAACCCATAGCCGAACCATCATCCACCAAGCCGACCTCCGCTTCCGTGACGGCGCTAAGGAGGCAAGGAACTATACATATTATTCATTTTTTTCTGTTTCCACTTTCTTTTTTTCTCATTTATTATTATTAAATGTACAATATAATGCTGGCTGCTCTCATACTCTTGCCGCAATTACTGTTTTATACCACAAGAATATATGTTTTTAAATGATATAAAAAAACTATATTTATAATAATGTTAAAGTAAGTTATTTCAACAAAGTGCTCAAAATCATAATCTTACTGACTTTAAAAATTTACATTTTCACTTAGATTACGCTCCTGCGAATGACTGTTATTAATAAAGTGTCACGTCCATTTTAAATTGTAATGATTATTTTCGATTATCCCTTTTGTTTCTACATTAATTTATAAAAGTGTGTATAAAGGCTCATTTTTAATCGTAATTTTTTTCTTACAGATTGAAGTCCGCGTTTTCTTGCTTACTGATATGCTGTTAGTTTGTCGGAAGCTAACTAAAGGCAATCAGTTTAAGCTGATTAGGTAAATAGCGTATTTCATATGATTGCTATTAGATAAATTGTATTATATGTGCACATGATCAAGTTCAATACAAATAAATTGTTTGCCTGCAATGTTAACTAATGTACAAGCTAATGCGTATTTAGCGCAGCGCGAATATATGTTAATATGCTTATGTCCACTGTAATTCACGTTTGTTTCTCTTTGTTTTAGACCTAAATTTATGATAGACAAAATGATTCAAACAACCAGATTTGACAAATATAATCGAGATATCACTGGACTGGCATATGTCATGGTGGATGATGTGGGGTCCTCATATGCCAGCTTTATTCTCTCCGAGTCGGCGAAGGACCCTAACCCACAACATACCCTTAAAGTAAGTATTAAATATATATATATATATATATATATATATATATATATATATATATATATATATATATATATATATATATATATATATATATATATATATAGCGTAACATGTGTAAATGCATAATTATTACATTTACTTTATTTATTTAATTACATTTACAGATTTGGGAAAATAAAGTAAAAGAGGCTAGGTTAACCTATGAATTAACCGTTTGGGTCGCTCGTAATCCAAATCGAGAAATCAGTCAACAAGATGTAGACGTGACTGCTGAATGTACTAATACTAAGGTCATTATTCAGTTAAGAATCACATTAGTATGCTAATAATTACTCCTTAAAAATTAATATAATATTAAAATACGCAACAAAACATGAGGCCGGTCGTAGCGCAGTGGGAGCGCCTGACAGTAAACGCAATTGGTTATGGGTTCGATCCCCACACGGGGAGTGATTATATTTGAATTACTTTCACTTTCTCGCTCTGGTAAGACAAAGTGCGGCGTTGAGTTCCACCACTCAACACGCAATGTCTCAGATACGGCGGAAAGCGAAGTACGGAGTATCTTGACACTAGGTACTTCCTGTCTACTCTGCTTTGCATCCTCCGAAAACGTGAAGCTGAAAAAAGCATCATGAGTATATGTCATTTATTATATATTAGCGGCTCGCTCGCGGCTTCGCCACCGTGAACAGCACGACTATAATTATTTCATTTTTTATCCGCCCGCGTTCTCCCTTAGATAATGTTTGTATTAATTACCGCTTATCTATCGCTAAGTAAACACCTACTGATGTATTGTAATGTGGTGCACTTTTTGAAATAAATACTGACAATTTCATTATGTTTAAACAACTTAAATATAAAATTAAAAATTACTAATAAGTTTAATTTCAGGCGCGTCTTGCACCCGAGGAAGGATTAATCGAGCATGAGGCTCGCGAACGTGTAGCCACAATGGTACATCGAAGCATGGGGGCTTCAACAGATCGCGATTTATCTTTGCTATCTCTTACAACTGACTCTCTGGAAGGCTCATGCTCTCTATATAATCAAAGTAAAATAAAAATGTTATTATCCTATTTCACAATGCATTTAATACGTTTAAGGACTTGCACGGGTAAAGCCGACTGAATTGTTGAATTGTCACATTTTAGGATTTTCGGGGTTACATGAGTAAATGTGAATTTAAATGTGACTAAATTATAATTATGTGGAAAAAATCCGTTATATTTTAATTTTTTGTTATATATTATTTATTAATTACGCATAATTTTATTCTTAGTTTCCGTCATTTTTACATTATTTCGTTTCAGTCGTCGTTGGTGTGAGCGCTCGCCCGCCAGGGCCCGGCAAGAGATCTAACATAGTACATCGAACTTCCACTGTGTTCTCTTCCGGCTCTACGCCTCGAAATTCTCGACTTTCTAGTTTTCAGCATTCTACGAGGTAATTTTGTAATTGCATTTTCTCTTATATTGTATAATGATGATAATATAAAGGTAACATTATTTTAATTATAAATTAGTCACTGCCATATCAGTTCCCATAGAAAAATTTTAAGTACCAATTCCTCATCATGATCATATTACACATTTTATCGTGATATTGAATTTTTTCGCAGATATTTTATAAACAAGTATATTAGTATTTTTATTTACTCAAATATAATTTATAAAGTTCATAGTGTCAATGAAAATTACTTAATAATTTCAGCCTTCCTTAACATTTTAATTTTAGTGCACATTCACATGACGAACCACAAGCGGGGCCCAGCAGGCTTCTACACCGCGCTAGTACGTCTGTAGAACATCATTTACCGCCAGTGCCAGATGCGAATGAGGGTTTGTAAATTGAGTATAATAAATATTCATATGTATTTACTTATAAATATGTTATTTTAAATGGTAATATCTTCAATTCTTTTTTAGGATCTCCTTCAATCACAGTTAGTGATTCTGAGGCAGTATCTATACAGGCACCGACGGTAAATATTATTTGTTATTTTTGAGTACACCATATGAAATTCAATTTTACCATGCATGCTTATCTTTTCAGACAAGAATAACACCGCCGAAAAGCACCGAACAGACAGAACAGCGTTCGTCCAGTGCACAAAGTACACTACGCATTCATTCCCAAAATAACGTAGCAACACTCATTTATAGCTTGCCTGATCTTACAATCGAACCAAGCACTCCTCGAACTGTTCCTAGGTAAATAATATTTATTCTTTTTTTTAAATGATTTGTGTTTCCAATTTTGTATAATATATCTGAGATAATTCTTTTCCAGTCCAACACAACCAACCGCCTCAGAACGGATGTATCAATCACATCAAGAAATTTTACAGAGGAATAGACTAATGGCATGTCAAAATCAACAGTACCTTTCTCCAGACCACAGAGGTTCTAGCTACCCACCGCCTAGTCCTACCAGGTAAAAAAAACGTACAACAACAGTTGTTTTTTATGCAAAATTTAAAAATAATGTTATCCTTTTGAAATAAATAGAAAGTTTAAGGAACATATTTTTATTTTTATTTTAGGGCATCATTAAAAAGAGGCTTCGCATTTTCATATTCAGCAAAAAATCCCCCTCTCTCTAAAATGGGCCATGTGACCAGTCAATCACAGATGCAATTAGATACAAGTCCAACTGGTTCTGGAAAGGTACAGCTCTGATACATTTTAAGATGACCATTTATATAATACCAAATATTATAGATAATGAATGGACATTTTATTGATAATGAAAAATTGTTTTGTAGGATGAAAAAGGCAGCCCAAAATCAGGCCGTAGCCCTGACAAAAAAGAAAAAAAGTCAAAAATAACCAGTAGCAGGTACTATTTTTCAAACACTTTAATGAAGCGTGTGTCAGTGTATTAATTAATCATAGTTGTTGTCTATGTAAATGTAATATTGAAATTACATTTCATTGAAGTAATTGTAGTACGTTATAGCAAGAATCCAAAATTTGCAATCGTAATATATACGCAAATACTATAAGAAAAATCATTAAACTTCGCGTTGCTTACAACATCGCCCTATCAGAACTTAGAAAAATGATTTATGTTTTATTAGCTCATTCTTCAGCTCTGGAGGACGGCAGTCAAAACGTGATAGATGACAAAAAAAGAGCTGGAATATCATCAGATTTTCCAGGCAAGAATGTCTATGAGTAACTTTTTTGTTACGCTTTCTCTTTTCTTTACTGATGTAGTCTCTCATTTTGTTCTGGAAACTACCGCACTCTTTACGGCTGCTATTTATATTTTTGCTTAAAATATTGAATACAGATTATGATGTTTTCACTTACTTCTGTTTTGTTAACTTGTTATTTGTTAATTTATTTCATTATTATTTTCTCGCTATTAAATGTTATTGCTTGTTGTTGTTATTGATATTATCTCTTAACAAGTATATTAAATAAAATGGCCTCTTTATCCAGCGAAGTCATATGTAAAATTATGTGACTGATTTAATCTACGATCCCCACACGAGATCATATATAAAATATAATCATTGACTGTTTAGTTTAATATTTATCAGTAGTTTCATACCTGATAATTTTAAATTGAATGGTAAGTGAAAAATGGCCTAATCTATCGCAAAGCACTGTTTCTGAGGCCTTTACAATAAGTTATGATACATAACAATTCTTTTTTAATGAAACTCTTCTCATTAAGCTAAAATAAAAAATATTTTTATATTTTCAATAAAGTAATTTTTAACCATTGTTTTTCTTTATTATAGGCCCGATCGAAAAGATCAGAAAGAAAAATCGGATGGCAGGTCCAGTTGTAAAAATACAGAAACGAAATGCCAGAAAGGTTTACAGGAATTATATAAAAAGGACGAAATTTCTAGTTCTAGTTATAAGAACGAAAGCCCTGGGACAAGTTTCAGAGATGAGAGCCCTGGTGAAAGCTTCAGAGTTGAAAGTCCTGGCTTAAGCTGTCGAGACGAAAGCACTGGCTCTAGCCATAGAGATGAAAGCCCTGGAACCAGCTACAAAGAAGAGAGCATTGCTCTAAATATAAGCGAAACTTCTAGCCCCGTTCGTAAAGATGATGACCTATATCGAACAGTATTAGGTTCAGATATTGAAAAATCTCCGTTAAGTAGGCATGATAGCTCGGGACTAGATCAAACTGATACACCTGATTCAAATCTTAAATTTGACGATTTAGATTTGAGTGGCCGTCGTGAAAGCAAAAGCTCCGATTCAACTAGGAAAGATAAGAGTTTTAGTTTTAAAGATGAAAGCTATGACTCCAGCCACAGAGAAGAAAGTGATGGCTCAAGTCACAAAGATGGAACTCCTCCTGAACACAAACAAGACACGTCTAGTATAGCCGGTAAGAGTGAAAAGAATAACACTAAAATCGAAGAAGGGCCATTAGGTCTACATAATGATAACAATTTGGAAGGTCATAAATTACAAGATAATTCTAATACTAAAGACGACAATCCTGATTTTAGTCAGAAAACAAAAGATTCGAGTGAACATAAAAGTAGTGAAAGCATTAATGATTGTCATAGATATGTATGCCTTGAATGTGTAGAAAATTGTACCGAATTCAAAGACCTTGATGAAGAAACTATTTTCCCGGTATGGTTATGTACAGAACATAGTAAATCTGCTGAAAAACATCAAAATCTTCACCACAAACATAGGTTCTCTAGTTCAAGTACCAGTTCACTTCACTTTCAAGAAGATGTTAGTTCAAGCACAAGTAAAGCAACTGATCCTGACCCTAGTCTTAAATACGAAATATTTAGTTCCAGTTCCAGTTCTATTCATATACAGGACGATAGTGGTCCAAGTGAACGATATGATAAAGAAAATAATGAAAGCGATATCCATATTAAAATATTACAAGAACATCAAATGTGTGTGACTGAGAAAGATAAAACATATAAAGAAAATCTTGAAGAAGATGAAGACATTAAAAAAAGCCCTGAAGAATCATATGAAATAGGAGAAAACGAAGAAATTTCTCATACTGAAGAAAAAAACAATAAAGTAGAAAATGATAGAAGACACGAAAATCCTATTCCACTTCTCTCAGAAGCCGATTTATTAGCTATTGAAATACATCCAGAAATAGCACAAATCCAAGGAGAAAGTGATGATGCTTTAAGTTCAAGCAGTAAGGAAGAAAAAGTTACTTGACGAAGGCGATGGTTTAACAGAGATAGAGGAAGACGAAAAAGATTACGATGGAATTGGACTTATAAATGGTGCTCGTAGTCTATTTTTCTGCTTCCTAGAATCTAGTTATAACAATATTTTAATAAGTAATCAGAGTGAGACGAAACAACGTAAATAATTAATAATGGTAAGCTTCGATATAATAATGTGATACAAAAACATACTATTTTGTAAATACTATATATTTTAGATATAGTTATCTAAGATAAATGTGTAACATTTAAAAAATATATATGAAATAAGCTAAGTTAGCCGTTACATTAACCGTATTAACTTTATCCTTTTCATATTTATTATACTTTGGAGCATAGTTTATTTTTAGATAATTCCTAATGTATGACAATAAAAAGTATTATTTATACTAACTACTAGCTACCCATCTATTTTGTCGCTATGCGTCGGCAAAATTTTCAAAAAGAAAAAATTTAAAAACTAAGTATAACTTTTAATTGTGAATAAATAAATGTTGTCTCAAAGACATGACAAAGCTTTATATTATCTGTATAGCTTATACTTTATATTAAATTAGATAAATTTATACTAAATTAGATATGTTATTTTTGTTTTGTTACTTAGCGTATTTAATATATATCGCCTTATTTTTACATAAAAACTGTTTATATTTTAAAAATAAGAATGGAAATTGTATCTTCTCACTCTTCGGAAGAGTTTGTTACGTACGATTTATAGAATTATTATGAATATAGTAATAATAAGAAAAGTTGCCAATTATAGTTAGATATTTATTTTTTCTGAGTTTAATTTATTTATACGACAATCTAGTTATTTAAGTCGAATGTTATTAATCCTTAACTACTCAAAAACATATATACCTTAAAATCTAACAGAATAAAATATATAGAACGAAGAGCATGTATTTTTTATTAATAGAATATCATATACTATTTAATTTCATCAATAATTCAATAGCATATATACAAAAATAAATTTTAAAGAAGCAAGTACTTCAAATCAGCTTAGTGGTTACTTCAAAAATTCTTTATTCAACGTTTCCCTTGCAACATTTACCGGTGGCGGCAATACGAAATAAGCGATTTTTGCGATCTTTCGCATATACTGGTCCTGGTTTGGCCCACATACCCTTTTTTAAGCAAGGTGCCCATAGCAGAATTATACAGCCAGTTAATAATATGCCATATAACATTATTATCAAATGAAAATTCAAAAAATATAAATATAGTTGATTTTTTTTTCAATTTAGTTATATTTAAATAACACTTTCACAAACATTTTGTCAAAATAAAAATTGACGTTTACTTATCACGATTTTTTTTATATTTCTATATTTAATGGCGGGCCAATTGCGCATAATTCACTTAGTCGATGATATATTAATGGAGAATATTAAGTTTCTCAATTAAATCTCTTGAAGTTACTCAAAAATTGTAAAATTATTAAAAGAGACATATAAATAAGAATTACTTGTATTTCCCTCTGTTACGATTTCATTTTATCCGATCTTTAACTTTAAATTATCAAACGTTGCACGTTTAATAAAAAAAACAACAAATTGCTGATTTTTGGGATCTGAATTCAAAGTATTTCATTTTTTCCGCTTCAACTTTATTAACTCATTAATTCGTGATTTTTTCTTAACCAACTGTATCTAGAATAAGGTTCTAGAATAAGGTTCTTTCTAGGCGTTTGTTGTGTTTGCCACTGACTTATTTATGTCCATACCTTTTCATGAATCTATGCTCAAGATTCGTAATCAAAGTCAGTTACAAAGTATTCGCTCTTTTTTAACTTTAAGAGCGATATTTTTGCTTTCCTTGAATCATATGCGCTGACAAAGTCTGCATTGCGCCCTTATCTCTATGAAAGATTGTCATTTTTAAATTATATTCTATTATATCATTTATTGATGTTCCGTTTACCCGTCAGATGGATCTGCCGGTCGCGTCAACTTCTTCGTCTGTGTAGTATTTAGGATGAAGTTTAATATATAGACAATCTTAAGATATTAAAAAAAATAACTTTGGCGTGATAAACCATTAGGTAATCATCACATGATTCTTGACTTATTTCACTTCATTATAAAATTGTTATAATACTTTAATACACTTCCCAGTGAACATATTTACATTACATTGACGTAAGAATAACGTCATGCTATGTCAAGATTTACGTAAGACAGACATCACATATGAGTTATATATGAATCATTATTGCACACTTAGGATTTAGAAAACTTCGCAAAACTACGCAGCTGGTAGTAGAACGCATGGCTTAGCGGTCAGGGCTCTTGGACGGTATCCAAGAGGCGCGGGTTCAAATCCCGCTGCGTTCAAATTTTTATACGTTTTTTCTAAAAATGTTTTCTAAATCCTAAGTGTGGAATAACACTTTAAAAATAGTAAATATTGCATTATTTATGAAAGACTTTTACATAATATATGTAACTTAAGTTTCACATACAATAGATTGTGACGTACCTGACGTCAAGATGACATAATAATGATGTCGTGCTGATGTTAAGTTGTACCAAATCACTTATAAATATTACTTAAAACTGGCTCCCATGTGGCCTAAGGGACGGCAAGTTGACATAATCATGACGTCATTTTATTTACTAGCGAGATTCAGAAATCACTAATAAATTACAGCGCCATCTCATAATAGTTTTATTAAACTTATACATACATTTAAATTGTGAATAAAAGTTAACGTCTTCATCAAAACAGCGTTCCTAGTACAGGTTTATAGATTGTATATAAAAAGATTCATAATCAAAACAGTCTTATTTATTTCAATCACATAAAAGTACGTGTATATATTACATAATATAGTGACTTTAACGTGACGTCACAATGACACAATGACAGATTTAGGTAACAATACGACTTGTTACTTAAGTAAAATTATGATTCATTCACGATATCACTTTTACTTCATTATAAAGAAATATTACTCTACTAATTGACTGATTTACGTATGACGTAAATATTACATGAATATGTTACATTATTGTGACGTCACAATAATGTAATATATTATAATACGATATAATGATGTAACTCAATTTGACATCATATTAAAGTCAAAAAACGTCAAAAAATTGTTATCTCTGTATGATCTATATATAAATGTACAATAAATAAAAGTATCTGTATTTCATTCAATAAATAAATATATAAATTATGAGTAATGATGGTGAATATTAATCTTTTTGAAATCTGAAAATTTCTTTGTTTTCTAATCCTAAGTGTGGAATAACACTTTAAAAATATTAAAATAAATTGCATTCTCTCAAGCCAAACGATCATTTCTTAATAATCTATTCGCAACAAAAATTTGCAAAAATCTCTCCAGAGAGATGCTAATGCCTTCTGCCAGCATAATCTTGTCTATCTCTGGTATAAATTATACTCCTAAAGTTACAAGCAAATTATTTTCTATTCTATTTCTTGCGTGATTTTAAGCATATGGACCCCGAGCGCTTGAGAAGATGCCTACAATTTCATCTCGGCATTAACATTAAAAACCAATAACTTTAATGCCAAAGTTGAGATTCAACCTTTTACAACTACAAGTTAAGCAAATACACATGTATAGATTATCCAAATCAATACATGTTTATTTGCGTATCCTCAATATACGTTTGAATATTTTTTTTGTTAGGTAATCAACGTGAATGCAATGCGAAACAAAATATTAAAACGCATTAGTATATATTGAAAAAGCCTTTCCGCCTATTCATTTGTTTATATAACTATATTAAACTTAAGGGAAAAAATATTAAAATAAAAACGATAAACAGCTTTGAAGGGATAAGTAAGATTTGAAGTTTTACTTTAATTACTTAAAAGATAATAATGCGGTACAAATAATAATCATCTTACAATAATGATGATGTATAGTAGAGACGAAAACTTAGTTAATATCTATTGACAAACAGGACAAAAATTCTATAGCTACTATCGTAAGTAGTATGCATGTAGATAACTTTTGCCTTTCGTAAACTTTTTGACCTTTAGTAGTTTTACACTTCTGTGCATCACTTTCTACAAACACATTTTTGGTCATTCTCCATACCATGCCATAGGTTTGACCATAAATTTTGAATTTTGAGTTCTTTAAATTTGATTCTTTAACATAGGATCATATAGTGTAGTAATATAAAAAAAACAAACATTAAAAAGCACCCATTTATTCTCAGTCACATATTTCATTGTAAACAACATTTGTGTAAATATAAAATTTGGTCCCACTCATATATGGATGAATAAGAAAACATTAAGTTTTCCTTTCGCTAAGCCCATTCACCAAACTAACAGCTACAAAATAAATTACTTAATTTTGTTTATTATAATTATTTTATAATTACAACAATATTTAATAAAAATAGAAAATCTTTAAACAATACAAAATGCCATTATTAACACGAAAATAGACAAAAATGCCTGCGAGGAATGCAACATAGCATGTAAAAAAAAACTATAGAATATATAAAAAAATGTTAGACCACTTATAAATGTATTAATGTTTTACATAGAGTATGTGGAGGCAGACACATTTCCACCGTGGCCAGTCCAGTTGGTATGAATATATTCACCAGGCTTCGACAACAGCTCATATGTATGCGCGCCAAAATAGTCTCTTTGTGCCTAAAAAAATTAGAGTTTATTTTAATTATTATATTTATTCATTTTTTCCAAACTTTCAGTACCTATATAAATAGCATTAGTGTATAAAGTAGTAAGTATTTAAAACACATTAACTCTAGTAATGGTGTCAAGACACTTCGTTCTCCACGTTCCGCCAAGAATTCAAACATAGCGCATTAAGTGGCGCAACTTAACGTCACGCTTTATCCTACCAAAACAGAGAAATAAATATAGTATAAACACTATCGTTTTCTTAATAGAAAGTGATCCTACAATTATCAAATTTATTACTATATTATTATATGTTCATGCCATATACCGCATAACAGGGTAGTCAGAGGTGACCTAGTGTTAATACTTCGAAAACACCGCAATGTCCCGAAATCAAAACTTTGCATTTTTAGTTTCCAACCCAATTCCGCGCTTTATTTTATTTCTTTTTTTAATTTTCATTTCTCGGCTCTGGTATAGAGCCGAGAAATGAAAATTAATTTTAAATATAATCATTCCTCCAAATGGGGATCAAAATCCACAATTAGTCGTCCTTACAGTCAGACGGAGTCTCACTGCGCCACGATAGCTTCAGGAGTAATTATTAAGAGTATATTGAAATAGTGTAACCAAATTGTTGTAAAAAAATATACCTGTAACAGATTAGCTGGTAGCATATCAGAGCGATACCCGTCGTAGAAGGCGAGGGCCGCACTAAACGCGGGAGCGGGAACGCCAACCAGTGCCGCTTGCGCAACTACTTGCCTCAGAGAGGGCTGGCAAGCGCTGATACGGTCGCGGAAGTACGGGTCCAAGAGCAAGTTCGACAGTTGCTTATTCTTCGTATATGCCTCCTGCGGTCATACACGATTACATTGCTTACTTGAATAAAATCCATGAACATTACTGATCTAAAAGTAAAGTAAACTCCAAAAAGGCACGGGATCAAAGTCTGCGGACCGCATAAACTAAACTTGCACAAAAAAATCGATTAGTGTGGTAGTGATTAATATATTTCATATGCATTTAACGTAGTACCTATTTTGTTACAAAGTATTTTATATATTAATCATCAATGATTAGGTATTTGCTTCTTTATTAAAAGTTTGACTTTTAATCAGCAATATTAACGTTCTATCGATGTTAGTTTCAAGTAGTAGAGGTCGAAAATGTGTAATATATAATTACATGCATTTTTAGACTAAAAACACAATCTAAAGTTTCTTCCAACTGGTTCTGGCAAAGATAAAGGTCCATGGCATTGTCATGGGATACGGACGTGTATAAGAGTTGTACAAATTAATACTTATATAAAAATGTTAATTTTTATTAACAGCACAGTTCTTTATGGTAAAAAGTTGTCTACTTTATATCATAGTAGTAATCATGTATAATATGGAAATCTTTTGAAAACATCTATTTACATATACTGTTTTAGTTAATGGCTTTGCAAAAAAATATTGCTAATAATAATTATAGGTTCCGTATCAAATATATGACAGTAAAGCGTACAATTTTCACTCATGAAAATTAAGTATATTAATTCGTCAACATAATCAAATATTATAATTTGATAATAATTTAAAGAACTTACTTTGATGTTTCCAAGGAACACACTCCTGATGATGCACCCCCCGCGCCACATGAGAGCTATACTTCCATAGTTCAAGTTCCAGTTGTTGACCTGTGAATTGGAAAGAAACATGACATTTTTATAACATAGATAACAATATATTTAACAATGGGGTTAAAGTGATAGGTAAAACCAGTTTAGCTTTATGTTTTATCCATTTCAATACTCAGTGTTGGTTCATCTGACTTTCTGACTAGTTTTTTATACATTGTGGGCAAAGTTATAATCATATACATAATAATAATTGCATTGAATGGATATAGAACTATGCTACAAAGAAAATAAACATTTCCAAAAATTCTAGTATAATATGAAAATAAATTAATAATTTATGTTAGGCACCTTAGCAGCTTCTCTAAGCAACATAAATCCTTGTGCGTAAGATATGATTTTACTTGCGAGGAGAGCCTTACGGAGATGATCCAAAAATTCAGTCTTATTGCCTGTAAACTTCAAATTAGACCCTGGTAAACTCTTGCTTGCTGTTAACCGTTCATCTGAAATACAATTTACAATACAAGTAAATAGTTAGAATCAATGTTTAAAAATAATGTTTCTGAGATCTATATCTACTTTAAGGTCACATAATAATCATAAATCTAAAAATTATAAAAAAATCTTTAAAAAGCTTTTGAATGGGAAAAATTTTTTCGAATTATTTAAATTATATAACAAAAGCGTGTTAAAATAAAAATAATTTTCTAATCATTCATTATATAGAAGTATCCTTTAGGATTTTTATGAAAACTTTAATAATTATATTTTTAAATAAAAAAATTGTCACATAAGTTACTTTCATCCATGCATGTCATTATTAAAAATGAATTTCATAATATCCATGCAGTAATATTTTGCTCAATCATTACATCTAATAATATTTTTGATTAGTCATTACAAGTTATTAATATTATCACAATATAGAAATCTACTTATCAAAGTCCTATCAAAACTAATTTATCCTTGTATTGAATCAAATTTTAAACAGTTTAAGTAAGCAAATGTTATTATTTTAAAAGAATAAGTAAAAAGGTTATATAATGAACAGACTTCTCTATTTTTGTAATTACCTCTTTGATAAGTAGAGAGAGAACAAAAGTAAATGCTAAAACACTCAATCATTAAAAACACAAAAATATTGGTAAGAAAAATATCTAAATACCTTTAAGAGCAGATAGGCATCGTGCAAATACAGCTTCACCAATTAGAGTGACTGGTACTCCATACTCTAATGCACTAATTCCCGTCCACTTTCCCGTACCCTTCTGGCCAGCAGCGTCACGAATCTTTGGCAACAAATATTTACCTGTAGAAAATATATATAAAACAGTGTTTAATTTTAACTGTAAACAAGTTATATTGAAGCCACATTTTCTTAATTAATAACATAATGTACAAGGAAAACATGCACAATTACTTTGCATTTTTGTTATCTACACCATAGTAAACAGATTATATATATATATATATATATATATATATATATATATATATATATATATATATATATACATACATATATATATATATATATATATATATATATATATATATATATATATATATATATATATACATATATATATATACATACATATATATATATATATATATATATATATATATATATATATATATTTTGACATAGTTAATTTTGCAGTGATATGAATAATAGAATGCAAAAGTTTAACATACCATCAGTATCCTTGAAATTAAGAATATCACGAGTAATTTCAATGAGGAATGAGTCAAGTTCTCCTTTATTCCACTCTTCAAATATTTGTGCCATTTCAGCTTGTTCCATTCCTATTTATTTTAAAAATATGCTTAGTCATAATAAATTTTAAAAAAAAATAAAGTACAGAAAATATTCTTATTACCAAGAACATCTTTCATGAGATGATATGCTTCAGTAATGAGTTGCATATCTCCATACTCAATACCATTGTGTACCATTTTCACGAAGTGGCCGGCTCCATCCTCACCCACCCAGTCACAACATGGCTCACCATTAACCTTCGCACTTATTGCCTGTCAAAAACATGAAATAAAATATTTTTTCAAATAAAAAGCTGTTTAACTTTATTTGGTTTATAAGTAACTAAAACTTATGTTCCATTTTACATATCTATATTAAGTAAAATAGAATTTTTTTTAATAAATAAGTAATTTATAATTTAAGTAATTTATAAGTAACCATACTTCTGAAAAACGGACTATTTCAACATGCTGAAACATACCTGGAAAATTGGTTTAACATAAGGCCAAGCAGCATTATGTCCTCCAGGCATAAGGGAGGGACCATAGCGAGCACCATCCTCACCTCCACTCACCTATAACATTTTACATACAAATAAATAAAAAAACATAAAATTCAAAAACATCACTTAATAATTCTATAAAATAATAATTGTTATATACTTAATGATTTTATAAAAATGAATGTCTTTATGAGTGCAAATATAGATATGTTTTTTAATTACAAAATAAACCCAAATCTGCATCAAAAAGTCAAAATAAGATTTTGAGTATGCTATCAATTTTATAAATTGTAATAGTACATATAGTACTAATAAAAATATATCAAACTGAAAACACACAAACATGTGAGTTTTTAATATTTAGCCTCTTCATTTGAATTTTTTTGTTAACTATTAACAATGGTGACAAAGCATAGTAGACAAAGTATAGTATATAATAGTAAACAATAACAAAATTTGATTTTTTACCAATTCATTTAACAATAGGCACAAAGAAAAAATTACCCAAGGATATTAAAATAAGTACTCTTCATTTATAGATAACTTATCAATTTCTTATAATATCTACATAAATTCAATACTTAGAATTACAATTAACAAATATTTTTAGTAAAATTGCTTACCCCCATGCCAATATAATATATGCCAGATGATGCAAGCTGTTTACACCAGCGCTGAGTATCAATATATTGAGAATTTCCACCATCAATAATAATATCACCTTTTTCAAGTAAAGGTATTAATTTATTCACATACTCATCAACGGCTGCTCCCGCTAAAAGTGAATAATGAAAGAATTTCTTATAAAATATATTTCATAAAATACATTGAGAAAAAAGTATAAATTTTCAATACATTTAAAATATTTTATCATTTACCTTTAACTAACAACATAACTTTTCTAGGTATTTTTAACTTAGCAACCATGTCTTCTAAAGATTTTGCTCCAATTATATTTGTACCTTTGGCTTCATTTGCCAAAAATTGATCAACCTGGTAAAAACAATATTTTATAATAAATTTTGCAATTATTTTTCATTAATATAATAGTTTAAGTTCATTAAATCATACCTTTGCCACTGTTCTATTATAGGCACAAACAACAAAACCATTAGAGTCCATATTCAGAATTAAATTTTGGCCCATTACAGCCAACCCAATTAGAGCAATATCAGCTTTTTGTCTGTAAGGAAACAAATTAAATTTAAACTTTTAATTAAGTTATATTATTAATTTACTTAATAATATTAAAAATGTTAACTTAATGTTTAATTTGCTACAATATAGGTAACCTTCATTTAACCTTGTCAACTTTACTTAAAAGTAAACACATGCACGTTGCTAATTTCTTGTTTCTTTAGTTACTTTTATGTTAATTCCTTTTAGTACAGAAACCTTATTGCACAGACCAAAATGAAATAAAAATAAAATATTCACATGTAAGAATATTCGCAGTACACAATTTTTCATTTTTTTTTCTAAAAATAATTGATATCATAAATAACTTAAGTACATTAGAATCATTTATTGCACTCAGATATACAAGACCAGCTTTTCTACAATTTTTATGTTGCATAATATATTAAGTGCAAAGTCATGTTAACTTAAAAAATAAATACAGTACAAAACTTTTATTAAAATAAAAACAAAACACGACTTACTGTTGTGCCATTGTGTAATATTTTTTGTTTATAATTTTAAAAAGAAACACTGTTTTATAAAATCTTAAAAAAGCTTATAAAAAATCGTTTATAAACGTAAGTTGAAAAAGGCTATACTAAAGGGATTATGAACTACAGGTATTAGTTAATAAGAACGCTGTACTACGAGGTCAGGCTAATATATAAATCGTAAGTGCAATACAGATTAAATAAAATTTAAGAACTTATCACATCTATACTCAGACAGCAGGGACTAAACCAACAAGCACAGGTAATAAATATTAATAATCGATATTTAAAACTGAAATATCCCCTTTATTTTTTTATTCACTTTTAAAGATAAGGACTTTAAAGTTTAGTTATTAATATAATCAATATTTACGATGGTAAGTTGCACCATAAATTTAGTTAGAAGTTTTACTGAACGGTCCACAAAATTATTATCAATCTCTAAGTTATTACATTTTTGAAACATGTCACTTGTGCTTAAAGTTCCCATGGCAAGGAGGTTCGAGAAGAGCCTGGGAATCACCACTAAAACACTTAACATTCATACTACTAACTTGAAAAGGCCAAGGTACAGTGGTACAGCGTCAGACTCTAAACGCGACTGGTTGTAAGTTCGATCCCACTCGGGGAAGTAATTATATTTAAAATTATTTTCACTTTGCCGCCCTCGTAAAACAATGTGCAGTGTTAAGTTTCACCACTCAATACGCAATATCTCAAATCAAATGGAATCGGCTTTAAATATCGCTTAAAGAATTGGTTCTAAATTACTTTTTCGCTTCCTTGGTTTGATGACAAATGCTCTACCGCGTATTAACTTATGATTGGTGTATAACTTTATTAAATTTTATAATTAAAATTGTGGTTGAAAATAGAAGGCTCTTTAAAATAAAATAAAACTGGGCTGGTTTTTGTCAGTTATTGCAATCTCTACATTTTGGAAATTGATATGAAAATTTCAAACAGTAACTTCTTGTGTAACATTTGTTCCCATGAATCTTCTTAGCTTATACTATAGAAGCGAGTGGCTTCGATACATGTCTCATTTTCTGTTCAGAATGTACTCCAAATGTACTCCAAATATCAATATTATTTTTCACAATCAAAAGAAGAAGGTTTAAAATTGTATTAAGTGAAAAAAAACTTTTATATGCTTGCAACAGCTTGTGGTTAGTGGGGATGTTATCAATTAATTTCAAAATTACTATATAACGCAATCATTAAAAGTAATTATGATTAGAGTATATTTTTATTGAACTTCAGTTATAAAACAGCAATAAAAAGAATAGATATCTCATTACAATTATATTTGATCTAGTGTCTTTTCAGTCTTAATACAAATAATCGTGAAGCGAAGCCTTGTCTTTCCGCAGCAAAAAAATAAGAAATATTTTCTATAATTATTTTTTTCAAAATATCCCTACGATAAAGGCTATAAGTTATGCAGTCAACATAGCTAAGCACTTTCATTGACACCTAGGAATAGAAGTATTTCCCAAATTGGGATTCAGACACTCCTCAATTATCATTTTTCATTTAAACTTTCTTTTAAAACTGAGACCAGCTGTAAAACGCGATCAGTTGTGGGTTTGATCCCAACTTAGGGGAGTGACTATATTTAAATTATTTTCACTTCCTCGCTCTGAAGACAGTGTGGCGTTGAGTTTCACCACTCAGCACGCAATGTCTCGAATTCGGTGGAAAGCGAATGTCCTGGTGCTAGGAAAAAATAAAAAAAAAACTGTTCATATTGTTTTATGAAATTAATATAATTTGGTTAGTAGTTTATAATTTTTCTTTAAGTTTTTTTAGCGGGAATATTAAGGTTCTTCGTCAGTTATTATAAATCTCTAAATTTTGATATGTTGATAGAAAATGCCTATAGCACTTGTATCCTGACCACGTTTAACATATATGAAAAAAAAATGTTCACTTCAAGTTCACACACACCGTCAAACAGAAAAACTTAAAATTTTTTTATAAATCATAGATTCATATTATGCTATTGCAATTTTTACATCAGCCTAAGCTGATTTTTGTAAATTCATTGAATTGTACTGTATCATACCGTAATTATTTAATTACATTAATGAATACAAATAATAAACAAATAAATATACGACATTTTTCATTTTTAAATAATCCTTTCTTTTTTCTAAATGGCAAAAGGCAGAAATTACAATTAGCAATGAAGTATTTTTGTTAAGACAGCATAATAATTTTGTATTTTTAATTGAAAAAAAGGAAATAGCCTTAGTATTTCTCTTTCAATATATCAATATAATTTAATACTCTGGTCAATTTTTTTTTCGTTTGTTAATTTCAGAAATCAAATTTACCGAAATCCATATCGATTTGTAATTATAATGGATTTTGTTAGGCAAATATTCATGTTTATGCCATTCCATAAAAAATATAATTAACATTTACCTACTTCTATTTAGTGCTTTACTTAAAATTTTATACTTTTTATAATAATATTTAACAATATTTTGATTAATAATTGATATGATCAATATATCCTCTGAATCGATACTCGATAGTATGTTTAGGAATTTTCAATTTACCTATTTACATCATGCAACCCTAAACAAGGTGTTCAAAAAAACTACCATACCACAAATAGTATTAACATTTGTTTTGAAAACTTGAAGTACAAACTGAATAAACCAAAAATGGAATTGTCTTCGGATATCCAACTGATTATATCAGATTTTGAAAATACTAATCTTCAAGTAAAATCATGGCATTGGGTCCATGTAACTCACATTTTGAATCCTCATCACTTTTATGTAAGAAAAACAGATTATTTGCCGTTTATTGAAAAATTGGAGTCCAATAAACCTTTGGATAAATGTTCTTCAATCAACTTTCAAGACTTAGTGATAGTTGAAGTAGAAGCCGAAAAATATGCTAGAGGTAAAGTAATTCAAACAAAAAAAGAGGCAGGGAGTATAAAGTGCGATATTTTCTTATTAGATTATGGAGATATCAAGCAATTGGTTTCTCTAGAGAATATTTGGACGATTAGTCAAGAATTACGTGATTTGCCACCATTGACTCTGCTATGTCAATTAGGAAATTGTTCTCCCATTGGAGATACAGGGTGGACAAAAAAAACAATCGATGCATTCAAATTTTATGTAGGCACTGAACGTGCCCGAATATATATACTTGACAAAAGTATGTGTCAGCTTATTGTGGAGCTTTATAACACTGCACCCGATGATATAGCAACTTTATTGGCCCTTACTGAATATTCAACTTTTGGTTATGAGAAAAGAGACAGCAACAACTAATTCTTAAATTAGAGATCAATTCAGATCATCTATCTACACAACTAAAACATAACTTTCTTATCATAAATGTGTTTATTGTGAAAAGCTCTATCACATCTATGGAAAGCTTTATCACATCGATGGAAATAATTTAAACAGTGTTTAAGGTATACCTTTGTGTACAATATTCATTATAAGTATAATAAAATTGAAAGTTTGTTATATTGTATAATGTTACAATTTCTTTTTGGTTTATAGGAGCATTAATACTGTTTGTTTTGTAACATTTATTATTATTATCTAAGAGGATCTTTGAAGTATGATATGATTTGAAATATAAATTGATATATTTTTATAAGAGAGATTGCTATTTAATATCAAAAATTAAACTTATTATATTATATAATAATGAAAATAATGAAATGTATGTGGCCTATGTGGTTAAGATTTATTATGCAGGCATACTGGTATAGTATATTTATTTTGATACTAAAGAACAATACAAAATTTAAAGTGCCAAATATTGATAATAAAATAATTGTAGAATAAGCAAATATTGCAAATATTCAAAATTCGAACAAATTTGACTTCTAATTTAAAAGAGAACACATCTAAAAGATCAGAAAGAAATAATTTAATCTCCAGTTGTATCAGTAAACTTTATTTGAAGTGATATTCCTTTTGTTACTTTACATATAAGTTTTAATTATAAAATGATTTAAATTGATTGTTTGCAATGGACTATACTATAACTACTATATATATAATAAATATAATTAAACAATTATCAAGCGTCAATACTGATTAATCTTGACATAGTAATAGTAATTTATGTGAATCCATACTAATATTATAAAGGCGACAATCTGTCTGTCTGTTATGCTTTCACAGGCAAACCACTAAACTGATTTGGATAAAATTTGAGATAAAAATACTGAAGGACCTGGGATCAAACAGGCTACTTTTTTGTTAAAAATTGGCCCCTAGTAGATTAAAATAGGGGATGCAAGTTTGTTTGCCTGGTAATATAGATTTCACAACGAGAAAATTGCAGGCAAAAGCTAGTGTAATATAATATTATAATATTTACACATTAAATATAACTACACTAACTACTATTATATATATTTTATGTGATAGAGAAATTTAAATATATTAATGTAAGATATATCCATATAAGTTTAATTATTTTTTTTTTGTCAGTATTACATACTTGCACATACTACTCAGTATAAATGGTTATAACTATTATCCAAGATTTTTATATAAGTGTAACTTCATAATTTCAAATAAAGCAGGTTGTGGATTTTTACTTGTGTATTACACATGTTACAATAGTTGCAATAATTGCAGTTGCAAATTAAACATATTACAATATGTGTAATTTGCAACTGAATTAAGCATTCAGATCTTGCTATGGTCATACATTAGAGTTAAAACTCTTCACAAATTTCATCCACAAAATTTTCATCATCCAAAGCCTATAAAAAAACTAAAGAAAAAATAATATATTTTTTCTACAAGCTTTATTTTTAGTTTCACTTTCAAGACTTTTCTAAATGCATTTATCTGTATGTGTAATAATTTAAATTAGAAAATATAGCTACTATAAACAATACAATATATTTGAAATGATTTAATATTTTTATGATTGATTATGATATATTGAATGATTCCTAAGTTACTCAGTATTTTCTTTAGTACTTTCATTTACCTCTTTGTTTTCCACACTTGCAATGTTTTTATGAAACATTGTTACATTGCTACACAACTTGTTGAATAAAGTTGGTGGTGTACATTTTTAGTCAAAGCATAATATTTACTATTTTTAAAGTGTTATTCTACACTTAGGATTAGAAAACATTTTTGAAAAAACGTATAAAATTTTTTTCACCGTTGGACTGTATTCAAGAGTGGGTTCAAATCCCGCAGCGTTAAAAAAAATTATACGCTTTTTCAAAAATGTTAACAAAATTACTTATTCTATAACCAATTTACAAACTCCATATTATTAGCAATAGCTATTTTATATAAAATCAAATTATACATATAATAATAATGTAACAGAATCCTAAACCATGATTATATTTTTATCTTAAACATCCCTTTCCCGGAAATCGGATTTTCCGCCTAAATTCGAGACATTAAATTAAAATATAAGCATTTCAGGGAGTGGGGATCGAACTTAAAGCCGATCGAACTTTCTGCGCCTTTACGATAATAAATATTGCGACCGCCTGTACAATATCATCGTCGTTGAAAGACATGATCCCAACTAACGCTGGTGGACACAAGTTTATATTGACCAAAATGTTTCTTAATTAGTTGATGCTATTTGCTATATGCTTGTTTTGATTTGGTGGAGTCATAATTGAAACAGAAGTTGGATGTTATTGTAGTACTATAATTGTACACGCCCCTTAAAGGTCTTCATTTTATATTCATGTTAATATAGATTGTTTTCAGTGTTGCTTGCATAAAGTGTTATATTCAGTTATTCTGCCTTCTGTCGTATATATATCACTATAGACATCGTATCTGAAATGGGCAAAAAGTGAAAAAAAATATTCTGATATGAATATGGTTTATACTGGTAGTCTATAATTCCCAAACCGGGATAAAAAAAAGTGAAGGGATATGATGTTTCCGCATTGGAGATGGTATCTGCGGTGTTGCGGAAGCGTTTCTGCAACATCTTGTTTTTAGATAATTAGGGTTACTGGATTTTAATGAGTAATATCGGAATTTATGGCTACTAGGGAGTTTCACATTACCCATCTGCCAGAATATATTTTGCATATAGGCTTCCCAACCGAGAATAAAAAAAAAGATTGAATTGTTAATATTATTATTATGAATATCTTAAAAGGAGAGAAAACCGAGGTACTCGTATAACTTAATATAATTGTTATCGCTATTCAAATTCGAGTTAACCAAAATAAAATGTATTTTTTGTCAACACGTAGATGTGAGAAGGAATTACTACCGAACTGAACTATTTATAATTTATTTAAACTACTGAACTTGTAATTTATTTAAATCACTATTAATTAGATTAGATTAAAATCAAACATTAAAAATTTCCTTACGTTAAAGTTTTAATATTTTTGACATTTTTTAAATATAAAGCTGAGGGCTCTATTCAACATTCAGCTAAGTTTCTTTTTCAAGGAGAAATTAAAACTTGTGAACGTTTTTAACAATGCCTGTTATAATACACCTGTATTATTAGTTAAATAACTAGCAACATTGAACCGTAACATCAGTGCAAGTTCGCAATTATCTAGTATTGATCGACTCGTTCCCCATTTTGTCTTCTCAGGCAGAAGGGTGCGAAACCCTCAGTGTAAAATTTTATTTTGTTTGTATTTGAAAATATCGACGAAAATTCTTTGAGCGGGAAAGTCGAGAATATTATGGGTAATGTATGAAATATAAAAAAATATACGTATAAATTATTTCTTTTTTAATGTTTTGTTTTCTGTGTTAATTCTTCAAATTTAATATTTATCTTATATTGTTTTTTATAATATTACATCTGTATTTCGAACTAATTTAATTACTTAAATTAATAATGTCGTATGCCAAAATTAAAAAGATAGATGCATAAATAATTCGTAAACATATTTAAAGATCAAAATATTAATTATTTATTAATAAAATAATTTATTTATATTATTTTTTCTTGTTTTGGTATTAATTTAACAAAATTGCGCTGTAACTAATAATCATTTATTTATTTATTTTTAATACTAATATTTAGTAGTATATTTTATTCTTAGTTTTATTTGTGTTTATAAATATAAAACATTTGGTAGAAAATAAGTAGATTATGGAAAGGTAGATTGAGGCGTAACGTGACCTACAATGCTTCGGGGTTAAAAAGTTTATCATGACGTTGGGTTGAATTTATTTTGTATTATACCAATACATTATATTATCGATCAAATCACAGACTTGCGAAGTCTAGTGCCATCAATCTAGGTCACACCCCGCGCAGTGCTTGCGAAAGGAGTATTGATCTAGCTCTCCCCCCGCTTCTGGATGGACGTGCCCCACCTGTTGCTTTATATTATATCTCTGTAAGCGAAAAAGAATTGTCTAAATATTTTGAAGCTTGCACCTTATAAATTAAAAATTGATCACTGAGCTCAAAAAATACTATTTTATGTCATTTTCATATGTATGTTTTTTTGAAAAAAAAACATCCTTAAACACCATTGATTGATTGATTGATTTAGATCGTTTATTTAAATAAAGAATTTCTTTGATCTACTTTTAACTATATTAAATAATATATAAAATAAGCAACGAATAAAAATATAGCTGTATTTTTTATACTAGTGGTTATTGTAAAACAAAATTTATATTATTTATATATTTGCAGACGCTATGGACAACATAGAAGAACTGCTTAAAGATGTAAATATATCTCAATTTGAGATGGAAACAGGAGAAGAAGTTCACGTTACATTGATTATCGACCTGCATAATTTCTATACCAGGCCTGTCAAATACGCTCCCTTTATTGACAAATTTGAGGTACAACAGCCGCAAGTGAAGCCAACCACTATTAAAGTTCATGATACTGTGGTGTTCAATTTGGAACGATCAGAAACTGTTTTTAAGTTTGCCAGAGGGAAAGTATTCCACGTCAAGGACGACGAAGATGGGCTGAGATGCGATATCTTCGCCGTGGACTACGGATATTTTGAGACATCGGTGCCAATCAAGTTTATTTGGGAATGTGATCAGAAGTTCTTGGATATTCCTCCACTTATCTCTTACTGTGGACTCGCCCGATGCGATCCATGTGAGGGTGAAGTGGCATGGTCAGAAGAGGCAATCAATGCTTTTAAATATTATGTAGGCGATGAAAAGGCTTATATGAGAATTGTTGAGAACAATATTGATAAACTGATGGTTGAGCTTTACAATAGCCAGCCGGAAGATATTGCTTCTATGCTTAGTAGGGATTAAAAAGTAACTTTTTAACACATAAAAAGCTTTTTTATGTAATATCCATATCTATGCGAAATTCACATTATTACATACCAATTTCACCTTTTACTCAACAAAATTTCAGTAGATACTAAAACATAAATTCATAATATAACTTACCTTAAATTCAAATTAGTAGGAACTTTTAATGAATAAATATTAATTTTAAATTAAGATTAAAATCTGATTCTTCCTAAGTAAGGCATTTAAATAAACATTTAAAATAGGTGCAGGACATTTATCTTTATAAAATAACAAATAGGCACAGGAACCTTTTTCCTTAGCATATTTTTAAAAAATATGACTTCTTTTTGTATAAATTTGACAATCGTTATAATTTCGGAAGGGTAACTCGCATATAGAATGTAAGTTTAAAAAATGTCAGACATGACCTGATAAGAACGACATGAAGTTTGAGTCTAGCGTCCAGCATTTTTTAGTTTTCATATTATTACTACTCTTACATTTGTAAAATAAATTCACCTTATCTATAAAAGTAATTAAATTGTTCCTAATGCTTAGTAAGTATGGTTTATTTGCAGCTGTCTAAGACACTACTTATTACAAATGCAATATAAAATCTACAATGTATTTTGATTTTGTATTCTCTGTTATTTATATAATATAATTATTCAATTATAAAACTTGAATAAAGTTTTAACTATCTATTGGACTATTATTTACCAAAAAATATTAACGTTTTAATTATCGTAGCTGCATCGTCATACAAAATATTTTAACGACAATTTATGAGGAGTTTTGTGAAGCTTAAAAAAATATAATTCAATCATGTACAAAACGTGATTGATTAATGAAGTATAATGTGGGTGGGTGTGTGCTTATCTTTGGTTAATTTTTATAAGGTTAATTATAATTTAAAATCTTCTTCTAAATCTTACTTGAGTCCAAATCGACGGAGTTTTAGACCCTTAATTCACAATGAATTTGTCAGGTTATCGTTAATCATCTTAATAAATGAAATGTAATGTGATCCTAATAATTTTAATATAAATGAATGAAATGTAATGATTATTTAGTTTTTTTTTCATTATTATGTGTCGATCAAATGGAGGTACATTACTTTCTAAACGATATTATAGGTACCTAAAACGACTTACGAGAATCTGCTCGTATATTGTGCGCATATAAAGAATGTTGCTTTGACACACAATGTATAAGATCGGTAAGCCTGTTGCATACTTGATATTCAATCAAAAGGCCTTATATTTTTTTACACCGGGAAGGATGAAGAAAATAGCTCTCGTGAAAATGACGTAGGATTGCTCTTATTATGAAACGTGGTCGTTCTACGCAAACCTGGCAATAAAGTGTCTTTGTAGCAATGAAGGAGATAGGTAAAACTTGGAACGAGTTTAAGCGTTCAAGCTCAAAACCGACCAGGCTAGAGTGCTGTGGGCGACGTCTGCCGTTGCCGGCAGTTAGGGGACGTAGGAACTTATTAAAAAAAATGTTTAACCGTAGGTATGTGGACAATTCCTTAGAGCAATGTGCAATATTGTTATTAATTTTTATATTGTACATTAATCATAACTTCAAAACTAATATGCAGAATGATACATGTATTGTAGTAGCCTATAATTTTTATTTTAAATTAAAAGTATTAAACAAGTTTGTATATTTCTATCTAACATTGTTATATTTTATGTACCTATTTAAATTTTTACTCAAAGATCTTAAGTTTTTGCTAACTAAGTATATATTAGATATTATATTGTATGATCTGAAGTTTGAGCTGAACATTCAATCAATTGTAGAACATTTTGTTCTTTAACGAGTAGTTCCTGTTTAAACTGCTATTGTTGTCGCAACATAACACGATGATATACTACGATTTAATAGAAGCAAATTTTAATTCAAAAGAGAAATATGACAATACTCTTTTACTACTTAAACTTAAACTTTAAAGTAAATAAATAATATAGAAAGACAAAATATTAAATATTTTATATTAATTTTAAACCAAAATTACTTAAATCTAGCAACATAAAACGTCTAGCAACATTTTATGTTCGTAAGCAACCAAGTATTGATCCAGCGGACGAGCCATCAGCGCCCAGGGCTTTTGTTCGTTGGTATACACATCGGTATGAGTAAGTACGCACACTATGCACATATATCAGTGATTGATTTTAGCGTTGCAGTACTGGTGCAGTCTTATTTAGGCGTACTCGTTTGTAACATCTACAGTTTTGGTAATATATTTTATATTCATATCTCGCATTATAAAATCTAATAATTAATATATGGTGTGTTTTAGGTGCGATTTTAGAATTGCGGTGCGATAAAAACAAAATATTGGAGATTTTCGATTTTAATTTATTGACCTGGCGATCCGACCTGGGTAATTACTTTTTCATGTTGTGACCTTTCTTTGTTTTGATATTCATCTTTTATTGTTAAAAAAATTAGAAATGCTGGCGTGTTTTTTTATTCTTAATAATTGATTCTATTTATTTTTTTATAATATATGTGTATATTATAGATATTAAGTGTCTATTAACGCATGTGCGCAAGTGTATATATGTATCATGTTACTTAAAACCTGTATTTAAATGTATTTTTTATTCTTGAATATATTTATTCGTTTGATTTTTATTACCTACTTCTTTGTTTTTCTTCTGACTTACCTATTTATCTTTTAATTTTATTAACGTTGTAAACTTTTTTGCTTATTGATGTTATTGATATGAGTTGATTGATATAAAGAACCTATATTACATTCAGCTACCACAGTTTGCCAAATTATATAAATATTATGACAAATATATTAAAGTTAGAAGCATTGTAACCAACAAGTTCTGGTAATAAGAATTGGTAGCTATATGTAATGTGTCTATATATATAAAATGATTTCAATGTAATTTTTTTATTTGTCTAGAATAAAATGGAGAATATTGAAAGATTATTAGCAGAACTTGCACTTAATAACTTTGATGCGGAGTCGATGCATTGGGTAGATGTGGTATACGTAGTTAACCCATTAGATTTTTATGTACGTCCAGTCAAGTACAATAGATTAGTCGCGACGTTCAAACAATTGACTCCTACTAATAAATTTAAGGAAATAAAAATTCAAGATATGGTCATTTATAATCTCTTTTACCAGCAAGTTAATGGTCGATGCTTCATAAGAGGCCGAGTTTCTCAAATAAGTACTGAAAATGGTCTTGTTGAATGCGATATATTTGCTATAGATTATGGCTTTACTGATAAATCAGTCCCTCTAGAGCAATTATGGCAGTGTTCACCTGAATTACTGAATACCCCAGCGCTTGCATATCATAGCCAACTCGCAAATTGCTTTCCAGTGGGATCTACATATTGGACAGAATATGCGACAAAAATTTTTAGGAGTCATTTAGGACATGGTAGAGTAAAAATGACAGTATTAGGCAGGACATCCAGTAAATTAGTAATAAAATTAATGAATACAAATTTGCATGATGTAGCTACTCTACTTGCAGTAGGAGGAGTGTCAGATGTAGGCTCCTACTATGATTGTATACCATGGAAACCTCTCATTGTGCGCAAAAGATTCAACTTTAATTATAAAATATTCAATGTGGATGACAAAATACATGTGAAAGTGTTAGGAGGTAAGTCACTAAAAAAATTCTATGTTAAAGAAGTAAAAGATTACAAACAATTTTGGACGGATGCAGAAAACATTACCTTCTATGCCCGAAGAGAGTACTCTCTTATACCAAACCATCTGATAGAAGGAGCAATAATTTGCGTAAAAGATAAGGAAAAGAATCAGTATCACAGAGCTATTATTAAAAAAGTTACAAAATTGAATTCAACAGCGATTCTGCAACTCGTTGATTGGGGAAGAAATGAAGAATTTCCAGTGGAGAGAATGAAATATATGTCAAAACAATCTTTAAGAACACCACTGACTACAATATATTGTTCAGCTCCTGGGAATCAAGCTTGGGACAACGGGTTTAAAAAATTTTTGACTCCAGGATTTGAGTTTTACATTACAATAAAACGTCTTGGGTATGAATTTGAATGCCCAAATACTGTTGATATTTCACCACTTGAAAATGAAAAATGTGAAGGGGCTACAGCTTTGCTTGAAATACCGAAAGAAAAGACCAAATTTGAACCAATAGAAGACTTTTTCCCTTGGACAAACAAATGTTCACGCGACGTTGTAAAAAAGCTACATTTGGGTTGTGGGGACTTCGAATATTTGAATACACCAGATATTTCGCCGGCGCAAAGCGATGACGAAGATAATTCTCGTGAACCAATAACTTGGGACAAACTAGTCACAAAGAGGAGGGTACCTTACAAAGGTATCGGTTATAAATTTGTTCTGCCTAAAACTATTAATAAAACATATAGGAGCACTAAGAACCTTGAACCACATTGTGAAGGTGCTACTGCTGTGATAGCTAAACCTTCACAGAATAATGAAGAATATGATTTTGAATTCTCGAATATTGGTGACCCTATAGTTGTCACTGAGATATCAAAAAAGAAATGTGAAGAAGTGACTTCAACTGAAAATCTGAAACCAGCTAACAATATTCTTAACGCAACTAGCCCTGATGCTCCTGAAGATTCATTAAAAGATGAAGGAAAGGAGAAAGAATATGAAGGCACTATTATAGAAATAATAGAAGAAAGTCAGTGCATTGAAACTATCGAGGTTCGGCTTAAATATATCACTGTCAAAGATGAACAATCTGAAGCAAAAGAAAAAACAAGTTCACAGAAAAACGAAGTTATAAAAGAGGATTAATTAACATACCTATATTAAAATATACTCTCACTTTAGTGAGTATGTGTGTTTAAGCAGTCTTAGACATGTATATAGGCTAAGCTACTCGAATGTATAACTTTTGAAACTTATATTTACAATCATGCAATGACTAAAAATGTTTCAGATATATCAATGTGTAGTGGAAACTCAAAATAAATGTAAAATAACTGTAAATATTTAGTTTTATTAACCAATTATACGATTAGCACCCATTAAACACTCGATAAATTAATTATTTGATAAGATAAATATGTTATTTTTTTAAATAAAAAAATAAATGAATGAAAATATTAAAAGAGTTATTTAGTTAGAGTTATGGATGAAAGTCACATTTTATTCCATTATTCATATAATATCATTTTTCATTCAGAATGGCCAATAAAAGTACTTTTCCTTAATATGATGCAGCTTTTCAATGCATACTAAAATGCCTATATTTATTCGATTTAATTCTAATATTAGGTATGAATGAAAAATGAATATTAATAAATAGTTATAGTTAATAATTATATAATTATAGTTATATTATAAATATAAATGTTTAAATTTTTAATTTGCTACTAAAAGTAAAAAACATTAGAGAAGTTTGTACGAACAGTGACTTAGTGCAATAAATCAGAGTAGGCACGAGTGACAACTAAATCAGACATAGCGTGGGATGATGGACATATTAGGTTTTTCTTATTAGATTTTTTCTTTTTAAACGTTATTGTTGTTTTATTAGTTATCTTACAAAAAAAAATCCCACCACGCTGAATTAAATTTAAGGAAGGAGGAATTTAATTCAAAGGAAGTTTTTTGACCTACATATATAGCGGCTTGGCTGGCTCACCGGGGTCACCAGGTATTCCAGTTTCAATGTTCCTATATTTGATACTTTTCCCTTTATGTGTCCACACCTTGCAAACATGACAAATGATCTAAACAAATTTGTCCCATTTTTGGTCCCAGTGGCAAATAGGTAATATTTAGTAAATTCAAATTTACTGAGTATAGATATTCTCATACGACAGACGCTAACGGAACTAACACGTTACAGCTTTCAAGACTGATAGAAAGCTAGTATTTTATATGGTAATGTCAAATGAAATTACCAAATTATCTGTATATTGTAAAGACGATATCTATTATCTTTTGTGAAGAATATTCCAGTTATGAAAATAGTAAAAAGTACGGGTTCAATATTCGTGGATACTGAATCGTGTATGAACGAAGATAGTGAGTATACGGCTATACCGACTTACGATTATACGGTAAACAGTATATGTGAGTTCTTGTTAAATAATATTAATAAGCCACGCTCTTAAGCTTTTTTGATTAAACAGGTTGTTCTATTGATAATAAGAGTTATGTATATTTATTGTGAGTTATTTCCTGATACGCCTGTGACAACTACTGTTAACAAAGTAAATACAGTAAATTTTCACAATCCACGTACTCTACTATACTATAAGTATTGATGAGGTAAAAACTAATGAAAGTCTATGTACAGCATTGAACAACTTTCGTGATTGTTTCGCCATTTCATTAGGCAAATTAGGACTTAGAAACACACACAGTTCATATAAACTTCCTTTCGCTTTCGCTGAAAGAGAGAAAGTAAACTTTATTATTTCAAATATACTTGCTAAAGGAATTATAAGGGGATTTAGATTAGATTGTGGAAGTTTAATTTTTATAGTTACCAAAAGAATGGTGACGTAAGACTGTGTCAACTATAGAGCCTTGAATCGCAAGATAATTTTTTATTGCTTTTGATCGATGTTCAAATTGATTGCTTAGTTAAATATATGTTTCGTAACTAGAAATAGAATCTGGATTTCCAGGACCCTTTTTAAAGAATCTAGACATCTCCAGACGGACATTACGAATCATATCATATTCCGTTAGGGCTATCAAATGCCCCAGAAGTGTGTTGGTGTCGTTAGATAGTAGCGGAGGAACAATGTTTGCACACATCTCAGCATCTCTTAGGGGACTTAAAGCCTATTTACATGAAATTGAATTTAAAGTGGTTGCCGCATTTTTCTTGCTCTCTAACAAAGAGGCACCTTATTTCACGAATAGTCAGATAGTGGTTAGTTTTTACAAGGTTAGTTCAAAAAAGACACACTTAGTCACAATCTTATACTACTAGAACACAGTCAGTCAATTTACCACCCGTTCACTGAAGTTAATGCCTCAGACCTAAGAAGAACCGACGCAAGAGACTCAGCGGGACTTTTTCGAGAAATTTACAATTTAATAATTGCACTCGATACCGAAGCTGAATGAGTTTTTCCAGTGCCTTCATATACACTATCTTGTAACGTTCGTTAAAAGTAAAATAGGTCTTAACTATATACTAAGAATTGTAGATAGCTTTTCTAAATTTATTAATTTACGGGCTGCAAAGAATACGAAAATTAAAACTTTTATAGATAACCTTCGTGGCGTATAGAGTTTAACCGGTAGTCCAAAATGTATGATATCATACCGTGGCTAAAGTTTTATATCACATGCATTTAAAGCTTATAAGCAGTCTATGGGTATAAAATATATTTTAAATGCTGTAGCAACATCTCGATCAAATGGACAAATCGAAAAGTATAATCGCTTACTACTCCCTTCACTAACAGCTGTGTATCCATTTTTAAATCGAGTACATTGGAGTCTTAATAGCATAATTAGTCATGGTACAGATAAGACTCCTAGTGAGATTGTTCAATTGGCCTTCTATTAACATCACTGAAGGCAAACTACATAGAGGGACATTTGAAACATCTGAAAAAGTAAAGGAGAAAATTTGCGAAAAAACTGACATAAATATTTAGAAACAGCAAGAAAAGTCTTGACACTAGGTACTTTTTTGTAAAAAGATGTAATCCAAAAGTATAGATATAATATTTGGCCTTCTATTTACATCACTGAGGGCAAACTACATAAAGGGACATTTGAAACATCTGAAAAAGTAAGGGAGAAAATTTGCGAAAAAACTGGCATAAATATTTAGAAACAGCAAGAAAAGTCTTGACACTAGGTACTTTTTTGTAAAAAGATGTAATCCAAAAGTATAGATATAATGATAAATTTTTGGTGAAGGAAAAAAATTAATTCCTTTGTATAGTGTTCCGTACCAAAATACTGCGGAACTAGACGGTGATCGTTATAAAATAAGTAGTGTTGACAGATGTTTTAAAAAGAAATATAGGAACATATTTTCTGTTGATATGTTAAAACTATGTGTAAGGTTTGCTGCTTTGATAATAGTGCTGATGACACTCAAAGCGATTGATATGTTAAAACGAATAAATTATATTATCTATAAAAATAGTTTACAGTGTTTCCTTTAATCATGTTGTTTTTATTAATCACTACTATCCTTCATAATAATTTTTCTAAACAATCTTTTGTTCTTAATGACTTTTTATTATTTTTGTTATCGTAATAAGATTTTCGATTAATATATTGAAGATAATTTAATTGAACAGGCACCACTTATAACTAAAATGAAGAAAAGATGTGAACAGAAAAATCATTTTGAGGATGAATCTAATTGTGTGGGCAAGCGGTAGTTCTGCATTTTTACTTTAACGAAAGGAGGCCGAAGCTCCCGGTGCGGGTAAGCGGTAACTCCTTGTTTTCAGGGAAAACTTAAGCCTTGTCGTGCAGACAATCGATATTGACGTGTATTACCTGCAGATTGAGTACGAGTGGCCGATGTCCATAAATTTCTTGGATTGCGCTGACAGCTCAAAAGCGCAATCTTCCAATAGAAACCAGGTGATAACGGTTCACCCCAACAGCATGCGCTAATTAGGAGCAGCGGAGTGAGTGAGGTGCAGATCTGTGCTAGTGAAATTGTGAGATTATTGACTACACCGTGATCACTTTTTGTTATCACGGTGTAGTCAATAACTTTCATCTGTTTAATGAATGTGGACATTCTATTTTTCAGAATGGCCGAAGAAGCAATGTTATTTTGAATGTGTAATTGTAATTATTATTTTGGGTAATTCATTTTAAATTTAAAATTATACTGTAATTGTGTTGTATTGATATGATTATATTGTTGAATATATGAATCAGGTAAATATATTTTTTGAGGTTTTCGAAATTATATAGTATACTTTGTTTTGGATTCCGATGTTACTATGGTTTTGTTTATTTCATTTATTGGATTGTCTGGGACAGACGATAGTATCAGAATGGCCGACTGTTAATACTCTTTAAATATATTGTTGTAGTTAATAATTAATTTAAAGTATTTATTACATTATTGTAACCTTTTTATATTTTGTTTCTGGATGAATATATTTAGGCTAAGTGTTATATTTTTTATTTGGAGGATGTAATTGACAATTGGAGTGATAAGATGTATGTAGTAAGAAGATAAGTGTAATATTTGTTAAATCACAAGAATCTCATCAGTTTTTGTAATAATTATTTTTTTGTTACTTTGATAACTATTACAGAGAAAGTTTATGAGACTTAAATTAAAAATATATCAGCAATAAAAGTTTTCAAATAATTACACATGGGAACTTCACAAATAATATGCCTAATTATAAAATTTAAAACGTTTATTTTATATAATTATGTTGATACATTTACAGGTTTTTTAATTGTGATAGGTCAATATTTATTATAAGACGTATTCGTTTGTAATTCATTTAAAAATCCATATCACCGAATATAACTCCTAGATAGAAAAACTAAAATGAAGCAAAAAGGCGGAAGAAATTTGGACTTTTCGGTACAACATTCTGCTTACGAATGAATGAATGAATGCAGAATTTACAGTGAATTATAACCTAACTGCATTGGCGAAGGGTGAAACTGTATAAAGGTAAGCCAATCTTGGAAATACTGAAAGCTGAAAGAAAGAAAAATTTATTAGATATAAACGTTTTACGTTACAATTGTAGTTGTCTTGTATGATTTAAAATTGATTTTTGTAGTTGTTTTAGATTATTTAATAATTGTATTACTATGTATTACTATAAAAAATAAAAGATGCACAAAAAAAAAACTAAGCCGATAGAAGTCGTGTTATATGGGAACCTTCACTATGATATATTTAGAAATTGTTGTTACATATTTTTTTAAGGCAAAAGAATCTCTATAATGTTTAAATTTAATATGCGCTCTTACAACGTGCTGGAAATATTAAAGTAATGTCAATGTCGTTTTTTACAAATTACAAATATAATATTTACAAAATAGAATCATGTACTTTCTCAAGTGGGTTTTACATGGTTTTACTAGTGGTAGTGGCTAGTTATATTATCATACGTATAATAACTATAATTTGCACGAAATTATGAAAATGATATGTTATTATTTTGAAAAAAAAAGATAGTACTATGTATTTTTTCATAATCATTCTGTAATGAAAAATATTTAGAACATGTACATTATATTAATACAATACACAAATACTGTATTTTAACAGACAATATTTGACCTTACTAGAAAGATTATTTCAATTTATGAACTTTACTGTTACATTTTAATATTATTCATTCATAACGGTATGAAAGATTCACATTTAAATGATTTATTAGATTTATTATATACATTGGCTAAACATCGTAAAATTAGTTTCAATTATAATTAACATTTACAATATTTTTAATCTTACAAAATAGACAAAAACAACCTTTCTTTTATATTTAATAAATATATTCCCTGATTTCTCTTTATGCCTATTTTAGACATCGTAAAAGGACTTAAGAGCTATTATACTATATACTTACCAATTTGCGATGAGGACTTTTAAATAATAAAATTATATAATAAATATATACAAGAATTATTGCAATGTTAGTGTTTAATTTAATAAATAACACAAGATATACATTCATTTTACATCCTATAGATCTATGTCATTATGAATAAATCTTAAAATAAATTACACAGTAAATATATTACACATAAAATTATATTAACCAATAATAAATATTCTACTCACAGTAAAACTTTAGTATCTGGGAGTTTATATTATTATTTAACTAATTGCTACTTTATCCTTGATAAGCAGCAAGAAAAAAAAGTTTGGAAATTTTCAAATATGAATTTGGTAGATGAAAAAATCAATTTTATTTGATAATTTAAAACTGAATTTAGACACCAAAAAATGATTTTAGAGTTCAACCCCTAGATAAGCATAAACACGTCATAATAAATATAAAAAAAGATCGATTTTCAAATGTTACAACAAATGACATACCTGTCTACTTTTTTGAATATTTAATGTTTACAACAATTTGTACACATAAGTATGTTATTCTAATATATAATAAATATGTATTTATCAAAATTTATAAGACAGAAAGTTCAATGGTTCGATGTCCTTATGAGTACACAATTCACCGAATATATTTTGATAGTTCTTCTTCTTCACTTATTCTTATTTAAACAATGAATAGATTGTCTTTGAGCTCCTGTTATTCACTTTTTAAGTCTAGCTTAGATACGAGTGGGAAACGTACTATGCGTAGCTGATTAGCATAATCACACACTATAGCATCTTTAAGTGGTAGAATTTGCCGTACGAACACACAGCCATCGCTTTGACCTGAAATAGAAACAACATAACATATTAATTTTCAGAGAATTTGTAAAATTTAATAAAAATTTAAATACGTTTGACTTATTAGAACATATGGAACTCTTTGTAAAGCGAGGAATTGAAATACGATAGGTCGATGAAAAATGTATATAAAGACAACACAGTGAAGGTGATGCTAAGGAAAGAAGGTCCACCAATTAAAATTGAGCCGGGGTTACGAAAAGGGGATGCTCTATTACCGAAGCTGTTTTTGGCAGTGTCGGAAAATATCTTTAGAAATCTTAATATGGGTCAGTTTTAGCTTCAACGGTAATGGAGAAATGATAACACATCTGATGTTGCGAATGACCTAATCTTATTATCACATCAATTCTTGAGATTGATTGATTTTATATAATTATTATAGTTACAGCAAGGCATACCAAAAAGTACCCTTCTTATGACGTCACCACTGCTCAGGTCATACGCTGTGAGGCCGCTCCGGTCGCCCATCACAAGTAATGTGTGCGTTAATGGCAGCATCCGACTCATGTAGTTAAGACCCTGTGTATTGATTATAATTTTAATAGAACGATAAGGGTGTACTGACTAAATCCATAATTCCTATTATTTGGTAAACGCCAGTAAAATAAATAAAATATTAATATTTACTATTTTTAAAGTGTTATTCCACACTTAGGATTAGAATATATTTTTGAAAAAACGTATAAAAATTTTGAACGCAGCGAGATTCGAACCCGCGTCTCTTGGGTTCCGACCAAGTGCTCTAACCGCTAAGCCATGCGTTCTACTACCAGCTGCGTTGAAATTCTTACACGTTTGTTACAACTTATTTATGTTGTTAGCATGTCTGTCGAGAGATTTTCACAAGTTTCTACTGATTAAAGATTATTAAGAAATAATCGTTTAACAAAAGAGATTGCTATTTTATTTTAATATTTACTATTTTTAAAGATTATTCCAAACTTAGGATTAGAAAATATTTTAGAAAAAATGTATAAAATTTTTTAACGTAGCGGGATTCAAACCCGTGCCTCTTGGATACCGTCCAAGCTCTGACCGCTTAGCTGGCTAGTTCTACTGCGCTACTACCAGCTTCAACGCAGCTGGTAGTAACGCATGGCGTTTTTTCAAAAATTAAAATTTAAAGCATTTTCTTAGTTATTCTATAATAAATTGAAATAGTAACATTAGCGTTTCCTAGCTCAAAAGAATCAATTTAGTATTGATAAAATCATAGAATGTGATTATAATTCGTTCGATGTACTAATATTTCACAAAATTATTAGATAAGCCACTTTAATTCTAAAGGTCCGATATCATTTCGATCTGACTGCCACTTAATACGTAAGGTCTTAAATTTGGGCATAAAATAGAGAGTATAGTGTTGTGACTCAAGCGTTCCTATGACCATATGTTATACGGGAAGAAGTTATTACTAAATAAAGATTTATAGGGATACAATACTCACGATATGTAAGGAGTTTAGCATGTGCCCTTGAAAACGATCCCAAATACACAGACGTTCATCCGAACCAGCGGAAATTACGTACGAGGCGGTGTATGCGAGTGACGTCACCGCGCCGTCATGCGCTTGCATACTGTACACGCACGCACCTGCAGACACAAGAGACGTAAAATTTTAAATATTAACTATTTATTGTGTAATTTATTGTAATGATAAGTGAATATATAAGAACTAAAAAAAATAATACAAAACATTATAATTTTTTTCTCATGACACCGAATAAAAAATAATGTAAATTGAATTACAATTTTATTCTAAGCACTTCACTTCACTAACAATGCACCATCTGATAAATATTGGTTTTAGGTAGGCTCAGTATCTTTAAGTTTAATTATTGAATGGGAATTTACCAGTATGCAGGTCCCACACACATAGTAATCCTTCCTGCGATCCACTACCCGCTATAGTAGGTGTCGCATGGTCGATAAAGCAGCTGGTTATGGGACCACAGTGCCCATGAAGCGTGAGAAGTGGAGTCAGTTCCGAATTTGAGAACACCTGTAAATTATTATGTTTATTTTACTGCAATATCTGTATTTTACTCCAAAATTGTTTCTTATAAGAGCTATAAGATAATGTGCAGGATATATTAATTAACATTATCATAGTAATCATATAATGAATTCATAAAAGACAGATATTTGCAATCCAAAAACCTATAGGACGTATAATATATATTTTCGGCCTACGTTTATCTACTCCAAGTCTACAAGTTTTGTTTCATAGATTTTAGACCAAAGTTATAACCTAAGTTAATCTTAGATAAAATTACATGCAAAAATCATTGATAAAAATAGATAAAATGTTTTTTCGACGTTCGGCCGTGCGTTATACGTCACCCAATTGGTAACGGAAAATGTATAAATCAAAAAATAGAAGTGTATGTCGATTATATCTAAATATATCCATACATACCATTCATACAGACACTTTTTTGATTATTAATTAGTAAATGAAAGTAAGTATTTACTGTTCACCTTGAGTACGTGATCCTGTCCACCAGTGAGTATCCTCCCGCCTTCAGAGTGCATTTCTGTGACGGGTTGCTGATGAGGTCTACATTGCGCCATGAGGACACATACAACTTCTAAAAATGATATATAAACATATAAACAATAACATTGTTGTCCATCATGAATATTAAAATAATATAATAATAACTTCAATCGCATAAATGACTGTAAAATGTAACGTTGTGCACGTTACATTTTACGTATGGTTTAATGACCATAAATTTAATTTTAAGTATTAGTTAAACAATTTCTCTTATAAATGTCGAAAGGCAAGCGGTTCACGTATAATATTAGATTTATGTATTAAAGACATGAGATTTTTTGCTTATATTCAATGTTTTAGATATTTTTATGTTCTACCATCATTGTCGCCACGATCTGCGTCGTACGAAAAGCTCATACGTCCTTTATGTTCTTCTAATCCGTTTGCACTTCGCAGTGAATCAGCGGAGCCGGTCCGTTTGTGAGCTGTGAAAGAAAGAAGGAAAATTATTACAGTACCAATTTTAACGTTAAAGTATATTGGCTAACGGTATATAATATACACTTTCGAAAACTGATCCCTATGGGGCTATCTCGTAAGAGGCGGGTATCTCAGTATTTGCTAGTAGGAGATTAATCCTCCGACTGGTTTGCGACCAATATTACGACAAAACGATCCGCCAAATATCTGGTAATGTGTTCTAGTTTGATGTCATGAAAGCCAGGTTTTCCTATTCCCACTAATCTTTTCCCTCATCTCTTTTCACTTCCCTCCAAGGCCAAAAGCGAGACGCTATCTTGGTCTAGTAGGCCAGGGTCTGAATATCAACGTTATAGGTTACAGGCTCGATTCCCATTCAAAAGAATTGTATCTAATCTAAGTAGAAAAAATGTAAAGGTGCAATATGGGTTTGTATATTCTATGACACAACGTATGTCAAGTTCATTACAAGATTTTATAATAAATATAAAAAAATCCGAAAATTTATATACAAAGAACTTTTGCGTTCTTGACCGACTCAGAAATAACACATAGGCCTAACTACTGGACGTAAAAATCTGAAATATAGCATGAAAGTACTTGTAAAAGAGTAGGGGAACACTGAGAGAGGATTTCTGAAAATTCCCACATGAGTGAGAAATATCGGGATTTTACGTGTCGTAACCTATGCAAAGAATGTTGCGGTCAACTGGTACTAGATAAAGATATTAAAGGTTTACTTCGTCTATGAGCTGTGCTGAATCTCCAATCGACGTGAGCGCCGGACTGCGCGTTGTACGCGTCGAGGCGCAACAGCGTGAGGTGGCCGGAGAGCGTCGCGGCGCAAATTCGCCTCGCACCCGACAATGCGCGCACATGTGTCACGCCTCTACTCCCGGGGCGGCCCTCACTGAACCACCATACATTCTGCAGAATTATTTGACTACCAGTAGAGTACCAGTTGTAGTTATGTTATACAAAAGTGCACAATAGTTGTTAAAAATTACAGAAGATGTGTTATTACAGATACCTTTGCTTTTTACATATCTCAAATATTTGTAACATTTATTTCTACATATATTTCTAAGGTATACAGAGAGATGTAAGTGATATTGCTTTGTTACTTATTTCCCTTTGTAGTGTTGAAATACAAGACTATATTAAGTAAATTAATTGTCATTTATGGATAAGTTGTAAAACCATTTCCACTGGTGGGATTGATTATATTTAAAATTTATTTTCATTTCTCTATTCTGATAATACAAAATGGGGCGTTGAGCTCGCAACTCAACACGGAATATTTAGATTTAGAGCCTATTATTAGACAGCGGACTGTCTTGACACTAGAATTTCACTGACTACCCTGCTGCGTTATGACAAAGCGTGAAGCACAAGACGTATGCCAGGTTTTTTTTTGTTTTTTTAATGGAATTACTCGCCATTGATAATTCTTAATTATTATTTTGATATAATTTAACTTACAATCAACTTCCCTGTGCTAGCCTCCCAGAATTCCAATCTGCCATCAGCACAACCTAAAATAATGAGGTCATTGCAAAAGTCCATACACCATACAGGAGATTCACTTATTGCCCTCCCCCTCCAGTCCTCATTACCCGTTACATCACTATTATTAGTACTGCAATTTATTTTGCACCCGCCTCTATTTCTTAAACTATTTACAGAAGAATTGTCACACGAGTTTAATAAATAACTTTCGTCACTAACAGCACTGTCATTGTTCGCTAAATTCAAATCTTGCTTGCTTATGGTTACATCTGTATAGTAGAGGTCTCTGTTAACAAATATAAAAAAAACGTAATTAAATTCCAAAAGAAAATTAGCATGCGGTTTAAACTTTAATTTATATTTTTACAGCCTTACTCTTTTTCCGGTATAGCCGAGTAATCAGAGAAAACCTAGTGTCGCTCCGCTTCTTACGACTTTAGAGTTATGTATAATATTTTTCTTTATAGTAAAATTTATCATTATTAAATTATCATATTTATATTTACCCAATGTATCTAAATAATAACAGGAAACAAATATACCTGTACGCCTTAGCAAATTCATATTTTGTATTTTCGGCAGGGAACAGATATTCTGTATTTACTCTTCTATTAGGCCTAAACCGTAAGTTACTTAGATGATTGCTCAAGCCTTTCCTTAATCGTGGGACATTCTGTAACGAAATTAAACTTTGTAAACTATAACTATTGAAGTAAACAATTAATATACTTATGTTATTTTTTAACTTAGAATATTTTTAGTGCGATTTTCGTTTACCTCATTTACTTGTGGAGCTGCCGTATTACAGGGACAAGCTGTAAAAAGGAACATCAATACAGTATTTATAATATCTTGATTTATTTTCTATATTCCACGTATCAAGTTAGTAGTCGCAAGTGACTAATTGCTTGTATCATAAAACTGGGGACGATTTCTTAAGATCTGGACACAAAGCGCCACGTTAAAATGAGTCTATAAGATGCGAAAAGTGACCGCGTATCGAGCTGAGTGCGTGACTCATGGGGTGCATTACTATTTTAAAATGTTATTGACCAGTTATAAAAAGAAAAAAGTTAAAAGAGTCAGTAGCAATAATAACTTGTAACAAGCATGTCAGAATTTTAACGCAGCCGGATGTAAAGCGCATGGTTTAGCAGTGAAATTGATGTGTTCGATTAAGAATTTAAACATAAATACATAATGCACTTCTTACATTCTATTGAAATTTGTTGTTCCTGAGGTGCCTTTTTTGAATTGACTTTTTGATACAATTCCATTTGGAGTTTAAAATATCTGCAAAGGATTATGTTATATATTATAATTTTATTTAATATAGGAAAGATATATAATTAAGCAGGATAAGCTAAGAAAAACAGCACTGTCTTCTAATAAATTGATTTTATATTGTTTTTTATTTGAAATTGAAATATATATAATTGTGTCCCTAACCCTTATTATAAGGAAATTATGAACGGCTCACAACCCTTAACGAGAAAGTATATTTTCTAGAAGTCTATTCAAAATATTTTTATGAAACCTCAACTGAATTTGTGAGAGCTAACAATAGTATGTTTTTTTTTGAAGAGAACTATGAAAAAGTTACGATTTGGCATTTTTAAAGAGAACCATGTAAAAGTTACGATTTGGCCGAATACAGTTATTTTTTTTTTAAGAGAACCATGTAAAAGTTAGGATTTGGCCGAATACAGTTAAAAAAAAATCAACATATATTTGCTTGGTGTATCATAATTTTTATTACTTTTTTTCATAACTTTTACAGTACCACTTTCAAATTAGTTACGTATATTATACAATACGTTTAATAGAGTAACTCTAGAGAAATCCAGCGTAAAAGCAAGTCGCGTTTGTCAAAAGAACTTAATTAAATACTTAAAAATTAAGTAAAACAAGAATTTTAAAATAAAATCATAAAAGTAAGGGTCACGTAGAGAGTAGTAAAAATAACAAAGAAATATTAATAAAAATAACAAAAATACTATTTATATAATTTAATATAATATATTATCCCTTTTACATAGCTTCACTCATTTTTGGTTTTCCAAAGACTTTATTATATATTGAAAATGACCGAATATAATATATTTCGTCGTTATTTAAAATTTATAGTATTAATAAATAATGTTAAAGTTTATTGTAGACATTATTAAATTCAAAATTGCAGTACATAAAGAAAGTTTCCAGAATATGATAATATTAAACTTGATATGTACGTCTACGGAAGGAATATACTTTATTGTTGAAGTATGTGACTCTCATGACTCCTTTACTAAGGATAAAATTATTAAAAATGTTATAAAATCATTTTATTAGAAGTGTAGTTTTTCTTACCTTACCCTGCTAGCCTCTTAGCCGCTGTTATTTAATATTTCCTATTCTATAAACCTCATTGTATACCATTGATAGTATTGAAACAACAGATAGTAATAGCATTAGGCTTGTTATATAAGAACAGCATTCTTTCGATTGATAATGAAAAAGAAAAATCTAAAATAAATCGATAGTTAAACAATTAAGTAGAAAAGTAAACTCCAGTAAGCTGTCTTTACCTTGATTATTAATTACAAATTAGATTAAGACGACTAGGATTTATTTTTTTATTATTTGTTTACTTAAAATCTTTTACTTTACAATGATAATAATAAAATACATATCGATTTTCCTATTCTCATTATAAGCTGAACAATTATAGAAAATTCAAGAAATGCTCATGTTTAAATTAATTCCTACATTAACGTAATTTTTATATTCTAAATTTCAAATTATAAATTTTCTTTGGATAAAAAATATTACGTGTTAAATGTTAACTCTAAAAATACATACGCGCATCGATCTATGTTAGTTATTATTTCGCCATTTAACGAGTCCCACACTTTGATATTTCCTTGCAAGCACGTACTAACGACCTTTTCGCCGTCCGTTACAAGACATTCCACCTCTTGACTGTGGCCGTCGACTACTAGAGGCACAGCTTCCATAACCAACTGAAACAAACACCAACTTATAGAAATCTAAACAATGAAAGATCCTTAAATAAAAGTAAAACATAAATAATAAGAAATTAAGAACTTTTGCATTATAGAAACAAACTTAAATGTAATAGCATTGAAAGTCAGGCACAAAATTGATTCCTGTTTTAGGACATGCATGCCATGTTTACTGTTAAACATTAGAAACTATTACAATTTTGTTTATTAATTAATTAACGCCTTTGCCGGCGGCTTCGTTTCGGATTTGGTCTACCAGATTTATTTTTTTGAATATTTTTTTTTACTATAGCTTACGTACCACCAAAATATCAGATAACCTAACCTCTAAAATAAATTAATACAATATTTGAACCTACACCTATATTAAGGGGGAGTGTCTTAAGGACGAAATTATCCAAATTCCTTTTCTAGTACTCATTTAACGTTTAATCTATCTGCAAGTTTTAAGATGCTGGATGTGTTAGTCAATCATATCACAGCATTATATAAGCTTCGCTTGCATGGTGTATTGATAAAAAGTAGCCGTCCTGTCTCAGGCTTGAGATGAGAACATCGACATCAAATTTCATCACAATTGCATCAGCACACCGTAAAATATATATTTATACTGATGAGTAAACAGGAGGCACAGACGTTACAGGGAACAAATCCCTGTTATTCATTTTTCTTTGATCCTGCTTATGGATTTTTCACGAGAGTTTCTTTGTTTTGGTACAGTGAGTTTTAAGGTAACTATCACCTGGTTTTCAGAAGGTCCACATCTAAGTTTCTCAAGAGTTTCAAAGAGGTTGCTGAAAGCTATCGAAGTATAGAATTTAAGCAGGCATGGGCCGGGGCGTAAGCTAACTCAGTCAGGAATCTTTCAAGTTCAATGTTGATATTCGATGTGCCTCGTACAAGTCGGTGATCACTGCCCGTTTTAATAGTATTAATCACAGACTTTATTGAATTTTTCGCTTTTTCGTCGACATTATAAAATCTATCTCGTTTTTGACTTTGCCATCCAGATTTATCCAGGTCAGGTCAGGTTCATCATATAGAGACCCTCTTTCTTTAAGAAATCAACCAACATCGTTGCCCAATTCCAGATTAGCCCACTCTCAACTCATTGCCGCACCGTTTCCGCAAACTTGCGTTAAAGTCCTCATTACAACGGTATATTGGGATTTGTAGTAATGCTTGGCTTTAGAAATATTCTCATATATAATTTTCACTTCATCATCCGGATATACTGAGGTCACAGCGTAAACCTGTATAACATTCAACAAACATCGTTTCGATAGTTTGAATATCAGGTTCCCTGTTCGATATACTCTAGACGATAACCACGTTATTACCAAGGAACTACGATGGTACAACTGGCACCATCTTACGACTGTTCTTCTTTCTGATGGTCGCCCTCCCGGTAGTATAGCAAGTTAATGAATTTGAGGATTATTGTGTACTTCCTCTTTCTTCGGACCTCAGATAATGCAATAACATCCCAGTGTAACTTACTAATAACTTCTTACAATTCTGCTAGCTTCGCACGAGTCCTCATGTCATGAAGACGGTATTCCCTTAGTTACCTTTTACAACACCTACAGGACATAATGGGGTGATGCTATTCTAAGGAGGCATTTACACAGCGAACTGCAAAAATATACTGATATTAAAAATGCTCTCTCAGCTTCTAGGCTAGTAGGCTGATATAGACTTTGATACCATAATAGGAGTCAAATACTTTTCTTCAACTATTTCAAAAGGACCCGTGTAAGTTGCTGATGTTCCAGATATAATTTTGAAGATGTCATTTGCACTATGATAATTCTTTGTGTCGTTTTCTCTTATTCTTGGTGTTATTTTTTACATATTGGCTTTTTGAAAGTGTTTATTTTTTCGAAAACGAGAATGTGCTGCGGGATTCCGCTTGAATGTCGTTCCACTCTTTCATTTCGTAATCGGCTAAATTACTTAGGGTAAAAGAAAAAATTTATCTACATTAAACACGTAAAGTACGATAATTGTATTCATTTTGATAGACTTTAAAAAGTGCATTGTAAAAAAAGTGTCCTATTAAATTTTACTTACATATAAAATATAGAGATATGCTGTTGCGGGTTTTCATTAAGAATCATTTGAGACAAAAAATCCTACGGTATATCATTTTTGTGTCAATGTAACGATTTAGTTAGCGTACGCCAAGATCGAGTTCTCAGAGAGCAGTTTTGTATTTCCGACTTACATGATGTGAATCGTTATATTGTGACTAAGTAAAGCAAAATCATATATATATATACATATATATATATATATATATATATATATATATATATATATATATATATATATATATATATATATATATATATATATATATATATATATATATATATATATATATATATATATATATATATATATATATATATATATAAATGTAAGCTCACGTTCTATACTGCAAAGACAGGTTGCCCCTGATTACCTAAATCAGGAGCACCCTAGTGTTGATATATTAAGTTACTGGCGACTTCAACGCCGCACCTTGTCTTACCAAACAGAGAAATTTTGTCTTACCAGAAAAGAGAAAATAAATATCAAATATAATCATTTCTCCGAGTGGGAATAGGACCCACACCCAATGGGATTTACAGTCGGACGCTGTACACGAAGCGTCAATATATAGATAGTGTTTCTTTTTTTTAGCTTCACGCGTTTATCCCGCATAGCAGGGTAAACAGAAAGTACCTAGTGTCAACACACTCCGTATTCACTTTCCACCGAATTCAAGACATTGCGAGTTGAGAGGTGGAACTCAACGCTTTTCTTTATCTTTACCAGAATGAGGAAGTGACAATGATATAAATATAATCACCCCCTAGTGGGGGTCGAACTCACAATAGATCGCGTTTACAGTCAGACGCGGTCGCACTGCGCCACGATCGGCCTAGTGTATTTAATCTAGAACTGTTTTTTTTAATATATACGTAATAAATTGTAGTACACTAATATGTTTCTGGCCAAATAGACATTATATATTGTTATTAAAAATAATCCACACCCAGTCACGCCATAGCAAAATGTAAGGAGTATTAATTACATAAAATGCAAATGAAGGTTTTTTTGAAAATTATAAAGAAAGATCACCTGTACAGCTGGCTGTTTTGCTATAATTTTCTTATATTCATTATCATCGTTCCAAGAAGCGCGCCATTCGGCATAATGTCGTGAGCACACGCATCTGTAAATAGTTTTAATGCTTAATTAAATAATTTGTAGAAAACTTCATTGACCAAATAGTCAACGAATATTTATACTTTAATAAATATATATTTTCTATCAGTCAGTCAGCACTGACATTTTGTTCCTTCAGTTTCATTAGGATAATATTAAAAATAGTTAAGAAAAAATTACCTATACAGAACGACCATCATATAAGCAATGACGGCTACGCTTATTGTGCAGAGGATAGCAAGAAGCAGTATTTCCATAGGAGTTGTGGGATATATCGGCAATTCTGCACCTTTCCCCCATTGATGTGTCGGATTTTTGTCAATTAAATCAAATTCTGCATGAAAAAAGATATCATTAAAATATACAATTATTTTTTTTATTGTGAGATATGAGATATTTTTAAAGCCATTCAGCATTCAACATTGCTGTCATTTTCGTTAATTTTTAGCAAAGCGAAATATGATGGATGCTCTCACTATATGATAATGTGTAGTACAAGTAAATATAATTTTATGTAATTAGTATTAAATATAAATAGATCAATAAGTAAATCATATGGAAACCTGGTAAAGTGTCTATGGGATCGAGAGCTGCAGCAAGGGCCTGCCATCGCAACGGCGGTGGGTCCCGCTCATCAGGATGACGGAGACCAGCCGCCAGCTCTGGACCCACGCGATGGCTTATTAACACCGGAGGTAATACTACCACATATTTTCCAGCTACTGATTCGTTATACTGTGCCAGAATTGTTGACCAATGGTATGGAGATAGCCTGCAATATACAATACATTTTCTCATAAAATACTTCATAATAGATATCTCCATATTTTTGTTCTAAGTACGTGAATAAAGATTTTTCACATTATCTATCTTATTTCTAATATTTAAATATTTTTATATTTTTTTCTGTTTATAATATGTATATACGTCATTTTATAATTCATTTTTTTACATAGGCAACGTAAATATTAGTTTTACAAGGTAGGTATTTAGTCCAAAGTACCTAAAGCTTACGTATTCTAGATTTTAAATCTTTTCTTTCTCTTTCTGTATATATATGATATCTTTTCTCAATATCAGAACAAATTTTAATGTTTGCTTACAAAACCAAACACGTGAATATTATAACTATTATATGCAAGCAATTGAGCATAGTATTTGTTTGTTTCAACCTTCTGTCAACTATTTTTATTTTAGTTGTCCTACTTACTGGACTAAGATAACAAATGTTTTAGCATTTATGATAAAATTTCTTTTATTTACATATTTATTAAGTTACAGTATACTTCTATGTTATGTAATATAATCTTAACTATTTTTTTTTCATTAATCTTATTAGCTAATTGCGAATAAAATTTATGGCATCGTATTATTAAAAGATTAAATTAAGAAATTGTTTGAATTATTAATAGGCCACTTTATATAAAAATTCATCATTGATTATAGATACTACGGTAACTTAAAGTAGTTGAGAATTTACAATACATACTTAATAACTGTGGGAAAAATTGTCAATGACTTGTTTTATTGTAACATAACATGTTACGGAATACAAAGTAATAACTAAGGCTCAAGTAGAATAATTTCTACTATGTACCTATGTAGCATACATAGTTTTTAACAAAAAAAAACTTCAAAATATTATTGGAATTCATAATATACTAACATAATACAACAATGTTATTTGATACTCATTATATTCGAGGCTTAATATATTAACCAGCATATCATTTACGATAATTGCATAATAATGCATAATAAATTAACCCTCGAAGTAGATATTATACTCATTGACTACATATAAGAAATATACGGAGTTGGGGTTGTTGCTAAAGATAATTCTTAACAACCCAACTTATCTATATTGAGATCGTTACATGTTTATTCAATCATCTTCAATTGCTAGAGCCACTTATAATTGTAAAATTGTTTCCACATAACAAGCGGCATCGACCCAACGGCAAAGAAAATTGCTCCATCAAATACGTTATGTCAGCATATATACGTAAAGGATCATTATATTTTTCGGGGTCTTTGAATAACCTAATAATATGATTACATACTAAAAATTAAAAAAAAAACAATTAAAGTTACTATGTGAAAGAAAACCTGACAACTTTAATTAATTTATTTACGTCATTTGATATTGAAAGAGAACTTTATAATATTGCCATTTATCTCGTTCGAGTTTAGGTTAAAAAAAGCAAAAATGAGCCCCCCCCCCTTGATGTTCAAGTTCTTTTTTTATTTATGTGTTTTCATAATTAGCTTTTCTTACAGTGCAAGGAACGAGAGATTTATAAAAGAAAAAAAGTATGTTAAAATAAGATATAAGCTTACCTTGAAAACGGACGGTAATGTGAAGAATGTTTGAGAATTATAGTATCATTGGCATCGATAATTGTAGTTTTGTCGTTTTCGTTGGTTTCTAATAAAGGGGAGAATACTAAAGGATGTCGTCCACTATTATTGAAAATTGTGTAAACCTGTTGATTTGTATCATTTCTATTATTTAAATTTGAACGTCGTTCTACATTGTTATTCGATTTTTCTATTGTTCCAATAAAATAATCAACTACTCCTGAATTATACACTATCATGGATATCCATACAAGCATCCATACCATAAAAGCTCTTTGGAAAAAGCGAGTTCTCGCCCACATGTTAACCAATCTTATTCTTTTTGGCACTCTATCCTGACTTCCGGGACTGGCATTTTTCTTAGCAACTACATCAGTAGGACTGTTTTGTGCTAAGCCATTTAATCTAGGGTGTGATTTCGATTTGATCATTCTTTGTGGCGAGAAAGTATTTTCTTCTGGATATACCTTGTTGTATCGCCAATTAAGAGCGTTGTTAGCATTAAAATATTCTTTTAAATGTAATTTTGAGTTTTGCTCTGGATAAAATTCCATGCGCCGCACGTCCACGCCTAGAATGGTTGCAAATGATACCATTTGCATAAAATAATCAGAAATGAGACTGACAATCATAAATATTGAAAATTCCTGTATGAATGGTACGAATGTAAATAAGCTGACGGTGAGAATAGTAATTTCTGTTAATAGATTTTTTGTTATAGACCATCCTTCTTTGCTCAGCCCCTGAGCGAGTCGGATTTTCACATCCAGTCTAGAATCAGTTGACGTGACGCTTTTAGTTAGTACTAGTACATTCTCTAAGCCAACGATAATCACCAGGTAAGGAAATATCTCCTTTCCCTGTAAGCTCAAGGAAAATCCAAAATAGAAACAAATTCCCATAGACATTAACAAACTCCCAGCTATAGTGAGTACGGCGCAGGCAGCGAGGCCGAGTTTAGATTTAATAAATTCTATTTTTCTTACGGAAAAATATACATATAGAAAAATGCCAACGAACGTAAATAAAAGTGGTACTAGCTCGTGATAGTTGAAATGGCCTGGATAATAGATTAGTGTTGTTTCTCTAGAATGGGCTTGTGGTGTATCTTGATATAATGGATATAGTTCTCTTAGTTTCTTGGACAGCGAATTTATAAATCTGTAATATGAAAGAACAACGTACAAAGTATACGATAGTAGGTAATCATATCTAACATGGTTATATATGATGTGAATTTATTATAAAGATTTAACTTGACTTTGAAATTGAAATTTCGAAAATAAAAATAACTGCTTCACGCTTTTATCCCGCATGGCAGAGCAGACAGTAAGTCAAGACACTCCTCCACCGAACTTTCCACTGAATCCGAGACATTGCGTGTTGAGTGGTGGAACTAAACACCGCACTTTTTCTTACCTCGGCCTTTCTGTCTACCCTGTTATGCGGGATAAAAACGTGAAGCTAGAAAAATAACTGAATTTTTCAGACACAAAGTATTTGTTTTTTCATAGAATATACGCATTTTTAATATTTTAAATGACTAATATGTACCTTTGATCTGCATGTTCATAAAATATGGTGACAGCGTATTGAAGAACGCGAGGCCGAGCTCGTAGCGGGTACCGCTTAACACCCGCGTCCCGCATATGCATACCGAAAGCCATTTCCGCTATCGACGACTTACCCTTCTGCAGGCTCTATAACAGTAATTCACTCAAAAGATTTTAAGATTTCACTTATAAAAATTCTAAAATGTTTGCAACTTACCTGATATGTATAAATTGTATTAACAATATTAGCATCTAAAGAAAAGGATTGCAAGTTCTGCTGCCACAGATTAGCAGGAGATAAAAGAAGGCAACTATATTCGGGTAAGACTCGTTCTTGACTAGCTTTACTGTTTCTTCGCTTAATTCCCTCGATTTGATAACAGTGTTCCAGTAACGTTTTTTTTCTGTTGACAATATATTAAAAATGATGCTATTTATATATTAAAAATCACAGTATTATTTCAAACATATTTAAAACAAAATATATTTGTATTTACAAATTATCCCAGTTTGACAATAACAAATTTAGTAGTATAGTTAGCAAATTTTAAGTTCATAATGGAAGGAAAATTAGTATCCGAAATACAACTTCACTATGCAAAATATGGCAAGACAGACGGAATTTCTTAGATTTAAGACGAAAAAATATATATATTTTTACTTTTTAATGGTGTTTAAGTTGTTTTATTTTTAAAAAGAATCAAGTAAACACATTACAAAATTGTTTATTTGTTATCTATATAGTTATATAAAAAGTAAATATGGAATTACAAAAATTTTGCAAGAGCAAATTTAGCATTTCGCTAATTATTACTAGCACAAAATATTTACACTTCACATTCGCACAAGAACCTGTTATCATTTCATATTATCGCTATCGCTTTATTGTTTACTAAATCGATAGAAAATTAATCAAATAATATAAAATTACTTAAGCATATTTGAACAGCCGATAAATGTAATAATTGATACCTATGTGCTATTTAAATAGGTATATTTAAAAATAAAATATTTTTATAAAATATTCGTAAGTGTCAGAAGAGAGTCCAAATTAGAGATACATTATTATATTTATATGCATCAGATAATAGATATCAAAAAAATCTTTTATTATTTCCAATATATTAAATAATTGTCTAGACTAGCTATACAAAATATTTGACAAAAAAGAGGATTTAGATTTGTTTTATAACTTCTAAGCATACAGTTTAAGTATCAGTATGCAAAAATACAAAGCATAAAGGTAACTTCAAGATCTAATAAATAATTCCAGACTGGGTAATAATTATTCATTAGACTAATTAGATATTATTAATTTAAAAAAAGGATATTAGGCTAAAAGACAATTGTTCAGTTCTTATTTAAAATAGTTGTAGTTCATTCCAGCATGTAACATTAAAATAAGTGTAACTATTATTTTTTTTTCTATACAATGAGCATTAATTTATAAAATCTTTTAAATTTTGATGAAGATATTCTTAACATAGCAACAGCCAATAGAAACTGAAATATCAATAGCACCACAAGCAAATATTTATTTATAATACTTTCGCACTAAGCTTTTGCAAACAAGCAATTGCATAATTAAAATACAAATTTAAATACTTTTACTATAATAAATGTCTGCAATTTGCCACTTTACAGAAAACCATCACAATGCTATAAAATAAAAAGTATTACTTTCATCATTTTACAAAAAGATACAGTATTACATTTCTAGCTTAATGAAATAATGAAAAGATAGACACAAATATATTTCACAATTATTCTCTTGATACTCACGTTTCAGGATCTTCATGATTTCGAACTGTCTCCAGTAATCGGAATACTTCTTGTAAAGGGGCCCGAAAAGCATCCCACATTTTCAAATTACTATTCCACGGTGAGACACCTGTTAGAAAGTTAAATATATATAAAGGATAAAATATGTGTGAAATATTAGAAGTGAAATATTTATATATATATATACTTCCTTGGTCTGGTAAAGACAAAAAGCGGTGTTGAGTTCCACCACTCGACATGCCAATGCATGTTTAGAATTCGGTGGAAAGTGAAGTACAGAGTGTGTTGACACTAGGTACTTTCTGTCTACCCTGCTAAACGGGTTAAAGTGTGAATCTAAATATATATATATATATATATATATATATATATATATATATATATATATATATATATATATAGTATGGTAAATGGCTTTTAATATTGTGATTTACAGCAGCCCAGCCAAATCTAGACAGAGAGGCCACTCATAGGCAAACTCAACACTGCACATTGTTTAACCTGAGCAGAGATATGGAAATAAATTTTAGTCTTTTCCTTAAGTGGAAATAAACCCATAATCAATCTCATTTATAGTCAGATGGTGTTGGGACAGTATCTGACAACTGACTATAAATGAGATGTCCATTGGGATGGATCATGATAACCTGAACTATTTAAAGAATAGAACAAATAAAGAAAAACCACTGTTGTACACTGGCTATTAATTGGTTTAACATCTAAAATGTACTTTCATTTCTCTGATTGTGTTAGACAATGTTTAGTATTGAGTTATGTTGCAACTATGGAGTGTGAGTGAGTCTTGACAATAGAATATAACTCACTAGGTTCCTACTTTTAAATTCATAAAAATTACACTTACCTATTCTCATAATTATTTGATGAATATATAATAAGGGCTTATCCTTGACCCAAATATAAGGAAGTTTCTGCGTTTCATTATATAATTGTTCAAATTCAAATGTAGGATCTAAAAGAAACAATTTCTATTAGTAAACATATAGAATTAAACCATTTCTAAGTAAAAAACTTTAAATTTATTGCAAAGTACTTATTACATTTCCCTCAATATCTAGTATAAAATATAAGGGTAAAACATTATTTTTGTTAATAAAAACACAATATCATTATTCAATAATAAGATCTTTGATTTTCGTGATTTTTATACATTTTAAATGAAACTATTTTAACTGGATTAATTGCATATATTTTGTAGACTCAGTCTATCTTTGACCATGGACTACTGTAAAGTGTTCGAAACGTCAGGTGTCCAAAATGTACTTTCAAATACCAAAATATACACGATAAATCTGTTTAAAATAGTTTCATTTAAAATAACATTATCCAATTTAAATAAAGTAATGTTGATACTATGAATATATCTGTATATTATTTTACCTTTCATAAGGCAACTTTTGGAACCACAATCCAATATTTTAAGATTTTCATTATTCATATGTATATTTACTACAGTTGGTATATTTCCTGGTAGTGGCACATTAAGAAGTGGATAGCTGCAAAAAAGTGATAGCTGTTTCAAAACAATTACACATGGTTATTAATAAAATATTTCTATTTTAATAAAGCAATGAAAAATTACAAAATTGGAACATGATCACATTTAAAACACTAACCAACATAACAGTATAAATGAGAGTCCCAATGTTATTGCAACTCCAGGATATGATGAGCAAAATAGACCGTATGTATAGTAAATTTGTGCCACTCTTTCAGGTAAAGTAGATCCTCCCATTGTTGATGCCAAATTTTAGAAACTGCGTTATTCTATTCAAAGAGGCATGAGTCCATTGCACGTTTATTGACGTCACGGAGGAATTGTGGACAACGTTTGTACACAATCAGATTATTAAATTTGTAAATATCACCGAAGATTGCATGGCCAGTTCTAATAAGAAATATTACTTTAGAATTGTGCATCATGCATAGACATACCGCTATAGTCAGTGAACACTATTACATCAGTCACCGACCACGCAATTTTGACAACGTTCTGTTGACATTAAATTAATCATACCAATGCAAAATTGTGACTTAAGCATAATGTTGCCATTTGTTTATTATCAAGGTAGTGCATAAAGTCATAATAGATATGATATATTAAAATATTTAAATAACTAATAAAGCTGCAAAGTAATAAAAAGGTGAAGATGGAATCCTACTATATCGATTAAACAATTTTGTTTTATTTGTGTAGATTATAGTTGATGCACAAGGTAGTGAAAATCATTCACTAGATGGAGTTACTAGACGTTAATAAAAGGGTTTTTATGAAGATAAAAGAGAACTTTTGAATTTATTAAATTATTTAAAAAAATAAGTAATAGTGTTGATTTAAAACGATTTACTGTAGAGGCTATGAGCAACCATATCAACTTAAAAAAATAGACCTCATAATTGTATGCGTATCTTGAGTGAAACCAAAATTAAATGTTTTATATAAATTCTCTACAAAGCATAATTTTCTCGATATGTAACTTACCATTCTCTATGTCTCTTCTATTCTAAGTTAATTGTGCTCCACATGCACGCCTAAAAACTATAAATTATGAAACAAACAAGTTCTTTCTATTTCTGTTCTAATTATTATTATATTAACTACACAAAAATAAGATTAGTACATAATATAATCAAAAAATATTTTTTTTGTGGAAAATGAATAATGATTTTTCAAATAAAAATTACGCTATATTGAAATATACTGAAGAACTTTTTTAAACATGTGTTAGTACTTAGTTAACATGTGTTAGTACTTAGTTAGTTAGTAGTAAAAAGAACTTTTTTAAACATATGTTAGTACTGAAGTACTAACATATGTTTAAAAAAGTTCTTTTTTTCCAGCTTATTCAGAAAACGCACATTAAAGTTTTCTATAGATATTTTGCGCATTTTTTCCAATGTAATAATTTTATTAACTTGGAACAAATATATGTTGATTCAACTGTATATCCTCTTTTTTTCTGTAATAAAACAAAAAGTACTTTAGAACTTTGTTGTGATTTTAAAGTGTTTTCGTAATTTAATAGTATATATATGTATATTATATACAAAACCAATTAAATAGCTTTATAAAAGTAATGATAATTTTTTTAACTGTATTGTTATAAATAAAAATATATTGTTTATGTTTTTATCATTTCCTAGTTTATATTTACGGTAGTCTTAATGGTCTTTCACCTTTTTATTATTCATATCAGTAATCTAAAACAAAAACAATTCGAGGAAATGTAATTACATTTTTTATGTATTAATATAATTTAAAAATAATACAATTAATATATTATTAATTAGTATAATTTATATCGAAATTTATTATTTTTTCCGACTATTTTATAACTTATATATACTTTACCTGGCTGCCAAACCTAATAAAATATAATCAATATATTTTATTGCTCTATTTGAAATATTGTTAACCCTTCATTTTAAAAAAAACCTACATGAGACGCCACAGGATAACTCGTGTACTCCACTAGGACGTTTCGGACAACGGCACGCATGACGGCGTTTTTTGTAATTTAAAATTTCTTCTTTTCTTCAATATAACACTTGTACTTTTCAATTGATAATTTATCTGTATCCCTTATACATATTATGTGCAATGAATGTCTAATTTTGTGTGTGCTGTAAAGTATACGGTAGGATTGACGCTTATAATGACCTAAACGCGCGCTCTATATGTTTCTAATCCTATGCACGAGGAATTGTATTTTAAATGATATTTTATATTTTATATCATTTAAAATACAATTATTATATATATTTGTTTAGCGTAAAATATTGAAAAACGATAAGGTATTGTGTATTTATCGAAAACACTTAATATTTTTATATTGTTCACAATTGTGTACAAAATAAGTTTTAAATTAACGCGGCGATAAATTCCTAATATTTTAATTGGTATCTAACTGCCGATGTAGGTATACTTAGAAAATGCAATTTCATAGAGATGTAAGTAATTATTTTTTAAATTTCGAAGTTTCATAGATAGAAACTGAGTATTTTAGTCCTTATTAAATTAATAATAATCTATTTTAAAGGTACAATTTAGCGTCTCCTTAACTAGTTATAATCAAAATTTGTCTGTTTAGGTACAGAGTACGTAGTACACGATAAATATAGTATTTTTTTTATCTTCACACTTTTATCCCGCATAGACTCCGCTTTCTACAGAACTCGAGACATCGCGTGTTGAGTGACGGGTCTCGCTTTTATACAAGAGAGAGGAAATAAAAATAAATTAAATATAATTATTTACAGTAAGAGGCCGAGCCACTGTTACGTAACTTATTAAACACTTTTAAACTGTAACTGGTAGCTGCAAAAATTCTTGTCCTTCTATATAAAATTTATAATCTAACATAATCAGATAATAAATATATTTTTAATTATATTATTACTAAAATTGTTTTATTATTATATGTTAATTGTTCAATCATAGAATAATTGAGACAATAAAGAGTACCTCTCCTAGAAGAGGGTCTTCTAAATGGTAATGAAACAGATAATGACATAACTTTTTTTTAAAATGTCTTGATATTATGATTCTAATTTACAAAGATATTATGAAACAAATATTAAAAAAAAACTATGATAATAGAAAAAGATATGCTCTACAAATAAGAAGAAACCAAATTTGCTAACTACGGGTCATCTAGGAAAATACAGTTTCCCTGATTCTATGTAGCAGTTAAAGTAAGGAAAATTTACAAACCTAAAGTCAAAAATAGACGTAATTTTTGTTAAACATTTTTTTCATTTTGTTCGTTGTGATTTGTGTACTTGGCATTTGGTAAAAGGAATTAAGACCCAAATGCATTAAATTCAGGCTTCTAAAATTTGAATTAATAATCTTTCAACTTTTTTTACAATTTCATACTTTGTAGTACTACTTTGTAAGTATATTTGAAAAATACGATATAGGTATTTCTATAGTATTTCTGGGACAAGTGAAACTTTCTACAAATAGAATTTACAAATACCTTAAAGAGGTTATAAATATTTTTAAATATTTTTATCTGCTAGTTATAGTGAACCTACTATAAGTTGTAGTGAATTCAATGCAATTGCCTTAATACGTATGATATTAAATATAAGGCGTACTGTCTTTTTTATTACTACCTGAGAGATGTAATTCAAAAGGTTCAAAATTTATCAATTGATTCGAAAAGATTACTTAGATGATATTTTTTATAACCTTGATTATTTTTTTTAACTTGGTTACTCACACTACCGTATACCTAATTGTAAGAATAACGTATATAAAATAAATCATAATACATAAGAAATATTTTGTAACATTAAAAGATAAGAATTAAGTAGAAATCGTCTGTTTCAATTTTGGACAAATTAGTACTTTAAGCGATGCCGTCTTTAGAAACAACACTTAAGTGTAATATTAAAATCCAAACAGTTGGGTTGCAGTGGAGATCATGAGGGGGGAGGAAAACGTCTTATCGCAAGTGTTCTGCGGAAATGCCGCGGCCACTCATCTGCTCTGTTACCGCACATAGATAGTCTATAGAGCGGATTTGAATTTTATTAAACTTAAAAAAACTAATTATTTTTAATAGTTGAATAACTCAATTTCTTTTGATTACTCACATTCAATTCAAATATTATATTAAGCAGTGCAATTGATTCAGAAGCATTTAGGGCTTGCTTAATTAGCAAAGTCAACATTATATTAGTTATAAATAAATGTAAGTATTAATATTAATTTAAATCTTTATTTAAATCTCCACGCTTATCTTTGTTCTGTCTGTTCACTTTTTAACGGCGTTAATAACGGTGGAATTAAAACGCGAGAGGCCGTTGAGGACGATTTAATTAAACCTTAACGAAGATCCCCTCCCTACTCGCACTTTTACCTGTCTGATGTTTTATTTAATTTTTAAATTTATATCTGTAGCGTAATATTTACAAAAATTATCCATTACATCTTAGTGATTTTTGTACATCTATATTGCGTACATATTTAACGTTAAGTTGAGATTTAAAAAAAATATCTAAAAACAAAGAGATTCATTATACAGTGTCGCATCACGAAGTTGACGTGGGTCCGCGTCACTGATAGCCTATGCTTGATCCCATTTGATTTATTACGCAATGCATTAATAGCTTAAGTGCATACTATTAAATATAATTTCCATTCTAAATAGTACAATTAGCGTGTATTTTTTAAATACTTTTTTTTACAAAATACGGGTCGAATATTAAATAAATATATATAATATAATATACCTATTTGTAAGACAACATTTTAAAATATGTGAGTTTTAATAGGCAAGTATGCTAATTGAATGACTATATGTATAGGTAACGAAGGTTCTCTTCAAACTTTATAAGTTGAAGAAAAATTTTAAAATATGTTTTCATTAAGGTGAGCCTGTTCATTTGCAAAATGATAAATATGGCATAAATTATTTCATTTAATATTCAATTCCGTTCTTTCGCCGCTGCTTTTAATATTATGGCTAACAAGTAGATACTTTGGCACCCTTTTATTTTTTTCCCTATGGCAGTGATACTGTTTGTTAGCAGCCTCTTAATTCTGAGTTCAAACATAGGGGAGAAAATATATGTTCAAAAGAATACTTATTAAATCAACAACGTATAACATATGCAAAAATTTTAAAAGCCTGCTAGTTTTATTAACATGGAGATATATAAAGTTGAATAGAGGTGTATTGATATACTTAATTATGATTAGAAAACGTTGTATGAAAAAACGTATAAAAGTTTTTGAACGCAGCCGAACTCGAACCTGAACCTTTTGGATGCCGTCCAAGCTGTGTTCAAATTTTTATCCGTTTTTCAAAATGTTTTCTAATTCTAAGTGTGGAATAACACTTTAAAAATAATAAATACTTACTTATCTATCTCATCGATACATTTTCACAGTAAGTAATAGATAAATTAAGTATTATATAGGCAGGTATAGATATATTTTACGTACTTGCGCACGATAAAACATTATCAATATTTCATTCAAAAGTCCTTTAAGTAGCGTGTGTCATTACAGATAGTTTGCGAAATTTACGGCACGTTATATTATAATTTAGTATGGCGGCTATGAAGCTAAAAGCTTAAAAGATCAAGATGGGAAGCGATGTTGCTCGTAGTTTTCTTACATTATATTATTATATAGTTATTATTAAAAAAGTATTTATTATGTTATTAAAGTATTCAACTCAATTGGTACTTTTTCACGATTTAGTATTGCATGATTTTAAAAATCGTAATCAGAAAGCAATATTTATAATAATGAATATTGTGTTTGCAGAGATAAAAAATTACATCACTTTTAAAACGATAAAACTTAGGTATAATACAATTGTGACTTTGGATGCCCTTTCATAATTTGTGCGCGATCATAATCGAGTTTTATCCGCGCACTTCTACGACAATGGGTCGGCACTTAGTCGACAAAGAATTTATGAAATTTAAAAAGTTCGCGTTCTAGGGGAAAAAATGTGATTAAATATGTTTTGTTCAAGAGAAAGACATTAAAGCGATGTTAAGGGTGTGATAATGAGGGCGTTGATAAGCGTTTATTAGGTAGCGGCCCCGGGCCAGCAAGCTCAATAGGATCTAGAGGTAACGCTATCTGGGGGAGTTAAATCATTTTAACGTTGTTTGTTTGAGACTCTTTTCGGAAAATTTGATAGAATTTCTTTTTGGTTTTTTAAATGCCCATAGATTCGATCGTATAAAAAAATTCTTACTCATTTGCTGTTATTTTTATAAATTAAGTTAAAGTCAGTTTTCTAAAGTATTAAGAATTATTTCGGGGTAGAATACAATTCCCCTCCGCTGCTAGGTAGCGTTCCGTAAGAGGCGGGCATACCAGTAATTTGGTGTTAAGAGGTTAATATAACTATCATGACAAAAACGAACCGCCAAATATCTGATGATGTGTCCCGGTTTGATGTCATGTAAGCCGGCTTTCCCTATTCCCACCTTTCAATTCCATCACTAGGCCGGCAATTCATCTTCAACTCTAATGTTATAGATGTTTATGGGCCAAGGTGACCACTTGCCATCATCGTGGTCTTTCTGCTCGTTTCATTTCGTCTCTCTTTTCTATAAATAATAATAATAGTAATAATAATAATATAAATATTTTAAATATAGTCGATATATAATATTTTGCTTAGCATAAATAACTAATAATGTTCATGTTAAATAGCTGCTAAATTTTACTAAGAAATTAAATATTTTTTGTTATTACTATGTGTAGTCAACTCTGCAACGGCAGTGTGGGGTGCTAAGCGGTCTCAGGCGTGGCCGCGGGAGTGTGGTGTGCGGTCACAGGTGCGCGCCCGACAGCTCCGCCATTGATATCAATCTTACCGTGGATTTACGATGCCGATTGTATTAGATTCGTTTATGTTAATATTATGATACATGTTATTTATGTTAAACAAACGAGCTTTAATATGGTATATGGTTAAACGACACAAAGATTTTTAATAAAAGTTTATGCTCATTACTGCTAGATAGTCTATATAATCTGAATAAATGATTAATTAATTAATTAATCCAACGTTCGAAATTTTCCAGGGTATATCACTTTAGTGACTAGGAGTTTAACGGTATGGAATTTTGTTAGCTAATTTAGGGTTATCAAATAAGAATTAATTTTATTAGTTACCTATTGTTTAAGTTTTTTCAGATGTTAAATATGTTTCGAGGCAATAAAAATACTTTCAGAGGATAAAATTTAATAGCCATAACTATTAATATTTGATTATAGATAAAATTATATAACTTTTAAATAAAGAAAATTAATTTATAAAGTTTAAGTCATAGTACGTGCTTATTATATTAAAACTGATTTAAGCGTTCCTCATCACATATAATTTTCAATACGTATATATGGATACTTTTAACAAATTACAGTTGCACAAAGCGTGCATTCCGTATAACAGTGTAGTCAGAGATAACCTAGGGTCAAGTCACTCTGTTGACTGCTTTCCGCCCGAAATCACTTAACTATGTATCTAAGATTTAGTCTTACCAGAGCGCGGAAATGAAAATAAATTTTAAATATATTCATTGCCCAGAGTGAGAATCGAGCACCCAACTAATCGCGTTCTCAGCCGTCCGTAGCCGGATGCCGTCCCACCGCGCCACGAGGTTCTTTTAATTCTCAATCAAAAATAAGTTTGTTTACTTAAGTAATTTTATTTTTACGAAAATTAGCAATACTACAATAATAATACATTATAAGTAATATTAATGAATATAAGTTAAATATTTCGCTATATAACCTATAAGAACAACATTTAAGAATACTTGTATCCAATGATGGGGTAGTATAAATGTTTGCCCTCGCAAATGTCAGCCTGGCGCGGGATTAGAAATCGTAGTCATAAAATATGTCGAGCGTAATTAGTGCGGCTAAATTTCAATTTGATTGGTGTAATTGCACCTCTTTACAGAAACCGAGCTGGAACAGTTGTTATTAAGCGGTTCTAATTTAATATCATTTGCATACTACACGTGACCTGTCGCGCTATTTGGATAGAGAGGCAACATTTTATTAATTTCATTAAGTTCGTCATAATGATATATAAAAAAAACTAAAGTTAGGTTAACAACATGTTTTTTTTGTTAAGTCTGATACCAGCATGTACTGAAATAAAATATGTTATCTAAGCACTTAAATATCAAGAATACGCGATTATGCTTCAATGTCCTAGTTCGGGAAAAAAATGTTATTCTCAACCCACTTATTGTATTTGCGGTAGAAATATTATCTGTCAAATTAATTGTTAAAGTGGGAGTAGCAACGAGGCGCGGGCGGCGACATGCGGGCGGCGGGCGGTGGGCCCGCGCTCCCTTGTCACAGATACAAATCGCGCGGATTTACGCGTACTCGAACCCCACTGGAATTTATCCGACGCTTCTATTTACGTATCCTTTTATTTGTTTCGCTCCTATTAGTCCCGATAGAGAATTTTTATGTTTGCATGCCCCCGGCGTCTACCATCGTAAAGCGGCGACTTGTGAACGCTTTAGAGCAACGATAATACAATTTTCGAGCGAGTGATCTTCGTTTATCGGATTATAGAGCAATAACTTAACGCTTCCGACTCCAGTAAATATTTTCGCTTGCATTCCGATGGCTTAACGTGACTAATTAGGGCCGTTTGTTGCGAATACAGGTGCGTTGACAGATTTAATCCTCACGAGAGCCGGCTGTGGCTTCGTTGATACAACGCATTCTATTGTATTTACACTTTAAATTTATCATTAAATAATCGTCTCTAACAGAACTATCTTGTATAAATATATTTAAGGTAAAAAGAATCTATGGATGTATACTAAAAATATCTATGGATGTAAAGTACGGTTAAATAAATCATTGGTGATGATTTTTTTTAACCGTACGTTTGTGATTTCGGTCAGCACCACGCGTAATGGAATTTTAAAATATATTTATGTTACGCACATTATGCTTAAGTATAAACGCTTACACAAAAATAGCATACAAAATATTTGCAACGATTGAACTTTGTTCATTGCGCTGTATCATGAATTAAACGTGAGTAACCCTATTGTAATTAGTCACCATACATTCAAAAGCAATTAATTGGTTCACATGTTAGCAAACGTTTGCCGCAGACATCGATATTCTCATATAACTACTTATATTACAATATCGGGATTTATTTATGCCAGAGGGAGAGGATCAGCAGTAATCCGCTGGGCAAACATTTAAATTAATGTAATAAAGAGGCGTGAAATGCACGGCTTTCGCGGATCGGGGGATTAGCGTAGCGGTCCGTAGCAGCCGCTGACATGCTACGTGCACACTGAAACCCCGATGTACTATACCCTAAGAATACATAATATACTTAATGCGTATTATTTTTGTTAGTAGAATAAAATGTAAAAAAATTGACATTTATCTATAGTGTAATATTTGTTGTACGTACAATATTAAGTTATTAATTATATTTTATCAGCTATCGTATAAAAAGTTATAATAACTTCAATTGTATATTTTTAATGTAATTGTTACTAGACAACTTAATGTATCATATACTACTGAAACTAATGGGAGCTGTTATTATTGATATATTTACTAAAATTATTTATCTAATCTATCTTTGAGGCCGATCGTGGCGCAGTGTTACAGCGTCTGACTGTTAACGCGATGGGTATGGGTTCGATCCCCACTCGGAGGAGTATATTTAAATTATTTGCACTTTCTTACTTTGGTAAAGACAAAGTTCGGCGTTGAGTTCCACCACTCAACACGTAATGTCCCGAATTCGGTGGAAAGTGAAGTACAGTGTCTTTACACTAGGTACGTTCTGTCTACCTGCTATGCGGGATAAAAGTGTGAAGCTATAAAAAATTATCTAAAATAGATTATGCATATGCATATATTTGATAATATTTTTAAACCTAATAATAACAACCAAGGGTTACCTTAATACGATGGTCAATAAGTAATCGAGAATTGAGCTTTAGTAGAAATGGGCGATAGCAAATTACGGCAGGACATAAATTGAGCCCGCGTGGAGGCTTAGTCCGTGTTAAATGGTAAGCCGCTGCTGATAACGGGACTAACATGTTCACGCCTCTTTTAGTTCGCTTTGTTAATACAGAAAATTTAGTAATGGCTAATTGTTACCAGTACCAATTTTAATTAGAAAAACGTTTTTTAAAGACACCTGAGTTTAATCACTACTTCGCATTTTCTTTACACATTGTATGAATATAAAATATTTCTATTATGATATGTATCGCTGGATCTCAACACGATACATCACTTCGTAACAGGTAGCAGATGTCGCGCAGTGTGACGGGAAGAGTTCCGTTATTGTACAAGTTTGAAGACGTGACGAGCTTCACTCGTTGGAATAAAACCATGTAAGTTTGTTTATAACATTTCTAATGTTTATTACTATTTATATATTATAGTGTTGAAAAAATATAATATCGGAATGCTTAATATCTAGAATTGCTACAGCTAATTATAGTATCATCGAATATGTTTCAATAAATTCCACGTCAACAGAAAAACATACATCACACCAGTCTCATATGTTCTAAGGGTCAAATAAAACATTCCAATCACGTTGGCTCGCTTGTTTTACAAACCGATACGACGTGGGTTCCGGTGACTTTCCATTTTTGCTAATATATTATAGCTCTTATTACTGAAACAAAGCGATTAAATTTGCTTATACGGTTGTCGTCCACTAGACATGACAATGCAATCAGCGGTGACCGGGCGGGATTTGGTTCATACATGAGCGGATTTGCGGGATGAATAAGTTTCTACCCCACAAAATAACAAAGAGATCTTATATTGCGAGATGCGAGTTTTATAAGAATCGTTTGCAAAATATTTTCTTTACACTGTACTATGTATTAAAATTAAATTTAAAACAGAACAATTCAAATCTACAATTCAAAGGTTCCATAGAATCACATGATTTACTACAGAAACAATAATAACAAAATTCAAAATTATTGTATTATGATTTATAGGTTTATAGGATATTAATATTTTAATGTTCATACATATTTGCACGTAGTAAATGACACTGAAGCATGTAGTACAGCATTTTTATAAGCAAAACATAATGACATCACAAAAGTAGTTTTAATATTATTTACAAGAAACTACAACAAGCTTTGTGAACAATAAGCGCCGCATTGATATCCGGTGCTCTACGGCCGGAAATCGTATATGAACACGATGGTAAACCGCGACTTTGCTCCAGAATGGGCTTTTTGATTGTTTGTCTAGTAAAGGCACAGCCAACTGCGGTGGCAGATTAATGTCCTCGATCTAATATTCTGACAGGTGCAACCGCGGGGCCTCAGCACATTTAGCGTTACCCGCCACGCCTGTTACAAATTAGTCTAAGCGTTCTCTACTAATGGCAGTTGGTTTTAAGTTATTAATTTCATTCATATTTGGTCCTTTAAGATATGCAGAATGTACTATCCGAACAAAACATTTAAATTATAATTTTATTTGAGAACGAGTAGCGCAGATTATAAAAACAATTTATTTAAGTTTTACTTAAATAGTAATCATTTTATAGGCGTCTTCTATATTCAAGTAAATATTATTTTCCAAGTATGACAGATGTTGATAATCGGCTAAATCTGGTACCGGTTAAGCTAAGTTCGAGAAAACTGAAATTTGCTCTCCTCCACGCATAACTTTCTAAACACCATTAAGTCAATGCGTTCAATATACAGATGCTGTAGTATTATTAACAATATCTTTCACGACACTTATTCTTAATATATTCCTGAATGCTTCTAATATCTTTTCATTTATAAATAAAGAAGGTAAAAATTAATTTAAAACCAAAAAATACAGCTTACAAAAAGGCTTTTATAAAAATATAGTTATAGATCTAAAACTTGATATTTTCCAACTTGATATTTTATACTAACTTTGTATCTTTTCATCCACGAGCTATTGGATACTAATTTATTAAATACTGCGAAGTCGAGATAGTTTGATACATATATTATATATGCAATTAAAATTAATTCAATTATTGACGTGGAATTTACGAGCCCTATTCAAATTATTTGCCATTTATTTACTAATAGTTAAGAGTAAAGACGCCACGAAAAGGGATTTGGTTGAATGTCAAATTTTCGCCGTTCTCTAGAAGGCAATTTGCTTACAAGTACTATCAGTCATTAATTGTTAAATTTCAATTCCGAGTATACAGAATCTATGTCGGAGACTAAATAGTGCACTATTGAGGCTCAATAGTGCGTGTAAGTGAAATTTAAGTAGACATAGCACGTTATACTCACTAGACCTTATTTTCAATTCTTCCCGCGCTGCGCTCGTCAACATCTCACTTATTTACGATATTCCCTCCCCCTTAACGATTTCAGCTGGCGTACTTTATTTATTTATTTTTTATCACTTATATACTTTTAAATATTTTTATCTCGCATATCAGAATCGGCAGAGAAAGCTGGTGCCAAGGCTCTCCACTTTCTGATTCGAATCGAGATATTTTAGGTTAGGTGATAGACCTCAACAGCATTTTAAATATGTAGCATTTTATATTTATAAAAGTATATGTAGTAATAATCAATGTTTTAGTAATTATGAAACACGTACAATAACATAACTTTTTACAATTTTTTTAAAGTCTTATTCCTCACTTAGGATTAGAAAATATTTTTGAAAAAATATATAACAATTTTTCTTTTGAACGCAGTGGGATTCAAACCCGCGCCTCTTAGATACCGGCCAAGCGCTCTTACCGCTAAGCCATGCGTTCTACTACCAGATGCGTCAAAATTCTTATACGCTTTGTTACAACTTATTATGTTGTTAGCATCTCTGTAAAGAGATTTTAAAAATTTCTACTACTTATAAATTATTAAGAAATAATCGTTTAACAAGAGAGATGGCTATTTTATTTTAATATATACTATCTAAAGTGTTATTGCACACTTAGGTAATCCTAAGTATCTAATGAAAACAACAAGTCTTTCGATTAAAAAATAAAATAAACCTTAATACTTTAGGTTAATTTTATTTCTGAAATAAGTAGTATAAAACATATAAAATTTTTTTAAAATAATATTACTGATTTTCATAACCACCGGTGAGGAAATCTGGCTTCGACGAAATAGTGGCTCGAAACCGCACCAGCTGCGGGCAAATTGCTAACACTCGATAATGGCCTTTTCAATTTGCAAGGATTTGCTACGTGTCTTTAGGTAGGGCATGAAAATATAAGCGTCACTATACATATTTGACTATTCTATTACGCAGCACAGTTTTACTCGAAAATATGTGTTGGTTTCAATATTAGAATACATATTTAAAAATAAACAAATAGTTTCAACTTTTTTTCTATTATTAGATTTACTTATCCAAACACCTACGTAAAATATATATTATATTCATGCTTAGGGTATACGAAGTACCTGCTATATAAAAGGTAACGCATAAAATTCACCAGCAACATTTCGTTCTAAAACACGCTGATACGGATAATCCGAGCGCGACATAACTGAGATTGTATTACAGCAATAAGTCCGCCTTGGAGCCCGATAAACGGGGCTTAATCCCAAGATTTTTTCACACGTCCCCCGCGAGCACCACTGCCTTCGGGAAAACTAATAAAGAAACCATCTCGCTGCCTGCTCGAGCTTGAAATGTATTTTTTATATAATTTACCACGAATTGATTGTGCGCGACCCATCTGATACTTTTATCAATGTCGAGTACGGTTTTTCTACACTTGCTAAACTTGAATTATAATAAATGACTATTAAATCGCGAATGAATTACATTTTTCATTGTAATATATAGTCAATTGCATTCAAAGAATAAATTTATGGTTAACATTACGAGTAGCGAGTTGTAAACATGTCGCGCGATGTGTCGACATGATGGGGCGGCGGGCGGCGGGCGGCGGCGGTCACGCACTAATTACGCCGTCACGTGTCACTGGCGCAAAACACGTCGTCACCACTGGACCAGGCACGACCTGACGTTTCCAACTTTGTCGATATACTAATTAACAAATAATATAATACATATGCCGCTGACTAGGATTTGCCAAAAGTTTGATTTTGTTTTAAGACGTTAATCTAAAGAATTTTACATATAAACTTTTCATTTCTACGATACGATTACTGTTACTATTTATCTCTTACGATACAATTTTAAATATGGTAGTTTATTTTTTATTTTATTTATGAATTAGATTAATAACGAATTAAGAAACAGAGATTTTAGACTATTTTTTATCAGTGGCAGATTCTATAAAATTTTTAAAAAATAACTGTTCCATTACAAATATTAAATAACATTCTATTGGATTTATAAGTCTTAAGTTAATTTTATATTCTCGTTTTAGCTTTATCATAGTAATCGAAAAATAACTTCTATATGTTTTATATTAACACTATTATTAGAACAAAGGCACAGCACAAAATGAGTATTTGGTGTAATCAACAACGGTTGTTACAGTTAGCCGGTGTACCGGCCCCTGCTGCAAAAAGCCCGACAAAACGTTGGGTAGCAGTCCTGCACTAGTTGACCGCAAACTGCACCCGACGTCGCACTCACTACGCAATTAGTTGTGGCAGATAGACAAAAATAATATTCCGTTTCATTTATTCAGAACATGTATTTTGGAATGTCAGTGTGGTTGATAGCTGACACAATTTTAACGTAATGTTGTCTTTAAACGACTATCCGTTAAACGATTTAATGAATGCCGTTTCTGTCTCTTATTATAACCTGCTCTTGGTGCTGGCTGTCACAAAAAGTATAATTCTATTCTATTATAAATATACCCGTAGTAACATGATGTATCCATTCATATAAGGATGAACAGTTTTACATATTTATATTATTTGTTATGAAAAAAAACGATTTGAAATATTAATGAATTATCATTTGTGTAAATATTTGTAATAATATTTGTAATAATATTTGTGTAAATCATAAATAGCCTGAAGCTGATTTTATTACACTTAACATAGATAATCTACAAATCTCAAGGCACTACCCAACTTTTGTGTGGGATGAAAGCTACCAGTGAATAAGAAATTAGATCACTTTTAACAGACGTATACACTTTTTGAAACCATAAAGTTACAATCACTTAACACATTCGTCGCCGGTTAAAATTTAGAGTGTCGATAACTGAAAAATAAGTTTGAGGTGGAAGATACAAGCAACATTAACAAATTTCCCTACAATTGTATTGAGTTGCGCAAATGGACGTTTGACTATCAGTGTCTGTGTCTTGTGTCCGACACAAGCCACATGGTGTGGCGCGACACCGCCGCCGTGACGACGCCGGCAAGGCGAGGTGAAATAAATAAATTGACATATATAAAAAAAATATATTTAAATTTCGATGACTATAAAAATATGTTAATATATTTTGATGAACAAAATATAAAAAAATCACAAATAAAAACAAATACAGACTATTTACGTTACTTGAATTTGATATTTAAAATAAATATCAAGATCAAATTCGATATCAATTATTTATAAAGAAATATCAATTATTTATAATCGATATCTTCTTGTTAAATAGACAATTTTTCTTTATGATTATCCATTGTGAACCCGACGGAAAATAAGTAATAAATTGTTAATAGTTAATTGTTAGTACTTGCCACCGATAAGTGTTTCCGAAACTGAGATGTTATATCCGGCAGTAATTACTACGGAACACAACATCTCAGTTTCTTGTGTTACCATGTCGATGGCAGAAAGATACGCGCAAAAATTTCAATTCTCCTTTCTAGCATTATGGTTAACGTGAAACGAGCGTGATAATCGTTTTCCTTTAGACTTTCAATCCATATTGGTTTTTCAGTTCATTTTACTCAACTAGTGCAAAGGTAATTGGAGTTGCTATTTTTTTACTTTCGTACAAGGAGTAAATAAAAGTCCTTCAAGTTAAAATCAAATTGTTATCCACGTTCCTATTTACCTACATACATATTTGTTTAATATCATTCTTAGTTGAGTTGTTTGGTTTTTGATCTCTAATTACAATAACTAAATGAAATAAAATTTAATTATCGTGATTCATATGTCATCGTTAATTTATATCAATTTTCTAAGCTGATTCGAGTAATTCAATTATGAAACGTTTGGAGTACAGTTGTCGAGGCGAAAAGATGGGGAAAAACGGGAAAAACATCGGCATGAGATCGTGCTGACGATAAGTGGATGACTTCTCGCATGGTTTGCCCTCAAAGGGCGGCCATTGAGGCGCGAACTCGCCCTCGACACCCAACGATCGACAGCCAAACGGTCACTACATTCAATAAAGCTCGTTAAACAATATTGGACAATAATCTTACACAAAGATTTTTATTGCGTTACTAATTTTACTGACAAATATATTTTACAAATAATAAATAATAATTGATGTGATGTACAAGGTGAATTAATAAATATACTTTAAATATGGTGGCCCTAATAATTTGTTTTTGGTAGAAAGAATGCATGTAAAATTGCAAAGACGAAGCTTACCACGTAACCTATGATTTAACCCATTTGCAAAAGTGGATAATGCTTTAACTTACCAATTGATCCTAGTTAGTCCGACCGATATAACCCTGAAGCAGTAAAGCAAATCCTTTCTAAATTGCCTGTTCGAAGAGCACACGTCGTTTTGGTTCCGATATACCGTATGTCGATATTTTAAAAGAAAGCGGGCTTCACGTGACATAAAAGAGATAGGAGAGTTAGGACTTAGTATCCATTTGCCGAAATTGGCCTGTTCGCGATAACAACAAGTTTCGCACCCTCGTGAGTAAATGTGCAATTCATACGCGTGTAAATATGCAGAGATCATGGGATACTACACTTTCTTTCGACCAGCTATAGCACAATTTTCCTTACGGTGTGTTTTTTTTACAATTTATCATTGCCGATATTAAGCGATATCAGATGACGTTGGACGACACTCGTTACATACGGTCATTAGTAAAACGTATAATGTGATGTTATAAACAATATGTACCTTACTCTTCTTTTGTAGCATACTTTTAATCTCATTATAGTTCGCATACGATTACACACAAGACTGAACAAAGAAAACTTAGGTCGCCACATTCCTACAAGGATATTGCATTCGATAAATATTTAAAAAGAAATGCGTTCAAAACTTTGTGACTTAAACACTTGTTTATAATGTTTTATTTTAAGATTGTGAATAAGTAATACCTTTTTTAATTTGATTTAAACTAGAACATTAACTTATTTAAATTAAATAATAATTTAAATAAGTAAAAGTTCTACTTTAAATCAGAAATATTTTATTTTATTTTTTTACTAGATACGTCCTGCTTTTAATACCTCCTATATTTCGATACGAAATACTAATAGTATATCATTAATCTACTAATGTATTGTAGGTAGGGTATTACAGGAATTTAGAAAGTTTTCACTGATTTTATTTCACTGCGGCCACATAAATATAATACTATTTTACGAATTATACACATATTTCAAGTATTTCGTGGTTTTATAACACGATATAAAAGGGGATATTTTTAATCATAAATTGATGTTTTTAGTACATACGTACTTTTAGATGTAAAAGGAAAACTCGTAATAAAAGAGTTAACAGGACATATTCACCTCGGCCCTACGTTTTCATAACCCTCCACCCATTCCTATAACTGTCATCTTGTCAAACAGCACCGCACCCGCCAAATCCCCGCATTTCCATACGGCTATATTTTATCCTTTGCCGTAGAAAATAAATAACACCGATAATATAAATATGAGCATTTTCCGAACCTTTAACTCCAGTAGCATTTACATATCAGTTGTTGACAGATAAATCCCCAGTGTGATATAACCAAAGAAATGTCAATTTATGAGTCTAAATTGAATCATAATAATAACGTTTGTATAGGTTTCATTTTCAGCTCTCGCTTTATTAAGTATAGGTTAGGCAGAGATAACTCTGTAATAAGACAAGAAAAAACATTTTAAAAAATATAAAAATTTACAACTCAGCGGATATTGGACTCTGTGATGTATGTGAATATACCAACTGTCTATATATTTAATAATTATGTCATCACGTCCTTTGTACAGCTGGAATTCGTCATGTACCACTTATACCATAGGACCAAAGATTTTAATTCATATTTCTGGCTCAAATACCAGTAACTTTTTTCTTCTTACTAAAGATCTACGTCCCGGAGCAGAAGTCAAACAGGATCCTATCAAAGGTACGTGAGAGTAAGGTGAGATTGCGATTGTACATTAAATATTTTTACAAAAAACAATCTATGGGCATGTAAAAACATATTACAGAATACGAATCTATGATTTCGCAATATGTTGTCTGTCTGTTGGTCCATTTATACGCGACCACCTTCAGAGTTCGTGGACAGAATTGTACGAAACTTGGATTTTTAATCCTTTTACCCTTAAGCAGGTTGGGATTTGACAGGGTGTAATTGATTTCAAAGAGTGGAATCCTTTACGTAGAATCAGAGACCAAGTAAACTATAAGAAATAAGGAAACATCACCTTAGCAAAATCAAATCAGCATCATAAGCACATTGCATTGACATTTAAAAATTAAAGATCTTGAAGATCTGACGATGAATCATAGTAGTCTAGCTAAAATATAATAAATGATAAAATGCCGCCATAATGAAAATTATTCAAAGTGATGGGTACTTTCCGTTACATATAAAATAAATCCGTTACAAATAAAATAAATCCGGCACATATAACATTTAAAAATCCAGAAAACTTTGATAAGAACTTTGAGGAATGTAATTAGCTAATGCAATTCTTTGAGGAATAAGAAGAATTGGTTATTAATGAATTCAATTCCCACTTTGGGAAACACTTTTTCTACTTATTCGCTGTATCAATAAAACTAAGATGCCCAAATTTATTTTGTTAATTTGCATTTTAGAAAATACATATATCGAAAATAATTTCATTTTTTCGCTGCTTAATAAAAATAAGGTTTCGCTTTGATATGGGCCGAAATAGGAGAAGCATAGAAAACTATAACCAGGCGTCTAGAACAACTGATATGAAAGGTTATATGACATGAAAATAGGGCTTAATAAAAGTACTTTAAATTAAGAAGTTTTTTATTGACGTATCATTACTAAAGTAAGGGATCAGCCATGCCATAACAAATATAGCCATGGTAATTGTGTTTTTGATATATTATGATGATTAATATAAACAGTTGATAAGTGTAATTATCATGGCAAGACTCACAAAGACTACCAACGAACTTCACTGATTTAATATACATTTATCGTCTACTTTCATTATAATTATATTTTTTTTAATAAATAATACAAAAGAATTTAAAAGATACATGCAGTTAAATGTTACATTTCATAACATAAAATTCCTTTTTATTTAATAGGATAGAGAGACTGGGTAGGGTATTCACAGATTTTTTTGTATGTTTGTAAATATAGAAGTTTAAAAAGTAGTTGAACGTGAATTTGTCAAAGTCATAATATTAAAATCAATATCTTGAGGTAGTACGCTAGTATTAATGTATAAATTAGCTGGAAGTTGGTGTTATATAAATACATCAGAAACGTTTAACCAAATGGTTGAACATTCTTAAATAATAATGGCTAAGTACTATATAAATCTTATGACAAATTTTAACCTCCGTTGACCCGTAAAATACGCATTTAACTTTAAGTTTTCTTATATAGATTGTCCTATTCCGTTTATGAATATAACCATCATGATTATCTATATCTATATATATATACACGAAATATTAAAAAAACCGCTCGACACATAAAAATTTAATTTGGCCTAGTATAGTCAGTTTATGTCTACGAATGAATTTTGCTAAAAAATCATATTATTGATGTTTTGTTTAAACTTAATTAATATGAATCTGCAAATTTGTATAAGCCGTACTTTCTTTGTTGACTTGAAATTGTACAAAGAGTTAGTTAGTAGCCATTATAGGATTTAGCTCTTAAATAAGTGTAAAGGTTCTGGTAAATTTAGAGTTCCTTTATGTGTTCTCCATACAACATGGTATTGGCGAAGCTATATGAGCTCTACTGGCACACTGAACTGAAGTTTAGAGTTTTAAGTGCGAAACAATAGCTGCGAAAGAGCTTTGTGACAGGGCTGAGTTTGGGGATCTCGCATACTATTATAATACGACAAAGTTTTCGAGAATAGATAAAGAATATAATCATATTTAAACACTGCAGAAACTTTCAAGTATAGGATGAACGGAACGGTAAGTAACAAAGTGTTTTTGAATAAAATTCAATCTAACAATTTTTCTCAAGATATTTCTGAATGTTGTTTCTATTTTTCTGACTTATTTGTAGTTCTTTGTCCGTAATAAATTCTGCATAAGTATATTATTAAATAGATGTTAGGCTTCTGATCGGATCGGAGCGAATGTGTTAAACATATTGCAAGAAATACTATACGGAACTATTATTACGTGAACTGTGGATGTAGCCGTCGATGAAATTGAGCTGTCTAGCCACAAGCCGCCGCTTGATGGGTGTTCGATTGTGTTATCGGCCCTCTTCTATATATCTAGATTTTAGTCGCAAATTTGCATTCCACACTGATTTATCGTATAATTTTTTTTTTTGAAAATATCTTTTGAATTTTTACAATAATATGAATTGATGCCTGCATTAAAAGATCACTATTTCCGTAAGAGATTTTCTCGTTTGTTTCTTAGTTCTTAGTGTCATGAAAATTTATATAAATAGTTTATTGATAGGTTATATATAGATGTTTAAACAGCTGTCATCGCAGCTATTACCAACACCAGCTTTGTTGTTATAAAAATACATGAATTATGGATGCATTTCCAATCTTATTTTATACCATTAAGGATAAATTAATATTAAAGTACCCCGCGCAGTACACACGTCGTACTCTAGTACGTATGCTTTTTATTTTCAAGAGATGTGTATAAATGGCGTGAGGGCGGGACGTGAATATTTTCCATTGGGCGGAGCGAAAGAGAAAAATCAACGCCTTGTCGCCGCCACGCCCATACTGTCTCGCTTTTCCTTTTCAACCATTTTACTATTCCCTTTATTACGTCTGCAGATTATCAAATTAAGAGTTAGCTTTGCATAAAAAATTTCAAAGATAATTTTTTTTTATTAATATTTTTGTAACCATTTTATAAAATCTGGGAAGAAAAATCATTTTTATAAAATCTGGGAAAGATTGAATCTGCTAGAGAAACTATTTAGAGATTTATTTATCTGAAACTATTTAGAGAATTATATATCTTCCTCAATTTAAAAAATGGAATTGAGAGCTTATTAGTTATATAATTTTAAAGTTAACCCTTTTAAAGTAACAATTTACATGCTAACAAAACTGTAATTTACGGTAGTATGTATATTAATTTTATATAGAAAAGATTTTGTAGAATATCTAACTCAACGACACTGTTTATTCAAATTACCTACACACGAAGCTTCGACCTTGTGTTAAAAAGTTCAGTTTCGATTTCTAGTTAGTCAAAAATTAAAATGTATCTTCATGAATCTCATTCCGTTTAACTACATTTAACTCCCAATTTTGTTTGTGTATGTGTGTGTGTGTGTGACTTAGGAGTTTGCGTTTTCTTTCTCTTAAAATATTTTTTATCTAGTTATACGACAATCTGCTAAATTAATGCATGCATTGCAATAAAAAATATTTTTATATTTAGATGGAAGTATTTTGTTTAAATGGATACTTAACTATTTGATTCTGTCAGCAGATAGCTATAGTGGAAATTTTATATTGTATAGGTGTAGATATGTTAATACTACAATGTAAAATATAAACCTACTTACTGTCTTCACCGAAATATAATTATAACTATCAGGTTATGGTTAAGTTTCGGCGTTAATAAAAAATATTGTAAAAAAAATAAAATACAGTTTTAAAAATGTTTTGTAATCCTAAGTGTGTAAGAACACTTTAAAAATAGTTAAATATTACAGTAAATAAAACAAAGATAAATTAAAGTAATTTATAATAAAAAAAATATTAAAGGCATCTTAATTACAACCACAATGTCATTGTTATGATAAAAATTCTTTAATGATGTCAAATATTTTATTTACAATTTCTATGTAAAGTTTATTTTATGAACAAATCGAAAGTTACAAATATTAATTATAGAACAAATCGAAAGTTACTAATATTAAAAATTTATTGTTGTAGTTTGGTATATAAAATATTTTTATATATTGCAAGTGTTTGGAAAAGTCTAATAGTTTGGAAAAATATAATAATTGGCAATACAAATAATGGGCTTTATAAAGTGTAGTCATAATCTATTTTATTTTTGTTTTACAAAAAAAACCTTTTTTGACAACATAGTAGTAGCATATTATTTTTATACGTGGCAATGTCATATTTATATATTATTAGAGCGGGTAGTGAAATATTATGACATGAAAAAATAAATCGTTTTAGTTCAACAATTGCATTTAAAATTAACATACATTTTCCAAAAATCAGAAAGAAAAGAGGACATAAAAAATATATCAATTGATTACTTTATATCTATATAATAATAAGCATAGCCAAAATGTCTGATTTAAGATTACATGAAGAAGTTTTTCCAACAAAATGCTTTCATGTGGCTTGGGTAAAAGCGATACTAAACGATTGTGCTATTGAAGGTAACGAATAAAGTATTTTATCAGCTAATTTTATTATATATATTCATATTAATATAAATTTAATTTCTTGATACCTTAGCTTTAGAGATGAGTCATATTAAACCCATGCAACAAGATGGCCGTGTTGCGTTGTGGAATATTTGCGATGCCCTTGGTTTAAAATCTTGTGGAGTACCTGGTGAAGCTTGTCGTATATTTGAACGTTATATATATACTCTCATTGCAGGCTACGCTAAAATTAATGGTATTATCTTTCTTGTTTCTGAAATAATGAAACGATAAAGTACTTAGTATTTTTTTTATAACGGTGAGATTAATTTTTTAAAAGGTTTACTTCGAATTAATTTTCTAAAAGATTTTCTTTTTAAACACTTTTCGACAATATAAATAAAAGCCTTCTTCATAGCTATTTTTATACAGTAGTCGTTTTACGTACAAAGTAATCGTTTAATACCAAATTTTAGTTTGCACTTAATTTAAAGCTAAAGAAATCTTTTATTAAATTGAAATAATTAATGGTGTTGATGATGTAAAAATGTTCATCAAATATTATTAAAAAAGTTTGTGCAAATATTTTATTATTTATATTATAACGAAACTTAATATTTATACTGAAAAATGACTTGAAACTAATCTTCTTAGTCTTGGTTTTACCAAAGGAATATAGATATTGCAAATTAATCTTTTTATGAACAATACATTTGGATGTCCTTGGAAATAGTGATGCACAAAGCATTTACAACATCGACATCGAAAATGAAGATACTTTTATTTTACTGCGCTTCTAGAAACATTTGTGCGTTCTTAAATTGCAACAACTTCTTTCACTTGTATCCATTTTTTAACATTGCTATGGTTGTTTTCCGTATACAACATATTTGCTTGAACAGAAAATAAAGTAATAATGCAATTAAGTATTTAAATAATAAAATAACAGTTAAATAAACAGTAGGTATATTAAATTAATAATAATAATCCATAGGTTTAGTTGTGTGCTAAACATCTATTACCTATAGATCTTTAAATTGACTGAGTTTCCAAGTTCAAAAATTAATTTCGTAATTATATTTTAAGTATGAAAAAATTTTGTTAATAATATAATATATAATTTTAATGTTGTAAACTTTTTAGACCCAATATTGAGAGATGCTGTAATAGAAAATCTTCAAAAACGACTAGTATTGATGATGACATGTTCCGTAATACTGGCCGCTAAAATGAGCTCAGCTTCAATATTCATAAATGCCCAAGTGGTTCGTGTTTACCTTTTATGTAAAGGTATACATTTGAGTGTGGAAGACATCGTCGTCACGGAGTTGGAAATATACAAAGCAATTAGTAAGTAACATTTTTTTTATTACAATATATTTTTATTACAATATTTAAATTTATTATATTATTATTTATTTTTATTATATTAATATCTATTTTTTTATTACAATATTTAAATGTACTCAAGTTCCCAAACAGAATGAGAGTAAAACAAGATATTTGAATCTGATATTTGAAAGACATGAAAAAAGAATGGAATGCGTGATTACGAATTAAAGAAATGGATAACGAGAAGAAGTGAATGAGGTGGTATATCTAAGAAGCGTGTTTAGTAGATATGGAAGATACGAAAGGATTTTGTTTAGAATGTTGCTGCCTGTAACAGGTTTATCAGAGTTCTGTCTATATTCATTAGACAGTGAAACGTCGGAATAGCAGCATATATGGACATTTCACAATGTAATGCTGGTACCGACGCTGTTATACGATAGCGAAAAGTCCTAAGAAGGATGAAAGAAAGATGAATGCTGTAGAGATCTGATCTCTTTATAGGATACGCGGTGTTAACTTGTCTGATGATATAAACATGTAGATTGGTAGGAGTAAGCGAGAATGTTACAGTCAGAATGAATGAGAAGTTGCTCTGGTGGTATAGCCATATCGAAATGAGTATGATACGATGAGAATGATAGATTGGTAAGAATGATATGTGACGCAAAATTTAGTGGTTTAGAGGAGAGGAAATACCTCGATCGAACTTTGAAAACATATGTAATATCAATAATACTGGAAGGTCTTTTAAAAACACAAAGCGTACCCGAACTAACCCTCTAGGGTTAAAGCATGAAGACGATAATATTTTTTTATAAAATGTAAATATTGATATATATATATATATATATATATATATATATATATATATATATATATATATATATATATATATATATATATATATATATATATTGACAATAAACATATTGAAAATAACATTGAAAGAAATTGATCAATATGACACTCTTCTTGTTACATTTTTTTTGACAGAATTTAAAATTCCTTCATGGACTGGTGTAGAAATAGGACTGTTTTTGGCCACAGTGATAAAAATGACAGCACATGATATGCGTGGCCTTGAATTAATTGTAGACCTGGCAGAATATTATAAAGGAGCCATAGAAAATGAAGTGAGGAGAGCAACTCATTTACCACCTCAGTTTCGTAGAAATGGTAACGTTTTCAATTTTATACATTACTCCATTTTTTTGTTAGGATATTGTTTTTCACTACTTTATAGACTTCACGCTTTTATGTCACATAGCAGACAGGAATTACCTAGTGTCAAGAAACTTCGTACTCCACTTTCCGCCAAATTTGAGAGCTTGTTTGTTGAGTGGCGAAATTCAACGCCGCTGTTTCTGTTTCTTTTACCAAAGCAAGGAATTGACAATAATTTTAATATAATCACTCCTTGAGTGGGAAGCAAACCTACATCCCATCGCGTATAAAGTCATACGCTATCACACTCCACCACGACCGGCTTCTAAGGACCGGCCTCTAGTAAATGTTATAATTCACAATACGTAAAATACATTTAAACCCAGTCTTTAAATAATGTATATTACACTATGTTTCAAAAAGATTGAATGTTTTTGTATATAACTTATTTATAATCACAACAATTATTATCACGAGTAAGTAATATAAGTGAAATAATTCACCTAAAGTTGCATATTATATGTTTTAAAAAATATAGAAAGATGAAATATAAATTACTTATGCTATTTTACATAAGTACAAACCATGTTTAATATAGTTATAGTAAAAGAGAAATATAAAGTTAACTTAATGTTTTTATTTAAAGGTGGTAGCATAGTCCGCACATTACACTTAGCGGCTGGTGCAGTAGCTGCAGCTTCGAAGTTGTCTTATTCACCTGACGTATCGCATAGCCTTGCTCACTTACTAAAAGTACCTGTAATTTATATTAATTGTTTGTGCGACATCATCGTAACACAAGTGAGAAGAAGTGATCGCCCACAAAATAATGAGCCTTTAAATCTCAAGCGAAAGTGGAACATTGAGTAACCACCTGCATACGTACTGCCGTTGTTACGCACTTTTTTTTCAATAGTATTTCTATTTATATTTATATTGTAAAATGTATAATGAGAAATGTAAGTTACAAAACTGAAGTCACTATAAAGGTGAACGTTATGTGATTATTCTATTAACAAACCAGAAAACTAAATCAAATATGCTGAATATATTTATTGGAGCACGAATTCTTTATTCGTTATTTCTTTATATATTGGAAAATGTATAAGAAAGTATATATGTATACCTACCTACCTGTGTTAGAAAACATGAGGCTTAAACGTACAAACGTTATAAACGTTCTCACGTGACGTTCTAAAGTGATAATTCTGTTAAAAAAGCCAAAATGTAACAAATATGAAGAACATATTTGTTAGTGAAATTAGATCACGACATCTTTATATATTTGTTAATTCTTAATAAAGAGTACATTGTTCTTTATAAATTTGTTTCAATAATCCAAATATATATATATATATATATATATATATATATATATATATATATATATATAAGTACATGGTGTTCTACGTGATAATTCACCTATTCGAAAGTCGGGTTGTCATATATTTATAGTATGTACAATTAACAAAAAACAGCTTAATGATAATGATTTAAAAATTATATATTAAAATTACATATATCATATATGTAGTTTTCGCAGAATTGTAAAGATTTATCAATATTTATAAGTAATAATTAATAATTTGAGGATGATTAAATTACACAAAAAATAACGCACCACTTTTAACATTCCCTTTGACATTTTATTAATATAAGAGCTTAGTATAATATTATTTACTACCTCATATATATATATATATATATATATATATATATATATATATATATATATATATATATATATATATATAATTTTTTTTTTAACGTACTACTACGTACTAAAGGGCCACTTGTGAAGATATAAGAGTCGCATAGAGTATTAACTTTACGGACTAGGAATCCTTTAATGTTGGGGTGCTACAGATATTAAAGTTATTTGACTTCCCAGCTAGAGCTACGCTTTGACCAACCATGCGAGAAATATGGCTGCACCGACGGAACCCGTACCCGCTAGGCCCGCAACGTTACGGTTTAATATTAGCCTTATCCCTCTATCATATTACACTTGATGATTTCATAGATTAATATCAGTTACATAGTTTGTTTAGAACAAAATATATTGAGTAAGTAGTATTTAATTAAGAACCAAAATATGATGTTCTACATATTTTTGATGAGGAAAATAAAAAAGCGACACTCAAACGACTTCGATTACTCACAAATTTCTTTCCTATTTCTTTTACTAATTTAGTTGGGGAGAGGGGGAATAAAAAAGGATATATGTACACTTATATCATAACAATGACATAATCGATTTTAATTTTTAGAAATATTTTATCGATCCATAAAGAAGAAATCGCGCCATACGTTATCAAATAGTTAATATTGATATTTCTACAACAATACACTTCACATTATGATTTCTTATTACAAAACAAGATCATCTCTGCTATTTATACGCTTTAGATCTTTCAAATTGAGATGATTTATTAAGCAGTTTTTATTAATAGACAGGTTGAAATGTGAAAAAAATTGTAATAAGTTTGAGCAAAATTTATAATCTAACGAAGAAAACGAATAGGCGAAAACCGAAGTTATAGACGTGTAGTCCATGGTGACGAAGCCGCAGGCGAATCTCTAGTATATAATAATATACAAATATAAATAACGAATGATCATGATTCAGACAAGGGTCGGGGGGAGCGGGTACTGTGGGTAGCACAACAATAGACTTAGCTTTAGGGAGCCCAATAAAAACTTGACAAATGGCGTTTCATAATCGTGTCGCATACCGAGCCTCGTCACCGGCTTACCTTTTTGTCCTTCTTCCCTGGAAAATTTGTCCGTTGTACCAAAATTACATTGTGCGGTGATAGCCCATCACAATTCGCTAGGAATTAAATTTTGACGTAACCACAAGAGAGCTGCCAGATATACTGGCAAGAGCAATCATTACCAGCTACTTATAGTATACTGGCTTTCAATTAATGCCGCCGCCATGCTATGCGGTTTATATTATCTCTCTAATCTCAATTTGCGCATCGTGCTTCTGGTAATTGTTGTTAATCAGTATACATCCAATTTATGTCATCGATTAGCCTTGCTTCTCCAGACGGACTCAAATGTGATTGATTTAATTTGACTTTATTTTCAATTTATTTGCATTTACATTTCAATGGCATGTCTTGCAAGGGCAGTTGCCCTTTCAGTGGAAATTTATTAATAAATGTAACAATATCATTAAATTTGGAAAACCACCTCACCTTATAATATAAAGCGCATAAGGTTAACTTTTATTCTCACATAAAACTGCTGAGAGGTCATAAAGAAAGTCGAGGGATTATTATTATTACCCACTACTTGCAACCGAGGAATTTTCTGTAATAAGGGTTGGTATTAGCGTCACCAAAATATTGTGGTGTCACCGGTCCTGCGCCCCATAATGTTATTAAAAATAATTTCTCATCTTTATTACCCTCGGTAGCCAAAGCGGTTGCAATAAATGAATATGTTGTTGTAGTTATTTTCTTACTTAATGTTTGAGTATTTTATATTGAACTGTGGAGTGTATGCCTAATAATTTATTTAATTAGTAAAGTATATTTTAAGTTTTATCTTTTAATATATTTCTTATTTAGAAAGTTTAGCAGATAAAGTTTAAATAATACAAATCGTTTTACATTTTGATAGATATTTTGCGACATTAAATGTTGGATGGATTATAAATACATAAAGCTTCGTGTAACAAGATTGGAGAAGTAAATATTTTTGTAAGTATAACCATTTCTCCGTAAGGATTGACCGCTACTACGTCAAGATGTCAATTCAAACTTTATAATAAGTCTCATTAAATGTATGCAAACTAGTATTAACGAGTTTCTTTTTAGTGTTATGAAGTAGTTAATTGTAGCTTATTTTCTTCTTTGTAGAACAGGTTATTCGTAGCTTATTATTAGTAGGACTACTTATGAGAGTCGTATTTCGACTCCGCGCCTTGTCTTTCGTGCTTTGAACTTAATCTGGAACCAACCCACAATCTATCGGACTTACATTTAGACGCAGTCCCACTTCAACATAATACCTTGGATACCAAGAATTTCAATAATTTATGAATATTTTATACACCAATCCATATTTATCAAATCTGGTTAATACCTACTACAAAAATATGCAATGTAAGTATTTATATATATCTAGTAATTGATAATACATGATAGTCATTTTTTCGGATGGTTCAATGGTTTTATTACTTTTTTGTTTAAACTAACAATACACTTATACATCGAGCTTTACGAAAGCAACCCAGATAATATTATACTACCAGGAATATCCAGTAAAAATTTATCTGTAGAAATTAAAAATAATACGATTTGTGATGTAAACATATTAATTGATTTGAACTGGTATAAATATAAGCTTATATCGCACCAAAAACGTCAAATTTAAATTACAACTAAAAAAATAAATTATATAATTCTATGTAGTTACATGTTTAACAATTAACATGTAAAATTGATGATATTACGTTACTTTACTACCTTATACCTTTTATTTTACAATTCGAATTTCATTCAAAATTTAAAGAGTCGTATTTTTGAAACAGATGAAGAAATTAGGGCGGAGACAAAAAAATACATTTTTGTATAATAGTACAGAAGTGCTTCGTGGAAATGCAATAAATTTTCAATGTGTTTGCTGTTTTTTCTTCGTGTGAATGGGCGTGTCGTAAGCAAGACCGCCCAGAGACACCACCCTGCAGTCATCGGTAGCTTTTCACGGCGTGAGCACGTACCGCGCGCGATAACGTTCGACACCGCGTAGTATTGTGTAAAGTGGTTGAAACGAGGTAAGTTTCAAAATTCCACCTGTAAGCTAGATAAAAACATTTTTCGTGAAGTGTGTTTTTTAAAAAAATAGGTAATAAATATATTTTTTAACACTGTAGATAATGTAAGTGTTTATAACAAAGTTATGATATTTTGGTGGGCATTATTTTCAGAAAAGGCCAGTTTCGGGACGACTATCGACGTTAACCAATATTAATGAATAAATGGTATGACTCCTAAATCAAATTACGCGATGCGAATTTAAGCAGTATTTATTATATGTATGTGAAATTACACAAATAAATATACCACCAAATAAATATTTTTAAAATAAATATACTATCGTAAATATTATATCATAATAGATAATCGAGTCTGAGGTCGTGGAAATACTTAATATATAATATGTTTGAAATTACTTAATAGTACTAAATGTAAAATATTATTAATATTTAATTGTTTATTTATGACCTTAATATATATATATATATATATATATATATATATATATATGTTTTCGAATAAAGTCAAAAATTTGTTTGTTTCTTTTTTTATATTTAACTATATTCGAAGTCGAACTTTATTACTGAATATAACATACAAGTGCAGACATCTTTCGCGATTCATTATAGTAGAAATTATTGTTATTAATATATTAACAGTTAAACACTGTACAGAAAATGGCATAGCTCTGAACTATGTATTTATGGATAGAGAGAATTGATACGATAAGAGCGCAACTAGTATCACATCATTCTTTAATAACATATCTACTTGACAAATAAATCAAGTAATCGCTTTTTGTATCCATTTTGTAAAAACTGTTGAATTGTTGTGTAAAAAAATTAATGTGTATATGTACACTTATAGCTGTAGTTTTCGGATATTTCGGATATTTCGGAAATACATGAATATTTTTTTAAAGTTATTGTTGTAAATAATCTAGTATTTGTTAAATATACATGTGCATACCTAATTAGGTATAACACATGTATATATTTAAACTTTCCAATTTATTGAAATATTGAAATGTAATTACTTTCAATAAATATAAAGATAGTTTTATATTAAGCAGTATATAACTACGTGAAGTAAAAATATTGTAATCTTTTTTCTAAATTGTGTAAAGTAGTTACAATCGCTGACGAAAAAAAGCTCTGAAGTTACTATAATCAATATTCAAATTCTATTTAATTAAGTAATAGTTTTACAAACGGATGATCTAGTCTTATTTTATCTTTTTAAATACGAAACGTGTAATAATTCTAAGAATTAACAGAAAAGGTTTATCATTTTCCATAAATGTATAAAACGTCAATACATATGTAATAATAACAATAAAAAGTCTTTATTTCAAACTAAAATAAGATGCAAAGTATTAGTTACTTAATATAACATAAACATCTCTACCGGGCAACCTGATTGTAAGAAGCTGCCGAGAAAGAGCCGACATAATACGGGGCAAATATTCTACAAAGAATTATTGATAATTCAAGTGATCATAATTTATCAACAATTAAGTTATCCACTAGTATCTAATATAATCATAGTATATATATTTCATAACTACTTTCTTGCTACGACAGCATGTTTGCCTGTTTCAAAATTCTTTGATGCAAATAAATTTAATCAACTTTAAAGTTAATTTACTACAGGCGTGGCGCAGTAGAACTGCGTCTGACTGTAAACGCGATCGGTTGCGGGTTCGATTCCCACTCGGTGGAGTAATAATATTTAAATTAATTGCACTTCCTCGCTCTGGTAAGATAAAATGTGGCTTTGAGTTCCGCCACTCGACACGTAATATCTCGAATTTGGCGGAAAGCGAAGTACGGAGAGTATTGACACTAGGTACTTCCTGTCTATCCTACTATGCGGTAATAATATATCCTTTAAAATTTGTATGTAATTATTTACCTTAAACCAGTAAATGATTGCGCGAAGGAAAATAATAGATAATTTCACATCCTCATATGGGGGTATTTGTTGGGAGTTAGGATTTCAATTGTAAATTGAAATTTTATTAAAATGCACTTACGATACGCAGGTAGCATTTTATATTTATACCAGCCAATAGTTAATAGTTCATAATTAAAACAAGACGTTGAGTCCACCACTCAACATGCAATATCTCAATTTCAGTCGATAATTGGAGATCAGAGTGTCACGTATTGTATGTAGAACTCATTACCCCACTATGCCTTTAAGAGCATGGAACAGCTTTTTTGTAGTCTCTTTTTTATATAAAACATAAAATACAAATAAAACAATAATATAAAATACTTTGTATTATTGTAATTATACATTTAACGTAATTAAAACTTTCAATATCAATTTAAACTACATTTCACACAGTGTAATACGTGTCAAAGCTCAAATGCATAACATTGTGGTTGCATCTCTAACTTAATTGAGATCGCGACCGGCGTGGTCTTAATTATACTGGACAATTATAATATTATGGATTATTACTAATATTTTAACTCTTTTATTACAAAAAAAATTTGGCGTTAAATATTTATAACTACATAAGTAATTCAATAAGTCACGTAAGCTTTTTTAATACAGGAATAGTTTCTGTAAAATATTAAAAAATATATAGTTATTATATACTAACATTTAAATTAAATATGAGAGACCTATACAGGAATAATACTTTCGAGAAAAAAAATATTTAATTACATGCGCGAGCCGTTCCGCGGCTCTAAGCAATGATTCTTATCGAGGCTTATTGAAAAAGGGGCGCATTCCTATCACGCATAAATCAGGCCCTGCAGTATTTCTTTCAACCACCATACGCTCCGTTTTATTGCCCACTTATTGGCCAATAGCAAGATAAGTTACATCATTTGAAAAATGCCACAGCTTAGTCCATTTGTCAATATAAAAAGCAATATAATTTTTTTTTCTATACATCTCCGACTAGGATTATAAATTATAAAATTTTACGGTTCAAATGGTAAATATTTTTAGTAATTAAATAAAATTATTTCGTTATTTTCCATTTTTCTTTAACACCACATATTGTCTAAACGAGCCAAAACATATTTTAAGCACTTGGGGAGAAATTAGTAAAGTTAATTGCTAAACTTGTCTCGAATATACGCTCTCAGATCCTTCCACTTAGGTAGAAAACTTACTGAAAATATTCATGGTTATAATTTAAGCATCTGAATATTATGACACAAATTACGTAGCACCTGAAGTCCTCTACAATCCTGAAAATCATCAGTCTAAGTTAATTCGTAACTTTTGAAATAGCTTTCTAATATAAAGAAGTAACATCATTTTTTTAATAGCAGATAAAGATATATTTTAATGTCATCGATTATGTAATTATGTCAAAAAAGCAAGGATATACATTTGTATCTCCGTTTACTAAACGAGTACTTAATATTGATTAGGTACTCGTGCATAACACAATTTTAAAGGTAAGTTTTGTTAAGATCGTATTGTAAAAGTTGTCAGTTATAAATAAATTAAATAATTCCCTTCTTAGTGTTTTTAAAGTAATTTAAAATTAAATAAAAAAATATTAAAACTATGAAACTTAATGCTAAAAAATGTTCCCATTAAGCATATATGTTTTACTAATGATTGTTCTATATATTCTTTAGAATTTACCCTCGAATCAGTATTTAACTTGAACTAGGACGCTCTTTTATCTGAAAATAGACAAACAGATATATACAAGTGCACCAAATGTACCATTTCATAAAGTTTACGTTAGTTGGTGTATTTATTGCTTTGCCATACTATTCTTTTCTCGATTGTTTAGGTTTGCACGTAGCGCGGCGGTTGGAATGATAGCGGCACGTAACGAGAGCCAACTGTTCTAGCCGTTGTTGCTTATAAAAGCACACTACCGATGGCGTAGCACTATGAAATAGAATTACCTAACTGCAATTGCCTCACACTTTGTTCAAGTGTAATGGTAAAATTACATTTTATTTTGTGTGTGTTAAAAGATACTGTGTCTATTATTAATATACTTAATATAACTTTAGATATTTCTTTATTTTAGTTTTGTAGGTATGTACAACCTTCGGTGACTCTCAATTTGTATTTAAAAACGTTTTGAATAAGTATACTATTTTTATTAACATTGTAACAAGTATAATAGTAACAAATTGCAATTTGTATATCTAAATATATATATATATATATATATATATATATATATATATATATATATATATATATATATATATATATATACTGTATCGCTATTAAGATATACATATCATTAGCAACTGATTTTTGCTCCTTCATTTCTCCTTAATCTAGATATTAAACTTTTTTAGATAAAAAGTTATGGTAAATATAAAAAGTTATGGTAAATATAAAAAGTTATGGTAAAAAGTGACTGAGTGCAGTATACTAAACAGTAAGACACAAAACATAAGATAATTAAAAAATAAGGAATATTTTAAGAAAGTCTAAGGACTACTGGAGGAAGACATTTTATAAGAATAGAAATAAGAGAATAGAAATAGGTCTGATATGTAGTACGTCTGTTTAGTCGGACCAAGAGATGGATGAAAAGGTTATGACATGGCCAATCCCTCAAGGTCAGTCAAAGATAACCGGCGTTAACCGGATATGTAATGCCCATTCACAAGAAAACGAACATATTTAGAGTAGGCATCAACCTGTAAAGATACTCTAGAAGAGCATCTTTACAGGTTGATCGACGACGACGATCAACCTGTAAAGATGCTCTTCTAGAGTAGGAAAAAGTAAGTAATGATAAATACATAATAACAAGAGAGATAACCACACTCATTAATAACTCTTAACCAAAGTTTATATGTACATTATAAATACATTTTGTACATAATATATATATAAGGCTTTATATTAGTACTATATCAATATTAAAGAATTCATACGCATTATTAAGTTTAAGATATATACATATTCATAGTTTGCAGGTTGACTTCTAATAGTAAGACGTCTGTGGTGTTTAGCCTTCCCAGTTCGGACTGCAATTAACACATAGGTAATAGGTGAATTGCCTACGTCGTAATCAATCGTGTAGTAAACAATGATGTCCTTTGAGTCAAAACGGGGTGTGTTGTCCTTACCTTTAACAAACAGTTGACCACGTGTCTGACGCTTTCATTTGTTGTCTGAGTTAACTATATTTTACTGTATTATGTTGCTATTTTGAAAATAGTTAGTTTAGTATTGTTAATTTCAAACGACACATGAAGTCCATCGTTATTACGAAATATTAATGACGTCCTAGTACGGGAACTAATTGTAGATTTATATGACCAAGGGCTTCTCAAGCGGTAATGAGTGAAACACATTAGAAAACAGTATCATAAATCATCGTTAACGTCTGCTGCGGTGGGTGAAATGAGTGGTGATAGCCTCCCAAGTAGGTAGAAAAAAAATATTTAATCATTTCTTCGATTAAAAATATACCTGTTGACAGCTGCTGTAGATATGAATATATTTTTGAAAAAACATATAAAAACATGGACGGAGCGGTATTTGAACCTGCACCTCTTGGAAACCGCCCAAGCGCTCTGACCGCTAAGATATGCGTTCTACTACCGGCTACGTTGAAATTCTTATACGTTTATTACAAATTTCTGCTACTTAAAGATTAGAAAGAAACAATCGTTTAACAAGAGAGGTAGCTAGAAAAAACGTATAAAAACGTGAACTATACATTTTTTCAAAAACGTTTTCTAATCTTAAGTGTGGAAATAAAATAGTAAACTAATAAAATAAAATAGCAATCTCTTTTTTAAACGATTGTGTCTTAATAATCTTTAAATAGCAGAAATTTGTAAAACTCTCTATAGAGATGCGAATTACATAAATATGTTGTAACAAACGTATAAGAATTTCAATGGTAGTTTAACGTATGGCTTAGCGGTCAGAGCGCTTGGATAGTTTCCAAAAGGCGCGGGTTCGAATCCCGCTGCGTTCAAGTTTTTATACGGTTTTTCAAATATTTTCTAGTCCTAAGTAGAATAATACTTTAAAAATAGTAAACTGTCTATGAATATACAAATTCTTCCGCTCTCGAAGAAAATACCGTCCGCTGATACATAAAAACGCATGTACTCGGTAGCATTTATCTTGATGGCAGCCGTCTTTTTTTATTTACAACATTATATTTACGAACGTATCTGAAACTGAAGACTGTGATGTTTTATCATTATATTTCGACTTGTTTCGGTAGAATAAATTACTTATAAGTTCTTTGCACAAAAGAAACATTCAAATACTAGAGAATCCGCGCAACTTCCTGTGTGATAGAATAGTAAGTAGATTTTTACAATATTGTTGCTTCGTGTTGTCGTTATTGGTTGAAGCTTAACCTTTTAATGCCTTCTGAGCATTAAATAAATTAATGAATATTTTTTTTACACCCAATAGTTACGTTATTATATTATGCGAGAATTTATATTCATGGTTATCTTAAAATAATGAATAATCGTTACGAAAAAATTAACAAAAAAATAAATAATCTAATTGATAAAAAATATTCATACATATATAGAAGCTAATATCAGGTTAATTTTTAGTTTAGTGGAAATTTTTGAGCTTTTTTTTAGTTGAATTTGAGCGACCAGCGGACTTATAATCCACTACATTTTTTTACTCAAGGTACTAATTTACCAAGTTTACCAATACTATTTTTTCATGTGTTTACCTAGTCATCGGTTGAGAAAAAATAATTGCCTAAATCATACTGGTTTTTGATTCTTTAAAAAGGACAACTTTGTAATAGAGATACTGAATTCAATCTAGATTAGAAATTTAAATGATAGAGAGGAACTTATGTATCTATTATTACTATTGTATTATTGTCCCGATGACGTATTGAAAATACGTTAGCATGCGCTTAGTAACGTGTACATCAAACAAATGCATTACTTTTAAAAAATATTAGCATTTTGCACTCCTTCTCTATTTAAACTATAACTGCACCAAATTACATACTCCTCTGTTCATGTAATTTTCGTAAAAAGGGGTACATTCATTTGTTAATTATCCGATAATTCTAGTAAAGTAGCTACTCGCTTATATTTTCCAGAAATATGTACGCCTTGTATATTTATTATATTAATTTTCCTTTATTTAAATAGTTGAATGCCTATATATACAAAGATGCGATCTAAATTGCATAACAGGGTCTCATGTAAGTGGGTAGATAGTTTTGTAATCAATGCGACAATCTTACCTTAATAGGGATCTAACGTTTACCGCACTTCAGATTGATAGGTGTTATGCAAATAGCCACTCTCCTGTTCCACTGAACCTAATACAGAACAATCTAGGTACTTGGAACACTCACATTTTAAAATTGCCTTTAATCTGCTGAGGATGTCTTAATATAATAATGATCTGGTTTCGCAGTACTGTTGCTTCTTATAGATACTGTGTACGATTTATGGTACATTATGAAAACATTATATATGAGCAAACATTCTGTATAACATTTAATACAGTTTGCGCTGATTGTGACTAGCATTAGTAAAAATATGAGTTCCAAATACTTTCTGATATTTATTTATAAATACATACATATAAAATTAATCTAAACAAGCAGTGACGTGTCGAGCCAATTCGATCTAAGATACGAACCATTTGAAGCCACTTTAACTACTAAAGAATTATTTCACTTAAACATGTCAAATTCGGCTCATATGTATAGTAAGTCTTGCAAAATACTGATGAGCTCCAAATTTTTTTGAACACTTACAGAAACTAGTATTTTTTATTATTTTATTAAAATTTTTCAATTAATTGATTCTTTTAGAAAATCTTCGCTGTTGCCATATTTTCTGCACCAAAACGTCACTGACACCAAATGCCATCTTGAGTTGTTCAAGGCTGATTCACATTATACCGTGATAATAATAATTATTTTTAGATAATTATCTATGAACGTATTCAGTATCAATAATAATATACAAAAAGATAAATTTACATACAGAGATATAGTAGGACCTCTATAAGTCGAACATGAAGATAATCGACTAATAGAGGATTGAGATGAGTGGTTTTGGTGTGTGAAAGGAAGAGAATAAAACATTCGTTCGAGTTCATGAGGTTTCCATCATTTCAAGCGCCCAATCAGCAAATTCACGACATAATCGATGGTCTGCTGGCTTGAGTTCTTGTGCCAACTAATCTTGTATGGATGTAGGCCAAGACCCATACGTAAAATTCGCCAGGTTTTCATTCTGGATAAGCCCAATTCTTGTGCACGTCGTGGAACGGAAAGATTTTGATTTTCTTCGACACTGGCTGATACGGCGGCAATATTTTCTTCACTACGGCCTGTCCGTTGTCGTGTTGGTGGTCTACTCAGACGGTGCACCATGACGACCATATTTAGCACGAAATGCTCTTTGATTAGAGAAAAGACTTCTAGAATTTTGATAGAAAATTTGGACAATTTCCAAAGGTTAAGTAACATGAACTTGTTTAAAAAAATATATACTTGTATAAATAAATGGCAAACATTACTGAATACAAAACAACACAAATGTTAAATGTTAAACAACCAAGATGGCGGCTGTGAGCTATCAAAATAGTATCATCTCTATTGGGAAACACTGTACTTAATCGATTAAACATATTAATAACATGATATTGTGTTATGTTATTAATATTGTAAGATAAATATCATATGTCTGTTTCGTTGTATTTCTTAATTTGTTATATTATTTTATTTTTCACATCACCTTAGAAGAAATCGCTGGTTTGGCGACAAAGTCGTATGTTATATATTGTTTTCTTTAACTTAAAATTTTATTTTATTATTTTCTTTTTTATTTTATTGTCATTATTATTAATTATTATTCATTATTATTTCTTTTTTAAGGTAAATCTTACTTTTTTATTATCATCTTTTATAATTGAATTTAAAGTGTTAAACTCTTATCTTATTTATCCTAGGAAATTCCATTTTATATTTAATTTCATTTGAATTGTTAGGAAATTAAATTTTTCGTGATAAATAATTAAAAAAAATAATAATACTTCTTTGGAAAATCTATTAAAACGACAAAAAACGATAATTTAGAATTTTATAAAATAAGTAAAAAAATATCGATATTTGCAAATATATTTGTAAAACACTTCAATCGATGTAAAATATAAATTATTTCATTTAAATTTACGATCACTGTATAATAGAAGCATTAAAATTTTCGAATTTCAAATTTTTAATACGATATAACAGTTTTTTTTGTTCGAGTATAGTTATCGTAACAGTTTTTTCATCAATGCGGGCTTATGTCACTCGTGCCATAGAATAATATACGATACTCGTGACTAAATAATCTACAATCGCACGTCGCATATTTTTGCTGGCCGGCTGACTTTGCTATCCTTCCAACCCTTTCTAAGGTCCTGGAGTCCTTCGTCAATAGTCAGCTTTGCCTTTATCTCTCTTCTAATAACCTATTGTGTCCTTACCAGTCCGGTTTCCGTCCTCTCCACAACACAGTTGGGGTACTGCTGAATATTACGGACGACATTCGGTGTGCTCTGAATAATTTTAGCAATGTTTTCAACTCTGTTGATTTTGATGTACTTCTTGGCACTGTTCACGCATTTAATCTTCCTACGTCAGTCATTAGTTAATTTTAATCCTATCTCTTCAGTCGTCAGCAGTGTAATAATCTAATGATGGTAGCATCATTAGATTGTTACACAATCGATGTGGTTAGATCTCACTGCTGGCGTTCCACAAGGCGATTTTCTTTCACCTCTTCTTTTTCCTATTTATATTACATAACATTATATAACATTTAGAGAGTTATTTCTTGTCCCTATCACCTGTATGCGGATGATTTGCAACTATATAGACACTCTAGCTTAAATGAATTGCCCGAAGCTGCTCGTTGCTTTCGCTGCATTAAACAAAAGCCTTATCGTTATTCAATCTTGGGCTGAGTCTTTTGAATTATTAGTCAACCAAAAAAAAACCCAATCCCATTTGTAGACATATGTCTCATAGTATTGAACTTCACATTAAAATTTCTGATGAGATTAACGTCTTCAAAATCTGTAATTAATATTATGTAACTAAAAGTATTCGTGACCAACATAGGACGTTTATTGTTTTAAGAAGGAAACCCGTCTTAATTCTAAATACTCCCGAGGAACTTGTAACTCATACGAGTGCTTTCAAAATAAGCAAATATAACTATTCTTGTAATTTCATTCATTAGCTGTTGTAAATCTTTTGGTTTATTTTTCTTTACCCATTCGAAATGACGTCTTTTGTGAAACATTGTATACTTTTTAACTAACTTTGAAGAAGGAGGAGGTTTTTAATTTTAACCGTTATTTTTTATGACAATAGGCTTGTGATGTGATGACATTTAAATTGAATTAAAATCGAACTGATTAATGGTTTATTTCCTCCTACTAGATATTTTGTGGAGTGTATGTATATTTGCTTTTCGTTCGCGCAAAAACTCCTAAGCTGTTTTAGATGAAACTTTACTGAAATCTAGATTACATCAGTAAAGTAAAAATATGCCCTTTGGAAGCTTTCTTAACGTTTGCCTAAAACGTTAGAGTTACACAAAGATGTTGTAGGTTTATCTCAAATAGTATTTAAAAAAGAATATTTTTTTAAATGCACATTAAAGAATATTTATAAATTTTTTTTCCAAATTGATACATTTGTCGCTTTCAGTATTTAATATAGATAAACATGATCTTTTACGCAAAGTGACTAAGATGAATAGTTTACAAGTTATTACGAAAAGAATGTCTACTGCCGCGTAAACTGTAGTAGTTGACGCGGCTATAGTTTGCTATTTTTCTATTGCTATAGTGTGTTCGTTCAATTAATCCTTATTTGACACTCAAAAATAATACTATTTACTGACGGCCAACAGCATACTACACATTCGAAAAAAAAATCTATTTACTGATACTATATAATAATAAATACTTATAATATGTTTTACGGCACACTGTTGAGCCTAAATAGCTTGATAGTGTGATGGCTACTTTTGTCAATACACCACGCGAGCCGGCCAACCACACTTGCAATTTTATTACTAGTCGATATATTATATTTTCGCTTTGAAATACCTGCAAACATTTCTATGAGACAGCCAGATTTCTCTTCTTTTCTTGTTCATTTAAAGGTCATTGTCTCATTAGAACAGATGTTTAGCACATTTATCCACGTTAAGAAAAAACTATTAGTTATTGAACTTCAAGTTTATTTAAAACGAAAAAATAACCAATGATTTTAATAAAAAGAAAACTAAATTCAAATAACATGCACTGAAAAGTAATAAATAAATAAAAAAAAAACAATTATTAAAGTATTTATTTATCCTTCGCCTAAGTTGAAAGTTGGCAAAATTTGGAGTCGATGGATAATTTTACAACAAAAGGTAATAAGATACAAGTATTCTAGGGTGAAATAAGTGGTATTAAGATCAGTCTACAGTAAAAATAATCTTTTGCTATTCTAATAGAGTAAGATACCGGAGCCCCAGACGTTATTTATTTCCTTCGAAATCAAATATCTTAAATAACGTAGTGTGATATACTATGTATGCATACGTGCTGGCTTGGGCCGACGGTCAATTTAGGCCGGGCGCTAGGAAGGTATTATTAAAAATGTATAATTAATACTAGTATTGTTTTATTTTAGTTGACTCAGTAAACCTCCCAAAAATGATATTATGTACTATTATATTATTATAATTATGTTATTACGATATGAGCCTTGAATTTCATATATGATAGGGAACTAACCCAATAAAATTTGTTACCAACGCATATTTCAAATAATAAACATTATGAACAAACCGTTGTTGAATTACTAAATTATTTATTTCTAAGATAATGAGTATCCTCTAAAGGTCCCGGGATGTTGTACTATAAGGAGGTGTACGTAGCAAATGGCTTTGCGTAAACAATTTTGTTGATTTGACACTCTCGAATAACCATCTCAAGTCGAATATGTAGTACTTTCTACTTAAGAACCACACCAATATACGAGTACTATAACATTAATATTCATTCTGTTGCTATGCGTGTTATAAATAATAATTTATATTGAAAAATATAATTTAAAAAGAAAAATTTATAGACGGCTGGGATCATAATGGAGGGTTTCCTTCATCACATGGCACCGCAGTTTCTGCATCCAGCACTGCAGAGTTTTGGATGTGGAGCGTTCCGGCCCATAAGTGGCGCATTTCATCCACTTTACCCTGGAAAGGCTTTTGCAAGACATTTAGGAGAGCAGTACGCCCTTGGTCAAAGTGTTGGACAAGCGCTAAGAGTAAGTGCAATCAACATTTCATATTATAGTCTTATTCTAGTTTTACAAGAATAAAGAATATAGATCTTTTATAGTTATATACTAGTTCTTAAATAAAATTAATCAAATTGTTTAGAGTGTCCGCGACGACAACAGTACGCCGCCTCTTTATCGGCATAGTTACGCAGTTCGAGATGACACTAGCTCACCAGGCTCCGCTGCATCAGCGTCCCCACGACCTTGCAAGGACGAAGATCCACCATCCACTGCTACTTGCTCTGATTCACATGAACTATTTTCTGGTACGTTCTTTTAATGAATTACTCTGGTTCAGCTTTTTTTGGATATAATACGCTTTTAAATTCAAGACGATATATATGTTGATGTGATATTTTAATGTATGTATTTTTTTAAATGCTTAGCTGATGGAGAACGCAAATCAGCTTGTGGTGTATGCGGTGCTAGACTGGGTCCGGGAGTTGCCCAGGCACATTTTCTACAGGAGTTACAACATTTATATAGTTTGACGGCAATACCGAGAGATGCATCTGCTCCTTCACATTCTTTACATCATCAAGATGAGGATGCTCGTTGGGAGGTAACGTAATAATAGAATAAACGCAATGAAATAATAATTATTTATATATAATTATTTACTTTTAAATAAGGCCCTGGCATAGTAGGACAGCAGCATCCGACTGTAAACGTGATTTACGATTGAGATTCCACTCGGGTGAAAGATTATATTTAAAGTGTAGTTTTATTTCTCCACTCTGATAAGATAAAGTGCGGCATTCAACATTCAAAGCTAACAAGAAAAGCTATCAACGGAATATTTTCGGATGAATATAAATATAATTATATTATTCAGACTTACCAAAGAATAAGAGCCAACAGACAGAGGCGACTAAAGCTACGTACTCGTAAGCGTCATCACACCGTCGAGAGTATGTTGGGATATGATTTAGAAGACGAACGACGTGAGGAGCGTCCGCGTGATACGCGTACTTATGATGCCGAGGACGAGCCTGTCGACGTAGAGGGTGACTCTCTCGGCTGGCCTGATGCAGCCATTAACGTAGATGGTGAGTTGCTTGTTATTTGCGTATAAAATGACATAGCCATATGATATCCTCATTACCTAAATTCGTGTGTATTCAGTAATTGGTAACACACAAGTCCGTGTAAATCTCTGCTTATCGAAACTATTTATGTAGTGAATGGAGTAAACATTTTTTACTTAATTTTTTTAAAAATGATATTTCTTTAATTTCATTTTATTATGTATTTATGAATGACGCAGAAAAAGATCAACGTAGCGACGGAGAAAAAATTCATCTCAGCTATGCTGAAGACTTGGAAATATCAAGCACGAACGACACGATGCAGTCGCCTGAGCGCGTGAGGTATTTTTTATCAACATTCGACGAAGTGTAAACCTAAATTCAAGTATTTATTTAAAATACTTTTAATGATAAAGGTGACAACAAATTTGGCATGAGTATTAAAATAATCAAGTATTAATATTATGAGTAATAATTATTATAATTATTTGCTAGTCTTATAGGAACATTAAGATGCGTGTACCTATATCATTTTTATAAATTAAAATTATAATTAGCTTATATTGTGAATGACATTTAATGTGAGCCAATTTCGCATCTAAGATAAACAGGGAACTTTATTTTCGCAACCTAACTGCTTAGGCAACACACCTCAAGATCCTATTGTGATAATATTATAGTTAAAATTAGGATTTTTATTAGTTTTAAATTTTGTTATTTTAATGTATAAGCTATATTACTATTACTTTCCTTCATCCCTTCGGTACATTTTCCGTGAATAAATATTTCGCTTCAATCATATTACATATAATAAGCCGCATTGGTATGGTGAAACTTAATATGTTAGCTGGTGAATATCTGTAATATAAATAAACGCTTGGAAGACTGCATAAAATTAAAGCTTGAAATTAAGCAGAATGCATACGACAGAATTATAGGCTAAATATATTTCGACTAAATTTTCCATATAACTCATAGTATATAAAATCTTTATTTTCATCAGGTGTATCTATCTCTCTTTGCTTATTGATCTTGGGAAGTTTACAAGTAAAGTTATATCTATATTTATAACTAAACTGCTATTATTGTGTATTACACAGGATTGAAACTCCTAAGCCATTATCACTTGAATGCACCAAGACAGAGAGCGTGGAGAGACCTGCGGAGGTGAGCACATCGGAGTGGGCCGCCGGAAGTGATGCTTGGCCGGCGCTCGCTGATGCTTACGCTCACGCACGCCACAAGATCGATGGTGAAATGCCCTCTTCCACGGATTCTCGTAATTAAATATCAATTATGATAAAAAAATACTTAGCTCTTCGTCTATACTTTACATACAGAATGTTAAAATCGTTAAGTAATCTGATTATACTAAGTATTTTAAGAAAATCTTTAAAAAAACTTATAAATAACAAAAAAAATGATATTACTTAAGATCTTGTATTTATGATTTTCTCTTAAACGCAATTGTATGCATGGTAATAAATTATTCACTAAAACTTACTCAGATATGTTAGTATTAAGTCTAGAGACAAATAATTCTTTTCGTTGTGCTGTTTTCGCGTCTAATAGTGTTTTTCATTCCCTCCTAATAGCTTTCTTTTTAACATGAGCTTCGCCTGTTTTATTTGAGTAAATGAAAATAGTTTTATTATTAATAATGAATTATTTTTTAATTAAATTCAGTTAATTTAAAGTTTGCAATTTGAATTATGATACAAAACTTAGGTTTAATTCAATGTTAGGCTTAAAATAATTCAGATAATTTAAATGCTTTGTTTATTTTGCAAATTTTTTTTTTATAAGCATATTAATACCCTAATAGACTTTATCAAGTATATATCCAAATAATATATTTTTAATAACTCGCTGCTATTTATGAATCGGTTACTCTTTTCCATATATATGATTTTATATTAAATAAAAGGAAACGCAATTTATATTTACTAGGTATTATATGTGAACAAACAGACACCATATAAAAAATTAAACTGTATAACATTATTGCCCGCACATTATTTGTAAACTAAAAATCGCTTTCTATTATTGCTAAAAGCACTATTTTTATGATTAATTGTAGATTTAATAATAGGCAATTTTTTAATGTAGTAACTATAGCATAAAATGTAAATTAATTAACATTTGTTCCTTTTTAGATATTTTTTCAAATAAAATCACTCAATATAATTTGTATAAAGGTTTATGAAATAATTTGTTTAATTTAGTATGTTAGGAAAACGAAAAATATTTATTAAAATTTTCTGTATATAGAATTTAATAACGTAGGTATCGATAATGCGTAATAATATATGTTAAAAACAATTAAAGGTAGTTATAATATTTAGTGCAGGTGACGTAGATATTTTTTGTACCCATTTGGTGGTGCTGTATGGGAAATTTATAATTTATTAGTTTAGTATATTTTTTACTAATTTCTGTTAATACATCATAGGTGCATATTTTTAAAAAAATCACTTTTGTGATGATGAACAGCCATTAACAATCCGATAATTTATCTTTATGAAGATTTACTATTATAAATACATGACTACTATGACTAGACATAATAAGGAATACTCATAAAAATTAATTTGTCCTATATATTTTTTTCTCGAATCCTTATTTTTATCGTAACTTTATAATTAAAATGTGTTTTTATTCATATATAAACCTATAAAATATTAAATAACCAGAGAAAAATAATGAAGGAAACTCCAAATTCACAAAATCACGACTTAAATTGATCGAAATGATCAATCGATCAATATTCATACTGTATTAGTAGGGTATGTCGAAAGAATTGTGTAAATCTGCATTTGTGTGGTGATTTCTAGTAATAGAATCGTACTTGCAATTATGAACACAATACTTTGCATGAAAATTTCATTTTAAGTAAGCAAAGATGAAAGGAGTAACAGCTGCAAGCTAATTTTTTTATAACATAATATATTTTACTGCCCATAACATAGATTTTTCTTATTAAAGTATATTCAAGTATGCGATGATAACGACGGATGACATTAGAGTTTTTAAGTGAATATTAGATAATTATGTTATAATTTGATTTTATTTACAATATGTCTAAATCAATAATCAGATTCAATGAATAATTTTCCTTGACTACTTAATAATTTTTGTATCAGATTAGCAATATAAAGATTTTCCATTACATGTATTAAACTGAAATTATGTATCCACTTATGTAGTTACTAAAATGCTTAGAATAAACTAACACGGACGGTTCTTATGATCCAAAGCTCGCGCAAAACGACGAATGAATGACTCTGGCACTTGGACTAAAACTTATTTTAAAAAAGCATATAATTATTTTCATTTTTTATTTTTTCAATGTTAGAAGGATGTAAATAAATAATATAATACATTAAAAAAAGCAATGTATGTTCCCTGTTGAAGCAAAAAATATCGCCTACCTGAAAATAATTATAAATCTGTCATTCAGTATAGATAGATTCGCTTTTAGATAGATCTTTTTTATTAGGTATTATTTAAAATGCTGTTGTTTTTTCCAGAGTTTTTTATTTTAAAAGTTTTATTAGTTAATGCAGCGGCGAAAGTAAAAAATCTATCAATAACAATCATTTGCTTGCAATTGTTGCTTAACCTATCAATTAATATAAAATTGTGAGTTCATAAACGATAGCTTTTCATTGTACTTAATAAAAAGTTACAAATATTTTTTTTTTATTTTTAACATAAAAATATTGTTTATTATGTTTTTATTTTCCAATTAATGTTTAGAAAAATTAAAACTCATATTTTATTTCGATTATTTAAATCGACCATACACTAATTGTATTCAAGTATTATGATAACTAAATAAAATTATATTGACAGATCATTAACGTCGTAATTTCGTCGTCTTAGCTTAAGATTATACCTACTCTTGCAATGGCACCTAATGTAAATATATAAAAAAATGATTCAATGATACTATCTACACATAAGTAGTGGAAATAAATTGTTAAATTTTATTATGTAAATATGTGTATGTTTAATTAATGTTATTGACCGTCGGTGTTGTTAGTGTAATATTTAGGAAAGTTATAATTGTTTATTAAATTGCATGCTGAAATTTAAAATGTTTTATGACATGATACCCACGCGTAAGTTGATGGTTAATGTATCGATTAGTAAATAAAACCAATAACTCAAAATATCCAGATACTTTAATATTCTGAACATTAAAATTAAACAGCAAGATTCTTGAATCAAAAACGTAATATAAATTTCATCAGTCATATTGTTTGTCATATGGATGTAGGTTTAACAATAATTATTATGCTAAACTTAGGACTAAGCAAAGAAAAGTAAAATAATGGTCTTTTTTCAACATGACAATATATTTACTGGTGCTAAAAACAAACAAGTTTATAAAACCCTTCGAGACACTATAATTTTTCAGGTTATTATATATATCATCAAAACAAATTATTTTCAAACACTATGTTGAATCAACTTGAAATTTCTCTACGTACTCTCAAGCATTCAATACATGGTGACATTATTTGTGGATATCGGGCTGCAGATTGAGAGTAGAATTGCGGTAAGTTTCCTCTGCCGTTGAAGCGGAAGCTCGAAGTAGATAGATGTTGCCGGGTTGATAGTCACGGACTACCTATAGTAACAAACAATTTCTAAACTATGATTTTCAATAAATATTTTAATAAAACCGTAATACTCTAATCGATATGTGTAGTTTATTTGCAATAATTATTATTCTACACAAAAATTAAAAAAAATAACTAAAATTGAAACTCAACAGTACCCTTTTTAATCTTCACAGTAATTTGTAGTTAGGGCTTGCACTGCCAATGTATACGTCAGCTTAAGTTTTCTTTCTACTTAATCGATCAATTATTTGAAATATTACTATTCATTAAATTAAATTCCCGCAAAATTATATCTAAACGTACCTTTTAAATTATCTATTTTTCACTTATATAATACACATAGTAAATAAAATATATATAAATGAAATATTTTATTTTCAGATTTTATGTGCCCTATAATTAAAAATGATTCTTCCTACATTTATTATAAAAACAATTCAATAAAAGCAACACCATCTCTCGTAAAATCCGTGTTCTTTTTATAAAGCTTTAAGTATGCTTTGTAAAAAACTTCCTACAGATGACGCTGAACGATAAAAGCTGTAATGATTTGACACCGATGGGTCTACAAGTCTACAGTATACTAATAAAAAAGTATACTAATAAAAGGGTTTGTTTTATAATTGTCCATTATTTTTTTTAATTATATGACAACAGTCTTAAAAATAAGAGCATAAATTGAGTGTGTGTAAATATATAAGACATAGTTATTTTTTCACAAGCAATAGGATCAAACGATCGAAAAAGATATATATTTTTTAAACTGTACATAGATTGTAACTACACACTGACATTGCGGAGACCTGTTCAAGAGAGATGTGAAAATCTATATATTTTTGAGAAATATTCTTACGTTATATTAACTACTTACTCGTGATAGTATGAATTATTTATTAAAGGTTACATTAAGTTTTAACATTTTTAAAGCGATTCTTTTGTTACCTTTCGTATGTATTCTTCGCGGTTGGCTAGTTCTCTCGTTAAGTCCTCTTTGCGTGCCTCGAGTTCGGGACTGTACTTTTCGTTAAGACGTTTCCCCACACGTTCATATTCACGATATAAATTTGCATATTCAACAAGGCTTTGCTTTGCTACTTGACTTTCGAATTGCCCCTTAGATGTCACTGCATCAAATTCTTCGCGATTGCTCACTAGGCTGCTTATTGTAGTGATATAAATTATTTAATAAAAATCTATAATTATTATAAATTTCTTGTCATAATTATAGCTTTAAAAAATAAAATTTTTTTCTTTGTTTGTCAAATATACAAATAGTTTAATTTGCCGATAAATATTTCTTAGTTGAAATATTGGCAGATATTATAATTTAATACAGGTACTTATGGTTTATAAAAAAATAATATATGCCTAGTACACACATTTATAAATGATCAAAATTATATGGAATTTGTATAATTTAAATTATCCATTTAATATTAAATGAGAATTAATTAATGATAATGAATAATGAGTTACAATAGCCGACAAAAGTTAGTGGACACGTAAATAAATAAGTTATTTCAATAATCAATAATTAACATATTGAAAATGAAAAAAATAATATAGTCAATATTATAATCATAATAAATTATTAATTAATTCATTATATCAAGTAGGTAATTTCTTATTGTACAGTTGGCTATACAGAAGGTTGGTCTACAATTCGCTATAGTACGGCAGAAGTTATGAAACTGAATAATCGATAGAATTCGTAACAGGGCTTAGCTCTAGGGAAGTCCGTGCCTTTCCAGAACCTTTCCAGAAAGGTGTCGCGTGGTATTTCACAGAGTTTGCTGCTGGGTCCGACTCTGTGGAACTTCGACTAGGAGTGGGTATGGCACCTTTGGCGCAATTTTACTAACGTCGGTAGGCCAAGTGCACGTCGACTGTACATCGGAATCGATTGGACCGAGAGAAGGCGTGGGTGGGAGTACCAGCTGGTAAGTCTATAAGCCGTTTGGGGGACGATCGTGGCAGGTTGTTCTATGTTCCGCCAGTGGTCAGCGTCATGACGTCCTTCGGTTTCCATGACAGTTAGCGACCTTCCGCACCACTCAGGTCACTCCTTACGGGGCCTGGATGCTTCGGGAAGTATTTGAGTCCGATTACTGGAAGTGAGCCCGACGCTTGCTGCCACCAATGCGACGATTGTTTCGGGGAGACGACGCAGCACAAACCGGAGGGGTGCCCAGCCTGGGCATCTCAACGTGGCGTTTTGTGCGTCGTCATAAATTAACCGCCCTAAGAGGCGGTCAGCTTAGGGAAGCTAATCGTTTAGTCTCCTGGCCCGAGTAGACATGTGCAGGTCACTCCCGTGCATTACTCCGAACAGGCCATCAAGGGTGACCCTTAACTCCATGACATGCCTTGCAAGTTCCCGCCGCCGGACTAGTGGAAGATTTGGGTTTCCGTAGGCTAGTGGCTATCGAGGAGGAGCTCCATGAGACTTCAGCGGGTATATATACGACGTCCGGAGTCCCACATAACCCGTCTCGAACCCAATGGGACGGGTAACCGTAACGAACTTCTTCAATAAATAGAATTCGTCACGTTGAAGTCATTAAATAGAGAAATATAATACCTTCCATTATATTTTGCAAGGATTAAAAACACGCTATAAAACGATTTTTGACAAATATTTAAAAAATATTCTTATTCCAAATGTAAAGGTATATTTTGTATTAACTTTTATGGATAGTTTGAAGGGATATAGAAAAAAATGTGAATTCTAGGATGACTATGCAATAATATATAATTTCTAACTAAACTAAATCTTGACTTCAATTAGGTTTTAAATTTATTATTTGCTTTCTTCGTATTGTAATGTTGAATTAAAAGTGAACACGTTGATTACCACACAAGACAACGAACTAAATTTAGAAACAATTGTGACTATACTTCTTTGCAAATAAAATGACAACAAAACAAAACTTGTAAAAGGTCATATAATAAATAAAGTCAATTCAATTTCACATTATAATGTGTAATCAAATATCTCTTACGTATCAACTCATTTCTATAGTTACAAAATTATACTTAAAGACTGCAAAATAACATATGTATATTTTTCATCCCTAGTATTTTACTACATGACATTTACACCGGATTATTCTTAAATGTGCCCACTAGTTTATGTCGTCGATTGAATATAAGTACATCAATGACTATAATTTATATAGATAATTGCTTGTAAAAAGTTTTCACAAAGCCCAATTTCTAAAGTAGTAATAAGTTACTGTCAATGAATTTCAAACTGAGAGAGGAATTGTGTTATTGTTATTAAGGTAACAACACTACTATTTTAAAATTAAACATTAGATATTAAAAAATTGTTTATATTAAAATAAGCATTTACGAATATAAGAATAAAAATAAAATAATGACCGTATTATCTAATTTTGATTAACGTACAGATTTAATTGAAGTAATAACATGTAGACGAGAACACTTACTTATACATGGATGTATAGAAGTAGTTCGGGCGACTGATAGCCCGTAGGAACCTGGGCACTACGCCGTCACCCTCGCGGTACAGCGTGAGCAGGCGGTTGTACGATATGTATTTAGAAGGAAGTCTCAACATCCTCCGACCTAGCTTAATAACGTTTATCTCGTTGTTATGCAATATTGGTTCCTGAAAAAAAGGATGATTTAAGCGCGCTTTTTAATTTTACCTTATTTGTGAATTAGGGAAGTACTTAAAATTAATCAATAATTTAATTACTACTTATTATAAATATTATATTAAATATTCAACTTACCATTGGAGCACTTTTCATGCCACGTTGATCGTATGGTGGTATATGACGTAAGCCTATAAAATATGTGTGTGTATTATTAATAAAAACTTATTAGTATTCAGATATACTATGAATGTTTTTCAAAATAACAGGATATATATGTAATTAATAAAAATAAAACTGACCCATATGATGTGCTAAAGTTAAAGGTATTCTGGATAGTGGTTGTTGAACTTTTAGGCCATTCAATACCTGTTACAAAACATAGTTGTTAAAATTTCATTGTTATTACTAAAATACCCAAAAATGTGGAAAATATAAAAATATATACCTGTTGCAAATTTACGCCTATATTGTGTGAGGGCGAAGTACTTTTACTGACTATGAACGGAATATTTGCACGGTTGGTGCCACTGTAGGTATAGCGAAAACCAGCCTGCTTCATTTGAGATGATACGGTCGGCATCTCGTAGCGTCGACTTTGGTATTTGCGTCGTATCTATCGGATAACAAAATAAACATCGAAAATATTTAAATATTTTTCGAACTTATTTAGATTTTCAAAAAGAAAACCGGTCGCTAGTGTGATTAAAAACAGAGCTAATCAAAAATGCCAACTATCTCTATTTCAGGATATAAAATTTGACGACCAAAAGTGACAAATGAAGCGGTTACCTTTCCTATTTTTTAGGTCTAAGTACAACCGAAACCCAATATCAAATGAATTCTACGATTAATTGCCAAAAATAATCTTAAAGATAAAATTTCTTCAAGCAATAAAAAATTATCCTGTTCCAACTGCGGTTAAAACTAAGGAACACGAATTAGTTTCTTAAAGCTCTGAATGTATAAGAAATTAGAAGAGTTGTTTTTGTACATTTCACGAAAATTAACAGTTTTTGTATATGAGATATAATTTCTTAAAAATTTACATACAGATCAAGGTCGGATAATGATAGGTTGTGATTGTAAACAAAAAACATATTTTTGTAGATATTTATATAAAGTTACCTTTTAATATTTATCAACTTAAATTAACAGTTATACCTATGATAAGAAAGAATTTCTTTTTGACTTAGTTTGAGTAAAAAGGTAATCAGAAAAAATCAACAATTAAACTGTATTTACCCTATTTTTTAAGAAAGTCACAAATTGTTGAATCACAAATTGTTGAATTATTAGCTCAAAAAGCTAAAAAAATAATGTAAGTTTAAAATGGTTTAGATAGTTCTCTTATTTTGGGACATCGTTGACCATCGATTGAATTACATATTGTGTAAGCAGGGCTGAATTATAGAGAGCCATGGCAACACTGCCCTGATTCCTCAACAAAAGAGGGAATCGAGTTTTGGGTTATTTTCTTCGTAATGTGGAGGCACATTAGGAAGAAAATAATCCAAAACTCGACGAGTTAACATTTTCACACTACCTTTTTTACATTTTTATTGACACTATTTGCAAAATAAAATGTTCGCATCAATCTATAACATATCATTTTATTAATTCGAAATATAATTTAGGGCCTGCAATCCTTTCATGCGTCAGGGCTTCCACAACCCTAAATCTGGCTATAGGTGTGAGTAGCTTTGTAGCATTGTGGTTTTTATACCATAAATCTCATTTAGAATAGTTTATATAAACTGTATTAATAAAATAAGCTGTAAAGGGCAATCACGATAGACTGCTATTTACAGTTAAAATATATACCTAACCTTTTGTTTTTTGGTCTTATTAGATGTCACGTCTTCCAAAGGACCTGTCGATTGCTCTTCGAATACGGGAGATGCTCCATCTTAAAATAACATAAAAATGCTTTATTTTAATTTTTGCTTCATAAGAACATGATAATTAAGCTTAGATATCTATATATAGATAAGTAATACTGCAAATATAAAGCTCGAGCTAGTAGCATACTGATGACTTAAGAAATTATATAATTTTATTAATAATATTTGTTACATATTACTGGAAAAATATAATAATCAACATAATTTTTAACAAGGTGAATACCTCTCTGGCTTTTTGTATGCCTGTTGACGTTTAGTTGACGCGGATAAGGTTCTGCAGAATGGCGATTTTTATTAAACAATTCCACAACTGGTCTACCTTCCACTTCTTTTAAATTTGTATCTGTTAAATTATTGCAATTTTTTATTAAAAATAATATTTGTTTCAAATTTTTATGCCGTATTTATGCCGTATAGCTAGACAGAAAGTACCTAGTGTCAAGTCACACCGTGCTCCGCTTTCCGCCCAATTCAACATATTGCGTGTTCTTGCAATACCAAAGAGAGAAATGAAAGCAATTTAAATATAATCATTCCACTAAAGGGGAATCCAACGATCAGCCGCTCTCCCACATTACCGAGACCGGACACGATCTAAGACTCATTATCAAATAAACAATCAAATAAATTTGGATATGCTACTCTTTACCTTACTGGGTATTTACATAAGTATCGACATTGCTGCTTTTTATTTAAGCCTTAATTTAATATCCATAGCTAGCTTAGAGATAATACCATCATGGACTATCTGCATCTAGTAAAAAATGTTATAAGCAAAAATAACAAAATCAATTACTCATAATATTTCCCTTTTTGTTAGACAATTCGTTTCGTCGAGGGGATGGCGAAGAAGATCCATGCCAATCTTCTCGAGTACTTTCAACCCATTGGGCATCAGGGCCTATGAATATTAATTGTAATGTATATTAAATTATTTTGTTTAAACTTTTCTTAGTTATAATGGCTAAAACTAAAATACCTGCTTGAGTGGATTCCCTTACAATATATTTGTTTTCTTTTTGTCTTGATTGTGGCCGACTACCGTAATATTTTTTTTCTTTATTCCTGTTATATATAAAAAATATTAAATTTTAAATTTCGTGTAAATACTTCACGAAATGATAAATTACATGCTTACTCCAAATATTTTTCAATATAACTATCGTGTTGTTCATCATAGAGCTCGTCATCTCCACATGACACCTCGTGAGGCAGGTTTCGTACCTCACTTTGCACGCCATGCTCATATACCGCTGAATATGGAATAATTTTTGTCAGTTAAGGGGTTTTTAGATATGGCTACATATATTTAAAAACTTTAAAGATTCGTAGCACATACGCCCTTTATTTCTCTAGTCCACTTTTCTAAAACGACTAAGACTAACCTATACATACGCTTTGAATACAAAATCAAAAGAAATATATATTCTTAACTATTATTCACCCATACACAATCCGTGGCGAAAGGCGTTTCAAGCATTCGAAAATTGTTTTTATTGCTAAATTCGACTTTTTTCCTTATTGAGTTTTTGAAGTCCTATAGATATTGACTGTATATTTTTAAATATTTGTAGTTGATTATTAATATGTAATCGATAACGTGATTAAAGAACAAGAAAAGTTAAAATAATAAACAATATTTTTTTTCTATCTTGTTAGTCTGTTATTTATAATGTTATTAAAGATGATTGTTGATGTAGAACTATAACAAACAAGCAAATCTAAAAGAATAAAAAAGATAATTTAATAGAACGAGTAGACTACCCGTGACCACGACTGCTAAAGTGTTCGAAACGTCGGATTTTCAAAAATTTTCAAATACTAAAATATACGCGACAAATTCATTTAGATAGTTTCATTTAAAATACATAAAATTCGCTAAAATCATAGTTTCTTTTATAATGCGTATAAGTATGTATGACGTCACCTGATATCTTCAAGTGGTTGGGGGCCGTTGAAGAATTCGGTGAGCAATTTCTTTTACAATTATTAACTCGTCACTCAAACCAGCTAAAGTAAGCATATGACTCTTGCTTACCAAGAATTCCACAAAATGGGGAAAAATGAACATAGCATTTACAATTATCCGGTGTTCTCGAACTTCTATAAATTTTATTTGTCACTAAAAATTCCCATCTAAAAGACTTTGGCTATGACTATTTTCGAATGCATTTCGCACAAATTTTTCAGACTTTGAGAAAAATAAACTTTAGGCTGAAGAACTTTAACTAAGACGCTATTTTTGCATATATTTATGTGGTTTTTCAGGTATTTATAGGTGGACAATAATAATATAAGCTTATTAGTTATTTGTCCAAATTAAATTTGATAAAATTTTGTTAAAAAATTTCATCGCCTATAATCATTCAAATCATACCCCACGTCATCAAAAAGCGATGCCCGATTCATTCACATTGGATTGCCCTTAATTATTGATTACAATAACGTTAATACAAATAGAAATTATAAAAATCAAACATAAACCTGCGCTCGGCAATGACTGGACATGATATTGTATTCCTTAAATATATATGATATTCATGTTTTTTTTATTTTTTAGCTTCACACTTTTTTATCCCGAATAGCAAGGTATATAGAAAGTACCACTGCGCTACGACCGGCCTCCATGATGATAATCATGAAAGATGAAAACATACTTACTGTCACCTGCAGCACGGGCACCTCTAAAATCTGAACGAACTGGAGATACTTGTACGGTATCATGACGGTTGCCTCTTTTCTGAAATATATATATATATATATATATATATACTGACAGAATTACAAAGCGATTGCTTTATCTTAGCATATTCAAAAAACATACTATTACTATTTTTTGAACGATCAAGCAATCTCATGGGATATTTTTATGCTAGATAATTCAAATTCAAAACTACCTCACCTTAGATGTTTTCGGAGAGTCTTCTTGTTTGTACATCCGTACTCTATCAAGCATTTGTTGTTGTTCGATGAGATCGTGGTCGATGTATCTACGCGGATTTTTATTAGAAGCCTCAAATCTCCGTAACTTCGAGGACTGTGGCGTCATTTCTGTAGTTTTATGTAAGGTGAATACTGATTAGTTTTATAGAACTTCATATGTTTAGGCTTGAAAGCAAAATATGAAATAGATATTAACGATGTTTGCTATATGGCAAGTAACAGGGACATAGTAATACTATTATATAGTTTATTATAATAATATTGATAAGTATTTAACTTGACTTACTCTTTGGCTGAGTATGGACAGTAATGACAGGAATATCTGAAGTAGGTCCTGGTTCTGCTATAGTGGTCATACTGTTAATAAATAAAAATAGATAACGTATTTGAAACCTTGTTTATTAAATGTTTACGTATACGAGTATGTCTATTATACCTGCGTTTTTTTAATTTCTTTTTTCTTCTAAGAGTTTTAACCAAATTTATTTTTTGTTGTAAATCGTTACATTTCGCTTCCGCTACTGTAAACTGGTCGTCTACTTCTGGTATTGAAGCTTAAATATTATTATAATTATAAAACATAAATATAATGTAACAAATGTAAAGCAAAAGTAATATGTATTTATTACAGAAATAGTTAATAACAAAGAGACACACACCCCTAAGATCTATTTTTCTTTCAGAACGTACACCATCTAAAATTGCAGCGAGACTGCTGGAGCTCTTGTGGCGTTTATCTGAAATATTCATCTTATAAATTTAAAGTAAAATAAATAGTCTCTAAGCCTTTTTCACAATGATACGTTTTTTGTTCTAAAAATAATGTATCCAACATGCTATAGCTAAAATAAATATAGTTACTATTGAGGAGTGTAGAGGATGACAGAGAAGCACTAAACGAAAATTGCCTGAAATTCCAATAGGAAGGGGAAATACTATGATTTTACATTTTATGATCAAAACTACTGATCATTGAAATAGGAAGCAAAAACAGTCAGGCAAGCAGTCATGCTAGAGTCATGACTGAAACTGAAAATAAGTTGCTGGCGACAGATATTTATACAAGTATAAGGTAAAATTTAAATACATAGAACTGACCATTAGTAATCTTAAGCCCTTCGTCCATATTAACTACAAAATTTTCATATCACGCAAGTAATTCGCATCTATTTAAAATGTAATTGCAAATATTTTATATAAAAAGATGCTTAGTATCAAAACTACGAAAAAATCATGACGTGAACTTGTCAAATAATGCCATATAATAACAAGGCAGCATCGTGTTTATAAAAATCTATGAACATGGTTGTTTTTTAATAGACGAATTTCAAATAGTATTTATATGAATTAGCCGTTTTGATTAAATCAATAACTTAGTATACTTAGAATCAATGGTTTGTCCAGATTCCAGGTTATAAATGTTATTAAGCTGTAAATTTGTAGCGTCTACCTTAGAAAATTTAATTTAATTGTACCTAGCTTGTAAAAGTTCTAAGTTCTTAATACCTGCATGACACTTTCTTACCTTTCATGTTATTTATTTTAGTAATGACTTAATATATACATAAAATCGGTAACGTAGAAATCGTACAACGCTAAAAAATAAATAAAATAATAAAAGCCTATGTAAAACACATCATCTGAAAATAAAAATATAACCAAAATTTTAGTTTATAATATATATTGAGCGAGGCGTGGCATAATTTCATTTAATGCTTTATTATCGTTTAGTTAAATCGTGATGGGCGTTGACCAAACCAATGATAAGAAATCATTTTACGATATGATCACCTAAATACGGGACTAAGTCGTAAAGAGGACAATGATTTAACCAAAGCCTAAGTAAAGCGTCAAATATTTAATGAGAGTTACTGAGAGAGGCTGAATGAGCTTTTTGTACGTCAACTTGGAATAGTATTAATTGCTTCTTTCGGTAGTAACAATTTCATTTTATTAAACAAAAATTTTTAATATATTTAATTGTTTGGTGTAAAGAGTTGCTATAATTATTAACCAAGAATGATGCTTTAATTTCATAAAGATTCGTAACGTTTATATTGTTTAAATAGATTCAGACCTATACTATATTAGAGACATTTTTTGCGACAGTTAGAATGGGTAAAACAAGGTATACTTAAAAAATAAACATAAATCTTCACGGATTTTTAGTGTAGGTATCTATAACAGAATTGGATAATTAGTTCATTCTCCATGTTGAACAAATATCGTGATACTTATACTTACTAATTAAAGGCTGACCTTCCTAAGGAATCATTTTAGTAAATAGACAGAGGCAAACGAAGTGGGGTACTGTCTACTTAAAAACATCAGTAGTTTCGAGGTAGGAATAGCTAATCTTGATATTCTTACTAGGATCTTTAGGATCCACAATTAGTTTATTTTATCCAATATTAATATTTCAATCTATACAATCTTAGCATTATTGCTCAAATTCAACTTTTATGAACAGTCCCGTAATTAATTATAATGAATACGCTGAATACACTAAACGCGCGTGGGCACTATCTTACAATTTAGGGCTTTAAAATAATAAAAAAATCACTAAGATCATTACACTAGTTTTATTTTAGACATCCAATATCTATTAAAAATTGATTTTGGTAGGAATTTAAATTTAATTTAGGATATTACAACTGCTTATGAAAAATGTTTGTATTTAAGTCTAAGGTCTTCATATATCATTATAGAAATATGTTTTTTAATAAATTAAAAAGTGTTTCAAAAAGTCACTAAAACTTCGCGCCATATTTAAAAAACCTGCCATGATGTTCAGTTGCAGCGACTTCAATCAATTTTCTGCAAAACAAAGAAAACTAATAACTTTTCAAGATATTTTACCGCCTATTTTAATCTATAATTACAATTAACTATAGTATTTGATTATATTCAGAAATAATATACGAGGATATTATTTCTAAATATAATCAAATACTATAGTTAGTCGATATATCGATATTTTAAAAATCCGTATATCCACAGAAGATAAATTGGAACTTACAGCAAAACCATCTTCCATGTATTTTCAATAAAATTGTTTTATTTGACAATAAAACATTTTATATAGTAGAAACAATATTTTTGAGGACAAACAATGTTTCTTAAGAACAAACTATATGTTTGTAGCGCGCTTCACATGTTTACTGCATTTTTTACGTGTATTTTACTGTTGTTATTTTAATATTATGGGAACATAAAATGTCAAATAAAATGATTGTGACATTTATTTGAGACTTCGGCCCACATAGTACATTAGTTATATCGTACTTTGTAAATACCGTGTAACTGCAAAATACACAAAATTATTGAAATATCGTGCCAGGTGACATATGCCTTTTGACATATGCTAGACTTCACCCCATATGAATTAATCAATCAGAAACGACAGTTATGAACGTCGTCTATCAAAACAATACCGCGCAGCAGTATAGCCTCATATCAAGCCTCAAGCCTAGATATTTCGCTGTTGGGTTGGAGATGGGGCAAATATCAAAAAAAGATAAAACAACAAAAGTCATACAAAAATAATCTAAAATTATTAGCTAAAGTTACTCAAATGCATACTGAAACTACCGTCCATTACCGCAAATAATCTTCTTCAAAGTTGTATTAAGAACCTATCATACAATCAAACTCACTATTGTATCAAATTAATGTCGACTACACGATTTTGGAAAACAAACTTCTAGATAAACATCTAGAAAAGTATTTGAAAGAATCATACATACATTAATAGCAGATCTTCAGACAGTCAAACTGTTTCTATTCTGTAATACCAGTGCAGTTAAAATTTGCCATACCTAACTTTTCTGTGTACAATCTATGCAATAATGGAAATGGTACTGGTTGGATGATGGGGGATAGGATAAAAATGCTTCAGGTCCCACTTAGTCACAGCCTTACTCACACCTTTTCTAATCAATCTTCTCGCTTTCACTACTTGACCCACAGCCAGGATTTCAAAAAATTAATTTACTCATCTTAAATAAAAGTCAACTGGAACATATTTTACTATTCCCCTTCTAGTAATATTAAAGGTAGTAATAATGGCAACATACATATAAAGACTTAGAACTGGATTATTCAAAAAAATATTCGCTGCAGTAGCATTTGAGAATTGAACGCTGATTTTGTTGCGGCCTAGCTGATTTTGGTACGGAGGAACTATCCAAACTTAATTGCTCTGATAGCGGTTCCATCTGCGGGGTCGGGAATTTTCCTTCACACATACACAATAACAAAGCCTAAAAGTGCCTGATTCTATAAAGGATTTCGAGTTTTCGTAGAGGGAAGGCTTTATGTATACATTTTTTGTTGAAGGAGTTGCGGTTGTTCGAATTGTGATATTTTTTTTACCATTTTATATAACTAATTTATGGAACAATATAACACAAATATTGACTACAACCAATCATTAATTATTCTATTAATATAGATATCCTTTTCTATCATTAATCTACGAACGCTTATAAATAGTGTAGAATACAAATAATACTGAACTAAATTACTCTCACTTAAACGTATGTGAACCAAAACAAGCGTAAGCGAAATCTTGTCTTCTTATATATTTAATGTACTCTGAGGCCCGTGTGTTTATTTATTTAAATTTAAATGTCTAACAAGTTTTGAATCATTTAAAATAGTAAAAAAATATGAACGATAAAAATATGACTTTAAAGCAATAAAAAACACATTTGAAAAATATCTTTAATTTTTCAAATACTTTTTATTCTATTTAATCAATCAATCAATATCACGTTCTTTTGCGTAAAAAGAATTGGCAACCCTAGACAGAAGTAAGATTCAATTATTTTTTTAGGTTACTTTACCGTAGATGTTTAAAAGAATTCATTCTCAACTGGTCGGAATTTTAAATTAAACACATCTATAAAAAAAGTTCGTACTGATATATATCAATAATCTTTATGTATAAGATATTTTTTGGATTAATATGTTTTACGATATGGCCAAACGTGAAGGTAATCGTTAATAGATAAAGATATTTTCAAATTTAATATTGTTTCATGATGATACATATAAATACTTGATAATTGCATGAAAGGATAAATTCAATTAAATAAAAAAAGTAAAAAAGAATTTACGTCAAGGGGTTTCAAATTTTTATTTTGTAGTAGAGTTGTAATCTTAGTAAAATGCAATTCAGCGCGCAAACTTAGCTCGGTATTTTTTTGAATTCAAATGTTTTTAAAAATAATTAGGTTTTTTTTAAAAATCAGTTCATTTTATTTACAATATATCTCGTTATTTACAAAGTGTCAATCATTCAATTCACTGAAATTAGTTTAGCTAAAGTTTGCTTCTATAACAAGTCTTCGGAATACGGTTATTTTCACAACAGATAGAATTTTATCAATAATGGGAGTACATAATTAAAACTAGAGACATACAGACTCGAAACGAGGTCTTCTAATTTCGGGGCCTCCCGATTTCCCACCCGAGCTATTATAACTTAGTAGACACGCGAAATTTATTTTCATATAGTTATGAATATTGTAGGTTTTCATTGCCTGAAAATACGGATAAAAATACTACCTTAGGTAGATCTTTCTTAATTTCAAACGCATAATAGTGTGTGGAGTATTTATTTTGTTAAAAGTACATTGTAATTGTGCTATATTTCATACCGTATAACGTCCACTTTGTTTTCGTAACAGGACGAGTTTTTTTGCGCATTAATGTATAAACATAAGTCTTATACATGGACTATGCAAAGAATAACATTATAGATACACAAAGTCTATAATATGTAGATTACAATATTAAATCAAAGTAAAGTCAAATAAAAAACACAATTTAATCTTATATTTATTCATTCAATATACACCTAAATCTAATTACTGACACAAAGAAAGAATATTGAATTAAAATTAATAAATGATATCGTTTAGAAAATAATTCGCATATTATGACTTTAAATCCTCAAGTTTATATAATACTTTTTAACTCAGTTCTCATTTCTTACAAAATCTTGATTGCTTCATATTTACACAAAAAAGTGATATTTTTTCGGCGTACGTGTTTGGATATTAAATTTAACATTGCTATGTTATTAGAAAACAACATAAGATTATAATTATAAGTTAAATAAACTGCAATTTACCTCTGCAATCTCTTTGTATAAAAATCATAATATTGTAATGGAGGTTTACACCGGAAACATATTTGCTAAAGAAATACACAAGTCTGAGAATGTTTATTATCAATTTACAATCTATACCTATTTTTTCTTGTGATATTATAAATAAATATTTGTATTACAATGTATACACTAGCAAATTTGCATCCGGCCCCACAAAACCATATTAACAGCTTGAAGAAATAAAATTTAAAGAGTGTTCAAGGATTATGCACATAATATATTAATAGTTATCGTATCTCGGAAGAATATAAATACTTCGTAAATTAGTTGTAAATTTATAAAATGTCTAAAAACAAATAGTTAATGAAAAAAACACAATACAAATATTTCAATGATTATAGGAATAACGTTAACTGGAAATTCATTCTGGTTAGCTAGTTATAACGTTTTAAAGCATATCATTCGAAAATAGACATTTCATAAAAGATTATAAAAATTAAGGAAGCCTATTAAGAAGCGTCAGCGTAATACTTGAACACTGCTTATTATTTGATGTTAATGTCCCTGTGCGTTACTTTGTGTCGAGGCAGCAGCATATACAGAGTATAAAATTGGGACATAAGCAAGTCACGCCGTAATACAAACGCAAGCGATTATACGTAATATAATAAAAACCGCAGCGCATATAAGAAAAAATGCATTGACATCTTATGGAATGAATACTTTCAATTCAGTCAAAATTCACATAGCTATATATTGTAATAAAAATGCTACTTTTTACTAAAGTTAAATACTAGTAATTGATATTCACACCATTATGATATACTCTGTATAACAACCCCATGTTGACATTAGTGATGCATAACATTTGGAGCATCATTAATATCATCGGCTCGAATATTCTAGTTTAAGATGCTTAGAGAAGTTAATAAGTTTAAAACTAAGAATACGTCGAAAACGTATATATAAAATTATTATATCAATTACTATTAAGAGGCGGAATATTCAGACCGATATATGAATCTCATTTCAAAGTTTATAAATAATATTCTGTGACTACTTGGAACAGTACTAGTCATAAACTTTATGGTTACTTTATGATGTTTGTGCTTTGTTATCATACCCTTACAAATTTATGGTTGCAGCCAAAATATTCTCATAAATGGCAAAAATACATAACTTAATTTTCTTTAATTTCATGGATGATGCAAGTATAACGCATACATGTTTTTTATTATGGATCATTACATACTGATGAGTTTCACTTCACAATTTATAGAATATGTCCACCTCTTAAGATCGTTATAAATATGCAAACAACACATAAGGATAATAAATAAAGTAAAATACATGAATCTTGCTCTCAGAAGCAAATAACCATATAATATTTTTTAATCACAAAATCTAACTCCATATAAGTTGTAAGGTATCAAAATGGTCTTGTATAATGACTTATAAATTTAATTTTAAGCTGACAAAATATTACTATAGTGGTATAAAATTTCCTTAACATATAATATATGCAAAATATTAATGGCCCAAATAGGATGTAGTACCACAAGGTTTACTTACTCTCAGAATGCTATTTTAAAGTATGGCATATTTAGTAGTTATAATCATAAAAAATAAAATGAACATTACATGAATAGCAAAAGGTTAAGAAAATTGCAAAGTTGTATGAATCAGCTCAGCAGTCTGCCAAGCGGAAAAATCACTCATTACAACAAAAGACATTTCCTCCTCTTAACTGGCTCTGGAGGCTCCAGAGCTGCAAGGATTGCTTCATCAAATACATTCTTCAAACCTTTCTGTAAGAGAAAATTATATCATACCATACATTTACACACTACTTCTTATATTTTTTAGCTATTTATTAAAATGCATATAAATCAGTGATTGTCATAATACCTGAGTAAGAGCAGAACACTCTACATATTTAACAGCTTTCAGCTCCTTGGCCAGTTTTTCACCTTGTTCCAGAGAAACTGGTTTTTGCTTTATTTTTGCTAACTTCTCCATGGTAGCAGGGTCATCTCGTAAGTCTATTTGAGTACCAACCAAAAGAAAGGGTGTTTTTTGCTGGTGATGTGTTATTTCAGGAACCCACTGCAATTAAGTACAAAACATATAAAACTATCAATATAAGAAAATACCATAAATAGTGAATATCTCATATAATTTAAATAAATTTATCATTAGACAATACATATTATTTATAAAATAAAAATATAATCAATAATCCAGTGTTTTGTAATAAGTCATAATTAGAAATGTCTCTGTCCATCTCTACACTTTTGTGGGTGTGCAAAGATCTAGTAAATTCCATTAAAAAAATATATAAAAAGTAAAAATACTTTATATTATCAAATTTTCAAAATAAACAAAACTCATGTGATTTCACTAAAAACTGATCATGTAAGGTTGATGGTGATATTTCAAACAGGAAATTGTAAGTCAAACCACTTCAAATACTTTCTTTTAAATATATAATAAATAAATAAGTACAATTATAAAATGTTACCTTTTCCTTTACATTTTCAAAAGAACTGGGACTCACAACACTAAAGCAAACCAAGAAAACATCAGTTTGTGGGTAGCTCAGTGGTCTGAGTCTGTCATAATCTTCCTGACCTATTAGCAAAACAACATTCATTTAAATTTCATGTTATTTTTATTAAAGGCAAATTAATAAGAGACAAATTAATTTACACATACCTGCAGTATCAAACAAACCCAAGGTGTAAGGTTCACCACCTATCATAACAGTGACAGCATAATTGTCAAATACAGTAGGCACATATTCCGAAGGGAATTTATTAGTGGTATAACTGATTAGCAAGCAGGTTTTACCCACTGCACCATCGCCAACCACAACACATTTGATAGTTTGCATTTTTAATTTTGTTGTACTATATTATAAATTATATTTCTAAATAAATGAATTAACTTTCAATGTATTAAAAAATCATATAACATTCATAGCACCTATAACTTCTTTGATGATTTCCTGTAAATAAAATATATATGTATGGTACATTAACAAATAACATTAAGTACTTTTAAAACGCATAATGAACATAATGTATAAGCCAGCTATACAAAACAATTAAAAAAGAACATAATGAGTTACTATTGATACTCCTATATAAATTACATAAACATATTATAGAGATAGTTACTTATAATAAGCCAAAGCAATAACAGTAAATATTTTTATTAAAAATTCGCATATAGCAGATTATCTTAAAAATGATCATAAAATTTTATAATACATTTCCAATATTTATAATTGTGTGCTCTTAAAAAGCTTCATTCAACATCTTTCAATATATATTTTTTAATTTAGTGTTCTAAATTTAGTACTTTAAACAGTTTTAATTCCCAATATGTATTGTGAAGACAGTATGTATGTTGTTGTTATTTTCAATTAAGCCTTATAGCTTAATTGAAAATAACAACATATAAAGCATGAAGAATAACGACATATCTCCATAAATATATCATATTAATTACTACTAGTAATAACTATGGAAGTACTGTAAATCTATTACAAGATTAAAAGTACTTAGCAAAAGAGGACAATGACCTTCTTATAGATCATGTAAATAGAACAATGTGGTACTATTTTACTTTTGTGTCTAAATCTAGTGATGTTACATTAAATTTCTAGTATTTCGAGGTGAACGACCGTTGATGTAGACTCCTAGTCATCGCCATGGCCTCATTATAAGGAAACATTAGCATTAAAAGCAGACATCTTAGTCGATGTCTGTATCCAAATATATCTTATTTAGCACTTCAAATGAATTAAGTGTTTGTTATAAATGATGGTAATTTCATGTTTTTGTGTAAATAATTTAGACTTGAAATATTATTTTACATAATCACGTCACAATACAGTCTGACGTCCATTTTGTGTCGGGTCGGGTCATAAGAATACGGAGAAATTAGTGTAGTATAATTTTTTGCTATAAACGATATTTACTCACGTTTGAATCACTTTGAACATAAATAAAACCTCAAGTATCTACTTTAGTACATGAAACACATTTAGAAATCACAACTTAGAAGCAGCGGGTTGGGTCCTTGACGGTGACGCCATTGATCATAGATAATATCATTACTAATAAAGCATTGATTTTGACTTGATACATAGATAAATTGAAAATATTTCTTTTCTGCACTATTTCAATAAAAATATTATTAACTTAAATTTATGACTTTTAAAATATTTCTAAATCATTAGATTCAAAAATATTTAAAAGATACCCACTGAATTTTTGAATTTCTCTTTTATGATACAGATATGTACTATAAACAATATTATAAAAAATAAATAAATTTATAATTTACGAATTATATTTTTACAATCAAATATAAATGAGAACGTTTATATCATTTTCAATAAAAAATCTTATTTACAATTTTAAATCTATTTTTTATTATTTAAACTGTGAAGATTTGTTTTTATCTGTTCGCAGAAACCTGTTGTTTGTTTCATTGTTAGTAGAATATTTTTGAAATAAGAAAATTCTTTTGGCATATAGATTTTCTTTTTTATGGCCTAAGAAGTTGAAAGGATTGGAGCTTGGTTTAAATAATACCATTACTTTTTCTCATTTTAAACATGTTATTCCTAGGGGATATTTTTCCCAATTTTTCTGCAATTACTACAGATGGTGAAATAGATTTCCATGACTGGCTTGGTAACTCGTAAGTTCTTTATTATTTTGTAATGGACCTCTTTTTTTGCTGAAGTAAAATGCTATACTATTTTAATGAAGGCCAGGCATTTTTTTCAAATAGTGAAATATTTCCTTAGTGCATTTTTATTACTGTTAATTACTATTTTGTTTACTACTACAATTAGTAACAAATTATGTTACTAGTAAAAATACACATAATCATGATACTATGAGCTTCTACTCTTGTTTAGAATATAAATGTGCATCTTAAAATCATTAGATAATAATTTTTAGATAATAAAATTTTAAAACCATAATTACAGATGGGGTATACTATTTTCACATCCCTCAGATTTTACACCAGTGTGTACCACTGAACTTGCTAAGGTAATTAGCTTGCAACCCGAATTTCAGAAGCGTAATGTAAAAACAATTGGGTTGTCTTGTGATTCTATTATTTCTCATGAGGCATGGTGTAAAGATATTAAAAGTTATGAAGGTATGTGTTCACTATATCAATGTGATTAATTTGTATATTTCTAATAGTTTATTTATGAGTTTTGTTATATTACATCATTGGGGGTTGGAGTTGCTTGCGTCCACAAGACTGTTCACATCTTCCTGAGACACACCTTACACATGCCCCTCAGGTTGTGCTAAACAAGCAACAATGCCGAGTCACATGCAGCAGTTAACTAACCTATCCAAGCTGTCACAAGCCTTGAGGAATCAAATAATTCCTAAAACATGGTGCCTTAGGAAAGTACCATCTGTATTCTCCCACCCTTTCTTACTGAATTTGGTTTGTAATGCAATGTGGCTAACCCGCTGTGCTGTGAGGTACCCGGATCTCACGATGTTAAATTTGCCATCGAAGACTGTGCAAATGTGGGCAACCAGGCTTCTGCTTAAGTGAATATACTGGAAAAGGTACATTTGTACAATAGGCATTACATCCAGGTCTTTTTGTCAGACTGCGAAGTCAGTCATTAGGAAATACATTTAGATGTAGATATTGTTACACCCACACCTCCAAATTGGCAAAGAGTTCCTTTAGCTAAAAATAATCACCATCACCATCACCAGAAACAATAAAAATCCCAAACCATTACCACAACCTACCTATAGACCAGATATAAAACACTAGTGAGACAAAAGAAAAACAACCACCAATTATGCTATACGGCATTGAAAATGAGCTAATAGAACTCCTGGAAACCATAGCTAATAAGGATCACTTCAATTTCAAAATTGTGAATTGAAAACTAAGAATATCCTCAATAGTCAGAGAGAAGCCCCTTATGGGTCCATGGGTTATGGGCTTAATAAACCAGTGATGCTACAAGATTTTTATCAAAAATTTCCACCACACAACCTCAACTAGTACAATTGAAGAGGAAATCTAAACGTCTGGAAATAAGATTTGTGCAGAAATAATCAATCCTAAACATGGTCCAGACAAAAAGCTAACAACAACCTTTTTCCATTATTTTGACCAGGAGCAATATTAATATTGCTCCTAGTCTAAATAATGTGAGTCTTATTTGATTCCTCAAGGCTAGTGACAGCTTGGACAGGTTAGTTATATATGTATATTTTTATATATATATATATTTATATATATATATATATATATATAAATGTATAAAATTATAAAAAATTCTAGAGAAAAAAAGAAAACGAAGAATTTGGAATAGAAGGGTTGAAAGAAATGATAGAAGAAATAAATAATATTAATTATAATAATAATACACAACCCGGAAAAATCTACAGACCATCATATAGACCTATAAAGACCTTACAAATATACTGTCCAAAGTAATGGAGAAGATCATACTTAACATAACAAAACACAAATTTGACTTCAGACATACAACTGTTGAACAAATACACTGGGTATGCAAACAAATAAGGGCCTTAGGAGCGAAAGACTTACTGTTTACTTAGACATACAACAGGCATTCGACAAAGTGTGGCTTGCTTTCAAAGTTAAAAAGAACCCTACCCCCTAGCTTCTTTAACCTGATGGCTTCTTACTTATCAAACCGAATATTCCAAGTGCGGGAAAGCAGAGAGACATGTGACATCTTAAATGTAATAGTAAAAGTTCCCCAGGGTTCTGTTCTTGGCCCAATCCTTCACACACTCGACACCGCGGATCTCTCGGATATACCGCGGGTCACTACTGCCACCTTTGCTGATAACACTGCCCTAATGGTAAGCAGTTCAAATCCAGTTACTGCTTCAATATATTACAAACAGGGTTCTGCAAAGTCAATAATTGGCTTAAGTGCATCAAGGCTAATGCTTCCAAGTTTACTCACATTACCTTTACTTTAAGAAAAGGCAACTGCACATCAGTAATACTGGGGCATAACATCCTGCCTGAAGGTATTCTGTCAAATATTTTGGCCTTTACCTGGACAGAAGACTTACCTGGCAAAAGCACACTATAACAAAACGGCATGAAATTAACATCAAATATAGAAATTTGAACTGGTTCATGGCTCGTAATTCTAAGCTCTCAGCAGATAACAAGTTGCTTATTACAAAATGATCCTGAAGCCAGTATGGATGTGTGGCATTCAACTATAGGGTAGCGCATGTCACTCTAACATGTCTCTTATTCAAAGACTTCAAAATTGTATTCTGCGTACCTTGATGACCGGAAATCCTCAATTTTCTAAAAATAAAAACAGCCAAAGAAGAGATAAAAAATTACACTTAATTACAAAACTCGGTTTAGGAACCATCCAGACGATCTAGCCACAAAACTGATAAATATCAGTTTAATATATAACAGTATCAATATGTATATATTGATAAACGACTTGAGCGTCACGTATCAGACCTTAGATGCCAGATAGTAAAAAATGAGTAGAACCTCCTTTCGGGTTGCCTATAACCATCTTTCAAGTAATCTTATAGTTTGTGACTGATAGCTAATTTGCATCATCCAGTCGTAAAATTATGATAAAAAATATAACAAAATAATTAAATTACTTTTGTTAATTGTTAATATAGGTTATTAAGATTATTACATTCAATGACTAAAAACATTTTGAAAACATTTTTAAAAAAATATCCTTACTTATTAATTATCCTTTATTATTAATTTATCCTAAGTGTGGAATAACACTTTAAAAATAGTAAATTATGTAAACATTTTCGTAAAGTCTTAATTCCTTTTGGGGAAATATTTCAAACTAAGTTATATATTCAGTGTAGTAAGTCAGGGTGCAAGTAAATTTTTGCCTCATTTAACATTACTATAAAAGTATTAGATATTTTTTAAGGTACATTATATAATAAGTTACTACTATCTTTAGCATATATTTATATGAAAAGAGAAATTATCCGTGGATCAGTTGAAAAAAGTGCATTATAATCTATCTGATTTTAAAACATAAATTGCATAAGAATTCAAGTAACATTTAAATACAAACATTTATTGTAATTTTTATTTGTACTCTGAACACAAACAAACTTCTCCATAACATAGATATAACTAGCTATAAAGCATTTTTAATATTTTATATTATTTATAATATTTTATAATAATTTATACTATTTTATAAAAATGACATAGAAATATTTTAGAATAAGATATTTGAACATTTATTATTGCAGGTTGTGCTGAAAATCAAAAGTTTCCTTATCCATTAATAGAAGACAAAGATAGAAAGATAGCACTGAAATTAGGAATGATCGATAAAGATGAACTTGATGCTGTTGGTATGCCTCTAACTGCCCGAGCTGTGTTTATAATAGATCCGAACAAGAAGTTTAGGTTATCTTTATTATATCCAGCTACTACTGGCAGAAATTTTGAGTAAGGAGATTCTTTTAATTTTATAAAGATTTAATCATTACACCTAGCAAATCATTTTTTGACTAAAGTCTTGTCAATAACCAATGGAATGATAGCATATTCAATCTTTAAACAAAACTATCTTTGAGAGAACAGATTAGAGATTAGTATAAATTGTATAAGCAAATATGTATTGGTGCATGTTAATAAACTATCCATTAATTTTGATATGATTTGATATCCGAAACAATCACAAATATTATGATATTTTGGAAGTCTTGAAGTTATTGTTAGATTAGCATTCTGTTAGATAACTATCTGAATTCTAATCTAACAATAACTTCAAGACTATTATAAAATAGTCTGATACGATGTCGAAGGGAAGCCTTGTTTACTTTTAGATTTACAATTTCATTCTCCAGTGAAGGTTTTTATATTAATTACGTGAAATAATGCCATACCTCCGCAAAACTACGAGGTTAATTCATAATATACTCATTTGAACACCAAAATGTAGAAATACTTAGTTAACATGACAAATTCATACTTTTTGAATTGGCTACTATTTTGAAATATTTTTAGAAAAATTTTATACGCAGCTCACTTCAGTAAGGGAATCAAAATTCATATAAATTTGCAATGCAACTTATTTATGTTACAACAAAAACTTGGACTCGCTCAGTTATTCAATGAAGTATCCAATTCCCATGTGAGTCATTTTAGAAATGTTAGGAAAGATATCCAGGAAATTACATCTTTCATAAATAATTTATACTTTGATTAATATTATAAGAAAATTAAAAGAAAATTCTTGATAAATTTTTATCTTGCTAAATTATAAAAGTTAAAGTGCTCTCCAACAAGCTCCACTTCATTCACAACAGAACATCATCCAGTTTACGTTTAGGTGGATCACCATTATCTGCGTAAAATGAAAAATTAGAAGAATATTACATGTTTTTTAAATGAAAGTACATTTCTGAGGATCCGGCATTTCGAGCACTTTGCAGTAGACCGTCGTTACAGGTAGTCTGTGTTGGCATTCGTCGTATTTTCGAATACCAAATTATATACGCGATTAAATATACGCGATTATTAAATACTTGCATTTAAAGTTGTGATAGGAATATTATTGCTATTTTACTTTAATGTAGCAAAAACCGTATTTATGTTTTAAGAATCCTACCTCAAAGTTTGTACATAAAAAAGACTCATTCGGAAAATTTTGCAAAATACATATTAGTATCACTTCTTTGACAAAATATACGCATCTTATTTTTGAGTCTTAATATTCCTTAAATTAAAAAAATATTTAGCTAATATTTGCAACTTAAACTATTTTTAATTTGTAGCTCCGTCCTTCAGGTGGATTGGGCAAGTTGAGAGAATGATGAGTGATGAAAGAATGGTAAGATAGATATAAAGCAAAGGATAGTGGTACTAGAGGTCGGGGGAGACCTGTGTGTGAGTGGTACTAGAGAAAGGTCACGTAAAAAGCATGAGGACCCCTCGAAGGATATGTATGAAGAAGCTAATGACTGTGGACGAGGTGAAAGAGGTATTCAGGGATCGTAGCGTTTGACGCTCCGTCCATTCTGACAACCTCACTAGGGTAAAAGCGTGAAGCTAAAAAAATACTATTTTTTATTGAAAAAAAAAAGGTAAAACAATTTGTAGACACTTATAATTTTAACATACAGATAAGGAATTTTGTTTAAATTCAATTCTAAATTAATAGTAAGTAAAAAAGAACAGTCGAGTCAAGTTCGACCATAAATGGCAGAGCAATCCTTGCGCCAAGAAATGTATTTTTTTATTTCGCGATAATGTTGCTTTATATTTTTTATACGCATCCTCTGATTTATCATTATTTGGTGACCCATATGACGGAAATCCTAGTATTTCTTCTAGTTCAGCAAATCATTTCTTCTTCCCTAAGCAAAACGTACCAGAACAAGCTATCACATATATTTTAAATGTATCCTTAAAGTCTGGATTCGAATGCACCATCAAAACTTGATACAGCCGAACTGCGTCACAATTAAATAAGCTGTATTAAATTTATTTTACATCATACCTTTTTTGTTGTAGTGAAATTCTGCGTGTAATTGACTCTATGCAACTTACTGACAGAGCTAAAGTAGCAACACCTGTTAATTGGAAGGTAAAGAACATTTTTATTTTAATTACTTTGTGATACCATATATAATATATATATATATATATATATATATATATATATATATATATATATATATATATATATATATATATATATATATATATATATATATATATATATATATATATATATATATATATATATATATATTTGGTTAATGGTACAGAATTTGCAACAATAATAAAGTTTTATTCATAGATACAGTTTACTTTATAGTATCACTACCACTTTATAATTGATTACTTGTTAAAAATGTTAGTTACGTTTATATTATCCGCAAAGCAATATAAACGTGAGTCTATATCTATTGTATTATCCCATTTACGCCGCTTATGAAATCTAGTCCATAACGGCAATACTATCGACGAGTGATTCTCAGTTTTAAATCCTATGATTTAGGCAGGCACTACATTTTTTACTTACTAATAACTTTTATATATTTTATTTTACTATATTTTTTGCAACTTAATTTGCGTCTCGTGTATCCGATTTCTTAAATCAAATATTAATGAAGTCGGCCGTATCCAAGTTATTGAGTAACAAACATCTTAACATACGTACACCCCTACATCTAAATATCCAAACTTTCACATTTCACATAGTCTTAGTGTGATGATCATTTTTTCATCTCAGGTAAGTGTAGTTCACGAAATCAAATAGATTAATACTCATATACTACTTTTGGGTATTATTTTTATTAAGTATATAATTTTAATTTGTTATGTTGTTTTACTTAAATGACTGTTTTCATTTAGTAACTTTTCTATTTAATGCAATTATTATTGTTACCTATTTAAATGCCACCTTCTGATAGCAAACGTCTGAATGTGAGCATACTTTAAGGATCGTATAAATATATCTAAAATAATTTATATGAGGTTATAGTACATATATTTTGGATTTGTTTATTCCAATATTGACACAGCTTAGTATTCAGTAATATTGGTACCTAATTTAGCTTTACTCTCGAGTAATCTACGTATTTTAACTGCTTCTTGAATTTTCGTAGAAATTTTAAATTTTTTAAACTCCCAAGTATTACTGTGTGCCAATCACCTGATAACTATTTAAATTATTAGGTGATCGGGACACAAATTAACAGACTAACAAGAATTCTACTGGAAAATATTTTCGCTTCTGCGTCCTGTACATAAACATATCTTTTTTATAACTTAATTTGTCTTTGTCATTTTCACTTTAGCCTACAAAAAACACTTTCTGGAGGTTGTTTCCATTCAAATCTTTAACATGGACCTCTAGGTCATTGACGTTTCAAAATTTTGCTTATAATGATATCGACAGCGCTCGGATTTTAGGATCGTCAACCGGTTACACGATTTACTATTATTGGATTTGAGCACAGTGCGACGAAAATATTTCGCTATCACTATAGGTCTCGCTAGATTCAAAAAGGACGAGCAGATATATCATTGTGTAAAAAATACGAACAGTATCAGACTACCCAATAGGTAGGAATAATTAAAAGTAAGGTGCAAAGCAGGCTACTTTTATGAGCGCCAACTGGAATTAGTCCGAAACTGGCAACAGATTAATCCTAAGTCAGGAAGTGATGAAGACACTCAACGAGAAAATGTAACATTGTTCCACGTAGACAAACTATATAAATTCATATAGTATAAAGCTCAAATACAGTTTATTTTATGGGATAACGATTTAGAACTAGATTAATTTTAAATATTTATGTAACTGCTGAACATGAAGCTGACGCAACGAATTCCTAAAAGTAATATAATTTTTTGATGTAATTAAATAACTAAAGATAAGTAATATATGTGATTCTGTTCCACATACCAGATAATGTATGCCATATATTATTATAAAATAGTACTTTATAAAATACATGTTGGTATGAGTTGTGCCCAATAAGGCTTAAGGTTTGATGGTTATTACTTTGAAAAAACTATAAAATTTTTTTAAGAATTCAGTATCCTGTGACTGTCATAGTATAGCATACTGACATAGTATAGCACAAGGTTGTATGTCTTACAGAACTCAGAAAGTGAATTTCCCGCCAATTTAACCATTTTTTTTATTTGCATAATTGTTCAAGCATCCTTTTAACAGAATCAGTAATAAAGGAAATAAAAGTAATGAATGTTACTTGCCATGACATAAAATAATTTATCTATTACACTTTTACAAACTAGTTTGTAACGTTTTTGTTTCATAATAAGATAGAAATGATAAAACATGACGCAGCTTCTGCGTAAAATATAATACGTAATATATCTCTTACAGATGGGTGACGATTGCATGGTGCTGCCTACTGTTCAGGAAGATCAAATGAACAAATTGTTTCCACGGGGAGTTACGATAGTTCCTTTGCCTTCTGGCAAAACATATCTTAGGAAGACGCCTTGCCCAAAACCTGAATAGCATTTTATTTTTTTGTTAAATGTTTCATTCTTAATATTTTTTCAGCACATTTCAAATAAACAAAAAGCTCATGCTTTTTGTTTACTGGAAATGGAATTCTAACAGATAACTTATGCTTTTTGTTAGAATTCCGGGCATAAATATTTTTATTACTAAATTAAATATTCTAAATAAATGGTCAATAATTTATTTTTCTTGTCTCTGCTAATACTTTTCGATAAACTATATCAAGAAAGAGTATTTGACGAATTGTTTCATTCGAACAGAACTAGGTTTTGACGAGATCTATTTACCAAATTCTAATATATTTCCAAACAATCAACTTATGAACTTGCAATAACTGTTGGATTAAGGTTGTGTTCTATTTATACCTGATTGAATCTGACACTTCAGTATTAACACTGAACTTTGAACATACGTACCTAAATTTTAATAAATGCACTAAACGCAACACTATATATACTCTACCCTTCAAGAGTTTGTACGATCTATTAAATCATGAAGGTTTTATTTACTATACAATATATTCGAAGCAGTGGCACATGTGATACACAATTGACAATCGAAATTAAACTTGTTTGCTTACTTAAAACTTAACGTCAAGTGCCAAGGAGAATGATTTCGCAGTTATACTTTTTTCCACATGAAAATTTTCAAACAGCTGATATACATATCTTTTTTTCTCAGATATAGGTATATTCTTAAAAATAGTAATCAAGATACAATTTTATATTGTATTTTGTTCTGATGGTGCTTCAGGTCGTTATAAGAGGAAGCCTAGCTTGTTCGACTTCTACTGACTTGTAGGGTGTGCTCTCCAAGCTAGTAGCAGTCAAATAGTAGTGATATAGTGAAAGCCTTCGCTTTCATCGTGGTGGGGCGTAGGCGGCGTGAGCGCAGAACAAAAGTGAAGGTGGTCGGGAGCAAGTATACTGCATCTGGCGGATAGTCGGCAACTCGCTAGCGTGACAGTAGGTTGTGTCGCGTTCGTGTCCGGTCCCGTAATGTACAGGTGGTGGTTGGTGGTGGCGCTGGTGGCGGGCGCGGCAGGTAACCGTCTGCCACGGACATCGCCTACGTCTGTCCCTTCGCCCGCGCCCTCGACTCGTTTGCCGCAACGGAACTTTACTATATCTTCCCGATCCTCCGTTAGAAACAGGTCAGTCAATATACCCTGTTGCACCCTCGGGACGGCTTGTACTGAGCACTGTACTGCCTGACTGTTGCTTAATTATAATCGCAAACTATGATAAGACGCTGTAACCTTACAAATATTTGCTGCCCGGTTTTATATTGACTTATGTTTATTTGGTATGCTGTGTATGATAATATATTTTAACATTGTTTTTTCCTTAATAAATAAGCGTATATTTTATAATTGTTGAGGAATATTTTTAGAGTCGTTTAAAGTAAGTTCTTTTTTACGTGGTCAAACCCGTTAAAAATGTTTCTAAATTACTCCTTAGTTATATTATATAATAGACGTAGCTAAATAAGGGTTAAAAAGTTACATTGGTAAATTAATATACATTATAAATTAAAAAATATATTTCTATGTAATTTACAAAAATATAATAATTATCAGTAATTACTTAATATGACGCTATGACCTATAAATTATGTAATGAAAAATCAATAGCATTTAGAATACGTACTCAGATCAATTACAAACTTGAGCATTTTACACAATATCAAGTTTATTTTTGTTTAATTACTAAAACATAATAAAGTAAATAACCAGGAGTATAAAATATTGTAAAATCTATACAAAGACATATTAGCCTATAAAAATATAAATATAAAAAAAACCATGTGAGTAAAGCTGCGGTAAGTCATACACATATATATTACACTTAGTTTAGTAGTAACAAAAATATTGCAGAATGTTGAATGCTAAAGAATGTAAAATGTTAAAGTATCTTATATAAAACAGCTATCATAATTATATTTATTATACGTAATATAGGTAGATCGTGGTTGGTGGATGTGGACCATTCACTTTGGGCGTAGGTTTTAATTTTTATCTTAATTTGATTTATTTTTATTTCCCTTTCAAAAACATAACCGCTGAGTCATTGGTGTTGAGTTTAATTATATTGCATGTATATAACCTCTTTCAATAAAACGTTATCATAATTTTAATTATAGATATGGATTGGTTTAAGCTTTTTATGAACTATTTATGTAGTTTATAAAAACCGAGTCTACGTAGATATGTTGTATAAACAGATAGATAGAAAAACTATTATTACTTAATTCATTCATAGTCTTTTCTAAAGACGCTTGTTGTTAACCTCCATCAGAAAAAAGCCGGTATTGACGGTAGTGCTGGCGCAGTGATTACGAAAAGCCTTGACACTTGTAGGTTCAAACTCCAACAAATGTTCATACTGGCTATTTTATATTTATAGTGGCCTACATGTTTAAGCTTGTATCATTTTCCGGGTACTTGATATTTATCATAATCTACAAGGGATATTAGGAAGCTTATTACTTACTTAAATGTTATCAATATACTACTATAATTACTGAATCATGGATTAAATAACATAATGTGAAAAGTTAAATTGAAATGAAAATAAGACTAAGCTATGATTGTGGGCTCAAATTTAATCTATATGAATTCGGTGAAGTAGGAACGGAAATATATTTATATATAAGTTAGCCCAAGCACGAAGGTTCTTCCAAGCGTTACACAATAAAGATAGGTATGTATAAATTGGCTGAAAGTTAATTAAGATTTTATAAACATTATATTTTTTTTAATATATCTAATTTTTATAATTTTCTCGTTACTAAAGGAAAATAATTATTGAGTACATGTGGTAAAATTAATTATACAATATTAGCACGATCCTGTACAAATAGTCCACACCAAATTTTATGATTTTCAAATCACTATCACAAATTAACAAAATTATATAAACGGTCAGTAGGTGGTGTAGCATGCTATTATCACCTGTAGCTCTAAAGGTACATCATATAAGCAAATTAATCTATCAAATTTCATTACGTCTTTATTCTTATTCAGTTCGCTACAGTGATCTTAAGCTTTTATGAATAAACTTGTCAAGTACAACTACTTTATACTTACCTATAGGTGCACATATATTAGCGAAAACAAATAATGCAAGGTTCAAAAGAATATTTTTACTATCTAAACCTAAATTTACTTATCACTACGTTAAAAATTCATTGATATAATTATTTATTTTTAAAATTTTAAATATTTGTCGAATGCATTTAAAATTGCGTGTCCTCAGTAATCAGCGCCGATTTCCTAAGCGCATGCCACACGCGTCTCATCGCTTTCCATTTTCCCGTCCACTGAAACATTCTTGCACTATTATTATATGTAATAGGTAGGCATTTTGTACTTTTGCATTGTTATCTAATAAAACACCTGAGTATAATATAATGAATTGGAGTGGAAAATATTCACGGCCACTTTGATACACTTCCTTAATATCAGTAATGTTTTAACACTGATACATTTATTATGTTTTATTGTAAAACTAACACCGGAAGTAAATTTATTACATATTATATTACCTTAGAGAATATATTATTACAGACTTAATACAATTTTATAAGCTCTTTTTGTTTAAGAATGATGATATGAAACTTGCATCGTGTAATTTTAACACAGTAATATATTCTTTTTTTTTTATTTTTAAACAGATATTATAGGTAACGTCAGTAGATATACTTTAGGCGTAGTTTTTAAGTTCTTTTTTGAGAAGGTTTGTTTAATTTCTTTAAGTCATAATAATCTAACATTTACAGATGTGGTTTTCTATATAAAAGTATATGCACATTCTCGAGTATCTTATAATGTACCTACTACTGTCGCAGAAGATTTGTAGCTACTTAGATGTCTTCACATTTACTTAATTAATGTAAGTTGTATGTATTTGAAACATCTTTTAAAGATAGTGACAATACGTTTAATTATATGTTGAAAATAAAAACTTTCTAAGTATCCTTATTACATAACATGTTGACTCTTTAAAAGAAAACCCTAAAATGATGACAAATCTATCAAAAGTTCATTGGGTGGCTCTGAAGATAATGCTTTAAATATATGGGCGTATTATGTACCTACATATATTATTCCTTTAAAAATGTTACCAGTTTTATACAACTTTAGTAAAATACTTAAAGATAGAATACTTAGAGTAGTCAAGATGTAGATGGCAATCAGTTTTGAAATGAGAACAAGGTCAAGTGTTATTATTGGTACTGATATAGAAAATGTTAAATACCCTATTATTAATAAACTTACTAATAAAAACTTCTGGCCGATATAAAACCTTCTATGTATATTATATTTGGTAAAATCTGGTTTAGTTAGTTAGTGATTAGAAGCTAAGTATAATCTGAATAAGGACGTACATAATAATCACCGATTTCGAAGGGAATCTAGGTTTGCCAAGGACACTAAGCACACAAGTTGAATGTATGGTTTAAACGCATTAACTTAGATGAATATAAAACGACTGCTCATACCAGTGCAAGCGGCCTTTTCAAATATTGGTGTCCCCTTCGCACTCATTGAAACCTATATAATGTGTTACCCGCATTTTGTTCCGCTTAAATGTCAATGTCGACTTACGCCGGTACAGGAAGAGAGCCAGGGCGTATATACGATATCGCCTGTACAGGCGATTTGTCTTATACACTGACTACCAATCAACGCAGACCAAGGACGCTGATCACGACTAATGTAGGTTACTGTATAAAGATAGGTCTATGACATATACGCTGATGACTATAAATATACTTACCAATCATAAATGATATCTAAAGCTGGACATTAATGTAGATAGATTAATGCTCTTTAACTACCTATATCTAATAGTCTTATTTGTAGTCGTATGCTGTAGGAAACATCTAGCAAAAGAAGAAAAATTATCAAAATCTGAAGCCTCTTCTCAAGTGGATTTTTTAAGTGATTTAAGTAAATGAATTCTTAACACAGTTTAAAATACTGGAAAAGTAAAAAAACTGGGTATTTTATCAGTTAAGTATTTCCATTAACATTTAAAATTCATTGTGAAAACTTCACATATTGAATTTCTTAATACTATAGTATAAGTTTTTGAATTTTCTCAATAATTCTCGTAAAAAAATCAATAAATTTCTTAGTAAACACTATAAAGGATTTCTAGTTTATTCTAAGACTTCCAATAGTTTATGTCCAGTTTTTTGAACTTTATATTCACTTGATAAGGGAAAGGGAAGAGTTTATATTTATATACTAGCGGCTCGCTAGCGGGTTCGCCCGCGCGAACTCACAACTATAGCTATTTCGTTCTTTCACCTACACGCGCTCTCGATTAAAGCACAGACTTTGCCACTATTAATAATTGTACCGATTTATAAAATAACCCACCAACCAAAATCTCTATTACATACAACTTAAACGACGTATCTACATTTACATATAATAAAAAAGTGAATTCTGTGCATGAAATAGTCAAGAAATAATTTAATTCATATGGTAAAAATTTTGTCTGTCTGCGAGTCCGTTTGTGCCAATCGCGTTAGTATAGCATAGCAACAGTAATATAGCCTCTCATCTGGAGAATAGTTTTTATCGTGTTATTCAATGTAAATTTCGAAACAAAAGCCGAAAAGTCAAATTACTTATCATACTAATAAGAACGGAATCGATAAGGATTTTTTGGATTTTTTGGATGCCAGTAGCTTAGAGCCTCAAAGCTCAAAAACGAAAAGCATCAAACATCATAATTTTGTTCTAATGTTCTGTTTGTTAGCTTCACTTTTCGTTTTTCATAGCAGAGTACGCAGACAGAAACCAGTATTAGGACACGTTCTCCGCTTTCCACCCAGTTCAATCCATTGCGTGTTGGCTGATGGAACCCAACGCGCGTTTTGACTTACAGTATGAAAAATATGAAGATAATCTAAATATGATCACTCCTCCGAATGGGAAGTGAACTCCCAACCATTTACAGTCTTTTACTACAAACGCTGGCCCAAGGCGTCTTGATTACCTCTTATTATTTAATCATCAAATAATCTATTTTTAATGTTTATTTTTCATTGATCCCCAAATTACGCACACGTCCTACCATCATACCATCACTACATTTCAAATGAACGTTTTATAATCGGCGTATGGTCTTTTATTAAGACGGTTTTATTAGTACCTAATGAAATAAAATTATATTCATTATTAGAAAATAATATGAAATTGGAAAAAAAATAGTAAGTCATTAAAATATAGATTTACTTAATTCAAATTATTTTGAAAATAAACTTAGAAAATAATCAAATAAGTAAAACTTTCTGTTATTTTATTTAAGACAGTCATTTTAAATAATTAATTCATATAATGAATTCGAAATTTGACCCTACATTCAAAGCGTAATTTTATAAGTTCCAATACTTGTGACGAAACATGCGACAAACTTATTATTTTCATTTAGTACATAATTCATGTCTATGACTCGAACTGCAAAATTAAGTTTGTTTTTTGATGCCCAGGACGTCGAAGAATACTTATTCCAAATTTCATTGTAATCGAACTGAAAGTTTTTGTGTGATAGTTAAACAAACAGACAGACAGACAGACAAAAAAATATTCGCATATTTATGTTTAGTATCAATGTAGTAACACCCATTACTACTTATTTTTTTAATATTTTCAAAGTACAGAATTGACCCTTCTACAGTTTTACTATAAGTATAGTATAGACCGTAGGTAAAATATTTTTATAGATAAAACATAAAATAAATGTTTATCAAAACCTAAGGTCAGGAGAGGTTTTTAAAAAGTGATCTAAATTTATTTAAAACTATTTAAATATAAAAAGTGAACCTTATGTTAATTTTAACTAACGTAAGGTCGAGTCGAAGTGTTGTAGTATGTACGTTAGTAAACTCCATATAAGTTAGTTTAGATTTGAGCAATGCTCGGTTTACGCAATTTAACCTGATTATAGGGCGGAAGCCACTTCATGGTAATATATACCTAGGTAACTGTTGGTATTTTCCATTGGACGTAACCTGCTGGGTGCAGTCAGCGGGTGGACTAGGCGGTCCCACTGTTTACGACATGAACATAGTGAAAGTAAAAAAAAATAAGTTCTAGAGCTTAGTATTGCGTTTGCAGGTACTAATAATTGTTTTCTGAATTCAGTTTGAATAGCTTGCCCTAAATATTCAGTGTTGCGACATTCATAGCTAGTGATATTTTATAGTCGTTGTTACTATTAAAATCATTATTGGCAGGATTGGCTGATCTCAAATGATTGCTCTAGAAGTTAGATTTTTATTTTTTTTTAATTGAAATACTTTTTAAATGTACCATAATTTAATTAACCATTACATTACGTTACACAACGTAATAAATATTATTGCTTTAATGACGTGATGTTATGTGCTAAAAAATTTATTATTCCCTCAGCATTATTTACTTTCTACTTTATGTTGTAATTGTTTTTACCTAAAATGTTACCTAAACACTTTACATCAATATATTGTAAGATTATAATTGTTTTTAAATTACAACAATAAATGTGTATAATAGCATTAAGCATTTATGTTTTTTTTAATTAATGACCTCCAAGAAAAAATATGTACTAAATAGTGTTAATATACATTAGTTTAAACACATCCGTGCTAGGAAATCGGTTAAATTTAAGATTTAAATTAAAGTATTATGTTTAAATGCAAAAAAATGTGGATGCGTATTAATAAAATTTATTACTAAATGACATTATTATTGGATAGTTGTCGCTTAATATTTTCAATAGATTTAGTTTTAAAAATTGCATTATAAAATATGAAACTGTTTATTCACCTATTACTCACGTATAGTATCCGTTACTTAATGACATTTTCTGTTTGTTTCTCTGTATCAACTTTACTGAAACTGTTAATTAAAGTAGAAAACCTAGTTATTTTGTCTTAAGATTTTTCCTTATTTAGATAGGACCTGGTCTAAGGGGTTAATTTGGTACTTTTTCAGGCGAGGTTTTTTTACTAAAACAAATTCATAAAACTAAAAAGTGCCATGGAAAAGGGTCGCCGAGGTACTTAAATAATTCCCTAAGAACGTAAAAATGTATATTTGTTTTTTTTTTAAACAAAAGATTTTGTGTAACATTTCAATTTTTTTCGTATTATTTGTCTTTATCGGTGTCATTATTGGTAGTTATCACCACAGCTCTCCTTAAGTTAGTTTCAATACATTTCTTTTTCTTTCGGCAATATTAGTTTTTCATTACACTGTGTGTTATTTATGTCAAAATAATATAATGTACTTACACGAATAATCTAGTCCTGTAATTATCGTAAATAGCAAAAACTCATCTAAAAATAATTCAGTTTCAAAATATTTTGACCTTTGTAATTTCAATTATATTAATACTTACAACGGCATCTGGTTAAATAACGTCTGCAATTTGTGATATTGTGTGGCTAACAAGTTTTTTGTATCTGGATTGGGTCTTAGACCTCTTAAGATCAATGTTCGCTATTTTTGTTTAAAAAGATATAACAGTCGCACGACAATTAATCACACGAACCAAAAGCAAGTTATTTAAAATTTAGCTTTTTTAATTTTTTATTTTATTGAAATACTTAATAAAGGTTTCATTTGGGTACCTTTGATTTTTAAACACTTAAGCAGATTGACTTTAATGATTATTTACGTGAGAATCAATACAAAATATAATTATTGTTTGTATTTGATGATCGTCATCAAATACAGAGTCATGTCTGTCATCATAAGTCATTGGATAAATGATAAGCATTACATCTAAATAAACAAGCATAATACGATAATTTCGAAAATTGGTTGATATATTGTATTGTATATTCAAATGTTTGCAGTTTGTATAGAGTTTATACTTAAAACATTAAATATTGAATTTATCAATACTATAAGACCACCACCCTTGACCCGTTATAATTCAATATTCTCTTTACAATGAATTATATTAAATAATATAATATTCAGAGGCTATAATACTTTTGAAATATTTCGAACAAGTACATTGCTGATTGATATCTTTTGTATGGATAACATTTTAAAATAAGCCTCTAATTCTATATTCTTTCCTGCACGTCTCCTTGGTTTGAACAGTATAATAGGTAAGAAATACTTAATTGAAGTATTCTTATTTATCGTTGATAAATCGTATATGTATTCTCTACACGCATATACGTATCTATTATTTATCTTATGTATGAATGTAATTTCTTTACGGATTTACATATAAATATACGGTTAAGTTAATAGATATCTCTTATCTTACATGTCTATCGCAATATGTGAGGTAGGAGAATCTAATGCTAGGCCATTCTGTTTGCCAAAATATATTGCTTATTGAATGACCGGAAGCTCATGCAGCAATTTTTCTTACATACATGCATGGCTGGGGTGTATTGATTAAAAATTTTAATGATAACATTTGTTTGTGTTAGGGAACGAATCATAAGGAAAGGTACATTTGAATTTAAATATTAAAATTATTATACTTTCTATAAAACGAAAACAATCAAAGCTTGACATTTATTGACGTTTGTAAAAAAGTTCTTAGTATAAAAATTAAATTAATTACATTTACGGTATCTCCTATAGGTATGGGCATTATTTTTTTGTTAAATTTAAAGTGCATTGTTTGATTTTTATTATTTTATCTTTTTTGTAAATAAGTAGAAAAAGTACCGCATGGAAAGGACATGTCCAAACCCAGCTAATGATACCTATGCCTATGTTGTATGTACAAAAGCATTCATTAGTCAATACTAGTATTTTCTATTATTCTTGGTAAGGTTATGATTGCAACTCTTCAAAACCAACCTTCACAAATTGTAATACTTCTGACACTTACTCTATAAATTCAATATGCGAATAGGTTCACGTTCTCCTTGTTATGTCGATATTACTAAAAAATACAAACGAATTATCTATATTTCTATATATAAATATAACTGACCCGTGGAAACTCGAGATGTTATAAAATATAATGCAATGTATAATAATAATTATTTATTTATTGGCTTTATAGAGTGTGCCAGTGTCGTAACTCATAACTATATAGGTAGATGTATCGTAGCTATTTAAGCATTTAAAATGGTCAGACGTATTTTTATATTACACTCTTTATAGGTTCACCTTGTAAGTTAATAATTTTGATTAATCGATCAAGTTTTAATCGATTATTTTTAGTTCTCTTTCAAGCCACTAGGCTTACCGATATAAATATGTTACTTATTGAAGTAATGTTGCCAGCCAACACATTGGAAATAAGAAAATATGCTAATTATTTATTTACAATGTTATTCTTTGCATATATGTATATAAATAATTAATTCATATCCGTGCCCGTTACCTATACAATTATTTACTTTCAAATGTCAGACGAGTTTATCGCTAAAATTATAATTGTACTTCTGTGGTCCATTGGGCACCTGATAAATAGGTACATGCTTAAATACATACAACTGTTAATGGCCTTGCGAGGACGAAATAATAGTCGTCGAAATAATAATCTTCTAGTTTGATTAAATTTTAATATCAAACATATCAGCAAAAAATGTTGCACTGAAATACATAAACATATTTATAATAAATTATTTAACTTAACTATATTGGGTATCTACCTTATCTATTAGATATATATTATATATTTGTATTAAGCATTATATAAATAAATCCAAGAAAATAGTTGAGTCATATAATATATGTACTTTTATTATTAAGTACAGATGCCATTGTGGCACAGTTTAACTGTAAACGTGTTTGGTTGTGGCTTCAATTGGAGAAATGATTATATTTAAAATTTATTTTTAATTTTTTTACTCTGGTAAGACAAAGCGTGGTTTTGAGATCACCGCTCAATAAACAATGTTTCGATTACGAGCAGAAAGTAGTTAATGGAGAGTTTTAGCACTAAGCTCTCTCTGACTAACCGAAGCTATCCGGAGATTTGTGTAAATACAGAAAGAAATAAAAATTAGCTTGCCTTTTTGGTACGTCTATTTAAATAAAATGATTCTAATAGACATATTAGTAAACCAAGTCACCTAATATAGGATGAAGACGACACCTTTTGAAGATTAACCTTGGTATGGACAAACAAGTCAAGTGATGTTAAAATGACTATTTGATTTTTTCATTGATACATACAATAAGTGGTAAATTAGCCATTAATGCCGAGCAAAGTTTAACTCTACGTTAGCCTCATAAAGTAACGTATAGATTTTTTTTGTAGAATATCTATAACTTAAACTTTTTATGTACCTGCTGTACATAAAAAATAAAGAAAAATTTAAAAAATTTTACTTTTTAAAACAAAGGGAAAGATTTTTTGAGGGGTGAGTTCAGCAAGACGATGATAAGAGGCGAGCTTTATACTATATTGTTGTGTCATTAATAATCTCTATTAACCAAACCAACATTACAATACGATTTAAGAGCTTCACTTCCAAATCAAATATATGAAACTTAGTTTATATATGGCATTTAAAATGTTTATATACATCATGTTTTTTGTAATCATGGTTGCGACCCATAGTTAAGTAACTCTTAACTAGTAGCCCCCTTGACGTGTACAATATGCGTTGGCGTCGCAACTTGTGTTATCTTATACAAAAGTCTAAGTGTTTTTGTTTATCTATTACATATTTCTTATAATTATTATAACAAAGTTAACGCAAGATTTGAATTTGGCACCCTTATTGCATTAATATGTTGTAGAAAGTATAAAATAATTTGACACCTGGAAGTTTATGAATAGTAATAACTTTAGTTGATTAAAATTATATGAAAAAGTAATGAAATTTAAAAAAAATTATACAAAATATGGTTAAATTAGTTTCTTATCATCGGTCAAGCCAATGATGAAGATGAGATTCATTGAAAAAATCTGGGAGAGTGTTGTTATCAGTTGTTTGCTTGTTTATTTAGTGTAACTTTAAACATACAATCAAACATTTTTCTAATCGTTCAACTGGAAATGTCGAAACATTACGTGGTATTTATGGCGAAAATCCCAAAGTATCGGTTTCGAGTCGCGGACAAAATTAACTAACTTCGACAGCTTAGAGTGCTACACTAATTATTACTAATTCAACACTATTAGACGTCCTCTTAATGAGTATGTTTGGAGTTTAATGTCCGTAACGATTGTAAATTACAAAAGGAAATTAAAGGCTAAATCGATCAAATACTGATACATTGATGCAATTCGACTAAAGAATACGTGTGTCCCAGCCAAATTGGGAGGTATTTTCTCCAATGTGTTATTCCATAACCCTTCTATAACTATCTCATGTATACTGTGTATAAATGAAGTCTTAATATTAAATATTGTGTATTCCATTCAATCCAAATATTGCTTATGCTCGCTTGATACGTTCTATACATGATTAAGATATTATTTTCGACATTTTCTTTGTTGTCTATATAAATATTACCTATGTCAAATAGAATACTCTTTTTCTTCCTCCTTTCTCCAAAGTTTGTGTGGCAGAAGTTACCAGCAATAATTCCGCCACATTTCATCTTTCAATTCTTCTAATGTTCTTTCTCAATGTCTCTTTAACACATTCTGCATTCATTTATAAATTCTTCTAATGTTCTTCTAATGTTTTAATACATATTTTTTTCAGTAATTACGAAGATATCCCCGTAAATTGTTTTTTCGTAAATATTCTATGTATACACGCCACTTTTTTTACTGTTTTATTATTTTATATATTTATTATCCTAATGTATAATACCTATAAACTTTTAATAAAATACAAAAATAACGTGCTATTTTGAAATCATAACACACAAAAAACTTTATAAATTATTTATAAAACAGTATAAATCGTTTACAGTTATTTCCGATGATATCGTTTACATATATAACAAAATATATGTTAATAATATTCATATAAAAGTCAACCTATAATAAACAAATAATATGCTTCGTATTTGAGTCACTTATTGTTGAATAAATATCAGCTATATTTTTTAATTAAGATGCAATTATAACTAGTTAAAAAACATATTATACATTTACACACAGATTTACTGCAGAGCTATACCAAAAGAAGGTAGAATATATGAATTCTGAGTTCATCGATAATTCACGATTAATATATTATGATTTGTATTTAGTTCAGAAAAATACTTGAATCTTGATTGATACCAAATAGAGTATCAAACTGCGGACTCAGCGTGTTCTAAATGAATAAATAAACTTTAGCAAGGCAGGTACTAGTGATCATTATATTTGTAACGTTGCAGATAAAAGCATGTCTGCTGATGCAAGAACAGGTGCCCTAATGAAACATGTATTACATGCTCATTTAACATAAAACTCATAACTTGCTAAGTTTTTACAATAAATCTTATGGTGTATTTACTTCTACGGCCTAATTATATGATATATTTACTATAAATATGTATATATACCTATATGTTTATATATATTAAAATTGTGTTCTTTCATATAATGTAAATAGAGGAAGGTCGTTTGCGTGGCGGGTTTGACCTCGTGACCTTTACAAATATTTCATTTGTGTCAACTATCTGTCAGCTGTGTCAATGAATATCTCGCATTGATAAATATAATGTGCATTATCTTGTACCTGTAACCTTCTTCTAGAGTTAAAACACCGGACACACCGTAAAACTTCAAACTTTCTCCTAATATCGGCAATAGACGTTGGAGTTAGGCTTTCTTCGTTTTCTTACGAATGTAACGAAAGGAAAATAATTTAAACGGAGAAAATAATTTAAAATTCATTCCCCTGTGTAGTGATCGAATCTATACGCCTCGCGCCACAATGTAATGACGATGAGCCTATTCTAATTATTATGATATGTTCACCCACAACTACACATAATATGCACATGAAATATTTATTTTTTAAAAATATTTTTTGTTTAAAGCGTTATTTTGTGTAACAAAATAGGCTAAAATGAGTAAATTGATTTCAATTATTTTTTTATAGTTTACTTTGTTTTTTTTTTAAATTAAATATATTTGTGACGTAATTAAAATTTGTGCTACACATGAGATGTAACAGTTCAGCATGGCTTGTTGCGTCACTCCCTCTAACGGCTGTGATTGCCATTACGCACGCCGGATTCAAGGTGGTAATAAATAGTTTTTGCTATATCTATCGTTAAAGATACTATATCATACAATATGTTCAAATAATTATTTTTTATGTTAATGTGTAGTATGTTTTATATAAAGAAACTATCGTAAACAGTAAATTGGACAACAGATCTTCAGCTTGTGTAATCTGTAAAGTCAAACTTATTTAAAATCGTTCTTAATATAATTAATGGCTATATCATTTTGGAATTTTTATATATTTTTATAAAAAAATGTGCATATCTTGAAAATAAAATGTGATAAAATGTATATTTATGTGACAAGGTATCTAAAATTAGTATTTATAATTATATGATGGGTAGGATTTAAAAGTGAAATTGTCAATTACTAGAAAAATTAATAATAACCAAATATTTAATTCTGTCAGCTCGAATAAATCTTTGAAACGATATCGATTTTAATAGAACTTACATGTCCATATTTTATTGAGAAATATTTAAGAACACAAGTTACACTATCTTTGATACTGTTTAAATTTATGTAATATGTAGTAAAATTTGTATGAAAAGGTCAAGCATGAACGTGTGGTCTGGTTTTAATACCCATTGCCTTTAATTAGTCACATTTAACTTGATTTACTTAGCCCAGGTATATTCTAAAAACATCTTTTACAATGTTACAGTGTCTTTCTACTGTGACTTATATACTAGTATGAACCTTAAAGATACATTCTTCAACTTAGTATAACCTCGAGGTCTCTTTAAGTCTGATATACTTACCAACGATAAAGAATTCTTCGAATGAGACCTTGTACATTTTATTATCTGTAATAATTGTAGCGAATGATTGTAGTTGCCAATAAAAGCACATTTAAACTGCCGACTATCGGTATCTACCTTCACAAAATTATGTAACTGTGTATGTTACCTATTAATTGAACAACTTGAATTATCTATATTTTCTATAATTTGCTCTGATTCTATAACGTTTGTACATATAAAATTTGTACATATTAAATATATCTAATCTAATAAAAATGTTAATATTTAATTAAATTAATTTCCAAGTAAACATCTTTTTGGATCTGCTCGCGATCTATCTATTAATTATCCGTGAAGTACCAAAATTAGCCTCATTCAGAATACCAACTCCGCACTTGGCGCTGCTCTGTTGAGCGCGCTGACTCCAGCCGACTTTTCTGTTGTTACTTCGTCGGATATTTTTATTAGTATTTGTAAATTCTGATACTACGTACGAAAGTATGTATTTTTGTATTTATTTAAACAATTTTTTGTAGTTTGCTAGTCGAATCAGTTAAAAATATTGCTGCGAAAGATTTCCATAGCTCGAGTAGTGAAAAAAATGAAATCGTATATATATCTTATTAAATTTTTTATTTCTAAATTTATAGATAATACTAATAATAATATCACCCACAAATGACGGTCTTTTTTAAAAAAAATAGCAGCAAAAAGAAACCAAAAATCTTCCTATTCAGCAATGGATTAGTGAAAGGGTGCAGAATAGTAATATTTATATTTAAAATAATGCCTAAAAATACATTAAATTGTTAAATAAATGTAACACACTGTCATATGTTTGACACTCATATCACATCTGTATAAAGTGACTTAAACGTTGCTAAGGCAACATGTGTCTACGAGTCCTCTAGTATTATAATGATAATTAGAACTGCAAACTGTATATCTACGCTATAAAAATGATAAAATCATGCACTTAAGTTACTTTAACGTATATTTATACTAGTATGCATTTTTAATATAATTCATTAATGTAATTAACATTTACATTTTCCTATCAGTTATAAAAAAATCATAAAAGCTTGAACAATTTTAATAAAGCATGTCTAATTGTATAATTTTATGACGATACAGCCATGACTTGTAACCAGCTACGGGCAAGTTAGCGCACGATTGTTTATTTCTGTTAGCAATTGATAAAAAATATTTCTCTAATATTACTCAATATATTATTTTATAACCTTTTTAGTGAGCAGTATACGCTAAAGAAACAATATTCTTCACAATAGACATGCTCAACGAAAACAAAATCTAAATTTAAATTTTAGTTAATTTTGATAATCTACTTATCTAAAAGATCATTATAGAAAAACTGTTATTTTTAATTAATGATCGCAGTAAATATATCTAAGGTAAACGTGTAGTAAAACTGTAAAGTGAAAATAATTAAATTTAGAAATAAAATTTTAAAAAGATTTCTATATTTAATTTGAGTCTATATTTGATTTCATTTTTTTTCATTTGCATTTCCGATGTCGCCCTATTATTTTGTCTGGAAGTAGGCAAATATTTAAGACCATCGTATTAAACTATAAAATAAATTTAGAATATATTAAATAAATTTAGAATATATATTTTTTATTACATAATTTAAAATATATTCTTGGTCTACCTTAAAAAAATCTCAAATAAACATCTATATGATTACGCTATAGGTACCTACAACAATTGCAATTTGAATGACTTGCAGGACGTTATTCATAACAGCTATTACAATAATTGAATTGAAAAGGAAAGTGACATACTTTCGTTTATAGAATTGAAATAACTGAATATAGTAAGTAGGTAATTATATATTCATTCATGAAAGTAGCACACGTGTAGTTTAAATACACAGTTAAGTGAGAAATTATCTTACAATCAATACTGTACCATTGTATATCGCCAAAAATACAAGTTTAACAAATGTGTTAATGAAAAATTTTGAGTGAGAATATTTAAATGGAGAAATATTCGGCAGTTAATGTAATCAGTTTATATTTTACATGTAAAGCAATAGGTTGTCATACATTCATGTGACATCAGTCTTTGTTGGACGATAGAATAAACAACTAGAAAAAGTACCAAGTGTAAACAGGAGAAAGAAATTCAGCAAATAGAATTGAATGACACTTGGCAAACAACTTTTTATGTACAAAAAAGGCATTAAATGGACCGAATATATTTGCACTCATATATAAGTATTATACTTCTTTTTATGCAGGTTTCACGAGCAATAAGTCATAATTATATGAGTACATAAAACATGAACTTGCTCTCCAGTTAGTAACCGTCTAGAGCATTACATCTAAGTTTGTCATAATAATATGTGCATATTATACAAAATAGTTGTCCATGTTCTACTTTGATTCGGAGGAGTGTTGTTTTATAAAGTAATTAATGTACTTAAAACAGTGTCAATCGCCGACGAGGCTCGAGTGCTCGAGGCTGTCACTGATCGTTGTAACTGTAACAAGGTGGTCGGCCGTCGCTCTAATCTTTCTATTTTCGGAGCACGCCGCCAAACACAGATCATTAAATCGGAACAACCGAATAAATAATCATGAATATGTCTGTAAGCGTACTCACATAATCTGTATTTTGATGTCAATCAATCTGCGCCTGCCCCGTTGTATTTACTGCATATTTGTTTATTTATGAATGCTGAGTAACTCGCTCCATTACGCGTCTATTTATATCCAAAGTGAAAATGATATTCTTATTGTAATATATATAAAGTCTTTCGCTCTTTATTTACACATGTTTATAATGATTTTGATTCAGAAACATGACATTAACTTTTTATATATTTAGAACTAAAGCGAGAATTTTTAAACAAAAAAATGATTAAATTTTATTATTTGATATTTCGATATAAACTTGATTTTTTTGTTGTGAGATAAATAACACAGCTATACTATAATAATCTCAAATATTTATACAAAGAAGTTTAGTAATATGAAATTAGGAATCTTGTGAGAAAAATAGTTTTGACTTCGACTCTATGTTATCTAAAGGCATACGAGACCTTGGCAGTAAATATTACAATAATGCAATTAACGGTGCTGGTATCGTTCGCTTACTTGCTTTTAAATACAGATTTGTACCTTCCGCCCTTGTTCTGTGAAAAATGTGAACAATAGAGGAGGTAGTTATTGTTAATCTTATCCAACATAGGACGTCATAGCTTGCAGGGTCACGACGCTTATGCGGTCAAGGAAGACATACAAAAATTGCCAACTGGTAACATAGAGAGGTGTAATTCGTTATTTAAAAACATAAGAAATGTCAAATTGCATTAACATTGTTTTTTTGTCATAAACGAGATACTTGCATCATTTCAACATAATATCAAATTTAAATGTTTTAAATGTATAGCATTCGCAATTATCATATATTTAAAGTTATACTCGCTGTCCAAATGCGTTAAAGTATAACTTTAATAATAATTGACCTACTCCATTTTCTCAAAATCATAATATTTTTATGTATTTAAATGCAATAGCACGGAAAGATCAGAGTTATGAGCTTAGCCAGCCCAAAAATATTTTTACTCACTAATCTCGAATTTGGTAAGCAATGCACTATAATGAAATTTAAAGTATTTTACTATATCGGCTTGCGCTTTCAAGGTCATTCCACTAAAACAATCACTATAAAACTTGGTACAAATAAACCTTGAATTCATAGACCTCCGTCACTTATCAGTATTAGAATAAAATAATATTATAACTCATTAGATTGAATTTGTCTTAAGAAATATGGGTTACATGCGAATTTAGTCAAGTTTGTGTGGACTTGGGATAACCGATACAGTTTACACTGTATGACACAGCCCCACAATTTAAACTTTCCGCAAACTTTAAACTATATTTTTATTTGCTAATTCAAAACGTGCTTACCATTTCTTCGATGTTTACATCTTATATTTAAATATATATTATGTAAACATGACTAATTTACATGCCGATTACTACTATAAACTGAAATCACTTTAAGCTGATATATCATAAGTTCTAACGTTATTTACTCATTTAAAATTAGGTAAATTATTTTATATTATTATTTTATACTATTTTATATCTATCGATGTACTTCTGTTCGTGTTTTACCCATATAAAATGTAATACCTTCAACAAATATAATACTTTCAACTCGTATATTTTTTTTTATTCAGCATTCAACTATACAGTGCAAGATCATGTAAGCACGCTAAGACCCCAATAATTTAATAATATTTTATTATTAATGTAAACTCATTTCCTTTGCAAGTTATTAACTAAAACGACGTCTGTTTTTTTCACTGTTGTTTTAATTTGATATATCTTGCTTATTTAACAAAATGAATTTCTTATTAAGTATTTTTATGACGAAACGAACGGAGAGTAATGGGCTACATTGTACAATACTGGACGGTTACTTAAGCAATCTTAACACTTTCACCGCGTGAAAAACTCTTATAACATATCTATAGTTATAAATTTTCTTCAGTGTAAGTATAATATAAAATAATATTAAGTATTATATTAAGCATCTCAAATGTGGTTTATATGTAACCGTACACTATTGTAACTGTACATTTACTTAATAAGACTATTTCAACAAATTGTATAATGACTTCTTAGATGTTTATATTCATTTATAAAATGTAATATGATAAGCGCATTGTTATCTGTAAAGTAGCAATACAATTTGTGTTACGATTCAACAATCATTTTAGTCGGGTACCATTTTTAAATACAATTTAAGTTTCTACCTACCTATAAGATAAAAAGAGGTTAAAGTCAATTAAGTCTAAAAATCCGCAAATGTAATCTTGATAATTTTAGACAGGCACTTAATATTGCATTATTTTAACCCTCACTATATCAAACCATTAAGAGATTACTATGGTTATTTTAGTATTATATGTTACATATTATAAGATGTTTGTAATTTTCGCAATATAATTTAAAAATGACTACACGCTAAGTAGTAAGTATAAAAACGTTGCTTTATTGAACAATTAAATAATTATAATTTAATATAAAATACGTTTCATGTGACGCATAAAAAAAATAATGCGGCCAGTGAAGAATGCTCGACAACGCGTACACGGCCGTCATGTGAGCAGCGAGAGCAACTGGCCGCACTGGGCCTGGCCGCGGGCGTGCCAATGTCGTGTCACCGCAATTCCCATTAGCTGCTAATCAGTCGCAGTCAAATACAGCCTGTAACGAACTTTGTTTATGTATAATATTTGAGGCACCATTCGTCATAAAAGAGATCTGCAACAACTATAATTAATCAAATTTATTCATTACTTATACGGCCTTTCTTTAAAGCTAAGGTTGTCAAATATATTTAAACCAAAACCATTGCCCGATTTATGCGTTATGCAATAAATTTCACTTAAATATATGAGTAATGAAAGGCTGTTTTCAAATATTTTAAACTGTGATTGTGTTAAATGTGAAACAAATAATGTCGTGGATTCAATGGCTGAGTTATATCTTTAACGTGGCTAATGTGGTTGATATGCAACTACTAAACAAATACGCAACTTTAAATTTATCCACTTATATAAATTTATTATAAATTACTTTTTTGATTTTTCAAATATTATTTATAATCATAGTAGTATTTATATATTAATAAGAATATGCCCTGGTACGTGGGTACTATGTGAACTTTAATTTTGTATTTCGCTTGTCAAAAACTCAAGTTAAACAGGTTTTTAAAAGTGGTTTTCTTAATAAATAGGACGTTGAACTTATTGACAAAAATTATGTAATTCACTATACAATTTGTTTTCACTCTGTAATCAGGTCATATATAAAGTATAAGTAAAGGTTTAGTGAGGCAAATTCTGGAAATATAATTTTTAGCTGCACACTTTTATTCCGCATAGCAGGATAGACAGAAAGTACCTAGTGTCTCTTGACACTAGGTACTTTCTGTCTAATTCTTCATTCAGTTCTGGAGATCGAACCCACACGCGATCGCGTTTACAGTCAGACGCTGTCGCACTGCGCCGCGACCGGCCGGAAATAAATTAAAAGTTTATAAATTATGTCGATATTTTAGCCAGCATTATGATACTAATTTTAGTATTTATTTGTACGTATGTTATAGTCTAAGGTCTAAGCACTTGCGCTCCGTAGTTTAACTAGCGAAATCTCAGGTATGACAAGAAGCGCTGGTCGAAGTCCATAACTTTAGAGAAAAAAAAACTAAAGAATTTATAGCCAATTCCAAAATTAAAAGCCAATAAAATTGAGAAGCTTAAGTGCAGGATTGTTTATCTACTTTATAAGACTTAGTCGTGATAAAATTCCAATTACATAGTCTCTAAAAAGTAACCAAAATTCATAAAATAATTCTCCATTATGAATTTTTAAAGAGTTAACTTAAAAAACTATTTGCGGTAATTTTACATAATGAAATCTTTTTTAATCATATAACAGTCTTGACTATTTCTTCTGTGTAGGTTTTGTTAGGTTACATTTATTAGTTCGGCTGAATTTACAACAGTTCCAGCAATTATAAATAAGTAATTCAAAATTAGGTGCAGAATTCCGTTTTAAATGACGCTGGCAAATGCGTTACGGAGATGAATATTACGACGACGACGACATTATCCATTAAAACTCGGAGAACCTTCGTACTCTTATGGGACTCAGGTACCTTCAGACAAGTGCAAAAAATACTGGAATTTTCATGCGTAAGCATATTTTCTGCCATGTGTTATTAAATTTTGTTTTTGTACAAACTATATATATATATATATATATACTTTATTTGCCAAGATACACATGAAAATAACAACAAACCGAAGATATCTTTAAAAAACATATGTAACAAATTAACAATTTGAGATTTCCCTATAACTTGACTCGTGTAACTCATTCTTCTGAATCCAACTGATCCCATAAAAAACACACATTTTAGAACCTATTAGAACCGAAAACATGTCGTTTCTTTTTAGAGGCCTGTCCGGGGCTGCAACGCTATCAGGTTGTCTGCATCCTACTCTTCCAAAATAGCTCAAGCTTGAATTAATAATATAACCAATACTGAAAAAACATAATTCATTGGAAAAAAAAACACTTCACGGCTGAGAATAAATATAAAATGACACCGAGAACATAACTTTTTATTTTGTTTTTTTTTTATATTATTTCCGATTTCTAATAGATTTACTTGATAGTATTACTTTTCAATAATGCTATAAGCTCAAACATACAAGAATTTAAATAAATGAGTGACATTATAATACCTTTTATGTTTCACATGAGCTTATACAAGTTGTTGTTTCAGTGTTATACATCACACCTTATAGATAAAATCCCCTACTTATATAATACAACTATTACAAGGAAATAAGTTAATTTTATTAAAAACATGCTCTATCATTTTTTTTATAAGAGACCAAAATAGTTATGGAAAAAAATATTTGTGCCAAGAGACACTTGTATACTTCTTTATGTAAATTAATGTACTTTGATATATTTTATAATATGTCATTACAAATAAAATACTAATCAAAAACTTTTTACCTTATTCTGTATATTATAAAGTTTCCATGCCTTTCAACGTCTATTCATTTTAAGAATAGTTTCAATAAGGATATTGTTCAATATGCCATAATATCTTTCCGTGACACCGTAAATGTTGCTGGAATTTAAACAAATCTTTATATGTCTTAGTGTTATGGGATAAATATGAAAATTTTTTAAATAGGTGTTCCTAACTAGAACTAATATATTTTTATTGATTGTCCAATATGCTCATAATGTTCCTTTTTGTAGAGCAGTAATTGTTAACTTTTTTATATCTAAAAATTCACTGATTGATCTGTGATACCAAAATATTAGCGTTCAAGTCTGATATTCGAAAAAGGGAAGAGCACTCACATTTTGAAATTGAAATAATATAAAGAAAATCTCCCAGTATTCCACGTTTCAAATGTGTCCGTTTTCGAAATACAAACTAGATGAATCTTAAGATATATTTAGAGTAATCTTACACATTGGCATATCTGAATGATTTGTACTAAATTGAAGCGCCAAAGTGCGTAAAATCCTTAAATTTTGTGAATATGCACATATTTAACACATTTACTACAAAGTCAATATATCAACGCATATGTTTGTATACCGACGCAGATACACTGTTTACATATAGTAAAAAAATCTACGAAGTCGAACGCGCGGCTAGTTTAAAATAAAATATAAGTTATCATTTATTGCGTTCTTATAAGTCATCACATTAAAAATTCTATACTGATCGCTTGTAATTTAAAATGAATTTTAATCAAAATTTGTAAAAATCATCAAAGTTTGATTAATATTTTAATCATAAATTTGATTCATTAGATCCGGAATTAATCGATGCCGGAATATAAAAAATATTTTAGTGATTGTTTACATTTTTTAGTTTTAAATTAGTGATATACATACTGGTATACTACCCAATATATATTACTAAATTATCAAGGACAAAAATAATATATTTCTATAATATATATATATATATATATATATATATATATATATATATATATATATATATATGCCGGCTGTGGGGCAGTGTGACAGTGTCTGACAGTAAACGCGATCGGCGGTCGGTGGTTCGATCCCCACTCGGGGGAGTGATTATATTTAAATAATTTTCAGACATTATTTTCAATTGACAGACAGAAAATTTTTTAAATCACATTTTTGGGTTTAGTATCAATGTAGTAACACTCACCGGTACTTATTTCTACAGTTTTATTATAAGTATTATAAGTATTATAGTATTATAAGTATTAAAGTATTATAAGTATTATAGTATTATAAGTATTAAAGTATTATAAGTATTATAGTATTATAAGTATTAAAGTATTATAAGTATTATAGTATTATAAGTATTATTATTATACTCTCTGTCCGTCCGAATAAAGGAAAATAATCTATAGTATCTTAATACCTTAATATCTTTTTTGTTTGTTATGAATAAATTCAAAATTTGCTGAACTAAAAACATGACCATAATTGCTCAAAAAAATAAATTGTTAGGTGAATATAAATGTGAAATATCACTTTATTTTATTTTCATTATGAAATTGGATATCGCTTGTTGTTATATTTCAAGACTTCGCAATGACAATACAGTTCTAATTGCTTTCTATACTTCATAATACTTGTTTTTTTTACTTATTTATAGTACATATTGTTAGTCTTATCCTTTTTAATTAATAATTGTCTTAAACACATACTTGTACATGGCTTACTTCCATTATTGTAGGTAATGTAGTACGGGGGCCAATGACATATTTATATGACCAAGGTCCTCTCGAGCTGTAGTGAGTGAGATGCATCAGAGGAGAGTGTCATTATGCTTTGTGAACGTTCACTGCGGTTCGGCGGGTGGAATAAGCGGTGGTAGCCTTCTAAGTACGTAGAAAAAAAATAAAGTACGTAGAAAAAAAACATGTTTAATCATTTCCTTTCAACTAAAAACTTACCTGGTAATAGAGTCCATGTATCTACACATAATTTCGTAATTCGACCGCCAGCTATATTTCAGTTTTAGGATCGTTTAATTTCTTCTAGATAGTGTGTAAGTAATACAAATCAACCAATCAAGTACAAATTGAAAAATTTTTAGTTGAGAAGAAATAATTAAACATATTTTTTTTTCGATGTACTTGAAAGGCTACCGCCGCTGATTCCACCCACCAATCTGCAATTGACGTTGACGAAAGCTATATGATACTATTTTCTCATGCTTTTCATTAATTATGGTTTGAAAATAATTGTCCAAAATCAAGCCTGGCTTCGGTACCATTATATATATATATATATATATATATATATATATATATATATATATATATATATTATTGAAATATGAATTATTACATGATATATATTTATATTACATACGTTACATATATTTAAGTTATTTAGATTAAATATGTTCGAATAGTCAAAGAATTACGTCTCCAAATCTCGTTACATGAAACAGAAATAGCATAACAAGTAAATAAAAAAGAAGCCCTCATTCGCACGATTTTTCTCACGTTTTTATATTACTTAATTTTGCATACTTTTATCAAAGACGGCCTATTATGAAATTAATTAAAAGCATTAGCATTTTTTTATTATTTTCAAAATGTTTGGGTGTATAATATTTAATTTTAGATAAACTCTTGGTACTTCTAAAATTAAAGTCTACTAGGAATAGTTGCAACAAAATATCAAACCTGCGCTATGGTGATGATTCCATCGGATTGACGACCAGCATAGTAAATATGGAAAAACCATTGTAGTCCATGCCAATAATAACTATATAGAATTTTCAATCATGCCGGATGGCGAGGTCGTGCTACCTCTGAGTCCAGATTTCAAACATTGAAAGATGTACTGATAAAATAAAACCCTGCGTTGCTATTTGTAGATCATATCTAGATAAGACATAAACATCACCACACCCATAAAGAAAATTTTAGTCAAGCTACAAAAAAATATACCTCTATAGAAAAGTGGCGCTGGAGAAAAAATGTTATGCTTACGGCGTCATGAACAGAATTCGGAACCAACGAATAGAAATTAAACTACGTCTGCCCACCATCGCTCAAGCATGAATTCATATTTGATGAAGGATGGATTGGAGATGACATAGGAGATGATTAAAGAATGTCTCATCGCCCAAGGAAAGTCACTATTCTATTAATTAACTCTTTACGAATGCACTAGAAATTATGTCATCCGTGAAGAATGGTATCCGATTGGAAGGCGCATCACCAACCATTGACGACCATGATCATTCATTCAAGATGAATGAGAAGATGAGGGCGATAAATAATTGCGAAAAGTCTGAACTTACTAGGAGCCTTTCCGCGATAAAGTTTATTGTCAAAACTATTGTTATTAAATCTTATATATAATTTTACCACGTAAACGTATCTTCTATATGCGAATGTATAAAATAAATTATGTTTTATGAAAATAAAAATAATAAATTAAGATGATAATATATATTTACGCTATCAGGGCGGTCACTATTAATCTTACTACTGAAACAGCAATTGCGAAACATATTTATTCCATAAGTCTAAAACTGCAATAGTAATACATTCAAAATGCAATACTAAATTTTATCTATAATCTGCATTCCGGCTATATGAATTAATAGGATCCATTCACTAGACCAACATTATCTATTGATTCTTATACACTTAACTTACAACTTTGTTGCCTGTATTTAAAATAATACAATAACACACGAGGCTCTGAGAAAATGATACATAAAAAATAACGTGCAAACGTTTTCTTGGAACGTCTTAGGCTTAGACTTTCGTCTATACTTTTCGTATATTCTGTCTGATTTATCAAATAAGTATTTCGATATCTGTTGATTTGCAAATTTAAAATAGGAGCAGTTATTTTTCTTAAATATTTCTCTTTATCCAGGAATTACAATAGTTGTTAAAAAGGCTACGTAATACTATTGTATTACATAGCACAATTATTCATTGCAAGTTGCAGCTTACAAGTCTTTTAGTCATATCCATTAGAGCCATGTTCTTGAGCCTGGATCGACTACTATTTTAAATGTCTGTCAATCGTCCATGTATATGGTTTGACAGATTTGACCTGTAAGACCTCCGCTTCACCCAATTCGCAAGGATTTTCTATTTTTACCTGACTGCGCGAATTAATGGAAAGTATTGTGTTTATCAGTCTATATATGTATGTATGTTTGCTGTTTGTGGAATTATAAACACCAAACGCATTTTGTATATTCTTACATCAAATAATTCGTCTCAGCGTCGTGAGTGTCACTATAGATAGAAATAATCAAAATAATCATTGAACAACCATTGGATAAAAACAAGTATGATATTTAGTTTTAAGCCAGATTAGGCCTTCAGAAGCATTCAAGCCAAGTAGCTTTGAACATTGAAATAGAAGGAATGGCTATTTCATTCTGGCTCATTTAAATTATGCAGATTTCCCTGGAAACATTTGATTGGTAGGACCCGATTATAAAAATTTATAAATTTAGTATCCGATATCATAATGAAAATTACAGATATCTCAATTGTTGGTACCTATCAGATATATCGTTGTTTTAAGCCATAAGCAGCTTTGTCTATCAAGATGATCTTAATTACATATTCACTAGCTTTAAGGTTTAGTTGTATATAAGTAGATAAGAAAAAATGATATATATCACGTTACAGAAATCATCAAAAATAACTATTTCTTAATGAATGAATTATGTACCTAGTATCGTTAGGTTAAATTAGCTGACTTAAAACTTAAATAAATGATACATAAATATATTTTTCGACTAATGATATGCTGAATTAAAAGTAATCACTTTTGATCCACAGTCAAAGATAAACATATGAAATAAATACAACATTGTACTAAAGTATTAGTGTATCTGATTCTCAGTAAACCAAGAAACAAAATGATATACTGAAATATTTCTAAAGCATTCTAGTCCTATATTCATATGATATTGATTGCAGCTATGTTTTAGTCGCATGTCATTAATGATACGTTACGTAAACTCCTTTCCCCAGGCGCGATGGCGGACGCCCGCACTGACGTTGGCACAGACCAGCTGATGTTATTAAAACTCGATATCATCGCACGGGCCACAATACTAATTTATATTTTGTATTATTCTCTACAACAATTTGTTCAATAAAAATAAAACATTAAATACTAAAAAACATATAATATATACTTAATATATTGTATGTTTAGTTATTAATCTATAGGTAGCTTTATAATAATTTTAAACTAAAACATAGCTGACTACTTAATTTGTTTCTGTACAAAGCTTGTTCAAAAATAACTAGCTAAATTAAATTGTATCTGATAAAAAAATTTCATGTTATGATAGTTCAGATAAAAATGGCAGAGTTTACATTTTTTACCTTTACTCGAAGTGTACCGCACTCCACATTTCGCGCACTTTAGGGACATTGCGCGCTGAGTGACAGTATCCACCTGCAAACATCTAAATGTAAATATTTTTAAACACTAATGTTTCCCAGAAAATAGATGAAACATGCAACTATTACATTAAATTATTAACAATAAGATATGTTCACTACAATAGCGACTAACGTGGTGCCGAAGTTTAAATCATTTGTGAATATAAATTTTAAAAACGAAATTGCAGTTGTTCTTAAATAAGTATCAGTTCAAATCACTTAAGCTTAGACACAATAGTGGCGAAGTGTGATAACATTTCACTGGGATCGCGATTGGTAGTTTCTTTGATTCCCACAGGGGAATACTATCTTTCTATGCTGGTAAAACGTGAAGCTGTTTTTTTTATTTAAGTTTATAAAATAAATTATTATTTTTATGTCATGTTAGCGAAGATCAAAGTTATGATATGAAAATATTATGATACTGTCATTGGATCTGCATACGATGTGCTAATTTTCATACAAAGCGGGCAGAAGATTTCTTACATACATATACAACTGATGCTCATAAAGTAGCAAAATATCGAGTAGCGTTATAATAATCAGCACACACTATTCTATCCTTATATATCTGTATCTATTATATCTATATATATCTGTAAATCTCGTATATTTAGTATGATAAAAAAATCTATTCTTCAGTATTTACAGAAATACAGCCTCAGTGCAGTGTAAAATACACTTTGTCTAAAGAGTTTCACGTCATTTTATTTCACATTTTACGTCACTTTATTTCTCATTTTAGGTATGTTAATTGCATGGTGTGTGGTAATATCTATTTTATTCACCCTCTACTTAATTTTTCAAAAAAGAAACTTAATTTTTTTTCTTACTTATTGACTTATAGAAGCGCTTGTGTTCTTTTAGTTCATTTGTTAATTAGGTAGATACACGGCTTTTTTACTTCACTTTACCATCATCAAGACATTTTAGGCATAATTTAAAGTTAATAGTGTACTTTAAATTGCCCATTCGACTTAATCATTTCTTTTTAGTATCCATTTGTTCAGAAACGTTTATCTTATTAATCTTAATAAACCGTATGATGAGCCACTTATAGCGATGTCTTGTGAAAATAAAGAAAAGAAACAAAGAATACTTTCATTTTCATGTGCCTATTCTTTATCTCATAGCTTTCTCAGGTTATATCGAAGATAAAAGCTTCCTCGGCAATGTATTAACAGCTTTCGATTGCTCATACTTTAAATCAGTTGTCAATCATTGTACATTTTTGTAAAAATATTTTTGAAATTGATTTTTAATCCTAAGCGTGGAATACACTTTAAAAATAGTAAATATTAACCTTTTTTGAAAAATGTATAAAATTTGAACGCAGCGGGATTCGAACTCGCGCCTCTTCAAGCGCTCTGACCGCTAATGCCATGCCGCTAATGACCACTAATGCTATGCCATGGTTTAGCAGTCAGAGCGCTTGGACGTTATCCAAGAGGCGCGGGTTCGAATCCCGCTGCGTTCAAATTTTTATAAGCTTTTTCAAACATGTTTTCTAATTCTAAGTGTAGAATAACACTTAAAAAAATAATAAATATTAAAATATTATTTTTTGTACATATTTATTATACTTATTTAAAAATGCAAAAACGTTATTAGTATATATGTATATGTTTTTGTACATAGAATCCCGTTACTATTATTATTTTATATAATTTCGTAGCGTTAGCAAACTTTTACACTTAACTGGCTAGACAGAGAGCCGAACCATAAAGTTAATTTAATATTAAAGAAATTACGAGTTGAGTGGCGAAATCCAACACTGCGCGTTGGTTTGCAGCATGAAAATAAGCAATATTGTATCAAATTCCTTTGTGGATTTGCATCTGTAACTAATCCGTGTCACAGACCGGCGCTAACTAATTGCGCCACGACGGAATTGTTCTAAATAACTAATAAGTCTACCTATATGACAGGAAAGGAAAACCTTTTGGTTTGGTTACAAATGGTACCTATTACGAGTGTCGTTAAATGCCTTGAGAATTGATTTGTTTATTTGTGTAATCAAGAAATAAAATCGCGACGTGTCTAATTACCTAGCTCTACGTGCTGTAGGATTTTCTGCTTTTAGTATAGGTACTCAAGTAATGCAGTCAGCATTGCTTATATAGCTTCTGAATGCGAATGAAAAAATGCAAATGAACTTGCTTTCTCCTTTTTTATTAAATAATTGTATGAAATTGAGACATAAAAAGACAATATTGTAGGTACTCTAAGTTTTTACTATTCATATATTCATTCGATTAAATAATTTTATTTTTGTGACTTGTTGTATTATGAGAAGGCTCATTAAATGTGAACCGAAGTTTTTAAATGTGGATTTCATTTCTTACACGTTTATATATCGTCGTTTTTCGTCGTTTTTTGTTTATATTCGGGTTTTTTTTTATTTTTAGATGTATACTTACACATTATTTAAAAATATGTGTAACTCAATTAATATTTTTAATATATTAAGTATTAACAACAAAAAGATATTTTTCACTTTAGCTATAATTTATTCCGTCCCTAAATATGTTACTTCAGCTAATTCTTTAAAACTTTATAAATTGAACTAGGTGTTACCTGAGAGTACGCTCGCGAGGTCAAAAATACAATAGATCCATGCATGCGTTTTCCTCGATTGAAAGGAACTTAAGTAGTTATCTCATTCTTTACCTTCCTAACATGTCTTGATATGAAATAGTTTGTCAGTCCGCAGTATTGTTCCTTGATTTGTTTTCCACTTCATATAAAGATCCGACACCAACACATTGAAAACTCAAAGTCCATGAGTCTATCTCCGACAATTTCATTAATTCAAAATCAATATAAATCCATGGATCCTTTATTATGGAAAAAATAATATATTCATAATTATTCATCTTATTATGGGAAACGAATGTTTTGTCGCGACAAAAGCTGACGTAACTGTTTCAGACAGTGTGTTAACAAAAAATCGTAACATACTGTTACTTCCTTGCGCGCGACGTAAAAGAAGGATAAACAAACACACTTTCACATATATGCTATTAGTATAGTACACATTATAAATATCTATATCAATTTAGGTAAGTATAATAAATCTTTAGCTTTGAACAAAAACCATGGATCAGATATTTAATCTAGTGGTGAGAAACATGTCACTACATATTATTCAGCTGAAATAACTTTGCATAGCTTTTATTTTGATTTTACTAACGAGAATACAATTATGTATATAATATATTAACACAGATGTATCATATGTAGTTAAAAATATACAATATGAGACCACATATATAATAAGAAGACCATCACATTACCTAATACTGTTTTTGGATATTGATCACGGCTTTGGTTACCGGTTTTTTAATGACTATCTTTACTAAATATAGACGACAGACGCTTTTATGAGTAGGTAGGTAATAGGTACATCGTTTTAAATTTAAAATAAAAACTATGTACATATTACCAATTGTTTTAAGAAATAACAGCAAAGTTGAAATGTATAAAAGTAACTATAACCAGTACAAGTTACAAGAAGTAACTAAAGTAAGTCTTAAGAAACATTACAAATTAATTCATAAAGAATTTTTTATTCTATTTCTGTGTACATTTGTTGCATCAAGTTGTCTTGTTACATTATATTATTTTTAAATGTCTTTCCATTTGCTTATGTGCTACGATAGTAATATTCACATGAATATTAAAATTACTTTTTTAATGAATTACTAAGTATAAATAGATATACTTATGTAACAAAATTTGAATATTATATAGAAATAAACAACTGTACAGTGCAAATTCATAGATAAACGTTTTAAAAATTACCAAATTCCGTCCGGTTTGTTAAAATCAAATATACTTATTCTATATTTACAAGATAATTAAAATGAATTAATTTGGTCACCGGCAGGATAATAAGTGTGTTCTACTTTTCATTGGGCAACTGTATTGCGTAAAATAAACTTAGATATATTTACGTTAATACCTACACCTTTACGCTCAGTTCAATATTTATATGGCATTCAACATCTAAGAGATATAATAGTGCTTGTTTTGTTGGTTGTATTATCATCAAGATTCTTTAAATATATATATATATATATATATATATATATATATATATATATATATATATATAATGATACAAACTATCATTTATATTGAGTAAAAATTGCAAATAATCACAATTATGAAAATATAAATGAAAAATAGTAATACTATAAAGTGATAAGTGACATCGAGTTTAATATCTACCGAAAGTTGGATAACAAAGAATGGCTTGGATTGCGCGGTCGCAATCGGAGTGATGGCGATACAATACGGAGACCCTGAGCCACATTCGGCTCGTTAACGCACGAACAGTACCGCCGCCATCGCCGCGTCGACGATATCGCTCCTCTTCGCTAAAACTGTTAACTATCGCTGACACTCTAATATTTATTTTTTTTATTTAAACGACTAACTTTTTTAAATATGCACATATTTTAGCCATTATTTTTTTGCTATTATTTATATTATGGTTACGGTGTATATTGTAATATATTTTTCAATAGAGAAATATGCCCAAATATAAATACTAAATTAACCACTACAAGCGAACATTTAAGACCTGTTACTGTTAACATTTGATTAAATGTTTCAAGTCACTTCACATTACGAGCAGTCCATATAATTTTAAATCAGATTTGCGTAACAGTTAGCAAGTTGAACCTTACGGATACCTGTTATTTGCGCTTGCGCTGAGAAATAAGTGACAGTAATATCATAAAGTAAATATTAACCAAGCCAAATTATTAATAAAGATTTACATATTTTGCATATTATTTATAACAATTGAACCCACTGAAATTACTATCTACTAGTAGACAAAATAGGAGAATAAAATAATATATGTATATATATATATATATATATATATATATATATATATATATATATATATTTTTTGTTTGTGCTTATGATATTGATATCGTTCTGTTTGATCTATCGATATCGATAAATTCTATTTAATTATAATTACAAATCAATTATAAAAAGAATATATTGTCTATTAATAAATTATTATTCATAAAATTAAATATATATTGAGACTGAGTGTGGGACAGCGTCAGATTGTAAACGCAATCGGTTGTGGGAAAATTTATTTAACTAACACTTGAGGGAGAGATTATATTTAAATTATTTTTACTTTCTCGCCTCTAGAAAAAAGACAAAGTGTGGCATTGAGTTCCACACTCAACATGCAATGTCTCGAATTCGGTGTAAAGCGATGTACGGAATGTCTTGACACTTGGTACTTACTTTCTGTCTACCCTGCTATGCGGGATAAAAAAAGCTTGAAGCTAAGAAGAATTAAATATATTTTTGTTATTGTTACAGGGAACAATACATTTTTAATGTATTTGAAGTGATCGTCAGTACACTTGAAACGAAATTACAAAGGATTGAAAATCTAGACAAGGCAGTGGAACATCTTATGAGAAGAGTAGAGGCTTTAGATTCAAGAGTCAATGATAACATTCATAAAACCGATGCCATCATATCTAAATTAGGAAATTTAGACTTTAAATTGTTTAGTCAGTTAGGTCAAAGTGAAGAAGAAGTTGTAACTGAAAATATCAATAAAAAGGGTGAATACAAACTTAGTAACGCACAATTGCTAGACAAGAAACTAGAATCTCTAGATCAGAAAGTGTCAGATATTGATACTAAGCTAGTTGGACTAAAAACGCAAATAGACAATAATTTTCTACCAGTTGATGATATTAATGCAGAAGCAAGTGAAAAGAAACCTGTAAATCTAAATGTAATTGAAATCGCCAAAGGGCTTAATACAGAAGTGGTAAATGAAATTACTAAAAAAGTGGATCAATTAAGATCGTCAATGTCAACTGTAGATAGGAAACTTCAATTTCATATTAACTTAGTATCTGAAAACTTAGGCAAAGTACTGTACATGATGGCTGATGTACATTCTGCTATAGTAGAACCGGAATCGGCCTCCATAAATATCAATAGCTTATACAAAAATCGTACAACATATAGCACTCCTCCTCCTGTATCTAAAACTAGCAAAATCGACAATCTTGTCAACAAAATAATTCCAATGATGAGTGTTTCTGAAAAAATGGATGAAGTTTGGGATGTGGTTGTCGGCACAAAGAGTTCTGTTGATGATCTAGTTCCTAAATCTGATGAACTTCTTACACAAACTCAACGACAGGAACGAGCTATTGGCCAAATCCATAACGACTTACGTGTAAAAACAAATCTTATTATTGAAAATTTAGACATGGTAGAGAAACGCCTAAAAAAGCAAGAAGACGATGTGGCAACTCTTGCACAAAGACCAGTACCGGCCGAACTACTTTTAGACCCAACAATAGACAGACTTGTAGAATACGCACCCAACAGATACAGAGTGGATGAGCCTTCAACAGATCCAATTACCACAACATCCTTCACTACTCCTGCAACTTCAACTGCTAATAACAGGTGAACACTTTACACATATAAAATTTAAGATTTTTGCGAAAGATTTTTTATTGCGAGTATATACTTACTACAATGAATGTGCGCACAGCGAAATTACTGCTATTTAGTATACATTAAAAAACCGTATTGAATATTTACTTACAATATCTTCTATCTGTAATGTCTATTTATAAAGGTGCATGTAAATTCTAATAGTAATATAACATTCAGCCCTAGCATCCTGAGCAATTCGAGTACAAGTCCAATGAGTGCCACCGTGACAGTGACGCCAACAAGCACTGGCAGTAGTGCTGGTCCAACCACCCCGCGCCCCACAAGCCGAAAAGGTGGCATTATCTTTCCTAGTGTCAAGAACAAACCCATAATCGGCAACAATACTTTTGCATCGGAGATTGTCGCCAACTATAAAGATGTTAAAGTAAGTCTGAGATATAAATATCATTAAGATAGTTAAATAGGCGAAAGCGATTCATAAAATACACTAATAATATTTGGCCATGCGAATAAGCTAACTTGAATTATTGTTACTCAGTTAAAACTGAAGTATATATAAGTATTATAAAATGCTTTATATGTTTATTTCAGGTTAAAAAAATCATTTTATTTTATCTGGTGTGCATGTTAATTTTACTAAATCAATGTAGTTTTTTATTATTTCTTTAAAATATCTTCAATCAGTTCTTGTAGCCCGTAAATAAAAACAGAAATAATTAAATATATTGGTACTTAAGTAATTAATATTAGCAGCATTTGCATAAAGTAAACGTATCCACTGTAATTATTATGTATTCAAACATATCGTTTGGAGCCCATAGAATTTATCTAAATTTGATTTAAAGCATAAATAAGTCTAGTAAGTACTAACCCACATCATTACATATGGAACGGTGTTATTTTGTTGGAATTTTAATCAATGCCGTTTCCAGTTTGCCGTACAGCCACTGTAACTATACACATTCCAAATCTGTTCGCTGCAGTAAGTACTATAGTGCCATTTATGTCTCCTGGTTTCGCAACAAGGAACTCAATGCAATACTCTGTCTATAAATATCCATTCACTCGACCACATCCTGTAACCACTGTAAAATGAATAATTAAAACCGAAATATCAAGCTAATTTGATACACTTGTCTATTGCCCCAATCCTCTCATTTATCAATCTATTGACCAATTAGTGCGTATCATGTTTAGAATATACTATCTACCGTTCTATTTCTTATTATACTGTATTCAATTTATTTCTTGTAAGTCTAGTCTTTTGTCTTAATTTAAAATTACTTCTTTTGTATCGATGTACTGAATAAAATAAATACTCATAATAATATACTTATTACTATAGATTATATAATATTAATAATATAAAAGAAATATCATCATATGTGAATAGCAGAATATATCAATTCGTCTAAATTATTATTCATAAGCATATTACAAAACAAGTTAAATAATTATTCTCAAACTTTTATGTTACAATATTCTTACTTACCTAACATCTTGTATCTTCACATTATAAAGAATTATAAAAACTAACATTTGTGAAATTACAATGGCTTAATAATTATGTAACTGTAATTAAAATAATAAAAAGGTATTTGATTGATATACATAAATGTGCCAATGTTAATGGGAAAAAAATTATTTTAATAATCCAATTTACTTATCTAATACATACTATGATTGTGGGTTAATATCACTAAACACTTTTAAATCTTGCTGAGTTTGTTTGTTTCATAGCAAATAATATAATCCAAAAAATCCTGCGCTGAATATATATAATTTAAGTAGAAATTATTCACAAACAAATATTGAATAAAATATATTAAACCTTATTATTTTATATCAATGGCATGTAAAAAATATCGTATACAAATATGCTGAATTCCGGAGCAACTTCAATACAAGTATTGAAAATAGAGCTACAAGTGTGCTAAGAGCTCAACGCAAGGAAAGTTGATATCGTTACGTAAATCTGGTTCGTACTCAATACACTTATTTAGTACATAGTGCTTTTCGCGACTGTGTCAGAGTAAAAACAAGCCGTTCCCACTGAGAAACTGTTACCAATGATTACAGCATTATTGTTGATATAACTATTTACGAGTTACATATGATTATGTACAGTTAAGCTGTTTTTATACTTTTAACTATATGGATCTAATGATAATGACCGTAATTAATGTTATTTGCATATTATTGAATAATGTATAATGTAAATGTTATGAAGTAAGTTATATTTTAGTAATTTTTTACATATCTCTTACTTGACTTCAATTCAATGTCGGCAGACAAAACCTAGTGATGAATAATAAAAAAATGATACTGATTGTTAATTAGTTAAAACCCATCTCCGCACTTTGAAATGTAATATACTAAATGTGTAGTAGTTAGATAATATTATTTACTTCGTTAAAATGTTTACATTTATTAGATAAAATATTTACTTACTTATTCAAAAATAAAAAAGGCCATTGTGGCGCAGTGAGACAGGGACTGTGAACTTTATTTTCATTTCTCTACTCTGATAAGACAGAGGGCGGCGTTAAGTTGGCCACTGTAGAGAAAATGTCTCGATTTTGAGCGGAAAGCAGTCAAAGGAGTGTAATAAGTCTGACTATCCTTCTATGCGGGATAAAGTGTGAAGCTAAAAAAAATTAAAACAATATTGAGGTATGTTCTAGCATAACATGAACATAGTAGATTTTTTTCTTGATAGTATATTCAATTTCAACTTAATTTGTCGAATCCACAATGAAAAAAAGTACAGAATGGCAGGTATATATATATATATATATATATATATATATATATATATATATATATATATGTTTACTTTATGTTTGTTAATATATACGCACGGCTGAACTGTTGATCCTAAATGGCTTGATAGTCTAAAAGGTTGGGGAAGTGTATAAGCTACTTTTTATTTGTTTTTGTCGCGAGCGGAACATACTTTCTTTCTAATTTAATTACTAGTGTTATATTAGTATTGTCTACAATTAATTTTAATATCTTTTCAGGGTTACTCTTGTGTTGATCTCTTGAACGCCGGCATGCGAGAATCTGGTGTGTACTATTTGCAGATACGAGGTACCACCTACTGGTTCTTAAAGGTTTACTGTGAACAAAATATTGCTGATGGCGGATGGACGGTACGATATGTTCTGCCCTATTCTTACGTTTATAGTAGCACTAACCGAATCCTGATATCAATTAAAAAATACTTAATTTGTTAGTCAATTTAGCAGTAATCAGTCTTATTTCAAAATTTTAAATGAAATTATAAATTTAAATAAATAAATACAAGGTTGTTAGAAAAAAATCATGAACGTTGAAACAAAAATAGATGTCGCAATATTTTGATCCGGATACCGATTTCTATTATTCCAACTTTCCACCTTTTTTATCAATTCTAAATTAATCTATTACGAAAAATAAATTTAAAAGGTTTTTAACAGCTATTGAAGTTTCATGCTCTCAAAAATAAGATCTCTCAATTCTTCGTACAATTATACCAAGATCCTAACGGCTTCACTCACCTGACCTCATCACTCTAGTGGTCATCGATGAAATGATTAGCCTGCTAGAATACATAAGACTATCGATATAAATAATATGCTTGTACCAAATTACATTTAAATTACATAATTCGAAATACAATTTTATTTAGACGTAATGGAAATGTGATGCAGGTTATTCATCGTCGTGACGACTTCGGAATACCAGCAGAAAATTTCAATAGAGATTGGAGTGACTACAAAAACGGGTTCGGTGATCCTAGCAAAGAATTTTGGTTGGGCAATGAGAACATTTATATGTTGACTAATAACGATGACTATATGCTGAGGGTTGAGCTGGAAGACTTTGATGGTAATAAAAGGTATAAACAAATTGAACATATATATATATATATATATATATATATATATATATATATATATATATATACATACATACATACATACATATCTATAACATAATTGAAAGCAACTATATTTGTAAATACGTACTGCTTCTAAGTTTCAAGTTTGTTCGTGCACCGCAAGGAGTTACTAAATTAGTACAGTAAACTATGAAAAAAGCCAGTATTAATGATACTGTGTGCTGAGTGGAAAAATGCAAAACCACTTAGTCTTAAGATAGAGAATATAGTACCATAAGTACAAATATTGCTTGGTGTGAAATATGAATATGGAATTTAATCACAGACGTGTGGTGTGGCATTAATTATAATTATACTAACGACTAATATATGCTTCTATTTTATTGTCTAAAATATTTTCGTCTTTTCACATTCCAAATCATGTTTAATGCGTATTCCTTCTCTGTGCCTATACAGATATGCACAATATTCGCACTTCAAAATATATTCGGAAGCGGAATATTATAAACTGGAGATAGATGGTTACGAAGGCAACGCAGGCGACTCTTTGAATGACCCTTGGTACGGGTCTAATAATAGTCCCTTTTCAACTTACAACAGGTATATTTTATCTCCACATTATTAAAACCGTATTACCTATAAAGTAACCTCTGTGTTCATATTATTATATTATAGTGAAAATTTGAGAGATTTGAAGCAAGATTAGGGTAGATAGAAAAATTTTAGAACAAGTGAGTGAGGTTATATACCTGGGAAGTATTTTTAGTAGATGAAAGATACGAAATAGATGTAAAAAGGCGTATTGCTGCCGATTATAGGGTTAACCGTGCTCTGGCTGCATTGATGTGACGGCAAAACGTCTGCATACCTGTACGTCTTGTCGTTCACAATGTAGTAGTGATACCATCGTTGTTATACGGCAGCGTGGGTGTGTCACAATAAGAATGAAAGAAAGATGAATGCAGCAGAGATGCAATTTGCGATGTGAGTGGTATAAGAGGTTGGGGGAGACTTCGGTTGACCTTCGAAAACACACTACTACACTACTACACAAACAACTATTGAAAATAGCGGTAGAAGGTCACGTAAAAAGCATGAGGACCACTCGAAGGAAATGTATGAAGAGGGTAATGGCTGTAGACGAGGCGAAAGAGGTACACGTACTTGAATATTGAACACGTCACTTTATATGTTTTGAAAAGAATGTTATTACTCTAGTAAACCTTTATAAATATGTATTGTATATAATCTCACTTTTGTTAAAGGTATATTTTAATGATGTATTAAATAACAATTTCAGAGACAATGACAGGTCTTCATTAAATTGTGCGTCCATGTTAAAGGGTGGTTGGTGGTGGAAATCGTGCGGACGTGGTTTAAACGGTCTTTATTTACACGATCCTCAAGATCTTACAGCGCGACAAGGTATGTGCTTTTAAATATTGGTAATAAATATCTGACTTATAGTACTTTAATATAGCTTAATAATTATACCATAATGATAATTTGAATAACAATAAAAGTTCCCCTTTCTTTTAAAAAAATAATATTGTCTTATTTATTTTATATACAAAGATAACTTTATTTAATAGGTATAGTGTGGTTCCGCTGGCGTGGCTGGGATTATACATTAAAAAGAGCATCCATGATGATTAAACCGAAGGGACTTCAACCTAACACATGAAGTTACGGGGATACTACTTCAATTTAATTTTATAAGGCCTCTGTTCAATTGTTACGTGGATTTTGGACATAGGAATGTTATGAATAATATCAATATTATAATATTGAAGATTTCTCAAAATAAAGTTTATGTAACAGATATTATTACTGTTTTATATAATTGAAATAATTATTGCGCCCTTATCAAACGATATTATAAATGTTGATAATGACATATATATTATATAAAAAATCGGAATGTATCAAACAAGATATTAAAACAAGATATCCATCCAATATATTTAAAACTTCTATTAAGATCATAACGTTTGAAGTTCTTGCTTTTACTCACTTTCAATAACTATAGCCTTTTAAGCTATTAGTGTTATATATTTACACGAACTTGGTACTGAATCCACGTAATGACCTAGAACATAACAGTTGGCTAATCGCTCAATTCGGTATAAAATCCGTATTGTTATTTTTGTAAATACTTGAAAATCATTTTATGTCACGAGTTCACCTAATTGTCTTCGTCATTATTAATAAGTAATAATTTTTTTTTCTGTACATATGAGTTTGTATCCATTAATGTCTCCGTCGATGTGCCACTCAATTCAAATTCATTAATTTATTATTCATAACCTGAATCATTAAACTAAGCTTTATAATTTTAGATACTAGGATAAAATTAAGTTGTAAATAAATAAAAAATATAAATTGATTGATGAGATTCATACGAGATAACAGTTGAACTGATTTTACTCGTAGTCTAACTTGGATCCCATGTAACAGAGTTTATAATTATTATATAAACATATATTTCACGTCAAACAAAGTGATGTAATAATTATTGCTTGTATTAATGTACCTAAATTTCTGTCTGGTAGAGAAAAATACGATTCGTTATATATAATTTTGATTTTATGTGATTGTAACACAATAAAATTGATTTTATACACTTGGAAATTTAATTTAAAATTATTTCATTTAATTCAAATTAAACTGATTACATGTGCCAGATGTTATCAGCTTAATATAGATTGTATGAAGTTAAAACTTCTACTAGTGGGTACATGTTGTGTTTTATTTACATTCATACAAACAATATACTTACCTATTTGATTAGCGGGATTTGAATTTATTATTTTACATGTATTTAATAATGATCATAATATATTATATATTTGAAGTACCTAATATGTGTTTTATTATAAATCTAAACATTTTTAAACTTTTTCTAATATTTATAAAAAATGTAAAAAAAATAATTGCAAGATAATAGTAATTACCATAAATGAGAAACTAAGAGGAAGTTACTTAATTTTGTTTCTCACTAATCGCTAGTCTATCGTTCGGCAAGAACATCATATTCGTGTAGTTAAACATGAATCTTCGGATTTTCAAGCAAACCAAAGGGAAATATTCGAGTCTAAATAGTGCTAATAGAAGCGCGAGGAATTGATAAGTGTTACCTTTTTGACGTCCCAATTTCATGAATCTAGTATCCTTTGTTTAGCGATATTCCGCCATCTTTCCATTTCAAAAACATTGCTGGATTTGGCAAAGCCGAGCTTGGAGCTTAGCTCGGCTTTATGAATTCTCTGGACTACTCAATCTATTATATGCCTAACAATAACAATAATTACCAATGTAATGAGTACATTGTGATCTGCATAATTTACAGTTAACTTGAACACGCAGGATTCAAACTTGGTGTAAGTCTCAGATAATATAAACGCAAAACATGTAAGGCAACCAAATCATTCTCACCTTCTGACCTTCGCTATAACTACACGATTCTCATAATTTTTATTATGAGTTTTTTCTGCTTGTTAAACAAACGCATTGTTATTAGCGGAATAACTAACATTTTACCACTTAATATTATGCCTCTCTACACGGTCCAAAGAGACGAACTAACGTTGAACGAAGAAAAGGAACAAGCTCCACCAATGATAATTGCAGTTTCTGCAGGATTCATTTTTATAAGCACCGCCTTCGAGGACTTTACGCGTGTCCCCAGATTAAGCGTAATGGAATCAGACCGATTACATCTTGATCAAGTGGAAAACATTTGTAAAAAATATTCACACTCTGTCTTGTTGATTAAAGCTTATAGCGGCCAGAATATCTCAAAAGCAAATCAAGTTAGATGAAATTATTTTATTATTATTTGTTTCGAACACTTTACTATAGTCCGTGTTCACAGGTAAACTTAATAGCTAAGTAACCGGTAGTATTATTAATATATTTAAGGCAAGCTTTCCAAAAGATCAGTTCCTTCGCGTATATATAATTTTTAAAGACAAAAATATCTTTAAAGTGAGCCTTCAGTCTGGACCGTATTACGAGTAAACGCAAATAAATGCCCAGAGATAGAGGCTGAATAATGTGCACGAGTAACGAAAAGTATAAAAACTGAAATAAGAAATTTAAATATTATTAAAATATTTTTTTATACCTATTGTTTGCTGATCCTATTGAACCTGTGGTTGCTATTAGTGACAAATGACAAACTTGCGTGTCTTTGTATATCACCTAAAAAGTAATATGTACATATGTGTCTGTATAGTGGGGGTCGTTCATTTTTAAGCTACGATCTATCGTATAGTATATATTTTACTTGTCAATGTGGCCAGTATCTGTTAATGTCAAAATATATATTTAAAATGTTTAAAAGCAGAGGAAATTAGAGATAAAAAATATACCAAGTTAAACTTAAATCAGGATAGTACACGGGATAAGTGGATACAAAGCAAAAGGTGAAAAAGGGAAAAGTATGTAGGGGAAGTTAAGAATAAAATCTGAATTACTCTCACCATCACCAAACCAAACCAAACTTGAAAACGGCACCGTTTAATTTGATAAAAGAGAGACCAAATTGAAAATAAAGGCTGCAAATATTAGACATTAGGTCAACCACTTATCACCTCGAATTAATATAGAAAATAGGTGAGATTATATGGTTATTTCTGTTATATATGCTATAAAATCAAAGGTCTTGCTATCAAATACGAATCCCGAAACCTCTACCAGAAAATACTCAATGTTACAAAATAACTGCTCTCCGAAACCTGGCCAATCAAAAGCAGTAGCGGGCACGTGAAATAAACGAACTCTCGGAAGTATAGGGAATTTATTAACAGTCGTAAATTTCTAGACTCACAGTGTACCAACATTGCATTCGTTGAGCTTGGATTGCGCCACAGAACCCAATATATTAAAAGATCTGAGCTGAACGCAACCTTGAAATAATGGAAACGATAATAGGCTGAAATGAATACTGTGTCTTTACATAAATATTAGACACATACCTTAAAACACACGCAAGCAAAATCACCAAACTACACACTTTTTAAACGAAGTAATTTTTCGAAGAAAGGGCAGAACAGTTACAGAATACACCAGAACAGTTTGTGAAACCAAGAAAATATAAAGAAGCACTAGAGAACAGGTCTTCAGCATGCGCCAAATAATTGAAATAGCGCGACAGTTTATCAAACCGACCTACATATATTTTGTAGAGTTTTTCTTTGATGCCCAAACCTTTTATGATGCAAAAACCGTTGTACCAAGGGGAGCTTTGGGCACAATTGACATGTTTCAAAAATCTTGACAACTTAGGTACTCATGATAATTTGTAGACATTTACCTTGACAATAAGCATTAATTATATTAATAACTACATTAGAATCATTCATTATGTAAAAAAGACCTTAACCTAACTTACCTCTACTCTAAGTGTTGAAAATGTTTTTAGGTATTTTTTCAGTTTTTATTTATTAATTAGGAGACGATACGAAGAAACTAGCGTTACATATATTATTAAGAATGATCACATAATCGCTGTCATTTTCGGATTGTTTAAAAATTTCGAAATATTAATTTAATAATTAGTATAGTAACAGAAGCCAACTTTCCGTTACTATAATAACTTCTTGTATAATCGATTAATTTCTTAATTTATATTATACAAACATCGTTTATACTTTTGTAATCTGTTATAATTTGTTGTTTGTATAATCTGTATTTAATCTGTGCTTTGCTTTAACGCTTTTTATGATTTGCGTTTAACGTTATGCTATATGCAGAATATGGAGTGCATTTTAAAAGGAGAGTGATTTATTTATTGTGTATGACAAAAATAACAGGCAATACTTTCTTATTTGCCTTTTAATTTTTATATATTCATGAGTTTCTGTCATTCGTACTTTTATGGACGTTGTTTATGTGACGCAAATGTGAATTTTGTGTTGTTTAACGTGACATTGTTTCTCAATAGTTAAGACATTAACTATTTTTATAGCGTACAGTGCTAAAAAAATTACGGTAAGTAAATCGATTTAATTAAATTATACTTTGTCTTCAATAAAAGGTTAACAACTTTTAAGCGTTTTCTCTATTTTGTGCAGTCCATGAGCAGTAGATGTGATCAAAATGGCCGCCAGCCACCACTGCCAGGACAACAACAGAACTTATCAGATAGTGAATCTCAAAATGAAAATTTGACTTCAACTGAAAACAAAAAAGATATATGTCGAAATTTTATTTGGGGTACTTGCAATAAAAATGCTCAATGTAAATTTCGCCATGATCTCGATTTTGAAGAAATGAAAAAAGTTTTGAAATTTTGTCACGACTATCAAAATCCGCCTGGATGCACACGTGAACATTGTACCTATCTGCATACAACAAAAGAGGAAGAAAGTTTATTTTTTGCGACGGGACAGCTACCGAAAGTGCTAGCAGACAGGCACGCCAATATGTCAGCAACAGCTGCTGAAACTATACCACAAATAGCGTTATATATACAAGAATCGCTTGTGGGACATCCGCCTCCACCACCTCCACCTCCTGCGCCAGTGAATGTGCCGCCTCCACCTGCCACTACATCTTTAACTGTATCAATGCCCGTAACAAGACAGGCTACAAATATGCTTCCATTACAACAGTTACTACCACCTCCACCGCCGCCGACAGTGCCGTCGACTTCAGCAATATCACAAGTACAAGTACCAGTATTCACAGGTGATTGTTTACTTATAATATATATTCTTACACAAGAGTAGTAAGCACCTAGAATTGATATATTTTAAAAAGTTAGATTACCATTAATCCAATGGCTTAACATGATAGTAATATTAATGCATTGTCCTATGCTGTGCTGTTTGTCCACTTGATCTACTTTGCATTAAGCATATCAAACAACACATGGAAGGGATTGTGTATTATATGACAACACTAAATGCTGGACTTTGCCTTACCAGAACAAAAAAATATAAATAATATAGTTATTTGTCATTAAACTTTAAATCTTTTTAAATGTCTGCTTGCTTTTAATAGCACATTACTTTAAGTTATTTTTTTGTTGTAGCACCACCACCTCAGAATACTGCAGTTTATGCAGTAGCTCAACCACCTCCATCCATTCTTCCCAGGTAAGTAAAATATATATATATATATATATATATATATATATATATATATATATATATATATATATATATATATATATATATATATACATATATATACATACATATACATATATATATATACATATATATATATATACATACATATACATATATATATATACATAATTATATGTGTGTGTTGATAGTTATTATTTCATATCTTAATGTGTAATACATTTTTTCAGGTTTGATGCTAGTCGCCCACCTCCTCCAATACCTGCACATGTTCAAACTAAAAATGGTTCTCTTAAAAGAACACCTTCAAATGATTGTGATGGTAAGATTATTTTTATTCTATTAAACAATTATTTTACGGAAATGTGGAATTTTCAAAATATTGTCACAAATTGTCATAAATACCAGTACAAAAGTGACCTAAGAACCCTTTTACTTAATGCTCAGCGATATAAAAAGATAAAGTTGATAAGCTCTAAGAAAAAAATAAGCTTTAGCGAATATAAAATGAAAAAATAGATAAGTAATTTGAATAGTGACTTTCATTTGTATTTTTACAAATTTATATGCAAATGCCTTATAAAGTAATGAACAATTAGTGAGGAAATTCCAACATTCAAAACCATTGTCTGTAATTCTATTGCATATACATAATTATTTATATTTTTCTTGGTACGTTTTCCGTGCCTTTTTTGCGTAAATATTAAATGTATATTGTATAAAAGTATATTTAAAATGGTTTTTTTAATAAACAAAATATTAAAATAAAGAAATGTTAGAAAAGCATATTATGTATTATTTTTATATAATTTTTTTAAATGGAAATATACTTTATTTTGTACAGTTGACGTGTTCTAATTCTACAGACTACAATAAAAAGTTCTTTGTATTACATATTTTTTTGGAAGTACATATAATTTTACTTAATAATAAACCTATTGGTTTCTGTTCATTGAAGCCTATTTAAATTGTTTACTTCTAATCCATTTTGGTTATTTATATCGTAATATTTAAGTTACCTTAAGTTTTAGTAAGTACCTTAGGTAGAACCATTAAATGTGTAAGTGCTGACATGCTCAACAATTAGCGGCTTGCGGACCATTTATGCGTGCACATATATATGTATATATATATATATATATATATATATATATATCTGTGCTATTATTCTTTAATTTCATCTGTACGATAATATGTTCTTTCTTTTATCCGTTATCGGTATCGATTCGATATTTCATAGTTTACAAACATTTGTCGTTAAAAACTCTATTTTAGGAAGAGTTTTCAAAAATCTACATTTAATAATAAAATTTCCCTAACAATATTATTAATTACATATATAATATTCTCTTATCCTGTTAATATTAATTGTTTATTAAATATTATTTTGTAAAGAAAGCATTTAAATGCCAGTCAATTTGTAGCAACGACATTATAAAACATTTAAATTTATTGTTTAATAATATTATATAAAAATCGCAATATCACGGAAAGCGTACATAAGTTTGTGCTTGTTTTTTATATTTATTTGTGAATTACATAACCTGTTGTCTATGGCTTCGCGATCTTTGATTTTGTTCTCAGTGCAACCTTGCAAAATCAGGAAGACGGAGGAAGAAAAAGACGCAGTCGCTCACTGTGATCAGTGTGTGCAGCGCGATATCAGGTTAGGCAACATACCGAACTTCTATATTGTTTGAAACTGTATGTTTCGAGTTAATTTTAGCTTCATTGATGAACAAGATTATACTTATATCTATGGGAATAATATGTAATGCAAAGCGCGTCAAGTAACAAAAGTATTTTTATATTAGCGAATTTTTAGAATTAATATTTTCAGGATTCCCTTTAAAAGTGCTACAGCTTTAAAAATCTAACATTTAAGCTTCTGATGATTTAAAACAATGAAATTCGCGTTTCTGGCTCTGGGTCATATGAATAACATACTGAGGCTATGCGAAAAAAGGTACACATTATAAATTTTACAAACACATTATAGGACAAAATTCCTACGTTGCGTTAGTAAAATATAAAAACAATATTAATCTATATTATGATAAAAAAATAATACACATGCGTAAGAATAAAAAATGGAGATTTGTCGTTAGTCGTTGTCGCTTTAAAATCTTCCAAAAGACTCGTATAAATTATAGATACATATTTAATATGGCTTTTCGAAACCTGTTTGCTAATTACAATAAGTATAAATTGTTAGTTAATATATAATTTATAAAAAATAATTACTAAGATTTTTTACGTGGTCGTTATTGCGCGGCGATTTCAGTGTTGTCACATCGTCGATCATTCGATGCTACAGTAAATTTCAAAATGAAAATTATTGGATCAGGTATTCCACAAACATTGTTTATAAAAATTTTAAGTTCACATTGTCAGTAAAATTTCATAATTTTAGAGTGGAAGCTCTGAGGAACGAAATGTCAAGATTACAAAGGGACGAAGAGTTTCAAACGTTAGCATATAAACAAAAATTGCTAGAATATCAAAACAGAAAAGAAGTACTGAGAACTCTTGTGAATCCAGATTTATACAATCTCATAGATGAGTATATCGAGGTAAATATATTATTATCTAAAATAGTAGATAAGTTTATGGCGAGTAAAATCTTAATCTTTGTCGTCGAATATCTCATCGCAATCCAGTGTACATATTTCTGTGGTAATATCGAACGTTTATTATAAATTTAACTTATAAATCTCACTTGGTGAAAATCTTACTTTATTTTAATATTAATGAAGTTTATCAAATATATGTCTTAATTGATTCATATTCAAAATTCATTAGTCATAAAGTTGTAACTTCTATACCCGGTTAGACCTACCATACATTTTATTAATTTATATTGAAATCTTTCTATTAAATTTTAGCTTAGTTAAAAACTCATATAATATTTATATAAAATTAAAATGTTTTTTTTTATAGCAAAGCATATCAAATTTGGATATCCATGATGTCCTAGCACAATTTAATCCAGCAGCGTCAATGCTTCCTGTAAGTCATTTACTAAATTTTATCAAATCATTTCTCAAAAAGCTGAAAATTAAAATCAATGTCGGGTACACTATTATAATAATGTTATGACAAGTCCTCCATTGATTTTATATGTACTTCGTCAAAATTCATAAAAGTGTTGGTTTATTTTATAAAAAATGTTTTATAAAAAATAATTCACATCTAAAAAGTCATCTTTTTTCCTAATATTTTTAATTTCTGAGATAAACGTTTCTTTTACAAAAACTATATTCCACATAATATACATAACTACACAACGTATTAGACAACGTAACCATTACATTAGCATTAAATAATAATTTTGAAAAAATGAACTTCTTCATTTAAAATATAACAGATACAGATAGTGTCATCAACGAAGACGCACCCTACCGTTTCTGCTAATCATTTATAGTAGTAGTGTATATTTCGCGAATGTATTACTTAGTCGTTACTCTGCATCGACTAACTTTAAAAGAATCAATTCTTAACGTCGATGAATCATATCAGAAAATCAAAATTATGACCCATGCCTAAATTAATTGAATCAATATCGAGGTTGATATATTGAAAAAAACACATCGATACTTTTTCGGCCAACGTTTCGTTGCCAAACAGGCCAATGGCATTTCCCAAATTGGTAAAAAGTGTCTGCTCGAAAACGATTACATAGTTTATAATCATATATTTAAAAAAAAACATTTTAAATGGGTAAAAGTGTTAAGTTATAATTGGTAGTATTTATATAATTTGAATTAAAAAAATCATGTGACTGTTTCAGCAAGTTTTTAATGTAATTATGTTACATACAATCAATTATTTGACCTATACCATAGATTATAGTGATTTTTATAACACAGACGCATATCTAAACAAAATTTCACTTCGTTTTACGACTATAAGTAAATAAGAACAGAGAAAGAGTGTTTACGTTGATTGAATAAGTTACGAAAAAATATATAAAAACTATTTTAAAACTCATCACCGTTGACATCTACATTTCAATATTACTAAAGCGTGTGCTACAACATAAGTTCACTTCTTAAAATATATCAATATTGCTTCATTTGTCTTTGTCTTCTTTTGCCGACTCGTGTAATTGTTACGGTTAATCATAGCATAAAGACGTTGAGTGATATTGTAAAAGGCGAAAGATGTACTGACGATGGGAAAGTAAACATTTATGCGTCGTATGCAGTATCTCAAAAATTACACTGGTAGGACTACTAATTCTGCAACTAAAAAAAATATGAAACGGAAGAAACAATTACATCTAATGTAAGACCTCTTCCTACTAACGCTTGCGAGTGAATCATCTTTTTGTCTCAAAGTTATTACGTCTTTTACTCCGATTAGTTAAATGAGGAGTATGAAAACAAATAAGCACATAAATTTCTCCGTAATATTTTTAATTACTACTAAATTGTTTATCTTAAAAGTAGGTAATCTTAAGGGAAATATGTAACGATAATTTTTGTAGATAATTGATCTACACTTTGGCTTGACCTATATTTATTGTTATATTAACAAATCTAAAAAAAAATCTATCCCTTGTTGATATTAATTTTCAGCTTTACAGATGTACCTGATATAGGTATAGGCTCCTCCTTTTTTTGAAGGTTAAAAACTATAAATTACTTTATTTAAGTATAACTGAAACACAAAATTATAAAATACATAATTTATTTTACATATGAAGAGTAAAACTTTTGACATACTATTGCTTTTTGTATTATGTAATAAATAAATATTATATAAAATTTAATCCTGAAAAGAAAAATTTTAAAGATACGAAAAACATAATTTATATTTCATAATTTTAAAATTATAATAGTGATCATTAATTACACTTATTGCTTATTTTTTTGGATCTTAACTGTATTATACTATTTACATAAACTACTGTCATATTCACTTGTACATGTACTTACAGGGTATGTCAGCTGTCCCAAAACAGTTTTTGATTCAACTTATAGACTATATATTTGGAAATGGCAGAAATTTTGACTCGGTAAGTTAATACACCTACATGTAATCTTGTATAGTTGGCAGTGTGCAAGTTATAAATTTATAATTATTTATTTGTATTTCATAGTAAATGATCACTTTTATTATTAACTGTATGAAAATATTTTCATATTCCAGATGCCATCCTCAGCACTAAGACTCGATGAGACTCTATTGCAAACATTGACTACACACAGGCGTGCCAACACAGCTCCTAAGTCTGATGTACTACAGACTTTTCTGGACTTGTTAAAACAATGTTAGTATTTTATAAATACAATTTATATATTATTATAAAATTAGCTTATTGTTTATTTTTATAAACAAACAGCTTAAGGGATTTTTTTCAAGTTAAATGACGCATGCAAAGAACACAAGATAAAATTACAAAAAGAAGCTTTTCATACTTCATATTTAACTAGAATATTTTAAAATTTTGTTACATTACAATGTAACAAAATTTTAAAATATTCTAGATTCAGACTTTTACATAGACTTACTAAGAAAATAAATGTCAATGTTACCACATAACTCAAATCATTGGTAAAACCAAATCTAAAGTTTAAGTATTACTTGGATAAAAAAGAAATATGTTATTGTAAAGGTCAACTTAAACAAAAAAATATTTTAAAATATTCATTTACATTCAGCAAACATATCGGACCATGGGCCTTCAACGGATTTACCCTCGGATATTCTAAAGAATATAGGTGGCAACACCAATACAGTAAATGGATGCCATCGTTTTCCAAATGGACAGAAAATGGACAATCATATACGGATAGCGCAGCCGCCTACACAGTCGTTCCAATACGCTGGGCCGCCGCCGCTGGCGCCCTCTGCGGCCCCAGCGCTTCCCGCTCCGGCGCCCCCCAGAATGTACTACCCCCCTCCATACCAACCACCTCCAAGTGGTGAGCAATATGCTATCATTATGTATAATTCATATATAACCACTCAAATAATGCATTAAAGTTAATGATGATATGTGTATAGTTTGTTTATTAATTATTAATCTTATTAAGTATTGTAAAACATAAGAAGGGTAACAAAAATAAACAGACAAAAAGACAAATAACAAGTATATGGGTATATACAGGCAATCCTTTTTATCTTCTTTCTATTGTCGGAAAATATTCATTCGTTTATTCTATACAAATTTCAAGTTTGTCATTGTGTTGAAATAGTTAAATTCAGTACAACTTCGATTATATATCTCAGTACAAAATTATTTATTATGTAAATAAACATCCAAATATGACAGTGATATATGAAAATTTGACTGTCAAAGCCACATGGTGAATAATTTTTTGATATTGGTCCTTGGCCACATGGTCAATATGAAATAATTTAATAATAATTTTGTAATTAATTCTACAAATAATAATAAAAAATATATATTTTAATTCCTTTTACATTAATTATTCATAAATAAATTGATTTATAAATTAAATTAAATTATCTTTTATTTTATGTATTTCATGTTAACTTTTACTTTTGTGCTTAATCTATCCAATGCCAAATCTTGGAATGACAATAAATTCGCAAGAAAACTAGTTTGTATAAGCTTATTGTTGAAGTAAAATAACACCAATAATACGAAACATTATTCCAATGTCTACATTTTTGATAAAAGTAAAGGTCATTATAAAAAAAAAGTCATTAAATGTATGCTTGTACATTTTCTACGGATATGTTGCAAATATTCAAGAGTTGTTATAATTTCAGGTAGTTCAATGAGTTCAAATCAATTTAAAGTGCCGCCGCCACAGACGGCACCGCCTGCGCCGCCCCCGACGCCCGCGCCGCCCTCCACGCCTGCGCCACCCGCTACTCCCGCCTGCCCCGCATACCACTTAGCGCGTTTTCCACCGACTTTTTACCAACGGCATCAATAGCATTATGGTAATATCTTAATAAATTATTTATTTAGAAACAGAAACATATGTTTATATAAAAGGAAAAACTATATATTATACAAACAAAAACATATGTCAATAAACAATTAATGCTCAATAGGTTCGAGATATTCACTTCAAAATTGAATTGATTTTAACTTATATATATATATATATATATATATATATATATATATATATATATATATATATATATATATATATATATATATATATATATATATATATATATATTGCAATTAAAATAATTTACATGAAGTCTTGTACAGTGATCTAAATAAAACACACGAGAGATTGTACAGATTTTTAGTTAAAATATCCTAACTTGTATTTTTTGATGTGTTCTCGATTTGTGAATAATTAATTTGCGAGATTTTCCACTAGCTTTCTTCTAATGCGTTCCACATGGACTGTTCTGATGGAGGTCATTATTTCCGAAAGTTTCGGTTAAAGTCTTCCCACAAAACTTCTATAGGGTTAAGATCAGGGCTTTGAGGTGACCATGTCATATTTTCTAAACCATATTCTGACTATGTCTCTCCTAAATAGCCCCTTAATAATTTTAAACTGTGCTTCGGATCATTATCTTATTTAAAAATCTCTTAATTAACATTTCTTTTAAATAATATTTTTTTCCAAAATTGGTTGTATAGGTTGCGTGTATTTCGCTTGCCATAATAAATTTCTCTTCAATGGAAGTAGTCGCGGAGTACTGGTGGTCATGGTCATAAATGGTCGTGATTACTTCTAGCTAGTTTGTATCGTGTAATAGTGCGATGAACAAGTTTTCGATAACTTGGAATACAATTTCACATTCAGACTTACCTTCTTTGTGCTGAACAACTATGGCAAATCGAGATCCATTGCCAATTTTGTCAATTTTTTAGAGATGACTTCACTATACCACGAAATTAGACTATTACGAATATTGCTAATTAACCATAAAAAATATTGTTAAAATCAATCAAAATATTATAAGAATTTAGAATCATCACATTGTAAGTTCATAAAGAATTAAAAAAGTGATTATTAAACTGCTGTTTACGTTTGTTTTAAAAGCTTTTTTATTAGTGATTTTAAACATCTGATTGGTATTGTATATTCAGACTGCAATATACATATACGTGCATGGTGCATGGACATACATATATACTGTTATATAATTATTAACGGTGGTGAAACTATATAAAATTTACAATAAATTTATATAACTAAAAGCATTTTTAAAAATTTCTTATTTAATATGAGACACTTAATTTATTAAATATAAAAATTTCAAGAAACGGAACCTGCGGGCATCATTCACAACAGGAGTGTTGTACAAGCTACCTGTGACACGATGTCGTCAACCGCAAGTAATGGAACAATTTATAAAATGAGATGTGTCTTGGAGTTGGAACAGGACATTCAATTCATGAATAAGTAATGTTTCCCGCATAATATTCCGCAAAATAATATACATGAACACAAAAATATGTTACTGTGAGTGAAGTGAAGTGAACTTAGATTTAAAGAAATTCAATAATAAGAACACTCAAAATTGTTTTGCGTGGGTATTCAAAATTTCATACTTTAGTATGTAGTAATACCAAAGTAGATACAAGCTAAAATGTATGACAGAGACTCTTTTTGAGAGCTAAAGTAATAGAGTATCATTTGACTGTTAACACAAATGGAGATGTAATTATTACTTACATATGGAAATGCAATTTTCTCTTCAACATTTTATTTTTAAGTATCTTATAATAAATATAAGGTGCTTTTATTTACTTTATATCATTATTTTTTGTGCAGTGCTATTAAATGTTAACAACGACTACCTTAAAAATGGGTTAAATTTTAGAATGTAATAAACTTATATGCCATTAATTCTTAAATAAAAATTGTAAAATTAATTTAAATATCTTGTACATATTGTAATATTAAATATAGTTAAGAATAGTAAAATATAAGTCATAGAATTCTCTCAGAATATTTATTTAATCATATTAAATTTTTAAACAATTTTTTACTTGATTGATGTAGATTTCTGAATTGTTCACAAATACTAAGATGCTATTTATTTATCACGAAAGACGGTTTTATGCTTTTTCGTTAGTATAAGAGCTATACTCCACAATTATAAAGAAAAAAATAGTGGGTAAGACTAAATAAAGTGGTCAACGTAATAATTAGATGGCATCTAAGGGGAAGTCCAATAAAATGTATATATACACATACATGTGTCGGTTTCGACATTTTAAATTATGAATATTTGCAAGTTTGCAAAAGCCTTAGTATATTACAATAAATCAATTTATAAATATTTACTTTCTGATTGGTATATTTAGTTTACAAGCTTCCAGTTGATTGATGATATTGATGACGATGACAAAACTAGTAAAATTGTGACTTGATGAGTATCTTAATATAATTATATATAATATATGACTTGTTGAGTGTGTGCCGGACGAATGTAGACTTTTTGCATACATTACACTTATTAAATAATATTTACATTTTGTCTTAATAATCACACTTACAGGTTTTGAAGTAACAATATCAGTATTTAATTAACCAAATTTGAAAATTGACTTACTTAAATTTGTAAGTGTAGTATTCAACATTGTAATTTTTTTTAAAATAGCAATTTTTATCGTATCTTCATTAGTAATTTGATGTTTCACATAACAACAGTCATTGTTCAATCTAATTAAATATTCATATCATACATAATGAAAAGGTAATGATGAATATATATCTACGACATAGTTTTTTTTTAGCTTCACGCTTTTTATCCCACATAGCAGGGTAAACAGAAAGTACCTAGTGTCAAGACACTCCGTACTTTGTTTTATTACCAGAGCGAGGAAGTCTAAATATTGACATAGATTTATTGAATAGAAATAATGAAATTAAAACTTATTTAAAATGGAAATAATGAAATTAAAATTTATTTAAAATCCAGGACCTAACTTTATACATGCAATGTTCCATTTTGTTGGCTCATATTTATGTACAACGTACAATAAGCTCAGATACTTATTAAAGTTTGCTGTTTGTATATATTTGCTCATTGAATGAATGAATGAATAATAATTAGTTAAAAATATTGACACATTCATTGCAATATATTATTTTGTCATTTTTTAATTGGCAATTTATATGTCCATATTTGTATTGTAATTTTTGGTGTTGTACAATATTTTTGTAAAATCTAAAAATATCTACATTTATAATAAGTTTGCTTCATTATATTTATTACTGTCATAGTATATTTTTTTAGTGATTTATTTAATGTAACCTAGGTACAATGTCTCTTAAAATGTATTCTTAATAATGTTTTCCATTAGCTGTACTAAATTAGTAATAATATAAAAAAATAAAATAACTTTTGATAAAATATTTTCAATTCGAAATTTAGAATTATACATTTTTTAAATATGAAAACATCATTGTTACACATCTAGCTTAATAAGTAAACTTTGTAAAATATGCCTCAGTAGATAATTTTGTATTTAAATAATTTTTAAATAAGTTTTCAAATCGTTTAGAATTACATTTTACGAGACAAATTACGTCATCAATGCGTTTTATAGTCGTCAGTTGTACCTAAATTTATAATCTATAGAGAAACAAATGTCGAGCAACTTCTATTTTTTCAGAGGTCATTAAAATATTTGTATTAAAACAGAGTTTCATTAAAGGCTGACTGATTGTACAAGCCTGAGAGTGACATTTGGACCCAGAATGACCTCTATTCATATGCCTATTAAGAAATAAAAAAATCAAATTGTCAAATGATTTTTACTTGATATTAAGGGAGATAAATGAAAATTTTCACAAACATCTATATTTATTGATGAAACATAGGCCATGATGGTATATCACAAACAAGCCCTTTCAATGTCTGCTCTACCGGGTGCTTCATGTACAGCTTATAGTGCATGTATAAGTCTGAAGCTGCTGACATATAAATTGCGTCCACAACTAAATTAAAGTTAATTTGTCGATTCAACTGTAATTTACATTATATAAACGGCTCCCGAGACTAGGCTGTTTAGGTGATTTAAAGGACTTTTTATTTATCTAAAGGATTAAGTAGTAATCAGAGATTGTTTTCAGAGTTCCTTGTAAAACATTAGCTTATGATAAATGTGCACTTAAACATAATTGTAAAATTTACCACTATTTAAAATAAATTTAAACTGGTTGTACATATTTCTTTAAAACACTGGTCATTTTAAAATCTGTAATGCCATATGAACAAAACCTAGACAATTACAATTATTATAAAATATTGTACTAGGCCTACATAATTTGGTAACTCTTACTATTTGTAATTTAAAATCTTTCAAACATCAATATACATTCTGCATAGTATAAGGCAATCTTATCTGATCTCTATTTAAATCCCAGTAAACAAGCAAAGTAACAGCCTTCCCACAAAAAAAATATAAGAATTTGATTTAAAATTATGATTTTTTAAATTGACACACACACACCAAGTGACAAACGAAAAATAAATGTAATTAAAACAATTCTTGCAACACATCTACAGATCACCCAAAAAAAGTACACAAATGGTATTTGCCAAAGCATACCAAATATGAATATATTTTAATATGATGAATTACTTTCAGAAACTATAATTGTAACTAACTTGCCGTTAAAAGAGTTAACTTATAAATTTATGAAATAAAAAAATGTTTCTAATCCAAATAATCAAATTCATATAATTGTCAAAAACAAATATCAGACTATAATTAATTATTTGCAAAATTGTGAATATTATTCAGCACTATGTTATTAGCAATACACAAGAGGTATTATGTATTTTATTACATGAAGTATTTACTCTTGATCAATTCAATATAACAAGTACATAGTATTTACAACTGTTACACTCAAAAATTTTGGTTGAGTAGTTTACTGCGAATTTTCTCGTTCCTCATCATTAGCAGACTCGGGATTATGTAAGTAGTTATGGATGAGGAACTCATCAGGGTCTATGAAGTCTGTGCGAGGCGCATCGTCGGGGTCTATGAGGATGTTGTCGTCAAACATGTTGTGCACGTCGAGAAGGTCAGGATCGAGGCCAGACTCAATACCGGGCTCTAGGATCACATCTTTGAGGAAGTCGTCGGGCGCTAGCATGTCGAAATCCGTGGGCGGCTCCATGAGACTTTGCTCGAGTATGGCCTGTGGTTCAAGGCCAGCAGCTAGTGGTTCGTGAGTCTCGGTGAATATAGAATCTAGGTCGGCTAATGAGTACTGCAAGTGTTCAGAGGGTGGCAACACGCGCGACGGGCTAGACTGGGACACGCGGCGCGCGGGGCGGGTACGGGACGAGGGAGTCCGAGGCGCGCGCGGTTGGCGCGGGGGGCGCGGTCTGTCGGACCGGCGCCCACCCGAGGCTTCCTGTTATACTTTTTGTTTTTTAGATGCTTTTTTGAGCGCGCGCTCCTTCGCCTTTTCATACAGTGGGAGGAGCTTCTTCTCCTCTGCAAGTATTTTAAGCAACGTTATGATGAACGGCAGGTAGTTGTGTCGTCTTCGTGCCATTTCCCGACGATATTTAGCCATTTTGCTCTCTTCTAAATCTATTAACATCCTAAGTCTGCGGATCTCCGCCTCAGAGTCATCAGTCTCCATGCCCAGCATTCGTGTTTCATTTACTAATTCTTCAATTTGCCGCTCATAAATCATTTTTCTATCAGAAACAAGCGCCATTAAATTGAAGTGAATTTCACCATCTTTGTATCTGAAATATAAATATATTTTATTAATACCTAACAAACTGATTTTATCAAAGCACTAATTTAACAAACACAATACTAAACAAAGTCAATTTTTACTTCTAGTTATTTGAGAAATTTATTATTATAATTAATATTTGAAATATTTATTATTATACTCTTGTTTTTAAAAATATTTTGCTTGATTGCATTGTAAAAAAAAATATTATACATCACATGAATTCTTACTCATTAATTCGCTTTAAAATAATAGGACGAATGACATCGAGCCAGTCTTGGTTTTGGGCCACAGAACCATGATCAATTGGTCCTTCTCGAAGTCCGTCGAGTTCATAAAGTCGCCCATCAATTGGCATGTAGCCAATGAAATGATAAGCATCTTCATCCTTAAGTAAACAAAAATATGAAATTAGTTAAAATTTTATTTTGCTAGTACAATTAATAACAAAGTAAAATTATAATTAAAGAAACATACATTACTTGGAGCCTTGTTGTCAAATTCAAAAAGTGTTTGCTGAGACATTGAATTATGTGCGGATCGTATTGTCTGGGAATTACTAAGGGTTAAGCCTCTCATTTTGGGATCAAACGACATACTAAATTCTTTTAATTTTGTTAATTCAGGACCTAGATCTACATCTGGATGGTTACAATTCAATAATAGACTTATTACTGCTTGTGTTGCACATGCATTATTTATCACCTGAAATATTTCAATATTATTAATAAAAATGATTATACACAATCTATTACTATAATACAAATAATGTAGGAAATCTTGTTACAGTAATTCATACTTTTTATAAATATATATTGATAACTATAGGCAAATCTAATAGTAACTGTTGGCTATTATATTTGTCAATTTAAATATGAGTTATTAACATTGAAAATCGTTTAAGTCAATGTTACATATTAATAAAATTTTCAATACCTGTTTTGCAAAGAAAATCTTTTCAAGGCGCTGTTTATCTTTTACAACAGGTTGTGCTGGTTCATCATGTTGTTGATATTTAAATAAAAATATTAGCCCATGTACTGGTCTAAAAATGTAAAAAAAGAATGATTTATAAAAATGATTTTTGTATAAATAATCTCATATTTTTATTTAATAGACTATTATTTAAATTAACGATTTATATCTATAGTATTTCCTAGAAATACAATACCTTAAATTGTCAAACACTCCTTCTTCATTTATAGACCACAATTCTTCAACTTGAACACCATTTACACCTAGAACACATCGAGGTTAATAACCTTATACACAGATAACAACTAATTTATAGTTTAATTTAGTTATTTTCTTAAAAATAAAGTACAGTGCAAAACCAATTTATATTCAACATTGATATACCAAATTTTTTTATTAATTGTGTAAATACACCAGGATCACTTTCAATTAAACACCAATCACCGGCCGACTCCATTTTGATATGCCTACGCTGAAAAACAGTAAAATGAGTTATTTAAAATCAGTTGCAAAAGTAACAAAGAAATTTATTACATTGGCAAATATAAATTAGATCAAGCTTAAAAATTCAGACTTCAGATTTAGATTTTTAACGATGGTTTTGTGACTTTTTAACACACGATTCGATATTATGTATATAAGAGGATACAGCTATACAAAGATAGCAAAGCGTGAATAACGTCTTCGTATTTTCGTCTCACTATTTTTTTATATGTTGTCTAAGAACACCCTTGTTCTTTATAATAATACTGTTAGTGGTAGTAATTATGAATTTACTGAAACAAAACATTAAATTTACCTTTTCTTTCTTAATACTTCGCCATATTATCACTTACCAACGCGAAACACAGATAAACAAAATCAAGCAAAGTAAATCTAAATGCCTTACAATTAAGTAAATTGATGTCTCATTGCAGTTGCTTTTTAACAGATAAAACTTAATTTAACAGATTAAATTATTTTCTAAAGATAAAGCTTATTATAAAAAATTAAAAACGGAAATATTTTTAAGTACAATTCGCATATAATCAGACATGTAATGAATAGAAATATATACAATAATTATTTCTAATTATTACATGTCAGAAGAACGTTATGAATTAAATTCTTATTTTTAAATAAGTTTTTATAAAATTGTACAGTCGTAGTCTTAGCCATCTTTTTCGCATACAAAATGGTCTGCTATTTTTGTGAGGGAAAATCTCACTCTATCAGATAAATCTCAAAAGTAATTGAGTATTACTACGAACCTACTAATGAAAAAAAACAGTTGCTCAACTCCACAACATAGAAACATCCTGTGTCATAAAAATGTAGGTGTGTACTTTACAAGCCACCTAATGGTGTATGATCACCGTCCCGTTTAACACCAAGGGAATAACAGGAGCGTTGCCGTAACACGATCGCACAATTAATTGTGTAATACACAGTTGTGGGGCACCTGGAAGAGTTTCCTACAAATGCTCATAGTAGTAGAACGTCAGTTTTCCCGATGGTAGGGTTGAATTTCAGTCAGTTAGCGTTCTGTAAAATTTGAAAACAATTGGCCTCCTGCCCAGCTCAACAGTTCTGTAGAATTCACTTCTCTTGATAAATGTGGTAAAGAACGTATAACGAGGAAACGTCACTAGGCACTGCCAACCTGTTAAGCCTTTCACAGGTTCCCTTGGATCACCAAAAGCGTTGTATGCATTCAAATGGCTTAAGTTGATTCTGGGCTGCACCAGCCCAGAGTTAAGAACAGTACTCCATATGATTGAACCTAAAATTAGATATAAAGACGAATTGGAAGCAACCATGGCTGTATGAATATTAAATATCGAGAAATCATGATATAACAATTAAATGCAGGTGGGCATATTGGCATAAATAGGATTCTATCATGGGTATTATTGGCTGGCCAGATAAGTCCTTTTTTCGATTTACGCTTAATTTCATACGTTTAGGAAAACTAATAAAAATAAAAAAATGATATACTGGAATTGCTACCATACAATTTATATTTATCGTACTGTAAATATCGGTACTTGTAAATAAAGTATCGTAATAATTATAGTAAATAATGCATTAATCATTTTTCTATTTATAAGTGAAATTTTGATGTAGATCTATACAAAAGGAAAACAATGATAAATGTGTTTTTATTTGTAGTACACATTTTTTATCTAAACTTGCTCCATAATTACTACTCGGCTATTCCTTAAACTTCGGAACAATAGCTCGAATCAAACCATGATTACTCCGAGGGTTTGTGGTTACATATATATATATATATATATATATATATATATATATATATATATATATATATATATAAGTAGTTGTAAACTAATTCAAAATACAATACATTACACAATCCATATGTATTCTTTTTAAAAATAATAATGTCATTTCAATTGGTATGTAATGTTAATTTAATAAGTTTAATAAGGCCACAAACACTTAAAATTTAAACTGTAGTCATGAGAAATCGGATTATAAGTAGTTTCATTAATTATATAAGTCCAAATTGGACTTATCCTCTGACGGGAACAAATGCCTGTGCCTGGCTACTCCTCACCGTTTTGTTCTGCTGCTCTATGCTACAAATTCTATTTTCATATATATTTTTTTTATTTATAATGTATAATAGTCATTTTGTAGTAAATGATAAGGGGTTTGTATTAAATAATAATAATTGTCATATAATAATAGATTAAAAAAATATTTCTGAAAGTTAAAAGTCCCGATACCATTATGCGTACAGACTATACCAAAGATCACAATAAACGCATTTTTACAAAGTTGGTTCATTCTTAATCATTTTATATCTGTGATTCCTGGTCATATAATTAGCAATGTCCATGTGATCAGTGGCCATATCATTTTTAATATTCATGTAACTCATACCTCTTTGTTTGGACTTTTATTTTTAATAGTATAATCTTTAATCTTTTCTTAATGTTGTAATCTTTCTTTATTTTGTTGCTGTCGACGGCAAGCTGTTTCTCTTCTCTATAAAAAGGTAATGTATATACAAACTCTTTCATTATATTTAATCTATTTAGTATAACAACTTTCTACACCATAATTATTTATAAAAAAGTACAATTAATAAAAATAATTTATTAGAAAAGACTGGTTTTCTATATAAAAATTTTAAAAGTCAATTATTTAGTAATGGTAAGTTGAGGGTAGGAATAAGTTCCACGTTCAATATTGCTATAAAGTGATAAGATATGGGTATTTTCATAGTTATTAAGTTAAAAATAAATAATGACGCGTAATATTTCAAGCAAATGAAGGATTAAAATAAATTATGGCGTTTTATGTTTTTGTAAAATAACGGAGCAGTATATGTACTTTTTTTGTTAACAGGCACTTGAACAAATAATAAGGTGTTTATATTAAATAATGATAACTGTTATATAATAATAGATTAAAAAATTATTTCTGAAAGTTCCCAAATCCCAAAAAAAATTCCAGTACTTTTATGCGTACAGACTATACTGAAGATCACAATAAACGCATTTTGACAAATTGGTTCATTCTTAATCATTCTGTATCTGTGATTAGTGGCCATATAATTTTCAATGTGTCCTATATCTATGTTATTCATACCTGCTCATATTTGACCTTTATTTTAGTACAAACATCAAGTCTTAATATTATAATCTTTATTTATATTTATTGCTCTCGACGGTAACCCGTTACAATACTTTATACATAGGTAACGTATATACAAAATCTCTTTCATTATATTTAATCTATTTAGTGTAACAACCCTCTACACCATAATTATTTATAAAAAAGCACAATTAACAAAAATAATATATTAGCAAAGGCTGGTTTTCTATATAAAAACTTTAAAAATCTATCATTTAGTGATAGTAAGTTGAGGGTAGGAATAAATCCCACGTTTTATAATAATTAGAATTACTTCAATAAGAATATACTTTAAAAATAAATAATGACGCGTAATGTTTCAAGCAAAAGAAGGATTAAAATAAATTATGCCGTTTTAAGTTATTGTAAAATAACGAAACAGTATATGTACTTTTTTTGTTAACAGGCACTTGAACAATGATTGGTCTCTTTTTGGCGCTTCTAGGCTGCATAGGGCTCAGCCCTGTCCCAATACTAGCCAACCTTATTGGTACAACTGAACCTGCATTAAAATTACTCATCTCCATCCTATTAGGATATCCTCTAGGTGTTATCTATAATAAATATGTCAAAAAGTATAGTGAATATAGAAGCATTTACTTTATAATAACAGGATTGGATATAAGCTTATATAACTTCGGTTTCTCCTTCTACCACAACCTTTTACCTGCTTTGGTTATTTACATTACAACCAAGTTGCTTGGACCGGGCAAAAATAATGCATCTTTTACCTTTATATTTAATTTGTCATATCTTCTAGTTGGATATGTTATGACAGAATCTGAAGATTATGACATTACTTGGACAATGCCACACTGTGTATTAACCCTTAAATTAATTGCCCTGTCATTTGATCTGTGGGATGGCCAAAAAATGTTAAAAGGAGAAAATCTATCTGATAACAATAAATTAACTGCATTACAATCTTCACCTAATTTCTTAGATCTTATTGGTTTTATCTATTTCCCAGCCTGTTTCCTTGTGGGTCCTATTTTCTCTTTTAGACGATATCTTGACTTTATCTCTGATAAATTCCCCGTTAATTCAGAAGCTCATGTATTGGAAGATCAGGCAATGAAAAGATTATTCCAAGGTTTAGCCTACCTAGTGGCTTTTCAAGTTGGGAGTAAGTATATGACTATTTAATATTTGTCTAATTATAATCTCTATATATATATATATATATATATATATAAATATATATATATATATATATATATATATATATATATATATATATATATATATATATACATACATACATACATCCATATAAATATATGAGTATATATATATAATATATCAGGGTAGACAGAAAGTACCTAGTATCTAGTACATTGCATGTTGAGTGGTGAAACTCAACGCCGCACTTCGCCTTTACCTTAGTGAGCAAGTGAAAATAATTTTAAATATATTCACTCCCCCGTGGGGATCGAACTCACAACGGGTCTCGTTTACAGTCAGATGCAGTCACACTGCTGCTGTGTGTCACAACCACCCTTTTCATATATATATATATATATGTATATGTATATGTATATGTATATGTATATGTATATGTATATATATATATATAAATATAAATATATATATACATATATATATATATATATATATATATATATACATATATACATATATATATATTTATATATATATATACATATATATATATATAAATATATATATATATATATATATATATATATATATATATATACATACATACATATACATATATCTTTGTTTTAGTTTCCGTATTTGATATGAAGTATATGCTTTCTGATGACTTTTCTGAAACTTCAATTATTTATCGTCACTTCTACAGTGGATTATGGGCACACTTTGCTCTTTACAAATATATCTCTTGTTGGCTCCTCACAGAAGGTATTATCAAGTCTTATATTCATTTAGTTTTCATTCATAAATTTGTTGTTTTATTTTTTTAATTTGTCAAATAAATATTAATTACAACAATATGTAAAAGTATATAGTTTTACTAATAAAACTCAACTACTCTGAAATCTTTATTATATATAATTTAAATATTTGTGTGTATAAGCAGTAGGAATGTATAATAATTATTGTAATCTTACAGCTTCCTGCATTCGTTTTGGCTTGTCGTATAATGGTAAAGAAAAAACTGAAACTGGTGAAGTATCAAAATGGGATGCATGCAACAATATCAAACTGATGAGATTTGAGGGTGCCACAAAGTTCCAACATTACATAGACAGCTTCAACTGCAACACAAACCACTTTGCAGCTGAGTACATTTACAAGAGACTTAAATTCCTGGGGAACAGAAATCTTAGTCAATTTTTTACACTTCTATTCCTTGCACTCTGGCATGGGACTCGTTCTGGCTATTATATGACATTTTTTAATGAGTTCATTATTATTTTTATGGAGAAAGAATTTGAGAGCATTGTCACAAAAACTGAAATCTACCACAAACTGTGGGCATCACCTGCAAAGTACTTATTATATGTATCACTTAAAATTTATACAATTGTATTTATGGGATGGAGCTTAATTCCTTTTGATTTGAAAGTATTCTCCAAATGGTGGCAACTTTATGCAAGCCTATATTTCTCCGGTTTTATACTTTTCTTGCCATGGGCATTTGTTTATAAACCTGCCCTTATAAAAGGCATCAAGATGATTTCACCATCGCAATAAACCTATTGAAATTGTTAAATAACTATGTTCAATTTACATTTAGTTGGCTTCATAATCTTGCATAATTTGAAAGTTGGTAGTTGTGGACAGTGTAACTATGAAAATGATATCATTTTATATTTCCTTGTTAATTTTATATAAAAAAATCTTTGATGAAAGTGCTGTTGCGACTATTGCAATATAAGCGAATAAGATGGTTTTGGGTTCGTAGATTATGATTGGGAGGTATACTGCAAAAAGTAAAAGATGCTGAAAAGGTAAAACCTAGTCATGTTTAGTGCTAGAAGAGCTATACAATATACAGGATGGTTTATACTATGCATTCAAATAATGATTTTGCCTAACGCAATAGAAGTACAATACAATTTCAAAGCAAAAATAAAAGGTACTTAAAATGTTTATTTTTAATTAGAATGATTGCAGATCATAACGTAACATAGCAGTAAACCTTCCACATATAAATGATATAGTTAAGATTTGTTTATTTTATAAGAGTTCTATTATAATTAAGATTGTCAATAAAACAATAAAGTATAATAAAGTGTATATTTGGACAATATGAGTAAGGGTTATTAGTGCAGATTGTTCAAACTATGATAATTATATATATATAGTTAGTCTGATAATTATATTTTACATGGTAGTGCAATGTTAAATGAATCATTCATTCATCTGCTATTTAAATGAAATTTGGTTCTCTCAAAGCCACTTATTGCCTTTAATTTGTTTTTTTGTGCGTATCTTTAAGGTCATAATATTTTAATTTGTTAGCATATCATCATTATTTAATACAAACAGCACTGACTTTACAATAATTTAATTTTAAGAAAGCTTTTTATGTAAAGGGAAAAATTGAATGTATTGCGATTGTTTATATAACTAATTTTTCGATATTTTGCAAACTGTCCACTCATGTTCTATACAATGAATTAATTTCAAGGTGACTGTTGTAGGCTGTGGCTAAAACTAGAATTAAAGACATATTTAGTAAAAAAAATACTAAGCTGCATAAGATAAGCTGTTGCTAAATACAATTTAATTCCTTTTTCTACTTAGTTTTGCCTATTCATGTTTCTTTTTTGGGAAATTATGAAGATGCATACGCCTTGGAATACTAAATATTAATTTAATCAACATTTATATTCTGTTAAATTATCAGGATATGTAATGTTAATGTTTTTTAATTGATTTCCTAGAGTTCTTCTTTACAATTTATTTTATTTTTTTACATATTTTGTTATTGGTGATGTGACAATTTCGATATCTCGGCGTTCTTATTTTGGTTCATTTCGATTTATTTAAAAGAAAAAACAAGAAATCATTGATTATATTTTATTAATTATAAGCTTATGAGCATAATATTACGTATAGACTAAATAATGCGTTATGGTGATAATAATCATTTAAGCTTAATGTTATATAGATAAAAGTTTTTGGGTTATTGCAAAGATAAACAAATTTATTATTATTTTTTAAATGTTCTTTAATATTCTATTATTATTAAGTTCCTACACTTTTCAATGTTAAAATTATTTGTGATGAAATTTGATTATATTTTTTTACATGTGTAAGCTATAATTATACCAAATATCAATTTTCTATAATCAAAAGCAAAAGTAATTTATAGTAAGTAGTGTTACATTACTTATAAGTTTATCATAAACTATGTATTTCCTTGATCATGTATTAACTTCCAAAATAAAATAATAGCATGTTTGTATTGTAATTTTTTAAGATCCTTCAAATTTATGTGAGAAATCTTAAAGCATAAAACTATACATTGTTTAATATTACTCTCTCATGGAGCCCCTATTATGTTTAAAAGAATATGTTGACTGATAAACACATCGTATGGGAGCAAGTGACTGGCTAACGAGAAAATTTATATATATTACATCTTCCCACTTAACTATAAATTCGATAAATTGTAGTTTATCCAATATATCAAAGGAAAAAAATATTTAGCTCATTACATCAAGGTGATACGTGTCCGTTGGTCGCTAAAATATGAAAAATAATTTTTAGCTGTCCGCTGGTCGCTCAAGCATGTAAAATTTTTAGTTGTGTGGAATCCTCTTAAGTGGTAATGAGTGAGGCTTTGTGAAAATTTACCTGATGATAGCTTATACGTATCTTTAAATAAATATATTAGTCCACAGGCTGTATCTCGGTGGAAAATCTCCGCTGATGTATAAAAAATTGTAGCCTATGACTTGACGGGAGCAGCAATCTCATTATTGTATCAGCTGACAAGGTTTATCTCGCCTTGCGAGCAGATATATATTTTTTAAATACAACATATTTATATACATATTTGAATTCATATTCCTATGTTTTATAATGAAATGGCATATGTATAAATTCTATGCACCAAATAAATTTACAATTAAATAAAATAAAAATTGAATATTAGCGAACCCTCGCAGCTTCGTGTGTTTGATAGAATAGGAATACATTTTACACATTTTTAAGATATTATTACTTTGATGTTTTTTAACGGGTGAATGGAACAAGTTAGGTGAAGATTATTTAAGAATTTAATAAATAAAATGCCTAAAATTTTCGCGAAGGTAATTAAAGCAAAAGGATTGATTGATTACGAATCTAAATTTTTTTTACATTATATGTTAAACTTACTAATTGCTTAAATTTTAATTTTATGTTAATTAAAGTAATTGAAGAGTCCTTATTTCTATTTAATTTCGTTGTATCGTGTTGCTTTTAAACTTCCAAAATTGTTTTTTTATGCTTTATGTGCTTGTCTGAGCGTTTGCGGGTAATCTTGAAGTTGAAGAAGCAATTAATTGATTTAAATGATGTTGTCACTAACACATTTTCATTTATTTAGTGTTTGTTTTAAATTTTTTTGAGCTCTACGCTTTTATACTATGCATACCAGGGTAGACAAGTAGAAGTACCTAGTGTCAATACTCTCCACATTTCACTTTCCGCCCAATTCGCAACATTGCGTGTTGAGAAGCAGGACTCATCGGCTCGCTTTGTCTTACCAGAGTGTAATCATTTCCCGAATGGAAATTGAACCCACAATTGACCTCGCTTACAGTCAGACGCTGTCACAATACCGGCCACTACCGACCTCAACATTTACGTAGTGTTGACATAAACTTAGTACTATTCGTAATTCCTTACAATATAAAATTAATTACGTATTGGAGTTAATAGAACAACAGGCCAATGTATTACCTACTTACGGAACAATATGTTTAAATGAATTGTAGAACTTATTTAAATTAGAAAAATGAAAACTAATTTTGTTTTGTATCGGTAATCGTCGTGCCGCTGTGAATCATATCATAATTATTTCTATTTGTTTTTTTTTACCCTTTCGTATTCTTATACTTTTGTTCAGACTGTATAATATTCACTCAACACTTTTTCATTTTCTTTTTAAATTTTACGTGTAACTAATGAATAAATGTTATTTATGTATTTTTCATGGGTGTTATTAACTCAGAGCATAAAAAAATATCAGTAAAAATTAACTTTCCGTCTTATACTATTTCAATATTACAAAAATTAATAAAAAAATTTTTATATTATAATATTCAGTTTAAATTTCATGAAGACAGATTTATTTAATACAACAATAAAATACATCATGAAAGAATAAGTACGCTTAAAATAATGTAATATTTTCAGAACTGGATGTGAGTAGGTATAAATTTCCAAGGAAATTTGATAAAAAAATCGGTGTAAGAATTTATTATGTTAATTAATTCATACATAATTATAAACATACAGGAGATGTTAATATAATTGCATTAATAAAATACTATAATCTCGCCTTTTCTGAGATGATTACTGTTAAATGTTTATTTAACTTAAATAGTATTATACTTTTATAGGAATACCAACGTAATTGATTGCGTGACATTTGCTTCTATTATAGATCGCTGAAATACATTGAATATGTAAAATCAAATGTATATACCTTATTCTTATAGAATAAATATACATAATTATGAATACTGAGTAAAAATTAAATTAGAAAGAATTTGCGAGTAATCGACGTACTAGTTTAACGATATTGATTTTTTATTTTTCCGACTATTAAGGTATAACCATGCCAACAATCATTGCGTATCCTGTAGTTATGAGTTTCTAAAGAATTTATTTATAACCTTTGATATTAGATGTTCTAGACTAGTTTTAACTTTCCACGCTTCAATTATTTCCTGCATAGCGGGATACACGGAGAGAACATAACTGAGATACGTCGTTCTCCACTTTCAGCCCAAGCTAAGATTTTGCTAACAATAGCTAAACGTAATCTTTGCGCACCGAAAAATTGAATAAATTCATTAACAATATTTCTCAAAATGTCCGTTCGATAAACGTAACGCTTAAGCACTGGCAAAATATCATTTGACTATTTCAGTTTCATTGACGAAAAAGTGTAAGAATTCTTAAAAATGGGGATTGAGTTCGTAGTTGCTAACATCATAACAGCACACACAAATAACTTTTCACAACTTATTAAAATTATGATATAGAACAATGCGATACAATCGAGTTACAGGTGCGATAAGCTTATTCCTGTTTTGGCGTTAATATTGTGTACATCACCGATTTAGGAAAATCATCTTTACATCTATTACATTAGCAAAGATAAATTGAGATGCAACAGTCAATATACATATTTTCTTACATTTTACCTCAAGGATTTTTGCATCTTTAGGAGTGAATTAAAGATTGAATTAATAGCAGCTGCATTACCCCAAAGTAAAATACCAAAAGTAACTAAAGTAAACGTGGCAAGCCGTTTCGTCAGTTAATGATCTATTATTTTTAACTGCGAATGTTACTGAGCTATGTCTATTCGCCAATCTATAAATATGAGGTCCCCGGTTTCAATATGAGTTAATAGTGATATCAAGAAATACCAAGAATGAACTGGATCCACAGTTTCACCATTCAAGAGTACATCGGCCTTAACAGTTTTAATATCGGGTGTTCTAAGTTCTAAATATTATACATTTTTTTCTATTAAATAGTAATTTGTTAACACTAAACCAATGTAATGTATTTCACATTTACCAAAATATTTTTCACTGTTTTATTACAGTATTGATGACCTTATAGGCCTATGTGATATTTGGTTGGGCAAGTTAAGAAACAGTTGTTTATTTAATTTTTTAATATTCTTTTCACATTTTTATTTACACAAAATTATCTGTTAAGACTAGTTTTCCTTCCAAAGGATGTATGGCAAGTAGTAATATCAATATTGAAGTATTTCTATCTGTGACTTTTGCTAAAACGGCATAATATGCTTGTTTTTTCTAGTTAAGTTATACTAATATGGTTCTTCAAAAGATGATAAAAAATGTTAAATTTTTATACGTCAAAAGAAAGGCAGGATTAAGCATGATAACTTTTACAAAGGCGGCATTTACTTAGTTCTTATAGATTGACTATACTATAATGGTTTTTCATTACATATTCCAGATTTTTTAATTTTATATCTCAATGGAAAGTGCACATAACACGTAATAACTTTTTCTAAGGCGGCATTTCCTTGTTTACTACAGTTTAGCTTCGATTTTATACGTTAATAGAGACTGCTCGAAACACTTCGGCCGCTGTGTGAACTGACTAGACACTTGGATGCAACATGTTCAAGTGCCTCGTATCGTTAAAGAGTTTTCGTTTTCGCAATGCGTTGTATGGCAATAGCGGGTGCACGCCATTAATCCATGCTGACCTAGAATCACTAAATAGTTTGAGTGTGATGCAATTTCCGTAATATAAAAATATACTCAGATACAAAAAATCCTACAAATAAATGTAAACACTGCAGACATTGTTATTTGCTATTACATATTATAGAAGAAAAAGGTATGACCCTTTGTTATATCTTCGTAATCTTTCTACTATTATAATCATGCGGGTCAAGTGTGTGTGCGTATTGGTATTGGCGAAATAACAGCATTATTGTCAAAATAAGCTTTTAATATTCTACAAATCGGGTGTATAAGACAATCTGTTTGGGTTTCTTAGTATTTTGGAAATCATTAAAAACAAACGAATTTTGAAATGAGCACGCTTGACCAGCATTTTGGGTGTGTGCTCCCCTTTGGGTCCATGCGGACACAAATGTGGTCCTGCTTATTTTAAAGTTTTGATAGTTTTAACAAAATTAAACTACTTTTACTTCTAGATATAATAATCATTTACCGAGATACGATATTGCGATATTGGCATTTGCATCCATTGATACCACTAAAGTAAGATTCTAGAACTAACTACTTTTCACTTAACGGACGGATTCTTTTATTTAAAAAAAATAAGTATAGAAACATATTTGAAGCTTTATCTATAACTTTTCTAGTCAGTACCGTGAAAATAAAAGGTCCGAAAATAAGTTTTATATGTTGAGTATCTGCTTACCATTTCTAATTAACGCTAAATATATAAGGTATTTTGCACTGTAGGAATTTATTGCAAGTATGATTTGAGAGAGATAACTCTCAAACTTGATAAATAAGTTGCGTAAGGTAAGATATAAATAATAAAATTCTCTATTGATTCCTCCTTGTCGATCTTCAATGGTAATGGATATATTATACAAGAGCAGACAAAGATTACGTAAACTAAATTGTCAAAATAATGTCAGCGATATTTGTGTGAAAGGCGGTGGGAAAAGACACCTGCAACCAATCCGCTTCTTGCCTTTATATTGATCGAGCTCCGCCCAAAACCACACATTTTCAGTACGTTTAAATTTACCTGAAGTCCACGAAAAGTATTATAAATAAAGTAAAAGAATGTTTTTAATTGAGTATTTATAGGTAAGTAATAATATTATTCACAAGAACATTCTAAACTACTTTTAATTTTTTATACAATATAGTCTATAAGTGGTAATTTGACTTAAAAAAGAATATTACTTTACTAAGTTAACTAATTGGTTAAAAGTATTTAATAAGTTTTTCAAAGAAAACTCATGTTCAAAGAAAACTCATGTTGTTGTGAAAACTCATGTGTAGAAGAATATAATTGTTTTTGTGAAATTTCGATTATATATGCCTGTTTGCTATTACTCTTATTTTTTCATAGTTATTACAACGTAGGTATAAACAGTATATATTTTTACCACTTTAATACTGCTTGTGCATAAATACTTTTTTGTTAAATATCTTTTTTAGGAAATACATTCATTTTTCTTCCAGTTTATAAAGACAAATTTCTCTATATACAGATATGTATCTGTATTTCAATCGTATGAAACGCTTTCCAACAAAATGGTTCCCCTTGGGAACTCTGCCATCTGTGTTATCTCGTAGTTGGGGAAGGTATAAAATAGGCTTAAAAGGAACATGTAGAACAAAAGCATAATGGTTTATTTATCCATTATTTTTAGGATTATACAATTTGTAAATTATGTGTATAGGATTGCACATTATCATACATTATCATTGAAATCATATTTACACGCTTAAACATATTCATTCAAAAATTTAATACGAAAAAGGATAGCTAAGTAATTAATAGTCAGTATTTTATGCTATTTATAATTGACCAATGCAATTAAATATTCTTAATCAGTTTTGACTAGTAACAATGAGATCGATAGTTATTTAAGAATATGGTGAAATAAAGATTTTATCTTATTTCTTCCTTTTCGATAACATGTGTGGAGTTACTAAGCGTTCTAGGGTCTTCTGGAATCCAAATCTTTGCATGTAATGTTCCCCCGGGTGGCCTTTCACCCCGCCGCGACCACGACAAAGAATGGGCTTGGAAGTTGTTTCCTGAAAAAAGGTAAGCGTTTTATTCAAAAAGTAATTTCTATAGTATAATGTCTTGCGGGAACCCGGACTCTAGCACTATCCATATAGGTCCTGAAAAAGCCGTTAAGTCGGAGAAGTTCAGGTACCTTGGATCCTTGAATTCAGCGCTTGCGACCGCAGAATGCCGCCCAAGCTTAGGGAGAAGATACATAAGAGCATAATCCGACCGGTTCTCTTATATGGCAGCGAATGTAGGATATGAGAGCCAATGGACTTACCATCGAGGATGCCAAAGACCGTGCAAAGTGGAGTAGGTTAAGTGTGAAGATAGACCCTGGCTAAGCTGGGACAAATGCCAGGAAGAAGAAAAAGAGTTTAGTGACTTAGTTACGTCTCAAGTATCATTAATTTATCATTGTTGATACGAGTGTTTTCATATGCATGATTACATTAAAAATAATATAATTTGTATTTAAAAATGTAAAACAATAATTGCTTAATATTATACTAATATACTATCTTATATATGTCTTATAATAACCAACAAATAACAATACCATGATTGAATAAGAAACCTGTCATCTGAAGTAAAAAATCTGGAATATTTGACATGAAACGGTAATAGATATGTACTGCTTTTTTAATACATTTGGTATGACCTAAAGTCTAGACTCATGTAAAATCTTTAAATGTTTTTAAGTCTTTTGTATATATTTTTGTTATAAATATAGAAATTGCTGTAGTAGTAAATCTTAGGGAACTTTTCGTATACTGCTCTGTAAATGCAACTATCGCACTATTCGATATTAATTTTCAAAACAGTACTCTGTCAGAGGTCATGCTAATTACTTGAGAAACGTTTAAGCTATTGTGAATCAGGAAGTATATTAATTACATACTATTATCATATTATGCTCTCGAGTTATTAAATAAACTTGACAAATAAGGTAAAGTCGCCTATTCAGGTCCGGGTTTCTAGAAATCCTTATGAATTAATTTTTAGAAATATGTGTAGTTCAGTCATTGTTATGATATAGAGCAGTTTACAATGAATAAAAATAAAATACTAATATCCAGTTACTTACAAAAAAAGGGGTTATCAAACACCCTGTCTAGGGCCTTATTGGGAAACGGGGTTGTCAATAACCTACAAAAATATTCATTACATCTTTTCTTTATCTAATACCCAAATTTTTGTTTTATTTATAGTATATAAATAATATTGAGTATATTACCTAAATTCCATATATAATTTTCTTGAATAGTTGTAATAGTTATTCTTATTAAGTTTTACTTAATATGATAACTCAATAGCTATTAGCAGTTAGGTACATAAATAAAAAATACAGTACATAAAAATGATTCTCACTCATGGGGTGCCCATATGAAAGTTAAAGTATATCAAAGAGTAATAAAATCGATTGTCCTTAGATAACTAATGAATGGATTATAGTAGCAAGGCTAATACATAACATAACATAAAAATTCTCTCTAATTCTCTATTTCTCATTATAATGTGCATGTAACACAATTGATTTGCGATCTAAAATCAAATTAGAATGAAAATAAACCAACCAACTTAATAGGATCTAATGACAAGAATTGGCAAAGTGCGATGCGAAAAGCAAAATAAATAATTATATAAATCCTAAACTTATCTTACACACACTATTCATAAAGTATATGAAACACGTATACATGCTATATATATTTACAAACAGAATTTTCGTTACTGGAGTGAGTCAAATCCTAGAGTGGTTCATGAAACACCATTACATCCTGAAAAATTGACTGTTTGGTGCGGATTATGGTACGATGGAATCATTGGCCCGTACTTTTTCAAAAACGACGAAGGCCGTACTGTTACAGTCAATGGCGGCCGTTATCGTGACATGTTGAACGATTTTTTGTTCCTGAAGTGTATGAAATCAATGCGGACGACATTTATTTTCAACAAGATGGTGCAACATGCCACACTGCGACGTCACAATGGATTTATTGCGTGATAAGTTTGGTGAGTCGGCTATTTCCGGAACGTTCCTCACAATTGGCCACCAAGGTCATGCGATTTAACACCCTTGGACTATTTTTTGTGGGGGTATGTTAAATCTCAAGTGTATGCCAATAAACCAGCTACGATTCAAGATCTTGAACGCAACATTCGAGCGACTATAGCAGCCATACCAGCCGAAATGCTGCACCGAGTCATCGAAAATTGGACCAATCGTATTCACCAGTGCAAAATATGTCGTGGCGGTCATTTGAACGATATTTTATTTAAATCATAAATAGCATAAAATTTCCTATTAAATAAAGCCATTAAACACGAAATTAGAACATATATTACATGTTTTATTTCTATTCCTAAACATATTGTTCTTATTGGGAAACCCCATATTTAGTAATTTTAATATACACATACACATATACTCATAAGCATACATACACACAAATATCAAATATACACTTTATTCTAATACGGCATTTTTAAAAATATCAACTAAATTAAAGATTGCATAAGTATAACAGCTTAGCGCTTAGAACCCTAAGCGAATATAAACCTATGTTTTATTTGTCTGTAATTATTTAAAAGATAGTAAATACAATTTCTGGGGACTAACTAAACTTTGCAAATGTGGTGAAATGGGGTGCGATTGTTCGAGGGTGATGCACGTGCGCGTTGTTATGACCCATAGCCCCACAGTTTATAACTATCGATAGGGTTGACCTATGCTACGATTATTTTATTAAAAAATATTCAACAATAACAATTACTTAGGTGCGTGAAATTTTTAAACCATATATTATTGTTATGCAATATTTTTCCATACTTACTATTTATAAATTATTTATCTTTGGTAATCCTTTGGATTCTTTGAATAACTGTATTATTATTTATATCTGTTTATTTACAAAAAGTTCATTTTTTTATTTTTATGTTCTATTTATGCATAAATATAATTAAAAAATATTTTATTAATTTTCACAAACATACATAAAGTTTTTATAATGATCGTACTTCGGGTGCTAATAAGCATCTACGAACTCTACAATTTCCGGCAATTTGACCACTTGTCGCGTTGTCCTTCTACAATTGTGCCATTTGTGGAGTATAGTCATATTAATAATTTATTAAACTCAACTTCACATAGGTAATTTCATCTTTTACAAAAATTCAATATTATAATTGGCCTCTGAAATTCTTTCCTGCGAATTTAGACAAGGCACCTAATTCTTCTTCTATTCTTATAATTTGATTGTACTTTCCAACACGTTCGCATCGCGCTGGCGCTCCACATTTTAGTTGACCAGCGGACAAACCCACAACTAAATCGGCTATGAACAAGTCATCAGTATCGCCCCATCTATCACACACAACTACACCAAACGCGTTAGCTTTTAACAATTTATAGGCTTCTATTACTTCTGTTAAAGTGCCTGATTGATTTATTCGTAGTGCTGCAGTGTTTCCAGCTTTTTTTTCAACAGCTAATCCAACTCTTCGGAGACTAGTTTGAGTTAAATCATTACCAAATAGCTGACACTGAGTGCGTGCCGTAAGAGTTGACCATGCTGCCCAGTCATCAAATTCAAATGCGTCTTCTATAGAACACACTGGAAATTCTTTAACATTATCTAAGTATACTTCAGCTAGCTTGTCTGAGGACATGTAATCTTGAGGGTTAGAATTGGGATTTTTGAATTCTACATCATATGCACCATCTTTATATAAGTCAGTAGCTGCAGCGTTAATAGCTATTTCAGCTTTACCCATATGTCCACATTGTTTTATGGCATCAGTTAGAAACACAAGCGCATCTCTGTGGCTTTCTAATGGTATAGAAAATCCACCCGATTCAGTGACATAGGAAGCTTCAACACCATATTTATAGATTATATTTTTTTTTATATAGTGATATATTTCGGTTCCGATACGCATTGCTTCTGCAAATGTTGAAGCACCTGTTGGCATTATCAAATATTCTTGAAAAGGTAATCCATTCGTGCTCAAGACACCACCAGTTAATATTGTAAAGTGTGGCACTGGTAATATAATACTAGCTACTCCAGCCATATCTGATATATGCCTATAAAGTGGTACTCCTTTTTTAGCTGCGCCTGCCTTAGCTACTACCAAGGAAACGCACATAATTGCATTAGACCCAAGTCTCGATTTATTTTCAGTTCCATCAAGGGCCATCATAAAATTATCGATTTCTTTTTGCATAGTCACTTCTAAGTTTTGCTTAATAAGTTCCGGAGCAATAATAGTATTAATATTTTTTACAGCTTTTTGGACACCCATGCCAAAAAATTCCGTAGGAATGTTATCGCGTAGCTGAATAGATTCTGCTATTTTTTTGCTATCGGTAGATGGTACGCCGACTCGAAATAATCCTAGTTCAGTTACCATATCGGTTTCCACAGTGGGTATGCCCATAGCATCAAATATTTGTCTGGCCAATAATATTTTAATAGGCATTATAAGGTTCGTAACTTCGAAGAAAATAATTATGTAATCAATAGTTTTTATTAAATTAAATTATAAAATATTGCTGTAACATTAAAAAAGGCAAAATTTTTAAATAAATTAAAATATTTAAGAAAATGCCAAATTATATTGTCAAACTAATTTGTTTTTAAATTACAGCCAGTTTTACTTTCAAATATGCTATTTGCGAAAATATATCAATTTAATTGAATATTTTATTACTTTTATTCTTGAAAAACTAAATAAACAAGTGTTGAAGAGGTTTAGTGAGGGTCGCTGCACGTGTGCGCTAATCTGTATGTAAATCCTATATTACATTTCGATAAGGTGTTTGTATTAATTGAAAAAACATTATGCGGTGAGCACTTGCTGTGCGTCGTGGATCTTTATATATATTCTATATAATTGTTTTATTAACACGTTTTTATTATAAAATGTATACTTACAGTACTAGTAAGTACATCGTATATGTTAGTATGGTTAGCTTGGTCCGTGCCTTGAATATTATAAATAAGTTGTTTACAATAATTAAATTACAAACTTTTTTTGGTCATACTTTACTTTTTCTTTAAATAGTTAAATGTTTTCTTCTATAATAACAACGATATCTATAATAACTAAACATCTATATGTTTAATTACAATAAGGTCATTTATAGGTAAAATATAGTAGGAAAAAAAAGGCTGACGAGAATTTTATAACAATTTAAATATTTAAAGTGACGAAAGGGGACGAACACTTAATGGTTTTCTAATACACTCCTCCTCCCTATTTACTAAGTGCCAACTCTCAATTTGCTATGGTGTGATTCGCAAATGCAATTCATCAGACCCCTTTATTTATATTACTCCGAAAGTAAACATTAAAGTATAAGAGAGAAGATAATTAATACAACATTAAAATTATAAATGTGCCAATCTGAATTTACTATTGAAATTAATTTATTCGGCAACATGATGTAACATTTATACTCGTAGCATCCGGCAAACGATGCATCACGAATTTATTGGAAGCTTTAATGACACAATTATTTCCAGAGTGTTACATGAGATTCAGTCAGTAGTCACGCGATGCACCGTGGGAAGCACGGAGTGATGACACCTGGACCATCGATTACGCGATAGGGCTAAAACACGCAATTCTGTTATATTTATTTTAAAAATATGAAAGACGATAAATTATTTATTTGAAATTACATTTTTCAATTGCTTCAGTGTGTTCACGCTATAATAAAAATATCAAAAATAAATCGTTTTCCATACGAGAAAGTAATAAAATATATCCTTCGCCGGCATCATATAAAATATTTGATTGAAGGTACTTTTGGGAAAACGGTCACAAAATAATGTTAAAATAAGATAGAACACTTTCGTCTCCTGTAGTATCTAACAAATAAAATTGGAGTGTCTGTATGTAATATTGAAGTGTCTGTTTAAAATAATCGTTTTTTACTAAACGCATACACAGGATGTAGAAATAAAAAATTTTATCTGTCTCTCTATTTGTTTCGGCTAATCTCATGAACGGCTGAACTGATTTTGACGGGACTTTCACTGGCAGATAACCGATATAATAAGCAGTAACTTATGTTAAGTTTATTTTGGGAGTAACGTAGCATAATTTTTCTTTTTAACTATTGAAACAGTGATGTTAAATTATACGCAGCGAGAACTCGTGGGCAGAACAGCTCATTTTTTAATAAAATTATCAACATGTAAAATAAATTTCCATTAAAGTAATAATCCCACGAAAAACATATTCTATAATCCACGAGTTACGTAGTTGTGAAATTTTCTTAACGGCAAAAAAAATATGACAAAATTTCAATTCATTTATATAAAATATATTTCTTTCAATGCAACTCGCATCCGTAATAAACTCGATAATTTCTTTTTATTTTAAAATTTTTTTTTTAGCTTCACACCTTTATCCCGCATAATAGGGTAAACAGAAAGTACCTAGTGTCAAGACACTCTGTTCTTCACTTTCCACCGAATTCGAGAAATTGTGTTTTGATTGGTGGAACTCAACGCCACACTTTGTCTTTACCAGAGCGAGGAAGTGAAAATAATTTAAATATGATCACTCCCCCGAATGAAGATCGAATCCATAACCGGTCGCGTTGACAGTCAGACGTTGTCACACTGCGCCACGATTCGATTAATATGTCATTGAAATAAATAGTATTGATCGATAAAAGGTGCATAAACAAAAAGAGCGGGACGTGTCATGGTACTGTTTGACCCATTATTAGGGTTGCAGCTGTATTAATTAACTTCTGTAAATTATTTATGTTAATAAATAAAAGTGAAGTTAATTTTTTTATAAATTATTTTGTTTTTTTTTTATTTTCCATGAAATACTACGTCTTGAAAAAAGATTCTTATGAATTTTCCCGTTACATAGTTTGTTAAACCTTAACCGCTAAATATACCTGTTAATAAATACATAATAATTTAACTTTTGGCTAAATGAGTAAAACTATTAACTTACCTACAACGTTATGCGTAAAGTGGAGTGAAAATTCAAAGGCCAATGAAATTACTTGTTTAAATATAAATCAATAATATATATAAATTCAAACCTCTTATGATGACCTTTTTTTGCTCGTGACTTATGTTCTGGCTATTGGTGACACCTGACAGCATAGAATCCGGTGCGTTCCTGTCAGCACGTACCTAAGTTCAACAAAATTATTCTAGTTAGAAAAACACTGCCATATGGTTGTCAGTTATTCGATAATTTTGAGATGCTTAAATTACATTTTTAACTTATTAAATTTTTTATCAAAGAATTTTAAAAAAAGTGCAATATTTAATAGATAATTTATGGCAGTTTTTAGAAAACTGAAATCTTTATACGTTACGTCTGAGCTTTGCGTATACATTTTCATTTAAGAAATGATAACTATACCAGTTCTCCAAGAAAGCTGATGTATCCGATAGCTAATTTGAGGGTGTCCACTTTAGATAAACGTTTTTCATATGGTAGAGTAGGAATATGAGCACGCAGGCCTTCAAACGCGTCGTTAATGGACTGCATACGGCGGCGCTCGCGTAGGTTTGCTGCTTGTCGCTGTTGGATTTGCTGTTGTGGACATCGGAGGCGACGTTTGTGTAGTCGTCTATATTCTGACCTTTAAAGAAAATATTCTTATTACTTTAGTAAAATTAATAATTAGTGTTTGTTAAGGAAATAAACATAGTCTAAATATATTGCTTTTTATGTAACAAAGGTATAAAAGTTAAATACATTCATTTATAATACTTTTTATATATATATATATATATATATATATATATATATATATATATATATATATATATATTCTCAGTCAAACGTATTACAAATATTATTATAATCAAATACATTTCCAAAAATCTATAAAACATTCTTTAGCAAAGATTAAGTTATTATGTTGTGTATTCCGGTAGCAGAGCAAAAGGTCAAGTTGGAGAGCTTAATTTTTTTTCTATTCATTAAAACTGCAGCTATAATTTCTGATTTATATTATTAACCTGATTGACCTAACCTAAACTAGACGAAAATATACCTATTCCTTTCAATAGGAATAACTTCATCTAATATAAATGAGTAATGAAAAGAAAAAAATATTTACCAACTATGAGTCGGGCAAAATTCAATAAAATAAAATTTGTCTTAAACATCTTATTTATACTTAACGTTATAATAATTAATTGTATTTGTATATACTTACTTATATTTTTTTACCTATATATAGTTTGTTAAAAGTAGAGTTTTATAATACCTATTATCTATCTATATTTTACAAATTTATATTTTTGATAATTCATATATATTTAGTACAGTTTGTTATTATTTGTTCTTCCACATAAATACTACGCAAAGTATAACCTAAAACATTTTTACCTGTAATAATCATAATTTAAGTTCATATTCACGTTTTATGAAGATGACCAATCGATGCATACTGAACATATAAAAAAATAAGTAATCACAAAGCTAGCAATAATAAAAAAAGTACTTCATTGCATTGTATACAATTATTAATTTAAAAATTCATACGAAATTGTCCAAGAAAAGTATTCGCAACTGCACAGGATAATTATTTATTAAATGTAAATGACAAGAAAATAAAAAAATATTATTTTCCTTAATTGAGTTTTAAACGTTGAAATTTTAAACAAAACACTAAGCATATTATTTATTAAAAAATTAAAATAAAGCGATTAAATAAATAGTGCGCATAAAATGAGTGTTGTGAGTGTACTTATTTTTGAATTTTTTTCAGCATAATCTTTTATCTTACATAAATCATTTGCTATTAATTGTTACGCGATTACAGTGAAAAGAGTTAATAAGAACGTAATCAACATTTTTTTAATAATCTTAATAGATGAATATAGTTTATATGTGATACTTATAAAATACACAAATAGGTTTAATTCGTGTTACAAAAAAAACGAGATGATTACTCGTTTTTATATAATTAAAACCTAAAAAATTGGTTTTCTATGAAAATAATCAAAACAATCTTGAAAAAATAAGCGCAGAATAGATATTTACATATTTATAAGTATTTAGGTAATGTTATACTCATGATGCAACATGTTGTTTTTTCTAGTTTACCTTTTTCTGGGTGTTAAGTGATTTTCTTGATCGCTGGCATATAAACTTCCATCAGACATTGACGAATCATCGTATAGAAAGATATCCGAGCTGTTGCCGGATATTGGTGATGCGTTATGATTTAATGGTCCACAATTTGTATCTAAGGGCGTACAATGACTATCGTTAACAGAGTCCATTTTAAATTTTGTCATTAATATTTCACAAACTCTAGGATTCACTCATAACACTATTAAATATATCAATTTCGTGTTCACAGACAGGCACTCCACAGCGGAGTGAGCTGAGAGGGTTTACACAGAGGGTTGCGGTAACCAGTCCCGCCCACCCGCTGCATCCCGCCCACAGTCCTATCACTCAATAAACGTCTCCACATTGCGCAGTATTGTAATTTTAGAGTTTTCAGTGTTCGCTTTTTTCTTTTGTAAAGCAATTTGTAAAATATAACCTAATTATGGACCAAATCACGTCTTATTTTATTTAGTGTAATTGTATAACACACAATAAATATTAGCTTAATATATTATTTAATATAATAAGGAATAGCAAAACGGCTCCTAAAAATAAAACGATGAAGTGTAATATATTATAAACTATCTCCTACTTATTGAATTCTATTACTATATCCTTCTAATCTCCCAAACACGGTTAATGCCAGTCGAACGAATGGTAAGCAGTCTATGGTGTATTGATGTCAATAGAGATCTGAAAATTCCGTTTTAAAAATCGTTTTACGAATAACGTTATCTCAAATTCATTAAATTTTGGAGTAGACTTTTAATATAGCAAATAGCAAGGAATAAAAGCGAAAATAGTTATGTTAAAACAATTGATTGTCAATGATTACGAAAACTTTACCGTGAATGACAATGTCAGTTTTATTTAGAAAAGATGTAAATTTATGATTCATTTTGCATTCCATTTTATTTTAACTTTATATGTGCAAAATTTGTAATTTTACAAGATTTTTGAAATCGTCCAATATCCAGTTGTAAAGCCTGACTGAGTAATTAACAATTAATTACATGGTGATTAATTACATGGTATAATACATTTGAAATCGGCGAAAGATAAGTATAGATATCTATTTTTTCTTTTCCATAGTAGTCCACCAGTCTTCAAATTATTATATTTTTATTTGTAGATATTATTAATAATTATCTTGCCATGTCTGGATGTCAAATCACCGCTTTGTCGCAGCAAAACCTGTTGAAATTGCGAATGTGGCAAATGGGAATAGAAAGTAGTATGATGGGAGTATCATCGAAAGATAGGAAAAGAGCAGAAAATTTAAGATCAGTGATGAAAGTTATAATACAGAAAGTACAAAAGCTAAAATCGTTATAAGCAGGACACATGAAACTAAAATACTAAAATGAATTGGTCCAGAATAATAACAGAATGGAAACGCGACGATGATAATTGTCGATGTTTAAATACACAATTTCGTATTAATATTGTTTGAGTGATCGAACTTAATACTTAAGAATGTTTTATTCATTAGGTACAGATTTCTAAGAAAAATAAATAATTTTACAATTTCAGTTTTAAGTTTCTTGCGCAAATCGATTTATTTTACGACTTATAAAGTGGAAACGATATAGTTCATATTATTACTGAAAATTTACAATGTTGGGACAAGTATATATTGTTTTTTCATTGTAAGTAAAAATAGAAATTTATCTTATATAATTGTTTTTTTAAAAAAAACCTCAATATTATCACTATCAAATTGTTTTTTATGACACTCTTCTCTAAAGGATTTTCACAGAGAATGCTAATAAATAAATTTATTGATATCATTACTTTCGAGTAAAAAAATGTAACATCAAATAAGTTAATATTAAATAATAAAATATATTCAGTGGTATATGGTTTAAGCTCAATAATATATGTATGTAGTGGGGTAGCGAGTTTACGTGTTCTTGTAATAGTTAAACCTTGCTTTTATTTTAAATTGTAACGTAAAATGTGAGTCGAGTGCTTATGTGTGATTAAGTACATTATGACCTCCTTTTTCTTTTTCATTTCCTAACTTCCATTTAATCCGTAATGACCGCACAGGTAAAGGAGGTGGTGGTGCTGCCATCTACCTTCGTAAACATATTCATTTCACTATACTCAGTAAGTCAGTCTAATAATCTTGAATTATCCGAACATTTATTTACTGAAGTTTTTATTAAGCGAGTTAAAAATTTATTGGCTGTTTTTTATAGTCCGTCTCTTCACATAGACTATTTTCAATGCTTTAAAAACTTATACTATACGTGCCTAACAAAAACAATTATATTATTATGATAGATTTTAACACCTGCGTTACAAAAATGTTGTACGTGCCAAGCGTCTATTAAACAACAATAACAATTTAAACCTTAATGTTCTTCCAACTAAAGCCACTTGTTATTTTCCAAATTGTTCCCCATCCCAATTAGGTCTTAGTTTTTTTTCTTCTTTGAATCAAATTGAAAATTATGGTCAAATTTCAGCTGAGGGTTTTCCTTAAAATGATTTAATTTATTTATTTTATAAGACACGCCCTCAAATTATTTACTTACTACTATTATTAAAGCCTACTTAAATAATGATTTGTTCATGCAGGTTAATGCAGGTACAATGGACGAGAAGCTTGATTCCTTCTTAAATGACTTTTTCGACAAACACGCCCCCTTTCGTCCTATTAAATTAAAATATCTTTCTGCTCCTTAACGTACCTTTGACGAAACGTAACCGTGCCAAATATAAGTACAGATTAAATCTTTATGACGCTAATCTCTTAAAATATAAACGTCTCCGCAACCGCTGTAGCAAAGTGTGTAGAGATGCCCAACGGCAGTATATTCACTCCAAAATCGAAAAAAATAACTCTTTTAAGGTATAGAAATTTCTACAATCTCTTGGTATTGGTCGTCAGCCATCTGTTATCTCACGAAACCTTGATCTCGAAGTTCGAAACGGATTTTTTACTAAAGCTATACCTATGGTTAGCAAGGAAAAGAAAAACTTTCTAAGCCATCTCCTTTCGTTACCTATACCAAAATATCCTTCTTTTCATTTTACTACCATTAATGAAAACGACATTAAATTACTTATATTTGCAATCCAGTCTACTAGTCTACAGGTAATGATGTAATTAACCGTAAGATGATTCTCTTAATATTTACCGCTATTCTACCTGTCCTATCCCATATTTGTAATTTTTCTTTGTCCTCTGGTCAATTTCCAAATGCCTGGCGTAAAGCTCACAAAAAAATGCATAACTTATATAAAATCTCGTAAAACTTATTTCTCACAATAAATAATAAACAAGACTGCATATTTAAAGAAAGAACACTCCGACTTATCAACTTCGTAATTAATATGAAGAATCCTATTAACCACTTTGGAAGTAGTTGCCCCGTACTCCTCAATAATGGAAACAATATTATTTTTCTTAAAAAATAACCTAACTATCATTGTATGGTTGTTTTTTTAATTTTCGGATGCCAGAACAAACCTGATGAAAATTGTAACTAGGTATATGTAACTTAAATTGGATTTTTTTATCTTGAGTGAACCTACTGTTTAAAAAAACACACAAACTCAAGTATTGAACTGTATTGCAATTTATACTCTACAGTATCCACTATGAGGTCAATAATTATTTATGAGAAGATACTCGTAAATGAACACTATTGGAACAGTGGACCACTGGTAAAACTATTAGTTACATATTGTGGTAATATTTGCATTTAGATCTAAATATTTAAAATACATGTCCACGGCGAAAGCTACAAGGCTCTTCCTTCAATTGACGATTCTTTTTCATAATTAAATTTTGACGCACCTTTTTGTAAGTACATACAATTTAGTAAACCATTTTATAAATTTATTGTAATTCTATTTTAGGGTTAAAGGAATTAGATGTCAAGAAAATGTTAAGCTGCCACGTTATGTAATCGAACCAGGAATAAAGCCGTAAGGATTATTATATGCAATAACTCACTAAATATACTTTGTATAATTATATTATTAAAATAGCATTTGGCATAGAAAAAGCTCCGTAGCAGGTAGATACATATGTCACATTCTTATAGGAACATAACAATACGTTTAGAGAAATATTTCTACTCCATTTTGCGAAATTCTGTAGACGGGAAAGCATAAAATTTGTCACATCTAAAAATAAAATTTATATGGAAAAGAAGAATTTCTCGTGTCAACAAGGTTACTAATTTGTTTTATATATATGTATAGAAGAGGTGACGTGATAGGCTAACTGGTGGTAGTGATATTGGTTATTACAAATATACAAAAAATAATCTCTTTTACGAAGTTTTTTAAAAAATATAGAAATTTTAAGAAAATAGAGACAATCAACCATCACCTTCTTAAAATAGTACCACTAATAGAGATATGAAACGATATTCCTTAATGTTTTTAGCCTATTTCTTAACAATTGTAAAACGATAATATATAAATGTTGTGGGCTTGTGATTTATATCTGCGATGGTTGTGAGTTCAATCCCACTCGTTGAAATAATCAATACTTTAATCGGGACGGAATGTAACTAAATACTAAACATCGGACCTAAAATTATTACGTGATAAAGATTGTTTGAGATTGCTATCAAACGACATATGTAGTGATTTAAAATCAGAAACAGAATATAAATTTGTTATTTTTAAAACATAGTCATACTGCACCACAATGACCTCTTATTATCTCGTTAGAATCATGTAATTGATTTTATTTATTTATTTTTCATCTATCCCTATATTACTCACGTACGATGTTTCTCCAAAAGTAAAATATTAATTATTATTAAAAATTTTTTAGCATATTTTGTATCTATATAAGTATGAATTATTCGCTATATGAAAATCTTAAAATTATATTTAATTGTCAAAGGATCTAGTTCTAGAGGTCGGCGATCTCTTTAATCGAAAAAGTCAAAAATCACAATGGTAATGGGTTTGCATGATCAAGTAAAAAATTAAAATTAAAAAAAGTACAGTAGACTCATTATATCTAAGTTTTCATTTGTTAGCTGGCTTCTTATTTTAGTTAAATTCATGCAACATGTCTGTTCGCGTGAATGTTTTGATCCGATGATAATACGCATTCCAAATAAAAAATTCTTGCTTCACTTAATTGATCTGAAAGACTCCATGTATTGAATATATTGTTCCAACAGTGGCGAATTAACGATTCGTGTCATGGGGAAAGGTGCGGTGGAAAGTGAGTACAAGTGGCTTTTACAGAAAGTGGCTACTCGTGGGGTAATCGATTCAGAAAGACTGTCAAATATATCTTGGTACTAAATGGGAATTTGGTACTAAGAACCGCAGTGTGACATGAAAAGAGTCACGTGTGGCTCCGGAATCGCAGGTCGCTGAGTTTATCATAATAAGCCGAGAACAGTTCAATCTTAAATCGTTCTTCATTTACAGTGGAACATTAGTGAACTACATTGCGGGTGACGTAACATACGACAAACTTATTTGCACTTAATACAGTAACGTCTAGGAATCAAGTTGCAAAATTAATTTTGTTTTGTGTATACTATATTTTTTCAGCATAAAAAGTACCCAGAGTGATGCTCAGGATGTTGGAGTGTAATTATACCAAATTGGTAGGTTTCGCGTGATGCTTGAAGATACAGACAGACGAAAAAATTTTTAAATCACATTTTTGGGTTCAATATTGATCTGGTAACTTAGTTTTTTAATATTTTCAATGTGCAGAATTGATATTTCTACAGTTTTATGTATAGAGTAATATCAAATTAACACATGGAGATATCCTTAAACAAGATTTGAACAAAAATAGAAACCGATTTTAAATAATATGAACTGAAAAATAAAAAAAAAGAAAAGAGTTATCAAAATTGTTATTTATTTATTACTAAATTCTCACACTAGCGAGGAAGAGAACGCGTATTGTCATGTGAAAATATATATATACTGTCACATGACAATATACATCGCATACTCTTCCCCACTACTGCGAGATGTGGCAACGAACGTGACGTTGGGGAACGAAACCCAACATGCCGGTACGGGACGGCGAGAAGTAGAGGGCGGAGCTACGAATAACTAAATGGAATATAAGAGGAGAGATTCAACAGAAGATGAATGAATTATTAGATGTTATGGGTAAAAGAGATCTATGTTGTATGTGTACGTCTCAATCCAAACCAACCAAATAAGCACGACAAATTTAGTTCCACAATCGAGTTCCTTTCTGAGCTGGAATGACAGTAAATGAACGACAACCTCGTCCATTAAGGTTTAGGTGTGCTATTGTGGTCTTGATTGGTGAGTGCTACGGTAGAATACAAGACGAACAAAGCAAATTTGGGTTAGTTTCAAGCTGAGGATAGTAAAGAGATCCTCAGCTTTATAAAATAAACTAGAGGAATTTCGGGAGAGTGTTAGCGAAGTTCTTAGTAGTTTAAGAGGGGAAAAAAATATTAGTGTATGTTAAATCGAACGGATCAGTCGGAGTCACAATGGTAGGCTACGAATGTGTACGAGGCAAATAAGAAGTACGATAAGAGAGCAAGTGAAATTGGAAAGCTCTTATTGGAGTTTCCAAGGTGAAGGATTTCTTTGTGCCAAAAAGGATGTTTGATATCAAAAAAATACGCTTATATACTTAGGATGGAATGGACAAGAAAAGCCGGTTACTAACTTGAGTAAGGCTCCTTGTAGCTCCAAGTAGCTGAAGATAGCTGTGAAATAGAAAATGGAAGTATGCTGGCAGAATTTTATGATAGTAGCAACTGAAATGTGTGGTGTCGAGAATAGAAGCTTTAGATGAAAACATGACAAATGATGGAGTGATGATGTGAAAGAAAGAAGAAATCGTGGCAGGACTATAAGGCTTCGAGAAAGAACAAAAGTAAGAAAGAGATTGAGATGAAAGAATATATGTTGTAAAAGTTTTCCTGGTGTTGTTCGCTAATTTTTATAGAGTGAATGGGATGGTTTTCGAATTGTTTGAATTTTCGAATAGCATACTAATAGAACAATCACATTTTGCAACAATGGGCGGAATTCTACAAGCAAATGTATGAATGCGTTGACGCCTCTGTCTCAAGCAACAGCAATATGGTAATTCTTGATGTAGCAGGTGGCTAAATCAATTGGAGTATTATACTATATTTGCTATGGGTGATTGGCAAAGCACAGTCAACGTGTCTTCGTGTAAAGGCAAAGGTTTACAGATAGGCTGTGCAAGCAATAGGGCCATCAGTTTGATTAGCTAGATAATGCGGAAATAAAAAGTAAATAGAGTGCAAGAGAGATTCGAGGGTCTATTGTGGCAAGCCCAAGGAGGATTTAAATCTGGAAGGGTATACATGGATGGACTTTTTAACGTTTTACCTACTTAGCACTCGATAGTTTTAGAAGGTGGATCGACGGAATAAAAAAGAGTCTTCTTATAACACAACTTTATTGTTCCGGTTTTTATAAATAGAATATAGTTATTTAAAAAACAAACAATGCTTTACAATAGCATGACGTACGGAAAAACTTAGAAATAGTATAAGACAGACAACTTAATAAAAAATATGAAATTAGTGTTATCACCATTCAACATCTATTCTTTCTGCATGCTCAGGGTAAAAGGGTTTTGGAATATAAATTAAAAAGTATTCTGTGCTTTTGTTGACTTAAAACATTTATTTGATAGGGTTAAAAAAAGACATTTTGGAAGATATTGCCCCAGTATAATGTAACCCTTCTATCGGGCTATAAAAATGGTTAAAAAAAGAGGCATAGACGTATGAAGGGAACTTAGCGTTAAGCGCTTCGTTCTTTCGGACTATCTAGTGATAAAGCTAAAAATAGAAAAAATATATTGTCTACATTCTGAACTTTTAAGTACAGGTAGAAAAATTAGGGTACTTATACCATTATAGTGAAAAATGCAAATGACTAGTTTAACATAGCAACCAATGATAGCTTTGAAATTCGTTTTCAGGGCAATATTTGGATCTTACAGTTACAACATAATGACAGGTGAATTTGAAGCGCGTAAGAATTCAACAGTGGCTGTAACTGAAAGCATCCAAAATTCGAGCTCTACAGTGGCAAATGATAATACTTTCAGGAAGCATGCCACATTTAGCGCTTCACTTAATCAGTTCAATTGGTGGACAAGATCAAAACTGCGAAATTTTACGAAAAAATTTAAAAGTGATATTTCTATGCAAACTATAAAAACCATTTAAATACATATCTACTAAATAAAGTTCTTTTTATTAATTATAAACTTTTAATTTTATTTATTATTTTCGATAAATATTATTTGATTATTAAAATATTTCTTAATTAAACTCTACTCTTAGTGCAGTGCTATAAAAATAATTCAGCCAATCAATCACCAATGTATAAAAAATGTTGATTTTTCGAAATTCAAACCCTAAGGACGTGAACTAGGAGTTGAAAGTTTTGTATTGAAATCCGAAAGTTTTGTATTTGGGTTAAAAGTTTGTATTGAACTACGTCATTTTTGAAATGAGAAACTTTAATCTTTATTGATACTTTTCTGGTAGAAGTTACATACTTAATGCTTGTTTTTGCATATTCTACTCCTAAGGAATTAGGAGGTATGGTAATCTTTAGATTTCCAAATTGGAAACACAATACTTTATTTTTAGGCTACTGACTCAAAATGAGTCTATCACTTTTTTTACGTGACTCTTGGAAATGCATTTTGTACCATTCAGCCGTCTTTCGTATGGGATTAATGGTACAATGGGTCATTGCACATTTCTTCAATTTTTTGGTATTTTAATATCTTATTGAATGTGGTGAAAATACAAAACACACATATGAACACAATGCAACATTTTTTGTATATAAAATAGGCAATTCAGATATAATAAGATAATATAAAGCATAGTATAAATAAAAGTAGTAACAAAATATGAATTAATATTATTTTAATAGTAATATTAAGTTTTATAATCAAACATATTGGTAGCTATATGAGTGATCCCAAACAAGACTGAAAGCAAACCAATCAAAATAATTGTACGAAAGTACCTGAAAAAAAAATTTGAATTAGGGAATATAATGCTGTGTATTTACTTTGTAAAACAATTGATTGAAAATGTTAATAATTTATACTTAATGATTATTTTACTTTCAATATTTTTATAGAATAGTTGATTGTTATTATTAAAGAATGTTTGAAGTTCCTTACAGTTTATGTAAAGCACCATCTCTAGAGTCAAGACCTTGGGTAAATGTAGTATTTATGTATATAACTTTGATATTTGAGAGAGAAATTCATTTAAGATACTGACCATGTGAATTTTGAATGCTTTAATACTCTAATTATGCTTAATGTTTGCCGTTTTGTATTTGCTATATCTCCCGAGTTGTCTATGACAAAATGAGAGTTGGCAACTTTTTGTTCAAGAGGCATCTGTGCATTTATTCTTTGAATGGCAACTTTTTCTGAGAAGTCATTCCTTTTGCAAAGTCTTTCAAGTTGTTGGTGATCTTCACTGAAACAATTAAAATATCAACATGAAGACTGTATGTTCAAATAAAAAAAAGAAAAGATATTCATTTGTGGTTATTATTTCATTTTACTTACATATTTTTAATATTTTTTAGAAAAAACAGAAATAATTTATATTCTAAATAAAAGTAAATAGTATTTTCGTTTTTGACAGTCTACTTTTTAATTATTAAAATTCAATTAAAAATTAATATATGCTATATAAAGCATTGGTTTATTATATATTTAGCTATAAAAAAATGTTGCGTTTTAAAATCCAAAAGAGTCATCACATAAAAATGTGAAGGTAAAAGTGTGAAAAATATAATTTATTTTTTCTAAACAATATTACTAACCAAACAACTGTAATTATTTTGTGCATAAAATGCAACATTTTGCCAGTCTCAAAAAGTAGTGGTACTTCCATAACTATATATTTGTGACCAGAAAAAAAATATTTAAAGGCTATTTTCATCATAGAACTTTGTATTCTAGGGTGTGTTATGGCATTAAGTTTTCTTCTCTTTTCAATGTCTTGAAAGACTATTTCTCCTAATTTTATTCTATTTACTTTGCCATCTGCCAGCAAAATATCATCACCAAAGTAGTGCTTTAGTTCTTTCCATGCTTTGGTTCCTGGTTCTAGAACTAAAAAAAAACAAATTGATTTACTTTTAATTGAAACTATTTTAAACTGATTAATTATTTATATTTTAGTACAGGTAGCATTCAGTATCTCAAATAGCCAAGCATAAATAATAAACAAAATAATTATTACTTTTACTAAGAGTATTTCCTACATGTAGGTTCTATCTTCAATATTGTAATTTCAAATAGAGAAATGTAAAATTTTATAGAAATAGTTTTTTTTAGAGAAAGTAGCTTTTCTAAGAAATGCCTTTGAACTTTTATGGGCAAGCTCATGAGAGGATCTCAGGAAATATTGAAGTGAACGCAATTTTGTTTATACTTCAAAGGCATTATGTGATCAGTATTAAAGAATTTTTTTAATCGTAAATAACAATATTTAAAATAAATCTGCTATAAAGTGGTGCTTCTTGTGAAGTGATAAAATTAAGATAATAACTTATATTACTTTATTTACTACATTGGCATATTATTGTACAAAAAATACGTACTTTTTCTGGCTATATCATCGGCATCTATGACAGCTATTCCGTTTTCACGAAATATAGAAAGGACAGTACTTTTTCCAGTTGCAAGTCCTCCAGTTAAACCAACAATAAACATTATTAAGTAGAAATCACATAAACTTTAAGGTATGACGTATCTTAATGTTGTATATATTGATTAAAATTTGGTTACCTGTGAATTACCATATTCGTTTTCATTTATTTATACATTTAATCACTACAAAATACGAATCTGCAAAGTTTACAATCTTCCTACCCTTCACAACTTAATATGAAAGATTCTTTATATTTTTGTATTATTTTTAAAGTCAAATCAAATTACAAGACAGACAGATTTATGATGTATAGTAAATAATACAATAGTAAAAAGGATGAAACATTAAGTAAAAGTAAGACCAAAATTGTCAGAATGACGTTTAAAGGGATTGTTTGACTTTGTAGTTTGTTGGTCATATTTACTAATCTGTGGGATATAAGGCTTAGTCGTATTGGCTAAAATATTTCGTTTTTGAATTAAAGTTTATATTTCAATAAAATAGATATAATATAAAGGTAAAGGTAGTAAACATTAAAATGAAATAGCAATCTCTCTTGTTAAATGAATATTTTTAATAATCTTTAAGTAGTAGAACATAAATAAGTTGTAATAAACATATAAAATTTTCTACGCAGCTGGTAGTAAAACGCAGAGCTTAGCGGTCAGAGCGCTTGGACGGTATCCAAGAGGCACGGGTTTGATTCCCGCTGCGTTCAAATTTTTATACGTTTTTTCAAAAATGTTTTCTAATCACTAACTACCGATATCTGTTTCTTAAGTGCTTTGCATTCTCACTATTAATTCATTCAGGATAAGCTGACTGTACCTTGTTCTCTGATACGGTAGATTGGAGACTTCAAAGGTTTTATAAGTGATTTCCAGATCTTAAAAAGTTTCCGATCATTTTCTTTTGATTGTAGGACCTAGAAGTATATCTGTTTACCTTAGTTAGGATATAAGGTTTATTAAATATGATGTAGAGGTTTGATTTATCCTATCCATGAATATATGTTTATTTTTTAATAACATTGAAAATGTGCTTTTTCATTCCAACACATCGGTGTTCTTTGTTTGAATAATGTAAATTAAGCTGCAGTCACAATATAATTTATATATAACTGCATATTGCATAAAAATATTACGCGTCACGTCTTGGCTCACTTTTTAATGAACTAAAATATGATTTCTATCAAAGTTCTTAAGACTTTGCCAATTCTGTCTATAACATACAGTAGAAGTATCCGTTTACGTATAGTAGAAATAGCTGTTACTCCACTGTGGCTTGTTGGTCTTCACAAGATGTGACAGGCAACACAATAAAATTTTGTTAGCACACTAAAATATTTGAATTACTTAACAAAGAAGTCATGATTTGTAATATACTCATAAAGGACTGCATTAGGATTGTCAAGAGGAGACTACAGAAAATCATACTACAATAATTTATAATGTAATTTTACTATTATTTCTATATTAATAGTAATTAAAAAAATACCTAACAATATTTATCTTCGATTTTTTCTTCTATCTTTTTCATTTTTTGCCTTGATTCGCATTAAGCACAGCATAATCAATACTTAAGGTTAAAATGAATAAAACTGTTCATAAAATCATTTAAGATCTAGCATAAATAGATAGCCCATAGTGGGAGATGGGAAACATATTTTTCGCAATTTCGTTTTCTCTTCGATCATAATACTTAATACAGAGGTGAAGTTTCTGGTGAAGTAGTGAAATTTATCTGAAATTTATCTGGACTATTCTATGCATGTAGATGACAAGTACGATGGAAGTGATTAGCAACATGTATCACAAACTTTTATGTATAAGATATCATAAACAATTGGTCTCTAATATCATATAGATACATAAAAAAGAAATATAACGTAGCAAAAAATCAGCCCTCAAATTTGCCACTTCTAAAATCTGTCAGCTCGTAAATCTGCCACTGTGCGGAAGACCTGCAGTCAACTTAAAATTAAAGGAGTCTTAAATATGGCATAAATAGAAAATCATGAAGACCTACGACAACATTTAGGTTGTGGACAAACGCTGTCTATTGGCATATTGATAGAACAGATTTATAAATATCAATTTGCTTAAGCTCTAGTATAGTTACTGGAATCGTTTTACAGTTTTAATCAGCGTGCTAATTGCATAAATTGAGAGTTAAGCTCAGAATGGCTGATTCTTACATACAGAATGTGCTGCTGAATGTGTATGAGAAGTAAATGTGGCGAACTGCCATGTTTATTAATGACATCATCTTTCTAGTCTAGCTGTCTTCGCAAAATTCATGGTATCCACTGTCCCAAAATAATCTTCGATGACTTTGCCAAAGATTTGCTTAATATGTATAATAACTAATGTATAATTTTGACGATTGGTAGGAAAAAATGAGTTATTTCAATAAAGAAATGGTAATATTTGATCCTTTGTTTGTATTATTTTGCAATATTTTCTTATGGTAATTTTTACAATATTTTTTACAAAAACGAAATTAGCGGCAAGACGTTTATGTTGATTATAATTTCATTTTAGTAGTATGTTCTATACTTAATAAAGTAGCTATAATGAGCAAAGAACTAAACAAGAAATATTATATTTTATCTGTTTCAGTTACCATATGTTATTTTGCGTAGAAAGAACTTTTTATTGTTTGTTCACAGGACTGTCATTCGTTAGCTCGTTTATTTTCGACGTTTGGTTTGTGAAGTTTATTCATCAATATAGACTACTGATTTTTAGATTTGTTAAATTCGTTGTATCCTTGAACTAGATTTATTTGATGTTTGGTAAAATTTCCAATGTTTTACTATTTTTTTCAATAAATTTAATATGTAACGGAACTAAAATCCTTTGTACACATTTAACAAGTCATTTTTCATGATAGTTTTTTGCGTTTCTGGGCCAAAGTCAAGAATGTATAGATATTAAATAGTCTTTATTTAGAATAATAAGACGTAGAAACTACAACAAAAGACAAAGATAAATTTTTAAAATGGAAAATTTTCGACGTGATATTACGTATAGCGCTTTAAACAACGAATTAACTCCACCAATACCAAGATTTGGAGAAAATATTAATACTCCAACAATGATAACCCTGGATCAAGAACATGACGATGCTACTAACGTGATAATTCATAAAGTACCACAAACTAAAGGTATGGTATTTTTTTGCTTTAATATATTTTTAATTTTTGTTTTGTTTATGTTTATATTTTGTAAAACATTTCGACACGTAATACATTTATTAACACCAGCAAATCCAAACAACTTATTTTATTTAAGTAATTTATCAGAGCATGTGGTATTTATTTTGAACATAGAAATGATGGTTGGTTTTTATTCAATATTTATGCAACTGCTATGAAATATTATGTTAAGTATTTTTTTCAGGAGGCTGGAATCACATAGAGGATTTAGATTCTTTTTTTACAAAAATGTATAGATATTATGTTAGAGGAGGTTTTTATCCAATGATAATGTCAGATTTACTTTATCTGTTACAATTTATATTCATTGTATGGTTCTCTACGTTTTTGGTGCATTGTGTAGATTATCCAAGATTGTTTAGAAATGATCCTAAAGCAAATAGGAGTGAAAAACTTAGTTTGAGTGATGTAATAATTCCTACATCAATATGTGTAGGCAATATATCTTGGACCTGGTATGTACAATATTAAAGTAATTGAATATAAAAACATTATAATTAAAGTTATGTATAGGTTTTAATGTATTATCTTTATTTGTAGGTGGTGTTTAATTGTATTGTGTTCAATTATATGGTTCATGAGATTGGTGATATCAATTTATCATTTATATTATGCTTATGATACTAAATTATTCTACAGTAATGCTTTAAAAATCAAAGAGGTAAGTTGGTAATAAGAAAATGTATTCTACTTTGGCAACTACTAAAATTGTGAAATCTATATGACTATCTTAATATCAATGATATTAAGATAGTCTTATAGATTTCAAAATTAATTGAATATTGTCCATTATAATATAACAAAATATGTTCTATTAAAAGTTAAGACAAAATGATTGGAATATGTATGAAAATATGCAGATACAATTTATATATCTTCACTTATTATAACTCTTATGTCAAGAATAATTAATTTGCTGCAGAGTGACTTGGCATGGGTTAACTGGTCCACAATTCAAGACAGAGTGAGGGAGGCGCAACCTGAACATCACATGTGTGTACACAAACAAGAAATAAATGAATTAGACATTTATCACAGAATACTCAGGTGTGTAATAGTTATTTTTAATATGATTGATTGATTTCCATGAAAAGAAAAATTAACTATTATCTAGTGGTAATCTATGTCAAAATAAGAATGTATTTTTATTTATCTATTATTAAACAAGGTAAGTATATATACACACATATATTGTGAAAGTAAATAAAGAAGAAATATATTTTTTTAGCATTTATTATACATTAAATAAATATACACATTTACAATACATTTACTACACATGATTGAGTTCTTTTTACAATAATTAGTAGTGGTTAAGCAGTATTTTAATTTATGTGTTTCAGTATAGAGTTATAATCATTCAAGTGAAGAAAAAAATAGGTTTGCTTTTGATGATGATCATAAGATCATAAATAAATATGTTAATAAATCATTGTCAATTCTTCAAGCTTCTCTCTATTTGGACAGAAACTTGCATGGCAAAATACAAAGAATTACAGTGCAAAATTTGCCTTAAAACTGTGGTTATTTTTTAAATGGCGATTGTTTTATCTTTTACAATGAAAAAAAGAATATAAATATTTATTATTAGAATTAGAATTTTATCTGTCTGTTAACTTTTTACATATTTTTATACACCTACACACATGTTCATTTTTTTATACTAACCAGTAAGATGATCCAATGTGCATTGCCCCTAATTCAGCCGGAAAGAACAGAGGGTTTTGTCAATAGGTTCTTTCTGACTGCCCTGCTTTGCGAAATAAATTTAAAAGTGTTTGCAAAAAGATGTTGTTAAACAGGTCTTATTTCTTAGATATTTCGAAAAAATAATTTGCTAAATAATAATTATTAACTTGGGGGACAAAATTTGAACATTATCTAATTTCAAATAATGCTACAGTTGACTCATTTACTATTTTTTGCTTTTATAAGGTATTAAACTTAGTTTCAAATCCTTAATTTACTTCAAATTAGGTTCATTTTTGATAACTGTTTGTTATCAAACTCTATCTCACCTACTTATTATTTAAGATATTTTTAATATTTTAAACTATGCTAAATTATTTTATGTTCCATCTATGTGCACATTAGATAGCCTTACAAGCATGACATTTTGTCAAAGATATCCCTGATGTTATGGCAGAGGATAACTTAAAATTTTTCAGTTTTTTATTTTCTCCATATACTTATTTATAGCATGTTATTTTTAAAATTGGAAATATCATATGTTTTTGCGACTGCAATAAATTTTGTACTATCTAAACAAAAGCTATTATTATATTAATGAAGTGAATGTCTAATATATTAGCATAAGGTTATCATTAGATTGTGTATAAATAATGTGGTTAAGCATATAATTTTAGACATTATATTGTATATATTGTATATAAAGTAATAATTTTTAGGTTTAACAATTATATGGTGGCAATGGTTAATAAGAATTTACTCCCACTTCAAATCCGATTGCCTTTTGTTGGGGACTTTCATTACTTGAGCAGAGGTTTAAAATGGAATTTGGAGTTTCTTTTATTTTGTAAGTGTTTATTTATTTTTGCCTTGTTTTATATTTTGTCGGGACAGTGTCAAGCATATTACTTGGTGTATTTCTTTACTTTTATTAGATGCCACGTTTTATGTGTATGTATGTGTTTTTTATAGAGTAAATTTATGGAAATTATAAGTTAGGCGACTCCTTTGCGATACGTCACTAATTATTGTTTTAAGACATCGAAGCATTCAAATAATTGTAAAAATAAAAAAATGAAGGCAATAGTAATTATGCAGTAGTTTTAATAATATAAATTTTTTGTTTTAAAAATTGTACTAAATTTTGTTTCATGTATCACAATAACGTAATACAATTTATTTTATTTAATATTTTGAACCACAGATAGCCCGTGGAGTCCATGGGAAAACTGTTGGCAGCTGCGAAGTGCTTATAAGGATCACACTAAGCGTATGATGCTCGCACGTCAACTGGAAAGGCAGATAGTTCTGCTGGCTATAGTCAATTTGCTCCTTGCTCCACTTATACAAGCCTGGCAAATTCTATACTTCTTTTTTAACTATGCAGAGGTGTGAAATTGTTAATTGATTGTTAAATTGCTTAATCATATTGTTTTGCCTATCAGAAAGAAAACATAAAAAAACATAGGAAAAATAGGTACATCTTTTTTAATTTGCAGTTAATAAAGCGATCTCCAGCGTCACTGGGCCTCCGTACTTGGTCGCTATACGCTAGGGTAACCCTCCGGCATTTTAACGAGCTCGAGCACGAACTCCGAGACAGATTGAACCGAGCGCACAAGCCCGCCACAAAATACCTCGCAAGTTTCACATCGCCCATTACGACTGTGATAGCTAAGTAAGTCGAATTTGAACAATAATTTATACATAATAAAGTAGTGATGTGCCTAATTAAAAATTAGCATGATTCACTAGAGTTTAATAACAGTTCTGAAGTCATAAAATTAAATGCCTTAATAAAAGTAAATGCCTTTATAATAAATGGTTTAGTTATTTAAAATCAAATTTCAAGAATCTTAACAGGAATTCTCAATATAAATGAATTGCAAAACTTAATCCAGTATACGTGTTCTAAATTGACTGGTTGGAACTAATTACTTCGCAGAATCGAATTTTAGACAGTGATTGTAAGAGGCTGTGAGCGCGAAGGAAACTTTATATATAATGTAAGATGTGGTTCTTTTTGATTTATTCTGGAGGTGGGATGCAATTGTAAGAAAGCGTACATAGATATGTCAGGTCAATTTAAAATGTGCCTGCTGTAAATATGCGAGCACAAATATTTATTTTAACAATTCCATTTAGACTTTGTTGATCTTTGAAGTTATCTGAAACGTCTATATCACATCCAGATATGGTTTCATATTGTTTATTGTTTAAACTATCCATTAGTTTACTGGTTAAATAAATTGATTTTAATGTTACAGGAATGTGGTATTTCTGTCAGCGAGCGTGCTTGGCGTGCTCGTGGTTCTCTCAGTGTACGACGAGGATGTTCTCACAGTGGAGCATGTGCTTACTATCATCACGATACTTACGTGTATACTAGCAGCGGCTAGGTGAGTTGTTATTTCCATTAATAACAGTTAATTACAATTAATTCAATGAATGTCATATGAGAACCATTAACAACAATTAATTCAATTATTGTCATATGCGAATTTTTACGTGCACTAGATATCCGGATTACACATTAACAACTGGTTGCCTCTGAAAAGTGTATGTAGTAAGCAAATTTATTGCTTTATTTCTTATTGCAGGGACAGTTACATAAAACCTAGTGTCGAGACAGTCACAGGTTATGTTGCAACACCACGCTTTATCGTACTAGAGTAGAGAAATCAAAATAAATTTTAAACAATTATTTTTCCAAGTGGGTATCGAACCCACAAACGACCAGGTTTACAGTCACATGTCGCCCCACTGCGCCGCAATAGCTTCTAAGGTCTATTAATCTTATATGGTTATTAAATATAAAAAGGCAACAATTTTTTTAATATTAATATTATTCTTTAATTACAGAGGCCTCATAGGTGAGGAGGAGAGATTGGGGGGAGGGTGTACGGGCCCCGCGCGTGGGGAGGAGCTGCTGGTTCAAGTGCTGGGTCACGTGCACTACCTGCCCGCCGCGTGGAGAGGCCGCGCTCATACTAAAGACGTCGCCGCACACTTTCAAGATCTCTTCCAGTTCAGAGCGGTAGTTTCTTTTTTAGCTTCAGGTTCTTAGCTCTTGACGCTAGGTACTTTCTATATACCTTGTTACTAGCGATAGTTAAATGTTATTATTATATAACCATGTAGTTAGATGTGAAAAGGAATCGGCAGAATTATGATCTACATTTAAAACTAAATTTTCAGGAAATTGGAAACAGTTATTTTACAGCAATTTTGTCATACAAAAAACTTCAAATTGGTATAACTTCCTTATTTGTAAACCAATTGAAATACAACTAAACACAAAATTTTAAGGGAAACTACGTTTTAATATGTTAATCCGTTTCTGAGATTAGCATGTATAACCTCACAGACAAACAGATAAAAACATTGTTTTATAATATATAACATTGTACCTAATATTTCAATTAAAATATAAAAGAACTCTTTGCCTTTCGTCGTCGTTTTTTAAAATAGCAATTAACGAGCTACAAATGTATTAAGTAAGCTTCATATTGATTTCTTTTTAGTAACATGCCTATTATTAATTTTTTTAATTGTAATTCTCAAGTACTAAAAGATTTGTATAAAATACTTTTGTTAACCAATGTGCCACACACGCACATGCGCAAGCCCCCGTTACTACGCGCCTACTTATCTTAGTATTTTTAAATGCTTATTAATGAATTATATTTTTGTTAATTTACTGGGAATTTTTGTTATCTTGTTGTGGAGTAGAGTCTGTTGACATGTCTGTGAATACAAAGTAAACTATGACCATTATCGAACCATATTTTCGTATGTAATTATGCTTAAAATAAACATTGATTTTTGTCTTACAGGTGTATATACTATTTGAGTTGTTGAGCCCGCTGGTGTGTCCGCTGGTACTGCTGTCACTACGGACGAGGGCTCTCGATGTCGTCGACTTTTATAGGAATTTCACAGTGAGCGTACTTGGTATTGGTGACGTTTGCTCGTTTGCCCAGGTGTGTTTTTTAAATAACTAATGAATTAATGATGTAAAGATTATTTTTTTAAGAAATTATCTAAGTATATTTTGGTACATAATTTTGGTCTCGAAATGCCATTTTTTCTTAAGGAGTATTTGTAAAATTGCAGTTATTTGTGTCACTATTGCTTATTAAACTTTAAAAACTTAATAAGGAGATATTATTCGTACAATACAAGTTAAGTGTATTAAATTAGTTATTTATACTTTGTTGTACACCATAAAATATTATACATCCCTGTAAAAAAAAACAGATTACTTTACGTTACTTGGAAAATAACAGTGAATTATGCCCTTTTATGGTTTCACAAAGCAATCATTTTAAATGAAACTATTTTAAGCGGTTTAATGTGTATATTTTGGTATCCGAATTTCAAACACTTTATTACAGTAGACCATGGTCATACATAGATTTAGGTGGCATTCCTCTGTCAGTTGATACAAAAATTAATTATATCAATCTACTGCCATTTGATTCACACATACTGCCCTGGATTCTTGCAGAATGAGCTGACTTCTATCTTTGTGTTTAGTGTGGTGGATTTGAGACTTTAATTTTTTATATGTGGGTCTCAGGTTATTTTAATGGAAGCTTGTCTTAAGATATTGTCAATCCAGTCTGTAACTCTTCACATATGATAAAAGTGCTTACTGAGTCTCCACTGTGAGTGGTTTGTTGGTCTTCATACAATGCTGGCGGGGAACTAGCATCTTGTTTTGATGAAGGACACCCTTCACCTGTTAAAGCATGTCCCCAAAGTGTTTAGTATTGCAAAGGTGGTATGCTCTCTGAAACAAAGATTTGCCAATGGTAGACAACTGTGTACGGTGGTGGTGGAATTCACCATTGAAACACCACCACCTACCATCACCTGTTGATATGGGTGCATTTCCAATATTCAGTGTGGCCTAATGTGCCATTTCCATTCTTTATTACTAATGCATCAAGAATAGCTATCAAATTATTAGCTTGTAATTCTATTGTAAATTTAATATTGTTATTAATAGAATTGAGATGGTTTAGGAATATATAAATATTGTTCCATACGTAAAATTGTGAAAGTATCATCTATGTACCGCTTATACATCGTAGGTAGACATGGTGTAGAGGCATGAACCATCTCCTCTAAATCCTCCATGTATATATCTGCTATTACATGGGAAACAGGTGAACCCGTAGCATTGCCATCTACTTGAAAATAAAATACTTGATTGAACACTGGACATCCAGATGTAGTCAGGCAGTGTTCTAAAAGTTCAAAATATTCAACAGGTACCTTTTTTCCTGTAGCTTTCAATTTTATAAGTTTTTTTATCCAATAGCAATAATGACATTTTTTGGTTATAATCATCAGTGTCTAGTATAACTGTTATATGTTCGTTTTGCCGTAAATGTTTAAGAGCACGAGATTCGTCACAAGAAAGATTTAGGTGATTTTCTACGGCGTAATATGGCAGAAATATCTTGACAAATAGCCTCCGAATCTTCCTACAAAATCCAGTTTTTATATAAGCAGTCCTAAACGTTCGTTGTTATTTCCTCAAAAGGAATTATTAGCGGCGCCGGCGCAAAGTTAAAACCCTTACTTAATATCTCAAATGTCAAATCATCGATTGTTTGTTTTGACAAATTGACAACTGACGTTTGTGTTGCCTGTGTAGAAGTTACGGAGTTGCCATAGATATTTTTCCGTTGGGATTTTAATTCGGGTTTACGGTACTTACGTATTTGTCTATTTTTATATTGATTATATTTATGTTTATTAGTAAAATGTTCATATTGATCGTCTTTACAATCTGTCTTTGAAACACACGACCCGATATCGAAGAAGTTTGTCGAAGCTATTCAAATCATAACAGTGTTCTTTAATGGGTGGACATAATCATTTTTTACTTGCCTGATTAAGTATCTTTTTTGCAATATTTGATGTCTTTTTTCGGCGCGATTTCTACACATACCAACAAAGCCACATACAGTGGAGAGACAGTCAGCACTTTTACCATATGTGAAAGAAGTTACAGACAGGTTTGGCAAGATCTTAAGAGGAGCTTCTATCAAAATCATATTTAAGCCCAATAAAAAAAAGCGAGCCATTGTTATGACCCGTCTAAAAAAAAAAACAGACGAATGCCTCTTCAGTCTACCTGTGACCGCGGACTACTGTAAAGTGTCCGAAACGTCAGGTGTCCAAAATATATTTTCAATTACCAAAATATACGCGATTAATTCGTTTAAAGTAGTTTCATTTAAAATGTTAATAATATAATAAAAGAACTTATAAAAAAATACCTTCTTTCAGGACAAATTTAAGCTATCGGGGCGTAGCATCGATTACCGCTCAGGGGAATAATTATATTTAAAATTAATTTTAATTTCTTTGTTCTGGTAAGATAAAGCGTTTAGTTCGCCACTTAACCCACTTTGTCTCAATTTTATGTACCCTGTTATGCGGGATAAGTGTGAACCTGCGGTATATATAATCATTCTCTAGAGTAGTGATCAAACACGCAACCATTATTTTTACAGTCAGATAATGTCACACTGCGTAATTTTGGCCTTATATTATATTTGTTTAAAAAAAATATAAACGAATTTAGTAAGTTTGTCTATTTATCTGTATTTTGCTTATAGCTTGATATTCGTCGTCACGGTCACCCCGACTGGCAAGTGCATGGAAAAAATAATGACAAAGGTAATTTAAGTGATAATTAAAAAAAATAAGAGTATAAGTAAAATCTTTATACGCAAACGGGCGTACGATCACCAAATGTATCCATGTTTCTATATAATCGTAATTTTTAATATAATGACAAAACATAATTTATTATGTTATACATAATTTATTGCAAGTGAAGGTTGAGAATTTTTTGTAGAATATTTTTTTGATCAACTAATATATTAAACTAATTGTAGTCCTCAATATCTTTCCCGTCGATCACATGTCGGGTAGTTTTTCAGCTTTTTTAGTGGTTTTGGCTGTGCGTTGTCTGTCACTTATTCAGTAACGACACTGTCATCTTTACGAGTATATATTAAAACGTGAACAGAACAACTTCTCCGGAAATTATGCTGACGAGGAGTATGAAATATGGCAAAGTTATATTTAAATAACCCGAAAATAATTTAATAAAGTTATTGTAACGTACACTAACGCACACACCTACCATATTTTTGACCAACACGTTCGAACGTCTAGTATTTATAGATAGTGTTCATGTTAGTGATCATAGATGCCGATATTGATTATTTTCTAGGTAACACTCAATATAACCAAGGAGAAGGTGGTAAAACAGAGTTGTCGCTAGTGGCGTTCTCGTGCCGGCACCCCGGCTGGCAGCCCACAGAGCCCGCTCAACGGCAGTTCTTACGCTCACTGCGACAGACCATGCACCACGCCATACCTAACCAGAATGGATTGGTAAACATCTCTCAATTTAGAACCTTAGCTTAGCACATACAAACCCAGACAATTTTCAAAAGTACACGGCTAACTCCTTATAAAAAATAATAGTATAAAAACGTCCATAAATTTTAGCATATTTTAAAAAAATGATTTTCCCTTAATAATTTACTAAACGTGAAATTAGCCAGTTTACATATAACGACTAATGTTAATAATTATTTTTTCTTTTCCAGAATAAAACAATGCTAGGATCGTATATACAGCAGAGTATATTTGGGACAAATACTCCACTCCCCGCAGTGTTATCTTGTTATCAACAACAGAGACAGCATTATAGACTTCCTGTGAGTACAATATATCAATAATATATTTATACTCAAAAATTATGTTTCTATATTATTGATTACTTGAATATTTTCACCGATTTTTCATAGTCACAATAAAGTATATAATAGTAGTAGTAGGCATATTTACTACATTGACTGCTTCACCCCAAATAGAGTTGCGCGTTGAGTGGCGAATTCAACTTTGCTCTTTATTTTACCAGACCAGAAATATAAATATATTTAAATATAATCATTCACCGAGAAGTAAGTCGAATCCACAATCAATAGTTCTTATAGTCACTATTTATATATCTATTTATATACAGGATATGGACGAGACTAGCGATGAGGAGGAGGGTGGTTCCAGAGGGCCAGTGGGTCTGGCGGGGGCGAGTAGCGCGTTAGGCGTCAGCGCTATGGGCCTCCCGCAGCCAGAAATACCCGACGAGACGCGGGACATGTCCGTCAGCACGCTGCATTTGTATGACATACATTTGTCACAGGTCAGAATTGATTTATTAGTTTATTATACTAGGTATACTGATTAGTGGCAATGCAATGTATTAATTTTAAATTTGGTATATAGATTGATGGTGTGTTTTAATTTGGTTATTAGACTAATCGATCAAGAATTTTACACAAAATCAATGGCAACTCCCCTTTCTTGAGATTGTTCATCCTTATGTATTTGTCTTATAATGTAATATGATGTTAAAGTCACTTTATATTACAACATTATTATTAATTTTTATTAATACATCAAAATTGACTACAAGATCATAATTAAAATGGCTTCAAAGAAGGTGAGTATAGAATAATTATATCCTTTGTATAATTTATCCTAACAACTAATCACATATTAATAATTTAACGGCAACTCATGACTGCAAATATCATATTCAGACGCGTCATATTTCGTATTCATACAATTCTCATTTACTTTGTTATAACGAATCGTAGATCAATAAAATCTGAACATATTCTTTTTAACCTCACGTTCTTATCCCACACAGCTGGGTAGACAGGAAGTACCTAGTGTCAAGATACTTCGTACTATGCTTTCCATCGAAATTTGAGACATTGCGTGTTGAGTGGTGGAAGTCAACCGCGTATTGTCATACCAGATTGAAAAAATGAATATAATTTAAATGTAGTCATGGGAGTTGGGAATTGAATCCACAGACGATCGCTTTTACAGTCAACTTTGCCTCTCTTGCCAGTCCAAATGCGCCACTACTGGCTTGAACCGGAAATTTAATACATTTTTATTCTATAAAACGTAGTAACACTAAATTCTTTTATTTTAAAATTAATGTCTATTAAATAAACAAAATATGTTTAACAGACACTCCCATATGTTTAAATTAAAAACACACGTTGCACAGGTAACACATTGTTAACTCGTCAACTGGACATCTAGTTAGGACAACCTTAAAAATTTAAAACAAATTCTGAGCTTAAGGGTAGAAAGGAGACGATTGATTACTGCTTATGCATTCAATGATTTGATTGATATATTTCTAATTGTTGCCATTGTTAAATGCAAATTTCATATAATGCTGATTTCCAGGCGGGGCCATCGAACGTGTCCGCGTGTTGCACTAACAACTGTAGCGAGCGGCGTCGTGAGACTCGATGGGAGAGTGGGGAGCACACGCCCCTACTGCAACGACCATAACAGTGGCCCTCTTGGCCCCATTCTCACCCTGTGTGGGTGTAGACCATCGGCCGTATGTGATCTTGTCGAATTTTGCACTTACTTATATATTTACTATTGTATTATATTATAGTAGAATTTCGATTATCAGATTATCCGGAATCCCGTCACTTTTCTTACATCTGATATCAAAATTTTGTATCGCTAAATAGCCCGCTCAACAAAATTGTAAATTGCATTGATATTCATTCATATTATAATATATATTTCATTATAGTTATAGCCATTATTTTTTATATAGTTTTTTTCTAAACGTCGCGACGTATATAAACTTTGGAATAGGTTATCCGGTTATCCGAAAGACTATTGATTTTAATTGATTCGGATAATCGGAATTTCACTATATGATATTGGTATATTAAGTTTTAATCGTTTCTAATTTGAGTTGCTTTTGCAATTATTTAACTAATTTTGCTATCATATTAAACAATACTCAGCAGAATCTTGTCAAAAAATATTTCTTTTAAATATTTCATTAATTAGTAAAAAAACATATTTGGATGCATATTGACACGGGTGAAATTCAAATGTTACAGTGTTTAATTAAGTGCAAAATTTAAAGCTTTATTATTTAGAGAAGTAATTATGATTTCTTTAGAGATACGTTCAAATTTTGCTTTGTAATTTTATTATTATGTATTTAAATAGTTGTGCTGTGTTAATTATGATAATGGTTGTGTTAATATAAACTTTTAGTTTTGTCATGTTTTTTGTATAAAATGTTAATCGCAGACAAGCGTTCGAATAATCATAGTGTGTTAAGTAAGCATTAATCATTGTACCAGAACTATGTAGACACTTGTCTATCGATCCATTAATTAGAATTTAATTTTCTTTGTTTGTGATATCTTTAATATTTTGTGTATAAATATTTTTATTGTAACATTTAACCGACATTATATCGGTGTAAATGTATCAATACTGTTTAACATTATAAATGTTAGTGACGAAAGATTTCAAGATCACATACAATCACTGACAGGCTTAGATTTAGTTTATATAATATGATGTATGGGTAGTCAGTGCTTACGATTGTGGATGGGGATGTATCCGTTGTTAGATAATAGCTAAGTAGTTAAACCTTAGTGTGCCACGCGATTGTTAATTTTCTATTGTCTGGTAATATTTTGATGTTCGATTCAAAAAAAAATTATATTTTGACACTAAATATCACACAAATATTTTTGTGTACGTTTTTTTACTAATGCTAGATGCAGATGCTTCGAAATTCGAAAGGACAAAGTATTTTAATATGAAACATACAAGTCCTGTTTCTAGCGACGCTCGGAGACGTCTCAAAATAATATAAGTACCTGATAGCTTGAAGGTTAATAGATGTAGTGAAAAATGATGAAAACTTTTATAAGCCTCGCAATTATAAGTCATTGGGTGCGGTAAATTAATATTCATAATAAAAATATCTCATATTGAAGTACTAATATAAATTAAAATAATTACAAATTTAAATTTAATATATAAAATTGTGAATATAAAAACGTAATATCACGTCTTCATGCCAAATGACACGCACACTATACTCTTGTAGGGATCACAATTGTGACATGTTATAGCGATTCATTTTGTCTCATTTGTGGGTTAATTGTAATCACACTGCAGCATCTGTTATAAAAGTTTGAAATCAAGTGTACTTATCGTATAATGTATTTAACAAAAAAAATACTTTACATACATTATAACTTATATTTAAAGTGTACTTATTATATGTACCGGTTTATATTTTTCTAGTCTTAATTTGAACGCGCCATTCTAGTACTCCTTTTTATTTTTCTACGACATGTTGATGTCGCTTCATATTATTTAAACGTTCCATTTTAGATAACAAATGTATGTATTTCTAGTCGAGCAGCCAATATTGTAGGATTTGTTTTATTCGAATGAGACAAACGACTCGCAAACAGGATGTCACAATACTTAAACAACATGGTGAGTATCATAAGATATGCGTACTATTTTCTAAAACAATTATATAATACTGTATAATATTAAACGGTCCGCAAAGTATATGCACAAAACTAGATCCAAATACAGTCATATACTATCAATATAAAAGCCTTACATTAGATTAAGATACGAAATTAATTAATTAAAATGGTGCATTTCAGCAGCTTATCAAGTTTTATTCGATGATTTTAGTCTTTAAATATTCAACAAAGCAATAATGTAGTTAGCTAGTGACATATATATGCCTTTTAATATTAGTCAAAATAAATAATATATACTTTATATACATATATTTAAAATTATTTATGAAATACATTATTTATACGATACAATAATATGACAAAAGGAAAATAAAACGATAATACATATTTTGTAGTAATAGTAGTAGTGGTGATAGTAGTAAAAAAATATGCGTTCATTATTCTGAGATCTGTTTTTAAAAAGTAGTTTCGCTTTTATTATTCAGCGTTGGTATTATACACAAGAAGAACACAAAAACTAATTGAAGGAAAACCTTAACTTTTGTGGGCTCTTCTATAAAGAACCTTTTTATAAAGATATAAAAACGTTGAAAAACCAGATAATGTAGTACAATTATAATAAAGTGATCAAATGAAATGATAAAAAGGAAATATTGTAAATATATTTTTAAAAGTACATTAGTTGAAATGTGTAAAACCTGAGTAAGAATTACTTATGATGAACGAAAACGAAATGCTTATATATATATATAGTATTTCATTAACTTTTGTTAAACGTGACTTTATGCAAATTTGCAGGACAAATGGTTACACTAATATTTATAAAAATTTTTTTATAATTTTCTATGGATGAAAACAATTTATAATCAGTTATATTTTTGGATAATATACATAGTTGCTTTTTTGAAAATGAATGTATGATGTACTTAAACATTTAAGTATATACTAGTGCTAACCACTGATTGGTACAAGTATTCTAGTTGAATATGACATTTAGATTTCAGATCATAGACTGCTTGTTATAGCCTGATATATAATATAGTCATTGCATATAGAAGCTTAAAATTATTCACAATATGTAAGAGCAATATCTCCACCATGTTTAAGTAAATACATAGATAGTGTTCCATAGTATACGGATATACACTTTTTAATAATTTTGTGAATACAGTGAAATTAATTAAACTATTAACAATTTAATAGTTCAGTTTTTGTAATTGATATCTTAACGCTAGGTTGAAAAAATAAACAGATCATTGGAAATATGTATTTTTATTTTTGATATCATAACAACGTTATGAATGTTGCCATGTTATATTATTTCCATTTAAAAAGAAAGGTAGTAGATATATTTTAAATTTATCGAATAAAACTTGATTTGAGACTATTGATATTTAGAAAGTGTCTTATTTAAATAATTATATACTGATTGATAATATGACTATAATGCATACAAGTCAGATTTTGGTGTGACTATACACGTAATCGGGACGTAGTATATTTCTAAGTTATGTCGATTTTAATAGTATCTATTAAATGTAGATTATCTGCTTGATAAAATACCGACGATCGGTGTCACAAAGTATCTAGATGACATGTATAAATACATGAAGTCCTTCCTCATTGTATACTTTTTGACGTTGTTGGTAATATATGGTTATTTTTATACAACTAAGAAAATAAATGAACTTCTCGAATGCTTTATGGTATACAAATCAAAAAATTTGAAAATTAGTAAGAAATTTATACCTAATACCACTTAAATCATTTGAAGTCATTTGAAACATATTTTTAAAAAAAATTCTCAAAGTTTTATCGATTAGTGAAGTCATTAATCAATAGGAATGGATATTGTGAAAATATGATACAAGAATGCGATGGAAGAAAAATAAACGTCTACCTGACATATTTCATTTGCAGTATAATTGCTTTAAATTTGAAATAGGCATATAGATTTTGAATTTAATTTGCAAACGGAAAAAATCCTGGAGTTTAAAATTTATAGGCAAATATTGCACGTTAAAAATCGTTAAAAAATTTGCATTTACAACTTTATTTGATAAGACGGGCTTAATATTCTTTGTATTTATATATTTCAAAATGCATGTCATCTATGTATTTATGTATTGAATAATTTTATGATGGTATTTGAAATGTTGTACTTTGTTTTACATAACTACAAATATTAAGTCATCACATATTTTCATGTTTATTTGAGTTTTTCAGATTTTGAATTTAAATATCTAATAATATTTAATGTCTTTGCAATACATAACTCATTTTCACCGTCGATATGTTACTCCTAAGGTTGCTGGAGTGCATCTATTTATATCTATTAGTACATACTTATATCATATATATATATATATATATATATATATAACTTTGGTAGCTGAACATTGTACAATAAATGGCCATCTATTAAGTGTGACAACCAATTAATCCTTAGTCAGTATATACATACTTGGCAGTTAAAATAATATACTTAAAATAGTAGACATCGTACATCATAATATTATGTAATGCTTAGAGGCTTCCGTACTAATTGTATACAACTGCCATATAGTGATAATAATCAATATTAAAAATATATAAAAAAAATATTAAACCCCTTTTACTAATAAGATATTTTCGAAGTTATAGAGGATTATTTCAACTTATTAAACATAATTATAGTAGTAGGTACATAATATAAGTCGTTCACGTGCTATGAATATATCAAAAATGCAAATTGTTTTACATTTAAAAAATTTACACTTGACATGAAAATATTAAATTGTTCAGTTGGGTTTAAAATCTACGGAAAATATAATACTACACTAGAGACCTTTGTTATATAAAATTAAATGTTAAAGTTTTTAAGATCATAGTTTTGTAAGTGGTGTTTATCATAGTAAATAATCGTAGGGTAAAACAAAGGAATTGATAAAACATGTATGCAAACTAAAAACAGAGCGATGATTAATTTAAAATAGACATACTCCGAGATCATGATCATTCTTGACTTATATTTCGCTGAAACTATTATTTGTTTTTTTCTGATTTGTCTATTTACAAAGTTAACGTCAAACAAAGTGAGAAATCTACGTGGCAAATCTATATATAAAATAAACATTTCCATTGCTGAGTGACGGAAAGACAAGCCACAGCCAGAACCACTGCGCGTAGAAAGTTGAAAATAAGACAAAAAAAGGGATTTTTTGTGTCATAGTCCGTGTACACAAATTTGCGGGCTTTGACTCATGAAGATTATATAGCACTTAAACCTTTATTTTTCTATTTTTTAATTAATATTCCGGTTTGATTTGTTTTTGCCGTCACAAGACGATCATGAGGGGTTGACGGTAAAGATACTAATTTATATTTTTTTACTGTTCCATACGCTTTGTTATTTCAGACCGCTTGGATCACATGAAACACACATCGATCCAGTTAAGTAGGATTTATATAGAAGTTTTGTTCGAATAGGGCAATCTAGGAACAACGTATACGTCTACGTATATAAACTATGAAATGGCACCACTCTGCACTGATCACTCTAAAATCAGGTCACAGTTAAAGTTAAATCTTAATAATTATAAAGTAACTTCAATCACTTTAAGGTTGCGGCGCAGGCGCTTAAATAGAACATACTCAGATTAATTAAAATATTCTACAGTCTTGTCTCTAAAAAATCTATAGCTATTAAACATCATCTTAGTATATATTTTGTAAGGACATTTTGTTTTCTGTAATGTTTTAAAGATTTGTCATTTGCATTAAAACTGAATAATGTTATTTTGTTGCAATCATATAACACAGTACAATTCTTTTTTATTTGACAGGTAATAAACCGCATAAATATATATAAATGTTTTTTTTTGTTATTTTGTCACTGATATGTGAAAATAAAGAACTTATATGAATGCTGGTATGTTAAAACTTCATTAGACAATACAAACCTATTACCTAATATATGTACATTGTCACCGATACAATTTATGAAGCCATCATGCAGCAAACATGATTTAATAAATTTTAAAATGTATTATATATTTTACATTTGTATTTTTACACATTTACAAAAAAAACGTTAAATGGCATATTTTTTGTAATATGACTTTTTAAATGTTTTAAAGAAAATAGTGAGACTTTATGTGATGATATATTATTCTATCCTTCATAACGCAAGTGCTGGAAATTAGGATAGCATAGATGCTAGGTTCGATAATGGTCACGATTTAGAGCACTAAATCGCATAATATTACTAAATTTTATAACTTATTTATTGATAATCAAACTGTCTTTATGCAATAGAAGTTTATAATATTTTGATCCGTATTTTCTTCATATCACTACGTTGCTGCTCTACTGTAATGCCCGAGATATTCATCTAACAATTCATTTAGAGCGTCAGTAGTGGGAATCTTGCGCATTTTTAATCGAATACGTAAAACTATTTGCATAGTTTGTATAATCTATAATAATTGCATTGAAAAAAATATATTAAGTATCAGGAGTACAGAAAATTAAGTTAATTTTAAAAATTTCTTCCTTAACTGTTTTGTTGTTTTAATAATCTTTTGGTAGCGGATGTCATACGCATTTGTACCAGTTTAAAAGTCATGTTGTATTTTTGTATTTTTTCTTTTATCACGACACATAATTAGAATTTTTAAAAGCAAGCTATTTTTTAATGTTATTTAAACAAGATGCACTCGTATGTACTGCGATTTTGCGTCACGTGTGCGCTGGGTGAAGAGACTGAGTGATTATCGCGCATGCGCGTGTCTCGTCCGTTCCTGCGAACACCGTTGTGTCAAGCCCTATTCCGCTAAAGACACCCGTAAATGGTCTTCTGTTAAGTACATGTGGTCTGTCAGTTCTCTTTTTTCGTAGCATGAACTATAAGTTATTATACGACAAGTATTTCTTTAGTTATTATCATGGAAATTCACTATTATTATCAGTAAGACATAATTTCCTATAATGAAGTTTACTCACTTAATTATTGTTATATATTTCATTATTTCACATTTGCTTGAAACTGTTGCTGCACAGCGAGAGCAGCGTTTTACTGACAAATCCATGGTTTTGCACTCGATCGCTTCACGAGAATGAAGAGTCTTGTCTCATGCAGATTCTTTCTGCAAAGCCCTACCGACAACATAAAAAAAACAGTACAAAGCTAGCAAGAGTTCTTATGACTATTGATAATGGAAAAGTATTTTAATATCTTCTCTTTATTCTACTCGGCGGTGAAATTATTCGTAGTGCTGCGTAATAGTGCTATGGAGAACACGTTCTTATTATTAAAGTATGTTTTTCGTACTAACTATATAAAATTAACTTCTCTTTTAAAAACATCTTTAAGTAAGTTTATATAAGAAATGTATTTTTTTTGCGTGTTTACACTAATACAATAACGTCATAATATATTTTAAGTGTAGTAAATATAACGAAGTGTTTTTTGATCTTAAAAAGTAATTAGGATGTATGTAATCATTTTATAATATTTGTGTTGTCTTTTATAAACTGTCTAGAAACTGTGCCATTTTCAAATATAATTGTTTTCATATTGTTACATTTTTAAGTCTTCATAATTCTTAGTCATATGTTTGACCTTTACCTTTATATAAAATATTCAAATGACTAAAATTTCAACATATTAGCATACGTTATAATATTTAATCATATAAGTAGAGTTCTAATAACATTATTCTTAAATAGTTCAATGTTGCTTCAGATTTCATGTTTTTAAATATCATTGTTATTTCGTAAAGATGATACGTGAAATGTACTCTTGGCAATGGTAACTTGATGATTTTTTGGCGTTGTCCTCTATTATGTTTATTCTTCTTTTAATAATGTTTTACTATAAATTTCTATATGTTATCTTTTGCCATAGTTTTAATGGGTATTAATTAATACTTTGAATGATTTCATTTTTTTTACTCATTTTTAGTATAAGCTTCAAATGTATGACGCTTCGAATGAACGTACGTACTTCTAGAGGAAACACTTAAGTTTTTGCATACACTAAAATATTTTTTGTGCCTCAAATAACAATTACTATTAAAAAATAAAAAAAAACTTAAGATCTGTCAATGTATTTTTATATACTTTCTGTATTTAAAACATTTTATTTTCTAACTTTCAATAATTATTGGATTTTTGGATTGGATTTCAATAATTTGAGCCCAATGCTTCTTTTTGTATGCATTCATTAATTTTTTATTGCACATACAAACATGTGTTTGATATATATTTCATTGAAACATGTAAGTTGACAAAGAATGTGTTCAATTAGTTTTAGACTGTAGTCTTTTCTATGGATGTCTTAGTATATTTTATGCTAGAAGTGTTACTGGCGGCTATCGTGACTTCATGCAAGCTTAATTGTAAGCAGTGATTTAATTAAAAGGTTCAAATATTGTACATTTAAAGACAATGTTTATATTAAACTTAAGTTAATTGTCACAAGAAAGAACTCTCAACATGGCCTTACACTGGTACACGATGAAAAGTCGGCATGGGCATGTGATTCAATTAATGACACGGATATCGTCTCAATCATGTGTCAAACATTGTTTTAGTTAGTTGGTGACGCAAAAGTTATCACGTAAAATTATTCCCATGTCAATTTTTCTCGTGAGCACATAAAAACCAAATGTGTAAATATTTAGTTTAATTTTAATAGCGTTAGTTTGCAAGATTAATGTGATACCATACATATGTATATATCATTTTTAAATATGAGTGTTCGGTAGTTTTTGCAGATGTTCTAATTTCATATATTTTTACTAGAATAATAAGATTTTTGAAATTTTCACAATTAAACAGATTACAGCCACATTATTGCAATATTCATGAAATAAAAATAATACACAAAATAAATGTTCTATTTCATTTCACTTTTTTTTTAATAAAAGCTAGCATGACTCAATAAAATCTATTTATGCAATCCAAAAATGATAAAAAATAGGAGCTTATCGGCGCTCTCCCATTGCCTTAGGATAGCAATATCTTACGCCGATGCCGTACAAAATGTATGAATACATACCTGTCATTCAATTAACTTGAAGTCAAATTATTGCAAGTTATTGTAATTAGTATTTAAATTGATTTTGTTTGCTAGGAGCTTTATCCTATTTTCTAGCATTTGCTCATTACGTTCTTTATATTTTAATAAAAGTTTATCAATAGAAAAATTTAAGAAATAACTAAGATTTTTTTCTTTACTCTACATCTTTATGAATGTAAAGGAACCGGATTATTACTTTTAATTATCGGATCACTTTGTACAAAACTCACTATGTGTTCAATTTAATAACCGTTTAACTGACTGTTTGATGTAGGTATATCTATTGAGCCTGCGCAGCATATGTTAATTAGTTTTGAAGACGTAGACATAATATATGAATAATAAGGAAACACATAAAACATCCTTTATATTGCAGTAAAGCATATTTAGCACAAGAGTCCCTTTCAATTTAATTCATCCTATATATTGGCAGGTTTAATTCTTTGCTGTTGATTTCAGAGATATTGATGGACGTCGGACATTATCCTCTTGAAATTGCAATGCTGGCGGGAGTTTATTAAAGAGACCAACCTAAACTGTTTGTATCTGTAATGAACTACTAAGGGACTGATCTCAGCATGCCCGTAGAGCAACGTTGTGCATGTGGATCATGGTCTGAAAAAAGTTAAATAGATACTAATATCTATTCTAGATTTCAAAGCATCAGTCACCATAAGGAACTAATCCTTATGGTGTCAATCACCATAAGGATTAGTTCCTTATGTTTTAAAATCTATTAAAAGTACCTAAAAAAGGATCAGAAAGAAAATTTTGCATCATTTTTATGAAATGTCATTATTTACAAGTAAGAACTTATGTCGCCCAAGGCTGTGTCCTGTCCCCAATACTGTTCCTTCTGCATATTTGATTTGTTAGAGGATCCTAGCACTTATTGTTATGTAGACGACATCACGGTAGATGCCGTTTACACCGCCCGAGCAGGTCTTTCTCGGGAAAACGTCGACAAGTGCCGAAAAAATTTGTGTCTTACGTCGAGGCATCCTTTCGGAATGTCTCTTACTGGGGTGAAAGGAACCTGGTTCAGTTCAACCCATTGAAGACACAAGCTTGCGCGCTAAGCACTAAAAAAAATCCCAATTGTCGTATCACCAGTTTTTGAGAACACGAGAGTTTTGAGCGACAGCCAGTATCGCGATCATCTGGCAAGCACGGCCAAGCTATTGTCGAAAAATTTTTTGTCATGGGCAGAGCGAGACGGTACTTCACGCCCTAACACCGTTTCTCCCTTTATAGGGCCCAGGTTTGGCCTCATATAGAGTTCTCATCTTTGGGCTGGTGCACCCGAGTATCAGCTTAAACCATTTCATCGCATACAACGGAGAGCCATTCGGATCGTTGGGTACCAGTAATCTGTGACAGGCTTGATACTTTGGCGTTGCGTAGTGACGTTTCATCGTTATGCGTTCTCTATCGCATATATCACGGGGAGTGTTCTGAAGAACTGTTTGACCTGGTTCCTGCCGCTGAATTTTCCAACCGCAAAGTTTGTAACAGACTAAACTATCATCCCTGTCATCTGGATACGTGGCGTTCTACTACTGCGCGGTTTTGTAGGAATTTCCTTCCACGTACCACATAACTGTGGCAGTGCTTCCAGGTTGTTACGATATAAACACCTTCAAAAAGCGCGCTTATTACCACCTTAAAAGCCGGCAACGCTCCTGTAGCTCCTCTTATCATCGCGCACACTCGTTTGCCTTGCCTGTCCTATGAAAAAAAATGATTATCAATTAATCAGAGAACAACTTGCTAGGGAAGTCTAATTAACAAAACTTAAGCAGATATACAAAAATACTTAATGATTCGACGCATGCCATAGTCAAATAAATACATATTATTCAGAATATTATATATTTTATTCAGAATGCACCTATAGTTAAACATTTTATCTTTGTGTCTAATAGGTTTTAAACTAAATTATAAGTATAATTAAGTAATAATTAGAGGCTATCGTGGCGTGGCGTATCGTCATGGGTTCGTTTCCCACACGGGGAAATGTTTGTATTTAAAACAATTTACGAAAAGAGGTCAACGAAGTGACTCGACACTAGGTTGTCTCTGACTGCTCTGCTGAGCGGGATAAAGTGTGAAGCTGTATAAATATAGTTATGAATAAAACTTATTTACTGAAGAATTTACTATAGTACACACTGCACACTGCTCATTCGCTTAATGTTCATTTTATCAGGATCCTAAAACTCGTAAACTAATCGTCACACTTTATAAATTTTGTGACATAGTTGACTACCCATACAATATGTAGATGAACCTGCACTTTTTTAAAATTTAAAAAACCCAATATCCCTAATTTTATCCTTGTAATTTTATCCTCCCAGTAATGTCAAACTCTTCTTATAATTGACATTCTCGTATGTGATTTGATATGAAAATAATTGATTGTTATTTTAGAATTCCTTGGAAGAATTGGCGAATTAAAATTATTATTTTAACAATATAAGTTTTAATTAAGTATGTCCGTAAGCATGTGGCACAAGCATGTTTTTGTTAATTAATCAATATTAATTAGGTCGACTGCCAAGCTTCACCGTTGATAAAGATGCTACAAAAGTCAAGGACGTACTACTTTATATCAAGTTTTTATAAGTTAATTTAGAATTCTAAAGTAATTCCTTCGTTTATAAAAACTTGTTATAAATCACGAGAGTTTATTAGGTAGTAGTATAATGTTTGAAATAGATTTTTTTATAGAAAAAAAAGGCAAACGAGCAGAAGGGCCATCTTATTATAAGTAGTCACCTTCGCCTATGGATATCTACAACATTAGAGTTGTAGATGCGTTGCCAGCCTTAGTATGGAAGTGAAATGAGATGAGGGAAAGGATGGGAGGAAATAGGGAAAACTGGTTTATGTGACATCGAACCCGAACACATCATCAGATATTTGGCGGACCGTTTTTGTCACGATAGTGATCGCGAGCCAGTCGGAGGATTAATCTCCTACGACTAAATAACAGGGACCCCGCCCCCCCACTAGGATATATAATATATTTAGACATGATATGTGACATATGCTGGTATGTGACACATGTCATGTTTCCTAAAATTATTTCTTCAGTGCTATAATTATTATTTATGTTTGCATATTATGTTAAGGAGATAACATTAAATTTAAACGGCCATATGTTCGACTGAAGACAGAAGTGTATTAAAAGGTGGAGCTTTTAAAAGCCCTAAAGTTTTTGCCAATAAAATATGACGTGAAGATGAGGAAATTCTGAAATTTGTCACTGAAATTTATTAAGTCATACTTTATAAGGAATGACTTTTAAAAGTAGCCTGTCATCATATAACAGGATTAAATAACATAAAAATAGTAATAGTAGTTCACTCAATAGGGATATTTAATAAACAATAAGTTCTTTATCTAATTTACTATGTAAATAATTCTATGTAACGACATATAACAGTTAAGTCAGCATTTTAAAAATACTTTAAAACGTTGCCAATACTTTAAATGATGATAACGTGTGATCTAAATTTATAACTTTCTAAAAAAAAATTTTACGCGTGGCAGTTTTATAAAATTAAAAGTGATGATAGCTTCGTTTGTCATGTTGAACTGTTATTTGGCAGGACATATTTATTTTAACTATCATAGAGCTGTCCCTATAAAAAGATGGTACTACTCAAAATATATAAGCCATAGCAATTTTAATTTTATTTTATTTTTAAAAGGCACGTCTATTATGACAAAGTTAATACCATAGCTGGAATCTGTTTATATAATAGTTAATTAGAAAACACGTATATTATATTATATGTATTTATTATTTCGAAGTGAAATATTTTAACTTGCATACTTATAACACTATTACATTAGTAAATTACGATAATCATGCACTAATTGTATTATTTGCAATAATATATTAATAATCAATTAATTTATTGTCTTATGGGAACAACGTTAGAGCAACATTTTTCAAATTTTAACTTATATAATTTATTAATGTACATTTGATGCCTATTATGACATTGTGCAAAAATGTGAGGATTAAATTTGTATTTAATTATGTATTGTAGGATATATTCTAAGTATCAATATTTTAATAATATATATATATATATATATATATATATATATATATATATATATATATATTATTAAAAAATCCTATAGAGTGAACTACTATTACTATTTTTATGTTATTTAATCATGCATATCGTTTCGAATTAATAATAATTCTTATTAAATAGTTTGAATAATTTTAAATAAAAATAATAAATTGAAGACCATAAATTATTGTTTAATACTGAAATGAATTTAAACATCACATATAAACGCACATATGAAGAAGATTCAACGATATGGACAAGATACTAAACCTATATCTAGTACGGTCACGGATTTTCTCAACTGAAATTTTAAGAAAAAATGTTTAAGTTATTATTTTGATTTAAAATTACGCGAGTGTAGCAGTAGGTACAAAATATAGTTTTATATTTTCATTTCACCCCAAAGGCATAGCATAAAATATTATATGATCAGATGTGTAATTAAACTGCGTAGTTTACCGATTAGGAATTGAGTGTTTAGATATTCCTAAAACCATTTTTTTATCAAATGTAAATGTTACAATACATTTTTTCTTGATACTACTTATTGAATAAAATAAAACAAATATAAGCTAACTCTTTCATATTATTTCTTTGTATATCTCTGGAAGTTACAAAATAATTTCTAGACTATTTTTTCTACTATATTGTATATTTATTTTAAACGATGGTAATGTTAACATCACAACATGTTGGCTTTACGTCACGCGTTGATGTCTTTCGTACAGAAATATTGCTTAAGATGCCTACTGACATTATATCAATGAATATTGTTTTAGCATATTTTCAATTTCCTAATTATGTTGCGCAACAAATTACTTGACAGTTATTTAAGTTTTCATATGTTTAACTTATTTTGTTTATGAATTATCTTAAAAAAAATAATATTTACCTTTAGGTATTGAATGATATTTTATTAAATCTTATGTAATTAAGTTTGTCGATGATACTTTAGATATGACCTATAATATGATCTGAGCTGGTGCAAAAGCCTGGCTAAGTAGCGCAGTGGGCCACGGGCAAAGTTGCGGATATATTGTATTCTGATGATATGGAAATATGATAAGCCAGATAAGATCACGATATTTAGCTATACGTTTATAATAAAAAATAATTAAACATATTATTTTTATTCATTATATCTTGTTATTATTTTTAATATTAAATATACAAAGTTGTTTTTGTACCCATGAATAAGTAATAAGAGAAAGGACAAGGTATTTGTGTAAAAAATATTTAATGATTTATTATATAAATATATAGGAGAGTGAGTATATATTATAAAACTAAAATTTAAAAAAGAATAATATTTTTAAAATAATAGAAGAAAAAATAACTTTTTTAGGCAGTTTCATTTTAGATTCCAAGAAGTTATATATTCTAATAATGTATGTCTTAGAAATCGCCTATAACTATCCAAGGAGAATGACTAAGCTCACATAATAAATGAAACGAAGTGAATTTTATAAACGTTTTATAGTGTTTTTTTAATGAATTTATTTTTATCACAATAAAATTTTTACATTAATGTGATGGCGCCTTGTTTGTAGATATAGTTTGAATAAAGAAGAGCTGAATCCATTTCACATAAATTTAAAAATTGTAGGAGCTAGGCACGTAGAACTTCTTCTATGTAAGCATTCAGATACTTCTTATTCGAGGGCGTCATAGGGTGGTGACTGAACAAAAGGAACAAGGTGGTGCTTAAGCAGTGGTGGGCACACGGCTATAAGTAAGAGGCGCACTGGCGGCGGCGAGGTTAGTCGCCGTCGGCAACGCGTCGTCAGCGGTGTTACGTCCCCGCACGTCCCCGGTGCGTTCCCTCATGCACTCGCCTTTCTCATACGACCGGCGATCCTCGCTTGCACAACCTAGTTCAAAACCGAAAGGTCGCCGCTATTGGCATTTAAACGCTCTCTGACATTAACGTTGCATTTAAATGTGCGATGCAGCTTCCTCGTTGAGCGTCACTGTCGCAACTGTGTGTCGTTTGGGAAAGGCGCGTGTGCTGACGTGAGGTTTCTGTTCCAGCCACCAGCCTGAGTGACCAGAGCTGCACAAAGCACGCACTCGCAGCTCACAGTAGCTGACCCTCAAAATGGACACCAGGATAGCGCTGTGAGTACAATTTACTATAAATTTTCGGGATAGTTTTAAGATAAAGCAAAGAATCTACATAATTTATATTATTGATAGCAAACTTGTTATTATTATGTGACGATTTCATAATATCATTTCGTAATTTTCCACTATAACTTTCTAATAGGCAATAAACATTTTAATAAAAAATAGCAAATCAAAACCTGTTAGCGAATATTGTCACTTTCATCGCGTGTTTGCATAGGTGAATCGTGCGGACACTGAGCTTTACGTAACTTGACGCTAACTGTCTGTGTGTAGGTATGTATGTACTAAGATTGTAGATGCATCTTATACTGTTAATATGACAAAAATAATATGATCTGATTTCTTGTGTGGAAATCAAATGTTGGTTGCTCAACTACAGGCAACTGACATCACGAATGAGGGCGCGTGTTTCTCAATGAAGGCTGCGAAATATTGCTTTTAAAATATGCACGACTAAGCGCGCACATTGTCTCCCCCGCGACCGCCTAGGCTTGTACTTATTTGTGAAGCTCGTTATTCTTAGTTGAACATAATAGCTTTTACTTGGCTGCCACAAGTTTGTGGTATCACGCAATGTCGACGTACTATTAAACTTTCTTGTCAGAAAGCTCTCGCATTATAATCAAATTGTTAGTTTTTACATACCATAAGTTACACAATTATTATATAAAAAAAGTGAGACACATATATCAGATAAAAAAATGTAGACTTGGTTATATCAGAAATTCTTAGATATTAAAAAATATTACATTCCACTTTAGTTATCGCTTTACGAGTACATAAACTGTATAAAAAGTATTTAAAATTTAGGAATGTGTGAATTGTGAATTCTAATGTGCGACTCTTACGCAATTAGTATAAATTTTAATTTCATAATTAAAAGTAAGGTATTTTACTTAAATCTTATTTGATATAAAGCTTATCAATAGTAAATGATATCTTACTAATATTAGATCGCTAATTACTGTATAACATTATTTTATATTAAACCTATTAAGTTTCAATATAAATAATGATTTCTGGAATATACGCATATATTAGTAGTTACAATTCTATAACTTCCAGAATAATTGCTTTGTAATATGTTATTAACACTTACCTGCATGTCGTAATTTCTATTGTTTCACTTTCGCCGTTAAAGAAAACTCTTTAGTTTTAACATTTTGTTATCGCCTATGCGTGTTTCCGAAACTTCTCTTTTTGAATACAAATCAGTACATATTGGAATTTCTCTGTGATACAGATTCGGGCGTACGTAACTCTTAGAGGTGAAAAGAAAGTTGTAATAGATATTTATACCACGTTTACAATCAAAGTAAACGCAAACATAAAAACATTAAATAGTTATATCGTTGTTTTTTAGGCAATAAGATTTACATTTTTGAATATAAACTTTATTTTGTATATTATTACTAGTGCTATGTAAAATACATAAATTTCAATACTTAAAGAGAATATATCAAACTAGTTTTTAAATTTTCATTGTTACTCGCATTTAATGATGTTAACTAAAATGCCAATGCTTGCTAATTACTTTATGAACTTAATGATTATTATAATTTCATTTAAATTTTAATTATTATTATCACATTACATAATAGATAATTAATTTTACAAATTTTTCATTTTAAATTTTTCCAATCCAATTAAGAGATATTATAACAAGGTTCATCTACAGTGTCTTATTATTGATTAAAGAAGGTAAAGTAAAACTCTATTTTCATAATAAAGGCGTAGCGTCACTAAGTAGCTTACCGTTACAGTCATACGCAATATCGCTTGCGGATTTCCGACGTAGCAAGTTTCCCCGGACTACAGCAGTGTTACAAGTCTCGCTTAGAAACTTAAGAGCCGAGCCCGGACCGGTCTCATCCACTCTCGCATCTTCACATCTTCATCTGACCTTCACTTTCGCTTTTAACACGTATTTGTAGGAACGTGTATATATTTTTTGGTATGTTAATACGACAACTTATTTAAAATATCTAATCGATTTTCCTACTTCGATTAATTAAGTCATAATAAAATACAAATATTTCCAAATAAGTCAAATAAAAATCAAAACATTATTATTTAATTTGCAACATTTAGCGTATAACTGTGTAGATATACACAAAATTCTCATTCTTAAGATACTATTCGTATCAGTAGTTTTATTCAAATATGGTTGGTTGGCTTTAGATGCATCTGCCAAAGATGCGCGCGGCGTTTGCGATGTCAGCCTTCCTACCCACTACCACTTTCCCTATTGCATACATGAAGTCATCGCATACCATTGTTCTACAATAATATTCTTTCATAAAACTTTGTTATGCAACGACTCAATAACATACATAATAAAGTACATAAATAAGAAATGTTTATTTTTTTTTATTTTTTTATAATGACGCCTTAGAGAGAAAAATTTCATGTGCTGTTGCTGATAAATATAGTTTTCGGATGATTTATTTTTTGCACTTTCTACTTCTTATGTAGCGATATGTCAAGGGCGACGGGTGGCGGCGACAGCACTGCAGGTCACGACCCATCGACACCCGCAAATCCATGCGTGGCTTTTCGTAGTTGTGAAACTTCTTGACGACCCCCACACCAAACCGCAGTTTGATTATTATGACATGTTCACCAATGCGCCACAACTAGTATCATCGAACCTGTTTGAATACTATAATGTTTACTGATTCGCAAGTAACATTTTCGCAACTCAATACTTTCAGTGCGGTCAGGCTTGTAGCGGTAAATTATTGAAGGATTTTTCTTTATATAGGTATACTTTTAATAACTCGATAATAGAAAAAGCAAAAATGTTACGGTTACAGTAAACAGTATTACCTATTATGAATTGAGAATGCAAGTTCTACCTTCAGAGAACTGTTTATAATTAACTCCAAGGAAAATCGTTCATTTCCTACTTACAAGCGGGTTTACAAGCTTATTATGTTCGAAATATGTAAAACGGAAACGAGAACTACAAGTTGAACTGCTATTAATAATGAATGTAATTGGATTGCAATAAGAAATTGTTGCCTAATTTTTAGGAATATTTAATGATAAGTAAAGAAAACAGTTTCAATTTTTTCAGAGTCGCTTTCTTTCCATTTAACTAACATAAAATTTGGGTATCATTTTTATATTTAGTATATACTCTCTCAATATAATATTTCCTTTTAGGAAGCAAAGCGTTTAGTAGGCAATTTATATGAGAAACGAAAAAATTATAACTATTTAATTAATAATATCTTTCAACCGGCATGACCTTCCCCAAACTCAGAATACTTACAAAATTATATATGGCATAATCTAAATGACAAATTATATATTTTAAAATATATTACCATTTATTATATTAATTGTTATTAATATGCCCTTTTGCGCAATGAAAGTTTTAGTATTATAGTATTTTTTAAAATGGCGTATTTAGTTAAAACGTTACATTAAAAAAAATGGAAATTGTTATTTTTATATTTTCTATATTTATATAGCCTAATAAGCTTAGCTTAGTTTATAGATATTACCACATTACTTTTTCACAAAAATATCAATTTGTTGTGGTACATAAGTTATGTGTTTTTTAAATGACATTGAAACGAGAGTTGCGTCAGCTGTATAAATAGGTCCGGGTTCATTTCCAGATTTTATGAGCTAATCTTCTCGTTTCGGCGTTGATCAGTTTCACTTTTAAGCCGATGACCTTTTGAGAAATGTGCAGTGAGATAACGGATGAGCGTATCGTTTTTATTATATTTGTTTCGTTATCTGACTAATATATGTGTTTTTTTTAATATGTCAACTCTAAAGAGTCATTAGTTAAAACGAAAGCTTTGGCTACGCGTGAATCGAATAGTTTTTTAACCTTGGTTCTTTCTGCGTCAATCTTAAGCGATTGTTATTACGCAAGTATTTCACAACCGAAGATGCCATTTTACCATTTTAAAAAATATTTTAATAATAAAATTTATTTTACACTTTTATTAGGTATCTAAAGCTATTTTTATTATAGTGTTTTTTTTTATATTTATCTATTCAGATTCGATGAAATTCTATAAGGGTGTGGCATATTGTTGCGGCGCTTACGCATGAAAAGTTCCTGTTTACGAAACATGTTTTATGTTGGCATTGTGGTAAAAGTTGAATTTCTGCTTGGAGAAGCGTAAGAATTTGGCAACTAAATGGGCCTTGAAGTGCCTATGTACTTAGTCCCATATAAGTATACAGGATACAGGAAAAACCAAAACATGATTCAGTTTAAATAGAATTTCAACCGTCGGCTTTTATTTTTATATCGAAGTTTTATAATACTTTTTCCTACTAAAGAATTATACCTATACGTATATTTACATACTTATGACTTTGACAAAATCTACAAATTTTACAATAAAATCTATTTTACTTTTATTGGCTATGCAAAAAATCCAATGTTTTCTTGCAAAAAAATAGGTTTAACATATTGTGCAAGTCATATTCGATTCTTAAACAGTATTCAATATTTTTATTTATACCGGCGATAATGCGTATAAAGTACTTGTAAGTATAATATGCTTAAATATTCTATCGCAGTCTGGCAGCAATATTTTTGTGTCAACATGAACTCTAGCGCGTGCTGTGCGTACTCATTCTGTAAGAGCTTTGAAATTCTATGCGCACATCGCGCCAGAGCCGCAGAGCCGGGCAATGCGTCAGCCTCGATTATAATTTAAAGCTTTCAATTGCTTCATTACAGTAATTATAAAACTAATTTATTTTTTACTTTATCTCACACGACAAGAACTTGAAAGAAATACAATCCCATCGTGTATGATCGCTTTATACTGAGCAATAAAATATATTTATATATTATGTTTGTGGTGAACATACATAGTTTAAATAACTGCTATGCAAATTTTGTTGGGGCAAGGTTGCCAACTTAAGACTGCTCTTCGTTAGCCTCGCAGACATGCCAGAGATGGTTTAAGCGTGTCTTGCCTATAAATAAAGTGTCCATTATTTTTTCTCTAGTTACAGACATGTACATTTTTGTACACAAATGATAATTGAAACTTTAAATCACATTTGACTACATAAGTAATTAAAAAAAATATCTGTATTTGTTTTTCTTTGAAGCAGTAAATTAAAAATATTAAATTAAAAATATTTAATTTACTTTTTTATACAATACTAAAAGACAATTTAAAGAGGGATTTGCAAATTATTTACGAAAATCTAAATTAGCAAGTATATCACGTTCACGTGTTAATTACAACGTGACTACCGTTTAGTTGGATAGGGTTGATGAACTGTGATACCGTAAGGTATGATAAACCATCGATGATATCTATTGATTTATGTTGCCGGTAGTTTCATATAAAACTTGACGTGATGTCATATATTAATTTAGAAAAATAATACATTACTTACGGTTTTTGTAAGCTATTTCATTTAAATTATTTAAATAAGACAATTTTTTAATATAATAGATGTATATCATAAAATAAATAAAATTTATGAATGCATACCATGTCACCATTTGGGCTCAATGTTATAATCAAATGCAATTTCTTAAGAAACTACTATCTCCATTCATCTATTCGTTTCACACGCACATACGCCTGAAAGAGACAAAACAATCAAGCAATTGGCCACGCTTACATATTTGCCCCCGTACGTTCACCGACGACCTCGGAAAGCGAGGTATGACAGACCTTGTCTCACGATACAGATTTATAATATCTACATTTACTGTCGCTTGCGCCGTTGCAACTCGGCTCTGTGCTAGTGATCACGTGAACAGATGATGCAGGAAGTCAAAGTCATATCGTTAGCGCTCATGGAAGCATTCTTTCTTTATGATCGAACGTCTTTAACAATGTGCGTAATGACGATACTATGCTCGAGTATAACCAAGACAGAACTGTACGGAAACTTAGTATTTAATCGAAAAACTGGAGAATAACAATTTTTTTTTCATTGTGACAAGTCCTTTTATATTTTAATAGTAATATAATCTTTTTATAATGTGATTCAAGAATATTAAGTTCTTAAATTAAAATTACATATTTAAATAGGGAAGAATTTTTTTGAGCATTATGATATTTGTGGAAACTTATCTGTTGCTCTATGTAATTACATTTTAATCGAGAATATTTGTAAATTGTTCAAACAATATCTATACTAGTAATCAAATATGATAAAATTATTTTATGCTACTCTTAGTAAAAAAACCCGAATTAGTTTTTGTCCAAAATTATTTAAGAAATATATATTATTAACAACGTTGTACAAGATTTGATCGCTTTCAATTCTAATCACACCTATTTGTATAGTTCAATGATGACATTTACACAGAGCCCGATGTAGGTACATATAAATACTTAAGCGTATATGTTGAACTATTATAAAATATTTACATAAAAAAGTATATTTAATTTTATGTGCATACGTGCGTTCATTTTGCGTCCGAGTATACATGCTCGCGAAAATTGACTATATATATATATATATATATATATATATATATATATATATATATATATATATATATATATATATATGAGTTCTTTGCTGTTATAATACTACCAAATTCTTTAGAGATTCAGTGAGCATAAAGTCAATTTAGCTAGCGTAATGGTTATTTTTAGCTATAAAGAGTTTTGGAATAAAAATACTATAGATATAATAACTAATGTACCGAAGTTCTCACAGAAGTACATATACGCAAGTTACAATGTATATACAAATTATTTTATTAATATTTTGGATAGTAAAAATTACGGACACAGCGGAAATGCACTTCCGCATTGTCTACGTGACTACTGGTGCGAAGCAGGAAATCTTTTTTATTCCTAATAACTACTACCATCAAGGAGTTATAGTGGTCGATTTAAAACATTTTTTACACTTATATCAGTAGGTATTAAATAATAAGCTTAAACAATGAAGGGTTATTGTTAACGTATAAATTATTTATACATCATATTTTCACTTTTATTCATTACAAGCTTACTTATGTAACATCCGGATAGATTAAATAAATACAAATCCGGGTGTGTTTCTATGACTCATGATATTCAAGTTTTGCCGTTGACTATAATAAAATTAGTAGAAGCCGTAGGTACTACGCTCGTATAAGGTATTCTCTACTCTATTGTACCGTTTTTAGTGTTTGTCTGGTGATTGTCCAACCTGACCATAACATGATTTAATATTTTTACATATCGCTAATTTGTTTTAATTATTGAGTCACCATCCGGCAAAGTAATTTCGAATTTTGTTAGTTTTTTGGTTACTTAAAATGCGCATATATTGATACGTACTTTTGTCAATTTCATGCATTCCGTGTGAGTGCTCACAACTCTTATGTTATAATACATCGGTATGCGTTATGTAACATGAAAATAAATATTTTTTCGTAAGTCATCTGAAGTCACATCACGGATGTGACACAGCTAAAGCGGAGACGGAGGATGACGGCTATCAAACATACGTAAAAGCGCAACTGCAATACATATTAAGTATAAGAAGTGAAATCGACGCAAAAGATAACTGAAAGTGACTTGACTGAAAAACTTTAAAACTTTATTTTTATGATTCTCGTTCTTAATAATAGTAGATAACACTTCATTTACATTATTTATCGTATAGATGCTTTGATTTATATGGAGTTTTTTTGTTTCACTTAATAAATTAATCTTTACTATACAACTTTGTATATATTTACAATTTATGTACATGTTCTGCATACACTAACGATTATAGATTCTAATTGTAAGTTGCCGAGTCGAATTATCTCAGATAGTTGCGGATAGCGAGATTTAATTTTTTTGCGCTCAAATCTTTGATGTGATATTTAAATGATGATTTCTGTATAGTTACAGTAATATAGTATATAACAACTGCAATGCTGTTTTGATGTAAAATAAAGAACAATATATGTTATAATACAAGAAATATAATAATTATTTCGGTGTTCAATACAGTTTTCCTCGGAAAGTTTCACTAAGTTCTATAGTTACTAAAAAGATTTAAAATTTATATTTAACGCCGTGACTACAAGTACATATACCACAAGACAGAAGAATCCACTGCTACACTTTGACTTAATTCAATTATTCGTACTCCTTTGGTAAGACAAAGCGTGGCTTTGTCTTAATCGCCACTGAACACGCCATGTCTCGAATTCTGCGGAAAGCGGGCGGAGTGTCTTGACTTAATACTTACTTCACCTTACACTTATATTTTTAAATTTTAATTATCGTATAATGAGTAGGTATCAAGCAGTTAACATATAACTATGTACAAGAAGAATTATCTTCTTGTACTTGTGCACTGTGTGGGAACTGCGTGGAATCCTTGACCAACTAAGCTTCCCTAACACATACAACTGTGTTCCCACGAATAACAATTGCAGTTTTCATCTACACACGCTATGTGCCTTTCATGAATCAAACTTGTTCTTAGATTTTGTTACAAAATTAAATGTCGTATTTACATATATTTATAAACCTATTAGTATACGGTTAAAGGTCATCCCATCTATGTTATTTCGTAACCAAAAGTGTTACTGTTGCTATATCGTTATATAAATTGACAAAGACGCCAAATTAGTAAAGGCAATAGAATTTAAAATATATTATTTTATACTAAATTCTTTCCATACATTTTCCGCTGACAACAATTTCATTATGCAAATATCAGAAATTAACACACCTACGTTAATAGAAAAATTGTGATTATATCGTGAGACTGATTTCCACCTTATTAACCTATACTTTGTAATAAAAATAATCTACATTAAAATAAACAAGTACTTATTTATAAATAGTCTTAAAATGTTTTGTTTTTGCCTTTAAATGAATTTAGACATGACCCTGGACTATCATTATTATATTAAGAGTGTTCTTAGTATTCTTAGTAGAATACCAGGTGGATATTTGAATATTATATTCAATATTTTTATAGCCATTGAGAGTCCACTGTTCTATAATTGATTATATGGATAAATCACTTTTTGGATTGCGCCAAGTTCAACTTGAGCGTTTAACGTCCATATAAGCAAATTTATGTCACTAATAGTTAAAGATTGATATTGGAATTGAAAGGTCTTCGTTAGGTGGTCTGTAAGTTTTATTAGGTACGCTCACCTAGCCTTGCGCTTGCGACCTTACATCTAGTGAAATTGAACTGGTTATTGTATACCGGTCTCGCTGTACTCCAGAGTAGAATTGTTATATTTATTATAGTACTTAATTAAAATAATTTATTTATTTAAAATTGTTAAAATAAAATTAATATTAGTAAAATATTCAAATTTATAATATTAAAACCTCATTTATACCTACCGTTATCTACATTTATTAGATTTCAAACATATTCGGAAATCATAAATTGATTTTTATTAATAAGAGAGTAGTAATGATTGTGTTAACTTCATATGACCTTCATAAATTTGAACTAAAAATCTCTTACAGTCCTCAACAGTCAATAATCCAACTATTGTTCGCTTGTCTCTTAACAAAGAAAAATAGATGATGAACGATCTCTAATCAGACGGACTCTTTTCATATTTTCTTCATCTCAGACTTGTCGATTTGTTCTCACTAAAGTCTACAAAATGGCAAAACTGTTTGTGTTTTACGATCACAATGAATTATTTGATGGTAACATTACATAACGGTTTTTATGTGATGGTCAGTCAACAAGGCACAGCAAAAAGTTTTATTTATTTCATAAGCAAACATTTACCTTGTTTGTAAGAGATATAGCTAAAAATACATTTGTAATACTCTGTCTACAAATAAGGGTATCCAAATAATAAGTACTAGACATATTTTAAATATTCTACGGATCATAAAGTGTTTTTTTTAATAATATCTTGGAGTAGCGAGCGGCGTGTGAGTGAATAAGTGGCGAAAGTGTTTATAATGCATTACTTTATCGATCCACACTAATGTGAAGTAAGAATGCGTAACACTAAAACAACCCATGCTCCGAATCGTAGAAATTTCTCACGAACATATATACAACTTTGCATTTATTACATTTGATTATTGCTGCTTGACAGCAAGCTTTATATTTTCCAATTAGTTTATATATATATATATATATATATATATATATATATATATATATATATATATATATATATATATATATATATATAGATTTAGGAATTACATTTTTCAAGCAAACATTGAATTGTGGACCCCTTATCAAACTTTATTCTTTATGACGAGTCATTAGGATAAAATATAGGGACTATCATATTATCTAAAAAAATATATTTTTTAATGTAAATTATTATGGAAATAAAACCAAAAAAAGATTCTAATTTTAATTAGAAATTCTTAATATTAATTTATAATTGAGTTCGCTCTTTAATTCACACTGCGGAAATAATTTAAAATTGCATAATTTATTATTTTAAATTATATACTAGTGATCAGCTTTCGGCTCCCCGTTTTTTCGTCCGCTCTCGTTCTCGCTTACTTTACAGACTGGTAATATTTATAATTTTGTTGAATTATAAAGATAATAATAAATCTATTAAGGTAACCGTATCTTAAAACAAAAAAGGCCGAACTCTGAATGGTTCAAGCCAAATTCCACCTTCGACCCTACAACAACATAACATCATTACGCTGTAATTCAGCTTAGTGTTACTAAACTTTGAGATTGACGAGGCATACGACAAATCTTATATTTGCATTTAGTAAAATAAAGGATTGAGCCGCAAAATTAAGTTTGTCTTTAGCACATATACCCATATAAAAAATACCCAGTTCAGTTTCTAGGAGACGGACAGACAGACAAACACACAGATATAAAAAAAATTATTTACTTTTTTTAATCTTCCTTGAGTTCGGTATCGATCTAGTAACAGCCACTAAGTTATATTTTTTTAATATTTTCCATGAACAGAATTTACACTTCTACAGTTTTATTATATTATGTATAGATAATATACTTATTATATTTCAATCTACTTATTTACAGATGTTTCCTGCTTTTTGCTTTCCAAGCTACTTACGGTGAAGTGGACATTATAACTGAGCCACGCCCAGGGGAAGAATATGTATTAGTGAGCTCTGGACAGCAAACTCCTTTAAGAAACTTTGAAACCTCACATAAAATTCCGGAAAAACATCCTAACCATCGATTAACAAAACAAGACGATGGGGAAAAAATATTTAAAAAATTACATAGTGGAAAACTTAAGCACCCCTCTGAAGGTATTATTTCTATAGAAGAAGATAAAAAAGCAACATTAAAAAAAGTTCCAAAAACTAAAGTTACCGAATCTATTGAAGTAGATATTCCTGTTTCAAAATTGGAAGACATTAAAATAAAGGAAAATGTTAAGGCGATAGATATTAATCCTAAACTTTCTGTTGCTTTAAAAACTATGTCGGAATCAGGAAAACTGATTGATAACGATCAAACCACTACTCAGAAACCAGTACTGACTACCTCAACACCAACCACATCTCAAACTTACGATTATATTCCTATTAATTTCGATACCATAGATGACATTAATAGCGGGTTACTTTCATCAAATATCAAATTGGAAACAGCTGGTTCAGAACAAAAACATTCGAGAATTCAAGTAAAAAAAGGTCCTAATGGTCAAGATTACGAATATGAGTACATCTACTATTATTATGATGAAGATGAAGGAAATAAAAAAGAAAACAAAGAAAATGCTTCCCCGAGTGCCGGAGCGCCCGTCTTAAATTCCCATGATGGACCACAAAAAATTGAAAGTGAAAATCAAATAGCAAAAGAAATAAAGCCTAAGAGTAAATACAGCACAATTGATAGGTCGAGTACAACTACATCTCCTGCACCAGAAGTTCATAACGAGGTTTACTCAGGTAGATCCAGGTCCCGAGGAAGAGTACCTGCACCATTAGTAGCTGAAGAGGAATCTCATGAAGAGCGGTAAGTGCACTAAAATCTTTGACCTCTACATAGTATGTCACTGTCCCAAGTTACATAAAGTAGAGCTTAGTGGTGCAGTAGTTGTAGTAGTAATAGCAAGTAATATAATTTGTAGTTTATGCGAAGTAGATAACCCATATTTCATTCAAGTCCCATTAACTCAACATCATTCGCTTTCTGTCGCACGAGCTCTTGAAGAATCACTGCACTGTGAAGCGAGCATCCTGGTAAGACGTGTACGTACAATACAATAAATTTTCTCATCAGGCTTCCATCGAGCACACGATTCCCTCCTCGAGGTCGTAATTTGGCAGCTTCAAGTTCTACAACATACGTTCCAGAAGTATCTTCAGAGACAATAAGACATCGTGGTCGCTCACAGGTTGACAATGTTGCTGATGAATCAATAGGTCAAACTAGAAGTAGAACACGCGCTCACATCAGGTATAGTTATGATTATCTGTAGTAATTATTCTTACAGACTTTTTCTTTTTTATAGCATGATCTATACAGTCAATGTATGTATGTACATAGGTATATGCATATATTCAGTTTGCATTCCTTTAGCATGCATATTAAAAAATAGAAGCATGAGTATTTTATTTTATAAACTATTTATATTCATTCATACATATTACATTCTAGGTGATGGTTTTATTTTAAATAGTAACTTTATATGACTAATATTTAAATCTATCAAGTATATTATTTCATTGTAATAATACTTTTCTTATATTTATCGTTTCCTTATAAGTGAACTATAAATGGGTTTATTAAATTATTGCAGGCGCCCAAGTTCAGAATTAGTAGATCTTGACAGTTTTAAAACAAACTCTGGAGATATTCCAGCACAATATAAAGAACCCCCCACCAGATATTCATCAGAAAGTAAAACTACAACAGAAAATGCAGACAATTCTTTGCCTGCTAATGAACCATCTCATGCTAAAGAAAGTCAAAGAGAAGGACATAGCTTAGCAAGTGGAATTAGGTTTCAAGAAATCCAAGATGATTCAAAATTGCCTTCAGATTACAAACAAACAACTCCTTACGAACAAGACACTACAGAATACACAACAATGACAGCAATGGAGAAAGTTGCTTTAGACCTATACGCCTACTTGGCTGGTGAAAATCTAAATAATGAAATTAGTCCAGCTGGGGACTTGATGAATTTCGATGGATCGACTACCGTAGATGAAGACGCATGGACGACCGAGGTGGCTAGCACGACTGAAGAGGATACTACACCGACCACTACCACCACGACTACAACAACCACTACGACGACAACAACCACTACGACGACTCCAGCGCCGACCACGACCACTGCTGCGCCAACCCGGCCTTCAAGGTTTAAGGGACGCCCCGGATCGAGGGCTCGTGTACCGGCCTCTACCAGTGCAGCCACAGAAGCACCCCAAGAGTCCTCCACGAGAGCTCGAGGTAAAATATACCTTTAAGGAATAATTTTAATAATTACGAGATTATTTGTTTCTTATATAAATAAGATTTTCAATAAGATTTATTCATTTAATGAAAGAAATATTTTATAAATAAGCCAAAGCGATATTGATTTATTTGCTGCCGTGCGAGTTATGCGAATTATAATTAATATTTCCGAAAATTTTAATAGTTGTTTTTTCTAAAGTGTTTTTAATGTGTGCTAGTTTCATAATAAATAGAATTATCATAGGTACATACTATGTAATAGTTAACACCTTTCAATTTTATTTTTTTAGTAATTTGTAAAATATTCATAATCATTAAACTCTTATATAATCTAAGCACTAAGACTTGTTAATGTAACATTTACTCACTGTTAACTATTCATTGCACTACAAGCAATCGCTGTGTATGTGTGTGTTACATATATTATGTAATTGAGTATAGTGTGTGAGCTGTATTGTGATTTATTGACAGGTCGATTTGGTAAGCCTAATGGAATCAGAAAGACTACAGTAGCTGCTGCAGAATCTTCTACCTCCTCCGCTCCTGTAGAGAAACCGGCACAACCAAAGGTTTGCAACAATTTATTAATTTTTTTCGGTCTGATTGAGCACTTTGTTATAATAATGTTAAGCGACATGCTTGAGCGAACGCCTGCAATGCGAATATTGTTGCTGTTTATAAACTTCCTTTAACGAAGTATTTAATAGCTCAGATCATACTGTCGCTAACTAACATGCAACTACTTTTTAATGGGAATACATTCACATACGATGCGTACGTCACACATCGTTAATGCTTCTACCGTCATGTGTACAGTGTATATCTCAAAAAATATTAGGATAATAAAGATTTTAATAACAATAAGTACGCACATTTTAAAAACGTATCAAAATTCACAATTAGATAAACACACACAATTTTATGATCATGAAATTTAATAATTATTTAAAAAATACAGCTAAATAACAATTTTTTTTATTGAAATATTTCTTGATTTAAAATAAAATTGGACCTATCAGTACTGATTCAATAACTAATTATATAATGCTAGGAATGTATATTGTGATAAATATTAATATTCCCAATTGGCGGCCTTTTGTTATGATTGATCCTGTATATTTAAAATATAATAATATTTCAAATAGAAAATGTATTACACTTGTTTATTTTGTTAGCAGGCCTTTGGGCGTCGCGGCTTATTTTCTGGTCGCACACGTCCCAGCTCCACAGCTGCTCCTGCATCAGATGCCGTAAGCAGCGCTCCCAGTGAAGCGGCGGCCCCAAGGTTAATATGGACATTTAATATTTATAGCAATATTTTCTTACTGTTAAAAGTTATATAAAATTGTGTCTAATAACTTTTATGCAAAACAAATCATCCTCTATAACAAATACATTCATTTCAAGGGAGCCTTAGCTTGCATATTTTGAATGTATAATAATGTATATAATGTTTAGAGCACGTCTACGCCCTGGATTAAGGAAACTTCCGTCATCAACTGCTGCCGCGCCATCATCTGGTGAGGTTACCGAGACGCCAGTTTCTGTTGCTAGTCAGAGCATAGCATCAGGGGAAGTTGTAGAAACTACACCAATTCCTTCTAGAAGCATAGGGTAATTAATATAATAATTGTAAATCATGATTTAAAGTAAATATTAATGTGTAGTAGTAATTTATATAGTTAAAATATATATTTTTTACTAGACGTAAACCTGGAGGTGTTAGACCAGTTTCCCTACGACCAGGACCAAGACTTAATATTAGACCTAATCCTCGTTTGAGACCTGGATTAGCGAGTGTAGCGCCTACAGAAGCTGCATCCGAAGCACCTGCTGAGACTTCAGCCCCCGAAGTCCCTGCTACAGAAGCAGAAAATGAGGTATGATTTTATTTATTTATTTTACGCACATTATTTACACTTATTTCAAAATCAAAAGACATTAAAAACTTTAACAATATCCTGCAACATTATATAGCATAAAATATTGTCAATATATATACAATACAGGCTCCACTGTCGAGTCTTGAAAGTAAATCAAGGTTACCTACTTTTAAAGACATTATTATGTAAAATAAAATGACACGATCAACTAGTATCAAAGAATGTTGAAATATTTGCTTGGCGTGTATTTTAAAGTCAATTAGAAAAACATATCTATACCTAGGTATTTTGCATACATTTACATTTTAGAAGGAAATAATAAAAAATTCTAATACATGTTAAAAATCTTTTAGAATATAAATAATTCCTTTCGTTTTAGTTCCTAATTTAAAGAAAAATATTATTATGTTAAAGTAGCAAGGGACAATTTGTAATGTAATAAATATAATACTAATATGTTTTGGTATATAGGGCTCCTCCCCCACGCCTGCACCTGAACAGCCTCGAGGTGTCCTAAAGCTACGTAATCGTCTTCAAGTGTCTCCGTCGCCTAAACCACGCGTGGCCGTCACTCCGCCATCCCGTCGTCCCAACCCATTGTTAAAGAAAAGGTTGCCGGCTACCGAGGTATTATTATGTTTGTTATTTATATTTTATTTAAATTGTTATAAATTTCATCAAATATTATATAATCAGCGGTCTACTCGCGGCTTCGCCTGCGTGAACTATACTTTTTTTTATTTTGCGATGATAAGTGCAACTATACTTATCTTCAATATATAAATATTTAATTTTTAATAACTGCAAGCACTGTGACGTACTGACACTGACAACGATACATTCAGTAAATAATGTTTGAAAGAATAACTATCACGTTACTGGGCTGAAACTTTGACGTGAATGATAGTGCGAGATGACCTCAACAAACTCAACATGGCATTTCGTGTCAGTGAGGTTTTGCTAAAGAAAATACGGCAAATGCAATGTTTAACGATTCCGGTTAGGTGTCAATCGAATCTTCCGTACCCTTTTCTTTCCGTACCGAGGAAATTATTAAAATGTAGATTATTGTACATGTTTTTTTATTATTTTAAAAAGCTATCGCCAATTTAAAATAATTAACCACAGACACTTATATATAAATAATCTTTGTAAGGCCACAACTGAGCCACCAAAGAAACCTACTGAGTCGGTAGAGGAAGACATTAGCGGAGAGAAGAGCGAAGCCGAAGCGGAAACAGAGGCGCAACCAGCGGAGACCACAGCAGCGCCTCCCTTGCGCGGCCTTGACGCACTCATCGCCAGGAGGCGCGCCGCCGGTATAGGTGCCCGTCCCGCACGTCCTGCACGAGGCGCTAACTTCCCAAAATAAACTCATCTCCAGTAACAGTTATCTTATGACGGCGACTCCGAGGAATACATAAACTATTCTCGAGTAACAACTATGATAAAGTATATTTTCAGTTAGACAATTCAAATTATTTATGCGTTTATAATTATTTTATAATTACGTGTTGTTTATTGTTCCTCGGTGAAACGTTTGTTCGTCTGTCATTTAGTCAAATTATTCTCCAAACTGCCTAGAGATTACTCTTATTTCTCATTCTTATCGGTAATAGTTGTATGCTTATATGTAATTAGGCTAAAAGTTTGTAATGTTTAAATCTTATCAATACTTAACCATTTAATTAAGGGCTTTCTTTCTGCAACTATAAAATATTTACGTTGTGTACATATTAGTAGTAAATTTTACTAATAGGTTTATTCAGGGTTCAATTTTCAGAGATAACTCACAAATCCTTGTGAATTTCTGTTTTTTTGCAAGCCAAATTAGTAATTGTCGAAATCCATACGTGGTGGACATATCCTAATCGCCAAAGTAGATATCCATAAGAATAGGGATTTTGTTAAGTCTTGATTTTCCCATATTAAAAATTACTGTAATTTCACGTGAATATTGTCGCTGATCCGGATCAGCCAGCATCAGCATCTGACATTATGAAGGGTTCAACATAATTACAAAATTAATTTTCAAGAAATCTTTTTAAAATTCATACCTAATTTATAACTTTGTTAATAAAACTATAATAAAATATAATTGAAAAATTGTACTTTAATATGTATATTTTTTATAACCTTCTAGTAGATAACAAAGATCTACGATGAATATAAATTATACGTCTATTGTAATTTGATTCATTTATCGTTAACTAATGTTAACTTTATAATATACTCATTCGTTTTATTTATTATATAAGTGGTCAACATGTTATAGGGCTTAAGTAAGAAAGTTGTTAATGAATAGTTCCGTCGACATTCATCAATGTAACTGTAAACGTCTGCTGAAGCACTGATAGATAGTGCCATCGTGATATGTTTTATATCTTTTGTAAGTGTGATAATAAACTAAATAATAAGATAATGGTAGTCCATTTTATTTCTGTTATATTCTAGTTTCAATAAAGATAACAATCAAATGTCTAGTACTTAAATATAATTCAGTATCAAAGATATTTTGTTTGAGTGTCTTCTAGAAATTTGTTAAAAGTCGGAGCTTAACACTGCATTTTAGAGACCAGAGTGGAGATATGAAAATAATTTAAATATAACCATTTCCCCACTGATCCCCGAGATAGTGCCCCACAGCGCAACGACGACTTCAATCCATATTTATGAATGTAATTTAACACTAAATTCTGTTACAATTGATACTTTTATGGTCCAGACACACAAATAACAAAATTGAAATTTGAAATTTCAATATAATTCATTGTTGAATTTCATATAGGTACATCGATCGACAGAAATTGTCCTATATTTTCTGTCGTAAATATCGGAAAAATCTAATACATTCTATGTGAATGAAAATCTTAGCATCTCTTTTTATGAAAATTATATGAACTACATGAATAACACTACCATGTGTTTGGCCTACACGTTTATATAAACTGACATAGATAAAATGGACATTTAGTTATACATTTAGTTATACATTTAGTTATACATTTAGTTTTTACAAAAAATGGAATCAATGACAATGAACAAATATAAATGCAATGTGTGATGTGTCATGTTAGAATATTGGCAAGTTAAGTTTTATCTTCAATAATTATATTGGATATTTTAACCTCGTTAAAGCTGAGGGAAATTATTGAATGAATAATTAATAACAAAAATCATTAAGCAACGAATAAAATATAATTAAATACATAAAAGACTTGAATATTTTAGTTGTTTTTTATATATTCTGATTGAGAAATAATACATTTAGTTAAACTTGTTGATGGATTACGGCGTCGTCGTGTTATTAATTATCATCAATGATAGTGCTATTATTACGTTTTGACTGTAGAAGTTGAATTCACGACTGATTACGTTTTTTTTTATATAACGTAGATAAAGTAACTGCGATGGTACAAAATCAACCACTTCAACATATTAATAGAAATAATATAAAGATTTAATACAAGCCGCTGTAATATAATAAAGATTTTCAATAAAAGTTGTATGTTGATCTTTTTCTCTCATTGGCCATTGCAATTAAGTACCTGTAAATTTTATACATGTTATGAGTTTCAGCATTACTTTTAACATTACATTATTGTTAAGATTAGTGACTTTTATAAATTCATATCAGAAAATAATGGATTTAGGTTATTCATAAATAGTACTAGATAAGCTATCAACCAAGATAAGCTAAATTTTTGGTCCAAAATGGGAGTCCAATTATGCTTATTAATTGGACGGTTCTTAGTTTTAGTTCTTGTATTAAAAGATTAAAAAAATTGTAAAAATATACAAATATTAAAAAAAGGAAAATAATTAAAAAAATATCTTTTAGGGAACCCAATTATCTGTGACAGGTTTGATACTTTGGCGTTTATGCGTTCTCTATCGCATATATCACGGGGAGTGTTCTGGAGAACTGTTTAACCTGTTGTTGTTTGTTGTCGCTAAATTTTTCAACCACACTGTACGTTACAGACTAAAATACCATCCCTACCATCTGGATACGTGGCGTACTACTACACAACTGTGGAATGACTTACCTGCAGCAGTGTTTCCAGGTCGTTACGACATAAACATTTCAAAAAACGCGCTTATTCCCACCTAAAAGACCGGCAACGCTCCTGTAGCTCCTCTGGTGTTACACAGGGCCATGCGGCGGTATTCACTTACCATCACGTGGCCCGCACGTTCGTTTGCCTTGCCTGTCCTATAAAAAAAAATTAACCGTTTTATAAATATATACGGACGTGCTGGTCTCATTAAATCTTAATTTCTAAAATATTATTTGGTTAGTTTTCCATTCTCATTATTGTTATATTATTAATCCTATTAATATTTGTTTTTGAGCCGAAGTGGCATTCAAATGTCTCAATTTCCACATATATTAGATAGATCGGATGTATGTTCCTTCAAATATTGTATAATTAAACTTAAGTAAGTTCTTCTTCTTATTACATATTCTGTTGTATCAATATGCTTTTCTCATTTCTTTAATAATGCCAAGAATATCGTTATCTTGTTAACAAGTAAAACATATTGTTCAAACGCGCCTCAATTATAGTTGCATCACCAAGTTTCGTTTATTACTAGTATATCTATATATCTGCAACTTCGTGCCTGTTTGACCATCATGAAGCTCGGCACAATACTTTCAGATGTCTTGTTATTATTTACGACATATACTAACCTAACCGCTTCAATTTTTCAACATTATAAATAAGACAATGCGTTCGATTCGAATGTAGACGATTTTATTAGAATGTAAATCTCTAGAATGTTTTATAGTTTTGACATAAGCATACTATTAAGTTAGATAAAATAACAACACGTTTAACATAATCGGAGACTAAATAAATTTGAATAAATCTAGAAAATTATCTGGCAAAAAAAATCTGATCAGATGGTACTCTTGTGTTTGATAATTGACATGAACGGATTCTGTGTTACTTGTCTAGCTCAATGAATTATCTAAAAGGTGTTAAGATTAGGAATGATCGTCATTAAGAAGGTTATTAATATAGACGTGGATTTAGAATATTTGTAAAAACTATTTTTTCAATTGAACAGCACATTCCTTTTATCTCTTTCCTCCAAGCGTTACGAAAATTGCCACCCACAGAGACTTAGAAAGCGTATATAAATGATACGCTAATCCTGCTATTTCTTTATATTTCAAGGCAGAATAATATTTTTGTACTATTTATATTCCAAGGACTCATCAGCCTCGTCAGCCGAGATGAACTTTCGATAAATATCGAGTCCCGCTACCAGTCACGTGACCGCTTGTAACGTCATTTTAAATGCTTTTTTTTATTTATTATAATTTAAAACATAAAAACTCTATATGTACATATAAATAAAATTGGAGTGTACGTTTGTAATATTATAATAATTACTTTTTACTTAAAAAAATGGTGTGTGCATACACACCATTTTTTTCAACTTTTTTCTGTCTGTTTGTTCTGCTAATACCTAGAAAAGCTGGACCGATTTTGATGAGACTATCACGGGCAAATAGTTGATGTAATAAGGAGTAGCTTTGGCAACTTTTATTTTAGAAATATATAACAAAGATTTACAATTATTATATCCACAGGGGCGAAGTCACGGTTACAGATTTTACTAAGCAGAGATTGAAAAATAATCAAGTTCATAAAATGTATCACCAAATGTGATGTCAAATGATACCACAATTAATTTATTGGCGTTCATATTGTGTTAGTAATTGTGATCAAAAAAAATTGTTTCAACTCGCATCCCTCGCGTCAGGTGATTTTAAAATAAATTAAATTTCTTTAAACTACACGATTGACTAATTAATAATACATAATAAATAAAAGTGAATTATTATATTACTCAATATAGTTTAATCAACGACCCGCACTTTTATTCATAAATAAAAGGCATTTTATAATAAACTAAAGAATAAAGATAAAAATACTACAATTTTCCTATGTTACAGTTGCTAGGCTGCTTCGACATCAAGGGAAAATATTGAAGGTATAGGATTGCGTTGAAGAGTGTTGTTTTTTCGTTAACTGGTGTAGTTTCTGGAAGGGTTGCTGCGCTCTACGTTCCCTTTTATACGTTCTTCCCATTTGGCAGCAATGTTCGAATTTAGGATAGCAGATTCGCTTAATGATGTTGTTGAACCCAGACTTCAGTGCTGGGTCTCAGATCATCTGCCACTCTTTCCATGCTTGCCTATTTTGTGCACTAGGGTCTGAAATCCGCCTTGGGATCGCCCAAAGTTGCACTTTCTTTTCACTATTACATGCTCCTCAAACAATTTTCTTGTTACACATCCTTTAATACACTGGCTATTTTTCCAAATTTATTTTCAATATATAGAACGTCTCCTTTACACATTTATTTTATGTTATAAAAAATAAATAAAAAATAAATAAGGCTAGTAAAGTCTTTTATATACGTTGTTCACATAGAAAATTGTATAGGGCAAAGGTAGTATTTGAAATAAGTATTAGAAGAGACCTGAAGGAGGATCTGTTGGATATGCCTTGTTATTAAGAAATATTAAAAGTTAAAAGCTAATCTTCCTCATCAACTACTATGTGAAGAATTTAATTAGTTTGGTTGATGTTTTAGTAGGTGTGTCATTTATGCATTAACGTTAATTATTTCTACCTTCATGATATAACATTTTTAGAAATCATGACTTTACAAATATCGTACATCATGATGAAATATAAGCAATTAAATATTATCACTTAATTGTCTGTGCCGTCTATAATAATATTACGTATAAAAATAATTTGTATCAAGTAACGTGCAAAGATATCCTCGTATTAACAAATATTGTAAGAATGATAAACAAAAATTGCCGACCAAATATTATCAATCGAGTCTGACGCAATCGCACTATATCTATAGCTACACGAACCAATATTTTGTTGCACACTTTACCAAGATAATTTAAGTGGCTTGACGACTTCGCTCGGTTATATGTACATCCGAATCGTCCTATTAGTTTGACAGACTCGTATAGTCACTATCAAGTAGCCACTAGCCAGTCGTTAGCGTACCACGCCACGTTATACACATTTCAACGCTCCTATCTCAAATTGTAAGTACAAATAGCAGTATCTCTTTCAATAAAGCAGTAATTATTTTAATGTTAGTTTATGATATATTTATTTATTTCTTAACTTTAAGACGTTAAAAGTTTAAATGTTAATAGTAATAAATGCCTAATACAAAATGTACAATGTTGTCTATTAAATTACCCTCGAATTGAATAGTATTTTCCTCCTACTTGTGTACTAATGCTTTTAAATAAGCGTGTAAATATTCATAATGTTCATATAATCTGTAAGTTTATGTTACTTTCAAGCTAGAACAAGCCTTTTTCAACATCTGTTTTGGTATAAAAATTGCTTTCTACTTTATAAATTAATTGAGCAAAGAATTTCTTTCGTTCAATAGTTTCAACTGAGTATATAATAAGCCGGTTTTATGATACATATAATAAGCAAAACACGATACTTTTAAATTTAAAATTCTGCTGCTGGTTTTGTAGTATTTTAAAAATATTTTACTATTAAGACTACTTAACCGTAGCCTTTGAATTGGCTTATAGATCTTAAGAAGATGGGCCTAGGCATTAAATCAGTCCTGGTGGTAGATGGAGTTGGTGCAAACTGTGCTGAGATACTTAAATCTCATAATATTAGCGTGACCACAATAGCAAAGATAAGCAAAGAAGATCTTCTAAAAGAAATACCTGTAAGTGTTTCGAATTACATTAGTATCATATACATTTATGTTTTTCATAGATACCAGATAGTATTTAGTTTTCTTATGTTAATTAAATGTTTTGCTTAATAGAATCATGAAGCTTTAGTGGTACGCTCGGCGTCACAAGTAACTAAAGAAGTACTAGAGGCGGGCTCTAAGCTTAAAGTTGTAGGTCGAGCTGGAGCAGGTGTAGATAACATTGACGTAGCTGCCGCTGGGCAAAAGGGCATCGGTGTTATCAAGTAAGTTTTGAGATGACAAAATATTTCCTATATTCTTTACAATGCTGTCAATATGACTGCATTACTATTACTTATAAGTGTTTATTATTTTAATAATACATTAGTTGTTATTGATAATACGTAATCGGAGTAATAGTTTAAATTATTTTCACAATGAGATTATCGTCAAAAGCGCTTTTAACCTTGCGTCATACAATTTTTAACTTAATCAACACGCAGATTCATGTTACGTAATTTGTAAGCCTGCTATTTAAAAAAGTATTTTATAAAATTAGTGAATATAATTATATATACTCGTATTAATGAAGAGTAGTAAGTTACCTACATTATGTAATTCCTTTTTTAAATAAAATTCTTACCATAATAAAATGTGTACTAAAATAGAGCAAACGTTTTTATTTAAATTATATTTACACATATTGAAATTAAGACGAATGTGCGTAAATAATACTTATAGTATTCCTTGGTAGTGATGTTATAATGTTCAAAAAAATTTATATTAATATCAAGATGATTATGATGTTATACAATCATTGATATAAGTAATTTACCAGTATTGTTTTTGGTAATATAAAAATTAAAGGTAGATTTAAAATTATTTATGTATATATTTAAAAAAATATAATGTATAAAAATGTGCACCGACTTACTAAGTTAGATTCTCGAAGTTCTGACGGCACAAACTCTATTAGCCATTACTTACTTCATATAATTTTAGTTACAGTACACAAATCATTATAAATTTTTATTAATTTTATCTGATTTCACTATTTCACTGTTACAACTTTATTTTAAGTTATATAATTCGTTATAACTCAGCAATAATGAGTCTTGATGATTATTCTCTTCTCCTATAATTTAGCGCACAATTGTTATCACTAATTCCATGCGATATTTATAGAATTAATTTTACCGTGCGCTTCGTTGCCAAAATTCCATAAATAAGGCATCACATCTGTATAAAATTTTAGGACATAAAATAATTTTTATTTAATGTACGTGTATTTGTAAATTTTAGTGCACCGGGCGCAAACGCTCTTAGCGCATGTGAGTTGACGTGCGGGTTGACTCTAGCTTTATCTCGCCATATCGTTCCTGCTGCCACTGCCTTGAAAGCTGGTCGCTGGGAGCGGACACAACATACAGGCACCGAACTTAATGGCAAAACCCTTGCCATTCTTGGACTCGGCAGAGTCGGTAGGGAAGTAGCAGTCCGCATGAACGCGTTTGGCATGAAGGTATTTATTTTTTCAATTAATATATGTATATGATTTTATATATACTGCAACAAATTCTCAATTGAGTAGTTTCTAACAGTTTGTATTTATGTCTATATATCTCTGTTAACAGAAATACAAAATAGTAAATATTTAATCCCCAACTTTGCTAAAATATATCATTATCACTGCCCAATATATTTTTTTGCAGTCACGTCAAAGCACTACAATAACAAATTATTTTTATTTATAAAATAATATAACTATATTAGAGTATGATATTTAATAAATATGTATTTTTTATATTGACACCAACTGATTACAAATATATATTTTTATTTCATCCTATCTATTAAAAAAAGTGCAAGTTGATTTCCGCAGCTCAATAGGCATTTAGCTCAACTTTAGACTAAATTGGGTTCAATGTTCTTACTGCTTACTCTGCCACATGTTTTTATTTTGATAATGTGTAGATTTAATTTCTTATTCAAACCTTAGCGAAGTGTTATAATGCGTCGTATAAAAAATATAAAGAATATAACTAAATATTGGCTATAGCGAAGTACTGAAACTTACAAATACTAAAAAATACAAATACTGAAAATGCGTAGCAATTTGAATTTTGTAGTTAAATTAATACTAATCATATAAAATTATACATTATTTTCAAAGTTATTAGTTTTTATTAGAAATTACATATAAAATTGTTGATATAATATTTTGCTTTATTTTTATATTTTTAGATCATTGGATTCGATCCTTTTGTAACGGCAGAGCAGTGTTCCCAATTCAATGCCACAAAGATGGAGCTGGACGAAATCTGGCCTCTTGCCGATTATATCACTCTTCACACACCACTTATTGAATCTACCAGAGGTAAGTTAAAGTTATAGATCACGAGTTCAATGACAGTATCTTAGTTATAAGTTACATATAGAACATGTATGCAAGAAATTCTTTATTTTATTTAATTTTTTTTAGCTTTTATCCCGCATTTTATTATAAAAAATCTATATTTTTATAATAAAATATGGGATTATTAGTAATTAGTATTATATTTAAAATATATCTTAAGAGTCCGACGGCCTTAAAATAAAATGGCGATGGAGATCAATTTTTGAGTCATAGACTCATTTTCTTTATTTTTTTGTTAACTTAATTAATTAATTTTCTATATATTTCGGACAGTTTCGATTTCCAGTATTAAAAGTCAAAAGGTCCTTAATGACCAGATTATAAAATATATGACTAAAGAATATAAGATTTACGTTTATTAAGCCAATGATTTATTAATAATTATCATTAAAGCCTATAAAGTCATGACTAAGCAATATTGTTAGTACATAGGAATCTAAATTATGTACAAATTTTGATTGTCATTTTCAATATCTCGTTAAAATATTAGTGTAGTATTTTATCTTGTTTATATTATATTACCTTATCGAAAGAGGATAAAAATATTATATATTCTTTCTTATCTTTTCCTTGTTGAAAAAGGCAAACCTTATTGTTAACCTTGGTCTAAAGATTTTTTTATTTTATCATCTTTCGTTTGATTTCAGATATGTATTTTGTTAATGTTGCTAATTTTAATATTCTATACAATATTAGTTAGTTTTAATTTTTTATCCAGAGGCCGGTCGTGGCGCAGTGTGACAGCGTCTGACTGTAAACGCGATCGGTTGTGAAAATATTAAATTATTTTCAATTCACTTCCTCGCTCTGGTAAAGACAAAGAGCGGCGTTGAGTTCCACCACCCAACATGCAATGTCTAGAATTCGGTGGAAAGCGAAGTATGGAGTTTCTGGACACTAGATACTTTCTGCGTACCTTGCTATGCGGGATAAAAGCGTGAAGCTAAAATAAAAATTATGTACCTTACTTTATTATTGTTTTTTATAAATATTCTATTCCGTTTGTTTTGCAGGCTTTATCAACGCTAGTGTGCTACAGCGATGCAAGAAAGGCGTGAAAATCATAAATGTAGGCCGCGGAGGGCTAATTAATGAGCGAGATTTCCTCGACGGAATTAAATCTGGACAGGTAAAAATTTAAAACAATGAATAAGTTTAACATAAAATAATAAGATAAAATAATTCGTAAGGTCAATGAGGATTGTTATTTCGTAATTACCATAAAAGATAATATATGATTTTTTTAAACTAACATTACAAAGATAATGTCAGATAAGAATATATAAGACATATATTTATACTTGTTTTAAGCGTAAAGATTCCAATAATATTTTTATGGATAATAATGAATTTTGATTTATTAGGTTGGCGGTGCAGCTTTAGACGTGTTTGAACAGGAGCCACCCACAGATCCTCTTACACTCGAGATTATTCAACATCCTGCAGTAATTGCGTCTCCCCATCTTGGTAAATACACGGTTAATTTATTAGACGATTATGAGATGTCATTTGAAGGAATTAGATAGACACATTATATATTTTGGGTGTTTTATTTCCATTTGTATACATTTGTCAAATGAATAAATCAAATATTATCGTGCCAGCTAAAAATGTTATTCAAGTGGAAATACAAAGAATCTTATTAAAGGACCGACGTGGCATAGTGGAACTCCATCTGACTGTAAACGCGATTGGATGCGGGTTCAATCCTGATCGAGGGAATGATTATAATTTGTTTTTAATTCTTCTCTACTAATCTCTCCCATGTCTACTATGCGGAATAAAGCGTAAAGCTGCTTTTTGTTATTTAAAAGAAGCTTTCATAATAACGTTCTTAAAAAAATTACAGGTGCATCAACGAAGGAAGCTCAAGTTCGGGTTGGCCAAGAGATAGCAGAGCAATTAGTCAATTTAAACAAGCCAGGCACTTATCCAGACGCTCTTCTTGCTGAAGTAACAAAAGTCCTTCGAAAGTAAATCTCGGATTGCCATATGTATTATATATTCTCTATTTTTACAAATCAGCCTCGCACAACCTATTGCGTAAATAAAACGCTACTTGCGAATTTTCTATATATTTTAAATAAAAATATTTAAATAATGTAGTTTTTGTCTATATTTCACTATTTAAGCTTTATAATATGTGTATATAATATATCGTGTAACATGTCTCATAATTTTGAAAATTATTCAAGATTCCAATAAAAAATATATTATACTAAATTGCATCAAAGCGAAGTTTTCGATAGGTTTGTTTAGTACATTAAAAGATTTATCATATTTGAATATTATTGATATGAATAAATGATTGATATTCGTTAGCCAAAGCTAACATTATTAATTGAATTAAAAAATATATTTCAGAAGAAATATAGATTTCAATATACATGTTGCTATATTTTATTGTACAATAAATATCTTAGTATAATTAATAGTTAAATTGGTACGTTAAAAAAAACACGGACTAAAATTTCAACAAAGGGTCAAAGCCACGTGAACTCCAGCGTCAAGTAATAGCTTATTAACTTAACTCAATGCATATATTACACGAGTAACGTAATTACTGTTAAAACTTTAAATTTATAAATATTTTTTTTTCTTTATTGTATTAGAAGTCACATAAGAATCCAACTTTTACAACATACATTTTATATGTGTTTCCTCCCGTTATATAATATTTATTTGATTACATAACACATAAAAATGTGACATAAGTCTCAACAATTTTTAGTTAGAATTTTGATATAAATCTACTGTTTTGTATAAATAATCTATAAGAAATGTTATTGTTTTTTGACTTTAATTTTATTTTTTAAAAGGCAACGATATAACATATTTAATTTTATTGGCGCATTTGGACAGCATCTCATTGTAAAAGCGATCAGTTGTAAGTTCGATTCCTACTCCGGGTGATGATTATATTCAAATTATTTACATTTACTCACTTCAGTAAGACAAAGCGCAGCGATGAGTTCCGCCACTCAACAAGCAGTGCCGCGAATTCAGCGTAAACTTACTTCTTGTCTGCTATGCGGGATATAAAAAAACTCTTTATTTAGGTATATCCTGAAAATATGTTTGATAAATGAAAGTCTTCATAAAAATATATATATCACTAGACTAGGCACAATACGTTGTGTATTGTATTAATACAATTTTATTGTTAGTTAGTAGATACCTACATTAATTATTTGGGATAAAATAAAATAATAAAATAAGTGCTCATATCTACTTTGGACTGAAAACTTGTGAGGTGATAACGTAAGTTTATATAATATTTTGTGGCCATAATGAGTACACAAAAGAAGTATGTTTCACTATTTACTATTCCCAAAGTACTATTCCTAAGTTGCAAGTGTTTTTACATATATTTTGTATATTATTAAATAGGAGTAAATATATTATAAATTCATTTTATTTACAAGCAATAAAGAAAATCAAAATAGTTTTCTTTTTTCTTTTCTACAATAAATATTTACCTATATACTTTAAAGGATTTAACCTCTGACATAGTAATAATAATGTCAGGTACATTGTTATTCGATTCATTTATAAATTCAAAGTATCGAATCAGAAATCGAAAAGTAAGCCAGTTACAAAAAATAAAAAAGGACAAAACAAGATAATAAAAAATTAAAATTATTTATTAAAATTACTTATATATAATTTACAATAGTACATATAAAATTTCTATTCCATCAGGACTAATGAGCAATGAGCGCAGACCAGAATTTGACAGCGTGTATATATTACTCTGATGGGACAAAAAGGAATAGGATCGGAGGAATAAGCCAACATTTTATTATCTAACGAAAATATTAATATCTAAGATTTAAAATGTAAAAAAGTATAAACTGAACAGAAAACTAGATAGTAACGTCGCCATATTTTGAACTATATTTGTATATATTCTTTGGACTATTTTAAACATTTTTTTTTATTATATCGCTTTAGCAATTGGAACTTAGATTATAAAAAATATTAAACATATACTATAAATGAAGTGGATCATGTAAGTGGTTTATAAAACAGTAATATAGGAAAGGGGCAAATTTATATAAATTCATTTAATTGCCTCGTCTAGAGAAATTTCTGCCAGTTCTCGCAGGTGGGGCTGCGTCATTTTGCTCTTCAGCTTCTGCTTCTTGAACTGACCTTGACGATGCTAAAAACAATATGTAAATACAATTATTTGACGATTACAAAATAATAATGACAGATGAAATATAAAAAATATATATAAAAAAATATTTTTTTAGTGTATACATATTATGTCACCCTTTAAGGTTTCTTTATATACAAAGGTGTGACAATAAAAAACTTATTATATCATTAAAAATATTCTTAAATGTTTATACAGAAAAATAAATACATATTTTAATATATTATATACTGAAATATGTAACCTATAGACGACTATTACTTTTGTCATGCTTGTTTATTTGTAAAAGGTGGTTGGCAATACTTTGAAACGCCACGGTCAATACACCGATTTGGCATTTGAACGTATAACCTAAATAATGCAACAATACGTACATAGTTTACAGGTCTATGTATTCACAGCAAGAGGCATGTGAGCATGAAGTATGATCTTACATAACTTTCATTAAAAAGTCATTTTGCAAATATTTTAATACTTTTATAGACGTTATTTTTTATATTCATTTGTGCTTGTTTATATAATTTTTAATTTATACCTTTACATTACATTGATCAAATAACATTTAAATAAAAATATAAACAAAGAGTATATATTAATAATAAAATAAATAAGATATTAATAATACATACGTCGACTGAATCGTCCCCTAGTTGGTTTGGAGGCCGAAGGGGCAGGCGCAGGCGCGTCTTCGGCTTTAGTCTCACGCGTGGCAGTGTTAAAGCGCTTCTTGCCTGTGAACAAGATTAATTATTGAATTTTTAAATAATATCACATATATTTGAAGTTCGCCACTCAATACGCAATTCCTCGATTTCGTGCGGAAAGCGGTCAGCGGAGTGTTTTGACACTTGATTGTTTCTAACTACCCACATAAGTGAAAGTACGAAGCTGCTTTTTTATAATTATATTATATCACTACACTCTTATAAACAATTTTGGGTTCCATTGATTGAATTAGCGTATTTATTAGTATATGAAAAGAATTATGAACTGTCATTCCACGATAGATTTAAATATTAAAATTAAAGTATAGAAAATTATATGTAATCAAATTACATAATCAGGTGATTTACAATTTCGTTATACTCAAGTGTATATAGGTAACATTAAATTAATTAAGTTAATTTCAACATACTGTAACTAGCTTTAGGCGGTGCCTCTGGCTGGTTTTCGGACTGTTGCACTACTGACGAACCGGAACCTTTTGCTGAAAAATAAATAACTTATATAAAAAAATTATATTTACGTCTTCAAAACATTTATGATACTCTATAGACGATTATTAAATATGATACTAAGAAAAGCTTTTTAGAACGTAATAAATAATTAAATTCAGAAAACAACATATTTTTAATTGATATTTTTTTTAGAAAAAGAATGTCTTACATGACAGGCAGGCGTTTACTAAAGCCAAAAAAATGAAATAAATTTCTTTACATTTATGAAATAAATACTATATATAATACAGACATACTATAATAAATACTACTTCTTGAGTTTAGAAGTTCCGTAAATAAAAAATTATAACGTTTAGTTTTTGTCTGTTTTTCAAGATTTGTCACATATTCTATTCTCTAGTTGTACTTTAAAATATTTTGTTTTTTTGTTTGTTTTTATTGTCACCTTCAGCAGCCTGGAGTCGTCTTCGCTTTAGGGCTTCTAAGAGATCGGTGTTACTTCTAAAGGGCCGAACTCCACCTGCTACTAATTTCTTTCCCTCCGTCGATGAAGGGGCCGCTTCAGTGGAGGGCTCTTGTGCTTCACCTTCTGCAGGATAATCTCCTTCATCTTCATATTCTGCTTCGTCCTGTAGATTATTTTTTGTTAAATTCATCATGTAGCTTATATTAATAAAGGCCTCTACACGAGGACCAACTTTTAATTTTAAAAAACATACGTATTTTTTACTCCAAAACTCGTAAGCTTTTTACTATGTAGCAACAAATCATGTACCACTTTATATTCTAGTTCAGACTGTCACTTTTAAATATTGCACAATATATAGAGAAATAATAAAGAGTCCAGCACTAAATATACGCTAAATGTTGTAATGATCTACGCAAGTGAATCCGAATTTGAAGAGATGGTATAAAGTAAAGAAACGAAATTTGTTTTATTAAAATGGTGATTAAAAATATTTCATAAAGATGATAATTTATAACATTAAAATATTTCATAAAGCTTCTAGAAAGTATATACCTAATTACAATATGTCAAGGATAAATAAGAAATATCATGAGCATAAAATGGAGACATCTAGAAGACCTTCAAAAGTTATTATTGGCATGCCTTTATATCACAGTACGTCACAGTTAGGAGGTTGCAATGAAACATTCCAACAGCGATCGTAATATTTCCATCGAGAACCAGTTTAATCAATACAAATATATAATACTGTTATAAACAAGTGCTTTATTAAGGTGCATATAGAAATGCCTACAAGGAAAGGGTTGGTTACCCATGTTGAGGTCGCTGCGAAGGCGACCGTCCATCAGACGCAGTGCCGCGCCGATTACATTCGCCTTGAACCAAATGATTCGTATGTGACATCTTAAATATACTCCTAGGAGTCAACGTCAGAATGACAAGACATTTATTAAAGTAATGAAAACCACTTTCTCAGTCAAATTTTACTATATCGAAAACTTATATATGTAGCATTCATATACATATATACATACATACATACTGAGCATAGGTAGGTACATAACTTCATTAAACCAGCAAACAAGAAGTAAAATACTCGTTTATCCTTATATTATAAAAACAACGTATAGTGTATGTTGTTTCAGTGACTTTATAAAAGGAATGAGGATGCAGTCCTTGGATATAGCCTATCCCCGCACCTTTTACCACGTCAATGTCAAATCACTGCATTTATATAGTGAATTCGCATAAACAAGGCCTTTTTTATATTATAGCGCATTTAAAAGAACGTAATATCAATTTGCATATATACATTTCACTAAATTGCATAAGGGCAGCGATATAAGTGGTAAATCTCTTTACGTTTTACTTGACAAAACTTATTTAATAAGTAAATATAAAATATCAGTGGAAACCGTAAAGACAAATCTCTATCGCGGCCATTGTTCCTAAAACCGCATAAACTATCTGATGTAATCGAAGCAAATGTATTGTAACACAATCTTCTAGATTTGCCTCAAGTCAATAAGAACGGTGGGTGTAATAACAAAGTCTTAAATTTCGGGAAATCGAGATAAATAATAGAATACGTCTAAATAAGATTATTATTTTGTTTCTATATGTCTTATAAATATTCATTATTTAATTAAATTGAAAAATAAAGTGCTGTTTACCTGTGGGGCTGGCGTGGTGGTTGTGGTCTTTGCTTTTCCAACGAGGCCTCGTTTTAAAAGTCCCCTATTAGGTACAGATCGCGATTCCGAGTCGTCTTGAGGCCGCGCTCGCGCTTCATACGCCAAACACGCCACCAAAACAATTCTGTAAATATTAAATATAATCTCAATAAATAATTTGTATACCTTCTCACACACTTGAAAATTATAATATTATTAAATATATACTGAGAATATATTTCTTTCTTGATAATAAGTTATTTGTGTTCACTCTAACGCGCGGGAAGAAGGTCGAAACTGTTTTAAAAGAGCAATGCCATTATGTTTTTACTTTATTTGTACTTATTAAATTTCATTTAACCCTTTTTGTTTATTTAATAAATTATTTTAGGTAGTAGTCGAAAAATAGAAATAAGATAAGCCACTTTAATTCTAAAAATGCAATATTAAGAATAATTGATTACACTATAAATAAGAAATACGCCTGGCGTGGCAATAACTATATTACATGTTATATCGCGACTAAACATATTCATATTATATTTAGTAACGACATAATATATTCTTAAATTTTATAATACGTTAAATCCTAACAAGTTACTTTTATACTCTCAATTACACAAAACATGAATTATAATAGGAATTATTAGGGTGTGATTGCTTAACATGTTGAAATAAATCAAGTTCATACATTATAATATTACATAGTACATTCATTATAATAAAGCCATACTGCCGATTTATTCGACTAAATAATGTTGTTATAAACAACCTTAGTTTTCTTATATATTTTTAATTTTATATACATAAGTATCGTAACATAGTCACGATGATTCTTAAAATATTGCGTAAGTAGTAAATTGAAAAGTATTTACTGAATGGAGATTTCCAAATGTCAATTCTTGTATATTCGCAGAAAGTAAAAGTAAATGTCTATATACGCGCATAGTTACCATCAAGGATGTACACATTACAAGTTGACTTGACTATACAAGTAATAATATAATAACAATAATATTTATTATTCATAATTCATAAATTATACTAAATCTTGTAGTGTAATCTAATTAATTCATATGAATACGTAATTATTAATTCAATATTCCTATATCTACTAAAGATCAAATTTGAAAGACGTTTTGCCATATTTTCCTTAAATGTTTAACCTTTTCATAGAAGCTAAAGTATTCTGTACGAAAAATATATAAGGGAGATATTAGTTATTGGTTTATGCCATGGCTACTGACTTCCGATTAGGTATATATTGCTATATCGTAATATATATAAGTTTCTTTCTGTTTCAATCAGATGGTTTTTTATGAATTTTAAACAAAGTACTTGCGTACGTGATACACAAAGTAAGCAAAGGTCAAGGCCTCGTGGAATACCAATGTATATATAAAGACCAATAAAGTTGTAGTCCGGGTTACACTTCCTAGCCAGACATTCTATGTAAGTCTGATGTAAAGATGTGTGAATAGTTGAATAGCTTAAATGTCAAATTGTAAGAGTTACGAGGTTGCTTGAATGTCGTATGGAGGTGGATTGGTATGTCGAAGCCTCGGTCCCGCACACGGGGTTCGAGTGCGTAAGAGCCTCCAGTCTGTGACAGCTAAAGGTCAACATGTTGCTTTATAGATAGTTGAGTAACAGGCCTCGGCAGGGTCGGATCTCTAGACCAAGCAGTTTCCGCATCCGCTTCCGATTATAACAACGGAGGCTCCCTAAACTTTCACTTTTATTTTATATAATAGATAGATTTATCAAATGATATGCACAAATACGCGATAATACTCGAGTCAATATCATGCATAGTCACGGATGTAATCTAAATGTTTTATACAAATAGCTGCATGTAATGTATAGATATTTGGAGTCTATGAAACCAGACTGACGACGCAACGTCTATTGTATTATTCATCAGATTTGCAAATATTTCGTGTAACTTTTACAAAATACATTGTGCCGTTATAGATTCAAGTCACATCAGAAAAAGTACAACTTTCTACTTCAATGTAATGCATTTAGTGTGTTTATTGAAATGTATGTAAACGTTTTCGGATTCAATTAAACGTGTAATGAGAACCTACAATTTAAGTCAAGGTTGTACATACAGAAACCAGAAATCTTAAGAATTGGGGTGACCTCGCATTCAGAGTGCAATGCGGCAGCCGATTCGCTGCACCTCCTGATACGAATTTTTCTGCTTTACGCACATTACGCGTTTAGATCGGTAGATTATCTTTAGGAATGCTCAATATATGTTCATTCTAAATATAAAAGTAGCCTGGTAAAACTTAGAAATATTTTTATTTCTCAAGAACCTTTCAAGAGTCTGGTACATTGCAAGACGTTATCAGATATATATATTGAGACATCCGTGTGAAGAATTTCACGCGTGAACCTTCCCACACTGTTGCGGTTGTGCAAAATATGCAAGTAATGAGAAACAAACGATTATGTAAAACATTACTCCTGATAAAATTCCTGATAAAAATTCTGTACCGATGTCACACTGTCGTCAATATTTTAATCATATTATGTTATACAATTTAGATATATACTTACTCATAGATATTAATTAATTGGCAAGATTTTTATATTTAACATATGTGATTGTCATTAATTGCTTGGTAGTTATTATTAATATCAAATTATTCGTTTTACGCAAATCTTGCAACCCACCATGTAAATCATGATACATATTGTTTAACTTTTTATATTTAAATACATGGTACATTGTAAGTTTGTAACACGAGATTTTATCAAAAAAAATTGTCAGTAGCACATAATATTCTTAAGCAGCTTGTAATTAGGTTGTGAAGAAGATATATAAACATATAACTATTCTACTGAAGTAAACATAAAAATATAACTTTTCTACTTGTAGCCACATTCGAGTTTAAGTTTGAGAAGTGTCGGGGGTTCAAAAATGTATTTTTGAAAACCAAAATGTATACGATTAATCCGTATAAAATAGTTTCATTTAAAACTTATAAACATTTGTTGAATATTGTCGAAAATAAATATGAACTGTAGTTTTAGCATTAATAATATTTGAAAAGATAATTTATTAATATATTTAATAATATAAATATATTTAATCATATAAATATATTTAATCATATAAATATATTTAATCATATAAATCTATTTAAGTTTAAATTCAAACAACTTGGAAAATATAAATGGAGATATTATAAATCAAACAGTGTAAAATTTTTAACGACATTAATTTTCTAAAAACAACGAGAACTGTAGTGGAATTTTAATACATAATCTTTATTAATTGAGGCCAACAACTGGAAGTAACTACATTCATTGCCTTCTAGCAGTTACACAAGTTGACTAGCTAAGCTTATTCTATTACCCATTATTTTAATAACAAAATTTTTGTGTATAATTTGCGATATGACACATTTTCACATCGATATAAATATTATGTATATATAATATGCATGGGCTTTTGATAAGAATAAGCTTATTGTCATTTTGAAAATAATTATGAAATTGTAAATATTATTAAAAAGTTCGTAATTATATGATGTTAATGTGATAAGCCATTATATTAATTGGTCATTATAAAGTTCCCTAAAATAAACAGCTTTAATTTTATGAATTTCTTCGAAGTAGGAAATTAATTGTCATTTACAATATATGTCGTGGTGTAATGTAATTGACAAATTATAAGAATTTTTTTTATTACTCAACACTTAATATCTCTTACGTTAGATCTAAACGATTTAAAAGTCGTACTTTCAAACAAATTCAACGCGTTTACATAAGTTTCACGCTCACGAACTAAAATTGTCTTTGTTTATTTATGGTTTTTTATTCAATTGATATGTGCACAGTAAGATGTAGGATATTAGGTAAACTGATTTTATCGGAGCGAATAGGCGAGTAGGCCGGAGCAAGTAGAAGTGGATTATTCAAGTACATTTTTAATAGAGTTTTTACTTTAGAAATTCTTCATTATTTTTATTTTATATTCTTTTGTCGTGAGAATATACTGAGCTTTTGTCTGCGTCTCGCTATAGACCGCTATAGACAAACGTTCGACATGGGAAGTAATGATTCGTTTCTCAATCATAGGCCACGAGCCTAACTTTCGACGTGGGTCGGAGTCATTCACCAACCGGTTCAGAGTTTCGCTCAAATAATTTGAAAATTAATAGGCTCGCTAGGTCAACCCATAGCCTCAATAATGAGGTTTATAAGTCAAACGTTATGAAAGGTAGAATCAGAAACATTTTTAAACATTAGTATTACGATCGTGACTGCATTATTCAACCAGCCTGATATTAAAAGCCACAAGAGCAGAATGTAGGCCGAAATATATGTTAAAAATTTGTTAATGTTAGATTGCTTTATAGATTTACATAATTGAATATCAAGTCACATAACTGTACCTACTAAAAAATTGTAAATTATTTTGCTATAGAAACACACGTCAATTGTGTTAGCTCGTTAATAGGACCAATTCAACTGACATGTAAATCTGTTGCCTATGTAATAAACAGACCTTCATTTGCATACCTCTCACTAGTTATAATGACTAAGAATTATTTTATAAATTGAATCGCTGAGCGCTGGAAACCGTGACACTCATACCCTGACTTAAACTTCTGTGATATATTCCGATTAGCAATAATTTAACCTCAAAATCCTACCAAAACAACCAGTTCAACATAAAACAGTTACGTCGCAATGACAATCGCAAAGCTTACTTTTATGTATCAAAAATAACTCTTATAACTTCATAAAATGTCAAAAAGAAATAAAATTAAAAAAGAAAACTTACAGGGGTAATATCCTCATGTTTATTGTTTAGCACGAATGTCGCAAGAAGCACTCGATCTATTTTTTTCCGTGGAGCGATTGTAAGCAGGTCCACAACGGTCGGAAGCCACGCTTGATCTGCCGTTCCAACACTGACACCTCCGGTACACTCCGGCGCTTCGAGTCGGTGCAGTGTCCGCCCGCCGCCTCGACCCCAGTAGCCTAATTTATATTCAGTGCAGCGCGCATGCCGTGACGCATGCCGAACGTTACTCACATACTAGTTTTTCTCGCTTTTAAATAGGCAAATCCTGTTTGAAGAATTCATGGGTGAAAAGAGAAATAAAATTATTTAATTTAATTTTTTTAAACATGTCAAAATGTTTAAAATAGTAATGATATAATATTTTATTGAATCAATAAAAATCCTATTTTAACATAGAAAACTAAATCTGCTTGCTTTATATAGTAATGATTTATATGATACGAACATAAAGCTAACTTGCTTACATAAATACTTGTATATTGTGAAATCTGAAACATGAAACACGATTTGGCTACTTTGACTAAGTTATTTAGGCAACACACCAGTGATAAAACGTGGATGAGCACACACGAGATGACAGCTTTCATAGAGTTCAGAGGTGAAGACGTCTGCGAAATGTTAAATATTCTTCAATTAATATAAACAATATTTATTTTTTCGTATCAAAATACTTGTGACATTCAATATGTATAATTTTAAATGGTATTTTAAATTGAGGATTTAGTAATTTTAATATGAAATTATAGATGAGGTCATCATGCCGCAGTGCAGCGCGGTTATTTGGTGGTTCGATTCTCACTCGGAAAATGAAAAATTTATATTCATTTCTCCTCTATAATAAGACAGAAAGCGGTGTTGAGCTCGCCACTCAACATACAATGTCTAGATCTCGGAGGCAAAGCAGGCAACGGGATGTTTTTTTTACTAGGTTGTCTCTGACTACCCTGTTATGCAGTACAAAGCGTGAAACTGAAAAAAAATAGATATATATTAGTCTTAAATTTATCCGTACTTACTTTCCCATGCAACCACTAATTGAGAATGTCTGGAATTCTTGCGAAGACGGTAAACAATCGGATTACACATTCTTCAAGCATACTAGGGAAAATAGAAATAAAATAAAAAAATAAATTTGTAATTCACACAAAACAAGTAACGAGCACTACAATCCTACTACGACTATAAAAATCAATAGGAGAAAATAGATACCCATGAATAGATAGATGTGTATTTTTTATAAAGTGTGTATTTTTATGGCCTTAATATATTAATGTAACTTGCAATAACTTGTTTGAAATTTGTAGGCACACACTTTCTTAGTTATTTATTTGGTAATAAGACTTACACAATACTAAGGTAATTTTAATATCTATAAATCTTTAAAAGCACAAATTAACAATTTGAAACTTGCTCAATATTTTGTTAAAGTAGTAGGAAACATAACATTAGAAAATCCTGTTCCTAAATTATGAACGTGCTATAAAATTGTAATTTACTTAACAGGGCAATTAAATTTGTTCGTGAGCGGCAGTGCATAAGGCACGTTTTTACTTAATTAGTTACAAATTTTGCATTTCAAATCAGTAACCCAATAATGATTTTTAAAATTATAGATGTCATTACTTATTGTAAAATGAGTATATCATTGACATACAATAGATGCTATTAAATATAACAAACGTGGTGATATTAATAGATTTTGGAAACCTCTTATACCAGCATGCATACAGCGTATTATTATTTGTTTTAAATAATACTATAGTTAAAAGAATTTAATTTTATTAGAATATATATAGAAAATAAGATTTTGTTACAAAGCCTCCTAACGAATAAGTACCTACATGATAGTTCTTTACACAAGTAGCTTTCTATTTTTATAGTTTCACGCCTTTGTCTCGCATAGCAGAGTTGACAGCGAGCACCTAGTGACAAAACAGTCCATACTCCGCTTTCCACTAAATTCGAGACATTGCGTGTTGAGTGGTGGAACTCAAAGCCGCGCTTTGCCTCACCGGAGCAAGGAAATGAGGAGTTGGAATCGAATGTATAACCGATCGCGTCTACGGTCAGGCCTTGTCCCACTGCACCCCGACCGGCCTCATTCAAAGTTGATATCTTTACACAATTTGAAATAATATACAAATTTAAGCGAGGAATTTTCACTAATATTAGTAACACAAAACAAGGGGCTCTGTGCAACTTTTCTCCAAACAGGCGACTCGCTATTAGAGGTATCAATCCCGACGAGTTTTTCTAATGCCGAGATTTTGGGATCGGCTACCCCCTACGCAGAAATCCAGAAATGAAACAAGGGTATATTATAAGAATCGTTTAAATTATTTTATGTAAATAGCTATATGTTTTCAAAAAATAATCATCAGAGATAAGTCCACCTTTGCAATACACAATGTTTTGTTTTCTGATTGTAATTTACTTCAAAAAAAGTTTTTTTTTATTGATTGCACTTAAAAAATTGTTGAATAGTTTTTTGAAAATGTACTTTGGAAAAATAACATTTAAATATTATGTATTTAATGAATAATAATTTCTATTTAAATGTCAGAAATAAAAATCAACTCAGATAAACGTGTTGAGTTTTATTATTTGTTTACAGATCAGTACTTATTTTGACTAGATTCGGTATATAACTCATTGAGAGAGAATTGTACAAGAATATTTTTATTTTTTTTTAATTTAAACGAATCCCTAGATTGTTGTGTTTATTTATTTGATTTTATAAACGAAATTTTTATTTTTATTTACTATGGCTTAGCTAATTTATGTTAAGAATAGATGTGCCTGCGGCTTTGTCGGCATTAGAAAGTTGCTTTAAAAAATAGAGAAAATTATTATCTTTCTACAATCAAATGTATTTAGGACCCCGACAATGACACTTAATTAGGTATCTTTAAATTTATATACTGCATTTTTGTTAATTCAATTTCACTTAGATTTGTTCCTGTTATTAATGATTAAATTCATTAAATATTATTTATTATAATAATTATTATTATAACATTTTCTATTATAAATTATCTTAAATCACCATAAAAATTTTACACCGAAACAGAGGCCATGAATTCACAAACTAAGAAACAGGGCTGAATTTATCACGAAACGGGACTTAAACAAGAGACCCAAAAATTAATTGATAAAAAATGATATGAGACAGATCTCATATCATTTTTTATCAATTAATCATTATCATAATATCATAATTCATACACCGCATTACTAGCAGAATATCAATAGTTATCACATATAAATATCAAATGAATGTCATCAAAGTTATAAGAGCCTTAACATAACGAAGTATAAGACATTTACCTCATTTAATAAAAATATACAAAAATAAATAGGTTAGTTAAGGTAATTTTGTTTAGAAAAATTAAAACAGGTTATCTTCAAAGTGTGTATTATAAGAATTCTATTGAACAAAACATACACCGCATTTAGACTAAAACAAACATAAGCTGATGCAATAATTGTTCTTGCTATTTACGATTATTTTTTTATAATTATTGTATAAAAATATTGTCGCATAATTATTGTATAAATACCAATAACAAAGTACCTACAATATCTTTAATTCGGTAGTACCACTAACTGAGGAACACACAAAATATAAATGTAAGCTATCATACGTTGGCCAAACAAAGAGGAGCATGGGGGTTAGGGTGAAAGAACACATATCTTATGTCAAGAATGGGCGTGTATTGCAGTCAGCTGTGTGTGAACTTACAATGAATACGTCCAACCACTACATCAGGTTTGATAAGCCACATATCCTCGCTAGGGAAAGTATCTATATTCCTAGAATGATCTGCGAGGCTATTGAATTTCAAAAACATCCAAATTTTAATTGAGAAGATGGTTGGACCCTCTCTACCACCTGGGGCCCATTTATGAAAAATTTAAAATCTCAAATCCACCACACCAGAGACAAAGATTCAGTAAGCTCATTCTGCAAGAATCCAGGGCAGTACGCGAGGCAATTAAGAAACAGATGGCGGTAGTTTGATATAATTATTTTTTTGAATCAACTGACAGACGAATGCCACCTCAGTTTACCTGTGACCATGGACTACTGTAAAGTGTTCGAAAGGTCTGGCGTCCAAAATGGATTTTCGAATACCAAAATATACGCGAATAATCCGGTTAAAATAGTTTCATTTAAAATGTATAAAAATCGCGAAATCAAAGATCTTATTTAAGATCTTAAATTTAATCTAGTTCGTGAATCGTGAAATAATTTTAGGCTTGTATTTAATTTTTTTCTAAGTCACAATAAATGTTTTAGAATACCAACAAACAAAATTTTAGTCAAATGGACTTTGTTTTTATGCAAGCTTAAGAATACAATACCCGTATGGTAGTAAAAAGAACCCGCATACCACGCAACAATTTGTGGCCAATAAAGAGTGTCGAAAGTCGTAGTCCATCCGACTTAGCGTTACGAACTAGGTTTTTTAAATAGTCTAAACGATTAGGATTTGGTAAATATGTAATATTTAAAAGAAAAATATTTGTTTTTTTTTATTTCTTGCACTAAATACAAAATTAACGAAATGAAGTATTATCACCATCCAGGGACCTATTAACTTATTAACAGTTTTATGAATATATATCCAATGTATGTAGGTGCATGGTGTGTCTCTTAATTTCTAAAGCAATGTCATGCTTACAATAGAAGCCTTACTATGCGCTGTGCAAAAAATAATTACGTACTAAATATGGTTATTAATAGACAAGCGGATACATACCTGAATAGTTATGCTTACATATTACTTTCGCTTTTCGCTCAATACATAAAAACTTTTACGGTAATATTGAATGTCATTCTCTTTGAAAAATACGAAAATAGCAGGTAAACTATAGGAAATAGTTTACCTGCTATTTTCGTTTCAATTGATTTTTATACCAATCTTTGAAGTGTCTCTAACAATATTTATATCGATGTTTAAATAAGTAAATCGTCAGTATAAAAGTCGGAATTTACAGAAAATATTGCGAGTACCAAAATTTGTCGTATCTTCCCTCACTAAAACTTCCACAGTATTATTGCACAATAAATTATGCTTTATATAGGACAATAAAATATTTAATTTACTAGAAAAATACCAACTATCAACAAACGTAGCCTTGATTAGTTGACAATAGGTAAAATGTAATCGGAAAAAATATTTAACGCTTATATTAATAAGTGAAGCAAATATTTGTACTCTTTCCTCGAAAATAACGCAGACGTAGGAGTATGAAATTTCAAACAGTTATAGTTTATATAGAGTGGAGTGCAGAATCCTAATATTTTGGTTAAATAATATGTAAAAAGTGCAGTAAATTAATGAAATAAATGTAACACACACTACCATATATAATAATATATATACCGTATATAATAATGTACTCTGTGCACACTACCAATTGTTCGACATACACGTTGCTAAAGCTACGTGTTGTAAACGCGTCAACAGGGACACTTGTATAAATTAGGTATATTATTATTTATGCATAATTCCTATTGACAAATTTATTACCAGCCCATGCGACATCATATCATAGCAGTTGCAGCTTCGTGTATTGAAAATGCCAAATGAAAAAAAGTTTAATTTGTATTATAATAAAGTATGTCATTTTACGATCGGCTACAAACATGTTCTAATTTCTTATAGCCCATGTTCTGACCAGATTATTTGGCGCTTGTTATCGCAAAGTCAAGGTATTACATTAAAAAATATATAGCCCATATTGTCTCAATTGGTACGATTTTTTTTTAATTTAGAGTAGAATATCCTAATAACAGATAATAATTTCTTTTCCTGTAATAATTTCCTTAATCAAAATAACTAGCTATTCTAACTATTTTAAAGAATTGCATTATTTACTATTAAGTATGTTTATAAACCTACGTTATACTTTCTCAATTCAAATTATTTATAAATATATTAGGACGACTCTGTGCTATTATTCCTATTCCATAGTAGTATTTTATTGTAAATCAATCTACTTTTATCTCATTTAGTCAAAATCAAAATCAATCTACTTTTATCTCATTTAGGCCAACGATTAAATTTTTGCTTTTAGTATTAAAAATGGAAAAGTTATATTAAAGAGATATCTTAATGCAAAAGTTTGATATTTATTTAATTTTTAACCTAGCGTCTCTACATATTTCAAATATTGTTAGCCCATAATTATGTATTGCAAAAACTCGATATTTGAAAATGAAAAAAAACTGGAAATAATGAAAGCTGATTTAAATTAAAACCTTATAAGATAAATAGATAGAAAATAAACGATAAATGATAAAAGCTGATATAAATTAATGATATAATTTTTTCTGTTTTAAATTGATTATTTTATCAACAAAAATTATAATCGTTACTTAATCGATTTTAAATATCACTCATGTAGACTATAGTTGATAACCATAGAGTAAAATTAAATAATTCTGAGAATTGTATTTGACATCCCTAAAGCACAGAGCATACTTTATAAATTATACAGTATAATTTAAATCTTTTTATTTTAGATTTAGGTTCTTAGTTTATGCACGGTCGGTTTCCGTACCCTCTTTACTATTTTTTATTTATTTCATTTGTAATCTAGTTTTCTGGTCATATTTAAACATTAATAAAAGGTTTATTGTTACTTATGAATTTGAAAAATGTTTATTTTGCCATTTTTTCTATTTTCTTTAACCTTGGCATATGGCGACAAGACTGTGCAATATGCCGCTGTTATATATAGACATGGAGACCGAACTCCTGTGGATCCATACCCTACAGATCCTTGGCGCAATGAATCTCTTTGGCCCGTAAAATTTGGTGAGCTAACAAATATTGGGAAAAGACAACACTATGCTCTAGGAAAGTGGCTTAGAAAACGATACTTGGTAGGTCTAATTGATCGAAATATTATATAAAATTATTTAACATTTTATTGTAAGCATATCTTTCATAATCAAAAAATCTTAAAGCATCTATTTTTACTTAAATAAAATAATTGTGAAATTGAATGAAATTATAGTAAATGTGGTAATATAAAGATGAATCTTTAAATGTGCATTGTGATGCAGTCCACTTAATATATATCATATTTCATTTGTTTTACAAGTTTACTTTATTTAAGAAGTAGTAATAGAATAAAATAAATTAATTAATAACTTAATTTTTTTCCTACCCACCTACCTAAATTAAAAACTTCTTTGTGCTTACAGCATTTAATTTCAGAGGAATTTGAACCAACTGAGATATACATAAGGTCAACAGATGTTGATCGTACACTGATGTCAGCACAGGCAAACTTGGCAGGTATCTGTATTTTAAATTGTTGTAAATGTAATCATTAATAAAAATTCTTTTTGCTGTTGCACATTCTTTAAATATGCAAATATATATTTATAAAAGCATATAGTGTCTTGCAGTTTGTTCTCCGTAACTACTATAAAGCGTCAAGCCAAAAAGAAAGCCTAAGATATTAAACAAATAAAATTTTGAATAACTGTTATTTCTTAAATGATTTAAGGCATGTATCCCCCATCCGGTACATCTGTTTGGGATATAGACTTGATGTGGCAACCCATACCTGTTCATACTAAACCAGAGAAAGATGATGAAGTGCTAGCAATGAAAAAAAAATGCATTCCTTATATTAAAGAAAAAGATAAATACATACATTCTGCAGCTTATAAAGAGAGGCTCAGTAAATATCAAGGTCTTATGGAGTGAGTTGTATTACAGTTTTTAATTTTTACATTAATTTGTTGCCAATAAATAATTAACTCTAAAATCTCTTTATTATCATTTTAGTTATTTGACTGTTTATACTGGAAGAAAAATTAAAGATTACAATGACATAAATGATATATATAATATATTATTTATTGAAAGCTTATATAATTTTACTTTACCAAACTGGACCCAATCTGTTTATCCCAACAAACTGAAAGAACCAGCTTGTTATAGGTAATGTAAATATCATTGTGTTGATGCATTAAATAATAATCAAATATTAATAGTTAATCATGTCACATATTAAATTTTATGTCTAGTAACATTACCTTAATTATTTCTAGTTTTTCAACGTCTACTGCTACACCACTAATGGCTCGTTTAATGGTTGGACCATTGCTAAAGGAAATAATTGGGAAAATGAATAGAATTATACAAAAAAAGAAACCTAAACCCCTAAAGCTATCAATATACAGTGGTCATGATTTTACTATAGGCAATATTTTAAATGGGATTGGAGTATATGATGGAAATTGCCCACCTTACACAGCTACAGTCTTCTTTGAACTCTTACAAGGTAATTAAACATTTCTTTTTATAAAGACAAAATTAAATTTTTTTCATTCATTAATAATTTTTTTGGTTATTTAAAAGTTATTTCATTTCAGATAATTTAACTATGGGATACTCTTTGCGAATGCTATACAGAAATTCCACTGATATTGTGGAACCAACTGTCATAAATATACCACAATGTGGAGAAATTTGTCCTTTTGAGAGATTCTTAAAGTTGTATGATAATCTTATTACAGTTGACTGGAATTATGAATGCACTAAACAGGTAATTTTATTTTCATATAAGCAAAAGCAGCTATACAGTTTATCATAGAGAACTTAACGTCAAGTTAATCCCATTGATGCTCTGCCTCAAGCAAAGAGAAAAAATGATGATAATTTACTAAATAATCATTCTCCTTATAAGAAATCAAACCCGCAAGCAATTGGTCAAAGACTATTGCACCAAGAATGCATTGTATAGGTTTAAGACTCAGATAAAATATATAACAAATATATATATTTGTTACAAATTAGAGTATTGAATGTAAAGAAACTTCTTCACTCTTAATCATTTAATTTTTTTTAAAAAATAGTTAAAAGTAATATAATAATGAGTAAACTTTTAAATTGCATAAATTGTTACCAACCAATTTTTAATTATAGATATCACCCCTTATTGGAGCATGTTTCTTTTTGGGTTTATTTACAATAATGTATGTTGTTCACAAAATACATTTTGCGAGAATTGCCAGAAAACGAAGGTAAAATAAGTTTTTATATATTTGTGTATCATATATTAACTGTTAATCTTTTTTTATACAAATGCTTTATCATTACAGGGTTCAATTTGCCTACACAAGTGTTTACAATCCTACTTCTGTGCCAGAGAAAAATATAGAAAATTGAAACTGAATATTAATATTTTAAATATATTTATTGATGAAATTGGAGCTAATCATAAAATTTTCCTTTTTGATTGCCTTATACGTAACTTATGACCTTAGCTTGGAGTATTCCTGTATGTAATACATAATATCGAGCCTTTTACGTTTAATTTCCTGTTTGTTAGTTGGTGTTATAAATGATTACAAATGCATAATGCATAATGTTTCATTATAAGTAGAAATTTATTATGGCCGATGTTACCAACATTGTACCAAATGATGCAAATATTAATTATAAGTGAAATTATTTTTATCATTTTGAAAATTTTAAAACCGTGATGAAAATGGAAAGACTGATTTAGATGGAAAGTGGTTTATGTCATAAAATATACTTAAATAAACTTATTCATGATTGTACTTTGTGATATATTTTTAATAATAATTGGTTAATAGTATTTGAAATATGCTCAGAATACAAGTTCTTATTGATGTTTTTTACTAGCAAATGACTGAAATGTATATGTAAAAACCACATAGAGAATAAGTTACCACAATAAAAATGTTTTAATATGATTTTGTGCACTTTTATTTATGATTTTTTACATATATATACGGGATAAAACGAAAACAAAATCACATATACAGATACTCTTCTATTGTTTCTTTTTCTAAAAATTAAATTATAAAGACTGGAATGATATTACGAGTGGGCCGCTAGAATATGTATATGTGTTACTAGTGTATAGATATATATTTCAGGAGAAATATTCATACCCAACTATAAATAATTGCTATAGCAACAATTGAGACCCGATGCCAATAGGCCTGTTCCGGACAGGCAAGTCCCCAACTACAAACGGTGTACACAAGCCGAGGTTCGTGCCTCACAGGAGGCGCCCTTGTGACACCGTGTTCTAAGTTGATGGTTTCCTTGCGCGAGGTCTCCACGCCAAGGTCAGAGCTCCTCTAGCTCGGCCTCCCCCAAAATCCGGTGACGCTGTCAAGGCCGGTAGGGCCAACAGCATACTACACATTCGAAAAAAAAAAAAAAAAAACAATTAAGAATAGGAATATTATTGAGGCCAACCGTGGCGCAGTGGAACACAATTGGTTGTCGGTTCGATCCCTACTCGGGGGAATGAATATAATTTATTATTTATTTTTTCTCACTCTGGTAAGACAAAGCGCGGCGTTGAGTTCTGCTACTCATCACGCAAATGTATCGAATGCGGTGGAAAGCGGAGTATGGAGTGCCTTAACACTAGGTACTTCCTGTCTACCCTGGTATACGAGATAAAAGCGTGAAGCAATTAAAAAATAATAATAATATTTTCAGCATACTTAATTCGGCGTCAATGAAGGTAGTAAGAACAACTAAATAATAAAATTTGAAAAAAGAACTGAATGAATTTTATATAATTCAAATAAAAACTAAGTTCGATCCGCACAATAACAAAATGTGCTTTATTATGTAACAAACTATTGTATTTATGATTAATGTACTGTGAGTAAAAAACTATACTAGCTTATAAATTATGCGAAGTCGTTTAGACGTATTTCAAGTATTACCATGTAAAACTTTTAGAGTAATAATAAACATTTCTTTAATTAAAAAAAAGAAGAAATCCAAAAAGCGGTTGTCTAGTGTGACTATCCATGTAAATATCAATGTTCATATAATATTATGACGAACTGTTCATGATGTGCTATAATTACAAGGTTACTAACAAGTAATAAGTAATACATCAGCAGTCTATTAACAAAAGGCGGCAAAGTTCCATATAATGTTAGGTATACATTTAAATTTAAAATTGCAAATTCTAATGAATTTTAATACATAAACGTAACGTTTTATAATAAAAACGGGGAGGTCTCCTATCGTCACGACAAAAGTATGTCCTTTTCGATCAATCAGAGGTGAGCAATTTCAACAGTCGCTTCCAACGAAATTTCTATATCAATGTCTTAATTATAAGTACTTAGCCGTTTTATTTATCATTAATAAAAAGTGAAAAAATAAAGATGGAGTGCCAACCTAAAAATAAAGCCAGTCCCGGAAAATGCATACAACATAAGGCAAAGTTGCGAAGGTCATTTGTTTTTATCATCAGTGTGCATCCCTTAAGCAAATTGAACATCTTTATATTTTTCATAATCATGTCTATTTTATTCATTCATTGTCTATTTTATATATGTACATACTACAAATTATTTAAAATTGAATTGTATTTCCACAAAATTCAAATATCTCCTGGGCTTAAAATCAACTGATTATATATTATGCAAGGCACATCATTTACTATTAAGTAATTTCTAGACCTATCGACTAAAACACGACTCGACGTTACCTGAGCGAATTACTTGCACCCACAAGAAGAGATTTGGAAGGGAAAGGATCAATGCAATTCTTTGATCATTATAGATATTAAGAATTTTCTAGCAACATTTTATAAAAGAGCAACCAAACATGCCCAGGATGCTCTTGTTTTAAAATATATAAAGAGTATCCCAACAAAACATAAAAGGTCGCAAACCAACACACATAATAAACTTTTGCTGTTTGATAAAAACAATCTAAAATTATTTAAATATTAGAAAACATTTTGAAACAAGAGAGTGCCCCATAGATACGCGAGGTGGGGACCATAAAAGTCACAAGTTTATTGAAAATAGAAACGGATGAAAGGAAGATTTTTTTTAATTATTAAATTGCTCTTACTGCCCGACAAGTGCACGCCATTATCTTACAGTGGAGATAAATATCTGTTTGCCGTACTGTTGTACAGCATATTGTATAATGAACAGAATATACATCCAATAGCTACCAAAGCACTTTTGAATATTTCATTTTGATATTTTTAGCGATATCAGTCTGAAACTTGATTTCAGAAAAATATCGAAATGACGACCTAACGAATGAGCACTACGATTGTGGTAAACTGTAAATTGGTAAAATTGTTACTGCATGATAGTATTTCACACGCTGTAGTTGCAATATCACATCACAGACCGCTGCAACTGCTACAGTGACGGCGAAGGTAACACGGTCAAAAGGATTAACCTTTTGACCGTGTTATCTCGGAATGCAATAAAGGTAAGCAAAAGGTATAGTGAAATACAATCTAAAGATGGCTATAAAAGATAAGAATCGTTCGGTCACATCCTCCATTATAGCGGTTATGGCTTTTGCCCGCCAAATTCCTCACATTTAAACCCAGATTTAGATTTTTTAAATATTAAAATAAAAACATAAAAATATTTGTATACAGTAAAATATATCTAGTTTTATATATATAGTAGGCAATTTTTTTTACATAATTTTACTATCGAAAATAGTGCGAGGTAAGGAATGCTATTGCCTCTGCAATGTACGATCGGCTAAATGAGACAGATTTAACTAACATTCAGTATGATTAATTTCTGACGGTTGTAGAGTACAAAATGAAAAATCGATTCCTGTAGGAATGCGTTGTAAGTATTCTGTGATAAGAAAATAAAACAATACTTTCCTTTCACAGGAATGTTTACCACCAGATAGAGTTTTTGGTCAAATTAAACGAGAAATAAAGAAAGGGAATTAATAAGCAAACCATAATAATATCATAATATTATCGCACTATGTTACATAGTACACATGGGTAATGATTGCGTAGATCTTAATTGGAATGGTGCCGTGGAGAAAATTCTAAAACCTCCGAGGCAGAGGCATTTTAAATTTGTGGAATCAAAACGTATAATAATCAAGCGATGCCCTAAAAATCCTAACGATACATTAGTGCAAGGTATAGTATACTATAAAAGTGATTTGGGGATATTTAGTATTTTGTGTCGCTGAGGTAAAAATATTATCACGATAAAACGCAAAAAATTCATGATGATTTCATTCATGATGATTGAAAATTATTTTTAAAACATGTATCTGACTGATATAACACTGAACTAAAACATTATAAAAATATCATTAATCAAAATATTAATATAAAAAATGAAGAAGGAGACTGGGTTGATGATTTAAAGTTATTACTGTCATACAATAAAATTACCACTTCAAATAACATTTTTTAAGACAACATTGATAGTTTATAATTTAATTAATATACTGTCATAACGATTCACAACAAAATTGGCAAAGTCTATCTCTTACTAACAAACGCGGAAAAGTCCATCGTATTTTTAATAATACAAAGTTAACCGACATAGCTTAGAATTAGAATACAGATTAAAAATATCGAAATTATAATTAACAGAATATTAAATATAGTATTTATAAAAATAATAAAGTAATTATAAAATATAGTATTCTTACATTTTATCTATTTTTTATAAATACTGTAATGCTGGACGTTGCCACCGTTGTTATTATATTTCTGACGTATAAACTAAAAAGGAATTGAATTATCTAAATTTGCTTTAAATTAATACATTTATTCATATATAAAAAGGTTTATATTTTCCACCAATTTTCTAACTTTTATTTTCTAAAATTATATTTACTTATTGTCACTATTTAAAATAATAAAAATACTTGTGATTATTGCTAATTTCTTATTATCAATAAGTTTGTCACTACCTAATAAATTACCTACGTACTATAAGTACTTTTTTACATGATTGTTTAATACTACTGTTATATTACGTGTCATAAAATAATGCTTAAATTATATAATAGTATAATATATTACTTATTTATAACTGAAGTAATTTCTGTGAATTGTTAAAAAGTTTAATTATTAATTTCGATTTTTGACCCAATTATTCAATATCGGTCACTTCAGTTCAATCATTCAGTTTACAGAACATCACTAATGACTGGTAAATGTCAAGTGAAATATCTATGTCGTTCGAGATAGTGAGTGAATTTTTAGAATTAGTTTGATATATCTTATTTTAAAATTCAAAACATAAGAAAAATATCAAAATAAAGTAGGAATCGGTGATATTAGTACTGAGAATTTACTCTTTTGCGCCTATTTTTTTTCTGTGTAGTTTTGATGTGTTTACGGTTTGTTCTTCAAATAATACGGTCATGTATCTGTTGCTTTTCCTATAAACCCATACAGGTATTTCCTTGCAATTGGATTTGTAAAATTAAAAAGTCTTCGTTGCTTATAATAAAACCAAATTTTAATTTTATATTTATGTCTATAACTAATGGATAAAGTTTTAGTTTAATGCTGAAACTTATGTACATATATACAAATACCCTTTAGTTATCCTTAGCTTAATCTGCAATTTTTTTGCAGATTTAATTTTTATTATTAATTTTTTAAAGGCATTCAGCAAGAACAAAATGGTACAATTTAAGATAACATGTATGTGTGATTTAAATTTACATGTGTGTAACACTCCTTTTTATGTTAACTTTTTAAACAGTAAGTGTTGTATTTTACAATTTCTCAGTTATGAAAATACTTATAAATAAAATAATCTATAAATTTTTACTTATAATGAATATACCCTCAACTTATAAAAAAAAATCAATTTATAACTGGCTGCTAAAATACTGCTTTTAATATTAATATAATTTAATAATAATTTTTTGGTATAATGCTGAGAATGGTTTGTACTTTTTAAGTTAATTTCTATTAATATAATAATAATCAATGATTTTTGATTTACTATATCTTGTAAATTTTTTATTCATTTGCCATTTTTTAGTTTTTGTTTATTATATTAAACTTTTTTATGATTTACGCCCTTTTTTAATGTTTTGAGGCACCCTTTTTTAATGTTTTGAGGCTGTTATAGCATTATTGCATAAACTTATTGTTTAATTATAGTCACAACTTGGTGCCTAGTAAGCATTTTACCTACTAGTTTATTAACCCAAGCCTATTTCTGTTCAATTTTCAAGAAAAAATCACATCATTAAAGTGATCAATATTTTTTAATTATGCACACATAGGTGTTTGAAATGCATCATAGTAAAAGTTTATATGAAAATGAGGTCCATAAGCAATTATTTATATTTAGTGTTCGACACATTGTATGTAAGTACAAAAAACTCTATGACATTTAATTATAATTTTTGGCATGCAATTAAATTTTTTACAATTATAAATTACCATTATATTTTTTTCTTGAAAAATATCTTGTTGAAAACATTGATGCTGCTTACTTTTCTATATTTATGTTTTCATACATTATGGATCTCTAAGCATTTACATAATTTTTAGATAACATAATTTAATGAAGATCATGAATTGAATTAAATCTGATTATGATTAATATCAATCAACAAATATTCTACTTTACTTCACTCACAACATATTACTAATGAAGAAATCCTGATTCAATGACTGTAACAAATATTCATCAGCTGTAAGATTATTTGTAATAAACAAAAGTGTACTAGCTTGAAAAACATTACTTATGAATTGTATATGGTTTTAAAAATATTAATGAATGCCTATAAATTTATTTACATCCTAAATAATATGTACCTATAAGTAAAGTTTAAAAGTATTTTAAGTTAAATTTCTGATATACTAGAATCTTAAGAAAACTATATTTATTATATGATGTAAGTGTGTTATCAACATAAATATGAAATATCATTTTTATTTCTTTTATTTAGAAGTTTAATATACCTAGTAATTGGACATAATAGAATTTTGCTTGGCAACAATTGCTCAATAATGTTGAGAAATGACCGCTTGATTTGCATTAAACTATTATTGGATAAATACTATAGATACTAGTACTATATCTAATAGTATATAGTATACCATACTATATACTATTAGACCTCTTCAATCTTAATTGAGCATCAGTTGAACATATAGTCATAATTGTTATAATCGAATGTTGTGTGGATTTCAGAAGATAAAACCAGTATCCCCCACATTGCTGTGTAGAATTATTTCTCTCTCACTAAATGATAGCACCTGGTTGTCTTTTAAGTCGATTCTAATATCATAGTATTAGGAGATATCTGGTAGGTGTTCATCTTGTTTGTGGTATAGTTCTTTATAGAATTATGTTGCACAAGTAAGTGTTCCCTGTCTGCTCCTCGTCTTTTGCTCTCCGTAGTTCAATAATTTAAATAAATACAATATATTTTATTAATATGTAATAATGAAAACGACATGCATTGAGTATTAATTTCGTTACATATTTAATTTATTAGAGGATTTTTAATATGACGGTTTCACTTGTCATTGACGTTAAGAGTTATAGGAGTCGCCCAATGACACTTCATTTAGGTCAATCTTACATTAGTGACTTTTAAACTATTCCGCCAAATGTAAGTTAGGTAGATATGTATTATAAAATACAAAGTGCACCTTCATTAAACACTGAAAAAGACATGTCAATGTTGACGAATACTCTTAAAATGTTTTATGACTATTTTGGAAATCATGGTTGTCATATAAGAGGTAGATGTATATTGTCACGGCTTTTTATTTAGCATTATTTAAGTCCCAACCCAGGGTTCTAACTATAATTTGGTTTATTTTTAGAGATTAGTATACTATTTTAGGCTAGAGTCCAATGCTGGTTTTCTAAGTTAGTTCACGAGCAATAGGGAACCGCAGAGGCAGATCAATGTAAGTGAAGTAAAAGGAAAGCATACTAAAAATTATATCAGCATTAATACTGTTTAAATAGTATCAGTTTTAAACTATATGACCCAATTACATTTTTTGTCTTGTATTTCTGTTAATATAAAAAATTGATCAAATCGTAATATAACCATTCCTATGTGTAAATTTATTGTGTACATTATTTAGTTTTTATAGAAGTATATTTGACATGTCAGAAAGTATTAAAATAAATAGACTTTATAATTAGGTACAGTTGGACAGCTTAATTATTTCCGTTCTTATCTTGCAAATACGTATTGAAATACATTTTATATATAGTGATGTTTCAGATGTTATGGGTCATGATTGTCTATCATGTGATGTCAGTCCGACCTTTCGCAATAATAGGTACGAGAAATGACATATTTTACTAGCCAATAATTTACTCGAGACATTTCTATGTTTAAAGCAAAATCGCCTAATGATATACATTATTAATTTATATATATAATGGTTTTAAAAGTGCGAGGTGGAATTTGTTGGGTTTTTATATGTTATTCTACTCTAATTTACTAAGTATATACTATTTTTAACTATGTTTACTATTATCAATTACATGACCTGTATTATTTGCGAATGTAATACCTATTTCATAAAAATACTTTTATAAAATATGAATATGAATTTGTTTTGTTACGAAAACTATAAATTTTAAATATCTTATAGGAGAATTACCATGTGACTGTACATACTAGTGACTTGAACAAAAAATAAATTTACTGCCAATTGCTCAATGGATTCTAAAAAAAAAGGAAAAAAAAAGAACGGCAAAAATGAAAAAGAGACGAAGATACTATCACAAAACATTAAAATAACTCCAAAGGAAGATCAAGAAAATGCCAATCAAGATGAAAATGCAAACGATTCAACAAGCTCTACAGATAGTGAAGAATTAGTAAACGCTTTGAATTATAACACAATAACATCTTTAGCTGCTCTGAAAGATATAATTCAAGGTGACAATGATACACCCGAAACAGACAGCTTTTTTCAACATTACTTTATGAATCATTGTAATAACTTATCAAGTAATAACTCAAACTCAACATCACCATTCCCTTTTACTGAAAGACGCAGATTATCACAGTGTCGTGAAGAGGACGAAGATGATGAAAAAAAAGAAAATGCAAAATACAAATCAAATAGTCCCTTGAATTCAAAATCAGAGACAAATGAAAATGTTAACATTATTTCGGAGCAAATAGATACTAAAGCGGAAAAAGGTGATATGAATACGATTAGCATATCAATTTCGGGGAACGAAGCTTTGGATGCCGAGGAATCTTCAAAACGTACTGTTATGGGTGCTAAGCATAAATTCTTAGTTACAAAAACCGAGTCTCCGCCACTCGTTGAGCGTGCTCTAAGATCACATGTAAACAATGCTCATACGGTTCACTTTGGGACTAAAGGGGCTGAGGAACAGAGACCAAGTTTAAGGTCCATTTTTACAGGACAGAATCTCCATCGTGATAAAAATTATTTTGATAGTAGTTTAATTGAGATAAGATCTACAGTGGACGGATTACTCACAAGTTCGGAGGATATATGGATTAAGAGGACCGAAGACAAACCTGTAAGTCTTTCTGGTTTAACTTGTAAATTGTAATTTCTTTAAAGGTGCTAAGTATTATTGAAATAGCATTTAAAAAAAATAAACAGTTCATGTTCATAAGGAAAAAAAAATAAAATTAATGTTTATATTTACTATAATGTTATAGTAGCTATTTGTTACAGATGGCCAAAGAAGATTCTGTCACACCGGACGAGCACGTTAAAACGATTACAGCGCAAAATCAAGTTGATTTTAAATCTTCACAAGTAAGAGAGCGTTCTGGAACTTGGGATTCGCAAACTGCCAGAAAAGAAAAAGAAGCACCAAAAAAGATTATCAAAGAAAAAGAAATTAGAAAAATCGGCGATGACAGACGACAAAAAAGAGGTAAAATAAAATTGTTTATTTATATATTAGTGAACTGCGACTTGGTTAGCGCATGAATTTCGTGATTTTTTTATATTGTATAGTGTACATAAAAGTTTAAGTATATGACTAAATTTTTAAATGTTAAACGAAATACTCTACGTATTTATTGAATTGAAGGGTGCCTCATCAATTTAGTAAATACGTAAATAACTGTATTGAGTGTGAATTACGTATTTTTAATGTATTTTGACAATGTGGACTAAGATTTTTTATGTCTTCTTACAATACGGGTATAAAGTTAAGAACTTTCCGAGAATTGGAATATGAATAAATCTGTATGAGTTTTGGTGTACTGGAATTTGTAGAGATGCTTTCTCCGAGATGAAATTGTTTGAATCATCGGTTGGTTAACAACATTATTAGAAGGTCTACTATTGTGTTGTTTAGGTCCTATTGTGTTATAAGTGGTAGATTGCGCAAAATTAGCAACCGGATAGCAACCTGGCAACAATGATGCGTTGAATTAGACGAACAAACTGGGGAACCAGTGATAACTGAGAAATAAAAAATAGATTTAATCGAAAAATAAAATCATTTTAAAGATGAGCTTTTCATGAAATGCTTTAAAAGTTTATTTCTCATTTAAAATTTTAACTCTCAAGCTGTAACGTCAATACACAATGTATATCGATATAAAAGACTGTTCCGAGAATTCAGTAGTCGTATATAATGCAAATAGGTACACAAAATTAAAACTTAGTAAAAACTTAGTAAATTATATCTATGTAAATTGTGTTTTGACGTTACAACTTGTGAAAGTAAAAGTTTTAAATTTACTTTATTTTCCTTTTTTATAAAGGATTTCAATAAAAACTTCTCTTAAAAATTCCCCAGGTATTAGAGTATGTTTAGGTTAATATATATATATATATATATATATATATATATATATATATATATATATATATATATATTTTTTTTTAAATTTATAGATAATGAAATATTTTTATGTTTATCTTTTTCGGACAGAATAAAAAAATAATTCAACATACATGTTTATTGAGGTATCTAATTTAAACATGTCCTTACACTTTACTATTTAATTGTATATTTTAGAAATTATTACAAGTTATAATCAAACACTACTTGCAATTCGTGTGGCAATAATCTTAAATATTCTATATGTTCAGTATTAAACTATAGATTCATAACTTAACTATACATTCATAATTTGAACTCAGTGGTAATTAAATCCGCGTCTTTTGGAGACCGTTGTCCGTTGGGAGCGTTCTGACCGCTAAGGCGTTATTTCCATGCTATGAATGTTCTATTAAAGGAGTTCTCTCATCGTTAATGTAAAATAACACTTTAAAACTAATGAATTACATAAAAATAGAAATACACCTTGACAAATTGCAATGCAGATTTAAAGTGCATAGTCGCTGAGACATAAAATAAATGACTTTGCTATTACGTCAACAACGTCTCATTTATTTTGATATTGGACATTACTTTTTTGTTAATCCCTAAAATTACTTAGGTTTATAATGATACACATGTAAAAGTATTTCGAGGTTCTATAGTTTTAATTTATATACATATTTTGTTACATAATATCATTATTAGTAGATCAAATGTAAAAATATCTTATTAATTTATTGTTGTTATTATGAACTTAAGTCATTTTTGAGTTTTTGAAATGTGGAACCAGTGTAATAGAATTTATTATTGTTTATGTATAATTTGATAATGCGAGTCGAACGTTAATTATATACGCCCGTTAAATTAATGACTTTTAATTTAATCACTAGGCGATCTAGGTAGTATTTTTCCATATCTCTTTATAAGTACGGAAAAATTTGAGTTATATATTTTTAATATGTTGAACCTATAAAAAACCTGTGAAAATTTTTTCGTTCATCACCTTTTTTACAAAATTATTTGCTATTAATAATATTCATTAAATGTGTACTCTTAATAAATTTAAATTACAGAACAACGATTGGATGCAGCCATCACTCGTAGTTCCCAATCTGTTGGGGAACGTAGACGAAGAGGCTCAGCAGATGACGGTCAGGCACATCCTATGTACCAACAAACGATTCATGGTAAACTACTTGAATATTTTTGATACATTTTTATATTTTTAAAAATAATATATAAATCAAAAGAAATTACGATTCTTTATTTATGGCGCTTGGTATGTAAATTACGTTTAATAATTAAATGATTTTTGATAATGACAATTGTGTAAGCTTGTCATTTGTTATTTCAATTGAATTTGAAATTAATAATTAAAAAAAACCATATTGTAGCTTGTATACAAGTGTTAAAGTATTAAAGTAGTAGATAGCTTACAAAATTATTGCCCCAATTTTCAACAGATTGACAGTAATATTTACTTATGTGGGTACCAAATTTAGTAATATTTGTTAAGTTCGCTACTCAACCCGCAATGTATTGATTTCGAAAGCAGTCAACGGAGTGTCTTGACTCTAGGTTATCTCTAACTATTCTGCTGTGTCGAAAATTTATGGTAAATACATGAAAATATAGCTATAAGAGATGAGCCATTAATTAAAAAATAAGTTTTTTCAAAAATTGTTGATTGTAAAGAAGATAAATTCGTATACGACATAAAAGAATTTATTATATTTAGGAAATTTGTGTTATCAATTTAAATAATTATGTATTAGTAAATAGTACATTAGTAAAATTAATGACTTCACTTGTATAAAGCACTACTATACTTATCTCTTTGAATTATTAACACGTGGAACGCCATGTGCGCCATCAATATACTATTCAATTTGCGCCAAGCCAAAATCATAAAAACGGCTAAAAATTGGCTACTATTATTGTTTACAACATATCATTGAGCATTATTCTAGGATTAGAATTATTGCAAAAATCTTGAAAAAGACTAGGAAGTCTATTTCATTACGCTCCTTTTCATATGCGTTTTGTTTGTTAGTTGCAATTTGTAATTTGTAGATACCATTTATGGTTGACCTCTCACGCGGCTCGTGACCCCCATGGCTTGAATGGAAATACGGTTGTTTACGTGGCGCTCAAAGTGTTAAAAAATATCAACGTTTCCATAAGAAACTTCTCACGGCAAAAACACACATACTCTAATGACATTACACAATATCATAATTGTCTCCCGGGTTATATATTGATTCCCATTCAGTTATAGTCGTCGTCTAATCACATGTCCTTCAGTAAACAATTTTCAATGTTCTCGTCGTGATTTGACGAGGCGCTATAATATAATATTGTAAAATTTACAACGTTGTAACGATATTCCTGTATCCATAGGACCCATTTATAAATCTTATTTGTGATATATAATTTTAGCATAAGTTTTAATATGTTTTTCTAAGCATCAATTTTAAATAATTTGCTTATAATTTAAAATATAAAAAGAAACGAGAGAAAATTTTATTTCAATTATTCTTAAATAATTAAAAAAAATATTTGTTAATAGGTGTATTTGGTTTATATAAAATTTAAATTGCTATAAGAGTTTAGTTTATAGTAAATCTGCAACAATATACAGAAATTGAAGTAATGTAAGTTCTTACTGAAAAAATTAAGAAACACTAGAGCAACAACTTCATAGCTTTGAGAGAAAATTTAATATGCCAAACAAATTATATTAAATTTGTAATATATGTACAATTTAAAAACGATCGATCGACAAAATTTACCAATTGCGTATAACAATTGATGTTCAGGTCATGATAATCAAGTTCTATGTCCAAGAAAAATACTTAGTAACAGTTGTGTCAAGTAACATGGATATCGCAACAAAAGCATTGACTAAGCATAATATATTGAACTGAAATTTATTTACAAAATAATTCTAGTTTGGTGGTTTCTTCACTGCACTTGAATTATTTAGTAAAGTCTTGTCAGCTCTTTGGCTTATTTCTTGCACATCATCTTGCAAGGTCAGACAAAATTGTTTTCGGCATGTCGTTAATATGAATAATAAAATACATATTTTGGTTAATAATTTAATGCATAATATGGTTACCAATTATATTTAAATTTATATTAAGATTACTCCAATAGTAATAAGATCTCTAATATTGTAAACTGCTAATCTAAAAAATATATTAACAAATAAATATCAGGCAAATATAAAAGTTGTAATTAAAATATATCAATATAATGTACAATAATTGATATATAGTGGTATAGACTGTAAGTTATATGTATACCGTGGAAAGTAATAGTAATAGTAAGATGGTGATGTGACGGTATGTGCTAATAACATTTAATGGCTAATAACGTTTAACAGGAACCTCCGGGGTGAGCCGAAGGCCCGCTTTATTCGACATGTTCAAATCTCGACCCCGCAATGAGACCAAAAAACAGCCATCTATCATGCAACAAGTTAGAGCTGCAGTTCAGGTAACTTTTTCTGAATACAAGTTACAAATACTATAATTACTTGTAAATAATTATTATTATTAATACACGTTATGCTTATACATATACACACAATATATCTCAGTCTAAGGCGTATTTAAAAACTTTCACGTTTAAATTAATTCTATTATGCCGTTATATTTGGGTTAGTTATTTTGAGATTTAGCGTATTTGAGTAAAAACAACACTAAATTGTTACTGAGTTATTATTGTAACAAAGCTGCATACAGTTTACTATGTGCCGTATAAACGAATTGCTTGCCAATAAACACCTGCGTAGTTACATCGCTATTACCGCGCAACGCCATCTTCTGTTTTGTGGCCAAGAAATATATATGTGTGCATATGTATATATATACATATATATATATATATATATATATATATATATATATATATATATATATATATATATTTATGTATGTATATATATATGTATATATATATATATATATATATATATATATATATATATATATATATATACAATGACTAAACTTCTGCGTATACGAAATCTTTATGTACTAAAATATTAGTTTTGTGGGTAGCGATTAATATGCTATTTAAATTATATTTCATTTTCTTATTATATTTTAGAATGTACAATGCACTTATTTAAAAAAAAAATAATATAATAAAATTTTGTAGTAAATTTTTAAGTATTCAAGTTTGACATAATCTAATTTGACATAATATAACTTTCAGAGTATGACGAAATCGGGAACAACAAGTAAAGAATCTGTGAAGTCTGATACACCAAAGACTGAAGTGGTATCCAGTCCAGGACCGACGGCCGTCAAGACCAAAGACGGCTCCGCCCACCCACACCCCGGAAGCGACACTAGGGTAAATTTTTTTTCTATCTTGTCTTAGCTTTTGAAGTACTTTTAGTTCTCTGATTTATTTTCATTTTGGGATTACTTTTTGATCACGTAAAGTTTACGAATACTAAAGAACTTTGTATTTTTAATATTTTTCTATGTCACTTGTTATTTCTTTCTTGAGTAAATAACTCTAAATAGGTTATAAATTTTAAATACAAACAGAAATCTAAACAGTTAATTCTGTCTGTGCAGTACTATCACACAGTTACCGCTTCGACATCCCGCCGACCAAGTGCCATGGCTAAAGTTATGGATATATTCAGAGGTAGAGCATCCATTCCTGGACAGAGTATACCACTGGAGAGTGCTGAGAAGCGGCGTGCGGTAAGTATAAAAACATTTAAGTAATATCGTGAAAATGTTAAAAAAACTGTTTTATCTATCATGTATGTAGTTACCAAAGTAACGCTATCATATCGTAATTGGAAAGATTCTTGTACACTAGATTTGTGGGCACTACTTTTACTTGTCTTGATATATACGTTATGGCCAAATAGTAGAATTCTCCTTAACATACAATGATTGGACGACATTGATTATTGATTGTATTTCATAAAATTACTATTGGAAATTACCCATATCAATAAAAAGTCAATGCTTAACGTTTTTTTCACCGACTCTTGGTCGTATTATAAAATGAATTAGAATATGGAATATATTTTAGGCAACTTTTATTAATAATAACCATATTTTTAGTTGTTTTAGCATTTCTCATATATTTTTCCTGTTTTGCGGGATCAGTTTGTTACCCGAATCTCCTATATTTCACTATTTAGGAACTTAAAATAAATTGTTTTGATATAAACCGAATCATATATTTTAGCACACGATTCTATTTCCAAAAATAATAATAATTTTAACTTTTAAACCTTCAGCTGGCTCGTGGATTTTTGTTACCTAAAAGACTCCTAGCACTATTAAGGGATTTAAAAGGCCAAATAATTATAGAATTATTTATTTATAAATTTAAAATCTATAAGATTGAACTGTTTTGTATAAATTCATTAGTGCGAGTAAAGATTTCTTTAATAATGTATTTTAGTGTATATATATGAATAAATTTCATGCCTCTTCAAACACTAATGCCGTTTCTCCGAACACAACGATATTCCGTCAGAATATGTTGGTATCAGGTGTTTCACCCTGTTATATTTAGGTTTTTGTCATTTTCTCGTTTTATACCGCTATCTAAAAACGTATAGTTTTGTTATAGAGTACACCTTGAATTCAAGCCATTTGCTTCTCGTATTGATTCAATTTTTTCGCTATTTTCAACTTAAAAAAAGATAATCGAAAGCTGTAGACTTTCCATCTTTGAGCACTAGTTTCTTATGTAGATATATATGTATATCTTTATATACTTTTTTAAAGCCAATTTACATAAAAATAAAACATTGTTTTAGTCAAAATAAAAAATTCTACATACGGAGTCGCGTACAAATTCTTTTGCGAGCGCGTTTGGTTTTTTCGATGATTAGGTCGAGAGTAGAACAAAAGCTATAACACAGTTTAGAATTACGCTCATTTTGTTTGTGGAACTAGAAAAAGCTACTTGACGTTTTGACAAAAATGTTAAGAGCTATTAACAGAAAAGTGTTATGTACGGTCGACATCGCGTGTCTTCTTGAAGGCTAACAGCAACTCTGTGATATGAAAAGAGCGCTCCTGGCCTCTATATGGATAATTAATTGATCAAATCGAACACTTTATGAAATGGTCGCGCGTTTTGTCATTATATCGTAAAATGATAATTTATCATTTACTGGCACCGTTAATTTAACACTTAATGAAATATCATTTTATGCAATAGCCGGTTCTATGATATGGTCACGATATAAGGAAGTGTATGTGCTATAATTTTAGTCCTAGATAAGGTACCAGACCTGCTGCGCTAAAAAAGTAGTAGCCTATACAAAAATTGGATTTGTGATCTTTTGCATTGAAATGCGTGTAATAAGTTCTATAATTTCCTGTTGATGTAATCTTAATTTTAGTTTCGTTTTTAACCGAAAGAAAGGTTATCAGTGTGTTTGTCCACTAATTTCTCGAAAACTAAGTCTTATCTATACATATATTAAGCTTACTACTTTTTGGAAATTAAATCAGTGCGGATAAGATGCTCTGCTGTAGTAAGAATTTTTAAATATTTGTAAAATATAAAATTGTGTCATACAAAGTTTGATGATTTTCCTTATATTATTCTGTATGCAGTAGCTTAGCAGTAGCATGTTTCATATGTCCACAAAACATGGCCATCACGCTGAACAATTTTTGATGTTTGCGTCCTTACGCGGTGTAAATACACCGCGTAAGGACGCAAACAACGCAAACATTCTTATATTTTACTGTAACACCGATCTCTTGAGAATTACATAAGATGCTCTTATGAAGTAAAAAGTGCCATTCTCTAATATTTTTGTAGTGGATTTCTATGGTCTCTACAACAGATGTTCTAAGCTTTCGACAGTCTACTATTTCCTTATTTTTCATAGTTAAGCCAGTCTACAATGGTTCTACATCAATCGTGTTTTCTAAATCACTATGTTTTTCGAATCTATACAAATGCAAAATTGCAGGCGTAAAACTGACATTTACCATTTACTTCATCGCTCTAATTACTTTTTCTTAACTATATTTTGTCTTTACATTACTGTGTTTACTATTCTAGTACGATTATGTATTGGTTGATAAAAAAATTGTAAAAGTTTTAAACTCGTTAATTTAACGTGTTTATGTACGGGATGTATTTTTTTGGTGGTTGCGAATTGCGATCAAAAACATTCAATATAGACTTTAGTAATTTGTTAATTTATTACATACGATCTATTGTCAAGGTAAATGTAACTAAAATAAAATAATAAATTCACGACATATGTTAAACTTTAATTTACTTAACTTAATAAGGAGAGTTGTAAATTCCATTTTTGTAAATATCTATATTTTTGTTTTTTGTTATTGTTGTTGACAAACGAATCGAATGAAATTTAAATTTCTTCTTTTACAGTACAAATGGTAAACCCCTGAATTTATTTTGTAAAATTTGTTCTTAGTTAACCTACATGTTGCATATATACTCATTTTGTCCCTTCCAAATTAAAGTCTCAGTTAAAAAGTTTTCTACATTTCGTTATTAATACTCTTTTCGCTTAAATGGAATATGCATATTTTTAAGTGCACTTGCATTATATGTTTTTTCAAACATATGGTAGTCAATAATAAACTAAATAGTCTATATAAGCAAAAATCAATAGAATTTCAAGCTTGTTTCACTATAATTTAAATGTACAATATGTTTTTATTTTTTTATCTTCACGCTTTCATCCTTTACGCATTTCCTCAAGTCTTACCAGAACGAGGAAATAGAAATTATTTAAATATGTTCATTCTTTCGAGTAGAAAGAGAACTCACTATCGATCGCGTTAACAGCCAGACGCTGTCCCACTGCGCCATGACCGGCTTCAACATTTTAAATTAAAAAAATATAGTAATGTAAGTAGACAATATAAAATCGCTTATTAAACTATTTTTGTGATGTATTAATACTGACTTGTAAATCTTATTTTTACTTAAAAAATATATATTTTTAAATGTCGCTTAATCACCTGTTTAACAAATTTAATAATATTGAATATTTTTAACATGGTATTTAAAGTGTCAATTTTCAGAACTAGGTGGGATTTCAGACTCAAATATATATATATATATATATATATATATATATATATATATATATTAACTACTGCGTTACTGGCGTTCGACGCAACAATGGCATAAAATACATCAAACTTTGTTCATTATAACAGTTCATAACTTGTAGCGTGTTTCTACTTATTCTTAATTACAAACCACGTAGTAAAGGGGATTTATTTTAAACATAATATAAAATCAGTAGCGGAGTAGTCAGAAGCAAATGGAGTGTCACACTTTATGGTCATAACATGCAAATCTCGTTCCGTCATACTTTATGGCCATATATATATATATATATATATATATATATATAAATTATAATCGTTATTATACAAATACTTCGAACGTAGAACTCAACTTACATAAATCACCTAAACAAATAAGTGTGTCAGTGAAATATATACACTTTAATTTGATTAATCAAGTGTTAAATTCTTATCAAGTTATGTATGTTATGGTTACGTTTTATCATTACCACTCTCTTATAAATATGCATTTATAAGAAACTGCTAATATAATATAAATAAGGATTACTTTTTACCTAGGTCTAATATTGTGATTATGGATTTCGTTAACATATATGACTATCGTTATATTCGAAAGTACCGTTTTAATTTATATTTTTGTAACATAAGTATAATATCAGGATATTCATGCATTCTAAATGTAGAAAAGCAGGATAAAAGCGATTTTACGTATATTTTATTTGAATCATTCCACTTCCACTATGATTGTTTTATATATAATAAACCAGAACGCAGTTGTTGATTTTACTGCTGAATTTGTAAAAAAAGCCATAAAAAGTGAAATAAAAATATCGACACTATTAATTACTACTTCTAGTAACTATTGTTTTTTACATTGTGATTATAAATATAATATATTGTATAGTATTTTCTAGTAAAACTTGCTAGTCAGTCAAATAATTATTACGCGACGTCATTTACCGTCATACTCATGATTTCGCTCTAATGTTACACACACACACACACACACACACATATATATATATATATATATGTATGTATATATGTGTGTGTATATATATATATATATATGTATATATGTGTGTGTGTGTGTATATATATATACTGTGTTTGGTCTCTTGGTTCAACATCAGATGGTACAGATTTTTATCTTCTTATTTTTCTCTTAAATTTACTTAATGTACACAGCCACACTTTTTATTGGCTTACTGAAGTATGCATTGATATATAATATTTTGGATCTTATTTTACGTTACACACATTTCATTGTTTTAAATATTTACATAGCAATACAGTATTTATTTACACTGGAAACATAAAAAAAATGTTATTAACTTAATAATCATTATTTTTGTAAACATTTATATCATTGAAAATGCACGGGATTGGTTGAACCTGGGGTGACGTACACCATCCGCGAAAAAAGTTTTATTAAAGTGTTGATAGATAGGTATATCGATAGTTTTGTAAACTGAAATAGTGTAAGTAAAAATTTTCATCATCTTTACCCCTTGTCTACAAGACACTCCGATGCTTGCATTCCGCCCGAAATTAAGACCTTGCGTGGCAATAATTGTCGTAAAATAGAATAGTCCTACTATCGGTAGCATAGTTACAAACTAATGATACTTATTGATAGCATCGGTAGTCTTCAATTATCAATATTAAATCAATAATATAGTTATCGATACAGTCTAGTCGAGTTGAATTGGGATCATCGATATTTATTATTTTTGGATAGTATTAGATAAATTTTCAGTGCTACGTAATATTCCAATGCAGCTAGTACTGTATAAAAAATATCGATACTTCACGTCTGCAATAGTTTGTTTTCTATATAGTTAGGCAGCACATTTATTTTGTTACATAGTTAGTCGTAAATAGGATTCGCATTAGCAACCGTGCCCGCGGATGTTAAAAAATAAAAAAAAATACGACGAAAACGAAATACGAATATTTACTGAATTTTTTGTTCAACGATCTTACTATATTCCATATAAGTATATACGTAGTAGGTATATGCGTAGTAATAATATTTGGACATTTGGCTAACGTCGCTCTGATGTTAATATCAAATAATCTTTCAGGCACAACGAATAAATAAAAATCAAATATATGTGCTTTTTTATTTATATTTCAGACAGAAATATATATTATTGTAAAAAAATCTAAATATTTAAGTATATTTAATAAATACAATATAAATAAAAAAGCAATGCATTTCTTTAAAAATTTAAATTAAAAAACAGTTTATTTCGAATTTCTTTTATTGTTATTATTTTACTATAAAACCATTGTAGTAACATTACGGTTTTAATGCTAATTGCGTTCTTACAAGCCTGTACGACTGTAACTTCGTAGTTCCTCATCGGAACTTAAGATCAGATGTCAGCGTTTACGTTTTTGTTGCATAACAAACGGTCGTCTCGTGACAACGGCGTTATCGCTCAGTACTGAAAGAGATGCCTTTGCGCTCTAACATAGTTATTTTTGTGAAAATGTGCAGTTTTAAACATTGTTAGTAAAGTTCTATGAAAGATAGCACGGATGGGGCGTGATGGCAAATTACTTTAGATGGAAGAAAGGGAAACGAGACGAAGATGTATTTTATTCAGAAAAGCCTCGTAGTCGTTCTTTGGACCCGCGTTCTTTAGAGCTCAGTGGTGTAAGGCTTGTTGCGCATTATCACCAACAGCAACAACAACAACAGCAGCAACAGCAACAGGTACACTATTTAAACCACTCTTCATTAATTAATTAATGTTTATTTAATGTTCATGAAATTAATTTTTACCTTACGTACCTTACATACGTACATTATTGATATGTATATATATATATATATATATATATATATATATATATATATATATATATATATATATATATATATATATATATATAAATTGTTTTAAGTTTCTTTACATTTTTATAACTAATTCAACTTAAGAATATAATACAAAATAGAATAAAAATCAACTATACGAGTTGATTCGTATTTTTCAAATCAAAAATAAAACTCGGCATTTAAAATGTCTCAAACGTATTCTGCTTAAAAGTGACAATCAAATTTAAATAATAAATGTAGTAATTAATATGACACTTCATTTATTCATTATTTATCTGTAAATATATATATATTCTTTATTTTTTATAATTAACTTTTACATAATGTAAATAATGTTTTTAATTCAAGTGAATTTTTAATGTTAGATTTAAGCGAATTATACTTTAATTTAGTATACATTTTTTAGAAATGTTAAACTTATACAAATTACATAATTTTCTTTTGAAATACAAATATTTATGGCAGCTTACACTATTATGCTTATCTCGTTTATAGATTATCTTGATTGATTACAATATTTCAAAATTTTAAAAGAAATCTTTAGTGTATAAAAAATTAAATCATTTAGTAATTTTCTCGGTCAGATATTGTATAGACTAAAATAATTTCATGCTTGTTTACGTTACTTATGATATACTATTGTCCTCTTGGACACTAGCTGATCAGTGCAATTGTTCCTATAATTGCCAGTTTTACAATGCTTACTAGAATAGTGCATTGTGTATCATGTAAAGCAAAGGTAAAACTGTTTTATCTGATTTTTTCATGTGAGAACAGGAATACATACGTACGGCGTATGGCGTGTAAGGATTAAAAGTATTAAGTGCCTACATTCAAGGTTCATTCTGTATTTGAGACGTATAACAAATAAAGATTTTTACTTAAAAAAATACTTAAAATTTTTACATACACCTCTTTTACTAATCCTTACTTAACTCTTTTAATAAATTATTTTAACTCACGATAAAAAATATATTTAATGATTACAAACTTGAATATACTAGTGACTAGAGGATAAATCGTTATAATTTTTTTGTATACTTTATTTGATTTTCTGGTTGTATATAATAAATCTGTTTTGTTGTAATACAATAATATGCGAACAATAATATTGTGCCTAGATTTACACTTATTCCATTTGAAAATCAAAAGCAAGGCTTCTTGTCCAGTTTTCCCTCTGCAACAATGCCATATGCAGCCATTGTAAGACAATAGTAGTCATAAAACATAGTTGTATATATTATTCAATTTATATTAATACGTACAGTTTTCTTGGAGCAAAACCTTCATCAAATATTAACATACTGTCACGTCTCGTTTAGATTTTGTATTTGAAGGGATTAGGATTGGAATGAAATGAAGGATTAAGCTTATTTACTACTTGTTTAAAACATGTGTTTCAATGAGGTAATGATAATGCTAAGTGCGCAGGTTCTATAGGGGATAAAAAAAGAAATTGCCAGTACCATAGCGAAATGTTGAAATATTATATATTCATATTTGGAATTTGCTTGTTAGGTAGTTGTGTTTTAAATATTTATAAATTAGGAATGAACGATTACGAACGAATTAGGAAGTTTACGACATTACCGGAAGAATATAGTATTTTGATGTAATTAATTTATAAACAAAATTAAAATAACCTTTACTGCTCTGTTCTAATAATTTATACAATTCGTGCATCTATTCAACTAAGATTTGAGTTGGGTAGTTTTCAAGATATTTTTTGGGTTAAACCAAAGTTTCATCATATGAATCAAGGTTTATTCGGGCTGAAAACTTGATTGATTGATGCTAAGTAGCTAAGTTTTAGGCTTCTAGTTGAAATTTAGAGAAAAGATGTATCTTGCGAGTTTAAGTTATAAGTCAAATTTGATATGTTTAAGTGAAATTGCTTTTTAATTATGATGTTATTAAAAATAGCCTCATATGGTTCGTGTAGTATTACAGACGGTCCTACCAGCCAGTTCTGTTAGCTTGAATTGGTTTGACTAGCTTCCGAATGTCTAGATTAATGACCAAAAACAAAATATTATACAATGACTTTAATTATTTAAATGAAAGATATTGGCCTGATAATATGTTCTCTACGAATACGTAGAGAAAGATAAACGTAAAGCTGCATTTCAGCTATTTTTAATATAAATACCTAATAAAGATTCAATCAAGCATACTATTTAAAATAATAATATGACGAATGCCACATGTTGTTAGTTGCCACAAGTACCTAAAAAGTAAATAAATGGATTTATTTTAAATATATACACATATAAGTTTAAGGCAACGGAAGTAGTAAGAGTACTTATCAAGCTATTATATTATTTTACTAGTAAATCAATGCTTGTATAATCCTTGGCCATCTAATTACAAAATCTCAGGATTGATTTGCAGAAAACGCAGAGTACTTTCAATTCATACTGTATCTGTATCATAAGCATAATAAACTTAACCATCAGATGTCCCCTGTCCAGAAACTGTGTGTGATAGCTAAGCTGCTCTACAGCTAGGCGTGCCGTTTATTTCAAATCTATACTGATGAAACCTTGGTGGAACAATTTAAGTGTGTGCAGGTCGAAATCGGACACGTGCCTCCAATTAAGAAAATAGTCCCATTTATTGGTGCTACTACTACAAGCGACAACTTTAGGCAACTCATCCTTTTGGTTGAAGACGACATAGGCCTCTATATACCTCCGATGTGTTTGCACCAAGCGACAATGCAACAAATACCGAAACTGGACTACTATGATTGTATTAGATAAACTATCTATCGAAGACTTTAACGAAGTTTTTCGCCAAATTAAGTGTAAAATTTTTGGTGGTAGTGGTACCGAAAATAGTTAAGTCTCAGTGCGTACGACTAAGTTCCGCTCTCCAAGATCTACGAAACAAAAATCTCCTTAGTTTGTAGCTGACAAAGATTACATTACGCACTGGAGAGCATTGAGTACCACCTAGAGTTCTGAGTCTTGTCAAGGCATTTCATGAGGGAATGTGTGTCGCCAGTGCTGAGTGTTTGCTCCTACCCTGTTCGATATCGGTTCCTTTCGTTGATACGAGGCCGTGAGCGGTAGTAAGCTTAAGCATTAAAAAAAGTAATAGAGTTGTTTTAAAAAATATTTTTCTATATAATCTCCCTCTAATTATAATCTCCCTCTAATACACTTTATACTATAGAGGTCTTTTATTCCGATTGGCCGTTTTTTCTTAGAATTGTTTGGCCGCCTTCATTTCATTATGACTGGAAAATCTCCGTGCTCGAAGGTCTTTTTTCAAATTCGAAAAGAGGAAATCATCGCCAGAGCTAGGTATGAACTGTAGGGTGGGTAATTTATTTCTTGGATTCCTGTTACAAGGAGGGCCCGCCTTACAACTCGTGCACGTGCGTGTGGACTGGCGCGTCATCTTGTAAACACAGGACTCCTTTCGCTAGTTTGCCTCTCCTTTTTTGTACAACCACTTGACGCACTTTTATTAACAACGCGGTGTGATAATTTTCATTCATTGTAGTATTTTTAAAAAGGTAATATCAAAATCCCAATAACAGTGGCTATGAGCTTGGACGTCAATCTTTCCACTTGCAACTATCGAGTTCTTCCCCCTTCTTTTCAATCTGCATAAGCTCCCGTTTTAACTCCCGATCCTTTTGTCGAATCCATGTTTTAAAGACATATGGTATAGAAAATGCGAGAAAAAACATCGTCAAGATTATCGCCACAGATGTCCAAAACTCCTGTCAAGTTGTGCTTGTCCAACGGCGCAAGTCCAAATAAATATGTAATAACAGTGTTAATCATTACAGATTATTAAGAAATGTCATATTTTCTTGTTGTCAAATATTTTTTGGTGTGTTCAGATTTTCCTAAAAAGATAACTGTATCAAGCTACATAAAACAATATCTGTCTTGAGAGTAAACTAAAATAGGAATACTATAAAAACGTAGATGACTGTATCTTTTAATGTTCCATAGTCTTGCTAAATATTTAATTAATAACGTACTTTATTTGAGAGGATAGAGGATATCTCTCAATTTGTATGGAAAAGTAAAAATGTTATATCTACTATTCTAATTCGGACGTGCTAATACTAATAAGAACATAAGCTTCTCATGTGACTAATTTATAACATTGTTTATGCAAATTAGTCATTATATATGTACATTTCATATGGTCAGTATTAGGTATAATTAAAGAGTAATAAGTAGTAACATGTACATTTATTTATATTTTTTGAATCTAAAATTTTTGAGAATATTTTTTGTACCTTTCTTTTGTCACCACTAGGTTTTCTGTGACTACCCTGCTATGCAGGATAAAGTGTAAAGCTAAAAATCAAATTAATATTTTTTGTATACTTATTAATGAACATAATATTGGAATTTATAAGTGACTCGGAGATACAATTTCAGCTAATCTTAACAATATTGACAAACACTGTTATCTTATTTACTATTTTCACTGATATAAAGGCTACTAAAGATTGTTATCTCACCCACTTACCTCGCCTTATTGGTTCCATAGCCACTTACAAAATTGTCATAAACCAGAACACCATTTATATCAATAGAAATTATGCTAATAGTCACCGGTCATATGGTTTAAGTTGTTTGTATTTTACGTTGAACTGATTTAATTCTATCATACAGTACACATTCGCTATTTATTTATCCAATTATCTAATTGTTAGGATTTGTTTAATTATTTGTTCTAAAGCTTAATATATATGGATTAGTTATTGATTACTTAAAATACTTACGAGGTTTTGCTCACTTACAAAAAAAATATGATGTTATTATTAACTAAGAAACTTACAATGCACATCTCATGTAGGCGTCTCTTTTGTTATTACCTTTGTTCAGCCTTACTGTAGAGCAAAGGGCATTGAAATGTCTAAAAATATACTGAAACGTCTCTATCTGATAATGTATTCGTTAGAGACAACGCGTTTACATATTTCAATACCTTATTTACTCGGCTTTTTAAAACTCGTATTAAGGGTTAAAAGTATACTAAAAAAAATAAATTAATATGGATAAATCGCAGCCTTAAAAAAGATTGTCACTAACTACATTAGTGCTGGCAATAATTGCTATAAGACTATTTGAATGTTAATTAATATGATATAGACTATATAGTCCGGTTTTCCATACATTTGTCACTAATTAATATACAGCGTGATAATCGGTCTTCTAGAACTATTGTCAAAAATGTATATTGCAGTTGCTAACTGATCGATCTGCGAATGATGTAACCAATCAACAAAATAGGTGCTTTTAAGTACACATATTCAATATCAATTCTCTTGATTTATAAGGCCGTATGACGAGAAAGTTGTTAATATATAATGTTGACTATTTTCATGGATCACATTAGTTGAAAAGATTTATTATATCAGTTCATCATAGAAAGATCATGAAACCACCAACCGATCATGAAATACTAACTATACTTAACGTATCATAAAAACTTTATTTGTATTTTTCTGGTTATATAAAGTCTTGAAGACACTTATACAAGTGGCCATGATAACTAGATACGCAACATTCAATGATACACTACTTGCTAATTACTCGTGAAATATTCATTGACACTTAGATTATAATAATATTTTATGTTAGTGTGGTAGTACCTACAAATATACATGTGCTTTAAAAATACACAAGTACGTGCCACAATGCCGCGGAACTTTTAAGTTTTTATTATAAGTTTTATGTTTTTAGACTTAACCCAGGACCTGTCTGGGATTCCGCTGTTCGTCTGCTTTTTTGTATGTATTTCATTTGCGCCTGAAATAACATATACTAAAAAAACAATATAATATGTTTTTAAAAATTGGAACAAAAAACCAAATCAATGACTCCCATTTCCATTTTTAAATATTTTAAAGATTTCAGACAAATGTTGGTCATGTTGGTTGTTAGGTGGTACATCCAAGAAAACCAACGCAATTTTCATAACGCGTTAAATATTTTCTTCTAAGGCGGCAATCGTGTCTGACTTGTCCGCATAGACAAGAAACTTAATGTAGCTCCATAAAAATGTAGCCAAAAACGAGGCCTAACCGTGAAATTGCTCACTGAAATGACACCGAAATTCGTTGATGGATGCATATGTAGCATGAGATACCGCCCTATCGCATCCACATATCGTCTAAGCTATTCATCTAAATTGGGATAAAAAGTTTATCATCGCACAATATTAGTTTCTTTTGACTGCGACGTTGTTGTTCCTATAAGAACACGGCCCAATGATGCTGCCAGCCTGTAAATAACGCCAAACAGTGACTTTTTCGAGATTAAATCTCACAATTATACTTGTTTCGGAGGCCATTGAGCCAGAAATGAGTTTCATCGCTGACGATGATTTTTTGATAAAGTAGGCAATATTCTCTTCGGTACACACTCTGTAAACGCGGGTTGATCGACTGATATCAAAAAAGTGAAATTGTTTTGATAGTTAGTCACAATACTTGATTAGTCTATTCACTGGGTCGATTGTGACGAATATGTAGTGGGCGAAATTTGTTGGAAACATCTTTTACTGTTATAATAATATAATTCAATAATTTTAATACGTTGTTCGGACGTAAGTCTGTTTATATTGAAATGGTATCAGATTATGAGTATTTTTGATTATGACAGGTCACAGCATCCATTCGCCAACTCAAATGACAAATTGCAAAAAATAATCCAAAGTGAATTTTTTGCTGCATATTATAAATGATAATAGGTAGAAATATTCACTTATTTTATATTTATTGTACATATTTAAAATATTCATAGTATGTTTAGATTACATTAACGTTAAAAAAATATTAAATTACAAAGAAAAGAAGGTCTTATACAAAAAACGTCAATTTTTTGGCATTTTTTTCTATTTCGATTTTAATGACAGGAACTGGAAGACAATTGAAATTTGAATGTTAATATTATTACAAAACACCTATCCTCCTTTTTAACTATGATTTGACTTTCGAATAACAGGCTGTGTTCAGTGCTACCTATTCTTTTAATCCTGATGTTATTACTCAATTATTCAATATATTTCACGTGTATATTCTAACACTGATAGAGGAAAATAAACTAATTGTGCAGAAGAATATCGTAATCGTTTCGAATTATATTACAGACAGACATAGCTTGAAGTAGAATTGGTAAGTATGATTTGAACCGCAAGTTCAGTCATTTTGGCTATAAGTGCGCAAACGGCCCAGTGACTGGCGCTCGCGCTTGTGGCTCGCACCTCTCCTAACCATAAGCGTGCTCATGCTCAGGTTATTAATCAAAACATAGTTTAAAACTGAGTGCTGGTTATTTGGGACTGACAGAGACTGCAAGAAACCAAATGGAATTTAATTAATTGCTCGTTTTTAAAAGTGTCTTTAATGTTTATTAAACAAAAGTTTATTAAAAAAATGTTTATTAACGAAATTTCAAAAATATCATAAATTCATATGAAAACTATTCACGTCAGACTTTAAGCTTTAGTTACTGTTATAAGAAGCTATAGAATAAATACCTTATATTTTAGATTTATGTCATCATAAATAAATTGCAGCACTGACCGTTTAACTTGCTTATTTTCATTCATTTAGATTTCGCTTATTTCGTCGTTTAAATGGATAACCGTGGCGTATATCAATATATTGTACAGAAATAATGAATAGGAAGATACTTATTCAATAACATTAATATGAAATTATTAAACTACTAAATTTTCGCTGTTCTGCTCATAAGGAGTACGGAGTACGTCCGGCGTGGTCCGAAATGCCTATTATTGAATTATTCAAAATATAATGAGCTCACACTATTGATATGCGCTATAATTTTAAATAATGAATGATTGATACTAAATCACATAATAATTATACTCATGTTGTAAGAACTAAAATTGATATGTTTTTATAAAAAAAATGAGGGTAGTATACACTATATATTATATATTCACGTAAAGTTCTTGAATTTCTCTTTCTTAATGACCCGCTGTCATCAATTTTGATTGCTAATTCTTTAACTATTAGTAACTTTTCTAATAGAATCGATTAGTTAAAAAGTTATGACAAAATGATAAAAAATACTAGTTTTCTTGTTACCTACCTAGAGGCCAAATTTTAACTTATTAGACCATCTGGAACTAGGTTAATGATTTAGATCTATAGTTAAGTCATTCTTAAAAAAATATAATTTTTTACTGCTTAAGGTGTATTTATATAATTTGGAGCACATATTAGATATATTGTAAGTTTTAATATATGCACCAAATTTGACGTAGCCAAGTGAATTAGTTTTTTATATACAAGGTAATCAAAAGTGGCTTAAATTTGTTTGTGTAACACACACTTGTTTCTCTTTAGTTTTGTTATCTTCAACTTGGCTTGCTGCGCTTCTGGTGGTCTCGATATGTAAATTTTGAACGTTTTTCTCTTGTTGCTTTATTTAAGATGTTTTATAGTTTTTGGTCATCAGTCCATATTTTTATCTGTATTGTTCTCGTGTAATTATTTGATCGCTATTTACTTTTTTTAGAAAGAATAATAAAACATAATAATAGATTCATTACAGTGTAGTTTACTCATTACAAGTTCTTTGCTATATTATTAAATGTTAATGTACCTACTTTATCAGTGTAGCTAACTGTACAAGACTATTTCTTTAGTTATTTACTATTGTTCCTAAGTGATTCAATTTATGCCATCCTATTTATACTATGATACCTACAAAATATTTCTAATAAGATATTTTTATTAATTTCTTGGTTTATCGTTGCGCGTCCGCATAATCATATGTACACTCTTTTTATAGATCAGTTCATATCATTACACCATATTTATTTATTACTATTACTAGTCGATTGAATAGTTATGTTATTGATTTAATTTGCTGGAGTAGGAAATTTTGTCAACTTAGAGTATATATATAGTTTTCTGACAATGCACGCTAGACCTCAAAAACACAACATTTCAATAAATTATACTTACATCACATTCATAAATTATAATCACGCTTCTTGTTATATTTTCTGTTTATTTATTTTATTTCTTTTATATAATTTCAGAGGGTGATAGCTCAGCAACATCATTATGCTGCAGGTAAGCTCATGAATTCTTTTACACTTTCATTTTTAATTTTCTATGGCTAATTATAGGGTTGATTTAATTTTCCTAATCATTTCTTATACGAAAGTTCTATGTTATATATTTAGTAAATAAATAAAATATTTTTAAAATTTAACAATTATATTCTTTAGTGTATTTAGCAAGCGATAGCGCGGTTAAAACACAACTGAATTATTGTATTATAACATATGTTATGATACAATAATTCAGATGAAGATAGGTACGAATTTTTTTTAACGACATTATGAATTTGGTGTCAAAGGTTAAGACAGATTGTTATAGTAATTATTTTTAAAATCGGTCTTGACTCTTAGTATTAAATTGGATGGTCCGAATTCATTTAATCATGAAGATTAAGGATTAAGAAATAAAACTGATAACTAAATTACTTTTGTCTTAATAATAAATATAACCCTACGTAGTAAATAGTAACCTGTTTTCTAAAGAAGCATCACAATGTTTGACCTACTTTATCACTAAGTATCATCGTCATAGTGCTTACACTTTGATTTACGTAAAAATAGGAATTTTATTTATTGATATATTTCAGAAACTGATATAAATATTAAAAAAGTATACTACTCAATACAATAGCTAAGACTAGACATTAATGTAATATTTAAGTTTTCTAATCTTCACGTTACCTTTGAGAAATGTAGCAAGTTAATTACATAGTATAATACTTAATATGAAACAAACTCAATTGTTATGACATGCAGGTTTACGCTTATTTCAGTATATCAACATTCGTTTATTAAAGGGGGAATTGACTACAATTTAAATATAATGATTATAATCATTAGAAAACCTTTTTGATAATATTAAAATAGTAAAGTATATAATCATCCCATGAGTGCTGATTAAATATACAAAATGGTGTATATAGTCAGATATTGCCTCTGCTGCCTCGTGATTAATCTAAACTACATGGTAGTCAGGCCCGATGTTGCGCAATTATTTCGTCTGTAACGTTAATTAGTGAAAGGCAAGAGATAATAGAATCATATAGATTCGCGAAAGTCCTTCTTTTTGCAGCCGGTAGTAGAAAACCCGCAGCGTTAAAATTCTTATATGTCTTTTCTAATATATTTCTAATCCAAAGTGTGAAATAACACTTTAAAATAATAAAATAAGTAAACGAAAAGTATTTAAAATTATGTATGGTGGAACTTACAGTTATCTTTGGCTTATTAAACTTATCTACACACAGAACTACTGACTTAATCTCTTAATTTTGTTGAGGTGAATGTAATAAAATAAAAAAATAAATAATGTGATAGCTCCACATTCTGATGAGTGATTATTTGACTAATCAGATACAATATATAAATACATACAGCATATCATTATAGCCTGAAGGTGATATTTAAATGATGTACTTACGATTTTGTGTTTATGACTGTTATAGAATATAAACGATGGGTGAAGTGATAATTATAATAAAATCATACTATACAAATAGTATTTTACCAGACTATAGGAAATATCCTTGAAATTACGGAAGTGAAATTTGTTATTATTAATATGCTTATATTCAAAGTACATCGCGTGTTAACCATGCGGTCAAAGTTGATTTTGCTTTTGCTGCTCTCTCGTTCCCGCTCTCTTTGAGTCTTTGCCTATTTGTTTCACACTTAGTATAACGACGACCGCCGCGAGCGTGTGACGTATCGCACTCGTAATATAGCCACAATAAAAATGATAAAATGAACTCTTTAGTTATTGTCAACAATGCAACTGTGTATTATATTAACTTGTCTTTTGATTGACTCTTAAAATATCACGGATGCGCTGTTCGTTCAAGTCTCTACATCATTGTGATCTGTTTACGTTTTGGCATAGTACACATGTGCACGTACGTTTTTGTGATAGCTTGGCGCATTGCTGTAGTAAACAAAAAATAATAATGTACATTAATATCAAATAATTTACCTTGTAAAGTCCAGATTACAGTGATAAATATAACCGCTAGTCAGTGTCTACTTGTATATACCTAATACGTGTCGGAGGAAGTCAATTGGTTGCAATATTTGTTGTTACGGATTAGAGAGCATAATTTTACCCTAGTGATATTTTATTTTATTTTATTTCACACTAGTTTAAATGGTAGAATTTCTATTTATTCGTTTTTTATGATACAGTTGCCATGACAACTTTAAGTAATAGGAGAATATAAGTTTTAACTGTAATATCTAGCCGCAGTGACTTCATGTAACCGTGACCTCTTCTGTACATGGTAACATATTCTAAGGGGGACAAGACATACCTCTAATTTTTATGTTAAGCTCATCCATAAAACGTAAACGTAATTAACGTAACATATTGTTTGTTATCTTTAATAAAAACTCAAATAATAAAGTATTGAAAATTACTTTGAACAATATTTTCTATGCAGCAATATCCCTTAAGATTCGGTTTTTTATAAAATGATATTTGAATTAAATATAAAAAATTCTAATAACAATCTACCTAATGTTTTTTGTATAATGTAGTGATATATACTTTTTTATTATTATTTTAAATTCACGCTTTTACGCCCATAGCAGGGTGGACATAAAGTACCCAGTGTCAATATCTTCTCGGAAATCAATGCCGCGCTTTATCTTACCAGAGCTAGAATATAAAAAAAAATTAGATATAAACTCTTGCGCAACGATCGGTCTTTGACATTTTCCTTTGTATTAAAAATTATGTAAATACATATTACAATTGTATAATGCGTATTTAAAACTAAAAATATATGTGCATAGTTATCACTGTCACGTAAGCTATTAATCGTCGTTCAATCTATATTAGATTGATTGATTTTGAATTAGTATGTTTAACACCTTTTTATCAGCTTGACCTGTATCTATCTACATACATATGTATCTATCAATGAAAGCAAATATAGAAACACTATGTTTAATTTCTTGAAATTTGATTATCTCGAAAATTTAAACACGTGCTCTGATTCATTAGCTATAAAATACATTTAGAATAATCATACATTCATAAACTTAACGTTGTTACCAGGAAGACCAGGAAAGAAAGAAAATATTTTAAAATGATTTCGTTACTTGATATTTTCATTTTACATAAACAATGATACGTTTTTAAAAATTAGCTAGTAGAGAAGTGAAATATGATTTAAATCAACGATTAGTTAAATATGTGACGTGAATTCTGCAGCTACACGCTTTATCAAGCAAGCATCGGCTTTATCAGAGATAACCTAGTGTCAGGACACTCCGTTTGTCGCTGTCAACATCCGAAACATATGCATTTTACTGGGGGGATGATTATATTTAATGCGTTTGCATTAAATATAATCATCCCCCCAGTGGGAAGCGAAGCCACAATGTGATGGCGATTAATGCGTATTAATCATTTTATTATAAGTGAAATACTACTGATTACTTATCATTTTACTTAATCGGTAGATTCTCGATAATTCGTCTTCGAAGTCTTTATATTTTACTGACAAGTCTAATTTAACGAAAAAGAAAGGAAATTAAATTAAAATTTAGCACTTTATGTATTATTATAAGGTGGATAACTTATCCTAAGTCTTTATAGTGCTTAATTTCAGTCATAATACCAGTGTAAGACACATTGTCAACTAATGATCATACTCCCTCTCGGAGTATGATCATGAGTTGACAATGTGTCTTATACTTATATTTTTCTCTTCGTACTACTACATCCCTGCTGTATCTTAAGATTTATTCAGTTCAAGGTCACAAAAGATGTTATCCATAAAGTATCTTGTTTCTTTTATAGTTTTAATATGATGTCTTAAATTTCAAAAGAACTTTTTTTATTAGGAATTATCAAGCAAAATATAGTAATTAAAAAAATATTTATAGAAACTGTCTGTTGATTGTTCTTGTAAATATTTTTAGGAAATTCTTCACTTACACATTGATTATTAAAAATAGAAGTACTAACGTAAACGTGACTTATAAAAATAGAATGCAATCGGTCTGATAAATACAATATTGTCAGATTTCTCCATTTACTGTGTCATTTTTAAGCTATTTTTTACAGTATAAAGTGTTAGAGTTTAGAATGAAATTGTTCATTTCAAATTAAGGCGCAAATGTGGGCCAGCCTGTTATTGTGTCACCGAACCCGGTTTCACCAGATATTCTTTGAAGGTGACCTAATACGCGCATGCGTCTTGTTTTATTAAACTCCATCCGTATTTATTTCAAGGCCAATCATCTTTTCCCCTTTTTCATGCGATTGCACTCCTTAAATAGTGTAACTTAAGATTTTTTACCGTAATAATAAACGGGTTACGAATTGGTTCTCATAAAACAGCAAACTAAATTTTTTTTAAATAAAATTCTCAAGTCATCGCATAATATTGTGATTTGTATATTCATCATTATTGTGCCCTTCCTAAAAATGTTTTAAAAACGAATGTTTGCCGTCCTGGTCAATGTACTTTGGCCGATGAATTAAAATAGTATGCATTTTATGAAATTCGTGTTTAATTATTATATAATTAAATATCATGAATTTCCATAAATTTCCACACATATTTCTTTAATGATTTGGTTGGAACAGCGTATTCTTGGTAATAGAATTTCATGTTGACAAATATTATTAAATTGGATAATTAAGACAAATAATAAAAATCTTATAAGATGCATGGAATCAGCCATTTTCTACACAAACATCAGTCAAGAGAATCTACACCTCCATTAGAAAAAGATGACAGTTCTGAAAGCTGGTGCTCTACACTCAGCTCAACTGACTCTCGTTCCTCTGTGCATTACGAGGGGCAATCAAAGGCAATCCCTATAAACCGCAGAGGTTATTGTACACATCGAAGTCTTCGAGGAAGTCCTTTAGATTCTGCATCAAGTCCTCGCGATCGATATCCTAATTTTTCTAGTTATTTCCGTGATGTTATAGAAGGACATGGGTCGCTATCTCCTCACACATATCATTCTCATTATCTTGATAAACCCAGGCGATTGGAAGATGATCGACATCAAACAAACACGAATGCATATCAAACTTCTCGTCAAGAGTATAGACACTATGTATCGCCGCTGTTTAATGAAGTTATGGATGATATTCAAGAAAACGAGTACAGCAAATGTGAAAAATATGGCGAAATAAGCAGCACAAAACTATCTCATACTCCGCAAAAATGTCGTTTTGATAATAAAAGTTTCGCACAAAAATTAACTGAAAGCATTAATAGTAACAAAGAACAACAACAATCCACTGAAAGACGTGGCTCTGCATCAAGTGCTAGTGGTCACAAGCATAAGCATCACTCTATTCAAGAGTTGATTCGTACATTTAGTAAAAAAGTAGGGCAATGGCGCCACGATTCGAATGAAGGTCGTCGAGGGTCATGTGCCGTACCAGCTGCCTCGTCAGAACGCACTGTACAAAGTGATGAATTTCGTTCGCGTTCAAAGTCTTTAGATGGCGATCACATTCACAAAATATCTAAAAGATCTGTTCTTGAGGACTGTGGAGCAACCTATCAAATATTTGAAACAATATTAAAGGAAGGTAATACAATGTTTCTTAAAATATTCATAACAACTATAACTATTTTGATAGTCAATAGTAAAGGAAACAGTTTTTTAAAAGTTATTTCATATAATAGATGCAAAGTTGAATTCAATGCTTAGTAATAAAAAAAAAGTATTTCTATAAAATAACATATTTACCTTATATTTATTATAGGAGTACAGTTGTTTTAATACAAAATAGATTCTACACTTTTACCTTAAAACGGTTTCATCGTGTGAAGGTAGTAGTACCTTCATACGATGAAACCTTCCAGGAAAGTCATTTCCTTCGAATGTCGTTTTATAGTTAGTACATATAAATATCCCGGCATGAATTCTTAAAGTACACTTATTTCCTTTCGTTTAATTAGATTATGAAATTCAAAAGTCATAGTGATAACTATGTGGCCTTCACGATCACGCCGTGAGAAAACGTGTAACAAAATAAAGTTTTAAAAAGCTATAAATGAACACTTAGATCATTAGATATTAAGTATTATAAGAGTGAATAAGAAGATGCTTTATATAGATAGAATTTAATATCCTTGTCTCCTTGAAACATTTAAATTTAATACTATTTAAAGAGTTTAGCAAGATAAGCTTAGAAATACTGCACTGGTGTGTAATAAATTATTGTCATCATATTTATATTGTTTTTTTTACCTGAAATAGAAATACAACTAATGTCGTGTCCGTAACCCCATAATAAGGGGTCAAGTTGTAGGGCTAAACAACCCTTATTGATTTTTTTCTCGATATTTTCTGAATATACCTTAATGAAATTTAAACTGAATATTACTATACGTATTTTTAATCTTATAGTAATATTCAGTTTAAATGTATTTTTGTACAATTTTTGCAATATTGGAAATACTAAAATACGGGAAGTTGATTTTTTGGGGATGAGTTAATATCTGATTATCTAACTCCTGAATTGACACGTAATAAAATAATATAAAACTGATCGTAGGTATTTTCGTAGTGTATTATATTTTTTATTGCTTTTTCGTAAAATTTTTGAACACTTACTCTCTTTAATTCTATGCGCTCTTTATAACTTATAAAGAATCAATTTTAATTTGTAAGTTCCGCTCTTATAATATTTTAAATTATCAATAATAAATGTATGTAATAGATTTTACAAAATAAAATTAAACAGTGAAAATTTCACATTGCCTAATTTCACATTATTTACTATATTACAAAATATTTTTCATAACATATCGGGATAAGCTAAGAAAAACATTTTGTAAGACCCTAGAACTCTTTAAAGAATTTCATTTAGTGATACAAGGAAGTATACAACAAAAAAATAAAATTGTCAATGTTACAATTATCATTACTTATTGTTTTCTTGTTGACTACTGAATCATTTAATTGTAGAATGATAAAATCAAATGTAGAATTTTATGACATATTTCCTATAAATCTTTTAAAACTTTTATTATATAAAAAGGTTTCGTCATTAATTTAATGATGACGATGAAGATGAGAAATTACCTTTTTTATTTTTTAAAAAAATGAAGCATGTACATATATGTGTGTATATATACATGCATATATATACATGTATATATATGCATGTATAAATATACATGTATATATATACATGTATATAACTATTTCATATCTAATAGTCATTTATATATCATTAGTAATTAAAGCATGCAGTAGATCAAAAGCTATGTGTCTGATGTCAATGTCTTGTGCAATAATGACTCCTTAATTTAAATGAACCTAATAAAGCAATATGTCACGATAATTAGACTTAGTACTACTTTGAATGGTTATCATGACATTAGCGCGCATTTATTTGCACATTAGTGGGCACTGAAGTAAATAAAGGTCTTTTTTTTAAGATGTTTTAGAGTAATCATTTCTTATTTCTTTATTTGGTTTAGGAACTGTACGAATAACTTACAATAGTCTTATAGGCATCTAAGTTAACAATAAGGAACAAGAAACTGTTCATGTCATTTTAACAAAAATATTTCTCATTTATACCATTTCCAAGCCTCGTTTTAAAGCGTGCGTAGTAACTAAATATATATATTATGTTTGTTAGTAGAATAGAATCTGAAATAAATAAATATATTGTATTTGTTAGTAATGTCAATTAACGGAAGCGACCATGACGTACCAACAGCTCATAATTATAGACACAATCGCTGTAGGATCGAGCTCCACTCACCGGAATATTTATAATTTGTTTATTGCCTTGTAAACAAGTTCCTTTTCGGTTCTTACGGTATATGATAGGGCCCTTTTTACCGTGAAAAAGAGTTACGTGTCACCCAAATATTACAAACATATAAACTTGTTATCTCCGCGAGTCTCGTATAAGATATTCACCCTGTATTGAACTGCCTGATGATTTCACTCACTGATCGAAAAAGACATAAGCTGACTACAGTGGCGAATTGCGTGCTCGAAAAAGAAAATGATTTATTAATGTTATTTGTAATTATATCATTGATAAATTGGTCCATTTGGCGGCACTTCGATTGTCCATATACATAGATAAGCAATGATTATGAAATGTTTGATCTTACAGACGTTAAGATTAATGTGCTCTTATTTTGAACGCGATATGAAGTTTGTATATACTTTAAGTTCGGACTGTTATAATGCGACTTTATATAATCAGTATTTTTGGTAATTCCATATGGTTCTCGTAATTAAAAGGTGGATTATATATTTGTACAACTTAGCTATGTAAAGAATATTTCGTAGTAGATATGAAATTCTATAGTAAATACTAAACATTAAATAGAGCTGTTATCATATTTTAATAGGAGCGTATTTACGTCGGGCAGCGTCACAAGAAGCAGAAAAACGTCGTTCGTCTCTGGGTAATGTCCCCGCTGCTCGCCATCGGGCATCTGACGCTTTTCTCGATCCTCATCATGCTGCTATATTGTTCAGAGATTCAAGAGGGGTAAGTCAACACTCATATAAAAGAATATCATATTATTATTTTCGAGTATTTCGTTTATTCGCTCACCTGTGTTCTAATTTAAATCACTAATTTATATAATTTGACGATATCATCGATATCGATATCATCGATATCGATATCATCGATAAATAAAATCTAAATTTCGATAGCTTGACATCGAAAAAATATACTTATTCGACTTATTTTCGGCTACTGCAAATGGCTACTTACTTATGACCCGTCCTCGCATTTCCCAATTATCACAAACTTTTGGATATAGGAGATCATTAAATTTATATTTTTTGTGGTATTTAGTGTATTAAATTGGATATGAATAATTAATATCATTTTTATAAAAAATTCTTCATTGATAATAACTTTTCAAACAATTTTTATTATCATAAAAAAATATGTTGAGAGACCTTAGAAGTTATCTTCCTCCTGATGACGTCTATATTGCAGCTGTAACTTTTATGTTGCGTGGACATATGGTTTTTGTTATATCTTCTAAGATATTTAAGTTTTTATAGTCAGAAATATTCTTTATTTAATTTCGTTCTAAAACATACCTTTATTTAGATATATGTATTAATACCATAAGGCTAATCCTTAATAAGATTCGCAAAAATTCATTCTCTTTAATCTAAAATTTTAACAGTAAAAGTAGTTATCTGTTGGAGAAAGAAATATGTAGTCGCGGATTTTTTATAGAAATTGGTATGGTTTTTAATAATGTAATACATTGATTTATTATACCATCAATAATTATCGCAGCGCATGCGATGAAAGACATTTTATGAAAGCCAATGTTGCTCAGTTAAGATGTTCCTAGTGTTAAAAGAATTTAAAAATTAGTCAAGTATTTTTTGTGTCAAATCGAAACAAAATAAGAAATCTCTTGATATTATTAGTTCTGCTATTATGCTCTGATACACGTATTATATATTGCCCTATCATGCGATATACATATACGTGGTACCTGTTTTTTATTCTATAATTATTATGAAGACAAAATGAAAAGAGTGACAAATTTAATTATATTTCTAGTTGCCAGTTGCTGATCCCTTTTTGGAAAAAGTCAGCCTTTCCGACCTAGGTAAGATTTTTTTATTTGTAATATAAATGTCTTACTTTTTGTATTATTGTAATACTTATATAATATTTAAATCTTAAAGTGAAATTATCCTTCCAGTCATTGCCATTGCCATGAGTTACATTTAATGGCAGTTAAAAGTTAAAATCTTTGTTTAAAAAATAATAAGAATTGCGTACTGAACTGAACTAATCTGAAAAATTCATTAAATGTATATAGTTCCTATACGCAGATTATAATATTTTTTATTTCAGTTCACTACTATAAAAATGTAAAAGCGTGTAAAACATAAAAATCTTTCCGCCAATGTCATGTAATATAATATTTTTATAATGTAATTCCACACTTCGGATAAGAAAGCATGTTTAAATGACACCTAGTATGGAGAAACACGTAGGAGATTAAAAACTCTTTAAAATGGAACAAATAAACTTAACTATGTATGTATGTTTATGCTGTAAATATCAATATTATTTTTAATTATTTTATCAATATTGCATTGCATTGCAAAAAATATATTACAACTTTTTAATAAATAAGCAATATAATCTTTAACGACGACTTCGGCAACACTTGTAAACAAGTGACGTAATGTAGTGCTCATTCTTACATGACTTGAGAGCCATTTAGTTTGTATTAGAATGTTAAATAAGTAAAATAATTTTACAAAGGTAAAATTTTTAAATTAAAAAGGTTTATATTAGAATGTTGATCATAGTAAGCCTTAGCTGTGTTCGCGGCAAGGTTATATTTTCCACTTCAAACACCATTAATATATGTTTATTCAATTTTACCTACGACGCAGATTTTTTTTGAAATTACCAATATTTTAACAAATTGAAAGAGAAATTTTTGATTCAACATTATATTTTTATGCTTGAAAATATGCTCTTTGATCAAGACCTTCATCTCTTGAACTCGATCGCAAGGCCTTCTATTTGAAACTTAAGGACGTCATCATTTTCTACGATACGTACGAGTGACTAGGCTTATTATATACTATGAAGATAATTTCGATATCCACTACGAAATATTCTAAATATTTTATTTTGTGGATTTACATTGAAGCACTAAAAATGTAAGCTACAGTAAGTTGTTAGACGTATTCTATAACCCTATAAAAATAAGTTAAAACATATGACCTCTTGATCACACTATTACGTACATAGCGAGTGTTTCAAATATAGCCAAAGTAGTGAATGTACTAACATAATTTATTTAAAGATAGAATATTTCATTTGATGACAATAAGTTATCGGTAGATTATATAGCTTATTCAATACTAATGTAAATACATGTTAACTAAACAGTAATAAAAATTTATCTTAAAATAATTCCAACATAAAAACAGATGTCGCTAGTATGAATGATGTATATTTTTTATTATCTGTCTCAAAACGTCTTCTGACAGATCTGTATAAAGTTTATGATTACTGTGACGCTATAATTCTACATTTCATTGTTTTTGTTAATTTACAGTCTGCTCAGTTTATGTATTGTTTACTATTTTGTGTTCTACTGAATAATTAATAACTATTTTGTAGTTATGCGTTTCCAGATATTATTCCATGAAGAACTACTGATGTCTAAAGGTGAAATATGATTTTAGTGATGTATATGAATAATTAAACATCATAATATTTATTTATTTCCTATAATTGCTACACAGAAACTTGTTAATATTTATTTTTTCATTTAAAGTAAAGTTATTTTTAGTTGTAGGTATGAATACACCATGACTTGTTGGTTGTATTATGGTTCCATTTAAGTTCCGTTGAATGTAACTGAGGTATATTACTTTAATTACGAATTCAATAAAATTAAATTTCGAATTCAATAAATTTAAATATTAGATTTTTTTAAGGAACATTGCATAGCTTAATTATATAGCATCTTTTTAGTTTATTTGCATTGACACATAATCAAGCGCTCGTGAACGTTTTGTTTGTCCTTGGGATCTATCGCGCTACAAACGTGAATATTATTACTCTTTACAGATATAGAAACATAGTAATATGTTTTTATACTTGGTATATATGTATATATATATATATATATATATATATATATATATATATATATATATATATATATATATACATGTACATACATGACAAAGACAAAAATAATTTAAACTTAGATATTCTAGCATTAGTTTTCTAAAGATAAACAAAAAAGTTAAACTTGAAGATTATACGATTTTCAAGTTATAAGTAATTATAAATGGTTTTGCATACATAATATTTATAAAATGAAGTTTCCGTTTCATTATAATAATTATCTTGGAGCTTATATAGGTTAATTAATATTGTAAATTATACGACTGACATAGTGTTCGAGATATAATTGGATGAGGTGCAAACTATATTTAGCGTAGTGATATATACACATAGAATAGTAGAGTAACGGGTGCGATGTAGTCGCGTTTCCCCATTACAGCGGGGTGGGCGTAAGCCAGCTGGTGCGGATCGCAGTGCGCGAGCGCCGCCGCGGGCGCGCCGTGAGGCGAACGCGGCCCGTGTCGAGCTCGAGTGCGAGACGAGCATTCACATATTATAATTAGCAGTGAGCCGTGGGAGGCGCGGCGAGCCGCACCGAGTGGCGACGGGCGATGCGCCGCTCGTGCCCTGCGCATGCTGCGCCTACACTACTACTCCGACAATCCCGCTCTCGCCGTCGAGGACGATGAGGAGTCCGTCTACTCTATTGAACTCATCAAGGAGTTCGAGGCCGTCGGCCGGGCGTGGAAAGCATTTCTCGCCGACTGGCTGCTAAAAGGTGTCGGCTTGTATATGTCTCCCACGTTGCGCTAACCTCCCGTCAATTACGCGCGCTGGTTTACTTCGTTCTTTGGTGATCCAAATGCTTTTGTTGATGTGTATTTTGCAACATATTATTCCCGCTTACGATCCCCAATTTATATCGCAGCTTTGCAGGTTCATGTTTCGTTGGTATTGGTAAACAAAATTACTGTAAATATGAACATAACCCGAGTTATATTAGTACATAATAAGCCTGAAAATTGAAAATTGTTTATTGAAGCTAAGTTTTTTCAATATGAAGAAAATACAGGTCATCGGCTTCTAGTGAAATAAAATCAGCAAATTAGCTATCTCTTAACAAATGGTTTAATATCTTATAGATATTAACATAGCAAGAATATGGAGTTAATATAAATATTCACACATTGCTCTAATCCTTTTTTTATCTTACATATTTCGAGCAAAAGTGATCTATAATTTTAGCCTCGCTTTGATATCCTCCTGACGAATATGCAGCAAATTACATTTCTTATTACGTCATAGAGACGACGTCATTATTACGGCCTTTGTTTTGATTGTAGGAGTAATGTACGCATATAAATAAATAACGGGCGCTCAACTATCTAAATAGAATTGTTTAAAGTAACATATTTTTAAATATGATTTTAAGAAACAAGATATAAGAGTTCACGTTTATTTAAAAAATACAGCTTATCAACAAAACGAAATTTTTGTCTTTTCTTATTGGTGTTCATATATATTAGACTTTTATATAAGAACAATTAGAGTGTAAAGTTTATTTAGCTCATTGTCATACATTTGACTTATTCGTACACAAAATTGATCGACGCAAAAACAAATATTTCCCAGAGTATTATTGTTATGACACAAATAAGCTATATTGATTTCAGTTAAAAAAGAATAAGATAATTGTGTAGTAATATTTATACTTTATTTTATTTGCAATTGTTTTAATGATATAATTTAGCATTTAGAATTAATTTATTTAGGATTATGCGATTATTTTCATTGAATTTTACATTACTTTAGATTGTTACTGCTGAGTTATGTAAAAATATTCAAATATATATCGCAAAAACTGACTTAAGTTTTAATGGATTAAAAGATAAAAGTTTTGTTTGTGTGTTTAGTACCTTGATATTCCAATCGATAACTTTTATAATCCTAGTGCTATATATACTAATAATATAAAGGGGAAGAGTTTGTTTGTTTATTTGTTTGAACACTAGCGCGTCCTTCGCTTCGATCTCTGGATCTTCTGATTTGAATTGAAAAATTCTTTCTGTAGTGAATAGTCTATTTATTGTAGAGGACTTATAGGCTATATATATATAAGTAGTTAAAAAAATTGTGAAAACGGACAAAAAATATACTTTTAATATTTACTATTTTTTAAGTGTTATTCCACACTTAGGATTAGAAAACATATTTAAAAAAATGTATAAAAATTTGAACGCAGCGGGATTCGAACCCACGCCTCTTGGATACTGTCCAAGCGCTCTGACCGCTAAGCCATGCGTTCTACTACCAGCTGCGTCAAAATTCTTATACGTTTTGTTACAACTTATGTTCTTATATTTTTATTAGTTGTTAAACGATTATTTCTTAATAATCTTTAAGTAGTAGAAATTTGTAAAAATCTCTCTACAGAGATGCTAACAAAAGTATCCAAGAGGCGCGGGTTCGCTGCGTTCAAAATTTTTATACATTTTTTTAAAAATACTTTTAATACTTACCTTACTTACCTGTGCCAAATAAATAGTGAAAGTTACGAAAAAAGTCTATAGTTGTTCTTGAATAAAGTTGCCTTTGACAGTATTTGATTATTTTTGAATAAATTTGCCCTTGACAGTATTTGATTTCAACCAATAGGTAAAAGTGATCAAATTTATAAAGTAGAAAGAGCTAGTCGAATTCGCGTACATCAGGATATCATTATACATATAATGCATAGTATATGTCTACTTCACCAAATGTAAAATCACTAATCTTTTACATAAAATTAACTTTACCTCGACGTGCAAAAAGGAATTTAAAATACTATGAATAAATTCAATATCATAATTTCTCTTTTCCTGCAAAATTTCCTTGTAGTATGCTACTAATAATTAATAGTACATAAGATATTTAATTGAAAAAAAAATAAATCATACGTTGATCCAAACGAAAAATTTAATATTTACATAAGTGCCTAGCCTGAATAGTAAATGTACATAAATAGGAAAGTTAAAAAGTCTGCACCTAATCGTTACACTCTTGTGTAACGATTGTGTAACGCACGACAAAAGTTATACTAATGAAATTCGGAAAGTAATTTCTAAGTCGGGATAGCGTAAACTGAGGTATTATTGTATATGTTGCGCCATTTTATTTTAACGTTACGCCGAGTGCATTTGGCGATTTAACAAGTTCAGTGCCACGTCAAAATATGAAAACTCTTACAAACTGCCCAGACATCATTGCAAAATTAATAAATTGCTAAGGCAACGTGTATTTTATGTTTTAAATATCTATACAAAAAGATGCATTCTTAAACATTTTCCATTAGATAATTCGCTTTATGCTTGATCAAATATCTAATTTACATATTCAAAATATTTATTTCATTTAAAGTAAATACAGAAATCAAGTTTTAATTTTCTTTTATTTTTTATACGAATTTATATTTTATACGGGTAAATTACAAAATTATATTTTCTATTTATAATAGATAATAATAAGGTAAATCTGTCTTAAGTAATTGTTTGAAGGTAAGTAATGGGTTTGGTAGCATGATGATTATGTTTATGATATGGTTGCGATAATCCATCTTAAAGCCTATGGCATCAACTATAAAATTATGTGAGCGGCTGCAGTCACGAGCTTGATCGTTTTTTTATGATACAATCATATAAAAAAAATAAAAAAAACGTTATTGTACTGCAGAAGCTAATTCAATATTATTTAAAAATATTATTATTATATAAATTATATATTATTATATACATTATATATTATTATATACATTATATATAGGTATATAAATTATTTATAATAATATGATATTTCCTTATTTCTATTTGTTTTTTTTTCTAGTTCGAAATGAAAAGATCCATCTCTGCTTTTCATATTCGTAAACAAAACCGCTTTTGCTGTTTTTCCCTAATTTATTATAGTTTAGCTATTGTATTTGTAGTGTAGCTAACATGCTCTTTAAAATGTACCTAGGCTTAGTCTTATTAAGTGTACAAAACAATATATAATACAGAAGACCGTTCTATATGCTATGATAAACAGCTTATTTTTTTAATTATAAAATTATATTCTATCTAATTACTATTTTAGTACAACGCTAAATACTTATATTAAAATGTTAAAATGTAAATTTAGTTATGGTTTTTATTTTTTATTATAGTATAAGCTATGGCACACTTATCAAATAAATAAATATAAGTACTATTACAGTACAGTAGTTATTAGAAATATATATGTAGTTGTACCCATCAGTTAAAATAATATATTGTAAAGAAATTTTATCGGGATTTAAAGTTTACTTAGTATCCGTTTGCATATCGTTACTCGAATGCATTGAAGTGTCCTCTATTTGTCATTTTTATGCTAGTCATTATATTATAACAAATAGTTTATCATGCACTTTAAAAATCAAAATCGATCGTTACCGTCTGATCGTAAAATTAAAATACATATCATCGCTGAGCGTACAAAAATCACGTTGTGTTCATTTTTTTTTATTATTTATATGCAATTGGAGTATCTACTGTCGAACAGTTTGTTAAAAACAGCGTTATAAATTAACAGTATTTCCACACAAAAGCCTTATTCACTTTTAGAAGGAGCTCCTGACTGAATTCTCATGAATGGATGGATCGTTAAAATAGCCCTAAGGATTTTCCTATAATCTAGTATCTAGCGCGTATTTCGAAAGCAACATTAGTAGTATCTTTTAAATTTCGTTAGATGAATAGAAAAGCTTAGATAGTAGAGTAAAGCATTAATTCATTTTAAGCCTTTACTTTCTTTGGTATCAAGTCCTAGTCTCTTCGAATTCTCTCTCCGCAATGAGCTCGGTACCCGCACTATGGAGGCAACAAATAATGGAGTAAATTTAAGATCGTTATTTTTGGTCAAACTCCAGTCAGGGGAAAGCTGTTATATGTAACTGTTTCTTAATATATTTACTTTGATACAGCTTCGGTTGAATTCAGCTACGTAAAGAATAAAGTCACTAATCACATTGGAGTGATGTTTTTTTTAGTACACAGGAAAGACAGAAAAATATAAAACTACTACATAGTTGAAATATGTATTTTATTAAGTTACAAAGCGACATAAAAGCTCTGGATGTCTCGGTTGACGTCTTACTTTTAATTTAACTTTCTAAAGTGGTTGTATTGTTAGTGTAATGGTACAATAGCAACATTTTTAAATTTGTTTTTTTTTTCTTTTTTATGATATATACGAGTACGTATATGTTATACAATTATTTTATAAAAAACAAAAAATGTTCTTACGGTTATGTAATACTTTTGACTTTATCGGCTACTTTTAATTGTTGTGTTTAATTATTTATAGTTTATTTAATTAGTTCTCACTATGTTTCCTGTTTTATTACTTATTTTTTATCCTCTGTTTCCAGAAGAAGATGAGTCGCAAATATTTGTGAAGTTCTTTAAATTCCACAAATGCTACGATTTGATCCCGACTTCCGCGAAGCTTGTAGTGTTCGACACGCAGCTGCTCGTGAAAAAGGCATTTTTTGCCCTCGTCTACAATGGTGAGTATAGTAATTATTACTATAAATTTTAATGAATAGGTAGGTGTCCTTCATAAATCGAAATGTATTTCGTATATTGGGATCTTTTACAGCTGGCTCGCTCTTGGTAAGTTACTGACACTTCGCAAACAAGATTAACAAATTAATTTCCTTATCTCTTTAAAAATATTATTACGTACATACGTATTCAATTTAGGTGCATAATTTTTTGTATATTCCTTTATATCACGTTATTTCATTGATACATAACCAAATACAATTAAAAATAGTAATCATTATATATAATTATAAAAAGAATACTAGATAATTTCAGAAATAATATGTAGACGATGCCAAACTTTTCTCGTATTTCGTACTATATCTCACATTTAAAGTTTATATCAAGGAGGGAATATTGGTTGTAACAATGTGTTATAAAAAAATGAATTAAATGATTATTAACATTATTTGTATGTATATATCATTTTATTACCATTTATTATAATTTAATAAGTAGCATTTTTATCGCCCGACATCGTCTGACGTATTTCTTGTGAATTTTGTAATCCGATTCGATTACATGTGCGAATGTGCACATTTGTGTCCTAATTGCATAATAATTTTATAAAATATTTTCATGTTTTATATTCACCAGTGCTAATGTTAGTAATTTGATAGCAGGGTCATGATTCTCCTTGTTGAAATGTCAGCAAATAAGCAATACCCGTGCTCATTAAACAATGTGGCAATAGGACTCTCTTTGTACATAATACTTATTTTTAATAATCATTAATGTTAACTAAATATAGTGGATATTTACTGTATTATTATTATTAGATATAGCGACGTATAAATAGCTAGTGTTTAAGTTTTTATTTCTATTTTGTTACGAAAAGATTTGTTAAAAAATTTCTGGTTTTGTATATTTTTATGTTTGAATTTTAATCAATTGGCAAAAAATACTACTTAATTATTAAAATCTAAAATTAATTTAATGTGGTAATGAAATTGTACTATTACTACATATACAATTGTTTATATTAAACTATTTTTATAAATGAAAAACTGCTGTGCTTTTGCTATGCAGCGCTAGCGAATTCTATAATATATTATTTTATATACCAAAGTAGATATCGGCTTAGCGAATAAGAACTATCAAGTGATATTGGAGACTGAATTCGTTTATATGCTCGCAGCTCACCCTAGGTCCCATCAACGCTGACTCCGTAAGAAATAATACACCAGCTCGAGTGGAATTTAAGGTGTTTTTTGCTCCATATTTTTTAATGTCTTCTTTGGCTTTATAGAGTAAGTTTTTGTAAAGAAACTAAAACATATTTTTTCTTTATTTTCCTTTTATATATATTCAGATTTACTTGTTCAAGAATTGTAAAAAATTGGATACAGGGAAAAATATTTAATTGCATTCTCCACTGCGATTTCACAGTTGGTATTGTTTCTTACGGATGTTAAATATATATATATATATATATATATATATATATACATATATATATATATATATATATATATATATATATATATATATATATATATATATATATATATAATAGGATAAGTCTTTGTGTCATCATTCATTTTCTTGTTCATACTTTTTTACAGTGGAGATTGGCAATGCATACATCGAAGCAGCATCCCAAATGTGTTTCCCGAGAAAAAATGACTGACTATTTCCAATTTTGCTTATTTCTGCTTAAACTTTTATTCTCGTCAAAAAGCTGCTTTATGGATCAAATCAATTACTTGACGGATCAAAATATGCATTAAACTACAGATAACCTTGAGTTTAATTTTGTAAAATATTGCGATTTATAAATTAGATGCTAAATTTTAAAGTTTTACTGATTTTACATATATGTGTAGATAACTTATTTCTGAGCACTAGTTCTTAGTGGTAAAATAAAGGAAAATTTTGATAAGTAATATTTACGTAACAACTACAAATAATTGATATAAATATTAATTTTCATATCTTCTTTATTTAAATAAACAAAAACAAACGTCTAGGTAAATATATTTTTATGAGTGTGTAAATATTAATAAAACAAATAGAAATCGAACCTTTTGATAACCTAGTTTTAATAATCATTATTCACATCTATCGTTTTGAAACGATTTGTTTAAATAAAACAAAATCGTCTTGAAACGGTTTTATAAATATATAAAAAAGGTATATTAATCTTCATTATTTTAAAATATTTTTAGTTTTATATATATGTTCAATAAGAAAAAGAATTTTTATAAATGTGTCAAGAATTCACTTAAATTTAAATATAAATATTGAGTTCTAAGTAAAGAATAATAAGGAAAAAAAGGTACAGACGCAGTCTAGTGCATTAAATTTTATATTAATAAAAAATACTTTTACGTTGTTCTTGTAAGCAAACATGTGTATGTCGCACAAAAAAATGATATATTTTAATATTTTTTTTAATTAAAGTGTTTGTCGCACGTGTATGTGCCAAAATAAATAGTACAGGCAAATGAAATATAGATAATATCTATCAACAACTGTTTATTTAACAATAGTCTTCCTTTTTATGTTCCTACTGTAGACAAATAATTTTAATGATCAATCTGTTATACTATAAAAAATTTGATAATTTAATTCTACTAACTTTTCCAATATTAGTAAAATACCGCGCATCATAAAAAAAACATTTTGTTAAATACGATTACCATTAAAAACTTGAAATACGAAACAAAGTAATGTTGATTAAAATTTCAATACTTAATTGTCAATAAAAACTAAAAAAATCAAAACGTCAATTTTTGGTCTAATTTTATCAGCAAAATATTGCTTGTAAAATTATAGTAAAAATCGACGTATACATACATACATAACGACGAATACATTTATTGTTAACGAAAATAAATCTGCCAACAGTTCCCACTATCTGCTAAAACTGTTTTATTGTATAATAGCAGTGTCCGCGACTGCCGCATAATTCGTTGCTAGCGAAAGTGTACTAACTGCCTCTTCCAAAATTCAAGTTTACAACAAAGAAATGAGGAATTTTCTTATAAATTTGCAATAGCTTTTTGTCTTTCTTAATCCGGCCGTAGTATCCATTCTTTGAGAATTTCTAATAACTATCTCTCTGCCAAATTTCAAACAACAATGAAGAAAACATTTTTGAAAAAACTTGTAAAAATTTGAACGCAGCGGGATTTGAACCCGCGCCTCTTGGATACCTTCCAAGCACTCTTACCGCTAAGCCATGCGATCTACTGCCAGCTGCGTCGAAATTCTTGGTCAGAGCGCTTGGACGGTATCCAAGAGGCGCGGGTTCGAATAACGCTGCGTTCAAATTTTTATACGTTTTTTCAAAAACGTTTTCTAATCCTAAGTGTGGAATAACACTTTAAAAAATAGTAAATAATAATGAAGAAATTTTATACAAAGTTGTGAGAGCCCTTAGACCCTACCGACTTTAATCTCTCAGTACTGTCCCAAAATCAGCCTACGGACGCGTTCTTACTATAAACTATCCCCCTAAAAATATCTTTTGTATGTCAAGTGATTTTCTATATTTCGTCATGAATGACCTTTCATATATAGATTGTGTAATTATGCGGAAATTTTAAAGTTGTTCTATGTATTAATTGAACGTATCGACAGCCTTCGTTATGTACGTAGTAAAACTTTTATTACTCCCTTTTCGAAATATAATTAAACCTATACGCTGAATATCTACTTTTTATAACATAGCCCTACGATGTCATACGCTATTATGCAGATTAGCACGCGTTTCCACTATAATAAGCTGATGACCTTTAAATTGTTGAGAAAGTTATTTACGTTGCCATTTATTAACTACATATATTTAAAACTTGTAAACAGCTACATTTTTTGAAGAATATATTTTTATATATTTTTCTTTATACATTATTTACATTACATATTTATTTAAACAATATTTGCCTCCATTTTTAAATTTTATAGTTATAAAATGGCTTAATTCTCACTATACATATCATATTATAGGTTAAGTACTACAAAATTTTTTATGATTATTGTATAGATATATTTTATAGGCGTACGCGCAGCACCGCTATGGGACTCGCAGAGACAACGATTTGTCGGTATGCTCACAATAACCGACTTTATCAAGATACTGCAAATGTACTACACCAGCCCGGATGTCACCATGGACGAGTTAGAGGAACATCGTCTCGAGACATGGCGACGTGAGTGCACATTCATCTACCTTTAACTCTATTAAATGTGTTTTTTGTTCTAGGCTTTATGTAGAAATAATATTTAAAATCAGAATTTGACTTCGCTTCATGTTAAAAGACCACCTCATTTTATTGTTTTGTTTATTATTTAAACAACACATAAATTATTAAAATTGCCAATACATGTTTCTTTTAGCTGAAAATATATAAATTATTATTTATTATTTGCAAGAATAAATATTTGTTATTTATATATCTTTGCAGTTGTTGTTTATCAACGTTTATCACGTTTAAAATGTTTATTCTATATTTAAATGAGTACATGTAGTAGCACGTTACAAGTGCTATTTATTTTTATACCGATCATTTACAATTTACACAGCACAAAAGACAATTTAGACTATTATAGTACCCGTTTTGTCTCTAAGGACTTATGAATAGGTAAAGCTATTTAATGTTCTTAATTATTACTAGAACTTCTTGTATATATTTTTATAGTTTTCCGAATAGGACAGAAAAACTTTAGAAAACCTTAAAATATAGTAAAAACAACCTGGCTTTGTCAATTTGAGTTAAAAAAATATTCAATGTCTATTCTATAAAAAGCCTTTCCTTTTAAGTATTTTAATCAGGTATTAAAATAAAAATCCTTATTTCAATTATTATTACAATGTCTACTATAAAAATATATTCTCTCATAATATCTAATCTCTTATTTATTATTTTAACGTATTGTAAGCGGGGTTGGTTATGATGATCTCTACTCAGTCCAATGATTACATTTCAATTATATACGTATCTCCAAACTGGCAACTTGACGGATCGCGTAATTATTATTTAACTTTTTTATTAACATTCGAACTTTGAGTACACATTAAGAGTTATACAGATATGTTATTATTAAAATTTTACGGTTAAAATGACTTACTATAACAAAAAATATTTTCCTACAGTCCAATTTTCCACAGATGAAGTCGTATTATTTCTTACGCTTATTCCTTCAGAGGTGCTGAAAGGATCGGTAATGCCGTTGGTCTCTATTGGCCCAGACTCGTCGTTGTTCGACGCTATCAAGATGCTCATCACCAACCGTATCCATCGTCTACCGGTCATCGACCCCGAAACCGGCAATGTTCTCTACATACTCACACACAAGAGGATACTACGATTCCTTTTCTTATATGTAAGGTTCATAAATTCAATAAATTTCTATTTACTTATAAAAAATATGCCATCCATTAAAATTATTTTTATAGTAAGTATTGTGTATCGAGGTTATTTATTTGATTAACACTGTTTAATAAAAGCACTTGTACAACCAGTTTTATCACGCCTAAAGTAGCGCAACACGATAATGTTAGCAAAATTATTATATATTATAAATGATTTATTGTAAAAGTGAAGACTAAATTAGATTTGTCTAACGAAACCACCACTTAGTAATGGAATGGATAGTCTTGGAAAGGTTTACTGTCACATGCCATTCAATATAACGTTACCCTTCGACAGATAATATCAATTACTTAATTAGCGACCCGCTCGCAGCTTTTCCCACGTGAACTCTCAACTATAGCTATGTCGTTCTATCACCTGCCAGCGTTCTAGCTTGGATCGAAGATTTTGCCATAACTAATAATTTTATTGATTTATAAAACTAATAATAAGCCTAAGAAATAAGCCACCAACCAATATACTTTTACCAGTGTGATACCCAGGATGTTGAAGTTTAATTATACTAAATTTCATTGTAATCGAACTGGGAGTTTTTACGCGGTGGTGCTTAAACAAACAAACAGACAGACTGACAGTTAAAAAAATATACACATTTTCGGGATCAGTATAAATATAGTAACACCCCCAGCTACTTGTTTTTTTAAATAAAGTAGCAAACAGTAAAAAAGCAAATGTTCTGTGGATATATAATTTAAGAATAAAACAAAAACAATAATTTTAAAAGTTTTTATTTAAATATAAAATTAATTAATTCAAATACTTTTTGTTAGTAATTACAAAGAAACATAGAATACCATTTGATATTATGATACACTGTAATCATATTTCAGATAAATGAGTTGCCAAAGCCGTCGTATTTGCAATGTAAATTACGAGACTTACGCATCGGCACCCTGAACGACATAGAGACAGCTACCGAAGAGACTTCAATAATAGAAGCCTTGCGAAAGTTTGTTAACCGACGCGTGTCCGCGCTGCCTCTCATCGATGCTGAAGGACGATTGAAGGACATATATGCCAAATTTGACGTAATTGTAAGTTATAACGTAACAGATTAACTTTTTAATTATCACTTAACTATTAACTTAACTTAACTTTTTTATTATTTTTATTTAATTAACAAATACCTAACAGATTTCATTAAAAGTTGTCAAAGGAGCATGATGGGAAAAACCGTCTATGTATCTTGAGAAATTGACAGCTAACTTTTTATATTATCTCATATACATTTTCATATTTTGTTAAGTTTTATCTTCGATTATAATTTATTTAATATGTGGTTAGCAGGTTTACTCGCTAATCCGATGATATGTCACAGTAAATTAAACATTCATATTATTTGAACACCAAATATTTTTGTATATTTTAAACAAATAACTCCTCTTTATTCGCCTATAATATCTCTTTTTTAAAGAAAGTGTTTACATTCTTGATGACCCTTACGTTACGAATACAATTAAAACAATGTCAGTTACAAAATATATTATTTCCTTTTATTTTTAATATTTCTAGGTTATTTTAATATATATACAATAAAGGTAAAATTTGGACCCATAGTTCCTCATCATTGTTCTCACAAAAACAATATTTATGTATGTTTATTATTCATGTGTAATATTATAATATTTAAATTTGAATAAGTATAATAAGAATTTAAACGAATATCAAAAAGGTCATTCCAAATTCATTTGTTCTGTCATAGAAATTAATATAATACAACTAAAGTGTGGGAAGGAAAAATATAGGAAATATGAAATTATACTGAATATAATAATTAAATATGAGAGTTTAATAATAAAGGAAACTTTTGCAAATATTAAACAAAAGAATGTATTAACAATTGGCTTTTATTTAAAGAATATATTGTGGACGTTTTACCCTTTAGTTTTTATCAGAGAAATTGAAATTAAATACATAATAAAAAAAAATTAAATATCATTCAAAGAGATTGACCTTTATAAATAATTTAATGAAAAAGAAAAACTAAATAACAAATTATTTTTAGAATTTGGCTGCTGAAAAAACATACAACAACTTAGACGTGTCACTCAAGAAAGCTAACGAACATCGCAACGAATGGTTCGAGGGAGTACAGAAATGTAATCTCAATGAAACATTATATGAAGTTATGGAGAGAATCGTACGAGCCGAGGTATTTTATATTAGTCTATTTATATATTTAAAATTACTAAATTCAACAATGAAAGCGTAAAATTAACAGTGTAATAAACAGTATGAAAAATGACACGACGTCGACACGTAAATTGATACCGAAACACGCGTTACCAACATCGACGAACACATGGCAGTATATAATATTTATATGATTATTTAATTATATACATGTATTTCTGATACCTTATTAGGAGTATAGGCTTTCTCTTCATAATATTTATATGGAGGACTTTCGTCTAGTTACTCTTCAAAGTCTAAAGTTACATATTTATATTGTTTTTATCACTTAGTTGTCAACATATGTTTCAATTCCTCGACGAAAATGTTATAAATTAATAATTGCTTAGCTAAACATATTAAATACTAAAATTATTAACAGGTCCATCGTTTGGTGGTAGTGGACGAGGAGGACAAGGTGACAGGGATCATATCCCTCTCGGATCTCCTGATGTATCTAGTATTACGTCCCACCGGTGACTGTGAGGGCGCCAGCCTCCGCAACGAACACGGTCCTATAGAGGAAAAAGAGGAACCCTCGGAAGACGCTACCAACACTCCGAAACCTACTCACTCTACCAACTCTACCACCCCTGCCAACCCTACCGATTCTATCAACTCTCCTGTTTCGTGCCAACAGTAGATTCTCTGTAAACTTCCTAACATTTTAAAACTAAATACAAAAAACATATAAAGAGATTTGTTATATATGCCCTAACTATAAAAATACATTATAATCATGCATATAATATTAAGTAAATAATCACATTTCTTTAAACTTTGCCTGTTATATGTTTTTCTTTAATTTTTTTCCAATATAATTAGAATTTATGAGGTATTAAAAAATCGATGAGTGTGAGTGTGATTTTTCCAGACGGTTGTGATGATATAAAAAAATGTTTCATATAAATGGTAATATTAAATATGTTATTATAGAAATATTCCGGTAATGAGCTCTCAATTTTAAGTTTTCACATAACTTGGGCACGATTCAAAAGAATAAAAAGTATATTTTGTTCCGTGTAGTAGCTATCATTTAATTTTGTTTTTAAATTTTGGTTATTTTTGTATGTTTTGGTTTCTTCACAATTTTACTGCTTTTTGAATTAATATTGGTACTTGGTTACTATTAAAGATTTCCAATTGTAAAAGAAAACTTAAGAAAACAGATGAGATTTATTTATAATCATTTAAATTTTTCAGAATTAAATTTTAGTTTCTTTAGATATTTAAGTAACATGATGAGTGCAGCACAGTGAGCTCATGGTTTTTGTATGTTTTCAAATATCTTTTTATTGTCTACATTTTCTAATAGGAGTAGGACTCTTAAACCACAGCATAATAATATTTACAATATACACATACAATGCATATGTTCTTTTAGATATTTGAGAACTGGCATGTGTACATAAAATAAATATTACTTAGACGTTTTATAGACACTTAGAATTCTTAAATATTTTGATGAATTGGTTTTATTTTTTATTATATTTTTCTAATCATGAACTTTTAGTTGTAGTTTTTAATATTTGTATGAAAAATGAAAATGTGGGTGTCGGTAAGTTAATGTACATGTCGACGGAATGTGTATATGATGATACTTTGCAAATTCATAATGTAAAATATTACAACATATACTAAAAGTTAATTAATTAATAAATATTTCTAACATTCTATGATATTGTGGTACACTCAAGTCACAATTTTCATATTCGCTTCATGATAATATTCAATTATATAAAATTTGATTAAATTTATAATAAATATGTAATGTAAATGGTACGACAATAATTTAATAATGTTTGTTTTATACATTAGTTTACTAATATTATAACAAATCACAATGCTAGCACAACTAATAACTTCGACATGTGACAATTTTAATATATGAACTTGATTAACTATTGCGCATTCATTCGCATGTTTCAAGTGCTCATATTATAACTTTATAGCAACACCTTATATAGATCAATGTATCAATAAACAAACGTTCACTTAACAGTTCGTATTAATGTCGATAAAAAATTAAAATATATAACGTTCCTTTTTTACCAAACGTTAAGCATGTTGTTTGAGTTAACATGCAGCAAGTATTATGATGTGTTATTAATTTATGTGTAGTTTAGCTCTTAGAGTAACTCTTATGAATATTTGTAATAATTATCGTTGTATTAATAAATGAAATAACATGTAGGATTATAAATTAAAATTTTCATGGAATCGGTACATTTAATTGATATATTTTAAGATGCAGGCGTAATACGATATTTTTTGGTGTACTTTTCATCTAAAATATACAACGCACATATTAATGAATAATAAAAAATATTCGATTCTCTTATAAAGTTATTTTCATTTACAACATTACTATAGGCTACATAAGGGATAAGGGAAGTAAATAAAAACCAGTACACTTTATTTAACATTCTATTACAGTTCGATAAATTTACATTAAATAGTTTGTGTATATCACAAAAATTAGTTCCGAATCATAGCAGGTTCCTTCGACTTCTTTACAATACACTTTTTCATTGGTCCTAAATCATTTTGGTTCCAACCACACTTAATTATTCTAAAGATGTGTAATATGATTTTTACAAGGTTTAAATTAATTTGTGTTATATTGAAATAATTTGTTTCTTGATTCCCTCCAAATCTATCACAAGCTGTTATAAAGAGAAATCTTAGTATGTCTTATAATAATTTCAACTTTTCAAACACCATAATAGACTATAGAAGACATTAGATGGCGACTTTTATAATGAAATAAAAAAGATTACCTTAATACCCATTTAAATAAAGAAAATTTTAAAATTATAAATTATTAGAGTTAAAATAAAAATATTAATATATTAATTATTATTTAATATTATATTGAAATATACTATTAAATAATAATTAATATATTAATATTTTTATATTAAAACCATAATTTTTTAAAATTTAGTTTTTTAATAAAAAAATTAATAGGTTTTCAGAATTGAAATGTCAGTACTGACTATAGCAGTGGCAATTAGTTAAGGTATACTAAATGATGGTTTTCGACAAGTGTTATTTAATTTATTACAATTACTTTTATTACAAATACTAGACAACTCCATTAATATTGTTAAGACAGCGCCATCTATTGCCTCCTATTAAATCTATGATACCAAGAATTTTTACTGCATTGATTCGGAACAAGAGAACAACGATAGTCACCAGAAAGCGCTGGCTCTGGGAACGGAAATACAGAACAGGAATACGCTACATTGAAAATCTTTAAGCGTAGGGGCCTCTCCTGTAAAATTTATTAAAACGTTCCCGTAACGCATGCCTCCTTTTTATCTGGATACATCCAATACAAAATACATATTTTATTGGCTCTCGTGTAGAATAATTTGGGTATATTCAACATTTTAAATGACACAAAAATAAATAACTTCGCCGTAATGTAATATTTCAAATGTTACAGAGTAGGCCCGTCTATAACAATGAGACGCGTGATTAGATATATTAAATAGCCACAGTCAAGTTACTTCTTATTATTACTGCACAATTATACATTTATTTAAATTACTGATTGGGATGAATCGTGATAAAGGTTGGTACAATAATGTTTAAAGATAAATAAAATTGTAAATAACAGTTTGCCTTACTACATAAGCATATATCATAATCTCTGATCATTAAAATGTTAATCGGTAACTAAAATTTACAATTAAAAGATTTTTTAGGTTTATTTTTGCGATATTGATACCTAGAATAGGCCAAATTTTTCTTTTAAGCGTGTAGCTAATATGAGAGTAAGAAACATTGCGTATATTTTTTTTATTAAATTGTATTGTAAATAAACTACATATAAAATCAACAAAAAAAATTAAAATAATTTCTAGATCAGTTCGCTTACTATCTAACATTGAAATTGGTTATATATGCTTACGCTAAATGATTAGGTATACAGACAACAACATGGGTTAAATACCTAACTACAATCCTTACTGCGTAATAACAAGTATAATCTACATTCGAAAGTGTCTTAAAACTTTAAATGTAAATTTGAGCTATATATTAAAATATTAAAATTAAATAAAATTAAAATAGTAATGGACAGGGGTCAAGTATTTCTGACAACATACTTCGGAATTTAGCAACATAAATATTTTTTTTTATTATTTTAACAAACAGATAAGAAAAAGAGAAAATTTATCATCATCTATGGACAAGTGGTACTAATCAATCTTAAGAGCTTTTAGGTGGAGATGTCAATTTAATCACGATTAGCTTAAATAATCTGTTTAGTGTTGTGTATGAAGTAGCTTCTGATTAAGCAGCTTGTCTACAAATTTATACTTGCGTAATGTCTAACATACAATGCCATAGTGAATATATGTTACATGTAGAACCACAGTGATATAAACATATAAATCTATTGTCTACCTAACACGCAGATTTGCAACAGCTGTAAGCGGTATTTAAAAACATTTATTTACTTCAGCCGCTCAAATATATTTTTTGAAATTTTATATTATTATTATAGTATCGGAAATAAAGGTCTAAACCTTATCCATGTGTATAAGAATAACGTTAAATTACATAAGAAGGAAAGTACAACATAAAACTTTCAAAAGCTTGAAAAATCCTTCCTCTATTTTTAAAATTTTATCCAAACCTTACCATATGTTTAAGCCTACGAGATATTTATTAAACAACAACAACATCATTTTACAAATAAGGCCTAGGTATTATCAGATTTCATTATACATATTTCGAGTCTGACATGATAATATATCGCAATGCAGGGCTGTTAAAATAATAATTGTAATCATAAAATATTTATCTATTATGTTATACATTTTTGGAAATGAATATTTAAATTGTATTAAATTTATTGCAAACAGTTATCGTGGACATGTGCGATATATTTGTCAAAGTCTAGGTTATAGTGAATACCCTCTGTGGTACAATATACTATTCCTAAGATCAATATTAGTTTTAACATTAATAGAATGACTTAAAGATATGTTTAAATAGGTATTCAAATTTTGGTAAAGACGAACTTTTTAAAGAGGAATTTTTGCATTTTCCGTTATTGAAAAAGAAGCCAATGTAATTAAAGATATTTTATGCGCTGTCATTTGTTAGTAATTTACATTATAAATTGAAACAGGATATCTGTCATCATCGTGACATCTGTCTTAAACTAATGATCAGCAGTTCTGCATCTAAAAAAATATATTTACAATAAGTGGGTCACATGACAACATTGTCAGCTCAGACACTTTTATTAGGATAATGAATTATAGTTTAAATATTACATAAAATATCACATCTCCGAGAATGTCTCATAAAACGATTGGAAAGTATTAAAAATTAATTTTGGAACGAGACTTGTCGAATCTCACTTCACTTGAAAATAAAAAATGCAAGCAGTAGAAAATCGCTGATATGTTTTTGACTTAAAACTTGATATTTATAAAATAAAAGAAGTTAAAATATTAACCATTACAAATGAATTGTCTATACAAGTAGGTAAAGGTATATTTTAGAATAAATAGTGTAAATAACAAATATCAAAGAATAATTCGTGTAACAATTTCTAATATTAAACAAGATGTAATAGATACACGTAAATTATTTTCTACAGTAAATATAGGGTTTATTTAGAATACAGTTGTATAGTAAATATCTATGTGGTAAAAATAGAACAGCATACACTTTGTAAAATTTCATCACGGAGTTGCAGTTGAACGCTTTGTTGACGTGTGAATAAAAATTCAATAAAAGAATATATGATTTGATTTGGCAAGAAAGGCATAATATAAGCTTATAGAAGTAATAATGTTCATACATAAATTGAGTGTTTTTAAAAACCTTCTTTGAAGTAAAAGATTCCCTTTGAGTATATTCATCGCAATCGGCGACAGAAAAATATACAAAATAAAAAATTAACAAATTTTAAATTAAGTTTTACTCAATAATAAATATTATACTTTAAATTAACAGTAGTAAAACCCTACGCCTTCCTGATAAATATAAGAAAGATGAAAAATACTTTTTCACTACAAAACATTTTTTAAAATAAAAAAAAAACATTTATAACAAAACAAAATAATACTTCAAAAATATAGTACCACTCCAAAGTCTTTGGCATGAAAATAATACTATTGATTTTCAACAATTGAATTACTCATAAAACTTAAATAAAAGTAATTCATTTCCATTAGCGTTTATTTGTTCATCCAAGCATCGTAGGTAACGTCGGGGTAGGCCCATGGTGGTCGGCTCGAAGTGTGCGAGGTAGCCCTGTTCGTTCTTTCGTCAAATCTGTAATATTTTACATTATTTAAAAATATAAATAAAATATACATTTAACTATTTACAAACAAGTAAATAAAAAAACAGGATATTGACAACTTTTAGGATAATATCTCAAATTGTTCCTTGCAATATGATAATCGCTATTTGGATACTTATTTAATAGTGATTTCATTCTATCTTTTGCTAAAATTGCTATGAAACATAAATAGTAGAGTATAGATATGAATGCGCTTCAAATTCTATACCATACTTAGTAAAAACTACTAACTAACTATAATAATGAATTATTATAACAACACATGTAACAAACATTTTTGGACATCGATTAAGATAAATTGGTAAAAGTTACGTATATCGTACGCTTTTATATGAAAAGTATTTATATGTATCGTCTTCAAGGAAGAAATTTAGAATGGAACAATGTAAGTATAGAGTGTAGTAACAAACAATTACGACGCATATTTTACTAAAATATAAACCACAAAGTTTCTATAAATAAATATTTCAAGAAATACAGAAATTTATAAAATATTACTTCTATTATAATTCAAAATGAGTATATAAAAATATATAACAATCTAGCATTAATTAGGATTTAAGAATATAAGTCTTGTAACTATTTTTAATTTTCTTACCGACTCTCGACGACCCTGTAGCTGCCAGTAAAGCCTTGACTGGTTGATTGCACAGGTTCGTTGATGTCCGAAACGTGCCAGGCAAGTAACGGGTCTGAGAATCTTTACAAATTTTTAACTAATTAAATGAAAGATCTTTCAAAGAGCACGTTTTAGATAATCTTGTAGTATATTTATTCAACATTTTCTATCAAATACTTAGTTCTTTAGCTTTATTAATTTCCTACGAGGTAATACGTTTAAGGTATACAACATAGAAATTATATTTGTTGGTCAATCTTGCTAAACAAATGTTTTAGTTTAGTTTGTCTTTTAAAAGAATTTCTTCACGATTCAAATGTAAACTTCGTTGCGAATTTACTATATAGTTTGAGTTAGAAATGGGTATTGTTTTTAAAGATATTACTACATTTTAGTTTCTATAAAAGTTACTCACTGTTCGTGGTTTCCATAAAGTCCGACACCATCGCCTTCGAAGATATTTCTGTCACCAGTAGGACGTGGCTGAGAGGGAGGTGGAATGGTAGTGCGGTCCAGTGGGTTGGGAAGAGGTGGGGTCGGGGCACGTGGCATGGGAGGGTTCGTCTCTAGGGTTGAATTCTTGATGCCATACTTAAAGTACATGATCAATCCTGCAACAATGCAAATTGAATATATCCCTACCATATTTTGTACTCCTAGCGATTTAATTAATATAATAGTTTCAAAGTAAATAGAATTTTGTGGTTCAGTAATTGTCTGTCATACCTAAAATCATCCAGATAGTAAACCGAACAAGGGTTAGAATCGACAAGTTGAAAATCAGATAAATGTTGACGATGATTGCTGTAGCTGGTACAAAGGGAAGTCCAGGCGTTGCATAAATCAACGCAACACTGCAAATAAACGAAATGTGTCACTCACTTAAGCCTATGTAAAGTATTTATTACTTTTATGTTTACGTACATCATTAAAAGGAAAAACAATTAAACGTTATCAATAAAGTTATAGTTGCACTATATTATTACGTTACTAAAGTAATGCGAAAAACAGATATTAAAGGTAATGAATGGTATAAAACATTTACCGGTTTTGTGGTTTCCGCGATATAATAAGCAGGATAAGAAGAATCGCCAGAACTAGTAATATCATAAGGACGAACACAAATGTGGATTCCCCGGGACTAGCATAAGCCGCCAATAGATCAAAGAATATCACCAGCACATACATTATCCCGACAGCCTTGATGACGAACATGCCTGTAAAGTATTCAAAAGCTATTCACATATGTAACTTTTCTGACGTACTCGTAACTTTAGATTCAAACATTTCGACACTAATAGAAAACAGTTGCTACTATTTTTCCTATGGTTTTTGTTAAAATAAAGATTGAATTATTCAACTAACCCGTTAGTTCAGTAGCAGGGCCACAGTCAACCCAGGGAAAAAGACCAGGGCAAAGATAAGACATAGCGTGTAGTCGGCGGTACAGAGCGTTGCAGAAGCGGGCGCATCGAGACGTCGCCACGGAGCAACCACCGGGGACCGCACCTATTTTTAATTAATCCATATATGTCCCTTTATGCGCACGTGCCTTTATTATTTTTATGTTTTTAACTCTTTTTTTGTGAGCAATTAATATATTAGCAATTATTAGCTTAATATATGTTTATTGAATACATGTAAATCAAAAGGAAAAGTGGTTTACATTATTTTTAAAACGAATTATTTGTTCATTATTTAATCGATAAAAATTCTTTTAGTTCTAAGTTACACTACAAATATTAATTAGAACCAAATGTATTTTTATTATACATTATTTTTTTTATTATTGGATTAACATTTGAAAAACGTGTAGTAAACTGAAGTAGTAACATTTTTATTGTAATAATGCTTTTTTATAAAGCTTTCATTATATATTATCAAAAATTTAACTAAAGCGTCAGGAGATATAAAAATATATAAATATATACAAACGCTAAAAAATAATCCAACTTAATGTATATGCATACACTTATTTTTGTATGTTTTTAATATAAATGAAACAATCGCAACTAATGTAAAAAATAAGTCATAACTACGAGTACTATACTAGTTAATGCTATATTGAGATTAAAGTAGGATATAATATTATTTTGTTTAATTAATTATTTTCAACATAATTGATAACAGAAAATCATATTTTCGTGTGTAATATAAATAAATTTTAAAATATTATATTTCATAGTTAAAACAAATCGCTTCACCGCTTACCATAAAATTTGTTCTCCGTGTTGGAATTTACAAGGAAGGTGTCATCTCGGCCATATTCCTCACTCTCATCACCGGGCAGCGTATCGTCAGAATCGGGGGAGCTGTGAACATACTGGCTCGCTTAGCGGGGCGCAGCAAAGCTTTACATAATAACAATATATCGGAAAGGTGCGGCCGGCCTTTCGCTAGCAAGTTCGCAAATCGCATAGCCTCGCATATACTATATTACCTGCGAGTAACTCGACGCACCATCACGCGTTGGCTGGCTGGCATTATGTGGGTTTGGTTGTGCCCCTGAAGAAATTGTGTTGTGTAAATATCTTCAGAAAAATAAATAAGCTGCTTTAACTGTTCAATATAATATATGAAGGCTCATATTGATAATACTTCTCGATATGTTACAATGTTATTCTTTAAATGCTTTTAATATTTACTTTTGTCGTTAAAGACATAAGAAGTGATATGTGAAATAGTATTTATATTATATAGCGTTGAACGAGGAAATTCTCTAACAGAATGAAAAATAGTCAAAATGTGATTCCAAATTCGTATTTTTAAGTTAACGAAAAGAAATATTTTTTTTTATAAAATATGCCATTGAATATTACATCATTATCGGGATAAAGGAGTAAGTAGCTTAAGTTTAAGTCAAGCTTTAAAATAAGTTCATAATTATAAATTATTTTATAACTAATTGTTTAACGTAATTATATTTGTTACTCAAAATGAGTAAACAACCAAATATGCCTACATATAAGGTTTGTGGTAATGGAGGATAAAGATAAATTCGATTTACACTCAGATTAAGTTCTTGTGCGACGCTAAGCTGCGGCTTCATATTGATGAAGCCAATGCTTTGAGCGTAATATTATCAGGATTGTGAATTTTTTGTTATGTTTTCTGTATTTAAAACAGGGAACAATCTTCGGTTTAATTCTTTAATAATATTTTTAAACTACTGAAAATATATAATGTAAAACATCCGTATACTAAACTTAAATAATCCTTGTGAAAATAAAAGGAAATAAAAAATATTGTTAATAATAGGCATCAAGACTCAAGCATTTGACTGCATATATAATAAATATTGTCTTAATATCCATTTTGAGGAATAATTATATTTAATTAAAATTAGTTTACTCTGATGTGACACGGTTACACGGGGTGTCTGTACTAAGTATACAATTTGATACTATAAATATATATTAAATTATGAGGCATCTGATTATTATGTTACAAATAATATGTAAACATATAGAATAATTATGGTATTGTTTAGACTACTACAGCTTCTAACGTTCTTATATAATTATTACCCTAGCGCGCTTAACTTTTATATAAAAGTAATTTTGGAAGCTTGAATTTAATACAATACTGTTACGGTTCCTCAGTAAGTAGAAAGCCGATCTTGCTCCGTCTACGTCCTCGCTTCCAGACTTAACTAACTTTCAATAAATACTTTGAAAAGTAAGTACGCCCTTATATTTAATATAGAAACTACATAAGGAATAAGTTAAAATAATTTTAAATTGTAAAATAACTAGAAAATTAATATTTTTCTGCTAATTCACCGAAAAAAATAAATATATAAATGAAGTCAAAGAATATCTTCTTAATAATAATAATGATTCATATTTCATATGCAATTGCATACCATTATTAATATACGATTACATTCTTGTATCGAGGGAGACTTACAGGAGTTTTGATAAACTTCAAGCAACTTATTTTAGCGCTTACCTATTAGGTCAATACTAATTTTGCAAAAGCCAAGGCTACATTCAATAAGATACACAAACACTATGCTAATCAATTCATGAATTACTAAAATGATGGCTGTGGTCCGCATTAATTTGTCAAAGGTGGTGACTTACATGGCTTAGTGTTTTTGAAAACTATAGAAAAGGGACATTTTAATTACCACCATACTTACTATTTTATTATTATATTCTAAAAATATTACCTACTTACTATTTATTTAGAAGTGATTTTTGCAGTCTATAGACCGATGATATTTTCAAGTGAATAAAATTGTTCTAAGCTTTAAAGCTCATATTTTTCGATTTTGTTAAAAAAATTTAATTGGGAAAAGAAGGTTACTCATTTTTTTATTTGTTTATAATTGTGTTAATTTTGCGACACATACTCCTTTTCATTTAAGTGCTTTCTATTTAGCACAAATATAAAAAAAAATATATTAAAAAAAATATATTAAAAAAAAAGTAGTAACTTTATTACGCCAAACTAATATTTTATTACTTACAGTAAAGGTTGTTTCTCGTTGGCCTGATGCAGTGCCTTCCGGTTCAACAGGTGTGCGCAAGCTCTGAGGCAGTAGCTCGATTAGATTGTTTGTATGAGGTTGGTAGCGAAGGACCAAAACACATGTCGAAACCAGCGTGTACGCCAGCAACGTACCTATAGTAGCAAATTATGTATTTTTACCAACTATAGTTATAAGTACATAAATCGCACTATTTTATAAAAAGTGCGTAACATTGCTCGAATATTAGTAAAAACTTTGTTACTCGTTTTTCCTTCATATTTATTTAAAAATTATGTATCATTTTATTTTTCATTAAATTTAATTTTACGTCAATTGGCTGTTCAACAAAAGTGTGATAAATTAATACACATTTTATGGAAGACCTGAATAAACATTTCCGGCCACAAAGAAAGTTCACAGAAAACTATAATGCCTTTATTGGTTTATTATGTTAGATTCTATCATATCGTTTTATTAAAATAACGATTATTTTATTTGCAATATTTTCAAAGTTCTCATTTTATAATATAGTGTCCACAAAAGGAATCCTGGAAAAATATAGCATAAAATGCTGATAAGTTTTTGAGTCTAGTTTTCCTAATACGAAATAAAAGTTGCAACGCCCACAATAAACTTCTCAAGTCGTCGTGCTGGGCTGATTACATATCTTATCCTCCATCAATTTGAACAAGGATTTATAGAACTTTTGCAACGACAGATTACAGAGATGAAAATAGAATTTTGACAAGAAAGAAAAAATCTGCAACAAATTTATTTTTGCTGTTTCAATAACAAAATTCCGAAATTTATAAAACCTTGATAGTTTTTGACAAAAACTTGATTTTGTGTGAATACTAGAGTCTTCTGAATAACGTCAAGTTTAATTTATCAAAAATTTTTAAACGTAGATTGTACATGATAAAATATGTAAGTAAGTATAGTGTAGGGAAAATTAAAAAGATTATACATCAATATGATGAATTTTTGACCGAAATTATTGTACAGTTAAACCACCACAAGTGCTCGGCAACGAAACATCAAACCACATTTCATCTGTTTCAGAAATAAAATCCCAACAATAGTCGTCAAAGCTTAGGATAAAAACTATTTTTTTCGTATAAAGTACAAAGCATTCTTAATTTATATTTGAATGAAGTAGACAAATTTAATTTGAGTAATAAAACAAAGATTTATATTTTAAGTCCGTCTTTATTGTATAAGTAGCTGTGTAAATATTTAAAACGAGAACGGAAGTTCTTAACTATGGAAAATATAGTTATGTAAATAAATTAATCGTTCTGCATAAAATTACCCCGTAAAGCAACTTCGAACTTAGCTAACTTGCTAGTAGAAAGAAAACCTGTCAGTCAGTACATTTTACTTCAGGCGTTGAGGAATTTTATTTTTAAATATGTACATATAAAATAAAAATTTACCTTGAAATATTTATGAATTAAATAATATATTGCTAATTTAGTTCAATTTAATGAATTATCAAAAACTGACTGGTTAAGTATATTTTATAGACGTCTATTAGACTACTATCGTATATTACATAGCATATACCTATTAGAGAAGGTCTTAGGTCAGCTTTACAAGTCCAAGGTAATTGTAGCTTATCGAGACATAGGTGACGCTTAGTGACAGAAGAGATTAAACTATGCTAAAGAACTTATATTGGGAAGATACTTTTTTTTCACTTACTAAAAATAAATATTCATATAATATAGTTGAAAGATAATTATACAAGTACATTTTTCGTAAGTAATATATTGAAGATGACCAAAGGTAACGTGTTTATTAAAATTACATTTATATATTTATTGAATACATATTACGTTATATATTTAAGTAAGGTCACGTCACTTAAAACATTAATATCTTTAACATTATCCACATTTTACGGTTCTCTACCCACAGACTAACTAATATTGAAAGCCTTTGCAAAACTTAACACGATCAGCTTTGTAAGTTACTAACAAAGGCAAAATGAAATTTGATGTTCCTAGCTAAGTATATTGATTAAAGTCTGGTTTATACTTTAAAATATTAAAATATTGAGCTTACAATGTAAATTATATCTTAACTTAAACAATGTCTGGAATTCGGCGGAAAGCGGAGTACGGAACGCATTAACACGAGGTACTGCTTATTTTTTAATGCATGATAATAGCTTGAATCTCAACTTATTGATAGGCAAATAATTTTTAAATTCACGCTTTTATTCCGCATAACAGGGTAGACAGGAAGCACTTAGTACTAAGACACTCTGTACTCCACTTTCTGCCCTGTTTGACATTGCGTGTAGAGTGGCTGACGCCCATCCGTATTAATTATCAATTATTTCAATTTTTTACAACTGGGTAATATTTTAATAATCAAAATATCCGTCTTTATGCTGACAGCTCTAATGGAGCTTGACAATTAGTCAACAGAGTACAACATGGGCATTATTCGATTTCATTTATGGTCGATGGCTAGTTAGAGTAACTGAGTTATACTATTGTGAATAAGGTATCAAAAAATCGAAATATTTGTTTCAAGTTATAATATTTGCGAAAGTACTTTTGACAACACTTTTATATAGACTTGGCGTCCGTTCAAGACGACTACGTTCCGGACTTCATCAGAGCTGAAGACTGGCGTTCATCTAGTCTTGATCGCAATCCACTGGACTTAAGTCAGTTTCAGATTTATTTAAGTTAGTTTTAGACAGGAAGGCTTAAATTTAACGCAAGAGTGCATGTTATTATTGATAATTGACCTCAAGGTTTAAAGGACAGTATTGCAACAAGTGAAGACCACTTCGAATAAGCTTTATATATATTTTAATGGTTTTATATTAATGTAATAAACTAATACTTTGTAATAGCTATTAATATTACGTACAATAAAAAAAGTGTTGTTTTTCCTTGTTACATTATATTTATGGTAGGACTAAGTATATTTTTGTACAGCCACCTACTTTTAGAATATAGTATATTTTTCTTAAATTATATAGTTAGAAATTAAAGCACAACAATAAAGATAGTAAAAATCATACATTTATAACGTTCCTTTAGTAGTTGTAACGTTTACCTTTCTATCCTCAAAATTGTTGTGACTACTTTATGTACTGTACTATAACTTTTTTATTTTATAAATAAGTTTAGAGAAAGTTTTCAGGTGGTCACAAGACCGAAGCAAAATAGTCTGCTGAATAATAATATACTGTTGGAAGCTACTTCATGGAATCTAGGGCATGTGAGTTTGTATTATTGAGCTGCTAATCTGGTGTCAGGGAAATTACTTATTTTATATATCTCTAATTAATGATAATTATAGCCATATACAATAAAGTTTCATATTATAATTTATTTCAAGTTTATGCTGATGTTTTTAACTATACAAATTTTGTGTAGATAAGTAATTCCAATAAAAATTCGAATTTATTCAACGTATATACTTATTAAATATAAAACGTAGATAATTTTGTTTTTTAAAATAATATTTTATTTGTTGTTATATTTAGGTATCGTATATACTATTTTAAGAATTATTAACGTACAGCAATCGGTTCATTCATGTTCAGTATAAAAAACCGTATCTTTTTTTTTAAAAAAAAGAACGAAGCAGTATGAAATCTGGTATAGTTGTTGTTTATATGGAAAAGAAATATAGAATGCTATTATTTTTATCACGGAATAAGAAATTGAACATAATTTATTCTACCATGTGTTTGACACACTTTTGAATAAAGGGACATACACGTTGCTTAGGCAGCGTGCACTTCAAGCGTCAACGAGACTACTAGTTTGATTAAATTACTGTATGTACATGTAAACTCAGTTAGCATAACGCGTGTATAGTGATAGTGCTGAAACAGATTATACCAGTTATATTATATTAGCAAATATAATTATAATATATAATTGCGGTAAAAGTATGCTGTTTTTTGGGTAATCTACGTCGAAATTTTTTGTATACTCATATGTACACATAAATTTAACATATTGAAAGTCGAACCACTTATGTACGTTGTTAGCTGTAATACTGTGTTGTAGCTGTAGAGAGATTTTTGCAATCACTTTCTGCTTCCCAAAGATTATTAAGAAATAATCGTTTGACAAGAGAGAATGCTATTTATTTTAATATTTTACTGTTTTTAAAATGTTATTCTACACTTAGAAAACATTTTTAATTTGTAACAAAATGTATAATTATTTCAAGGCAGCTGGTATTAGAAGGCATGGCTTAGCGATCATAGCGCTTGGACGGGTTCCAAGACGAGCGGATTCGAATCACGCTGCTTTCAAATATTTGTACGTTCTATGTGTGGTATAAATGCCTTTAAAAATAATATATACGGATGATGATGATATAATAGTGCTTACTATTTATTACACAAAAAACTTCACACAACATTATAGTGAATATAGAGAAAGTATGTTTTAATTATTTACTCACCTACCTCATTGTTTTATAACAATAAACAGTTCATTTTATTGTAAGTACCTATGAAGATATTTTTTTAATTAAAAGCATAAGTGAGTAATTATACTCTTTGATTGGTGATACTTTCTTTTATTAATAAAACACACCTTATTACTAAATCGTTTTCACTTGTTTTATTATACACTTACTTGTATTTTTAATACGAATAAAGTACTCGGGAGTCTTCACCGCATGTTCGGAAATAAAATAAAAATATCAATTCGTAATTTAACAAATTTCAACACTACCAAATTTGGGGAAACTTTCTTAGTGTAAAATGATTTGATAGTTTTACTTTGTATTTAATCATATTTATTTTTGCTTGAGCCTTAAGCACTTTCAGCATCATCTAACATAAGTTTATATCTTATGTTATATCTTAATTACTCTTGTAATTAATTTTATTGTTAAATTGTTTATTCGGCAATACAGCTGTGATGCATGCGTAGTTTTCCCCGTCCAATTAGAAAATATTTTATAACTAACCTTTTTTCCTACGAAACAATTTGTGGTAGGTTACAAAACTAAATTATATCAATTGCTATTAAAATTTTATTGTTTTATTGCATTCAGAGTTATAACCTTAACAGTGCCACTTTAAGAGTGATTGAGTGCGTTAATAAATTCAGCAATACGCCTCACATCTATTTTTTAAAAAATACATTAGTATTTCAACAGCACAGATTTGAACACTGTTTTCATAGCAGATAATATCTTAAAAATATGAAAAAACGAGGTCTTGGAACTTGTTTGAGTGGAAAATATTTGAAAATGGCAATGCTCTTAATAGCACAGAGACTGTATATTTACCGCCATATAATTAATCTGATACTGTGTTTAATGTTCACAAGACTAAATCCTAGCACGTTGCGGAATATTGACGATATGTGATCGAAGGAAAATTGGTAAGAATATATACGCCACGCAAGCCGTCACAATCATTGGCAAAAGCCATTTTTACGATTAAAATGCTTCAGAAATGTGTGTAAAGACGAAAATAAATAAATCCATCTAAAACTCAGGATATACCTATCAAGCTATTAAGTATAATCCTCGCAGTTCTTGTTTATCTGTTATGTTATTAAAAAGAAAACATAAAACTTAAGCAAAAGTTGTCCTTACGTCTACAGAAAATATTAAAAAGGGAAAAATAATTATTTGAGACATGTTTGAACACCAAATATTTATGTTCAGTCAAACGTATTGGTATTTTCAGGATTTGATTGAATTTATGCACATGAAAAATCATTTTAATTACCTTTATAAACTATAATATTTTATAATATCAATGGGGCATTACCTGATGTGTACTTGCCAAAACGTCGCGCTTATGGATTATTTTTTCAAAGATTTAGGTAAATTTCATTCCTAAATAAAGATTTGTAATATATCTTTCAATTTTTTATATTTGACTTTAAAAAAAGCAATATATCCCTACCTACTTTAACCCTATTTAAATTTGAATACTTTACAACAATGCCTTCTTGATGTTTTAATATTTAACAAACGTCAACATACTTAAAGCATGATTTATGAAATTATATTAACATTTAACATTATTGAGTTTATTTTAGTGTTTTTCGATCATCAGAGCTTCCAATTATATTATTGAATAAATACCTTACTTACAATTCATATACATCATACACACTATTTGTGAAATATGCTGCAATTTCCAAAGCTGGATCTTAATATATACCATAAAATGACGAGTGAGTGAGTAGGTCAAAGGATGATAAAGTCACATTTGCAGTAGTACTTCTTTCTAATTGCTATGACAATAAATTACAAAACTCACCATGAATTTTACAAACATATAGCATACATATCGAATAGGAACACAGTGTCATTCAAAATCAGGTACAATTTAAATACTGTGATTGCGAGCAGGAGGGTTAGTATAAAAATTGTATTCTGATTTTATCGAGTCCTTATTATAATTAATAGCTAGGTGAGGCCCGCAACTGTTGCGTTGAGTTGCTGATCTCCTGAGGTTCCACATAAGCTATTACACACCTTTGATTTTAATATATCGATACTAAAAATCCATCAAGTTAAAATACTCTTAAAATCAAGTCTACACTTTTCTTACCCTCAATTTTAATAAAACTACAACAAAAATATTTTCCGGAAAACGGCCTTACGATGTAAACATTCTACATACGAAGATTAATCTGTATGTAACGGTCTGTTTGTCAATTGCTTCAAAATAAATAATATTATAACTATAAATTTGAATTTGTTTCATTTTAATTAGACAATATCTAAAAAAGGGAATGTGCAAATAATTAGGTAAACTCACCAATACTCATCATTTCCACCAAAACTTCCAGTTGAATGAGAAGAGACACTAAGGCGGCCGCAATGCCGCCGCAAATTGTAGCAAATGCGGGAGTTCCAGATAGCTCTGATACTGCAGACAGTTGCCTGTAAATACACTGATATCAATGTGAAAGCAGGTAATTTTTCGATAAGAAACCTATTATGAATTGCATGAGATATTATTAGTAAATTGAATAAATAATCGGCTTTGACGTTGAACACAATACCGAACACGCTTGCGGTTCAATAAAACGTACTAAGTAGTTTGTCACATCCACATAAATTATATATTAAGAATCATTTAGAATTATTAAATTATTATAATAGCGAAACAAGAATTGAAATTAAACTAAGTACCTAATTATAATACAAAGTAAAATATCTTTATAGAAGTAGCAACAGTTAATAATGTTATGTTTCAATTTTTTTCTGTTTTGTCTCATTCCTGTATTTCTATCACATACAGATCACTTGATGAACCCATCATAATGTACCTGTTTGAAGTAAGAGAAGTAAGTAACTTTATTAGCCGCGTTGAGTAGTTTCTTTTCGTCTTATAGATACGCGTCAATAACATGTTAATGTTAATAGTATGTCTATATCTGTTACTATATCTAAAGAACGGATATCTAAAGAACGTACATGAATATTTATATATATGCAAGTGCTGTGCGCGTCGTTTTTTGAATGGGCGAAAACTAGTAGCTATACAGGTAACGTATTTTGCAATATTAGTTTTTGCCCGTGCATATCTTACAAGAAAAATTATGATATATATTAATGGTTGTTAAAATTATCCTTGTGACTGCCGTTTTGGAATAATATATGCTTACAGCTACGGCCATTTTTCATATTTATTTATATATTATTGATAAATATCTATTAATCTTCAGTTATCTATACTAATAATATAAAGCGCAAGAGTGTTTGTTGGACCGCGCTAAGGATCTACTCGTTGGAATTGAAAAATTCTGTGTTTATAGTCCATTTATCGAGGAAGGCTATAGGCTATATTACTTTACTCTACGACGGATGAAAGTGAAATAGTAATAAAGAATGTTGTGGAAACGGGAAAATTTGTGTATTTTTAAAGCTTGCGTGCGCCGAGTAAACGATGAAGGTTACGCAAAAATCATGTATGATAAAATTGTTCCCCTGTAAAAGTTCTCAAAAGAAATATAACTAGCTTTTACGGTTGACTCACTATAACAATTATTAGGTATATATTTTAAATTCTAAAGTAATACATTATTAGCGAAGGTGTTTTTCCGAAAATTATGCTGACTAAGGAGTATGTAACTTTATATAATTTCTAATTAAGTTTATTTTAAAAAGAAAAGTGTGAGTGTTGAATAGCGAATACAGAAAAAATACTTTTCGTTTTAATGCATTAGAAACGTATTATGTAACGTAGCTTAAAAATCTAACTTTCAGACGTATCACGCTACACAACATTCCTAATAATACTACCTATTTAATATGTAAATGTAGTTTCATATACACTTTTTAATGAATAATTTAAATTAAAAAAAAACATATTTTGTTAAAATAGTTACAATAATTATTATTTTCAAGACAATTTCTAATAAAAGGAAATGAAAAGTGAAAAAAATGAAATGTGTAAGCTATCGTGTTGGAAAGTGTCGGGACGTGCACGAGATACTTGTGTGTTTGGTCCACACTCGGAGAAAAGAATTACATTTAAAGAATTTGCTAACTTGGGTATTACTTTATTTTTTAATTGGTGTAAAACATATTAAATTATAAGCTTCTACAAGTAATCAATGAAATTGATGATGAAGTAAGGACATTACGCATTTTATTAGTAACTTTATATTTTTGCGTTCACTATGCGATTGATATTGAAGGCGCGGCCAGAGAAGTGAATTAAATTCTGAATTGATTATAAACTTTGTAAACACTGGAAGTTTATAAAACTTTATATTGCCACGTCTAAACTAATTTAATGTTAAATTGAAACGTTGCCTAACAATTACGAATTGACGATATTTCGCAACAAAATAATATGAGGCAATTATGCGTTTAAATAAAATCTACAAGCTTTTGTTTTAATTTCTTGTATGCGTAAGAGGGTCGAAAAAAAATATCAATGAAATTTTTTCAGAAAATATTATTACTTAGAAATAATTGATCGTTTTTAGTTCTTGAAGGAAAGACTACCTTTCTGAGTGTAGCCTGATATCTACAAATTTTTCTTTTTATATTGTATTGTTTTCGTATTTACGACTGTAATATTTCAATGTTTGAATGTAAATGCGATCGGTTCAATTCCCACTCGAGGGAAATTTAAGGAAAGAGGAAATATATGTCAATCATTTTTATTTCTTCGCTTTAGTGAGACAAAGCGCAGTGTTTCGTTCTGCCACTTAACACGCAAATTATTGAATTTGGCGGAAAGCGGAGTCTGTCATAGCACCCAGGTACATGTCATGTTTACTCTGCTATGCGGGATATAAGCATAAAAATAAAAAAAAATCTATTGTTTGTGTTTAAAGAAAATTCGTTCGTTTAACGATAGCTTATACATAAATTAATACTCACCTGAATATCAATCCATCTTGCGCCATTGCGTAGACAACACGAGGCATTGGGAACATAGAGCCGAACATGGAGACCGTCAAGCCAGCAAGAGCACCGAGAGCAACGATGTACTTGCAAGTAGGGGCATGAACGTATGCGAACATCTGCACTAGCGCCGAGTCCATATCCACCTCGTTATATGGCACTACAACAATTTCGAAGCATTTATACGTAATAATGCAACTTGCGGTTGCTGTTGATTAAATTATTAGTTCCTAATTAAGTTAGAAGACAATCAACGTAGATATATAGTGCAAGGGTATGTATTGCCGCGTTAGTTAACGAACTATTGAGTTAGCATAATATTATAAATTAGCGACCCACTCGCGGCTTTTCCGCTGTGAAGTGGCCCAATATATCAATAAAATCATGTATAAGTTCAGAAAATAACTTTTTAGATGACCAAATAACATGCTGTGAAATCACATCAATCAACATTCTATTTATGTTGCATCTACTGCGTAGTCACCTAATTCACAGATATCGATGCCCCTTTCTCCCCACACATTGACATTCATTGTCATATCTTTTGAATGTTCAGTTTTAAAAATTTCAAAAGTGATAAGTAAAAAAAAATTAATATGTAATAGTATAAGGATAAAATAGAGAGATATGAGATGGGTAATGGGATCATTGGGATGGGTAATGGGATCATTTGGGAACTACGTGTAGATAGTTACGATTTTCTTTTTCACGACATAATTATTTCGTGAAACTTTTATTTAAGTCACAGAAAAAAATAAGTAATGACATAGGTTAGGAAAGGTATTTCTAAAACTATTTTATTTATATTCATACTTTAATATATATTTAGAATAAAAAATGATATATAAATATAAAAGAAAGTATAAATAGAATATAGAAGATAGCTTTTTAACTGGAATAAAAAAGCGTTTCGAAAACTCAAAATTCAAAACATTCAATCGCGGTCACGTCCAGTATGTAAGGAGCCGCGACTAGCTATATTACAGCTATCGGTACCCATTTCCCCTCACCCAGGGACCACAAACGCGGCAATATTTTACTATTACATTAATTATATTCTTTATATAGACATTTTTAAATTTGTTATATCCTTTGAATGGAATATTCGATTTTAACAATTTATAAAGTATTTTACAGATATTGAAGTGATCTTTACTTAAACATTTTTATGGGGTAAGTATTAATACAGAAATGTGTTTAGATTCTTGTAGCCTTTTTTGCAACTTAAAATGTACAACAGTAGTTATAGTGGCATAACTACACTAGTTGGATATATAATATCTCGGACTTTTTCGTAGATATTGATACCATATACAATGCTGTAGAATATTTTTTAATCCCATCATCAATAGTTTTTGCAGCGCACGCTGTGATAGATTTTTTATAGCTACCTTTTTCACACTTTGGCTTATATATTTTTTAAAATGCTTATGTTACTCAATATTGATGCAGCAGCTTCAATGTTGAAAGAATTTTTGAAATAGGTCCAGTAGTTTTATATATGCATTTAGTAAAATGTGCTAATTTTAATATTATAAACAGACACTCCATTTATATCAAGGATGTACAGACCGCGGCCCGTTGACCGCATGCGGCCTGCCGGTCCATTACTGGTGGCCGGCCGGTAAAAACAATATAAACGATAATAATAGGTAAGATATTGAATTCTGTTCCAAAATTTATTTATTTTAATTATCCACCGTTGGCAAATCTTTCTTTCAGATAGCTTACTACCTTTGCGACGCTGAACATGTAGGAGACGAACTTCGACAGGTGAAGGGTGCCCTTCATCAGAACAAGCTACCAGTTCCCCGCCAGCCAGGAAGACCAACAAGTCACTTACAGTGGAGAGACAACCAGCACTTCTACCATATGTGAAGGGAGTTAAAGACAGGATTGGCAATATCTTAAGAACAGATTCTATTAAAACCATATTCAAGCCTAATATTAGTCAAACAAAGAGGAGCATCGAGGTGTATTGCAATCAGCTGTGTGTGAACATACAATGAATAAAGCCAACCTCTATATCAGGTTTGATAAGCCACGTATACTCGCTAGAAAAAATACATATATTCGTAAAATGATCCACGAGGCTATTGAAATTCAAAAACATCCTAACTTCAATCAGGAAGATGGTTGGCAACTCTTTACCACCTGGGAGCCACTTAAAATTTTTTTTTGATTAATCCCCTTAATATAGTTTTAATTAATCAATAATATTTAATCAATTATTTTTAATAATTTAAAAGATGTTAGGTCATTTTAATGTGTTAATCCTAGCCAGGATGAGAACACAACATGAAGAAGCCAGGACCTAGTAAAAAATGTAAGGTTAAAAATGAACATCGTCAGTTTCAAGAAATTTGGACTGTGAATGGAATTGGAATATAATGTAAAAAGGCACTACGAAATGCGGCATCCTTCTTTTACCAAGTTTACAAGTGAATTAAGAAAGCAAAAAATGTTGTCTTTAAAACGAGAGCTTATTGGTTGTCAAGCTATGTTTACAAAACCCATTCAAGAAAATTCTCGAATGATGGCGACTTTGTAAAAGAATGCATAGAGAAATTGCCGCTGAGAAAATGTGTCCAGAAGCAGCAAAAATGTTTAGGAAAATTTAATTGAATTGTATGACTATCCAAAAACAAATTATGTCTTTGTCAGGTAATATTGCGGAACAATTAATTGAAAAAACTAAGATCATTGAATTTTATCATTAGCATCCACTGATCGACGAATCCACTGATATTAGTTGAGTTCCACAGCTCAACTTCTCATATTCACACGAGGTATGCATTTTCAAGATTTTGAAGTCTTAGAATAGTTATTAGGAATGTTTTCATTGAAAGGGCAAACCAAAGGAGTTGATATACTCTATGTACTTTTGGATGAGTGTTCAAAAACTGATTTGGACTTATCAAAATTATCGGGAGTTACGACTGTGCTCCTTCGATGATTGGTGTCAATTCCGGGCTAATTACTTTGCTGAAAAAGCATCTGTAAGAAAAAAAAATTAAGGCTGACGATCTCATGCAGTTTCATTGCATTATACACCAAGAAGCCCTTTGTTCTAAAAAATTGAATTTTAAAATGTCATGAAAGTGGTAGTTCCGACTGTAAATTTCATAAAATCATGAAGACTAACAGAGATAATTCAAACAATTCCTTAATGATATTGAAAGCGAATATGGAGATTTAATATATTATACAGAAATAAGGCGATTAAGTAGTGGAGAAATTGGAATATTTCTGGCAAAAAAGCCAAGGGATGTCCCGGAACTTAAAAATCCTCATTGGTTGTGTGATTCAGCTTTTTAGTTGACATTACAAATCATTTGAATGTCTTGAACACAGGCCTTCAATACCCAGTTCTACGTTCATGTATCATCCTTTCAATGCAAGCTGACACTTTTCAGATCACAATTGAATTCTGGAAATTACTAACATTTTTCGAATTATAACATAATGGCTGAAAAAATCAACAAAACTGTATATTTCGGTTATGTAGAAAAGCTAGGTATTTTGATTCAATCTTTTCAAGATAGATTTTCATAGTTTAATAAAATGAAACATCTGTTGGCCTTATTCAGAGATCCTTCACGATTTCAGCTGAAGAAAGTCAATGCAGTTAGAAATTATCGACATTCAAAACGACCAAGATTTACGCAACAAATTCAACGAAGGAGAAATGCTGAACTTTTACCGCTGCCTTGATAAAAATATGTATGACGAGTTGCGCATAAACGATCTGAATTGTGCCAGCTTATTTGGTTCTAAATATGTATGTGAACAAACTTTTTCAATACTAAATAATAATAAAACAAAAAATTGAAACCGCCTTGCTAATGAAAACTTGGAAGCAGTTTTACATGTCGCTACCAGTAAATTTGAGCCAAATATAAAAAAAGATTGTAAGCACTATGCAGTGCCACGCTTCAAATTAAGAAATTCTTTTTCAATTTTAATTAATTATTATCAATTATTTATTGTCTTTAATTACCCATACTTCGGGCCGCCGATCCGCCATCAGTTTATGATTTGCCCGAGTAGCCCCTAGTCTTAATAAGTCTGTGCAACCATGAATTATATTGATTTGTGTAGACTTAAGTAATTGGTTTAGGCTAGCAATACATACAGCATAATACCGAATTGATACTGAAAGGACTGGTTGATCAACACTTTTTAGTAGTTGTTAAATGGAGAGAAAAAGAATATAAGAATTTGGTATAAATCTCATATTAAATTTAAAATTATTGCGTTTAGTCTGTTTTTTATTGTTCTTTAGTTATTTTGTTATAAAAAAAGGCATAGACAATCCATCAGGTAAGATAATCTGTCTTTACCAAGCTAGATAGTCTAGGCGTGCACGGTATTTTAAATATTATATTAAAATACGTAGCTGCGATTATTACAAATATTGACAACGTTGAAAGTATTGTTTTTATTTAATAACAACGTATTTTCTTACTCTGGAGAATTGTTGAGATGCTAGCTACATACTGTCTTATTCCTTAGACAACAAGCTAAATCAACCAAAGTAGAGTGTTTTTGACACTTTAGAGAGTTTGTAGTAAAGTCGATGGACGTTATATAGAGCTACTAAATACTGTATATACATAAACTATAAAATAAAATTTACTTAAAGTTCTTTTAATATTTAAATATATAGACAATTTGTTAAATATTACAATATAAACTGATAACAAATAGAATAATGGAGTAAAATAGACCATTTATTATTTCTTATAACAGTTGAACAGTTAATCTATCATTTTTGAATAAAGTGAGCCAATATTTGCAACTTCATCAATGGAGGAGCAAATATATTTCCTTTTACAAACAGATGAACTCATTCGTTTTCCATAGAAATAATGAGAAACTTCATATTCAGAGCTTGGACGAAAGCGTTTTCACGGACATTCCTGTCCATTTCATTTTACATACATAATTGCATATCAAAATTTTAATATTCTGTAGTAACTTCCTAAAATTCTATTAAAACTTATTTTAACTTCAACTCTTTATAGCCAGTGGTTTTAGAGTTAAACTAACTTAAGGGAACCCATTTTGGAATCTGCTGGTAAGAAACTTGTCACTGCAAATAGGTCAACATTGTTGAACTATATAGTTTTGTTGAATAATTAAGCGGAAATGCAATTGCTGTGTACTATTATCTTGCTTGCTATCCTTAATTAGTTTAATAAACATATTAAAACGAGCGCATTGTGCTCAAGAATCGATAAGTTTGAAGGAGTTGTTTTCACTTTAAAGTTTTCTGTGGTCATAGGTCGATTGTGTGACTTCTTCGTAAAATGTAATTTCGAAAACCCAAATGTACCCTACGTTTGGGTTTCCGAATACCCAATTATACGCCATTAATCCGTTTGAAATAGTTTCATTTAAAATAATGTTAGATATTAGTCATCAATATAAATAGCTAAGGGAACATCATTTCATCCGAATAGTTATATTTTAAAAATCTATCCTTCTTTTAAGTCACTTTTAGTCTTCCTTCGTTTGGTGCCATATGTAAATCAGCAATTTGATCTCCAGAGGTTATTTTTCCTCAATGATTTTTGAATAGGAGATTGTGTTCAGTGCAACCTATTTTTCTAACTGTGTCTTTTTCCACTGTGTCTTTTTTTCCACTTGTGTATTCTAACACAACATATTGTTGTATGTTATTTTATTAATATTTTCTCTTAAGTACAACAGTGGTGTCACTTCAATTATTATACAAGTAACTTTTTAAATGAAACAATTTTTAACATATTGATCGAGAATATTTTGTTGTTTGTAATATTTTATTGTTTTGTAAATTTTGGAAAACTAAAGAGGAGTTGTCAGTTTTTTTACAAGCAAGAATGTGAAAATTCATGTCATGTTCATCTTATACATGATTGTCTTGTATACAAAATAACATTAACCAACCATATTTAATAGTTATTAAATATTATTTATAATGTAAACGACGAAAATGTTGTGGATTCGTTCTCCTCTTCGGGTATTATTAAATTTAAATAATTTATTTTCACCACACTAGCAAGACATGGCGCAGAAAGCACGGCAAAGCCAAAGACAATTGAATGTTGTGCCGTCTTTCCTTATATAATCTCTGCTATATTATACGGGAAAAGACGGAAAGCAGTTTTTTCAACTATCATTCAAATTAAAAAAATTAAATGATGATAATAGCACATACGAATAGATATTTGTAATATCTTCAATATTACAAATATCTACATCGGTTTACTTAAATAAATGTCTACTAAACATTTACCGACATTCAACTGGCCGTGGCTTTCAGCTTATGTTCTGTAGTATACATAAATGAGCAAAATAGTAGTAAATAATTGATTTATAACAAATTTTTGACTCATTTAATAAGAATTATGGTATTTATTCCTTATCAATACTACAATAAAAAAGAAACTATACTATAGAATTACACTACTAGAATTATGCTGCTCTTTTTTTCTGCCCAATGAGTACATGTTGTTAACCCTGTTGGTCTTTACAGCGATACTGAGAGGGGGAGGGAAGAGGGTACTCTGTCCCTGCGGAAAACAGCAAGCACTGACTTGGCTGCTTGAGAGGTAGTTGGCGACCGCACGTGCATCTGCGGGGTGAACCTCAGCTTGCGATCGGCAAGCGAGCGGGGGATTTTTCCTGTTCTACACAACGTAGAGACGTGGCGTAGAGCCTAACATTTCCTAATCGTTGGACCCGGTCGCCCCAATAAACGGACGGGCCGTTAAATAAACTGGACTTCACCGTTGTTTCCGTCGACGGTGGTGTGTCTGTGTTGTGTGAGAAGTGTCTTCTACCTACAATTTTTCCGTTAGCTACCGTAATGAGGTTAGTCGTCAGGGTCTAAAAAAACGATAGGCAGGTGTCTGAACTTAGGGTGCGCAGACGAGGAGTAATTCCTCGCCCCTACTACGAGGGGATTCGCATGAGTATCTGCGCGCTCATAGTAGCGCCTGGATTCCAGTTGGAAATTATAATGAAGATCGATGTTACGAATGTATCAGGGCAACCCGATGCGATTCGTAGAAATCTGTTTTGAACCACTTGAAGTGGTTTAAGCTCTGTGTGTGTAAACGCTACACTGGCGTATGATAAGACCTAGTGCAGGTATCTGTAATGTCAGCTTATTTGTAACTGACATTTTACTTCGTCTGCATATAAGGTGAAGTAATCTATGTAGATAGAAGCGAGCTGTAATGCTACTCTACTGGAACCAAAATATTCTAAAATTGAGAACGTATTTCCCCGGAGTTTTGACAAGTAGTAGTTTGACATAGCAGGAATTACGATTATAAAATATGCGCAAGAGGATAGATGTACACACGATAGTCGCTTTATTGCTTATAGGCTTAATATTCTAAGCGGAAAGTGAAACTGATGGACAAGAGGTGTATAATTTGAAAAAAATCGGTTAAGTTTTGATATTTAAATTATTTTTATTGGCTCGCTCTGGGAAGATATTGCGCGGCGTTGAGTTTCTAATGTGGAATGTTTTAATTTCGTACGAAAAGTGAAGAACATAGACAAATGGACAGATTCTTTTTGCGTGCCTACTGCTATTAAGCGGGAAACATTATAAAGATATTTTAAACTGCTGTATAAATAAATAAATGGCTTTAAAATGACATAAATTAATTAAAATAAACTTTAAAATAAAAAACAGTTGAATTTCCATTGAAACTAAATATCATTAAATCACATTTAAAAAAAAACGTTGAACGCAGCGAAATTCTAACTCACGTCTCTTGGAGGATCCCACACATAGGATTAGAAAAACATTTTTGAAAAAATCGTATAAAAATTTGAACGCAGCGGGATTCGAACCCGCGCTTCTTGGAGGATTCCACACATAGGATTAAAAAAATATTTTTGAAAATACGTGTAAAAATTTGAACGCAGTGGGATTCGAACCCGCGCCTCTTGGAAACCGTCCAAGTGGTATACGTTTTACAAATATGTTTTCTAATCCTAAGTGTGAAATAACATTTTAAAAATAGTAAACTATTAAAATAAAATAACAATCTCTCTTGATAAACGATTGTTTCTTAATAATCTTTAAGTAGCAGATACTTTTAAAAATCTCTATATAGATGCCAACAACGTAAATAAGTTGTAACCAACGTATAAAAATTTCGACGCATAATCTTAGCTTAGCGGTCAGAGCACTTGGATGGAATCCAAGAGGCGCGGGTTCGATTCGAACGCAGTGAGCGTTCAAATTTTTAAACGTTTTTTCAAAAATGTATTCTAATCCTAAGTATGAAATAATATTTTAAAAATAGTAAATTATTAATATTAAATCAATTTATCCCTATAATCAAATATACTATTAATGATTTTTAAATAAAAAGTGAATATAAATAATTCACCTATGAGAATAGTTGTGATTTTATATACAGTATTGTTTATACATTCTTAACAAACTAGTTAATAATTATTGAACACTTACCGACTAGGGTGAGTATGACAGAGCTGCTGACGTAGGCGAGTAAAATAATTCCGAGACTTAATACAATGGCCAAAGGTATGGAACGTTTTGGATTATTCGCCTCCTCTCCTGTGGTGGCAATTATGTCAAAGCCGATAAAAGCGTAGAAGCAAGTGGCAGCACCGCTGAATACCTTTCAAAAACAACCTTTTTATATTATTTGAAAAAATATTTTATAATATTTTAAAATAGAGTTTTTACGCAAATGTAGTGTAACAGTTATGCACTAGGCAATACTAATTTCTATATTGAAATAAGATACAATTTATTTACAAATTTTCCCTGTAGTTGCGACACAAAAAAAAACACCTCTAATTTACAATATTTAAAAGTATCTATAGCCACACACTACCCAGTATTAGTTTGCAGATTAGTTTTTTTGTTCGTTATATAAAAATGAAAGTCAATAAGTAACTTTTACTATTGGTAGTGAATAAAATTGTAAAACTAGTATAAAATTGGAAGCAATAGAATTGTAAAACACTCATAGTTAATAAAATAGAAAATCATTTTAATATTCAATTTTTACATGTAATATTTATTATTAGCTTAATCTAATGACATAAAATAATTGCACTTTACATTAATGCTATAGTAATTTGCTAAAATATTAAGAATTTCTTTCAGTTCTAGGTCCAACGTCTTGTAATCTGATTGATTATATTCTCATCACTGATACTATCGTACTGACCTAGATCGAGTCCGATGGATCGCATAATGACAAGATATTATCCTACGAGTATATCTACGACACAACGAGAACACAAGGAAATGAAAAGACTGAAAGACTTGAAGTAAATCAATATTTAGCTTATTTTCTTCGAATATAATGGCAACAACTGTTTTAGTGTAATGTACGAATATGTATTCAAAATGCTGTTATAACATATTATGAGAAGTCCTAATCTTGCCCAGACAATGATATATTAGAAATGGCTTGATGCATAGAGGAATCTCATGCGCCATTTTACTTAAATTAACTAAGGAAACAAATATCTATATATGGACTATAAAATGTCCGACATACCCCAGACCATCCAAATGGCAAGAATCCTTTGTGTTGAGTCCAGTTGCTAGTATCCACGTAGAAGAGGCCAGCAGTCATAATGAACACCCAGACACTCAAATTGATAGCGTTTAGTACGTTGTTGAAGAAAAGAGATTTTTTTACACCAGCGACGAGAACCATGGTCATCATCAAAGTAATTCCAAAAGCGAGGAAATCCGGGGGTTTTCCTGTAAAAAGGGATTTAATATCTGTATTTATTTACTTATGTGTGCAGTAACCTGAAACCTAGTCAGTCATTTTCTTAAATTAAATAAAACAAATTATCGAGTGAAAAAAATATTTAAATGAAATCAATTTGTACAAGTAACTTAATTACAGGGAAATAGTTCTATAATTTCATAAAGAAATATTATCTTGTAATTTCAAAACGGAATAGTTACTTGTAATTTCATAAAAAAGGAAAGGAGTATTATTTACTCGTAATTAAAAATTTACACAAATTGGTTTAATTTTTTTTCACTTATTAATTAATTTCACAAAGAATTATTTCCCTGTAATCTCTTTTGACTAATATAATATTAATAATTAACATAAAATGGTTGTTATTTCATTTAAAATATATATTTTAAGGCTGGCTGTTTATGAATTAATATAATTTCAATTGCTATAGTTATCACATTCTACATTTTGTACACGCTACTGTTAGTTTGCCCTGTCTATAATAATAAATATATATAAAACATATTTTTAAACGTGTTTTAATCATATTATTTAACCTATAACTTATATTTGTTTGTCTTAATTATATGTATTTTTAGTCTATTTACAATTCATCGTAGTTATTATCTGTGTAAATAGATATTTAATATTAGTTGAATAAAAAAAAATATAAATCATTTAAAACATAAAACTAAAAATAAAAGTTATAAGTGCTGGAAGTGACTGATATAGTACGAGCGCGAATATTTACAGCCCATGTACGGTTATACGATATTCTAACAGCATTCGATATAAATGTAAATTTTCTAATAAACTACGCACACATATTGTTTCAAATTGATTGAAATAAATCATTTTTTAGTCGGTTCGTTTAACAAAAACTGTTTTTAGAATAACTATAGTTTCTTCTGCGTAGAATTTAAACATTTCTCTGGAATTTTATAATTTTAGCTTGTCGTTTGGTTGCAGTAATGAAATATCATCTAGATATAAATCAAAATATCAACTTTTAATCTCAAAATCCAACTTAGTATATTATATTAAAATCCTATATAGTCAGGCTAACAACAGTAATTATCATGGTAAATTTTAGTAGTTCAGTTAATGACAATAGTAATAAGCACGTGATCCACTACCGTCAAGATGTAATACAATAGTGACAGTCACTCACTTGTGGTTTTGATGGCAAAATAACCTTTACAATTAAAATTATTAAGGTTATTTCGCCATTAAAATTAGCCATAAACTAAATAGCTTATAGCTATTAGAGTAAATTACAGGAATTACATTCAAGAAACGGTAGTGCTCCAACTATCAAATAAGGGGAAAATTCGCTAAAGAGTATTCTTGTGATCGTCGTAGACGTAAAGGTACTCGTATCTTAATAGTTCATAACGACGATCTTACGCCCTTACTGTATACTAACATGTTTGTAAGAATCAATCAAAAGATGTGAATAAAAGGATCGTTTATTTTGAAAGTGGTGTAAGTTTATTTTCTCTTGTTTTGTGAAAATTAATGTGAAATGTGAAACATTATTATATATATATATTAAATGTCAAACATGTTATATGAAAAATATATATTTATAAAATATGGTGACACAAGGTGGTTTTAAATATAATTAACTACGATGGAGTGCACTTATGAACTGATAATGGGCCTACACCACTTTCAAAATGAGCCGATTTTACAATTGACTAATTTTGAAAGTGGCGTAAGTCCATCAATCGTTGAATTCTGATGTTAAAAAATCAAATATTATATAAAATATGGGTATAACCTATTTTAATGTTATTTTTATTATAAATAATAACTCAACATCAAACAAAAGTATTTTTATCCATCTCAATACCACTGGTGCCTTATTCGTAATTTCTTCTCTAATAATTCGTATAATGAATATAATTTTGAATATTTAACTGTTTATTTGATATTAATATTAGTATTTAATATTGCCAACAATCGCTGCCATATAAGATTATGCTCTCGGATTATAATCTTGTATATCAGTGTATTTAACGGCTGGTTTAGGAAATATATGAATGGCGTTAGAGTCTGGGCTCCCTCAAGCCATGTCACTCATTCGCTCTTGGCCACATTTAGATTAAGATTGTTGTCTTCAAATGTACCCTTATTATATTACAGAGGCTTATTCTCCGCCCCAGGTCCAACTGGCTCTAGTTAATGAGCGCTATTTATGTCATACATCATGAGCCATGGAGACTGGACCTGGATATTGGCTGAAACAGTATCTAGCACTACATTGAACTAAAACGGACTGAGGGCCAAACCTTCTTGAACCTCTACCGTAATCGGAAAGGATTTCGTGTCGCCAACAGCAGTCGTGGTATCATTCTGGCTTTCAAGACGCGGTTAAGAGCTCAGATCCCGCTTCCCGAGTCTTTATGGGACGAGGATAAAGTGAGTTTCGTCAGACGTTATTAAGACAATAAATCCAAGAGTAAGAGGCGGTTCGATTGCAAGATTTAATGGGTGCTGATTGTTCAACAGCCCTTCACAGTAGCACCTCTATCTCTCCTTTACAGATAAATAATTATAAAAGCAAAGCGTCCCCCGGGAATCTTTAATACAAAGATACTATGCGATATCTTCTGTCGCTTTATCCTAAGCACGTGCCAATTTGCAAATAAGCTTTTGCCTCTCCGCATTTTCAAGTCTGTGCCACAGGGCTACAATCTTCTTACTCGCACGCTTAGCTCCTATGTACGCTACATTTTCTTCAAGAGAGATGGTGGCTTGTAACTCTTTAAAGGTTGATGCTTCTTTTCACGAAACACCTTCTGCACTGAAATAAAATCAAATCCGATAGTTTTTTAAATTAATTTTAGAGTTTTCAGTACAATATATTTTATAATAAAGTACAATAAAAGTATAATACACAATGGTATTTCTATTGTGTATTATTTAATTTCCCCGAAAAATTTGAAAACGTTCTCAATCAAATAGCTCAAACGTAATTACGTCATTGTACCTTTGGATGATCGATTAGTTCTTAGCTATGTCACTATCTGATATTAATATGAATATTATCCACTTTAGGAAACCAAACTTATAAGTAACTGTTATAGCAACCGAGCCGGCCTCTGTCAACCAAAATTTCTTTATTCATATATTTTTTTTATACAACTACATTTCTAATAGAGAAAGAATATGTAATAAAGACATAAACATTTATTTTCTCTTTTAATTTGATATTCTTTACTCAACTAGGTTATTATACTTTATTGTTAATTAAAATTTAATTTTCCATTATTCAAATACGCCCTACAATTGGACTTAAACCATTAACATAATCGACAGTTTTGCAATTTCATTTACCGGCAAATTTTAACCGATTCAAAACATAGGATTTTTTCAAAAGAAATTTAACACGCACTACTTATACATAAAATATACATGCGATTAAGCATAAATTATTTATCTCATTTTTTTCTAAAATTGACTTACACTACTTTTCAAATGAACGGTCCAAATATATAATTCTTATTTAATAGAACCTCCATTAAATTAACTATATTTATACTCATCAACGGTATAAAATTCATTTATGAAATACATATAAACAATGTCTTATATCCGTAGTACTCACTTTAAAATATACTCGAACCGCACTCGAAGGAAATTATATTTTAATAAAAAAGTCATATTAAAAAGTAATAAAATTCATTACTAATTTCTTAGAAAACATTTTTGAAAAAACGTATAAAAATTTAAACGCAGCGGGATTCTAACCCTCACGGTTTCGAATCAAAAAAAAATGTTTTCTAATCCTAAGTGTGGAATAACACTTTAAAAATAGTAAATGCTAATTTCTTGTTGTAAATTTTAGATTTATATGTATTGTTACTCAGTAAAACATTCAGTCGAGCGAAATTGACAATTCGGTTTTATATTTAAAACTTTACTTAATATATAAGCTCAGAAAGATATTAACTCAGTCATGTAAATATATGTATTTATATTTGATTATTAGATGTTTATTGTCGGGCGATCCTTGAATGATCTACATCACGATGCAGTTGGACATTTCATAAATCGTCGCTATTTCCTGATTTTCACGATTACAATATAAATCATGAATTTGAATTAAATTATAATGAACACGTACAGTATATAGCTTACGAAGAAGTTTAAATAACTTTATATTAATTTGACTTTAATGAAGGGATTCTATCGACTGCTGAAAATTAGAATTATTTTCTATTTGATGACCCATGGTGTGACTATTACCATCTCTATTCTATTATTCTACCAGAATCATGCTAACAACATAAATAAGTTGTAACAAACCTATAAGAATTTCGACGCAGCTGGTAGTAGAACGCTTGGCTTAGCGGCCAGAGCGCTTGGACGGTATCCAAGAGGCGCGGGTTCATAACCCGCTGCGTTCAAATTTTTATACGTTTTTATAAAAAGGTTTTCTAATCCTAAGGGTGAAATAATACTTTAAAAATAATAAATATTAAAGTTTACATTGTAAGAAAATAGTAGAAATATAACAAATATAAAGTAATTATAAGTGTAGATTATAAGTATATACGAGTGAATAATAACTCAACTTTATATATAATAAGTGTACATTATTTTATTTATAAAGAGTTGTTTGAAATTATAGGCTGCAAGTTGTTAAGGCTCAAAGTAAAACCTATTGTGTATTCTGACACCTGACTCCACTTATATTATAACATATGATTGATACATATAATTCATTTAAAATTGTAAAGTTGTCTATTTAACTTGGTAAGTTAAGCTATCCATGATAATGAAATCGAAAACAATAATAGAATATGTTTTCTTTTTCTTATTATTTTTATTTATTTCTTTATTGTACAAGGAATGTACACGTAAATATAAAATTAAGGCTCACAAAACGATTTTGCTTTAGTAAAACTAATTATTTGTTATTGTATAGAAAATATTTATTTTTGAGAATTTTGTATCTCGTTCTCGTTTTTTGTTATGATCTTATGACCTTTGTTACACTATTACCGTCTCAACTTCATGTTAATTATGTGTAAAGTGTGACATGTTTTGTATACAAAAAACAATTTAAGAAAGTTGGGACATGTGTCCTACGAGTACCTCACCTAATTCCTCTGAATAATAAATATGCATTAGTATACGTGTGGGTGGACACTTGTTCTTGGCGTCTGAACGTAGCCACGTCGTACCCGAAATCAATCTAAATAGTTAGTCAAGTTTCTAGCAAAGATTATGTAAAGCAGAAGAGTTTATTTGAACGCGCTAATCTCAGTATCTACTGATTGAAATTAAAAATTTCTTTCTGTGTTGCATAGTCAATTAATTGAGGAACGCTATATCATCACTCTACGACTAATGAGAGTGAAGTAGTAATAATAATTATTGTGAAAATGGTAAAATACATATATATATATATATATATATATATATATATATATATATAAATAATAACCATCATATATATCCTATAAACATATGTTATTGTAAAAGTGAGTACTACGGAACATTTTAAGATTTTGCCAAGTAATAATATTTGTAGATATGTAATGGTCTAACCTAGCTTGGAAATTCAATTTACGCACACCACTTTCTAACCTAACCTAAACTATAATTTATATAAATATGTCATAATTCAGATAGAACTCTTATTTCCAAAGATATTTCAGATAATTGTTTTTAATATACATTCTTTTTTATTTGAACATTTTTTTATATGAACAGAAATTGCGTGTCATAATGATAATCTTTTTAAAGCACGGTATTTTAGTTCCTTAAAATGTTGCTAGTCTTCAACGATTTTACATTAAATTTGTTAGACTTTCAATATTTCATCGAAAATTGTTTAGCTTCAAGCTTTTATCCCGCATATAGGGTAGATAGGAAGTACCTAGTCTAAAGAGATTCCGTACTTCGCTTTCCACCGATTTCGAGATTTTGCGCGTTGAGTGGTGAAACTCAACGCCGCACTTTGTCTTTTACCAGAGCGAGGAAGTGAATATAGTTTAAATACAATCACTCCCCGAGTAGGGATTGAACACACAACCAATCGCGTTTATAGTCAGACGCTGTCCTACTGCGTCACAACCGGCCTCAATTGTATATTATAGTGAACAATATTTGCAAAAGCCTTTTCTTTATTAAGCATGCCAATCGTTCAAATTAATTATAGACAATTTATATTTTCATTCGTTATCTTTTATTTTTTCTTTGTATAGTAAAATTCATAACAAAAAAATTCTGCACTGTAAGTATAACTAATGCTGAAAGTAATATTTTAAGTTGGTCAATATTAATATGTATTTCCATTCAATATTTCCTTCGTTACAAAATAATTCATATTAACAGCTACCAGTTTTAAGCTTCTGCATAATTAAATGTTTATTAGATTATTGACTTCAAATACTCAAGATTATTCAATAAATATTTCCTATTGTAAAATATCTCGTACGACGCAGCAACTTTACATTGATAAAGTAAAATTGCTGTACGCATATGTATAATAATTGCAAGAATGACAGGTGATAATTTAATGGCTTAGTTGTATGAAAAAAATATGTAATTTGCAGCCTAGGACTTGATTTCACTAGTTGGAGAATCAAAGCTTCAACACAAATAAGCCGTCTAATGAATGTATTCATTACTGAATTCTTTATTAAACCTACAAGATAGCTCGAAAGCCAGCCACATCAGTCCTTAGGCTTCAACATTATCCTAAGTTTTAAGAAGAATGGATAATTGAAATTGTTATAAAATTTTCTAGGCATCTATGAAAATATCGAATTTAGTTCAAGTTTCAATTTTATGTTTTTGATTACATGTATAATTACGTATTCCACCTGTATCTGTGAAACTTTCATAATATCTGATCCTATAGTATGACTATGTTTATAGACAACGAGTCATTCATTTCCGCGAGTTCGCTAGATTCCGGCAGTAGCAGCGAAAACTTGATTGTACATTTGTTTGAATCTCATTGATCGAGTCCTCCCTATTCAAGATTTCTGTCTATATATTCTGTTTCATAATGAGTGAGGAACGCATATTGAATGCTTCTAGATTTATAAATTGAATAAAAAGACAATTACTGTCCAAAATTAAGTAACAAAATATAAGGTGGTAAAATTGAAAAAAATGCTGGAACAAACGTTTCATCTTCTTATATTTGATTGAAAGTACGTAATAGTAACTGTCGGTTTTTTATCGTCGGAAGCAACAGCAATATTTTTAATTACTTGTACGTGAGTGAGCAAGGCGGGCATTCGATATGATGCCTAGTTCAAAAGTATTTTAATTAAAATGTGGAAACATTTGCTGAAGTTTTATTTTTCTAATTTTCAATTTAAGTTTACAAAAGGTGATTGATTAAATACCATAGAGTCCATACTACAGTGTGTCAAAGATGTATTTTAAATAGTGAAAGTTTAAAAATGTATGACAAAAAATGAAATTTATATTTATATAAAGATTTATTGGTTCGCTTTATATGTATATGTTCCGAAAATTGTTATCTTTCCTAAATATGTATGACATTTAGAAAAATATAAATAATTTCTTTAGTTCTTTAAATTATACTAAAAATCCACCTTTCTCATTTAAATCCGCTGTTCACAAATTGATTATTTATGGCAGGTAATGAATTCCATATTACCTGCGGTTTATAACTTTTAGTTTCAGTTAACATAAAAGATTTTTCCAATTTTATTTATTTATACAATAAAATATCTCATTTCTGTGCCTTGATTATCATCCATTTTTTTTTAATGTTGAGACCTTGATGTGAAATCCTAGGAGCCGGTCTAATCTTTAAAAGATATTTATACAGCGCTTTAAGTAAATTTGGTCAACATGATAAGCACTTATTGTTGACATAAACAAATTTTCACTTTGTACTTAGAATTAGACATAAACAAATTTTCACTTTGCATAAAACTGTACAAATTTTCACTTTGTATAAAACATTTCTCCTTTAGTATTTTTAGTTCTGTTTCTAGTTAAAATAATAAATCTAAAACTTATTTTAACGATATTATTAATAAAATATCCCTAGAGTAGCTGAAACAACAAAATATTATATTTTATAATAACTTCATACCTACATCGATCTGGGAAAGTGCTTGTTCTATAATCAAATTTTTGTTTACATTTTATACATGGCCTAGAAATGCGTGCGAATTTCAAAATCGGATTGATCGTGAGAGGGACGCGGGAGCGAGGTGCGAGTAGTGGGGATATGTAGCCTGATTTCGAAAATTTAGTCGTCATGAAGCGTTTCAACGGTGAACAGTATGTGTTCTGTGTACAGGTTTATTATAAAAATGGCGATCCGTTCACTATTGCGCGGCGTCTATTTCGCTCTGAGCTTAGTTTCCAGGTTTTAATTAAATGTCGTAGTGAAAATGCTATCAGATCGCTGGTCTAGAAATTTTTGTCTACGGGTTCGACACAAAATCAAAAACCTGTGGTCAAAAAACGTCCAAGTCAATGAAAACGGAAGAAACTGAAAGCGAAGTCAGGATGTTCGTACGGCGCGATCCCCAGTTATCAACCAGAAAGAGATCAACTGAGCTCACTATGCGAAAAACATCATTAAGACGTATTTTGGAAAAAGATCTTAAATTTCACCCGTATAAACTTTAATTAGTCCAGGAATTGATACCAAATAACCACCATCTTCGCCGTACTTTTGCCGAATGAATGTTACAGCGTTTACGAAGTTTGAATAATTCTTCTCGGATGAAGCTCATTTTCATTTAAGTGGATATGTGAATAAGCAACATTGTCGGTATTGGGCCTCAGAAAATCCCAAACTAAAACATCAAAGACGATTGTATTTGCTTATTGTGACAGATTGGGTAGCCATGTCGGCGAGAGGAATCATCGGACTCCATTTCTTCGAAAATGAGTGATTTCAAACCGAAACAGTAAATTCTGATTGCTACACAGACATGTTACGAAACTTTGTGGTCACGATATGGTCACCATAGCAAAACGTCTTCACTAAATAGCGCACAGAGGTCAACCTCGAGAAAAGCTTTTCAGTTCTCTTTCCTCGTCATAGGTACGAAGAAAATCAATTAATATATAACGGCTAAATCCGCCGAATACCTAGGAGAAGTTTTAAACACATACATATACATTCCACATCGATTACGTCTACCGCAAAGTGGCGTTCTTAGAAACAAGATCCACCAGTATACGATGTGAATCAGGCCTATTTTCACATGTGCCAGTGTTGTGTTCGCACATACGGATGTCAGACGTTTTCAAGTCGTGCGCGCCGTGGTACATGCGTAATGTAGATCTATTTAGAGTAATTAAGTTAAACTCCATCAAAGAGCACCGCCGTAAAACTTTCTAGTAGCTACTTAAAAACGCAGCTACCCGATCCCGCTGGTGGTAAGCGCCTGCGATTAAGATACGGCCTGATAATTATGGGGACCTCGCAGACCCCGACACGTTCTATCTGTGGAGACGAGGTCCCAGTTTCATAACTGCCCAATGCCAATAGGCCTGTTCCGTACAGGCGAGTCCCCCACTACAAACGGTGTACACAAGCCGAGGTTTGTGCCTCACAGAAGGCGCCCTTGTGACACTGTGTTCTAAGTTGATGGTTTCCTCTAGAGATCTCCACGCTAAGGGCAGAGCTCTTCTAGCTTGGCCTCCTTCAAAACCCGGTGACGCTGTCAAGGCCAGTAGGGCCAACAGCATACTACACAATCGAAGAAAAAAAAGCAAAGCATAATTAGTTCGGGTTTAAGATTATCTTACCGTTTTTCTAGTATAATTAATGCTGCTAGTCATTACAGATAATATTTTTAATACTGTTAATATTACTATGTATATGACGTGTTATTAGAACTGATGTTGAATCTACTTCAAAGCATGCAAAGTGCAGCTTATAATTAATTTATGCTTCGATCAACTATCCATTACATAACATATCGCATAGATATCTCGGCTCAAAAAGTGATAATATTAAAATATAAACAGATATCCAAACTATTATAATATAAGTCTATATGACATAAAATAACTTCAATAAAATCCAACCTCATTCCAATTTATTAAGGTTTAGTTTCATTATAGTAACACTGTGAACACAAAAAAATCAACCGTTTTAAATGATAATAAGGCTTAAAGTCCAGACGAACCAACATTCAACGATTTCTTGGTAGCGTGGCGGCAAATATTAGCCAAACGACGATTATTTATATTTAAATGTTTTAATAATTTGATTTAAAATGTTTTTAATTACTATTAAAACGAATTTGACGTGTACTTATCTAAAGAACTTTCTTACCTTCTTTTGAAATATTACTGTTTTGATGGTTATTTAGGCAATTTTAGAAGCACAAAAAGCACATTTTTTTTAAAAGCACATTCTCGTTGGCTATGTTTAGACTATACTAAAATCAGTTTAATATATTGAGGATATTAAGCTGAAAAGAATGGATACTACACTTTGATATTAGCCAAAAAGCCGAGAAGCGGCAGAGGGTGGTCAGCTTGGGAAGTCAGAGTTGTCAGAGTAGCTTTTGAGCACGTCGTCGAGGGTGCTTACAATCCTTAAAACGTATTCAAGGATTGTATGCATCCCCTCATAGGCTTTAACTTGCCTGCAGGCTCCCGCCGCTAGGCTCACGAAAGATTGGGATTTCCCTTAGCCCGGCTAGTGGCAGTCGAGGTTTTAGTGTGTACGGATCTCCTGAGTCCCACATAACCTTCCCTGAGCCCTCAATCAGGCGGATATCCCTAATAGATTTCCGCACGTAAAAAAAAGAATGCTAAAATCAAATAAGACCACAACATTTAGTACTCTTATTTGTCGGGCCATTTTTTAGAGCGTTAGCTATAATCTAGAGGATAGCTGATTGAATGTTGTATGTAATTTTATATTTTTAAAATGAATTCTCTAAGATCATGGATAATTTTCGTTTTGTTTTCGTTGTACCTGAGTTCATGCATACTTTTTTCACTACAATATAACACAGTGATTTTTTTTTCAACAATATAGAACAAATAAATTTCATATAAATGATGGTATTATGTGATATGGTTTCTTTTCATACATTCTATAATGCTTCATTCAGAACTACACTTGCTATTATCCCTAATCAATAAGAAAACGAAACATTTGTTGACTGCAAGTATGCTTGCTATCTTACCTGATTGTTTTGAATTGCGAAAGGTAATCATTATATAAAGTGACGTGAAAGTTCAGCTCGGTCTTTTACAGCTTTACCTAAGTGCATAAGCCGTGCAGCTAAAGCTCCGCTTAACAGCTTTGAAAAATGTAAAGTCAATGTAAACTCCGGTTCGTCTGATAATAGTTTAAATAAAAGCTTTAAACGAAATAAAGTAACACCATTAGTTAACTGAGACTGTTTCGATGTTGTATTTTCCGTTCATAAATAAGTAGGCCAACTAAATAATTTAGTACCTGCTTCTATTCTAACGGAACGTACTAAAACAACATGCTGCTTATTATATATACATAAAAATATATTTTTCTTCGACAAAATTTTGCTGTAAATATGGTAATTTGTTGTAAATCTGAAGTGTACAATAGCAGTAATACATCCATAAAAAATTTTTCTTCATATGTCTTTCTTCATTGCAATAATTTTCTTGGCTATAGTAATAATCAACGCATAATGCTCTTGACAGAGTTAATTCTCATGGCCTGGATGGATGAGAAGGGTTTCTCGAGTCGTTTATTCCATAACTTGTACGCTTACTACAGTTGTTGCCAGACGGGTCCCTGTCTGCTTTAATAGTTTTGTTCTTACGACTAGATCTTGAAGTTTCTAAAGGCTGATTTTAGAGTTCTTAAAGCGTACACTTGAACGTGGATTTATCGAACAGGATACATGAAACTATTGATTGTTTCATGTATACAGTTGTTTAAAGTCAAAAGTTTCTTGTTGCATTTAAACAATAAAATTAAAATATTTTTCTTGTTACATACTCATGATAAAGTAAAGGTTTCTTGTAACTTATATAAGCTCGTTTTATTTTAAAAAACAACTATACATTTTTAATTGTGTTTTTCTTTACCTTATCTCTTGTCTCACTAAGGTTGCAGGCAGTGATGCACACTGCCGGTAATATTGTTTCATCCTACATATTTATTTTTCCTTTTCTCATAATAAGATCTTTGATTATCTTATAATAAAATATTCAAATATACATTTTTGGAAAACTAAATAGGCTTCACGATTTTGCGTGTCTTCCTTGCGCAGGGGCCATGCTTACCTCTCCGTATCGTTCCAATTTTAGTTATAATTAAATTATATGTACTGCCGAAGCGAGTTCTTATTTCCATGATTTATCGTCTAATTACAAAATTATGTTTTTGCTTTAATATTTTATTAAACTTACCAAAAACAGTACCAATCTTATTTGCCAAGTGACGAGCGATTGCACCGTCGCACAGAGAATCGAAACATGCACTCAGTGCCCGTGCGCAGGCGCTCGTTCCAATCTATGCAAACAATATAATTTTAATTATTTATTCAAATACATATAAATAAAAAAGGGATTTAGAAAAGCTGTTTTCGTCAAAAAAATGCCAATCTGCTTTTGAAAGTAAGTAGAATTTATAAGTATACGTTTTAATCTAGAATGCTCCTGGCATGTACTTAGTTACAAATGCTAAAAAAATATTTTGATTACTGATACTGAATAATTTTCGTGCAAAAAGAATAATATTTTATTTATAAAATATTTCAGGGCAACAGAAAGGTTTATTCTAGAAATATCTGACAGGCTTAAAATTTCGTATAAAAGAAGGTATTCGTTTGAAGATAAATCCGTCTAAGTCGCTGAAACTGAAAGCTAATTTGCTTATTATTTATTTATTTGCTCAATTTTGTTGTACCCTCCACGCTCATTTCATATTGTTTATGGTTTATCTGAACAGTCAACGGAGTGCCGTTTACTGCTAAGATAAAACATAAATTCTTGACACTAGGCTGTCACTGACTATTCTAATTTTTTTAATAAATATATTGTGTAAATGAAATATATTTAATATATCTATAATATAATAGCTTTACTAATACGAATTTTAATTTACTATGCAAATATATATACTTTTAGTTTTATGGATTATGAGATGATTTGTTTGGCTTTCTAATTAATCTCGTATTAAAATCTTAAAAGTGTAATAAGTATAAAGTTATACTTATATTTTTAGGGAATAGATATTTGCGTAAACGTAAAATATAATATCTTGTGGACTTCACTGCTCTAGTAAAGTGTTATATAAATATAAATCTTGTGTTTGTATGATAAATATAGCATTATATTGACAGTCGTAAACTAATTACTTAAAAGTATATGAAAGCTTGAAGCATCGCCTAAAATCTTACCAAATATTCAAGAACCATGTTCCAGCCTATTACGAAAGCGATGAACTCGCCCACCGTGACGTACGAGTACGTGTATGCAGATCCAGTTGTATTAGGAACTCGAACTCCAAACTCCGCGTAGCACGCTCCTAGGAATATAAGTAATACATTTGTATACAAGAAGTAATATAATATTACATATCAAAGTAAAACATTTCTAAGTAACATTTATTTATACATACATACATATAAATGAAAATGGAGTGTGTTTGTAATATTAAATCAATTGCTTTTTACTTAATGCTGATGCATGTAAACAAGGATTGTTTGTTTCGGCTAATGTTTGAAACGGCTGGACTGTTTTTTACTTCAATTTTAGAATTGAGTTTAAAATAAAGGAGTTAAAATCTAAGCTAATTATTATAATTTTGTAAAACAAATAGATAAGGATACGAATCAAAATATGAGAGAAATTTCTAGAAACTTTGATATATTAACCATTTTACCTTTAATAAAAAAACTGTTTCCTATGATTCATATCTCTATATAGTAATAGAGTATTTGTATAGCTTATTTATATTTTTCTCAATCAATCAATAATCGTAATCTAACATAGATTTAGCTGTCGAGAGAGTAGAAGGGGCTGAAAAATAATGATGTTCATAATAATAATAATCTGCACGTGTTTTAAATGTGTAACTTATGTTAAATTTGCTTCTTTTTAAGAATGAAAATGGTTTTATTTATTAAAAAGACGTAGGTATATTCAAAAAACTAAGTAAAAATATTGAATAAAATTAATAATAAGATACTGTGAATATATATTATTTTATAATAAATCTAAATTTTAATATTTGCTTATTTCGTAATTTGTAAATTCAAAATCTGACAAAGTTTTCATTTTTTTAAACCAATTTCATTGAGTACATTTTCAGTATTCTCAAGAATACTTATTTAAGTATTCGTTTGAATAAAGACAGTGTAGTAATAGCATTTTGTGGCAATTTAATAAACGAACAAAATGGCTTTAGCCTTCTATATGAAGGAAAAAGGAATAATATTAAATAAATGATAAGAAGCGCTAAACAACTCTTTGAATACTAAGCGTACTAGCTAGCTGTTAACCTACACTGTAGACTTATTAGCAGTTATTAAGTAACACTCACCAGAAAATATACTTGCCATGGCAGCTATCATAAAGCTAAGAGCTACTCCAGGCCCAGCGAACTTGCGGGCTACCATACCTGCCACCAGGTACATACCGGTGCCAACGCAGGACCCCACTCCCAAGGATGTTAAATCGACTGTTGTGAGGCAGCGCTGGAGGAATTAAAATATTTTCAAAGTTGCTTATTACTTCGAAAAAATCTAAACATTAATACACATATATTTTAATTTAATAATACTTTTATTATTTATTATATTATAATACGCTACCTCCACAAAAGAAATGATTAATACTCTTGTATATGGTTTACCATTGCAACGTCTCATCAGTTTTCACTTCATCTTGTATGACTCTAGAGAAGAATAAAGTCTTGACCAAGACTTTATGTATATATATATATATATATATATATATATATATATATATATATATATATATATATATATATATATATATATATATATATTAGTTTATTATATGAGTATGTTAATAAAGAAGCAGGTGTAAATACGCAATTTTTAATCAAATGATACACAACATGCCTCCTGTTTTCAATAGTTCGATTTGTTTCGTAAATTTTGAAATATATCTGAAATTGGCTAAAATAAAGAATTCAAATATTGGAAGCGTTGTCAATATAAAATAATTGGAGTGTAAAGCCAAAACAGTCGGTGCAAGGATCAATTGGATAATATTTGTAAAAAAAACTCCAATCTACAAAGTCGAGTTTTATATAAAATTTAGTTATTATCACCGATTTAATTAAAAGTAGCAATTTGGTATTTTTTTGCCAGCATGCTTTTTCTTACTAGTAACAATAAGCTCAATATCAGTAATTAATATTTAAAACATCAAGGCAAACGAATAAACATTACTTATAAGCTGAAACACCAAATTAAGTGGCAAACTAAATGGTTTTTTTTTACAAAAGTTTATTTAAATAATTATTATTCTAAGATTTGTGGAACTCTTGTAAAATAAATGTTTATTTTTAATTTTAATACACCAGTGACGTAGTAGAAGAAAGACGAATAAGTGTTATAAAAATATTATTTTTTTATTTTACTTAACATTTATTACTGTTAGGATTAGGTAATAGCAGCACGCACTCTTAATGTGAAAATTCTTCGTAATTTTAACAAGGAGATAGGCAGAATGACAGGCGTAAGCATGAATATAATAAAGTGTATAGTAAGAATGAAGAAGAACGTGCTCAAGTGGTTTAGGCACGTTGAGAGAACGAGTGATGAAAGAATATTAAGAAAGATTTATGAAGCCAAGGTGAGTGGTGTGAGAGGTCGGTGGAGACCTCGGTTGACCTTTGAATTTAGTATCGAACAGTATACGATATAAAAAGCTTGAGGGCATGTAGGATAAGACTGTGGACGAGGCGAAAGACGTATGTAGAGACCGTAGCGTTTGGCACTCCGACTACCCCGTTCAGAAAACAGCGTGAAGCTAAAAAAAACTGAACGGCGCGGGTTGTAATTAATAATTCTAATTAATAATTCTAATTAATAATTCTAATCCCGCTGTGTTCAAATTTTTATACATTTTTTCAAAAATGTTTTTTGGCCTCAGAAAATCCCAAATTAAGACATTAAAGACCATTCGCTTAATGCATGCATGTACAGACCGCGGCCCGCGGCCCGCGCTCGAATATTGGCGGCCCGCTGACAGCAAAAATAATACTAACGATAATAATACCAAAAATATATAATTCTTTTCCAGAATATACACAGTTATCTATCGTTGGCAAATCTTTGTTTCAGAGAGCTTACCACCTTTGCGATGCTGAACATCTAGGGGACGAGCTTTGACAGGTGAAGTGTGCTCTTCATCAGAACAAGCTGCTGCACAGTGGGAAGACAGCTCGAATTCTTACCATATGTGAAGAGAGTTAAAGACAGGATTGGCAACATCTTAAGAAGAGCTTCTATTTAAACCATATTCAAGCCTAATAAAAAAGTGAGCCAATGCTTGAGACCCGTAAAATGTAACATTACTTTGCAGTGTGCAGGTTTATATAAGCTAGATTCTGACTGAGGCTTATCGTATATTGGTCAAACAAAGAAGGGCGGCTGTGAAAAATCGGCGTTAGAGTGTAGGAACACATATCCAATGTCAACAATGGGCGTGAATTGCAATCAGTTGTATGTGAACTTACAATGAATAAAACCAACCACTACATCAGGTTTGATATGCCACATATCCTCGCTAGGGAAAGTAGATATATTTCTGGAATGATTCACGAGGCTATTGAAATTCGAAAACATCCTAACTTCAATAGGGAATATCTGAAATCTACCACACCATGACTAAGATACAGTCAGCACATTCTGCAAGAATCCAGGGCAGTACGCGAGGCGATCAAGAAACAAATGGTGGTAGATTGATATAATTAATTATTGTATCAACTGACAGACGAATGCCGCCATAATCTACCTATGACCACAGACTACTGTTAAGTGTCCGAAATGTACCGGATGTCCAAAAATGTATTTTCATGTTAATCTTAGCCAGGATTAGAACAAAACATGGAGAAGCCAGATTAAAGATGAAAATCGACAGATTCAAGAAATTTGAACTGATAAATACTTTTTTGTATGGTCCGCAAGACAAAGTCGTTTGTTTAATTTGCAAAAATTCTGTCGCGATTGCAAAGGAATATAATGTAAAAAAGCACTATGAAATGCAGTATCCTTCTTTTACCAAGATTACAGGCGAATTAAGAAAGCAAAAAATGTTATCTTTAAAACGGGAGCTTATTGATCAACAAGCTATGTTTACAAAACTCATTCTCAAATCATAGCAAAGCGAAGTTGCGAAGCGAAGAAATTATGGCAATTTTGTAAAAGTATGCATAGATATTGCCGCTAAAGAAAATATGTCCAGAAGCAGCAAAAAAGTTTGAGAAAATGGGCTAACGAAAGGAGTTGATATACTCTATTTACTTGATTTGGACTTATCAAAATTACCGGGAGTTGCGACTAACGGTGCTCCTTCGGTGATTGGTGTCAATTCCGAACTAATTACTTTGCTAAAAAAGCATTTGCAAGAATAAAAACATAAGCGCTGAAGATCTCATGCAGTGACATTGCATTATACACCAAGAAGCCCTTTGTTCTAAAAAATTGAATTTTAAAATGTCATGAAAGTGGTAGTTCCGACTGCAAATGTCATAGAATCATGAGGACTCAATCAGAGATAATTCAAACAATTCCTTGATGATATCAAAAGCGAATACGGAGGTTTACTGTATTATAAAGAAGTAAGGCGGCTAAGTTGTTGGTTGACACTGGAATGATTTCCAAATTTAATAGAAGAAAATGGAATATTTCTGGAGGAAAAGCAAAGGGATTTCTCGGAACTTAAAAATTCTGATTAGTTGTGTGCTTTATCTTTTTTAGTTGACATTACAAATCATTTGAATGCCTTGAACACAGGGCTTCAAGGCAAAAATCAACCAAATACCCAGCTCTACGCTCATGTATCATTCTTTCAATGCAAGCTGACACTTTTCAGAAATTTTTGGAAATTACTAACATTTTTCGAATTATAAGTGAATGGCTGAAAAATTTTGTTAAAACTGTATTTTTCAGTTATATAGAAAATGGCAGAAAAATAAAAAACCTGTTAATTTCGGTCATGTAAGCTTGATATTTTGATTCAATCTTTTCAAGACAGATTTTCCGAGTTTAAAAAAATGAAAAGTCTATTGGACATATTTAGAGATCCTTCACGATTTCAGCTGAAGAAAGTCAATGCAGTTAGAAATTATCGACATTCAAAACGACCAAGATTTACGCAACAAATTCAACGAAGGAGAAATGCTGAACTTTTACCGCTGCCTTGAAAAAAATATGTACGACTAGTTGCGCATAAACGATCTGAATTGTGCCAGCTTATTTGGTTCTAAATATGTATGTGAACAAACTTTTTCAATACTAAATAATAATAAAACAAAAAATTGAAACCGCCTTGCTAATGAAAATTTGGAAGCAGTTTTACGTGTCGCTACCAGTAAATTTGAGCCAAATATAAAAAAAGATTGCAAGCACCATGCAGTGCCACGCTTAAAATTAATAAATTCTTTTTCAATTTTAATAAATTATTACCAAATCTTTATTCTGGCGGCCGGCCCGCCATCAGTTCATGATTTGCTCAAGTGGGCCCTAGTCTTAATAAGTCTGTGTAACCATGGCTTAATGTGACAGTTTGGGCAGCCATGTCTGCTGAAAGAATCATCGGACCCCATTTCTTTGAAAATGAACGAGGTCACACCGAAACAGTAAATTCTGATTGCTGTACAGACGTTACCTAGCTTTTTCTTCCCACAACTGCATAATTTTGAAGTCTACAATAGCAGGCACTGGTTTCAACAAGACGGCGCAAAATTTCATACATCATTGGATGTATGAAATGTTGCGCCGTCCTTAGCAGTTGTAAACGAAATGTTTATTACAAAACTATCTGCCTTCTCGGAACCCAGATCTTACGACACTGGATTTTTTAGGGATTCTGGGTACCTCAAGAACCGCGTTTATGCCACAATAAACTGACGACAATTGCCCAAAACGTCCAAACGCTATCCTATGAGCGACGTGCCAGCGAGTTCCCATGTGTTTACTTCATTATAAATCTTTTCTAAGCCTTGTAGTGTTTTACGATATGATTTTTTAAAATTTGCATAACCCAATGGCCCGCCCGGTAGAATTATTGCGTTTTAATTCATTTTATCACTCCACTCCATTTTAATATTACAATAATTTGGCGCGAAAAAGAATACGACGAACAATTCTAAAGTATAATTTTGTTTGTTTTCAATTGTAACAGTATTTAACACCACACTAAGTATGAAAATAAGATAGAGTATCTGAGAAGTTTACTTAGTTTACATTACAAAAGAGTATTATTTACATTAGTTTACATTATAATAGTTAAGATTATAAAAGTATTTTAAGTTTGTTAAGAATTAACTGTAAGTATAATAGTTTCACATATAGAATAAGTGGAGGCAACTTAACATAATAACGCTAGGTTCTGCGCTTTCCGCTGAACTCGAGGCACTGTGAGTTGGGTTGCAAACGCTACTTTTTATCTAATTAGAGCAGAGAGACAAAAATAATTAATAGCTCGACGATGACCCCGTAATAACGGCTTATGTACCATATTTCTAAATAGATCATTGGATAAAAATCATATCGATTTTAATGTCTATGACACTACTAAACTTTAACTCAAGCTTAATATATCAACGTATTACTTTAGTAATACTTTAGTACACACATTTTCAAGGATATGCATAAAGAGCTTTTTGGCTGTGGCTATTTGCATTTTAATGATGTGCATAATTAACTATAACGAAGTCTTTTATATTTTTCTTTAGTAAGTAGTTTGAGAAATGTTTACAGATTTTTACTTAGTCGATATAAATAAATTATTCTTGCTATTTTTAATGAAAATATCTCTAATATTGATGTACTTATAGTATAAGCAAATAACTAAGTTATTTTGATTATATTGAGCTATCATTGTAGTTTATCATATATGTTTGTCTTATATTATATAGCTTATGAATAATTAGATAGCTTAAAATTGTGTGGGAATCATGTCCTTTATTAGAGGTTTAAATATAAATTAGCAATAAGGGTTAAACAATGATAAATACTACAAATACAACCTACGCTTTACCATTATAAGTATCGACTAATCTAACGTGTGTTACATTAAAAACTCTTTTTAATATGTAAATGTATGTACATACATATTCATATTTATATATGAAACAGGTAAAAATTTAATTTTGCTTATACTAAAAAACAGCGCATAAAAAATATTAACATATTAAATTATATTTCAATAAATCTCCCTCCACTGTCAGTATCGGATACTGACAGTGGAGGGAGATTTATTGAAATATCTGTTTTTAAACAGAACATTAAATTATTTTCTATCCAAAGGGATTATTTTGAACCAGCGGCCCGCTCGCGGCTTCGGCCGTGCCAACACAACTGTTGTTTCATCTGCCCGAATTTTTGCCTCAAATTCCAGATTTTACCACAATTAATAATTTTATCGATTTGTAAAACTAATAATAAACCTAAGATATAACCTACTAACTAACCTACTTTTAAATTAAAATCTCTACGACCTACAACCCCAACAATGTATTTACATAAACACATAAGAAAACGTGAATTCTAAAGTAACTTAATTATGTATATTAATATACATAGTCAATAGTACACACAGTAGGATTTTTGGCTAAGCATAGGCATAGTAACAGCTTATAGTCTGGAGCTGCATAACAGATAGGGAATTCAAAATACTTCGCCTTAAAATCGTAAAAAAATCATATATCATAATTTGGTTTTAATGTTCAATGTAGTTGTTGTAGGAAAAATAAAAAAAAACTGACACCGTCAGGCCATGTCGATTATTAGCAATTTCCAATCTTAATAAGTAGATGTTAGAAAAAAATATTGTAAAGGTATTCGTAAATGTATGAGTGTACTTTTTGTTAGCTTAACTTTTTATTTCGTATAGCAGAGTACGCAAACAGAACCCAGTATTAGGACACTTCGTGCTCCGCTTTCCTCCCCAGTTCAAGTCATTGCGTGGTAGCTGATGGAGCCCAAGGCCGTGTTTTGACTTACTAGTGTAAACAAAATGAAGATAATTTAAATCCGATCACTCCCCCGAGTGAAAATCGTCTCATTGGCCTTTTATTATTTCATCATCATATAATTGATTTTAAATTTTAATATTTCACCAATCCCCTAAAGTACGCAAACGTCCCACCATCATACTATCACATTTCAAATTAACCTTTTATAACAGGCGTATGTAGATCTTTTATTATATTCATTATTAGAAAATTATATTAAATAAAAAAATAGTATTTCTTCATTAAAATATAAATTTATTGAATTTAAATTATTTTTAAAATAAAATAAGAAAATAATTAAACAAGTAAAACTAAAAATATTATTAACTATTCTAAAACAGTCATTTAAATAATTAATTTATATAAAAAATTCTATATTTGGCCCTATTTGGTCCTAGTGACGTAACATATGACATTTTTCCGGGATAAAAAGTACCCAGTGTGATGCTCAGGATGTTGAAGTATTCAAATGTAATCGAACTGGGAGTTTTTGTATGATGCTTAAACAAACAGACAGACAGACAACATTTCTTTTAAACTCCTAATTTTTTTTGGGTTCAGTATCAATGTAGTATCACCCCCTGCTACTTATTTTTTATATTTTCAATGTACAGAATAGACCCTTTAACAGTTTTATTATAAGTATAGATACGAAAATTTATGATCAATGGAAAAGCTTAAACTTATACAGCTTACTACTGTAGACATTTCTAACATCAAGGCGTACAAATGCTTATTTAATAGTAGTAGTAATAATAGTAGTATGCTACCTACATATTTAATAATTATTTATAGAAAGTAATAATAAATGGATAAAATGAAAAAATCCATTAAAAATATTGTACAGGTTAGTTTTGTTCAAATCTAAAAAAATGCAATAAATGCAACAAATGTTAATAAATTATTTCAGAAGTGCTTAGAGTACTCAAAGAAAATGGAAATTTTATTTATAAGCTAACGGCCCGCTCGTGGCTTCGCCTGCGTTAGCTCACACCAATAACTATTTCGTTTCTTCATCTGCCTGGTTTATCTCGCTGCATCTCTCTAAATTCACAGACTTTTCCAAAATTTATAATTTTATCGATTTACAAAACTAATAATAAGTCTTAGAAATAACCCACCAATACTTTAAAGTTAAAATATAAATAGAGCTAAAACTAGTACTATCCTACCTAATAGTAGAATAAAAGAGTAGAAAATCCAATTATGTATATGAAGTATTTGAGAAAACATATATGGTTATGTTAATTATTCAGTCAATAATACACTCATTAGCACTTTTGTCCATATGTCTGTCTGTTCGTTCTTTTGCCACATGTGATTTCCCTTAGCCACACTTGATATCATGGTCCACATGTGATTTACTACTTCACTACTTCAGATATGGCTGTGGTTTACATTTCATTTCATCTGATCTCATCCGCACATAAAACCATGATCCACATGTGATTTCACTCATCCATACATGAAATCATGATACACGTTCGATTTCACTCTTTCACATACACCATGGTCCACATGTATAGCCATCTACATATGACATCATGGTCCACATGTGACTTACGTTGCTACCGCATGATAATAATCATTAAGGACTGATTATCTTAGTAAGAAAATTATTTTGTTATCACTAATTAAATATTACTTTACGATACTTCATGTCTGTTGTGTCCCACTTTTTGAATTTACTTCCCCGTAAACATTTAGAAAAACGAATTAGCTTAAAAACATATACAAACGCAACACTTAATGTACAAAGACACTTAAAATATTTTTTTAAAATGATTTTCAAACCAAATTTGACATCAAAGTATCGACGGTTGTAGGTCTATAGATGTATTAAATATTCAGAATTAAAATCTATTATTCAATTTTTATGAAATTAATTCACATAACAATTATTTTTTGTTTTTTTTTGCATTAACTACATTTGTAAACTTCAGAATTGTTTATTTTTTACGAAAGTGGTCAAGATACAAGAAGTAGAAGTAGAAGTAGTAGTACTTCTTCTTCTTCAAAGTGTATATATTCTCCAACCAGAGGAAATAACCACCATATATTGTAATATCTTAAAATAACGAAGTATGCAATATATTGAAAACTATAATTTTGCGAATACATTATAACGTGTGTCATAATTATCTATTAATCAATATTATAAATAATTGACAGAAAAAATTGTAATAAATTAAAATTATATTCAGTAATCGATACCTATAATAAAAATAGTAGTATTTAAATGTAAGTAAGTAGCAGGGGACAAAATGTGTATAAATTTTTTTTTCAAAATGTGTATAAGATTGGAAATTGCAAATATTCGACGTAACCTGACGGTGTCGGTTTTTTTTTTATTTTTGCTACAGGAACTACATTGGACATTAGAACGAAATTATGATATTTTAACTTTTCGCTTTTGACCTTTGAGTCTGTGAGCTACTTGAGCACCAAAAAACGATCATATCTATCCCAAAACCATTAGTATGATAAATTTTAAAATAAAATTTGACTATTAGGGCGATTGTTTCAAAAATCACTTTAAATACTACTATTACTATTACTGCCTGCCTATGCTATATTAGCTTGACACGCACAGACAGGCAAAAAATTAAAAAAAGGATAGTATACATAATTAAATAAATTATATGTAATCTTTAAATATTTCTTGCACAGAATTCACTTTTTTATTATATGTATATGTAGATACGTCGTTTAAGTTGAACAACGTAGAGATTTTAATTTAAAACTATGTTGATTGGTGGGTTATTTCTTAGGCTTATTAATAATTTTATAAATTGATAAAATTATTAATTGTGGCAAACGACCGCACGCCGTCGACGCCTCGACCGGGCCTTTAGTATTGAATATATGATAAAGAAAAAGAAACTCTAGTTGGAATTGTAATAGATTATTATATTAGATTTTGACAAATGTTACCACAAAGTGACAAACGTTTTGATATTTTTCAATGTATATAAATACTTACAGAAAGACGCTGTCTAGTTGGCACAGTGATCTCCTCGCCTTCTCCATCTCTTGGATCCCTCGTACGGATGAGCTTGGTAAAGATATTGTGGCCGTCTCGGCGCAACGCCGCCCAATCCACTTCACGCAGCCTTTGCATTTCTGACAACAATAAATTCGTAATAACAATTTTAAATTAGGTGCAACCAAATCATATGAATCTACATTTCGATTTTTAAATGTTTTTGTACGGCTTGTAAAAATAAGAATAGTATTTAACATTATAGAAATTTTGTAGATACAAGATTGGTCATTTATGATTTGTAGTTTAAGTAGTACACACAAATAATTTAAATACAAAGATGTTTGAAAAAAATCGTAAAAGAAATTAAAAACTTATATAATATCTAATAAAATAAAATTAAAATAGTTTGTTTTTCTTGTTAATACAAGTAGAACCTAAAGGGCAGATATTTAAAACTTCAGTTTGTACATAAACTAGTTGCTCAATTTTATAACTACATTTTCCCTGCAGCTTGCGTATACGTATATTTTTATTTTGTTCTCAACCACTCTATATAAACTCGTTTTGCTTCAGACCGCGTATAACGTTTCTGTTATTACATCACACTATGCAAACTAAAAATATTTATTTTAACTAAACTTAAATTATTATATTCTGCGGATAAATACATACAGTAAATCGCTTAGTGATTTACTGTATGTGGGACAGCGTCTGACTGTAACGCGATCGGTTGTGGGTTCGATCCCCACTTGGGAGAGTGATTAAATTTAAATTATTTTCACTTCTTCGCTCTGGTAAGACAAAGTGCGGCGTTGAGTTCCACTACTCAACACGCAATGTCTCGAATTCGGTGGAAAGCGAAGTACGGAGTGTCTTGACACTAGGTACTTTCTGCCTACCCTGCTACGCGGGATAAAAGCGTGAAGCTAAAAAAAATCACTTAGTTAAAGTTACAATGAACTTACAAACTACAACATGTATACTATTGATGATTTACTGTCTAAAGATTTATAAGGTATAAATGTCACAACATTTTTTTATCGTAGATTTTAAAATATATTTTTTATGTTTAATTGTTTTCATTTTTTAGCTTCACGCTTTTATCCTGCATAGCAGGGTAAACAGGAGGTAACTAGTGTCAAGACACTACGTACTCAGCTTTCCGTCCAATTTGAGACATTACGTGTTGGTAGTGGAACTCAAAGCCTCGTTTTACATACCAGAACGAGAACATGAAAATAATTTAAATATAAACATTCCCCCTGGAGATTGAACCCACAATCAGTCACTTTTACAATTAGACGCTGTCTCACTGGGCCACGACTGGCCTAGTTTAGGTGCATTTTATAATAATTATTAATGATGCACATATGCATTGTAGTGACTGAATTTCATGAATTAAGTTTTAAATTAAGGTATTGGTTATGCAGCTGTAGGTTTGTTAAAAACATTAAATGTTGACTGTCGATGGGCTATCAGAAATTGTTTCTAAACTTCATATATTCAGATAACATAATTTCTTTTCGTCTGACATTGAGAGTATACTACGCTGTGTATACTCGTTGTCTCAAACATGTGCTGAATTAAAAAGAACGGAAATGAATAAAAGAGAACTAGGCTCTTTGCCGCGTGTAATGCGAAACAAGCTAACTTATAATGAAATTTATTATAATGCATACATACCGTTATTTATGTTTAAGTATAAATATCCTGCGACTTATGTTTGGTAAGAACCAAATAAATATAAGACTGGCTATTCATGTCAAATACATACAAGTTATATACGTATACGGTTTTGCTTTATGAACATTCTGGTCACGGACATTATGGTTATAGAAACGTACATTTTCAGGATATTCATAAATTCAAATATTTACACTCACTTATATTACTTTTCGTTATTACATTGAGTTCAATGTGGCGCGTTGGGACAGCGCTGACTGTAAATACGATTAATTGTTAGTTCGATTTCCAGTCGGATGATTAATTATATTTAAAATTTACTTACATTTCAGCAGTCAACGCATAATTGGCAACTCATAATGTCTTTTTTGGATGGAAATTCTCTTCTTATTATTTATATTACGCTAAATTGATATACTTTGTAATATGATTACGTTGATTATAATCGTATGCAAAACTATTCATTGCAATTGTATGCAAAAATTCTTAGACTTAACTTATTTTATAGCACAAAGCCTGACATAAGTTTTTAGTTAATTTTATATATTTAATTAAAAATATCTGTGAATGTTATGTTAAATTAATAGCAACAATTTTAGAGCAAGTCAAGTAGAAAATCTGCGGTCGCATCTTATTTCATCCTCTGATATTAGTTTCCATTTCTTATAGTCATTACATAAGGAAAAATAGCTTAGTAGTCATATTTTTTTGTGTTTCAGCAAACGATTAATAATTAGGTGTTACTTCCGTCCATGTATTTGTGTAGATCCTTCACTGATGTTCTTATTATGCTTAATTGTATTAAAAACAATTATCTTGTATGATAACAACATCGCCCTTGATAACGATCACTTTATAAATACAAATATATTCGATAATTAAAATTACACAGACAAGTCTATTACTAGACTACTGCTAGCCCTGGTGTACATAGTCTGGAAATAGTTAGGTTCTGTAATTGAAATATTACCTAGTAATTGTTTTATTATTAATTGTATATTAAGTATTTTACATAGTCTTAATGTTTCTCGCATAGTGATGGAAAAAAGGATTTTGGAACTGAATCAATATATTGACTTCGAGTAGACAATACAGTATATTATCTATGTTATAACGTTTTCAAAACGAAATTGACGATTAAGTGCACGTCAAATTGCCGGCACTTTGGGCACTTTAAATGAAACCCGAGAATTAAATAGTAGAAAGAGAGAAAATTAGTTTCAATAACAATTGTAAAACGGCATTTGTTATCTGATATTCTTAGAGAGGTGTAGCAGCCAAAAAACCGATTGACTAGTGTTCATAAAATAAAAAGACTGAATTACAATATGAATATTGTGTGGTTGTGGGGCAGTGGAACAGTGTCTGACTGTAATCGCGTTTGGTTGTGAGTTCCATGCCCATTTGTAGGAGAGATTATATTTAAATTATATTCACTTCTTTGCTCTGGTAAGACAAAGTGTGGCTTTTAGTTCCACCACTCAACACGCAATGTCTCGAATTCAGTAGAAAACGAAGTACGGAGTGTCTTGACACTAGGTAAAAAAATACATTTTGTGTATTTTTTTACCTAGTGTCAAGACACTCCGTACTTCGTTTTCTACTGAATTCGATTTGTATTTTGTGCTTAATGTATGTAATTTGTGTAATAAGCTTACATTACAACCTAAAATATGTAGCCTATTAAGCTGATTTCAAGTATAATTCTATTTTTACGTAACAAGGCAACTTTATCGAGAGTCTATCGTTACATCGTAACTAATATGTGTTAATAACTTCGTGAACTACTTTTAGTCGACGGATTGTTTCATATGATTGGCTCTAAATGGCTACAGGATCACTTTCTATGACTAAAGAATCATTTTATACAAGTGTTAGTAAATATTATGATAGTTGCTATAATATTAATGACACGACTAGCTCTCCTGTACTTTATTATTATTAATGACACGACTAGCTCTGCTGAACTTTATTTTCTTATATTTATCTTTTTAAAATTGATAATTATAAATAAAAAAATTCTTATCTATACGTATTATGTGCAAGGAAACTATAATATTGTGTCCATTTTGTTGTTAACCTACCTTTGATGTTCTGGATTCACCCGTTAGTATAATTTTGCCGGGGCACATTGCATCAATATTGTTGTACTATATTGAAATACTAATATTAATTTCATTGTTTATTTATTTACTTGTTATGGACTAGAATTGAATATTGTCTACCAATGCAGACATAATACAAATCAGAGTGTCCGCCTGCATATGTTCGTGCTTATATACTATATTTTATACGCACTTTTCATTAAATATGTAAATAAAGAGGCCAGTCTTGGTGATATGTGACAGAGTCTGACTGTAAACGCGACCAGTTTCCAGACTAGACTATCGAAGTTCGGAGTATCTTGACACTAGGTACTTTTTATCTACCCTGCAGTGCGGAATAAAAAGCGTGAAGTAAATAAATGATAAAAGTTATATAATGTTTTCTATGCTCTAAAATTTAAGAAACAGTTTTATAAAAATTTTGGGACAGTAGGAATTCTTCAAACTATCATTGACGTAAAACGGTTTATCCATAGCGGGGTTGTTAGAGAGAATGTAGAGCCAGACGCTACACTTTCTGCATACTTCTTTCGCCTCATCCATAGTCATTAATCTCTTCATACATGCCCTTAGGATCCTCATGCTTTTTATGTGATCTATTATTTTTATATCATCGATACTGACTGACTTTTTTTCCCTCGAAACGCTCACCATTGCTTCATGTATCTTTCTTATCATTTTCTCACCACTCATTCTCTCGACGTGCCAAACCCCCTGAGCATGTTCTTCTTCACTCTTACTATGACCTTCCCCCTTGCGCCCGCCATTTTTCGCTACATATATGATCAGCTAAACTGATTTCGCATATCCAATGAAGAGACCCACATCTATAGCATTCATCATTCTTTTATTCTTCTTTTGACATATCCACGTTTAGCTGCCGGATAACAGCGTCGGTATTAGTTCGGTCGGTTAGTCGGTATTGCATTATAAACAGCTATGCTGTGTAGCTATGCGTTTTGTCGTCTCATTAATGCAGCCAGAGCAACGATACTTTATTATCAATGCGTTCTACCAAATTCATTTCGTATATTCCAAATTCATTTACGGGGTGTAAATGAATTTGGAATATAGTGTCTTTCAGAAAGGTGACCAAATTTATAACTAGCACTTCGATGTTATAGTGAGCAGCATCTGCACAAGCAATTTAATATATAAAATAATTAGCTTATTACATGAATTAATTATTTATTGTCAGCTTTATGCTTTTTTGTGCACGACAGAGTAGTAAGAAAATCATTCAATTGTCATGTCATTCCGTTACTCACTTTCCGTCCAAAATTGTCCGTCCGTGATAAAAAGCAATATAAAACGTAGTGTATCTAAAGTTATAAACAATTGACAAAGTACATAGTAAAATATACTGACAAGGGTTGTTTTTACACTTCTAATCTTTTGCAAGCAACAAAATCGAAACGTATAATATATATCTATAAAAAATTAACACTTGAACACATGATATGAACGTTTTATAATAATAAATAAATACTTAAATTTTTATTAGATATATATGTGATCTATAAGCTATTTTATAAATATATTTTTTTATTATAATAAATTTTAAGCATTTCTATATATTTACGTCTCCGCATAATTTTTAAACGTAGTCAAAATTTTGATTTTGTTTTAAAGTGTAAAACCCTTAGAAATCAAAAATGAAATAGCAATTTATAAACATTTGAATATCTCCTATCACCAGTTACCAGTCCACACTTAGAATTACAAAAAAAATATTTTTTGTGAGATTGAGATTATAAATAAATATAAAGGACGTTAGGATGAACAGCATTGTCATGTCGTTATTTCAATTAACAGTTATAGTGTTGAATAACTAAAGAAACTTTTAATTTGTCTTCGATAGTAATAGTATTAAATAGAAGTAGATAATATTGAAAAACTTTCGCCAATGCGCAATTTACTTATTTCTTTTAAATTACTTATTTCTTTTAAATTAAATGATTTATTAACTCCAGTAAGTCATTTCAATTTTATATCTTTCTCAGTAGAAAATGTCCATCACGGTTATCATTTTTTTAGAAAAGCGACATTATAAACTAGCTAGCTTATTATGGTTCTACATCAGGTTTTCGAAACTTTAGCCCAGGCTTTACTTCTGTACAAAAAAAATGTTCACATCCGTCCAATAGAATTAAAGACGTCCGTACGAGCAGGTCTAAAAACAAATAATATATATAACAAAAAATTATTAAAAATCATAAATTCATATTCTATTACTTCTATAAAATTAGTTATTTTTTTAAAAATTGTATCTAAGTTGTTTTTGTGTTCATACTTAACATGTCATAGAGATATCCACTATAAAATTACAAAAAGAGCATGTGCATCATTAGAGTTAGCTCAACAGGTGTGCACTTGAAATTAAGGCATGCGAGCTTTTCTGTATAGTACCACTTAGCCAACATCTTTTTTCAATGTTTTTTTCAATGCAAGGCTAATGAAAACATAACTAATTAGAACGTCAAAATATTCTATGATAAAAATTTGTATTGTATCCTAAATAAGAAAATATTTTACAAGGATTTTATTATAAAATATTTTTTTTATTTTATATCTTAGCTTTTAATAAACATGTTTAACCATTAATAGTTATTATTATTTACTTTCTACAAATCAGCATATAAATATTGCAACTGAACCACTCCTGTACAAACACCAAAGTAGAAGTAGGTCAATACGACACACTATATTACACTACTTGCGTTAACTGTCACGTGAAGTTAGCATTACAATAATAGAACCTGAATGAACACAATTATCTGAGAGCGGAATACATAAAGTTATTTAAAACGTTCACGGCAACGATATTTTAAGCTAATTTTCAACTATTGCATTGGATATCTAAACTAAACTATCCCGAGTCGCGTCCGACTACTCGTCAGTCTCATAAAACAACAGATTCGAAAATAACTTAAATCTTCCTCAAAATCAATAACATAACTTGAACGACATTTTTGTAAGTGGCAGTTACCCCATTGTCCTATATTTTTGTAAGTTCATACATAGTTATGATATTAAGATGAGTTGCAAGCAGTTGTCTTTTTATGTACGTAAATAACGTTGGAGAAAGTTATCTGGACAAGAGTACATATTCTTCCGGGGATTTCTGTAATAAACTGCACTGTCATTGAAATTGTAATGCTTCGGACCTATTTTATTAGTTTTTCTAATAGTGAACCAAGAAAAAGATGTTCGTTATCATATGCATGAGTTTGTCCTTAGGATGTTGTTGTTTAATAAAAAAAATATAGTGACACATTTAGTTTTTTAACATAAGTAAGTGAAAATGCCAGCGTGATATTTTAAGGTACATGAACTCAATGTAAAAATGTATAACTATTAAAAATATAATTATTTAATACAAAATCTAGCTTTTTTATAATATCACATTAAAAAAAGGACAGAAAGCACCAGATTGTTCAGGTAATAGTAATTTAACAGCACTAAAACAAGGCGCATAGTTTCCATGCCGTCCTTCTCTTATTTGCGGCTATGGGTGGTACGAGTCTCAAACCTCATAAAATGAGACTTTGTTTTTGAGATTTTATTAATTTTCTTTTTTTTACTTTGCCTTTTGATCTAATTTTACGTAAAAAGCAAATATATACCTATATAATGATTTAACTTACTCATAGAGTTTTAATATATGGGATTTCCCAATAAGAACAATATATTTTGAAATTAAAATAAAACATGTAATATATGATTGAATTTCGTGCTCAATGGCTTTATTTGATAGGAAATTTTATGCTATTTATGATTTAAACAAAATATTGTTCAAATGACCGCCACGACTTTTTTTACACTGGTAAATACGATCGGTCCTATTTTCGATGACTCGGTGCAGCATTTCGGCTGGTATGGCCACTATAGTAGCTCGAATGTTGCGTTCAAGGTTTTGAATCGTAGCTGGTTTATTGGCATATACTTAAAATTTAACATACTCCCACAAAAAATAGTCCAAGGGTGTTAAATCGCATGATCTTGGTGGACAATTGTGAGGACCGTTGCGAGAAATAACCGACTCACCAAACTTATCACGCAATAATCGGTCGTAGTGTGGCATGTTGCACCATCTCGTTGAAAATAAATGTCATCCGCATCGATTTCATACACTTCAGGAAAAAAAATCGTTCAACATGTCACGATAACGGTCGCCGTTGACAGTAACAGTACGGCCTTCGTCGTTTTTGAAAAAGTACGGGCCAATGATTCCACCGTACCATAATCCGCACCAAACAGTCAATTTTTCAGGATGTAATGGTGTTTCATGAACCACTCTTGGATTTGACTCACTCCAGTAACGACAATTCTGTTTGTTCACATAACCATTGAGCCAAGAGTGAGCCTCATCTGAAAAGATGATTTTCCTATGAAATTCGGTGTCCGTTTCCATCATTTCATGCACCCAATCAGCAAATTCACGACGTAATCGATGGTCTGCTGGCTTGAATTCTTGTGCCAACACAATCTTGTATGAATGTAGGCCAAGATCCATACGTAAATTTCGCCAGGTTGTCATTCTGGATAAGCCCAATTCTTGTGCACGTCGTGGAACGGAAACATTTTGATTTTCTTCGACACTGGCTGATACGGCGGCAATATTATCTTCACTACGGCCTGTCCGTTGTCGTGTAGGTGGTCTACTATCATGCAAAGAATATTTACTTTCCAATTTTGGATTATGCGACGTATAGCGAGCTCAGACGGTGCACCATGACGACCATATTTAGCACGAAATGCTCTTTGAGTAGAGACAATACTTCTCGAATTTTGATAGGAAATTTGGACAATTTCCAAACATTGAGATAACGTGAACTTATTCGTGATTAAATGGCAAACATTACTAAACATAAAACAATACAAATGTCAAATGTTAAGCAATCAAGATGGCGGCTGTGAGCTATCAAAATCCTATCATCCCTATTGAGAAACACTGTATTTTGTATTATACGTTATTTCTTAAAGTTAATATTGATCTGGTGATTTGTTAGAACTGAGATAAGAGAATACCAATTCTCTTATCCCAGTTCTAACAAATTTTATGCTATTTCAAGGCCGAAGACATAATATATATTAAAAAAATATTTAAATTTTCTTGATTGAATGTAAGACTTTTTAACGTCATTGCAGAGGTGTAAACTATCACAATTATTTTCACTTTACTTAAATCTCGACTTTATTCAACAACCAATTTTAAAGTAAAATAAAAATTATCTTTACTTGTTGAGTTAATATGAGATAATAATTATACCTTAAATGTTTTTATCAAAAAAAAATATCAAATTTAATTAAAGACACCAAAAAATAATTAGTAACAGAATATAACTTAATTCAAACTCTGTAATTAAAATATTTGCTTTTGTTTGTATAACATAATTACGATTGCTACATAAAAATGTGTTTTACAATTAATTACTTGCACAATACAAACATCAATATAATAAATTAAAATGAGGTATTAAATGTTTAATGTAAGTGAAATCATCATATATGTATATATTTGCTTTTTACGTAAAATTAAACCAAAAGGCAAAGTAAAAAAAAATGAATAAAATCTCTACAAAGTCTTACTTTAAGAGATGTGAGACTCGTACCACCTGATAGCCGCAGATAACAAAATGCCCAGGTTTAGCAATAAATAGAATATATTATTAAAGTAAATATATAAAAAATAAATACTAATATGATTAGGCCGGTCGTAGCGCAGTTGTGACAGCGTCTGACTGTAAACCCAATCGGTTGTGGGTTCGATCCCGGCTCGGGGAAATGATTATATTTAAATTATTTTCACTTCCTCTGGTAAAGACAAAAAGCGGCGTTGAGTTCCACCACCCAACACGCACTGTCTCGAATTCGGTGGAAAGCGAAGTACGGAGTGTCTCGACACTAGGTACTTTCTGCCTACCCTGCTAAGCGGGATAAAAGCGTGAAGCAAAAGAAAAATATGATTATAGGTATAAATACAAAGATATTATATACAAAAATATTTGGCTGTGAATAAGGTTTTATTAATATTTTATTTAAAATATACATGATAACTGAATTATATGTTAATCAATACAATTTTTTTATTCTTTATCACTTTATTTTTATTTAGATATTCTTAAGTTAAAAATATTCATATAATTTGATATCTACATAACCTTACATTAATAAAAACATGAGATACATAACATATTTATCAATTTTAAAATTTTTAAGTAAAATTTTAAAATTGATAAATATGATAGTTACTACATGACTCCATTTAAAATACGACAGGCTAATAGACAGTTCACATTAAATATATTTAATATCACAACACGAAATTGCTTTTCATTCATATTGTTTACCCGTCATCGACCTTGTGGTTTGTGATTAAGTAAAAGCTCATTTGTGTCTATATCAGTGGCCTTCAAATAACAACAAAATAATGGCCACATAACCCAATTCTTACACCAAAGAATATAGAGTAAAATTTTAAAATTGCTTTGGAGCTTTTAGAATCCTTACATGAAAGATTGGTATTAGAACGCTTATAAAAACAACGACACATATATTCCCAAAAGTTTTAGCTGCTTGTCCTAAAACAGTACATTCAATAAGAGTACCAGTAGATACACTTATTGAATGCGCCTTGTTCACGTTACTTACTTACCTTTAGCCTTATATACTTTTAGCCTTAAGTAAAATATGAAAGGTGCCAAAATAAAAAGTGTAGCATACTCTAACATAGGAGCAGCATAAGGTTATACTTAGGTTGATAGTGTAGGAGCGTTGCCGTAGACACAATCAGAGTTAATAGTGCAATAGCTGTACCTCGCTGTACCGCTGTAGACTCGAACCTAGGTTTTAGTATAGAGCTTAATGAAACTGCAGGCACAATTATCGATAACAACGCCGTTTTAGATACCAGCTTGTTTACCATATGACAATATTATTTTAAAATTATTTTTTCCAATATCAAATATAAATCAAAAGAAAAAAACAATTTTATAGTTTTATATTATATACAACTTATAAGCAATTTGAAAGCTTATTTTGTACATTATTCAACGATTTCCATACATTATTATTTAAGATAACTAATTTATTTAATGTCATGTACACAATCTTACAAAAAAACAACGATTCTAGAAATGAACATATATTAAATTTGTAATCTAGATTAACGTTGATTGCCTTATATTGCAAGTAAATGATTTACTTATAACCTTCTCCATACATCTGCTTATTTTTACAAACCAAGTATATGTTGAAAAACGTTTTAAAACTATACTGTTTATCAGCGAAAATGGTGAAACATGCAACTAAACTGTTGTATTAACCAAATTATATTAAGATGATAGAGATTGTGTACGTGAATACATTCTGGTATGCAGTTAGGTATTCTAGTATACAAGTTCTAATTATATTCTACTCGTGTCTAACCGACCCTGCTTACTATGCTTACAAAGGGCAAGTTGAAATTCTGCATGAAGCGAATGTTTGCTTACACGTAATACACTCTCTTGACCTGGTAATATAAGTCAATGTATTGGCATTCGACATTGAGCTCTTTAAGAATCAATTTACAAATATCTTTTTCCTATTTTGTTAGCATTGAATGATATATATATATATATATATATATATATATATATATATATATATATATATATATATATATATATATATATATATAAATTTAAATCTCTCTCTAATATAAATGATACGACGTGCTTAGTAGTTAAGTTTTTATAGCTTATACTGGCAAATCATTTATTATTAGTTATTTCTTATCGAATGAAATTCTTATGTTTTCATTTTTCTAGCCTTCATTATATAATCAGTTTACTTTTTATATTAAAACATTGAGGATAAAAGGTCTTGAGGCAAATGTTCTTAAGGCTTATATTGGAAGAATCACTTTATAGAGAGTTATTTTGGATCGATATGCACCCTTATTAAGTGTGAAACACGCACGGTTCTGTTTGAATTTAATCGTGTGGACAGAAGTGTACCATTTTTTCATTTAAAATAAATACACATATCATTTGATATTCATGTTTATAGTTTTATTATATAGATGCATTATATCAATGTCAACATTATTTATTAATAATTTTGGATTAAACATCTTTCATTTTATTGATTTCGATTTATTTATTTACAAATAGTACATCGTCAAGACGTCCAATGCTGGACATAGGCCTACCCAATAACACTCCAGTTGGAACGGCTGCAAACCTCACGCATCCAGTGGCTACCCACAATTCTAACAACGTTGTCGGTCCTCCTTGTGAGGTTACCTTGTGTGGCCGCTACTCGAGAACCTTTGCTCCCCATCGGTTATCGGTTCTATGAGCGTTGTGACTTGCCCGTTGTCAATTCAAATTGCAAATTTTGAAAGCTATATCGGTGACTTTTGCTCTCCTGCGAATTTCTTCATCACGAATTTTATCATTCATGGAAACCCCGTGCATTACGCTCTCCATAGCTCGTTGAGCGGCTTTAGGTTTTTTCATGAGGCCAACAGTAAGTAACCACGTCTAAGTGCTACACGTCATCGCTGGCAACAAACACTGGTTAAAAACCGTATTTACATAATTCATGTAGTTATACTTTTGAAGTTATGTACAAATGCATAATTTTATAACAAAAAATATTAATTTCTATTACTTGTGATTATTTTACGACACGAGTAAATTATACAATTTGTCTAATGTCATTAATTGTTTATGTTTTTAAGCAATAATCTAACAAAACGTAAGAATTCTGGTAAAACCCTGTAAATTTACTTATGAATAATTTACCGCACGACAAGGTTAGTTGACCGAATCATGAGATTGATTTGAATATAAACAATTTCTCCATTTGGAAATCAAATACAAAGAAAACGCATACATCGTTGGACACTAATTGCCCGTCAAGTGCGAAAAAATTGCGTCAAGTGTGAAATGTGTTAAAAATAATACGTATACATATTAAATATAATAGTTATTTTAGAAATTGAATTTGATTAGTTTAAGAGTTTAAGAGGTATTTTATGTATAATTCATAGAATTGGAGATATTTACATGAAGTTTTATAATTGAACTTGAAACGAGCTTCAATTCCCATACCAACCCATTGATCTCGAACATTGGAATAAGGACAGATCAAAACTAATTGCCGTTGATTTGTAATAGCTACGTTGCAAATCTAAGACACATTTAAAACTGAAATCAGAATGTGAAAAAGTTTTGTGTGCAATAAAATATTTCCATCATTAAATTTAGAATATATTTCAGTAATTTTAACAATTGTATTGTGTATTTGTTATCAAATATTTTCATAGATTTTTTATTTTTATTTAATAGCTTAAAAGTTTTATTTATTACTGCAAGGTAAATTGAAACAAAAGTTATTAAAATATCAAATTTGGTACGTTGAGCTCCTTTATAGAGAAAGCTCACACGATATTTTTCTCACAGACACTAATGGTGCTTTTTTTACCAATATACCATTTAGGTGTTAAAAAGTATCCAATTGAATGCTAATTGTTTAAAATCTCTACACAAGATATAAGGATTATATTGAATTCTCTCTATTTTCTAAAAAAATAAAATCGAAATACTATGCGACGAGCATTGTTCTCAAGTATGTATAAGTAATATTTTTTTACTTATACATACTTGAGAACAATTGGTTATAATCTTCTGTGACTCAGTTTCATATTAACGCAGTTATTATCGTTATAAGATGTTATAATTATGTACCAAACCTTATAATGAATATATTACTACTATTGTACAAAACCAAAGTATCTACGTCTAGCTAACTTTTCTCCGAGCAATCAGTCATTTAAATTATAAATATCATATAAATTATAAATAAAACTAATAGTGAATCAAACAATTAAAACCTATTTTTACATATTATTTTGAAAAAAAGGCATAAGTAATATTCAAAAGTGAGGAAAAAGTAGTATTGCTATCTTTCTTACTTTCAGCGACTTCCGATATCTATTTGAGTCTCTAATTGAGGGTGTTAAATTGAATATACAATTTGAATGGATAGGTATTAACATCGATTCAAAGATATCGATGTGGAATAAGTATTGAAAGGAAAGTCATGGATGTCAGTAAATATCTTCATTTTTGCGCTCTTTAAATAGATATAATTATTTTCTTATTAGATTTAAGTTATACAGATTTAAAATTTTATTGAACAATTACATCTATCTATAGTACTTGAAAGTGAAGAATAAAGAACGGAATGTAAGATTAGGGTAGATAGAAAGATATTAGAACAAGTGAATGAGGTGTTGTATCTGGGAAGTATGTTTAGTAGGGATGGAAGATACGAAATTAATGTGGAAAGGCGTATTGCTGCCGATAATAGGGTTAACGTTGCTCTTGCTGTATTGATGCAACGGCAAAATGTCAGCGTACCTGCTTGTCTTGCCGTTCACAATGCGTCAGTTTAGCTGACCGTATATGCAGCGAGGAGACACGCAGAATGGCAGGTGTAAGCGTGAATGTCATAGTAAGAATAAAGAAAAACGTGCTCAGGTAGTTTAAGTACGTTGAGAGAATGAATAATGAAAGAATGGTAAGAAAGATATGTAAGGAAAGGTGAGGTGGTATGAGAGGTCAGAGGAGACCTCGGTTGATCTACGAAAAAACAGTATCGAAGATACTGGAGGCAGGTCACGTAAAAAGCATGAGGACCCCCCGAATGGTATGTATGAAAAGGTTAATGAAGAAGTATGTAGGGATCGTAGAACTTTGGCACTACGTCCTTTTTGACTATCCCAAGGAGTAAATCGTGAAGCTAAAGAAAAAAACCAACAAAAAAAATTACATCTACTTCAAAAAGAGGTATTTTATTTGCATCCTAAGGTGCTAATAAGCAATTATAAAAAATATAAAATTATAATGTTATATTTTCTTTCTTGTGGTGACATCGGAGAGTCTTGGACAAGCAATAAACAAAAAAACAAGCCGAACATGAACTTTTAATGATCTTTTATCTCAATTGAATATGTGATTGTTTAATATCTAATTATTAATGCAATAAAAATTATTTTATTGCATTAATAATCTTAATAAAATGTTGTTTCGCGCTTTTACAAATCTGATCATTAATTTTAAAAGTTAGAGATGTGTTTATAATCCAAATGTAAAAACTATTTTTTATATAATCATTTTTGTTATTTTATAAAGTAGAACTAATAATTAAAATTTTCTCGTAATCTAAAGTATTTAAATTGCACAATTTAAAAAAAAACGATGTATAAACTGATGTTGTTTTTAAAACGTGATCATAATATTAAGATTTATTAAACATGATTATATATTGATATATATTATATAATATCGATTTTACTAACTTCAAATGACAGTATCTAATACTTTTAAACCTCAATTGTTATTTTATGTCCAGCATAGTTGTGCAATAATAGATTAATTAAGCCACGCAATATTTTTTTTTAACAATTACTATCGTTTCAGTGGGAATTGGCAAGAGTTAGCAAATAGTAACTAGTTGGAATATTTCAATCATAGGTATAGCTAAGAGTAAAACCTACAAGAGATAAATATTAAAATTATATACATAATAAACTAAATTGATACATACAGAGAGTAAAATCATATACTCATTAAATAATATGTGTATAGAAAGTTTTCACACAAGTTTTGTATGTGTATAAAACAGTTGCTTGTTTACGTAGAACGCAACATTTTTATACATTCTTAAAGAGATCAAATTTAACCCTTTCGGTTACTTTACGCTCTGCGCTTAGGTAATAAGCTATCTGTGAAGCAGCAAATAGGATTATCGTGCACAAAGATGCTCTTTCTTAGGTGAAAATAGAAGTATATTTTATGTAAGCTTGGATAAATATTTTACCGTCACACAGAAGTATGGAAGATTGTGTACTAAAAAACTTTATTACTATAACTTATTTTTTTGATTTATTATGAAATCTAGCTGTATATTTTCCTAAAATTGATTTGCGTAGATTTTACGACTCTTGTAAATTATTTTCATTACTATTTTCCATAGATTCGAGTGTAAAACGTAATTCTTTTTTTTGTTGCCGCAAAAATTTTTATAAAATCTACTATTTTTTTCAGAATATCTGTAAATTTTTAAGCGTTATGTATCCAATCGAATATTTCGCCAAGCTCTATGTAGGTGCTAACTTACGTAACTGTTAAAATAACTACAAACTAGACTGTTTTGTAGAATAACATACATATATTATAGGATGTTTTTCATTTCGTGATTTCGACACATTTTAAATGAAACTATGTTAAATGGATCGATTGCGTAAATTTCGGTCGCATGGTCAAAGGCAGCCTGAGTGTACCTATCACCACGGACTGCTGTAATGTTCTCACAATGTCAGGTATTCAAAAATCTATTTTCGAATACATAAATATACGCTATTAATAGTTTTAATTTAAAGTAACGTATATTGGCTATTATATTTTTTATGAATAGCTTTTGTCCCGCATATCAGGGTAGACAGAAAGTACCTAGGGTCAAAACACTTCGTACTTTGCTTTCCACCAAAGTTTTGACATTGCGTGTTGATATTGTTGTTTTATTTCATCCCTTTAATGGATGGAGCTATTAACATTTGAGATTTTAGCCCTAAGTAAAACCACAAAGTAAATAATGTAAAACAATGAAATGTTTCCTAAAACATTTTTAATTCTTTCCTTTAAAAGAGGATATTCGGTTTTCGTCAAAGTATTTAATAGAATTTATATGACATAGACTACATATTATGTAAATTATGTCATAGAAATTACAGTCGCAACTAGTGAGCCTAGATGAGAACTAGATTTGACGTTCCTACGGGCTAGACTCTAATGTAGTTAAAACGCCCGTTATCAGAGTTGTCTGCAATGATAGGATATATTCATATTTATATATAACCGTTTACATTAAAAAGCTATTGCCTTCGTTTGTGTTTTACATTTTCACACTTTAGCCCGTATAGAAAGGTAGTCAGGGATATTACGTGTTTAATGACAATTAAACGCCGTACTTACTAAGGCGGAGAAATAAATATAAATTTTAAATATAATCATTCATGGGAATCGAGCCTATAACCAGTCTTGTTTACAGTCAACCACTGTCCTATTGCGTCACAGTTCAAATTACCTTTAAACAGTATATCTTAATTATTCCAGGTATCTGTAGTACATTTTTAAAATTGTATAGCGTCTACAAAAAAAGTGTATGGTCAATTTCGCCGTTATACTTTTTGTCAAAGTCAAAATTAGTGAAATTATTCTATTAATACTAAGAATTTAATAGCAGATATTATAAATACAACTTAAAGTCTACCTACTACTCTGTATATCGATTGCCAACTAAAACGCCACCAGTATAATTGATTTCCTTTGTACCTACGGACACTCGTGACAAGTCAGGTCAAGTATTTCCATCAGTTTTATTATCTTTTTATCAAATGGACAAGAGAAAATTTTAAATAAGTTTTGTTAGAAACCGTTAATATGATTTTTGCTGCAGTACGCATGTAAATTTGCCAACGGAGTTATGAAATATAATATAATTAATTGTGATAGTTGTTTAAGGAAGCTATAACTATTAATAGCTTAATCAAATATATGTATATTAGTATAAAGAATGTATAACTTCAGTACCTTAAATTGATATACTATTTATTTTTAACCGTGTATATGATTATACACTTAAAAACATATTAAGTAGCATTTACGACTGTGAATACCAAAACATGTATATTAATTAAAAATACTTGCTGACTGTAACTTCATTCGCGTATGTTTTATGACCCTTGCTGCAATAATTACGTTTATCAACTGTTTATACCAAACATTGGGACACAAATTATAAACTTAAGTGTCATTTCTATATTTGCTATAGTGTGCGCTGCTCTCTTAGCTTAGTTAAAAATAAAAAATCCATGCTGCCCTTATTTTCTGTATAGCTGTAGTCACAGACAACATAACTGGGATACGTCGTTGTCCACTTTTTATCAATGACAAAACTGAAAGCGAGAATTTGTCTTTCTGCAGCGAAAAAATTTAAAAAAATGTCAATACAAGCGTTCTCCGAAATGTCCGATCGATAAAGGCAATGAGCTATGGAGTTAACGTGGCATTGCCAAATATCTGCTGTAATATATTTGAGTATTCCAGTTTCATTGCTACAAAGAAACAGAATAATTTTTCAAAGTGGAGAATGGAATTCATAATCATTCCATTTGTAATTATAAGGCACCCTTGTCAATTGTCTATTATTTTTATTTCTCAATGAATAGTCTTCATAATATTTTATAACACCATTCTTCATCAAAGCTTTCAAGATTTTTAAGTTTTAAATATTTATGGATATTGTTTATCAAACAGAATGATTTATGCTTAAACAGCATTTTTCTATTTGTTATTATTAATCTGACGGACAAATGAACAGACAAACAGATATTTTTTATAAAACTCATATTTTATTGCTTTTTTACATCCCTTTTTTACCTGCTCGAGTACCTAAGTTGCTATGTTAATATCTATTAATGATTAGACGGGCTCCTAGGATTCCACATCAAGGACACCGAACGGGAAAATACGTTGTAACCTATTGGCTGCCGAGGATAAACAGCTATATAACAAAAATAAGCAAACAACAAACTGATATAGACCGACCAAGATATTTTATACTACTATCAGTAGTATAAAATCATATTTTATACTACTTATATAAAAATAATCGGAAATAATCGTAATAATCGGTAATTTTTACTCGTAATTATACAATGACAATAGCACATGCTATTAACTGATACTTTAAGAAGTTAAGCAGTTAATTGTTTTGACTTCGTTGTGTTTCATTATCGATTTTCAAAATACCGTGCCTCGCGAAAGTGAAATATAAGATAAATTTACGTCTTTGTTAAGTAAGATAGTTGTATAATGTATGATGACGACAATATTAATACATGCATTCCTCGGGAATGAAAACTTGTTTATTCTTGAGCCCGAAATATTTAATTTCATAAATTTAAAAAAATTATGAAATTAAATATTTAGATAATTACATATGCGTAAGTTCTTAATAGTTTTTCAGAAATTATACATATATATATATATATATATATATATATATATATATATATATATATATATATATATATATATATATATATATATATATATATATATACCAACAGAAAAGCGTTTATTTAAGTCTCGTACGGCTGCAGGTATTAAAGTAATTTTTAATAATAACTTTAGTTTAATTAAATCTTGCTACTTTTGTTTTATTTTTGCATATGAATATTATGCTTTTAGCAGCTCTACAATTATGATTTTCCATTCAATCTATAAATTCACTTATTATTACTACGAAGAAATGTACAATTGGGAACTTTACTCTCGAAATTAAAAATGCAAATATAATATAATAGTTTCCAAAAAAATTGATTTTACTTTTGTATTTTGGTTATAGATAAACAACAACACTACTATCCATTAATAAAAAATAGTGTTACAAGTATATATTAGTCATAATTATAAGCAGACGTTATTACACACTTTAATATTTTATGTTTATTAAAATCGTCTTCTAACTGTTTTAGAATCAAAGAAAATTTTGAGAACAATATCTATGCTGGAGGAATATATATATATATATATATATATTAATAAGATAAATACTGTTCATTGACTTTTACATTGTCAAAAAAGGACAAGAGTTAGTTAAATATATATATATATATATATATATATATATATATATATATATATATATATATATAAATAAATAATAATAATAATAATAAGATAAAGGTTGATTAATTTTGTGTTGCTTGTCTATACATGTACGCTAACATATATAACATATGGATCAATTATTCACATTTAATTAGACTGATAGAAAAATATATATGAAAGAGTGTGAGGGTAAGCGAACATAAAATAAAATGTCAGTAAGCAAGTTGCGCTCGAGTCGTATTAACTAGATGGCATAGGAGGTGAGCGCCTACGTCACGCGTAGTCTAGGAAGTAGTGATAAATAAGCCGATATCTACAATAAGTATCGATAATGGGAAAATTGTGACGACAGAATCATCCAATATTTAATTTTAAATGTTCTTGTAGCTTGGATTCTTTAACAGATAGAAACGCTATGATAATTGCAATGTATAGTTTTTAATTAAAGAAAATTTAATAATATAATGTAACTTTTTGTGTTTTGTAAAGAAAAGTATATTGTGTAAAGTTTTAAAGGCTTTGTTTTGCATAATTTGGATGTCTGTAGTTTGAGTCACGTGTACTACTCTAAACCGGAGCAGTATAAGTGACACATGGTCTTATCAAGGTGGAATAGATTTTCTTTTTCGTTTCTATCTTAAATAAAAAAGCAACCTTACCTCGGTAAGGTTGCTTTTTCTATTTAAGATAGAACTTGATGCATTTATACTATTTTATTAGGATAAGATGGAATTGTATATATATATATATATATATATATATATATATATATATATATATATATATATATATATATATATATATATATATCCTAAATAATAAATCCATCATTTTTGATAATCGTTTCGTAATGATAGCCCAAAAATTTTACCAATAGCTCCCGGCTATTGGTAAAATTTTTGGGCAAGCTGATTAGCCTATAGTTTTTAGGTAAAGTACTAGTCTTTACCTGTTTTCTGATAGGAATTACCTAAGATACCTTCCAAAATGTGGGTAAGTAGCATATTTATATAGACATAAGACTACTTAATTACTTAATATTTTTGCTAATAACCTTTGGGGGTGTATATTTAAGAATCACGTTTGACAAGTTATTATTACGAAGAGCTTATTTTTAAGTTTTGCTATTATACTTTTAACCTCTTTTAGTGTAATAGAAGAATTAGCAAGGGACCCATAATTTTTTCTTCTATTTTGTCGATGGACTTACGAACTTTCTGTTTCAGTATTACTGATCCAATTATAAGTTAGCGACGTATTCTCGGTCAAAGCATCAGCGAGAACTTCAGCATATTCATGGGTATTAGGAGTCAGAGAGCCATTAGATTTAAGAGAAGGAATATTTATGATTTTGGTTTTGTGAATATTTCAACCCGCCAAACAACTGCACTAGGATTCTCAACCTTTCTATGCTTGAAGTTAAAGGACATGTCATTGAACTCTTTAATGTAGCGGTTAATTAAGGGTTGTGAATTATTGAATTGGGCAAAACTAAGTTTCGTAGAATAGCTGCGAAAGGAGGGGTTCGTTTCAATCAGCCCTAAGCTTCGATAGCGATTTTTATTTTTAATCATAAGCTTTATAAATCTTGGTAATTTTGATAGACTAATTGTAGATGAACTGTGTGGGACATAAATATTTCGTGCTTTCATTACACCTCATGTTAGTTATAGCGATGTTATGATTAAGACAACTTTTGATTTTTTTTATTTCTTCACGTACAATATAAATTATGATCATTTTTATTATACTCGATAAATTGAGTTTAACACGATTGGTTATCGGTTCGATTCTAACTAAAGGAAATATGTTTCCGATCTAGTAAGGCAAAGTGCGGGTTGAATTCTGCAATTTACACGCAATATCTTGAATTTGGCAGAAAGTAAAGTACAAAGTGTCTTGACAGTAGGTACTTCCTGTCTACCCTGCTCGCGACGTAAAGCGTGGACCTGTTTTTTCATACAATTAATTTTAGACCATCACACTAGAGTTATAGTGACAAATCTTTAGGTTATATATAAGGTTATGTTCAACTCAGTCGTAAGGATTTTTTAGTTTTTATCAATTAAAATAAAATTAAATAGATTAAAAAAATACTTTGAGATAAAACTTATATAGGAACTTTTTATGTATCGCTAAATTGTCTTATAATTATATATTTGTTTAAGGTGAATCTAGTTAAACTATTATAACAATACATATTATGCATAACTACAATATATGCCATGACATATATAGCAAAATAATTTAATAATAACGTAAAAATTTGGATTTTAAATTTTGTATCTTCAATAATAATAATAATAAAATATTAGTTTACATTTATCCAAAAAAAATTAACTCAAACTTCTACCCGTACGAAGCCGGGATTGCCTTATCAGTGCTTTCATTAGGTGCTCTTACAAGTTATATTTTTTCGTCTTAGTCTCACTCATACTTTTGTTTTTACTCGAGGCCTTATTGACTTGCCATGCTTTCTATTTTCTTTCTACGGCATTTTCACTTCATCATCCCACCATTCCTCACGCTTTTTACTAAAGCCTCTTTTCCCAACGCCACACACCTCAGTTGCAGCTTCATTCATTTAAAACTTTTTTTTAGCTTCACGCTTTTATCCCGCATAACAGGGTAAACAGGAAGTCAAGACTCTCTGTACTTCGCTTTCGCTCTTTTACTTAATATAGAATAATAAATATCTTAGTAGAAATCATAGGTTTAAAAATAAGGAGAAATCTGGCTTGTTATATAGTTATTAAAAGTTTAGTAAGTTATATTGATTGTATTGATATTTGAAAAACTAAAATATCAAAAAGTAAAATATCACTACAACCAACATATACACACATGGCTATATAATATTGCATGGTGATATAATAGGCAACATTGAATGTGACATGTAGTAAAGAAAAATATATCTTTACTAAGGCAGTCAACGATATGAAAAAACAGAAGGGTACGAACTGGTGACTGGAATTCTACATTTTATTATTCGAATATAAGTAAATTTAAATAGACACTAGTTTTTTAAATGGGAAATTATAGCATTGGCCTGGATATATACTTGTCATAGGTACACTCTGTTTACACAACATATTACTTAATTTTCGAAGAAATAGCTAACGGTGAAATAAAATATTCGTTTCAAAATATTCCCCCCTGTGCCAACCATACTAGTATAGATATTAGGTTCATTCCATGAAAATATTGTATTGTGATTCGATTAGAGTTTGTGTGCGAATTCCTTATGATAAAAACAGGATCAAAATAACGTTGAACATTTTTAGTTAAGTCACACTAATATAATCGTACTACAAAAAAGCCATATATATTGTCATTATTATTTTATTTGATCATTTATAATTTTATATTTACGTTGTTATTGTAACGAGTAAATTAATAATAAAAAGTTTTATTTGAAATGTAAATGTACTAAACACGTACAGATATTCCCATGCAATGTAAACTTTTTCTGACCTTTTTATTCAGACAGCCTAAAAAATCTCCGAACTCAATTGACTGGACGGATACGTTCTTTTTTTTCTGTCCATGAATACATGCTTTTGACCCTGTTGGTCTTTACGTGCAAATACCATTCTTACAACTGAGTTGAACACAACCTATATATAACTTACAGATTTGTCACCCTAACTCTGGTGTGATGCTCTACAATTAATTATATAAAAAAACAGATCCACGCTTTACCACGCATAGCAGGGTAGACAGGAAGTACCTAGTGTCAAGACACGAGTTTCGAATGCGTGTAAAGTGGCAGAACTCAACCCGTACTTTGCCTTACCAGAGAGGAAAAATTATTTCCTCGAGTTGAAATCGAACCGATAACCACTCATGTTAAACTCATTTTGTCGGGTATTATAAACATGGTCATGATTCATATAGTGCGTTTTTTTAGCCTCAAGCTTTATCCCACATAGCAGGCTAAGCAGAAAGTACCTAGTGTCAAGACACTTCACTTCGCTTTCCACCGAATTCGAGATTTGAGATTGCGTGTTGACTAATGGAACCAAACGCCGCACTTTGTCTTACCAGAGCAGTAAGTGAAGATTATTTAAATATAAAAATTCCTACGAGTGGGGGATCGAATCCACAACCGATCGCGTTTACAGTCAGAAGCTGTCCCACTGTGCCACGGCCGGCCTCTACGTAAGCAAATATAGTATAAAAACACTGTTATAATAACATTACGTGGATACGTACAGACTTACTCAACTAATAGAACGCTAAGCGCTTAAAATAGGTAGAAAATTAATGAGTATTCTTACTTAAAGCATTTTTATCATTATCCTGTTCAAAATATATTATACTACTGTGAAAATATATTTAAATGACTCTTGAAGCTTTAAGTGCAATTTAAAGCGCAATATCATCAATCAATTTATAAAGCGCAATATAATTAACCTAACGCCATTGACACCAGAATGAAAAAAATCCATATAAGTATATAGAAAATGTGCCTGACTCTCTGACTTATATATCAAAGCACAACTAAATACTGTTAAGTACAGTAAGAATCTTAAAATTTGGTTACTACTGAGTACTAAGAAAGGATTTTATAAAGAGTTTAACTAATAAGGAAGAAAAATAAAAGGATTAACTTAAGGTTAAGAGAAGTATCAATTTGGAAATATACTCTATATTTACAAATTAATACACATCACAACATCATGTATAGTAAATTAAGTTTTAATTAATAATAATGAAAATTATCGCGTTACTCAAATAATTAATCAATAACAATTAAAAACATACATATAACAGGGCACAAAAAGCAAAATTTTACATAACATAATATTTTTATATTATTTTATAGTTTAAAATAAAATCTATTTGTTTCGCTGTTCAATAAGTATAAGAAGAAAATGATAAATTTAAACAAAGTTTATGATCTAAGGGAGAAAACGGCCTAGCTAAATACATTACGAGTATAGTTGCTTATCCTTATATTTGAAGCCGCATATGAAAAATATATTCAAAAAAAAGTATATTATACTTATTGTATATAAATTAATGCAAATATGTTGCGTATTTTAATAAGTTTTACAATATTTTTTATAAAAACTGTGTCCACAAAGAGTTGATAGTGTCTTGTCATTAAAAAAACTTAGCTGCTTATCGCTGCCGCCGCTGTCATTCAGACATCAGTTGTTCAAGCTGTTATGTCATTTATTCTAGCCTGTTTTTAAACAATGTTACGTAATGTTTGTAATGCTATTTTATTTAAATGTTGGTCATACTGTGGCTTAGCTGCCTAGTGCTTGAATATCAATAAGTTTTATGGGTCATTTGTGAAATTATTATTAATTTGAATATAATGAGCTAAAAACTGCAAACAAGTTTTATTTACTATGTATTTAAATATAAAACAATTCTTTCTACCGATTCAATCATAGCTCAAGGAAAAATAAACTCATTTTCGTTTAAGTTTTTATTCACAAATTGTGAATAAAGACTCTATATTTCTCTATATAAACTGTCAAGTCTAGGTAGAATATGTCAAAGATAAAATATTTACTTTGTGAGTGATAAAGTTTTTACAAACATTTATGAAATTATTATTAAATATAAATATGCAGAACGTTGTTTATAAAAAGAAATATCATTTCGCATTTTTCAAATAATATTAATTAAATGGAGAAGCATTCAAACACTTTATTCGTATTTTACGAGCTCTGCTCACTGAACCACAACTTTTGTTCCTTTATTGAAATAATGAAGTTAAATTTAATTTCATCTTATTTGTTTTACTTATTTAATTTCATATATTCTTCATTTCTCACATGGTTAACGCGGTTTTATAATTATTTGTGTTAAAAAAAAGAAACTTGATAAAATTTAAATTCTTGCATAGCAGACTGCACTAATGTATGTTACAACGTAAATGCATATCGACTTTTATATTCCTATTCATTTCCAGCCTTATGTGCGTTACAGAGAACTAGTTTAGTGATCCATGACTCAGTTCGCCATATGTGCCGAAAGATGACGAGATCTAACGTCCCACGTTTTAGGATTAGGAACACCTCTGGAAGCATTTCCTTAAATAAGTCGAATCTATAACGATTTATGCAATTTATCTCTACGTAAATATCAATATTTTTTGTTGGAAAATATATATTCTTATATTATCGTTGCGATTCTCTATTAGTCACCGCTGTTAAGCTGTATTAGGTGGTGATTGCTGTATAGTTCGTAAAATTGTAATCAACATATAGAATCGCAGCTGCGTTTCATTTTGACTCTGGTATGGTGAATAAATTTTGTTATAAAATTTTTGTACATTGATGAATAATTTTTCCGGCGATTATTAAAAACAGAATTTAGACACATTTAAAGGTTTAGTAAAATACTTATAAAAATATTTTTGTGGTGAACTACTGAATTACAAAATCTTTAATATCATTAACACAGAATTTCGCTGAAGAAATGATAACAGGTTTGATTTTATTTTTGTCTGAAAGGATAACGTCGATGAAAGTTAACTGTTTACATAAAACAACTTATTTAGTATGTCGTAATTGATTTGCTTATTTTAAATAGATTACTTGTACTTTTATAGTAATTTTATTACATGCTTTTATTAGTTTTACATCATATATGTAAGAGAATTTTATTAAAATTTAATTGAACCTACACTTGCGGCCCCATACGGCCTAGCTTGTAATGCAATTTTTTATGTTAAATATAACTGACGTTTTTACTATTACAGTTTCAAAAATGTTCTTTTCTTGTTCTAGGCACTGTTTATATTCCTTTTTAGTCTAAGTGAGATAGGTTATAATAATTAATATGAGATATGAATGTCGAGTCCATCGTGTTTCATGGAGAGGTTTAAACCAGTATCCTGGGATTTGTTACCCAAGTTAAAGGGGCCTCTTTAATACGCTCATTACCGCTTAGGCTGTCAGCTCCACGGCTAAAGTATGTCTAAACAATATAATCCCACTAATTCTTCAAAATACATTTTAAATGCATTACTGCGTAATTTTAAAAAAATATCCAGTACAATAGAAATATAAATATTTACTATGAATCAATTTCTGCGTCCCTCTACTTTGTGCGTTTGACACATGTTAACATGATACATCATGATGCATATCTTTTAACTTTTCAATTTTTGAATTACGTATACTCAAAGTACTAAGCGATGCGCGTAATGATGTTAAAGTCAAAGAGAGGTGAGATTGCTATTATATAATGAAGTAGCAACAAGATTAACTCTATTTATTTTTATGAAAAATTGAATATTATTATTGGAAGTTGTCACAAAATGTGTCAACACTATATAGAAATATACGTAATAGTATATATATACATAATTATAGATATTACCGTACCTTTGATCGACACAAACTATGAGAAATACTACTTTGAATTGTTTACACGCATGCATTAAAACAATTTATTAGGATAGCACATGTGGATGGAGATAAACAACACAATGTTTTATCTTTAAAGTTTAATTGCCCTTACATATAATATTTATTTAAAATAATCTCAAGTCAGAGTTATTGTAAACCAAAGATTTTAACATTCAATTTCAATTTAGATAAAAATCATTTAAAAATATTTAATAGGAAGAAATTGATAAAAGTAATAGTAAAAAGCTCATCATATTTATTCGTTTTTCTGTTCAATTAGAGTGCTGGTTGATGCTTAAGTGCAATGTAAGAGGCAATTGCTAGAATCATAAGCCTTTGTTCATTTTTTTAAGTTACAGGGCTAAGTATGGAAAAGGAACTCCTTAAAGTCAAAATCAATGACGCCGTTGTCAATACTATGTACACTAACTGTACAAATGCACTATCTTTTTTAATACAGTTGAAAAACCTCTTTTCGGCTAACTTACTACAGTAAGTACGATCGGTTTGACACAATAAAATTGAAAAAATATAAATAGCTCGCTTTTAGTCGACATTAGCTCGAATAGCAAAGACTTTAATTGTATTTATGGCCCTCTACGATCTGAGCACACTCTTGTCTGTAGCTAAAATACTCTATTATTTAACACCATGTCATGCGTAAAATGACTATTTATGTTTAAAAGTAAATAAATATTATAAGTTTTGGTTTTTGCTAAACATCAATGTTAATTAAACATGGTATCAATATATTATGATGTTTAATAATATAATCGTGTTTTAATAATTAAGTAGAACGCAGATTGTGTTTAAAAGGAAACATAAAATTGAAGCATAATCTTTTAAAAGTTTAAATGCTCTAATTTTAATTTTATTTTGATAAGTATGGGTATTGTATGTACATTTATCAGATAAATGACTTTCAATAAATCTAACATGTTAATATACATATTTTTTTAACTCATCTTAATTGAATTTACCAAAAGGGTTATATTAGCTTAGTCCATGATTAGGTAATAAATATGATGGTACGAAGCTTAGATATATATTAATGTATGTAGTTGGTTATATTTTCTTACGATTAATTTACCTTTATCTCTAAACTACTCGACTGATTTTAATGAAACTTACACTTTTCGAAAAATTCATGGATAAGCGTACAAACATACAAACACACACAGAATTAACACGTGCTTGGAAGCCTAACAGCTAGCTGACTACAATAAGCTTCTAAGGTAGACACTGATTTTTGAAATTGATTTATGATGGTTAATGTTAAAAAAATATTTGTTTCCTTCTTCAAAAACAGAATAAAAAATAAAACGCCAATTATAATTCTATATATCAAAAAGCAAAGTACTCGTATCACAATATAGGGCACAATTTTATTACGTTTAATCTTAAGTATAAATACTCAAGATTAAACGTAATAAAATTGTTTATTTGTCTATGTTTTCACAAATGCAATTTACAAACCCTAAAGATTTAGGTTTGTAAATTGCAACCTAAGTGTAATGCGAGTAACCTACGTTAAAAAACGTCGCGTCAATCAAAATGTTGACGGATATTGAGTATGCAGATGACTTCAGAACTTTATGTTAGTCATTTTGAAATAACAACACTCACTACTGGGCTACGTAATATTATTATATAGCCCTCGTGTGTGACGTTTTCGTGGCCAGCATTCTTTAATTTATTGAATTTTTAGCGTTACGATTAAAAAAACAGACCTGCATTTGCTATAAAATTATTTGCATTGCGAATAAGTGTTACAATCTTGTTGTACTTATATATATATATATATATATATATATATATATATATATATATATATATACATATAAATACGAACAAGGCAGTAAGATTTTATCTTGAGAGATGAAGATAGCACCTGGGACTATGTCGCGTACTTTAAAAAGAAATGCTCAGAGCGTCTCTTAGACTATAAGAGACGCATTTCTTAACTGATTTCTTAACTTATAATTTAAAAAAGTATAGGATGGTAAAATCAAAACAACTACTCAAACGGTACGCAAAAAGAGGTCAGAGAGATTACTTTACAGACGAGTTTTTTTTTAAATTGACTCTAAAGAATCTCAATTAATCAACAGAGTATAACGTAGGCGTTATCCAACTTCAGTGAGGATTTGGTGCGGGTCTAGATATGAAGGAGTGACAGCCATATTTCTTGTGAAAAATCGATATTGGCACAAGTATATCAAGATATTTTTCTAAGTTAGTTCATTTGAAAAAGTTCAAGTTACTAATTATATTCTAGAGTAGGTAGTTAAGACCATTACGTTCAATAACCAAGAATGATCCTTTCAAAAAGATACGGTGGTAGCTCCTAAAACTCGACTAACTTTAAAATTAAAAAAAAAGTAAAATTATTTTGTTGATGTCGATTATTTAATTTAGATATCAAATGTTTTATAAACATTAGTAGCGATCAATATTATTATGGGACTAAAATGATAATAATGTTTTAAAGACTTAAAACTCTTAAATAATGTAAACTGTTTTTATGGAAGCGATAGCACATCTTTGTTGATCTACCATCTACCATTTAAATATAGGACAATATCCGTAGCCTAAGGTGGTTCATATTACAATTATTATATTCAAATAACATTGTGTTTAATTTGTAATTTTCTGTTTACATTAAATGTATATATATATATATATATGTATATATATGTATATATATATATATATATATATATATATATATATATATATGTATATATATAAATAGATTTAAATAGCTGAAAACCTTGTTTTGAATATGAATTTATTTTTATTTTTTCCTTCCTTCCTTCCTTAGGTTCCTTAGCATGTTCAACGCGATTTTGGGGCAAGTTGTTTTCCTCTTAATTTTCAACAGTTTAGCACATCAGGCGATCATTCAATAATTCAATTAACCTCTAATCGAGCGTCTGTAAAAACCACAGAATACCAAATATTCATACGGGTTGGAGCCATGAGGTAAACTTGCATTCATATTCCTAACAGTTTTGTGATTAGACACCCATTATGTAAAAACACTTAAAAACTTTATCAACCCTGTTTAGAAGTTTACCTAATGGATTAAAAGTGACGTTAATTAACTTTTAAAGTTATTGACGGCAAGTCTTTTCGTTTGGTACACTTTCTTTAAGATTAAAAATAAATAAAGGATTAAAAATAACTAAATTATTTTATTATATATTTTGGGTGCTCCATCATGTTTGATTTCAAAAGAAGTCACTATATATTTTTAAATTTTTATTACTTTTATGCATTAGAAAGGCTCCTCCGTTATCATGCGTGTTCCGTCATCTCGGATGTAGAATGACGTTACACATATAACCACGAATTGTCATATAATATGAACGTATTCTAATATAACATATTTTCATTCTAATATAACGTCATCTAATATAACATATTTTCACCTTAATCAATTGAAGATATCCGCCTCAAAATTGAATTGCAAGATTTGAACCGAATAAGTATTAGATGCGTAATATACATTGAACTGGTAAAAATTATAATTATTGTAATAAAAATTTATAAAGCACTATATTTCTACATTTTATATGAAGTGTTGGCAAAGGATCTTAAGCTTTTTCATCATACGTGTAAGAAGGCGTTAACAGTTATAATAGAGTTATAAAAATTAATAAATTTTTGAGAGAAAACATGACTTAGACTATTTTATGTTTTAAAAATATTACTATTCCAATTCTATTGAGTAAGAAAATAGAATGATTACCACTTTGAGCAAAAGAACTAAGTATACATTACGGATGATATATAGGTTAATTACTCGTATGTTTCAGATATATTCAAAATAATTTATTTCGCACACCTACCTAATATTTATTTTGTTTGGATTAATTTCGTGCAATCCTCCTCCTTGTGTTCTCTTAGTCTGCGCAGAGATTTAATTTCCAGTAGTGTCAGCTGTGAAGTAGCTCTGTGAGTAACGAAAGAATTATATGTAGTGTAGACTTGTACACTTATTCAATTTTTTAATAAATTATTTTTAAGTTTTAATATGACTACTTTTAGTTTACTTGTCCAAGCTATTAGTTATTTAATTTTTAAATATACTTATATAACATGCCAGATTATTGTAACTAGACTTTTTAGATTTCATTCCTATAAATACATCAGGATTTTTTATAAAAATATTTACTTAAATGAGCATTACATACATGTATTTATCCGAACCTACTGTATATACTTGTAGAGCACTGTTTTAACTACCCTGAGGGTTTAATATTTCTAAAATAAAGGAGTTTATAGGTAGAATATTTATATATAAAACAATTTAAGCTGGATTATAGAGTCTATTAACATATGTGGTCAAAAATATATAATTTAAATAACTGTGTGACTCATGATATGTTACGCGGTAAGAAGCTTTAATTGTGGTTCTCGTGAGTAACTCGAGATCTTTAAGAGATTCGGAAGTAACAGTGCTAGGACACATTTAATGTACAAAATAATTAATAACAGCCGTCAGAAAAGATTATAGTATCATAGATTTTTCGTTGAAATGACCCACAGCTTATTCGAGGAAAAGCTGACGTCACGTCTTTCTTGGTTATAAGTATCTATTGCTGGTAGTCATAACGGAGGGAAAAATAACTTAAAAGGCCTCTCCCGTAACATGCCTTGAATTCTAACCGATCTGCAACCCCAAACAGCAAACCCTCCAAGACGCAACGGAACATCTAACGTATATAATACATTGCCTCGACAAGGGATCAGTTATTAGTTACTTTTGCGTCTGTGTGTGGATTCCACGCTAAGATACATACTTATTACGCTACTACATATTTATACTAGATACTAAAACTATTGATGCGTCATATTTGCACACGTACTTGTTATTTATGTTGACAATACATTAGTATTATATATTTAAATAGATTTAAATTGGTTTGTGAGATCAAAATAAGTATGTGATTGATTCTTGAGGTCAATGTAAGTCGCTGTTTGGCTTGCCAAACCAATATTTGTCGCTGATTGGTTTGTGAGACCAAAATACGGCGCTGATTCGCATATCAGCTCAGACGAATAACCACTGGGCGGCCTAACATATTTGTTAAAACCAACCATTAAATTTGGTTAGGTGCCATGGACATCAGATATCAGCAACAGATTTGCCAAACACTGATAGTCGTTTGTCACATTATGAGTTCTATTCCCAAATAAGGCCCTAGATACTTATGCAGACAAACACTATAACGTACAATATCATTTTTTGACGTAATAGTACAGCACTCCTCATAAGTAAGCCACTAAAACATACCTCAAAACGCATGACATATAATATCGTATATCCATTTACCCCACACCGCGAGTATAAAACGACAGGAAAACAAGTTATATCTATGCTCGCCGTAAAAGTATCGCTGACGCACTTCCAAACAGCATCGGACATGATATAACAAGTCCCGGCACCGACATGAGTTATCAGTAAACTATAAACTCATCGAACCCGTACATAGTCGTGTGATATTACGAATATATGACTTATTGCTTGTATGTATATTTGTATTCTTTTAAAGTACATACATTCGTATAAAATTACAATAATCCCCATATAACCTTTAACTGTTGAAAACATCATGTATCAATAATTTGTTAGTGGAAGTTCGTAGTAGTTAGTTCCATATTAAAATATATTATAAATTCAAAATATTCACAAAATGTTTATAACCAATATCTCTTTACTGTATATAAAGATGGCGACAGCCGCTTTAATTTATTTTTATTACAAAAGTCACATACCTCACAGAAAATAGATCTACCCCTTTGTTCTAATTATTCTAAATGTTTTATGCAATAATTAATATTTTTTTATTCTTTCTCTTTTCATTTTATATTAATAATGTTACTTTTATATTAATAATGGGAAAAAAACTTACCACCAAATTTTTCATATTGTACAAAATGTAAATTCTCAAACCACGAATACCACAATGACAATAATATTTCAGTTGCTGTGTATTTACCTCTAATATAATAATTTATGCAATAATTAATATTTATTCATTCTTTCTCTTTTCATTTTATATTTATAATGTTACTTTTATATTAATAATGGGAAAAGAACTTACCACCAAATTTTTCATATTGTACAAAATATAAATTCTCAAACCACGAATATCACAATGACAATAATTATTCAGTTCCTGTGTATTTACCTCTAATATAATATTTTTTGCAAAAATTAATATTTATTTATTCTTTCTATTTTCATTTTATATTAATAATGTTACTTCTATATTAATAATAGGAAAAGAACTTACCACCTAATTTTTCATACTGTACCAAATGTTAATTTCTCACACCACAACAACAATAATAATTCAGTTCCTGTGTATTTACGATGTTACATTTTATTATTCTATTTTCACTTGTAACGTATTAAATTTGAAATGTGTCGTCGATAACTTTCCAAGCGTCCTTTGTCCCTGATCACACCAGCGCCAATCCCCTTCTTTCTTCTTTTTTAAATTTTCATTCCGTCATTCTTGCATGCCAGTATCTATTTCAGCCAACACAATATTTTGAAAAAGTATTTTTTTTAATTTAGACAGACTTCTCATTCTGAAGTTATAAATTTGATTACTTGTACGATCTAAGGGAGAACACGGTAGGTAAGACGAGAATATGGTTTAAGCATGATCGCGTGCAAGTAAAAAAAAATCACTTTACTGCAGCTGTAATATAAGGAGCTCACGAGGGCGAAGCCTCGCGGGTCGCTAATATTAAGTAAAATAATATTTGACGTCGTTATTAAATTTTCTTATATAAAATATAACTTACCTGCATTTATTAACAGTACGTATCGTTACAATGTATGTACGCGTAAATTTTATTAATTTAATTAAATATGACAGTAACATATGAAGAAATAATTAAGTTACCAACGTAAACTCTTTTAAATCCACTACATAACAAACTATGCTCTTTTAATATGGAAAATTTGTCTTTATATAAAAAAGCGCGAAGTTACATTAATTTTCCTGCAGTAATAAGAAAACGAAAGATGCCTTTATTGCGCCATTTAGTGTTATCACAAATATTTATTTAAGGTTTCATTTTAACAGTGTTTCACTTTACTTCGACACCATTAAAATTACTATACAGTTAAGATAAATGAATTTTATTAACGTTTAATTATAAATAAGGTAATATAAATAAACAAATAAAGCCAACAACGCTATACCTACATAAGCTTCGTCAGCTCACTATGGGCAAACAATGAAAAGAAGAGAACAATGAAGATTTAAATATCAATACGTGACTACTATGTATATACTAACATGTTATATAAAATTTATCGGTTGTGTACACAGATAAATTCATATATTATTTTATGTATTTAACAATTCAGTTACAAATTAATAAGTGTAATTTAAATATTATATCAAGTTCATTAATGTATACGAGTACAGTATAGCGACATTATTATTGTGTTAACTGAACATCAACTGAAGTCATACTCGTGTACATATTGACTGGTGATGGTTTAAAACATGACATAAAAATAAACTCTAAAAACAATTGAATCAGAAAAAAATGATAACAAATGTTTGTGGCATATGATAGGCAGCTACAAAAGAAAATAAACTGATCGTATTCGTTTACAAAAATACTACTACGGTGAATAACTGCATTCGTGTAGCTTACAAGAAAAATATACAGCAAAATTGTTTTGTGATAGCAACACAAATAGTGTCTTCACAATCGTTATAAAAGTAGAATTATATTCAAATAATAATTGAAATATTTTACATACTCATCGATAAAATATATACACTGTTTAATGTTGAATGTGAGGATAATTTTGTTAATAAATTTCATTAGAAAGTATGATGGGATCTGATTAAATTGGAAAATATTGGATTATAACAATTCATTATATATTCATTCACATTCACTTCATATTTTATTATTTACTGATTGACACCCGTAACTTTTTGTGTTTGCGTGTATTTTTTGCCTCTTGTCATACTAATTTCATTTACCTTCTGTCGACATTGAGACTTGGACGTAAAATCTTATCATCTCTAACCATGTATAGGAAAAACTCCACCACACTAATCGAGACAATCGAGTTCAGAATCGTAAGACGTTACTCCAAGTCGCATATCAGTAAACCAGTTTTCGAAATCATTTAAGGCTTTATAGCTTAACTCTACGTCAAAGGTTTATTCAAATCAAATCTAGTAATTCTGAAGATGTATGCATATAAACAGTCCGTTTCTTCTTCTTCATCTTCCATTTTTTTAGATTTTAGACAAATGAAAAGTCAGGTACAAGTTGCGGTTTTCAAAACTATATAATTTTGAAAGTTCTTTAATGATCATTGGTTTCATTGTTTAATATCTTATAGTTATTTACACAAAGAGAAATTTAAACGCTGCTTGTTATGTCGATAACATATTGATTTAGCAATCAACTTACCGGTTAATTAAAAATAATACAGCTTTAAGTTTATAAAAAATAAATAACCAAATATGAAAATAACCTCAAATACTCGTCATGTTCATATTTTCACTAACTAAATATTTCCGACTACTATTAAAATGTCACGCGGACTTTCACTAAGCAGGTAAGAAATATTTAATTAAGAATACAAATAAAATTAAACAAATTAAAGTAAGTATGTTTATATAAGTAATAGACTATCAGTTATCATGAAAATGTACGTAGCAAAATAATAAGAATTAAAGTTTAATCTGTTGATTTCAAAAGTATATCACCTATAATTTTTTTTAAAGCGCCAAGCTCAGCCCCTAGCGGAGTAGTCACAGAGAATGGAGCGCCAATGGCGACGTCCCTATCTTTCGCCTCGTCCACAGTCATTAACATAATCTCTTCATACATGCCCCTCGGGAGGTCCTCATACTTTTTCTTTATCTTCCTCCTATATCATCGACACTGTGCTTGTGGAAGTCCACCTAGGTCTCTCCTGACCTCTCGTACCGCTCACCTTTACTTCATAAATTTTATCAAGTTGAATTTCTAATTACTTAAAAACAATATTTTGACAAATTTCATTAAACTTAACAAAATTTCAAAATCTTATCGTAAAAATAATTTATTTTGTATAAGTTTATTTAGTCACCTGTATTTATATACATCACATTATAAATATTGTTTCTAAAATGCATACATAGTAAGGTAGATGTTAAAAGTACGACATATTACTATAAATTTAATATAATATTTCATGAAACAAAGGTTTTATTATAACTTTAAAGGTTGTGTAATAATTTTTCTTGTCGAAAATATTGCAATCTTCTTAATGACCGTAAGGTTTGAGTTTTGAGTATTGAGGTTGCTATTGTAATAACTTTTCCAAATTATTGAATCATAATTTAGTTGAATCCATTCTTCAAATTGCATTGTATCATTGTATATGGACACGGTTTGTATACAAAAATAAAACTTCTACTTTCCTTTAATATATTAACAAATGAAATTGCCTGCGTATTAATAAAATTGTAGAAAATTGTTTGATGATAATATATACCTAACTCTGAACTGGTTTAAAATCTAAAAACGAGACGAAAGACGAAACAAGTGAAAAGACAATGTTTGTACGCTCACATCTTCAAAACTACTAGAATGGATTTGAATGAAACATTTACGTCACATTTATTTATTATGTTATTGAAGATATTCAAATTTGATATAAGTACATAATAGACCTGTTGAATTATAATATATACAGAAAAGAAAATATAATGAAAAATATTCAACGTAATAAACAATTTCCGCTGAAATATAAAAATTAAAGATTTACAATTTATAATGAAGAACATTGATAAGAGTGATAATAGGTTCTCTTGAACTACGTACTACATAGGAAAATCAATACATCTTATGTAGGTAAGTAAATTGTGTTTTAATTACTCATAACCTACACGTCTCGTAAAATTGAACAACACATTTAAGATATCAAAATATTTTTTTCAAATATAGCCACTAATATATTCAAACAAACATATAACTTACTATAATAATTTAATAATTTATTTTTTATACATATTTCATCATATGAAATTCAATTCTTTTCTTCAATTTAATTATTGTTAAACTTTTGGTAAGAACCGTGCGTCCTTGTACTTATGTCAATATTTATGATATCTTAGGCTGTTAAAAAAAATGAAGAAATGGAAGATCAATGGAACATTATATTATTTGTGACACCCGGTATTTTAGTGACTTAAGAAAAACAGCTCATGACGTCGAAGCAACAAAAAGAACTGTAAAATAATGACTAAAACGAAATCTAAAATTAAATTTCTGCTGCTTAAAGATTATTAAGAAACAATCGTTTAACAAGAGAGAATGAACAAGATGTAATGATATTTAGTTTACTTGGTACTTCATATACTTGATGGCTGGAAAGTATTACTAACTAAAATCGATTAGAAAAAGAAGTTGAGAAACGTTTCTATAACAAAAGGTTAATAATTAAGATTATTACAACTGAGAAGTATAGATAATAAGTAAGATAAGCTAGAATATTTGAGTAATACAAGTCACTTATTTTTGTATATAATTAAATAAAAAACAAGTATGTCACAAGTACAGTTGTTTTGAATTGAAACGATTTTAAATCAGGATCGCAGATAATAAAAAATAGAGCATCGGCCATCAACATTATAAACATTTCATCGTGTATTAACACACAGCGTTGACCTGGCCCTTTGCCAAAATTAATTAATTTTATTGAGCCTATAAAGAGAGATTATTGTAAGATGAAAGAAGGTAAAACCTGGTTTTTTGGTGTTTCATATATAAACTGTGTATATCCCCTAAATGAATTTGATCGATGTAGAAGTTATAAAGTCAGATATGACAGCAAACTGTTTTGGATCTTCTATCTCAATTAATTCTGTAATTAACACTTTAAAAAATATGCGCTACGTTACATAGCTCAATTTTGTTATAACAACTTTATAAAACATCATATTATTTTCCATACTGCAAAAGTTTAATGTTTGGGTTAAATTGCTTTTATGCTACACTGTTTGTCTAGTGATAATTTATTATTAAATTTTAAAGTTTTATGTATGTTGATAGAATTTTGTGTGTAGTAGAAGTGGACCCTGTGCTCGTGAAAATATCTAATACCTTTACGGGACGATTAACTATGCATTAACTTTTACTTAGCAATTTTACTTCGAAATGCGTTTTAATCTCAAAAAAGTAAGGTTACGGCTCAAATTTCTTTAAATTACATATAAGATAGCAGGGCTAATGAATAATGAGATTCGATGTTTTGGTTTTATTAAAGAACAAATATTATTTTGTGTCATTAATAAATGCTTCTTTTACCTTAGGAAATAAATTAACGCAGACTACATCTAAATTCTACCTTCTATTCTCTATCTTCCATAAGAATAGGTGCATCGACGGAAATCTGACGACGACTGGATAAGTCGTGATGTTATTAAATAGTAACCCAGCGGAAGCCTTCTCTGTCCCTAGAAGAGGCAGACCATGACGTTTCAATAGAAAGCCGCCAGTCTACTTCAAGACACCTTGAGGGAGAGAAGCAATGCATATAACCCTCTGCTGTTCAGTCAGACCAGATAACTCATGTAGACCCGTGCTTCTTCCTCTATCTACCCCTAAGTATAGAGATTGTTTGGGTATGTAGAGTAGACAAGAATCTTGGTATTAAGCTTTTCAGATTCAGCTTGATGAAAAAAATGACATGAGGCAGGCTATACCAAGTTTACTAAAAAGAAATTATCCCAGAAAACTTACGAGGTCCTAAGAAGTATCAGACCTAGCACTAAATTCTAAAATCTTGCAAGAGTCAGACCACAACCAATCCGTCAGAAAAGTTTTTGGAATACGATATACCTTTTAGTAATACTCCTATATATCCTGCACAGCCTGATAGTCAGAGACAACCTAATGTCAAAATACATCCATCCATTCATCATACTACATGTGTATATTGTGATGAGATAATAAAAATAAAGGCATCAGTAAACTTAAAATATATAATAAGTAAGTTGTAATTATAGTATCAACGATATGCATACATGTATGTTTTTGAATTGTAATATTTATTTAATTTATTTTCAAGTGAATTTTAGAATAAATGTTTATAATGTTACATATGTTTCGAAAATTTTGTTTCAAATCTTTATGATAGAAGAGATTAAGATTTTATGTTAATTATTAATGCACTAAAATAGTATTATGTGTCCTAAAGCTTTATTCCAATGAGATAAATAGTTCACAAGCTAAACTTGGTACTTGAAAATGTTTGACTCTACCACATAATATTAAAATAAGGTTTAAAAAGCTCTATAACTTAGTATTGAAGTTTTATGTTACTTGGATCTTAAGAAAAACTTTTACGTAGTAGTCTATTTCCACATGATTCAATTGCAACCAGAAGAATTTAATAAAAGTATTATGTAACATATTTTTTCCAAAGCAAAATAAATATATTATATGGAGGAACATTAATACAAAACGTTATAAAGGCGGTATAAAAATGGCCTGCATGAATGTTTCTGCGGCCTAAAAACCTTTTAAGGGTTATGCAGCTTAAATTAACAGAAATGAATTGGTCAGTCAATTTACTATACTATACTTATTTATAAAAAAATATTTATTTTTCAATTCTTGCATAACCTAATCATAATATAATCTATTTTATTCAATAGAAACGTTTTTGATACATTATGCAAAATATATTATGGCAAATAACTATTAATTTATTATAAGATCATTTTTTCACAAGGATATACCATAATATTCTATATTCATTAAAATATGTGTTTTTACACGAATATGGTTATTTAGCACCTTTATAAGTGTTTTGAGTGTTCTGTTTATCAAATTAGCACATTATATAATATCAAAGAACCAAAACGTCTTTTTTCAGTTTCCTTACGTAAATCTATGTATTTTGCGCATTATTTCACTAAGCCCGCGGTGCGCTGTTGTATTCGATGAACTAATTAAACAGATATCCTTTAGTGGATACTGTCGACAAGACCTCCAAATAATTACTATGATAAATAAAAGTAAATATAATTAATAAATATACGAACCTTGCATTCACGACTTCTGCAAAGTTAGTGACCAGTATAGTTGACCTCTTAATAGTTTCAATGTCGTAGAGTTTATAAGGAGCTTATAAAGTAAAAAACTTACTTGGAAATAATAAGCTGCGTGAAATGTTGACGTTGCAGGAACTATGTCACCAGGTTGGCTTATCAGCAAGTGGCGCTAGACGCGTGCCGCGATGTGTAGTCGACGGGAGGCAGGGGTACGACCAACCACCTCGACCGAACTCACAACACTGCTTATCGACCCCGCGCGCGCCGCAACTCTCCCGCTAACCCCTGCTGTAATGTGACCCCGCGCCTCCTACCGCGCACTGTTGCCAAAATGCGAGGAACCTTTAAACAATTCATCTGTCATTACTCTCATCGTCTCCTCGATCGATGGCCACGTGGTGTCAAGATACCTAAGTAAATATAACACTGCTTGCGCTTAAGATCTCGGTACTTAATATCGAATAAGTTGAAAATTTCGGTATACATGTTAAGTCATTTTGTAATAAAAAGGTTAAAATAATAAATATTTTTTATAAAATTGAATTAACGAAACGATCATAATCGGATATAAGCTCTGTAATTCACAAGATTTTTTACTTCTTATATATCAATCTATGAATAAAATTAATTAGGCCTTTAATTAACGTTTTTGAGAAGTGGAGACATTCAATACATACTGGACGTCGACACATTAAGCTTGCCTAGAAATGGAGCATTGACATCTTTGCCGCTGCATTGCTTCTGCCCTATACGGTAAGCAACTCTACAAATGTCAGCTAAAGCTGTGTGAATTAAAAATAAGTATAACAAAACTGACATTTTCATTATGAGTAAACATTTTTATTATTTTGTATACAGTATTTTTCTATAAAGAAACATGACAAGAAGACTGTTAAAATTTAGTTTAGCAAAATGCTTTTCGTTGATTCATAAAGCGAGAAAAGTTTTAGATAATTCAAATAATAGACAAAAAGACACCTAACAGTAAAAAAATGTGTCAGGGTGCTTAAATCTAAGCTAACAATTTTGCTCCATGAGTCCTCATATCTCCGTTCCTTCGTAGATATAGCCTAATGGATTTTTTCTTGATGCGTGTCACTGACAACACTCCACAGCTAAGTGGGAAAAAGAACGAGATGGAAGAATGCTGCGTGGATGAAATGAACTTTTAAGTACATATCGCATCTGAGTTTATTTATAAAATATATCCTACGTTTCACTTGTCCGATGGTTCTATTATAAAGGTAGTTACAAGGAGAATTTATAATGTACATATTTATATGCTTTTAAGTTAACATAAAAATGACATTCTGATAACAAATATAAGTCAATCGTCACTTTTAACAGAACAGTATAACTAAAGGACTGTGTAGACGATTTCTGCTACGCGGATAACTACGGCGTTGACGCTACGTACTATATCAGAGCATGCTACGCGATTATATTACTTAGGATATTTTAAATAAAAATTAATTAAAAGCCTAATATTTAAATGGTCTTGCTATGAAATTAAATTTTCCAACCAGTTTGATATATATAAATAATGTATAATATACATATGTACATATATTTTAGGTATCATAAATCTGTCGACGAAGTAAATTCTAAGAAATCATTTACGTTCTTTTTCAATATGTCTTTACTCATGTTATTTCATTTTTGAATAATGATGATGATATTTTAAATTCTTATAATTGCGGCGTGCTCGCTGGTTCGTCTGAGAGAACTACACTAATATTTCTATAATAAATATTCATTTTGCTTTAATTAAATAAATCACTGAGAGCACTGTGTCATAACTGACACTTACAGGGATACTTTCGAGAGATAATGAACGAAAGAATAATAATCACTTTGCTTTGATTTGCTAAGGAAAATATGGGCGACTGCAATTTATCTTATATGAATTTAATATAAGTTCCTGGGTAATAATTTGGATCTACACCTCAATCAGTGAAAAAAACATATTCGGACGCTATTTGAACGTCACATTGATGTCTGTGTTTTGCTCTCCGAACTAGAAATGAGTTGATTATAATAATGTTAAACGCAAGAGATCACGGAGTGAAAAAGATGAAGTAAACAGGAAATCGTTATTTTTTTAACTTCTACCGGACAATATAATAATTAATTTTGAAGTGTACTCTTAACACCTGGCCTGAGTAAATCTAGTTAACTTAACAGAAAAGACCAGAATTGATCAACAGAAAAGGTGCAGTGTACTACCAAGATATGCGAGGCCTCATACGAATTTAGTAACTCGCCAAAAGCTTTTACACTATAAATGGAATGAATAGCAACATCCACCGCATTATCCAAATGTTATACCTTCGAATTTTAATTTGTTTAGGTCTCTTTAACATTTTTAAGAGGAAGTTAAAAAATCACATGGATAAATTTTGGCCAGTCCTGGAGAGAAACTTAATGAGCGTGCTACGTGATGCTACTGCCACAAAGACGGCAAAATGTATTAGACTAGAATAGAATGGATGTAATATTTATTCACTATAAGAAAATCGTGTTTCATTTCCATGCATAAAGCAAAATTACTTTCCAAACAACCTAATATGTATGTATAAAATAATAACCAAATTTGATATTTGGTATTTAACTTAAACGATTACTGAATTAAATTCTAGGTTTTAGTTACAAAAGCACCGTGACTTTTGACGCACGTAACATTTTGTACAGATTTTATATACAAAGGTGCTCTGAAACTCAATAGAATACATTACAATTTCAGAATGTTTTTTTTTCTATTACAATAATTGCGAAATATTATCTAAGTTTATAAATATGCTATAAAATGATTTTTAGAGCTTATGTTCATAGTAATAAAAAATCTTTATTTTTAACGTTTTTTTAATAATTAAACTATTCATTTTTTAAATTAAACACTTTAACTGTCTAGTTATCAAAGTAAAAACGTTACTAATTTGAAAAACTTCATGTAATCTGAGTACAATTCAAACATTTGCAGTTGTGTAGCAAAAAAGGTATCAATTACGTTATTTTACCAGAGCGAGGAAGTGAAAATAAATTAAATATAATAAATTAAATATAATCACAGTCAGACGCTATCCCACTGCGCCACGACCAGTCTCAAAAGATTTTTTACTAAAAACAAATTGATTAAAAACTATCGTTAATCTTAGCTTTTGAAATAATTCTATATATAAACATTTATCATTATTCTATTTTTATTTCGGTTATCATTATTTTATATGAGACGTCCTTTTAATAAAAATATTGTAAAATAATGTTTTTTCCATAATAAATATCTGTAGTTTGAATAATACATTTTGTGATGCAAAGTATGCACAAAAAGGCTCTTACCTTATTATCTGTTACACGAAACGGCACCAGCCGAGTCGAATATTAGGGAGCCAACGCAACTAACATTTTTCCGTTTTATTAACACACTTTGTAACATTGCAATTCATTAACTGCAATGTTACAAAGTGAAAGAAGTTAAAAAAAAGGAAAAATCTAAAATATAATAATAAAAAGCTTTTTCGTAGTACTCACACATACAATAAGTATTAAAAAAAATGTTTATTGAGCTGATCGCTTAATTGACTAGAGTATTTGGCTGGTTTTCAAGAGGCTATATTTTTTGTAGATTTTTCTAAAAACTAGTTAGTGTTAATTGTTAAAAGTCATTTTTTTAAATATATAAAAGTTATAATTAGTAAACAAAGTAGTGTTTTCACAATCTCAACGCATATTTATTCACTGATTTCGTACGTTAATATTTCGAAGTCGGTAATCTACTGAAACATAATTACTGTTCCACCATGCACTTGAGGACATTACCAACATTCTTTAGAGGCATTAAATGTATACAGAACGAATTCTTCATATTGTTTTATTACATTTACTCTTAAAATATGAACGTCTTGTACTAAAATTTAGACGTTACCACACTATTATAATTAATAGTTCTTAAAAAGTACCGTACTTTTTAATATTACAAACGTTTAATTCCTTTATATAAATATTTCTCGTTGTATTAACTTTCTTGTATAAACGCTAATTCTGCAACTCTAATAAGAATCAGCTCCGCGATTAATCATCAATAAAATAGTGTAACATTCATACATATATAGGATTATAATATATAGCAACTGAAGCTTTGAATACGTTTTGAAGTTAGAGCTCCTACTTGCCGAATATACTTGCTTGTTTCTAAGTGCATCGCCAAATTCTCGAGGCGTTCTAAAGCCGTCTATCTGAATATAGAATTTCTACTTAACAAGGTACATATAATTATGTATGGTAAGAAAGCAACATTAATGGGATGTATAATTTTCATACGTCAATTTTACTTACATAAAAATATATTTGCCTAAGTATGATCCTGAAAACTAAGCTTATATATTATGAAATTATTAAGTTGGTTATCTTGTTATTTAAGTTTGTCCATAACAAAATAACGTTTTAAATAAATAACGAAGGAGTAGGAAAATCATTTTATAAGACAATATTGTTTAATAATAAAGCTTGTAATTGGCGGCAACATTATTTTCAACGTGAAAAATCACCGTCGGTCTTCTATCTTAGTCTTTTTGCACTTTATCTTGTTTGATTTTTACCGAGGGGGATTAATAACATGAAAAGGCTACATATTAAGAGACGTCAAGGGACGTCTTCTATTTAATATAAAGTGCCCTATAACACTTGCTTGCTGAAGACGGATACTAATTTCCTGCAGCTTAGTTGAGTATCGTTTTAGAGTCTCAAAGTTGACATTATGAAACTATATAAATTTAAAAAATATTTAATTTAAAATAATGTTTACTTTAATATAGAATGGTAAATCATTAATTTCTACAATTGCTACAGAATAACTGGGTATTTTAGACTATCTTACGTTTTAATAATGGTGGTATTATATTTTTAATTAGCATGATTTAAAATTAAATTAACAATCATCAATATATACTCGATCTTTACATTACTAATTAATTATTAATATATGACTGTTAAATCACAGATGGATTACCATGTAATTCAGCTAATCATAAAACAAAAGCTTGTCTGATCTATCAATTATGCTAGACTGCGGATGGCCTCGGTAATAACCTGGAGCTTTGTTAGGAATTGAGGTCCATTTGCATTCGTGACAGTCATTTCAAATGCTTGTACGTACGGACACAAGCAACGTTTTTATTTATTATGCATTTTATTAAACTTATTTGCTTTTATTACTAAGTAAAAATTTTAATCGTACAATGCATTATAGTTTGATTTATGTTTCAAAAACAAAATTAATAACATGTTTTAATTTATGAGCTTTTATTTGTTAAATTTAAACTTTTAATCATAGCCCACTAGTGCTTTACAAACAACATTAAACTCAAATATGACAACCATGATACCATGCATGTGATATCTACTTATAACGAGACACCGCAGTTATTAGTTATACTCGTCAATTAATTGATCGAGATAGGATGATGTTTGAATTATAAGTTGACCACCAATACTAATTTGATAATGGATTGTATAAAGCTAAGATTATCAAACACAAGGCACAGATATATATTCTGCCTTCCAAATTACAATCAATGAAGCGACAAGACGTGACAGCCAGATCAGACTCAGTATTAAACCGTAAGATAGTCTAAAATCAGTTTCAAAAACCAATTTATTCCAACAAATTAGTTGGCTTAACCAACAAAGTACACACTTCTGAGAGATAATACTTTTTAAAATTATAAATTTCTTATCGAAGAAAATTTAATCTAGAAAGCTAACACCCTTATAGCGAATCTAAGTATTTGTTAAATTATTATGATTATTTATTATTATTTTTTCCAAGTGATAGAATAAGGTCGAAACAAAGCACGAATGAGAACACTAATTTTCGCCAACAATTTTATTTTTATACTATATATTTTTACATATATACGTACGGATCAAACGAATATATGTAGGCGTGGTAAAGAAGCATTTTATTTATTAAGATAGTAATAATAATCTTAACATTTTTACTCAGCTCAGCAAATTGTATCACAGTTTCACGGTATTAAATTGCACAAAATGAATTTAAGAATAATTTCTAGTGAGAAACTAAGTGACTAATTACTTAAACCATCAACTTGGACGATAGTTAATGTTAAAACGTTTTTATAAAAAGGCCTTGTAGTCACAATAATTTTCATTATACGTCCAGAGCCATCTGATGTAATTTAATTACTCGTCATACGTGACACGTACGTTAACATTTTACATGTACGTTAACATTATCATTGAGGCTGATAATGATGACACTAAGCCAAATTCTGCCTAACTAGTATGCTTGCAAATACTTATGTTCGTTCTATCGAAAATAATATTATTATGTTAATGCATTATAAGGCACTATGAAACGTTATATTTTAGTAGATTACTGCATTCTAGCTTATTCTATTCTAGTCTATTCTGTTATAGTTATTGAATTTATCAAATTAACGTAAATTTTATTTCTAAAATATGTTCTATTTATTATTTTTTAATAATAATAATAATAATAAACCTTATATAAAAAGGGATAGAAAATATCATTACAATAAAAAACACGAGTATTTTACTACTTTTTCAATTTTTTTCAGTAGCTTAGCTTAGCTCAGCTTTCAGTTAACTTTTCCTGAATCAAAAGCATCAAACATGAGCGATGTCGGTTGAAGACCAATTATTTAAGTAAAACCCTTCAATGAGAACTGGTTAGTTCATGAAATATACATTTCTATAATACTTTAAATATTATGTTATTTGGGAAACTAGTTTTTAATGATATTTTTATTATTCAAAATTAATTAAATAAAATATTAAAAATCATATTATAAATACATAGTTCAAAAACTTTGCTTCTCTTAATGTATATGGAACTTTATTATCATTAAAAAGCTCTTGTAATTTTGAAATGTTTAACTAATTTTTCCATAGTAGCAACTTTTTGTTTGAAATTCTTTGTTTCCTTGCCAATGTAATAAGTCTCTTCGATTGGCTGAATTATAAAGTACAATTCTACTAGTTCTTAAATATTTTATTTGTGTCGTTTAAATACGGAAATCTATTGCTACCAGCTATTCTTGTAACTGAAATATAGGTGATAGTTAGGTGAACTTTTATCAGGTCATTTTAATTTAGTGCTATACTAAAAAGGTTAAAAAGAATTTTGTTTAAAAATAATTTTCTGTTTAATATTTTCCAAACATTGAGAAATTCTTTTTTTTCGCTGCACTAAGGGTGAAGATCTTCGGAGATATTAATAGAAATCTTCAATGAATACCAGCAAATCAGTCAGCAATCGTTTTATGTGCTTACCATTCCACGATACGTATTATTATTGGATATATACTTACACCAGATCACTGTGAAACCCTATATACCTATAAGCTTCGGTATTCAACAGCCATTACCGAGCGGACCCAAAAAGGTAAAAAATAAAGTAAACTACGTTTAAAAAATCGCCTTCATGAACTGAAAAGTAAAAAATAATTTTATAAAGATTCAATTTCAACACATCTTGCAAACTAATATTAATAAAATAACTATTATTATTTAGTGTTGTTACCAACTCATAGGTTTAAAGTCATGCCATGCTATTTTGTTAAATACAGTAGGTTTTTAGTTTCGTAGAAAGTCAAAGATATCTCCTTGTAGATTTCGGGAATCTCGGAGACCATTAGCATTGAAAGGTCTTGATAAGTATACAATACTGATATTTTCGTAGTAACTACGAATAATAAACAGTTAGTCTGATTTTGTATTCCGTACAGTGAAGGCATCTGTAAGGTGTTTGGCTTGGAACCGACTTCAAACCTATGAGTTGGTAACAAAACTAAATAATAGTAGTTATTTTATTAATATTAATATACAAGATACGTTTACATTAATTTTTATATTTTTTTTTACTTTTCAGTTTATGAAGTCAGTATTTTTAAACGTAGTTTACTTTTATTTTAAACTTGATTCCGCTTTATTATAAACAAAGTCATCATTATAATTTTTTAAGTACATATTGAACTGATTCTATTAAATACCAAAATAGATTACATGCAGAATTACGAAAGTAGGTTATCCATGTTTAAGTACTGCTTTATTACTATTTTAAGAAAAGCTAAACTCTTCTTAGTTATTTTAAATTTGTTCGTCACATATTTAAGCCAAAGTTCATTTAGTCCCTCGAATTATGAAAATAAACTAAAATTTAAATGTAAATACTTTTAATTTTTGTGATTTAATCCTATAGGCTGAATTTATTAAAATTAAGGTTATGGATATGTTTTCGAATGAGGTTAGAACCTTACACCCTGTCAGGGAAATCCTACTGTGCTCCGACTGGTTCCCCAGACCTAACTAGGCATATATGACGTAGGATTTTATCCTTTGTCATATTAAACAAATGATTTAAGCTTTGACGTCCGAATGATATTTTTCTTTATGGTGAAAATTTTATATTCAATCAATACTTTTTTTAATATGAGAACAAAGAACCGCACTGGGGCCTGAATCTACATGGAATGGTTGTATGTGTTAACATGAATTTTAAACATAATAAACTTCAAAATAAGTACATTTAAAATATACATACTATGCGTCAGACATACACTTGCAAAAAGTGACAAACACGTTGCTAAAGCAAAGCGTTTTGTGGCGTCAACGGGATTTTTAATAAAATTTAAATTTAGCATAGTTACACGATACGACATGACACATTGTTTCCGGGTGAAAATAGCTTGGTAGCTTTGTAAATTGAAATTTCAAAGAGGAAAATAAAACTGATGTTGTAAAAAAAGGGGTAAAATCACCCTTATGATTTTTTATGATAATACTTATACATAATATGGCTTTTAGGTCAATGAATAGCATAAAAGAAGTAATCTTGTTTTCTACTGAGGAACAATTTAAAAATCGTTCATTTATATGCTTTAGAATATTCGAAGTGTATCGTGACTATAAATCGTACTTTATTACAATACTTTATTAGATCTACTTGGTTATTATTTTGCTTTATTTTTGATGATCCGTTATTAAAAAAATCACCTTCACCCTATATTGTTTAACTTGCCAAACATAGATTAGATGTGAATTTTGCAAGCTTAATTTGACCCACTTTCCAGTGTCCGATTGAGCTGAAATTTGTAATATACGGTTTTGATGAGAATCCAATTATATTTAATGCAATGCAATGAAATGTTTTATTACATTTTAAGTCAACTTCAAAAATAGAGAATGTTTCTCAATTCGACCTTCGACGATGTATATGCTTATTTTACATGTATTCGTGGACAACTTGATCGTTTATGAACCCGTATTTTTATAGATATTCTAAGGGTGGTTCCATGAAGTGAAATCAGATTCTAATGATGGAATTTAAAGGAAATCTAGAGAAACTTTAAGAAATTGCAGGATCGACTAGTGCTTTTGTTATTTTTTCTTTAAGTATTTTAAAACGATATAACTACATAAAGGTCTGGTCGATCGATGATAAGGCCGAAAGACATTCGAGGGAAATCCTCATCAACTTATAGACTAAGATTAAAAAACACAAAACAAAAAGTCAAAGCTTAAAAAAAATCTGCTTCGGCCAAAGTTATTTTTAAGTGTATTATAATTTAGTTAAACTGAACATTTTATTATTATTTTATTAATTATGAAATTATTGAGGTCGGTCGTGGCGCAGTGTGACAGCGTCTGACTGTAAACGCGATCAGTTCTGGGTTCCATCCCCACTCGGGAGAGTGATTATATTTAAATACTTTTCACTTCCTCGCTCTGGTAAAGACAACACGCAATGTCTCGAATTGGGTGGAAAGCGAAGTACGCAGTGTCTTGACACTAGGTACTTTCTGTCTACCCTGCTATGCGGGATAAAGATCTGAAGCTAAAAAAAATATATTAGATATGTGTTATATAATGTTAAAATATTTTATAATTTAACTTTGTCACTAGCGACATCTACGTGCCGTATTTAATTTATGAAGACTAATGAAAAGAAAAAGTACAATTTTTGTGAGAGCGCCATCTAGCATTACGTAAAGCTTATAGGCTAGCACTTTGGAAAGTGGACTCACAAGTAAGCCATATATAATAAACATTGAAATTTATTACTGTTTCCATAGATGGCACTGTATGTAGTTGTTTTTAAAAAACCAAGCTGGTAATTAATAAATGTTTCTTTTAAATAATAACTAGATTTTAAGTTACATATATTTAAAATTGCTATTAAGTTTTGATATGAATGTAAATTTATATAAAAAGGTTACCAAGATCGAAGCCTGTATGGACTATTATGTATACTACTGTATCGAGAAAGCGTTTCTTACACTTAAATTATTTAAATAATAGATTAGGTAATAAGTATAACTACCTTCTTCGCACTATAATAAAAGTCTCTTCGAATAAATTAAGTAGAACTACCTGGAGAGAATTAATAAAAGGTAGAACTTCTTTAAAAGCTACCTACATTTTTTTATTACACCTAATTATTGAAAAAAAGTAATTCTAAGTAGAATAACATTTTTAAAAAATCTATAATTAAAAATACTATAATTAAAAAATGTGAATTAAAATAACAAATCAGGAGGTACTTTTCCGCGAAATTACTTGTTAAAATTACCTACTGGTAGCGTGTATAATAGTTGAAATTAATAATTTGCAATAGATCAATGATTGTAGTATCATTAATTATTACTATTGAACTGTAATGGATTTTTGTTTTTAAATAGTTGTGATAAAGAAGGTTTCAAAAAAGTAGTTTCATTTCTAAGGTCACTAAAATTAGTGTTTCTCTAATACATATATCAAACATCATCACTCTGAAGTCATAAAAAAATAAGTGTGAATTGCCTTCTCTATAAAAGTCAAGGAAATTAGATATTCACTTAGGTCTCCATATGGTGTTACGTCATTATGATTATTTCTTTAAGAAATATATATATATATATATATATATATATATATATATATATATATATATATATATATATATATATATATAAACCAATAAAACGTAAAGCTTCATTTATCTCGCGTGTGGAGTGGTTAATTCAATGCCACGCTTTGTCTGACCAGTGAAGAAATGGGAATAAATTATTAAAAGTAATCATTCCCCGAATGAGAATCAAAGGTCGCACTGTGCCACAATGACTTCTAATATGTAAAGCTCTCGACCTCTTTAAGATCTAGAGTATTATATGGTATATAAAATCTATTACTGTGTGTACGATTATGTTTTTTGACTCGCTGAATACGAATTTCATGTTCAGTTCAGTGTAAGCCGTCCGGCATTCAATTTCGAGAAAGTTCCAAAAAACACCAAAGAATAGCGAAAGTTCGATGTTTTGACCAGACGAAAAAATTGAGATTTAAGGCAAGCATAATTTTATGTATTTCGATCTGTTAAATACTAATTTCGATCGTACTTTAATAAAAAATTGTAAAGTTTCCTTAAAAAATTGTAAAAATCGTGAAAAATCGGGATTAAATTTTGGTATAAATTTTTTTTGTTTGAGATTTTTATGTAATTTAATCTGCTTGATCTAATTATGCAATAAATTTGTCTTATAGTCTCCTCAAACATTAATAAAATTGCAAAAAATCGATAAAATAGCAGAAAATTACTGCTGTGGGCCAAATTAATTGTATATTAATATATAAACGGATCTAGCAGATTGAATTACATGAAAACCTCAATCAAATCGAATCAATCGTCAATCCACGAATCAAGTCCACAATATTTCTTGCACCAAAATAATCCTGATTTTTCACGAGATTTACAATTTTTAAAGATATTTTATAATATTTTTTAGAATTAAAAAAATTATGTATAAAGTACGATCGAAATTGGAATTTAACAGATCAAAATGCATGAAAATTAAACTCGCCTTAAATCTCAATTTTTTTTGTCTGGCCATATCATCGAATTTTCACTATTTTTTGGACGGCCTAAATTCTCTTGAAATTCGAATTCAGCGAGTCGAAAAGCATACCAGTAATCCGGTGTACAGACAATTTATTTTGTGTGCCTGTGTTATATTTTTGGTATCCCGTGGTCAAACGTGACAGGGCTTCCAGATTCCAAGTGTTGCAGGATTACAGATGTGGGATCCGCAGAACTAACGAGAGTAGAAAGGAATTTCCTGTCATGTACATGACCTCTCGTGAGTGCGATAACTTGATGACTGGTTGTCACCAGTCGGGAACGCACTAGAAAAGCTACGAAGATGGAAGAATGAAGAAGAAATACACAGAGAACGGATAATACATTTGAGAATTCTGAGACTGAAATAAACAGCGAATAGGGCAGATGGGGAGAGAAGTGATGGATTCAAAGTTAAAGAAGTGTCTTTGGAGATGGAAAGATAATTCATATCTGTTTGATCTTTCTTCGAGACAGTGGTGCTTGCTGACTGAGTAGTTCACGTGGCCTCACGGATGGTTTATGTGGCTGTCTTATATAACCCATCCGATCGGGGGACAAGTATAATCGATTTCCTTACGTTAAAAAAAATACTGGGAAAATTTATTTAGGTTTTAACGGCCACTAATTAATAAGAATATGCTTATATTATAACTTAATAGTTATTTATTTTATTTCTGATATCTGTTATAAATGAACTAGTTCATTTAAGTCATCTTTAGCTTAAAAGTAAAATAATAAATGAGAAATAATATTTCAATTTTTTGTTTCTTTATCACAAATGCCAACGGCTTTGGAAGCCCTAGTCACAGGTAGACTCAAATCCACCACGTCGAGTTCTGCTTAAAATATTTTTACTAAAAATTATTAAAAATCTCGAAAATTAAAAATCATAAATGTAGACTTAATAGAATTTTAATTTCCTGACGAATATTTTATTAGAATAAACTAATTGAGATATAAAAATTGAGATAAGTCTAGACTAATTTACACTGTATTGTTCTACAGTAGGATTCAGATATTGAAGACTAGGTGGTGTACCGCTATTTTAGATTCCTTTATCAAATGATTTCTTACAGTTCGATAAAATTATAAGTTTGAGCAAAGTTTCTAACTTAACGCGGGCGGGCGAAACATTGAAATAAGTAGGTATAATATCTATAGCCCCGTAGTACACGCAGGTGAAACTGTGAGCTGGCCGCGAGTATAAATACTCTAAAACTCTTATGATACGCACGCATACATACATTAAAATTAAAATAACGTTATTATTAAATTATTACTAAAATTACATTTCCAAGATGGCTCATTTTAAATTCTAAAAAATCTATTTAGATTTACAAAGCAAAATTTACTAGAGTATAAAAAATCTACAATACTTAATAAAATATCTATGCAGTATACCGTAAGATAATATTTACGCAATGAGCTTAAGTTATAGAATATAATATTATAATAAAAAAGTGTTGATTGTAAATACCGAAGCGTAACGTTATAGCAAAATTTTAAACACAAACAATTAAAAAGGCTAAAAAAACTGCTTAAGTGTATTTTCTTGCTATCCCAGTCTGCGTGGTAAAGATATCACGTTCATGCTATTAACAGTATAGTAATGTCGTCGGATAAGAAACAAATAGGACTCTGAATTTTTCGTAGGTATATGATTCACAAATAATGTCCAAATCTTCGAGGATTAATATATTACGAGCTTTTTAAATCAAACAACTTAATAGAGTGTTGACAAGAGCTATATAATTTTAAAACAAGAAATATATTAATATTATCATCAAGAAATATTATCAATAATACATACAATACATCTTATATGTTTTATAGATTTTTTTAAAAAATGCCTTTTGTCAAAGATTTGTTAAAAAAAAAGTATATTGAGAGATTTTATCACATTTACTAGGAACTTAGTCCCCTATTCTTGACCACAATAAAATTATTAATAGTAATTAATTTGTTTTATTTCAAAAACGGACAGAACTTTCCGGTAGACCTTATATAAATGATAAGAGATACGCCAAACATCTTTATTGAAAAATTCCTTCTTGTCCGATTATTAGGGAAGTTCTGAATAAGCTGAAATTTTCAGTTTTAAACAAGACTTTGCTTTTCTTGTACAATTCGTCTTTTCGAATACTTAATAGAGATCTACCCCTTTTCATCGCGTCTAAAGAAGTTTCGGGCTCGTTTAGGGATGGTCCAGTTGAAATCAGGTTTTAGACTACATTCGATTGTTAAATAAAAATATATTGTTAACTCTGCATATTTCCTCTTTTGAAGAAAATATTCATATACTACAATAAAGTAGCATTTCCGATTATAAAATTTACAAACATATTTCAATCTTGCATGTAAATTTTAACTATATATATATATATATGTATATATATATATATATATATATATATATATATAATGAAAAAAAAAATATATTAATTAACTTACTTATTAAAAATAAATATAGATAAATTTATAAATCTGAAATATTTTAAATTTAATCGGTCATCGAAAAGAAAAGTTTAAGTGATCGTGGCAGATGCTGCACATACATTGTCGCTGGAACTTAATTGTGCCAGGACATTCTAAAACCAAGTTTAATCACCACCAAATGAGGGGGTCAGTTAAAAAGAGGCTCCCTAATCAGGTCCGCGCGAGCACGCGTTACGCACTTACATAATGAAAGGGGGAAGTAAGGGCGTTTGAGGAGGCAGGGGCCGTCATCTGCGTACACCCTGTCCGGCCGCCCGCGATCGATACCTATACGTATGGACTTTATGTAAAAAGCCTCCTGCACACCCGGAGGACGCCGACCATAAGTGTCGAGAAATGAGTCGCCCCCGGGGAGGAAGGCACGAAATATCTTCAATTTTCGAGAGAAAATTTTCCAATGCGGGGGCGAAAGCCCGCGGCGGAAGGGCTGGCTCGCTCGCCCCGGACGCCTATGTCCGAAAAATGCGCGCCCCTTAATTGAATTTACAGATTTGCCTTTTGGAACGCAAGCTCCGACGATGTTTATTGCGGACGCCTCGTTATTACTCTTTATGGGACAAACTGATATGCTCAATATATTTTTATCTTAACCGCACTTTAAACTCTGAACCCCAATCGCTCGATTCTTTACTCCACTGTCAGGCATAATAATTGATAATGAATAATTTATGTGGAAAATCTATGTTTTATCATCTGTATAAAAAATATTTTTTGGATTCACTCTTTATTTTACCTAATCATCATCATAGTTAAACATCAACTATCAACATCAGAAAACAAGGGTTGGATAAGAGAATTTCTAAAAAAAAATATTAAATAATATATCTATAAAATAATAATTATGAAATTAAAGGGAACTCAATGTCTAATTAATTGTACATTAACATCTAAAATGAAAAAAAATACTTTCTACCATGAAACTTTAGAATACTGAATTTATACTTAATACATAATATGTTCGTAAATTTGTTGTAATCATTCGAGTAAAACTTAAGGTAGTAAGGCAGACAAGCCGACCTGAGCTACTAGTACCAAACAGTTAACGTGAACATCGTGTGTCTAATGGCTTTGAAATGAACCCATACGTGAAGTACAAATATGTACAGCTAATATCTAGCGAAAGACAACAATAGCACTTAATTTTACAAATAGATAGTTATTATTTTAAATAAAATTTTATAATAATATTTTGTTATACATTACAACAACAAGCCATTGTAACAAATATATGCAGTATTATAAAAGTAAAACATTTCATTCATTTTTTTTAGCTTCATCACGATTTTCAACTAATCTTAAATAAATAACAATCAGGAATATGTATATATAATATAATAACTTTATTTTTAATTTATATATTCTTTATGGCCCTGGTTATTTACACTAAAATTTTATTCATACGTTCTAACTACGAAAATAATAATATATGTAATATTTATGGATATGTAAATAATATTTACGGATACGTTGCGTTGTCATTTGAATTTATACTTAAGGCATGAGTACTTAAATGTTATTTTTAAGAAACTTAACTTCAAATTTTGCTATATTTATTTTTTATTAGAATATGATTGTAATCTTAATTGTGTTAATATCATTCATATTAAATATGAAAACTATTAAATAATGATTACAATATACTTATTAGATTATTTCTTAATTGAATATTGAATTGCTAGTGGGCTATACTATATATAAAAATGTCACTGTAATAAAAACGATACAATATACAAAAACAGTAAGTGTTCATTATATGTACTATATGTAGATTAAATTTTATATTAAAAAAACGCTTAAATATACGACATACATTTAAAAATATTAAATCAATTGCTTAGGTTTTATATACAAATATATATTTAAAAGCGTTTTATATATTTTTAGGAATTGTAATTTATATTTTTCTATATAATACACCAAAATATTGTTGAAAAAAAATTGGATAAATACTTCCTGCCTTAATAATGTAATTAAAATTTTATAAATTTTATATAAGTTATGGATAAACTTATTTATGTTAACGAAACTTTTCGTGCAAAATCAATAGGCGTTTGTTTGCTTGCTACGGGTGCTTTTTCGTAGCCACTGTACTCCTTGGCTACGAAACTCATAATTATTACTTACAATTAATTTCCTTTTTTTTTAATGTTTTTTCAATGAAATGAAATATAGTGGTAGTTGCTTTAATCAGATTATAAAAATTACTTTCACCAATAACATAAATTATAACATGTCAGTAAATATACAAAGGTAATGTACATTTTATATATATATCCATTTAAAGTCAAAGATGATTAAATATTTTCTTGCAAGACGCTAATAATATTGTTTAAAATTAATAAATCCCGAATTCTAAGTTTGGATATCTAAAAAATACTAATTAGATTTTTGGACTTAATCATAAAAACAGATCCTTTGAAGTGAATAAAACCTGTACGGTTGCTACGAATTCTCAAATAATATTTTAACTACTTATAACTCGCGAAATTGTTTGCGTGAATTTTATTAGTATAGCCATTGTATTTTTATTTAATTTACTTTATGATTATTTATTAAATCACAATTGTTAGGTACTTTCAAAGATTGATATATTACTTATCGAATGACGTAATAATATAGAGCTTCACACTTTTCGACACTTAATCAAGGTACTAAGTTTTTAACTTTCCATCCCAGATAATTAAGAAAATATTTAACACACTACACAATTTTGTTTAATATTCGATTGATTTAGGAATACTTGTTCTACAAGAGATGTCCTTTAATTTTTCAAATTAGATCCAAACCTTTAATTTTTATTTGACCATAAAAATTACCTAGCAGACAACTTCTATTAAGGTCAACTTTTCTTAAGGTGCTGTTTCTTTATTTTAGGCTTTAAAACCGTTTACACCATATTATGTAGTCCAGGTTTAAATGTTACATAATTAAAAGGCTCAATTCAAATGTTTCAGTAGTTCAAGTAAATCCTAAAGTGTATATAAAACATTAAAAACATTGATGCATGTGTTCGCTGAATTTTATTTATGTGTTTTAAACATCTATATTGCATAATGTGTCTCTTCTTACAAAATGATATAATGTAATAAGTTTTTAAAATATGTTACATTATCTATATATTAAAACTGTTATAAACGAGTACATCTCTAAAATTGAACAACTTTCACTCGTAAGCTTACCAGAGAAACGGAAAGTGTTCCTATTTCGAGACTACACACAAGGCTTACAAAATATATTCAGTTTCACTGGGTACCTACTCTCGAACCCTACCTACCAATACGTAGGGCGGGCAGCAAAGTCCGTGCACATGTAAAATAGCTCTGCTCAGATAGAAGTATGCTCCACTTATAAATTTATATTATTATAGATTTCTATTACAATAAACAAGTTTATAGGATTGAATTAACACTTTCTTATTCATAAATATTATGTTTTTCTTCAAATCACTTTTGACTGGTTTACACTAAACTTTACAAACAAAAAAAAATCTAAATTTAGTGTCAAATAGGCAGCTACGGCAGCAGCGACTATTAATGCTAGTATTTTCTACTTTCTTGTAGTCTTACGGCTTTGTATCACGTAGATACCTTCACTTATTACTACATCAAAAAATACCCATAACGGCAAACTTTCCCTCCAGACTCCAGTTTTTTTTTATGTCAGCAGAAAATGTTTATCCTATTGAACATTTTTTCTTAAGTGTTTATATTTATATTTTATAGATTGCTCGACCAGTTGCCGGACTTTTAGTTATTTCTTATTTTCAAAATAAGTAATATACATAATATTTGAACAACAAATAACTAAACATTAAAATAATTTAAAAATTATATTTTTGATATAGTATAAAGAAAAGAAAGAAATATTGTTCTAGTTCATATTCAAAATTTGAGGATTGACTCCATTACAGTTCTATTATGCATAGTTGTAATTATATTATATTCCATATTAATTTAAGTGATTTTATCAGTTTCATTATTTTCTAGTACACAAAAAAATATTAGTCTCTCTATTTCTGCTTTTTCGCAAAAAATTGGCTTTAAAGGTCTTTGACACCAAATCTCATTCATTGAATTATATTGCTAATTTTTATTTTTATGCCTTATAAGATTACATGACATTATCTAATATTTTCCCTGTGACGCGACGGGATAGAATACAATTCCTCTCCGCTACTGGATAGCGTCCCGTAAGAAGCGTGTATCCGAGTAATTTGGTCAATACTCCGACAGGCTCACGGCCACGATCATGACAAAAACGAACGAACGTTTCCATAGGGAAGTGGGTATTGACTTACCGACCCCTCTTCTCCTTTCACTTCCATCACAAGACCGACAGCGCATCTACAACTCTAACGTTGTAGATGTCTATGGGCAAAGGTGTTCACTTACCATCAGGTTCTTCATCTTTCATCGTTTTCTATAAAAAAAAATAATTTCTACATTTTTCTATTTTTAATATATAAAAATTCATATATTATATGAATAATAATCTTAATAATTTTAAATATATACAAAGTTATAAAAACCCAAAATTGAGTATTACGTGTTGTACTCATGTAGCGCATGTCTTACCAAAACGATGATATGAATTTAAATTTAAAATATTATTTGGTTGTGGATTACATTCAGACCCTCAGTTTATTTTAGTCAGCTATATGTGTTAGACAATATTCTAATAAATAATTGCCGTATATTTCTAAAAGTGGAGCAACATTCGTGATACACTGCTCCAAGCCGGGTTCTGGGGGCTACTTCTCTGTTATATCTGCCCGTCCAAGATACATGCCTCGCATAGACGCACTCGTGTTACCGGCCGCGTTCGACCAGCGGGTGAGGGGCGGCCCAACACCCACCACCCGCCGCCTGCGTCATCTAGTGCGACTAGGCGCTAGGGTTAATTCAAACACTACAATTTAAATATTTGAAATTATTTTAAATATATATGTATATATATATATATGTGTGTGTGTGTGTGGTTATATCCTTAACATTTTTACTGTGATAAGCAATTATTAGAGTAATTAAAAATATTTTTATGTACTAAATATTAAAATATTTTTCACCGTCTCCTATATAAAGATGTTACATTTCATTTAGCTTTCTAATACTTATTCATACAACATAAGTATTTATTAGATTAATTACGTGATTTTATTGGAATATATTATATGAAGAATATAATTTCAGTAACACCAATGGAAGTTTTAATATAAATGCTGTGAATTTTATATAAAATAATCTATACTTTTTTGAATCTATTTTACAAAAGAATGAGATCTAAAAGTTTGACAGCCCTGCGTGTCCGGTTCGCAACCCTGAATCTGTAGAACGTAGAACAGAGCGGCGTGCGTGCCCGGCGCGCTGTAAACAGCCTTCCCTACGTATGTATGGCGGATGGACGCCTCCCTTTCACCCCAGAGAAAGGGGTGCCCCCGCTTCTTCCTTGTTCCTCCTTGTGCAAATTCCCCTGGCGATGGAAATGTGCTCTGCCACATTTTATACAATTTCTAGTCCGTGCGTTCCAAAAATTCAGTCTTGTCCACTGGCTTACACGGATATTAAACCATGTAACGCAATATCCACGGCTTGATCAAGATGGTCTGTGAATGGTTCTATCAAGTTATTAAGGTCGTTTGTTGCAAACAATTTCCTCGGCCGTTGACTTTTCGTTTCATTCAGTGGCTCGGTTGTCTATTCTCGCGTGTCTCATTGCCGTTATTAGAACAATAAAATATCGATTACATGTTTTACACTACGATTTGTTTAAATTAAAAACTACGCGTCACAAGAAGTTGTACGTTTTTTTTTGGACACCAACTGATAAAGATATGAAACATCTAACGATGTTAATAATTCTGTAGAAAGGCTTTTAAAGCTTCAATTCATTCTAAGATGAATGAGTGGTTTACAACATAAAATAAACAAGATCATAAAGTGCCAAACTTCGAGTAGAAGTATAATATTTTTAATATTAAATTAGATTTTTAATATTAATTACTAAATATATTTAATATTACATACATTTTCAAATGAAAGGAATGCAATGTTACATAACCCAATACAAGTTTAGTATTAAATTTCTAGAGCAAAGTTTATTATAAAGGCGAATTCAGTTAGCACTATCGGAGGTCGTAGTGGCCGTTGGTGGAATACTTGTCATGTACAGAATTGCTGGGCTTTTAATTAAAGCGAGTAATTTAGAGGGCCCGGGTGTTACCACGCATGGCTATGTTAGGTACAGTCTTCTGCATACTCATTTGGAAATGTTTAAACAGAGGTGCCTCGTAGGGGGGTGGGCGGCGCGGTGATGGTTAGTTCTCCGCTACAGATAAATTAATAATACGCACAGCTTAGATATACGTATAACACGCATGTCCGTAAGTACATATACAGGAAGATTGATTTATAGAAATACATTTTTAAATTATTTAATTATTATTTATGATATTATCGGTGAACATGTAAATAACCTAGATTGTGCTTAACGTTAATTGGGAATAATAAATAACAATTATTCCTCAGATATAATTGTTATTTATTATTCCCAATTAATAGTTTACCATGTTTTTATAATCGTGTACACATATGTACTTGTGGGTATGTCGAAATTAAGTTTAATATAGGTATGTCTTGGAATAATCTAGATTTCCATAATTCCTAAGGTATATTTATATTAACAAGTAAAATACAACATAACGGCTTCCTCTGTATTGTACATTAATAAAATGGAAACACATTTTATTTATAAATGTTTACCAAAAAAACCCTAATTAGAATGAATTCGATCTTTTAAAAACAAGCGTAATAGCGTCATTTGTTATTACCTCCTGTCTATTTTTCTTTGTTTAAAGATTTTGTTCAATCCAGATGTTGTTAAACCAACATCTTTAAACGAAAATATAATAGATATTTGTGACATTTAGATACCACAAATCTATATGTAATGATTATTCATTCATCATTTTAAGTATTTTTTATTAAAATATAATCACAATACAATACGAGTATATGTTTCGCAGAAAATCTCCAGAATTACATAATTAAAGTATAAAATATTTTAAATGTTATTTCAGTAACACCATGTATATCTGAGATGTGAGATGTAAAATTTGAGCGGAGTACGGCGTACACCTATTATGAAATTCTGCACACAAAGACCGTCACTCACACAGAGACGAGTTACTCGGACTTCGCTTTTGGGGTGGGTATAGAATCCTTGCGACGCTCGACCCCGGCTTAAATTCTCATATTAATATGTATCTCCTTTAAGCTTAGATTTCTGGAAGCCGATGTTCATCGTAATTATGCTGGCATTATAGTCCATGATATAGATATCCTAGTCAATTAGTATTTTGTCATTTTTTTATAATATGTTTCTTTAACATTACATTTACAATTTAAGTTAGATACACTGCAAATCAAAAATCAGTAAAGATCAGTGTAAGTTTAATTAATATTATTTCAGTAGGTAAATTACTCTTAACAAAATATATAGTTGCTATTACTTCTATGTTATCTTAATGCACTAAAAACTCAAAAATAAAAATAATTTAAAAATAAAATTAAACCTACTGCAAAATAGCTAATAAATTAAAAATAAAAAAATTATATTTTAGGACCTAGAACTATTTGATATATTTAGAACTTTGAACTATTATTGTTCTTCATTAATGATCTTCTAATATTCTATTATTTTTATCGATAAAATATTTTATAAAAAAACTAACCGACTTCAAAACAACAATTAAAAATTAAAAAAAAAAATTTTTTAGAATCTACAGAAAGGAAAACATAATTTAAATACGGTTTGTCTAAGGTATGCTTAACTCATTTTTTTAGGTCAGTGCTGGCACTATCAACCAGCAGCAGACGCGTATTAAGTCAGTTTATAACATATAAATTAATTAATCGCTCGCAACTTCGGTTGCGTAGACTTTATCACTCTTATAATAATAATTTTACTTGTCAACTGTTCATACCAAACATTGGGACATAATTAATAATATCATAAACATAATTGCCATTTCTATATTTGCTATAGTGTGGCTGAGTTCTTATTTCTGTAATTATACATCTATAAATACACTCGTGACTTTTAACTACTTTAATTTAGCCCCATTATCATTTTGACGATCTATACTCTTTTATATTAGATGTTTTAGGTGTGTAATCTTACTTTTCCCTGCTTGGCTTATTTCCCGTAAAGTAGAATAGACAGAGAAAACATAACTAAGATACGTCGTTCTGCATTTTTTGCCTAAGTTGAAAATATTGCGTACAGTGACGAAATTCAAAACAAGAATTGGTCTTTCCGCCACGAAAATGAAAAAAATATTTCAATATAAGTATTTTCCCTTATATTTTAATCTCCCAAGTTGTTCGTTAGACACTTCATGAAGAAAACTATTTATAAATTTAAAAAATATTTCTGAAATGTCTCTAATACTTTGGTTAGTTGATTATAATTCTCCATCAAAGTATTCTAGATCTTTAGCATATAATCTTTTTATATGTGATTGCATTGATTAATGAAAATTGCCTACCACACTGAACTTTTTTCGAAATTATTGTAGCCTAAGTCCTGGCCAATGAGGGTATGTTTGAGTATATTATGAAAAAATATTAACTAAAAGTTCGTCCAGTAGATTAAAAGATGTGCGCGAACAAACAGACAAACACGCAGAGAAATCCATATTGTAATACTTTTATAAAAAATATGCAATGACTTGACATTTTTACAATTTTATTATTGTTGTTAATGTTGTTTGCTCCCGTTTGATTTATACTACGGAGCCTGTATCAATTCCTCTTTAAATGTTGGCACCCATGTACCAATTATAATCAATTATGTTTAAAAAAATCTTCGCGCATTGCAGACACATAACCACATCATTGACAGTTTTGTAACTGCTTAACGTATGTGATCAGTCTTTCAGTTTGTCGCTCTCGGGGTCCACTTATATATGTTGAAATTATGAACCCTAGTCTGAACCAGAGATTTTCACTCCGTTCTTTGATCAGCGTGCTATTCTCACAGTGAGGAATCAATTCAACAATTTTAAGCGTCTGAGAAGCTAACCGCCATGCTTTACGCTTAACCTCCTTAAGCTAGGAAAAAAAATTTAATTCGCCACTCGCTGATCTGCCATCCGTGCCACGTATCCTGACCACCGTAGCAGACGCCGCATGAGGTATGTACCTACTCCATCCAGTTTTTATATTCGGCAGTGTAACCGCCATATAAATTGAAAATTTTGTAGCCAGCTTTAAGTCATGTGAAGAAAAAGAATGTGAAAAATAGAAGATCACATCCGTCTGTTACACTAATCGACAAAAAATACTGGACATTACTCAGTTGTAGCTCTATCAGAAAACAAAGGTCATCCGCACATGATCGCGTAGCGTAGGACACTTTTGTTTGCGCTTTTACCCTTGCTAAGTTGAAAATATTCCCGTTGACGTAAAAACAGATGCGTATAGCTCGATTGTAAGACTTCAGAGGCTACGACTGAAAAGTACAGTACGGACAGTGAGTGCGCTAGGACACAGCCTTACGTCACCCCACTGGTAATTGGTAAGAAGCCTGATTGTTCGTTGTCTACGGCAACACAGCACACTATATTTACATGCAGGAGTATCATAAGTCTCACAAACTTCTTAGTGCACCATATCTTTCCAAGTATCACAAGACCACGCTGTTGAACGTCAACAAAACAAAGATACATAAAACGACTTTGTTCTCTACTCCTATTTATTGTTGTATAGATAAGAAAAAAGTATTTCATAAATTTTGTTTTCCTTTGTTTTCCGTTTTTTTTCAAGTCCTAAAAAATAATTTCTTTTATTTTTAATTTACTGTGTCTATTTTTGAACGTACAAAATTTTAGTTAAATTATAAGTTTAGTTTTTGGTCTATCTACGATAGTATATCTAAGTTGTGATAGCAATTTTAAATTTGGGTGGACTTTATAACCCTTACTAAATGAATGCTAAGACAATTCCTTGTTTGTTATAATTTATCTGATCTATTTTTATAATAATTAATCATTAGCTGACGTTCTATTTGTTCATTATATTAATCGAACAACATCTTATTATAACATCTCTTCTGGATCATTACTACTAGGTATGAATTACAGAATTTTAAAAATTTACTGCTTGATGTAAATAAATTCAAACTTTATATGCTTCAAAATTACTATAAGTAAAAAGTTGTATTCATAGTCATGTGACAAGTAGTTTAAATGTAATACCGTCATTTCTATTGCACTGACAATACATTTATTTCTTTCGATAAGAAAAATAAATAATACTTATAAATACTTTTGTATATCATCAAAAGATACAATTGCAATTTTTATTCTGTATAATTGTTATTAAGTAATCATAATTAATAATGTCGTTTAATTGAACATGTTTCAGTTCTTGTTACAAAGTTCCACTAAAATAATTCGCCATTTTCCTTCTTCCTAATGGAGCACGTCACTATCATTTTTTTCTTCGCCGACAGGAATAATTTTTAGCTTCCCACTTTCCTAAAAAGAAAAGTAATTTTCTTACCTCGTGCTTTTTATATTTAGTGATAGAAAATCATTTATAAAATATTACGTAGGAGATGATCATTTTACTAAAGACAACGGACGTATTAGGCTTGTAGATAGTTCTATGAATAACAACCTTTGAAGGCTTTCTCATTATACCATAGTCATTCAATTCAATCCACATTCATTGACTGACTAATTCTTTATCACTGATTGTGAAAGTCTATTAAATTTAGGAAAGTCATTTTTTACCCTTTCAAGAAAATACGGACTGTAGCTAAGGCGTTAAATGTTGCTATGGAAGTCTGATGAATTTGAAGTTAGAAATATGAAACTTTATTTTTATACTATTGATATGAATAAGTATATGTCTGTTTCACAATTTATGGGATATGTATACCTGTAAAGGATCTTAATTTACATATATAAAAATACATAGATTGACAATTGGTTTTATAAAGTGTTAAGTATATATTCTTGATCCTTCACAGATATGTTATTTTTTTAAAAAAAGGTGCCCTAGGAGACTAAAACAGGATACTATATTTTATATGGATATCTATAAATGTGTAAGATATGTAGACACAGACTTTCTGGATTGTTAATTTATCGCTTGTCTTAGTGGCTGTTGCAATTCTACCCCTAAATAAATGAAGTGTCGAAAGCTGAAATAACATTATGTTTATACTGCTAATTAAAATAAATACTTATTCCGTAACTTCTGTATTGGTAACTCTACAGGCTTCTGAGCCAGACTGTTTTATCCAGTTAGTCTTCAGGTTTCTTTTATGCGAATGCTTGGTGGAAAAGCGATAATTTAATAGTTATATAATTTAACTCCAATTTAAAAACCCAAATTGATTCCCTATTAAAAAGAAGCTGAAACTGAATAGTCTGGTTTGCAATGAATATTCATTAACCGCATTCGGTTCGGCAGTGGATCTTGATATCACTACGTAGTAACCACTCGAAACAAGGTAATTAATTACGTCGCTATTTGGCTAATTAAAATGAATAAAGACAGAAGAACTATTAAAAACAATCTTACAATTTTTACTGAAACCCTACATTAATAAAATTAAAAATGAGAAGAAATTAAAAACAATAATTTACTTATGTTTGAGCAGTGTGACAGAGTTTGATTGTAAACGCGATCTGTTGTGGGTTCGATCATCCCTCGCATTAGTGATTATATTTAAAAAAATTTCACTTCCTTATTCTGATAAGAGAAAGTGCGGCGTTGAGTTCCACCACTTAACACGTAATGTTTCGAATACGGTGGAAAGTGGAGTACGGAGTGTTAACTAAGTACTTTCTATCTACCCTACTATGCGGGATAAAAAGCGTGAAACTAAAAAAAAGAAAAAACGTTTTGGTTGTTGTAACGTATTCGTAATAGGGGTGATAGGATTTTGATAGCTGACAGCTGCCATTTTGGTTGTTTAACATTTGACATTTGTGTTATTTTGTATTAAGTAATGTTTGCCATTTAGTCATGAACAAGTTCATGTTATCTCAACGTTTAAAAATTGTCCAAATTTTCTATCAAAATTCGAGAAGTATTGTCTCTACTCAAAGAGCATTTCGTGCTAACTATGGTCGTCATGGTGCACCGTATGAGCTCGCTATACGTCGCATAATCCAAAAACTGGAAAGTGAATATTCTTTGCACGATAGAACTCTCGACAACGGACAGGCCGTAGTGAAGAAAATATTGCCGCTTTATCAGCCAGTGTCGAAGAAAATCAAAATGTTTCCATTCCACGACTTGTACAAGAATTGGGCTTATCCAGAATGACAACCTGGCGAATTTTAAGAATGGCCTACATCCATACAATATTGTGTTGGCACAAGAACTCAAGCCAGCAGACCATCGATTACGTCGTGAATTTGCTGATTGGGCGCTTGAAATGTTGGAACCGGACACCGAATTTCATAGGAAAATCATCTTTTCAGATAAGGCTCACTTTTGGTTCAATGGTTATGTGAACAAACAGAATTATCGTTACTGGAGTGAGTCAAATCTAAGAGTGGTTCATGAAACACCATTATATTCTGAAAAATTGACTGTTTGCCGCGGATTATGGTACGGTGGAATCATTGGCCCGTACTTTTTCAAAAATGACGAAGATCGTACTGTTACTGTCAATGGTGACGTTATCGTGAAATGTTGAACGATTTTTTTTCCTGAATTGTATGAAATCAATGCGGACGACATTTATTTTCAACAAGATGGTGCAACATGCCACACTGCAACCATCACAATGGATTTATTGCTTGATAAGTTTGGTGAGTCGGTTATTTCTCGCAACGGTCCTCACAATTGGCCACCAAGATCATGCGATTTAACACCCTTGGACTATTTTTTGTGGGGGTATATATATTAAATCTCAAGTGTATGCCAATAAACCACTACGATTCAAAACCTTGAACGCAACATTCGAGCGACTATAGCGGCCATACCAGCCGAAATGCTGCACCGAATTATCAAAAATTGGACCGATCGTATTCACCAGTGCAAAAAAAGTCGTGGCGGTCATTTGAACAATAATTTGTATAAATCATAAATAGCATAAAAAAATTATCAAATAAAGCCATTAAAGACGAAATTCAAACATATATTATACGTTTTATTTCAATTTCAAAACATATTGTTCTTATTGGAAAACCCCATACTTTAGTGAATTGATTTTTAAATAAAGTAATGCTACCTATTAATATTTTAATATTATTTTTAAATTATTTTAAATAATGAAATGTTATAATTTTTTGGCCTAACGTTAGTAAGGCATTTAATATTCAATGTGTGACCAGTTCCAGTAGGTTTGATATTTTTTCATCCAATTCTATACTGGATGTAAGAAACGTGATAAGTTATATTAAAATATAACCTTCATCTTTGTTGAATAGAAAGGCTAACAAAGAGTGAGATATATGAATAGACTACAATACAATACTATAAAATATCAAATGCCTTCTGTATTTACCTTATGATTTTATAGTATTAATTAACAGGAAGTTATTACTTTTTATTTAATAGACCTGGTACTTATACCAGGCCAATAATATTTGATACCGTATGCTATTTAAGTAGCTAGTAGTACTTGAAAATCAATTCCGCAACAAGATTGAATCAATCTCGTAGCTTTATATTTTAAAAAATCTTCACATTTTTATAATAAAAATATTACTAGATTTTACAACAAATGTAGACTAAACGTCTCTCTTGTCTCACTTTTTACTGAATATCACTCGAGAGGTCCTAGTATAATAGTTATCATGGCATACAGTTTTTCGCTTTCGAATTGGAGAAATTGCATTATGAGTGGCGAAACAAAATGCTTTGTTTTACCAGATCTGGGAAATTTAATAAAAGTAAAATATAATATTTTTCCTTGAACTTTTGCGTTAACAATGCTTTGCCTCCTTATAAGACAAATAATAATAAATCAGTGAAAGTCACTTTTCACTGTATTGTAATTTTGAGTTAAGTGAAGTCTGAATTACGAAATACCTAGTCAATTAAGTAGTCAAAAATATATTAAATTATCAACTAATCAACTTGCAAAGTATATTATATTTTGGTGTCCCCGTCCTAATTATTTATAACAAAGATCAATTTAGTTACTTCTATTTTTTTTTAGCTTCACGCTTTTATCCCGCATAGCAACGTAGATAGAAAGTACCTAGTGTCATTTCAAGACATTGCGTGTTAAGTGTTGGAACTCAACGCCGCTCTTTGTCTTTACCAGAGAGAAGAAGTATAATTATTAAAATATAATCACTTAAATGTAATCACTTCGTCGAGTGGGGTCATTTAAAGGGAATAATTTAAATGTAATCACTTCGTCGAGTGGGGTCGAACCCACAACCGATCGCGTTTACAGTCGCTGTTAAACTGCGTCACGACCAGCCTCCACTTCTATTTATTTCTTTATTTATATTATTTTATTTATTTGCTTTTATCAACTATTTATGACGATTCACACTTAGTCACGCGGAGTCAGCGTGGGTTTTGCTTGACATCAAAAGTTCGTTACTCCCATTACCAACCATGCAGATATAATACTGTTTCTTTTTTAAAACCTGCTGTTCTAAATCCTACTATTCCTTTTATATTAATTCTAAGTGTGAATTATTGCTATCGTAAAATTTAGTATTTTTTATTCGGTAATAATTTAAAATATATTTATTAAATAATTACCTGTATTATAAAAATGTATGCAAAATAAACACATGTTATTTTTTAAATTTGAACAGTGAAATCACTCTCAGAGATAGTTAATTTTTTTTTTAATAGCTAAAACTCAAATGTCAAAAAATGTAATGTATCATGCTACGCCAAAACTAATAATTTAAACACATCATTACCTAAAACACCCACCTAAACATTTTCCATAATAACTATCGTAATCATTATGTTGAGGTAATGATAGTTTCACTACCACATAGGTACATATTTGAGAGGTGTTAGCTTTTTAAAAATAAAGCTAATACTTTTGTGGGTAACGCTCAATTGACAAATATTGATTTGGCAATCAAACACCGTATTCGGACTTTACCAATTCTAATTATTCTAGTAGTGTATACTTAAGTTTCGCCATTCAATATGCCTGGTGCCGAAACTATTCAAAGCTGGAGAATGATTTGATTCATTTCCAAGTAATGCCGTCTCTGTACTAAAATACATAAGGCATATAAAGATAAATATTTAATGCTAATAATTTAACTATCTGATGTCAGCATTGTTCCTTTTCTTCTTCCTGGCATTATCCCAGCACTAGCTAGAACCTGTCTTCATACTTAAACTTATACGGTCTTTAGCATCCCAGATGGTGAGTCCATTGGCTCATGGCATCATCTTATATCTTGTTTCACAACATACAGCCATCGCTTTCTTGGGCGCCCGGGCTCCCAGCTCCAGAGATATACTAATGCTAGTTTCGTTCTTATTATATAAAAAAAATTAACTTTTGCTTTCCAACTCGTAATTAGTAAGCAAAAACTAACACAACACCAGTGTCTATTTCTCTATACCCTTTATAATATTATCATGTTGATAAGTAGGAAAAATTATCAAATATCTCTCTGTATTTTTAAAAATTTCTATATTTGATAAAAGGTGCAGAAAGTCAATGTTTTCAATAATTATATATCAGAAGTAAATTGATTTAACCTTTGTACAAGGTGTCATACAAATGTATTTTTTTATAACAACACATATTTAACCCTTGATCGGGGTTATTAGTAATATGAAAATAGATATATGTGATGTGTGTACTACTTTAGTACATTTTTATACAATAAACACGGGAAGCGGTTGTTCGGGTCATATAGTAGTTGTAGTGGGTAGTTTACGTGTGTTAAAATTTTGTATTATTTTTATTAATTTTCATGTTAATACATTGAACAAAATCAACAAATTATATATACATTTGAATATACAAGCTGGTTAAATTTAGGCAGTTTAAAAATATATTAACATCGCACCGAGAGGTTCCTCCGATTGACATATATTGGATCTGCCTTGAAGAAAGATGCCGTTCGTAGCGTAGTGAGACGGCCGATTCTGTAAACGCTATCAGTTGTGAGATCTATTCCCACTTGGGTTTATGATTATTTCTAAATTATTTTTATATTATCTCCCTGGTAAGACAAGGTGCGGTGTTGAGTTCCGCTACTCAACACGCAATGGTCTCGAATTTGGCGGAAAACTGAGTACAGAGTGTCTTAAAAATGGTTATTTCCTGTCTCCTCCTCTCCAAAAAATCCTTATCATCATAATAATCCTTATCGTCTTAAGGTAGTAAATTAGAAAAAAATGTGTTTGTAATAGAATTTATTTATTCAAACTTTTATTTCATATTGGTTATTAGGTTAAATTTGTCACAAGCAATTACAGACTATTTAAAAATATACCAGTCAAATCAAGCACTTAGACTTACATTCCTCCAGTTGTGTCTAAATTAAGAAATTTCCGTTAATAATTAAACAACGCAAAAAGGATTGTCAACTAGGCTTGGACAGCGAACAACCCTCTCTCAACGAGTAATTGAAAAGGGTAAAACTGTTCAAAAATTCAGTGGATAACTGAACTTTACGTCACGTGTAGACCACAACTCTGGTAACAATGCATATCACATTGCATATTTCGTATGTATTAATTACCATCTACCATTGTACAACTTTTTTATTTTCACGCATTTCTTTCTATGTAAAAAAATATTAGCGTGCCACTTTAACGGTCACTTTTAATGTATTCAGAAGAAACAAGTCTATACTTTTATTATAAAGCTAAAGAATTTGTTTGTTTGTTTGCTTGAAGATGATTTTCAAAAATTACTGATATTCAAAATTTTATTTATGTTGAATAGTTCATTTTTATCAGAAGACTATATAACATCACGCTATAATTAAGAAAAATCGAACAACAATATGAAATAACAAAAAAACGGGAAAATGATTGCTTAGTATATTGCGTAGCAGCTTTCCCTGCTTACGCTTACGATGCTTTAACGGTTGAAGTTAGGTGACTTTAATCATGATATGTATAGAAATTGCATCGTACATGACTTTTACGTAATAGTCATGTATGATGCAATTTCTATATATATTCTTTTCGAAAGAATACATTATTCGCCATAAGTCTTTATTTTGTACAAAATTTTATAATTGTGTGTAAATTTCAGAATTTTGTGTGTATAGTGTAAGAGATATATACTTTTGAACGAAGGCGAAGTTGCGAGCGGGCAGCTAGTTCGTAATAAATGCAGAAACGCATTCCCTATGTGCAAAAGTCAATTTGTTACTGAGTCGCGATATACCAATATAAAACAATATTTTTAATAAATGTGTATCGTAGTTATCATGTTTTAATTGCTTTCTTATTAATATTTTGATTTTAAAAGTCTAAAAGTATAATACGTTACTTTCACATTACTTGACACTAAATACTTGTCAAATAACATTTACATTTCAATTTTTTCTTGTTATTATTAGTTTAATATGATAGTATTTAAAAAGTATTTGATTTTATTCCACAGTTTCTACAGGTTATTTACGATTTTATGTAATAAATTGTCAAAAAACTTAACATGAGCTTATGTAACATAAATAGTTAAGTAAGGGTTATATAATAGGTATTTTTTCTCTTTCCGGAGTTTAATCATTTTGAACTACAAGCAGACAGTACAAATTGCGTTCTTCTCTTTTAACTGACTTATGTACGGCAAAATTAAAAAATACAATTGCATTATGATCCGGTTCATAAAATTACGCATATACTCATTCTTTGTTAAAATTCTGTGAGCAAGCTGTGCTCGCGACTTTGCCCGTGTGAAATTTAACATCTCAGGATTTTATAATTCTAAAATAAAATAGCCCAAGTTACTCCTTATTAAATTAGGTCTCAGCTATTGAAGGTACCTTTAAATACATCATAGAGAATATTGCCAGCTTATACCGTGACGTACTTCCTAATAGGTTTGAAATAGATTTGATACATACAAATAAAAGTCAAAATTCTTTAAAATCTATTATAGAGTACAAGTAAATATTGAAGGAATTATATCATATTCCTAACTATAAGAGAATTTATGTCGCCATAAAAATGTAAATAAATAAATTGTTTTAAAAATTACTAAATTTGAATATTCAATGACGATATCGGTGCATTTGAAAGTAGGTACACGCTATGTTAATGGGTTGATTTACTAATAAAGTTATGCTCATACCATAAATACAACTTATTTCTCGCAACTTATTTCGTGTCTAGTACTCTTAGTGTCATTTTGACGAACAAAAAATCATTTAAACTCTTATTCATAAACCGATTGAAAAAAAAACAAAACTAAATGTAAAAGGATTACATTTAGAATTGATAAGCAGTTTCCGAGATTAAAGTTCACAAACGTTTATACAAAAAGACGCACAAAGAAAGAGATAAAAAAATTAAAAATCATAGTTTTGAATAAGTTACATTTTTATTACATGTATATAGTTGCCATCCACAGCAGCAGCAGTGTTTATTTATTAGCCTTTACTTAACCCGTAATATTTTAGAATATATAAAAATATCAGCGTCGTATATGTATAACAATATAATATAAATTACAATTTCGTTATCAGACCTTCATTAATGTCATGATCTCTTTTCAACCTGTAAATACCTAAAACTACATTTATATCTAAACTAATACACTTACACAAAAGCTTTTACAACATAGGCAAGATAGTAATAGTAAGGGTACTAATAGGCTTCGACTCGCCAACAGTGAAACTTAACTGTTAAAATAATTCATGGCGGGTTAAGTCTAAATAATATGTGTATAATTAACGCAAAGTTAAATATTATAAATATATGTAATATGTGTATAATATTTTACTTTTATTACCAAAGATAAATCTAATTTTTATTTTGCGTTCCCAAAAAATTAAAAAAACATCTAATTGATTCTTTATAAGCCGATTCGTTCATTTCTTTGCGTTTTGTTCATTGAAAGCAGAGGATTTTAAAACTATTTAAATATGATTATTTAGCTCAAATGGGATTCCAACTCACAACTATCGCGTATAAACTCGGAAGCTATCACGATGTGCCGTGATGGCGTCTTACTTCTTCTTCAATCTAAATAAGATACTTTTTATATTCTCTTTAAATATATTTCTTAGTATGGGAACTGTACTTAGATATTAATATACAGTATAATTTAAATTAATCTAACAATTGTTGGGTCGGACCAGTAACATTATTAACAATTTATTTAAGATATCTAATTTTTCATTTATTCTTTACCTACTACGTTCTTTTTTTTAAATTCATTACGTATATTGTAAATTTATATAAAAGTTAACTTATCTAAGGAATAAAAATAACTTCATACAGGCAATCAATTACACATGGGCATCAATTATAAGTTGCTTGATATTGGTATATCGCGACTCAGTAACAAATTGACTTTTGCACATAGGGAATGCGTTTCTGCATTTATTACGAACTAGCTGCCCGCTCGCAACTTCGCCTTCGTTCAAAAGTATATATCTCTTACACTATACACACAAAATTCTGAAATTTACACACATGGTATGAGCATAACTTTATTAGTAAATCAACCCATTAACATAGCGTGTACCTACTTTCAAATGCACGGATATCGTCATTGAATATTCAAATTTATTAATTTTTAAAACAATTTATTTATTTACACTTTTATGGCTACATAAATTCTGTTATAGTTAGGAATATGATATAATTCCTTCCTTATTTGTATGTATCAAATCTATTTCAAACCATTCTCTATGATGTAGAAGAACATCATTCTCTATGATGTAGAAGAGCGCAATTTGTACTCTCTGCTTGTAGTTCAAAATGATTAAACTCCGGGAAGAGCAAAAATACCTATTATATAACCCTTACTTAACTATTTATATTACATAAGCTTATATTAAGTTTTTTGACAATTTATTACATAAAATCGTAAAAAACCTGTAGAAACTGTGGAATAAAATCAAATACTTTTTAAATACTATCATATTAAACAAATAATAACAAGAAAAATTTGAAACGTAAATGTTATTTGACAAGTATTTAGTGTCAAGTAATGTGAAAGTAACGTATTATACTTTTAGACTTTTAAAATCAAAATATTAATAAGAAAGTAATTAAAACATGATAACTACGATACACATTTATTAAATATATTGTTTTACTGTCACTGTTATAAACGATTAATATTTTTTAATATACAAAGTAATACACATGTTGATAATTTTGAATACCTGTGTATATTGTTTCATAGGAAAGTATTTAATAAATGACTTAAAACTGAGGAATTAGTTAAATATAAGTATTTGCAATTTTTGTAGTGTTTATTTTAAATATGCATTACTTGTACAATTCTGTTAAAATCAGATATGAATGTTTCCATAGTAGGTATGCTGTGTTCGAATCCATTTACTGTTCTAAATTATGCGTAAAACGTCCATTTGACGCTCACCCCTCTTCCCTCTTATCGCTTGGACAGGAACGGACGGGGAGCCTCGGGCGGGGGTGCCGGACTAGGGCAAATTTGGGGGGGTTTACAACCCCCTAAGTGAGGGGGGTCCGAAGTCCACCTCACCCTTTAGCTACCCTGAAGTTCCATCTCTCACACCTATAAATTCGGCACACACACCCTATCGGGCGGGGTGGTCCATGGCGTACCAATCCTTTCGTTGCGGCCGTGTCACATTTGCCAGGGCTCTGGTGACCTCCACTACAAATTAATATTCAGAAACGTTTCCGTTCCGATCGTTAATCATTGCCATTTCTGCCGGTCTCGGCACTGCTTATGTACTCGACACGTTACGCCTTTATCTAATTACAGGCACAAAGTGATGCTATATTAAAATATTAAATTAAATTAAACATTGCTTTCCATTTCTCCTATAAGAGAATTAAACACTATCAGGGATATTCACTGAAAATATAGGTTATGTTAGTAAACACCGAAGGTATCTTAAGGCGGAAGATAAATAAACAGATAATTGGAATTCATAACATAAAAATTCAAGTAGATTCAATAACATAAGCAAAGTGCTACGTGACGGATAAAAGATCTATATTAAATGTTTTTTTTTATTTTACCTTAGCATATAACGTGTCACATTTATGTACTTATTTAGTACTTTATGAGTAGTATATTTTATTAGGTACACACAAATATTAAAACGTAGAAAAAAATCAGCATTTTATTTATGATAATGCAATAATAAACATATTAGTAATGTTGAAAAAATTCTATGTTATTTAATTAAAACAAAATTCGAATAGTTTCATATGTATATTAAAAATGAGACATGAGGCGTGAAATTGATAACGGCTATAGGATTTTTTGTTTTTTATCTAATATCACATTTTGCCGATCACTTAGTTTAAACGTCTTACACATTAAAGTAACCTTGCTGCCAGACACGTTCTCATCTAAGGTTTTAACAGTGTTTGTAAGCCTATACCTTTTAATTAATCGCCCCTTTCGAAAAGTATTTATTTCGTTTTCTTTAATTTCTTGTTGTGGGGTATTATGACAGGATAGTTTTTCATTTTTCTCATAATCTGATAACGAAGAAGTGCAGCTGTAATTACAGACAACATCCACTCTGATTACTTGTACAGTGGCAGGACTTTCAGCTCTTGAAATAGTTAGACTTTTTCTTTTTCCATTCTTATGAAACGCAATTTTCGTTTCTTCTGTTTCGACGTTGTTCTGAACATTTTGAAATGTGTGACTAGATTTAAAACTTTTCTTTTGATTTCGTCTACTTTTGTCTATCTTTGGTTTTTGTCTTAAATCATGACTTCTTAAATCGACTTGTACATATTTATTTTCTTTACATTTATTATTCAAATAAAATAAAACAATGCTAGACTTTCCTGAAGATGGTCTCGATTGGTCATTATTGGTAATGTATTTTGTATAATCATCTACATAATCACTAAGTTCTGACGAAGGAGCCGCATGGCTTTGTTTTAAGTCGTCTACAATTTGCTTCACGAACATTCGGTGTTTTTGGCTATCCGAAGTTTTGTACTTGAAACTAGAGCGTAATTTCCTATGCTGTTCCACATTGCCTTGAAATTGTAAATTCTGTACAGAAAGAACTAAATTTTCATAACATTGATCAGCTCCACTGCCACCCGTTTCGTTTAAGTCGTAATCTTCTAAATTTTTACAATGAAATCTAAAAAACAAAGTGAATATTAATGTTAACTTAGGAAATAGTATTATAAATTTAAAATTAAGTTTACATGATTATTATTTCTGGCAGTTATCTGAGAAATACGCTAGGAAAAGAACATATAAAAATGTTAACCTATTAAGAGCCTCTGTCCAACGTGGATCTTCTTCATGTTCTGGATTAACCATACGCTTTTGACAAAATCTTCTAGGCTTTTCTGGATTTGGTTTATTATTTTTCATTTTTGATCTTTCTTGTAAATTTAACTTTATACATTTCATGTTAACCTAAAATTCGGAAAAGAATGTAATATATTATGTAGTATGAATACGTGCAATAAATTAAGTAGTATGAATACATGTATGAACTGCTTGTATTTAAATATTCAATTATTTAAATATGCTATTAATTAACAAATATCGTGATAAGAAGTAGTTATAAACTAACACGAAAGTAAAATGGTTGAAGCAACATGAAATTGTTTGAGCACTATAAACTATAATCCTTTTACGACTTCTGTTTCAATAGATGCGAATAAATTAAGGTATATTTGCAAGAACAAAGTACAGACATAAAAGCCACAATAATATTTTTTTTAACTAGTAAAACTATTTCAAAGTATTTTAAAAAAATCTTTTAGAATAAATTTATAAAGTAATAAATAAAAACTATTAATATTAGTACTACAGTTATTTTATATAAAATTTTTAACATGCAGGTTAAAAATTTAACGATAAAAATGAAGAAAGCCAAAAAGCTTTAGTCAGGTTGCTCCGTCACTTCATTTGCTTTATTCAACCTATTCATATAACATTGCTCTTTTTAGAAAATACAGGTCACCCAGAATCATTTACATTATCTATCCAAATATCGAGCGTGACCTTTTCCTGTTTTTATACCACTAACTTAATTTAGTGTTATATATTTAGAGATTTTTTCACAAACTACACGTCTCAGAACGCCAAAATTATAAAGCGAACCTTTTTATTTTTATTATCACAATATAATTTATATATCAGCTATATTAATATAAGACAAGTCTATTTATATATATATATATATATATATATATATATATATATATATATATATATATATATAGATATATATATATATATATATTTTATTATTCTTCTATAAACCTAAGGTGTAGCTAGAATATGACAGGTTATGTTAGTTTCTACGTTACTAATACCACAAATAAGACACCAGGGCGATATATGTATATCATCCAGGATGTGTTGCATAAAAAAGTCGGCTTTTGTTACATTAAATTACTTAATTTATTCTTTTTCGAATTAAGTTATAGATTGTGAAATCAGCTTCCTACACGTCAATTATATAACTTAATATAAGTTATTATAAGTATTAGGCCTCAAAAATTATTTTTCAAATTTCAATTTAATATTATAATTCAGTTTAAATTAAGAAAGTTAAATTCACCTACTAAATTCACTAAGTAAGTCACATTCACCCATTACACCATTTACTATATGAAGCAAATTGAAAAAGTGTAGTTTACTTTTTCAATTTGTTTAAAAAAACCAAATTCTAAAATGAAAAGTAAAATATAATTTTATAAATGTTTATTTTAAACGCATCTTGTAAACCAATATTAAGAAAGCAACTATTAATATTTAGTTTTGTTACCAATTCATAAAGTTTGAAGTCGGTGCCAAGCCAAACACCTTACACATGCCTTCACTGTACGGATTACAAAATCAGACTAACTGTTTATTGTTCACAGTTAACCACTAAAATATCAGTATTGCATACCTACCAAGACTTTTAAGTACTAATAGTATCCGAAATTACCGAAATCTACTGGGACTATCTGTGGCGAAGCTATGTATATGGGTTTCTCGGCTTTTCACGAAACTCTAAAAACCTACTGTATTTAACAAAACGGCTTGGCACCGACTTCAAACCTATGAATTGATAGAAAACTAAGTAATAATATTAATATTAATATATACAATCACAAATCATTTGCTGTTATTTACCGAAATTTTCTGTTGATATCTACGAAAATCTTAATCAGATTTTCCACAAATTTTTGTGAGACATTCTCCAAAGTATACTTTCTTTGTCTTTCAAATGAAAAGAAATATTGAGTATCGGTTCACAAATGACGGAGAAATCGTAGTAAGTACGAAAAAGAGTCGCGAAAATGATGTTGTCAAATTAACAAATATGATTATAAAATTAAAACTACTGGCCAAACAGAAAATATTTTTTGTAGGACTAAAAAAAAGAAACACGTAAATCGGTCCAGAACTTTCGGCGTAATCAGTGTACATACAAAATATACAGCCGAATTGATAACCTTCTCCTTATGGGTAGTCGGTTAAAAATAGTTGTATAGCGTATTAAATTATTTTTTCTTATTTTATAGTGTCAGAAGAACGTGGTGAAGGCGTTAACAATATATGAATACTATGTGAATGAAAATGATATGGCATGGATGATTACGTTCACGATACGCGTTCACTGGCAGGTAGCATGTAATAAGGAGTAACTTAGGCTACTTTTATTATAGGATTATAAAGAAGATTCGGAGACGTTAAATACCACGCAGACGAAGTGGCGGGCGTGGCTCATATCTTATATGTCTAATAGCATTCAAATAGGTGTATCTATGCACATATGCGTATTATGCTAACATTACGTTAACGATAACGGTCTCCCCATGCCTGAATATCGAGATCTCAGGATGAAAGACAACTGCTAGGAAGAAACATATAGTTGATCACTCCTACGCATCGGACAGTAGATCGATGACTGTTGTCATGGCCGCGCACTACGCACGGCACAAAGATGAATTAAAAATATGAAAAGAATATAACTAAAGAGTTTAAGGATAGTGCATCCACAAGTAGTGTCTTCAAAGATAGAAAGGGAAAGGAAATTGGTATATAATTTTAACATGTATTGTTATCGACCGAGTATCGAGTAATTTGATTAATCTCTTAGTAATTTTAAAATTTAAACAATATGGAGTCATGTTTCAATTTATTGTGCTTGATAGTTTAGTATATATATAATTTGTGGGAACAAATACCGAGATTAAACACGGACTGCGGGATTGGTAATTGATTTTGTAATTTCTAGTCAACGTGACCAAGGCTGCAGGCAAATATTTTTGTAAAACTCTTCATAATCTACAATATATAAAGTTAGACTATCTGTTTTAAAGTAACCGCTTTTTACTAAATTCATGTAATTGTGTATGCATGTACATGTACACATACAAATGTATATTTTGAAATAACATTTTTAATAACTTTTGCTCATCGGTTACCACCAATTAGCATATAATAAGTAGTAACTTAGGCTACTTATATTGTAGAATTGTAATGAATATTCGGAAACATTAAATACCACGCAGACGAAGTGGCGGGCGTAGCTAATATCTTATATGGTTAATAGCACGTATGCTATACCTACACGTAAGTAGGTGTACGTATGCACATATGCGTATTATGCTACTCTGTTTTTATTTTAAAGTTTTATTTTTGTTGTAGTGGCATATTAATAATTATCTTATTGATTATTACTTTGATTTTTTACTAAAAAATGCGTTTGTTATTCCTTCCTTTCAATTATATATAATTCCAAAAAATTACTTAACTCATAAATTCTATATTTATCTATAATAATATACTAATAAAAGAGCTTGTAAACTTATATAAATAATTTAAGTAAAATAACCATGTCATAAACGAAGCACACTATACAAATGGACTTAGCGAGCTTTTTTTTAAATATATTGTTTAGTTTCTATTCATTTTGAAAGTAATTATACTGGACCTTCACTTATAGTTATTGCGGTCTTTATTTTCCAAATATGTAAGCTAAAGTTGGAAAGAGAAAGAAATATGCAAAGATTTTTTTGGAAAGTTTTGATAAAGCTACAATGGCGGCAGGATGGTGTATTTGATCTAGCAACGTAGCGGTCCACATGTTCTTGGGAATGGCCTCAGCAACGATGCAAAAAATATTTATGCTATTATACTTGGATTATATACTTTTGACATTTAAAATAATATACGATCTACTAATTTTGTCTTTACAATTATGATGTTACAATTTATTAAGAATTCACAATGGACCTACTAAAGTACACAATAAATATAAAAGCAATATTGAAAGAAACGATTTTTTCATGAACATGACTTAATCGTGACTTTTGGTATCGCTTCATCGTTCATCGGCTTACTTTGCATAATTACTACAAAAGAATAAAACACATTTTGCTGTGTCTTTTAAGCCACCATGAACTATATTTTTATCAAGCTTAAATTTCAACTTGACACGCAATTTTGTAAATTATACGACAAACTGGGCTAATTTACGTTAATTCAATCTAATCCGAGCATATTCAAAACTTCTTTCTTGATTTCTTTGCCTTCTTTAAATTATTTTATACAATAATCAAAATAATTATTTAAAAAATCTAGAGATAATAAAACTCAAATCTCTTCTTTCTAACTACACCTAACGCACACAATGTTGAAATAATAGGCACAGCTGCTACACAACTAGACAAGCACACAGACGCACTGCTTGGTGCATCCATCGCACACGGACATCTTGGATAATGATAAAAAAAAAACACATTATTATTATCCTAGAAACAGACCATCGAATATCGTGTTGACAATTTTAAGCCTTACACCCAACACATAAAGTTTAAATTATCAAAAATCATAACTGAAAGCGATTAACTTAGATTTTATCCATAGAAATGCTAATGTATGCCACTGTAATTCTTTTCACTTAAACAGAAAGGTGAATATTGCTTGCACGATATTTGTAAAGGAATTCAAGCTTAATAATGTTTGAAAAAAGCTATGTATCTTAGTAGGCGCCAAATGCACGTTGCACAGCTCCTACGAATTTCTTTCGACGAATTGAATTTTGTTCGACGTGATGTTTATTGCACATTGGTTATTATCGGTTTATGATAACACATGTTTAAAAAGGTTCCTTACAATTCAAATTTGTTTAAAGTAAGCGTTCTGTATTACAAATCACAAAACTGTTTAAATTTAAAAATATATATATTTTACAAACTTTATTATTATTCTAAATTTTGTAGGAGTTCTTGTTTTGCTTCAATTGTAAACAATAAAGAGTCTAAAGCAAAAAAACTTAACAGACCAAGAAGTTGAAATAAATTAAGAAAAGCTTAAATTTCTTTTAAATTATAAGTCGTATAATAAGTACTGTTTTCTTTTTTAACAGAAAGATTTTAAGAGGTTTTATGTATATTAAAGTACTTAAATATAAGTTAATATACTTTTTTGGGTTATTAGACTAAACATATGATTTTCGTATTGTTTGCACGAAGAAAATGTCATGTCTAGCCTCAATAAGTAAAAGTAGGTATTAACTATAGTAGTATTATAGTACTCTGATAACGGTCATATTGAAACTATGTTGTACTTGTATTTTTAAATTAAGTAGAATAACGTTTAAATATCCTAAAGTAACTTTTATATATATTTTTTCAAGACGACCTGTAAGACTTGAAACATGATATCCTTGACCTGTTAAAGTTAAACTGGTATTTTCACTTGCCTACGTGTCACAACAGTGTCCCAACACAACTGCTATACTACAATACAACCTGTCTCTGGGTCAAATATTACAAAAGGGGTTACATCGGCCATTCCGCATTGATTACTCTACCGCATCCTAATTCTTTAGTCCTTTCATCATTTCCATGACAATAGACTGACCCCCTGTGTTCCTCAAAGAAATAAAATCGTATCTTCGACCACGCCTATTGCCGATATGCTGTATTGTATTACAAAATTTAAACGGTGACTGATTTATGCATTTTTTTTTATTCTGTCAAGACAAATTAATGTCTGGCACGAAGTAATTATTTTAGACGCCCAACATTAGAATTAATATATGTACATATTTATGTATGTATGTATGTATGTATACCAGTATACGAACATGCTTTATATCGTGTACTATCCATGAGAAACGTTTCGCTCTTCATATCCGTCCCAATTTAACTTGTCGGTTGAACATTGTTAGTTCTATAGAAATTCGTCTCGAGACCCCTTTGCCTTAAAATCTATCAAGAAACGAACAAAACCAAAGCCATGTGCGCGAATATGTAGCAGTGAGTAAATAATGGGATGATATATTGTGAAGACTGATGTGATTAAAAAAACTATTTCCCTTAGTGCTATCAAGGTGCACATTTTGTAGTGTTGCTAAGCTCGTATACTTATAGACTCACCGTTACATATATTTTTATTATAGAATTACGATAATTATATATGGATTCAACGTAGCTTCTGTCAAATGATGAAAGAAGCCATGCTTCACAAAAAATAACTTCTCACTTAAATTTCATTTTTTTTTTAAATTCAATACAAAAATCCTTTGATTTAACTTAAAACTTAACCGTAGCACGGCTCAGTTAAAATTGTATTTAATATTAATTTTATTACATAAGTAATGTTAATTTAAACTTACTAAAGCTAAATCAAAGTCAGTTAGCATCACAAAATACAATTACCACAACGTGTTCGAGTATCGATATAAAAATGGTAGCATCACTACGGTATCCTAGAAGAACGTAATCGTTGTGGGAACTATTTCTGCTATCTCTTTATAAACTTTTCTGTCCTGCTCTTAAATTGTCAGCGAGACATTCTTACACAAAGCACATTGAATACGATAGATGATTGAATGAAGCTTTTGGCACATGTGCATCCGAATATAATGCATTTTAAATTTAAACTATTCTTTTCTGGCTTCTATTGCTAGTGAATTATAACGACTTACGAGTACCCACAATATGAAGTACTAATGTAATCAAAAGTATTTTCAGAGTGAAGAAATTTGTAATTAATTGTGAAATTATTAAATATCCTTATTTAAATTGCACTTCTGAATATTTTTTAGTTTCAAATAATTATGGCCACTTTGCAATTTCATATTAATTATTAATTTTGTGTTAAAATACTAAATTGAATTGAGGTTATTCCTGTACTTTAATTTTATTTTTAATAATACATAACACGTTAATGAATGAATAGTACTTTCGCAATTTTTACATGTTTTAAATGAAACTTTTCTAAACACATTAATGACTTGTGAATGATATTTTGGTTTTGAATAATACGTTTTTCGAAAATACATAAAATTGGTAATAAGCGTGTCTTTTGCTTGTACACATATGAAATAGTCGGTTTAATACTTAATCTCAGGCAAACTTATCAACTTATATTTTTGAATATTTTATTTTATAATATATCGCACTTTTGTTTTGACACTTTACTTAAATAATAAATATTTTATGTTTTAAGCTTTTACGTTTTAAGGTTTATTTATAATTTTACAAGGCATCTTGCCTACGTAACACTAAAGACTTGTAAACAATAATGTTAACAATAAGGCGTATTTCGATTCCTTTGTCGGTTGTCTTTGTGAATGTTAAAGGCGCCGCTCTATACGAATTTTTACCTTGGCACCATTAAAAAATCACTTTCTAGAAAAAAATATCATTTGCAAATTAACTTGCTAATGGCATCTTTTGAAAAATAATGATTTCGTTAAATATTTCGCTTGCTGGGCAAGTCTTAACATATGAAGTAACAAATCATATCTTATAATACATAACTCTAAAATAAATAAAAACCTTATTATAAATAAAAACCTTATAATAAATAAAAATAAATAATTAAATTGTTGTAATTAAATTGTTGTTATTTATTTCTCATTATCTATAATGTTTCTTTATTATCAATGAAAGTAACAAAATAAATAATTTAAGTATTTTTTAATATGCCTTATATTTCATTACTTTAACTTTATAGGGAGATATTCAAGATACATCAAATGCTATGTTATAATTTTTGTTAATAAATTACATATATTATATTTGTAATGTGTATGTAACTTGTGATCAGTTCGTGTATCACGCAAATGAATAGTATATGTATAATTATTACGTTATAAAATTTTATAGGTATACCAATAAACCACTTTACATCTTTTTTTATCTATATATGCAGATATGCACTAACGTTTCTGTTTTTTGATTTCAAAGTAGTTTTGTTTGCCAAATTTTCATAGGTGAGCGCAACGTGAAGTACAAGCGTGAGTGAAGATCGATATCAAATGGTGCAAAGAAAAGCGTTTCTTTCAATATCTTGGAACATCTTTATTTCTACATTTATTGCTGAAACGGCCATAAGAAATAAATAAATTTATACATGTACAATTAAATCAAAGTTGACTGTGAAAGCCTTATAAGTGTACGTCCTAATGCTACAATAATTCATTATCGGAAAAGGTAAATACACGACAAGTATCACACACGTGACGATGTAAACAAAGAACAAATTACCGGTAACCACGAAGCCGTGGAAACGCTCTGTCTGCCCGATGTCTGCGTAGCGACTACGCGCGAATGTCATATAATAAGCTTTGCTTAGGCCGCGATCATAATTGACACGCTATGTTACGGAATACCTTCGACTCAACTGTCTTACTTAAATCATGTTAATCATTATTTAAGTTACAGATAATAACAGGTTTTATTTTATTTTAATTGAAAATAGAAGGAAGTTAAATAAAATTTTCGTTTATCTAGTCTATCTATCTAGTATTTTTTTATTTTTTACTTTTTTCTATTTTTCTATTCTATTTATAAGACAGTATCTATAGGAGTGTACCAGAAAGATAACCTTTCATGAAGAATGGTGTAGGATTGTAAAACGCACCACCAACTACTGACAACCACAACCACGACCACTCTGGGGATGGGAGTCTTCTCTCTCACTACCAAAAGAAGTGCCTAATTATTGCGTATTGAATATACTCTAATTCTGCGAGTCTGCTCTTTATAGTTTATATTTAGATTAAAGTATTATTATTTTCTTTCCATAAAGAAACAATTATCAAATGATAGCTTTCATGTTCAAGTCGTATATTTTCCCGTCGTAAATATATACGCGTTCCAATGTCGTGCACGCAGACTATTCTAGTTAAAGGTGTTCCGATTCTCCATTTCGTATAGTACCTACTTAACCTCATAACTATAAATTATTTGATTAATGTGCCTACCTTTAAAATAATTACTATTAAAGATACATTGTATTGTGACATATACGATTAATATTTAAATTTTATTATTTAACGATTTACAGTTTTTCAATTTTTTGTATTTAATGCTTATATATGCTCGACTTGTAATAAAATATGATCATAAGCATATTTTAAATATTGTAAACTTTTTATAAGAAATGAATGCAAATATATTTATAAGCTATTCCACACAAAATATTTATACATTTATTTAATTTAATAATATTTTTTTAAAATATTTTTTCACACGAGATAAAATTATTTTGCCTTTGATAAAATTATTTTGTCCTAGCAATCTTCAGACATACCGAGAACGTGAAAATAATTGTTTCAATCTGAATTGTGACTATAAATCGCAAATGAAAAAAACTGACATTTCGACCACCCACTATGCTAGGAAGTATCTTACTTCTCTTTCACACCTATACATTTAGAATAGTAATCTTCTTTATCTATTGTTTAACTATTATTATTATCGCTGTTTAAGGGTGGTCTTCTAAATCATTTCACAATATATCGCATTTTTAATATCTATTTTCTTTTATTTAAATTTATATATCAAAATAATAATAATAATAAAAATACAGCATACTTATTAGTTCCTTATGTAGGAATATGTTATATCAAACAGTACCTACTGTTTAAGCTTATTGACGTCAAACCCGTACAAATATATTATATTTTAAAAAAAAGAGAAAACCTGTCGTTTCTTCTAGGGCTTAGGTGAAGTAAAGGTATTAATAAAATTGAATGAATAAATCGTAAAAGAAAAAGATTGTTCATTTTCTCCAAAACAAAATTATGTATGTTAAAGTTTTTATTATAGTATAAAATCTAATGATAATAGTGCCTATTTAAATATTTGTAAAACTATTCGCGTTTGCAGTACTAAGTGAGTGAGTAATAATGTAAGAACAGCAATTATTATCTTTGATGGATAAAACGGTTGTCTGCGGCTTCTTTAGGTATTAGAATAGAAGTGGTATAGGTAAATTATTTAATGCAGTATATTTTAAAAGGATTATTAAACTTTCTTGAATAACTTGTTATATTAAGGTTTATTAATAGGACCTTACCAAGTTACTAGTAAATAAATAAAAATGTAAGATAAAAAAGGATTAATCCGAGAAAAAATAATTTGTAAAATTATATAACTGAAACTATTTTTATTTAAGTATTTTAACTAATTTCTCAACAGATTAAGATAATCGGTGCAGTGTCAAGAAAATAAACAATTAAGTACGTTAAAAAAAAATGCAGGAATAAATTATGGAAAGAAATTAGTTCTAATAGAAATGAGGTAATATTGTATGTTATGTTACTATTTATTGACCGTTTTCATATTTAATATTAGAGACGGGTATTGTAATATCATTGAAGGTTTATTTTTCATGTGAACACGTAAGTTTTCAGGGATTAGGCTGTGGTTGGCACGAGTAAACTGCGAAATACTCAATGTATCTATACTTCAATAACTACAGGCTAGACTTAGACCTAAGCCATTGTGCACACTAAGAATAAGCAGTTTTTTTGGATATTATTTTGTATTGTAACTTAGGGAAGGACTTTAGGGAAGCGACTGCAAAGACTGGTGCGATGTTTCGGATATGCGGGAAGTCCGAGACCTCGGCGCGGCAAAACATCCTCCAGGCCAGGCTTCTGATGTGGTCGTCTAGTGGTGGTATATGGAGTTATTTATGCAAAGTGTATTTTATTGTGATTTAGGGCAACATTCTGCTCAGTATGCAGACCCGACACTACAGTACGTTGCGCTGCCTGTCGCTTGAGAGGGCGTACCAGGCAGGTGCGGCGTACGTCAGGTGGTGCCTCATGTACGTTTTGTATAGCGAGATCTTAATGCGGAGTGGGATGCGGGAGTGCATCACTGGTTGGAGAAAATGTAGCGCAATCTTGGCGGCCTCTGTCGGTTTCTTTACCTGAGCAGTCATGTGCAGGAGTCTTATTATGATTCACAGGTAAGTAGCAAGATTCTTCAGGTTTTATGAGAATTTAGTGCAAAGACACTTTGTTCTGCGCTTTGCGCCCGATATAGCAACATAGCGTGGCGGTGCTCAAAGTCACGCCTATTCTTAAGATTTCGGAGGAATAAAAATTATTTAAATTAATTCCTCCGTGTAATTGATTATGAGGCAATCGTGGTGCGGTGAGATATCGTATGTTAATATAACGATTATAAGTTTAACATTATATTGGGACAATATCTATTATACATACATAGTGTTCTTCTAAATATATTAAATATCCACGTTTACTAATTACACTTGTGTTTATCTATGAATGTACAAAAATCTTGCAACGATATTTGAAATAGTTCTTATCGTCCGATTCACATAAAAACTGATTCTCATGACAGTATAATATGTCCTTGCCCGAAATAAGATAAAATTTAGTCACTTATTAATTAACTTTAAATTTCATTAACATTTTATAATATAAATAAACTGATACACCGACAAGTTTATAGTTGTTATAAAAATATGATTTTTTATAACAACTATAAACTTGTCGGTGTATCAGTCAAATTTACGCCATTTTTTAGTTTCCAACATTGCTGACTTACTGACTGACTCTGACTTTTGATTTTTCTTCCAAAATAAGGCTTGAGAAGATATAGCACGCTTCGGAGAGATTTTTGAATAATCAGATACACTTAATTGATAAGAAATATCCATATTATGTAGTAATACTATATTACATGCCACCACATATAATAACAACGTAAAAATACAAAAACAAATCACGTAATGGTTTAAAGTCATATGTACGAGCCTTAGAGCGAGGAAAAAACATAACATAATTTATTTTATAAAATAATATTTAAATATAAATAAAAAATAACAATGCACTCCGAACCTAATCTTAGAGTTAATTAATCATAGCCTACGTTAACGTGAAACAACTTCCCCTAGGCAATAATCACTGCATTGGTGCAAGCCGCCATGCAATATCGTGTTTAAAAACAGGATTGCCGTGATTACCATTTTAAAGTTTTTACAGCAAGAAATTTATTATGACCTTAGTTATACTTAATAATAGGTTAAAAAAATAACAAAGAAATCGATTTTTTTAAAAACAGTAAACAGTTAAACAGTTCAGCTTTAAGAACTGTTAATGGAGCTTTTTTAATTTTTACAATATTATGTTACAATTAAATAAATACCAAACCCTTATTGTTAAAATTTATTGATTGATACGGCTGCTTATAAAATTAATTTGACTGAAATCCCAACAAATAAAGTTATTTTATCTTGTACGTCTCTCATGTATATATTTGTATGTGACCACAAATTCCTACTTAAAAATATATTAAAACAACATACAGATAATACAAAAATAATTTATGACAAATTTCTAAAAATAAGTTGATATTACTAATAATTTTAAAACCGAAAATATATACCCACACAATTAGAATCATAAAATGTTTTAAAAATGTTGTGTGGTCTTACTTGTAACTTTAGAGATCAATATTAAACTGCTTAAACTTCTTGGCTGTTGCATAAAAATGAAATTACTACCTATTATAAAAACTCTATTAGTCCGGCTAGAAGTATTAATGTAAAGGCCTGTATATCAATATTTTTACCGTTTAACTATCAATATTTTACTCAACAATGCTTATTTAAAAATTAAAGCTATAAAAAGCAATCACAAAAGAATAAAATAAGCTTTTGTATTTTTATTTAAATTTGTTGTTTATTTCACAAAATATGAAACCTAAATTGTACAATATTATTTATTACTTATAAATTCACACTTACTTGTACTACAATTAATATTAAAAATAAAACAGCAAAACAATCACAAATATGTAAGGCACAAAAAGCAATTTTATATCGCTAAATAGCGATTTCTTATATATATATATATATATATATATATATATATATATATATATATATATATATATATATATATATATATATATATATATATATATATATATATATATATATATATATATATATATATATATATATATATATAAACTAATTTTGTTATTGCCTGCTGCTGTTTAATGTAATAAACGTTCAAATAAACGTCATAGATTTAAATAAAAAACACGGTTTTGATCTACTCATAAACGATGACGAATGATATCACGTTATATTCTAGTATTTATTTAAAAACAAATAAAAAAATGTACAGAACCAGTCCCTCATTTTATCAAATCTAATCGAATACTTTTGTAGCGAGTCTTCGAGTCTTATAGACTAGTATCTAAATAATGTTATTTGAAGGTGGCTATCTAACTCACTGTGTGGTCTTTAATAATTTATGCGAATAAAATATAATCACACGTCACTAATTCAAATTAAGTTGTACCAAACTTATATGCTTTTATAATGACGAATTTTGATCGTGGCTACTTGATTAAATTGTGCGAGTATATAGATATGATTAGCAACAACTGGGTAGATGGAGTTGCTTTATATCCAAAACACAGATATACTAAACAAATATTTTTATTTCTATAGTATACGATATAAAAGATTTGCGAAGAAATTGTATAATAATAATAATAATTGTACTTTAATACACACTGGTACTTATCAATGTTCCACTATATATATATATATATATATATATATATATATATATATATATATATATATATATATATATATATATACATTTTTCTTAAGTTAAATATTGTGCCACTACATATATACAAATATACAAACTGTACATATATACAAACTGTAACTCTTTTATAACAAAGACTAAGATCGTCCTGTATCTACATTACCGGTTCTTGTACCAATGTGCGGGCATGTCTGCATATTATTTACACGTTATTGACACTACTAATAGAATGTACCAAATGAGATTTGTACGAATTTTTGAGTAAAAGTTATTAAAATGCTTAGAAATGGGCTTCAAATATACTGCAATTTAAAAAATATTTTTAATTGTTATAATACTTAAATGACTCATTTGTACATTTTTATATTCTTGTATATAAAAATATATTATCATTAGAGTATACAATCGGTATGTGTAGTCTGTTTTAAAGATTTATTGTAGGTCATTTAAAGATATTCATTTTTATACTATTTTTGATCATTAAATTGTCAGTCAGCACCAAGTTCGTGTTCGGCGTAGGCACCAATGACCTATGAGTAATAGGTTTTTTTTAAATATCTCACAATTACTGAGAAACGACTTTGAAGAATATATACATATAATACTTATGCCAATTTTAAAATTCGATTAAATATGATTACAAATATTTATAGTGGTATTTCGTTAGCATAGACTAATACTAGATATATTTGAAGTAAATTAAAGTGAATAATATTTTTTAAGTTCTACTTCGAGAACGAGAGTTCTTAAAACAAGCGTCAAGTCACGTCGCTGATCGTACTTTATTTTTAACAAATTTACTATATATATTTCGAGCCAACTATATGATGAATCATATTTAAGGGATGTTAAAATTACTTTAAATATTGTGTACTTTATAAGTAAATTAAATATCAAAAGGTTTTTTTTGTATTTACAAATATAACAAGCTAGTCTCCATGATTAAAGATGCATAGCAACCAAAATAAACAAGTTTTTGCATTTTAAAAGTCGTTTTAATCTAATGATATTTATTCGTACATTTTCTTGTCATAAATGATTTTTTTCCCGCAAAGCAGTGGTGTCAAGAAGAAACTAGGGCTAAAACATTCCATTAACCAATATCCACCCAAAAATTGGGACATTGCGTGTTGAGTAGCGTAAATCAACGCCGCTTTGTGTTGTGTTGTACCAAAACGCGACAGCAAAAAATATTTAAATATAATCAACGATTGGGATTGAACCCATCACTAATCGAATTTAAATACAAACGCTGTTCCACTGCGCCAAGATGGCGTCATGATCGTCTATTAATTTTTAAATACAGTATAAGTAGATATTGTAAAAGAATAATATTGAGATATGCTTTACTTTGCTTTGATACTCAACATTTTAAATATTACCCAAGGTCCAAAGCTCATAAAATCAGCTTTGAGATTTACTTTCGCAGTTACGGAAGTTAGGGTTACCAACAAAACATTTTAATTAGTTTTATAATCCACTGATCTTTAAAAACGTAGTTTTTTTTATGAAATAAGTTAATACTGTATGTATTACTTGGGATAAGCAGTTTTAAGTCAAATCCCTTAAACTAAAGCAAAAATTATAAAATCATAACTTCGTTAATTAGTCGCTCTTAGAATTATTTATTTTTACTTTATTCATTTGGGCCTACGTCTAAAAATAATAAAAAAATGGTTTATAAATACTCTATAACGTTTTCAATAAAAATGTTTTAAATTTATTTATAGAGTACCTTTTTGAAATATAGATACAAATATCCAAAATAGTTATAAATACTTACGCTTATATTTAATAAATTTCGTCCTTATAGGACGAAATTTATTAAATATAAGCGTAAGTAAAATAAATTATAAAAATATTAATTACAAGAAATAACATTACAATTTTACGTATTAAACAACTCTTTAAGTTTCGTATATTAATATGAACATCTCATATATACTTATTATAATACAAGATTTTATATTATTTTACATCGCAGTAAAAATAAAATTACAAAAATATCCTATTAATATATGTCCTTGAATCTCAGACGACCTTAGGGCACAGCGCTCAAGTTATGCATAAGGAATCAAACGTTAAATTGGGGCTGGTATAAAAACTGGTTAGTTCACTTTTGCGTGGTGACGTCAGCCAGTCGCAACGCGCTCGCTTCCGATCTTCTTACGATTATTGTAGAAAACGATAATTTCATAGCTAACTATTTAAAGCTTTAATTTATAGTCGATTTTAATTTAAAGCCTTCATAAACTACAAAAAATTCTACAAAATTTTTGTTTAATAGAATTTTGTAACTATTATCTACTTTTACTTCTATATTGTCTAAACTACAAGAGCCATTTTTAAAAGATCTCTAACAGTACAAAATTGAATGCTTTTAAAGAAACTTGTAAATAAATATAAAGTGCAAGTTGTAAACAAATACTTAATGTGAACTAAGATAGCCTTTTATTTTAAAAAGCTATCTTAATCTTTGTCGGTATTTGACATCGTATAGCTTTAATAATGTTTTTTTTAATAGACACCAAGACAGACAATAATATTTGAAGAAACCGCCGCTAAGGCACAACTGGGCATCATAATCGGGGCGGTATTATGGTATGTGCTTGACAGTAAGGATTATTTTACAGTCACGTTTGTCCATCCTACACACAACCTCAATATACGAATGAGCACCCGTACTCGTTCCTTTAATTTTCATTGAATATATATATATATATATATATATATATATATATATATATATATATACATATATATATATATATATATATATATATATATATATATATATATATATATATATATATATATATATATTAAATATCCAAACTTAGGGATATAAAAATTTAAAATGATTGCACATTTTTTATAAAAGAATGCTGCAGTGATAAATTTAAGTAAAAAAGTGAATGCATGTGATGCTTCGACTCAATATGGGTCAAGGAACGTTTCCCCTTGCAACCTCCTTGAGCTGGCAAGGCCAATCACCATTAGTCGCAATTCTCGTTTTTCTTCCGAATCAAATCATTTTTATTTACGTATTGCTTGACCAAACCAAGTTGGGGTTATCTGGTCATCAACAAGGACAAATTTTAATTTTACATATGAGATACATTAATAACTTATTAGAAAATATATTATTAGAAAAACAAATAAGATTGTTAAGATCATAAGAGTATGATATACTTAAGTATATTATACTCGTATGATCTTTACAATCTAATGTCATAACTGTACTATCTAAACGATTTATGAAGAAAAAACAATTTCAAAACGAGAACCTACTTTTTATTTACTAAATTTTAAAAATTAATAAAATTATATATATTTTTTACAACTTGAACTGTGTGTGTTCTCTTTGGTTAATTAATATTAATTGAGGGAATTCTTACTTAGCAATTCACTTTTTGAATTACCGAAAAACTGTGAAATAATATTAATCTATGCCTCTAAATGCCGTGCATTGGTCCGTTCTTCTGGGATTGTATAAATCGAAGATCTGGAACTTTTGTTCATGTACTAAGAAACCGCCAATGGCAAAACGTACTATATGGATACGGACATAACGCCCATTGGATTATCTTCTATACATATTTTATTGGATAAACGTAATGAATTAATTATTTTTATAGTAAATACATAATATTTTACCTAAAAATATACTTACCTATACAAGAATAAGGTACAACAAAGTCAAGAAACTTCACGTTAACAGTATTATGAGAAACAACTAGTAAATGATAAATAAATACTTAGATTTGTTAATATAGATAATATTTATATTTGTAAATTATTTTAATTAAGTAGTGCTTACTTAAATATATTAAAATTAATATTCTATGTACTCTATATTATATTCTAAGCTTCAATATTTTTAGAGTGTTCATTATACATATACATTGTAAAATAAAAGAAAGACAATTTGAAGAAGTTTCTTGTTTTGTCAGGTAAAAGTATTGGCTCTTAAATTTTTTTTAATGACTGTCCCATATTACGTTTAGAAGATTGTGTTACGTTTAAAATCTAAAGATTTGAACGTAAAACAATCTAATACACTAAACAGAATATTTTATTTTAGGCTAACATCTGTGATCTACAGTATCTCTTATACAATAATTATAACATATAATTGTTTTTATAAAAATGAATATATAATATCAAACATTTTCTGCTACATTATTGAGCGTACAAGCTCCCTTAAATATTTAGTTAATTAAATATGAGCTTTTGTGCGTGATTATACAAAAGCAACTTGGTGTGCGTTGCTCCTCCTTGGTGTACGTTTATATTTGTATGTATAGCACTAAATATTTTATAATATATAATTTCTTTACATAAATTGTCACGCCATTTGCTAAATTCTTAGTTAACGTTCATTACTTGATAAGTAAATAAGAATCTAGGGCTAATTATTTCTAAAACCTGAAACCTACACTGATAGTCTCAAACATCTGTATTACGTTATTAACTAGTTACTTAGGAATAAATACAATTTAAATATATTATACATTTGGACACGAAATTATCCTACAATGCATTTTCACTCTTTATTTATTTAGTATATTACCATGGTAGCTGTTGCAATAATAATGAAAAATTCATGGCGAAAAACATGCTGTTTACGTCATTAGACCTGATATTGGAGTAACGTGCTTACATTATGCGCGTTAAGGGCTGCGTTTTTTCTACTATTGTGCTTTTTGTAACGTTGTTATTATAAAAAGTATTGTTCTATTTAAATAATATTTTTTATTGTAAAATGATGATAACTACCAAAATAATTAAAACTTTAAAATAAACTTTTAGCAAAGACTACGTTATATTTTAAAGTATTTTTCAAACACTTAGAATTAAAAAATAAATTACATTTATGTTGTTTTGTTGGTTATGAAACTAACTGGTCACTAACTAATCATGCAATCTGTAATATTAGATTACTTTAAATAGTAAAAAAAAACTTTATTGGTCATATATACCTACTCTTTTACTTGATTCAACGCACACTCAGCCCTGTAACGCGCTTGACCACGTTCCAGTCTCGCCTAAGTTATAATTGCAAAACGTAATGGCGTCAGCGACACTGACCTCCGGCGTCTCAAGTACGAGGGGTCGTTACCTTTGCAGTTCTGCACTCGTTATGCACAAACTAGTATGTTTCACAAGCTGATACATATTTACCGTGGATCATATAAATTATTCTGCATTAGGAATACGACGCGAGCCTTGATATCTTGAAACAATTTTAAATATTTACCCTGATCTAGTTTATTGATATACTTTTCAGGAAATTAGGTCAAGACAAATATTTGCAAAGAATGGTATTAAATAACCTTCATCGGTACAAAAAAACATTAAAAAGTTAAACGTCAAAATTGTTGCCACATATGACGTACATGTATTAGATGTATTATTATCAATAGCAGAAGTCACTTGAATATCTATTTGCAAAAATTAGGAAGTCTGTTAAATTGTGTACGAAACGATTATTAAGTTATTATTAAGTTGTAAAATGTATATGGTGATATAAAGAATTACCTAAATACGATATTATGTAACGACGATACTATTAAAAGTTATTATTAAATTTAAGTTCTTACTAGTTGTCGCCCATTACTTAGTTGACATTGACCTTACGACGGTTGTCATGCCACCAATTGTCCACAATGCTACCGTTTCCTACTGTTACTTAGCTTCAGCTGGGCAATTATGATTCTTAATCAAGTGTGTTAGTTTTTGAGGACCAGGATATTAAATATCTCTATTTAATAATGTGAAAATAAACAGACGGACACACAAAATTGGAAAAAAGCAAAGGAGAATATTTATAACGAAGGTTTTATCAATATACTTAAAAGATTTTTTGGGTAACATTATTAAACGTATAAATACACTTTTTCGTGTTTTATTATTTTATATTTCTTCCATACGTAGGTGCTTAATAAAATTTTATTTCAGTCCAAATATAAAAAAATATGTTACTTATTTGAAAATTGTAATTTAGTCGCTAATGACTAAAAAACATTAAAAATAATATCCGAATGTGTTAACATTAAAAGTCATTATAAATGTAATTTACTACAATATCTGATTGTAATATATATATTTACATTAGAGTAAGAGGAAAATTTTAAGGATTATTGTATTAAATTCGATGACCCTTTAATTTTGTCAGTTTGATAAATTCACCTTGAACAAATATCAATGACCATATAACAAGGTGACCAGCCTTGTTTATTTTAAAGTGTTTTAAAATAAAACATGCTTAAAAGACATAATAATAAAAATGTACGTACCTATACAGAAACAAAAACCTATTTTACTATATATATATATATATATATATATATATATATATATATATATATATATATATATATATATATATAATATGTACATTAAAAGCTTAAAAAATTGAGTGACTATTGAGATATGATTTAATATGTAATAAAAATAATCTGACATTTGATATAAAGTACTTATATTATTTAATATATTTATGTTGAAAGCCAATAATGTGGCCAATAATATACATTATTTTTAAATAATATATCTATCAAGTTGTGATTTATATTCAAAAATATATGTGTGATTTATATTTTTATATTGTCTAAAATTTCTATTCAAACATAATATGTGTCATAGTAGCTATATTCATAACAGGCAAACTGTATTATATTCATTCTAAAGCTATAATACCTAAAACAGATATACAAATATCTGCTTGCTAACCTCGAGATTTTGAACACCTTTTAGATTTATTACACTTTACAAACCAATACTTAGGAACAGCATCCAAGTTACAACACTCAAAATAAAGTGCGTGTTATTCCTAGAAATTCTCGCCGCATTAAAGACGCCGACCGCCTACGCATCACGTGAATTACGTTATCAGACCTCAGTCGGACGCCGGAAATTAATTGAATACCGAATTAAAATGAGCAACACACAATAAAAAACGGAAAAAGTGTTTTTTTTTTATTTAAATTATTTCATTTTATGAATTTATATATTTATTTTACAATCAGAAAACTGCTCTGATTTTTTTATACTTAGTTAAATTTAAAATATTCTTCTATTCTAAAATGCCTAATTTCTTAGCTTCAAATTGTAGCAAAAAATATTTAAAAATACGTCTAATATCGTACCTTTTGTAATTTTAAATAAGTTTCGTAAGTGCCATAAGTGTAATATGAAGAAGAATGAATTCAAGAGTTTATAGATTTTACCAAATTGTTAAATATATAAAACTTAATCTGTCAACTATGACTGTCACGGTGATGGGCATTTAACAGAGAGCTAGAAAATGTAAGAAGTTCAAAGAATAAGAGGGCCAGAGTTATAGATGAGATGTTCTTTGTATTAAAACTTTTAATAATACTACATGACACTACATACAAAATGTATATATTTACTTATGTATTTGATGTATATACTTAAATTTGTAATTGTTGCATAGAAACTTCAGCTACGAATGTTTTCAATAGAAACACTATGTAAATGATTCTGATCAATCACAGTGTCATTATTGTTTTAAACTTTATAAATATTATCGTTCATTATATTTAGATTTCATTCTGTAATAAAAGCAGATTCTAATGTACTTATAATAATTTAATTAATATTTTAATTTAACTGTAGATTATAAGGTATTCATTTTTGGTATAAGTGAATTACAGTCTAATTATAAAAAGGACAGCATTTTTAAGTACATGAGTACTTAAAGTATGTAAAGGAATGAGAAACACTAAATTATAATCTAAAAGGTGAAAACATATTTAGTTTAAGTAGTAGTAGCTTAAAAAAATAAATATGTTAAATAAATTACGTGACCAACTTTGTTGATTTACTCGTTTGTGATCTACATGAATTTCACAGCGCTTGCGTTGTCTTGAAAGCGAACGCATCGAGCTTGTTGACCTCTGCCGGTTTCACTTTCATTTGAAGGTCACGTCTGAATCAGAGCTACACTAACCCGTTTTTATCAATGTACGATTTTAAATACTAGGATGTGAATAGACATCATACGAATTACTCAAAAGTTCTTGGTATTGTAAAAAAATTAAAAGTATTAATAAATTCATCCTCATTAAGTGGACTTCAATAATATAATATTACGTATAATTTACTATTGATAATATAGACGTAAAATAGTAGGAGTTTTGGAACATATTTATGTGTCGTGTATAGTAAGCTACTGTTATCAATAAATCCGAGTTATGGATTTAACAATTAACTAAGAGGTAATTAACTATTGTCATTAAAACTTTCAACTCTGCGTAACTGCATATAGTTTTCGGTAAATTGTCCGGTGGCAAGAGAGAAAATCAGATCCAGTCTCTAGGAATCTAAATTTGCCAAAAGAATAAAGATGCGGAGTGTGATAGCGTCTGACTGTAAATACGATCGGTTGTGGGTTCGATCTCTACTTGGGGGAGTGACCTCACTCTGGTAAAGACAAAGAGCGGCGTTGAGTTTCACCACTCAACACGCAATGTCTCAAAGTGAAGTACGGAGTGTGTTGACACTAGGTACTTTTTGTCTACCCTGTTATGCGGTATAAAAGCGTGAAGCTAAAAAAAAATAAAATAAAATAAAGATTTAAATATTTTTCTGACAAACGTATTATGAATATCGTAACCGATAATCGATTGCGGCGGCATATGACATTACTTTACATTTACACCAATCTTCACAATCTTCACCATCTTCATCGTTTTGTGAATTTCTATTTCCCTCCATAGCCTCTCACTTTTTATTGTTATATTATTAAGTAAATAAAAAAACACCTTTCAATTATAATGTGAAATTGAATGATTTAAAATTGCATAAGTATTGAAATTCATAAGTATGTTTATTTTGTAATTTTAGGTACGCATTTATATGGTCAAAAATTAAAGATAGTTTAAATTATCATTTTTTTAAATATATTTTCTGTAAATCCTTGAAGGCTGAAGGCAGTTTCAAATTGAATAAAAATTTGAAACTGCCTTCATCTTTACTATTTTATTATATTATTAATTTACTATATTACCAGCATTTTAAACCTTTCATAAAATTGTCACATGTCACTGTGCAATATGTAATTTTATTAGGTAATTAATATGATATGAACGTGTTATTTTGTTAGAGCATATTAAATTTATTAATTACGATTGTTTAAACAAAATATAAAGAAACAGTTATTTAAGTTAGGTATTGAATACAAAATTATTAGATACATACATACATACATACATTTTTTTTGATAAAAGAGTATTAATTACTATTGCTACGTCCAATGACCGGCCATAATACAATATTATATCTAAAATAAGTTTTCGATGAGACCAGCATATGTGATTTTGATTTAACAATTACTTTTTTTACTTTCATCTGATTTGATTTAATAAGAAATAAACCGCGATATTATCAATTGAATTGTTTATTAAAACACATTCTCATTGATATAAATTGTAAGTAAAAATTAAAAAATATGCAATTTATCCTACATATGTGTTTATACGTATAGTGTGGAAAGTATAAAAATTATACGAATGTTTTAAGGATGACTAGAAATAATTACCCCAAAAACTAGCATTTTACCTCTATTACAATACTTTATTTATTTTTCTTCTATTATAAATTACTTTAATTTTATATGCCTTTAAAAATAAATATTAAACTTTCTTTTTAAGCTTCACGCTTTTATTCCGCATAGCAACGTAAATAGAAAGTATCTAATGTCAAGACACTCCGTACTTCGCTTTCCACCTAATTCTAGACATTGCGTGTTGAGTGATGGAACTCAACGCCGCACCAGAGCAAGTCAGTGAGAATAATTTAAATATAACTCGCCCGAATGGGGATCGATCATAATATTAAATATATTTAATATTACATATATGTATTTTTAAATCTTCTCCTAAGTCTTACGAGATAGGCAGCTAGAACTTAGCCTATTTTTCCTATAAAGATATTATTTTATAGAAAAAACCACTATATTATATATTTTTTATTAAAATACATCTCTTTAATGGAGACAAAACTTACAAGCGTCAAGTGTAGTAACACATTTTCTGATCGTACCGGATTAAGGCACACTGGAATATAACTTTCTGATTTAATGACATCAAATTTTTTTTTTTTTTAATTTTAAATTTCTTGTGACTTTTTACTAAATAAAAATAAAATTTCATAAGGTTAATTAGAATCCCGTTCGTCTAACTGCAATTTGTAACTGTGTGTGTGTGTGTGGAATGTTCTCGATTAATAAATTGTCTTTTTGTTTAGATACCTTTATTTCTATACTTACTAAGATGTTTACTTCATATACTTCATATAGTCATACTTCATCTTTTTCCAATCCGGATCAAATATTGATCTTTCATCGATCATTCTGAAGATGTCCAGGAAGCCTTTTTACTAAATGCGTACTTTAAAAATATTTTTTTGTTATCATACTTGTTCTTTATACAAATAATTTTTTTGGGGCTATATGGGAAAAGGAAGGGTAATTGCTAAATTAAAAATAAAAGAAATTAAACTGTAAGCGCTAAAATAAGATATTTTAATTTACATTCGCTACCAGCAGCAAGGTGGTTGAAATAAAACAACAATATTTTTCACATTAAATTTATATTTACTGACAGATCTGAGACAGACGACCTGCTACATTAGCAGTGGTAAATGATAAGTACAAATGTAAATATTTCACGTAACCAATGATTAAGCTCAAACAGAATGTGTCCATGTTGAACTTTAAAAATTTAAATTTTGGCATTGCTTTTATCTCTAAATTGATATATTTTATTTAATGTATTATATAAAAACTCATGTAAAATAATTAAATAATATCAAAGCAAGGCAAAATTTAAATTATACGGTATTAAAATCGCACAGCTGTATAAGTTATGATACTTCCATGTGTCTGATGGAAAAAATACCTGTAATAGTAATAATTTCGTACACATGGACGTACCAAAGCATAGCAAGAATATTCGTTCGCCGTGGCGGTGTGACAGATCTGCCACCTATGAACTAGAATGAACTATCATCGATATCTTAATTTACTATGATTCTAGGCAAAGCCAAAGTAACCTCAATAACAAATTGATTTGATGCAGTTGGTAGTTTTTTTTTCTTTTAATTATGTAAAGCAAATTTTCAACATTATTTCGGCTTCGCCTAGCAACAGTTTAATTTCGCACTACGCTTATAATAAACAAATATAACTTAAAGATATTAAACGCAAGATAAGAACTCCTAATACATACGTCAACTTACGAGGGATTAATATTTAAAGAAAAACAACTTGTTCTCATATTTATCCTCTGCGATTTTACTCAACTGAATATAACAGAAATGTGGTAACTGATAATTAAATTAATACATTATACAAAAACATAAACCTGGAATCTTACACTTTTATTTTACTTAAACACTATTTTATAAACTTGAAATCCCTACAAACTTATTTCAAAATAAGGGAACGATGAATACAGTAATAGAATATGATAAATAACAAATTTACCGTTAGTATTTACATAGATTACTTCTAATCAATACTACTAGTGCACGTTTTAAACAGTACAAGAAAGACAAATATGTCTGCTATAATATATTTGAAGACGGGCGCCGGGCCGATAGGACACGAGGTCGCCTGCGGTAAATAAAGGAATCTCTGCTATAGTTGAAGGCAAGATGAGGTATTCATTTGGTAGGCGACTCCCGCCGGCCCTCGGCCCGCGCCCTCACAACACATCTAACCCTATTACTCGTTACTTGAGGTAGTTTAGTTACATATTGGGTCATGTTTTAATTATTACTATGAAGAAAATATTTCTGTTATATAAAAAAAATCACAAATGTATATAATATATTTTTCTGTTTGACATAACAGTTAATGTGTCATATATATATATATGATATCACTATTTTCTATTTCACATTAGTTCATTGCTAATTAACACATTAGTATATTGAAGACTAAAATGTAAATTTACATTATTTAATACAGTGTTTGAACGCAGGTATATTAAAAATGTTTACAGATTTACATAGAAAATGTGTAATATCAGTAGACAACCTAGCAACATTAATAGGAGGTTAACAATATAATGATTCAGGATTCAAAGTTAATTTCAATATACGTATAAAGATTAAAGATATAGTACATGATGAGGTAGATAGGTACTGTCAAGTGTCAAAGTGTCACTTTACACATGTGTATATAAAAATATTTCTGAATATAATCAACAGTCAAATACAAACATTATCAAAATTAAGTCGATACAATGCTCATATTGCACATTTATGTTAACATTCGGATCTCATCGACGTAAGTACAGTTAAAAGACGGCTTTCCAAAATATTATTTTTGTTAAATAACAAAAATAATATTGCAAGTACGTAATATAATCACCGCCTGAAGAGTCAAATATTTTGATAGTGTCAATATAGAACAATTATGGTTAATCCATCGCAGTGATATTTTCAATCATTTATATACTATATACAAAGTATTCAATAAAATATGCCTTATATTTCATTCAATACCTAAGTAAAATAATAAACATCATATTTATTTACTTCTTACTATACAAAAACATTTACATTATTACTAAAATTATTGCTAGAGAATTTCCTTATCAGGTTAAAAATTATTAAAGGTAAATTGTATCGCAACAGATAGTTGGCGGAGATAATTTGGCAACGTTCAGGAAGACTACTTTCCTACCACTAACGAAACAGGAATGTTTAAACTAAATTCGTTCAAATAATATATTGGTAACTTAAGTTGGACATAAATTAATTTTCTTTTACGAAAAATTCTGAATTTCGTCAACTACCTTAACAGTAAAACAAATTTCAACAGATAAAATAATAAAATAGGAAGCACCGGAAAATATTAACATAAGTTATAACCAATAGGATAATTTATACCTAAAACAAAAACGATAAGTATAACACCTATTCGAGACGCATATGCGCCTGCGCATTGGCAGCGCGCGGTTAACGCTCCTTTGTCTAAGGTGCTCTTACGCTAGAAACGCGATGGCACGGAAGAAATCTTACTACTCTCACTCAGAAAATATTTTCATTTATGCAAATTATTACAAAATTATTTAAAGAAATGAACATTACTTGTCATCGAATATTTTCAAATCTAAAATCAAGCTCCTAATACACCTCAATTTGAACCAAATAATTTAATTAATATATTTTCATTAACAATAAAACTAGTCACTAAGAGAACCAGAAAAATGGTTTCGTGAGATTTAACGGTTCTAATGATGTATAAAAATAAAATACTGGCATTAAGTCCCCTTATTAGATTATTTACATAAAATTATAGTGATACCTCAAATACTCACATCACCCACTAAACATTAACAAACAAACATAATTTTTTAACTAAAGTTCTCTACGGTTCGTAATTTACGATTAAAAGATATGTTCTGATTAAATGTCGAAAATGACAACCATTCAAATCACCTAATGTATAAATCACCTGATATTTTTTATCTAACTAATACTACTATAATAGTAATTCATATGTAAAAATGATATGGATCGGTCTATAAATATTATTGCGGAATATCACTCCGACGTCATGTAATTACATGTTTAGCGCCCAGACACTCAGACATGTAAAGTCACCTTGCACCGAATACAAGGTTAGATTGAATGAACAACAAAAAACATAGCTGGCAGACTAAATGCATGCGTCGGAGTCAATCCGCGGCCGCGTTAAAGGACATAACAGATCTACCAACAAAACGTCAAGTTTCAACGTTAATAACTATAAAAATATTTTTTTAAAATTAAAACATTGCAATGATTAATTTTATAATGATATGTGTGTTGTAACTTTTAAAATAAAGACCGTAGACTTGATATTTTAACTGACTTGTTTACGTAGAAGAGGACGGTGACGTCGAAGATACTGATGAGGACGATGATCGGAAATTTTTTTTCATGTGCGTGTCAAAATGCTTCACCATATGATCTTTTCTAATAAAGCCTTTACCACAATGATCACAAGCGAATGGCTTGCACCCTGAGTGTAGGCACATATGCCTACGTAAATCTGTCTTGTGGTTAAAAGATTTTGGACATTCATTACATTTAAAAGGCTTATTATCTGCATGTTTGAGGTAGTGACCCTCGTAAGAAACATCGTCTGAAAAACGTTTACCACACCGGTCGCATTTGAAGGGCTTAGCTCCAGAGTGGAACGTTTTATTATGTTGAGTGAGATAGCAAGCTTTATTGAATAATTTATCACATTCAAAACATTTATGTATTGTAGTAGGGGCAGCTTTCTTTAATTGATTTCTTTCGGCAAGAGGTGTGGGAACGGTAGAAGAAATTGAAGGCGATCCGTGACTTTCATTTTCGGCCTTGGCACTTTCTGGGCTTGCAGGAGATTTCATTTGAGCCCCATAATTTTCTTTATTAGCATAATCCATAATATCTTCTATTTTTAAAATCTGAAGCTCACTAGAGTCGGTCCGTAAAATATCATCTTCTCGTTTAATGGTTTTACCTCCTACCGCATAACCAAACGGATATACCTTAACATTATCTGTATTGTAGCTAACAATATTTTCCTTAATAGTCTTAGGTGAAAAGCTAAAATCGTAATCCAATGACTGTCCGTTAATATCAATACCATTATACTGCATAGGAGACTGGACTGGATCAACAATAATGTAACCGGCGGTAGACTCGTCGGAAACAACTTGACCCCCCACGTTAGGCGATGTAATATAGTTTGAAACAAAAACGCTGAAGCTCTGCGTTTGGAGCTGCGAGAAGCTTGGCAAGCGTCCATTGGCAGGCTGGTTCGACGTTTCTTGTTCCATACCATCGACTTCTTGAGGTGATGTCTCACCAAAAGTAGCCGGATTGGCTATAGGCAGATTGTTGATAGCCATATCCATAACGTGGGGGGCCATCCCGTTTGGGTAGTTCGGTGGTATAGTCTGTTGAAAATTCTGACCCAAATATAATGGGGTGTGCGTGGGGTCCGGAACTGAAGGCCCCAAAGGATCCGTAGACCTCGGACTGTACGGGTTGACACCCAAATGACTGAACGGCGGCAGAGTGTGCGCCGTAAGAGCTGGTGTACTCTGAGTTAGAACTGGCGTTGAAATATTGCTGGTTGACACTGATAGCAGGCCCCTCATATGGTGATTTTGAGAAACAGAGGGACCTGCTTCCCCGTTTGGGGGATTCACGCTAGTAGTTAATGGTGTGCCTTTTGAACCCTGCGGGCTATCGTTCGGGTTACCTATGCCAGGCGGTTGACTACCTATATTAATGGGGTGTGAGCCAACTTGATGCTGTAAAGGGTGATTAGCTAAAGGATTATTACTGAAATTATTATCTAAGTTACCCTGTTGAAGATGTGTATATGGCGACTTCGACTGCATATTGACGACCCGATGCGAACGCTCGAAATTTTGCGAAGCATAGGGCGATTGCAAGGCGCCCTCGTCGACACTGCGGCTGTCTTCAGAAGGAACTGGGCTTTGAGTGTTCGAATCGACACTTTGTTGTTGAGCGCGATTTTGCAATGAATCGCGACTCGGATGGTGATGACTCGATATGGGCATCGTAGCTGGATCAGGTTGACCCGACGACCTTACCGCATTTTTGTGCAGAGTTGTATTATAATGCCTCTTTAAATGACCTGAGCTGGTAAACCACTTATTGCACGCGGTACAGTTATAAGTTTTTGGCCTTCTTGCTTCATTTGATTTCCAATTTGCACCCTTGCCTCCAATAGATGGTAACGAAGAGGAGGTTGGGTTTGCAGGCTGTGTACTACTTATTTGCGGTGCGGATGGGGAATCGTAAGGCCGATACGGCGGTTTCATATCGGAGTTAGTTGACGCCACGGCTCCTGAATAGTCTGATAGTGGTGGAATTTGAACACCAGGATATATTTTCTGCTCTATATGCATAAAAGGTTTTTGTTCATGATGAAGTAAAAATTTTTCTTGAGTATAACCAAATTTTTGTTCGGGATGAAACATTTTACTTTCTGTTGCATAAACCTTTTGTTGTTCTGCAAACATTTTTTGATCTTTAAATAATGACACGTCACCGTTGAGTTGTGGGTTATTATATAATTTCTGAGTTTCCCACGGCATCATTGGTACTGTTCTAGTGTTAACTTCTCGAACTTGAGATGAAGCTTCTTCATAAGGCGTGTTCTGTGGTTCACCTTCATTACCTTGATACACTACTTTTTGTGAGTCTAAATCTAATATGTCAGACGATTCTTCATGCTCTTCTTTAACTTTTATATTGTCATTTTGATATCCTGAATTATTATAAGGTTTTCCAGGAAACTGTTGAAAAGGCATTGGGGTAGATCCTGCCGCAGTGCTGGTTCCTGCGTGTGCAGAATTACAATGTTCATTTAATTGAACAGCTGAATCACAAACGAAGCCACATTTGTCGCATTGATTCGGTGAAGGTGAAGGAGTTGGTTGATTTAATGGTTGACCATACAGTGGGCTCGACGAAGATACTTGTGACACACGATCTTGTATATTATATGGATGGAAACGATTTGGCTTATGATAATCTTGATTATATTGTGACTGATCCCAATTAATTTGTTCTGCGTGCTGATTTTGAGGAAAATTAGAATGAGAAAAGTTGTTACCAAATTGCGCTCCGGGTGAAAAATTTGTTTGATCTGGATTTTGATATGGCGAAGGGTTACTATGGTAACTTTGCGGTGTTGCTGGATGCGGAAATTGCACTGTGGTTTCAGGCGTTGCCCGCTGCTGGAACTCGGGGCTCGGTTTGGTGATCATACTGTCGCTTGAGTCAGCTGGTGCTGACACTGTCGTCTCGTTCTTCACTTTCGCGCTATTATTATTTTCACTGTCATTTTGAGAGTTTTGTGTCCCCCACTTTACATATAAATTCTCTTTATGATATTGAAGATGTACTTCTAGAGAATCCACGGTGTCCAAGTATAGATCACAAACTTTACAATGATAATCTCTCGACGGCAAAGTCGACGATACGGCGTTGTTAGCCATCTAATTCATTAATCGAAGGGAGAGCACCGTCTCCTCCAACGAAAAAAAAATAAAAATATAAAACTCTTCTTCTCGACAAACATGTATACGTGGCATTAATCAGGCGCTACAGGTTAAAGTCATGGTCGCGGTTGCGTTATCTCCCAGGCGCGCTAACTTATACTAGGGCAGTGTTGTCAAAGAAAGTTTTTCGCGGCATTGCCGTGCGGGCGGGCGGCGCGGCCACGTGCGCGTTGTAAACACTCCAATGAAACGGCCAATATCAAAACAAAGTTCAAGGTAACGTCCAAGACCACAATGCGAAGAGTGATAATATCTCTCACTAGTATCTGGATATATGTTATTAAAATATTTTTAAGTTCGCAAAAACTTTGTATCACATAACTTTATAGTCTAAAGTCGGAAAACTTAAGCACGATAACAACTTATTTAATATCTGCTCGTCACTTATATTTATTTAAACATAAAAAAATAATGTATTTTTATAGTTTATAAAGAGGCGGCACGGACGCGACACGAGTCAGCCGCCGGGTACGGACGCTGCGAACGTTTACTAGCAACTGACAGCCTTCCCGAAGTCGCCTTCGGGGGCATGACTTCAATAACAATTCGCAACGTCGTCCCCCACCGTGGCGTAAGTGCGAGCGAGAGCGTAGCGCAGTGATGAAGTTATCGTTCCTTCGTCCTTTTGTGCGTCCCGAGTAGGAACGAGACGATGTAGAAAGAGGGGAGGAGAACGCGCGCGGGAAGGGCTCGGTCCTACGCTTTCTCAAAATTGAAATGCCCGGTCGAAATGTCCGGTGATGCTGCGTCCTGCGTCCGAGTAGGATAGCGATAGCACCCACCCTTACAATGCGGGACGCTCGAACTCTGCGACTAAATTTTCTAAATTTCAAATCTTGTACGCATATAAGGAAATATAGTGAGTTCTTGAATTAATAAATTGTTCTACCTTAATAATAATTTTGACCAATGCTACTATCACTTCAAAAAACAAACAAATGCTTATAAATTTATTCATACCTTTAAAGAAACGTTTTGTATTGCATTTTAAATGTTACTTCCTTATATAAAGTCAATGGCCTAACAAGTTAAAGGCAAAGTTCGAGAAGTTGCGTTTTACAATTATTTACTAAAAAGAAAAAATGTAATTCAAAACATAGGAAACGAATTAGTTCATGTATAGCAAAAATAATATGTGTAAATTATAAGCAACATGTTTTGAAGTTCTACTTATAATTTACCTTTGTTATTTAATTAACATAATTCAAATACATTATTTAAAATTTGATATTTGAACAAGCAAACGCGCTGAGATACAAAATTTTGCATCACGAAGTGAGGGGGTGGGGGCGTGGACACAACGTTTCTTTAATATTGCAAAATGTTGTTATAAATCTTAAAAACAGTATATTATACGAACAAAGTAAGCTTTTCAAAATTTACTTAAGTTATAATCAAAAGCATTTTAGATACAAGACCAACTGGTCAGGGCCATGCAAACTATGAGGGGTGTCGACATCGATTTTCTCGGACTATGCCGATCGCTTCACATCCTCCCCTACCATTCTACACTCTGACTCTTCTTACCCTCTACCTCTATATATACAGTATAGGTACTGACCTCTTTGCTTTAAATAGTTCAATTTATTTTATTTTATAGTATTGAGGTATGCCTAAAGCACGTGTAGGTGTCGGAAACCAACAAAACATGTATGCTTGCAAAACAGAAAATTAAAGTAAACATATTTTATTATCGAATGTAAAGTATTTAAAAAACACATAACTATGGTATAAATTTAAATTAGTTATATGATAGGTTATACAATTTTGCTGTTTATTTTTGTTTTTAGTGAGTTTCATTTGTATATTGTGTCATAACATTGTCATTATCTATTCACACAAACGTTGATTTTTTGTTAAATAACATATTTAAAGAATACAAAACACAAATAAACATTGATTGTTTATTTCCTATTAATAGTCAAAGGTAATTTTTTGGGTAGGTAAAGGTCGAACATAATACATCGACACAAATCTGTCGTTAATTTCTACGCGAGGATCTTTCATAACCTTTTACGAGGGATGGCAATAAGCACGCCGACAAAACAAAGTTGGCTTCACGAGTCAAAGCCCTGTATCAGTCAGTGTTTTGACCGACTTTCAGGTTCTGTATGTTAACAGTTTAACAATAAGTTTGTTGAGATATGACATATTTTTAAATTAAAATGTAATATAAATTATAATTAGTACATATTTATTTGCCATAATTAAATAAAACCACTAGGTTATACAGAAATTGTTGAAAAAAGATTTTTCTCCTTCAACGTAGAAACCAAAATATTTATAATAAATAATGTTTTTTTACTCATTTTTTTTGTAATATTTACTATAATAGTAATATTTTAAATATTTTGAGCAAGCTTTACTTGTACTTTCATACTATGTAGAAAATTTTCCAACACTATAGTGTTCTACTTTTCGTCGTACTATTTATATATTTTGAAATTATTTATATATTCATACCGGACCGTATGACCAAAATATCAAGAAAATCATTTAAGGAATTCTTGTCCGTTTAACGTCGTTTTTGATCTAACTTACTTTTCTTAGTAATAAAAATAAATAATATCTTACATAAAAATATATAATTAACTTTTATTCTGATGCTGTAATTTTTAAGTTAAATAAATGTGTAAATATATTAAATTATTTTTATATCTACTAATATCTCTAGGGATCCCGCGAGGGTCCATTTTGTACCGAGATAAAACCTGAATTGTAAAACTCAGTTATTAAAAAGATAGTATTATCAATAAACACCAAAACACCAAATAAAGATTAAAAATAAAACAAATATAATTTTATTGTAAAATTATATATTTAGACGTTTGAAATATAACCACAATTATACTTAATCAGTACATACTACGGTTCTCTCTTAATTTGTAGATTTATAAAAAATATATTTAATATATATAATTTTAATATATATAATAAATATATATTTTTTTGGCCTTTGCTTTACTTTGTGTGTTTCTCACATTGCAAACAATTAATTCCTGACTTTCCATCCAACTTGTATGTGCGTGTTAAGTAGCGAAACTTAAGCTCAAAGGAAATATATTTTTTAATATTTTAAGCGCTCCAAAACTGTCACCAGCACAGCCAGACTCTTGTCCGAACTACGTTGAACTACGTTGAACACAATATTCAAGATATTCTTATAATATACAAAAACATAAAAAATCTACAATTTTTGTTCCGCACTGGTTTTGTGTGATTGACGGGCAAATAAGCGTACAAAATAGCTGGCTAATATATTTCAAAGCTTTTCAGTGTTTTTATCGTTATAATATTATATAGTGTTAAGAAGTGTGATTATTATTATTTTTGTTGATCATTCTCGTCAAAGCGGGCTTATTCGTGTTTTATATTTTTATGACACTCGCTCACAATACCCTGTGGACAATGTTATCAGTAATTCTTATTCTTTTTTAGACTTGCTTCACAGCTAGTGAAATCTAAAACACTTTAAGTTTAAGCTGCTTTCTATAGATTTTACAAAAAATATTTTAATAGGAATAATTTTAACACAATGACTTAAGCTTATCAGTAAAAGGAAGAAAGCAATAAAAATATTATAACAGAAAAGCATACAATGGGATGCCCATTGTATTCACAATTTTTATTGTTTTATGAAGCTAAAACTATTGAATTCCATATAATTTTGTAATATTTGCAATATTAAATGTGAATGTAGCTCTTAGTTTTATTTATTAGTATATTTTTATTACACACCATAAAAAAAATAGAATTTTAAAATAAGGTAGGAGGAGAGATTTACGTAAATATATTTTTAAAACATAATCACTGACATCAAAGATAAATAGATCTTTAATCCATTATTTTAGAAATGGATGTAACGTAGATTATGTAGTGTTTAAAATAATTTAAAAAAATACTACTTTTGTTGAAGAATAAACTTGAAAGTAGATTCGTTGATAATCTTTACCTATTTTTCTGATCAACTAGTTTCATACTTAAATTTATGAACATATTTCTTTAGTCTTCCAAATTGAAAAAAGGTTAATATGACATCTTTATTAACGTTATTTCTAAAGTTACGTAAGTGAAGCCGCGCATATGAATAAATGGGGCAAGACTTTACAAAAGGCACACAATAGGTTATGCAAAGCGCACTGATATATGGCGTCGAAACAGAACATTTACGAACACTAATTAGATTCAGTCTCCGATTTGACTTTAGTGCTGAGGTCACATTGATGGAGCAAATTCTACGAACGCTCCCGTTTAGTATAACTCGAATTGACCAGACGTATTATTATATAGTGATTACTAATCGCTATTTTTATTAAAGCCGTATATCACTAAACGTGTAGGAAAAGAAACGCCTACACAAGAACTTTATTTGGGCTTATTTACAATTTAAACTAAAAATACTTAAATATAATTGAAGTATATTTGTATGGTGCAAATATATTCATCTACATAACCTATATATATATATATATATATATATATATATATATATATATATGTTTTTAGGATTTTACTATGAATAAACAAATTTAAACTGAAAATAATATAAATATAGTTTAACTGAAAATAAGAGAAATGTATATTGGCATTTTATTTTCAAACACTTATAAATGGCCATATTTGAAGGGCCGTTCAAAGTAAAAATATGTAAAGACTGAGCCAACACAAAAGAACTAAATTACGCGACGTTGTCAAATTTACTAGACTGCACCAAAAAAATGCATCTAGCAACATCGCACTGCCTTCGTCGCACACATACACACACAAGTGCAACAGCAGGTGTGATATTAAAAAGGCTCCCACACAAACACAAAACTTGCACCCTCAAGGAAAGATTTCCTAGAAACGCTCCCTCACACAGAAACACTTGCGCTTGTGTGCAATTATCTATTAAAAATATCTTAGCTCGCCCACCCGGCATCCGAAAACAATCTTCGCATGCAATTTTTAGACTAGAAATAAAAAAAAACATTTAGAGGTGATCTACGTTTCGTATCTATTACTATAATGTAAAAACAATCATATATCAATTGACTTTATTGGCAGATTAGATGTACAATCTTTTAAAATTATCATATTAGTTAATTGAATATTAACCTAGAGTATATATATTTATTTACATATGAACGTACGTGTGTTAAAGATCTTTATTTAATTATATGCTGTCGTCTATGTAAATAAAATATCTTGTAGAATCAAGCATTTTTATTATAGTTACGTATAGTAAAAAAATACTTGTAATATTGATTGAAAGATTCACGCAAGTATAAAGGGATGGGGTGCAGAGGAATGCAGCGTGGGTAAAAAACGATTTACAGTTAGATGCGGGGGTGGCTCTCCAAAACCGGTTTTGAACCTCTAAACCACTGTCATATTATCCGATTCTGTTCTTTCGAGTTTAAAGTAAAGTAATTTAATGAACGTTATATAACTTTTATAATGATAGAACATACAACTTTGTGAGAAAACCTTTTTATACAAATAAATAAATACTGTCGAACACACTTTTATTTTGATTCAATATGATTTTTTTAAAATATACATAATTATTCAATACTCAAATATATACATTTTATCTTTCTATATATATATATATATATATATATATATATATATATATATATATGTCTATGATATAGTGAGTAAATGTTATATGAAGTGAAATTGACAAAGTCATTATTTTATTTCCAAGAACTGAAATATTTAACGAAAATATTAAAGTACAATTTTTAACCTTTTTGAACGTATAGCAAGAATTTTTTTACGTAGGATATATAATTAAATAAATTTGAAATTAATATAGGTTATAATAGTATTAATGTTCTTTTTTAATAGACTACAAAATTAAAGACTAGATTGAAGTGAAAAAACATAAAAGTATTGTTTGACATAAAAATATCAATGCTTACATTTTACACAAACATGGTGTCACTATTCCACAAGACAAAGCGTATTGCTACTTTATCGATATACGATCACTAATCAACTCCTAATCTGGTTTACGTGGACTTCATTATCATACGTTTACCACCTGAAGTCATCCAAAATTTGCGTATACTATGACCACGCGGTATTACTCTCAGCATTATATAATATGCCATATCTCATATAGTTTGATTTGTTTGATTTCCATATACAATAGATTACGGGATTTTTTAAATTTCATAACAGATATTTCAGTTTTATATTTTTTATGCATGTATAAGCGGCATTGCGAGGCTCTTAGATTGTCACATCAAACCAAAATCCAAAATTTTTAACAAAATTCGAAATCACATTATAATACAATCAGTAAACTTATTGTTTACAAGACTGTCTATTATTGTTCTATTATATCAGTCATCGTCAAAGTGAAAGTTTTATATTTTAAATACAAAATTTAAAAAGTAATGCCACTATCTATACCAAGAATATGATTGTGAAATATAAATATCTAAAGTTATAAAAGCGATGGACAAATAATAATATTAAGAGAGACAGCATGCAGCTTTCCGCTTAATCCCACATAGCAGGGTAGTTAAAGACAACCTAACGGTAAGACTTTGCGTGCTGACTGCTGAGTGGCGAACACAACGTCGTGCTTTAAATTACCTGAACAGAATGAACGGAGAGACGAAAGAGCGGAGAAATGATTTTTTTAAAATATAATCATTCCCTCGAGAGGACATCGAGCCTACAACCAATCACGCTTACAGTCAGGCCTGCGCTGCGTTAGATGGCCTCAGAAAGTAAGAATTGTGACAAATTCTGTACTTCATCTAATCAGACCACTGACACTCTGGCTGTATCGCATTTGAGATGAAACAGATAGAACACTATAGTTGTATCGCATTTGAGATGAAACAGATAAAACACTATAGTTGTAAGTTCGAATCCCGATCGAAGAATCGTTAAATTTTTATTTAATCAATTAAGATGATAACAAAATTCTGACCTCCATAATTTTGAGGATTTTCTACAAGTTTTATGTGTATTTATTTTTATAACATATTATAGTAGCTAAATAATAAATTATTACATATAAATTAAATAATAACATGTACCTGTTTACAGGATGCGGTTTATTCTTTTATAAAACACATTCTTATGATTCTCAATAATCTGTTTTTTTGACTACATTTGACAACACATTTTAAGCCAAAATTAAATTATTGATGTTAATGTTTAAGGGAACATTAAGATAATATTATAGTTAATCTAAAGTAAAAATAAATAAATTTAAAATTTAATAAATAGGTATATCTAGATCGTAGGGCGACAAATTCAATGAAGGAAAAAAATAAATATTATAAATCGATTGATAGATTGATAGGATTACTAAAAATCGATTGACAGGATACACTACTTACATCAAACAAATTATGAATGGCTTTTTTAAATATGAATAATTTTAATAGCAAGCAACAAAAATTGCAAAACAATTTTCCAGAGAATATTAATGAGTGAGAATAAGGTTTGGAAACGTTTTACTTTTAAACACGATATGTGTTAAATTTGAACCGATCTCCCTGCGGGTGGACGGTCATCAATTTGGCGAGGGGGGCGCGGGCCGGGCGAGCTCAGCCTCGACTAACCCCTTATTTTACATTTCACACTCCGGGAAAATCGTTAGAGAAATCTGCGTAACGTGCATGTCCGAGACATACTCACACACGCTCACATTACAGTAGGCGCGCGTCCGAACCACCCTTGCCCGTCCTCTATGATATCGACCAAACTTCAAGAAATCCTCTTACCTATACGCACATGTGTACATGTAAATCGAAATTAGATATCCGAGTCCAATTTGAAATTTAAATTTCTGTTTAACACAAAATGTGATGTTTGTATATTCGGATTGAAATACCTAAGCCTACTGATATAGAACGTAATAGTGTTCTGTAATGACTCTGCGTGATGTTTATTTTTTACATGCTGATCAAAAAAATCTTAAAAAATTAAATTATTTTTTTAACATCTTCGAACATTTTTCTTCACAGGTACAGAAGATACCGCTTTATATTTTCTACATATAAATATCCTTGACTGTGTTCATTGTTAAGTAATAAGTTATATTTTTAACTGTATTTAAATAAAGTTTTAGTATTTTGCGATAAAGGCTTATTTTATAAAAATAAAACAATGATTTGGTTCACAACAAAAAGTGAGATGATCAATTGAAAGACGTCGTCACAGGGAAGCGAGCCGAGTGGTCACATACATTATTACTGTACAATGTCACTATGCAAATGTATGTAGGAAGGCTTTGTGCGAACACACTTACGAACATGGGGCGGTGGGAGCGTTCTCCACATAATCCAAGCTTCCCCCGAAATCCTCGCGCCTGCCGGCTCTTGCCAAAGATGGTCTTCGCATGTGAGTGTACACACGCGGCACTTTCTCTTGAAGCTCGCCACTGGCTTTTAAAGAGGGTGGCGGGAGGCTCGGGTAGGCGGGGGGCAGGCGAGCCGTTCCGAACGGGTGACCACAGTGGGCGGTGTATGGACGGCCACGCGCACCTACGTGCGTCTCCTAGCTCTGACGCATCGTGCTACGTTACCTGGCCAGCACCTCATGAGTGAACAGCATCTTAGCAATGTTGTCCACGTATTATGCAATACTCTCAGCTCAGGTAGATACTAAACACTAAAGTGTCCTTTATAGCCAAAGACGGACGGACAAGTAGTGATATATCATTTGAATCATCTAAATAAAAGTGAATATACATAATACTTGCTGTACTTGCAAGGAGACACAGATGGGTCTCGGTTAATTGAGTGTACTCAGCACCCTCGCCAAATGATAATCCGCAGCTCTCGAAATACCTGTAATAGATGTTAATTAGAGCTCTGCTCCGTACGGTGTAAGGAAAAAATAATAATTTAAACAAGTCGTAATTAGAGATGTTTACATAAGTGTAAAACAAATATTTTTTCAATTTTAATATTTTTTTCGGCAAAGGGTCGGGTTTAAGTATATTTATTTTTCTCAAAGCTAGAGGAAAAATCTAAAATTACATCTAAAAGACGAGTTCCTACGTAGTAATGAAAAAGTGTAGGAAATCGGAGTAGGCAACGCCGTTACAATGTAACGAATTTATTATGCCTGCGTACACTATGTAGTTACTGATGAATATTCAAATACTACTACCATCGTGCATATCATTACAAAAAGTATTAAATGGAATGATAAAATGAAGGAAGCTTTGACGCTGGGAGGCCACGGCTCGTTTGAATCGAACGCACGTCCGGGCGTTCCACCCTCAGGGTGTGTAGTGGACTTTTCGCTCAGCTTGATATATATTTTCCATTTCTCCCAATGTAGGCTACTGCGGCTGTAGGTTCCGGAGAGTGGCGTTGTCGTCTATGTTCTAAATTTACATGAGTCGCTTGGACTCCCCTTTGGATTGTCATCACAGCTTTGCTATACTATTTTATAAGAATCCTTGAACAAATATTTTACTAGGATTATATCTATAATAAATTATTAACAGGCTGATTTTAATTTTTTTTTATTGCATGTGTTGCTCACAATAGCACATCAGTATTTGAAATTCCTTTGCGTTTAAAAGACATGATTCCGCTAATATTTCCGCTTAGTTTAAATTTATTTACAAATATGTTAAAATTGTATGTTGTAAAAGCACACGTATACGCTTAGCTTTATAATGCTAGGCAACGAACGATATTGTGTATATACGAAAATACATACGTTATAGCAGTAGTAATTGAACGATTGCGACATGCATAAGCGAATACGACATTGTAAAATACCTTTTAAAAATCTAAAACAAAATATTGATTATAGCATGACAGTGTCGATAAGCGTCAATGCAGAGTACCAACACGAAAGTAAAAATTTATTCTTTTTAAATATAAATTTGCCCGTCAATTAATAAATTATTATATACATTATTCTAATCACTATAAAAAAGAAAATTTACAAAATGCTAAAGACATCTGTCAGTGAGACTAGGTTGTCTCTGACTACCCTACTATACCCTACTATACAAGTGTGAAGCAATAAATACATATTTGTTAGCGTGAATAATTCTTTTTGTAAGGCTAAAAATCAATATACAAGCTTAATTTTAAGCTTTGTAAAAGAATTCTCTTTCGAATTCATTTTATCAGTTTTGTTGTATTGTTTGTAATTTAAGATTTGTAATATGATAACACTGAAAGAAGTAAGACGTTGTCGTTACTTACTTTAAATATTTTTAAACTATATTTTTAATAATAGTTACTTATGCGTATTGCGCTGATTTTTATGACTTATTACTATTAATAGTATATTAAACTAAGTTGAAGTTATTATCTATATATTAAATAGCACTTAATGATATCCAAATTTATATTATTGATTATCAAAACATTATAAGAACGGAACATATAAATTGAAATTAATTCTAAATAGGTTTTAATTAGCTGATAAAATTTAAGAGAGTAAACATTAATCAGTTTCACGCTTGATCCCGCATAGCAGGATAGTCAGACACAACCTATTGTAAAGGTATTCCGTTGACTGCTTTTCATCCGATATCGAGAAATTGCGTGTTGAGTGGCGATCTGAACGCCGGTTTTTCGCACCAAAGCAAAAAAGTGAAAATAAATTTTTAATACTACATTTCCCCGAAAGAGAATCAAACCCTAAATCAATAATATTTACAATCACACGCTGTTCTATTGAACCACGATGGTCTCATTAATAAATAAAATTTATTATACACTACGCAAATATGTACATATATCGTACAGATACTTGCTTATTATTTTTTGAACTTTTTTATTAAATCATTTTCTCTGTAACCTTTACATATAATTAAATAATTAAATATAATTAAATTTAAATAATGGGATTCATAGGCTGGAATAAAATTTGCTCTTGAAATACCTAAAAACCTTCGCGTTTGTTACAGTTTATAATATTGTAAAAATTGTCAAAAAAAGCCCGTTATATTTAGGTAATCCAAAGCAATCTTCAGTTTAAATTTTGTAAAGATATCTTTAATAGATGTCAAGAAATTTAACTTTTTCGTCAAGAAATTTAACTTTTTTTACAATTCATATAATTTTACGATACCTGATGTTGTGTTGTGTCCCTGTCCCCTGTCCTTTATGAATATATTCTCGCGTATACCGTTTAGTAAACAAATTCATTTTAAAGTATATTAAAGCGCAACATTTTTAAACAAAAGACACAAATTTGCTTACATTATTGTATTATTTTAGTAAATTTTAAAAATTTCCAAACAAATTCGACACCAAAGTCTCATAGCAAGACGATTACATTAAATTGGTTAATTCTTACATACATACATGTATACGTACAAGAGGTGTTTTATATAAAATCGTTTCAATAAAAGACCATACACCACTTATGAAACAACTTAAATAGTATTATTATACATTTGTACCAGGTAATGATGGCGCTTCTTGTGCGTACCCTATGGATTTTAATTTCTAACTAGCGACCTATTAAACATTTAATTTAAGTTGCGTGTGTTTTATATATATAACACAAGGATGGATTGATTTCTTTAATTATAATACACCAATCCATTATATATTTGGTTATATAGTTGAGGTAGACTGACATTGTTCAATATGATGACACTGTTTCGACTACGAATTTGACTATTATATGAATCTTCTATGGTTTTAGAAAGTATAAAAAGATTTGTCAGACAGTTCTATATAATTATTTAAATATGCAAAAATAATTAAAGTATTAATATGAAAAGTAAATGTATATTATAATATTTTTATCATTAAGATACTTTATTGAGAAAGTTAGTTGACTAATTGAGAAAACATTTAAAAGGGTAGTACTATGGTTAAGAAATCTCTTCCCGGAAAGTTTGGCTTTCGAGCCCAGCTCTCAAGCATCTATCGAGGGCACAGCCTCACGGATAACTTGTTATACAAATGTATATCATCAGCGGCCATATTTTTAGAAATTTCCAAGGCCTTGGATATAGTCTTGCATAATAGCCTAATCGATAAATTACTTCAAGCTCAGCATCCGGATAGGCTAGTGCCTATGAGATTATCTCATACATACATCCTATGAGATTATCTCATAAACCACCCATTTCGTTATGGGATTGCCTTCGATCTATTTTACACACTTTCCTAAACGTCCTAAAAGAGCGGGAGTCTCTCAAGGCTCCATTCTATCTCCACTATCGCCGCTGTACACATTGTACACTTACGAAATACCCAAAGCCCCAAGTACCCATCCAGGCCTATTCATAGACGACACTGCAATCTTTACTAGTGGTCACCATACGGTCAATATAGCAAAACGTCTTCAAGCCGCGAAAAACCGTTTGGGCCAATCGCTCACCAAATGGCGCATAGAGGTCAATCCTGAGAAAAGCATCTCAGTTCTCTTCCCTCGTAGACACGAGGTCATGTCGATACTCAAATTGCAAGGCAAATGGATATATTCGCGAAATACCTAATAGTAGTATTAGACAATAAGCTGTCCATCAAACGCGGCTTTCGACCTCGGTAGACTCTATTCGTAGATCTGTGTCAAAAGCAAGATGTCTCTTAGTAGTAGTCTCTTAGTAAACAAGTTCCGCCTGTATACGACGTGTATCACTCCAATTTTCACATATGCCAGTGTTTTGTTCGCACACACGAATCTCTGACGTTTTCAAGTCCTTCAGAACAAATTTTTATGCATGGCCACGGATGAGTGATACATGCATAGTGTAGATCTTCACAGAGACAATAGTTTAGACTCCATCAAAGAGCACTGTCGCAAACTTTCTAGTAGCTACTTCCAAAGAGCTACCCATCTGAACCCGCTGGTGGTCAGCGCCTGTTATTACGATATGGCTACGCTCGCTAACGACTCAATACACGTAGGTAAAGTCATGCACACTGGCAAGTGCACATGTTACTCTCACCGTCCCCGCCAGTAGACACAAATCCCCCACTACAAATGGTGTACACAAGCCGAGATCCGTGACCCACAGGAGGCGCCCTTGTGACACTGTGTTCTAAGTTGATGGTTTCATCTCGAGGTCTCCACGGCAAAATCAGAATTCTTCTAGCTCGGCCTCCTTCAAAATCCGGTGACGCTATCAAGATCGGTAGGGCCAACACATACTACACAATCGAAATCGTTGTTGGTTGAAACTAGAGACTAGACTGGAGTCCGTATGAAGGTTAAGGTGCGTAGCTTTGATATAATTCTTAATTATTTTTTTTAATATTGTTTAAATTGTTTAAATGTGTTATATTAGTATTTAATGTGTATCTGTGTTGTTTGTATGTATTATAATATTATAACTTGTTTTATATTATTGTGTATGTAGTAAATTAAATGTTATTGTTGAGATATCCTCTTGTAAAATTATATTTGAAAAGAGTAACTGTTGAGGTTCTCGCCAGCTCTTCGCAGCAGGAACTGCTTTCCGAGCTGGCGGTAGCTTCTAGTAAGTCACAATATTGAAATATAAATTATTTGAGTAATTTATTAAAATAAACAACTACAAATAACCTTTAATTTAGATCGATCCTATTAAAACATTGATCAAATAAAATATATAAACAGTAATATATTGAACATTACTTAATAACATTTTATTCAGTTTCTACCATCAGAAGTGGGATTGCCTTGCTATTAATATTAACACAATTTGAAAGTTTAAGAATGAATCCTGTCATCTTGAAAAGTCTCTTCAATGCTGTTCATGGTGCTGTTTCTAGATGCCGTCGTCCTGATGACGATGTGGCGCTGCCTGTCTTTGGTCATGCGCGTCAAATAGTAGCGTAAGAGCATCGAAGAATTGTTTAGAGTTTTAGAGATTGAAGAGTTTAGTTTTGCTTTAAATGAGTCTTGGGATCGTCAAGAGGGTTGTTATTCCAAGTAATAACTCTCGTACGGAAATCACAGATTAAAATCCCGAAAAACGTGATCTGTATGAGAAATTGACTAAAGCCCTTATATATAACTCTAATACAGCTGATGCTTATTTTAAATATGCTAGGGAGATAGTTAGACTCCCACGTGGTACTAAAATATGTTTTACAGAAATGTAATTGAGTGTTTGTGGTAGTGTCACAGATGTTAATATTAGAATATCTTCCTTCAATAGTAATGTTAAGACTGTAAGTGAATTAATACTGCTATTTACCAGTTATGTAAAAACAGAAAAATATCCATTAGAGCAAACTGATTTCGATCACACGTCTGGACAGAATAAAATAAAGCGCCCGGAGGTCTCCTGCTAACGACTTTAACGGAAGGCAAGACATATCAGGACTCAATTTAATAAACTTAAAGGTGAATCTGAGATAAGCAAAACTATCGCGACTGAAAATAATAACGAAGACGTCAAATTACTCGAGAAACTTTGTAACTTTAGTAAGAAAGTCGGTCATTACGAATCAACGTGTTGGCATAAAGCTAGGTTAAGTTACGATAAAAGTTAAACAGGCTGTTTTTATGGAATTACAGAACTAAAGCCAACAACCGTTACTATTAATAATGTCGCGATAGATTCGCTTACTGATACTAGTTGCAATTTTAGTCTAATTAGATAACCTATAGATAAATAATCAAAGTGTAATATTCTACGTTCTGCGTTTCAAATGCCATCCAAGAACAAGTATTAGTAAACTTGATGGATATGGTAGTGTAACTGTTCCTATTACTTTGGACGATAAATACGTTGAACTGAATTTATTTGTGAATGATGACAATTATATTTTTTTAATAGGCAGAATGTCATTGTTCATTCTGGTATCGAAATTGTTACGGACTGTGAACGACATAGTATAAGATTTTTTTTTGTTGAATTGCATGTTGAACATTTGATTTCTAAGAGTACCCTCGAAGTAAAAAAATCAGATTGGCTGAGCGTTTTGCTTTGCGAGGGTTAGGTGAACTCAGAAATATTGCAGTAGCCAAGATATTCTTTTATCTTGGCTACTACGGTAATTGATGAAAATGTAATTGCTTTAAATTTTGTTCATTAATATAATTTTGTAATAACTACATTTAAATTTGAAACAAATAATAAATTGCGATAAGGGGTAAGCTAAACTTAAAAAATGAAATGTACTGCTTTATAATTATTTGATGAATATGTAATATATTATATATTTATTATGTTATTAAATATATGTATAGTAACATCAAGGTAGATTTTCAATTCGGCTGGTCGCTCGACTGCTTGGTGCTTGTCTATTGAGAGAGACAAGCACCAAGAAGTCGAGCGACCAGCTAAAATGAAAATCTACATTGGTGTTTGATTGACAACCGGCAGCGGGTGGTAGACATGCGCGTCGAGATAAATTGATATGTTTTCGTTGGTCGGTCTTTTGCTTGGTGCAATCCTGGCTCACTTGCAGCGGATGGATGGGGCTTGACACGTCGAGGCAATTGGCAAAACATAAACACATTATACTTTGAGAACGAAGTCATATATGTATGATATATAAGTATAATATATATGTATTTATACAAATATTATTGATATATCCTATTGTATAATTATATTTGAAAAGATCAACTGTTGAGTTACTCGCCAGCTTTTCTCAGTAAGGACTGCTTTCCGAGCTGATGGTAGCTTCTAGTAAGTTTCACAATATTGAAATATAAACTATTTTAGTAATTTATTTAAATAAAAACATTTAATTTGACTAACCTTTTATTTCAATCTATCCTATTAAAACAAATTGATCAAATATATTAATAAAAAAATATATTAATAATAATATATTGAACATTACTTAATAATGTTAAATTCAGTTTCTAACACATGCATTGCGTAAGAACCTAATTCACAGATATCGATATTCCTCATTATTTTATTTAGATTTACATATTTAAATTCGTCATATTTTTCGAATGGAATGTCCAATTTTAATAATTTAAATAATAATAACTAAATAATAATTTAATACTTAAAATGATAAGGATTAATACAGAGGTATGAATGGTATAGTTTGGGAACTACGTGTCCAAAAATTATATTTAAGTCACAGAAAATAATAAGTAAATGCATAGATGAGAAAAGGTCGTTCTAAAAAGAATAAGTTCTTTCATAGATACCTGCATAAAATATAAATACCTCTGAATAACAAATATAAATAGAATCATAAATATATAAGATTGTATAAATCTCTACTAATAATATAAAGCAGAAGAATTTGTTTGTTTGTTTGTTTGAACGCGCTAATCTCAGGATGTACTGAAAGTTAAGCAAAAATTATGAATATCAAAATTGATTTCCTCTAAAAGTTTCAAAAAAAGTCCGCGACTACTTATGTCTAGCTTTTAAGGTTCCCTCACTATATCATATGTATATGTGTTTAATTCTAATATGGATAAATATTAATCTTAATCCAAATAAATAAGTTAGTTATCACGGGCACTTATTTATGAACAAAATTGCCTTAAACAGTATTTGATTTCAACCAAGATGGAAGGAATTATTATCGTTTTAAAATAATAACATCAAAAACCACGCGCGCCTTAACGTGCGGGGTGTGCAAAGCGGTGTCTTACTAATATTATAAAAGCAATAGTTTTTGAGGATGTATGTTTAATTTGGATGAAACTTTGCGATATTATAGGTTGTAAATCGGAATATATAGACTACAATTTACATTTTTGTGATTTGGTCGTAATATAATGATACAACTCAATTAAGTCGGCTAAGAACCCATTGGAGTTAGAAACATGATGCAGTGTAGGATTATTTGTCTTAAAAAGTTCTAAATAAATTTTATGAGGAAGCCATTATTAACAAAATAATGAACTAAAAATTTAATTAAATTGAATAATTCTTACAATGAATAATTCTTACAATTTTAGAATATTTTTCAAACCTTTAAGTATTAATAATAGATTTGGCCGAACAGTTTCAAAATTATAAAGATATGATTGACTTGAGCGTCATAAAGTGCCTAATATATGTGGACTCACGGCGCAGGAGAGAAAAATTTCTGTGATAATTTAACGATAAGTGTCAACGACAAATATAGTTCTATCAATATCACCATGCGGGCAAAGCCACGAGCGAAATCTAGTATAATAATAAAATCTAAATTAACAAATAAAATATATATTAAAAATTAAATAGGAGATAGCATTTTAACTGGAATGAGAAATGCATTTAGAAAACTCAAAAAATTCAATCGCGATCCCGTCCACGTCGTAGGAAGCCGCGGCTATATACCTATATTACAGATGTCGATGCCCCTTTCCTCTCACCCCCGCAGTGTAACCCACTCACTCACGCTGCGCGGGACCATATACGCCGCGTTATTTTACTATTACATTATTATAAAAGCATTTTACAGGTATTGAAATGATATATACTTAAATATTGTTTAATGGGGTGAGGATTATAACAGAGATATGAATAATGTAATTTGATTCTTGTAGCATTTTTTTCAAATTTTAAAATGTATAGAAGTAATTATAGTGGCACAACTACAGTCTTTGGACGTTTTCGTAGATGTTGATACAATTTATAATACTGTAGAACATCTATTTGTTGTATCACCAATAATTCTTGCAACGCACGCGATGTTAGATTTTTATAGCTACTTTTTTCACATCTTGACTTACATTATTGTATTTTTATTAGAGATAGCTATGTTTTTGAAAATGTCATATAGCCTATGTAACTCAGTGAAGATGCAGCTATTAACTATCTAATTTTAAATTACTAATATTTTTTAAAATTTAATTGTAAAATACGCAACCTTTGGTGGGAAAATTAAAAATATTATATGTACTAAGATTCATACGTATATCATCAACATTTTCATTTATTTACATTTCATGGCAAACCGTTCACGATCAGATTCAAATTTTGGGTATTATGAAAAAATAATTCAGAAGGATATAAAAATAAGGCCTATTTCCTAACAAACTCTTTAACAACTTCACATTTCTAATATGTAAATCAAAACGTCATAGAGGTCTTCTCAAGTACCCAAACATTCATTGCTTAGGCGCCAGTTATTTATTTACAGCTATAAAAATCTTATGTTAACTAACAATGAAATTATGATCAGTTTTGATGACTGCATCAGGATTGTCAAGCGGAAACTAGAGAGAAACAAGATGTCTGTTGAATATCTTGAACTTTTAGAACACCGCCTTACTTCTGGATATTTAGTGTTCAATCAAGTATTCTATTTGCAAGAGTTGTCATTGCTATGGGTTTGCCTTTATCCCCTGTAATAATAGATATATACATGGCGAATTTCGATGAGATTCCTCTTGGCTCTGCACCATGTCTACCTAGTATTATATATGTAGGTGGTACGTACCGAAAATATTTATCTTAAACGAGCTAGCTAAAATAGAGGCAACCACCAAAAAAACGTCCCCGGATTTTGACAAAGTTCCCATCTCATAGGACAGTCAGAGGGGGGCAGGAAAGATTTAATGCGTCACAGACCGATTCAATTACAAAAACCTTTGAACGTCAAACCGGCCAGAAACATGGTTAGGAACACCCCTCCCCAATACCTATTGACAACCAGGTCCTGACCGACCACGGATAATTTGCCGTGTATTTGTGCCGTTTCCACCTGAGACACATCCCCTCGTGCGTGTACGACCCGCAATGCAAGAAAACCATATTCCACATAATCCTGGAATGCCCAAGATTTGACCTTGACAGACTGAAGCTGGAGAATCAAATACAGACCCACCTCAACCAGCAGTCGCTCCATGGCCTTCTGGAGTCCTGGAGACTAACGCCAACAGAACACCTTTTCTAGCAATTGTAAGAGAAGCCACAACAATAGCCGCAAAACGGAACAGTCCAACCACCCCTCAAACAACAACATCATACACAAACGCAACCCCAACTTGCACCAGCACTCACTGAGAATCAAATACAGACCCACCTCATCCAGCAGCCGCTCCGTGGCCTCCTGGACTCCTGGAGACCAACGCCAACAGAATACCTTATTTCGCAATTGTACGAAAAGCCACAACAATAGCCGCAAAACAGAACAGTCCAACCACCTCTCAAAAAACAACATCATACACAAACGCAACCCCAACTTGCACCAGCACCACAAACAATGTCCACATCAGCATCCACACAAATACCACTTACGCCTGTACCACGTTATATTATTCCACCACAAACAAATCGACCAAATCTGATTGTGCAACTAGCGACCGCCGCGATCTACACAAGCTTAGAAGTAGGCGTTCATCTGAGGTCTTCGTGTCCTACTAACGAAAGGGCCCCGCCACCTACACTAACATAAAACACAACATCAACAACAACAGCTCTGTGTGTTTTCACACAAATTGGACTAGAAAAATCCACACATGGGTAAGCGGATGGTCTACTTTAAAGTGTTCGAAACGTCAGGTTTCCAAAAATGTATTTTCGAATACCAAAATATACGTGATTAATCCAATTAAAATGATTTTATTTGAAAATGTATAAAAATCACGGAAATCAAAGATCTTATTATCTAATAAGGCCTACGTTGTCGGCTTCTAATGAAAGCCATGGGTAGGCCTTAATAGGAGTGCTAAGTTTCAAAAAAGTATAAATAAACTTATTGAATTTATTTATTTATTATTCACTTTATATGTTTAAATAGTATTTTGTTTTCTGTCTAGGGAGCATAAAAATAAATTTATTGCATAATTTTATATGAATTGCACTACAACTATTAGGAAACTTTGTTTTGATTTATGTGATTCATCATATTTAGCTACTGTAAAATTATTATTATTATTCGTACTTTATTGTTACTATCAAACCATCACTTTTTAGTTTATTATTGATTTTTATTATACATTATTTATACATTATCTGTCTGAAGTTTTGTATGAAAAACTTTTACTTAACGTGGCATGTTAGTTAGTTAGTTGATAAATATGAAATCTTAAAAGTTTAATTTGACCTATTTTCTATTGACATAAGCTTTGGATAACATTTTTAGTTCTGGAAACAATAAAAAAATAATAATCAGTGTCCAAAATGGCCGCTGCGAGAAAATGTCGGATTACATTTTATTGTATAACGTAAAATATAGAAATGGCTTGAAGAGTTAAACTATTAAAAATAAACTAAAGATGGCTCCGAAGGCTTGTTTTAAATATATTTTGTAACTCAATTGATTTTATATTTGTTATTTTATTTTATAAATTCAATATTATACAATTTCAAGTTTAGCCATCTACTAAACAAATGATAAAAGGTTACGTTGTTAAATTTATTTTGATTACATTAATGTTGATTACTAAACAAAAAAATCATATACTATATATGAATATGTATTTAAATTATGATTTAATCTAAAGCTCCAGTTGGCTCACATCCAAGTATATAAGAAATAAAAAAATGGTATTTATACAACAGAATCTAAATTAAATCTTCAATTATTTCCTTTTTAAATATCATCAATAAAAGTACAAGAATATTTATAATGACATCATTGTAATAAGAGTAAACGTATGTTAGTGAAATATAAAAAAACAATAGTTGATCAGTTTACTAATTTGATATAAATACAATAGAAGTAAATAGCAGATTTCTTTTCGAATTCACTTCCTTATAAATGGCCCACTTCTCAATGTAACGAATAAATTAGGTTGGAGTTAACAATGTTAAAAAATATAAAAATAAACAGTTCATTATTCGTAACACTTAAAATATAAGTAGGTATAATTGAATTATATTACTACTTGGTGTGGCGACTTCGCCCAAATAGAATTTAACTTCTCGGGATCTGTGTTTTATAATTCTAAAATGCAAGTCACTACCCATTACATTAGCTATCCGCCAGTGAAAAAGATCAGCCAACCTACATACAAACGAAAAAAATTGTAAGTAATATTATTTTTATATATTTACAGTGAATAATATAAATATGTATTCAGTAAAAAGTAGTTATTTTAATTTTGCAAACAATCATTCCAATTTTATTTATTGTCTAATAAAACTAACATACAAACTTGGGCGTAGTGTCGCTTCTGTATACGACCCTAATAACAGCTAATTATCAAAATTAATAGTACATTTTTATTTCTCTTCATTATTAATTTTGGTTTAGTTTTTTTTAACATTACGTGTTTATTAATACAAGTAAGTTGTAAAATCACTTTCAGAAGTAAAGACACTAATGTATATCTGAGTATCAGAGCTTAATCGATTTCACTAAATAGAATGTTTCAATGTCCAATATATAAGCAAATTTCCAAGCGTCCCTTTCCCAACCTGTTCCATTTCCTATGTCTGCATAATAGATAAGTTTATATACGCACATATGTAAATAAGTACTCTATAGCGCGTAGTATAGGGACCGATATATAGTTTAAAGCTATACGTATACATCGGCTTGACAATACTAGCCTCCCTCATACCAGGATATTTTACTTTCTCTGGACGAGGCCCCTTAGGCGCGTTGTACGCCACCCGGCAAGGAGAACCTCACCCTCCCCCGTTTCCTCGGACCCACCTCACGCATACTATACACCATACAGAGAGAACTAATTCTGCCAACCTCCATAAACTCATATGTGTATATAGACTTATTTAAATACGCAATTTGGAACGAACCTCTACTTAAACAAGGAGGCACGTACGTACAAAGCTCAAATCAATTTAGCTTGGATTTTAGTCTGCGTGATTAAATCCAAATTGACTTATAATAATAACTTTGAAACTGTTTACTTAGTTATGTTATATTATTACTATTTAATTATTTTGAGTAAAATACGTTTTAATATACAAACGAGTACAGTCTGTTACGTTTTAAAAATAAATTGCTTTATAAAAGATATATAATTTAATTGCTATATAAATGCCAATATATAAGTCCCAAGTTCTGTAATCAGTCTTAAAATTTTAAACAAATAAATTAAAGTTGTTTGTTGGACTTGGCTGGTTTTCACATATAATTAATATTTTACTACACGAAGGACTATAATTTACTTCACGAAGATAGCCTTATTGCTTAAAACAATATTTTGCAGACAACCAATAATAAAGGGTTTACTAAACTTAAAAGAATGCAGAGAAGTGCCTAAATTATTGATTATTTTCGTCAGTAAGACATATATACACTAAAAAATAATATATAAGACAAATTCAAAAATCAATGAACTTGAAGTAAAAAAATAAAAACTAAGAAGATGAAATCTGTTGAAAAAACTTTGGAAACTCATAATATAATCATTTTTATATAATAGTTTACTCATTTTTATGAATATTAAAACTCATTTTATTGAATTCCACTTACTTTACATCATCCATTATAATTTATGAGAAATTATATACTATTAAAATACATTTAAATATTAAAATAAATAACAATACCACGTTTCACACATACTTATTATGCGTCAATAGGAACACTGGTATATATAAATTTAAGTTTATGTAAATTAATTTTAACATATATCGTCTTTAATTCGGATATTTATTAAGCAAGAATAATTATAATTACTTTATTATTGTGCTACTAAAATTTTAACACTTTTCAAGACACGGAGAACCAGGTGTCTAGACACTGTTTTCATTTTTCATCCGAATTCCATACATTGCGCGTTGACTAATGAAGATAATCAATGCTTTATTTTGTCATAACATAGCGAAGAAAGACAATGTATACATCTATATGAATAAATAAAATTGCAGTGTCTGTTTATAATATAAAATCATCCGCTTTCTATTAAATGAACACACGGTGCCTCATACAACAATAATATTTTTTACACTTTTTACACGTTTATTTGTTTGTTCGCTTTGGCCAATCTATTATATAGTTATTGACGGATAGCTGATACAATATGTATTAACTTGAATATTATTTAAGAATTATAAAATGAACAAACAGAGATGTTAAATTCCATGCGTGTGTCTCGGGAGCTGCTAGTATTTTTATAAAACAAGAAGCGACATTAACATGTTAAATGCGCCTCAATGCGCATTAAGATAATGCACCTCTACTTTATTCTATACCTCAAATTTCATACTCTCCTCATACTTAGTTTAATATTCGCATATTGATAGACAAATAAGAAATACAATATTTTGAAATTTTTCTTTACTAAGGTACGTGTATTTTACATGTCAACCCGGTACAACAATAGATTAATTATATCATTTGAAATAGTTTAATTATAAGATGAAATGCTATAAACAAATAAATATTTTTTTCGTAAATTGACATTACGAAGTACCTGAAAGTAATAAAATCACAATACCAAAAGAAAATAATAGGAGGTGGTATAATAAAACGCGATTGAGAGAAGAAAGATTTAATAAATAGATATAATATTAACTTTAATCTAAAACAGTATCAGAACTAGGTCAATATTAAATTATATATAGGAGTTACAATTGACTACAAGTACACAGAATATTTTCATGACATCATACCTTCATATCGCATAGACTGTGTATTTAGCGATTATATATTTTTAAACTGCGATATAGTAATTTTCACAAATTATTAGAACTAGGGTGCTATTATTAAAGAGAAAAGGTGTAACCTACATCGAAATTTCAACAATCATCATATTGATATACTATTAAGCTGACAGATATTTTAATAACAACACGACTTCAAGAAGATTTTGAAATGTAAGCTTATTGATATGTAATGCACAACGTGTTTGTATTGTGAATTATTCCGAAGAAGAATATAAGAATACGCCCTTACATTATATGGAAGCGATTGCAGATTTTGGTCCAAGATTTCCTCTGTGCATAAAAAGCTTTTGGAAAGCTAAAAGATGAGAAAGATTAGTTTTAATTTAAGTTTAAAAGAAAACTTTTCATCATAATCGAGTAGCACTTTCCAATTTTATATCAGCAAATCAACAAACTGTATATGCCTATATTACTTAAAGTATATTACAAAAATTTATCAAAACTTTATTTGAATTTTCTAGTTAATTCAGTAATAAATCATTATATTAATCAATGTTATTCTAGAAAATACGAATTCACGAATATGGTTATTGGAAATATAGGGGGAGTATATATGCAAAAAACAGATCTTTTATTTACTAGGCACTAAACTTGTTCCGTCGATCCATATTTGTATAGTATGCATTAAAATTTCACTACTGATTTTATTACATATGGGATTAAATCAAAATAACAAAGGAAGACAACATTTGTTGGGACTATAAATGTATATTGTTACTCTAAAAAGTTTTTATTTAATAGCCTTCAATGTTCGGTGGTATTCACTTAATGAAGTAATTATAAATTTACGGAACTTGAATTGCACAAGCAAGGTTTTTAAAGATATTGTTATAAAGCACCTAGCTAAAAGAACTGTGTTACTCACTCCCCCATTATTAATAGCACCCTGAAAATATGGTATTGTGAAGTAAGCCATAAGATTATATTTTATCGCTAAGTACATAAGTTATTGGTATAATTACAAATTATCTAAATATTGTTTAATCTCATAGAATGTATGCTATGCACCACAGATTAAAAATTGAATAATTGTTTAAGGTAACAATAATATTGAAGACTTTAAAAGAGGCATTTAAGCTTATGTAGGACAGCAAATCTTACTAAGTCAAGGGAAGGGAAATGGTGAAGATAGAATAAAGTGGAAGTACCGACATATTTAAATAGCACGTATACAAATACGAAATTATCATAACATATAAATGTTACATAAATGGTAACAAATAATCAATTGAGTTTAGGTCAACTTGTAGAAGTAGCACCCTAAGAATTTAAATAGGTGCTGCGTGTTCTAGATATTTTCGTGGTGTTTATCGGTCTACTGCTTAAAATATTGGAAGACAGTAATGAAATTTATAGTATTATGAAGGATAATTTTGTCATACCAAATATTTTACAAAAATTTGTAAAGTTAACATTACGTTGATTAACATCGCGGTCGCTGAATACGTTCTCGTTAATGGAATCAACGTCGACTTCCCGAGCGCGGGCAGCAGGATGTTCACGAATCGTAGGGTTGTGCGACGTTGCCGTTCCGCCCCTACTTTCGAGCTTAGCCAAGTCGACATGTTATTTCTTTAACAATAGAACGTTGTAGGGCAGCTGCTATAAAAACAACAGGTAGTACTCATTTTTTGTTACTATTGTGAATAGAACTCATTTATTACGCGAATTGTTTCGTGTAAGTTTAATTTTGAAAATTTTGACACGAAACACTTGTCTAACGAAGTGACCGAACCGGAAAGTCGTTTTATACAACAATTATTTAATAGTAATATTGCAGGGAGTAAAAGATTACAGCATGGACAACATTAAGAAGGTAGTACTTACACGTATAATATGCATATTGGAAGAAATTCTGTATTACATCCACTTAAATAATTTACTAAATTTTGATAAAATTTTTACGAACATCTAACAATCGATACGTTGTTAAAATTACATATTAAAATATTTTTTCTCTTTTACATTATAACATCAATGTTTTAGAAATTTTATTGCAGAAGTTCCGAAGATATTAAACACTTAACACCATGCAAAGCTTAATATTAAGAATTATATAATACTTTGGAAGTAAAAGTTCGCTGTTTGTTGCAAAGATAGACTTCGTCGTGGCTAACCAACACACATCCATACTCTTTAATGTGTCCGTCTCAGTATCTGACATATGTAGGTACGTTAACAATTACAGTCTGTATCCTTTTGTACTACTCGTGTTCCTACCCTAACACAAAAGATAGTAAACGACATTTAGTACACGCAGCGTCACGTCATAACATCCTACATTCGGTGTTAGCATTCAAATGTACACCTTCAGTTTGCTTTCAATTGATCCTTTATTTAATTAAACTAATTGGAAATACACTATATAGAATTATATATTTAGAACACAATTATTGTTTACATTATTTTAAAATATGTAGAGTTCATACATCATACAAGGGACAGCATTATGACAGAGTAGGATTTTTAAAACAGTCTAATATTGAACATGACATATAAAATGGCCTGCTCTAATTTGCGTACCTGTAAAGTTTTGTAATATTATGATATAACGTGTCACCGAAATTACTCTTGAAGTTATAGGCTACAAAGCTAACTAGATTTATCATTCCTCACATGGTTTACTACAGGTCATTTTCACATTCAATATAGTTAATTTATACTCATATACTCTTGTATAATGAAAACTGTAATTAATATTAAGTAACACAGCCCTAGATGTCAATAATTTAGAATTTTTAACATTGTGTCTTTATATGATGTTATTATAATAGGTAAAAATGCTTATGTACTTAATAAACTTACACATTATATAAAATTAGCTGACATATAATAAGACAATCTTATACCTTTTACAGAAACGATGTGCTTATTCATGTAAAGAAAACACTGTAACACCAATGGTATGCCATTACAAGATTGCTTAATGTACGTCTTACAAAGTAGATATCTCATCATGTCTGAACTCTTTATGTAATAAAATTATAAACAATTCTTATACTGTTTTGTATATTCAACGATTATTATATTTAACGAATATATTATTGCAAAAATTGTAGAACTGTCGTGCATTATATAATATTATAACGCGCTATTTATTTAGAAACTGATTACATTTACTTTAGAATATGATTCTATAAATCTTACTATGATATAAAGTGTAATTGTTTTAATTTAACCACATCATTTTACTGTTAAGACACAATCAAAAGTTAGGTCATTTACGAGGGGTTACGAGCGACACATTATTTATCAGTCAATAACCCCTAATACTAGAATAGTGTATAACTATAAACCTTATATTATTTTCGAAAAAAATGTCTATAATCTTTGTTAAATTTTCACAAAATGATTATAACAATGGCAGCCGAGTTACTAGATACGACGTAATAATTATAATCAAGTAAGACACAGCGACACGCACAGGCTACACTTGTGGGAGCTACGGATATAATAAGAAATTCCGAGTGTTGAATTGTAATTGTTTTACAATGTTTATTTTTAACCGTTATATTTGTTACATTTTTTTGCTTTCATGATATTTAACCAATGTCTGGATACGTAACGTACATACGAATGGTAAAATGCCAGCAACCACAAGCGTCCACTACTCAGCTAGCTGACGGCTGACCTACAACTATCGTAAAACCTAATTTAAAATTAACTATATTAATATGTGATAAGACACATTATAGCCCACTGGATACATCACATTTAAAGGAGCTGTATAAACACCGTTCAGAATGCAATTAATGATACAAAGGGAATTATTGTATAGTCATTTATTTAAGTACGACATATAACAGCTCCTATAACATGAAATATTATTTTTACAACTATAAACTTTATATATTTCGTGAGTAAAATACGATATAAATTTTCACAGCTACAACGTTCATCAGTTACAAATTCAATGTATTTATTGTATGTATTGTATCATTAATCGCCAAACTGTGCAGACGATGTCAAATTTAATCAGATTCCCGTATTTAAATACAGAATACAATAAAATTAATAATAGAGCATTTAACTTTTAAAGGTTAGTAATAAATTATTGTGCGGAAAGAGAAGTTGTGCATGAAACATAAATGTTCGCTAGAATAATAAATATTTAATACATAAATACACAAAATGAAAAGAAAATCACACAAATTATATTAATTTCAAAATGTTGTGAGCAAAATGAATTAAATTAATACTGTTAATATAATTTGAATAAATAATATAACAGATAGTGTTATATATTATAAAATGTTAATAACTAAAGACTGCACCAAGCGCGAGTTTGTTATAATTAAGATAAAATTAAAAATAAAAGAATCTAAAACTCAAATATATTAAAACAGCTCTTAAATTATGTTTGAGTCGACAAGTGAAACGGAAATAGCAGCAATAAAATATAAATATATATTATATACGTAAAATATTTATGTCGTATGTTTGTGATTGTTATTGGAAGACTGTTATGATAAATTATGGTACTTAGCAGACATGCTATTTTTAATGTAGTTTGATATACTTCCATACACGAAGCACAACATCGACGAGTACAAAAGTAATACTGTATTCTTGTTATTTTTAATTTGATTTAGTGGTTAACGATTTCAGAAATCGATATGATATGATTATTCGTAAATGTTTATCGATACTTGTGTCCACATTTTTGTCTCTTACATGTAAAGTAACAACAATAAAAACAAGTTGATTTAAAATAAATATTTCCTGTGTAATGTATGTATATATATTATAAATATATTTATATGCGTATATTTGATCTACCCTATTTGCGGAAAATATTATCTTAATTCGATTGTTAGGGTGTAACACTAGTTTTTTTGTTATTTACATTATTTATGTTTTCCTGTAATCTATTTCGTACTTTATTATTCGATTACAAATTAGATAAAGCGTATGATTACTACCATAGAGACAACAACTTTCATTTTGTGAATTAACGTTGAGAAATTTATTTTATTTTTAATTCAAATATGTTAAAGAAGTAAAGAAGTATAATAATTATAGGATGGTTTGGAAAGTACATTTATGGAAATGAAGCATAATGATTGTCGACTCGAAACTTTAAAATTTAATTACAAATCGTAAATAAATTAATTTTAATTTTAATCAATTACTAAATTAATTTGTAAAATTGGATAATACTTATACTGACTCAATACTATAATTAATCTTAAAGAATTTTCATTAGAACTAAATCTTAAAGTAATAGCTATACAAAATCAATATGCAAATAAAGTTACATTAGAATCCGTTGTTGCGTTCACATTATAGGCATTGTGCAAATAAATTCATTTCTTTCCATATTTAAAGTGCTTATGTAAAAAAGTTAGTAAAATAAAATTTACAAAGCTATTATTGAATAGCATTTTGTTGATTGTAAACTAATTTTAAATTAGCAATGCACCGCCGCGCGCCGTCTTGCAAGTACGCCCGAACCTATAGACATATCTTTGTCTTTGACACCGCTTACAAAATCTCCCGCAATTTCTTTGAATATTAATATCGTTTTGTTTCAATCTTTATGCATATGTTTTGTAAGACTTCAAAAATCGAAAAACTACAAATAAACCGCATCGACCTAATTGAAAAATATATTTGGGCATTTTAAAAAAAAATGAACTGTGTATAAACCTGACTGACTATTCACTGTAACGCGCTCAACTATTGTATAGCTTTAAATAACAAAACACACAAAATTGTGTGTACAGATATAACAAACTATTAATCTGCATCTATATGACAAACCTAGCTACAAATTTTTACTATAATATATTTTAAAATTTAACCTTATAATTTAGAATACGTCTTTCGTCATACACAATATACTTAAAATTATTATAGAACCTTTACAGATTGAACCAGATCATCTCAGATAATATAAAATATTTCTAAATTTCATTCTAACTAAGAATTTTCAAGGGTAATATTTTTTACGGGAAAATAAACAAGTACTATATAAATTAATAACCGGTATCCTGTTGAAAATGTAACTGTATGGGGGTAACAGAAAAATAATAACAAGGTTAGGAGCTGTGAGGGACTTATATAATAGAGTGAAGATAATAGTATAGAGAATATAGTGGAAAGAATGTGTCAAGAACATTAGAGTGCAGTGTTGTTTTAAATGGCTTGTTTTAACGGAATTAAATTTACGCCTATAAAATGGGTTTACTTATATCTACTTATTCTATTCTATGTTTGCCTGCACAGCCCCATGTTACTTTTTACATAATATTTAAATAAAATATTTTCTTTTAAATATTTTTTGATTATATTATTGTTTATGTTTACTCTGGTATCTGGTTGCATATAAATGCTTGCTATTTCTAAAATTACCACGATGTATTGATATTTATCTGCGATTTAGAAATAACGCAAAAGCGACAAGCTCCGGCTAAAGTATTTATTCACCTTATCACATTCTCTCTTTTAATAAACGTCTCTCTATACACAAAAAGTGTTACAAATAAGAGTAACCTCCTCTTGGTACCTCGCGTGTACATCACAAATACGTCTTTGCTTTTGCGCCAAGTCCAAATCACATCGCTTGGTTAGATATGAATAGTACTCGTAAGGGATATAGAACACAAACAGGAAGTTCATAATCAGCTAAGCAACAGGACCATCATTAGAGATTCCTCGTGCATAACGCTTAACGGCGCGCACTAGCTCTTACAAGCATGATATAAGGGTGAAAGTACACTAAATGTCTATATAGAATTAGGGGATTCTTAAAAGGTTGGTTGTAATTAGTATCTGAGATATCACTGAGACTGAGGGTCACATTGCAGAAGTCGGACGATAGAAGGGTCGCTTTTAGCACCCTCTATGAACTCCTCCAGGGACAACTTGCCGTCCTTGTTCCTATCCATTTGTCGGAAAATTTTATCGGTACGTTTTTCGGGTGTTGACTCGTCTTCGGGCATCTTCATCACGGATCCCACCATTTTGTAGATGGCCTGAAATATATATTAAAGATTATTAGCTCAATGTGTATGGTTCAAATTTTATAAGAACTTGATAAATTATGAAGTACATTAGATACAACGTGACATGACTTACAGTAACTATTTCTAACATTTCCTGCCTGGAGATATAACCATTGCCGTCTAGGTCGTACATTGAAAACGCCCATTTTAATTTTTGCTCGAGTTTTCCGCGGGAAGTGACACTCAATGCACACAGAAACTCTCGAAAATCTATAGTCCCATCACCGTTAGCATCAAAAGTACGGAACACGTGTTCTGCAAACTGTGGAAAATATTTTATTAATAAGTATATTTTAATAATTGCTCTTGTTTGTTGAATATTTTCAATCGGACAAATTATCCTACTATTTTTCTAATATATACTAAATCAATTTATATATTTATCTATACTAAAACATTATCATACCTTACTAGCATCTCCATATGGGAAGAAATTTCCATATATCTTTTTAAATTCTTCCACCGACAAGTGGCCACTAGGACAATCTTTGAGGAAACCCTTATACCACTCTTGAATTTCCGCGTCTGAAATTTACAAAATACCTTTGTTACCCATAAAAATTAAAAAGTTCGTTTTGATTTGTTTGGATTAATGTTTATAAAATTGGATATTTTAAATACACAAATTATACTGTCGCATGATTTAATTAATACCTGAAAACTCCGTGTTCTGCTTCAGGTCCTCTAGGACCTCTGGTTTTAGTTTGCTATTTTGTTTACCCATTTTTATTGTTATAATCGCTTTGTAGGACGTCCCAATAAGTTGCACAGCCTTATTAATTTCTTAGTTAATCAATTTAGCGCCTAAAAACAATTGAAGGAAAATTTTATTATAACATAAGAACGTGAAAAATAATTAAGACTTACCTATTGTCATACATGTCATTATTTGTATTTTACATTATACTTACAAAACTCTTGATGTAACAAACAGGTACAAAACATATAATAATTCTTAACATAATAAAAAAATATTAAGAAGAAAATTAGTATTAAACTTTAGTTATTTCTTCATTACTAATTTATTTGAAAGGTCATCCCGAAATAAAATCAAAAATATTAATTTAAACAGGTGAATACTGAAAATAATGAGACAAATTAAGAACTATTTTTTGTAATTTGTATATTATACATGAATAGGCAAAACGTGAATCATTAAAAACATGTACTCTTAGAAATACAACAGAGACTTCATAGGGACAGTGGCTAATTTCCATCTATAAGTGCCTATGTATTACACTAATGACGCTGGTACGACACGATTGTTTCTAGGATATACCGCAAAATTGATACGTTTGTAAATAAGTGCAATTTGCATGCACAGTAAATATTTAAAAACCTTATTCAGACTTGGGAAATTCATGAAAATAATAATACTGATCGCCTACATATTATGTCAAGATATTTCATTTAGACCTTAACTTACTTCATTTTGCTTAAATTAAGACAATTTAACAGTAAAAAGTAATATTCCTGGTTGTTTGTTTTTATTAAATGTTACCTAATAAAATGTCTTTAACAAGCTTTAAAAAAAAGTAACATTACATTAACAAGGACAATAATATCTGAACGCTGATAAAGATATCGTAAGAGCCTAAAATATATAAATAAAAATATTTTACTTTGACATAAAAATGCTTTCCAAAAGCCTTTAAAGTCATTTCATTAGGTGACGTATTACATTTTACATTTTTTGAAAAAAAAAAAACGTTACATTTAATTTAATATAATTTTTTGTGCTGCATTTAATACTGTAACTATTTAGTTCTTACGGAAAAATAATACGGACATGTGCTGTTAACATTTTTATTAGATTTTTTCATTGTTTGAGTTGAAGTGTAAGAAAATACTAAGATTATATAGTATTGAATGCAACTACGAACGTACATATAATGATGACTGTAGACATATACACTATGACACAAACTACGAGAATAATAAGATAATAAATTGCGCTTAAAGCCATGTAAAAATTTAAATGACTAAATAAATATATAAGAGAGATATCACAATATTTTCTATTCAATTTGGAAAAACATAATATTTTTTCAAAATAATAAACAAATTTATTTTATCGGCTTTAGATATGTTATTTGGCTTTATCATACACTAAAAATAACACTTATATAACTTAAAATCTAAAACAAAAACATGGCTCTTAATAATTATAAAAATAATCTTAAGTATTATATAGAAGAATATTGTGTAATTTAACGCGTTGAATAGTTTCTTATACGGAAGAACTAATTGAAGACCACAGATAAAATTGACCGTAGGTATACTTTATGATATCTATATATTGACTGCATTTCTGAATGATATTTGTAATTGTTAAATTAAGATACTCATGATGTGAAAAAAGTACTATATTGATAATCAAAAGGAAAACATTAAAATTGTGCGATTTGAGTGTATTTTATTTTTATTTTGTTTTTATTAATAATTTTAAAAATAGTACCGTCTGTCTATATGTAAATGTGGTATTATAGTGATATGAATACATAATAAGCTTATTAAACTTTACAAGCACATTAGGAATAAACATTTCAATTGAGCCACAAGTATAATTATTTAAGTATTGCTTGTATTATAGAAATCGAGTTCGAAACGTGCATATAGCTTTTATAAAAGTGACCTAATAATACAATATTAAATGGATGAATTTTAAAAATTACTAGAAATATGTAGCAACTGACACGTAGGCCTGGGTCGCGAGATTTAAGATATTTATTAAATAAAATATATATACAATAAAAATATCCATATTTAAAATAAATGTTAGTAATGCATAACGTCAAAGTTATATAATTTTTATAAGATACACTTTCCATATATTATCTTAAGTCTGTCACCATTTTCAATAATCCGACTCTAATATCTGATGATTTCTAAAGTAATAAACTAAAAGTTGACATGATTCATGTTACCTTTTATATATAACTTAATACAATTAAATAATAATTCGAAAGTTATGTCATATATTAATTTAAACATATTTTATAATAATAAACCTATGCAATAAATTATGGAATGTAAACTCAATTTAAAGAATATTGTAGTTCTTTTAGATTTCAGTGCATTACTCGTTGTTAAAATGCAAATGTAAATTAAATATCAATAGTGTCTGATATATATTTTTTTATAAAATTTAAGCTTGTTACAAAATTACGAATCATGTAGTTTACTAGCACCGTAACCTGTTTATAATTCCTTCACGATGAAGTTAAATGGTAAATGTCAATATTTATAAAAATATAATGTAATGCATTTGTATGTTTTTTTTTATTTTAACAGCAATGTTCTTAAAAATCACAGATGCACTGAAAACTAATGAAAAACAAAACCACAAAGTCATCCATAAGCGGTCCGCGACCCGTCGATTTGAGGCCAACTAAAAATACTAAGGTATTAGTTACAGCATTTTTTAATTATACTAACATCTAATAAATATACAATCTAAACGATAAGGGACTAGGACATTCTAAAATTGTAGATTCCTTAACTACTTTTTTGGAAGGAAATTTGTGCATGATTTGGCGAAATTCGTAATTGGAAGATATAATAAATTATCTTAAATAATAAAAGCTTGGGAGAAAGCTAATGATGGAATAAAATGTGAGTAAAAATTTATTTTACCAAGAACTAGAAGGCACAGTGTTAGGGGAATGTAAAATATGAAAAGTAATTGTTCAAAAGGCGACATAATTACTACGTAGAAAATGTATTTTAAGCTCAAGTCAGTTAAGTAATAGGGAGTTAATGATGCTAAATAAAAAGGGATCGGCTAATACTAGAGTCAGTTTAAAACTGATCAAAGAACATGAAATTCCCTGTCTATACAGAATATGAACGATTTACAACACCGATGTTCGACATTAGATCGATAAATACTTATTCAAATATAATGCATATAATAAAACTTACATATAATATGACTCAACTTCTACAGAAGTGATCAGATTGCGAATGCAGATTTAGAATGTGTTTACCATTGCATATGCGCGTACATGGATATTGCGATTATAAATCTATCAATCTGACCTATTCTGTTTGCTCGCCACTATTCTAATTGTTGACTTAATAATTTAATAAGATTGACTTTGTTTATATTTGTGCAGTACATTAGATACCCATTTATAGATTTATTATTGAATAAGTAAATACTTGAGAATATTGGCCTAAGTGTAGGTGTGGTTACATTGTATATGTTACGTTAAGACTGAAAAGCCCTACTGAGCGAAAATTCGGACCACGACATACCACCCTCAATCTCCCTCCTCGATCACTGTAAAGCCTCCACATGGCAAAATCGGTGTCATAGCTCTAATAAAAATTCCCATAACGCATTATGTCGATCACAGAAAAATCATTTAGCTAATACCGTGGTTGTCTTATTATACGTCTACAACACAAGGAAAGTATCGAAGAGGACAGTTTGTAACTTGTCTCGATTGAAAAAAATCAATAAAACTCCAATAGAGTTTTTATTTATTTCTTTAGTTTCCGAGAGTAACCGTATATCACCACTAATTAAAATTTATATGATAAATTTCGAGAAATTGTGACAACAGTAACACAATATAACCTGATAAAACAAAACGCGAAGACATTATCTAGAGGATAAAAAAATATATCCTTAGGATCTACGGAAAAGTTTCAAAACTATAAGGATATATGTAATGTATTCACTGTGAGTTGTAATTTAATATGGCTCCATACGTGTCATGGCTTTTCTTCATTACCACAATGTGTTTAAGTCTTATAACACGACTGCCATGACACGAATTTCGCTGTATAGTCTTCCTGTTATTGCCACAGTGCGACGTGAGGGTTTTCATAAGAGCTACAACACAAATTTCTCAAAGTGAATTTTAAACAGTGGCCACAATATTTTGGTGATTTTTCACTCAATGAAAGTTTTAGGTCTTCGAGCGTAACAAACACCTATACAGTTTCGGACAATATAACCCGACAGCGAAGTAAATGTAAATGTCGTTTTATATGAAAATAAAGAACCTATTTCACAAAAAAATAATACTTAAAGAGTTTATTGTTCATAATATAAATAAATTGACGTAAATAATTCTATTGGCTATTCATAAACATGTATCGATCGTGCTGATTTTGGAATAGAGATTTAGGTTGATCAAAGCAAAGACCGCAGATTTAACGTATAAAACAGACATTGCAGCTGAATTTGGTTTATGACATTATCATTATAAGATCTTATATTGATTCTTGTATAGCAAATCCTGTGGCTTGTTGTTGTTGTAGTTCACAATAATATAGAGCTCAAAATTATTAAACAAGTAAATTATAGTTATAATACGAAATAAATCTGGCGTTACTTGGTAATAAAAATGAAGATAATTAGGTAATTATTGCTGTCAGGTTATCTTTACGTGTAAAACTGAAAATATGCGGGTGTAAAAGAAATAGAGAAAAAATAGCCATCTTAAGGTGCCAGCATCTTAGATAGCTCCTCGTCCTGAAGGCAGCCCTTTAGGAACTCTTCTTGTGTGAGTTGACCATCGTTGTTTTCATCCATCTTCGCAAAGATGTTCTTAGCACGTTCTTCAGCTGAATCGGCTGGCCTATTACTCGAGCAAGCGCCGAGCATATCATAGATTGCCTATAATAGAATATTTAGATTCAGGTCAACATTTAAAATACTGTTGCATACTGAGATATTGACAAAATTAAAAATGGTTTGCTAAACGGCACTCACTTGGACTATTTTAGTCATCTCCTGAATGTCTATGACCCCATTTCCATCAACGTCATACATACGAAAAGCCCACTTTAGCTTTTCTTCAGGTGTTCCACTGGAAGTCACATGGATTGCTTGAAGGAATTCCTAAAACAAAATATACAAATTTCGAGATGCCGCAGACACCTCAACGTAAAATAAACAAGAATGATATCTTGTTCCATAAACGTTACACAATAACCCACTTCTATCGATAGTAATAATAATTAAAATTGAGCTCATCTCGCAAAATTGCACGTTAAAATATTTATTCAAACAATTCGCAACCGCTTGCTTACTTACAAACACAGCAATATATTATTTTACACTGTATTCATTCGCATACATGGCATCGTAATGATCTTCAACAAGCGCATAGTTGTTACCTTAAAGTCTATGTATCCGTTCTTGTCCATATCAAATGTTCGAAACACGTGATCACAGAATTCCACAGCATTACCAGATGGGAAAAACATCTTGTACATGTCGACGAATTTAGCCGGGGTCAGCCTTCCGTTAGGACAATCTTGCTGCAAACGTTAAATATAATAATAAATAGGCTTCAAATATGCGAAAATTTAACGTAGCAATCCGCTTTATCTTGCTATCCTTAGATTATTTTACCTTGAAGCCTTTGTACCACTCTTTGATGGTAGTCTCGTCATAAGATGTATGCGTTTTGAGGAAATCCATGTCCTCCTTGGTAAGTTTATCTTTACTGACAAAGCAACCCATTTTGCTTTCTGAAACAATAGAAAATATAAGTTAAACATAAATATTTAATAAATATTTATTTAAAATGGCTTCGTTTCTTAAGATTGTAACACAATCTCAAATAATAGTCGTTATCTTTATTTCAAAAAGTATACCTTTGTATACTATTCATAGCAGAATCAGATGAATAAACAAAAGCCTGTCACGTATACGAGAGACACCCTATACAACTAAAAGCGTAAGTTAACAATTAAATGTCAGTGACAAACACATTCTACTTTCTAAGATATTATTAAGAGAGTATTTCATATACTATTAGTGTTCTCTCTTAGTATTAAGCATTTGTGACTATTTTATTGGAAAGTCGTACTAATCTATTATTATCGTTGATTAATAAAAACACGCAAGCCATATAAAGGTGATGGTATATGAAACTTTAATAAAATATTTCAATTTGTGTTTACAATTCTGTAATTAAATTTACATTTCCTACTTCAAATTTTTAGGTTCATATACTGTATACGCATACACCATAATATTTATAAAAGAAAACATTCAAACCAAACTGTATATGTCGATGCTTAGGGCGTAAAAAATGTCATGGACGTCGTTCCCACGTTGATAGACAAATCAGCCGAACCGGTAGCCATAACAAATAAGGTTTATTTATTGTGATAGGTCATATCCTTGCTCCCGAGAGCCAATATGTCGAATAAATCGAAATTACGAAACTATTTTCTGTAGAGAAAACTCACAGCGCTTTCCAATAATGTTCCATCTTTTCATTTCCTTGGAAAGGTAAATGACGTTAACTAAATATTGTACATAAAGATAGAATACTCACAGCAAGTCAATATCGTAATTGGATAAAAGCAACACAAGACTCTCCCATACACATATGAGATATATATATATATATATATATATATATATATATATATATATATAATTTATTAATATTACTTTATTGTGGTAAGCCGTAACCCTTAACATCGAGCCAGAATGCGCTTAAGCTCTGACTGTTCTAATATTTTTTTTATAAATGACTTCAAACAAAAGCTGATGATATATAAGAACATTTCATAACATAAATAATGAATTGAACAAGGATTCTGTTAAACTGTATACGTGAAATATAGTCTAATTTCACTTACGTAACGTGTCAAAATTCATAAATTAATTATAAAGCAACATGATGGAAAATATAACGTTCTATAAATTACCTTTTTCCCTCGTGCAACGATGCTGTCAGTATTTTAACTAAAATTCGCTTCAAGGTTCCAAAAAGGAAATTCGATAAATTTACGTCCGACTATCAGGCGTTCCATTACAGCATAATCACAGTACGTCCTGACCATGACAGTGTAAATATTTTCAAGGAATTAAATACTCCATACAAAGTAACTAATATAATGCAATGAATAATAGAAATAATATTTATAAGTTCCCAAATCGTTTCTCCTTTGAATATAGACACGTAAATTTAATATAATATATAGTATGGAAATAAAACGAAAATATTCTAATTATTCTTCTTTAATATACTAATATAGTACAACTTTAATATTTATATAGTACAATACAAGTTATATTTATTATTTTTGTGACAAATATCAAAAACAGAATTCATTATTTATACGAGCAATATTTTTTTTATAAGCAGTTCTTACGATTCCACCACAATATTAATTTCTATTTATAATTTTAGACGTGTTTAAAAAAAGTTAGTTAGGACGATATTGAGATAGGAAGGAAATTATATAATTAACTGGCGCGCCCCTATCTTAACCAACTTCGAAAGTCGTGATTATCGCTAAGCGCAAACCTATGTATAAAATATAATAGAATAATTAAATATAACTAGAAAATAAACAAATATTTATATTGCTAAATACGCAAATATTTTTCATTTATTAAATACGTAACTAGTATGTAGTAGAATCAAAGGCGACCGTATTGACAACTCTATACTAACACTTATTCCGGTACAAATGAAGCATATGAATTCTTACAATTAGATCACTGGCATGTCTAAAACTATATATTTGATTACATTGATAGTTTTATAGCAATAGAATATTTTTATGATTACGATGTATAAACATAAAGCGTTTATTTATAAATATTACATTTGGCGCCACCCGCTCAAAGACTTAAGACTTCGTCGAGATAAGTAGTATAAAATATATTTGCATAAAACAAAAGAGTTGGGCAAAATATTGTAAGACAAATCGATAATGTTATTCAAAGATTTGTCATTTGTTTGATAAAAGGAAACGCATTAAGCAGTGAGCCAAAGCAAACTTGTTTAGCATATCTATTGTTAAAAATGTTCATCCCACAACAAGATTCAACAAATTAAATATTTAAAGAAGAATTACCTTTATTAATGTTAGGTGCTTAATATCAGCCGCTCACAAGTGTTTACAACATTTCTACTCCAATTAAATTAATTGTGATAGATTGTATGTATTCTCTCTCATATTGATAGCGGTAACCCATATCCGAAGCTCCGTATAATTAATGCGACTTGTGTCGCGACAGTGACACCGATGACGATAGTATGCCTATTATATAGGAGTTTAATACATTTACTGGTTTTGTTTTAAAACCGGGGCTAGTCAACTAAGCAGCAGATTTAGTAGTATTATAGTATTCATCATTGATGTAGATCTTTAACAACACAATAATAGTATTATATTTAGTATTAAGCTAAAAGTTTTCAATACACTTCAATTTCAAGTTAGGAAAACAAAATGTTCCAAACTTTTTATTACAATTTGATACATGTACATTACGTTGGCGGTCATTATTTGTGATGCGAGGTCAAATATGTCGACAAACTAACGTGTGGCCCAGACCTTACTTAATAAAAATTCAAGAGGTTTCGCGACTATTAGTGTAAAAAAATCTTGATAACTTTAAAATGTTTAATAGTTTGTTTTAAATATCAATAATTTTTATCATAAGTAATAATTATTATTTATTTTCTTTAAACTTTTAACGACAACATTTTTTTAAATTTATAACAGCTCTTAAAGATTTTGAAAAAACAGCATTCTTAGAAAACCGTTATTAAACTGTAAAAAGAAAAAGGTATATTATTCAAATGTGTGCGAAATTATTATCTAGTAAGTAATATAAATGTCCACCCAATTCAGTTATTTACAAAAGGTCATAGATTTTTAAAACTGCAACATATTATTAGCACGTTTAAGATAATGTGCACAAATGCTTAACTGACAACGCACCCCAGGGTACGTTGTACGTTCGAAATGAGACAGAAGGATGTATGCACTACGTAACTAGGTAAAAAATATGTTTTAGAGCCTTAGTGTCTTGCTTTCATTCAATTTTAGACATATACCTACTTGATATTTAAAACTATGATAACTTATTTGTTTTATGTAATTTAAATGACATTTAAAGATTTCAGCTTCGAATATACTCGCTAACTTTATCTGGTTTTCGAAAACTCCTTCTGCACTACTGTAAAATGCTAAATTGATATTTAATTTAAAATGAAACTTTGATTTTTTATAACAGATCTTAATACATGACCTCAATTGCTTTTAATTACTTTTGTGGAAGTATTCTTTTAATTTACCATTATGTAAATATACATTATTCATATCTAATAAATATTAATGAACATGTATTTCTAAACATTACTAAATGCACTTATTCGATAAGATAAATTTGAAATATGTTAATATGTAATTCTTACCATCTTATTATAAATTACGAAAATATAAATACTTAAAATTGAGTTTGTCGAAATTCCAATTTTATATATATATATATTTTATAATTTCCATATTTCTATTTATGATTTTGTAAATAATCACAGTTGTAATTTTTAATATTCCATTTATCAATTAATGAATAGCTTTAAATTTAATTTAAAAACCAATAAAATACAAATACTATGTGTATTGTAAAATGTGAAAGTTTAATTTTCTTTTTCATTATATTCGATAGCACTGGTAACCTTTGTACTGTGTACGCGTACAGTGTTAATTGACAGTAGTATTAATGGAAATGCTGCATAAAACGTATACTTAAAATAGTAGACTTTTGTCTATCCTCACGCATCTTCCGGCCTTTTTGGCAGAGATAATTTAATAACATTCATTTTTATTATAATGGTTTTTCAATGTGCTTAACCAGGCACGAAAAACAGACTTCTTACGCCTGCCGTTGTGCGCATCTCCTCGTTGTACATACGAGCATCTAAACTGACTTCGCATTTTATTTTATTCTTCAAGATTGTGAACGGCAATATGCGTAGCTATGTTGACGTTTCGCCGACTCATCAATGCAGCCAGAACACTGTTACCAGCAGCTATACGCCTTTCCACATGGAATTTTGTAACATTTATCTCTACCGTATAGAAAGAACGGAATGTAAAATTAAAGTAGATGGAAAGATATTAGAACAAGTGAATGGGGTATATTTGATATATCTCATTCACTTGTTCCAATATCCCTCTGATCGACCTGCCCTAATTATACATTTCGTTATTTCTTCATATCTTTGAAATACTAAATAGTAATATCTGTCATGTTACTAGTGTCCATTTTTTATAGGACTGTTATGACAATAAAATAATTATCTATTGAGTATGTGCATGAAAATTTATCATTGTGTTATAAAACAATTATAGTTAGTTATATTAAAGATTATACAATAAATGTAAAGTCTGTGTATAGAAACATAAAACATATTTAATGTTATTATATCTTTACAAAAATTTGGATGATCTATAATCTATGCGAAAAAAGAAACACCTGGTAAATTTTAATAAATTCTCTTGCAACTAATTGTTACTTGTACCAAATAGAGGACGCTTTAAAAACAGTAACAAGTTTAACATAAATGAAAAATGCACTGTTGACTTAATACTGCTATGAAAGTTTGTCAGAGAGCGCTACGTAGTTATGTACTTCACATAATAAACAAAAGACTAAGTAAAATCAAACACTATGCCACAAAATGAGTATAAACAAATTGAAAGCTCCTATGTAAGTAATAGTCAAAATGACTTATAAATATAATGTAGTTATTCTTTAAAAAAATTACATTAATATAATCAAGCAAAGAAGTCTCTACCATGTGTATTCAGACTCATGTTTTTGAGGCATATATTAAACAAATACTCAACAAAGGCGCGCTACCATTACTTAAATCAAAGATAATTGCATCTAATAGTAGTATGACACCGATACGATTTAGAACGTATTCGTAAGCTGCAATGTTAAGCATGTTAAGCAATTCAATTTTGCCTCTCCTGCTCGTGCAATTGAATGTCCCAAGGCTACATAAGTATAGATAAAGGTTACTTGATAAAATACATCAATTTTAAGCGTTACTCCTTTGCTAAATTTCTAAATTTCTGTAGTATTCTAAATAATCCGTTATATATATATATATATATATATATATATATATATATATATATATATAAACAGCCGCACTCTATATAATACATAAATGTAAATCTAAATGCATTCAATAAGAAATTCTAATACAACGTATCATAGAGAAACGACTTCAAAGAAATAGACCATGCGTAAGTAAGTGATTATCAATATATAGTTTCATATATTAAAAATATATACATTTTTTTCCTTCTTTATATTAATCATATCGTGCGTAGAGGCTATTAAAACAAAAACCAATTAAAACCATAATATGTAAAGTAGCGCATTTAACATAAAGGAAACCACACGTTCCTTTTCGAACTAAGTAATTTTAAGTAAAAAAGAATGCCAAGTTTTATTAAATTAAAAGTAAAAGTTTAATATATTCTACTATGTATTGATTACATAAACATAAAACATATAATAGCGATAAATCCGCCATTGCACATTGATTAATATACCAAAATTTATAATAATAATACTTTATTGCACACATAAATACACATTTTAAAATATAATATAAAAATAAAATTAAAAAAAAGAACTTGTAATGTATGAAGTAGAAAATATTTAATTTTAATATTTATTTTACATTATTTGTTGTTCATATCTATTGAGAAAATCACCCACTTAATGACTTGTCTTGTAATCTTTGTTAAAGAGCATGACAATTGATAAATGATTACATATTTTTCCTTTACACTCAAACAGTCGAGTAATTTTAGATGTGCTAGGCATTACGTATTAGGAAACAAGAAAACAAATAAGTAAACTGATTATTTGAATGAAACGGAAGAAAATAAGTGAACTGATTTTTTAAAACGAAATTTTTCACATATGTTTATCTTGTTCTTTTAATGATATCCAATTCGACATTGATACAATGCTGCTTGCAATAGTTAAAATAGTTGTTCCAGGTCACGAATAATAAAAATAAGTTAGTCCTTTCATGAATATCTCGCACGCAATTGCTCAGAGGACATTTAAGGTTATATATATATATATATATATATATATATATATATATATATATATATATATATATATATATATAATATATACATATAGTTATAGCAGTTTTATATTCGCAGTTTCCATATAATTGAATTAAACTTCATTTTTATGTGAAATATATCGGATAAGTAGAAGAAGAAAGCCACGACAACACGAAATTACAATAGGTTTTTCATTTCTCTTAACCATATTTGTTTGAGATAATACACTCCACAAATATTGGCTATTGGATTGCTGAAGCTATAGGTGCCAATAATGTAAAATTCCACGGCTGTGCTTTGTCTTGGTAATTAAGATAAACTACAACTTCCATAGTTATTAATCGAATGTTCTGATTTTATAGTAAATTTAGGGCAAATTTGCTTTCCTGCTTTTCTCAATTCTATTACAGATACGCTCAATTTCTACAGAGTAATGATATAGTCTCTCCCTTATAATTGATTTTATTACTTTCCAATAGGAATGGTATTTTATTAAAAGTGACGTATCGATTTTGAATAACTTTTAGCTGGCCCAACATTAACGTCGGTCTTTGATATGTGTACATAGTTATTAATAGCAAATTTAAAAATTAAAAACTCCGCGAGAATTTTTCTGTAAATGAAACATTTTAGGTACTATTTTAGTTAATTACTATTAACAATCAATATCAATTATTTCATATATTGTTAGTTTTTTAAAGTTTAAGATATCAGCGAATAAAGAGGCTGATCCAACAATTCAGTCAGTACCAATAATAATATTTAAAAAAATGTGGTTATAAATATCAGATTATAAGTACATACAAAAATTTGCTTAATTATTTCCTATCAAAAGATAATTAGTGCAACGCATCAAAGAGAAGTTTGATAAAGCATCATGAACCTCAGCTCCGATTCTGCGGGTGGGACGAGCGGCGACAGCGTCCCACGCACGTAGAAAAAAATATATATACAGTCATTTTCTCAACTGAACATTTATTAAATTGTAGCTTACTGAATATTTCGAAGAAAAAAATAAGCTGACTATTTAGTGGTAGATTATTTATCTACTGGTTGCTAAAACATAAACAAAATTAATAAAAAAAATTACTTTCCACTATATTCACTTAGTTAAAAACTTACCTGATAGCTAGTAGCTATAGCTATGTACCTATAAATAAATATATTCATCAGCTGATTTTATCTCGTTTGAAGGCCTGTAAATACACTGTTGGACTGATGTATGTGTAATGCTGTAATTAATAAATAATAAATGGTATATAGATTTTAATACATTAGCTGATGGTTAATGTAATTATTCAAAGATAAATAGAAAAAATCGTTGAACGTTAATATATTTTTTTTCAGCACCAGCAAAATCCTTTTTTTCTCGGGGGTAAGCTATAATTGAATATTTTTTTATTTCTTTTGTATTCTAATGCCGCCCATCCCACTAACCGCAGATATCATTCACGAAGTCATTCTAAGTTGTCTCTCGAAATCTTCTTAAGAGAAGATTTTGGTTATTTTTAATTTTTAAGATTTTGTGGCTAAAGTGACATTTTGGTTAACATATATAAAAATACTAGTAAGTGCCCGTAACTTCAACTTAACGCTAAAAGCATTCTCTATCAGCCAACCTGTCATATGGGATAATTACGTGGGGACAAAAAATATGAATAATAATTCTATTAAAAATAAAAATAAAAAATATAACAATAACATTAACAATATTAATATAATAACACATATATACATACATACACACTTATACAAATATATATATATATATATATATATATATATATATATATATATATATATATATATATATATTAAAATAAACATAACATATATCATATAAAAATAGATAAGTATAATATAATTAGGAATTATTGGCAGTTGGCCGCCTCACGTGACTATTTGTGACTCGGGAACTCTTCTAATGGACTTAGACATGTCGTCCCAGGGCCTGGCTCCTGTGATAGCAATTGAGTCGGACATGAATCCCCCTGTATCTATAGGTATGGAGAGTACAAGGTTTGACAAGAACTGCAAGGATTTATTATGGAAAGAGAACAGATGGGCGAAGTCAGAGGACAGGTAAATGGAGCATTGTGATCAAAATGAAGGGAAAAATCATAAGTTCATGTTTTATATATTTTATTATGGGTATCCAGCTTCACGCATACAGGATGGACATGAATACTTGGTGCCAAGACACTCCGTACCACGTTTTACGAGACATTGCGTGTTGAGTTCCGGAACTTAACGCCGCGCTTTGTCTTACCAGAGCCAAGAAATGAAAATCATTCCACTGAGTAGGAATCGAACCTAGAACAGATCGTGTTTACAGTCAAAAGCTGTACCAATGCGTAATATACGTAGTTGACATTTATATATTTTAGCTTTATTCTTAGCAGTATGAGCAAAGAGGAGTCTCGTCCATTGTCATAAACATTTTCATAAATGCTTATGTTGACACAAATACTGATAATTAACATAAAACTGTAAACGGTACTATTGTTTACCATTCAGTTGTCATCTCAAAATACGCAAGCCATCTCAGCACTTTCAACATTCATATTACACTACATGATACAGCTTGTCTGTCTGTGTGGCTTATCATACAAACTTTTTTACTTTCGTATTTAGAATACATACGTGCAGCTGATTATATTTTTCTATTTGTTCTATTTTTAATTTAATAATTAAAAGAAAGTTAAATCAATGTCTTCATAACAATGTTGATATTATTTAATACTTCTGATGATTATCATATTATGCATATAAATGCAATAAGAAAAAGAAAAATAAAACAGAACCTACTTATTAAGTACGATTCCCGGCTTTTTTCCTAAATACGACGGTTAACATAATAGCTAATAAATTATTTCACGTGAATCTCTTTACCTTCAGTATGTTTTCATGCAATCCATTTTAGTTATTAATTAATTTATACTAATTTATACTTTAAACCATTAAGAAATTGAGACTGTGGATAGAATATTACGAAAAAAATTAAAGTTGATAATTTTAACAATTTAGTCTCACACATCTTTTTACAATTTCTCTTTACAATTGATTTTACCAGTTTTTAAAATCGTAAAAAGTTTATGTATTTTAAAATCATGATAGAAAAACTAAATTGTAAGAGGCAATCGTATATAGCGATGGGGATAACGTATCTGTAAACGCAAGTTGTTTGTAGACTCGGTTCCCACTCGAGGAAAAGCAGCAAAAAAATATATTTTAACTATATTCCTTTGTCCGCCTTGGTAACAATGTGCGGCGATAAGTTCCTTCACTTAATATGAAATATCTTGTATTCAGACTGTCAAAAATAGTCCAGCTAGCAAACAATACATGTCAAAATATCGCCTTGGTTAAAGTGATTTAGAGTAATACAGATTGTGTAAATTTTGTAAAACAAGTCAAGTTTTGTCATAAATTGTAATTAGACTAGGTACTAACAAAAATCTGTTGATATTCTTTAAATGTAACTGATCGCTGTGTGTACATAAAACATAGTATATAAGAAAAACTATTATTGACGACATCTATACATGTATACTAAGAATATAAAGCGAAAGTTTTTTTGATCGCGGTAATCTCAGGATCTACTGATTGGAATAGGAAAATTCTTTCTGCGTAAATAGTCTATTGATTGAGGAAGGCTACAGGCTGTATAACATGACTCTACCACTAATGAGAGTGAAGTAGTAATCAAAAATGTTGCGAAAACGGGAAAATTTGAATATTTTTAAAGTTTACCTTGCGTGCGCCGAGTGAACGGTGTTAAAAGTTAGGCGAAAATAATGCATTACAAAATTATTCCCCTCTAAAAGTTCTATAAAAATGTACGCAACAGCATATGTCTAGCTTTTACGGTTGACTCACTATAACAATTTTTATGTATATACTTTTAGTTCTAAAATAATTCATTATTCGCAATGATGTTTTTATTAACTAAATATTAATCTATTTGGGTAAGCCAAATAATTAAGTTATTTATCACAGGCACTTACTTTTCAATAAAATTCCCTTTAACAATATTAGATTTCAACCAATATGACAGCTAGTGTCGTTAGTCTTTTTAATAAAATGATAAAAGAAAAAGTTTCTGATGATGTAAGTTTGATTTGGATGAAACTTAACAGTATTATAGGTTGTAAATCAGAATAACACATGCGTGCGCTGATAAAACCATTGGAGTTACACAAATAACATGAGTGTAGTATTGTTTGTCTTAAATAGCTCTAAATAAATAAATATTTTTATATATTAATTTAAATAGCTATAAATAAACGTCAGAGATGGCATATATCTATCTTTTATGGGGAAGCCACTATGGACAAAGTAGTGAACTATAAATTTAATTAAATTGGATCGTTCATTACAATGCACATTGTAAAATATTTATCAAAACCTTATCAAATAAATTCATTTATCACTTTAAGTATCTAATATAGATTAACTATGACTTTTACACTAAGTAATTTGGCCGAATAGCTTAAAAATTATAACTATATTATTGACTTGAGCGCCATAAAGTGCCTAATGGTTTCAACGTGCGGCGCGGAGGAGATATTTTTTTAAATAATATAAGGATAATTTTCAAGCACAAATATACTTTTTATCAATTCACCATGCGGGCGAAGCCGCAAGCGAAATCTATTTATTAATTAAACTCAAAACAATGAATTTTAATATTTTTGTTTCTCCGTGTCTGTTTGTCTGTGTGTTTGTTTCTATCTAATAAGAGTTTCTGAAATTAGCAATTTCAGAAACGGCTTAACCGATTTAAATGAAGTTTTCACAGCTTCTCCCTTAATACTTAATGTTTATTTTATTTCAATCGGTTTATAAATAAAAAAGTTATATAAATTTAAATTATTATATTCTAAAATAATATAGTAAGCAGTTAGTAACGTACATATTTCAATCAATCAATCAATAATAGTTGACCTCAGTGAATTATACTTAGTAAATAAATTAACATCACTTATTTCTCTAAGTTGCACTTTTTTATATATATTATATTACAAAAAATTATATGGAATTAACAGAAGTAGAATGCAATGGCAACGAGCATTGAATCGGAGACGTTTTGTATTAAAAAAAGTAAAACTAAACTTAAAAGTATTATTTTAAAGTGATCAATTGATACATGACCACTAATGGCTAGATAAATATTTTAGCTGTTCAGTTCCTGTTAATAATTTGTCTATGAAATGTAACAATTAACATATTTTAAATTAAACATAAACTTCAATGAAACGGCAAAAATGAATTAACGCGCTACATATATTATTTTTTAAAGTGATGTATTCGATTAGATATGATATGGACTTTTTTGACAGTTCTTGTTGCAGATTCAATTAATAATACTGGTTTGCCAAATTGCTAATTCTCCCGTTTAGGGTTTATGTAAAAATCTGCAAACTGTAGCGCTACTTTTTATGCAATATATCTCAGTAAAACCTCCCACCACGTTCATCCGATGCTGCACCAAGAGTTTCATGAAGTTAGTAGGGTATGTAGTTAGATAACTTAATGAATGTATTGTATTTCAAGGATTTGTATGATTAAAAAACTTTGTGGACGATTTCCGAAAATTATGACACATCCCTAAAGGTGTATCATAATTTGAATGAATGAAAAAATAAAACACATATATTGCATTTAAGATTATTTCAAATTTAAAGTCATTTCATTTTATGTTTTGTTCGTTTGAAATTTTGGTTACATATTGAAAGCCTTTTTCATCTTGGTTCATGGTGTCTTTTATTACGCACAGTTCTATGTGGAGTGGTGGTAAAAATATATTTTAATTTTAAACAAAAGCCTCCTCGTTAACGTTATTGACTACAGGTGTCTAACTCGCCTTCTTGACCAATTTTTGTACTGCACTACTGTCCTGTTCGCATAAGAAACACCAAGACAATGTTTTAGTGTATTCCCCTTGCAATCCAGTCCACATTGCTATAACTTTGAGTTTAGCACAAATGTCCCAAGTTGGATTATGCACAAATTTTTGATGTTGTATTTTTTTCTAATCATAACTTTATATAAATGCTAAAACCCCATCAGTTGATGATTTACATTACTTTCTATTAAAATTGACAGTCTTTGAGGATATCAATAGGACAGAATTGCATAAAATCCCTAAAACGAAACTTACCAAAAACGAAAGTCAAAAATACATACTATTGAGCTATTAATAAAAAAAAATAAAAAATATGTACGTCGTAGCACAAAATAGAAAGAAAATTGCTCTTATTTATCATTATCATTTGGAGGAGATTTTTTTGCAGATTAGGGTAATCATTGAAATGAAAGTATTATTTGAGCAATTATTTATATGAAGAAAGTGAGATCATAGACAAATTATTAAACAATATTCAGCGTTACTCATATTTGAGACTGTGGAGCTTGTTATATATTCCAGTTATATAAAAAAAATTGATGAGAACATTGTTATATCATACTCTGCTTCACAATAAATAATATATAAAAATAATAAGGTTCTTTAAAGACTATGCAGAAAAATAAGACTGGTTAATATTACTTGTGACTGATTTATTGAAGTATTGTCATCAAAGTAACATAGGCGAAGATAAGAGTAATATTAGTTTTAGATGTAAACTAGTAACACCCAAAACTGCGTCCCGTTAGTTTGGAGGCATTAGCTCCAGTGTATGCGTATAGTGGCACTAAGCAACCTTACGAATATCACGCTTTTGTTTAATAAAAATGGTGCGCATTTAACTTTGTTTATGTTTAATTTTGAAGACCAGTACAACAAGCTAAAGTCCAAATTTGATTTGCGGAGATTAATTGGTTTTATAATAAATATCAGTTTTCTTAAAATTTTGAAATTAAAAAATAATTGTTGTGTTTCTCTCTGAAAGCCACGGATTCTTAAGATATTTAAGGCTGCAAATAACGTTGACGGATCCATTTAAGCCTATCACATAACAGTTAGATATATAACCATACCTCTATTTCTGATGAAAGAATACGGTATTAAAGATAAGTCAAGTATTCTTTTTTATGACACAACATTTCGCCGATGACCATGCTTATGTATGTATAAGTAAAAAAAAATATTTTTCTAGAATAATTGATTATTTTTAAACATTTAACATTTGTGTGGAATGTGACGTTTGATATAACCAAAAATTCATGACAACTTTGGGTTCTACGTAAATTATTACTTTTTTCAACAAAGATCAATTTTTCAATAAGGGCATATTATAACAAAGGCTTACCTGACAGAATATGGTGAAAAAATATTTTCGCCAATCACGTCATACGACGACAATAAATTTAAATTTAGTCATGCGCAGTATAAAAGAAAATGTTTTATCACAAAATATTTAATATAATTTTATGTCAATAAAATTAATGATATCATTATTGGCATTATTTTAATTATAGGTATAGAAAAAGCCTGTTATAAAATATCTATGACTACAGTCCAATAAAACTGTTCCGCAAATACCTAGATGTTTCTTTGGGGTTTACGATATCACAATCTAACTTTAGCTTTATAAACCAGATGGCTAGCAAGCGTTCGATAGAGGTATTTAAAAACACTTAACATATTTTCTGAAATAAACAGTTATAAATTTCCATAAATAATGATTCTTTTTTTTTAAGAATTGTGACATAAATTTACATGTAAAATACAATTCGCTAGAGTAGCTCGTTAAATAAGAAAAAAAATATAATTAATAAAACTTACCTAAGTTTCAGTAATCGAAGTAGGAATAAAAATTTACGTAGAGGCCCACCAACACCCAGGTACACTTGCAATTGCGTGCACCGCGTTAACAATTAGCTCAAGCGAACATGATCGCGCGATCGCAATTGGTATATATACAGCGCGTAAACAGTGCAGCAAGGCCGGCGCCGACGGCGACCGCTAGGCGAATATCCCGAGAGAACGTTGTGCACGAGCGGCCACACGAAACGTTCAGATCGATACCGGTGCTGCCGCGCGTTCCCTTTTGAGTGCTCCACTAAATAGGACCGGACAGATGCTCGTTCGATCGCTTCTGATAACTATACAACTATTGGAAATATTTATAAAGATCTCTTGAATAGAAGGCTCCACTGAGATAAAACGTGTTGGAATATAATATTTCTTAAATAGACATTATATTTTAAAAGTTGAGGAAAACTAAGCATAGGTCGCATGGAGCATGCGCGGTATGCGATAGGCGCGGCGGTGCGACGCGGAGGAGGAGGTATCGGTGTGCGAGGAACAAAGCGAAGGCACGCCGCACCACGCCGCCGACGGTGAAGACCACAGGCAGGCCGTACCTTACGCGAGATTTTACCACCGGCAAGAACACGCAAAAGCATCGATCATCAACACGCATACCTTGCGACCTTTACAACATTTTACATTGCTAACCTATTTTCTATTCATTGGAAAATTTTCTTTGTTGCGAAAACATTTAAGTAAATAATAAAATAATATTTTTTGTTTTATTTAAATTTCACAATATATAAGGATCTGCATAATAAAAGAGTTCTTTAAATTATAACAAAATAATATATTAATCATAATTTGAAGCCTGATTAAAATAATTTGATTTTGTGTTGGTAATAAAACGAAGATATTCAATTTATATTTTTCATCAATTTTAGAGTTAAATTCTTTATTAGAATAAAGAATTAATAAAAAACAACAAAGATTAATTAATTAAAAATATGCTAAACAAAAGAAAAGTAAAACTCCCAAAAACTGATGTAATGATGCGACAATTAGCCTTATGTTGTGAGTTTGAATGTTACTTTATCAAGGTCTATTTATAAGATCAATATTGATGAACACAGATATGGATGCATTCTGTAATACTGCAGCCTATTTTAACATTATTGAGCAAAGAGGTACACGAAAATTCTAGAAGTGTGAATTACGAAGATACCGTAACCTGGCAAGAATATTAATAAAAACTAACATCAATGCCTATAAATTTATTAAGTATAAAAGAACTGTGAGATCATATATGGAAACTTATATAAAAAAATAGCTTTTATTCGCGGCTCCATTCACGATGTCCATGGATAAGACCGAAAAGTCCATCATACTAAAATATTAATCTAGTCGGACAAACATACACTTAAATTTAATAAAAATTTAAATGAAAATTTAAATCCATGCTTTTTTGCCAAGCAATTATCTGGTGATGCTTTGATCTTCTAATGAAATCTATTAAAAAATAACATCGCCCCATCGAACCACTATGACATTAAAAAAAAATAACTTACCGTATTGTTTAGTATGGTGTATGGGGTGATTACGCATCATTATAAATCTTTCCATGGGAATGAAATATTTTACTACGTTAAAATTAACTGAGGCCTCCAAACTATTTTTGCGAGAAAATATCATAACATAACGAAAAGGACAAACAAACATATTTTCCTAATAATATTATAGTATGGATGGTATTCATTAAATAATATATATTCCCCTTTGTCTCAGTTGTCTTGTTGGTAACACTCCATGCGTCAAAATGCGTCTGTTCTGTACGACTGTATCGTATAACTGTACCATCAGAGTCCTGAAAATTATATTTATAAAATCCTTTTCACCTTTATATTTAATTTAAGGATATGATCAAATCATAATTTATTCGATCGATCTCGCTCAAATAATTTGTGGCCAACTAGCGTCATGTAAGATTATTAAAAACTACAGGATTCGAGGAAATCCGCCCTTTAGAAAGAAATAAATATTATATAATAATAAGAAAACAAGAATCAGGCAACTATGTACCCATCAATAAACAGAGCAATAGGCAAAACGTATTATAATTTTTTCAATGAAAAATGTCATAGTACACAATAAGTAATTAACTACGCTTTTGTATACTTTTAGCATCGGTGTTCAGAGCTCCACACATTTAAGTTGCAGACTAAAGTCAAAAATAATAATAATTCAATTATAATAAAACTAGCGGCCCGCTCGCGTTTTCGCCGCCGTGAACTACATGACTCTATATATTTTATTTTTGCATCCGCCCGTGTTCTCCCTTAGATCAGAAACCTTGTTAAAATTATGTTTCTTTTCTAAATTCATGTTTACATATAAGTCACAACATGAGGGGTGTATTAATGAAAATTTTATTACAATCCGTTACGTAGTTTGAAAGATCTAACGCACCAACAACGGATGTGACTTCGCTTTATACTATGAAATAATAAGTTAATGTATTGTGAAAGTGTCCAACAGAATAAGCTAAACGGAATTATGTACATTGCAAAATTATATGGTACACTTAGTATATTTATCTAATTTGAAATTCGTTCAGCCTAATATCATTTAATGATATCCGAAGCATACGTCAATGATTGACAAATTATTAACTGCACTTATAAATTAAAATTAATTCAATTTAAGTTACAATTAGCTTATAAAATTTAAGAGAGTAGATATTAATCAGCTTCACGCTTTATCCCACAGAGTTGGGTAGCCAAGACAATCTAGTGTCAAGACACTCCGTTGACTGCTTTCCACCCAAAATCGACATTGCGTGTTGAGTGGCGAACGCCGCACGCACTTTGCGGTATCAGAGCAAAGGAATGAAAATAAATTTTAAATAAATTTCCCCGAGTGAGAATCAAATCCACAACCAATCGCGTTTACAGTCAGACAGTGTCCCATTACGCCACGATGATCTCAATAATTAATAAAAAACATGAAAAGCGTTAATAAAATTTATGTTACACTACGCAAATACAAGCTCGTAAATATCTACTAGGTTATTGTTTTGTGAACCGTGTTCCTCGAAATCATTTTCTTGTAATAATTAGCTAATGAACGAATATAGTATATTTTACGTGTCAAATAAGAGGTTGACATAAAAATTATCCTCGAAACATTACCTTTCGGTTTTTTAACGTGTATAATATTGTGAAACTTGATTAAAAATATATTATACTTAGCTTATGGACAGGAATTTGCATTTAAAATTATTTATATATATATAAATATATTAATTTTATTATAATAAGTGTATCAAACAAATTATACGCTTATTTATTATTTGCTTATTTGCACGTCACTACTACGCAGTAAGTTTTTTAGTACATAAGTATAAAAACTGAAAGAGCGCGCCAATTTGCAGTTAACAATGGGGAAGATTATTACGTTTGCGTAACTTAATGACAATATTGTGATGCTGCCGGTCACAGGGTAATAATAAGTGGTTATATTTAATCTCTTACTCCATACAGGTCCATTTCATACAAGCGTATGAAATGGACCTGTATGGAGTAAGGGATTAAATCCGGTCCATTTCATACAAGCGTAACTAAAGGTAAATAGCGATGATTCACAACCTCGTTTCCTATCACTTTTAGGATCAATTGTTAGTATACATTAAACTCACTTTTTTAATGTATATTTTCTTGTATTATAATTTTATTCTTGTATTGCCTTATTTTTTAAGAAATTCAAACTTTGCTACATGTTTCAGCTAGCCTTCGGGCCATATGCGGTCCGCTTAGTTATTTTATGCGGCTCGCAAAGCTTTTATTCATATTACAGGTACTCTCCTTCTAAGGCCAGAATCTATAATATAAATAAACACTTACGCCTACCAAATTAAGGCCTACCAAAATAATGCGCCTGGCTCAAACATGAATATGATGGCAAAGTATACATGTTTTCACGCTACGCGAGGTAATACAAAAACAAATTAATGACGTATTTTCAAACTTAAAATAAATATTTTAAATGCTATTATTATATGCTTTTGAAGTGGGATTTTACCCAGACAAAGATTTCAAAATTTGGATTAGCAAGGTTGCTCACCTCTGCGTTATGTAATTATTGCATCCTACAAAACCCATCTCTATTTGAAAAATTCAATAACTCTTTGTTAAAATTAAACCAATTAATATATGAAAAAAATACTTTAGACCGCGTTTACAAAAATTATGTGAACGGGAGAGCCATGGAATTTGGGGCATTTTAACTTAATATAAAGAAGCCAATGATTTCACGTGTATATAAGTAAACAGTCTTTAAAAAAATCTCTCGTAGAATATTGGTTCTAACATGTTATAGCCTTTACTGCGTGGAAATAGTTTCTGCTTGTGTTATCTTATTTATATATAACTTTTGCTTGACGTTTTTTTTCTTTTTTGATAGTATAATAAAGATGGTCTCTTAGAGTTCCACAAAATATGTTCCACATTGTTGATTTTATATATAAATGAAAAATATTCAACATGGACACCGGCATCAAATGCAGATGAGGCGCCAGTTTCTTATGTATATAGTACGGCTATAGTACAATACTTTCGCATATAATTTCATATATTACTTTAATTTTAAAATTTTAAAAAATACTTAACCATATTTTGTTTAACTTGGGACTCAAAGCAATTTGAATGTTATTTAACTAGTAAGTTAAAATACACATAGAGTGAAAAAATTTCGCTATTTTAAAGTAATTTTATCATTTAGTAGATGCTTATCAATATAATATATTTCAAATTCGCTGAGCTAAACGTTTATTTTAGTATGCAAGAATGCAAAAATATATTTTGCTATCGTGGTTAATCTAAGGATTTATCACATGTTAATGTCATTCAAAAATATGTAATTGTATAAAATGTCGTTTTGAAATGTATAAAAACTGACATTTAAGAATGCTTAAAAGCAAATGGATTGCGTACTTTTCTTTTATTTAAACACAAAAAACACTCACACACTCACACACGCACGCACACACACACACACACATATATATATATATATATATATATATATATTTACATATATAATTTTAAGTACTAAAAATTAAAAACATGTTTATTATCACCTACATCTATAGAAAAGGCCTCTAGGAAGTTGCGTCTGGACTTGATAAAAATTACACGAAAACTCTTCATATGTTGGACGAAACTATATTAAATCGTTACTAAAGATGTTTTTTTTATTAAATAATACTATAGTTTAAAAAGATATATTGAGATTAATTACAATTAATGAACGTGAGGATTTATTACTAATTTTCAAGGAATAAATAGTAACACTATTTATATATATAATAGTAACACTATTTATTCCTTGCAAATTACTAATAAAAGTTGTAATGTGTTTATTTACACAAACATAAAAATGTTCACTTTAGATTTTCGATTAGGATGTAAACATGTAATATCTTTTTCATTAGCTTTAAGACGTATGTAAGTAATTTAACTCTTTGTTTAGTACGCAGAATTCCTTACGGTTTCCTTTGTTTATTTTTTATTTTTAATTAATTTAAAGGAACGAATTCCATAATTTATTATTCTGAATGGAAGCCGCATCAAGCAACTCCCTTCCAAAAAGTACACGGATATCGTTTGTTATATATCGATATCGTATGTTATATATATATCGATGTTTCGTTCATGAAGGTTAGTTTAAACAATTATTTTATGTTTCCTATGTTAGAGTCCAGGGCCTAAATATAGAAATTGCAAATAAATGATTTTTATGATTATAGTATAGAAAAATATTATCAAAATATATAAAGAAAACAACTAAGTGTGTTAGTGTTACATTTTAACGACGATAAAATATATGTATATTATTTATTTTTGTTAGGAAAGACTAGGAAATTAAATAAAGTATCATTTTATATAAAAGCAACTTCACACTAAGCCCGTTATGAGCTGGTCGAGTCGTAAATGCAATTTGCAAAACTCATTTAGCTTCACTGGTTCCTTAGTCACTTACAAAAAAAGTACGAAGTGTTGAATGTTATGATGTCATAATAAATCTTATTGCTTGTAGCTCTATGTTAATGTTTCTTAACTTAATATATATTGATACACACAAAGGTATTGCATTATAATAAATTTCCTTTTTTGAGCTTCCTGCTTTATCCCGCATAACAGGGTAATCAGGGGCAACCTAGTGTCAAGTCACTCTGTGGACTGTTTTCCTCCCTAAATTGACACGTTGTGTGTTTAGTGCCGCGCTTTGTATTACCAAAACGGAGAAATTTAAATATATTGAACTTTATATAAAAGCCAAAATTTAAATATGAAATGATTATTTTTAACGTAAAATAATTTTATTTCTTTTTTTATTATAAGCTATTAATTTTATTGTAATATAAATAAAAAAACCTATATATAGCAGTAACACATTTTTATTTTACTTTACAAAGTTTCGCGTTATCTATATTTCATCAGTCTAACATTAAAGTGACTAGATATAGAAAAGTAGGTCATATTGTACTTCGCCAAGAAGTCAGCTTCATTAACTAATTTGTAACATAAAAATATAAAGTTATATTATCTATTACGGCTATTAGAATATTTATCTAAATGTTTACATGAGCCCGGTCGTCGCGCAGTGTGACAGCGTCGGACTGTAAACGCGATCGGTTGTGAGTTCGATCCCCACTCGAGTGATTGATATAATTGAAGTGATTATATTTAAATTATTTTCACTTCCTCGCTCTGATAAAGACCACTCAACTCGTAATGTCTCGAATTCAGTTGAAAGCGAAGTACGGACTGTGTTGACATTAGGTAATTTCTGTCTACCCTGCTATGTGGGATAAAAAATTTTGAAACGTCATCATAGCGAATCTAGAGTGTGAAACTAAGTAGACAAAGAAAATAGTTGAACGAGATTATTTTAGCCAGATATTGGCTAGATGATCAAAATGTCTTTATATCTGAAAACAATGACAAGTAAAAATAACGTTAGAAACAAAAATTGTAACAGTAAGTGTTTTGTAGTATTTTTGATGGTAATTATCGTATCAAGAATTAATATTTATTTCCATACTATTTTATTTGTTTTCATTTTGCAAACAATTGTACTGAATGAATTTCCTTACTCAAAAAAATGATTACATTAAAATTATTATCATGTTCTCAGTCTGCTATCTGGAATCAATACTCAATATAGCAAAGTGGGAGGAAAGTGTAGAAGAGAATGTCATAGAAATTCTATGTATGAAACTAAAATTAACCCAAAAGAGGCAGGAGTGTCAATAATACATACCCACTAGGGTTATTAAAATATCGTTTCACGAACCTTTAATATAATCACAACCAGCCAATTATTACCTCATTTATTTTTTAATTTTCTTAACAGTGATACACAACAGAAAAAAATGAAAGAAATATGAATGCAGTAGAGATGCGATCTCTTCGTCGGATATGCGAAGACAGTTTAGCTGACCGTATATGCAACGAAGAATGGCAGTTGTATGAATGTCATAGTGAGAATATCCCGCAAGGGTAGAGCGTGAAGCTATAAAAAAACTGTGATAATATTGTTTTATAATATAATTTGCTTTTGTGGCAAAACTACCCACAAGTTTAAAATTAATATTTATTCTTTAAATGAAAATTCATGAAATTAAATAAGCTATAAAAGCCTAGTACCTATATAAAAAGAGTAAAGGCATACATAAATTACTGCTTAGAATAACAAACAGTACAAGTTGGATTAGGAAAAAAATTTTTATTACATATCTACAGGCGCAATAAGAAAGTCTTACCTATTATGCTTTACATAATGATGTTCCGAATAAAATAAAAAAGTTAGTTTTAATCAACATTCGCTGCTCATATTAATTAAAATGCATTTTTTATCATTAGCGTCGACTCAGAGGACTAAGTTGATTAAAAGTTTGTGTCTACATAGATACAACCTACAACCCTTTATAATAAGTATGCGACACAACATTTTTTGCTACTTCAGTAACCATAGCTACTATTTAATTCACAGGGCTAACATAACTGCGGGTTCGATTAATTCATATTAGCCTTAATAACAAATTATATTTATATACTGATATGACGGAATATTTAATAAATATTATTAACATTTCCAGATTTTTATTAAAAATTTATAGCAGACCACCTTTTACATATCGGTGGAACATTTCACGTTTTGATGAATATAAAATCGCTAAAATTGATAAAAACTTTTAAATCTGATGTGAGTTATTGTAACCTGACACTTTTTAACCACTGGATAATTAACGGACAGGCATATACAAGTATTTCAAATTTAATAGACATCGTAGACAAATTGATACCGAAATACTTGATTAAAATGAGAACTTATGATTTTTTAGCTTCACACTTTCCACTGCAATGATAAATTGGGAAGCAGACACGTCTGAATTCTGTGTTTAAACACGATAAAACACGTCCCGACCTCGACAAGCCCAAAATCAATATTCGGCGCGAAATATTTGTAGCAGTGATTTGTATTCAAGCTTAGTTGATTTGTTACTTCAATCTTCAAATCAATAAAAGACTATTTAGCATAAACCATATTGTAACGGATAGGTTTCAATAATGTGGGTATAAAGATATATAAGATTTTTTAGATAAATGAATAAATAATTTATTTATAAGTATTAATTAGTAAAATAAAAGAAATAATACTTCAATATATAATGATATAACGAATAAGATAGAATGAGTTATATAGGCAATCTCTTGAATAATTAACAAAAGGTTTTTTGGTAATTATTCACGAGATTGGATTATAATTATTTATTTATGAAAAAGTTATTAGTAGCGTCGTGAATTTTGTTAGACATTGTGAAAATGTCATTTAAAAAGTAGCTACCGAAAGTGATGTTTTTTATTTTAATTTTAAGTGATCGTCTGTCCTAAATATTAACGAACTCCATCTACTATATACATGTAACCAACAACGATAACTTATTTTTACTGGCCGTACCAGGTAATTTGCCGTTATTATGTTGAATCGATGTGTACATTTTTGAATAGGGATCACACAGGTGAACTAAAAGTCTTTACACCATATGCTTTTTCTAATTGGCGATGAGTGCGAGCTACGAGGTGGCCAGTTACAATCATTGCTAGATAGTACTTTTTGATAGCGATCTTAATGATTAAATTTATGTGCCATTTGATTTTTTACGCGTTTTAAAGTCATGCGATGGCTTTTTAATAGAGACCAGGTTCTTAACAAACAAACGCTCTTACCAAGGTGGCGGTATCCTGTAATGTTCTAGATCGTCTATATGTGTTTGATTTATTGTTAAGCCTGTTTCATCGAACTTTTATAACCGATCACTAATAACTTATGTAATAGTAACTTTTGGAATCCATTTTCTAATGATTTGTATCGAGGTAGCTTCACTTTTATAAGGCATGTTGTAATGGGAACGAATGTGTCTTTAGATTGCTGTAAAGTCAAAATAATAAAGGATTACACTTCATGGATAATAATTTCTAGCCATATTATTGCTACTATCATAATGACTAACCAGATGTTATAAAGTATAACTTATTCTATTATTAAATTCCCTTGAAATGTAGAAAAAATTTTGGTAAATCCTTGAAATACTCTTCAATATAGCCTTTCATGTAGACTATGCTTCCACACAGTCATTAGAGATAGGCAACTATTATTTGAGAATACTAAGGCTCAACATACGAGCGCATTGGAATTATTCTATTGTATTAATATATATATAATTCTGTATAATATGCGCCACCACACTCCTATATATAAAGGACGATGTGTTTTACAGTTGTGATCATATTAACAAAAATTATAATGAAAAATGATGAAAAAAAAAGAAATATCGTCTGATTCGGACGGAGTTTATAATCTAGTATTGGAAAAAGTACGTTACTAGCTCTTTGTCTATATAGCTATATAACTTATACTTTCACCAACTCCATGACGAATTTAGGTTATTGATACCAATCTTAAAAAATATAGCTAATATGTTATAAAAATACCTGAAAATACTCGCAAAAAAACGGAAAAATGACCATTGAGACTATATATTTCATATGCTATTCACGACATATTAGACAAGATACATTTTCTGTAGTGATTCACTCAATTCTTCACTCTCTGTCGGAAGTAATATAATAATTGATGCGCGTTAAGGAATCCAACGTTGGACTTACTCTTCAAATGTTATATTCTCCAGCTGACAACAATAATAAGTACTTCACGGTCAAACAAAGATTAAGTTTTTGACATAGTATTATATTGAAATTAAGTCTGGAAATAGCAGCTATACCGTTTAAACCAGTCCTTTCAAAGAGGTTAAAATCGATAGAAAAGTGCCCCACAAAGTCGTGCCAATAGATAAGAGAAATTGTTTCAATATTACATAGTATCTAAAAATTGCGCTTTTAGTTCTATATAGTATAAAAATCAGTGTCGTCACGATGCTCTTAATTGTGCTGCTTAGAATTTTGCCAATCGTGCATATAATTTTATACACGATTTACTGAACGCAAAATGTTTGTTCCATTTGTTAATATTTTCGGGAAGTGTTTATAAAAAAATCCCAATCCATTTAATAATATTTTCTAATTATACATTAGGTGTAAATGTTATTTTTTTAATAATATCTTTAAAAAATACGCTAATTGCAATTACTACTGAACTTATAGAAATATATTGAATAAATCCTTAAGTTAATATATTTTAAGACATTGTATACATTATAATGGTAGGAACAAGAATAAACCACCAGCATTCATATCTAAAAGCTTTTAATATGACTACTAAAAGTATTCAGATATTTTTACATTACTAAAGGAAATTGAACAAGAGACAATTTCTCATTTAATATTCAAATGTATTTACTTTGTAGGCATTTGAGTATTACTTTGCTTTTTGAATTTCAATAGTTTGAGAATTCGACATTAGTAATGTTTGAAGCTGGATAATAATTTTAATAGTTATATAATTTGCGAAGGTGGATGCGTGTAGTACTAACTTTATCCCTACTTCTTTATATAAACTATGTCACAAGCATAGCATTTGTTAGCTTAATTGCAAATTTAACGTAGATTCATAATACATGTAAAACAATAATTACATTACAGTGTGTACATGCATATATAACACATGCGAAAGCAATAGGGGACACTAATGTTTGAATAAAATTGAACACACACTTGCTGATGTTAACAACAGCAGCAAAAGCTGATGTTAACAAATTGCATAACTTTGTATTTTAAAACTTTTCAAAATATGGTTTTATACATTGCAGCACTAGCCTCATTTTTAGATAAATCCCCTTACGAATGTGTATTTCGCCGCAAGGCACTTCATGAATTTCAAATAACTGCATTTCCCTCGGCAGAAAATGGAAATAGAGGCTAATAGAGCAGCTAATAAGTTAGAATAGAAACACCATAATATATCAAAACCACATTTACATAGTTGTAAAAAATACATTGTTAACATTTTTATTTTCAACTTTATAAAATTAAACATATTCAGAAAGTAGTATTTAAAAATAATTGCGTAATATTTATGTGATAACAAATTAATAAGCAAAATTTAAAAATATTTGATGACATTTTTAGTAACAACTATTGAATCTTTTGCTTTATTATTTAAGTTTTTTCTGCTCAAAAAAACTATATAGTAGGTATCCTTTTAAATAAAGAAAATTGTATAAAAAGAAATCCATTAATATTGTAAGTGAAGGTAGACCGTCTATCTGTTATCATAACCTGCTGTATTGTTGGAATTGTCGGAATTCCAAGAGTACATTTTGGTAGACGATATACCAAAATATACGCCATTGATCGCGTTCAAAATGTGTTAAAAATAAAAACAAATGTACGGAAATCAAAGATCTAATTAAATATAGTAATATATAATATTCATAATACTGTGTGTGTCACTTTTATTGTGAAATAACATCATCTTATCTAATAGGTACAACTTGTACATACAAACTTGTGGCTAGAGTCATACATATTAATATGGTTATGTTAATTGAATATAATTTTACTTGGATAATAGGCTTATATATACGCACCAGTATACAATTGCAAGATCACAGCGCAAAAACTTCTCTTACTAGTAGTAATAAAATTCTACAATAAAACTATGTTGAGTTCATAGTCATAAGCGGTTCACCATATACTTATGCATATTTTTGTTAGCTACTTGGATTGTTTATATTTTCTATAATTATGATTATTAAATCTTTGTGAAAAACTCAAACAGAATAAAAATTTCTAAAATTGTCATAAAATCATAAATCAAATATTGTAGAATTATCAACTAACAAAAAGACGCTGAAAAATTTATTGTAATTTAAAATGTAAACAATATAAATATGGGTACTGTATATGTCAAAATAAAACAACACAATATTTTTTTAAAGGTTTTGTCATTGCAAAATAAAATAAAATTAAGATATAAACATCATACACTTTGATAAATTCGCTACTAGATCCATCTAGATATTTTTTTGAATGTTTACCGTGAATCATGCGACATCTACTGCAGGAAGAACATAGCTCACAATTGAGTATTTTGGAAGCTGAGTAATAGGTGGCGCTAGTATATTTAAAAATTTACTATAGTTTACAGAACGTAAATGAAAAATAAAAATGTATGTTACTACACACTTTTTTGATATCTCTCAAAATATATAAATATACAACAATATAACGTGTAACTATAAAAGTCTTGAATACACACAATATCTCCTCCAAATTATTTTATTTTAAGTAAATTACAAATATGAAATAATTTAGTACATATATTTTTAGAAAAGTAACCATAACTAGAGATACTTTTAACAGACGTTAAAACTAAAAAGACAATTTGCTTAATTTGAATTTTCTCATCTAATTTTTTTTCTATATAAATAAACTTTATAAAATTAAAATTATACATTAAACGCCACAAGTGTCCAAACGAGCAAAAATTGAGAAAAATATTACAATTTTATACTTTTCAACAAGATTAAATAATTGTTTTAAGCTTCATATTTTATAGCCCACCCTGAGTAATATCGACATTACGTGTTATCATTTAGTGTTGTCTGCTCCCGCACTGCAGTATTTATTTTATTTCTATTTGTAACTAAGCATTGTCAACATATGTGAGACGTACTATTTATATCATGAAGCGATCGATAAAAATATCTCTTGTTAAACAGTCATCATATCTTGCTCTCTACATATCGGATCAATATTTAAATGCCGTAAAATCTTTTGTTCTTCATTTTCTCGTATAATTTGGTAAAAATATTGTAATATCAATGATAAATATATACATATATTATTAGCGTAACAAGCAGTGTACATACGTATCCCTACTTTGTGTGATGTATTTTATAATATTTTTTTTAAATTTTATCATAACGAATTTTATTCCTTATTCATTAGTTCTTACATACATATTTAACGAAGGCTAGGGAAAAACTCGTGAGGCAACTTTATTCTAAGAATTAATTAAATAAGTCTTTTGATAAAGCGGACTTAAGGGAAATATAGTTTATTAAAATGCTAATTCTATTGCTCTGTGATTTGACAGAAATATTTTAACATTTCATACTGAAAATATGAACATTAAAATTGTCCTGGTATAGTGTAATGTTAATTATTTAATCAAACAAAGTTGTTTGTTTAAATGTAAAATTTTCTAAAGATAATACAAGATATTAAAGTTTTGTGCGTTAATAAGTATATTGACATGAACAAAATATAACCTATAACTGTCTGTAAAACCAGACGTACTAAAAAAATATATACATTTTTATAAAATTATAATTTATAATTTAATTATATACATTTTTTATAAAATAATAATAATAATTTTTAAACTATATAACTTATGTTTATATATTTCTTCTTAGCTTACTATTTTATTCTATATTAAACGCACTAGGCATAATCTAAAAGTAATCTCGTCATATTTGTAAACTAGATTAACGTAATTATAAGTATCGAGAATAATTCTAAATGCTCTGACCTGCTAGTTTGTTTGCTTTGCCTGTCCCACATAAAACACTAAGTCATGAAATACAACACAAAGAAAATTGTAAAATAAAATTATAGAATAAAGTATCGAAAAGTTCATTAAAATGTAGTTACTTTAACACGTAATATAATATCAAAATGTACTTTTTTTATATATATATATATATATATATATATATATATATATATATATATATATATATATATATATATAAATGTCGTTCTGCACTGACTGACATGGCCTGAACGGAATTTAATTGTCGAACACCACCGACCGACGCGGCTGGTATGGAAAGATGCATTTTTTTCTTGACGTTTAACGTGTTAAAAATACTTCACACATGCACAAAGACCACGATGCGCCACGTCGGTAAAGAATACGGTACCGCACGAGCTACCCGTTTGCATTCACAATTACTTATATGTGTAAGAATAAACCTTTATGGTTTATACAATGCTTTTATTTATATAAAATAATACTAGTCTTATATTAATTAAGATATGATATTTGAAATTAGATATGTAATTAAAAATGTACAATTGTAAAAGGACTACAGATGTCGTGAAAAGTAAACTTTTATAATATACGAACATCAATCAATTAATTAGTTATATCTATAAACAAAACACCTTTTAGTCCTCTAAAATGTCAATTTCGGTCGTTATACCGCCGAAGAAGACTATGTACTAAGACAATTAGAAAATATCCTCTTTTAATCGACACTTCACCGCCAAAAAATCAGATCATTTGAATTTTATTCTATATTATTTATTATGTTAACTTCAGTTATATTAACAAATAAGGATTTAAGTTTGACGTAATTGAGTCATTTTCTTGTAAATATAAGTATTACTAACTTAAGATGAGGCTGTAGCATTAAATACTAAGAATAGATTCGAAAACAAGGCGTTCGATATTTTATGATCGAGTCAACCTGGCAACCATAATAATAATAATCCCCAGGGGATCAAGTTGTCGTGGTGGGGGGGGCTTATGGATATTAGATACAGGTTAATAATTTATGTTTTAACATCTAAAACTCACTCAACAATAACTATAAAATGCCACTAAGAACTTGGCTCACCATATCCAAACCAACGATCCCAAACCCTTTTTTTGTACTATGAAGAAAAGTACTCACAGATGTAACTTACGGCCGCTCCCCGGAGTTCGTCGGGGCGCGCTCGGAGCCGACGCTGGTTTCAGCTTACGAGCCGTCGGCGATGAAGATCTGAACAGGCGAGCCGGACAATAATCATCATTATCACCAATTTCATCCGTTCATGACGAAGAATGTAACGAAAAGGTTACATTCTTCGTCAAATCATTCATACACCATATCACCTTCATCTTCATCTATTCATTTTTATCCGAGTCGCAACAAATGGAGTAAAGAAATGAATGAGTTTCTCCTGCGTACATACCTACATCTTACACTACTTGGAACAGACACTAATACCTACCTTCTACCAATATATACAAAATTTATCGAAAAATATCCAAATATGAAAGTAACCCGTCAACGCGTTGAGGACCAAAGACAGGTCATAGTACGTAATAAATTATTGCCGCAAAATATAATAAATAAAATTTATGAAGAAGTAAAACAAGAAATAGAAAATATAACGAACAAAGATTATAACATTCAAAAAACCAATAACATATTAAATTCTCAAGATTGGCAACTTATGAAATGGAGTGATCAATATAATGAAGCTATAATGAGAGCATATTTTAAAATAACACATTTAGAAACCTCTACATCTACATCAAGAAATATCTACATCAAGATTTTATTTCAAGATTTCCCCATTTATCCCACGTTACAGAACAAAGAGTAGCTGACCAGAGAAGATCTATGGTTAATAATAAGTTTTTGCCTATACAAAAATAAAAGATATTAAGAATGAAATAGCATTAGAATTACAAAGTGAGACTCCAAAGCAATTAGATATTAATGATATAAATACAATCAGTACTATCAACAAAGGAATTTAATTAATTTTATTTAGGAACATTTTAAACATTACATTGATAGATTACTAAGCAATATAGACTCCTGCGGTTCAGAACAACATTTAGATTGAATAAAAAGACATACAGAAATAGACGAAACCTTTAACGAATGTTTAGCTTTCTTTATAAATCCTGAACCAACCAAAAGAAATTATATATCCCGACAAAGATCATCAAAAAAGTTTTCCCGAATAGTAGGATATTTTAACACAATATTGTTACCAGATTAGATGTTAGTTTTCAGTCACTACAAACTATAAAATATTGTGCCGCATGGACTGCAGCAAAAATGAATGGCGTAAAAATCAGACCTACACAAGATATTACACAAAATAAAACAAAAATAAGAAAACCAAAATGGCAAACCCGACTTGAGAAAAAAGTAGCGGATCTGAGAACTAAAATAGCCCTAAAATAACTTATTAATAATAATAAATTTAATAAAACAAAATTATAAAAGGAAGGAAGCACGGCAACGGAAGCGAACAAAATTATAAAAGGAAGGAAGCAAGCAAGGAACCAAACACGCAACTATTTCATTTTCTCGATACACTTAAACAAAAACTTACACTTACAAATAGCCGATTACAAAGATGCAAATTATGTACATTACGGAAATCCCAAAATAATCAGTATAGTTCCAACGAAAGATAATTTTACAGAAATCTTCAAAATTCTACAAAAAATAACGCTAATAAATCAGTACAAACTTCACCGACAAGAGATGATTTTCATAAGTATTAGTCCTTAATATAGGGGAATCCTGTTGTGCATAATAATAACGCCGAATGGATTATTTATGAAGAGATCCAAAATCAGACTAAATCAAGCATGCAATGAGAATATATCCCTTGAAATACTACAGTTAATTATAAATAAATTAATTGGAAGACACCTGGTTCTAATTTCATTCATAATTTCTGGTACAAAAAATTTACACATATACATGCTCACTTTCTTAAGCATATTAATAATTTCATTCAAAATCCTAAGCATATGCCTAAATATATTACTGGAATTATGTACATGATTCCGTGGAATTTAGATAGTCTTGAAGATCCCTCAAAATACAGACCCATAACTTGTCTGCAATCAATATACAAAATAATCACTTCTTGCCATACTGAAACAATTCATATATATTTAACAGATACTGAAATACTTACAGAGAAACAAAAAGGTTGTAAAAGATTTAGTCAGGGTTTTAAGAGCATTTGATAACTATCAAATCAACTGATTCTGTAATATTAAATCAAGTGCAAAAAAATAAGAAAGATATATTTACAATATATATTGATTATAGGAAAGCTAACGATTCAATTCCCCATTTATGGTTGTTACAAGTTTTAAAAACATAAAATACATCCGGTAATCCAAGATTTTTCAAGGAACACCATGAACTATTGAACAAGAAAAAGAAAAGTTACTCCTCTGGGTAATACCATAGAGAGTGAACCAATACAAATAAAAAGCGGTATATTTCAAGACGATGCTGTAAATCCTTTATGGTTCTGTATTGCATTAAATCCTCTGTTTAATGTATTAAATTTGTCTCATGTAGGATACAAAGTAAGGTATAAGGATAATCTAAGTAACAAAACTGAAACTAAAATAATTAATCTTTTGTTATATATGGACGATATTAAGTTACATGCTGAAACAACAGAAGATCTAATTAATCTAGCAAATTTAACGGATACATTTTCTCAAGATATTAATATGGAATTCGGAATAGACAAATGTAAAATCAATGCAATTAAGGTAGGAAAGAATTATATGCACGAATACTTAATGAGTAACGGGAAATATATAGGTTCATTAATGGAAAATGAGACATACAAGTACTTGGACTATATTCAATCAAAGATCACATATGGAAGTCAAAAAAAATTTAACGAAGCAATTCAAACATAGACTAAATTTTATAATTAAATCAAAACTTAATTCGAAAAATATTATAAAAACAGTTTTGCAATACTGATTCTTACGTATTCGTTTGGAATTATAGCTTGGAACAAGACAGAGTAAAAAAATCTTCAACGCATTAATAATACAACATTGACTGGAAACCGAAAACATCACCCAAGATCATGTATGCAAAGAATGACATTACAGCGAATAGATGGTGGCAGGGGATTAAAACATATAGTAAATTTACATAACAAGCAGATATCAAATTTAAGGAAATATTTCTATTCAAAATGTGGACGTCTGTCCATACTTCATAAATCCATAGTAGAAAATGATCAAAAACTAAGTCCACTTAATCTTAAAGAAAAGAGTTTGCTAGAAAATGAATCACAGACAGACAGACCTACTAAAATGAAAGAATGGGCCCAGAAATCTTTACATGGGATATATTGGACAGAACTAAGTTAGAATTACGTCGACAAGACAGCGTCGAACGAATAGTTTAGACGCGGCGAACTCTTCCGTGAGATCGAAGGATTTATGTTGGCAATCCAGGACCAGGTGATAGAAACAAAAAACTATCAAAAACATATTACAAAGTAACCTAATTTATGCACCGATATTTGTACAAGATGCAATAGGGTTTCCGAGACTATACAGCATATAACCGGTGCTTGCCGATGTATCGCCCAGTCTGATTACAACCACCGGCACGATCAAGTAGCAAGCATCATTCACCAAAGATTAGCAATTAAATACAAGCTCAGTTCTGAACCTCCATTACCATATTACAAATATCCTCCTGTATCTATACTGTAAAACGAATGTTTCAAATTATATATTGATAAAGTCATATTGACTGACAAAACTGGACCATACAATAGACCAGATATAACGTTAATAGACAAAGAAAATAAAATCGCACAAAAAATAGATATTGCAATATCTAACTCTCATAATTTTCAAAATAGCTTCTCAGAAAAACTTACTAAATACGAGGACCTAAAGGATGAAATGATAAGATTGTAGAAATTAAAAAAGTGACAATAGTACCGTAATTAGTAATTATTTCTACCACAGGCGTTATTCTCACACTGCCCCCATATACCTATTTCATTTTACAAAAAGCAGCAATTTTGAACACCTGCATAATAGTTAGGAAATTTTTAAGTATCCCACTTCACAATTAAAACTCAGTTCTAGCTTTTACTTGACTTAAGTCCGTGATTGTCAATGTACAGGTATGTATAGCAATATACAGAGAATGTTAAATAAATAAGTAAAATAATAATAATATGAATATTAATAAATATTATAATAAAATTTGTTCATTACAAGGTTTGGTACATAATTATAACGATAACTGCATTAGTATAAAACTTAGTCGCAGTTATTATAATTAATACATGTAGATTAATCTATTGCTACTTAACGTTATACAAGAATTTATCTTTTAGAAATATCCTTATAACTTAATTTACGAATTGTTATTAGTTAATTTCGTTACAATAAGTGTATTATAAGCATAACAAAAAAATACAATGGTAGTGAAACATATTTTTAATGGTTAATTTAAGCATATCAATTCTAAAAATTTATCAATTCAATATGTATAATATAAATATAAAGTAACTGATTACTGTCTCTGAACATGACAGAAAAACAAGATTCCTTTTATAGGGGCCACTTTATGAATGTAATAGAAATACAAAACAATTATGTATAAAGGATGTTATCTGTTTTTATGTACGTTTGTCGTTAGTCGGCGCACGGAAAACCCAGAAACGGCTTAAAAGATTTAAATGCAATATTTTCTATTTTATTTCGGTAACCTACAATATTTTGGTTATTTTATTTCAATTGGTTTTTAAATAAGACAGTTATTTACATTTAAAGTCTTTTTATAAACAAAATCACTATAAAATAAATGGTTATGACTTAATTACTTTAGTTTGGACGTCAAAAGTTCTAAATTTAATTTCAAAAGCACAATAAAACATTTTTTAATATTATGGGACAAAAATTAATATTCGATATTAATTTGACTCAACCCAATGATGGCTTGTTGCTAACATTTTTTTTAGCTTCACGCTTTTATTTTAGAGATTTCTTAATTTATACTATATGCCTTTTTCCATTTCATTCTTTCCTAATAGAAATTTTTCAGATTTATAAATAAAGAGTTAATCCATTGTATTATTTCCTGGGTTTCTTATGCGGTCTAAAGAATCAAAATCGGGATCTAAGAAAGTTACTGTTAAGAAAGTTGCTTATAATAAGGCCTAGAATAATTATTAATTATAAAACGTAAACCCAAAATGTCTAAATAAATTATGTAGCCGTGTAATAAATAAATACATTGTTTATGTATATATTCTCTACTTTTTTATATGAATCTTACAGTAAGCACTTTATAAAAATCAATTAGTGCATATAGTCGAACACATCACTGTCCTAAATGTATAGAAGTCTAGTTTGATATACTGTGATGAAAAGTGGCTCTAACGCAGACGTCTGTGGTCGTAAATGATGCGCACAAAAATTTCTTAAACCTTAAAGGTATGTATTTATTTTACTTTTTATTAGACATCATGAACTTGTCACTTTTGATCCTTTTAAATAATGCCTCCCTTAGGATCTCATTTTAACATGCAGTTTTTCTTGAAGTAACTATCTTTTTTCTTTAAAAGTAACGAAAACTTTCGCCTTTTATTTAAACTTGAAACATTGAACTAAATTAGAGAACGCTTTGAAACATTTCTAAATCAAAATTAATATGAAACGTTAGTGCGACAAAAGAAATATAAGAAAATACACAAATAATCCGTTTAAAATAGATTCATTAAAAATACTTATGGTTCCTTTTAAATAAATTTAGTAATTAAATTGCAAGGCCAGGTATTTTGCAAAGGGTCGCCTTTTGTAAATATATCATCTTGTGGGACTTCACCTACTTCGTGATATCCGATTATATTAAAATTCAGAATCTGTTTTTAATTCACCTGAAACATTTTAAATATCCATTCAACTGGCCGAGGATTTGAATGTTACCGATATTTACACAGGCGCGATGCATTATCTACATGTTCAAATTTACAATATAAAAAATACATTATATTTTGCACACTACATGTTTCTCTAACTGGCATAAAAAATAAAGTATTATTATTTACATATCTTTGCCAAATAAACGTATATGAACTTTCCATTTGGCACATGGCGGTGTCTGTGCTGTTACGTTAAAAATATTCAGCGTCATAATAGTCACACTAGCTCATCGTCTAAAGAAACTGGCTTAAATCCAAACTTTACGCACTAGGACGTATACATTTAATGCAACACTACAGTTCATTAGTCAAAGAATTTTTAAAATGCATAGAGTGGCATTTCAGAATCTATTATAAATTCTTTGACACGTTCTCATAAAGAATCCTACGTTAACTAAGTACTTTCTTTATAATATTTTTAAGTTCAAAAAAGCAATATCAATAGAGATCGACATGATCGAGACGCCGTTTGTGATGTGCATGACGAAAGAATTGTAGCTTCATCAAATATGTAACTCACAGCGTACAAAAAAGAAATGTTGACGTATAAAAAAATTGAATTTCGTCATTTTTTTACACTTACAATTTGGCATTAGGGCCTTTTTAGCTACTCCAGTAAATATACATAAGTGAAAACAAAATAAAACGGAAATGTATAAATTTGTATGTATTCCAAATTTATTTTGAAGGAGTACATTATTAATTTATTCATTGTCTAAATTTAATAATTTATTTACTTCTCTAAACACATCAGACGTCGTTCTGACAAGTAGTTAAAAATTATGTTCATATGTTTTACAGTGACAAGAAATATTGGCTCTATTTTAAGAAGACTCTTGTGACGTAGTACGACAAAAAAATATAAAAAGCAATACAAATAGTACTACTCTATATATTTATGTGAATAATGTTTGTATTATTCTAATTTATTAATAATTGTGACCAAGTTTTCATTTAAAAGATGAAGATATAAACATTTCTCTAAAATAATATTATATTCTTAGTTATATGAACGATAGTAGATTAATAAAAAAAATATATATTTTAAAGGCTAAAATATGTTTTAAAAGTAATTAAGAGCTAAACAAAAGCGTGATAAATCTAATGGCGGACAGACTGATGTCATATACAGTTGCGTATGGTCAAACGTGTATCACTTGTAATATGACATCACACTTGTGTTTATTTTAAGGTAAGCTAGGTGGCTTATTTAAAACGTATTTTTAATGTTCGTTATAGTGAACGTTTGGCTCAGTTGCAACGTATCTTGTTGGCATGGTTTACAATGCTGGAGATAATTTTATTAATGGATATCGAACAAATGTTCGTATTGGATTAAACTTAAGTTAGCCTCATTTACTAACATATAATGTGCAGATGCAATCAAAGCGTGGGAAATTATTAGGCGTTAGGTTGAAACTATTGAGACTAAACTATTAAACTTCAATTTGGATTAAAAATGTCAATTTGATCAATAAAGAAAGTATTCAATATTGACATCAAAGTATTTGCATCATTGAGACGCTAAAAAATTGTCTACCTAAGATAAGAAAGTGCTAGAGACAATGATGATATAAATTTAAGAAATAACATCATATTTATTTATAATTTTATTTAGTAAAATAAATTATAACTATTATTACTTTTACTTTTATTATATTTAACAAAATTAGTCTTAAAAAAATTCTATAGAGCAGAGTTGAATAAAAGAAACATCAGCATCATTGAGACGCTAAAAAATTGTCTACCTAAGGTAAGAAAGTGCTAGAGACGATGATGATATAAATTTAAGAAATAACATCATATTTATTAATAATTTTATTAAGTAAAATAAATTATAAGTATTATTACTTTTACTTTTATTATATTTATCAAATTAGTCTTAAAAAAATTCTATAGAGCAGAGTTGAATAAAAGAAACCGGAGCAAAGAAATTAAAACAAAGATAAAAAAAATCCGTACTTAGTAGTAGATAAAAAAAGTTTGTACAATAATAGTACTTATTAGATTAGTAGTAATTTTGATATAGTTGCACATAGGTAGGTTTTGGTGACCTTGATCAGGTTGTAGATGCAACTGATAGAGGACCTACCACTCATAAAGAAATTGTGTGTCTCGCCCGCTGTCACTTCAGGTGAGCAATGTCTATGTTATCCTACTGCCTTAACTCCTGATTTTGTCATGTAGGGAAGTACCAAGCACTATTTCTATTATACACTGGTTGACCTTCACCCTTCTTATGAGGCACTTAGTTGTGTACTAAAATATTCTAAATAAAAGATTTTAAGTGTAATTGAAAATATTCATATGTTAATTTTTAATTACCTAAAAATAAATACAAAACTAAGAGGGGAAAATAGTAAAGACGATTAAGTAATACTAATCAAATTTTAAAAACCTTTAAAATATGAAGAAAAGATGTGGCAGAGGTGATAGCAATTGATGATATGAATTGTAGCTTATAAGCTACAAGAATAGATTTCTCAACTCTGAAGACACTATTTCTATCTTATTTTAAACAATTATGGCATATTGGAGGCTAAACAGAGAGAATCTAATGTCAAGATAGAATGTGCATAGTAAGAGAAAGAGAGTAAGATAGTTCAATCAAAAAGCAATCTGTAATATGTATTATGAAAAGATCATAATGAAATTATATATTCATATATATTTAAGATTTTTACTCAACAAGTTCAAGTGGTGTTGTAGGGTAGGCTATCCACTAGGTTAAGTATAAACTATGGTTTAATATCACACACACATCATTACATTTAAATATAATAAAGTGTGTGTTCAATTATCATTCATTTTCATTCAGTTGATATATTCTCTGAAGCATTATATTTCAAGTTGTCATTATATTTAAATGTGGGAAAACTTTATTAAACATGAAAATGTTACATCTGTAGTAATATATTATTATAATCAATAGAATTTATAGCATGCATTATCTCTATTAACATATTATTAAGATTTTTTTATTGAATATTTTGCACACACAATCAAACACACACACACAATGTGTTTACAGTGAGATGCTGTCATACTATGCCGTGACTATATATATATATATATATATATATATATATATGTATGTATAAATGTATAAATGTATATATATATATATATATATATATATATATATATATATATATATATATATATACTAAAATGTGAATATCTTTTCTCATGTTTTTAAAGTACTTAAATATCTTTAATAATATTGAATAAATGCTTAAAGCCACTAATGTAGTCTTTTATCTCTCTCATATTCAATCTGGGCCAAGTAATAAATTCAAATTAATTTTCATTTAGCGCTAATGATATTAAAAATAACTAACTTACCTGAGTAAATAAAGCCTTCATGACACTGCCTTTCAGCTCCTCTTGCTTCATTAATCACACACAGTAGTCTCAAAACAAATTTTGAAGTATTAACATATAAATATTACATATCTGCCTTAATATTATTAACATATAAATACATCAATTTAAAATGAACATTTACAAGAAATAATTATACTTAACAATAACAAAAAGTATCTGTATAAACAAATATTAAAGAATAAAACATCTCGACATAATATGGACTTAGTTATAATTTTTATCCTAGTTTATTTCAGAATGACTTAAGTTAAAAATATTATACGTTCTTATTTTGCTTTTTAAACAATTAAGTTATCAGTATTGTAATTAAATAATATTTTGCTTGCAAAATAACGTAATGTATTATTTTTTCACCTACATTGCGCAAAATCCATAATTCACTTTTAAACGTTCCGTTATCACTCGTTTTGTTGAATTAGATCTTATCCTAAGTGCATGTCTTTTAATTTAAAATTTAGAATTGACAACTATAAAAATTATCTACAACTGCATTTTGTAGAATCTTACGCCATATTTGCAATGTATAAAATGTCAGTGCTGCCATAGCTAATATAGATACATGTTATACTAAAAGGTCATTGTTTAAATTATTGATTATTAATTATTTTTTTCGAAATACTAATACAGTACGCTCTTCTAAAACCACTTTAATAATAATCAGCAAATATTTCTCTTTATACTTGTAAAGTAAAATTTGCGTTCCTGAAGTTATTCGAACCAAATAATATACTGATATAAAATTATACATAAATTAAATTAAAATATTTAAAATATATGCTGACAAAACTTTTGTTTTGCTTTGCTAATGAAACTTTTGTTTTTTTTTATTTTTATAATAAAATTTCTGTTATAGACCATAGATAAAATATATCAGGAGTATAAATATTATTATGTAGTCTGTGATTAATGTTGAATATTCGATAGTCAATACTTACTAAAGTAAAAGAACAAGCGTCTTAAAACCTATAGTTGTTTTCACTTACTTAATGTATTAATAATATTATTAAAGTTCCTGAACTTCCTAGCGTATTGTTTTTTAAAATAATTATCAGTTCGAACATGGATAAGGATATGGGTAATAGTTGTTTTATCAGTTGTTACCTTTAATCGGTAGCTAATGAAGATCAAAATTAATATTTAATACCTTTTTAGACAACATAATTGAAGATCAAGAAAATTTGAGGGAATTTTTAGAAGAAGCTGAACTGGGACAATACTATGAACTATTTAGGTAATGATATTTTATTTTAACTGCGAATTATATCTAACTATGCGAATTGATTTTCGTTGATATTTTTGTCTATGTAGCGTATGTAGCTTAGAATCGAATGCCATAATTTTCTGAATGCAAAGTTGTATAAGAAATATTAAAAAATAACTTGCAGAGCATATTGTTTTTATTTTTTTATTAATTAGCTTTGTGATCTTTACTTCATAGCGAATTTAGTTAATAAATAAAGATAAAGACTATATTCTTATTTGTTATTATTGCACATTTACAAAATATTTTATTTTTTAAAATATATTTTTTAACAGTTACTAAACTTAAATTTAAAATATATAACCTTTACAGCTTGCTAGGTTTAAGCTTTATATTTATAAAATGGATGGATGTTATTTTATATGTACATATGTACACACTATTATCATAAATGATTGTAGTGCATTAAGATAAAAATTATACATTTAATCAGTGAATTCTGACACAAAAAGCTGTTTTTTTATTTTTATTTTTGCCCAATTATGTTGTGTTGTGTTTATTCTAATTAAAAGTTATTTTATGTATTTCTTGTGGTTGGAGTTCAAAAACATAAAACTTTAAACTATAATTTACTAGAATTTAAAATTGAAAGGAGAAATTTTATACACATGGATACAGTTAAATAAACAAAACTTTTATTCAAATACAAATAAATAATCACAGTGACTAAAATACAATAAAGAGACTATGTACTGTAATTTTTTGAACTGTAACTATGTACTATCTATGTACTGTCTATGTACTGTAATTTATTGAACTGTCCAGCAACTTTAAGTTTAATTATATTTTAATGCAAATATTAAAGAACCACACTTTCTAATTTGTTAAATTTGGGTATTTTAAAGATTGTTAGTGTCATAAACATGCCACGCTAAAACCATAATGACCTAATCTTTATAATGGACCATCGTTTTGAGTAATATTTAGAGATTCTGTGACATACATTCATCTTTCATAAAATGATGGAGGTCAATGTTTCTGTCATTCTTTTCCTATTATATAAACCATACATACTTTTAAATACCAAGAACATTGAATGAAATTTAATCACTTCAGCTAATTAAGGAAGACACTCATCAAAAAGCTCCTGTGTGATAATGAACAAAAGTTTTCCACAATATATCTATATGTGTTAGCAGTTAATCGTTTTTATAAACAATTACATAAGTTCTCAAAAATAAGCTTGTATTTGTAAGATAAGAATATTAAATTATTAAATTTTAATTTTTCAATATATAAGTGTTGTATATTTTATTATAATACTTTACAATTTAGCTTGTGTTGTACAACATCAAGCCTGGTGTTAAGCATTGATGTGATCTATAATGACACACTTTTGCCTAAGAGATACCAATTTACTCTATGTTGTAAACATTGTTCCACTTTTTCCCTGTTCTGCTTAAAAGTGTGGCCTGAAAGTATTGTGTTTGCACAATAAGAACTTCCACCATGCATGGATCACATGTAGCATTTCTCCTTGAAGTCCAATAGTGAAATGGGGCTTGGGTAATAAAAGAATGAGATTGTGTAATTTCAAGACACTCCCCAGAGTATATAAATAGTGAAGGAACACTATGTCGGTGTATATTCAGCTAGAGCACTAGGCTCTGGCTGAATATCAATGAGGATCTTGGCATTGATTATTCACTTTTCACATCTGTCAATTGATTACAACACTTGTATTTGGTACTTCTTTAGTATATAAAAAAACAATTATACATAATGCAATTTAAAAGTATGTATATTTAGACAAATAATTTATGGCAAGTGATCAGTGATGCTGCACTGCAAATTATTACCTTCAAGTCAACATGTTTGAACAGTTGTTACAATATTGTTTGTTTATGTTGATTTAAATTTGTTCCTAATAAATTTTACTTTATTTTATCTGCCTTGTTGACCTACATATACAGCATATTATAAAAATATTTTCAATCCAAAATAAAGATAGAAACTTCTTTCAAATTATGATCTTTTCATCATATAGTAATCTTTGCACTTTTTTTCATTGTTAGACTTCACATATATTTATTTAGCCTTTGCTCCTACGGGCTACTTCAGGGCTATAATAGCCCTGAACTAGCCCATAGAGATCTCTTACATTGCACTACAAATGGCTAACTTCTGGGATTACTCCTAATGCTCGTCATACACTTTGGAATCAGTTATGTCTATTTTATTTATGTCCCCAGTTAATAAATATTTTTATTTAATTATTTGTTCCAAATTATTAAAATAAGGTTTATTGAATAGTTACCGATATGCAGTTCAACAATAATAGTCACTATATTGGGTTGGAGAAACTTCCTGAATAACTTTATTATTTTTGTTACAGGGATATATTAAAAGTTACTAAGTTATCACAACTAAAATTTGTTGCTTTAGAGGATTTGGTACAGATTGGCCTTTCAAGACCAGAGCAAAGAAGATACAAGAAACTTTATTCAAAATACTTTCCAAATTCATATGTAACAAAAATAAAAAAACTGCTAAGTATTAATAAAAAGCATGATTTGGTAAGTCTTAATGTTACCATCAGATTATATTACAGTAAAACCTCTTTAATACGATTTCCACTTTACCAAAAACGTATCTTACAATTATTAATTTAAATACTCTGCGTATTTTTCACGACTTGCTGTAATCTTTGACGTTATTAAAATGAAAGCAGAAATTCAATCATTCTAATACGACGTCAACTTCGCCGACCGGAGCCGAATTTGGAACTGCATATGAACGAATTGTGTGTAGGAGAACATGCTTCAAGATGCAGACACTCACGTAGCATAGTGTGTTATACATGTAGAATTAATTTTAAGCTTTATATTGTACTCTATTTTTATAATATGTGGCATATGTTTCTCGTTTTAGCCAAAAGGACAAATATTTATGTCATCAGATTTTCAAACAAACACATCTAATTCAGACATGAATGTTAAGGTTCCGACAAAACATATCATAGCTATTGAAGACATTTCTATCAATAAAGAACTTGGCATGGGTCAATTTGGTATTGTTCAACAGGGAACCTGGGCGACCGGAAATCAAAGGGTTAGTTACATTTTAATTTATTCACTACGAGATGTAAAAGCAGCATGTACTACTTTACTTTATTAAGAAACTAATAAGAAATAATTTTGCAGTTGCAAGTAGCAATCAAATGCCTAGGAAGTGAAAAAATGACATCCAATTCTACGGAGTTTCTCAAGGAAGCAGCAGTAATGCACAGTATAGAACATCCTAATATTGTGCGATTGTATGGTGTTGTCTTGCATTTAGATTCGTTAATGTTGGTAAGCTATAGGCTACTATATACTTGTAAACAAGTACTCGATATTATCAAGCCAGACAGGCTTAATGTCATATTCAAATATATTGTTCATTACGACCTTATTTTGCTGTTATATTTGTAGGTAACTGAGCTGGCCCCATTACGATCATTGTTAGAATGTCTTCGCGAAGTTACCTTACGTTGTAACTTTTCAGTTGCAATTTTATGTCAGTTTGCGGAGCAAATTTGTGATGGTATGACTTATTTAGAGAACAAAAGACTGATACACAGGTATGATATATTTCGTGGCTCAACAATATAAGTTTATGTTTCGCTTAATTTTTGGTAGTATCATATTTTTATTTCATTTTATTTTTCAGGGATTTAGCAGCGAGGAATATTTTAGTATTTAGCAAAGACAGAGTTAAAATTTCAGACTTTGGTCTGTCTCGAGCGCTGGGAGTTGGGAAGGATTATTATCAAACAAACTATAACGTGAATCTCAAATTACCTGTTGCATGGTAACTCAACAAAACTACTAAATACTAATCTAAATAATTTTCATTACAATTTGGCATTGTTGGGTTGCAGAAAACAAATTGAACAAAAAAATATTTAAGCATCTGTCTAAAGTTAAATTTATTAACTAGGTGTGCTCCAGAATGTATACTGTACTTAAGATTTACATCATCAAGTGATGTTTGGGCTTTTGGCGTATGTCTATGGGAGATGTTTACATACGGCTTTCAACCTTGGGCAGCTTTAACTGGTCAACAAATACTAGAAGCTATCGATGCGCCTGTCTATCAGGTACATATATATACATACATTAATTTTATACGTCTAAAGAACTGTATTTATTTCTTTTATATAAAATTGTAAGCTTCCAACTTATACCACGTTTTCCTGATGCAAAGTAAACTTGTTTATTAAAAGTTGATTTTTGCCTCTTTTTCTAATATTTATGCGTTGTAGGAATCTTCACTACTTGCACTATAGGAATCTTCATTACATTAATGAAAGAAATTTAATGATGTTAGGTATTTCACTCTAAATTTGTAATTATTATTGTGACATTACATAAAGAAAATTCTCTGTTCACCATATTTTTAGATTTTTTAAAGTTAATAAAAATCTTTTAGGTACAGGGCACTTACATACCTACTATATCTGTTAGACGATTAATCGTTATCTAAATTTATGCCACATACTTTTGTCTACATGTGATTTGGTGAGTTGATTAGTGATTTTATGTGTGCACATGTGATTTCATAGTCAACATTTAGTTTGGTGTCCACATGTGTCTTCACTTATGCACATGTCACGTTTTGTGTGTTTATATGTGACCCTGGGTGTATACATGTGATTTCATATGTTCACTTCTCAATTTATCGATCCACGACAGGTTTCACGTTTCTACATGTGATTGCAAAGTGCACACGACTTTATTTTATGTTATGTCGTGGGATGTAATAATTGAAATATGTTGTTTCCCAGCGTTTGGAACGTCCAGAGTGCTGTCCTGATGCGTATTATTCGTTGATGCTTGAATGTTGGTCCCATGATCCTAATGACCGACCAAAGTTTAAAGACTTGGTGCCACGACTTCGAGCTATTAGACCTGACGAAGTATGATTATATTTTAATATTTTTTATAGATACATTAATAAAGACATTTTTATATTTATTCTCTGTAATACATAACAAATTTGTTCTAAAAATTTAATAAAAACAGGTTCAGACTACGGCAACTTTCAAAAAACCAGACGATGGCAGACGCAATAATTTTCTTGAATATAAAGCCGGTCAAATTATTACAGTATTAGGAAGAGAGTAAGTTTTCATAATTGATGGTTTTATTATATCATAAACATGATGTGCATATCATCAGTTTGCCTGTCACACTTCACCCTAAAATCCTTTCAGAAATTATACTAAATCTGCTATGTGGTATGGAGCCCTTCCAGGTGGTGCCTGTGGCATGTTTGATCCGAACCAAACAAAACCATATCTTAAGCATAAGGTGAGAAAAAACAACATTCCCATTGTTCTCATTACATAGATCATGGTTCCTTAAAGCATCATTTCAGGTGTATGTGAGTTCAGTGTCAATGAATCCTGTTCCCTGAATGTATGTGCTTTGAATGTTTTGCTATATCATTTATATCTTTCGAGTTTTAATTGGGTATTTAATTCTATGGCCATTGTCAGAGAACCATTAACTGATATTGATTTAATGAACAAACATTATAAAAACTAACAAATACCCATTTATTTGCTCACTCTAAATTTAAACTGTCTGTGTACTTTCTTTTAAATATTCAAAACTGAAATGCTTTTTACTATACAATTGACTGTCTTAACTGTGTATGAATTTATTTATCATATAGAAACTTTTTTTTGAAATCTGTGATATATATATATATATATATATATATATATATATATATATATATATATATATATATATATATATATATAGTCAAAAAGTTGCAAAAAAAACAAAAAAGTGGTTAGTACAAAGCATTTTCAACTACTTTTATTTAGATAAGTTCATTCGCGCCTTCACTGTCACCGCACCCAACTCGCAACTCTTCCCGTTCCATACGTTCTTCGCTATTACGTTCTGACGTGAAACGGCACACGTATACCGGGAAACGTACGATTCAACGAAGTATGATATCGAGTCCACAAGGCGACGTCAAGCACACGGGCCATGTTGGTCTCGACGGGGCGTACTTTGGGGATTTATCCTTCTTGGACTCTGCTGGTTGCGTAAGTATATAAGGAACAGCCTCATAATCAAAAATGTATTGATCATGTCGACGGCTGATAGTATAATTGGTTTAGCTTTTATATATTTATTCAAAATCGGCGATTTTTCTGCGTTCTTTGAATTTGATTTCATAACTTTCTAAGGACTTTATGGCGCTTAAACACACCAACCCACAGTTGTTTCTCTATCATTCTGGAATCAAATGTGTCAAGCGAAATTAAAAAGCGACATATTTCAAGTGAAACCCACTAACACCATTTGACCACTCTTTATTTGCTATTTTTCTTTTAACTGATTTTCCAAATACTATTTTGAACTGGGTGGACGTAACGTTATTTAAATAATAAACCTTGTTAAGGTGCTTGAACTATCGTTTTCTTATAAAGCAGATTAAGAAGATCATATTGCTTCAAAATAAACCTATTATGCTAAACCTTGTCAACTAGTTTGTTTTTATTTATTTTATAATAAACATTTTTGAATATTTTAATTAAAATGTCCATTTAATAGTTTTATCATTACGTTACATTACATTAATTTTATTAGTTTGTAAATCTGTTTTTTATTTACTGGATTGGCGTTTATATCAAATATACTTTCAACCGTCGGTATGTACAGTTACATATTTTTTTATCAAACCACCATTTTCATTTATTTTATAATAACAATATTAAATCGACATTTCCTTTGAATTATTATATTTAATATCGTGACGCAGTAAGTCGTTGTCTTTAACAAAACGTGATGTTTATTATACTACCCAATACTCAATGTCGTGAATTTAGGCAGAAAATAAATTACCTTAACTAAGGTTATCTCTGCTTCCCAAAATTATGCAGCCGCGAAAATTTTAGCTGATATATGAACGGGAAGCAGAAATGCGTGCATGTGTACTTGCGAGAATGCGTCTGTGCCTGCGTGCGTGCGCAAGTGTGTGCGTCCGTGTATAAAGTGGACAATGTGACAAAAATAATATATAAACTCGGTAGCCTTTTGTAAACACAGTATCGATACCTGCCAGGATGAGGGTAAGGCAAAAACCGTGTTTTTTGACGCAGAATTTGATGAATGAATCTGTAACTTATAATACTTGTTATATATTTAAAAATATATTTTTTATCTTTATTATTACAGTTACACTATATCTTTTAAATAGTACAATTTAAAATTATAAGGCATTTTTGTATCGCGTTAAGCTTTATTTAAGCCATGAATTATTATTATAACACATGTTTGCAATTATATCTGGTTTACTCCGCATTTGTGTTGCCTCTACCGTACATACTTCCAAGTATTCACATAAATATGGTCACGATTAAAACTGGTAATGATAAAAGTATTGCGTGGAGTGAAAACTCGTACTACAACAGCACGTTGTTAGGCTGTTCTAAGGAGCTGTAATAGAGTTTGGAAAATAATTTATTACTTAACACTCATCAAACTTGTCTGATTGAATGATTTTGTATATTTTTTTCTTTAAACATTTTTTAAAAGAAATATGTTAATAAAGCACAATAATCACAAACATATTTTCGATAATATGCTTGTCGTGTCTTGTAGATAAAATTTATATCTAAAAGCACATTAGAAATAAATGACAACTTACAATTTATTTTTTAGCCCCCTCGCCAAATAGTCACACCATATAAACCATCAGAGGATTTAGAGCAAGTACCACTGATTAATCCTAATTCACCATCACATCTGACAACCACAAATACTTCACCGTATCCGCTACTCAGCTCTTCCACCTCCAAACCTAACGTGGAGTGTGATGAAGTGGATTTATCGTGTAAGTTGTAGCATGGGAATTTAAATATTTAATTTTAACACTTATGCTTATAGACTTACATATTTATAAATGTTTATATGAATTTATTTACTTGTGTTACAGTCAAAATGATTTACGGTCATCAATTTTTTTTAATATTAATTAAAACGTGATTTTACGTAAAAATAATATCTTATTCCTTAATACAGTCGAGAATTCTATTCACGTCCACGTTCTCTATTCAATTCTTATAACTTAATTGAAAGTTATATCAAAACTTGCCTCTATATATTTCTCACTCGAAAAGTCTTGTGGGTTTTTATCTATATAATAATTATAAGTATTATAATGAATTTACATAAGATTTTTAAATGTTGGACCTATAATATATCTGTACTTATTATTTTGACTGTAATAACAAATAATGACTTTGTCCGTCTTTAAGTAATGAAGACTAAGTTTTCTACGCAATATAAATAGTATTTTTATAAAAAGATATATTTATTATTTACAGATGCTGATAAATACAAAATTGGCAAAAAAGGACACAAATCGATCTTAGAACCAACAACCAGTCTTCTAAATAAGGTATGATCTCCAATGAGGTTTCGCTTTCATTCAACTCACAATCATTCCTGGAGACTTACCACTTATTAATTTATATACGTATGGAATAAATGAAAAGCGTTTGATTATGTGAATGTAGAAACTATATGTCTTTTTAGGTGAAAAGTGCAACACTCGGTCGTTCCAACAAGAATGAAGAGAGTCCAAAACACGATGAGGTTCATGAATATCATGAAATATCAGATGCTGACACGGTAATTAGCATTGATATAAATTAACTTTCTTTCAACTAAAAACATATATTCGTACAAATACAATTAGAACAAAAAAAATCGTAATCTCAGACTACCCCGCCAGGGATAAAGCGTGAAGCTAAAAAAAACAATCGTAATTATGAGATGAAAAAAATAACTACTATTAAATACCCTACAATGCTTATCTAACATTAATAACTGTGCTGCTTTAATAGTACAATTTAATTGTTTTTTTTTTAAATTTATTTTTAGTTATTTTTTTTCTTATTAATGTTTTCATCGTTGACTTCTTTTTAGGTTTACCAAAAACTACTTTTGCAATTTTCTGTTCACCTATTCAAAAATAAAACTTGATTTTATACAAAAATTTCATGGATTTGCCATAGAAGTTCCTATTTATATTTTTATAAATTTTATTTATTTTCATACTTAAATATAAATAAATATACACGTACTATTTATATTTCCAGGAAAGTATTGTAGCCGAACTGAAAGGGGATTGCCCTCCAGAAAGTCCTATAATTGTAAGTAATTTGGGCGTAATTTTTTTATACATATATTATATATATTGATATAAAGTACCTAGTATCAAGACACTCCGTACCTCGCATTCTACCGAATTCAAAACATTGCTTGTTGAGTGGTGGAACTCAACGCCGCACTTTGTCTTACCAGAGCGAGAAAGTGGAAAATAATTCAACTATAATTTCTCCTCCCGCGACGACCTTTACTCCTATGATTATAAATATAAATTTGATTAACTAATAATTCTTTATTTGCTTTCATTTATTAGAAAGGATGTACAGACTTCAGTCAAAGCTTGTTGGATGAGATGGAGTCAATATTCAGAAGCTTGGATGTTAAGCGTGATGAAGAAGTAAGTTTAAATTTGTTCCAATTCCAAATTCCACATATTATTATTATTATTCATAAACTATTTCACATTCTTTAATATTTATTTTTTATTATTTTTCGCTTAAATTTAAATATAGATCTCGAGTTCTAAGTAGCTAATTATAATTATATGTAAATGAAAAATAAATAATAATAAGTAATAAAAAGGTACGGACAAAGTCTGTAGTGTATTAAATCTTATATTAATAAAAAAATATATTTCATTTTAAATTGGTAATTTTTTTAGTATGATGACCAAAATATGTTATATTGTTACAACTTACAACACTTAGTACACGTAACTCTGCCTGTTTTAATGCTTTACTTGTTCATATAAAATTAATATATGTATGTCACGTTTTATATTAGTATGTATTATGTTTTTTTTATAGATCACAATTTAAATTCATTTAGACCTACTCTACATCACTATCGTGTTTTACAGACTTACGAGCTTTCTGTGGACATGTCACTGTATGGATTCAATTCGTCCCATTACACTTTAACTTACATTTAAACCAATCGAATTAATATTACATTGGCATTAATGAAAAACATTTTTTTTTCAAAATTTTCCTTATTCAGGTTCCAAAACACTTGTCGGACCATGGGTAAGATTAGGCTTGATTGCAGTTACAAAATTATTAAATTTGCTAATTTTTAATGTTTATGTTAGATCCTTAGTGTAGTAATTGAAGAAAGTTTTTGTTATGCTAAATCTCACAATTTTGAGTGTAACATAAGTTTCTTGTTTAAATGTTTGACAGTAGTTTGAAATATACCATGTAAATAACATTATCGAATTCATTTATAGCCAAAGTAGGGTAAAAAGGGTGTATAATCCGCGTCACGGAAAAAGAACGCTGGCGATTTACCTGCAGAACAAAATTTTTAGCGAAATTTAAAAAGAATATATTACCATATTTTTATATATTGCGATAATGAACCTTGCGTATGTCAATGCGCGTACTCAATTTATCATATTATAATAAGTACTTTATGTGTTCGTATCGTATCGTATCGTCAGCCAATTGCAGTCCACTGCTGGACATAGGCCTCCCCAAGTTTGCGCCAAACATCCCGGTCCTCCGCAACCCTCATCCAGCCCGCTCCGGCAACCTTGCGTATGTCGTCAGTCCAGCGGGCCAGAGGGCGTCCTACACTACGTTTGCCAAGACGCGGTCTCCACTCCAGGACTCGTCTGCTCCAACGGCCATCGGTCCTGCGACAGACGTGACCGGCCCATTGCCACTTCAGCTTACTGATTTTGCGAGCTACGTCGGTTACTTTAGTTCTCTCACGGATAACCTCATTCCTGATTTTATCCTTGAGAGAGACCCCGAGCATAGCTCGCTCCATAGCTCGCTGAGCGACTTTAAATCTGTGGACCAGCCCTACTGTCAGTGTCCACGTCTTTATGTGTTGCTATTTAGCATTTCTATGGAATGTAATAAATACATGGATAAGTAAACTTATTAACTTTCCTCCTCGTTTTGATATTATTATAATAAATGAAGACTTTTCGGGTGCAATTCTACGTATACGTAAACATATCCCCTTTACTGACGTCCAGCGACCTTTTTACTTGACAGCGGCTATACGAACATGTCATAGAAAAAATAGTCATGTGTTCCGTGTTCAGTCTAAATGTTATTATCATTACATTTTTTCACAATCATTTTCCCACGTTGCTGTTATTTAATATCATAATTTTTCTGTTCAAAATCATATGTATTAATTATAAATCTTTTTGACTTTTAAAAGCAATTTATTCAATAAGAGTAGAATTATAAAAAATATATCTATATTTGTGACTTTTTAAAGATGAACTGATTTATATAGACTATTAATGAAAATAAGACTTATCATTTTGAAACTAAAATAATTCATGTGTCAATTAGAATATATATTCCGAAATATCTTGATGGGTCCTAGGTGTTAATTCAACGTATTATAAAATGAATAAATCTTAAATTATCGTTTTATTTATACGAAAATATATTATACGTAGACTACATCCAAGGAAGGTGGTAACGTGATTATTTAAAGTAAGGGGCGTCTTTATAGACAATTTTTTCATAATGTATGTATGTGTGTTTATTTATTATTGTGTGCGCTAAAGTTTTATGAATTTCATATTTAGTTTTTATTTGGCTTACTATATTTAAATGATATTGATAGCGTTAACTGATTTAGATTTTTTTTAAATGTATAGTTTATTTAAATGTGTTATTTTTAATAAATATAATTTTAAGAACAATATTATACTTTCACTTTAAGACTTTAATTTAAACTATTTTATTCATTTCTGTTTAACTTATATTATTTATTGCATGTTTACTTATTATATAATTAGCAACTACGTAATCGTGTTTAGAAATGTTGTATGATATTTCTAAGTTACTTTAGAAGTCCTCTTTACGTGACGCATGGATTCATAGTCCTTATTCACATTAGCATTTGTATAGATCACTGCATTGTTCCTGTGTTACGTATTTTTTAAATAAATATACTTTAAAAATTATTTAAATTTATTTTTTTCAGATTAGGACTATGCAAAGCGAAGTAGAAGCCGCTTTAAGGTTAGTATGAGATTTATTTTTTTGTACCTAAATAATTCCAATTTAAATACTATAACTAATACGAAACAAATACTTTAAATCATAAAAGACATACTCCATCATTATATTTTATTAAATAATTTTATATAATTTATATTAATAAGTTTAGGTTTACCTTTTCTATTTCACTTACATATAGGCCTAGCAAAACAATTTTTTGAACAATAAGAATTTTATTCAATACACACAATTTTAATTAAAGAATAAATCGCGGGAATTTATATTGCCATTCCTTTCTGAAAGGAATTTTTCATTAGACATCACTGTAGATTCCTGCAAAGTCCTTCACATTTATCGAAATGACGACACGACAAATAATAAAGATATGTTGTTCCGTAACCTAATCGTGCTTTTAAGCTATTTATATACACTTAATTCGTATAAAATACGTGTGAAAAGTCTTCTCTTTGAAATTTATGACTCCCCAAACGCTACGCTGCTATAAAGCACAACTTTTTTAAAAATAAATACTTTGTAAATAAGAAATAAAAGTTTTAAGTGCGGATGTGATAAAACGAAACTACCTTCGTCAACCACTTTCTGCTAGCTATGAGCTTATGCGTATAATATGACAAGCTTAATTTGGCTTAATTAGTATCGGTAATAAGAAACGAAGTTAAGGAAGCTGTCTACAATACCATTGGAAGCGAACTTTTTAAAATTCGTGAAGAAATGAGTGGATTACAAAGCATAAAGTAATCAATAAAATATCAAAATCTTGTCAAAGTAATAGAACAGATTAGTAGAAGAAAAAGGATATCCTTTTGTGTTAACTCGGAACGGTAGTGTTTTCTTGGGAAAATCTATATCCAGTGATAGTGATGGTGCTAAATAACAAGGACCAATTAAAATTATTAGAATAATTCACCATATTGTTTAATTGTGCTTTTTGTGTTTTAATTTCTATGACAATTACTCTAAGATTTTTCTATATATATATATATATATATATATATATATATATATATATATATATATATATATATATATATATATATGATTATTTATTATGATTAATATTTCCGGAATCATGGTTAAATAACAGTATAATTAGCAATCACTTTATGGATATTAGATATAATGTATTCCTCAGAGATCGTGAAAGTACTAATTAATCTCGCCTGGGCGGTGGAGGCGTTTTGGCAGTGGTTGCAAAATAACACAAGTGGTATCGAGTTGACTCTTGGGAAACTAATTACGAAGATCTTTGGATTAATATAATTCTGGGTACAAAAGTTATATGTGTGGTTATATGTGGTGTCTATGGTATATAGATCGCCATTAAAATATGACAAGATGAGATGATTTCATGCAGAATGCAGAAAGAATTTTGTGCAATCAAACACAAACGTTGAGAGTTGGAGATTTTAATTTACCAACAATTCATTGGACTACAGATAATGATGACAAAAAAACAATTTAATACATATATATATGATTTTAATACAATTAGTTCGCTAGTAAGCGATTTTATATCGGTATCAATTTAATTCTTTTGGTAAAACGTTGGGTTTAGTCTTTATTAATGTAAGTAATATACAGGTTGAATCCAGTGATTTTGCAGTATATAAAATAGATAAATATCATCCGCCTACCTACTCGTGGATTTGTTTTATGATAATAACCTTCAATTGCTAATGACACCAGAGTCAACAATAAGATTAACTTTATGAAAGCAAATTATGATACTATCATACATAAACTAAGTAACATCTTCTAGATTGAACTGTTTGAAAAATACGTTACTGTAAATCAAATGATAGATATATTTTATGTGAAACTACGAAGGGTCATTGAGTCTACACCAATAATTAATTCAAAAAATGAAAACTGTTATCCCGTTTAGTATTCAAAGAATTTGGTTAAAGAATTGGCAGAAAAAAAGTACCGAATATTGTATAAAAAATATAAGAATCCACTCAACAAACTAGATTCCGATGTACTCAGAAAAAGATGTCATATTACAATATAATTAGATTATAATAACTATATACAGTCAGTGGAAGATCAAGGAATAAATATTTTTATTTATATAAAAAAATGAGAAATAACAGATGGGACTATTCTGCGCTAGTGACTTTTAAAAATAATTATTTGACTAATTTCAGAGATATCTGAAATTAATTTGCTACAGACTTTTCAAATACATATAGATCATACACTTCAACGACTACCACATATACTGATATTCAGTCAAATATAAATTCACAACATGCTAATGTTTATATTGATAAGCAGGAAGTCATCAATTAATGAACCTTAATTTATACAATAGTACAGGCCCTGACAACATTTCACCTATTTTTGCAAACAATTGTGCAGGCCTTGGCTAAACCTTTAATTATGTTATTTCATAAATCATTGATAGATGATGTATTTCTGAGTGTATGGAAAATAGCCAGCGATATACCTATATTAAACGTGGGGACAAAAAGGACATACCTAATTACAGACCTATTTGTGTTCTGTCTCTTCAAAGATTTTTGAAGTTATTTTATATAAATCACTGCTAATATAAATAATAATATAAATAATAATAAAGCTGGTACGTAAAACCTGTTATGTTAGATAGCGAACATGGTTTTTTCAAGAATAGGTCTATTATGTCTAACTTAGCCTCCTTTGTCACTGATATACCTGCATTTACACAGATTTGGCTAATTTGAATGTCCTAGACCACGACATACTACTGATAAAAAAATGAAAAAATATAGCATTTGTGGAAAACTTATTGATTGGATTGCATCATATTATAAACGAGAAATGAAATTAGTGATTGGCGGAAATCAATCGGATTCTTTTATTGTAACATCAGGTGTGCCACAGGGCTCGCATCTGGGAACTATTTTATTCGGATTTTTTATAAACGATGAAATAATCTGTTTTGATTCCTGTAAAATATATTTATATGCTGATGATTTAAAAATGCTTAAAAAATCCACAATTCACAATTCATACAGAGCATTCGAAGAAAAATACATCTTTCAAATTAAAATTTAATTTAGATTAAACTATAATTTGTAATTTAAAGAAGGGACTCTTTGTCCCTGTATTTTTATCAATTTTCATCTAATATTTTATATCAAATGTTTACTGTGGTGTTTATTACCAAATTGTTATTATTAAAGAACATTCAGTAAAGTGTTGATTTTGCATGTGCTATTCATTTTCTAATATTGGAACATAATAAGTAGTCGTTTTTATATATGTATATTATATATTTAAGGATTTTTACATTTTATACAGATTTTTTTATTTATATTATTTTTTATACTCTTTTTTCAAAGCATTTCATTAAATTGTGTTTTTAAATTGTCTTTTTGTAGACGTGTAAATTTCGGAACAACTGTTTATATTAAGTACATATTAAGTTGGCCTATATGTGTTGTGTGTAGTGTATTGTACTGTAATACTGTGTTGGTTTACTAAAATAAATAAATAAAATAAAATAAAAATATACGCTGAACACTCGTCGTAGAAATAGGAGAAATATATATAAAATTTATAGCAAAGTTTTGAACTTCAAAGAGATACTCTCTTACTTCTCTTGTATAGTAGAATTATTTTATTTACAGAGCCCATTCTTTAAGCAAAATGGATAAAAAGAAAGGATCTAATTCTGGTACTATGAAGCCTATGTCCGCACATGATGAGAAGACACTCAACACAGCGGTTGCAATGGCCAATGAAATTACAACTAAGTAAGTTAACATTACTATAGTTTATAAATATATTTTAATTTTCTATTTTTATAAAAATAATTAAAATGTTAATTAGTTACTAACGCAATATAAGATATTCTGTTTTATATTATACATATATAGTATGCAATTATTTATTTTTTGTTTTCATAGCTAATCTCTTCAACGAGTTGATCATATTATATTAAACAGGTAAGCTAAATGGATGACAAAATTCCCATCCATTGTATAACAGTTGAAATACGTTTAAAATATTATAGATAGCGCACTATATTTTTATATATTTAGTTAATCGTTTCTTGTTATCACCATATATAACATTAAAAATTGTTTAAATTGAATTTCACGCCGTTGTCGAAATGTTGACTATATTTTATTAATTTATTTTAAACATAGGTCTATGAACGATTTGGAGAGTGAACAGAAACCGTTAAACTCGCCATGTGAAAGATCGAAGTTCCACTTTAAGTTTCCGCTAGTGTCTTCATTACACACGACACATCATGATACAGATAGAGATCCTAATAGTAAGAAGCTTAATAATATTATTTGTTATTAAAAATACTTTTATTATAATAAATATTTACGATAATCATTCATCATTTCAGACAAAGGCGAACGAAGAAACTTTAGTGAGGAAGCAAAAAGTGTTCCAGATATTCAGGTATTTTAATTTATTTTTGAATACCATAGTAACAACAAATATCCCTAATAAGATACAAGACTAAAAAGCTTGTGCTCCAAAACGCCTCATTTCTATTCACGCTAAATACGTTAGAGATACAATTTTATTTAAAATTATTTGGTAACACAATGTTGTTCTATAATAATAATACAAAACATTTCATTGCTCTTTCTTTAAAATAAAAATAAATTGGAGACAAAAAAATTTTTATGTGCTTTGAAATAATATTCCTCAGGCTACCCTGACAGAGGAGAGTAAGCAGGCGTATGCGAGTCTCATAGAGCAGCCTACGCCTTCATCGTCGTTAATTTCCCAAATAAATCAAGATATTACAAATTCTACTCTGCCCAAGCCTTCCACTATACCAAAACCAGCGCCTAGATCACAGAAAAGTCAGCAGTTCCACTCCCTGCAAAAGATAACATACCCACACGGGTAAATATTTGTTTTATTCTTTTTATTTAATTCTACTTATATCAAGCAACATTATTTGCGTCAACTATAACACGTAAAATCTGGACGGTTCCCGTGTCCATAAGAATCTCGGACATACCAAATTACAGCTGTCTGAGTCTGGAGGAGTTTTAGTTGTTTATTTTCTATCAGTCGGGCAGTAATGGAAGAGTTTTATATATTTGGATAAGTAATAATTTGCTTTTACTTCAAAAATATAGGCTATTTTTAGTTGTAAGTTTTTATTTATTTTTCATATGATTTATTAAAGTAATAAGTTGGAAAATGTTATAATATGTGTTTATTAATTACAGAAATAAGACATCAGAAATCCTCAGAGACATGAAAACGGAAATCAATGAGGTAAGTTATTAAAAGAAAATTTAAACTAAGTTGACTCGTTATTTATGTTTTGTTAACAATAAATTACTTGTTGCACTATAATATTATAAAATTTTCCACGCTTATAATATATAAAAAACTCAAGATCATAGATGCTACAATTTTTTTAAAATAAACAATTAAATTTATATAAAATTAAATTTATATAATTAAATTTCAGAATCTAACTCAGTCTAACTCCGTTCCACTACCACCCAGGGGAAGCAAGCCGAAATTAATAGATAAACCTAGGCACTTTAGAAAATATCCCTTGCGATTACCAGAATCTAATACTTATGATACAAAAACAGAAACGATTGTAACTCAAGTGAAACCTCAATCAATTATATATCAGAATACAGGAAGTTGTACAATAGCCAGGAACAGAGTAAAAGAAGATCTGCCTGATGTAGGCATTGATGTGTTTGACGGTCCTTCTGAACCTGCAAAACCGGATACAAATCCCTTCATAGATATACCTAATGAAGCAATCGAACCTGGACCCAGCTCAGTAAATCCATTCAAATGCTATTTAGAAGAATCTACAATTGACAACAACACAGATAAAGTGGTTGATAATGCTACTGCAGAAAGCACTTTCACAGAAGTTTCATTAAATAAAGGTGATTCTTTAATTTATATTTATTTAATACACATTACTCAATGATAATTCTCTCATTCAATTAAAACTAAACTAAGTAATTAAAAACAATAACTGTATTATAAGACTTAGATTGAAAGAGGGCAATTTAGCCAACTCTAAAATTAAATCTGATGTTTAAAATGCTTTGATGATAGTAATTATTATGAATTACATACATTTTTTTTACAATTATATTCATTAATATAGCTACTATGTTTATACTCTGAATCAATTAATAATCAACTTACCTATGAACTAACACACATACTAATGCAACAATCTGTCAATGTATAAAAATTTTGCAACGATACAACTATTTTTAGTTTCGGGACTTCTCGCGCGTCCTTAGTTAAGGATAAATAATTATAAAGAAATATTTAACAAAAATTTCAGATCACGTCTCGGTAGAGGACTTGTTAGAGTTCGCTGATCACAAACCTTCGGCAAGACAGCGCGGCGTCGAGTCTGATGAAGTTAGAATAATGAGTAAAGTTCTTAAACAACAGGTATAATAATAGTTATAGCAGTATACTGTACCCTTTATCTTTTAATTATAAAATAAATTACAATATTTTATAAAGAATAGAATGTATCATTCGTAAAGCACAATACGTTTTTGTAACGAATTTTTTTGTATCGCTACTTTACTTTATTACTGTTTCTTTAAGAATTTGCGCCTAAAAATTAACTTTAACATATAAACCTATTTCTTTAAAGTTATTTAATAAAGTATTCTTTGAAAAATCATTGGTGCCGAAAGTATTGAAGAATAATTTGTTTTTTAGGTTACACCTGAAGGATGCCTCGAAGCGTTGGAATTTAGCGGTTGGAATGTTCACATGGCCATAAAGTTGTTGAGGGTAAAGATTGCTGTTGGAGAAGACACCGAGGTCTCCTTCGAAAATTGTCAAAGGGAATTAGAAGTTGCTGACGGGGATATAGTTAAAGCATCTGCTGTTCTTGTTCTATCTAATAAAGATAATCAAAAATATTTTTGTTGTTTTAATTTTTCATAATATTATTTGATTAGTATACTCATTTAAATATGGTCACTTTACTATCATATATATGGCAGTTTGTAAAATGTAAACTGATAGTATCTTTATGACTATGAGATTACAAAAGATATCACAATTTATGTATACCATAATATTTCGAACATAGTTTTATATTACTAAAAAGTGTTGAGAACCTTGAAGCTATTCGTATTAAAATTATTCTATAACTTTAAAGCACTTAATTATTATTTTGATAATCAACATTTGATACTTTACTTTTATAATAAAGTTAATAACTAATCAGTCAAGTATAAGCCGTAATATCTAATTTCATCGCAATGGCCATTTTTACGCTCAACCTTATAAAATGAATAAGGTATATTACTAGTAAAGAATACAAAATCGTATAATTCATTTATAACCGAAAGTTATCAAATACATAGCAACAATAAAAGGTGAGCAAGAATAGCACACCCATCCTTAAAGAAGATCCAAAAGTTTTTGCATTATTTATCTTGAATGTTCCAGATTCTCTGATTTAAATAATAATCAAAAAAATCAAATGCTGAAATTATTATATATGTTTAGCTAAAGAAGAACAGAATGATGACTTACACATTCTCCCAAAACCTTAGATAAATCTGGGAAAACACCAATAAGACCTTGTGACTATAAGCGTGCATTGTATATGTAATAAGGGTTACACCCGCTCAGTTGTCAATTTACATTTGGTGAGACTAAACTCTTCATTTTACTATATACTATTAATTCAAAGGAAGCAGTTTAATTTGATTAAAACTAAATTTGTAGAACATTATATATTTAATTTTTTTTCTAAATATCTGTTATTTCGAAATGAGTCCATAATTTCTAAGTTACAATCTCCTACCGCTTTTAAATAAGGACATAACTTCACTTTGCTTCATGAAGTCTAGATAGGTTCTGTAGTTCATACATTTATTAAAAATAGGAGATAAATATGAAGTGAAACAGAATAGGAACTCATAATAATATTTCGCTAACTAAAATAAAATTTTTAAAGAATAATACAATTAACCTAAAGCGCCCGTATCTTAAACTGAAACATTTGTAATTTTTTAAGTATATTGAGAATTATCACATCTTTGACAAATTTATTCAGTTCTGTTTTACAAAGCATTACCCAGTAAATATTCAATCAATTCTAACTATTATATGTAGTTGTATTTGTTACTTAGACCGATTTTAATCTGTTATCATTAGTAACTAGTTACCCGACATGACCCTTTCTATATTATTTCCATTTGCCATCTGTTGTCATAGAAAATTGGCCTTTAAAGTTCTTTCTTTTATCATATATCTCCTGACTTATGTAATTATATACATACCTGTACCTATACGAGGCAAGAAAGTCTATCAAGATGAACACGTCTATAATATAACTTCTATAGGTATATATAATGGTGTAGTTTATTAATTAGTTTCTCATTATATATTTCACATCTTTAATCTAGCAATCTAATGTGTAAGCATTTTTGCTTATTGCAATTTTTGCTTGTACATCAGATTGATGATTAGGCTAAATATCTTTAGCTAAGGCAACATTTCCTTATATTTTGTAGTATATTTGTTTAACTTTCGACATCAATAATTTGACAAAAATTACCATGTTATTTAAAAATATTATAATCTTCTAGTTTACGAGATAACAAATCTCAGCATTCCATAAATTCACCGTTGATAAGCCCATCGCGTCTCAAAAATTCTCAAAGCAGTACCTAGGATTCGCAACTTAAGTGAAGAATTGAGAAGTTTCTTTAAAAGTACATTAACGCAATAAAAAGACATTTTAATGTATTAAAATAGTATTTCATTTACATAAGTTAAATTCTAATAAGTATTTATATGATTTATGTTTTGTGTAAATACTTTGCATTATGGAAGTAATATCCATGCAATATATATGTAAAGCTGCCCAAGTATTAGTAACTACATATAATATTATCTTAATAGCGGTAGATACGCGCCTAAAGACGCATGCGCGAGTTTTTCGGCCTAGTTCTCGGACGAGGCCGGTGTCCGCGTGTGCATAGAATGTGTATGATAGTAGGTCCTTCTGCAAGTGTGCGCTTGGCACGTAGGACGCGGCTCTCGACCTAGATACGCTGAACACCGTTTATACAGACATTTTATATAACGGATAAGTTCGCGAGCGGTTTGATGAGCTTGGGATATTGGTATATCTTATATAAGTAATATACCCTTTATTTGTTTATTATAAAACGCTAGTAATACTATGAGTCTAGTCATTTGTATTGTTGTATGCTTTATGTAAATTTATACTGCTTTCTAATTCTTATACAAAGAGATACTTTTGTAATATATTTTTAATGTTTTGTTCTTTTCATATTTAATACAAAATATGTTGTTTTAGCATAAAATGTAAAACATTTAGAAATAAACATGATATACATATTTATAACGTGGATAACATAGTGGTTAGTGCCTAAATGGGTTATGAAAATGGCACATTTCATTTAGGACGTTGCTGAGCTAGAGCTACCTTTACAATTTACCTACTTATATGACATTATGTAACCTAGTTTCGCTCCATAAACTGGAAGATTCTACCTTGATGTGTATATCAACGAAATTTGTAAAAAGAGAGTTACATGGAGTAGTGTATAGTAATATATTGATAAATATCTAAATGTAAAACGAAAACACAGTTCAAAAACTTTTAAAACTTTAGAAATAATCATAAATCAAAATATTTAGTCAATTCGTTTTTATACATAAGTATTGAATAAATGTCATTTTCATTTAATAATCTCTTAAAATTTAATAATCTCTTAAAATGAACTATAAAACAACTGAAAAATAACAATGAATAATATCAGAATATCATCTTAAATTTTATTATTGTAACGTATATATTATAGAATAAATGAATTAGTATACAAATACGTATAGTAGTATAATAAAGTAACAAGTAAATATATTGGACAGCAAAATATAATTTGAATTTTATAAAATCACATAGTATGTTGTTCTTCCGTAGTTATAGTAATTTTTGATTAATTTTGTGATAGTTATCCTATTGTAATGTGTGGGTGTAGTAGTCTTTATTAAAATAGGTTTTAATATTGAGTGTAAAAATTTTCTAAGGAATCTAAATTGACACATATTAGTTACATATTGAAACACTAACAATTATTATTATGAAAAATAAACTAATTACATATTTTCATATTAATTATTATAAATCTTTTAAGAGACGGTGTTTAAGGTTGTAGGAATTCTAGATTTACATTATGCTAGGGATGAACAATGAAAATTGAAACCTGAAATTTATCAATACCTGTTATACGAGTTTCAGTGTTGACTCGTTTGCATTAATGCATTTTTATTCCATAAAACCGGATATATTAGTAAGTATTCAAATTTAATACAGAAGCTTAAGAGTGCAGCCACTCTTAAGCTTCTGTATAATATTTATTTCAGCAATAAATATTATTGTTAGCAACATTGCAGAGCACTTCTACAGTTGGCACTAATAGTGAAATGTAAAAAACTACTTTACAAAAATATACAAAATATTTTAAATGCCGCTCGTGGTGCAGTAAGACAAGCGTCTGGCTGTAAACGCGATCGATTGTGGTTTCGATTTTCACTCGAGTGAGTAATTAATTTGAAATTATTTTCAGTTCCTCGCTTTGATAAGACAAAATGCGGCGTTAAATTCCACCACTCTCCACGCAATGTCTCAAATGCAGTAGAGAGCAAACTTGAAATAATAAAAACTCGACATTTCAAACACTATGCAGAAGTTCGTGGTCACACACATACACACACACACATATATATATATATATATATATATATATATATATATATATATATATATATATATATATATATATATATATATATATATATATATATTTATATATATTGGTAACTGAAATTATGAATTCTAATTTGTAATACTCTCATAAGATTCCAGTTAGAAAATAATACAGCAATAGCTATTATGTATGTAATATGCTATTATGTATACAAATTGCAACCCCCAGGCGGGTTGCTATGGGAAAATACATGGTTTACCCTACCATTAACCATATCCTACCTAATCATAAACTGGATATACATGCATGTAGTTTTAGTTATTAATCAAATAACTCTATACGTATTATAACGAGAATACTATAATAAGCATAATTTTTCACAATAAAAACTATTGATTGTAATGTTAAAACTCTTACTACATTTATTCAACAAATAATAAAGCTACGCTAGCTATCGTTAGATTTCATTTGCAACACGATGAAAAAACGGGCCGTGCACCGGGGTTCGGAACTGGGGCACCCAGTTTATCCCTCCTCCCCTCACCAGTAGGGAGCGCCGACCTATTTGATTCCTGCTTTACGTAAGGCTGAACCGGCCTTGGTGCAATCTAAATATGACTATGATAGCTTTTGTTCTTCTGGTGTTATAATGAAAAGTATAGGCTTAAGAAGTAATTGTACAAAACTTTCTTAAGTTCTGAAAATGATTTGGTACAGTTTTCAATATTTCCCATTCTGAAGCTAGACGAAAAGAAATAAATATATTTTTAACTTATGTAAGTAAATCAACAACATGTATATACTTAGAATTTATTTTAAATTGTCATTATCCTTTTGACAACTCCAAAATATTTAGAGTGCAGGTAAGAGATAGTTTCTCTTTTGTCTCTAAAAATAAAAAAGGCATTCCTTTATACTACTTGACTCTTACCAACTGCGACACACTGGCGTCAATTGTTTCGTTATAATTAAAATATTGCGACGAAACTCCTTCCTCGGGATTAACCCTAGAAACGAATCACGTCATTTAGATTGTGTTAGAAAAATTCAGAAGTTCTTAATTTCAGTTCTTTTATGATATTTTTATTGTTTAATTTGAGAATTCTAAGCACCTTAGATTTTGGTGATTTAGTTACATTTAAGCTTATGTAGAATATGTTATACTTTTAAAGCCATGACATATTAAAAGTTTTACAAAAAATAATAACATGGGAAAGTATATTCAATTTGGATTGAGTTAAAATACCAAATGCTTTAATGATTGAAACTTTCCCTTTCACGCACGGACCGAGCGTTACAAAATAAAATTAGTATTGACCCAAATGCGCTATAATAGCTGGGCTTGCATGAGAAAAAGTGTGCTACACTTACAGATAGAATTTGAAACATTTATGATACCTAATAAAATTATTCACGTAATTTACATGAATAGAACCACGATATTACGTGTAGTATGTGTGTGCGTAAAATTATTCCATTCACTTATCCTTTACTTTTTAATATCTGACTTTACGAAAAATATAATCTCGGAACAAGTTAGTCTTTACCTAATATCTGACAAATAATAGCAACGTTGAAGTTACAGTATATTTAAACGTTTTTGTTTTCAGTTTATTCAAAGTGTTTAAAATAACTTTTATATAACACTCATCGATAGAGCCATGAACTTAAGATGATAATAGCTGGAATATTAACCTATTATAAATTGGATTAATCGCGTATACTCCCTTACAACAGTTCGTTGTCTCAAATATACCTATCGATTTTTGCATACCAAAGTATACGCGATTAATCTAGTAAAAATAGATTCGTTTATAATGTGATAAAATCGCGAGAACCAAAGATCATTAATAGTAAATCAGTCAGACATAAAATACAAAAGAATTATTACGTGCAGTATATCGAAGCTCCACGATTATAATAGCCGTATGTAGTACGCGCCACTGGAAAACTCACTTTTAATCATTGGCAGCGGAGCTCTCATAACTTTCCTCTTCTTTCAGTAAATTTTTTGCACAGTATGAAAATGTGAATACAGTCGAAACATTTCTTATTTACATAGTTCCACAATTATGTTACTTTTATAATTAAATTGATAAATGCAAAATTTCATTCAAAATTCAAATTTCAATTAGAAATTTCAATAATCAAATTTGTCTATAGACAAATATGATTCATATAGAAAATTAAGTTCCCTATCTATTAACCCAATGTTTATAGAAAATTATTTCATAATTCTTTACTTCGTCGTTTCGAATTCGGTATCATAACGAACACTAAGTCAATGAGTATGCTATATTCTAGGTACATATTTTCAAAGTTTTGAAATATATTTAATTTATAAATTTACGATATTTCCATAGGTATACTTCTAATCTGATGTTGAATGATACTTGCTTTTATAATATTCTGAAATAAAAAGTTAATTCTTTTTCCTTACGTTCTTTGTGTAGAATGTTATTTTTTTGCTTCTATCTTTTTCTATGTACCATTTCATTACTATTTAAGAGTGTATTCGTATAAGATTAATAAATCGAATATGAAATTAAAAATAAGGTTATTTCGAGAAATTGGTAAACTTGAATTTTAACCATTGTAATGAAACAAAGTGATTGTAGCGTTTCCGTTTGAGGATAGAGCGTTTGCGTTTGGGTTACCGATGCGACGCAGTTGCGGGGTGAAGGGGGGCGATGAAGCCAGAACTTCTTCCGCGCATACGTATACTTGTATAGAACACAATGCGGCATCGCTCTGCGTCGACGTGGGCCCGCGCGCCAGCGTACTAGCCACCACAATACTCATAAATACATATAACACAGCAGCCGCCATAGGCATACCACTGCCGACCGAAGCCAGAGACGCCGTGGCCGCCGTCACCCGCCAGCTGCCGCTTGCCGCTTCCTGTGCTCCAGGTAAGTGACGCTACGCGCTATTCTCTTCTTTCCGTGCAGTTCACTGTCTTAGCGATTTCTCTCCATCGACGTTTTTAATATGCTGGCGACATTCCTATCATTTGTGTTATTGATGGGTAACACTTGTAGTCTGGTGTCTCTAATATTTACAATATTCTAGCCCCGGAAGTTGTACATATTATTTGTATATTATTATACCTTTACTAGGTTTTTCATGGATTCATACGGGTGTCGCCGCCATTCATCATAGATAAGAATAATTAATCTGTTACCAATCCATAACATGAGTGTACCATTCAAAAATTTTATAAAATTCGCGACGACGTTAAACTTTATTCTATCACAACTGAATAAACATGAATATTCTGAATCAACGACCGAATATGATAAGGATTTCAAGTGACCTTAATACTTATATTTTCTGGTTTGATTATGTTAATCCCTGTTTGTAATTTTATATTATGTATTAACAACATTAACTTTTTATATTCAATGAAAACCATAAATGACATAATTTAATTTAAAAGTAGCCACAAAATAACTTTAATTAGCTTAATGATCTGATTAATTTTCGATGTTACAATTACAAGCTATTATAATGATTAATAATTTAGTTACCGCCATAAAAGAAGCTAGATAAAACCTTCTTAAGTGCTTGAAAAACAACTTAAAAAACTTTGTGTTCATACATAACCTATGTAATCAACGTATGTAGATATTGGTGTGTATGAATTGCTTAAATAGACCAATAACGCAATAGTGCTATTATGATAATGAATAAGTAAAAATCAAACTTTTTTTTTGTACAAGATTGATATGTAGAGAAATGTCAAGTTCATGTAAAAATGACTAATATAGTAATAATATTAATATACACAATAACATTTGATTTTAGTGAATTAATAGAAATTTTTTATTTACTAATATTATGAAGTAGTAAATCTGTTATCTTTATTAATACGTTCAGTATTGAATTATTATTGTTATTTTTCAGTATTTTACAAAAAAAACCTAATACAGTCCATTATTAGGTTCATACTATATGTAGAATTTTATGTAATTTTTCATATATTTTGAGTAGAACGAACAAATTCGGATATATGTACATATGACTCCTTTGTTTCGGTTGTTCCTAACAAATATTATCACATATAACTGTTGTTATCACATATAACTAGTTTTAACTCTATTTATTGTTTTACTATTATTTTTTATTTCAATATATTAGCTGCATTATTATTATGTTATGTACAGTGTTAAATATTTAATAAAATATATTATCAGATTCAGCAGAGTCGATTTCGAGTTCTCCGCGCCCAAATCTGTTTGAAACCTGCTGCTTTTTGAAATATTTATATCGACCGCTTTGCAGCAAAGGGCGTTCTTCCACTCAGGGGTCTTGGTATAGCGGCTGTCAAGATACACGCTTTGCCTATGAATTTTGTTAGCGACTGCGCAGTGACGGTGCTCTAGTTATTTCGGGTGCTGTCCTAGATACGAACGAGGTCACAAGAAGCGCGGTTTTCATCATCAGCAGAATGCTTTATTCGATGGGTCCGCGTCGGGCGGTTCGACCTCGGAGATATGTCCAAGTTAGATAGTGATTAACAAACTAACTCGTTAGTTTTTAAAGTAATTTTTCGATTATTTATATTTGTGCATTTTCAAATTATATATGTAATTATGCGTTTGTTGTTATGATAGGGTACGTACGTACGTACGTAAATTTAAAATTTATAACTAAAACGATTACATTTTACAATATTTTTTAATAAATTATTAATTATTTTTAAAATAATTAATTATTTAATTATTTTTACGTGACATGAATAATATTCAATTATTCTTTAAAAAATAAGGCGTACCGCATGTACTCGTATAATAGTAAAGGAATAGTGCAAAACAGACGGCGAAGGGGAGGTGCCATTTGGTTCAAAGTAAGCCAAGGCCGACTTGGAGGGGATAACGTTTACACGTGTGACCTACATAGACGCCGAGCAAACGCGAAACGACCCGACGGCCCCCGAGCGCTTGCTATTTGCTATTCTTTGATCAATACGGAATGCTAGATTACCAAAGCACCTAACGTTTCTTTTTGAGAAAATTGGTCGTTACAAATTCACATTCGCTTAACGAATTCTGCTTTTATGCTTTTCAAAATTTGACAACAACTACACGTGGCTTGAAAACGTGCACGTGTCGTACGATCAGGTCAGTGACCCGCGATATAATTCTTTTTTAAGCTATTGTTTTGAAAAATCACGATTCAGTTGTGACTTCCCATGTAGTAGTAAAAACGTCATCGGTAAATGTCGACGATATTAGAAATAAAACTTTGATGACCTTCGTGAATAGAGTCGTGGATCGCAGCATTAGCCACGGCAGTTGCTTCGCACGGTACGGAGTGCATCGATCGCGATTACATCACCACTTGTGTCCTTTCTCTGCGCGCGCAGTACGCCCCGCGCCGTCGCCCCCGCCATCCCCCCGCGCGGCGGAGCGGCTGCTCCTCCCCCCTCTCGCGGCGATCGTCACTACGCCATCGCTCTCCGTTACGCGCTACCATTCGCTGTTTGATCCTCGTCGGACACTCTCGTATCCAAACTCAAACCATACCATAGTGGAAGTTTAACTTATTCAATAAATTTATTGTTAGTTTCACATCCGACTGATAGCGTGGTTGACGTAACCTGAAATAGGAAATTTTAGTGACGTTTTATTTCGGAAGTGTTATTTTGTCTTAGTTTCAATTGTGTTTATAATTTTGCAACAATATATAACTTTTTTGTAATTCGTTCAAAATATTTTGCTTACTTTTAAATTCCTTTGTAATTTTAATTTGATTCACGTTAGTCATCTGTCTATTTAATACGTCATGTGACCGAGGCGTTAGCAACCATTGAGAATTGGCGGGAAAATATATTACGTGTCAATGTAATTTACTTTTAATAGAAATTATGATTGAAAAAGAAGCTTTAAGAAGACACATTAAGAAAACTGAAGCATGAAGATTTATGTCAGTCGTATCGGCGGGAGAAATTGACTCGACTTTATAATATCAGTCAGTCTTTTTCTCTCTCCTATATGGTCGACATTAAATATCATCACAGAAGCTGTTATCATCAATGAACTCAACAATCCCTGCCGTCTAGTTATGTCCGCAGTGACGTCGGAGATTACGCATTCTGTTACTATTTCAGATGCGAAATCGCTGAATTTTCTGCAAGTGACATAGCATTTAGTATTATCATTTGATATTTTTATACTTAATTGATTTTTATGAATGTTCATTTTCTTTCTTTAGTCATCGGTTTGCATCGCACTTCATGACGAAATAATAACCTCCACTCTGCTGATCGCGGGAATTGGGCAATCCGCGAGCGAGCGGATGTGCGCCCGCGCCTCGCCGCACCGCTTTCCCCGCACCTCACCGTACTCATTCGCCTTGCCTAAAATTTCAACTCTTACAACGGTTAGAACGAGTTGAACGAACAACAGCGAGTTGAACAATTACGACAGCCGCCTTCTTTTTATTATTCCTGCTCTCGAGTCTGACGTCTTCGTGGCCAGCATTCTTTAATTTTTTGAAATTTCAGCGTTGCGATTAAAAAAATAGATCTGCATTTGCGATAAAATTATTTGCATTGCGAATAAATGTTACAATGTTCTTGTTGTACTTTATTTAAATAAATATGCTTTATATTTATATATATATATATCTTTTCATCTAACAAAGATTTGACTAGAAACCCTAAAAAAATCACACCACGGGTTACACCCCCGGCCCGCCCTCGCACGCTCCGCCCAAAAGCGTGCCGCATCCTATTATTTATTTACTCTTTTTTCAACTATTATTCCATTAGTAACGGCTAGGCGAATAGATGAATTATTTTAAATATTAATTATCAAAGTAAAGTTGTATTTCATTCAAACAAAAGACAGACAGAAATTCATTTTAATTTTATATTAGGAGATTACACCGGCTAACAGACACTTTAAATTAACCATGTGTCACATGACTTGTAAAGTTATTAATTGCACTAACTTTTTACATTTTTCTGATACAGCTTATTAATAATTACATATAAATTGGATTCTTGGAGTTTAAATTTCTAGTTACATAAAGTTTTTTTTCATGGGCTCATTTTTTATCATTGGGATAGGCCTAATATATGGGATAGATACAATAAAATATTTTGACATTTTCGGAACATGTTATTCACAAATAGACCTAGTCATAATGTGTAATAAAATAATTTAAATTAAATATAAATTTAGATATATGATAATAAAAAATACTAAAACATTACAAATACAAAAAAAACTAAAATAAATTATATTTTTTTTCGTTGTACATAGAACCGTTTTTATACAAAATAACCATCAAACTTAGATTGTGCTAAAACTGGTAACACATACTTATTATATAACATAGAACATAATCTGCCCTAAATCTTAAAAAGAATATAATTTGTTACATTAAAATCTCATTCACATTGATAATTGGAAATAATTAAAAAAAGAAATGTTTATACGCTACCAACTTAACATAAGTAAGAAATTTAAATTAAGTAGCTGGACCGCGTGCCTAAGTAAATTTTAAATTGTGTTACAATAATCATTATAAAGTAAACATCAAATATATTCCATTTTCACATGTTCAAAAACAATTAACTGCCTTATTATTTTATATATATTTTAAAAGTAAATATATATTGTAAAAGATATTTTAAAAGTTAGATTGGTAAATCATGAAATCTTTGGTACGATAAATATAATAAATTATAGTTTTGAGTTTATATGATATATGAAATTTATCGTTTGTTAGAGATTTCAATATGTGTACATATTGTAATGTTTACTTATTAGTAATTTATGCAAGTAATTTAGCGTATGACACAAACATGTTTTAACAAAATATTGCAAATATTTAGTGAGTAACCAATATCAAGACAAAATCAGTGACTGAATACCTTAAATAGTCTTCAAAACGTGAGCAAAGGAAGTAGGAGGAAAGGAGGAACAAATGGAATAAATATATATCTAAATGATACTCGATTCAAATGATTAAGTAGACCTATAAGATACAAATGATCCCCCCTTTATATTGGTAATTTAATTAATTATTTTTAGGTAAGTTTTTAAATAGATCAAAGGCCGTAGACGTAAATGCTTAGGAAACCATAGGCTTGATTTAATATTATATTTGATAAGTTAAATTAGGTAGATATATTATTTTACTTATCATAAATTAATATAAATTATTTATTAATGTTTCTAGGCGCAGGTGAAATAAATTCGTGCAGGTGAAGTTTATAGGGTCAAATTAGCTAATATGGCAGCTGCAGCATATAGTATATGCTGTTCCACATACATATATGTTGCCACGTAGATATCTTGTTAAATGACCATTAGATATATTAAAATTATAATAAACTTCCGTAATTGTTAATGTAAGGACATAACAGAGCGGTCCAAGGCATCGGCCAAGATACTGGGAGTCACGCAGGAGCAACTGGACAAACCCCAGTTTGGTGCCTAGTAAATTATAAAATACAGCAAATGTCAACTGAATCTGAATATATGTACTTAGAAATGTCATTTGAAATATTCCGCAGACGCCTTTTTTGAAATTAGTACAAAAAGTATTATATTTTTAAACTTTTGACATTTTAAAAAAATAGTACGTTATTTAAAAGTTTTTAATAAGATTAACTTCTGTAGGAAACATTAATTTCTGCTAGATGAAGACTCTTGTGATCAATGTTGTAATAAGCCACAGTAACGAGCAAAAGTATATTTAATTGAAAAATAACAGTTTTTACTAAAAAAAGTGTGAACTTAATCTAATCTGGACAGTCACCCCAACATAAAATAAAAACATAACTATTATATCAATATTTATATTGAATAGAACATAATAATGATATTATGATCTCCCTTAAATTAACAGATGTCCAGACTTATAGATCAGATATTATTAATAGTTTATACTCAGAGTAATTAATTTTACCAAGTTGAAAATTATAAGTTTATATATTTTATGCAATTGTTACTTTTGAATGTGTATTCATAAATTTGAAGAGCGGTCAAACAGAATGCCAACATTTCTACAAATTATGTTCTACTTACAAATCTGTATTGGTGTGATACCAGTTGAATGACATCTTTTGGAAGATCGATTTTGACTCAATAATGTGTGATTTTCAACAAAAGATTTATAATAACAATATCTAGTTTATTGTCAGCTCATAATAATAACAATAATAGGAGAAACGAATTGAACGATAAGTGTATACTTAATTATATAAAACGATAAGCTCGTAATATGTAATAAGTAATGCATGTATTTATGTAGTGTCTTTATGATAGAATTCATAAAATGATTACATTAGATTTTATGAAATATTGTTTTTTTTTCTTATTATTTCCCTTATGAAAACGCTAATGAAGTTGTATGTACAATCTCTTCGCATGTCGCCAAAATACCGCAAAGAGGAATCGGGTGTCGTGGATGTTATACACACATTATCACTATGGTAACGATGTTACATCAGACATGTAAAGTTTATCTTCGATGACAAGCGCAACACGGATGGTTACAGTCCGACGATGGTAAGACTGAAATCGGCACCTACGACAGTGAACTTTTACTTTTTTTCTTAGGGACTCTACTACAATTCTACAACAAATTTACGATTTGAAGGAAACTCAAACTTATATCCTATTAAGAAGAATTAACATTTAAGTGTTTGTTCTATCTATAGACTATATCGTTTCTACGAAACATCGGGAGAATCTGCTTAAAGACTTTTAAAGTGCAAATTTGAAATCATAAATCCATTTTCTTGGTAAAATTGTTGTTAGCACATCACTTGTCCTAAAGATATCCACACTTAATAATATTTTTAGTTATGAAAATTTTGGGACGGTTGATGATAACTGTAACAACACAGACATTCTTTCTTCGGTACATCCGTCTAACATATACAAAAAAAAAATAATTCCCAAGTACCAAAAATCTTGATAGTAGTAGTGATTAAACATAATCAACTTTCCATTATAATGTAATATGGCTATATGCGTCTTAGTTTTCCTTTATGCTGAATGCATTATGGTCGTATAACATGACAGCCACGACAAGAAAATCGCTATGTGGTCTTTTTGTGAATGCCACAACTTGTCATGAGCGTTTTCTCAAGAGTCATAATATGATTTGTGTATGAATATTGCGCCGTGAACAAACCACGTGAGCTATATTTTTTTTAGTTTTGGCCAATTATTCTGTCTTTGGAAAACACACTTATTTATAAGTATGTTTTACGTTACTCGTTAGTGAACTGTTAAAATATTTTTATTTGTTCTCATATGAAGTCTCAATTTGAAAATATATTATTAAATATATGGATATAGAGACTGTAATCTATGAATTATAATAAAATAGTATAATAAATTATATATTTTTATTTTCATATTTCATCTTGGTGGTGAGTGGTCCTTCGTACATTATCTAATATGATATATATATATATATATATATATATATATATATATATATATATATATATATATATATATATATATATATATATATACTATTTATGCTTGTAGTATGAACAAGTTTATTTAGAAAGTAATATATAAAAAGTAAAGCACCTGCAAAATACGTTCAATATGTTCGTACCAATGTAGAGCGCGTAGCAATTTATTTAATTATATTTCACAATTACATTACTTTGAATAAAATCACGTCTAGTTCAGTTTTATTTGAATGGCTTAATTGAATATGTAAATGTACTCTAGGGTATTGTGCAGGTGCAATTTACTTACATTCTAATAAATGTACTCGTACATACTTCAACGCTTTTTTCCATATAGCAGGATAAGAAGAAACAGTCAAGATCTCTAGAGTGCAGGCACTCCAATCTACGTCTATGCCCGATTTATAACTTCTTATTTAAAGAATAAATTTAATTATTTTTAAGCCAATTATAACTTTTTCTAGTAAGTAAAATTATTAAGTAAATTAAAAGTATTAAGTAGTAAGGTTGTATGAGGTTTCCGAGATTTTCCACAAATTGCATTTTTTTTTAATAAGACCGCTTTTATTTTATTATTTCTTTTGCTGTAATTTATGTGGATTTATGTTACCCGTTACATTTTTAATATTTTACTGCTTAGTAGCTCAGTTCACACGTAAAATTTGCGTTGTATTAGAAATCGATAAACTTTTATTTAATTTGCAATTTTTTTTCCTATTTTTATAAATACAGGATATAAATAGTGAAATGCGTAAAATATCCTACACAATGTGATGCAAGTTAATAATTTTCTTAGCAGCCCTTTCTCCTATATTGCAAAGGCAGTAAGAAACACTGGTTTCGCCTGAAATCGAAAAATAAAGAAAGTGTTGAGGTCTGCTTCATTTATTCGAACCCACAACCACTTGTCTGCTGAGCCAGCCTGGCCCTTGTAAATATCTTTGTACTTATAATCAAAAAAAACCTTTTTAAAAAGATTTTTATGAAAATTATATAAAATATTGGCGTTTATAATGTATAATAAAAAGTGCAAAAAGCTAATATATATGATTTATATTTATTATATCATTATTAATTCTTATATATATATATATATATATATATATATATATATATATATATATATATATATGTGTAAAATACATACATTTTGCTACATGTAGGTACTCATATAACTATATGTAATTTGGTAACGTAAAGTGACAAACATGTTGATAAAATAACGCATATTTTACGCGTTTATGGGTCTACTTGTAAACGTACATATGTATGTACAATGTACTAAACATTTACAGAACTCTATAAAGATATCAAAAATCAATATACATCTATCGAAAAATTTCACACCACCTGTTTTTTTGTATAAATGAGACTAGCGGAAGGGGCCTGTTTTCTTGAAGTGATTGTAGCGATTGAAGGGTTAAAAACTCGAGTAGTATTAGTCATTCAGTTGTCCCACGGGAATCAAGTAATATCTGATGGAGTCTTTCTACATAAATTTACCTTTAACTTTAGTTTACTAACAGTAATATTGACAGTAACATTTTTTCATAACTAAGAAAACCAATAACTTTCTATTTAAAATATGTGTGCGATGAATTAATCAAGAACTTTACTGTTTCTAGCACATGTTGTGGGTAACGGCTTACTTAATATGAGGTATAGAAAGTAAATATGTAACTGTCTTAATATTATCATTATAATTATTTAATTGTTCACTATACGGCAATAAACAATAAAATATTATGTTGTAGAATAAACTATCGATTGGCAAGAATAGAACTCTAGAGACATTTTTTATTTTCGTAAAGTATCGCTAAATGCTTACATTTTCATGTTATATATAAGTAGGTGTCTTGTGAAGGTTTGTAATATCTACTATAGTACCTACTTGTGTATAAAGACGTACCTATATGTAGTTTTAGTTTTTAGTTTAGTAGTTTAGTGGTTTAATGTCAACATTTTGACAAACTTCACATTTTGTTTTATTAAATAAAATATTGTACATTTAAATTCATTTATATTAAGTTTCAATAATATATTACTTTATATTGTGTAAGGTAAGATGCAATAAATATTATCGTAACGTTATTTTTCATTGTATCGACCGTCGTTGGTAATTGACTTGTGGCGTGAACAGAATGCCATGTTGCACGTCGCTGCAGAGCGGCCTGATTTGCTTTTGAGTGACAATATCCTGCTTCATATTAAGAGTGAATACATCACTTATTTCCACTCAAATCTTTTATGACTGCATATGTAGGTTAACAATAAATACATACATCGCATCCAAGTATTCGTACACAAATTTTACTTAGAAAGGTAAAATCTCTCAATATTTTCGGTTTAAGTTTTATCTATAAATAAGGAAATATAATTCATTAGAAATTATTTCAATTTATGGATTTTTTTGATAAATAAACATTAACTTGTACATACCCGTATTATCCATACATAGGGGGTACAGTCATTTGAATGTATATATGTATATTAATATACATTCGTTCCTTTATATAAAATCTCCGGCATTTTAATTTAAAGTTAATAATATTTAGAATCACTAACCGTTATAGAATTTCTTTAGAAAAGGAAATTATTTATCTGTGCATACAAGGTAAATATGGCGGACAAAGGAAAGGTAATTTAAAGAAGGCGAGGTAAGTTAACATGAACCGTAAAAGTACATTAATAAATTTAAAGTCCACAGTGATCCTTACGGAGGTAGGTACAATTTGAAACAATTACGTGACTCAACTTTCAACAATTTTATAAAGTAACTTACGTTCTAAGATCTTTGAATTCCGCGATCTTTACACATTTTGAAATGAAACTATTTTAAACGGATTAATGGCGTAAATTTTGGTATTCGAAAATACATTTTTGGAAACTTGACATTTCGAACACTTTACTGTAGTCCGTGGTCAAAGGTAAACTGGTCAATTTTTTAATATAAAAATTCTATATGAATAAAAAGGCCAACCTGTTGATAACATTAATTCATGTACATCTAAGCTGATAACGTTAATTTATAATTAAATTCTCTATATTTACTTATTTTTTTGTACTGAACCTTTATCAATATACTTACGTATAAGTATGTCAAATCATAGGTAGGGTTATCAAACGATGTTTCTTTTTAACCTACCACAACTAAAATTTAAAATTTAATAAAAAATGTGCAATAGTCAATGTAATGCAAAAATATTAATGTTCTCAGCAAAAGTAATAATGTTTCAAGGGAGCAAAATACTTTGTTTTCTGATACAATGTATTTTGATTCGCTTATTCGAATGGCTAGTCCATTCAGATCTTAGGCCTTATTATATGTATCATTTATATTAGGCTTTAATTTATCCATATGGATATTTTATTTTTTTATAAAATATTCAAAGGCAACTTTTTGAGTAAATCTTATTAGTACGTAGGTACTTATCCAAAAAAAATATAACAAATTATCAACTACAGGCAATATTACTAATAGAATTAATTAATTAAATACCATCATAAAATGATAAAAACAATGTAGTATACATTCAACCAAACAATTCAAAATGTGGACGATAAATTTTAAATTTCTAGGCCATGTGGATGTAGGATAGGATGTGTCTAATAATTTTGATCTATAGATCAGTCAATGATAGAAATAACAAATTTTGGATATCTAAGTAACCGTTTTAGGAGTGTTTATGAATTCTTAATATACGAACCAACTTTGACAAGAGTAAGTGAAATAGTTTTTTACATATGAGGTAGTCGATAGTAGGTACTCGCCAAATCTGTTTCTAGATATTCTAGACATTTTCAATGCTGTAATCTTTTATTTGATATTGATTTTATTGTCGGAGCAAGAATAATAAATTTAACAATTAACCAAGTAATTTTATAATAATTTATTTAATGATGCCTATCATTAAATAAATTATTATAAAATTGCATAATTAGTGCTATATATTCTACCGCTATTACACTGTAGGTAAAAATTGACCGAAAGTGACTAAGCAAAAATTTAATTTCAGCAGATTATAAAGTTAGTGTAAGTAAACAAAAGGGTTCCATTGCTGAAATTATTGAACCGTAGAAACCATTTTGGTTAAAGCTTCCTACTAGAGTGTAATGTGTACTATCATATAATATCCATTTTCCGAATTTTTTACATTATTCACGAACAGATGACCAAATAAGATTTCACATTTTTATGTTGTTTATTACCTAACCTAGGATTTGGTACTACTCGAAACAATCTTAGAGCAGTTATAGTTTCATTTTGAAACATCAAACTGAGGCATCTATACACAAAATCGCTTTTTGGAATTGTTTGTCGATACTTTAAAACAAAATTGCAACTCTTAGCTGAAGTATTTCAAATTTTTTTAATTATTATATTAGCTGCATTTAAATTTATTTTTTCTCTTATCGTTTTACATTTTCTTGTTTTTTTTAATATGAATATAAAATCTTGTATTATATAATATTTCATTACTAATAAAAAATAAAAATAAAATTTTAATTAATCATTATTTAATATCATAGTAATATTCCAGCTGCGCTAAAATTGGCAGGTGAAATTATATTAAATGTTTTTATGATGATATCGAAGGTCAATTAGTAGTAGCAAATGAAATAGAAAAAAATAGGGTAATCTAAAGAAATCGAATCATATAATATGTACCTGCTTATCAACGATTGAAGATCAATAACGGAGTAAGTTTTTAAGACTTACTCCGTGGATAAAGAGCATGCGTCTGCTACGTAATTCAGGAATGAATGTCGAAGAGAGGGAGACCCGTACACCCGTACTAAAAGAAACAAAAAATCTTATATTTTACTTTTTGCTGAGTTTCCATATGTAAATTAACAGTATAATCTTGTTTAAATATGATATTTTCACCTAAAACGTGCTACAATTTATTGTAAATGAAAATAAACAGTGGCTCTTAATTTGTTATGCGGAATAGATACATACATATTACAATATAATAGAGTAATATCACACTCTATTTATTATATTTAATACCATATACATTATCATATCATTACAACATTCTTGTGTTTAAACTATAGATATTGAGGTTTAAACAAGAATAATAGAAGATAGATACTTATGGATGAGTTTTTAAATAAAAATTTAAATTAGTACATAGCGATTGCATCTCAGATACTTATATATTTCATGGAGGAAGTATTATGAAGATTGCTGGCATGTCAGTAAGTAGCATATTTATAGCGCATGCTTTACAAACTTATTCTCAATCGTCAATAATTCAACTTTTACGTCACACGTGCAAACTAATTATGTTTTTAAATAAATGTTTTGGACGTATTAAGACTGAAGTATTTATTATAAGTAGCTATTATATTTCACAGTTTTCAATTACTAGACACTTGGCTATAACTGAATTATATGATGATTTATCATAAAGATCATTTAAAAGTTTAACATGATTTTCTTTTATAGAAATAAAATCAACAAAAAAACCTCAAGTTGATTGTGAAATAAAAGCAACCTGTGAAATGTGTCTATTGTTTATATAAATAAATAAGTAAATATACTTGAACTTTTCCCCAGTTTACTTATTTGAGTTTCTATTAATAAAATATTTCTCGGGAATAATATAATACTTTTAGAAATTTTCAATCGTTGCGTTGGGTCATTTGTTTAGTTATATGGATTCACTAGAACTTTTGATAAACGTTGGTTTCACAATATTTATCCTGAGGGCATTGTGGCGCAATAGAGCAGTCTGATAGTAAACGCAATTGGTTGTGTTTGATTCCCACTCAGGGGGAATGATAATATTTATTGTCATTTCTTTGCTTTCGTGAGACGTTGAACATACAATGTCGCGGTTTCGATCAAAAAGAAGTCAACGGAGTAATTTGACCATTAGGTCTCTGATTACCCTGTTTTAGGCCCCTAAAGCGTGAAGTATTTAAATCTAACGTTATTTTTCCTCGGTGAAAGTAATATTTTGTGCAGTTAGTTATTAACCGACTTTCCAAAAGGAGGAGGTTTTCAATTTGGCCGGTATCTTTCTTTTATATGTATGTACAGCGATTACTCCGAAAGTTCGGGATCTGCTGCCATTTGTTTCTACAAAAATACTTCTCAATTGGGTCCAGTAGTTTTGATTTTATAATCATATTTGTTAATTTGATGATATCATTTTCACGATCCTTCTTACGTATTTACTGCGATTTCTCCGTCATTTATGAATCAACATGCAACATTTTGATAGTAAGAGTATACTACGGAAATGGCCCCACAAAAAAATGTTGAAGATCTGATGAAAGTCTTTGGAGATGTTAATGAAAATCTTCATTGAATAACAGTAAATGATTTGTGATTGTTGGGATCGTTTTTAGATGTATTTATTTACCATTCCATAATACATATTATTATTGGATATATATTGACAGCAGATCACTATAATACCCTATATGTACCTCTAATCTATAATCATAACCGAAATATTTAATTCAAAAGTAAAAAATAAAAATAAACTACATTTAAAAAAACCGACTTCAAAAACTGAAAACTAATTTTGCCGTTTGTTAAATACAGTAGGTTTTTTAGAGTTTCATAGTAAGCCGAGGAACTCTTATACATATATAGTTTACCACAGGTGTCACCCCGTACATTTATTTCCGTAATCTCGGAGACTGTTAGTACTTAAAAGTCTTGGTAGGTACATGATACCGAAATTTTCGTGGCTTACTGTGAATAATCAACAGTTAGTCTTATTTTCTAATCCGTACAGCGAAGGCATCTGTAAGGCGTTTGGCTTGGCACCCAGTCCAAGCCTGTGAGTTGGTAACAAAACTAAATAATAGTATTAATATTGATTTACAAGATGTGTTTAATTTAAATCTTTATTAAATTATTTTACCTTTCAGTTTTTAAAGTCGGTTTTTTTAAACAAATTTGTTTAGATTATTATTAACAATAAGCGTTTATCATAAGCGTATATCATATATTAATTAAATAAAGGTACGTATAATGTACCTTCTACTACGAATTATCATATATATATAGAAGTAAAATAATAATCTTCCCATAAATCTTACACATTTTAAATAAAACTACTTTAAACGGATTAATAATGTATATTTTGATATTTGATAATACATTGTTGGAAACCTTTGAACAATTTATAGTAGGTCGTGGTCACATGTAGAGAGTCTAAGGAACTTAAATAATAAGTAAAAGTTGTGCTTACAACAGATATACTCATACCAAAAAATGCTATTTTTCATTATGATATATTGATGTTTAATTATTTTATTTACTTCAAGTTTTTATTTAATTTATGTGTTGTTATATAATTTAAATAGAATGTAGCTGATCTTTCAACCACCACCTATATAACACATGCCAATGGACCTACTCGTAAGTTAAGAAATTCTCAAAAAAGTCGCATGATTTCGCTATTTTTAGAAACCTGTCTAACAAGTCCAGGCCTGTCTGGAATAGCCGAGTACCAAATAGCATTTGGAGGTGAAACGTGTCGGAGGGAGACAAAGTAATTGCTCTTAGAAAGCAAAAGAAGGATGGGTGATGGGCTAAATTCTTGCATGTCAATATTCGTTGTGGTCGGTCCAAGGTGCACGCCCCTTTGACCAAATGCTAACTGTAAAAAAATTACACATAACGTATTGTTCGTTATTTGCCTATTACAATCTGGAATCCCGTCGTGATGTCAAGGGTTCTTTGACTCTCAGAATATTCACTTCACATAATTTTTTTGATTTACTTTTTGTCATGATTAAAATCAAATTGCAGAATTTTTCATATGAAAATAATAAGCATATATATAAATACTATTGGTGTACATATCCTTAATTATTTTACAAGTGGTTGTCCAACGAATATATAGTTTTATTGCCAGTCGTTACCAATCTAAGCTGCGTTCAGCATTGCCAAAAAATGCCCGTCACTTCAACACCGACTTTCACACCCGTGAAAAAATGTACCGACCTTTCTAACAAGTCAGCCTGTGCAACTATTGTGTCGCAACCGCCACCCGCGGCTCGATTTCTAATGACATGTCATGGGCTATCACGACCCACTAACGACAATTCGGTATTTAGTATGCCTAAACCTTTTCTTCGTATAAATTGAAAAATGATAAATTAAACTGTCTTTTGTTTTCCAGAATACTCTAAATGTGTTCTGAATATGCTCTACCTCATTAAATTGAGATTATAAAAAGTTTTTCTATAATTTTCTTTATTAAAAATGAAACAGTAAGCGTAATGAAGGTTCACAATTCTTTTTACATACATTTTTGATAGCGTCACAAAGGCGGAAAATTACCGAGGAAATTACCTTCGATGTTAGTGAATAGAGGTACCTACCAGGAAAACAATTATTTTTCCGATCAATAGAAATTATCTTGCCTTTGGCGACAAGTTACCTTATTTCCTAGAGTTTTGATATAATATTTAGATTATGAGAGAGTATATAACACTTATAATAATCGTTTGCACTCAGTATGTACCGCACAGCATGTACCATTGCTATTATCATTTTAAATAATAATTATTATTATACATGCAAAATTATGAAAAGAAATACTATGATATAATAAATGAAACATGTTATGTCAAACTTCCGAAGAGTACAGTAGTACTTAATAAGGAATCGATGAAACCGTTTGTGGAGTGTTCTTATTACATCTACGAAAAAGTTTTTAAACCGAATCAAGGATCGTGCTTTTTGCTCGCTCATATCAATGAGCGTCAATGCTGTTGCTATGCCAAAATTTATCCTGTTTAATATGGCGTGGTTATCGGACGCGAGCGAGCACGCTCGCTGGCGTTAATAATACAATCTTAGTTGTTTAACATTAGTGAATAAATTATGATAAAATTAAATGTTCTAGCCCTACACGAGAAAAAGTAAATTGCAAATCAAAATATTATTTATACGTAGTTTTAATGAACATTTCAAATGAGAATATCTCTGATATATGCTTGTTTTACCTGACCTTAAATAATAATAATTTAGGTCTATGGGTATTGTGCATGTGTAGGTATAATTACCACACCGTTTAAGTCATATTAAACATGTAGGTAGTAGGTACAAATTACGAGATAGTGTTTTATTCCAAATTTAAATATAGTTTTTGTCTTTTGTTTTACTAAACTTAATGATAAAATTATAATCGTATATGTAGGCACTATATACAAATATAAGTCCTTTGTGAAGTGGTAATAAGTTTCACGTTTTACTTTAAAGTATCGTTATACATGAAATGTCCTTAATAGTCTCTTAACATTAAATTGTTAAAGTATTCTTAGGGGTTGTTTATGTTTAAAAGATTATAACACCTCTTTAGTCATATAAGAATGTACAATAGATACTTAATATTTTATTATATACAAATGATTAATAGGACCGATAAAAAAAGAATCGTTCTATAAGTATTTTATTCAACACGACTGGAATTTTAAATGCAAAATAAGACGTTTTGTAAAGTAAGTTAAACTATGCTAGTACACACAATGAGAACTGGTCGGCATCATTGGAACAGGGCGCGGGATAGTGACGTTCTTTATTCTTTATTGCTCGCGAACCAGTCGCTTGCGCCGAAAATCGTCGGTGTCATCGCACTTGAGTGGCCTAGTTACAACGATATAAGTGGCCACGGCCGCTCCCTCGCTGTCCCCTCGCAGCCCCCTCGCACCTCTACATCTCGCGCTATTTTGCCGTTTTTATTATATGTTTTGTTCTGTTCTATCAAGGACATAGTTTCTATAAGATTATACAGTGGTAATAATAATTTCTTATATCGACGGAGTTAGAACGCGGGGACCGCCACGCCGCCGTTATATTTTTAAAATACTGCCCCTAAATTTGAATGACTCTATTTTTCTAACAAAGTTATTGTAAGTTGGTAAAATAAAGTTAAGTAATTATATTTTTTGAAGCATTAAGTAATAAATAAGGCTAAAGAATTATCACAGTAAAGGGACCATGAAGAGATCATGAAGAATACGAATTTTAACGCAAATATCATGCTATTTTAGCATGACATCAGCTATTCTCAAGACTAATTTAGTATTCCGCTAGATGAACACTTTTATTTTAGCAATAGTCTAGACTCTAGATATTCTTGAGAATGTTCATTAATATTTCAAACGAAACTGGCCAACTCCAGCAAAGACCTCGAAATAAATTTAGAATTAGTTACTAACATTTACCTTTAACCGATAGGTATTATTTCAATCCATGTCTTTATATAAATATTGGTTTGGCGTAAGATATATATAATCATTTTAAATAGAATAGGTACTACATAAGCAGTTATATATATTTTTCATTAATTCAAATTCTATTTAAATTCTTTTTAGCCTTTTAGATTATCTTGTGTCATCTATGCGCCTTGTGAATAAATAAAGGCAATGTTTACTTTATACTTCAATGTTAAAATTTAAAAGGCTAGAAATTTTTGGTACATTATTTTACATATTAGGAACGTTGAATTTTTAATTCTCATGAAGCTGAAAGCAAGCTTTATATAATATTTTTTTTATTCTTGATAAAAATTATCAGAATTTAGCTAAAATATATCTAGGGAGTAGGTAGGTCTGCGTATTATGTAGTTTATTTTCAATAAGTTATAATAGAATGATAATTATTTTATAAAAACAACACCTAACTAAAGTTATATCTCTAGCATTATACCATCCCTATTATCTATTATGTTGTTTTACTTTCCAAACTGTATAGATTTACGTATGTACTAGAGTTATATTTATAGCAGTTTTTGAATTAAATTTTCTTCTAACGGCCCATTTTTATAACCGGAAGCCCAAGCGACATAAATTTTACCACTGACACCATGTCCTCTAGTTTTGCAAACTCCTTAGAAGTGTCTAGACTATAATAACAAGGTCTTTTATTATAAATGTAATGCTTAAAGTGAGGGGTCTATACGTCTTCATTATTTCTCATTGCTATCAAATTATTAGCATATACGTTATCGTTATCACATAATTAACTAAAATATTTTATTATACAGATCGACATTAGATAGAGTTACATTTTTTAGTTACAAGCCATCAATAGTTAGTAACTAAAAAATGTAACTTTTAGGCGCAAGACAGTACGATAGTGGTAATAAATTTCCTAATTATAATTTTCACGGGAACACGCGTGTGTCGCTCAACATTTTGGCTATATTCCAGTTTTATATTTAAACGGAACACCACCAACTGACATTTTATAAAGGTGTTTAGAAAGATTTAAATAATTTAAAAATGTTTTATCTTGTCCCTTAGAGAATTATTTTAAGAAGATTTTGTTATTTTGTTGTTATACTTTTAACAATTTAATATAAATATTATAAATACAATTATAAAGTTCTTAATATATATAGTTTTGCAAATGAAGTTACCGCTCAGAGCCACTTAAAGTTCCATTACATACACAGATATCTCACATTTAAAATGTAATATAATGGCGTACGTAACGTCATCAGCTACATATGTATGTTAGCTTCTACTAATATTAATATTATTTCTTTATTGCAGATCGTCCAGACGGAGTTCTACTATAATGATCTGCGGCGGTATTTAGTTAATTTTAATTGGCTATTTTTTGAATGTCTTAAGTAATGTTAGCAACAACTACCATAATATACCATTCAAATTCTACTACGAAACTAAACCTTGACCAAGTTTTTACTACACAAATTAACTAGCCTTGAACAGAGTAACTACTTATCTGTATAGAAATGTGCCGTTATGAGGCCGACTTCATTACAATGGATTAAAGTTGGAAATAGCTCTGCAATCGTTTGTATAGTACATATGAACAAATGTGACCTTACATCAGCTACACCATAGCACGGGGATCACGCCATAGAAACAGTTACAATTTATATATCGCTAAATAACACATCATGTATTAGATTTTTAAAGATTGCTTCCAATGAACCTCTTGTAATCTTGGCTTAAATATTTTTTTTATTTAATCCCGATCTTTCCATTAATACTTAATATAGTACGGCATAAATTTATCTAGTTACAAATGTTTTACAAATTATTTTTATACAATAGTACACTTAGTTCTCTTGAAATTCAAAATATATAGGCATAGTGTATGATAGACAAAAAGTTTCAACAAGGTCCGAGGTTATCGTGTCGTCACTAGAGCTAAGCTTCCACCAAAGCATACATGTGAATACACGCTTTAGCTATAAGTACGAATCCTACACGATGAAAACGTCTAGGTTATTCATGTAATGGCACTTATGCAATGGACAGGACGCATTGTGGCTAACGTATAAATACCACAACATGAATTTGCGCCGCGTATTTCGTCATATTTGCTCCCCGTCCGTGAAAATTCATAAAGTATACCTACACATCGCGAATATTTGCCAGATGAATCGCAACGACATTAGACAACATCCACGTTATACGTTGGTCCGGAAAATGGTATTTCATTTACTTACATTTAACTAATAATTGTAATGTGATACCTTCATCGGTCATCATCTACGCTTACAAAAAAAGAAGGATCAATTCTGTACATTGAATGTGTGTTACTATATTGATACTGAACCCGAAAATGTGTACAAAAAAAAATTGTCCGTCTGTCTCTTTGTTTAAGCATCACATAAAAAATCCTGATCTATTTTCAAATAATCGACGTAACGTGACGGTGTCGGTTTTTTGTTTTTGCTACAGGAACTACATTGAACATTAGAACGAAATTATGATATTTGATACTTGTCGCTTTTAAACTCTTAGCCTCTAAACTACTGACATCCAAAAAAACACTCTTATCTATTGCGAAATTATTAGTACAAGTAATTTGACTTTAACCAAAACCATATTAAATAGCGATTGGGCCATTAAGTTATGCGAATTAAAAAAAAAACAGAAAAACTACAAGGTTTAGGAAAGTTAATCTTTATTTATAATAAAGTAAACGCATAGGAATTTTATTTTTTTACAATTACATCACTGAGATGTGTACTATCCAAACGTATACACTCCTTGAATCTGGACCTCAAATTTGTAAAAACTTGCTGGCACATCGCTCGTAGGATAGCGGACATTTCTTCGCAAATGTTATTCTTGAGCAATTTGGGCATTGTCGCCAGTTTATTGGCAAAAGCGCGGCTCTTGAGGTACCAGAGTACCCAGAGAGAAAAATCCAGTGGCATAAGATCTGGGCTTCGAGGAGACCAAAAAATGTCCCCTCGACGCGATATCAGTTTTTCTGTAAACATTTCGGTTACAACTGCTAAGGGCTCATTGGATATATGAGATGTCGTCTTGTAGAAAGCAGGTCCTGCTATTATAGACTTTATGCAGTAGTGGGAAGAAAAATTTACATAACATTTCTGTTTCAGAATGTACTGTTACGGTCAGAATGGACTGTTACGGTTGGCCTCATTTTCGAAGAAATGGGATCCGATGACTCTTTCAGCCGACATGGCTGCCCAAACTGTCACTTTAAGCGAATGCAATGGTCTTTGATGTTTAAATATGGGATATTCTGTGGCCCAATACCGACAATTTTCCTTATTCACATATCCACTTAAATGAAAATGAGATTCATCTAAGAACAGAATATTATTCAAACTTCGAAAACGCTGTAACATTCTTTCGGCAAAAGCACAGCGAAGATGGTGGTCCCTTGGAGGTGAAATTTAAGATCTTTTGTCAAAACACGCCTTAATAATGTTCTTGATTTAGTGAGCTCAGTTGATCTCTTTCGGGATAACTGGGGATCGTCCCATACGGACGTCGTGACTTCGCTTACCGTTTCTTCCGCTCATATTGACCTTGGACGCCCCGCAGAATTTTGGTTGAGTGTCAAATTTGTAGACTGAAACTTTTTGACCCACGATCTGGCAAAACTTTCACTAGGACATTTATTTAAATCATGTAAACTAAACTCAGAGACGCAATGCACGAATCGCCATTTTTGTAATAAGTTTTTACACAGAACGCACGCTGCTCACCGGTGAAACGCACCACGGCGACTAAATTTCCGAGAACGATCAATCCGATTTTGAAATTCGCACTCCTTTCTGGCCCACAAAAAATCTTTTCCATATGCAGCTTCAGACTATAATCTGTTACTATGCCTATGCTATACTAACGCGATTGGCAAAAACGAACTCACAGACGGACAAAAAAAAACAAAAATTTCTTAATATACATCATTAAATAAATTGTATAAAATTCTTAAATATTTTACGCACAGGATTCATTTTTCATTGTATGTAGATACGTTGTAGGTTGTAGAGATTTTCATTTAAAAGTATATTGATTGGTGGGTTATTTCTTAGGCTTATTATTAGTTTTATAAATTGATAAAATTATTAATTGTAGCAAAGTCTTCAATTTGATCGAGAACGCGAACAGTTTAAATATAAAAATAGCTATAGTTGTGAGTTCACGCTAGCGAGCCGCTAGAATGCTAAATAAATATTTAAAAACGTAAATCCTTATCAACGTATAACTTATGATAAAATTAATTTCAATTAAAACAGTTTTGAACGTCACTGAGTTAAGTCGATTTGATCATATGTAATTTATTCATGTCAATCGACGCGTTTTGATACACCATTTTCTTATAATGAGAAGCATCTGTATCTAACGGGTGGAACATTAGACTAACTCGAAGTATATAGTGACCTTGTCAGCCCGCTCGCCCACCGGCGTCGACTCTGACTGAATGTTGTCGAGATTCTAGTTCGCCTCGCTTGCCACATCACTAATTATTTCATGGACAGAGATGTAAAGTCCACACTAATAAAACCCTAACACTGGCTACATATTTTCAATCATATTTTTAAATAAATTCTTGACATGTATTTCCATATTTTCTAGAAAGCATTCACTTTCAATGTAGTTCTATTTTCGTAGGTAGTCGTTATTAGGTAGGTATTTAAGTAGGTTTATATAACGTAATTTTCAAATGTAGACAGTCAAAGTAAATTTGAGACTGTTAGTATAAAAGTAAAGTTTTGTATCCTACAAATCTTGCCACACTTTGTTTAACAAAGTACAGAACTATGTAAAATATTATAAAGAGAAATGTCTCACAGTATTATTGTTAAATATTTATAGGTGTTTATTCTAGTATATTTATACACTGTATATATATATATATATATATATATATATATATATATATATAAGCTGGCGTTAAAACTACTACTATACTCTATTAAAAATACTTAAGCTTTTATGAACGGATAACTTTTTACATTGGAATTGTCTTATTTGATTAAATTTTCAGATTTAAAGAGCTGAATATCGATGTCTCTGTTGTGCCTCTGAAAAAAATCAAATACAGCAGTGACGACAATGAACCCATAAATTAAAATGATCAAATTACTTGTATATTTTTTGTTGTATGATATGTTTAAAAAAAAACAGTAATTAAATTTGAAAATATAATTATCGCGTGCGGTTACGACAAAGTCACCACATAATCCACAGTTTATATATGTTTCATTACAATTAAATATTCAGTGTTTGTTTGTGTTACACGTTTCCATAGCTTCTGCTGTTAAATAACTCAGGCGCATGTCGTCCTTCTTTTAGTAACCTTCGAAATATGTAGCGATTTATCATGGTCTAGGTAAATGAATTTACCATCATTAAATGGTTAGAATAAACTGTTTAAGTTATTTAATTTCTATCTTATACAACTTAATTTTTGATTCAGTGGCATTTTATATGGGTCATTAGGTATAACTCTTCTATGAATATAAAATCAATATTGTTGTTGTTCTAGTATGTTAGTAGTTAATAAGTATGACGTTAACCAATTGTAAATAATCTAAACACATCTGAATTTCATTTTTAATAAGAATTCCTATTATTCAAGATCTAAATAAATGTGAAATATAATTTTTTAATAAAAATATTGTAAATGAAAACTACATGAATGAATTTTCGTTTCAGAAGTTTTAGTACATATTTTATCAGAAATTAGAACAAGCAGAAGCCCCAAGCGCTTCTGCTTGTACAAGAAGCCGAGTGTTGATAATGGCGGATTAATTTTGTACAGTAATTAAATTATAGAAACCTGATTTCAACGAAATAACGTCCAACCACATTAATTATATAATTATAATATACATACTTAAAGTATATGTATGTAATATGATATAATTGTTAGGGAAAAAATATTATTACAATATTATTATCCCATTCATAGTTTCGACTGCACCATAGAAACATGTTTGTTCTAAATAGTATCGTTGGATACTGTGCATCATATCGATATTAAAACACCTATAACTATTCAAAATTATTTGTTGAATTAACCAAATCCAACCAAAAAAACTGATGTAAAAAATTAAAAATTTTGACGACATATTTTCATATTGATCCGTAGTATGAGTAGCTATTTATATTATATTTACTTATATAATGATAACCGATGTAAAAATATATAGTAGCTATTTTCATTTCTGCTTTACATAAATAATATTCAATTAGCATACGAAACCTTACATAAAGGCTCAGAACATTTGTTAAAAAATGAATATAGTAGAGCATAAAAGTATCCAATTTGCTGTGTCAACTTCTGTGCATTCATAAAACATATCATGACCTCGTTTCAATTCTGAAAGCCTTTCTTTTAAATAGAAAAGCCTCTAGGCTAGGTTTACTTTTTTTGTTGTAAAATTGTTCATTCTTTTTACTTAATGTACTATGAATTTTCATGTAATCTTTTTAAAGTATACATATACTTATATATAAAATAATAATTCAACATACATAGTTCATTTCATATGTGTACTGATTATAATGTTGATAAAATATAACATTTGTATGAATTGTCGAATATTACACAATAAAAAGCAGTTTCATCCTTTATCCCGCTTTCTAAGCGTAATAGTCAGAAACAAACCCAATATCAAGGCACTTCACTCTTTGCCTTGCGCTAAAATTGCAGATATTGTTTGTTAGAATTATTATAAAATTATTTTATTACAAAATATAAGAATTTTTCAAAAAGAGCAAATTCTTTTGCACATATTTTGTATATATAAACGAACTACTTGATTTATGCCAATAACCTTTTCCGAAGGGCAATCCAAAAACAAAGTCCTTCTAAGGCTGTATTTAAGTACAAATAATAATGGTTTTTTCGAGTGATTTCAATAATAGCATTAGTAGTTGTATTAACATTATAGTAGTAAATGTAGTAGGAGTTCTGGTATTAGTAATAGTATTCACATATATTTAAAGTTTTATTGACACATATGGGCTTCGAGAGACATAGTACTTAGTAGTAATAATTGAGTAGTTAATCTATACAGTTAAAATGTCTGTAATATATAAAATAGTTATTTAAATTAGTTGTTTACTTATCAAATAATAAACTATTTCATTTTGTATTCTTGTAAATATTCTAAAAATTGAAAAAATGCTTAGCCACTCACAGAAAACATTTTTTTGTCAAATATTGAGTAAGAAGATTAAACAGTTTATCGTTCACTAAACTATAGCATAGCATTGGCCTAGATTGAGTAAGAGACTATACAAAATATCATATCTTTACAAATTAAGTAATACCGATACTTATCAACTTACAAGAAAGCGTTGGTTTCTAATTATATATTATAATTTTTATATATATATTCCTACATAAAATACTATTCATAATTTTTTCAATGTTCCATTTGCAACATGTACTCGAATTCCATATAGAGAATTTTTTATGGAGGAGGGGATTCTTCTACTTTTTCAGAGGAGAGCGGAGGAGAGCAAAGGATGGCAGACGCAGACCATCATTGACCACACAGCACAAGATATTTTGGTGTACGGTTGCTTTATAATAGATCTCTTATTCATGAGCCATTATAAATAATAATGACTATTTTGCGAGTTGCAGTAACAAAATCATCAAAAGAGGAGAGATTCTCTGGCAAAGTAGAAGAATCAAGTTCAAAAAGTACGAATATTTGTTTTGAATGTCATAGTATCGTACATAAATTAAACTAATTTAGTGATTAAATTTTAATTAGCTAAAAGTGAAATTATGATTTCTACAGTACGTACTCGTGTATTATATTTTTTATACAGGTTGAAACGTAGGTACGATACGTTTAACATCTAATTCACTGTGCCTTCTCTAACTAGGTACACTAAGTATCACCGTAGCAGAAGAGGTATGAAAATATAAACTGTGTATCATTCAAATAAAGTTCAAATTTAGTAAGTATACCGAGTAGTACTTGTAGTTTAGCATAGGTTAAACGCTAAATTGAATCTGATTGAAATGCTCCAGATTTCAGCATGTATCTGTCTGTCTATCACAACGTCAATTTGGTGCACAACTATTTGGGGTGCGCCCCAAATAAAGTAAATAAATGTAGGTATAAGCCAATATAAGTATCTTACAGCTTCACTTCTTTTCCCTATAGGCAGAATAAGTAGAGTAAACTACGACACTACAGGAATGCCAGAATTCATCTCATATACTTATAATATACTCACAACACAAATTGAATGTGTTGTGAATATATTATATTATAAGTGTATAAAATATTACTTAAACATTATATTTAAGTAATATTTTAAATACTTATTTATGTTTTACTTTTATTAGATATAAATAAATAAACACATATACAAGATAACGCTATACAATCTACATGGTATAGTTTCATTTCATGTGTGATGGATCAGCGATGTTTCAGGGTATGGTTCGTCAATACTCATTAATCTAACCCTAATGTATATATGGCAAAATTAAATAATACTTGTAGTACAAATTTGAAAATACAACGCAAATGGTTAGTCACTAAGAAGTTATAACTTTATACAAACGGAAATTAAATTAAAAAAATATTTTAAAATTAACTAACATTAACTTTCATGGACTACAGAGGCGGGGAAAAAATATTTTACTTATGATTTCATACCTAAATTTTTTAGTTTAGTTAGATAGGTAAGATGATTGTAATAAAAATAAAATAATTATATTAAAAATTGTATAAAAAAAACAAAGTAATTGTATTAAAAATTGTATAATTGTATTAGAAATAAATTAATTGTATTAAATATATAATATATTAATAAAAAGGAATTTGAGAAAATATCATAATGTAGATAATATTACTATTTCGTTACTGAAAATACGAAAACGTTTGTCATCGTTTCAGCAAATAATTTCTGAATATAGGTATTATACTAAGTAGATTCTGCGTTTAGAAATAGAATAAAGAGATTAATGCATTTAGTACTTAATTTATTGTACATAATAATTTCTACTAGTTCCCCTATTAGCAAGGAGCATCTCAATTCGAATAAGCTGCAAAGTAAGCACATGAGATTGTCTAATATATTTATAAAAATATTTTTTTCACTTATTCTTTTCTGTATTAGCTTTTAGTATGAAAATATTTATAGGTACTCCCTCGTCTGAGAAATTTTGATAAAACATATTCAAAGATTTTCTCTATATTATTATAAAATAAAATGTATTTTTTTATCTTCGCCTAATATATATTAAAACGGTAACAGCACTATGCAATTGACACTTACAAGAACCCTTTGTGTGAGTGACATCATGGAAAACCGCAATGCGCAACACACGCAAATTTCTCTATGTATTATTTTGTTTAATTTCGTTACATTGATAAATTAATAATAAAGCTATAGTTGTGAGTTCTCATTCAGGGATAATAATGATATATGATTACTTTAAGTTTTTTCTGGTAACACAAATAACGATAAGAAATGGAGCGAAAAATACATGAAAAAAATATAATAAGTTGTTTTCTGCGTGAAAAATAGTTTCGGTAAGTGGCCAAATCATGATAAAAATCTAAATGCCAATGCAATTTATTCCTTTATATAAATAAATTTTACTTAAAACTAGAAGCGACCATGGTATGAACTGTGTTGAAACGAAAGTAGGCCAAGATGATTTTTGGATCAATAGCATACTGTCGGCCCAGTGTCAACCGGGTCGGCATACTGTCGATCCAGTGGCGTATAATGTAGGTATGCTTTTATTAATAAATATTAAACAATAAGTCCATTTCTATTTAATATATAATTATCTATTAATTTAATATACAATTATCTATTAAAAATTAGGCTGATATGTCACATTAATACTACTACAATACAATAAAAATTGAATGGGAAAATTACTGTTCATTATCATTGGAAATTATAGAACTTTCTTGCTTAAAATAATAATACAATAATTATTTGGCATTTTATACTTCCATTTCAAGGATCTCAACTGTAACTGGAAAGAGAACTAAGAGTAATAAAATATATGATAGTCAGTCTAATTATGAAATGTTTTGAACGACGTCTAATATTTCATAGATTGAGTTGTAGACACAGCAGCTAATATATAAAACATAAATATAAATATATTAATGCTAAAATATAATTATAAATCTTATATATATGCAATAAAATTCTAAAAAATATTATAATTATTAATAGCTTTATCTGTACCGTTTTCCGATATCACCGTGCTAGAATGCGGTGCTACTGTAAGCTTGGCCTCATGACATCAGCTAGTTACGTCAGCCGAAGGTACCTACAGAACTAACACGCATGTGTTCGTTAACATAATCTTATAAAGTAACAGTTCACTGAACATTTTATATATTAATAATTTTATGTTCATACAGAATTCATAATTCGTATTATATATAACTCTTCACGGTACTTGTGAAGACTAATGATAACATCCGTGACAAAGAAATATCAAAATCATTTAACGTAATTTTTAATTATTAATCAAACTTACATATATGTTATTACATTTTTCCTTTGTCTATATAATTAAATTAATAAGACTCGTTATAATATATGAAATAAGTGTACAAGTTTGAACAAATTATTTATTTCCTTTGAATTTTACTTCGCACTGCGAAATTATTGATCGATGACCTAATTTAGTGAGGTTAAGTCCTGATTGCAGTATTCTCGAGTCTTGTTATATCAACTCATCGTTACTAGAAACGTTCTAATTTCGTTAACAGAAATAACTGGTTGATTCAAAAAATATGTCACATAATTGTATATTAAAAACATGAACAGGGATGTATTTAATTAGTTTGTTTGCTAATGTCAAAGCACGTTCTACAAACATGAATAAGTCCTAGTATAAAGGGATATTTCAGTGAACTCAAAAGCTAGCCCACAGGCTGTTCGATGACGATGAAATTGAACGAGTTGAATTTTATGTTAACATAAATCCGACAGGAAACAATTTGCATGTTTATTACTACTATATGCTGGTTTACTTTTGAAATTTGTTTCCTATTAAATCTTTTTTACTTTACTACTAACACAATTATATTAATATATCTTTAACCAGTGTTTTGAAAATGTTTATTGATGTTATTGCCTAATGTTTATATTGATTAAAAAAATAATAGTATAACACTAGTTATAAGCGAAGAAATGACTTTTTAAATATTTTATTAGAATACTACTTCTCCCATATGGGGCGCTCCAAATACCCAAAGGATGGTGGAGGATGATGGGTTTCTATTTTTAAGGTTCATCCATAATTTCCCCACATTCCTCTAGATATTTGAAAGACAATATTCTTTTTGCTAATTTAAGTATGATTCTAGTTCTTTTTTGCTTTGTAAGCTAAATTTAATTGTTTTTAAATAATGTTCATCTTCTAAAACAATAGATTATTAACAAAAACACCATTTTTATAAAAATATTTTTTTATACTGCTTACTATAATTATTTTATCAAAAAATGTCGGTGTAAATATCAATATTCTTTGACAAAATCTAAAAACATTTTTCCATTAACAAAAAAATTTATTCTCACAGTCTCAATTAACATTGAATTTCTTAATAAATATTTCTTAAATATTTTGAGGTAAAAGTTAAATAATTTTCTGTGGTGTAATTGACGTATTCCGCGTCGGCAGAAAGTCGGTCACCAAGGCGTTATCACCATGGCAACCACTCGATGTGCCTCGTATCGATCTTTCTAACTTGTCTCATGAATGCGGACCCTATTCATTCCATAGTTTTGGACACACTTATACGACGTATAAATTTATAAAGAGCTTAAATGAATTAAAAAGTTTTTAAGTAATAAAAGTTTAAGTTTAATTCATGTGCTTGAACCTAATATTTAAAATTCTTTAGGGAACAAATTGTTTGCTATGCTTATTTAATTTGTCTCGAAGACTTTATGTATGATGCCATCTTGATGTGGGGAAAAGTAATAAATCGTTTTTCGTATACTTAGTTCATAAAGAAATACTTAGATTTAAAAAATAACACGTAAATACTAATTACTTTTTATGTAGACAGAGCTGAAATGGGACCTAATGCAAATTTTTATTTAATATAAAAACATACTTGGTAATTAAATGTTAATACTTAAGACTAATGTCACTTTGCAAGCAGTTTCAATTCTCCAAAGAACTCATAAAAAATAGATTATCTATCTTTTATCAGTACTTTTTTGTATGTATACGATGTAGATAAAACTAGCTTTTAAAATAAATATAATTTATATTTATTATTATATTAAAATTTAATATTTCAAATATTATTTTCTTCTTCCACCTTTTTAAAATGTTTTACTACTTATTACACTGATGTTAAATTTTACAGGTTCGTTGAAACATTAGCTACAGTTGTTGAATTCCATTAATTACGAACGGCGACTATAAAAGTGTCGATCTATGTTAAAATATTTTGATATTTATTTTGAGAATAAATTTTTGTAATCCTTTTCATACTAAAATTAGCACATTTTCCAAGTAGTATATAGCAAATTTTCCAAGAAATCGATTATAGCTCCTACGTATGTACAAATATATTTTTGTACTGCAAAATGTTCACAATATCGGGTTCATAAATGGTCTTAGATCTAACAAATTGTCTTTTAAAAGTTATTAAATATATTATTAAGTATATTAAGTATAAATAATAATAAAATAGTACACTATACCGACATTATTAATTCGTTACTATATATTCACCATAGTTTTCCTTATAGGTATTATTTGAGCTTGGTAAACACTAAATACAGTGAAACACCGATCGCGTCGATCAGGACAGCAGGTGCGTTTGGCAATTAAATTTTAATATATTTATTTATAATAACACTATTTTATATATTTTGTTTAAAAACAATCACTCTGTACTATAGCCAAGTTAAAGTATTCAAAATGTAAAGATTCATATTATTTTTCCTCCTTTTTCTAAATTCACACTTAATTCACCAATTCTAGAACAAAAATTCGCGTTGATTTTTATTATAATTACTTAAATCTTTTTATTAATCCCATTCGTTTTGTGGCTTCTTAGGAGTTTTAACAATAAAATGGATTAGTTCAACTGTTATAAAGTATACGATGTGATATAAGGAATTTGATAAGATTTTAGGTAAATATCACAAATTGATTATTATTTAGAAAATACACGCTTACCTGTCAAAACGTGAATAAGTATACCAAGTACATAGCTACCTACTAAGTTATACTTATATACTACTATGGTATAATTTTTTGTATATATCATTGTTACTTTTGTATAATGTTGACTATATTATGAGAAGAAATGTTAATAGTTAGGCTAATATTTGTTAAATATATTTAACTTAATTTCTAACTATTGTTATGTAAAAAAAAAGTATCCGAATTCTTATTGGATTTTTATATTTTACATTTAGAAAGTTGACTTCTAAACAAAAATCTGCGTATAAAAACCTACACTGTATTTTAAAGCTTTACGTGATACGCTGTTTATATTTTTTTCTCAAAAAAAGCCATAATTCGTCTAAAATTTTTCTATAATTGTCTTAAAATTAGCATAGCATATGTAGCCAACATATTGTTGAATAATATCATGTCGTCCTGCTTTTATTGATACTAGGATACCGGCGTACATAGTGTGGTAAATGGCACTTGCCTATATTATAATATAGGCAAGTGCCATTTACCACACTATGTACGCTAAAAATGATTAGTAAATAGCATAAATACATTCATAATACATAACTATATATATCATAAAAATAAAATAATATTTTTACAGTAACAAATTTAAAATTAATAAGTAATATTTCACCTTTATATTCATACCAGAATTATATTTATTAGGTACATCAAAAAAATTTACTTCACTATTGTAATCAGAGATCTTGAATCTAATACTAATGATTATGATCTAATACTAATGAATACGAATGACTAATGATATCTTAAGAGTGAATGTCTTATAACTAATCAATATTTACTAATATTATTCAGTTACCTGTAAAATTCATTCATATTAGGCGTAATAAGGCTAGGTATGATGCTCTAACTTCCGTTTGTGCCGACGGACGTTGGCGTTTATATAATTGAGGTTCTAGTTGCTGTACGAGTCACAACTCACAATAATAAACTTGGAATTGATATTATGATTTAATCCTAGTGTGAGTAAACGTAGTGTTATTATTTCATTTTACATCTACTATTAGGTGAACACAACTTCGTTTATGTGTTTCAACTTACGACTATCTCGTTTATTATTGCAACAATGGCCCTCAACTCCAAAGATTGGACTGAACAATGCTAAGTCCACCACTTTTCAAAATTAATTATACTTAAGTCTTGAACAGGTACATAAAAAAAACTTTTATTACTATAAAAGAAACAAACAGATACGTACAAGTAGATAGTAAACATATGAAAATGTTATAGACTGATAAAAAATTTAAAAAATCATAGATAGATATTATAATAAATGTAATAAAATATGAATATATGATTTTTTTAATTAAAAACAGTTTTACATCACCTTAAACTTGTTTTTCATGAATATCTTCTATGTACATAGGTACTTTTTTACTGATTTATTAGAGTATTAATTAGCCAAAAAACTACGATTTTCACATTTAATTTAAACGAATTTCACATATAATTAAATTGATAATTTTTCTAATATATGATTGAAAATCGTTGATTTTTTTTTCATCTATTTTTAATATTTATCACACTGGATCGTGAATAGATATCTGTGTCTAAAGTTATATTTTTATAACAACATGATGACATAAATTACATATTATTAATTATATACATTAAACTTGATGTACGTCATGTGAGAAAAAATCTACTTAAAGCGAACTCTTTTGTAAGCAAAAAGAAATATTACGAGTGTGGATTTCCTTAACTTTATAAAGATGGCGCTTTATGATATGACAATAAATGACTTATTTTAGTTAAGAAATTTTAATTCAATGCTACCAAATTATAATTATCAACTGTACAAAATTTAATGAAATTGAGAAGCCATTGAAAAAACATCTATATTTATATAGATTACACTTACATAATGCCATCTATCAAATTTACAAGTATAAAATAATGTATCCATTACTTTTCTAATTAACGCCATCTCTAGGATATTGTTGCTATTTATTTAGTTTCATATTTTTCCCGCTTACAGCAGGCTTGAGAAATGCATAAACAAAAATTTTATGATTTTAAATATTTAAGTTATAATTTTGTTCGCTTATGTTAACATAAATTAGTAACTGATATATTTCGAAATAAAAAATATAAATACTTTGTATTATATATATATATTAATAAGCAGTTATTAATATCTTACCAATAATAAATACTATACACTTTTCTTTTTTAAATAAAACTTGAATAATTTTAAATACAAGTTATCGTGTAAATATCGTTTAAAAAAAAATGTACTTTGAAAAATCTTATTTTGTATTTATTACACAAAAATAATCTAGATGTGTTAGTATAAGCCTATTGGAGATAAAAAATATTTCATTCTCAAATTATTAACCTACTATATTTAATAGAGCAGACAATGACATATAATAATATTTGTTTAATAATACTTGTTTACTCTAATAATATTTGTTGAATACCTTTCTACTTGAGACAATTATAACCATCATGAGATTACTTTATATCTTTGGCCCTGCTATCTAGAATTAACCAAATAACATTTGTTATTTTTTGTAAGCATGAATTAGAAGTTTTTAACGTAGCGTCACAGATGGTTGCCCTTTGTAACACATCCAATACTGTAGTATATAAAATAGATTGTCTTGTTGCTGGTTTGCAAATGCACAAATGATCAAGTGGAAGTTGATAAAAAACACCATGACCTAAGTCTGCTGAATATGGATCCACAAAATTCACTGGGACTTTAAAAGCAGTGACAAGAGTAGGTAATGTTTCAGCAAAACTTATTGTCTCCCATTTGTATAATTCAGCAAACTTTAAGAATAAATTATGCATTTCTAACAACATTGGTGAGTTTTCTTGTAACTGTTTGACATCCTGAGATGGCCAAAGTATAGCAGCAGCGGCACGGGGCATAGTTGCTAATGAACTGCCCTTATGGGGTGTGCTGTAAAATAAAACGGCTTTGGTTTTGGTACATAATTTCCTAAATGTAATGTCATTGCTTTGAGCAGCATCTACCAATAACTGTTTAACTATAAGTCCACCCATTGAGTGCGCTAGCCATACAACATTTTTTAATCCTACTCCAGCATCCAAAAGAGCAGAAGCAAGTTCATGGGCTCTAGATTCTATATCAGCATTTTGTATTGGACATCCTTCTAACCAATCTGATAATTTACTCCAATAGTTAAACCCTAATATTCTTAAATTATTACAATCTTTTGGAAGCCAATCTTTTGGCCAACATTGTGTATAGTTATGTTTATCTTGCTTCTCTTGGGCTAAAGCTGTCCTTTTTTTGTTTGCTGTATATTCATTTTTCTTAGTTTCTCTTTTTGCTGTTATAGGTATGTCATGTAGAACAACTTCTACATTGTTTAAAAGTGCTTCATCTTCTAACTCTTTTATATCTTCAATTACTTGTTGAAGATCAGGATCTAAAAATCTGTTAGTATCATTTACATAATTTTCTTCAAATAAATCTGCATTATTTTGAGATGCTGCAACTTCTATAACACCAAGAGGTTCAGAACACTTTCTATCTCTTTGACGCCAAGTAACAAAAACACCCCCTCGTAAGCCATGTACTAAAAGGGTGTCACACATTTGAACATCTCTTGTTCTAAACAATGGGTACAGCAAAAAAAGTCCAGGTCTATAGCAATATTCACCTGATAAATTTGCCAAACAGACAGCTGCAGAGCTGGCTAATCTGATATCTTTTGATTTTAAAAGGCGTGCTAGATCACCAATAAGACCATTTTGGAAAAAATCTGTTAAAAGATTGACATGTAAGCTAAAAATAGAAAGTATTTTTAAAATTGCAAATTCTACTTCTGTATCATATTTGTATCTTAACATTAACTCTGCTAATAAGGGCAGTATGCCCAAATTAATTAATGTAGATGCAGAAATATCTGCAGCAAATGTTTTTTGATGAAATAAAGACATGTGATGATGTATAGCATCAAGACATAGAATACAAAGTTGCTTTTCACTGATGTTATCTGGTTTTGTGGGGATACTATCAACTTCAAGTAATTGTTCTTGAATGTTGATAAAGTATTTTGAAAGGAAATGTTGAATGCAACTATGAGGGTTAAGCGTTTGTACTGTAGTTATCATATCTTTAAATTTATATGACAATAGTTCTGATGTCAATGCTGCTCTCCGAATATGTATAGGTGGTGGCAAAAAATAACGTAGATCAACACCAAGTGTACGGGCTAGTAATACAGCAGTAGTTTTGTCAAGTGCTTGTGCAATTTTAAGGCAATCCCAGTGCTTGTTATTTTTGAAGGCAGCTAACTGTTCCAGGGCTAAATTTTGTTGCTCTTTATTACCATTACGACAAAGCCATAATAATTTCCAAGCTAATGAATGTTTCAAACTTTTCCATATACGAGAAAAGCCCACATTATTTGAAACCTCTTTATCATATTCAATTTTCATAGTGTCATTGTAAGATGGATCATCAATGTAAATATATTCCACAGCTACTTTCTTTTCTAAATTCAAGACATTAGTATTCACGATTTTACGAATACTTTTATTAATTTCTTTTATATGATAAACTACTACTAGCACTATTCCTCCAATAAAACTACCTGCTTTGAAATGTTTTATAATAGGTCTCAAGCGATCTTGAAGACTCATACTTTTAAAAGCAGGGCAAGGAAGACTAAAAATTTACATTGAATAACTTTGTATTGTACTTATTAATTAGTGTCTTTAACATTTGTAATTCAGCGACTAAAACAGAGATCGTGGAATTATTTATGAATATAAAGTTAATTTTAGAAATTAAATTATTCGAGTACTCTTTGACAACTTTGACATTTGACAAGATATTAACGTTTGTCAGTTGACACAATACCAGTATCAACTGATAGAGTTTTTAAACCTAGTAACGCCATAAATTAAGAGAAGAAGTATTATATAGAGCCCAAGGCCTTTGTGCTGTTGTATGGGGAATCAGCTTATAAGTGCCAATTGAAAAAATAGACAGCATACGAGGCTACTTATCTGTCTTTAGTTTTTTGTGCGAACATAGTGAACATAAATGTACCTTTAAATTATTATAATCCTTTAATATTATATTAAAATAAAAAGAATACCACTTAAAGGCTTAATAATGATTACATTATTCACTTTGATTTAATCTTTTTCAGTATAATATGTAACCGATCGCGTTTACAGTCAGAGACGGTCCCATGCCACAACCGGCCACGAAGCGACGTACGAGAGTCAGATTTTAAGACTTGTGGGACATTAATTATATTTCTTATTAATTTACAGATGGGTTATCTATTGCACATCGTCAAGGTAGGACACCTCGAGCAATGCTCTTTACATAGCTAAATCCATTGCCTGCACATAAATACAACGTGATAATCAAATTAATAGTGCTTTATGGTGTCACAGATCACTGTATGATCTGATTTCCAGCACAAAGGCCTTTTGTGACCAGGGTAGAGGGTGAAAGTCGTCAAGTTGATATAGAGATTACTAGTACCTACTGGATCGTTTACTGGATGTGAATGTGATCCTGTGTACGCTTATTGTTAAATGAAAAACTCATTGTTAATATATGTCGGCATATGTGATTAGACAAAGATTAAATTTCAGCAATTCAATTATTCGTAATTTAAATTCGATTATTAGTAATCTAAATTCGATTAAAAATTGACCTCTTATCCGATTTATATAGCCAGTGGTCGTAGGACGCGGGCATTGCCTGATCTTGAAGGACGGCACATTTCCATTGCCTTTCCCCCTTACTAGTGAAAGTGTAATCAGCTTGGGGAAGCTGCCCAGTGTGTCTTAAAAGGGATTGAAGTGTTTGAAGATGTAAATATTTCAGGGACTCAGTGGTGCCGTATGGAGACAGTGCTTAAGGGCTGAATTTGTGACCCCGTCGATGTCCAGGGCCCTCCTTGCTTTTAGCATCTTGATGGTCTTTAGGACAGAAGATGGCGAAAACATGGTAGGCGGTGGCAGCGGAATTGATGGATTAGTAAGGCTGCTCTGGACCTTCTCTTCAGTCCTGTGGTGGTAGTTCGCCCTCAAGCTTGGGCTTGGGGAGAGTAGATTGGCCAAGTACTCAGCCATGATCCCAGCTCTCTCTGCGGTGTCATATCTTTGGGTCCCATCGGAATTGTAGAAAGCCCTCACAGGGACTTCTTCTTAAGGACCTAGTGGCACTAACGTTGCTGATACGCGCCTCCCAGCTATCAGCAGAGGTCGTCTCCAGCTCGTATGCGTTCGACTTGGCCGTTCCTTTGGTCTTAGGGTCACGGGTTCCTTGTCACTCGCGACGAATCTGCCTGTTACGGTCGACGAAGTCACATAGTTGCCATGGGGTTGGTGGCAGTCAGCGCGTTCTAGATGGGTCAGGGGCTTAGTCCAGGTCGTCCTTGAAAGTGGACGTGATTTTGGCCTCGAGTTCCTCTATGCTAGCCGGATCCAGAGATTCAGTCGGGAATGGTGATCACCGGTATACCAGCTCCTTGAACTGAGGCCACAGCTAAAGTTTTGCCTTAGGGGAAACTGAGCGCGGACTAGTCTCCCTGTAATTGTCGCCAGTACAGGTGGATAATCCGAATAGAAGCTTCTGGGTGTGTTTCAAGGTCGATGGAGCCAACCCCTCTGTACACCACCAAGTCTATAGTATTGGGGTGGTGGCTGCTTACATTGGAGAAGTGTGTTGGCTCATCCGAGCCCACTACCTCATATTGGTGTTTCACTGCGTCCTTTAAGAGCACACACACACACATACACTCATATATATATCTAAATAAAATCATTTCCCTGAGTCTGAATCGAACTCAAACCCGTTGGCGATTACAGTCAGACATATAGCTTTAATTATTTAAATCTAATTCTCTTCGAAAAGAACTAAAGAAAATTTATTTTATGATATTTCTTAATTTTGTTACTAAATTACAGTTTTCAATATCCATATAAATTTTTAATATCATTTGAAAGCTTAAAAAATTACGTTGAAATGTTTAAAAATCTTATGGAGCATGACGAGTGACATCTCCAGGCAGTATGGTCAGCATTCCAGATCAGCATTCCAGGCTGCCAGAGTTGGAGCGGTGCTACTGAGCATCCTGCGAACCTCTCTGGTGTCGAGGTGTGAACCTGATGGTCAGTAGAAGCTATATAAAGACCTTAGACCTTGTCCTCGAGCTGAATTTCCACACCGTCCAGGATCGACTGGAATGGGTCGTGTTCTTTTTTCAGAGCGATTAATATTTCTTTTAGCGTATCAATCGCTCTGTCTAAGGTGATGAGCCTGGAGAGCTGCTGGGATATCTCAGTTGGTGGTGTTGTTGGCGTTGTTGTTGTTGTTGATAAAATCGCATCTGAGGCATTAGAACGAGCTCGGCTTTTCCTTTTTTGCTCCTTTTCTTATTCTTTCTCTTCCCTGTCGAATTGCTTCCACATTCGACTAGAAGGTTTGCTGGGGCCTCCCTCACCTCACTTTGTGAGACTGGGCCAGATCGTGTCACTGGCTTTGATAATCGGGTGAGGGGGACAGTGCCGACCCGTTTATTCTTTAACTCTTTCTTAGAGTATTGGCAGTGATTTGTGGGGTGCTGACCACCACAGTTGACACAAGTAGCGGGATCCTAGGGAGTAGGTGAGAGCAATCCTGGGCGAAGAGTTGTCACCGTATTGCATGCAGACCTGCCAACGATGGTACCCGAGGCTGGAGTGCTGGAAGGCCTGGTAGCGGCGACATTGCGCCGGGCCACTTTTGCTGCGCCGAGCTTCTATTTTTATAACTCGCCTATCGCCTGAGCGACCCTGATGTGCTTTGGTGGCCCAAATATACTCGGGTTGATAGCACTTTTCTTGGAGAGCCTCTTTTATTTCTTCGGAGTCGTAGTTACGGGTAGTACCCTCCGCACAGGCCAGTGCGGGTGAAATTCTTCCTTGTTTAATAAGTTAATCTCTTCATGATTAAAAAATTAAACTCTTCATCAAAAAAGCGTTCCTAGTTTAGGTTTGTAGATTGTAAATAAAATTATACATAATCAAATCAGTCTTATTCATTACAGTCATATAAAAGGAACTAATTGAAAATAATCATCACCTCCCCCTTATTTACTGTATAGTCGTCTGAGTTTAGGGAAATGTAAGTGGCATTTCCCTAAACTCACTTCACTTCATGAAAAATCATCTTATGACGTTAATTTAAAAAAAAATATCAGTATAATTATTTAAATCAAGATATCTGGCAAAGAATGATTCATTGACGATTCTTGTTACCGCTATAACATCAAATACTACAAAATGGAATAAAATATTTAAGATGGCTCTTATAGAGCCAACGCGATTTTTTGCCGTTGTTATATAAATAATGGCATAAATTGTCTGGTTACAATATGTACAAATATGATTGAGTTATGATGTCCTTTTATGTAATAATAATGACATATGGCTCTTATTATTTGCATATGACTTTACTGTGACGTCATAGTGAGAATAAAATATTACGTCAGTTTCTCTTAACATTTAATTAATAACTAAAAATAAAAATTCTATGTCAAATTTAATGTTAGCGTGATATAATAGTGATGTAACTCAATATGACATCATACTTAAGTCGTAAATTGGATCATCATTACATCATTTCTACGTCAAAACTCTGTTTGATCTAATCAAAAGTTTGATTGATATTTATATGACGTCATATTGGAGTCATGTGTTCACTGGGCAGAGACAGATTTCACGAGTAAGAAATCGAGTATATTTTACTATACATGCAATGCATAAGATGGTTCTTCATTGGATAGCTTATAGGATCCCAACATGGCAAGTTATTTAATTAAAAAGAGGAGATATTAAAATAATATTTTAATTAATAATTTCCTCCTCTATGATTAAGGATGAGAAATGTGCTGGGACAGACTGTTGTTAAGGTAATAGAAACAGTGTATAAAGTAAATAATAATCATAATACATTGTAAATTTATTTAAAAGAAACAGCCTATAATTACAATACTACACGGTACCTATACATATAAATCTTAACACAAATTATTCAAGTTTATCATTAATCCCTACATATAATTGTTTAAACCTATATCGTAATTAAGTATGAAATTAAGTTCGTCATAATGTCTTATTCTAGCATTTGACTAATCACATCCTATATGTTAAAACGACTTTATTCACTTACATTTATAATCATTAATACATTTTTTAATCAAAGAAAAAGTGCTGATTGCAAAGTGTGCTTGAATAGAAGGCATAATGTGTTTAGGATCATGTAATATTCTAATATATGATTTGCAATGTATATTTGAATCTTTAATCTTTTATTAATCTGCACTTTAAATTCTTTTCCTAATATCCATTTACAGATAAAATATATCTCCAATAATACTTATACATGTGTATATTCTTTGTTTAAATACAAATTATTGTAAAAATACTCATACACAGGGATAAAAATATTATGTTCGATGTCTTTGACACCAACGCAAACTATTAAGTAAAAAAAATGTATGAACTGTGCATTACTGAAAAACAATAACATTGAGACACGAATGGCCAGTAATTATTTCAGATACAGATTTTGAAGTTGTAGAAGAAAATCGCAAGCTTAGAAAATATTCTTAACGCAGTTGCACTATTTAAATATTTTTCGACATTGAAATATAAGTTGATCAGTGATACTACTTTTTGATAAGAGTTGTCTGACAAGTCTTCTATATAACTTAAGTTAATGAAGAGTTCGATGTAATGTTTCTTCTACGCTTCTTTTCTTCATTGTAGGATGAATTAATTCACCAACCTGAAATATATTGAACAAGCTTAATTTATATATTAACATCACTTCTCATGTAAATATATTCTTTTAAAATAAAAATAGTATAGAATTTTTAAATTACCCATAAACTTCAACTTCATAGTATGTGGTCGTAATAAGAATGCACTGGCGCAGAAGTAGATGGCGTAGCAGACGTCGACACTATCGGTGCTGGAGGCGGTAACGCCGGCAGAGGCGTTGGGGGCTTGCGGTCTTGTAGAGTAGGCAGGGGTGAAGATAAATGGTGGCCAAAACCTCCTAAGCTTCCTATTGAGGTACCTCCTAGTGACCCTCCCGACAACATTTGCCCGTGCACGCCGCGCATACCAGCAAACATGGTCGCCGCACCTAAGTGCACACAAAAAAAAAATTATTCCATTTTACCATTTCAATGAACAAATGTCTATGTTATGAACAACGAATAGTGATTTTTGTAAAGGGGAACAAAAATTTCTCTCTTCCTGGGTAGGCACGGCTAGCTAACTAGCTGGGTAGCAGTGTTCCTAAAAGCGTAATAACTGCAACATTTTTATGAGTCTTGTGCCGCGATCAATCATTTTTATTCATTTAGCTAATCAAACCTATAATAATTCATTGATCAAAACAATTCAAAACATAAGTACATAGCTATAAGTCAATGAAGCAACAAAAAATATTATTTTGTTAAATACTAACAATAAAAGAGGTATTTTACATGGGTAGCTCTATAAATGTAAAGGTGACGAAAACAAGACTTCATCTATTTCTCCTACTCTCCCTGAATTTTGATATAAACCGCGTCGCAGTCTGCACACAGTATGTGACTGACAAAGCGTTGATTCATGTAACGACGCGGCGGCCGGCGGGTGTAAAATTTCTGATATGTTCGGATTTAAATTTGTTGCTGTGAAGCTATAATTGCACGTTGTAAGTTCCCATCGATTCCGGCTGGCCTGCCGTTCGTCTGTTGTCGCCCACGTGCACGCCTCAGTACCTAATCGCTTTAATTTAAACAAACCACCCAATTGGATGATTTTGGAAATAAATTCTTACTGGGAGCTTCTATTTTCTAAGTATATGTGTACACGTGTTTTAAAATTGTATCCAGTTTGTAATGGAATGATCATGTGGGCAAACTGGTCAAATTGTCAGTCAGTCTATAGACAATGTTTTTCTTTGTATTAAATTAATGTTGTGGTGATATTATAAAAACTCGTCTTACATCATGCACTAAGTGCGTTTGCATTTCACACTCCCGTCTCATCTCAGATCTTTCATCACTTAACAACACATTGATTAACCGGAAAGCTTGCCGACGCATTAAATTACTTTCAAGTCTGTTATTGTTGACAGATGCTAGTTGGGAGGCACCCGAGCCTTAATAGAATCAAATAAAGATTTAGTTAATTTTTTCGAGACGTAAGTAATGACTTATGTCTTGAAAAAATTATATATCCAGTAGGATATTTGTAGAATTCGCATAATTCGCAAAGCCAAATATATAGAAACAAACGAAAGTTCAAATGATTTCGCTAGCGATTTATGTGAATCCTGAATGCATTTTGTACTATTTAAGATTAGTATAATCACGGCTGCAAATATAAAAGGTTTTCTAACTTATAGGTATTTTTACCTTATCAGTAAGTTATTAGATATATGATCATTTTTGAAGTCTTTTGATATCATCCAAATTATATCAGAATATCCTGATAATTCCATATACGTACAAATATAATAATAAGAAATGAGTGTTTGGCATTAAGGATTCACGAGGACGCAATATTTGAAAGATAAAACATAAAACACCAAGCAAAATGTTAAATTTTACAATATATAAATTTAAGATAACTTGACCAAGTACAGAGAATGTGTCTCAATTCGCGTAAGCTAAAATTCAAATTAATCTGTACCTGATTCTAAATATTGATGTAGAGATCAGTATTAAATTTCTGAATAATTCAGATCCTGGATGACGTATAATTTCGTAGATTATCTGGTATTGCGCCTTCGATCCATCCTAGATAAATGAAACATTCATTTCTTAAGATCACATAAAAATTTAAATATTCATGCACGTTCATTCTAATAGCTTATACCTAGAATAATAAAATTATTGAATTACTCTTAAAGAAATTTATTGTATACGAATAATTTGTAAATATTAACTTATTTACAATATATCTACCATGTGTTGTTTTAATACCTGAAATAAATATGAGCTAGTTATAAACACGTAAATCTATAAATTAATATATATAAAAAGAAGTACAGAAATATAATTTTGCTAAACTTTTTTTAACAGCGTAGTAATATTTTTTTAATTTCCTTAAATTTAAAAAAAAACGATGAACGAGTGTATACTGTTATTTTATTAAAATTCTACTTTACTCGTAAACTTTAAATTAATGAAACAAATAAATTAATTAAAACTAAATTCAGCAAATTTTTTTTCATTTCTACATTATTGCATTTCAAATCCATCGTTTTATTTTACTTCAGTAATTTTATATATTTAGTGACACTCGTGCCCTTAAGACGAGTCTTAGAATTTGTTAAAATCGGTTCTGGGGTGTAGCAGTTACAAAGGAAAAAACAGTTATTTCGTTACAGAATCGTTAAAAATAATTGATATAATTGATTGATGTCAGATATTTTTGGTAGGTACGTTCAGAAATTTTCTTAAAATGTTATATGTAACTTGTTACATAAAAATATACCTGTCTTGATAATACGCTAAAATAAAATACTATAAAAGAGTCATTGACAGACTAAACAAAATCTAAATTATCCTTCAATTATACTTTATATTTTATGGCACATGTTCATTGTTTAATAACATAATTTTTAAATACACGATGTTTCACACCTTTGAATGTATCTGTTAATTTGTATGGGAAAATGAATTGTTATTTAATTATTTCCAAACTAATTTCTTTATAATTTTTTATCTTTTCAGCATTCCTTGGATATTATCAAATATATCAAAATTTAAATTAGTTGTTTCTCCAGTGCAGTCGTTATCTTTGTTAATTATTAGAATAACGGCCAGCCGTTAGTCGGACAGCGTCTGACTGTAAAAACGTGATCGGTTGTGGGTTCGATTCCTACTCGGGGGGATGATTATATTTAAATTATTTTCATTTCCTCGGTTTGGTAAAGATGTCTCCTATTCGGCGGTAAGCGGTGTATGGAGTGTCTTAACACTGGACACTTCCTATCTACCCTGCTATGGGGGAAAGCATAATAAAAGATGCCAAGAATAATCTCATAGCGTGATAAAATACCCTCAAGTCAATGCACTTTATCCATATGTTTGGATCAGGATTAAATGTACTCATTGCGAGAAAAAATCTTGATGCCAGCTAAATATTTTTAAGAATTTATAACAATTTCAGGATCATAGTCAGGGTACAAAACAGAACTATTTTAAGACGCGTTTGGATTCAGGTTCGTTCTACAGTTATATTAATATGATCTAAAGCTAAATCAAAACTTTCAAACAAATGTCTATTATCTATGTTTAATCAAAAATGTTCATAAACGGAGCACCAAGAAGCATAAACAGAGTATCAAGGTTGTCGTTCTTAAAATCATTCTCTTTTTTATCAAAACGGACGGCCGCCAGCTTTCAGGTGGGTTATTCTTAAAAATACCTATTGCATTTATAAAGATCAAACGAGTGGAACATACGCGAGTTCATGTAAACAACCGTCTGAACACTCGTAGGCACGGGGCGAGTGCCCGTCTTCCCATCCGCAGCCTAACGCCATTATCGATGCGTAAACTGAAATACATCACCACTACAGATCCGATTTTAAAATAGATTTACTAAATTTTTCTTGGTTATTAGTTTGTAATATTTAATAGTATATCATTTTTAAAGGTTATTCATTTATTACTTAGGTAGTATATATTAAATAAAGTCCAACACCTAAGTTATTCATGAGAGATTAATTATATATAAAAAAGTTAAATAAATACCTCATTTATAAAAATAACGTGAATGAAGAAGTATGACATTTGGCACAGCTATAATTTATATAAAGGAGTGCAGAATGATAATATTTTTACAAAATAATACATAAAAATATATTAAATTAATAATACATATATACATATGTAACACACACTACCACCATACCTTTGGCGAGTCAAAGCGTCAACGGAACATCTAATATAGTTAAAATAATCTAACTAATACCGAACCTAAATGTTAATGTTTGTGTGATGTAAAATTGACGTTACTTTTTTATCTTAATCAAACTCCATCTAAGCTAACTGTACCTGTAGCAAATAGGTTATAATTTATTAAGATATTGTGCAAAATGCTAAAATTGTTGGCTACAGGTCCCGTGGCTACGGAAAATTGTTGTTAAACTTATAAAAAATGTTATTAAGGAGCTATTTTGGCGTCCGCTGGAGAACACGAATATAATGCAGGGTGAAAATTTTCTCTTAAATAGTTCTACAAAATCTAGGTTTAATTTTTGTATATACCTGAGCTTTTATTTTTGAGCAATTAATCAAAACTATAATTATGATATGCATATTTTGCAGTAATAAATTGATTGTAATAAAAATTAATAGCATTATATGTTTAATATATCTTAATAAATATTAAGACTAAGTTGCTTGATGATAAAGTGCAGTGTAAAAAATAAAAGCTAATATTATAAGTGTACCTATATCTTTTCCTATTAGATTACTTAAATGATTTTGAATAAAGTTTTTAGAAGTTTTATAATCTCGGAGTCAACTGGGATATTTTTAATAACATATCAATATAACACAATCGATGAAATCGAAGAGACGAGTTATAGTTTTCAAGCATAACACAAATTTCCACAGACAAGAGCTATTAAATATGCCATACAATAAAAGCTTGCACCTTCATTTTATTTCATATATAGCATTATTATATACATTTTAATTAGAACAATCATGAACGTCTTTCATTATGTTACTAATACATAAATAATCGAACACCTAAGTTTCACGATACGCAATATCTCGTTGAGTTGCTAATCAAAGATTTTACGATTTCTGCACATTTAGTTACACTCCAGATTGCACCAATTGCATTAACGAATCGAAATAGATTTAATACAAAGAAGTATATATTTTGTAGGACTATTCCTGATTATTATGAATCCTTTTTTCTTTTTCATAATTTATATAATATTTGTGTTTTTCATATTATTTGTTATGTTTAAAGTGCATATTAAAAGATTAAGCAAAAACTTCGTACTCCTTTTTAAGAAAAAACGGAGGAATATGAAACTTGACATAATTATATTTTATATTTATCTATATTTTTTATCTTCACGCTTTTATCTCGCATAGCAGGGTAGATAGAAAGCCTAAAATACCTAGTGTCAAGTCAATAACGGAGTTTCCGTTATTCGCTTTCCACCGAATTTAAGCCATTGCGAGTTGAGTGGCGGACCCAATGTCGCACTTTGTCTAACCAGAGCGACGAAGTGGAAATAATTTAAATCTAATCACTCCGACCACTTAGTGGGGATCGAATATACAATCGACCACGTTTACATACGCTGTCCACGATTACATAGAGAATAATTAATAAATTTAGCATTAATGGACAGGTATTTATTAATTATTATATTAATAAGTTACTTTAGAAATTCTACATTTATCAATGATAGGATGATTTATAATTTAAAAAATTGGATAAACTGGGTACTGTAATGACATGGTACGGTAGATAAAGTTGTAATATAATGAATTTATAAGGAATACCAGTGAGGGCGTGATGGAAACGATGAGCACCTTATGTTGCTGAACGTATTTCAAAGAATTACCAACAACCAGCCCACATCGCTCATATCCGTAGAGGCCTACTCCTTGCGTTTTAAGATTCAAAAGTTTGTTGTGTTATATATGTAAAGATACTGAAATGTTTGAAATGAGAAGCAAGAAATATATGATAAAAATATATGATCATAAAAATATAAAAACTATCTAAATATGTGAGACATTATGTTAAAAGATATTTAGGTTTCTCAGATGGCTGGTGAAGAAGGATTCCGTTTGTCTATGAAAAGTCTATAACATTCTGTTCGTGTAGCGCAAGTTACTAGCCTTTTTAGTGCAATGAGCTCCAAAAAAACAGAAATGGATGTTTTTTTATGATAATTCGATTTAAGATTATAGTATACTATAAGATTATATTAATATATCGTAAACGAAAGGAATCGTTAGATATTGGTGACAATAAAAGTAGCTGATGCCCATTATGGTGTCTGTCCCAACTGTCCCTAGCAATTTGCTCCCATAATACATATAAAAATAGTCTTAGTATTTATACAAAATATCTTTCATATAAACACTAAGATAAGAAATATCGTTCGTAGTGTTAACTTCAGTAGTAACCAAAATTATTAGTCGTCATATTAAAATTGTTACAACTGTAAGTAATTAAGAAAATAATAATATAATATTTTTTTTAAAGACAGCTTTAAAATTTGAAAATATTTTTAGACACACGCGAGTATACAGTTACTGAAAAATGGAAATGCAGTTTTGTAGTTGCAGCGCATGATCTCGGATAGTTAACTGATGCTACCATTGCACAAATGCACATGTTACCACAGCTTTTATGGCCGTCGTAAGGGAGTGTAGCTTCTGAGAAACGGGCTGCGCACATGGGAGGTAATAAACTGTCGATTATCCGGCCCTGATCCGTAAGTATTTATTGGCTGTAATATATGCTTTTTATCAGTCTACATATTTTGCATTGGTGTCGCATTGACATACCTACAATGGTCACACATGTTTATTCGTTACGATGAAAAATTCATAATTCCATATCAAATATATATTTTTATTATTTAATATTTTATATAGAATATAAATATTTTTATATATTACGTTTCTTTAAGCAATTTTTACTTTTTACGAATCTTATAAAACAAGTACATTTTAACATCATAAAATATTGTTAGTAAAATTTTATATAAGTAACAAATAAAGTTTTTAAAGGTACATAAAAACGCAACAACCATACTTTGTAATTTAATGAAATATACTAAATTTAATTATTTTTATATACATACACACGTAAAACATTAAAGCAGTAAGTAAGTATTCCACAGACTAAATAAACTTTAAAAATTGCATTCGAAACTGCATCCAATGGGCTATTTATAGATTCTGATACTAGGATAGCATGAATAGCAAGGATACAGGTTCATTGCAATTTGGCTCACAGCTTCTCCCTGTCTCATCCCCCTAGGTTTTATGTCGATGCACTAGGTCGTCGGGGTGAAATCAATAACAAGCCGCGCCCATGCTAATAACTGTACATCCACATACCGAGTTTCCATTGTAAATTTTTACTAATCAGTAATATTAAAATTTAAAAATATTTTAACAAAAAAAATAACATTAAGAATTATAAATATTTTATTTATGACGTTTAAAATTTTATTATAATTGTATTTTTTGCTACTAATGCAATATTTCGACAAAATGTTTATAGTATTGGCTATACCACAATATATAATATTAATATTATATATATAATATTTTAGTATATTGAAATATATATAATATTATAGTATATAGATGGTCTGGGTGGTAAGTATTATTGTATTTCAGTGCAAATTATCGTGATTTTCTTCATAATTGATTGGCGTTTGTTGGACGGAATAACTACTTATTATTCTTTGAGTTTTAATATTAATCATACTTTTTCAAATAATTTTTTATTAGATTTTACAGATGCAATAAAGCGTGGCTATTAAACTTTACAGCAAAAATGAAGCTATTTAAAATTAGACACATAAAAAAGATGACAACGTTTCTTTTTTCATAATTGAGCTTAAAGCTTTAAGCTTTTGATGGAACTTTTAGCTATTTGAAATGTGAAATAATCGAAAGTTAAGGCTATGTAACTTTCTAATGTCATTAGTTATCTTCATATATATTATTGCCGTTCACAATTGCAGATAATGCAGTAGTTATTGTATCATCGGAATGTGAGTTACAGGCATTGGTCATCATTTTAAAATAAGGGTATGAAAGTAATGGTCTAAATCTAAATGAGAGTAAAATTAAGATTCTGGTATTTGAAATAGATGAAGACAGAACAGAATTCAAGATAAGGGTAGATAGAAAGATTTTAAAATAAATGAATGAGGATATCTGGGAAGTATATTTAGTAGAGATGGAATATACGAAAAGGATGCTACCGGTAACATGGTTAACAGTTATGCATTAATGCGGAAAAATGTCAGCGTACCTGCACGTCTTGCCGTTCAAAATGCAGTAGATAACGATGTTGTTATACGGCAGCCTAAACGTGGGTGTGTCAAAAGAAGAATGAAAGAGAGATGAATGCTGTAGAAATGCGCTTTCTCCGCTGGATATACGAAATCAATTTAGCTGATCCTATATGCGGCGAAAAGATTGGAAAGAATGGCAGGCGTAAGCGTGAATGCTCTAGCTGTTTTGGGTGGTTTGGTTAATAATCTTCTAAACTTTATCAATCTTTATAAACGGCATCGCAAAGACTTACGGTTTGTGTGACAAATGATAATGGACACTAAATACAATCTCCACATTATTTTTGCTATCCTAGTAGAAACGCACTGCTATACCGCTTTTACACCATCGCTTTGATTATTTGACACCGAACCAAGTCTGAATTAGAAAATTAATGATACTTTTTATGTCAGATTGGCAGTTAATTAATTAAACTTATACGAGGAGTATGCATTTTTTTAAGAATTCCTTTTGTACATAATTGAATTTGATATTAAAAATAGAAAAATATTATTATTAAAAATTATTAAATAGGGAGAGAGTAAGCTTGCCGAATAACATAAGTATAATAACATGTATATTCTAACTGTGCAATGTATAATAATATCACATAAAAATAGCCTAACCTAACGACATAAACAACACCAAATTGGTGTTTTTTATAAATTATTGTTTAATAAGGACTTATAATTATATTACATTATTTGAATGTGATGCTTAATTTAAAAGTGTTAAAAATAGTAATAAAGTAATCATCTGAAAAAGGCAGTCATCTGAAAAAGGTAGGAGGATGGATACATATGATAGATGCATATAGTTAAACTCGATGTTGCAACTTTACTAGGACAGCATAAATTATGAAGCAGTTTCAAAGCACACGTAACTTGAACTTAAAAGTGCATTGTACATGTCCACGGAAGAGGAGCACATCGGTGGAAACTAACCATTGCCATCGCAGTGACACACTGGTACAGTCGTTCCTTTCTCCACGTGAAACTCAGATTTTGAATTTAATTCTATCTCATTCTAACTATCGACTGTGTGGTAGTATCGAGTTCTCATTCATTACTTGCTAATTAAACACATACACGTCTATATATTAAATAAAATAAAATAATATATTATATATCGATAAACATTTCATCCTATATAGTATAACATAGTGGTAGGGCACACTTTATGCGTTATGGGCATACCTTAAAAAGTAGCTTCTCGCTTTATCCTTTACAACAGGCTAGTCAATGAGAACTTAGTCCGCCGCTTTCTGCCCGAAAGCGAAACATTGCGCGTTAGTGCTGAGGCACTCAATGCCATATTTTCTACTCAAGCAGCTTAACAATTTGAGATAAATGAGATGATTTAAATTAAAAATTCTATAAAATATTTTAAGTAAATGAAAGCCCGGACCATTAGTAACTAATAATAATATTCTTTATAAACTACTTTTTCTAAAGTGCTGGAAGCACTAGCCGCATAATTAAATAGACAGAGAGCTCTACAATGTGGACATACCTCTACTGTAAATGGAACTGTAATAAAAGTGTAAATCTAGCATAGCAATATATTATTGCAGTGATATAGACGATATTAATAAAAATATTAAAAATTATATTTCTAGGAGGCTAAGAGTTTTTAAAACTTTTGTGCCGATGCTTTGTTATCGACACGAGGGAGATGCATTATATACTTAGAAGATTGAAGGCTCCTACTATTTTATGAACTTCTGGTATTTCATGTTTCTGAGTTCTATAATAAATCAATACTGACAACCATGCGCTTTGAAGCTTATTTTTTTAAACAAAGAACTTTTACTAACTTAGTACGTCTTAGTGACTGAAAGATGGCGCGGAATATAATTAATAAAATATTATAATATTTATTAATATACAAAAGGAATATGCATAACATTTTAATTATAGTTATACTTAATATTTAATTTTAAATAGTAGGTAATGCGTCTAAATTTGTAGTGTATTATTTTAAAAATGTTGATTTTATGAAATATTGGTAGTGGTGGTGTTTACCTATTGAAAAAATATAACATATATCTTTAAGATATGTTTTATATTGTCATATTTATGTTATGCTAAATTCTATATTATCCACATTTAAATAATTTAATGGCCATCATAATATTTTTGTGACTAGTCATTAATTATTTTACTGACATCTTGATTTCTTTTAATGTTATAGATTAAATGAACAAATTAATCTTTGTCTTAAAAAAATATTAAATTGCTATGGAGACCGCGACAGTTTAATATTGAGAAAGCGTTATTGTTCTCTCTTAACAATATGGTACCCTAGTACCAAAATCCTGTGGACATTGAAAGGTTCAATACATGTGGCCTTCTCCTTAAGGCACAGTTACAAACAAGCGCACGGAACTTTCCTTTTCATGACGTAAATATAACGTAGGAACGTAGATCGTATTACGTATTTGTAGTAAGTGGCATACCGCAATATTTTTTCAGAATAATTTATTTAGCAAGATTTTCGGATTAAAAGAGAGATTGTAAGTAAATAAGTGAAGTGTTTGTAACCATAATTAAAAAATAATTTTAATAAAGGAGAAAAAATAATTATACCATATTATATTAGTATGTTTTTCTCAAGTTGTAAAATGGCAAAGATTAGAAATGAAAAATTATGAAAAAAATGATTATGTTAAATAAACTAAAAGTGTTCCGTCCTTTCACAGTATATTATATTACGTTAGCCTGTATAGGATTCATAGTATGAATGAAGATACAAGTATTGATCCAGCAATATCAGCTGTCTGGGGTGTGGCTACAATTACGTACTACAATATAGAGCTATCGCACCTTCTAAAGCTTATGCTCCCTTGGTAACATAACCTAAGTTAGGCTCGATTTCAAACTAAAAGTGAAAAAGATCCTAAAAGAATTATTTCACATTAAAAATCTCTTCTATTTTTAGTACTTAATACAAGGTCACTGTAAACACCTAAATATTATTTTATTTAATTATATTATAATTTAAGGCGATTATAATTCATTTAATTAACCACCCTTTTATCAATAATTTATATGTGATAAATAATAACAATTGCTCTGCAGTTTAAGTATTTAGTAAATGTCTAGTAGTGGGTCAAATTTATATAGAAATGAGGTTAAATCGTCGTGCATTGAGTGAAAGTTTCGTGCCACTTACTAGGAGAACATAACATTGCTGAAGCTTAATTTTCGTGTTCATATCCTAGACAATTATAGTAACTATATGTTACGCTTCGCTCACTGTACTTGGAGTATATACTACTATTGTAATGTTATTTCCATAATACTCTAAGTTTTATCCGTTCTACAATAAATTATAAATAACGACTAAAATGACGACTTCATAACCTATAATTAGTTTTAAAATGAAGAAGGCGATGGTAATACAAAGGCAAACGCTGTTTAAGTATGGATAGCAGATACATTAGAAAAATAAAAGTTACGTTTAAACTCTAATTTATTACACTTATGAATGATTTACGGTCGATGTTAAGAGCTAGCGACATAGAACATTCCTTATCGGTTAAAACGGCAGTTCTCTCTCACACGTAGCTACTGTTAATCAGCATTCAGCGCTTTCGATAAGTTGACTCAAGAGCTCTTGATCCTTGCCAGAGGCGAGAGCGATAGCTGTCGACACCCTCCTAACCAAGTTGGTTGTAAATTTATTATAGAGCATTTCATAAGGATAAGAAAGTATTAACTTTTTTTCATCATAAAATATACGGAGTGAGTAAAATGAATTCCATGTAGTTTAAAATATAATAATATTGTAATTTTATAAGATTCATCATTAATTAAATGTCAAAAGTTAGCCATATGCCAAGCTTTGAATCATCTTGACCCATCGTGGCTCTATAGAACAGTGACAGCTTGACTGTAAACATTATTGGATGTGGATTCGATTCCCACACTTGGGAATAACTCTATTTAATGTATTTTATATTAATTTTTCCCTTTTGTAAGGAATGCGCAGTTTAATTTTGTCATTCACACGAATTGTCTAGAATTTTGAAAAATATCTAGAAAATCTAGGATGTACTATCCTGACATAGAGTTCTCTCTGACTGTTATATGGGAAAAAGTGCGAACCTGCAATGATTATATTTTTTTTTGCTTTTCGTTTTTATCCCGCATAGCAAGGTAGACAGAAAATACCTAGTGTCAAAACACTCCGTACTCCGCTTTCCGCCAAATTAGAAACATTGCGTGTTGAATGGCGAAACTCAACGCTGCACTTTGTCGAGAAAGTGAAAATAATTCAACTGAATTGATCCCACAACTTTTTTTGTTGTCAAATTGCGCCACAACCGGCCCTTAATTAAAATAATTATATATATATATATATATATATATATATATATATATATATATATATATATATATATATATATATATATATACATATATATATATATATTTGAAATATAGACTAGTAAATATGAATAATTATTTAATAACGATTTCATATATTTATTTTGTGATATAACGTTTCAATTACCTGTTGTTATTGTTATGATAATCCTTTCTCTGCTTTCCGTCCGCCCAAGCTCTAACATACGTGACGGAACTTAAGCCAAACTTTGTTTTACCAGTCCCGTGAATTCTACATATATTCCTATGTATAACTAATTAATTTATAGTTTACTGTTACCTTCATATAAGCAATGTATCAAAAAGTTAGTTAAGTCGTTGTCCGTGTTAATAGTCCTAGAATTGTAAAATAAAAATACAAATAATAACTGTGACAATAAAGACGGTATGAAGTTGTTTAAAATTTAAAATTTCTATGTAATGGAAATGATATATTAAAATTAATTACAGATAATAAGGCACTTTGAATACAAATAACTTACATACATAAAATAAATACATACAATAGAACCTCGTAAAATTGAAAATCCTCTATATAACTAAAAAATGATTTATTCCTTTCACATTTTAAGTTAAAATATTTTAAACGGATTTGTATATCGTATACGACCGCGTACACTTGCGTATACCAAAATATACGTGATTTTTACGTCTAAAATAGTTTCATTTAAAATGATTTGTTCCTTTCCCTTCACCCACCAAAGAACTAATTTAAATTACATCTCTTTATCTCGAACTTTTAATTTTCAATATTTACAATTTTATTATTTGAATTTTATCACCAATATAGTAAGAAGAAAAATAAGTTACCGACTTTAATAAATTGCTGAAATGTGCATTGGTTGGTTTGGAATAATATTCATTTACTTAATTTTTAAATATTAAGTAGCAGGGGATGTTACTATATTGATGCTGAACACGAAAATGTGTATATTTTTTTGTCTGTCTATCTATCTGTCTGTATCTGTTTATTTAAGCATCACATAAAAACTCCCGGTTCGATTAAAAGGAAATTTGGTATAATTATATATAATAATCAAAATTAATTTTGTAAACATTAAAAATGGATGGTTGTGAGATCGATTCCCAGTCGGGGGATTCATTATATTTAAATTATTTTAATTATTTTTACCCCGGTTAGTCAAAACACGACGTTGGGTTCCACCAGCCAACACGCAATGGCTTGAACTGGGTTGGAAAGCGGAGAACGAAGTGTCCTAGCACTAAGTTCTGTCTGCGTAGTCTGCTATACGAAATAAAAAGTAAGCTGTAAGTGTAAGCAAAACACACACATATATACTAATACCTTTACAATATTTTTTCTAATAGTTATTTATTAAGATTGGAAAGAAATTTGCAAATAATCGACGTAATCTGACGGTGTCGGTTTTTTTATATTTGCTACAAGAACTACATTGAACATGAGAACGGAATTATGATATCTGATATTTTCGCTTTATAGCTCCCAGGCTCTAAACTACTGGCATCCAAAAGAACACTCTTATCTATCCCAAAATTATTAGTATAATAAGTTCGGGATAGATAAGAATGAATTTGAATTTTCGGGCTTTTCTTTCGAAAACCACATCCCATACTACGATAAAAACTATCCCATATGCAGCTCTAGACTATAAGCTACTATGCCTATACCATACTAGCGCGATTGGCATAAACGGACTCACAGACAGACAATAATAAAAAAAAAATCTTAATTATTTCTTAAATATTTCACGCACAGAATTCACTTTTTATAACATGTATATGTAGATACGTTGTTATGGTTGTAGGTCGTAGAGATTTTAATTTAAGTGTATGTTGATTGGTGGGTTATTTCTTAGGCTTATTATTAATTTTATAAATCGATAAAATTATTTATTGTGGCTAAGTCTTCGATTTAAACGAGAACGCGGGCAGGTGAAAGAACCAAATAGCTATAGTTGGGAGTTTTTGCGGGAAAATTATAGCGGCCTATTAATAAATAAAAATATGATTATCATCTCTCCAGCTTCAATTTTAAATTTAATTTACACCTCTAACTCAAAATTTATAAGCATAAACTATGTTGGTGTCTCCTTTCATGTTCAACTTATAAAGGTTCCATTGTACAAATATTTTCTATATGTATACTAATAAAAGTATAAATATTTTTTTAGCTTCACGTTTTATCCCACATAGTAGGGTAGACAGGAAGTACCTAGTGTCAAGACACCACGTACTCAGCTGTCTGCCAAATTTGACTTAAGGCTGCGCTCTGTCTTACCAGATCGAGGAAATGAAAATAATTTAAATACAATCATTCTGAGTAATCATCATTATCATCAACTCGATGATATCGAGTAAAAATCGAACCCACAATCTATCGCGTTTACAGTCACACTGCGCCACGACAGGCCTCATAGTATTTTATTCTGAAAAAAATTACCAACCTACTCACACTAATAACAAATAGAACTGTATATGTATATGTAAACGTACTTTTGTTTACAAATAGTAAGTACCTGAAGTTCTTTTTATATAAAAATAAATAAAGACGGAAAAACCATTTTTATGGGATGAACACAGTTAATATAATTATTAATAACACAAATGAAACATATATTTCCTGACTAGATAATTGATTGTAAAGCTTTTAGGCATAAAACCTATTCAATTTTCAAGTTTGTTTAGTTGATAAAAAATACATAATAGAAAATCATCCAGTATGTAAGTCAATGTTGGAATTCATTATACAATATATATTGTTGCATATACTCGTTTTGATTCTTTTAAGGTATACGTGTCTGATATGCATTACTTATTTTATTTTTAATTTTTATCTAAAATAGTGTTAGAGATTGATTTAATAAACAAATATAATATACTAATTCAAGTAAAAATCACATTTACTAAGTTTTGACTTATTTAGAACAATTCAACTATATTGGAAATCTCTTGTACTTATACATAATTAAAGTTAATATAATGTTTTTAAATTTATAAGAGATAAAACTTACCGTGGTCATTAGCGACGGCATACTGGTAGTTGGGTATAAGGTCCGGTAAATCGTGTCGTGAAGGTGGAGACGCTGGGGGTGGTCTGTATGTTGGTTCTACGCTTCCATATGCTAATGGCCATTCACGTTCTCCCATACTGCTGTAAGTACAATACTCTCCACCGTAACTTAGCTGCTGGCTAGAACCTGTGTGGGAGTATGCGCATGCGCCATAGTCAATAGATGGTGTACTACTTGTTCCCACACCACTTCCACTCGCTAACTCGTACCCAGTCGGCTGAGAAGGCGGCAGAGAACCTACTCCACTTCCACATAAATATCCACCACCTCCAAACTGTGGTTTAAGAGCTTGGCATTTGCGTCGGAAACCACGGGGTCGCCGACGGAATGATCCTTCCTCAAACATGAACTCTGATGAAGGGTCTATTGTCCAATAGTGGCCCTTTCCAGGTCTCCCGAGACCTTTAGGTAATTTTACAAAACATTCGTTTAGGCTAAGATTGTGTCTTACTGAGTTCTTCCAACCTTGATAGGAACTCCTAAAAAATGGAAACTGTTGTTGTAGAAACGCGTATATTTCACTGAGAGTGAGACGTTTGTTAGGTGAGTGTCGAATGGCCATAACAATAAGTGCTATGTAGGAGAAAGGTGGCTTTTCCTGGCGGCGCGTGGCAGGCGCCCGCCGCGCCGCCTCCTCGGTTGTCTGGTCCTCGGTCTTCATGCGTGCGCGTCAGAACGCGAGCCGGAGAACAGTGCGCGCCGCCCACCGCATACAGTGCGCCCGCGCCGCCCATTATCGCACCCCGCGCCCGCGCTCCTCTGGCGCGTACATTGAAATCCACTCCCACATAGATTACAAGCTTACTCTTTCTACACATTTGTAACATTTATTTCATATAAATTCATGAATTCCTATTCATATAAGTATTACCGACATACATATATATCTGGAATAGAAGTTATAAAAGCGCCTGTATGAATGATGATAATTACCAATAGATATAATATTTCTGGACATTGTTCCTATGGTAACTTACATAATAATAAAACTAAATAAAAAGTCAACCAATCCTCCAAAATTGATATTAAAAGGATAGTTATAAAAATATATATAATTGACTGAACGCTTTGTTTTTAATAAAAAATAAAGTCCTAAGTTTCTACGACTTTCGAAATCAAATTTTTAAATTTTATAAAATTCAATGCAACTACTTGCGATATTACTGTGGTGACTCTCACTGCCTGGATCACTCATGAGTTTGTATGAACACTAAACAGCGGAAAACCCGCTTAGACAATAATATTTACTCGTCGCAAGGACGCCTGTCGAACGCCCGCTCTTGACCTAGCACAATTAAACCAAACATTTTACTAGATCTATAAAACAGTTATACGACGTACACCAAATATTTACCATAAAGCGTAAACCAAAAGTTTTGCATTAAACTAGCCCGATTTATTTACATACGCCGGCGTAAACGATGCTCAGCAAGGTAAATTCGACTCTAAGTATACGAATACAAGACTATATTTATTTCACCAGCGAAACGGAAGTAGTGATTTAAGCTAACGATATTGAGGAAGTCATTGTAACAACCAAACGTATTGGTATTTGTGTTTTATTATAATGAGATATTTAGCGATTCGAGTTGATATATATATATATATATATATATATATATATATATATATATATATATATTTTATTATAGTCTCATTTTAAGATCTATAATTAAATAAATAATTAAAGGCTAAGACTAGCTAGTGATATATATACAATTAAATTTGTTTTACTATTATAATGTTGGCCATTTTGGTTAATTATAAAATAAACATATAAAAAATAATAATAAACCAGGCATAGGATAATAGGAATCAAATAAACACACAGTAATCAAAACACAACGAAATTAACTATAATTCAGGAATACTTTAAAACAGTTCCATTTTTAATCACGACAAATATTTGATATAATATACTATTTTCACTAAAATTAATAAATCAAAGACCAGTATACGTCTCCCTCTATCTAACATTAAATTAATAGAATAAGATGAGAGAGACGTCAATGACGTGTTCTGCGCAATGAGAAGCTCCGCCTACAAGATGGCGCACTAGTACAGCGCGCGCGCAGAGTGCAAACCACTGTCTGATCTTGAACCCTCCATTCATCACCATTTACGAGCCAGATCTGTTTGCTTTGAGGTTTTTACGGTTTCGCTTTAAAATTGGTATGCAATTAGACATTTATAGTTGTTCCGTGTAAATTGATGGTCGAATAGGAATTTGTATGCTGGCATTCGTTGACATAATAAATGAGTTATCTCTCCAGTAGTGTCGGTTCGACAATTTAATATATGATGAACAAACAAGCAAACAAAAAAGGAAATTAAGTACATACTATACCTATAATTATTATTTATAAGTAAATAGTAATTCTACCTTGTGGTGTGGTCATTCGTGGTAGGGGTTGCAGTATACCGCACTGGCTACCTAGGTACCTACTGCGTTTCAATATCGTTGCTCGTGGACGAGATGATTCTTTAAAAAATTGTGACGAAACAAGAATATAATGTCAATATGTCGCACCACGCTCTTTTTTAAATATTTTTAATGAGCTATTAGAATTTTAGTAAATATTGCCACTTGCAGAATTTTCAATTCATGTCTAATATTCATAAAACACATATTAAAATCCTATTACGGATATCTTCTTGATTGGGGATACGAGATAGGTTATGTGGGACTCCGGTAGGCAGATGTAGATTTACCCCGTTTACCCACTAAAACTTTACGGCGTTCTTCTACCACCACTAGCGAGGCCCATGCCTCGGGTACGCCCCCAACACTCCATAGAATGTTTCTATGAATAATTAATTTCGGTCAATTTATAGTTCTTATGAGTTAGTTTTTTTTACTCAAAGTAATTAACTAATTGATTAGATGTTTTCCTAGTAATGAAAACATCTGAAAAGTACTTGATGGTTCATGTGAGGTTTGTTTGCTGTTGTACGTATATATATCTTATGAGTGAGCAATATCAAGGTACTATTTAAGAATTAAGAATATTTGGAGAAATTATGTAAAAAAAGACAAAATCAAAACAAGGAAAAATCAATTAAACTGCAAGTGCCGATGGAATAACGCAGTTGTATTGAGATATTTTTTTTACTTTATATATAGGTTCGATTGATCTCAAGCCGAAGAGCACGACTATTGTAATTTTTTATATTCAGAGAAATTACTATTTCCTTTAGATCATATAAGTAAATCTATGTTATTTATTTTCTTAACACAACTGATACATTCACTCACCCCAATAGAGTCTTCTCTTCTGAAGTGTACACAATCAATCATTTATTTTGAACGTGTCCTAAAAAACTAAGAAATATATATCTTTTATTTATATTTATAGTATAATTAATAAATATTACGTAACAATATTTTTCCCCTAAATTCAGTTATTAAATTCTATTGCGTAATAGAAGTCACGTTCCCAGTTCCAATTTCAAAAGTACGCCCAATTGATCGGTATGACACGGGTGGTGTAATTATGTTCTTGGGTTAATTTTCAAAAATATAATGATTTCTACTTTTCTATTAATTTTACATTTTCGTTTTGTTAGGCATTATTCATACATTTTCCTATGTATTAACCATTTTTGACTTAGAAGATAATGTTTGCTAAAAACTTAACATCAATAATTATAGAAGAAATATATATCTTTATTTTTATATAGTTAAGTAATTTTATTTATTATACTTACAAATGTTATTATATGTTTCGAAATTAGTTGTATGACGTAAATTAAAATCATTTAATGCTCAAAATACCTATGCCTTGAACAGAAAGTTTACATGTTAGGAATACAGCGTCGATCATTTGATCTCCAAAAGTCGACACACTGACGGTACAAAAGGCGTATGCTCTGCACAAGTAAAGCGAGACCGTAAATTACGTTTTATGACGACGTGGCCATGTGCATTACGTCCATCGGCGACGCACCAGTACCGCGCCGTGCAATTCGCGACGCCTAACGCCCAGTACTGTTTTCTGAACAATTGTTTAATATAAACAGATTTCAGGAAACTTTGAATAGAACTATTTCCATATAATCCCCAAATTTTTAATAATGTATAGTATACATTTTATATGCGAACAATCGAGGCAATCTATGACATTCTGTAAGTTAAGAGAAAATAGTTATAAATTATTAATAATTGTATTTTTAGTTATATAGGTATTTTTTTCTACATATGAAATGGATTTTAACTAACAGTTGCGTATTGTATGATAAATAATTGCCCTCAGGACAAAACCTGGCGTTGAGATCGCTAGTCAACATATGTCGTTTTGATGATTAGACCTACGTTAAATACTATAATATTTAAAAAACTGTTTATTGCTTTAAGCATTTAAAAGAATTGTGTATAATGATTGTCTCAATTTTTTTTAGTATTATTGATAAGAAAAATATCTATAAATTATGAAGAGAAGAGTGTAAAATAACGATTAAATATTTATTTATCACAAATTATTTTTGTAATATATCTTTCCGCATAGGCAGAAATAAATATTATTATTATTATTATTATTATTATTATTATTATTATTATTATTATTATTATTATTATTATTATTATTATTATAGCTTCACGCTTATTATTCCGCAAGTAGAAAGAAAGTACAGTGTCAAGACACTCCAGACTTCGCTGTCCGCCGAATTCGAAACATTGGGTATTGAGTGGTAGAACTCATCGTTTGTCTTTACCAAAGCGAGGAAGTGAAAATAATTTTAACATAATCACTGCATCACTGAGTAGAGATCCCAAAACCGATCACGTTTACAGTCAGACGCTGTCTTACTGCGCCACTTCCGGCGCCTAATAATGATATGAAACAAACTATGCAAAAATATTTATTGCAAAAGTTGTAATTTAATTTTCTTCATGATCACGAGCGCCTTGAAAATGATATCATTTATATGACATATAAAAATAATAAGTTATATTTATATTATTATGATTTATAATAAAAAATATAAACTATTCGAAAATTAGCAGCTGGCTCGCGGCTTTGCTCGCGAATTGCATGATCTATGATATATATATATATATATATATATATATATATATATATATATATATATATATAGAAGAGATGTTTATAAGGTAAAGGTAAATTGATAAAGTAACTTCAAACCGTAGATGTAGTCGTGGTCGTAAATAAAATATTTCTTTAAATACATTTTACTTTTTTATATCATACAGTACGTGGTAAGAAAAAGAGATAGTCTTGTACGAAACATATGTTGTTTCATTTTATGAAAATAAATTTTATTGCATGCTAATATTTGTAACTCTGCAGTAGACAAGGCAATCTTATAGGTTCATACTTTCCGTATATTGTATAATTCTTAATTTAACCCATAAGGGTTAGCCAAAGTAATAGAGTAGAATTTGGCTTATCTTTCTTTGAAATCCTTAGTTTTATTACAGTAGAGTAAATAATATGCAATTATTACGAGTTCAATATACTTACCTATACAATTTTTCTTAACAAATTATTTTGTCTGTAAATGAAATCTATATTAAAAACTGAATTACACAACTTCTCGAATTCATACAAATCTTGCTTTTACTAGGCCTACATTCGCATAGAACAACCATTATAAAACGGCAAATGTAAACAAGACGTTTCGGACGGCGACTTAAAAGGCATTGCAGGGCAGCCAAGACTTCGGAACGTTTTTTATTTGTGCCCCACAAGAAGATTAAAATTAAGATGTAGTGTTGTGTTTCACATAAAGATTATATTTTATGAATTGTTTATAAGTATATAATATCAAAAAACTTGTATTGTGAATGAGATTATTACTCTTACGGTTTATTCAAATTACATTTTTTTAAATATATGATAAGATATTTTTCACTCTATAACCATTGAAAGACTTTTTTATTTGTTTTAAGTAAACTGCCTCGAGTGACGTCTAAACACAATTTGATTGTATAGCTAATCTTAATAACAACATTTAATTACAAAAATAATTTGAGTTTTGCCACTCGATACTCAAGATGGAAAGAGGTAACTCGAGATTCTCTTTGACTTTGAAAAAAGTAAACAATTTCCATAATTACAATACTTTTACTACCTAATGACAAAAAATAAATGAAAATATACTGACTTATTTATAAGATTTTTATACTGCTTCAATTTCCTTTACTCACTGAAGAAAGATTACTCTAATTTTAAAAAAAATACTCTGATTTTAATATTACAGAATCAAAATAAGTAAAGGGGTAAACACCACACAATAAAATATCTTAAGCAAATAATATTACTTGCAGTAATATATTTCATAAAAAGAATTTAATATAATATTTTCGTTTGTTGTATCTACAACAATTATGTACAATAATTATTAATGAAAGTCTAAATGTATAGAATGGTTTTAGCACTTTTTAACTGGAATAAAATAAACTTATTATTAAAAGTGACCAAAAATGCAGAGAGAATCAAAGTAGAGAATAAAATAAAAAGTATATGATCACCATTTGGTTGGATTTCAAAAATACTATTTCATAGTACAATTGTTAATCTATCCCATAAGGGTTAGCCACAGTAATAGAGTAGAGTTTGGATTAGTATAAATATATGGTTTATATTATTTTTTAGCTTCACACTTTTATCCCGCATAGCAAGGTAGACAGAAAGTACCTAGCTTCAGACACTCCATACTTCTCTTTCTACCGACCTTGAGACATTGCGTGTTGGTTTATATAACAAATCTTTGAAATCTTTAGTTTTATTCCAGTAGAATAATGATGTTTGGTATAGAAATAGTATGTAATGGGGTATGATACTATGACATATTACATGATATAAATAAAATGTGAAGTGAATAATTTATAATATACACAAAATGGCTTCCATCCGTAAGAAGTTGGAACCGAAAAAGTGCTAAAAATTCCAACCAGTTAACACAACGTCTTGATGATACGTCGTCTCTGATCACCCTGGTATGCGGGATAAAACGTGAATTTATAAGGTATAAATCTAAACTAGTTTTATTATATTTATTACTGTCTTACTATTATGTAAAATTATATAAAGCTATAAGGTATATTAAAAATCTATTCTCGGAATCAATTAATGTTGCTTGCTTACTTAAGATCAAAGAAATAAACGCAAAATTGATGTAAAAATAAAGTTAAATTCATTAGTCGCTATACATCAAACGCGCTTGTACGAATACGTTCTCACGTTATGAAAGTGAAACTACTACTTTTACTGATTAGTCGTAGCACAAACAACCTTCACGATACCACTATAAATTCACAGAACGATATGTGAAAAATATATGTAAATGTTAATAAGGTGGATTTACAAATAAACAAGTTCAAGCTAGTCCCGAAAAGGTAAAAGAGTAGGAGAGATCCTCGTATCGCGATACATGTTTTTCCCTTTTTCGCCCAAATTTGAGACATTGTATGTTGAGAGACGGAAAACAAACCCAAAACCATTGCGATTACAATTCGAAGCTTTCTGATTGCGCTACAAATTTAATAATAATCATTTATATATATATGTATATATATCGTATATATATATATATATATATATATATATATATATATATATATATATATATATATATATCGTATCGTGTGTATATTGATATTTGTAAAGTACCTAATTAAATTATTTACTTATAAAATGTAATTTACTGGGCTGATAGGCCACTAAGCAACAAACATTAGGTATTATTTATTGACTAGTTCACTTCTTAAATTTTATAACATATACATGCATCTAATTTAATAAAAAACATTTTTCTGATAGTAAGTATACGTAAATATACATATGGATTGTTGATATATTACTATTGTTTTACAAGAATCACTTCTTATTATTATTTATCCTATACAGATTATAAATTTTGGCAAAGTCCATGATTTGAGCAAGAACGCGTGCACGTGAAAGAACGAAATAAATATAGTTTCCGGGACCGGGCCGCTATTTTATAATATAAGTACATACAAATTTAGAACCTACTTAGAAAGTAAAACAAGTTACAAGAAATAGTTTTGTAGTTGTTCACGATAACTAGAGTCATTTGAAGGCCTGAGATTTTGAACACCGAGGCAATGGGGCGCTTTGTGGCTCTTAAGGTAACGACGGAACCTATACTTACCCATTTACCTAGAAGTATAACAAAATGAGAATTAAAACAATATTTAAGAATTAAAAGTGTAAACACTTGTATAGCTTATGCAATCAGCAAAATCTTATGAATGAAGTATTTACAAAAAGTCAGACATTAAAAAATGATAGTGCTATATCTTTTATCTTCCTGACTGCTTTGTAAAATATTGTTTACATAAAATGTCTACTGCTGAATGTTGCTTATTTTTTTGATAAAAAATAGGTTGCTATACATTGATATTATAAATTTTTTGAAAGTGCACACATTATAACAATTTGTAAAGTGTATTTAAATATATCTTTGTATCATTTTAAACTGGGGACAGTCAAGGAAGATTGCTATAACCAAAAACAAACATCGGCTCAAAATGTGATTAAATTGTTCTTTGTAATGTATGCATATGCATATGATGTTAGTATGATACAATTTTATTCTTTTTAGTATTGTTTATATGAGTAGTAGGTGAGCGTATAATTGTTCTTAGTTTATTATTTTGTTACATTATAAGTGTATTAATTATTATGGTGAAATAAAACATTAAAATTGTAGTCAACATTATTTATCTCGTTTTTGAGTTAGTACGAGATATAATGACTGTGTTTAAAACAATTTTAAATGCTATTCATTTTTTGTGTGCCATTTTAGGATCCAACCCTTGCATCGCATAGGTAAATTAACCCTCGGACGGCGGATGTAAACAAAAGTAAATCACGCCTGGCGCATTCGGCCACATGTGCGTTAGCCGAGGTTAAAAAACTTGCCAGTGGGTATATGTTGCTAACAAAAAAAACGATGTTTTACAACATGTCTGGTAAGATAACTACAAGACGATATGGGTGCGAACTACGCAGAAACATCCCAGAACACTAAGCTGATGATTTAAGTGATAAATTGAAGTGGGAATTCTATAATCTAAATTTACCATTAATAATTTTAAAACTTGTATAATATTTTTTTAGTACAATTTTTGATTTGTTTCTTCATTTTTAATACAATTCGACGTATATGATATTAACATTTGCTAGTGGGTATTCAATTTTATTCCTTCACAAAATAGAATAAAATGTCTAGCTTTTTTCCTAAAATACATAATTTATTTTCTTTTACATAATAGAAACGTCTGAAAGGTCAAAATAAGACAAAAGGACCGTTCACAATTCAGGATACAGCCATCAGCGCATACCCTTTGTTTTCCATGTACCGCCATGCGCGGCTCTAAGAAAATATACAAACGACCGAAATGTAACCGCGTCGCGCCCACGCGTTCCTTTCATATTTTGACTACACATTACTCTTTGTTCAAATTTGTAAGCAATATATTGTAGGTGAGCTATACACTAAATATAATTTAATGAAACATAAAAGAAGAACATTTTATGGAAATATTCATTTAATGTTTGTAAGTGAATTACATAGTGCGAGCGTGTCACAGGCGGAACGATTATTTTATATAACTAATAACTATCTATTTCAAGGTAGTCAAAGACATAACATGATGACCACGTAAAAGTACTGTACCATGTCGTCAGTGGGAATGGTCGTTTTTTAAGAATTTAATTAGTAAGTAAAATAAGTAAAAAACAACGTATTTAATTCAACCCTGCATAACTACATAACTAGTGCACTTTCAGCATTTTAGTTGCAAAACAGAATGCACACCAAATTGATAAGAATATTTCATAGTTATTACAGTAAATACGACCATGACGTCTGATTTAACGCAATAATCATAAGTAAAAGTTAAAACACTTTTAATCAAATAACAAACAGCGCAGAATTGACAGAAAGTGTGCTTAGAATTTGTTTTATACGGTCATTTCTAAATGTAAATTGTAAGTCAGTACAACGTACTATGCACTTATTCATTTATTTAGGTGAGAGCATTTTTTAAATAAGCACTGAAATTAAAATGATATGCTTGTAACACTGACACAAGAAGTATATTATTCACGATTATGAACATACGTGTGTCATTTTCCAATATTTCAGGCACACTGAAATAGACTGAAATGAAACTGCATATGAAAGACAGCGATGAATAACACTAAACCGCGCAATCGCAAATGCATCGTATGTGCGAGTAGGACATGCAGCTTGAAAACAATTGCGATAGTACAGGAGAAAAAATGCAATCAACTGACAGTTCTCCTACCTGTTAATGTTCTCCTAGTAATCAGAATGCACAGAATGTAGTTTGTTGCACTGGATATACGGCAACGTCGCATTCCGATTACCTGCAAGGCGCTCCATGTTATTATACTAATAACGCAAACTTCAGCTTCAAAGAGATTTACATAATCTTTCTATTGAAAATGTGTTTAGAAAATCAATGCAATTCAAATATATGATTTGAAATAGTTAGACATTCCAAAAGTTTGATTCACATGAACATTAACACAGGCACCTAATGTTTTTTAATATTCTTCATATAATTAATTAAAAATATATCTTATATATATATGTGTAAAGTTTTGTATAAATTTAATTGATTTTATAAATTATAATTATAAAAACAAAATATTCGTTAATTTATTTTTAACATTTTTCAATACAATAATCGTATTAAAAATTAAAAGATATAATTATTATCTTATCATGTGTTAGTTTTTCTAGCAGTCCGCTTTAGTGTCAAAGATTATAGGGGTCAGATACTATATTCTATAGTAGACACAAAATAAGTAGATATATTGTATTTTTTTAATATATTGTTTTATAGATGAGAGCATATTACAGTATGTACATAAACAATTACATAAAGCCGGCAAGGAGTATTAGGCAGTAACATGAATGATAAGAAAGTTTTAAAAGATATTCATGGTTGGACTAATATGAGTACAATTATAAGATTTTTGTCACAAGTATTTATGTCGATTAATTTAGAAATAAGCGGGAAACTAATACATTGATTTGTTACTACTTTCTAGTACGCCTGCGTAGAATTTCAGGCATTATAAGCGGGAAAGCACTAATTGTTAGCTCCTCCCCAATTTCCTACCCTTTCCCACATATTGATAATATGCATTTGAGCTGCACCGATGATTCCTACATTGTTATGAAATCCTAGTACTTGTATCACGTGTGTTGCAGTTTTTATTTTAAGTACTTTGTTATTCCATGATGCAATGTAATTTCTTGGATGGAGATTAAGTACTTAGACAATTTTAAAATACACAAAAATAAAAAATATCTTCATGTTCTTACACTTTATCTATAATAAAAAGTACCATTAAAATCAGTCCAGTAAACTTATAAGACACTGTATTTTTTACGACGGAAACAAATTTGAAGGTTCGGATGGCGTAGAAGTCAATTGGGCGGCGTAATAAATAGTCTCACCGTCATGCACTGGCTGGACATTTGATAGTGTGAGAAAATCTAACGGCATATCATTTTCTTGTTGCACGGCTTGAGAGTATTGATCCATTAAAAACGCATTGGCGACTCCAATATGAGAACGCATATGAAAATTTAAATGGCTGCTCTGTTTAAATCTCCTTTTACAAATGGGACAACCAAATGGTTGGATGTTAGTATGAGTACGCATATGCTGTCTGAGATGAACGGATTGCGAGAAGCTTTTATAGCAAATAATGCACTTAAATGGTTTAACTTTCGTGTGAGTTCGCAAATGCTGATCTAAGCCGGCCTTTTGCGTAAATGCCTTGTTACAAAACTGACATACGAACGGTCGAATACCAGAGTGCATCCTCATATGTTGCTGTAAGCCACCGAGTTGAGTAAAACGTTTGGCACAGATATTACATTGATGGGGTTTCAGCTTTGCGTGTACTATACGATTGTGTTCGTCAAATTGGAAGCTGTCGAGAAAAGTATACCCACAAATGCGGCACGTGAACGAATTATTACACTCTAACTGATTTCTTATTGTCGAGTATAAGGTTCTATCCAGAGGCTTCTCGCATACTTGGCATCGCAATGCCGCTTTGCGCCTCTTCGTATGCTCTTCACGATAGTGTAAGGAATACTCGCAGCAATTAAAAAATATTTGCCTACATTGCACACTAGTGCACGTAAATGGTCCCCTAAAATTAAATATAATAATTTTATCATTTAATAGCATTATGAATATGTTGAATCCATTATATTATTTCAACATTTTTACCTTAAGTCAACAGGCTTTTTATCAGGTTTCGATTGAATTTTTTTTATCATGTTATCCAACCGCGAACGCTTTTCTCGAACACTTTCACTGTTTTCGTATTTTACAATAAGATAACTAGTATCAGTACTGTATGTTCTTCGAATTATACCATCTTGTTCAATGATTGGATCTTCACATTGTTTTTTCAATGGTATAAACTTAAAATCGCAAAGGTCATCAAAAATCTGAAATAAAATATATTTTTTATAATCCGAAAAGATTAGTTTAACGATTTAAAATGGTTAAGTTTAAAAAATAAGTTGAATTATAGGTTATACCTATTGTTTTTAGCTTCACGCTTTTATCCCGCTTAGCAAGTTAAACAGAAAGTACTTAGTGTCAAGACATTCCGTACTTCACTATCGACCGAATTCTAGACATTGCGTGTTGATTGGTGAAGCTCAACGCCGCATTTTGTCTTACCAGAGCGAGGAAGTGAAAATAATTTAAATATAATCACTTCTCCGAGGGGGGATTAAACCCACAATCGATCGCGTTTACTGTTGAACGATGTCACACTGCGCCACGACCGGCCTCGAAATAAATCTGACGAGCGCTCTCAGTATAAATCTAATATAACTCAACTCAAGCTCTCAGTATAATATTATGAATTTATAATATTTTGGCACCTGGTCACAAGTATAAGAAGTGTCTGCAGGATCATCGTCAGAACCAGTAGCGTTTGAGTCGTGCTGCGTGGATTTGTGATTTTGTAAAGCTTTTGAATTATAAAACGTCTTCTTACAGATATTACATATAAAATCCGCTATATCTTGTTCTTCTGTATAATTATTTACCTTCTAAAATTTTAATAATTTATAAACCCATTATAATAGCTATTAGGATGAAGTAAAAATATTTAATTAAATGTTATTTATGATAGTGTTTATATATACATATACCAAAATTACATACACGTTTGATTGTCGACCGTTCAACAATTTCTGATGTTTTAAATATTATTTGCATCTAAAACTTGCACCTGTATAGTTGTATCAAATACATTTTTAATACTTTTGCTGAGCGCCGTTACTATGCCATGTTACGCTGTTACATACCAGTTCAAACGTAGTATGAAAGATATGTCACAGAGCGCCTCATGCTTTTTCCATTCCAATACTAATATTTTCCGCCCACTATTAAAGTCAATGTTATTTATTTTTATTTTTTAGTTCGAATCACTAGAAAAATATATTCTTTAGTTCTTTTTAAGTACAATTTATTATGTTTGTAAGGGGCAAAGTATTATATCATTTTTATCTATAAAACAGCATCTTTGTGTAAATGATTTAATGATTCAAACTTGTACTACAATAATATCATGATAATGACATTACAATAGATGAAACCAGCTAATAACAAATACTACACACTTAGAATTACAATTTTTTTTAAAACCTTAAAATATATATATATATATATATATATATATATATATATATATATATATATATATATATATATATATATATATGCGATGCCTAAATAACTGCACAACTACTGGCCATTTAGCAAGTTTGTCTTATTAAAGGAAAAGATTTTTTGCGAATGGTTTATAAAAATTGAAAAAATATTTTTTTTTAACTTTCTTAAATAGTTAGTATCGATCTCGATTTGAAATTAGATCACCCTAGCCTTCTCTTTATAGTAGTCAATGAAAGTTTCACGCTTTATCCCTTGTGGGGTAGTCAAGCAGAGCAAAGACCATGTTTATATTGGAGAATTATTTTAAAAACAAGCCACTCATCCTACTACTATCAAGCGTCTTTACTTCAATAATATATTGTTAATGGAACGTCGTATTTATCGTTTTACGATAATTGTATTTATAGTTGTGTAATTTACTTATAACTTAGCTATAAGAAAAAAATGATAAAAGCACGACAAAAATATGAATTCTTACTCGCTTTCCCGTGATTTAAATAGGCTCTTTACACGCCGTGCGCAAAAGACCGTTAACGGTTAAATGTATAAAAGACACAATTGAAGTGAATCTTGCAGAAGATTGGATGAATGTTAGTAATATTGATAAAAATATAGGACTACTTTTTTTATTATCATGTTTAATAATTAAAATTCAAGTGTTAACTACTCGAATTGAATGTACTTACTCTTAAATCTAAAATTTTATGGAAAACATTGTTTATTTTTCTTATTTATTGTATTTGTATTACATTAATAATTATATTCTATTACCGGCTGGATCGAAACTCTTACTCATTTGTCACAACTTATTTAAGCTGTTAGCATCTTTGTAAATTTTACAAATTTCTGCTACCCAAAGGCTTTCTAAGAAAGAAAAGATTTCTAAGAAATAATCGTTTGGCAAGAGAGATGCTATTTATTTTAATTATATTCGAATTCTACTGCGCTCAAATTTTTATACGTTTAAGTAAACTATCATATTGTGTTGGTTAAGTATGCCTTAATCCTCTTGTCTTTATCATAACCTTTTTTGTGTTATGAAACTTTTTTGTGTTATGAAAAAATTGTTATGAAACTCCTTTACGGGTACCCTCCCACACGTAGACTCGAGAGAGTTATGTGGGACTTCTAAGCCGGAAGATGGACGCCCGCCGACTACACACTAAAATCTCATGGAATTACTTACTCAACCGCCACTAACCGAGGCCACTACCCCAATCTTCCGACGACCCGGACGGCGGAAGCCTGCAAGGCACGTCGCAGAGTCATGGGTGATGGGACACCCATCGACCTCGCCGCCAAAATCCGTTCAAGGTTTGGCGATCTCAAGAAACAGCACTATCGGCCGATATGCTGAAGCCGAATACACCTCCCCCGTCTATTTTATGAACCCTACGCGCGCTACTAACTAAGCGCCCAGGTGTGACACTCTATGCTTCCTCTCCCTGCGCTGCAGGATTAATGGTAATGGAAAACTGGCTCGCTGAGATAATATTGGCAGCAGCACTCTTTGGTTATAGAGTCTGTGTCAATGGACGAAATCAAACCCGAAGCTTACCCTGTACCACACCGTACGATATCCCGAACGGGTCATAGTCTATTCCCGTAATCATTTGATCGTACCATTCAAACTTTGCACGACCAATTTCCTCCTGGAGCGCTATCTTTGCCTTGACAGACGGTCTTACTCCCTCCTGCCACTGTGCCCGTCTGCGACCATGATTCTTTATCATAAACTGGAATTGCAATTCCGTACTACGTAATATTCATATAATCACAGTTGCACAATATCATTATGTTTACACTTAACATCACGGTTTCCTTCAAGAGCAGCCTACGTAAGTATTTCATAAGTAAGTAATATCTACTTAACAAACTTAGTAAAATATTTTTTGTAATGGTATTCATTATGTTAGCTTTGAATACAGGTCAACGACCCTACAAGTAGTAAATCTATAGTAAGAAACATTATATCGTCTACATAATTGATATCTACTTACTTCAAGTCCTACTAGGTAATATATAATGACCATCTATTCATTTAACGTTTACTTAAAATATAAAACTAAACAAGTATCAAATTAATAAAAACTCTAGCTAATGTTTATCAATGAGTATTACATGTAAATGGTATGACTGATCAAAAGATTTTTTTATATCTTTTACTATACAAAAACATTATAAATCCAGTAAAGCTAGTATTTAACAAGACAATCAACTGAAATATAAATGATTTAGTTTACCTGACACGTTGAAAGTGTAAAATCATTTAACACAATATCTTTCTGATCTAGAGTTGATATTGATTCCATCTTATGTAATATTTTATAATTTCTCAGGTAAGAATAACTTATTAATTTAAGTATTTTACGATTTTACGATTAAAATTAGGGTTATTAAATTCAAACTTAAATATTAGCCTTACATGAATTATGACAATTAATTGCGAACATTACTAAATATATGTAAATAATGTACTCTGTGGTTTTAAGGTGTCCATAGACACATATATATATATATATATATATATATATATATATATATATATATATATATATATATATATATAAATAATTTTAGACTGTAAATATAATAAAAAAATTACTAGCATAAAAATACGACGCTAAATTTATTTCATATTTATACTAATAATGTTATAAAATCCACATCAATTAAATCATTTCTGAAAATTTATCTAAATCTTTTAATTATGGGACTCCATAAGTACAAGATTGAGCAGTATAATTTAAAATCTTAAAAATATATTTACAGAAATAAATTAGTTAAAAAAGCCCATTACCATTACTTCAAATTGCGTATATAATTTAAATTCGATTTAAAATGTCGTACTTACTTGATGATCGAGCTAATATTATACCTTGAAAGATATTTAAATATCGTAAGCCATGATAATATCTTTGGAATATACAACTGTATCCTAAGTTGATGTCCTTCATATATAATACCTATAAATATATAAAATTGTAGATTGCTTTGATTGTACTTTAATACAATGAAGCACAATATCTATCACACTTGATTAAAGTTTAAAGTATGACTTATATAGTATGTATATTTGTAAAATAATAAGAATTAAAGTGTTAATAAGTGTTAATAATTATATAAAAAATATTTTTATAGTATTAAACTATACCAAAAAGTTTAAATTACCTTTAACACTTATAATAATAAATAACATACACATCACATAGAAACTGTACAACATTGGTCATTCATGCCATCTAGCTATTCGTTAGTATATTAAAAAGTGTATGCTTTCGTAGTTCTTACATAATTTTACAGATGTCGCCTCTATTTTTTGTAATTGTTATTTATAATTCAAAAACTTTTTGTGATACTTTTTTTATAAAGGTGTACAATAAGATTAATGGTTACAATATTTATTAGTAATCGAAAGCTAGAACAAAATAGTAAAAAGTGTGTCGGTACAGTAAATATATTTACTAAAAATGCTTGAAGGTGATGATAAAACAGCACACAATTCAATATTTATTAAAAAATCTGTCTGTTTGTATTTTTTGAGGTTGTTGTGTGGTTACTTGTGAACTTACATCACTTAAGATGAAGTTCTGGTCTCCATGTGGAACCTAGTAATGATGAAAGAAATGGTGCCTTGGCAAAATCTGTTAACCACGATGTATGGAACACATGATGAAGATTTGTAGAAGCTATAATATATATGGCAATGTCAACTTAGCTAAATTTGTTTTGTATCAAAGACAGTTTTCGATAACAAATTTAAATCTCCAATAATTAGAGCTTTCGTGGTGTTTTTGGCTAACACAACGTCAGCTTCACGTTTTATTATAGCATCGCATAGCAGACAGACACAACCAAAAGTGTGAATACAATTTGTTTGGACTGTTATGGGCATTTACTAGTAATAAAATAATTATGCATAATGACAAAACGTACATAAATTGAATTTTCAAAAAAAAAACATTTTGAGAGATCAATGGTTTATTAAAAATCTTTGAATATTATTTTATCTATATATATACATATATATATAATACAAATCTAAAATTATCACAAAATATTTTACATCCTTCTCTAATTTAATCCAATATAATTTTTCTACGCCGTACATAAACACAATTTTATTATCTGTAAACAAATCAATAGAATGTTGTCAGTGGTAAAAAAATCCTGACATATGGCAGTGACGCATACGTAGTATTATGTTTTTAACATAAACAAAATCAAAGGAATAAAAATTAATTTTTTAATTTGTGTTTAAATAATATAAGTATTAACATAGTATTAAAGAGTAACCAATGGAATATTAAAATTTAATATTATACATTTGTATGCAACTGATATAATAATGTAAAATACATTATAATTCTTTCGTCAAATTCGAATAATTTTACACGCGTTCATAATATTAGTATTGCAAAATGTTTCTACGTCTGATAACCAAACAGAGGCTTTTTGTGGGATTTGTTGTGGTTGTGGCAATCGTTAGTTTATTGTATTACAATATAAATTACATACAACAAACATATTACGGACCTGGTCAATGGTCCAGCGATCGATGCATAAGTGAATTGACATCCATTAAATATCAACTTAATGGTATTTATTTATTATAAATATGTGACAGCATTTCATTTTAATAAAGACCTATAAAATCAAATGTAACTATTAATTTCTCATTTACAGTTGTCACCGAATACAAGAATAGAATAGATAAACTTTTAACTGAAAATGAAAAGCAGCACAAGTTAGACAAAGAGAGGTTTAAGGAAATAATGGAAAGCTGTTTTGCTATGAAGCAACAGTCCCTTATTTGTCAGGTAAGTAATTTCAGTTTGGAATAGGTTTCAACATTTTTCTTTACAAACAATTTTGCCAAATTTGGTTCATATTAACCTCTGTAAGTGTGGGCCATTGTCAACAAGACAACTATAACTTAAAATCTGTCTCATAGGAAAACTAAATAAATTAAAAACTCTTAGGTCCCTCGAGATCCCAATAAACCAGGTTTCTATTTATAAATTTGTTTGTAAAGAAATCTGTGGAAACTTGTTCTGATCTGATAAAATGTCACTAGTACAGGAAGTTGAATGACAGAGGCTCCAATTATAAAGGATTCTTAACTATATCTATAGCTTAACCATATTGCACTGTATATTTAACTCAAAATTCTAAATTTGTTTATATCATGCTAACTTTATATGTTCTCATGCTAACTGGTTCTACATATTTTTATATGAATTTTAACTAAAAAATAATTAATAATGAAATGGAAAACCTTAATTCAACCTGAATTAAGATTTTACATTTCATTATTAATTATTTTATTATTACTTGATTAATTATAACTACTAAATCAACAATTTACAAATTGAGTTTAATGGTAATTAAGAAGTAATGTACTTTTTTAAATATAAACTATATTTTTACAGAGTCAGTTTGAAGACCTGCAAACCCAATGTAAAAAAGTGAAAGGTGATTATGATAAGTTAAAGGAAGAAATAGAAAAAAATAGACCAAGTCATTGAGTTCAACTAACTCATTAGTGCTGTATTCCTATTTATTTATCATCTCTAATTGTGCAATTTTGCACTTTAGCAGTGAACATACACATATTCCGGTTCAGTATATAAGTTACTAGAAACTGTACTAGAAAACTTTGACTGTATTGTTAAAATTGAATCAAAATTCTGGCACAAGCTTTTAGTTAAGAGTACCCTAATGACATTAATAACATTAGCATAATTAAGCAGATGTACAGATTTGAAAGTGTAATAAGTTATTAATTAAAAATAAATTTTATTATTGGCCTGTTTTCACTGCTCAATGTAATTCTGCCTTAATTTTGGACAAAACACTCAACTGTGTGTCTAGACACAATTTTGTTTCTGACTAACCTGCTATATGAGTGTAATATCATGTCATTAAATTGTTGAATATAAGGTAAATGTAATGAGAAAAATTGATAATGAGAAAGAAATAAGCCAAGAATGAAACAAAGACAAAGTTAAATTAAACATTGTAGAATTAAATGAAACTAGTCATATAAACAATTAGTGACATGAAAGTGACAAGTACTTTTTTATATTATTATTACATTTAAGAACATTTAAAATGTAGAGATTCTTCTATTTCTTATGAATGGGCAAATTACTGCTGTACAATTGTAATAGTCTTAAAGTTTGCAAATTTGATAATTACATTAGTAAATATGCAATATATACATTTTTATATCATTATAATGACATCAATTTACTTAAATATAATTTAATACTATAATTTGTAAATGTTGTAATTTATATGGTGCTTCTTTTATTAAATGTATGAAAAGTGAACATCACTAAGATTAAGATTTTATAATGAAACTGTTTTTGCAAGAAAAATTGAAATCTAAGAAATGTTCCTGTTGTTATTTATTATTAATTATGATATCATATTATACCATACATAATGTCAAGGAAGAATTTTAATTTAAGGCTTATTTTTAAATTTCAACTCTATGTCAAATATTTATGGTGACGACTGTTAGCATAAAGTATTTTAAATTATGTATAAATAAAAATCTCCACAACAAGGCATCGAAATGAGTGATAGTGTCAACATCTCCAATGGTAATAAACACCATAAAGATATATAGGTCAAGTGCACTAAAATAAGACTCATTTTGAAAAATATAAATATAAATGGAAATTATTGCTCAAGATTAAATTAATTTTAATTACTTTTATGGTAAAAAAAGATTCTTTATTTATATAATAAAATCATGGCACAAACAAAGAGTCGTTAATGAAATTTAATTTAATCTTCAGATTTAAAGCTGTTGAACTGCTGTGAAAATAAAATTATAATGCTCTTATAAATATATTTGCAAAACTTGTACATATAAAATAGAGAGACATACATAAAACACATAAGTGAAGATTAAAAACTATAAAATCATTAGTGAGTGCTTTAAATTAACATTCTTTTTACTAAAAAACTGTTGTGTAATTTAAAAAGACATTCATTATATTAATATTATTTCGATAAAAAATGTTTAAAAAAAACAACAGAAATATTGTTATATATGTTGGGTATATTATTTTAAATAGTTAACATTTTCATTGTTGCAAAACTAACATACACTGGGCGCGTTCCAGTTGGCGTCCAAAACTATCACGCTCACGTCCGCAGTTTTTGTCGTTTCTCATACTTGCATGCGAACGCTACGATCGTGATCCCAAGTGGAACAGTTCAAAGAACGCTTTGAGCGTGTAGGCATATTTAAGTATACTAAATTGATTTAAGAGTCTAGGTGTAATCTGCAAATTATTTTTATTATTCTTGTTATTAATTCTTAAATGATATGCTATAACAATTTTTTGGCAATAACTATAATGTTTGTATTATTAACTACAAAAAATGTATTTTTAGTTTATTAAAAAAAGATAAAAATTTTATAAGTAATATTTTAAATATTAAATTTAGATTTCTAATTTAAATTATATTATTGGCAATCATGAAAAAACGTATATTAATTATAAACTACTATTAGTTTTCTACATACATGGCGTAACGTGAGCTTCATGCCCGCCATTTTGAGTTTTGGAAATGCCTCCAATTTTGTAATCGCTCGCGCCGGCTCACCTTTTAAGGGTGGGTCGTCACGGGTGTCGTGCAAGTGTGAGTCATGACGTCACTAGTAACGTATTCGCCTCGACCACGACTGTCGCTGTCGCTACATGGAACGACTAAAAGAGAATTATAAGCGTTGTGATCGCTTAGTAGAACGTGCCCAATGAAATGAAATATTTATATTTAACCTTTAAAGTACCTGAACTCGTGTCATGAGCTTAGGCAGCGGGTTGAGCGCCATCACGACCGATGCTTAACTAAATAGCTCAAGTGTTATCTGTAAGTCTGTTTAAAAAACGCACAAATATTTTTTTTAATTTAAGTACAAAATGTCATTTAGTTGAATATTAATATTGTAAATTATTAAAAGAATTGATTTTATTATTATACTATTTATTTATACACATTAAATATTTGTTATAAAATTGTTCCAATTATGGTAAGGAATGTTTGTATGGAATTAAGAATGTAAAATTTTTAAATCTTATGTATTAAGCATTTGAGGCTATAGCGCATTTAATGACTGACATAAATTAAATATTAAAAGAAAATATTTATTTATTTCAAAAATCCTAGAAAAATGATGTCTGATAGAGTAAATAATTAAAGTAATATGTATATCTACTTCTTAAACGAATACACAATTAGGAACTGATTTTTTTGAAAATTATGCGGATGGAAAGTTTTAAATGGGGTATTTTGCTCTAAATTAAAATAATTCTAAATTGTGCAATTCAGGCATCATAGACTATAACAGTAGGTAAGTTCATAAAATTTCATAATTTATTATACAAATCAAAGTTATCAAAGTTTATCGATACTTTTAATTGTAAATTCCAAATGCAACTGCAAAATCAAGTTGGTAATAAAAGTGTCGATAGGAAGAAATCGAGAAAATAAAATATTAAATACTTTTTCCTCCATTTTTTTAAATCGATCGAGTATTGTTCTCCGTCCATAACTAAATAAAATCAAACGTGCCACAAAACGTATACATAAAAGTGATGAAAATTATAGTAATTTGCTTTTACAAGTGCAAAACGAACTGACAACACTGCCACAGACTTTGGCACTGACTGACACACTGCCAAAAATGGCGCGAAATTTAAAAATTTAGAAACGCATTGTTAAGGAACTTTTCGATTCATTATTTCTTTAAAATGAAAAAAAAAGGAAACACAATTTCTTGCTAATTTGCTATTATATTTTGATATTTTGATGGAATATATGACTGACATCTATGTTTTCATTTAGGATACTACAAAGAACTTAATTATAACGATACATGTTCCTTTGAGAACAGATGGCAGCACAATTGCAGATATATTGTAATTAGTATAAAAATTTTGCTGGGAATTACGATTTTTTTGAATTTTCGATTAATAATATAAAATTCAACATAATATATAACATAAAATATTTAATTATTATATTTTACTCGACCCCTACTAACAAAAAAAATTGTTTTATAAAAGTATACTTAAGACCGATGGCAAATTTTTATTGTATGGTTGAGTCTAGTGAGTTCGATTTCCATTCGAGATAATAATAATTCAATTATATTGATTTTAAACAAGCGAGGCATTATAACAAAGTACTATAGTAAGTACACTCGTTATAAACTTTAGTATTTCGTTATTTCTATGAAAGTTAGCGAGAATTATCGTTTTAACTTAGTAAAGGAACAGTAAATGCCACTTTATTTGCGTGGACTTTACGATCCTTACTAACTACGTCATCGCGTTCATGCTAATTTCCCATGACATGATATTACCTTATGATTTAATTAACTGGATTATTGTGGTTTTTCATCTAGTGCCCCAGATTAATAATAATTCAAAACTTTATATTTCTTAGACTTACAGGAAAAGAACAAGGAAGGTATATTAGGGATTTAATGAATTTAACCGCAATTTAAGTTAGTAAATTAACAAATGTCGAAAATTAAAACAAATAAAACAAATTATAATATTATTATTTTTTATTTACTCCTTCGATATTCACATTATTTGAAACGATTTTTTTAAATATTATACGATTTCTATTGATATTGTTGTGACTAAAGCATACCAATAACTAAAATACTCAATATAATAATGAAAACATTATTTAAATATCTTGAAAAACAGCGTCTATTATTTATTTATGAATTTGTACTTGATGTTTTTGGATTATTATTTGTGGAATAATAATAAATAGTCAGGCCCGATTTTGGTCAATTATTTCTTTTCAAACGGTAGTTTGTACCATATATCTTCACGAAATACGTAAAAATAAATAATTTTTTTTTAACTAAAAAATGATTAAATTGCAGTCATTGGCTAGTAATTTCGTATATTTAAAAGTAGTACCTAAAGATGCTGTAAACATGGCGGCGACATTAGGTATTACCATGTCATGATTAATAATATAAATGTAATCATTTATTTTCTATAGTGTATATTCAAATTTTTAATATAAATCGACATTGGCTCCTAACAATTTATTCTGGTCTTTATAATTTACTTATTTGATTTGAAAATTTAATATTTTTCTGAAAAATATATATAACTCCTATAAAATAAAAATAAATGTATTTCCAATGTTTCTACGAATAATTACACTAGTCTATATGAAAATTGCCTTTTACTTGAAACTATACTGTATCATTGGTATTTGACCCTCTTTATTTTGATATACTATTTAAAATTAATATTTAGCTTTTATTGTTAATTTATGATATATTAAAAATAATACCGGTTAACGAAGTGGACATTACTCTCTATTTTGAGATTAGAAATAATACAGTAACGGTACCGTGTTAATTTTGTTATCACGCTTGTGTATTCCATTTGCTTACTAAAATTTGAATTTTTATAGATTCGTCATTTTCCAATATATAGTACAAAAAGTACAAATTTAATTATATGATGTAACGGTGTAAATAGTGCAGGAAATTTATGTTACATAGGTAGGTATGTGGTAAAGTGAATTTAAGTAATTAAATAACATAAGTGATATAAGCCAGCCCTTTACAACAGTCAATTGAATGATAATAAAATTGGTCCACAAAATTAAATTTTTTGTTTGCCTTTAAAGTAAATACTTTAAAGGCAAACAAAAAATATTAATAGAGGTCACTGAATTCGAAAACATTAACTAAATTTTCAGATTGGCTCTTATTTTAAAAATAGTAAAAAATCGTAAAATATAAATCATTTATTTCAAAACTGAGATGTGTTCATCACTTTTTTCAACTTTTTACATAAATTTGAGTATTTTAAAATATTTCTTAAGTATTTATCCTCATTTATTCGAGTTTATTTTTCGTATATCTTAACGAAACCGTTCATCATGTTCATACAGTAGTGACTGTTACCCATTAGAGGATTTTTAAGGACATTTGCTGATTGATACTTTTGTAGAAGATTGTTTATAAGCTCGTCGTAATTTTCACATGTTCTCCTACCGCCTGCTGGCAGTCCTCAAGAGGTTGAGGAACTGGGAAACCCGATGCTGCGACTGGGTATACTAGACTACGCTTTTTTTATTGATATACCTAGATTTTTATTGACATGCTGGATATGAGGTGTTAAACAAATATACCCATTATTTATATGGTATGTAGGTTTCCTCCATATCATTGGATCACCAAATTACATTAATAGATTCTTTTTGTTAAGTTATTGGAGTAAATTAGTAGCATAAGAACTGCAACGAAAATATGTTACCCATAGTTTATTTTGATTTTTTATTTATATCCAAAATAATGAAAGGAAGCAGATTCTAAACTTGACTACGTAAATTCACTTTACTACATATGTAACAAAAAAATTCTGTACTATTTACACTAAATAGGCTTATGCCTATTAACATAACGAATTTTTATTAAAGATATCTAGATTTATTTTATTCTCAGAATAACCAGAACTAGAGAACTATAACCCTTTTTGTCACTATTTAACCGATGCTAAGGACCATATATCTATTTTTGTTCCGTATTAACGTGTTAAGTTTAGCACGTTCGAAACACCATAAACTAAGAATCAAACCAACATATTAAGAGGCTTTCTTATTAGAAGCCAAGACAAAACCATTGATATACCCTATAAATAAGAATTAATAAAAAAATATAACATAAATAATAAGAAGGCTTAAAATGCATTGAAACTTATAGGTATAAAGCTTATTTCGTGATACTCTACTAGAAATCTACGTACTAGGTTAATTTAAGCTATCGTTTTGGCCAAAAATGTTAAATTATTTAAGTTATATGTTATATTTTTATATAATAAAATAGAAAATATCTTTGTATGAGTTCATGGTAAGTATTCCTTCCAAGTTTCTAATACATTTTGCCGTAAGAATTCCAAGGGTTCCTGTAGACTATAATAATGGATTACCTAAATATATATATTTTTCATATTCGCGTTTGTGCTTATGCTCTTAAGTACTTATGTATTGTTAGTCCATGAAAATGACGAATTCCTTCAGTTTTATCGTTTAGATACCAATGGCATATTCACGTAACGATAACTTATAGACTGTCGGGTCGACCTTTGCCATCTGTGCGGATAAGTGGTTATGGTAAACAAAGTTGGGTTGCAGATAAATTCAAAACATCTTGTTTAATTTAAGTTTTTTAGTCACTTATTTTTTTATGTATAGAACAAAAAATGGTAATTAAATAAAGGAATGTATGTAAATTTAAGAAGAATTTTTTAAAGAAAAGATACCAGATTTTTAAGATGAAGGCTTAATAAATAATTACCATTATAAAAACAATATTTATTAATATAAAATGAATACTGTAATAATACAATCTGGCCATCGTAACGCAGTGTGATGCCGTTTGACTGAAAATTAGATAGATGTGGGTTGGATTCCCATTCGAAATAATGTTTATATTTAAGTTATTTCTATTTCCCAGTCCTAATAAGCTGGCTTTGAGTTCCCCTAAAGGCCCAATGAATGGACCGACGATTGAAATTAAAAGTTTCATGACATTAAGTAAGTTCTCGCTCTCGAACTAAACTGCTGTACGGTAAAAAGCGTAAAGCTACTTCGTAATATTTATTGTATCTATATATTAAATTTGTATGTAACTTGTATGTAATTGTCGTTACAACTTAAATTATGGTTATAGATAGAATACGTCTACAAGTTAACATAGTTATCTATTTATTTACATCATTATTTACTATTTTTTGGCTATATAATTGAGTAGTGCCGGTCTATCTATAATAATAAATTACAAAGTAAAATTAAAATATACTTTGTAGTTTATTATTATAGATAGACCGGCTTACTTTTCACGTATGTACCTAAATAAGAAATAAAACCTAGGTAGACTTAAGATATCCTCTTTTAGCATTCTATTTTTTTTATTAAATATTTAAATTATGGTAAATATAAATTTAACAAACGGAAATGTGCTAATCCGAAGACTGCATTTGTTAAATAATGGCATGAATGAATGAGTCCTTTTTTTGTCATTGAAATCCCGCGCACGTTTGCTTGAGTCAACACTGTCTGTTACGACTTCCGATGGATATAGTTAATCACTTCGTAAGGTACTTATATATTTTTTTTGTTTATATTAGCAAATCTTTATATTTTGTAAAAAATGAATTTATATGTCTTATTTTGTTATCTGTCATGATTGTTTGTTAAGTATAAGAATTAAATACATAATTTTTATCGGCTTTGCGTAATAAGTAGGTAGGTGTAATATGTAGGTATAGTAATATGTAGGTATAGTAATAGATGGGTACCAAATTTGATTTATTTTTAGCTTCACGCTTTTATCCCGCATAGCTGGATAGACAGAAAGTACCTCGTGTTAAGACACTCCGTACTTTGAGACATTGCGTGTTGAGTGGTAAAACTCAACGCCGCACTTTTGTCTTTTACTAGAGCGAGGAAGTGAAAATAAATATAACCACTTCTCCGAGTGGGGATCGAACCCACATCCGATTACGTTTAAGTTGTCAGCTAGCGGGATTCTTTGGCGGCCTAATTATTATAAACATTTTTTGCGTAGTTATTAAATAAATAGTAAATCGTTTACATTTACGGGTATAAATTTTTATTTTATTTTTTGTTATTGTTGTTTATTTGTCATTGTTACTTAAAGAATTGTTGTTTATGGTATAGTTATAATTAGTGAAATTTATAAAATAAATGGATTTGTTAGGAAGGATAAACAAGAAAAAGAATATATTGGCTCTACTTTATTGTACAGTTCGTGTCATTTTGTTCTAAGTCAAATGTCAAAATTTTTTCTCCGTTTATTTTAATTGTTATTAATCATTAATTATAAAATAAAGTGTCTATAAAAAAATTGATGACTTTTCTATTCGATTATATTGTTTTATTTTACCTAAGCACTGGGCTGCAGTTACTTTGTTTTTATAAATTTAATAAGATCGGATTACGTAAGTTACTTGGAACATGATAAAAAAATGTTTTGTATTAGAAATTATACTCAGTAACTATTACGAAATGTTTTAAAATTATACACTGTTACATCGAAAAAGTTATACTTGATCAAGTCTTAATTTAAACTTCTATAATAAATAAGTATTTCATATATAATAAAAAAATATTTCATATACTTCTATAATAAATCAGTATTTATACAATGTCCTAAGAACATTTCAAAACGTAGTTAATATAATTTTTATTGTAACATTACATTTTTTATTTAAATACTGTGATACTTAAACCTACTTTTGAAATAACAGCTATTTGATATTGTAAATGCGTTATTTCGTTAATGGGATAAATGTCGTGTATTTAGCCTGTTCCCATTGCATTAGTAAGAATAAAATTGACAATTGTTCCACTCAAAGAGTCCTAAAGGGCCAGAGCATTGGGGAGGGCTCCCATCGTAAAGTGTCGTTAAAGCCGAACCGTCGCCGCCCCGCGTTGCGCCCAGGCCGTAGAGCGTCCCACTTGACGCAATCTGACACAGATAGAGCGAGATGTACGTAGCTGCTGTAAATATGCTAAAAAGAGACAAACGCGTTCTTGTAGGAGGCGGTTCGATTTGCGGCGCATACTAACGAACGGTGTCGCCCACAATTCCGTTCATTCGTCTCTCGTTTAGCGTCCGCTATGTAAACGGGTCTTGTTGTGAATCTAAACAAAATCAGTCAGTCATCGTTTTGTTGTCGTGAGGGAAGCGCGTCGAGGTATCGCGTTCGGGTTTGAATATGTTGTGGTTGTGAACGTAATTCAGCACGATGCACGCGTTGTTCGGTGAACAGAGCCATTATGCGTATCGCAGTGGAGCCACAGGAGGCTATACAGCAGGCGTCACACCTTATGCATATGAACAGTATCGGTATGGCTATGGACCACCCTATCTGCATCCTCACCAGCAGCACGTCGGCACTCCGAAAGACATGGTTAAACCGCCATATTCTTACATAGCTCTTATTGCAATGGCGATACAAAACGCACCCGATCGTCGAATTACACTCAATGGTATTTACCAATTTATTATGGAACGTTTTCCGTATTACAGAGAAAACAAACAAGGTTGGCAGAATTCAATAAGACATAATTTAAGCTTAAATGAGTGTTTTGTAAAAGTAGCAAGAGACGACAAAAAACCAGGCAAAGGAAGCTACTGGACTTTAGATCCTGATTCCTATAATATGTTCGATAACGGTTCTTACTTAAGAAGACGACGTCGTTTTAAGAAAAAAGATGCTCTTAAAGAAAAAGAAGAAGCACTCAAGCGGCAGCAACAGCTGCAACAAGCTCAAGAGGCTCTGGCGGCGCAAGAGGCACTGAGCGGGGCCGACGCTTTGGGACAAGGGCGTGATGTCAAGCCTGACGTAAAACCGCGTATTTTTGAATGTAGACCGAAACGTGAACCTGGTTCTGACTGTTCAAGATACGATAAATTGACAGAGCCTATGGATGAGTTTAATGAACCGCGATTACCACCATCTGCTGTTTATTGCTCACCGCAACCGTATTCTCTGGCAGCTGAAGAATTTCGAGCAGCCACGACTGGATGGTATGCAGCTCCAGAGCCGCCTGCTGAACAATTACCACCAGCCTTTCGAGATCTTTTTGAGCCTCCAAGCTGTCAGCTAGCGGGATTCCGTGGCGGTTCGCCTGTGCCTGATGCGTACCGCGCCTCCCCACCTCCGCACCATCACTATCGCACCCCAGCGCCATCTTATTACCATCACCAAGCCTGTGTCGCCGCTGCACCTACCACTGCGCATAAATCCTACTGAGATAATGCGCTCAGGTAAGACAAATATTAATTAACTTTTGCTAGCGCTTTGCGAATTTTGATACGTTTTTAGCATAGCGAATACTGCCGTGCGAGTACCGTTCGACATCAACCCCAGCGGCCGTGGGGTAGATGGTATCGTGACGTGGTTGTGGTTGCAGGAGACCGGCATTATACGGCGCCGAACGGATTTAGCAATACGCGTCAGTTCCAGAGCGGATAAATATAGCGCAGTAGCCGACGATACCGTGATCCAAGTGGCGGCGCGTCGATAACCACTGTTTACAGATCGGCGGCCGACCCTGCCGCCTCCCGCTCGGTTCACACCTATAGGTATGTCGAAACATAGCATGTGTTTGATATTCTTCATAACAATGAGTAGTAATAGTGTCAGGGTGTGCGTACACGGAAAGGTGTGGGTGCCTATGCAGCGTCGTGCGTCGGTAGCAATGCGACGCGAACAGAAGACTCAATGAGGTTTACGATTTGTTTTACATGTCATAATTTTCTTCATTTTATAGTTAACTAATATGTTAATTTAAGTATTATGAAAATTAGTATAGATAAGTAATTCATATAAATACTATATCGAAACATATTTATGTGTTATATATTAAATATTATAAAACGTATTTAGATACTGTATTGTTGTAATGCGTAAGCTAAAATGAGTCAGCTATGTATTGTTCTACGAAACAAATGGTCTGTCCATCTGGTGACCATTTGAGAGAAACTTGACAAAAAATTAAAACTATTCATATTTTGATGTAAAATTTAAAAAATAATCTATATGTGTTTTGATTTATTAGTCCAAGAAGTTTGCCCCCGAGGGAATAATTATAATTATAAAATATATATATAACTAAATAATTATTGTAGGCACCTAGATATTTATCTTAATTCGATTACTGTGCGATGTCTATATTGATAATTAATATATAAGTACTGATTATAATTGTATCTCAATGTTGTACTTATTCATATTTCCACTTCTATTTGTTTTATAATTTCCCTATTTTAGTTGTACCTAATAACTATGTAACGTATATAAATAAACGCATAACATAACATAACGCATATATAAAATTTATGTCATTAAATTTACATATTGTATTATATTATAGTTGTATGTTATTAAATATAGCGTTAATAATTTATGACATAATTTTTTCATGAAACAAGTAATCTATATTTTAGCGTCAGCGTAGAGTGGTATCTTAAATCCTTCCAAGTCCCAAATTAAACTAAGTTACAACTGCAGTACTGATTGTCTCGATAAAGTCATAAAATAAATATTTCATAGGCATTGAAATATCTTCTAAAACGTAATCTTATATCGAGTAACATAAGGGTCTTGCGTAGCGTGAAGTGAGCTATATAATTTTTGTTTTATGGTATTTTGTTTATGTCTTCCCAAAAATAAAATAAAACGTTTATTTTACACATACAATATTTTTTACCTTTTAAGTACCTTTTATTTTATTACTGTTATCTTAAATATTTTTTAATCTTATAATTTTTATTCACTCATTTTATTCTTGTCCTAGGTAAAATGGAACATTGTCAGCGGGAGGTGAAGAGCAGGGGCATAATATACAATTTTCTAATTAGATAATTAAGTTGCAGTAAAGCATAATAATAATCCGACAGTCGTTCTTTTGAAGCTATGCGATATTACTTCTACCAAAAGTTGGTTTTCTCATTAAGAAAACCGCTCATGGCAGCTCCATTTAAGTTACGAGATGAAAGTGCCGTCACATCACATGCCGTCACAATCTCGAACTACTATTAATTAGATTGAAAACGAGTATTAATCGATATTTTCTGTTAAACGTCAAAATATTTCGATTAATCGATTGGCGATCTGATATTGAAAAGATCCAATACAAACTTTAGTCAAATTACAAACATTGAATATTGATTATCTCAACTATATCCGGTCGGCGGCCAGTAGCATCTTGTGAGTGAAAGACTACATTAGCTATTTATGTAGAAATAGAATACTAGTATATTTATTATGTATAATGTACATATGACTTATTAATTATTAAATACATTAAATTAGCTACGTACCTTTATAAATTTACGGATGTAATTATTTTTTTCTAGTCTTTATTTTGGTAGATATCAGTAAGTCGTCATATAGAATTAAAAAAAATGTTTACATACAAATCTTTTTATCGTTGTTTTATTACTAAATACAAAACTATACTGTTTTAAAGAGTACGTTACATATGATTTATTTAGTTTTTGATTCATCAATAACAATATAAAACTTTGGTTTATAACATAACAGTCAATTCTGTTAAACTTATGGAAGTAAAAAAATGAAACGTACAGCGAAGATATTATATTATTATCGAGTGTTTTGTGTAACATGTATAATATACTTACAATTTTATGAAACTAGAGTAAATATTGAAATAAAAGTAGTTTTAATAGTGTCATAGCTTACTTAGTTCTAGGCTTCTACAATTACCAGAACATAAGAAATCGAGATAAATCCCTTTAAATAATAATATGGGAAAACCACATAAATTATTCAATATTATTTACTTAAGGATCTCATATAAACTAATTTTTTTAGAACAAATCTATCCTGTATGTATTCATAATTCGAGTTTTAGCATTAATAAAATGCATTCTATTTATATTAAATAGAATACATTCAATTAGTTTTTATTATTAAAGCTTAATTTAAATTTATAAAATAGAATTGGCAAAAAAATGGCACAGACTTTGAAATTATCTATATTTTACTATTGGATGATTGAAATCAAAAAACCAACATAAAATAAACTTAAAATATATTAATAATTAATTTTCTAAACATTAGTACACATTATAATTGACTTAATAGCTGTTTTTTGTTTGGTTTATTTATTACTTTTACTTAAGAATTATAAGATACTAACAGTCGTATTGTAAATCATTTAAAATATTAAAAAAATGTCAGCGCTCTTAGAACTTGGTGTAGGTTTTGTCTAATAGCTTATCAGTATTATTTGTATCTATAGTTATTTAAAATGGTGACGTTGACATACGAAACCTAATTATATCAATTAAGTGATTTGGCATGTATCATCATTTATACAAACGCAGTATGAGGTAGATTTGTGAATCTGTACACGTTCATATAATCTTTACTAAGCAATAATATCAATGTAATAACTAATAAAACAATTCATATTATTTAAGTATATAAGTAGTAAGGTAATAATGGAATATTATAATTTTTAATTCCTTGCAGGCCATAAGAATAATCCAATCACTGACTTTTACTGATAATAAGTCATTAAGGATATGGAAATTATTATATTAAATTATGCATTTTACAGTAGGTTTGTTGAGTTGCGAACTCAACTTGTAACACATAGATAAAAATTGTTTATTTTTTAATTTGAAATGATTATGTCATGTCATGGTGAAGTTGCGATGATTTGAATTAATGACTTTGTGATAATTGTCTTAATTGTGTGTAAATATGTATTTACATAATAAATGGTTATTTGTATTTAGCATAACCACTTGTGTTTTTATTTCTTTTAGTAACCCTATAATCCTTAACGACACACGTCATATAAAGCGGACACTTATATATCCTCAGAGCAGAGTTCTAAAAAATGGGTCACTTTTGAAAAATATTACCGAAAGATTGTACTAAAATGTGGTGGAAGGTGCTTTATTGGATAAAAAATGTAATTTAAGCATATCTTGTCGGAAAATAATATTGAGAAAGTAAAATTTTTTACCTATATTTTTCAAAAGTCAAAGTAAATTTAATCAAGTAGGATGTTACATTTTATTAAAAGAATTATTAATAATTTAACACAAGTTGACTTGACCTCAGACCTTAAAAGAACCGGACCAAGAAATCCAATGGGATTGTTTTCCAAATCAATGATTTACAGATTTACAATAATTTATTAGTAATAATGAAACTTTTGTAATATATTGTAGTTAGCATTTCATGCAAAAGGTGTGTTATAATTTATAAAGTAATTATTTAGTTGAATCATCTTTAATACTTACACTAATTTAATTTCACAAGCTTTTAAAGTCATGATCTGAGACCCATTGTAAAAGGCTGCACCTAGTCCCATTGAAGATTTATGGATTCGTGGCAATTGAGTTTGATGCGAGGTAAGTTTAAGCCTATCTCTAGCAATTATATTATTAAGTTGCAAATATCCATGTAACTGATTTTGGTATAAACACAAAAAAAAATATTGAGATTTATTTGTCAATATATAAATTTGGTTAATTGTTTATATTATAAAGTAATTAAATTTATATTATTTTTTACAACATCTCTACATCATACAACATATTCTACACATCATGATGTGATCCAATGAAGATCGCTTCAATACAAGTTTCGAGCTTAACATGCATTTAACAAAAGATGCAATATTATTTTGTAGATTCTTGTTAATATTAAGTTAAATTCAAGTGTGTAGACCCAAGGAGCTTTTTTTACCATGCGCGCTGCATTGTATGAAACGAATTTTGGACGATTCGTGAATTGTATAGTTTAATTAATAATAAGCAAAGCTGCACAGGGAATTTAAAGTAGCATTTTCTTTGTTAATTATGATCTCTATTACTTTGATTCTACAAGCATGTAACGATCAGGAATAGAACAATGAATTGGTGGTTGAAATTTTCCAGTGAATACCCAGATCAGTGACTAAGGACTGTAAAGGTGTTTCTGTTTAACTCTTTTAAGTAGGATAGATTAGATAAGAATTGAGCTGCCATCCTACAAAATAGAATACTTTACACGATCTACATCTTAAAATTATATACAAATATCAATTATATACAATAAACAGTTGAGGCCGGTCGACCGGTTGTGGTTAGTAGTGAGTATATTTAAAATTATTGTCACTTCCTCACTCTGGTAAGGCAAAGTGCGACGTTGCGTTATTCCCACCTTAAAGGCCGGCAATGCTCCTGTAGCTCCTCTGGTGTTACACGAGGCCGTGGGCGGCGGTATTCACTTACCATCATGCGACCCGTACGCTCGCTTGCCTTGCCTGCCCTATAAAAAAACATATGTTAAAATGTAATTTAAACAAATGGTTTAATATTTAAACATAATATGATAAAATTCGCTAACTTGTTTATAATTCTAACGTCGTAAATGTAATAGAATAGTTAAAGTTTCTCATAAAGCGAGTAACTTTAAATGTCGTCATCACAGTCACTTCCAAACATCAAGTAGAGGTACTTCAGCATTAATTTAGACCTCGCATTCCAATGCTAACTAAAAAATACAAGTGGCGATTCAAGGAGCTGAGGTTCATTGTAATAATGTTCCGACACTCACCAACATTGAAGACCTTCTTATCTGGCTTATTCGATAGATGTTTGATTAAAAGAATGGCTCTACGTGAATTGGTAGATACGTTGGTCAAGAGTATCTTTCTGTCGTTCATCGTTGGATTCTTCAATTGACATACACCACCCACCATCGTCAACTTCTTGATCCTTTACTTAAATACTTCGGCTAAAATCATAATTTTTTTTATTATTTGGTGTATTTTTATTGTTACTAATGAATTAGTATTAAAAATTATTAATTATTTAGTATTTAATTGTTATTAATTTTAAAGTTCATCATGTGTAGCAAGGGTGCTTATTTTGGCAGAGTACTCCGGTCGCTGAACTACCTCCTGTTTGTTGTTTTTCTGCATCGGTATGTTGATATTGGCACATTTTCTATTTATTTTAAATGGTTCGTTTGGTATCTACAAATTTTAGGTCAGTAAAGTAAAATTATGTCACAACAATTAATTGCACATAATTATTCTTCCTGATCGTTACATGGTTGTAACTAAAAATAACTTGATGTATTTCAAAGAAATATTGTGCATATTTTATACCTTTGTTTATGCCAATTAAAAAAAAATACTTAAATATCTTAATAATTTAAACATAAATATTTAGTAAGAAACAATTATACTTTAAGAAAAAGTAGTTGACCATGACCTGACCATGATACCTATACTTCAACAGATAATAAATCTTAAACATACACATTATGTAGAATTGGAGTTTAGTTTCATGGCATTATTGAGTCATTTATTCGTTTTTATTTAAACAAAATACTTTAGTTACTGCTTAATTAGTTTCTAATTTGATATTGCATTATTAATTTCAATGTGTAGGGCACGTACATTACATCCAAGAAGATAACGGTTTGTTACAAAGTGTAAAGTACGATGAAAACCGCAATACGCTTATATTATGAATATGAGCGTACCCGAATCGCCCACGCAACCTTACGCTTTGGTTTACGACAATGTTGATGATTATATATTTTTCCCAACGTAAACATGATGTAAGTAGGTAACCACCCATAATTTATGGTAAAAAACTAATTCAATTTTATTTCCACTTTGTTTCTAAGCTTGAATAAACTTCAAAGTTGCTCGTCGATAAAGTTAGAAATAAAATCGAATTGTGTATAACAGTATTGTAAACAAAATTTATCGATATGGATTATATTTGATTTATCGAAATTATGTTATAGGAAACTGTTTTGTAAGTGTGCCGATTGAAGTTTAGTGGGTGCCTACATACGTTTCAAGAAATGACAACTACTATATGGTAAAAACATAGCCAGAATAGTCATTAAGGTATACCTACTTGTTATGGAGGGCTTTCACAGGACAAAGTATTAAATTATTTTTATAATAAATTAATTAAAATAATAATCTTGTGACATTCCAGTAAGTATATATGTAGTATTCTTAGTTTAACTGAAACTAGAAAAATGTACCTTTATCTTATACGGACTATTACACAAAACTTCTTTAATTCTTCTTTAATTTCCATGTCATACTTATAAGAAAGTAAGGAAAATAAACAAAATGATTCACACAGCTTTTCTTAGAGGATCGAAGGTCAACAACCACCTCATCTGTATGGATTATCTCCGTCTTAACGCGATAATTTAATCCTTTGTTTATCCAATGCTTCTAATAGTCTCGGCGCAACGGAATGGAAAGCATCTGAGCGCAGTCATGTATCATACGTATAAGAAAATAATCCGCGCGTAAATTATGGCCGACGGTGCAATGACGAGCTTTAATATTTGAGGTAAAACATCAGTAATAAATAAATTATAAAAATGATTTTCATTAGATATTATTAATTATTAGAGCGGCAAATAGTTTAAATCACAATTAATTTGCAAAATTTATAAGAGTAATTTAGTTTTTTGGGTATTATAGATGCATAGTCTCTAAATAACACGATTCCTATCGGCTTACCTTTGTAATATTAAATTAATAAATAAAGTATATTTATGGTAAAAACAATTATTAAGTAAGAAAAAAGGTTTCGTAGAAGACCACTTAAATGGCATGGAAAGTGAAACAAGAGAATTCTAATGTAGAAAGTTATTCATTTATTCTATTCTTATAAAATTTTTTTTTCGAGGCGCTTATAATTTATGTTAATTTCGGCTTTATAAGCAATGAACTACCTTTGCCACTGGTGTATTATATACATTTAAATAGGAAGAAATTATATATAAGTGCACTGGCCTAACTAATTTACAACTTAGTTTAACCGAACTCTGTAAAGTAAAATTCGTGTATTTATTTAAAGTATAAGTATGTTTAATTTTCGTCAGTTAACAGGTACGTTTATTATTATCTACCTGTTTAATAAACTAAATTCGATTAGTTTCTATTGCAATGTATATAGTGTACATCTAACAGAGATGGAATTACTGTCATAGTCAACTGCTTTCTTTCAGTCACTTTGTTTCAGGTAAATAAAAAGTGTAGATATATATGTAGTTATAATATGTAGTTAAATGGAATATCCAATGGAGCGCAAATATTATTACACAAATGCCAAAGAAATAATAGAAACTGAGAAATTGCTAGGCAAATGTACCAGCGCCGGTGCTTCGATGTTTCATTTCAACTGTTTAATTTCACATTGTATGTATGGCTTTCGGTATGTATCTAAGAAGTTTAAAAATTTAATAAGCATATATTTCATTATGTAGCAGTATAAAACTAACAAAATAAAATCTGATTTTCTTGTTTTTTAGATATTAGCATAGCAAACATTTTAAAATTATCAGTCTGTGTCTTGCTTTCGTAACTAAAGTTGTATATTATTTAAGTTAATTAAATTTCAATACGATCATTATTTCAATTCAATTTATATAACATTTTTTAATAACAAGTAACAGTGTCCAGTTTTACTATTGACATGTGAAGCAGGACCCTAGCAAATAGGCTGTCAAAACGGCCCCACGCCCTTATTATCCCCCGGATACGCCCCAGCCCTACTCTGTCACAACTGTCATTCTACTGATTACCACACACCAAACCTTTTATTCTACATTTCCTTTATATTTTATTTATTTATGTGAAATATTATTAATTTCTTAAACAGTTCTGTTACAAAGTTTACACTCAATAATAAAACTTTTACCTTGATATTTAAACTTATGAATATTCAAATTTGAATACTGAAGAACAGTTTTCAATCGGGGCATCAATGACTTATACAAACAATATATTATTAATTTGTTGTAAAATAAGATTAAACAACAATTTAATAACCTTTACACCCATAATCAAACAAATAATATAATGAAATGTGTTTCTAAATTAAGTCGTATATAAAATAAAACCTTAAGACTTCATTGAAGTAAGTGTTCATTAAAAGTTTAAGCTAAAACGGCTTGCTTCCGTATCAAGGCAATAGTAAGTTTCTTGATAGATTAAAACTTTAAAAGCTTATTGGAAATCCGAGAAACTACGCTGCCACCCGCAGCCGATTCGAAAAAGCAATTTAATTTGACGGTTATCTCACCTCCTACGTTTATATTGAAACTTAGATAAATATTTACTTTATCGAGTCTAATTTGGCACGGAACCGGCCACCGTACTGCGGATGCCTTCTTTTTGGCCGTCGATACTACAAGATATAAAACAAAAGGTATTTTTCATAATATACTTCTTTTCTACATGTCTGTCGAACTTGATTCTGATAAAGACACGAGTTATATATACTCAATAATTGAAAACTTGTTTAAGTGATTAAATTACCGGGCAGCATTAAAATTGAAATGTGTTTAAGTACTTAGCTTTTGTCATTTTAAAATATTTTGTATTACAAACGTATGAATAAGCGCCGAAACCATTTGTCTAGTTTGATTCTCGAGTCGGGTATTGCCGCACACGTTTTCATTTAAGTTTAGTTTACGTTTTACTACTTAGCACTTGTAAAGTAAATAAATAGAGACGTTTTAAAATAAACTCTTCTATTAATCCTTGACTTAGTAACGTTTACGTAACCGTGAGATCTTTACATGACATTAATTTTAAATAATTGTATAATAGATACGCATTCAGCTTTTTATAAAATGATTGTGTCTAAAAAAATATTTGGCAAACACTGAATCGTAACTCGAGCGAGACCCACTGGTATACGCATCCAGAAATTTCGTTTGAGTCGGCGAAAGAAAATGGACTCGACGATATATTGTGTGAATAGATTTATACTTCCATGCCAATAAATCTGACTAGAATGTTAAACTTGCGCAATAAATTGATTTTAATAACGATTCATTCATCGAATCTGAGCCAAGCGGCACAATTAGGTGTTTCCCGGGAACGGTCGCGTCGGAGCCGGCCGCCTGCAAACTGTCATTACAAAAATAGTGGCCCCAGAAAGGGTAGGCCAAGACATGGCCCATATGGACCCAGCCACGCTAGCATGCTGATAGTTATTTTCATTTCTTTCTTTTCGTCGTCCAACTAAATATTGGTTAAACAATTGAGTAATGTATGAAAATTATTAATTCTGCGTTTAATACATAGTTATACTTAGTTACTTGATTATTAATTTATGCTTAGTAACAAAATTGTATCCTACTGTATTGTCAATTATACAGTTGAATTTTTTTTATATGTTAAAAAAAATCCAAACAAAATGTACCTATTACGTTTGTTTGTTTGTTTAAATTTTTTATAAATTCACAGTAGATTTTTTTTTCATTCATTTAAAAGTATATAAATAATATTCTAAATTGATCATATTTTATGCTTCACTAAATGACATAAGCGATAACATTTTACCCGATGTGTTACAATAAATCTTTACTTCAACATGAACACAAATTAGACAAGCGTGACAAATAGACGCAACAGAAATAGAAACGCTGACAGTGAAACAAACGTCGATCAGCCCCGACCTAATGGTTTTACATTCCATTTTTCATTTTAATTTAAAAATAGAGTAACATTTATAACATTATGTTACTGGGATCAGTTTTATAAAGCCGCCAAATGAGCAAGGATTTGTACTACAGGTAAGAGTTGTTACGTCATTAGGGAATATTAAAAATTATTTATAGTATTTTATAACATTATTGGACAAGTAAAAGATTTAAATTTATATTAAATTACCTTCCAACTATCCACACAGGGGATAGTTTACCGAAGCAAATTACCTTATGTTTCTCCATTTAGAGGTACAGTATAATCCATATACTACATACGAGTATTTCATCCTTTTATGACACGAGTACAAACACAACAAATTTGGTTTTTGTTTATCGAATAGAAACTGTTTATCTTGTAAGTTATCCTAAACGAAGAACCGATGCTATTCGAAAAAAGGAGTAAATCTAGGAAGCGGCTTTTGTAAATTGATTTTAGAACTGTTTGCTGAAGGGTGGGTCTGAGGTATTTAAAGAACAATTAGTCGGCTGCTCTCAGCCCTTAGGACAAATATTAGCCTGTTCCCGCCAACCCTCTTATGGCCAATGCCGCCCTGGGCGTTCTGTGAAAAAGGTTTATAACTTGATGTTTGCCCACTCTCCCTTATATACTTATTAATATATACAATCCCCCTTACAGCAGCTTCACCAATTATCTCATATGGCTAGGAAACTGTGTGATCCAAAAAATAACAAGGGACTACCTAATTTACAACACTAAAGTTAATCTCATTTAAAAGTAGTGTTGTATTAAATGGTTTTATTTATTATTGATAAACATTTTATAACTTAACCAAATATATTTTCTTACACATAACAGTTTTTACACATTACACCCTTTAAGACTTTACTCAGATATTACAAAACTTTTAATATACCTATCTATTTAGTAAGCAGGAAATACATATAGTTACTAGCGATTTCCCCTGAATAACTACAGGGCTACACGACTATAGCTATTTTGTTATTTCGCCCGCCCGCATTCTGTCTTCGAATCTTAGCTTTGACCAAATATATATATATTTTTAAAAATCGATTGCCTACTTTAAAAAACCTATAACTACAGACTGCAGAAGCGATTTTGTATAATAATGTGAAATGTAATATAATACGAAAACTTAAATAATACATATATATGTAGTATATTTCTTAATCATTGATGATTGGTTTAGTTAAGATTTAATTTGCAGAAACACCTTTTGTAAATAATTATCAGCAATTTTGTGATAGCTTAGCTGAACAAAAATGTTAACATTTATATGTGAATAAATGAAGAATTAAAATAAACATTTATCTAAATTATTTGTCCAAAACGTGAAATAAAATCGTATGGCAATGTAATAAATAATTAAATTTTTAAATAAGGATTTTGGTGTTTGTCTTCTCTGTTTATCTCCATACAGTCTTGAGATAGAGAGAGGGAAGCAGTAATTACTGACCGCATCTGTCAATTAATGTCTACATTTAAAATCTCTTACTCAAAATTATTAATTCGATAACTATATTTAATTAATTCTTGTAAAATAACACAAATTAATTTAATTATTTGTATTTTAAAATATTTTATTTCAGAAAATAACCAATAGCAAAAAATATCGATTTTTTTTAACGATTTATTTTAGCATTATATATAAAATTAGTAATTTATTGTTCCAAGGGTTCATGTAGTCTGTTGCAAAATTCAAAATACCTATAACGAAACACTAAAAATCTGTCTGTATGTATATTTAATATACCTCTTTGGAAACATATTTTTTAGATGATAAAAAGTTTTTACTGGTGATGGATTTAATTTACATATTTTTTTTGTTTTGTGAATTTTATTGAATCTGCTTTGTCTTAAAGTGAAATAAAAAATTGTAATTAGCATGGCAATCACAATCATGGAGTTATAGTAATTGAATATGCGGGCATGGGCTAACTAGTGTAAAATATTTTTTTAAGAAGTTACAATTAATTAAAAAAAACCGCAACGTAGCGGAAGGTGGCCACCACAGCGCGCGACGCCGGCGGTCCGGGCCATACTTACAAAAATACCAAATGTAATTAAATGTAGATAACTTGCGCTTTATAGACGGCTGCGCGCGCGCCTGTGTTTGTTTAGTTTGTTATAGACGTGTTTTTACGCAATCTGGAAGTCGTAAATTGTACACACCAAATTATGTCGTTTACCAAAGTGAAGGTATTCCGCACTTTGTATATCATTATCAATACCCCGCAACTTAATATTGATAGTTCACGAAATTACTACACAATATAATTAACCACTCATTTTACGAATAACGTAAATAATAATATAGCGTAACGTCAATAATATTTGTTTAATATGTGATATTGATATATACATGCAATTATGAGTTTACGTTTTATAACAATAATTTAATAGCTTATAGGTACATTATTATTCCATATATTTTTAGAAAAATGATGCTTTACTTGCATACATTTTTGTTAAAACCTAAACAACTTAATAATTTACATACTAAAGTCTCAAAATAATAGGATTATAGGCTGTAAAACGGGTGAAATTATTATACTTGCGGTGCAACATTCATAACGAACTAAAGTTAAATGGCGGTGGCCTACCGCTAATGAACAATCAATGCACGAGTACATACTTTCACAATAATAACGCTTAACTGAAAATGGCAAAAACAAAACGTTCTTTTATTTATTTTTGATAAAAATAACAAAAAGTGTATAGATAAATAGGAGTGAAATGCGCAATTGTGGGGCTTGGATAGATATCCCATCGTCTAATGTGGCGAATAATCCACCTCGCGCTCCGCCAGCGGCTCTCGGCACAATACCAGGCTCAACATAATCCGGCAAAAACTCACAATATCACAATTACCAATATTCTCTTTGTTGACTCGTTCTATACTTCTTTGTGCGTCTTAAAACATAGATATCAATAGTTTAAAGATTAGCTACATTTTTCCCAGCCTTTACACGACCACGCGATACGATAATTCTAATTCAATTTACTACAATAAAGACTATTTTTATGTATTGTTGGTGGTCTTATCTTTTCAGGTAGCAGCTACTTTGTACCGCACGATTTAATATGTTGCCAAAATTTGCAGGTAATGTTTTTTATTGAACACTTGTTAATAATAATTAAGTTATCAATGTCTATTTGTTATGCTACTTACTGTGCATAGTCCAAGAGCTTTCGAAATTTAGGTTCACAATTCTCGATTTTAATACAACAGTAATATGTATCAAATCATATAAAACTTTGTATATGTACAAACTTTCTAAGTGTTGCTAAACAAGCACAATGTTATAAAAGACTGCAATCTGTTAAACAAGACGTAAGTAGATATTATCTATTAAAAATCGTATAGGTCTAGCCCTAAATATTATAAATAGAAAAATGAAAAAAGTATTGATGCAAAACGCAGTTAAAAAATACTGCACCATATGTCCGTATAGTGAACCAAAGCACCCTAATAAATATAACGAGTTTTGGTAAAATATTCGGTCATTATGACCGAATTTTGTTAAATCCTAAAACAGAATTGGCATCCGCTGGAAAATAGTATTTAGCATGCGTATATGATGCGTATTACTGTCCCACATTTAAGTCCGTGTTGTTCTTGTCAACAGGACGGCGATGTCTAAAAATTGCAAAAAAATTAAAGCTGACGTGTCATTTTGACATCATTCATCCCGTCCGTTTAGCCCTTTTTTCCAAGACGTACAAAATTTGCTTGGTAACGTCTTTATTTTCATTGTATTAAAGCATAAAATATCTTTTGTGATTTTTTCTTACACAGATTTCTTGATGGCTCGGAGGCCACCATTCATGACATTTGTAAAGTAAACAATAATCTTTGTCAACTAAATTTTTTGTAGATATCTTGAAATAATCTAATAGACAACAAGTAGAAAATATAAAACACACACGATAGGTATGATAATATTTCACATATATTAAAACAATCTTACCAATTTTATAACATGCTGAAATGGAAGTAAATAGTTAGGAAGTAATTTAAGTTTATTAAGTCAATGAAAATAGAAGCGGCGGTAGGTCGCGTACATTTGTCGCGGGCGCCCGCGTCTGTTTTCTATGCGGGGATTAGTGCAGGTTTGTTCACTTTGTTCACATTGTTCGCTTTTCACGGTTTGTTCAAAGCGCATGCAACTGAGGATCAGCGCTCACGCATCGGCGGCGCCGCGTTATCGCGCCTCGCCACGGCCCGCAACCCCTTTCAATTTTATACTCAGTGGTGGTTTTAATTTGAAACTGTCTGCGGATCAGCATATTTAACAGCGCGTTCTTTGTAATGATGTTCAATTGAGTTCGCTATCAGTATATTGAAAGAGGATGAGCCGTCAATTCATATTCGATTGATTATGTGTAACTTTTTACCATCCTTATTCTTTCTTTATATTGACAGGTATATGTATTTTTTTGTTTCTAACTCAATAGATTATGACAAATAAATATGTTATTAATTTGTAAGAATTGAAAATACAACAAATTTGTAAGGATTGAAAATATATTTAGGAGTTTCTTTTCGAGCCGACATGAAGCTTGCCAGGGCATCTAGTTTATGTATAAATAAATATTTGATATTGGAACGTATTCAAACGTTGGTTCATCCATTTCCAGGCAACTAACACAGACAATTTAATATAATTACCATTTATATCTGAACAAAAATTAATTTATTTAACGTAGGAGTTACAATTTATTATTTTTTGGTATTCTAAAGAATAATTGAGTGCGGTAGTGGCCCAGAGTGACATGCGTCTGATTGGAAACGCGACCGTTTGTGGGTTCGATCCCCACTCGGGGGAGTGAGAATAATTAAAATTATTTTAACTTCATCGCTCTGGTAAGACAAAGGGCGTCGTTGCGTTCCACTACTAAACACGCAATGTTTCGAATTCGGTGGAAAGCAAATTACGGAGTGATACTTTCTGTCTACCCTGCTATGCGGGATTAAAAGCGTGTAGCTGAAAAAATGTGTTATGGGAACATATGTATTATACGAACAATGAAAAGGCGAAACGCGAAAGTATGTATTATACGAATAATTAAAATGTAAATTAATAAATTAAAAAATTAAATAAAAATAGTGAGATGCTCAGTTATTATTTATTCGCTGTTTTTTTTCTTCCCTGTTATGCGGCATTAAAAGCGTGAAATTATATATATATATATATATATATATATATATATGTGTGTGTGTGTGTGTGTGTATATATATATATATAATATAATTAATAGCATACATATTACTTACAACTGGTATCCCAGAGTTGTGGTTTAGTTATAACGGATATCCGCATTGCGTCAATCTTTCTTTATAAAACGTTTTAGACGGATGTGTGAGACTAAATTCTGCGACTCGGCAATCTATCTGTCATCTTTTTTGAGCAGATCAAACGCTTATCACAGCCCGTCAGCGTTTGAATCGATGACACCTGACTCAATATGCCATTGAAATTATATAGCAGGAATACTACGAATTTCTTGCGCAAAGGAGTAGTGCGATCGTTGTGCTTTTTATAAACAGCTTAGGTACATACTGCTTAAATTTTGCACCAAGATTAATGTTGAAAAATCTACTCTAAATAGATTAGGCATACAATACAAAAACCCACTTCTGTTTTATGTATTTTACAAAAATATTCACCTAACTTTAATTACTCTAAAATAATTAATAGTTCAGTTTAAGCTGACTTTTAAATTTAACAGTACTTTTTATTTAAGAGTTCGTTTATTAAAGTTGCTAGTATTACTTGTAATGTAAAATTTTGAAAAAGAAAATTAGATTTTAAGCTTCTTTGTTATTACATGTAATATAAATAACATCAAAGATGTCGTAATTAATTGAGCATTACGAAAAAAATTAACACACTAAAGTGTACGTCTTCTTCACAGACACTGGCATTACCGCGCATAATTTACAAAATCACTTATGTTTTGTTCTTTTTAAAGGGCATGAAGCACAGAACTTCACTTACTGACGTTGGTGATGATGGATAGTGTCTAATATTACACAGTTTGGAGGCTTACTTACAAATATCGCGTCTCCAGGAGGAGCTCAGTGACACGCTGGTTTCTTAATAAAAATTTAAGAGCAAGCTTTTAGAATAGAAGTGGCAGTTTAATGACAAATTTTATAAACTGACAAGAAAAATGCTTTGAAAAATTATAAATACCTTCTACGTACGTAATACAACGGTTTATAATAGCCACATATCCTAATTTCTCATACTTCCCGAGCAGATTTGACCAGTAAAAGCAGTATTTCAAGCATTTGACAAAAAATATAATTTATGCTTTTCTGGATATTACGCAATATGATAAAATATTTTCACAATTTTAATACGTAAAATTTGCGAAATTGCAAGAAATTTTCAAAATAATCATTTAACGATCATTATTGGTTTACGCCGATTGTCTTAAATAATAAAAAAGAAAAAATAGTGGTATGATATTATAAGACAAAAACAATATTACTTAAGGTAAAGGTACTAACTTAAATAGTAATGCCAACATAAATCAAAGTTTACAATTTATATTTACCAATGCCTTACTTTATATGACTATCAATAAAAAATACGAATTCGATTTATGCCTATCAAAAATTACATACATTCAATATATTTAATCGATACACCGTCGGCTCAGAGCAAACAGCTGCAATTTGGATTTAGCCTCCACGCCTAATTTCGGTCGGTAGACTTATTTTAACATTAAATACACACACACAAATATCCCTTGCATAAACACAACTCCCCTAATATAGGAATTGAGGAAAAGAAGAGCTTATCTGTCTGGGTGTATATGGAAATAACGACGTTATTTCAAAGTCATTGAGTAAATTTATTTATATCATCCACAATAGTGCTTAAATAAACTGAATTACTTTTGTATATTTTGTAAATTAATTGCTTATTTTGGTTTCCAATAATTGTTTATTGTTGATATAATGACAGAAACTTTAAAAAATCTTTCTTCGTATTTAATCAGATGTTAATGAAAGTCTAAAATAAAATAGTTGTCTAACTTCATGGTTTTGTTGAATTTCAATGTCTTTTTATAATGTTATATGTATTTTCAATGTAATAGAGACGATAGTCACAAAGTACGAACAACCATTTATTACTTAACATTTTATAACAATTCTTAAGGACATGACTTCACTAACATGACCTTTTAAGGCAAACTTTAGTATTGTGTTAAAGTAACCACAGGAGTGCAATGTGGCGAGCATATGGACTGGACGTAATCCGACATTCCACTATGTTTAACCTTAACGATTCTATTGAGTGCCCAGCGCGGCTAGAGTGCTAGCATATAGATATACTTATTAGTAAATAAAACACTATACATCTTAATGTTAATAGTATAATTTACGTAATTATTTCTTTATTTTTACATATTTTAATTGCAATCAAATCAAGTTTTGAAATACATCTACAATAAATAAATGATTATGGTGATTAAAAATGTTTTTCAAAACAATTATTAACTACTTAAATTTAAGTATTTTCTTTTCATAGCGTGAAACTTAAGGATTTCCTAGACCACATGGATAATATACAAGACAAACACGACCGCGTCGAGTCACTCTCGGACTCCGACACAAGTTTATTTGTTTAAATACTTTCGGAGTGGAATAATATTTTTATTTATTTGATACCTATTAATATAACAGCGAATATATTAGATTTTTAAAATATTATTTATTATGTGTTTTTTTTTTAATTTCACATTTCAGTAAGTCATATTAAAATTAGAATTTTTATCATCATGTGGGGCGAAACAAGGATGCCAGATGAAGCCAATCTGCGCTCAATTCTTCTACTAGTTTTAGACAGATATATGTGTCTGGTGACGGAACTAACTGTCGGGCTTCATATATGATAGGAAATCCGCAAGAATTACTGCATAATATTAGACTTTTTCACTTCTAACAATTGATTGAATTGAAATTGGAAGTTTGATTGAATGAAGGCCGTGAAATTAAGTGCTCGTGATTTTTTTAAAATATAGCATGTCTTTAATTACAATTACTTATTTTTATTTTTTTATATCTTGTTGAAATATATTAAACGATACGGTATACTTATGTATATATTTAATGGTATTCTTTATTGTACCAGGTAGCTACATTATAGTTATATAGTTAAAAGTATTTAAAACATCAGTCATTCATATATTACTCAGTAATTATCCATGGCGACATTGTAATAACACAATCACGTACCGACACAGTCCTCCGTCTCAATGTAAACCGTACATATGTTCCTTAATCTCAAGCAGATATCAGATAAATCTTTAATAATAAAGTCCACTTGATTTATTTATTATATTTGTCTTGTATTTATTTATACTCTTTTCACCTTCTTTTTTGTAAAATGCATGTATTCGTAATAAATATAGAAATGAACTAAAAATTAAAAATAAACACATTGTGTGTAGCTATTTACAATATTCGCTTAACTAGAGCTGTTACTGAACTTTTAAACTCATATATCCTTTTTAAATTTGGGCTTCGATTTTGTGAATGAAGGGCGTGCTTAGTATTTGGAGTCGGCGATTAAATCTTCGAACAATCCGATGCGCAAACATTGTCACTGCATTCCCGTCATGTCTGTGCCACCACGTAGGCGTCGAGGAGGCCCACACCGATTTCAATGGGCCTTGAATAATGCTCGTCACTTGTCGCCTACGAAATTTGGTCAGTTTTGACATGTCGTCATGTTTTTATTAACGCCCGTTGTCAATAGTTCCATGATAATTTTACGGACGAGGGACCGTCCAATTTGCAACAATAGAATGTACTTCTAATTCCTATTGTGCTGGTTACGAATTTACGAGTCAGTGTTATTGCGACGTACCTCACAATGAGGATTAAGACTTATTTGCTCAAATGACTTTAACTTTACGTGGTAAGAATAGATGGTTATTACCTCACCATGTGATATGACTTCATTTAGGTCTCATAATTTTTTAGTTTCTTAAAATTTCTATTAATTATTAACAAAACCAATAAAATAATTTTAATCTTACTTATACTTAGATTAATTTTAAAATTCTGTTGTATAATCAGTAGTAAGGGGTTGATAAGTTTTTCTCATTTATTTATACGTTTTTAGAAAGTCATTGACAATATTGAAATCTTCTTAAATTACAAACAACCCCATATATACAATATAGTAACAACTAACAAATAATAGGTACCTAATTTTATGTCTATCCATAGACGATATATCTTTATATTTTGTGCACAACAGAATGTGTGTAATGTATGTGTGTGTTATGAAAATTTCTTCAATTATTGAATTAAAAATATTATGGTTAATTTAAATCATTCAGTAAATTCATGCTATTCTAACGTCATCATTTTAAGCGCCCTTTGCTTGACATGACACGTTTCTTCTGAGTCGGTATACTTTAAACACTTCAATTACTGCATATATAATTTTACTTTTAAGTGTTATATAGATTAATTGCTTAACAGATTAATCGTTTTTTTGTATTCTAAGATGTGAAATCAGGAAAACATTTTTACGTAATTTTGTATCGGTTGGACATCGTCTGCCATTGCGAACACTATTGTGTTAGATGATAGTGAAAGCTGATGTCTTTAATATAAATATATTCTATAAAACTTAATCAGCAATCCAATATATTGATAATACTAAGTGAAGTTATTGCTGTCTAATTAACAACGAGGTAAATACAAAGATATATATATATATATATATATATATATATATAGAATAAGCAAAATGGTAGCGGGAGTTTATTATTGATTTACTTTGTCAGCTTGAAATTTATACATGGATTTGAACTACTAATCTCGACAATGATCGTGCTCTACCATAATCGATATTTTTCCAATATATTAATAATTCCAATGCTTTGGCGCTAAACATCGAACAGTAAGAGCGACTAAAAATCACGTAAGTCTAGCCACAAAATTATACGAACGTTGTTAGGTATGCTGAACGCAGTAGAGCAGTGTAGTCAATATATAAAATAGATAATTATTTGAATTTAGTTTCATATTAATTTTTAATGTTTGCTCAGCCGATGGGGCGATGACTTAACGTTTTGTGACAGTTTCTGATCTACCAAACGGCCAATAAAAGCTTCTATTGTAGTGCTCTCTATAAATAAAAATCATATATTTACTTAGGAGCCTCCGAACTATTCGGAGAGTACATTGAAAATTATATTTTTATATGAGCGACATAAGGGTCATAATTATTATACTATGGTAAAAAGTTGCGATTTACGAATTAAGTGTGAATGACGTCGAGTACGGCAACACTTTTGCGGGACCCCCCGGGGTACGATGATGCTAATTGAAATAAAACAGAATGCATTGAAATATAATATTGTATGACCATCTTCAGTATTGAAATTTAAAATTATTATCACTTCCTCGCTCTGGTAAGACAAAGTGCGGCGTTGAGTTCCACCATTCAACACACAATGTCTTGAATTCGGCGAAAAGCGCAGTACGGTGTGTTTTGGCACTAGGTATTTTTTGTCGATCCTGCTATGCGGGACAAAAAACGTGAAACTGAAAAAAAATCTATTATGCGAACGTATGTATTATACGAACAATTAAAAGGCAAAACGCGAAAGTATGTATTATAGGAATAATTAAAATGTAAATTAATAAATTAAAAAAATAAATAAAAATAGTGATAGAATATGAATTTGTATATTTGCTACAAATGCTCAAAGTTATTATTTTCTTCCTAGCTACCCCGATGAATTTCCTTTCGCCTACGAATTAAACAACATAAAAAAACAAAAAACCCAAACATATGCTCAATCATTACAGATTTGTGGAAAATTAATGATATATTTATTTCTTGTTAAATATGTTTGTATTGATAACAAATAATAAAATGAAATACTATAAAAGAATCGATGCCTCAGGCTTATACTTACAATGTCCAAATTGTCTTTCAAATATACGTCTTTCAGTACGGCTTAATGTTTAACTTCTAAATACTATCTGTTTGACACGTTGTACGTACCTACCTGTCAATTTTTATGAAAAAATAAAATTATGGTTTCTTTTATCACCTTATAAGCCTTCCATCAATTTCTAACAAACAATTCAAAATAAAAATTAGCCGAATCGGTCAAGCTATTTTCGAGATCTAGCGAGACTAACAAACTAAAAGTGACATAATTTTTTTTAATTATAAAAATATATAGATCAAACGCTGCAGACAGATTCAATAACGCTTTACTAAAACAACATCAAATAGATATAGGTACGTAGAATATTATTATCAGCACAAAGCTATCTTAATGCGGAGATTAATTATCTCTCCGACTAGGTAGTTGATAATTGCTGATAGGTATATGATTATATAATAGATACATAACTTGAGGTCGGCGGCAAGGGGATGACGCATGCGTCTTTGGCCCCACGATATTGAACGCTTCCCTTTCCTTGTTCTTCAACAAATATTATGGTGTCCATGATGAATACTTACGTATTACATACATGTATATTTCTATTAAATAAAAGATAGAAATATAGGCTACGTAAACAGATTTGTAAAACGTTAAATTCAAAGATTGAAAAAAACGTTTAATAGTAAAGTAACATTTTTATTAAAAATATATAATATATGTGTTATATTATATAAGCGTACATATATTAAAAATCAAATTCAGTTTTATCCCGCGTAGCAGAATAGCTAGAGTGAACCTAGTGTCGAAACACTCATCTTTGTTTTCCACACGAATTTGAAACATTGCTTGTCAAGTGGCCAAAATCAAAGTCGCATTTTTTCTTACAAAAAATAATTTAAGTATATCATAAACTCGTATAGAACCCACAACCCTTGCCCAATCAAACCTTATGAGACCACTGCGCCACGAGGGCTTGTAAATGTGTATATTTATGTGAAATAAAAGTGTAGTCTCTACTTCGAAACGTGCACTGTCACGACGAGAATTCGTGTGAGTTGTCAGTCCTCGCTAGTCGACTAAGTACAATTAAAGAGTAAATGTAAAGTAAATACTCCACGTTTATTGTCGATTTAATCCATGACGTTGGCTATAAAGTGCCTCAAGATAATTTTTAAACCAATTTTTACTTTATAGCATGGTGCATAAAGTTATTTATGTATCATGAAAATTTGAAGCTGCGTCATTCGTCATAGTTTATGTTACCTCTAACTTAAAATAAAATTTCTAAGAGCCTGGTGCAAATTTTACGATTGAAATAGTAGTAGGTAGGATGATTGTGGATTCGATGAAACGATGTATCTTTACGAAAGATAAGCTAATACGATAAGCATATCAATAAAACCGAAAAAATATCAGAAATTTCAATTTATTTCAAATTTTTATTGTCATAAGTTTCAATTAAAAGGTATTTTTTTTATTCATGTATTATTTAAACACATAAAATCTATACATATAACAATTTTTGAGTGTCTATTTGTAATATTAAAATAACATTTAAACAACAGTTATACCAAAGTATCATTTTTTATAATTCTTGTCTGTTTGTCCCGTGTAATCTCTGGAACGGCTGAACCGATTTTGACGGGAATTCCACTATCAGATAGCTATTATATATTTAAGAATTATAAAATAAAGATTCAAAGGTGTTAAATTCCAGTTTAAATAAAAAAATAATTCTATAGTTCCAGTTGTAAATTAAAAGTGCTGCAAGGTAATTATTATATTACATGACAATTATATTAATCCATACTCGTACACAATTTACAGATTATTATTAATAACTGCACACAGTAGCTTACAATATATCAAACATAAAAAATTCTATTTTACATCTATATGATAATAACCTACATAATATGGTAGCAATGTTGAAGTGTTTTTAAGTGAATATTAGTACAAATTTAACAAATTAATGTATATTATAAATCTATATACAGAATAACATTAGCATGTATGATAAGACTTTCCCTTCGTTATTTACAAACAGCATTGTTTCCACACTTTGGCAACGAACAAGATAAAATTAATTAAAATTAAATAAAAGTATATTTTGTCGTCATGTAGGATATTAAGAAAATTCATACATATGAAGTAAGTGAAATCCTTAGAGTGACTGATACGAACGGAACGTGTGACGTCAATCAAAGCGCGCTTAAAATTGTTGGGATTGAGCTCATATAGTGATTTCAATTGCATTTCTAAAAATAATTTGAACATTTTCAAGCCTAATTAGATTTTTTCTAAGTTATGAGGATGTAAATTATTAATTTACGACATGGAAAACATCCTAGCATATTCTCTACCTAGAAAAGCCGCCTAAACAAAAGTTGTTCAGTACGTAGACGTATAAAAATCTACAAATAAAGATCTGTAACATCTTAGAAAGATCCATAATACTTCAACAAAAAGGTGAAATATATAAAGTTATTTAGTACGCTGGTCACTTTCCAACCACAAATTAAAATCAGAATGCAAAAATAAAATCAAACGCAATGGTCATAAGTTCCATACTCGAGAAAATAATTATTTTTTAATTGTTTTTGTTTTCCATTCGTAAATGGAAGTAGTTTGGTAGGGATAGTGTAGTCCATGGAATCTAAATTTTTGGTTTTAACTGGTTGGTATTAAAATTATATTTCGATATTTTAGTAGTGCAACCATTTTTTTTCACAGAAAGGCGAAAATGTTATTATATATTCGCACTGAACGAGTATTGTGTATAATAATTAGGTATCGATTCATCGCTAAGTGGATTCCTTGAGGCGGTTGAATTGAGGCGCAATGACCGCAGGCTGAACTTCTCTGAATATTGATAATGCGATATTCATTGAATGCTCAAACTTCACCATGCCTCGAGGATTATATTCTGCTTACAAAACAGATTATTTTATAAACAATATTTACATTATCTCCATTACACTTCCAGCTTCGTTTAGTAAACGACAATTATGATCAAAATTTTAATAAGGACAAAAAATTCAATATGAAATATGTTATTTTGTTAAACACACAATTAATTCATAAAGAAGAATCTTAGAACCTCTTTTTAGAAAAAAATTGAGGCAGAGGCTTTCCTTCCCCTCCTATGACGATTTTTCTATTATGAAGAGGTAATATAATATAATTTGGTAATACCTATGCCTTAAAATTTATTTGAAGATTAAGAATAAATAGCCAATGTCTTCCATTATAATCCGTTAGAAATACATTAAATAAGTAAAATAAACGGATAATAACAAATGGTAAATAAAAGTAATATTACAATCTTTATACAGACTATGCAACTAAAGTTGCAAGCGATAAACAAATAATTAATGAACCAACTCTTCCTATATCTTGATAATAAGTGAAAAGTGGTTGGATTCTAACGTGACCCGACAATAGCATCGAAGGTTGTAGACGTCACAGATGGACGGTCACGTAAGCATGTGTCCTATTGTTTAACCGAGGCTGTAAATTCATCGTAATAGAAAAAATCCCGCGCTTCACCGCTCTGCGCCCATATGGCTTACAATAACAAATTCTTAACCAAAAGTAAACCAATGTATCCCCGCGTTCCGTTTTTAGTGAGTCTACTTGTACGCAGGCGAAATGGCATAAAGTCGTTTGAGTGCTTTTGTTTCATCCAGTATTCGAGTACTACGAATGACTTTACTTTAAACAAAATTGTTGTATATTTTACTTATTTGTATGTTCGGATATGGTGGATGATGTCTCTTTTCTATTACTATATATAAAAGTAAAAAAGTACTATATATAAAAACTGCTTCTTGACATGGTAATGGCTTGTACTCTGGAGGTAAATATATAATGGCTTTCAATACAGTTTTCGTAAAAAAAAACAAAATACTGACAAAATCAAATAACTTTATACTATTGTATCTATGGAACAAGTCATAATGGGTTTTTGCATGATTAATATCATGCAAAAACGTGACATACTTAGAGCCTAAAGCAGCATATAATATAATTCTACACTAATGGCCAAGATAGGTCCCATAAGAGAAATAAGAAACCGATACCGTCAAATTATGTCACTTATAAAATTCTTTTTAATCTCGCAAAGTAATGGAGTTACTAGGAAAAAATACTATGAAGATACACGAACATTTATTTCATAATAATTACATAATCGATTTCAAACTTTATATATGTACATTTCATCGATTCAAGAATACGTCGCTAGAATAGATGTGATAATGTTGCTACTAATATATTGTAATAATATTTTACTTAAGTTATATACATTCGTTATTATGTATACATGTTGTATAAGAGATGATTCGATTTTATAACCTTTTTCTATCTATATCACATCATATATGAATTGATCTGGTTGTAATTTCTTTTTGAAAGTTATCTGTTTACTAAATATTTGTGGAAGTATATATTTATAAAGTAAAACATAATAAGGTTAAGGTCGAGTTTCGCAAATGAACCTCTAATTAGTAATGTTAAAAATAATATTTTGACTAATATTAATTAAGATGTATTTAATATAAATCAGAGTCAAATCCCTCATAATTATGTCCAATTTTCTTTAGATGTTTTTTTGCCGTTTGAAACATACTTGTAGTACTACGATATTCATTACGACGCGATGGTCTTTCTTTATTCCAAGTTGCGTTCATAAGCCTCGTAGGACGCCTTTTGTGTTTAGTTGTCTGTGTAGAGGAATTTATATCCCAGTCTTCTAATATTTCAACTATGGCATAAATTTCCATTCCAATTTTCTGTATTTCATCCATATGTTCAATGTGCTGTAATATAAAAGTAAAAATTACATCTCTTATAAATTGAAAAATTAATACATTTTAGTTACATTTTTATTGGGTATAATATTGACCCTACGTTAATTTCTTAAATTAATTAAGATAAGATTGTAAATTTTTTTACAAACATTAAGTAGCGTCTTTTATGGTGGAAGATACCGGGTGGGCCATTAAGTTATGCGAATTTTAAAAAAAATCATAGAAAATAAACTACAAGGCTTTGACTTTTATTTATAACAAAGTAAGCTCATGGGAATTTTATTTTTTAAACGGCCAAGATGCTGGTCACTTGATTTTCATTCCTGGACTAATTGAAGTAAACTTCACGGGTGAAATTTAAGATCTTTTACCAAAATACGCCTTAATGATGTTCTTGATATAGTGAGCTCAGTTGATCTCTATCGGATTGATAACTGGGGATCGCGCCGTACGGACGCAGATGCTGTACGTAGGTTTGTGATTCAGTGTCAAACTTTTTGCCCCACGATCTGATAACACTTTTAATAGGGTTTTGATTTAAATCAGGTAAACTAAACTTAGAGCAAAATGTACACTTCTCGATAGTGCACGATACGCCATTTTTGTAATTATTAAATTTCCGAGAACCAAGTTACCTATCGCTACTACCCGCGCCCCGCTCCCGAGTCCCTCTCACGGTCAATCCGATTTTGAAATTCGCACACTTTTCTGGCCCAATCTGTATAATTTTTTATACTTAAGTATAATAAACTATATCTTCCATATTACCACTAAGCAATATGATCATTTAAGTTTTAACTACGTAATAAACTCAGATTGTTCTCGTCTGTATATCAATTTTCTGCGACTTACGGTGAAATGATCAAGCAGGAAAGCATTGCTTTTCTGAAATAATACGTACCTACGGCCTTAAACTTTTTCGTTTTTTATCATCGTTTCGACCGATATCGCATGAAATCAAACAATTTGTGTATATACTTTGCATTTAATTCTATGACGAATCTATAATTTATTTCTAGTTAAATTGGAAACAAATTAGTTTCTTTTGAAGTATTTAATAATTTAGACCCCTTACCTTATTATGCTTATACTCATCAAGATAATCATGTGATAAAATCAATAATCTTGTCATCCTTGCAAATTTACTTCTCATTCTAAATAATAAGTCACCAATATCGTACATGACAGTTCCAACTGTGTATATAGGTTTAAAATGTTCCACGCGCTGAACGTTCCTAATTGCATCCAGCACTAGTTCTCGGTCCAGTTGTAGAATTTTCATTTTAATCCTAGTGTGTAACTCTCCAACATACATAGTCTCGCATTTTTTGAACATGCCTATTAAATAAATGACATACAAGACTAATTATTACAGATAACACGTTTGTTGGCCGTGCGTAATAAATAAATAGCGCAGACGACTTATTATAACAGAGTAAGCTTTTGAAATTAGCTAATCAAAAGATCAATACTATTAAGTTACTTGCAAGAGAATCATCATTTCACAGTAACAAGCGGGCAGAGCTTCAAGTCAAAACATTTATAAATAAAGAAAAATATTCAATTTAGCAAAATAGTATTTTTATTGTTTTTATTTGAAAAGAAAATACTGTACAGAAACAAGACACCAACTATGTACTTACAATTTTTAAAAACTACGCTACTGGCACTAGCGTTTTAAATAAAATTCATAATTAAAAATACAGGATATTAAGGGTTAACTGGGTTAGGGTACCAGGAAAATTAGGTTTTGAAAATATAATGGTAAAACCATCAGTCCTCTACTACTAAATCGATATTACCCTAGTGCTACATCTACTTTGTATTAAAAGTCAAATTAACAACTCTACGAGTTTACAAGACATACAGAAATAAGAAAAAAAAAGATAGTTGTACAGATGGAAAATATATTTAAGGTAGGTACGACACGATTTGGTTGTTACAAATACGATTTGGGTAAGTTGTACGCTGGTATTATCATGTGTTACTTACATAAAAAATGATAGAGTATTAAACTTAAACCAATGAACATCATGAACCACTATACTTTTAAGGCGAAACGTAAGTAAACTAAGCGCCCTACACCTGTTTTATAATCAATGTAATTTTTGATACTGCAGTTCAGTCCTAAGAAATTGAAAATAAAATAATGAATTTCTGTATAAGCCATTTGGCGTATAGTTATTTAGCATTCAAATATGTAGATCTAATGTACTCTTATTTAATATCTATAGCAACCAACCAGTGAAATTGTTAGACCATTTGTTTTTGCACTTTGCAAATTTTTGTATGTGCTCGTATATCTACCTGTCCTGTACCTGTCCTGTACCAGTCTTATCTTTTTAATGTCTTGTCTTATCTTTTTAATGTTTTGTCTTCATATATTCAAATATATTAATTTTTAGTTTCGTATAGAATTCCCTACATAATTTCTATATGTATATGGCAGTACCTATTAATTAGAAAAAGAATAATTAAACTTTTATGTCTTTGCAAGTGCTTAAAATTCGTGAATGGCTTGATAAGAAGTTGTAAAATAATTTAATCTTTTATTATACAAATTTATTAATTAACAACTCATGTAAATTATTTATTTGCTAAAATTTTACACAGCTTTATAAGAATATTTATAAAGATTATAGGTAAATATAGAACTTAATTTGTATATATTAGATTAGTCAAAGAATATTTATGACAATATAAATATTTTCTTAATAAATACCCACACTAGCATGTGTTATCCGTACAAAATGACGTTAACGAAGTGATCTAGACTTAACCAGCACGCTTAAATCCTTCACCCAGAACTGAAAGTTTTTCTTTTGCATTTTGATTTTGATTTTACTAGACCACAGGAGAAATTTAATCTCAAAATAATCGAGCGACTGTTAGCAAAAGTATTTAAGCAACTTCTTAAAGATATAAAACATATAATAATTATAAAAAATAGTGTTTGGCTTGAATTACGTAAGAAAAGAGCTGGTCTATAACATAATATCACGGGATCATTTTCATTACTGTAAAATTAATTTCACTTCTATGTATATAGGTGATACGTACAGCCAGGTAAAGGTATCTATATGAATTATGTATCCATCTACCCTGTCCCCTAAATTGAATTGTTTAAAACCGTTGTGGCTAGAGGGTTGTTACAAGTCGAGTGGGGGACACCCAGGCCCGCCCCTTTGTGTTAGGCGTCCCTTTCTAACATCACGGTATTGATTTGTTCTACACAGGGAGATGGGATATTTAAGTTCTAGACATAAAAAATATACAACTATGGATAATGAACGATTATTATTTTTCAAACAAGTCGGCGTACGATAATTGAAACTTTAACATAACCGCATAGACACTTATAACTAAAATAATTAGCACCTTTACATTTTTTTAGATCAAAGATGTTATTCTTTTTAAAATTCTGTTTAAAATTAATCCGTGATACAAGAAACTTACAATCAATGTGGTGATTTTTAAATATAAAATATTTATCCTATCCCTACGCTTAGTTCATTTATAATAAGACAATTTAAATTCATAAATTTAGCAAGTGCTTTTCACCGCTAAAATTCAGTGGCGGTCCGTGTTCATGTGATACCCGGTAATAAAGACCGGCCGGCATTTACATTTTAATTAAAGCCTCAGGGGATGCACCGGATAATTTCCAAATGGATTAATTGTGTTCCCGGTGACACAGAACGTGATAGATAAAGTTAACAGACCGTATTATCCATACTGTTTAAAGGTATAAGTGATAAAAATATTTTGTATTCAGAGCAAGAACTTCCTTATCTGTTTATCTTATGGTAACGTTTTATTTGATATTTAGGGCGATTTTGAGACAAGCGAAGAAAATATTAAATAAGGAAAAAAACCACATGTTTTTTAAGAAAAATAATATTGTAATTGAAAAGTTAGATAAACAAGTGTCTGAGACTAAACTAAAATAGAAATGCTATAAATCAGTAAATGATAGACTAAGCAATGCTCTCATGATTTTTTTAAATTTCTTACTCTAAGCTATGTTACTTGCTTGATATAAAATTTATAAACGAATCCAATTTGTACCTGTAAATTTATATGACAAAAGTTTTTAAAAAGAAACTTAGTGTTTTTTATTCTAAATGTATGAAAAATATACATTTAATTTTAATTGCACTGAACGGGACTCGAACCCGCCCGAATTTTGGACGGTGTCAAAGAGGTGACCAACACGATTTATTATTTTAAGAAAATGTAATATGACCCATATTAAAAAATGTACAATATTATTTTTCTCAGTTGGTAATAAAATTTTCTTTCCTTTCATTTACAGCTACGTTAGAACAATAATAAATAAAATTTAAACCTTACTCAGTTAAAACTGTTTTCTGTAACATATTTGAACACTAAAATATCGTTCTACCTGCCTAGTATACATCCGGCATTGGCGACAGGCTGTCTGTCGTAACATTCAAAAAAGGCGTGAGTGATTTTACAACTAAAGTTTTAAGTAAACTACTAATGTCACTTTTAAAACAATACACACATAAAACTGCAGATAGATTTTTAATTATAGTCCTTATTTTTAAGTGCAGTAAAATAAATTCCAAAAGAAATTGGATCTTTGTAAGTAGAGTAATTTATGGATAAAAGGCGCATTTAGGGCGGACAGTAGCGTTTAAAATGTCACACGTTATTAATAAAGTCTCATCGAATTTTTTACATATCTCTTAGATGTCTATTTACAATTTCATGCCTTATTTCTATACACGAAACGACTAATTTCGTAAGTAAATTAAGTGCTACGAACATTAAAATCTTTCATCGTTTAATCTATTTCCTATACTTATGTTCGGCACATTTAGTTATAAATGGATCATTTGACCTAAGAAAAATAGAACGACCGGAAGTGTCTTAAATGTGTGCCAATATATTTTAATACAATTATAATTTAATGCAGGTAATCAATACTATGCCATACATTTCTTATCTATAAGACTACAGTCTAGTTGCTTATACTTTTTTTTGAAAAGTGCTACTAAAATATTATGAAATCTAAGCAAATTTTAAGAGCGACAGTATTTATTATAATTTCAATAGAAAATCGTTCGGTTTTTATGTTTTAGTGTACGTCGGAAATTAGGACGTACCTAATAAGTAAGAATCATAGACTTGATTTAAAAATATCTTTCTAACTCTTGTTGTAGCTTTTAATGTAAGCAAAGTGTGTCAGTCTCAATTTTTTATCGATAATAAAAAATATTGTTGTGTCATTAAAATTGCATTGTTTGAATTATTTTACACAAGATAGTTGAAATGACTACACTTAAAGAAAATGTACTTCAGCTAAGGTAGCTTACTTTAATGTATTTAAGCACATCAAATATTTTTTTAAATGAAATATTTTTACCATGCACCGTTTACGTCCATAAAATAAAAATTGAGGACAGTTCATTTATTTCTTTAGGTTTAGGACTTAGAATTGCCAAAACAACCCCAAAAATTTATTTAGCCTATGAGAATAAGTCAGAGTTTAGTAGTAATTCCAATTACATAGCAAAATTCATATTGCTTTAGATGTTGAAATTATTATCAAGTGCAACGTTCAGTGCCAATCTATTGATACAAAGTCAAAATTCGCACTATATAAGGGTTGAAAATGTTAATGTATGTTGGGACTTGTTGTTCAAAATTAGTTATTCTTAGTCTTAAGATCATGGTCTCATTTTTAAAGATACCTTTAAACATAGACCTTTGAGACTTGGAGTCTTGGATAGTTGAATGACTTTTAAGTGCGATTACAACCTCAAAAGATTGAGAACTATCTGTTCGTTTGGATGACATAATTAGGCACGCCGTCAGTTACAAATAGAAGAAGTGTATATGTTCCCAGAAAACTATAATAATAATATGTAAGCTAAATAAACATTTAAAAATCAACGTTTTATAAGAAGCTCGAACTTTCCTGTAAGTATGATTAAATCAATAAAAACTGGTGCAGTAATATGGGGTTTCCCAATAAGAACGATATGTTTTGAAATTGAAATAAAACATGTAATATATGATCGAATTTCGTGCTCGTGCTTCGTGCTTTATTTGATAGGAAATTTTATGCTATTTATGATTTAAACAAAATATCGTTCAAATGACCGCCACGACTTTTTTTGCACTGGTGAATACGATCGGTTACAATTTTCGATGACTCGGTGCAGCATTTCGGCTGGTATGGCCGCTATAGTCGCTCGAATGTTGCGTTCAAGGTCTTGAATCGTAGCTGGTTTATTGGCATACACTTAAGATTTAACATACCCCCACAAAAAATAGTCCAAGGGTGTTAAATCGCAAGATTCTTGGTGGACAATTGTGAGGACCGTTGCGAGAAATAACTGACTCACCAAACTTATCACGCAATAAATTCATTATGACGATCGCAGTGTGGCATGTTGCACCATTTTGTTGAAAATAAATGTTGCATCGATTTCATACACTTCAGGAAAAAAAATCCTTCAACATGTCACGATAACGGTCGCCATTGATCGTAACAGTACGGCCTTCGTCGTTTTTGAAAAAGTACGGGCCAATGATTCCACCGTACCATAATCCGCACCAAACAGTCAATTTTTCAGGATGAAATGGTGTTTTAAGAACCACTCTTGGATTTGACTCACTCCGACGACGACACGACGACGACGACAATTCTGTTTGTTCACGTAACCATTGAGCCAAAAGTGAGCCTCATCTGAAAAGATGATTTTCCTATGAAATTCGGTGTCCCTTTCCATCATTTCAAGCGCCCAATCAGCAAATTCATGACGTTATCGATGGTCTGCTGGCTTAAGTTCTTGTGCCAACACAATCTTGTATGGATGTAGGCCAAGATCCATACGTAAAATTCGCCAGGTTGTCATTCTGGATAAGCCCAATTCTTGTGCACGTCGTGGAACGGAAACATTTTGATTTTCTTCGACAATAATAATTTAATTTCTTCGGCAATATTTTCTTCACTACGGCCTGTCCGTTGTCGTGTTGGAGGTCTACTATCTTGCAAAGAATATTCACTTTCCAGTTTTTGAATTATGTGACGTATAGCGATAGCGAGCTCAGACGGTGCACCATGACGACCATATTTAACACGAAATGCTCTTTGAGTAGAGACAATACTTCTCGAATTTTGATAGAAAATTTGGACAATTTCCAAACGTTGAGGTAACGTGATCTTGTTCATGATTAAATGGCAAACATTATTGAACACAAAACAACACAAATGTAAAATTTTAAACAACCAAGATGGCGGTTGTGAGCTATCAAAATCCTATCATCCTTATTGGGAAACACTATAGTTTGTTGTAAATTTAAGAAATTATTTTAAAAGTGTTTGTTTTTTAAGTGTTGCGTTTGTTGCGTTATTTAATAAATAATAAATATTTATAAAGTGTAATAATATATTTATAAAGTGGGACACAACACGACATAAACATGGTAAGACGAACGATGTATCAGAAACTAATATTTAATTTGTAGTAAAAAAATTATTATAAATAGTAATAAACGGGGATTTTTACGGTGCTTTTTACCTAACCCCTGAGTTGACGTATCAAAAATATATTATATTTAATTGTTAGCTAATTTCGTTGTACATGTAAAAGTCACAACGGGACTAGTTTTATGGAAAAAAGCACAAAAAAGTTAAAACCAAGTGGATATTAAACTTTGTGTAGTGTGATATAAATTTTATTAACGTTTTTCAAATTTTTTATAAATATCTATTCTCTTTAAATTTATCAGCTAACTATAACTTATAAAAAAATCATTTAAATTTGTAAGTTGAGTTCTTATATTTTAACAATTGATAAAAGGTATATGTTTTGGGTTTTGTTTAAAATTAGTTTCATATATATTAGTTACAAATACATATGCGAGTACTATATTTAAGATTACAATCTTACAATGTGCATCGTAGAGTAACAGTTTTTCTTAACTTATCTTGCTACAGCCTTTAATATTATGTTACATTAGTATTTCATAGCACAAAACGAAATCGCATTCGTTGTTTATGCGTTTGGACCTTACAAATTAGTCGTTACTAATTTGTAAGAATTAAGCGCATAGATAATATTAAAGTAAGTTGGGAGGTGGGATATTCCAAGACTTATTCATTTGAGAACGCGGACAGGTGGAAGAACGACAACAGGCCGTTAGAGTGATTACAATTTTTTAACTAAAGTAACTGTCTACTTGGTATCGCACGTGCTCACCGACATTACATATACATCTTACGACTTGCATGTATACAGGGAAAATGTGGTACCCACTTTTGCAGCAAAAGAAACAAAAATTCTTATAATACATATCTGGATGTTGTATTTATTTATCTGGAATGATTTAATATGGAAAAAATAAAATACGACATAGTATTAAAATATATATCTATTTAAAAGACGCCAGTTTATCAATTTGAAATCAACTGAAGGTTGGGTATATGGCACTCTAAGGACCAAATTAAATGTTTGATACATTTAATTCTTAACGATAAAAGTAACAGATTCAATATTCGTTTTCAGGACCAGCTCAATTGGTTAGTGGGTTGGATGTGCATATTAGTTACAGTTCTGACACTGAATCCACTCTTCTCCTTGTTTTTCGCTAGGGTAATTGTTATCACAAAATACAACTGAATCGTCAGGTACAAGTCGTGTGACGGGTGACGATTTAGTTTCTATTACTTTTTCATTATCAAACCTAGTGCTGAATATCACGTATCTTAGATATCGATTAGAGCTCCTGGCGTCATCCTCTGTATCATCTCTGCTACATCAATGGCAGAGTTCACATCCAAGTTTGCGTCCACGTGCGCGGCCAAAAACCTCAGTAATGTCACAAACCTTCAAATACCATTCATATTTGTTATGTATATCTTAAAAATAGTGTAAGAAAATGTTAATTTAAATCAATGTCCATCTATCTGTGTCTGTATGTATATAAAATTAAACGCTACAAGAATAAAAAAACAAAAAAGTTTTGACGAGGACAGATTAAAGCTGGTACTGAAGATAAAATACGAAAATATGCTGCAATTTCTAAGATTTTCTGGTATTGTTTCATAATAATGTTAAAAAAAACTGTTAAAAAAAGTTTCACTAAATGACGTAATTTTAAATTACAAATATTAATAGACGCTATAACCATATTAATTCCTCTTTTTAAATTTACATATATACTAAAGTATAAATAATAAAGCTATAAAAGAGCTCATTTCTGTACATAGAATATAATCAAATAAAAAACTAGATAAGATATTTGAAATTTTTGCCTGTCTGTCATCCAATCAGTTATTCGCCTTTCACGCATAAACTACTGGACTGAATTTGTTAAAGCTTTTTTGATATATAGTTATTAGCTCTCGGCAACATATAGGTTTTAATTTATTTTGAAGATCCTTGATGTGGAACCCTATGAGTCTAAGTCTATCTATCTAAATAGTAATAAATATTTGTATAACGAAGGAGTAACCTTTATATACTGGCTAAAACTCTCTCTTTAATGTAATTTGTAACAGATGACTTCGAGCTTATGTTATTTTTGTAGTTTACGTACATTTGATTTGGTAGTAGCCTACCTGGTAACAGCCCCCCTGTTACCTCACATACTAAACTCCTTAACACTTCTTGGCTGAAGCATTATCTTGATAAAAATCATAATGCCTAGACAAAAGAAAATAAATCTTTCTCTGTAGTCAAGAGACTAAATGAATTAGGCAATTTAGATCTCAAGAAATTAAGATTAATTTAGCTGATTAGATTTTGCCCATGTGAAATTTAACATCTCTTAATTTGAAAATTCTCAAATAAAAGTAGCTTAACTTATTTCTTATTATATTATCTTTATGCTAGTGTTTTATTTATTCAAACTGTTTTCCACCAAAAAGAGTTAAGATAAAAATATAAATATTAAAAAAGAACTTTTCAATTTTTACTATTTATCACATTACAAAATTTGTGCATTATAGTTAGCTTATGCATAGTAATATTCAGTTTGTCTCTTTAAATATCGAGATCAAAATCATAATCGAGAAAATAATCTTTTTAGTCAAGGGTTAGCCCATAACTTGTCTTTACTGTTAGAAACATAAAATTAAGTGTATTTCAATTTCAGGTGTAAGGCAAGCATTGCATGCATGTTTCCATTTTTCTTAGGTTATCCTGCTTTACCTTTTCGACAATAATAAATTAATAGAAACATAACCGTAGTCAAATTATAGAATAATTTCTTGCTATAAAATCGACCATCATCGCCCTCTATGATAAGAAGCTCTAATCTATGTTAATATCATTCAGAATTTTTAGATGGCAGCATAACGTGAAATCCTTGTAGAAATAAAACTTCAACTTCAATATCTTTTTTAGTATTCTATTTGCATATATTTTATTTTGTCTCTTGTGATTTTTTAAATATTACTATTAAAGAATCACATTTAGAGTATATCAATAATTAAAATATTTTATTTTTGTAATTATAACTTTTTATATTATAACAAATTGTTCAAATTTCACAACACAAGAGAGAGTCTGAGAAATAACAATTTATATTAATTTATTTACTCGACTTCGATACTCTCGTGTTTCCTTTTGTCAAACGTTGTCTATAGCGTGTTTTATCTGTTCATTATTTATTTATACTCTATGATATTAACTGCAGCTTGCATCAACTTGAAGTTTTAAATTGGTTCAAATAGTTTAGCGCGAGCTGAGTTCAATATTTTTTAAAATAATAAATGTAAAAATTTCCGTTTATTTGTTTTTTTCGATCTAAATTGAATAACAAAGAAGTATAATTAGTATTGTCTCATTATTAGGATGTACTAGATTGTAGGTCGAGAGAAATCAATCGTCAATGTATTTGTTTACACTTTCTACAAAGCCGTTGTCAACCGAATAATAAATAATAAAATAACAACTTAACAATAAATACATACTTAATAAACGTCTTAGCATTTTTTCTAAGAAGAATGCGAATATATATTAGTATAATATTATTCAAAATCTTGTAATTTACTACTAAAAGTAACTTTGTTTGAAATGAGGACTATACCTAAATGGGTAAATAAAATTCACGAAGCTGATAAAACTGAATTTTCAAGGTAACTATTTTAAAATAAATGGATCTAGGTTTAAAAAAAAATGTAACTTAAAATTATCCTAAAAACTTAATTTTAAAGAGTTTCAAGTGTTCTATATCCTTTTTTCTTCTTTAGTGTGCACACAATATGCTTCAGTCCAGACGGTACACAACTCATAGTGGGAGCTGGGGAGAAGGTTATGGTATACGATCCTAGAGACGGAGCACTTGTACAACTTTTGCAGGCACACAAGGGACCCGTACATGCAGTTGCATATTGTGGTGATGGTAAAAAATTTGCAAGTGGAAGTGCGGATAAAAATGTTATTATTTGGACATCTAAAATGGAAGGCATACTTAAATACTCGTAAGATACATTCTAAATATCATACAAATATATTTAATATTTTAGAATCTTGATGAATTAAGAAACAAAAAAATTAATTCTTTATTTATTTATAGTCGCTCAATAATACATAAGAAGCTAATCTTCAAATTTTCCACAGACATAGTGAACCTATTCAGTGTCTTCAATATAATCCAGTCACTTTTCATTTGGCATCTTGTGCCTTGTCAGATTTTGCATTCTGGTCTATGGATGTAAAGGCTGTACAAAAATATAGAGTGTCAGGTCGAATAACTAGTTGTGCATGGGCACCAACAGGGCAATATTTAGCCATTGGGTTAGCAAATGGAGTAGTATCTCTACGAAACAAGGTATAAACATACATATTATAACAACTGAAATAATTTGATATGTAAAAATATATAATTAAATACAAATTTTACACTGAATTTTAAGTTAATAAACAAATTACAAGATTCACACTATTTACAGGCAAGGTTAAATCTTAAAGATTTCTTAAATTTACATAATGAATTGAAAAAAATACTATTATCACCAGCTTTGCATATTTTTTTAAAAAATCTTATGGAATTTGAATATGTAAATTTCTTTATATCTTAGAAGATAGTAAAATTTCTTATCAAATAACATAACTGGATTAATTTTAGCATTTTAAAAATTTAAGTTCGATAAAAATATTAAAAATAATATATTATTTTTGGACAGAATTTATTAGATTTATGATTAGATTATATGTTATGATTTTAAAAAATGACATTAGTTAAATTTTATAATTAACTTGATAAGCTATAACAGAAAATTTTATGTAAGCATTTATATAAACGACCCCAATATAACATGCATTAATATTATTAGATGGGGGATGAAGTTCAAAAAATTATTCGCGATTCTGCAGTGTGGGCTGTGGCTTTTTCAAAATCAACTCTACTGGTGACAGATTGGAATGACACTCTTTCTTTCTACGACACTCAAGGTCAACAGATTTTGAAAGACAGAAATATTGGTAAAACATTTTAATTCAACTTAACTTAAATGTAATGTTATTAATTATACACTAGTTGACTGGCTGCAAAATTTACATATTACCTATTTTATAAAAAATAAACAAATTGAAAACAATATTAGGCTTAGACACAAGATAGTACTTCAAGCCACCAGAACTATGGGGGTAGTACCACGTAATATTACATGAATCATTTGAAGCCACTTTTAACTACCTTATTATTAAGAAAGTATCAAATATTTTATTACAATTTAACTAAAACATGTCAAATATTTTATAAAAATTGTTGTTATTATTGTTTAACATGCTTTTTTTCATGTGTTTATTTTTAATGTTTTTTGTTCATTAGCTTTTGTATTAAGTTAACTAAAATTCTTAATGTTATCAATTTTCAGGCTTATCAGCCATGTCAATATCAGTGCTTGGGGCATTAGTTTTAATTGGAGGTGTGGGTGGATGGACAGTTCTAACATGTGAGGGGGTTCCTATACTTTCAACTCCTTTGGAATGGGTGTGGTGTGTTGCACCTTCATCTAAGTTAAACACAATTGTAAATAGTTTTTCGTAACTACATAGTTTTATCTTTTTTATGAGACACATTATATTTTGGTTCTGTATAATGCCATATGCATTATTTCTTTTCATTTGAGAATTGATTTAAGTGCATTATGATTAGGTAATATTGTTATATGTAGCTATATATGCTTAGGTATTCATTATTCCAAATTTAATATTTCAGGCAGTGGCATGTCAAGATGGTTCTCTTTGGTGTTATCAAATTGCATACAATACAGTGCATGGTTTATACCGTGAGAGATATGCATATCGAGAGAACATGACTGACGTTATCATACAACATTTGACTACTGGTAATAAAGTTCGGATCAAGTGCCACGACAGGGTTCAGAAAATAGCTATATATAAGAACAGACTTGCGGTAAAACTCCAATGAATTTTAGTAACTTTTTTATTCATTATATCAAAGGTAATAAAATTAATGAATTATAAACCTATAGGTGCAATTGCCAGAAAGAGTTGTGATATATGAACAGGCAGATTTGGAAGGCATGCTATACAGAGTCAAAGAGAAAATAATTCAAAGAAATGAATGCTCTCTCCTAGTTACTACGAGTGAAGCTTTGTTAATGTGTCAGGTTGGTCAATTATTTTATTACATAATAGCTTCACACTTTATTCTTATAGCAAGTCAACAACATAGTATTAAGACATTTTGCTGACTGCTTTCCTCCCAAGATCAAGATTATTTTTATTGTTATAGTAACTATAACTGTTAATAAAATATAAATTATTATTCAATGTATGTGTTTTATTTTTTTTCAGGACACAAAGCTGTTGATGATTGGGAATGCAGTAGCTAAATCTTGGACTGTTCCTTCTCCCATTCGCTATGTTAAAGTGACATCACTTTACTTTGAAGAAGTTTTATTATTAGGTTTAATGAATGGACAAGTAAGTGAATTTTGCTTATATCAAAGACAACCTAGTGTTAAGACACTCCTCTTACTCTTGCTTTTCTTCTGAAATCGAGACATTGCGGGTTGAGTGGCGAACTCAACGTTACTCTTTCTCTTACTGGAGTGGAAAAATGATCAATCCCATTCATAATGCACCATGGCACCAGTTTTTAAAATTTGTCACTATATATATACATACATATATTTAGCTATTATTCCATTTTTTTATTATCTCCTACGAATTTTGTATTTACAGATTTGGCAAGTACAACCAATGAATGGTGATGCTAAAGTTATTTTTCAAACACCTGCCAATGTTCGTTGTTTAGATGTGAGCGCGTCAAGAAGTCGGCTCGCCGTGGTCGATGAAGCCTCAGTGTGTCGCGTTTACAATCTACTCGATGGGGAACTATTGTACTCGGTATGAAATACATGTAAATTAAATTCAAGTAGTATTATTATATAAATATATATTTTTTTTGTTCAATATAAATTTGAATATGCTCTAAAAGTATATTCCTATTCTATTAATATTTAACGATTACATATATTTCTCTATGTATTTGTTGTATATTTGAAAAATTAATTCCTTAAGAAAATAATAATAAAAAAAAGTTTCGTATAAAAACTAAATATTGCTTAGATAAAGGTATATTTAAATTATACTTCATATATTTTTAGACGTGTACAGCTGATTGTAAGATATAATTTTTTGTTAGATCCTTTTAAAAATGCTTTTAATTGTACTATTACAGGAAGAAAATGTGTCATCTGTATCGTTTAACTCATGGTGTGATGAACTGCTATGCCTCTCCGGTGCAGGCCTACTGTCCATCAAGGCGGGTCACTTCCCTCCCGCCACACAACCCCTAGTTGGATCAGTTGTAGGCTTCCAAGTATGTATGTTTAAAGGTGTTATATTTCTCAAAACAGACAATAAACCACCTATATAAGAACTTAACTAAAATTAACGAATTCAACTATTAGCCTTATCACAAGATAAATAGCAATGGAAATAAAATGAAAACGGAGTTCACTTTATGCTAGTAAGAGTAAAGTACATATTTATAAAATATTAATTTCAAGTGGATAAGGTTATGGTTCGTGAAGTTGTAGTTATAATGAGTGATTATACAATATTTTTATGGTAACATGTGTATATATAATTGGAATCATTTATGAAAATATGTTAGGATAATTTAAACTTAACAAATAGTAGTAGTTTAGAAAATAAGGGTGTAGTCACAATGATTTTTTTTAGCTCATTTTCATTCCGCATAACAGACACCGCAGTACCAGTACCCAGTGTCAAGACAATCCGTATTCCGCTTTCTGCCGCACTTGGTCTTACCAGTTCGAAGAAATGTAAATAATTTAAATATAATCATTCTCTCAATTGGAAATCGAACCAAAAAATCGCGTTTATAGTCATACGCTGTCCCAGTGAATAATCATTATTATATTCTTTTTAGTATTTAGAATATATTATGCATAATTTAGTTTTAAAATTAGAGTGCGAAGTGCGAATTTTTATTAGTTACTATTTGTGTGATATTTTTTTCAATATGTTATTTGTATTTATAATATGCCTATTGTTATATTTTATTTTATATCTTGTTTGTTGGTAAAGTGTACTGCCATATGAAATGTTGTTTGGTCACTACATTTTCTTATATTTGTAATAAAATATATTTATGGTGTGATAAACAGCGCGATATAAGAACTTGTTAGTTACATACCATGCAATATTTTTAATGTGAATTACTGCTCATATTGTCTATATCTTTTCTAAGTATAAATAAAGCTTTAAACAATGGCCACCGTTGTTGTGGATGCGGGTTCGTTTCGTCAGGGGGAATGATTTTATTAAACAAAATATTTTTATTTTTCCGCTCTGGCAGAGAAAGGGAGGCGTTAAGTTCACAACTCAACACGCAATGTCTCAATTTCGGTTGAAAGTAATCAATGGGAAACTTAAGATAAACTTTAGGTTGTCCTTGACTACCCAGCTATGCGAAATATAACGTAAAGCTGCTTTGTTCTTTTCTTAAAACAATATTAATGCTAATTTGATGTCCTTAACAACTTTGCCAAGCACTAAATATTTTTTTTTTTCATAAATATATCATTATTATGTCTAATCACTTGTGAGTGTTAATATGGATTTTTGTATTACTTTGCAGTTTTATTTGTAAAAAAGCAAAATTGAATTAATTAACAACTGAAGGCGAAAACTATGATTTTCCTGACATGATGTGATCATTAACTTATCTCATATGTATATTATCGACATATTCATATGTATATTATCAACATCGATTAGAAATTGTCAAATATTTTTAATCTGTGCCGAATTTAAATCTCTTTTACAATGCGAATGCGATGTGCGAATGTTTATGTGTATAATATATAAGGTTTCAATATATTGAAAGCATATAATATATGTGTGTTTATGTATATGTATATATATATATATATATATATATATATATATATATATAAAATGTTTTTTTTTTTGTATTTTTAGGGCGGCCGAGTATTTTGTTTGCAAGCTAACTCTATGCAAACAATCAAAGTGCCGCTATCCCACGCGGTTCATCAATATATTCAACAAAAGTTATTTAAGTATGAAATTTATTATATTTTATTTTCTTAATCATTAATGTTGTATGGTGGTCATAAATGAACTTATATTTAATTGGAATTATAATTATTTTAAAAATTAACAGTTGTTAGTAACTTAATTTACCTTTTACGCTATTCTTGTGACAAGAAAAGCTTCATTGTTGCCATTAAAAATATTTTATTTACCAAATCGTTTATATATTTCAGGTACAATATTTTTTCGTCATTAATTTTAAAAGATATGATTAGTCATATACATTCTCATATATTATTTTACAAAATTAAGCAGACTTTAGAATAAAACTTTTTTCACCGAACAATTATTCACTTCAATGAATAGTAACTTATTAACGAATATAAGCAACTTTTAGTAAATATTCTGTTAATTCATTTTTCGTTGATGTAAAAATATATATTTTAATGATTTAATATTTGGGTTTTATACAAGCTTACAAACTTTTCTGTGGTAAAATACTCCATTGCGGGTAATCTCTTACAAGTTTACGAGATATTGTCTTAATAGCGTTATCTTTATGAATAAAGACTAGCTAATCGATTAAGGTCAAAGGCAAATATGAAACCTTTTAGAAAATTGAGAGGGTTCTTAGAATGGTTTTTGATTATCTTAAAGTTGCTTCTACTTGTTTTGTGTAGGGATACGATGAAAATTGATTACTTACAATTTATTGTTTTTATAGCGAAGCGTATGCAGTAGCTTGTCTGGGAGTGACTGCACTGGACTGGGAAAGGCTTGGCACTGCAGCATTAGAGGAATTATCTTTCGAAGTAGCGCGAAAAGCGTTTCAGCGCAGTGAAAACATAAGCTTTTTGACACTCATAGATCAATTACAGGTACAATTAAATAGATATTATCTTCGTTTTATAATTTAGTTTAAATCAAATTTTAAATTTTTATTCTTATGGCTTGATATATTTATCAGCGCGATTATAACTATTATATTTTAATATAGTTGGATGCGTTTTTTTGTTTGCACTATAATAGCCAAAAAGTACAGATTGAAATATTGATTAACGCCATGAACCAACACTCACTGAATATCTTTTGAACGTCTAGGTCCTATAATTTTAAACAGACATAAGAAAAATACTTTGATCATATCAAATCAAAGTAATATTTTATTACGTTTTTTATAATTTTATATATAAAACTTATAGACTCGTATGGAAAATGGTGAAAAACGTGCAGTTATAGTTGGCGAAGTGATTGCGCACTGTGGTCGCTATGCCGAGGCGGCGCGCGCATTCCATAGTGCGGTTAGGGACGACCGCGCACTCGCCCTATACCTGGATCTGCGTATGTTTAATAAGGCTCAGGTAATATATTTTTATTATTTTTGTTTACAAGTAATTGCGACTAGAACTTCGTGAGTGTAAGAAAGTTGTTGTATTAAATTAATAGAATTTTGATTTGTCTACATTGTAAACAAAACTTTCAGCAACTACAAGAAAATATTTATTTTAAAAATAATTAGAACAAAATACTTTGAATTTCTCAACTATGATCAGATTGATAAAACAAACACTAAATGTTAAAGGAAGCTTAATATACAAGAGTATTTAAATCGATTAAGATTAAGACGTTTCCGACGCTAGCGTGCACGAACCCATAGATAAACATAAACACAGACAAATATTGTTCTATAAATAAATAAATGAAAGATTAAATGATTGAAAAAATAAATACTTTTTAATGTTTCAGGAGTATATAGGGGAAGGCGAGGGTCTGACTAGTATAGCTCGGCAGCGGGCAGAATGGGCGCGTCGTGTGAATGAGCCGCGCGCAGCCGCTGAGATGTACCTAGCAGCAGGCGATGTGAAACGCGCGGCCAGGCTGCTCGCTGAAAGTGGACGTAGGGATATGTTAGTAGAAAAATCAATATTAAGTATAACCTAGGGCAGGCTTCCATATAAGTTATACGGAGACTAGAAAAATGTCAATCGACAATATACCAAACTGTCACTATACTATTTATTTTAAAATATTACCGTATATAAAAAATATATAAAGATATCCTATTATGCATATATTATAAATTTATATTAATTATAAGGACATCTTATTTTACAATATGACTGATCGTTGATGACTATATCATGAAGTGTTGATTATATGGTGAAATTTTCTTTGATCGATCTATAGGTCGTCATTTCATGATACAATTTATCTAATTTTCATTTTTGCCATATGTACCGTACTGGTCTAAAGACTACTATAAAACAATTTATAATTAGAAATAAAAATCGACATTTTTGAATTTTACTTCATTACGAAGTTTTTATATTCAAATGTAACACGAAATTTAGAATAAAAAATGAAAAATTCTCGATGAAACCAATGTTCTTAAGAAAACGTGAAAAGTGATTTTTTCACCAAAATATCCTCGTCAAAATATCTTGGCGTGTGAGGAAGTAATTTATTTACTGTCTCATGCGAAATATTTGTCTATATTTCTTCTAATGCGGTCCACAGGGCTTGCTGTGAAGAAAGACATTATTCCTGAACGTTTTGGTGAAGCACTTACCGCAAAATCTCTATAGAGTTAAGATAGAGGCTTTGGCATCTTATCTTAGGCTCAACGTCGAACGAAAATCCTTCTTTTTGAACCGAATATTTCAAATTGAATTAGTCACTCCAAAGTACTTTTTTGAAATCTTCCTCTATATAGTTTCTATGTATTAGCATAACAATCATTTTTTTCTTGTTCTATGGTTTTAGAGGAGGTTTTCAAACAGCGACGTAACCACACTTATCGTTTTGTTATTGCCTTTGAACATTTTAGATTTTTTCAGTGATTTTTTGACTTTATCACGAATTTCTGAAGTTGTTAGGTATTTATTTCGCTTGATAGTTGCCATATTAAATTTGTTTACTTGTCTTGGGCGCGAACAATTGTAGTTACAGTCAGTTTGTTTGTAACGTATAATAGTATGATGAACCTATGTCTCCGTTATCTTGAGTTGAGATGCAATGTCGCTTTCAGATTTGCCTTCATTATGAAGAACTACGATGGTAGATAGTGTGAAATTAATATTGAAACTAATGTCACAAACTCTTTACAAGACTTCTTGGCTATAAGAATTACACAATTAGACTAATTGCAGATTTTTGCAGATAACCATAGTGTCGGAAATAAAAATTTTAAAAATGAAATATTTATTGATATGAAATAGTTAACATACGTTATTTCTTAAAATTATTGATCACTACTTCTCTCGCCACAACCGTCCTAGATTTTACTTCTAAGAGATGTGCTTATTCACTTTTAAGACACACATAAAAAATACGTTAAGTTAGAAACGTTTCGAGTAAATCGGCGCCCCTACCGGCACTAAATGTAACAACTTTATAAAAGGCAGAGTGTTTAGCTAGGAATATTGTCAAATACGTTATACGATAAACGCGCACAATGGATTATTTATTGTGATTATTGTAAAAATCATGATCAATGGTGACGATCCACGACACAAGATGTGATAATTTCTTATGTTATCTTTTCTTATTATCGTAGAAATAAGTAACTTGTATAAAGCTATGAAGGAAAAAGCTTACAAACTATATACACTCTTGTGCGTTAGAATCGATTTACCTCTATAAAATTGATAAGTGGTGTATTATAAATTTTAAAGAATAAAAAAATAATAGGTGTAAATATTGAATTAGTAAAAAAAGAATTAATAAAATAGGAATTCATAAAATAGCAATTCATAAAATAGCAATTAAAATTAAATGAAAACAAAATGTTATGAAAAACCGTCAACCGTCCAACTGATGTGTTCGCGAGCATATGCAAGGCTTGTTATTGCGAGCTGCTGGCAGGCGGTGTTGGAGTCAAGTTGGCATCTTTTAGCCATCTTCTTGTTGTCCATTGACTGAACCTCTCAGCCGCTGCTGACGATTTCTAATACTTGTAGAGATGATCAAAAAAGCTAAAGACCCCCTAGAGTAAGAATTTGTCTCGTGGAACCTTTCGTATGGATACAGCAGATTGGCTCAGATTTAGTCGTCGGACGACTTTTCGCTGGCTGTTGGCGGCGCTCTGTTCTACACAAAGGACAACTTGTGCGACTTCTTCTGGTGGCGGTAAATTGGTAATAGTATCTTGCGGAAAGGTTCAACTTCTGATAAGCGAGTGATAATATACTAATACTGGGTGCGTTGCTTACAGGGTTTTATAGGGCAAACTCGTTAGTACTGCAAAGAGTAAATTTTATGCACTTTTGTATATTATGCACTTCTATTCTTTATAATTGCTAAATCGATTACATGATTTCAATGAAATAATAAGAAGCGTGGCGCAGGGGATCAGTTTCTATATGTTTCAGACCGTAAACGCTATGGTTTTGGATTCTCACTCAGGGAATTGATTACCGTCGTTCCCACGACGCCTCGTTGTGTTTCACCACACAACACGCAACGTCTTTAAATCGAGCGAAAGCGGAGAAAGGATTTAACACTATGTTCTCTCCTCCCATCCTGCTAAGCGGGATTAAATCTAAAGTTATTATTTATATATACACTTTTTTTGTGTTTCATTTCTAAAACACTAGATTATTTGGTAGACTAGTGTTGGTTTTTTATTTATTCTATAGGAACTACACTGAATATTATGACGAAATTATCGTGCATTGCATTTAAGCTTTAAGTCTCCAAGCTATTATCAGCCAAATATTACGATAACTTTCTATTCTGGAATTGTCAGTATATTAAGTAATATGATATGCTGCTTTTTTTCTCTAAAACTGTATAAATGTCAGGATAAAAATTATCCTATGCACCTTCAGGCTATAAGCTAACTATGCTAAAATTCATCCATCTCTATCCAATAGTTTCAACGTGTTTGGCGCACAACAACAGAAACAAGCATACAAACATTCTATTGAGTGTATTATTGACAGTATATGTTAACAATGAAATTTTTTAGTAATTATTTTATGTAAAGTATTGTTTTTTCTACTCTTTTATTACCTACTTAATAGATATATACGTAGTAGATAGGTTATATAAATGGGTATGTTGGTATGTGGCTACTTCTAAGACTTATTACTAATTATATAATTTGATAAAATTATAATTTTTGTCAAAGTCTGTGATTTAAGCAAGAATGCGGACAGATGAAAAAACAAACTAGATATAGTCGTTAGTTCACGCGGGTGAAGTCGCGAGTGGGCTGCTAGTGTAATTATATACGTATTTGGATTATAAGATTTCTTTAACTTTTACCTAAACCATCATTGTATCTTTTTAATATTTGAACAATAGTTATTAATAATATATGATATTAAACAGGTTAATAGAACTAGCACGAAAAATGGATAAAGGATCAAGTGAGTCTCTGCGACACTTAGCTGAAGCTTTAACAACTGTCGGGGAATACGCAACTGCCGGTGACGTGTACCAACGTCTTGGGGAATACAAGTAAGTGAAACTGAAAAAGGCAGCTTTATGTTCCATCTCCCTGATGGCATCCATATCACTGTCGTCCCGGGGATGCAGTAATAAAATTTGTACTACATATTATTATAATAATTCTTATTATTGTTTAATAGGAAAGTGGCCCAACTTGCGGTAATTGCGGGGGAGTGGTCGCGGGCGTTTGCTCTTGTCCGAGAACATCCGGAGTGTAAACAAGAGGTTTATCTGCCGTACGCTCACCACATGGCTCAGGAAAATAAATTTGTTGAGGCACAAAAAGGTATTAATTTTTATAAATTTATTGTTTGTCCGTGCGTTAGTGCACGCTTATCTCTAAAACGCTACAACTTTTATTAAGGTGACATTTCCTTATGTTATTGTTAGGATGAACTGTTATGAAATAGATGAAATATTATTAAGTGTTCTAGATCTTATATTGTTATAAGAGCATGTTAATCAAGACTATTTCACATGGAAACCAGCCACTTAAATGACTAATAAGGCTATCCTATAAGCTACAATATAAAAAAACCGTTTAGTAGTTAACGTCTAGATATAAACTTTAATAATCACTTAATTGTAATCACTCTCAATCAATCACTCTCGATCAATTTTTAAGAATTATAATTTTTTTTGCTGTTTTATTGCAGTACTAGATTCCGCTCAAGGCTTTGTCCGCTTATTAGGTTGATAAAAAGTATCTTAGTACTTCACTTATCGTTATATTAAGACGAAATTAAAATGATTATAAATTATGTTATTCTGATGAACTATATAACTGCAGTTTCATCCAAATATATCACATGTAGTACTTTTTTTCGTAAAAGAATAAATGGTAATATTAGTAGGGTTTAGCTCTATGTGGCAGTACATTTAAAATTATATCGTTATTATTTTTTAATTATTTGGCCAATTTACTTAATATAAAAAGACAAAATTTACTTACATTTAATATTTAAAGCGACAAATATATGGGTTCCGATAAGTTTTGATAATTATTCTAAAATGTGCTTAGTAAAAAGTATCCAATTTGATTTTATTTTATTCATAGTGGCTTTTAGGAAAAGATAGATACATGCTGTCGCGGACTTTTATTTAGAGCTATTTAAGACAAACGAATCTACCTTACATAACCTTTGTGTAACTCAGTAAGTATTTAGACAGCGCACAATATATCGTTATATTATGACCAAATTACGCAAAATCATTATAAATTATAGCCTATGTGTTATTCTGATGTATAAACTAATATGTAAAGTTTCATCGAAATTCGTGCAGTCGTCTTTTCGTGAAAGAGTACATACATCCTCACAAACTTTTGTATTTATCAAATTTTAAAATTAGCAGAATAGATAAATTCACGTCTCTTTACAATTAAACATTTTATTTTAGCTTATCACATGGCGGGCGATGCGACTACGGCAATGCGAGTATTTACTGTGTTGGTGGGTAACGCTGTGGCTGAGGAGCGTTTTAGTGACGCGGCTTACTTGCACCATCTACTAGCATCACAAAATTTAGAATCGGCATTGAATAATGAAAAGTTAGTTCAATGACATATCTTTTACCAACAGTAAACTGGTAACTAACTTAATTTATTCGCATATTTATGTGGTAAGAAATCGGACAACTTTTATTGTCATAAATGGTCGTGCCCATTAGCACTGTTTGTTAATGCAGCATATAGTAAATATATGGATATTTCAATCAAAATAAATCCACTCTACACTACTTATGTTTAATATTAATACTTAGTTTATTTTATTTTTCCTGTAAAAATACGAGAGCCAGTGACGGATATGTAATAAATATTCACGAACGTCCGCTGCTGTTCGGTGGGTGGGATGAGAGGTGGTAACTTTGTGTATAAAAAATATATATGTAATTTCTCTCAATAAAAAAATAGTGATAGCTTCTATGTACATATGAATATATAGATGTAATCCACTGGCAGTATCTGGGTGAGAAAACCGTCGGCTGATGCATAGAAAGTGGTGAGGCAGGACTTAGAGCATTTATCTCCTACTTATATGGTGAAAAAGTTTCGCTCTACTTGCTGGTAGCTGATTTTTTTATTAATTACTAAATAACATTACAAATAACATCGACGAGATAATAATAAATACTAAAATATCTATTAAAATTAAAATACTTATGAAACCTACAGAGATCGTGATATGTTACTGCAACAATACTCGCAAAGCGATTGTCTGGCGCGCATCTACCACGCATACGACTCGGTGCACCGTTGCGTACACGAGCCGTTCTCACTGTCGCAGCCCGATGCGCTACTAAACGCAGCACGATATATAGTAGCATTGTTGGACGTTGCGCCGCCTGGAGTGTCTATGTTGTATCCTTTATATATCAGCTTAGCTATAAATAATCTGTTACAAATTTAATAAATAATAAAGTGCCTTTTATAATATAGTTGCATATGCGCGAATTTCATAGAGTCGCCAAATGAGCTTTATCAATAACGTTCACATATTTAGAATTATCATTGATTTCATCGCAATTTTCATTAGTTTTATATATACTGCTTAGATATATATTGAGTTTCTAGTTTCGCTCTATCTGGGTATAGCATTTTTGAATTGTTTTAATTCAATTAATTATAACAACGGAACGAAATTAAATTTAAAACTATCTCGTTTACAGTAAAGTTTTTAACTATCATACATTAACTTGTTCGTTTTCTTGTTTTAACTGGAGTACTTTCCTTGTTTCTCCTGATTTTATGGGTGGAACAACTAGGAGGAACGCGTTCAATTACTACTCCTAAAAATTAATTACTAATTAAATATTCCTAAAAAACATATGATGATACTAATTATGATACTAATTAAATATTCCTAAAAAACATATGCCAGTGTTAGTACACTGGCATATGTTTTTTAGGAAATTATTTTATGAATTAATTTCACACTAAATTTTATTATGAGACCAGTCGAGGCACAGTTGGCCAGCGTCTGACTGTAACGCGATCGATTGTAGATCTTATCCCCACTCGGGTGATTATATTAAACTATTTATTTTTTTTCGTTTTACGCAAGAGTTTTATATATTTATTCTCAACTTATGGCCAGTTGTTTGTACCTATGTTTAGCAAAGCAAGCTAAAGCCCTCAACGCTAATATATTAGCTCGACAAATGCTGGACAAAATCTTAGGACTTCAAGTGCCTGCAAAGTTTCAGGTAGGTACATTTAGAAAACATTTTTATATAATTAAAAACTCACCGTTTTCAACTGAATACTATTTTATGATACTAGATTTCTTTATTAGTAGTGTTTAATTATTTTCTTTGCTAGCGCCATCTATGTTATTTAGGTTAAATTATGTTGTGGTGTTTTCTGTGTACTGTCACTGTTGTCCGCAGTATGGTGTATAGTCAGCGCGTTGCCGAAAGCGGGGGTCTAAACTCCCTTCTACTAGTATTACTGCTATTTTTTTATTTGCTGCTACTATTTTTATATTCCAAAGCAATTTTAGATAATATAATATAAGCCATTTACATTTTTACTTTGATCAATTGATTAATTATTGATATTAAAATTTTATTAATTATTTTACTTATTTATTGACTAGATATCAGATCGCGTACAAACTTGGCTCAAAAAGTAGCACCTGTCAATATTATATCAATTTAACTGATTTATGATATAAAATAATTTTTAAAAAATTCAACATTTTTAACAGTCTATTTAGGTTTAGTTTTGACTAGCGCGTAATGGATATTTACATCCCTCTCATGTCTGAAGTCTATTAATTTGTAAAACCAAAATTTTAAATATATTGTAGAATTTTAGCTTGGCATGTCAATTCATTATGCATCGCTGTGATGTCAGTAAGAAATCTATATAACAAAAAAATATTAAAAATATTTATAACAAATATTGGTGAAACGACGGAATATGTATTTAATTACTTAATAATTTAATTTAAAATGTTTTTAATTACAGTAGTACTATAAAATTGAATCTGACACGTACTTACCTAAAGAAAGACTTTTTGAAACTTTACTGTTTCAGTAATTATTTACGCAGTTTTTAAAAGAACACTGAGACATTTTAGTACGTCCGCTCGTTGGCTATGCTTGGAGTATACTAAAATCAAAGAAGGCCACAAAACTTTTTGAGCTCTTATCTGTCGGGCTGTTATTTCGAGTGTTACCTAATGTAGTAAATGGTTGATCGAAGTCTTTTGGCGTTAAGGAAACATTTTGGCTGTTTTCGACACTTCTCGAATCTTCGAAACCATCCCCAACGATGTTGTTTACTGATTAGTCTTTGACAAATGTCTATTAAATATATACAAAAATACATAACTTTAGCACGCGGTATAAAAATTTACACTTACGTAAAACATAATTACAATATCCAAGAGTAACGAAAGAAAAACAGATAAATAAAAAAGCAAATGAGCACAGCAAAACTTTCTAAAAATTTTTTCAATTTAAAATTAATTGGACCCCATGCGCCTAATAGGAGTGTGTTCGTAACTATTTCTTTTCTTTCTTACGACGAAGCCAGTCAGTCATTTATCATAAGATTTCTATAAATTTTCAAGCCTCAAATGAACTGGGTCAAAAAAGGATTGAAGATTTAGTTATGTAGATTGATAGGTAGATAGATAGTCATTTAAGGTAATATTTTATACTTGTTTATTTGTACTTCTATTGTGAATATAAAGTTATTATAGTTATTAAAATTTTATCAGGAAGGTGTAGAGTTACTAATGCTAAAGAGTGGAGTGAATAGCGGAGGGTCAAGTAATGAAGATGAAGTAGCACCACTATGCTGGCGTTGTCGCCGTCACATACCACCGCTTGCGAACCAGTGCCCGCGATGTAAACACCGCCTTGTTTATTCTTTAGCCACTCATGGTAAGCTTTTTTCTATGTAAAGTAATTAATATCAATTATGAATTAATTAAAAATTAAAAACAATAAACTTATTTCCTGTTTTTTTTCACGTGTATAAAATGTTTTAAGCTATTTAAAAAATGAAATATATTGCTTCACTTCATCTAACGAGACTAGAGAAGTAAAAATATATTAAATACAAACATTCCCCGAACTGAAGGTAAGGGAATAAAACGAACGACGTTCCATTGACGTCCTTCCGTCCTCCTTGTAGACGATAAATTCTAGGAATTTTACTTGTTATTTATTTATACTTTAACAAGCTTTTAGTATAAAGTAATTTATTAATTTTGTAACTATTTGTAGTAATACATTATACGACCAAAATAGGGAGACTTTACTTTATAATGTATTGATTTGCACTGCGTATTTCATATACGAGTATGTATGAAAAACGAACCTTGTCTTTTCACTTTTTTAGTCTCGTTTAACTGAGCTACGTATAACCATGACTATAAAAATAAATGTAAATATCAACTTGCCATACAAATACCCTAATATGTTCCCATGTGTTTAGATGTCGTGTTTGGATATTAAATATTTAAATAAATTTCCAGAAGTGCTACCATTAGTCCAGTTCGAACCAGCTGAAGGTATTACTCATGAGGAAGCAATTAACTTAATACAAAGCATGCCTATACCGGAAGTCGATAATACACAAATAGACGGGGCAGATATCCTAAGAATAGATCAGGACATTGACTACACTGATCCCTTTCTGGATAAGTTAGATGAGGTAGGTATTATAAAATAACAAATGTTACTTTTTATTATAAACTAAGATACGTTTTAGGTATTATTTTGTATAAATGAAAAAATTCTAGACGATAATATAATTTACATGATAACATCATAAGAAAACATTAATAAAAAAATTGCATGTTTTTACGATTTAAATAGAATTATTAACACTAATTTAATAATCTTTTGCACAATACAAAGGATAAGGTTAATCGAAAAAAAATCTTTTTGATAGCTTAACTCTCGCACCAATTAATTGAGATATTTTTTAATTAAAATATACAGATTAATTACAAGTAACAGTGTGCGATTAACAATTTATTATTAACAACTTAATTTCCGTCTGCGTTATTCTGTTAATTTTTAATTACGAATATATCGATTTATAAAACGTTATCTCGTAAAAAATAATAGCATATCACAGTAATCTAGTTTCAAGACACCGTTCTCTGCTTAAAATTTAGACATTGCGTGACAAACCATTACTTGAAAATAATAATAATGCTACATGTTTATATTAGGAAGACGAAGGTATAGTCGTTTGCAGTCGGTCAGCGCTACTGCACCTTAGTCCGGTAGCCGTCGTAACGGTAGAGCGGCCGCCGCTACCTCCACTTTACTACCGTAACATGTTGCCAGAACTACCTGTTACCACGTGTTCCGCCTGTCGTAACGTAAGTATTATATAAGTGTTTTAATATTTTAAGTGTTTAAAAGATATACAATTTTCTAAAAAAGGTGTTTTTATCCGGTGTGGTAAAGATCGTATAAAAACACCTTTTTTAGATAATTGTATATCTTTATACGTTTAAATTATACAAGTTTGTTTTTATTCTCTTTTATCAAACGAATGTTTGTAAGAAATCTTTGGATTTTAGAAATTTGTAAAAATGTCTGCAGAGACGCTAACATCAAAAATAACGTATAACGCATGGCTTAGCGACCAAAGCATTTAGATGGTTTTTAAAGAGATGCAAGTTCGTATTCCGTTTTCATTCAAATTTGTATATTTTTTCTATAAAAGGAAATAAGGTAAGAAGAGAGCAACCACCGTTGTCCACTTCTTTAATTATGTTGCATCGTGGGTTATATGACTTACTTTTTATGATACTCATTTCCACGACTAAAAATCGAATCTTTAGACCATCTATCCAACAAGAAATCATGATGACGATAATAATAAAACATGATGTTTTTATATTAATAGTAATAATATCACATAAACAAATACACATATTAAATATCAAAAGTAGCGGGTAATGGGTATAACATTTACCCGTAAAATTATATAATTGTATCTAGTGTATAAAAAAAAATAACTGTCTTTTAATAAATTTAAATTTTTTCTTAGAGAATTTACAATTTTTGAACATTTTACTAAAACTAAAAGTTATTTTATTGCACAATTAAAACAACTATTCTAAAAAAATACTTAAATAAATTGTTTCTTCTTATTTTACTTTAGTGGACCGTTGATCGAAGGCAAAAATAGAAAATAATTCAGATATAACTAATATTGAATTAGTCCTAATGTAATTCTAATGTTTTTTAATAAGAAAAATATAACAAATTAATACAACTTTGATGCTTGTAGTAGCTCTTACGTGCTTGCGATAAATGACGTTTTAAAATCTAGCGTCACAATGACTTACGTCCTTTTTGGAAGTCTACTAACTATAGGCTACTTTATTGCTAAATATCATTTTTGTACGTTTACCAGTTTTTCGGTATCATAAATGATAGTCAATATTCTTAGGCTTTACTCTAGTCTATTAAAAGCAAGCGAGCGTCTATCGACCTAAAAATGTCAATAGTGTCAGTATTACTGAAAGCTACCTTCGTGATCGGAAGGCAGTTCTGCTGAGAAGACTAGACGCTAATAAGTAAATACTTATGATTACCAAATCATAATTGTTTATTTAAACCGAATGAGCGTTAACATCATTTAATTTAACACATCAATCAGTAAAGTATTCGTGAACAGAAAAAACAGAACAAAGGGATTCACCAAATGCGGAAAGCGGAGTATAAAATAAGGTGACTATAAGTTTATATTGAAAACAAAGTAATCTGCAATTCTGTACGCGATTTTTTTTGGACTCGATTCCCACTCGAAAGATGATTATATTTAAAATGTTTTCATTTCCTTGCTCTGATAAGATTAAGCGTGGCGTTGAGTTCTGCCACTCAACACGCAATGTCTTAAAGTTGGCAGAAAGCGCAGTACAGGTCTTGACACTAGGTACTTCCTGTCTACACTGCTATGGGAGATAAAAGCGTGAACTCAAAAAAAGAAATCGGCATACTATCAATTATGTTAACCATTTTTTTAAGTAATGACTTAAACTGTGATTACTATGTTAATATCATACGATGCAGTTTCAATGCGTTACAAATAACAAACAAGGTAAGATCACGTATTAAGGCTCGGGTATTTTAATGTTAAATAGAAAATATTAAATAAAACAAAATGTCAATGTCCAGTTGTTTACAATTAATGGTTTTTAAAGACCCTGTCAATGGACCTTATTGGGCCCTAGGGTTATCAATTAGACCGTTAATTGAACGGCAAGATTTGTAGACCCTAAAAAACAAATCTTATAAATCAATGGTTTTCTAGAATTATTAAGTACTTTTATTTTTATATTGGGCATTACTGTAATTAATTTAGTTTTATACTGAATAGCAAAAAACTAAATAGCAATTAAACAGAGTAAGTAAATAATATTATTATATAGGAGCAGCTTATTTACATTTATGCTGCTTACACATACTTTAAATCCTAATAAGGCTTTTATTAGGAGTTGACAACTCAGGCCTGCTTAGATATTTAGATGCGTCCTGTGAAAAACAGACACAATCAAGATAAAAATTGTCCTTATCAATCCACGCTCTAAACGTATTTTAAAATTATTATAACTGGATAAATAAATAACGACCACTTTGACTGCTAATAACGTTTAATAAATTGAGTTAAGTCAACAGTGAGCTTGACTTGAACCTTCCAGACGAACTGTTGCACCAAAGCTATGAATATTCCACATTTGTGTTTGGATACTGGAGAAGGACCTTGTGTTGTCTGTTTTGCTTTAGGTATCTAATGCGAAAAGTTTTCAAGGGTGCAAGTTATTTGCTGCTACTCTTGCCACAAGTTTCATCGCAGACAAACCACGTTTTGTAACTTACTATTTCTCCATTATCTCTTGATAGACTTAGTATCATTCAGTTTCCTTGTTAGCGGGAAGGAACTGGTTTTCAGCTCCCTTTAAGTTATTTTTTTGCAACTTCCTTTAAGTTATTTTTCATACGTTTGTTATTTTCAAACCTACATTTAGTGGTTTAAATTTGTATAGCTTTACTTTCCCATTAATTTAATGCATTTCTTATTTCATTACAGCTATATTTAAATATGCTATTTGCAAACAACTCATCATATACAACTCGTAATATTCATTATTTAATATGAAGTGAACATATAATAGACTATATAATAGAATATTAAATATTATTCGAGAGAGGGAGAACAAAGAGAAGGAGTTAACTATTATGATGTTATTATAAATTAATAAATATACAAAATTAATGTAATGCGTCTAAAATAAAATAAAATTTTCAAAATTTTTTTATAAACACATCCACCAGTCTGGATACTAACGAAAATTATGGTTGCAGTTGTTCTACATGGAGGATTATGAAATTCAAATGATCACCAAAGGCCATTGCACCTTCTGCAGGCTTCCCAGTGAAGACGCAAAACACAATGAAAAGAACAAAGAGGACTCTGCAAGCAACTCTGGATCTACAACGCCAAGAAGCCCGAGTATAGAAAACGATACGTGGCAATAATATATTAAAAGAGACGAAAATTATCTCCTTATAAAACTAAGCCTGAGAATGTTTTCGTACTTATAAGTTTTTATTATACGCACAAGAATTGCAATATGCACACTTAAAAATCTATGTACTGAAAGATATTAATTTTTCAAGTGATCATAGGGCTGAAACTATTTTTATTTTTTTGTTGTATGCTTAAATATAAATACATTTTTGGTATTTATATAGAAATAATACATTATCATTTCAAATGCAAAATTTTCATTATAACAGACGATGCTAATTACCAAAATGTTGATTATATTAGCCTACGATAATTTTAAGCAAGTAAAAAAAAATATGTTGCACCGATATGTTTTAATTCTATTCAACACAATATATAAATGTGAGCACTATGTTGCGTCTAACAAACTTAAAGAAAGGTAAAACGAAATAATAAGTATCGATCGACCGATATTAAAACGGCGTTAATACTTAAAACCAATTCTTTTAATTGACGTCACGGTCATATCATCGTCATAATTTCAGTTTTACGGTATTTATTTTTTTTCTTTGTTCGGAGTATGAACATATGGCAATGCTCCCATTGCACTAGCACTTCAAGGGAATACGATCACATCACATTAAATATTAATTTCCGCGACATTATTACACCTGTCGCGTATACACCGGCGGGAAATAATTAATTCATTGTTTCGGTCAAGGGTTTTTTTTATATTAGTGGCCCAATTCGTGCGATAACTGCCCACCGATTAGGGGACATGTGTCCATGTTAGCTTTCACCAGTCTACGAGACTATTGAAGCGAACGAGAGATTCTGAACTGTGTTAAAAGAAACTTTTTACGTAGAAATATTTAATTTTTAATATGTTTGTGTTATGAAAACTTAAACCAGGCGTTAATATACCTGTAAGTAGTTTAATAAGCTTTTTATTATTTTTTTATAAGAATGCAAGTACTATAATAGTTAAATACATACTGTACATTTTATCTTAACTTATTAAATATTATGTATATAATTATACAAATTTAGCTACCGTTAGTGTAAAATAGCACTACATCAAACTTCACCGATAGAAACACTAAACCCTTTTCGCGGTCCATTTATGAGCGAGCTATGAAATTGCATAAATAACAAACAGTAATGCATAAAATGTCATTGATTACTACAATTATTAAACGCGTTGAACATATTGTCACTTATTATATATTTTGTTGAGCGGTTCTAATTTCAACTATACAATCCAGTAATACCCGGGTATTACGCTGTAGGTGGGTCCAAGCGATTGCCGTGTAAATCAAATTCGCGCGGGTTCAACTTTGCATAGAAATACATATAAAGTTTCTTTAATCGAGACCAGAGTTATAAAAAAATAATCATTTAGAAGAAAAATGTTAAATAAAGTGTAGGATACTAAAAAATACGTTGTTATGAGTAAACTGAAGTTATTTTGATGTCGAAGGCTTCATATATTCTAACAATGTAGGCAACATTGTTAGAATATATGAATCCTTACCTGACTAGTTAAATTATTCTTCTTTCTTTCACGTACTTCTTCTCGTAGCATATCAGTAATTTTTTAATTCTTCGTTTTGTAGTGGAAACGCGTTCTTCAATAGGATCAATGTTTTCTAAAATTTGTAACCTAAAATTAGTAAGTAAATTAAAAAGATTTAGTTGAATTGAGTCCTTCTGTTAAGTTTGCAATTGTCATTTGAGTTACCGATGCAACTGTCTAGTGAATCAGTTTGTTCATTGTCTTGCTCATACTTACGCATTTTTATAACCTAGCTCTAGCTCTAGCAATTCTTGAACGCCATCATTATCGACCTCTAAATTTAATTGCTTGGCGATATAGTCTACTTATTCAATTATATACTATTGATTTGTTCAGGACAGAAAAAAATGGACACATTTTTCCAGACACCATGGAGAATTTTTTACCAAAAATCTTATTCCAGGATTGTCCAATATTTTTTACAGCATCCAATACATTAAATTGCTGCCAAAAGTCTTTAAAAGTTTATTGTTTTATCTCATAACTGGTAGATGTGTGAAGCTTTAAATGTTTTAAAGAATACTGATAGTATTTGGTGGCAAAAATACAACATCCACACGTGGATCGAAATTAATTAGAGTTGAGGGAGGATGACATGGTGCATTGTCAAATAGTAGCATCACTTTAAATGGGATTTCTTTTAATTGGCAGTAACGTTCGACTTCAGGGATAAATTGATGGCCAGTCTTCAAAAAGAGAAGCTAAGAACCTAAGGCAAACCCGCTTTACACTTGAAGAGGTTTTAATTTACAATCTCCAGCTGCATTCGCACCAACCATCACTGTTAATCGATCCTTGGCGGCATTAAAACCTAGAAAAGATTTCTCAAAAATTATGATTTTCCAAAAAAGACCGCTTTCATCTACGTCGAAAATGGTTTGGCTAGTGTTGCCACTTTCATCTATCATTGTTTTGAGTTTTTCTGTATAGAGAGAGGCAGCTTCTTTATCAGCGCTTGCCGCTTTTCCACTCTCTGGGATGCTATGCCAATTACAACGACTCTTGAATCAGCTGAACCAGCCGTTACTAACTTTAAAGACTTCATTTTGTCCCCATCTTTTTTACTTTAGTGTTTCAAAAATCTCCTTTGCTTGAAAGCACACTGTTTTTATCAACAGGAATTTCTCACTATGACTAGCAATATTTCCATCTGTGCGATAATACCGTGACGCTTCGGTTTAAAGACGCTTACGGGTGATACTTAAATTCAAAGATTGAGTCTTTCACAATTCATAATTTTGTCTTTACCTTTTACAACCGTTCGTACTGTTGATTTCAGTAGGTCAAATTGCTTTGCCAATTCACAAATTTTCATTTTTGCTTCAATGTCTTTAATTATATTTAGTTAACTCTCCAAAAACAGTGTTTTTCTTTTTTGTTAGGCTGAAGTGACTCATTTTCCGTTCTTGTAGACGTAATTAGAGATTATAAGTAAAACGCACTGCGGACGTAAAACTATTCCACGTGGAACACGTTTAAAACTGTCGCAAATTGAACACTGAGTGGATGAAGCAAGACAGCCGATGCGCGTGGCAATTGAAATGAAAAACCGCGTATCTCCGAATTCGCGAAAAACGGGGTGGCGTAAGTCGAGGTTTTACTATACACTGCGTGAGTTTTGTTTACCGTAGACAAAATTGAACAAAGGCACAGAAAGTCTGTTTTCGTATCGGGTTTAATAATATATTGACTACATAAAATAAACTTGTGAAATCTTAAAATTAATCCTATTGTTATATAATATACAATATGATGCATGTAATTTTGTAATATAAATGTAATTAATATTACAGAGTAGCTGAAACCTTGAAATATATTAAACACTCACTTAAATTAAAAATGTATCTTGACGTCTTACCGATCAACCGATACCTTGATGGAAGCTTAATATTTCACACTCGCATGGATCTATATGAAATAGCATATAGTCGAGTGATCTATATCAATTATATACATCTAGGTGGTAAATTTTATCTTTCTGTATTCAAGTTCAATAGGTTGTTTTGTGTAAATTTAAATACTGGTCATAGATGACAATATAAATATTTCTTTTGAATGGGTTACCATTAAATTGTGTATATTTAATTAAAATTTGATATTTTTAACATTTTTACGCGTTGTGAGAGCAGGGACTTGAATTACTTTTTTCTATTGCGAGAGGCCTACACGGTAAATGAATTAAAATGAATATGTGGTTTATATAAATTGAGACTTGCAACCTGAGATATTGTATTATTAATTCTATATAAAATAATTAAATCCGAAATTATGTGTAGTTAACGCGAACGTGCTTTTGTTACCAAGACCTCTATTAATAATAACAAAATTTTGCAAAACTATTTTAAATCATTTCTTCCCGTCGTATTTGCTTCTGAAATATTATCATAATGTAAACTTGACGTCCTTGCCAGGACGAAGAAAATATGGAGCAAATGTTCCAATTATTTTAATGACAGACACTAGACTTCGCGTGTTTTCAATCAATCGTGCTGGTACACAGATTTAAAAAAAATTGTCTTTGCGTTAACAATAACAAAAATTTCATCCTTAGTTTCATTGTATGTGTATGTGTACACCCAAATCATCGATTTTATTTGTACCAAATAAGCTCAAGTATGAAAACTTAAATATGCGTTTTAAAAAAGAAAGTTCTTAAAACTTTATAGTTTGTCACATTTAACGTCTCACGACAATACGCCGACAGATGGTTTTGATAGTTTGGTTGGTCAGCATGGCGACAGCTGTGCCACAATAGGGCCGCAAACCTTTTGTTAGTGTTGATTTCTTTACGATTATCTAATGAGTATATGTATATATTTAAATTTCGTCATCATCTCTCACTTCGTTCAAATAATATAATGTTTATTTACAAAAAATATATTTGTAGCAGTATAGTTATAGCAGTATACCTATAATGCCATATGCAATGAGATAGACAACCCTGTTAAGGATATATCTACGTATGTTAAATTGTGTAATTAAATATATGGACGACATTTTTGATAATATTGTGAATAATGTATAGGCAGGTATAGACACTTAAGTGTATTTAATTTTAGTAAAAAATCTTAGCGCAATGAAAAAGTTTCTGGTTGTGCACATAATGGTTGTGAGTTCGATCCCCATTTATACTTCAGTATATTTTTTTCATCCGCTGAAGAAATACCAGTTAGGTTCAGCAACAAGTAATATTCTAAAATAAGCGTATATTGCAATTCTAAGCGTTTTATTTAAAAAAGAAATCTGTCTTAATGGGGTGGGGGGTTCGCTGATTGCGTGGTATATGTGAAAATTAAAATCATGCCTTATTTTAGTGCTATTCTCACCGCATTTTACTTTTGATATGTGTCTTTTCTAATAACTTCTTCAAATAAATAAAATAACCGTGTATGTTTGTAATATTAAATAACCATTCTTACTAATATGCATAGATACATATGTAATTTTAGGCGATACATATGCCTAAATAACATTTTTTAATATTTTTATCTATATGTTATACTATTTGTTCCGGCTAATCTCTGGAACGGTAGTACCGATTTTGATGGCACTTTCACTGGCAGGTAGCTGATGTAATAAAGTGGTGATGAAGGCTAATTTTATTTTAGAATATCAATGACGAAGTCAAAGGCACAGTTGTATCCAATATAATATTATGTATATTAATCTAAGCTGGAATTGACAGTTCTATATTGCTAAAATCAGACGTCTCGCGTTTTTATGACTTCCACATGACATTCGTTTACTTTGTATTTAAACTGTGTATGCTATGTTTTATTACTTTGAACTTTACGGTAGTAAACGTGTATGAGCATAAGGTTTGTTTCACAATATTAGCCATAATTCCACGGTGAAAAGTGTTGTAATAAATTACCTTATTTTTAATAATAAATTATAATTGTTTACACATTGTAAATAAATAATATGCTATATTTTTAATTTTAACTGAATAATAACTAGATTTATATAGATTTTAATTTGTCTACCGAGCAGTATCAAAATTTCCTAAACAGTTACGTCTTCTATTTAATAATTATGATTATTATTCAATTCGAATCGGCCTGCGTCTTGCTAAACGGTAAACGGAAGCCCATCTACTAATTTCATGCTTTAATTAGATTTTTATATAATCTAAGTAGTTTTTCTTGTACTGAAATGAAAGTTACTTAAGAAAAGCAGATTTAATGTACCCTTATGTGAAACTTTGTGATAGCACCGTCCGTATTTAGATAATAAATAAATAAATATCGTTGTTATTTGTCTTCTATTTTAACCCTTTAATTCTTATGTATATATAGTAATTCTTAAGTACAGTTGTTAGAGACTACCTAGTGTTAAGACACTCAGTTAGTTGCTTTCCGCCCGAAACCGAGACATTGTGTGTTGAGTAGCGAACTCAATGCCGTGCTTTGTCTAATCAGAATCAAAAATGGAAATAAATTTTAATTCTTGTTTCGAGTGTGAATTGACCCCACAGCCAACTTGAAATGAATTTTAACGCTACTGAACTACTCATTCAAAAGCAAAAATGGAATTAATACAAATCTATTATTAATTGAAATTAATTTAATTATTAACTGTTACAAAATAAGTTGAATTACATTAAAGTTTTAAATGAACAAAATATAATTTCACCACAGTATACCACAATCATTGCATTAATTATGCTACTTTCACTGTAATCTTCATATTACGCGAAAATATCAAATTGCTCTTATTTTGTTATGAATATTGTAATAATAATGTAGTAATATTCTTGCGTACTCAATTAACGGCAGGCATGTAATGTTTTGTGGGTGCATAATGCATGCCAGATGACATTATAGAAGCCCGCTAAATTACGTCCAAATGGCAGAAGCTCGTAATTGTTATGAGAATTTTTATGTAACTTAAAATAATATATATTATATATTTTGTGTCGATATAATTTTTTTAATGTTGTAATAATTTATTTTGTTAAAAGAGGTAATATAATGTTGTAGAGGTAATTAATTAAGGTAAAGTGGTAATTAATATATTTATATTATACTAATTATACTGTAGATAATAATACAAAACGATGCATGATCGTTTATAAAATGCTGCTCACCGACCATAATGGTATAAGTAGTAGTAGCATTCTCTATTAGTGTGTTGATATAAAAACCTAACGCACGTATTTGCTTTGAATTTGCCGTTTAAGAAATGGAAATGTTATCTATGCGCCAATTTTAGGACGTATTTGTGATAGAAATGGCAATTGTAGGTACTGATATTGCGGCGCACAAATGGTCTATTGTCTGGCAAGTACCTACTATACTATTCTTGGTCTTTGCTCCTATTTCTATCCTACCTTTCAATAATGTCAAACTACACGAGAAAGCGATATTCAAATTCGAAACATAATTTTTTCCATCATATATATATATATATATATATATATATATATATATATATATATATATATATATGTATATATTCTTAGTAATTTAGCAAATGGTGCTGTGAAAACTTGAAATATTTTTAATGAAAATAGGCACATCGGTAATTAAAACCACCTTTCCTAGGTGGTTTTATTAGGGAACGGGGAGTTATTATTGCTATATGCGACAGATGTCATCTATTCAAAACACATTGTAAACTTATTACTATTATATAACGACGCTAAGAAATGTCGGATTTCATTGACAGTTATAAGAATGGTTGAGTCTTATAAGTGTCATGTCTACTCGGATTGTTTATAATTACTAATATTTCATTAACAATTAACATTATTAGAATTTTATAAAAAGATGATATTTTCGTTTCCTTATAATTTAAAAATACAACGAAACGAAATTCATACCATATTCCAAGTAAACAATAAAAACAAAAGTTCTACCCACCACTATTTCCCTCAGTTTCTTTAACTTAAACTGGCATTGGGCGACGGCTAACACCTGCTTATGTGTGTATGTGTAGGTATACGATGCTGTGATTGGGGACGTTAGCGGCGTCCGGCAAAAAGGTGTACTTAAAAATATTAAGTAAGTTTGAGAAGAAAATGTTCTTCGTTTGTGATTACCTATTAAACCGCAGCGATTGACAATCCAGTCAGGATATATGTAAATACATAGGGGTGAATAAAAATTTGAGAAGGAGAAATAAAAAATAGAATAAATTGACAATCCAATGACAAAAGGTAATTATAATTATGCAACAAACAATCACAACATATGTATACCTATTAAACACAAAAGTTATTGTTCTAAATGTGATTTTAATATATTGATATATATTTTAAAATATTAACTTTGAGGAATCAATTTATTTATTACTAGCGGCCTGCTTACGCCTTCGCCCCCGTGTACTCATAACTATAACTACTTCGTTCTTTCATCTGCCCACGTTCTCGATTAAATCTCAAAATATCATTAATTTTATAAATTTATAAAACTAATAATAAGCCTAAGAAGTAACCAAAATCTCTACGACCTACAACTCAAACTACGTATATATAGCATAGGCATAGTAATAGCTTATAGTCTGGAGTTGCATATGGGATAGTTTTCATCGTGGTATTTAATGTGGTTTCTGAAACAAAAGCCCGAAAAATGAAATAACTTATCATACTAATAATTACGGGATAGATAAGAGTATTTTTTGGATGACTAGCTAGCTAATAGCTAAGAGCCTCAGAGCTCAAAAGTGGGAAGTATCAAATATCATCATTTCGTTCGAATATTCAAATGTAGTTTCTGTAGCAAAAATAAAAAAAAAGCACCGTCAGATTACGACGAATATTGGCAAATTTCTTTTCAATCTTATCAAGTAGTTAATAAAAAAATATATTATAAAGGTATTGATAGGTAAGTGTGCACTTTTTGTTAGCTTCATTTTTTAATCCCTATATCAAAGTACGCAGACAGAACCTAGTGTTAGGAGACATCGTTCTCCGCTTTCTGCCCCAGTTCAAGCCATTGCGTGTTGGTTGGTGGAACCCAACGCCGCGTTTTGACTTACCAGTATGAAGAAATGAAGATAATTTAAATATGATCACTCCCCAGAGTGGGAATGGAACTCACAACCATTTACAGTCCTTTACTACAGACACTGGCCCACTGAGTCTCGATAGCTTCTTAATATTTCATCATCAAATAATCGATTTTAAATTTTAATATTTTATTGGTCCCTAAAGTACGCACATGCCCCACAGTTATACCATCACTACATTTCAAATTAACTTTTTATAATAGGCACCAAATAAAATAACATTATATTCAATATTAGAAAATAATATTAAATTAAAAATAAAACAGAATGTCTTCATTAAAATGTAAATTTATTTATATCAAATTATTTTTAATATAAAATAATGAAATAAGTAAAACTTAAACATATTGTTAAATTGTTTCAAATAGTCCTTTTCAATAATTAATTCATATAATACATTCGACATTTGGCCTGGTATATTTGAAGCGTAATTTTAGTAAATTCCAATACGGGTGACGTAACAAATGACAAACTTATTATTTGTGGTTAGTACAGTCATGTCTATGGATCGAACTGCAAAATTAAGTTTGTTTTTTAATGTATAAACTTTTCCAGGATAAAAAGTACCCAATGTTAAACCCACTGTGATGAAGAATACCATTACCAAATTTCATTGTAATCTAACAGGGAGCTTTTGTGTGATGCTTAAACAAACAGACAAACAGCAACAAACATTTTTGTATTCAGTATCAATGTAGTAACACTCCTTGCTACTATTTTTTTAATATTTTCAATGTACAGAATTGACCATTCTACAGTTTTATTATAAGTATAAATTAATTGAAGTGTAGGTACTTACTACATCGATTAGTTCGTAACTGAGGAAAAAAGACAATAAAAATAAATTAAGAAAATAATTTTAGAAATTGAATTAAACATACTTTAGAGATTTTCTACTTTACCTTAATAAGTTTGTACTCACGTTTTTTAATTATTAAGTGGTCCAGTGCTTTCTATCGTTTTTTTTTATGATTTTAAGGCCAAAAGATGATATTAACTGCAATATCTACTCGATATTCGACAAACAAGATTATTGATACGCAGCAGGTGATGAGTCCGACTGTTCGTTTTTGGCGAATCAGAGGCAGGCAGGTGCGTACACGCAGGTGTCGCCGCGATCTCGGCCGATATCGATATACAGGTCGTTGCCGATCGATAAACGCTTTGCTTAAGGTAGATATAATGTTATTAAGTAAATATTATTATAAGTGACCTAATATAAAATAAGTAGGATATGATTTATATTCATTACCGTTTTCATAAACCAATACTGTTGTCAGAGATAGCACCTACTGATAAATTAATAAGTTTGTGGTTACAAATATGAAAAGGCAATTTTAATAATATGTTATTTGTAAAATTCGTGAAAGCTCTAGAATGCTTTTTTGTTCATTGTATACATTGAGAACGATTTGTTTATAAAATAATGAATATATTCATTTGTAATTCATTTTTTTTAATAGATATTGCTTTTTCTAAAGAAAATACTTATTAAAATTATAATATTATATTTCATTATTTATTTCCAAATTTTAAGTTACAATTCACATCTATAGAATCTGGCACATATTTAAACATATGTATATAAATTTATCAATAATACTTTTTTTCACATCCTGTTAAGTATAAGCGTGACTCGTGCGCTAGTTTGTTAACGTGCGCGAGATAGGGTAGGACAGATGCGTCTCGGCATATGCGCCTGCGCCTCCGGCGGGACCGTATACTTTAACAACTTGTAAGAGACGCCCCTATGAAGCCAAGTTCGTTGTATAATTTAGATTGCTGCTTATAAAAAAGTATAAAGCATATGTTTGTATTTATCAAATACAATTTGAAAATATTAAAGTAACGTATGCAATATATATATATATATATATATATATATATATATATATATATATATATAGATATAGATATATATACGAAACAAGTTTTATAGTGATAATGTAATTTAAAGACCCATTCTGATTAAATTCATATATTCCTCGTTTTCTATTTGTACATACATTAAAAGGGCAACGGGGATGAGAGTAGGTATATAAAATGTGGTTGTAAACTTAATGGAAATGTTCTCTTGCTTTCAACATATAGAGCTTACAAATAAAAATCACTAAAATTTGATTCCCTAAAGAACCTCTTCGTTTTCTCTGATGAAAATTAATATACATAGTAGTAATAGCAAGAAATAGAGGTAGAATTTTGATATAGTGGGTAGGTACACAATTCATCATTATATAAGCGAGGAACATTGAAATTGAAACGTCTGTGTAGCGTTTTTGTTTAAAACGAATATTAACAGTCTGTGTTTTTGAATTTAAAAATAGAACATTATGTTATGTTCAGTATAATTTATAAGTAAATACTTAAATATAAAACATGTAAACTAATTTTGTATGGACTAAACTGACCTAACAAAGAGGATATAATCATTGATTTGTTTATTGAGATCACGTAAAATCGATGAATAGGTTTGATTGTGTCGAGGATAACAGAATTGTAATTTCTGTTTGAAAATAAAATCAAAAACTCGCAAACTAGTTATATTACAATACCCATGCTGTAGCATGAGTTCGATATAAATATCATAATAATATAAATAAAGTAATATTTTATTGTTTTCTTATTTTTATTTAGTAATGTCAATATATTTTTTAAATTTTAAACTGTATTAATAATAAACAAATGTATGTAAAACATCAGTTCGAAAACATAAGGTTTTACTTTTATTTTATTACTAGCGGTCCGCACGCGGCTTCGCCTGCGTCAACTCAGACCTACAACTATTTCGTTCTTTCATCTGCCCGCGCTCTCGCAAAATTTACAGACTTGCAAAATTTATAATTTTATTGATTTACCAACCTAATGATAAACCTTACAAACAATCCACCAATCAACCTAATTTAAAGTTAAAATATAAACAGACTTAAAACTGATATTAGAATAAAAGAAAAGTCGATTATGTACATGAAATATTTTATATATGTATATATATATATATATATATATACATATATATATATATATATATATATATATATATATATATATATATATATATATATATGTTAATATATTCAGTCCATAATACACTGAGTAGTTCGTTCGTCCTCATATTAAGTTGCCCAAAAATTTGCCCTCTGAGAGCTATCTTAACGTACGCTGTTAAAATTGTCTTGAATAGATCTAGCGATTCTGGGATAGCATATATTTTTTATATGGAAGCCATTATGCAGAAAATTAATTTGGATACTTTTTAAAATACAAATTGTAGATCATTTGTATTTAGAACCCTTCTCAAAATCATTACATTTTATACTTTAAATATTCAATATAGATTAATAATATTTTTACACTAAATAATTTAACCGAATAGTTTAAAGATTATAACGATATGATTGATTGGAGTGCCATAAAGCGCCTAATAAAAAGACGCGCGGAGTGGCAAAATACGTAATAATATAACGATAGCTGTCAAATACAAATATAGTTTTTATCAACACACCATGCAAGGGAAGCCGCGAGCGAAGTCTAGTATATTATAAAGTATAGTCTCCCTATTTTCTCTGTCTGTGTGTATGCGCTAATCTCGGAAATTTGTGAACGCATTTTGTTCGTGTATCAAATGTTGAAAAAAGGGGTTTCTGTATTATATCGTTACATACGAAATTTATTTTTATTAATGAAACTTCAAGATTGTCGTGGCCGCGCTGCAAATATGATCTAAAATAAATCTGTTTGGTGATCTGATTAGATGTGGACTTACATCATATTGATTGCTAACAGCTTCGCAAAACATCTGTAGTTTTTTCAAACTTTTAATTATATAAATGGTTACTGTTGGTTATCCTTAGAAGATTGACATATATCCTCGTACACTTTTTTGTACATCTTTTTAAGGGCTACATTTTCTTCATATGTGATTTCAAACTCAGAAAATTCTCTTTCCAACATTTCAAACAGGAACAAAATCCGTTCACAATTTTCCGAATTAGCGCATACATACAGACAAGGAAAATAGGGAGACGTTACTTTATTATGTGTATTGATATTGGTGATGATTTATTCACAGGTTTAAATATTAAATAAATGACCAGAATAAGAAAATTTAAATTCCTATACTTGAGATAAACCTTGTATAAAATAACTTTGTTTTGTTACATTAAAAATGTAACAATGTTAAGGCCCACTTATTGGTTTATGCTAAAAGTCATATATATTTTTATTCTATGCATTTTACGGTAAGTTCAATCGTTTCTTTCATTTCCGCTAAGTACGATCTTTCAAAGACTACGTTAAAGATAAAAATCTATTTTGTATTTATAAGACATTGACATTTTTAGTAACGATATAAGATTAATACGTTTAGAAACTCATGTGATTTTGAAGATTTTCATGTGATTAATAGGTACTAGATTGATAGGTAATAATAATTTTATTTGCTTTATTGAAACACAGATTACAATTTTCGTTTAATCCCTTACAAAAATACTTTTAAAATTTGCTAATATATTAGCTTTAAAGGACGTAATCTAAGTTTTGAACAACCTTTTATTAGATGCCTTCGAAACCTCTGACGAAACCAAAAAACTGTAGCTCAGGTAGACACCTTTACTTGTGCTCATTTTTTAATAGGAACGTGCCTTGCAGCTGCTCATATTTAAATATTTTTACCACTACGCCGTCAATCTATTTTTTTTTTGTTACAATAAAGTACTTCGTTACATTTGAGGGAAAGTATAAAAATTTTGTATATATGCATACGCAGGTGATTTTTAACGTGCACACATATATTTATTCAAGGGCCATATTTAATTTATTAGGGACACAATTTTAATTAAGACTAGCGGCCTTCTCGCGGCTTCGCTCGCCTGTACTCACCACAATTTTATCCTTTAACCTACTCTAGCTGAAATCGCAAACAGAATTATTAATTTAATTTAATTGTGAAATTAACTACTTTTTAAAATAAAATCTATACAGAATTACAACTTATACAACTTATGTACATATACATATAATAAAAGATCACAAAAATAATTTTATACATAAATATAAATATTAGAAATAATTTAATTGGGTTTCTTAATATACACAGTCAGTAATAATCTCAGTAGGTTTTTTATCGATCATGCTAAAACTACAGTATAGATGGAATGACTTTTGAGATAGTAATAGCTTAAAGTTTAGATGTACGTATAGTATAGATTTTATCGTGATATTTAATGAAAATTTAATAGCTTTAGATCATAGAAATTAGACGCGTGTACAAGATAGTTTCGTCTTAATATTCAATGTAATTCATTGTAATAATTGACGAAAAAATTTAAAAACCAGCGCTGTCAAATTATGATATCGATTTCTCGCAAATTTCTTTCCAATATTACTAAGCAATGTGATTATTAGAAAAAAAAACAATATATGTATATGAGCACTGTTTTAGTTTTTATCCCTCATAGCAGAGTAGACACAAAGAATCTAGTTAGGCCTCTCCGTAGAACTTAACATCGCGGTTTGTCTTACTAAAGAGGGAAAATGCAAATAATATAATTGTAATCACTCCCCCAAGTGAGAATCGAACCCACAACTATTCCGTTTACAATTCGTTAAACATAGACATTGACCCACTGCACTACGACGGTCTCTTATTATTTTATAATTCATTGTAATCATACAATCATTTTTATTTCTTTATATTTTATTGATCGTTACGTAGGCGCACATCGCATCATCTGTTATCAATAATTGACATGACATTAATTTTCCTTCAAAAGTAATAATAAGTATTATTAAAGTTAAATAAAATCAATCCAAATTCGATATTCGGTACTAAAATTGCACTGCGAGTGACGTAGCATACAACAAACTTACTATTTGTCTTTAATATAGTAACCACGTCTAGGGATCGAGGCCCTACTAAGTTTGTTTTTTTTTCAGTATATAATTTTCCAGGATAAAATATATCAATGTGATGTTCAGGATGTTGGTGTGTTATAATTCAAAGTTCCTTTGTAATCCAACGAGTACTTTTATCGTGATGCTTGAACAAACCGACAGACAGACAAAAAGTTATTTATCAAATTTTTGGATTCAGTGTCAATCTAGTAAGACTCCTTAAGAGCTACATATTTTTTAAATATTTTCACTGTACAGAGCCGTTAGTAAAAATTACATTATATTTTTTTACTTAATGATACCTTAATCTCGTTATGCATGGTGTGCGCAAGGTGTTTAAATTCCTTAACACTGTAAGCTTAAATCTCACGAATCTCGTGTGCTGGAACTGTCAATAATGTGGATGAAAAAGCTCTGGATACTCCGAGGGTAATTTAAATTTGTTAAATACTTTTTAAATTTTCACATTATATTACAGTAATTTTTAATGTGGCTTTAATTATATATTTCGTTACCTACTTAAACTAATCTAATGCTTATCTTATACAGGTGGCCACTAATGTCAATGTAAATTATATACATTTGGCCGATATAAGCACCTTTACAAGCCCCAACAATGTCAATTTCTAAATACAAATAAAAATATTTGAAAAAATCTTCTTATTTGTTAATATTTTTTATGGTTAATCCGTAATCGTTAAGTTTTAAAGTCACAGATAAAGATGTATGTATTAATAAATGGAACATTAAATCTGCTTAAATAAATAATTCTTTTAAATACTTTTATTTTGAAAGTAACCGTTCAAATTTTATTATTTTTGTTGATTTTTGTATGGTTCCGATATCTATTTATGTATTACTTTAACTACGTGCAAGTATTTATTATAAAATGTTTAACATTTAACGTTTTTTGCTACAATACTTTACATACATAAATCAATGTATATTTAAGTATATAAATGCTCTCAGTTTTTATTACGAATTACTGACTCATTAAGTGATTCACCTGGCGTCAATATGATCCATCTGTCGTGCGTGGATTTAAGAGTGGGCTCCCCTGTCTTACGTAGAACGTTTATGTTGAATATATCAAACAAAAAATGTAGTTGGTCCCTTATACACCAGCAGTTATCATCAAATGTTATTAATAAATATTTAATAATATAAAATACCTCTTTAACTCTAAAGTATGAATGTATATTTTTTATTTTAATGTATATTGGTTTGTCTTGTTACTATTATCGGCAGTAATATTATAATTTAATATTCTATTTAATGAACAGTTTTCAATAAAATATTGAATAAAATATTCAAATACCCGAAGTTTAAGTAAAGAAAAGGAAAATGGCGAAGACAAGTTGCTAGACTGATCAGCATTTTTTTTACGGCGTACTAAAATCAATCATCTGGAACATATTTAGAACTAAGATATCAGCTACACTAAAACATATAGGGGAAGAGAGTTATAGTAATATTCTTCAGGGTGTTGCTAGTAGTAGTAGTACAAACTTTAAAATGTTTAGACTATTTATTGATAACTACACTTATGGTTTTTGGAAATAACAAGGTGGTATGAATATAAAATACGAGCAAACAGCATTGCGAACAAAAAAATACTCCTTTCTTATTATGTACGAGTACATAAAGGTTGGAAGCAACTCGTCATTAATTTTAAGCCTTAAATGTCATACCGAGTTGAGTGATTTTGCCCTAGGTCCTTCTGCTTATCCTATTTGTGGAGATTTATGTTTTTATCCCGCATAGCAGGGTAGACAGAAAGTACCTAATGTACTCCGCTTTCCGCCGAATTTGAGACATTGCGTGTTGAGTGGTGGAACTCAACGTCGCGCTTTTTCTTACCAGAGCAGAAGAATATCAATTATTTTAAATATAATCATTCCCCTGAGTGGGAATCGAACCCACAACTAATCGCTTTTGAAGTCAGCCGCTGTCCCACTGCGCCACGGCCGGCCTCATGTGGTAATAGTATAAAGCATAAAAAAATTGATACTTTTAAAAATTTGTTAAGAATAGAACACATGAAATAAACAATCGATTTAACTTAGTTGAATAGCAATCAAAAAACATATACTATTTATAATGTATGCATTTAAATTGACTAGCAAGTAGAAACAAAAGTAACAAGTTTCCGCTCTAAATAAATTAACATTATACATATAAATTAAGATTCATAGAAAATGGACATTATTAAAGCTATTGGTCACTATAACTGAAAGGAAATAAAAAACAAAACATGTTCTTCTGCGTAATTAAAATTCGTAAACAAATATAAGCGAAGGCAGCCTCACAATATATCATGCTGAATAAATACGTAATCGGATCATGAATGCGCCTCGCAAAATTTGTTATCTCGTCGTACTGGATGCAATTCCCGAGCGCGTAATTAAACTAACTAACCTACGTACGTTGGAAATATTGACTACAAATTTTGACCTAATGATAGGAAGCTTCTAGAAGATATATATGAGTATATATTCCTTATAATATAAATATACAATACTATATGAGCTTACATTATATAGTTAGTGTATATGCTTTTTCCGACTTTTATTGGTATTAAATAAGATCGATATGAGATCCTGAGTAAAGTATATTATAAACTTAGTACATAATTATAATTTGAACCAATTTTACCTAGAGGAGAATTATTTTTTAAATTACTTTGATGTAAGTATAGCCCCGACATATTTAAGCCATTTAGCTATAACAATTATTCATTTGTATTGTGTAAATTATCGAATATAATTGACGTGTACGACAACGTCCACTTCTGGAGTGCAAGGAATGCGGCACTTATTGAATTATTACAAGATTTAATTATTGACTATTTACTACATTTTTATTAGTATTGTTGTAATTACGATTTATATTCTATGATGATTTACTAAATTTTATTATTATCGAAAAGATAAAAAAATATTAATTAAAATAATCTTTTTAAAAACAAGCTTCTTTCATAGTGCATTGTATTCTACAAATCAATCCCTTTTATTTGATACCCGTATTAGGTGGTTTGTGTAAAAATTTGTAATCCGGCTTTGTTTCGGCGGCCATTTATTGTCATCAGGATTAAAGTCATATTCCAAATTTCTGAAACTGAGTAACACGAAACATTAAATGTAAGCTTATAAAAAGCCCAATTCAAAATACCATATGTAAAAAAGACACTAGCATAATAGTACTAGCCTCTTTATTGTATGCTTAATTGCTTGCCTCTCAGCGTATGTCAAAGCAGAATTGAGAAATATATAAGCGCAAATTCTCTCTTTATAGTTTTGTAGTACTAAATTTATGTTTTCAATATAAACTTACAGTCTGACCTCGTGGTGAAGTTATATTTCCATTAAAAAAATATGAGAGATATTATGCCTGCTCTATAATAAATATTAGCTTCATAATACGTAATCGATAGAGTACGAATGACACGCAATCAGCACGTAATTTATACTTTATTATAATTGTAAGAATGTTGTCCTCCTCAGAAACATGAAGTTAAAATAGGTCACAAAAACGGCTTCAAAAAACACTGTCATTTCCCGTACTTTACGTTGAAAATCTAGATTATAGTGAAACTCATTTCGAGAGTGACAAACTCTGCTTTTACTTAAGCACAAGCAATCTGATTCGGATTTAATAAAATGCATGTCTTTTCCCTTACAATATTTATTCTTTTTTAACGAATAAGTTATATTATCAGTTTGAACAAAATCTGTTATATGTGTAATTCAAAAAGCCACGATAATATAATGTTCCTTATGTACAAATGAACAATAAATAAGGTAGGCAAAGCTTAAAGTAATAAGCCTTTAATAACTTTCCACACTTAATACTTAAACCAAAATAAACATCGTAAGGTCCCTCCGCAGTTCGTGGCTAACGAAAGTGCACCAACATTATGGTTTTGGTGCCAAGTATTGTTTAGTTGTGTGAAACCGCAAAGGTCGTTCTTTCAAAAACCAAGAATTCACTCAAATTATCAAATATTATATGTCAATCATTATTTATTTATTCGGAAATGTTAACATATAATATCATAAAGTAAGTTACCAAAAGTATTGTTTTATATTGATTTTGTTTTATTTTTTTAAAAATTAGACGTGACCAGTATAGGCATAACCGAATGAACTGTTCATAAAATTTTAAAAAGAGAAGAGAAGAGAAAGTCATTTTATACCATCAAAGAACAAGAATAATTCATTTGATGATAAAATAAAATTGTATTTGACATTAATTAGATTTTAAAAATGATAAAAAAATAAAAGTCAAGAAAGAAAAACTAGGCAAAAGCTAGGTATTGCCCTGCTTGTTAGATGGATGGAAAATATGATGTTGCAATACAGCCTATGGTATATTATATATTTTATATGATTTAGACTTTATAGAAATATTGGTAAATTGTACTAAAATAACATAAATAGTAAAGATTAATGCTGCAATTTAAATAATTTAATCCCTAACAAGGTCCTACGACAAAAACTGAAAGTAGTGTTTAAAAATCAACACACTTCAATATTTTTTATTTATAATAAGCAAATGAATTATAACTTATATACACTTGGTAAGACCTAATAAAATTCACAACTGATAAATTTAATTTGTGAGGTAATATATTTTATTATCATTATATACTATTATATTATTGACCTAATTGCACTTTAAAACCAATGCTTTCTGAAAACATAATTTAGAGCCCATAGACATTTTAAAAAAAAATCTTTATAAATGAACATTGGTATCTTAATTTATTCAATAAATTCTATTTATATATGGGGTGGTAATTTAATAGCAATTGCTTACAAATTTAACTTAAAATGCGATTTGACCTTATTTGAATTACGCTGTACAAACAAAGGTGCCTGAAAATTATACGAAAAAATATTAATTAACTAATTTTTAATAACAATTAACATTCTTATAACCAAAATTGTAAAAATATATTAAGGATTATCCAAAATAAGAAGCGCACTAATTTATTTAAAGATATATAAGACATTATTTCATGAATAAAAAATTGTCAATCCGCTATTAATGTAATCAGATTAAGTTGTACAAATTAAAATAACATAGAGTTAAAATATAACAGTGGTTTTATCTATCACAGCTCAAAAAAATAGAGAAATCCCTTCTTTCTTAGATAACAAAATAAAAAAAATATTACGTAATAGATATTCAAACAAAGTAGTAATTATAGTATATTATATAATATTATATAGTAGTAGTAATTATCATTGAAATAAGTTTTAACATATGTAAATTTTACAGATAATTATGTTTCATACAATTATGTTCAACGCACAGATACAACCAAAGCTTTAAATTAAATAACTAACATAACATAATTGCAATTCAATTATTGTAGATTTGAAATTTAAAAAACATAAATCTACAACTATTATTATGTTCATGATTTGGATTTGTAAGATTGTGTTATCTAATTTTAAAGCGCGTATGTTGCCTCTTTAAGTATTCTAAAGGATAGCATGGTTAAGAACTCATGTATTTTAGCTTCATAACAAAAACTGCTTAAGTTAGGTCATAAAAGATTTATTTAGCCAACAACAGCTTATTGAATATCGCACAAAATGCTACGCTATGCTAATGTACACAAGATTCGCTATTTTGCTTTTTTACATGCAATTTTTTTTTATTTTTCTTTACACATAATAAGATGAATTGCAGCACCAAAATTAATATTAAAAGTTTACACTATTACAAAATTATTTATAGGACATGAACATGCCTTAAACAACCTCAAAGTACTTAATGCTAAACTTAAAATGAATAGTGAAGTAGATTCTAAAACTGCATGATTTTTTTAATTGGTATAGGCCTGCGCATGAAACAGGATCATTGTGTGTTTCGGGCTTCGGAACAACTGTTGAGCGCATCTGCGCTTAACGCACCCTGCATTCTGTATAATAAGAGTGTGGGCATTCCGCGACCCATTCCTGTCGGAGTCTCCGAGCGCTTTGCACGCTCGCTCCCGCTGAACTCGATCTGGCGCACGTAGTTCACATTTGGTCGCGATCATGAAGTGCGGTATTATTATATGTGTTATTATACTTTCTTTTTGGACTGCGAATGCGCGAGAAATTGACGTTAAAAAAGAGTTAAAGGCGCTTACAGAACAGATCGAATCTCTGAAAACATCGCAAAACTCTGAAATTTCCCGCCTGTATACAGAAATCAAACAACTTAAGTAAGTTCTTTTCTCATATTTTACGTTAATTTTATTTAGTAAAAAAATCACAAGGCGTAATTTATTTTATAAGTAATAATTGTTTTGCATAATATTTATATCATAAATGATTTTCTTTTATATTTTAAACTTGTTCTAAATCTTTAAAAGTAAACCAAAGAAAGCACGCTCGGCGCATAATATTATGACTGCGAATATTTCAATAAGCTTTTGCGAATTATTACAATAGACATAGTGTTTTTTCTGCGTTTCCTGTTGCAATATTATTATAATATTATTATTTTTCTTGTTGCAATTGAAAAAAAATAAATACAACGTGCTGATTTAATTTTTATGTGCCGGACAAAATGAAATGAGAAAAAGATTTAGAGATATGAATGTATTTTAATTATTTACATGACTTAAAAGATTCAGAGTAGAATTGTCTTATAAAGAATATTGAAGAAGAATTAAGAAATAATATATATTTCTTAAATGACAGTAAACTATATAATCTTAAAGCTGCTTAAAAATCGAATAACGTATACAGTTACGTGCTACGGTACAAGAAAGATTAAGAGTATACTTCTTCGTGAAATCCCGCAAACGTGTCATAATACAAAAATTGAAGACACAAGAGGTGTTTGAAGAGTAAAGAAAGAGCGTCTCTTACCGAGAACCAGGTCATCTGATCGATGTCTTTTTAAATATACTAAAGTATATACTGTGTAACATTCAAAGAGAACTTGATTAAAATCCAATTATGTACATCTGATTTAAAAGATGTTTATAGGTAATCTCATGTTCAGTTTATGAATAAAATAACATTTTCAACATTAAAATTAATAACAACTAAGCATTTTCCTCTTGTTAATGATATTTGAAATTGTATAATAAAATATATTTGTAAACTTTAATAATTAAAAAATAGTTCTTTTTGAAAGAAGAAATAAACATATATTATAATTGTCAATTATTTAATATTAAAATTAAACATAACATAACAACACAAGATAAAAAGCTTAATTTTAATATTTATAATTACATATAAATTGTCAGCGTAAATAGATGTGCAGATCTAAATATATAAGCGGATGCGAAAATGACCGTCTCTTTGAGAAATGGCAAAATCACAATAATACCTATTATTTTTTTGTAGCAAAAAAATAAGGCAAATTTAAATAATCCTCATATATCTTTGACCTCAAATTAACATATTACTGAATGAATATCCAATATTTTCCCTATCAACAAGAACAACTCACATAAAGAAGTAAATATCTCACATACTAGAGATATATGACGATGATGGAAATTATATAATTGGAAATTATATATAATAATTATAGATTAAACTTTAAAGTTAGAAAAGATTTTCATTTAAAAAAAATAGTTATTGCTTTTACGATTTAATTTGATGATTTAATTTGTTTAAACGATTAATGTCACTTTTACACCAGTGCATAATGTGTTTATAATTAAAAAGAGACATTTCCTTAAAAAATAAATATAATAAAATAAAACAGGGACAGCTATTTGTAGATTAGAATTGAAAAGTTTTGTAATGATTACGTGATCACTAAGCTTGTGGTATCACAATTTCGGAAACACCTGTGCTAGTGGGCTCGGCAACTTCAGAACTGGCTTTATTGCAGCGTATTCATACATACCTAAAGTTGGAAGCGCGGCCAAGTGCATACATTAATACTTAACTGAGATATAGAGTACCGGGGCCTCGAGGTAGCTCTTTCCCGCTTTAAATCCAAAGCTTAAGATGGTAGTGAGGCACTTTGCGGCTGGTTTAACAAGTTTCGCGAAACTGCAAACACGAACTTATATACTAACAGAACGAGCATACGTGGAATGCAACGATGCCACCTGTTCTGTTATGTTTTGTTAATCGATTTTGCTCAATTTTATCTCACTAGAAGTCACATACTAGCATCTCGGGACTCTTATAGCGGTCTTTTGTACGTCTAACTTTACATCATGCATATTTCTACTATAAGAGCTATTTATATAGGCAGCTGCCTATATTTATTTTGTTTTGTAAATAAAACTTAAATTTAATAAATTATATATGAATTATGAAAAATTGAATCCGATTTGTTAACAATGTGTTCATTTAATCATTTCTTATAGCTATTAATAGAAGGACACTTAATAATTATATTAAACTGTAAAATTATATTAGCAAGCCTCAACAAGCCTCATTAATGTATGCGTTTCGTCAAAATCATCACGTGATTTGGTAAAAAAAGAACAACTACTGGCAGTTATTAAAGTAATAAAATTTTCTAACATCCTAACATCCGGCATTTGTGTTTTATTTCTTTTATTATAAGTACACATTTAAATTACTAAACATCATAGTCATTTTTTTATTAAACATGAGGGATGGGGGTGAACATCTGGTTGTAAAATGTTTATTTATATTCCTACCGGAAATAATGTACCGCCAGCTCCCTTCCAGAAGACAGTGCCAATAGGGTGGCAAAAGCTATGGAATTTAAAATTATTATTTTTACGTTTTGGTTATGATTAGATGTATTAATATATTAAAAAAGCAGGGCACTCAGGGACAACCTAATGTCAAAACATTTCGTTTACTGCTTCCACCTGAAATCGAGACATTGCGTGTTGAATGGCGAGTTCAACGCCGTGCTTTGTCTTACCAGAGCAAAGGAATCAAAATAATTGCAAAATATAATCACATTCAACAACCATTCGCATTTTTTCATACATAGAATTATAGTGCTAAAATAAATATGTATAGTATCGATCCTTATATAGGCTCATATATACATTAAAAAAACATAATTCTCTTCCAATACTTGAAGAGATTGTTAGATCATTATTGCTTTCTACTAATTTTAAAAACTATGAATAAATTAATATTAAGAAATAGATACGCTACAAGTTTCTAACACGTAATCAAAAGAGCAGGTGTTTTATGCAGAGAAATGTGGCCATGGTTAATTTGACGGCTAAGCAAGTCCAACTACGATATTTATTTCAACCTCGTGATACGTATCTATCAAATGTTATATTCTGTTTTTAATTGATTCTGGATTCTTTTTTACTATTTAGTGTTCAAATCTTCATTTTTTCCGCACATTTAAATGAACTAAATATAGACGAAAATAAAATTATCTTAGTTGTTTACTTATATTTAAATCAATACAACTAGTTTATTTAAAAGTCAAAACTTACATTACAATAATATGAGAATACTGTATTCAGTCGCTTTATTACTTCATTATGCCTTGCGAACAGTTCATAACCTGAACAATCTCTAAAGCAATTGTACCTTGTAATTACATTTAGTAATAACTTTATGAACAGATGCATTAATACTATTAAAATCCAATTTGAGTTAAATCGTTATTGAAATTGCCGCTACGTATTGTACGAGTATTTGCAGTTAGACTGAGCTAAGTATAACATCAAATCCATTTATCTTTCGGAGAGCATTGTTAAAATAATCAGTACACAAACGAATACACAAGTTACCTACATTTTTAAAACAATGTTAGTAACTAATATCAAAACTTATTAATTTCATATTAATAGGTATCATTCTGTAAATATAGTCAGTGAAAAATATTTTACAACTTCCTTGGGCGCGTTTATAGTTTACTTTCTCACCTATCAGTTATCTGCTGATACCGTATTACTGTATACTGGAGAATGATACTATAAAAAAACCTCATATATCGTTACTAAATATTGATTTATACTATCTTAATACTTTTTGTTTACGAATCGGTTCTTTTTGGTTGTTAAGGAGCAAACAAAATACCCATGCAGAATAGATTTTGGAATTTTATTATTTAAAAAATATTAGTGGTCGGTCGTGGCGCAGTGGGACTGTAGGCGCAATCGGTTGTGTGTTCGATCCCCACTCGGGTGAGTGATTGTATTTAAATTATTTTCACTTCCTCGATCTGGTAAGACAAAGTGAGGCATTGAGTTCGGTGGAAAGAGAAATACGGAGTGTCTTTCACTGGCTACTTACTGTCTGCCTGCTTTGTGGGACAGAAATCACGAAGCTAAAAAAATCGCTTACATATGATATAAATGTTAGGCAAATAGTTCAAAATAAAACAAATCTATAAAATTTATCATATTTTAATTATGTATTTTGTATGTAATGTATGGATAATATCAAGCAGAGGGGAGACTCGGTATGATCACTCTTGCGTGGCATTGCATCCTGTTCGTTGTACCCTTTTTAATTTCATCTACCTTTGTATATCCATAAACACATTAATTTCATTAGGTATATACCGGTACTAATAGAGCTGATCACTACTGAGTGTAAATTCCTTCGTTATATCTATCAGGAAGCAAAATTTTACTACAATAAGTGCAAAACAAACGCACTGAGGTTTTAATCAGCATGTTGTAGCTTTAGAAATAAAATTTCACCTAGGTTTTTTAAAATTTCACCTAGCTTTGAAATTCATTTTTGGTTTATTATTTAAATTCCCGCTGTGCATTCTCTCTCCTCATTTGTGGTAGACAGATTAAGAAAAATAGAGTAAAATATAGTTTGTAACTCATGTTTTATTAAAATATTTTATATTTAATGTTTTATATTTTATATTTTTGTAGAGAAAATCCAGTGGTTGGATGCACCAACAATCATGAACGAAACGAACAGGCTACTCTTGAGTGGGCTAAGAGTTCTATGAAGGAACTCCGAATTGAAATGCACGAGCTCAACCGTAGTGTCAATAGCTCGCAACTCTTGCGTCAATTGCATACCATGCGCAATCAGGTTTGTTCCTAATTATTTTAAATGAATATGATAACAACAATTTGAGTAAATAAATAAATACTAATACCCAATTATATTAATCGTTAACATATAATAATTCAATTGTACTGAAATTAGTTACGACAATATGTATGTAAATACTTAAAATAATTTCGTTCATCCTGAAACACTATAATTTTAAATAATTAATTACAAACATGAACAATAGCACAATAAATTAATCACTGTCCTTTTAATATTGTAGTATGGTATTCTCGGCAAAACTCATTAAAATAGATTTGTGTATTAAAAGGCTAAATAATTTTGGTTTGAACTCTACTGTTACTAACTTACTTTAGTATTTTTACATTATTCTCTGCGCTGCAACCGACATTTAAAAATATATATAATTGAAATAATCTTTCTTAAGTTTCTATTATAAACTCCTGTATTTATTAAATATTCAAATCTAGATTAGTTTTTCTAATTAAATATACGTTCATAAGAAACAATTTTTACAACTGAGCAACTGTTTTAGATACAACGAGCTTTGTCGGAGACTTTAGATTTGATTCAACTTTATCGGACTCATGAGGCTCGCGTCGACAAGTTAGATAGTGAGGTGGGCCGGCTTAAATATGAGGCCCAGGAGACACGGACTGCAACTGCACAATTACGGGCGCATTTTGGAAAAATATCTAAAGAGGTGAGTGATGAAATGAAAATATCACAGGTTCAATGAAATGAAATGAAATTCAAATATGCACGTACCTGCATACGTGGAAATCTAAAAATGAAATCCATAATTTTTATACTTAAAATTTTGATATAGTGACTATCTAAACGACTAATAAAAATAAATTTGATTAGCTACAAAATATTAACAAATATCCAAAATTAGAAACCAGTCAGATAGTGCGAATACCGTTTAGGATAAATATACAATATCTAAAATTAAATGTATTAAGCTCGTCCTAGTATTTTTAAAGAACGTTAAGCTTTAGATATTGCAAGTGACAGTAAGCATGATTAAAAACGGGTGAGAGAAATTTCATACAGCAGAATAACTACCTATCCGTCTACCAGCAGTAATTTATGTAAATTTTATATACAGATTTAGCTTAATAATACTAAACGGAAATTAAACAAAATATTTCTGATACATAATTTTTTAAATTTAATTAAAATATGAACCTAGGTAATAATTGCAGGGTATTATAATATTACATTCCATACAATAGCATTGAGATCAACCGTAAATTCTAATAACAGGTGCTGACCCTCTTCACGCTCGATGGTTATAACCGTCGTCAACCGTTGCCCATGCGACTTTTTACCGGTCAATATGATTGCAAGGGAATATAATTAAAACAAAAAAATCACTTCATTTCTTAGCTCCTCATCTATGTAAAAGACTGTTGCGTGTTTTTTTTTATTTAGAGTAGTGTTAAAGCTTATACCAAACCAATCGTGAATATTGCATGAAAGTAAAAAAAAAAGAATTGTCGCGAAATCTGAATGGCATGCACCTGCGCCACTCGCACCGCGGAAATTCCATTGATGCAGTGCATAATAGCGGTATGGGAAACGACAAATAGGCGACCGACCGGCGGATCCCATGGAATACTTTTGCTTTATCCGATGCATGGGTATGCTAGCTTATATTGAAATATTGAAATAGACATGATCTATAGAATACAACTTGCATCGCGTATACCTCATCTAAATAGTAAACTTTTGATGATGTTAACTCTTATTATCAATTATATCTTGAAGATATTTTTAAATGTTATGAATTGGATAAGATTTCATTCTTCAGGCGAACTTATTATTAAACAGTAGTGCCGTCATTATGTTCAAAAGAGAACCGTGAGAAATTATTCCTTGAAAGCCTCCAAGAACTCGCTTGCTCGTAAAATGTTGTTCAACCAAGCCATTTAATGGAGACAAAAAGTAAGAGGACCTCACACCGTATGGAATAATTTACACGAAAATTGATCGCTGGCACTAATTAATTAAGCTGACGTGATTATTTATTTTTTGCTACAATATTTAAGCTTGTATTCAAATATCTCAGTACAATATTGAATCATAGGTGTCTATTTTTACATTTAATCCAAAAATAGTTAAAACTGTGTGTGTGTATGACTGAATCAGTATTGTGTACAATATATTTTTTCGTAGTCATATAGTACTAATATACGAGTAGGTACATAATAAAAATGGAAATAAGTACTTTACGAAATGTTTTTACAGCTATATGGAATATTGTTTAAGAGTCAGAGATTGGACTGCAATAAGTTGTTATAATTAATTTTTATATTGTGAAACGTTTTTATTCGTAGAACTTCAAAGTGTTTATTCGTTTATGGATTGTTGATTGACTGTCGTGCAGCACTACAACACGGCAATATCATAGGTGTGTACCGTTATAATAACATGCCAATTAAACAAGATCAAAGGCTTTGGGGAAATATTAAAATGCATATTGTTCATGACTTTATCCATTCGAACACTTGCCCTCAATAATATTAATATTTTTGTAACGTATTAGAAAATCGATAGCATCAAACATTTTTGTATATTTCCTATACACATATATTAAAATGTCTAAATTAGATATTCATCAACAAATTTATTAAAAGTTAAATCAGTAATATAAATGAACAAATGGCATTAACAATAGAATGCCATTTATATATATATATAGTAAAAATACTAAACATATAAGTAATAATTTTTGTTCAAGAATAAGTCAAAAATTTACTCAGCGTTGGCATATCATGCAAACTGAGTTCTTTTCTTCGGTTTTATAGAATAAATAGATTTGTCGACTTTTATTTTTACTTTGTTATAATGAAAACGGATACGTTCCAACAAAATGGTCCGATGAATAGATTTTTTTGATTCGCAGTTTGAATGAACGGCAAAACGGTTTTGCGATTTTAACATTCCTTGCTTACCGAGGCGTAAAAACGTCCGATGCGAGCACATATCGTTAATGATAGTTTTTTCTTTTTCATTTTAAGTTCAAGTACAGATTTTTAAGGTATTAATAATATTAGACTTCTTATCTTACTACAAAATATTATAGGTTCCTACATACATAATACACTTTCTCTAAATATTTTATTTTCTTAAATAAGAAAAAATATTTACAAAACTACATGCAGTCTACTACATACATCCTTTACGTCATTTTTAAAGCTGCATATTACCTATTTATATAACAGGCACATTTTTATGTTATTATATCAGCATCGTAACGAATAAAACTAGTTGTCGCAGCTAATTATAGTCGACGTCATATAGAGCTTTAGCTTTACTGTTGTCCTTACAGATAAATTTGCTTGTCAAACATGCAAACCATATGTTAATTGATAATATAAAAAGATTTAAATGGGTGAAACTGTCCAAGAATATTAGTTCGCCTGTATTATTATTTATATACATGATTTTTAATGCCGCTGTTGCCGCCCACGCTCAGTGCTAATGAATGTTATATATGTACATTTTTAGAATATGTTTATCAATAGTAACTGAGTTTGACGGAGCTTAGACTAAGTAGAACTAGATTTATATTTGTAATTATAATATTAATGTAATTATAATATTATTTGGATTTAATGCGTTTGTAACCTGTTAGAATAAATAAAATGTCACTTGGTTACTTGTATATATTTAATTACATTTTTTTAGCAAAGTGATCAAGTAACGTTAATTGTCGCTGAGATTATAACTGTTAGCGCATTCGGAATTGTGACAACGTTACGTGATACATTGAATACCTACCTACGAATGTTTCCAATTGAACAGAGCCTCTCATTTTCTCACATGGATTCACTTTGTTCAACGTTCAATGTTGAACATTTTTAAAATACCTGACGGACTTAACAAACGATTCAAAAAAATATTTGATAACATCAAAAAAATTTTTACCTGTATTTCAATTGGAAAATTTTCCAATTTTATAAAGTCTATCTATGATAAATTTAATATTTGTTTAAACTCTACTTTATATAATATTGTTTCATGTCTGTTATCCATTTCTAATTTAAATCAACTGTAAGATTATTTGCTCTCTTGTTACCAAATTGGACGTATATTCACTATCGTACTTACACATTCAGATTGAATCGAGACTTGACAAAAGGACAATGGATTCGTGGTTCGCTAGCCATTTGGCAACACGTACGGATCTCACTATATTCAAAGTACAGAGATGAATTATCTGACTTCTCTGATTTTTAAATTATGTTAAAAAGATGTATTTTAAAATCTAAAAACAAGCTAAATTTGTACGGATGTTGACTGATTATATTGATTTTAAGTAAAAATTCTTCATGAATTCTAAACTATTCTCATTGTTTCAGTTCAAAGCAAAGCAACTTAGTGAGATAAACTCTAACAGCTTCAACGAAGTTTTAGAACCGCGCGACAATAGAGTAGGGGCTCCAAAGCTCGAACGTCCACACAAGCTTCGTCACAACAAGATGGTTCATGCTCAAATTTCTCGGCTTGCCCGCAGCCAGGACCAACTGGACGAATATCAACAAAATTTACAAACTCAAATACTTGATGTTCAGAGACGCCTCGACAGAGTTGAAGAACCTAATTGGAACTTAGTCTCGGCTCGAGTCGACTTTCTTGATATTCAATACAATGAGTTAAAAGATGAAATTAAAAATGCAACTTTAAAAATATCAGACTTCGACAAAGTTCACGCCTCCATGTTAGAGTTGCGCGAGGACGTCGAAAGCATTGAAAATAAGGCCGACAAAACCATCCCTGAGTTCCGGAAAGAAATTTCTAAGCTCGATGTCAGTTTTGCCCAGGTAAATAGGAAATCAATAAATATATTCGTTATATTTTAAATTAAGAACTGAATTTTTTATATAAGAATATGTGCTTTTTAAATCATTTTCTGTTGATGAGCAACCACGTTTTTTATTTTTTCTTTATTAATTTTATTTCTCCTTATCTTTTAATGTAGCTCAACGCTCAGTCTTCATACATAAAAGAAGACCAGGAGAATTTGCGACAATCAGTAAAAGCGATCGCTGTAAGCGTTAGCAATACTATCGATCGTGCAGAAATGGATCGTTTGGTGATTAAGAAATTAAATGATTCTGTCATTGATTTAGAGACCAGATCCAAGCAACATTATTACCGCCTCAATGACCATATTCTTAAGGTGAGGACCGCCTCAGTTATATTTTAAATTAAGAACTGAAGTTTTTGTTGGTGTTTAAATAAAATCATTATGCCAAATATTGCTTTAAAAGTAATGGCACTTATACAACAATAGTTAATTTAATAAATATATTTTGAAAAAATAATTAAGATATTATATAATTGTTATATAGTTCATAAAAAAATTAAACATTTTAATTTTTGCAGAGTGAAGCCAATCGATCTGAAGTTCTAACCAATGGCAATATTGGCATTCCATTGCCTGAACTCATGGGTGAAGTTAAGGAATTACAACCTATTGAACATGAATACGAGGACCTGGTAAGTCAACTTCCCAGGGATTGTTCCACGATAACTGGACCCGCAGGCACCTATCTCATTCATCCTGGAAAATCTCCGATTGAGACATGGTGCGACCATGGCAATACTCTTCTTCAACGACGGTATAATGGGTCGATTGAGTTTAACCGAAGATATGATGAATATGCTCGTGGCTTTGGAAACCCAGCTTCAGAGTATTGGCTCGGATTGGAATCTATGCACCATCTAACTTCAGATAATTGCTCATCTATGAAAATTGAAATGACTGACATTTATGGAAGTGCATGGTATGCTGAGTATGAACACTTCACTGTAGGCAACTCGGATGACGGTTACGTACTTGATGTAGGCGGTTACAAAGGAAATGCTAGTGATGCTTTCGAATATCAAAATCATATGGAGTTTTCTGCCATCGATCGCGATAGAGATATCTCTAATACTCATTGCGCTAGAAACTACGAAGGAGGATGGTGGTTCTCTCATTGCCAGCACGTTAATATTAACGGGAAATATACTCTTGGACTGACATGGTTCGATTCCGCTAGGAACGAATGGATCGCTGTGGCAACCAGCGAGATGCGCTTGTTCCGCCGACCTGGATGTTCTTAAATACATCCATTATGTATTTCAATATTCCAACGTAATTATTCAATGATATAGTTGCACATTTGTGCTTTAAAATAAATCACTATAATTATTATCATATACCAAAGATAAACTAGTAAAACAATGGTACTTATATTTAAAGTTTCAGATAAAATAGTTGAGACGTTCGTAGTCAAATTATATCTCGCCTCGCTACTTTATATTTTAATTTTAGTAAAGCTTAGTAACAAAGTTTATTTCATTCAATTAATCTACCGTATTTTTCGTTAGTATGTTTACATTTTAACGAAAAGTGATTTTCACAATATTTTTGAGGCGTATGAGGGAGCTGATTGATTTAAGACATATGATCAGACGGAAAGGCGTTTCATTGTTATTTTATAAAATTTGCGGTATCTTATTTATTTCCCTTTATTAATAATAATTATAAGGTTTTGAATATGTTTATCTAGAATTATTTGATTTGTATGTAAATATTATTTGTCACAGTGAGATTGATTTATTAATTTTTACTATTAATTTATATAAAATATGATAAACAAGTTAGGCATTAATTAAATAAGATTCCATAACTGTGGACAATCACATAAGGAACACAATTTAGTTAACTTTTAGTGTTTTAACAATATAAAAAGTTAAACGTAACTATTAACTTTTTAAAAGGACACCAGATCTTTTATTGTCTTAGATTCCAAATTGCTAACTAAGAAATGTCTCACATGACCATGAGCGCAACATTATCTTTAAAATTATGATAGTGATATAAATTATCGTATGATATGAATATTTTAGTCTTATGTTTATTGTGTCATATTATTATATTCCATTTGTTTTATGTATATATAGATATTATGTTAAATAGGAAAGAGACAGCTCACCATTGCAGGTTACAATACTACTTTTTATAGTTTGTTTAATATTAATGTATTATTGCTTTCCTTATTATTTTAACGCATTTTCTATACTAGCTAAAATAAGATTAAATGGTATCCTTAATTACTCAATATTACACATATGCACCTACCAAGGGATTTAAACCAAATAAATGTATCAAAAAATAATATTCTTGTTTTATTTCTCAAACAAATGGTTGATATAAAATACAAACTATACATTTTTTTTGTTTCCATATTCGTTAGTATTCCAGTTTTGTTTTTTAGGTTCATACATCTTTGTCATACCTGCATATTCTAAATCTGATATTAAGCAGATTTGCCTGTTTCCCTAAGACGCTCTCATTTCCAATTTTTAAATAATTTCAATACGTTGCTGAACCGCAACAGGGAAACTAAGAATAATGTTATGATTAATTCTCATCGTGTTTCCTCTTAGATATTGTCCCGTGATGCGCTGTTGTCCTGTTATCACCTTTTTTCTTTAATTTTATTTAATTAGTAGATTAGTATGCACACTCAAAATATCGATAAAGATACATTACCAGTTAGTACGTAACTTTTAATACCATTTTTCTAAAATACATATAAAATAAATTTGCTGTTAAGATTATTATTAACTTTCACTACGATTCCTATCCCTTATATCTTGGTACATTTTTTCTTTTTTAGAATGGAAGTTTTCATCAACTACAAAGTCTCTTATATCATATAATTGTCCGTATAACTTTGCAAGTTCCTGATCAACGACCAATTGTTGAATGTTATCGTAAAGTGAATGATTGTGTAATAAAGGTTTGGAGACTCTAGTAACCGAAAGCCATTCTATTATAATGTACGCCCTGGTTGCTTGGAATAAAGGAGCAAAATCCTTCATTACTATTTTACGTAAGATCATGACGTTGCGAGCTATCCATCTAAAATAATAATATATAATTTCCCAAAAAATACTGACTTATAAACATTTAAATATTAATCATGAGTATTTTTATAATTTACGCTGTGTAATACTGAACGCTAGTGTACACAAGTGGTAGATCGTGAGCATAGCCACAACCGAACCCCCAAGAGAGTATGCCAGCCAATTTTCCTTGTACTACAAGCGGAGCACCAGGCACGGCCGAACAAGCCACCGTTGGATTCTCTTCTCGAGCTGTACCAGTGCAAAACATGCCCACACCTATTTTTAAGTCATGCTTAAAACAGAAAAATACAATTCAAATGTAAATATAAATAAAATAACAATAATAATTATTATAAATAGATGTATACATACCCGGCTCCAATATCTGTTAATATGCTTACATGAAGATAACATACAAAAAAATATGTAGAAATAAAACGAAAAAAATATAATAATAGAGGCCGTTCGAGGCGCAATGGGATAGCGTCTGACTGTGAACGCGATCGATTTAAATTATTTTCACTTCCTCGCCCTGATAAGACAAAGTACGGAGTTGAGTTCCACCACTCAACACGCAATGTCTCAAATTCGGTGGAAAGCGAATTACGGAGTGTCTTGATACTAGATACTTTCGGTCTATCCTACCATGCAGGATAAAAGGGTGAGGCGACGAACAGAAATTATAATAATTTTATTAATTTAATTAATTTCAGACTTCTATATACAATATAGTATTGAAGTATATGAGTATTGAAATAGCAATTAAATTAATTTGTTACCTTAGCGTATCCGTCACAGAATAAATTTGATATTCCTATATTTACTGCAACCGTTCGAAGCATAGGATCCATTTTCTCATCTGGTTTATACAGCGATGAACGTGGGAGACATAGGTCTTTTTCCTAAGTTAGGATAAATCATCTTTAAATCTTTCTAATACATATATAATTGAATGCGTATCAAAAATGTGTCAATATGACATGATATTTGATCCAATTTTTTAAATACATTATATCTATTATAATTTATAATTGCTTAAAATTCTAACTTTGATATTGTAAATAGACTAAAATAGTATGTACCGTGAAATCACATCTGCCCCAGCCAGTTACATATCCCGTTGTGTCAGTTAAGGGCATTTTAGGCATGACAAGTGAAATAGTCTTTATGGAGGTCCTGAAATATACGTTTTATGAAGTGAATACACTACTGTCGCTTCAAACGTAACGATATTTGCTTGCATATTTGCTAGCGTAGAATTTATGCCCCAAATTCAAATACCTAGAATGGTTTATTAGACGGGAATTTGATCTGCGCAATCTGTTTACCGCGTACGAAATGTAGTTTAATGTGATGCGTTAAAGAGAAAATTAATATGTACTACCTAATAGTAGGCTATGCATAACTCTTAGAGGGATCATTGTGCAACGGGGCGGGCGTCTGAAACGCGATTGGTTACGGATTCTATTTCCACACGGGACACATTTAAAAATTACTTTCGTTTCTCCAGTTTGGTGTGGCAAACTGCAGCGATGGATTCCGCTATTCAACACGGATCTAATGTCTGGATTTTGAGCAAAAATTTGCGAAGATTAGATTTCCTCTGACTACTACTGTTTCGGTCAAAATGTGATGGCATAAAAAATAGCATTTAATTGATTTATTTTGGAGCATACATTGTAACTAATACAATAGGCACAACGAATGATCCTTTAAGTATATACATATTTATATATTAGGCACGATCATAAATCTTTATGATAAATGATTGAAGATGAAAGCAGTAGGGATGAGACCTCTTCGTCGGATATGCGGAGTCAGTTTAGCTGACCGTGTATGCAGCGAGGAGATCCCCAGAATGGTAGGTGTAAGCGCGAATGTTACAATAAGAATGAAGAAGAACGAAAACGAATGAAGAAAAACAAAAGAGCTCAGGTGGTTTGGGCACGTGGAAAAAATGAACGAGTGAGTGGTATGAGAGGTCGGGGGACACCTCGGTTGACCTTCGAAAATACAATATCGAAGATACTGGAGGAAGGTCGCGTAAAATGCATGAGGACACCCCAAGGGCATGTATAATATGGATAATGACGGTGGATAATGAAAGATAATGATAATGAAAGAGGTATGCAGGGACCGTAGTGTTTGGCGCTCCGTGCTCTTTGAGTACCCCGTCAGGGATAAAGCGTGAAGCTAAAAAAAATAAATAAATCTAAATACATATCTTATATAAGTCCGGCCAAAGAAGACTTCCAAAGAGGCGAGATTTATCATATAGCTGAAAATATATACAGATTTTCGGAATACTTTTAAAATAAATTCTAAGAAGTACGTAACGACTACATGACTAGAAAAAGTTATATCATATTATAAATTTCATGTTTTTCAGACAAACGGTTATATTTATATTATAAAATATTTTCATTAAAAAATAGCTGTTATCCATAACATGCAAACGTTTCTTTATTACCTAATCCCGTAATAATCGAAACTATCAGGATTCAGATGAACTTCAGTTAGATGATGGGATGATATTACCCACTTTACCTTAATTTTAACGTTTTCTAAGCAATTAACATGTTAAATCTGGAAGACTTTTGTACCAAAAATATATTTATTATTTTATTTCTTTATTTTTACTTTTATTGTATTCCCTTTTATATATGATACTAAAGACCAATGGAATGTCCAATTTTAATATTTTAAATATTAATAAATAAAAATAATTTAATATATAATAGGATAAAAATCAATGCCGATGTATGAATGTTCGTTTGGGAACTATGTATAAATAGTTGTGATTTTCTTTTTCACGATATAATTATTTCATGAAAGTAATGGTATAGTTAATATAAGTAATGGTATAGATTAGTAAAGTCTTCCGTCGAGGCATCCTTGAAAATATCTCTTGTCTTGAAAGGAACCTGGTCCAGTTCCACCCCCTGAAGACACAAGTTTGCGCGTTACCCACTAAGAAAACCCCATTAGTCGTATCACCAGTTTTCTAGAACACCCCTTTAAAGCCGCGCCCAATATCGCTATATTGGGCCTTAGCGTTTCGAGTGACTGCCAGTGTCGTGATCATCTGGAAAACAAGGCCAAGTTAATCTCGAAAAAACTTGGTGACATCGGCAGAGTGAGACGGTACTTCACGCTCGAACTCCCTTTGGTCCTCTAAAGGGCCCAAGTTCGGCCTCATATGAAGCACTATTCTCATCTCTGGGCTGGTGCACCCGAATATCAGCTTAAGCCATTTGATCGCATACAACGGAGAGCCGTTCGAATCGGGACCCAATTGATAGTTTGGCGCTGCGTAGAGACGTTTCATCATTGTGCATTTTCTATGGCATATATTACGGAGAGTGTTCTGGAGACCTGTTTGGTTCATGCCGCTAAATTTTTCAATCGCACAGTACGTAACAAGCTAAAATACCACCCTTACTATCAGGATACGTGGCCTTCTACAGTTTTGCGGTTTTGTAGGAATTTCTTTCCAAGTGACATACAACTGTGGACCGGCCTATCTGCGGTAGTGTTTCTAGGTCGATATGACATAAACGACATACGTTCAATCACGGTATATATATACCGCAGCCCTTTTGGTTGATGTTGATACGATCTATATTATTTGTACAACAATTGCTTTTATGTTTTTTCTTTTTTTAGCTTCACGCTTTTATCCCGCATAGCAAGTCAGAAACACTCAAGACACTCCTTACTTCGCTTTCCACCGAATTAAAGACATTGCATATTCAGTGGTGGAACTCAACGCTGCACTATGTCTTTTAACCAGAGCGAGGAAGTGAATATAATTTAAATATAATCACTCCCCCGAGTGGAGATAGAAACCACAACCGATCGTGTTTACAGTTAGACGCTGTCCCACTACACCACGACTAGCCTCAAATAAATTGGTCCAGTAGTTTCTTGGTGAAAACGCTACAAACACAAATGTTTCCTCTTTATAATATTAGTATAGATATCTAATTTATACATGATTTAGGTCAGTATTAAATCTGGTTTATGTATAGTTACTAACTTATTAGCTGTTATATTTGGATTATGTTTTCTCTCGGATTATGTTGTATATCTCTCGGAATAACTTTTCAATTACGCTCCTTTCATTCAGCAAAATATTTGTGAATACTCGTTACAATGATTATAATGTATGTTAGCTCCATAACTAAAATCGACTGATTTCATAATTATAGTAGTAATTGCATCGGTCAAATTATTTAGTAATTAAATCATTCTGTATAGTCATTATTATATATTTTAATTAACAACCGAAGATCTGAATCTGACATTATGTACTTCAATTATATGAAGCTCTGTTATCTTAGCCATATTTTTTAAACGTCAAATAAATATAAAATGAATATATTAAATATAAAATAGCAAAATGTATTCAATAAAAAGCTGAATATACATCAATTAAACATCAGTATTTGGGTTTGGTAGTGAAAATATTTACTTTTCATTGCGCTTCCATCTACCAAATAAACAGTCTTCTTTTTGTTGTAAGTACACGAAGCTTAAAGTTTCGAATGGATGTGAATGACTAATCCAGAATATAGCATCTTCTCGGAGATTGGTTACCAATAATATAGTTAATAACAATTGAGTTCAAATGTTATATGTTCTGTAGCTATCTATATTTAGTTTATCATTATTATGATGAGATGTTAAATGAATTTGTAATTTTATTTTACTTATTTCAATTATTTATCGGCTCGTTCTTCTTTCTAAACATTCAAAATTAAATTTCTGTGCAAAGCAATCAGAGGAGTGTCTTGAGTAAGTCTCTCACTACCCGGCTACGCAGGATACGGGGTAAAACTATATTTAACATTGTCCTGAACCTAAACCTCCTGCATTACAATTTCAAAACGCTGAATCTGATAAATGTACAAACTTTGTTTCAATCATTACAAATGTTGGAGTTGCAAGCATTATATAATAAAATATGCAGAGTAAAATTATTATCTCTTTATGTATTTTATGTTGCAATCATCGTATTAATATTGCAATCCGCTTATCATAATTTTACAAATATTATCATTATTTTTTTTATTGATAACAACCTTTAGACTTCTATTGTTAGTATTAATATCATAAATCTAACTATATATGGATTTACATATAACTAATGTGTAATAGAAGACCTTTCGACTCTTTTTTTTATAGTAAGCATGGGGATGGGCCAAGCATTTGATTTTTATGTCTGCACAGCTTAAGTTAATAAAAGTATATGGAAAAGAAATCTATAGTTCATATTTATAACAACGTATTAGTAACACATATATTTCATTAAACTATTTAAATAACATTACTATAATTATGTCATAAATATAGGGAAAATCATGTTTTTATTATAATATATAGCTCAGGCATTAGCAAGTTCTCTATATTAAAGTAAATAAAAATACCGCACTTGAATCAGGTACAAGGATAGCTTATAATAAAATGAGCACACTTAAGGGCGCATATAAATATGTACGTCAGTGACATTTATAAGTTATTATTAATATCAAAGTAGCCGGTATACAGGATGTAAGTAAAAGTAAACGTACTTGAACAAAACATCTTCATAAAATCTGATCATAGCGATATCAGCTTTAAGCGTGTACGGGTTGAAGTCTTCGTGTATGATGACTAATAATACAGTAAGAAGGGAGGTTCCACGGTCAGAGTAGTTTTCTCCTACAACTATTCGCAACTCGTAGACGGGTACGCTGAAATATTAATCTCTAAAATTATTTCCAGTAACATTCTGACTTTATCGTCAGCAATGTCCAGTTGAAATTTTTAAGCTCAAATATGCCTTTAAACTTCCTGTTTCATTCAATATTTCTAATATAATGCTAGTTTTAAAAAAATGAAGTTGAAAACGTTAAATATAAATCAATAGTTAGGTACCCAACAAGAGGATGAGCGACAGTTAGAACAAGATTCTTGGTTATCAAACTGCATGTCAAGTAATGTGAGTTCTGTTTCCGCAAGCTCACAATATACGGATGCTCCCTTATAACCACACGAGAACCTCTGAATATCTTAAAACAAAGTAATATGATATATTAAAATTCTATTACATAATGTTTTAAAATTTTGTAATAAAAAATTGAAGAATCTTTAATAAATTATTGGATTAGAAGTATATTTCTAATCCAATAATTTATATCATAAACATTTTTTAAGTAAATACTGATTTGCGCTACCCAAATGTGCTTATAATCTAACCGAGAAGAATACTTTTTATTTTAATATTTTTAACATTCTCGATAGCTAATAGCTAGAAACTCATTAATATTCTAAGCAAATTGATAAATTTTATGAACATTTCATCCGATAGGTACAAGCACGACAGGTAAATAGATTTACTAGTCCAGCATCGATATAGGGCACGTAACGTAGATTTTTTTAGCTTCACGCTTTTATCCCGCATAGCAGGGTAGACAGAAAGTACCTAGTGTCAAGACACTTCATACTTCGCTTTCCACCGAATTCGAATTGCGTGTTGAGTGGTGGAACTCAACTCGCCGCACTTTGTCTTACCAGAGCGAGGAAGTGAAAATAATTTAAATATAATCAATTCTCCGCGATATTTCTTCTATGCATATGTGACGAGTAGATGAGTAAAATTACGAATCGAGTGAGAAATATCTTTTTAATGCGAGCTAAAATAATGTTTACCACTGCTGAGAAGAAGTATGTCAAGAAACATTTTCTTTCCTTTGTCTAGTAATCAAAAAGTATTTTTTGTTAAAATTTGTGAAAATAACATAAAATTTAAATAAAACCTTTAATATTTTACATGATATACATATTCAGTTATACTAGCTGAGATGAGTTAAGGTACACCAATCTTTTTTGCCGTATACTTACTGTTACTTAAGTAGACTAAATCAATAACTCTAAATGTAGTACTTATATTTACTTCCTCACTTGAAATTAGTGCCTTTGAAACGTGTGACATTGCAGTGACAGGTATACGCTCACAAAGGCTTTGAACGTACATAGTTTTATTTGTTGCGAGGAAGTTGCTAATTGTGAAAGCTAATATACAAAGGCAAGAAACAAGTTATTATTTATAAAATTAATTTATAAGACGAATTCAAGGAGATTTACATAACGAAGCTTGTCGACTACCTGAAAATATCTCTCTTTGTCCCACTATTTTCCTTCTTTTTTATGTTTAGAGAAAGAGAGAGATCGTACTTGAATGCAACAAAAATATTCTACTAACCCATTTTACTACTTCATTTATAATACATGTGTTCAAAAACATAATAATATATTTTAATATATGACGTTTGTATGCAATTTTATAATAAGCTCAGTAACATATTAACCTTCCGATTTAATATAGGTATATCCCCTGTCAAAGGATATCCAGTAGCTTCAAACAGCGCGCCTGACTCTTGTTTAATTTGATTCTGCGAGTTTGCTGTTTGCTTATTACACTGGGACGTCCAGAACACTATAGAATGACACGAATGAACAAAATATGAGTGAAGTAAAGTGTAAACTTTATTTACAGGAATATCATATTGAAATTCGTTCTTAAGGATAATGATCATAGAAAATTCTATTTTTACTTACACAAATAAACCCACGTATACTTCATTATGAATTCATTTGTGTATTATTGACAGATTGTAAATCAATGAGGCTTAGATTTACACTTAAGTTTGCTTGTAACATAATATAAAGCTCAAATATGTTTGATGACAGTGGTGGCGCAGCGTCTCACTGTAAACGCGGTTGGTTGTGGGTTTGATTCAAATCCAAGGAGGATATATGGAAAGCGAAGTTCGGAGTGTCTTGACACTAATTTCTTTCTGTCTACCTTGCTATGTGGAATAGAAACGTGAAGCTACAAAAAATATGTTAAATAAGAAAATCGTTAATTAATAAAAATAATTTTCCAATTTATTACTATTTTAATAAATAACTTCTCTCCGTTTTAATAAGAAGAATGCGAAGAATATAATATTGAAACCTAACACTGATTTAACTTCTGGCTCCAAACGTAGTTTACTAGTTTGCAATTTCTACCATAAGTTTGGTAATACGTATCCAAAAATAGTTTAGAACAAACTCAAACTGGTGTCTACTTGCTAGCTAACTATAAAATAGGTAATGATTCAAACATTGTTTTTACTAAACATATTTTTAATTGTTATATGTTTTGCCTTTACCATCATAAACCACAATGTTCTTTAAGTACATGTATGAAACATTTTAAATTATTAAACTACAAACAGATGTAACCTAAGCGTCCATACTATTATAGTAGCACTAGCTTGTACATAAAATTAAGTAAACAAGTGCAGGAAATTTATCTTCTATTTGTTCAACTCCGAGCATGTAAATTAAGTTAGTTATTTACATTCGTTTTTAATACTCATATGTAAAGAAGAACACTAATAGATTTACGTGACCCTGTTTATGTGATCGCTGCGATTAGTCTCAAGTAAAAACAAAACAAATATAAATAATATATAACAATGAATATTCCCCGAGTGGAATTGGTACAAAATGAATGAGCATTTAATAAAGCACCTGCCTTGATACAGGTAGCTATGTACGTGGGGGTTAAGTCGGGTAACCTCCTCGTGTGCTCGCTTGCTGTCAGTCCCTTCCGAATGCTCGTTTCATTCGGAGGGACGGGCAGTATTGCGGGCCAGTGTGCCCTGGGCGGTAAGTAAGTATTATTCAGGTAATTTTCTCTGGGTAATGATTGCTCGGTGGCGAATAACCCATCACGACGGCTATCCTCCTCGTTTTCCTCTGTCTAGCAGAGGATCGAAGGCGTGCGTAGCGTGTACTCACACTACAGCCACGTCGGCGTAGAGATCTTCTGGATTCTACGCCAGTGCTGATGATATCGGAACTCCACACGAGATTGCGGTCATGTCTCGTAATCTCAAGAGGAACTGGGGGTCTTGCCTTCACCGGCTAGGCAGCGAGGAAGAAAACCTTTATAAAAAATTACCCCACCTCAAGTGAGTTCCCCGTCAGGGGACCGGCCGACTCCCGTGGCGAGTTACGTTTGTACGTTTGTACGTGGCTTATCCAAGGACAGGGGGTACTGTTTAGATGGACCTTCTTTTGCCTCGTCCTCGTGGGAACAATATGGAAATCAATAAATATAAAAAACAAAATGACGTGATTATAGGAGTTTTAGAGTCTGCCTCAGACTCGGGAGATATGCGGCGTACGCCGCGCAAGCGGAGGACAAGAAAGGGTCCAAACGATTCTGATTCGGAAACTTGAGAAGTGGTGCTTAGTGCCAAGTGCCATACGTTAAGGAGGGGAAGACCCCCAAAATCCCGTGGTACTGGATCAGCACGTACTCGTAAAGGACAGAAAAGTTCTAACGGGGATACGGATTAGGCTGACTTTGAAAAAAGTTTATCTGACTGGGCGTGTCAGCAGGATAGATCCATAAACACGACGGATGTAGAAAGTACTTCAGTAGTGGATGAGAGAAAGGACCTCTCTCTCTGCTCAGCTGAAGCTAACCTATACCGGTCGAAGCGTGGCAGCTATCCACGAAGAAGAGACGCTGCTGCAACTGTCACTGACATTTTCGAATCCCTGGTCTCTCAAACTGAAGGTGATGAGGCACAATAGTTGCGTGAACAGAATCGGTGCCTCAATGAAGAGTTGAAAAAACTACAGATGCAATTACAGTCAAATCAAAAGGAGAGGATTTGAGGGAACTCAATGAGAGCGTCATTGAAGAACTAAAACGTTCTATTGTCTTTTCAGACTGTTTGTGATTGTCACTCGTTTTGCCAGTATAGAAAAGCATCTTTTGCCAGCAGTAAGGTTACGTTCCCCGCTAGTGGGAGAAACAAGGGGAGCCTTTCATAATCGCATAGTAACAATAGCGACACCCTTGATAGAAACACGATCAGAAGCCACGGAGATGGAGACAGAGAATAGGCGTAAAACAATGCGTAAGAAGGCTTTATCTAAAGCGCCGGGAATGAAAAACCGAATTTCTTTGCCCACATTCCATCAAGGCGCGCCGTTGAAAGTTCTAAATCTTGCAATGAAAATTCTCGGGTTTTCGTTGAAGTCACCCTTGTCAACCTTGCCGCCGAGGTAACGGAAGATTTGGGTTCTTGGACCTCGGCTAGTGACGGACGAAATGGAGCACCGTGAGGTTTAAGTGGGTAAACGGGCCGGCCTATATCTGCTAATCCAGAGTCCCACATAACCTGTCCCGAGTCCCCGACCGGGAAGATATCCGTAATGCGATTTCCTCACGTAAAAAAAAGGGCCGGTCAGTCGGTCGATGGCCTGAATGCCTTAAAAGATCGGTCGCCGGCTGCGATCGCAGAGAGAGACGTTCTCCTCACCGTCTCATTGGATGTGGTCAACGTCTTTAAGAGAGGCTTTCCAACACCACGGCGTGCCTCTATATCTCCGGCGGTTGGTAGACGACTACCTCCGGAGCAGAGTAGTCCTGTGGATTGGGGAGGGTGGTCGGATCGGTCGTTGAAGAGTCAGTTGTGGTGTTCCACAAGTCTTGGTCAGGTCGGTATTGGGCCCGATACTGTGGATTCTTGGATACGATTGACTCCTGCATGGCGTCTACTCCCCGTGATGAGTTTCATTCGCTATGCGGATGATACTCTCTAACGGTAGATTCGGCGCATCACACTCTGGCCGAATGCCCCATGTGGATCCCGCAACGCCATGCCTTGATGGCTATAATGGGTAGGGATCTGTCACTACCTAGTGTGGTAAAGGCTTTGCTGGATAGTGAGACGAACTGGTCTGCAATGTTGTCCTTCTGCGAGTCAGTTATCGCTTTGAAGGAGGCTGCGGAGCGGGTGCGTGAGTATAGCGCAAATGCAGACCTGCTCCGAAGCCACAGGCCAGGGGGTAGAAGAGGATATTATGCGCATTTTCAATTAACCCTACCCTAGAGAAACTACTTTGGGAGGATCATGGTGATCCTCCAGTAAGTAATCAAGGCTGCGTTTGCTATATGGGTGTCCTAATAGCGTGTGCATAAGCGATCCTGCGGGGCCTCATTTAGGTGTAGATGGTTTCCGCTAGGTTTTAGTGGGTAGTATCAGGTAGATCTGATGAGTCCCACAGTATCATCCATGATGGTGGTGGTATCATGATGGTCTGCGTAAAAGTACTCCCCAGCGACAAAAAAATAAAAAAATTAAATAAAAAAGGTAGTTATGTACATTAAAAAAACGTAAACATAAAAGTTAGGAATTTATATTAAATATAATTAGATTATAAAGAATACAGTATACAACATTTTCTTATTGGTTTTGTCTTGTGGAAATAAAATGAAATGTTAAAGAAGTCAGAGTAAGTGAATAGCGAATATTTGTTAAATTAACATTTTAAATCGTACGATAATTCAAATATTATACTTCTCAATTCAATGGAAGCTCCGTAGCCGCAGGCACTCGATTGCATTTATGTAAACACATCGATGGACCTTATTAATATGAAGCAAATTAGCAAATCTGTGAATTACTCTAAATGTAATTACATATGTATTTAATTATATTTTAATTGACTATTATAAGACGCCGTTATGACGACGTGGACAGTGTCCGGCGATTGTTTTAAATTATTTTTATTTAAGCACAACTTGGGTGCAACTTAGCGACCCGCCATCAAAAAATATACAGTATTTCATATCAAGTTACAAGACAATATATTTTAAGATAATTCGTGGAATTCATTAACAATATATATGTAACTAAGCCAGAATTATACACTGTTAGTACTACATTACTTACACTCAGCGCCATGTCGAAGAATACCGACTGCTGGTACATTACCCTATTGTCTATGCTCCACTTTCAGCAACACAGAAAGCAAGTACATGTATGTAATACGTAGTCATTTCCCGATTGGGATATGAGGCCACCGTCAAACATGTATCAATCAATCCAACAAGACTATTTATCAGATTGTACGATAAACAAAGGGCAAAGTCCTGTGACTTTTTCGGCCTTCTATATACAATAAAAGACAGAATCAAATTCCGTCTTCATTAAAAATATTAAATAAAAACAGAATATGATTAAACAACGTTATAATATAATCACTATACTCTTAAAAACGTTTAAAAAGCCAATAAAATATTTCATCAAAAATATTAAAATATATTTCTTACCAACATTAAATTTTATTATATTACTTTGCGTTCCGCTGTCGAGTAAATGCCATTAGGATAAGTTGATTTTAAAAGTGCAGGTGCTTAGTGGCTCTGAAAAATCTAGCAACCAATACAAATATCAATTAACAATGAAAGCTCTGCCAATGACATTTAAATTCAAAAAAGAAGTGAAGTAAATATAGTATACTTTTAGTGATAATTGTAGGTACACTATTTTATAGATTAAGTTTTTCTGCTTCTCATATCTCGGACAGGCATTATACGCTCAATTTTGAGACTTAATAGCAACACCCAAGGACGCAATTTGTCTCATCAAGTCGACTAGGGGTTCAAGCAAATACGAACCTTGTGCAACACTAAATGCTACAACTCGCTAATCTATTTAATAGATTACCGATGTTGTCAAGCTTATTTATTTATTTAGGTTAACCAGCAGTTTTACAATATTATTAAAATATACATACAATACAGACATGGTATCCTCATGCGAATAACTGCAAACTATATTAAAGCTAATACCACTAACTATATGAAGGTTATGATATAGCTTAAGGATATTATACATGTAAGATAAGATATTTTGTAATATTCCAATCCTATTCACCTAATAGCAGATTTACATGCTCGGTACACCAATTTTTTAAGTCAAAGCTTGAGAGGCCTGAGATGAGCTTGTGAACATTAGTACTTACACGTACATAGCATTTCCCAGACTATCCAAGCAATATTGCATTGCAGGCACATTAATGTTTGTATTTATACGTAGATAATGCGAGAATTTCAATAGTAAAATAATAACATATAATAAATTAATAAATTATTTTAATATGGATATTAATTTTAAAAACTTAAGGAATATTGGTAAAGTTACTATTTACATGTTTAAATCTACAGTTATGTACTTTATAGAATAATAGAAGATCAGACTCGGAGCATAAAATACCAAAGAACTCAGTGAATATGTAAAATATTTGACACAATTGTCAGAATGTTAAAAAATAATTTTCAATTCAGGTTAGTATCGAATACAATTAAAAAATGCTTCACTTTTATTAAAAACAAAACCATTCTATTATATTTTAGTCTCACTTAAACACAAAAAAAATGGATTACTCCAAAATATTTTATATATTAGTCTTTAGCTAAAGTAACGGCTTTCCTATCAACAGTACTAGGAGTGCCTACATGCACTAAGGTGTTTGTAGGCCAGGCGTGTACCCGCGTCCGCTCCATGCGACTCAAGTAGGACGCGACGCTGCTACCGCCTACACTATAAGCTCGTACACTGCTAGTAGTCGCGGAATGTACTGAAATTACCTGGAAATTAAATATACAACAAACTTACATAAGAACCACATACTCTTTGCAATTTTTAAGGCAAATATTTTATTATATATATTGACATACACAAGCATATATGTATTTGAGAATAATAAGTAAGGTACATATTATTTTCATATGAGATTATATTTAATTGAGCCATGATGTGAATGTCATAAATAAAAGTACGGTTCTCAGAATGACCAACGTATTAAAAATGCCAATCAAGAATGGATTGTAATATCTCATGAAGGAGAATGAAACATTGGAATCGTTAATAAATTACTTTATAAAACTGTCATTGTAACTATTTCGCAGAATATTGTAATAACATCATGGAATGCTGCTTTTATATTCAATATAACAATATGAACGGGATATTAAAATATATTTTATATATGTACCTACTATCGTATTCATAACTGAAAATATTATAATAAAATATATAATTGTGTTTCAAACAATACATAAAGCGTATACCTATATTTCAGAAAAAAACAAACGTATATAGCTTCCGAATGTTTAATGTTTAACTGTGAAACGCTTCTGACAAACTTCGGATATTGCAGTTCAATAAATACCCATGCTTCTTATCTATTGACTGTCGTGACACAATATTGGTATAGTCGAATTTTTATGCGTTTGCTTTAAGAGTTATTGATAAGTTTTAAGCCTTATCTGTTGCCTACTTAACTTACCGGTAGATTTTAAAAGACTAATAATGCTTAGATATATGTGGGAATAAATTTAAAAGGTAATATTTTTGCGATATCATTATCCTATCCACCTACTCTAGTTCAGGTTATTGATAAAGGATACCTGAGGGCAAGTGCAAGCCAGGAAACAATGTAAATAGGACAGATTGCGCTTTTGTAACGGGTAGTAACCATCTTGAATCTAGGTCTGTTTGTTGTTCAGTCTATGTAGACGAGTAATAGAACAGGTATTCACATCAATTTGCATGCCAAAACCACTAAAACAAAGACATGTTTCTACATGCCTTTTGAATAATAAATACATGTATTATTCGTGTATTCATTAACTTTCGATCATTATTTTAATAAGTAATCAAAAAATTGTGTCATTTATTAAAAGATTAAATTTATTTAACTGATTTATGCAAAAACCCTATCGAAAAGAATGCTAGCACGCCGAGGTCGTAGCGTTACAGAACGTTTGCTGAGCCCGTAGCGTTTGGCGCTCCGTTCTCTCTGACTACCACACCAGAGAGCGGGAAGGTAAAATAAAATAACCGATCACTTGGCACTCCTTGGTTTACCGTCTTCATTAAACAATGTTAAATGGGCACTTAAATCTACAATTAACTATATTAATTTAAATAATTACCTTTAGCAAAATCGAACTCAAAATCAATCTCGTTTACAGTACAACGTTATCACACTGCGCAAAGATGGCTTCATTCGTATATAATCATAAAATTCAATAAAATAATTCATGTATTCTATTAAAACAATCACATTTTTTGTACATAATAGAACGAGACATACATAACAGAACCAAGAGAATTCTTATACGAATTGCTATCTAATGTTCGGCGGAAGTTACTTAGTTTAGAAAGTATGAAATAAAAGTTGCTCGTCGTCTTTAACAGTATATATACAAAATGAAAAATATTTTTATTTGAATTTAATAAAAAAGTATAGCTCTAATGATTATTCACTAATAAGTTATGTATCTGGTTAAATAAGTACATAAATTATTAATTACAATACCTGCTTTGCACACTTTCTCGATTTACAAATATTATTTTTAATATTAATTTTCTTTTATCTTTAACGGGCCATATTATTTTTGTAATGTAATAGAGTTAAGTTTCAGGCACAGTTTCTTTCCTATTTTTCAAAAGTTTATCTTTTGCCGCAAAATTTATTTCAAACTTGAAGCTTTTAGATAATTATAAATTTTTCTAACCCTAGAATGTGAGTGCAATAAAGGATGGCTTTCAGTAGAGGATCCGTCTCCGTCCATTGTTCTGGAACAATAGCCCTGAGCCATTCGAAGGAATAGCAACATGGCGGCCGTCAGCACACCAGCGTATACAAAGAATTCTGTTGCCTATAAAAAATGTAACACATTGAACGCTCCAGCTTAAATTAAGAAATTTAAATTTAAAGCATAATTTATTATATTCATTTCGGGAAATATATACCACCAAATAGCCATTACAAAAAAATTTTGAATTGAATTCTCTGAATACAATAAATTCAGAGAACTCAATTCAAAATATAAATATATGTATTTAAAAACATAAATGAAGCTTATACTACAATTACTGTGATAATGCATAAACGCTCGTAATTGAGATCTGGGAACGCGCTGTGGGGAGATCATGTTGCATAATTATTTTGTGGCTTACATGTGCAGATTATTTACTATGCAGACAACTGTAAAACTTTTTTACCCATCCGATTGGGGACTCGGGATATGTTATGTGGTACTCTGACCGTTGTCCGTATACCCACTAAAACCTCACGGTGCTTCTCCTCGTGCTTCCCGTTGTCCAGCTAGTGAGCCAGACTACGAGAATACCAATCTTCCGTGAACCCGGCGGCGTGAGCTTGCAAGGCACGCCGTGGAGTCAAAGGTACGGATCATACTCGATGTCCTGATTGAAGTAGCGTGCGGGAGCTACCTGCGCACACCTACTCGAGCCAGAAAGCTAGGCGATCAACTTCCCCAAGCTGACTGCCCCCTGGCCTGTTAGGACGGAAGGCGACAGTCACGTACCGCCTTCCAACGGCCCGGTCTCCTGCGACGGCTGGCAAGATTGGCTCTCCATGTTTTTGCCCCTAGATCACCTCGTTGCTTCCTCCAACTCTTCTTCCAGTACCTGTGGTACGACTCTCTCTTCTAGCACTCGTGCTGCAGTGTGGGCCATACGTAGTGGTATAAAGTTGACTCGCTACAGAAATAACAACGATAGCACTCCTCAGAGAAAATCCGATTGAATTGTCTGCATCGAGAGCGGTGCCCAAGATCGTAGCTTACCACGAACTATTCGGTATGGGGTCTCGTACGGATTTCGGTCTATCCCCGCATACATCTGGTCCTGCGACTATGCAATCGCACGACCAATCTTTTCCTGTAGCGACGTCTTTTCCTCAACGTAGACTTAAACTTTATTTGGACGCGACGACGCAATTATTCAATCTCATCCGACCGCCAGTACACTTATCGCCGTGGAGGGCAGGGTTCAGAACGAGGCATTGAAGCATCTGCATCTAGGTAGCAGCGTCTTCTCTTGGGTAGCCAGGCCTGTAATATCACAGCCTCCTCCAACAATCCTACGTCGAGACATCTCAAATGCCACCACGGTCCGCTCTCTTTCAAGATAAGCTTAGAAAAGTGGAGATCTCTAATTGGATATAGAGATGGTTTGCGAGAATCTTTAAATCTTCCCGCACTCGTCAACCTCAAACACGGTTTGCTAGGGCTGGGCTTGCGCCCAGGGGTTTCCAAGTGGCGGATAGGGTATAACCACTCGCACATGCGGGTGAGTGGACCGGGAGGTCAAACTCCCGGCGCGGATCAAAAGCGATCGAATCTAAAATTATCTTCATAATATTATTTATATTATACAAAAAATATGATATTCACGTTCTCATATTAATTTTATTCGTATTTGTTTAACATTAAGAATAAGTCGAATGACGCAATACATACTTGCAACTCAATTTTATTGGAATTTGAATATTGAGACATGTTAACTTAGTCCATGTATGTCTTTATTTCATATATTAATATAAATAGATGAATATGTTCACTCATCATAAATAGATCACTCATGTTACTTCATCTCATAAAGTAACATATGTATTTGATATACCAGTATAAATTCATTTTAATAACGTTCATGCTTCAAATTGAAATTGCTCGCTCAAATCGCTACAAGTGTATTTATGCTCTGGAATACATTCTATGTAATTCTACGAATATAAATCGAGTCCGATTAATTTAACGTAAAATATTGAATAAACAAAGTGAGCTTATGTAAAACTTATTTTAAAACCTGAACTCTAATAAAATTAATTAGATTATATTACTGTTAGAATAACAAATACCCTAGACTCAAATATCTTTGTTTGAGCCACGAGGATTACTATTAGATTTCCTATAGCCACGGACATATACCAAGCAGCTATAGTAATTGTCTTCATACTCCTAGGGGCCTGAAATATTAAAGATTTTTCATTTAGATTTATCAAAGCTACTTAATGTTTTTTATTTATATGGTTTATGGATACCGTCGTTACATATATAGCGCTAGTTATATAGGTTATATTTTCAACATAGACATAGGTAGGTAGGTACTTATTACTATGTTGTGTCATAAAAAGATAGATATCTATAACATTAATTCAAGTACATCTACACTTTTTGTATTAAATAACTAATTATTATAAACTAGCTTTATGCATAAATGAAAAAATAATAATAATACATACTTGAGTAAAAGAAAACTCAAGTCCTGAAACGGCAAATAAAATTTCTGCCATGGACACCAGCACGTACTGAGGCACAATCCACAAGAGTTGCAACTCATTGGGCGGATTGGGCGCGTGAAGAGCAGCGGCATCCAAGCGGCCGAGACGCTCTCGTACACACAGTACATACACACCCCCGGTGCGAAGATAACCTTCACCACTGCCTAATTCCTCTCCCGCGCTTTTTGCGTGCCAAATAAACCTAATAATTCAGTATTCTATATCTAATATCTCACAAACCGTTAACGATTCAAAGGAAGGCAATTATGCCTCCGTTATTGGAAGGGAAATAGAAATGTCGTCTGTGAGTTTATTATTCCTTAGGTGTAATTTTGTACAGTCGAAGGAATACTCATCAAAACACTGGTGGCCGGGCGTGTTGCAGGAGGAGGGCAGCGTCTGACTGTAACCTGAACGGTTGTGGTTTCGATTCCCACTCGGGGGAGTGATTATATTTTTAATTATTTCAACTTCCTCACTCTAGACTAAGCGCCGCATTGAAATCATGATTCAGTGGTAAGCGAAGTAAGGAGTGTCTTGACATTAGGTATTTTCTATCTACATTGCTTTGTAGGATAAAAGCGTGAAGCTAAATTAAAACATTAAAATAGGATTATTTTGAATTAAGTTAGTGCCTATATGACTACTCATTAATAAAAACATTCTTTATATTTTATTAAAATTACACATATTAAATGACTTCGAGGTACTTGCTTTCCTGGCTGAAGACACATGAAGGCCGACTCTCCGATATGATCGACTGGCTCGTTTGAAACATAATATATATCGCTTAGAAGTTTCTTAGTTTCTACGGTTATAGTGATATTCTTGTTAGGACCTGTTTCTCCTATATATACAACTCTAGAATTTATAAATGACTAAATCAGACATGTTATTATTACTTACGGAAGCAATTATAAAAAAGATAATTGTCATACTTTAATTTTGACTTTCCAGTAAGCGACTTTACGAACGGAGTTGGATCCATGAAATAAAAGGATACCTCATCGTTTGAATTTTGTCCAATGATGATGGGCATAAACTACAATATCGACAAATAAACACATATAATAATCTCCTAATATATAATTTTAAAAAATCCAATAATGTTATTATATATTTAGCTATTTGTAAAGTAAAGTAAGCACAAATTATAACTTATTTACGAAAATAAATATTAACCATTCCTGCAACTGTTTGTAAATTTGTACTGGCTGAATTTAGTTTCATGATCCTACCGGCGCAGTTGTGAGGAGAGGCCACGATGAGATTATAGGGGTGATATATCAAAGGACTCACGAGCGCGGTGCCACGCGGCTCGATCCGCATGGTTTCTCCGCTCACTGACACATCTACTGTGCAAGCTAGCGTGTTCAATATTACAAGTCCAGTATAACCAGACCCGGGCGATTGCAGCGTAGATCGCTAAATTCATGTAACTAATTAAATAACCTGTTAAATTTTGCATATTTATGCTGATATTTATGATATTTATCAAACTAACATATTTTACAAAACTAAAAATATGTTTATCATTATTTTAATAAACAACCCAGTTTAACGTGACATTGACACATTTGATCATTATTTCGTAAGACTTTTATGTAATCCGTGTGACGTCGAGTTTGACGTCGAGTTTGACGTCATCGAGTCGACATAATATTGACAAAATACTGATGTTAATATGACATAACAATGATGTTGAAGTAATGTCAAGATTTTCCAAATCACTTACACATCACATATGACTTAAAACTGTCTCCCTCGCGAAATAACGGTCGTCAAGCTGACATAATAATGACGTCAAACTTTTAATTATTTTTGATGTACATATGATTTAAAAATTGACTCTGATGACCAAACTGACGTGTGACTGACATAACAATGATGTTAAATTTATGGAAAAACGTCATTCCAAGCTGCTCAAGCCACTCAGACAGCGACAACGCGTTACGCTCCGATAACAAGTAGTGGAGTGAACGATCATCGAGGGCTATCGGCCGGAGTCGTGCCCACCTCAGCCCAGGGCACGATCTCACACGTTGTGTGAATCTCGTGAAGAGCTTACTATAGAAATGAGCCTATGAAGTAAATTTTGACAAAATTTTGAATCGAGCGATTATCAATTTACGCGAGAAAAGTTTACCTGCGCGATTCAGAAATCACTGATAAACGATTAGCTATAACTTTTGATAGTTTTATTAAACTGATAGATACATTTGCACAGCGATTAAAAAGTTAATCTCTTCATCCAAACCGCATTCCTAGTTCTGATTTGTATATTGTAAATAAAAGGATTCATAATCAAATGAGTCTTATTTATTTCAGTCATATAAAAGAAATATTACGTCAGTTTTACGTAACTTGTTTCTTTAGTAAAAATATAATTTGAATATGATGTCACTTTTACTTCAAAATAATGACTCAGTAATTTACTAATTCCATGATTCATGTATGACGTAAAACGAAGAAAATATCCTATTTTTGCGACTATGTGACGTCACTATGTAATTAACATAATAAGTCAGATCAAAATATCGTATAGGTCATAACAAAGGTCATCATCTCAGTCTCAAATTTAAATGTCAGCATGATATAATAGTGATGTAACTCAATACGGCATGATGTTAAGGTAATAAATTGAGTCATTTTTAAAAAACGTATAAAAATTCTTAGTGTGGAATAACACTTTAAAAATAGTAAATATTAAAATTGAGTCATTATTACGTCTATTTTACGTCAAGTTATGATTTCGGTATGATCTTTATATGATGTCATACAGATGTTATGTGTTCACTGGGAAGTTTATTAAGTCCTTAAGCTCGCCGCCAGTTATTAGTTTCTGTACATGTTAATATTTTAGAAAGCCCCTTGAGTTATTTTCGTCATCAAAACTATATTTATAATAAATATTATTATGTAATATAAAAAGCATTTGTAGAATTTGATGAAACTAATTTCCAACAACAAGTAAAAAAAACATATAGCAAATGAAATACTTAAAAAAATTATATATTCATCATATATAGTTCATAATATTTTTTGAATTCGCATGTAAATACCAGTACATGGTTACCTCTATGCCAATCTGAAGAATGCCAGCACAAACAAACGCCATGGCTGCTAGAATACCACCAGCAAACATTTTGCTTAAAGGAGACAGTTCAGGTAATAATGGGCAGGCGCCGCCCGGACACGCCGGTATCATTAAAAGGACCATAGCCGGATTTAACACTTGAAGTTGATCAGGCATCAAAGTTATGCCAAGTACTTCACTCCGTAGCCTAGATGCTTGAAACGTCCAGCGAGATCCCTAACAAATCGATAGGGATGTGCATTATTTTTGTATTAAATGTTTGTAGTTAATTGTAATTCCTCGAGTGAGTATCGAATCCACAACCATCGTGTATACAATCAAACGCTATTCCACTTAAGACATGTTTAAAATATGTAAAATAATAATAAATGATAATATTTGTAGTTTCACTATTAATTAATTCAATCCTCTGATTAAACTCTGTAATATATTACATATAATTAAATAAGTTAAACATCAGAATTATGGTTTAATATTTGCTTAATTTAGTCAAATTAATTTTATTACCAATACATTATGTTACAGTTTCCCGCAACTGATTTTTCAAACAATTATATTATATAAATTAAGTAAATATTTATAACCTGCTGGTCAAACAAAGACCAAAAAATTGGCACTGGAAGATATAAATATAAAATGGAAAAGACTATTTTCATATCAGAAACGAGCTTTTCTCCATATTTTTCAATAGAATAATCCAGCCAATGACAGCGAGGTGGACCGTCTATGTTCTTATCGTAGCAAATACGTTTCTTAAATGCAAACTGAAAATTGAAACAATGGTTATATTAAATACTTAACAATGTTAATAAAATTTTATACGTAAATTAACGTAATTCTTCATATAAAAAATATCTTAAAACTTAAAACATCTTACCAAATTTCTTAAAAAAATAGTAACGGTTTTGATTGATTTTATTTTTGTACGCTAGTTGTACTCCTAGTCGAATGATGGATGTTCCCGGACAACCTTTGGTATTATACCCAGGGGTCATCAATAACACCTTACATACGATTTATAATATCCAAAAGAAATAGCATAAAAGATCTGGCCAATGCTTGTATATAATTTTTATATATGAATATATAAAAATTACATATAAGCATTGGCTATAATTATGACTTCATAATAGTATTGCTCTTTGCTAGTATTTAATATCATTTATTATTTATTAAAACAAACGTCAAAAACATTCTTGAGTTGAATTTAAAAAATAAATAAATATATTAAAAAGTGGCTTGCAGCGAGCTAGTCTGAGAGAAAAATAAACTGCGACAGTATTATGCATAACAAATTAGTTTTTAAAGATAATATGAATACAAATACAAAGAATGAACTTGAGTTAATTTTTTTACGTTATCATCGGTAAATGACACAGTGTGCAAATTTGGACGTTAAAATTTAAATATTTTTTGCCTATTTACGATTTTAATTCTATACTTAGATAAATAAAAGTGAAAGGAAAATAATTTTTGTTTATTACATTTTATTATTACCACTAATGAATACTTCGAACAAAAAAAGAACTTACCCAGGCACACGAAACAAATTTTAAAGTAATAGTATCTCGCGGTTTTTTTATTTTATACCAGGGTTTTCCCATTATGAATATAACTAAAAATAAATATTTGTTTATATATATATTACATACTATAAACAAGAAGTTTGCAATCTATCTGCTATATTAATTACTACAAATTAATTATTTTTCACTATATATTATAAAACACTTCACTAACCAATTGAAATAAGTACAAGGATAGCAGGGAAACCAAATCCAAGGGCGTAACAGGTTTCGTCTCCAAAGCACATGACACTTCTACGCAACGTCGGCGTCACAATCATTCCCATAAACCCACCCAAGTTCACAGTGCAATAAAATGTCGAAAAGAATTTTTGTAATAAGTGATTTTCCTCTGGGAGCCGAAACTAAAAAACAATTGTTTTTCCATTTTTATAAATAATTATAAAATTACTTAATCTACCACAATTGAAGACGATTTGTAGATTTCACGTAGAAATAAGCATTTTGTCCTCAGCTCAATACATACACGTAGTTATTATAAAATATACCCTTTTATTTCTTTGAAGAGTAACTAAATTTATTGATACTATATTGATTATAAGGAAAACAAATTTCATTATCATCTATTCGTATCGGATATTTTGCGACCCAAATCATATTCGAGGTAATCATTTAGATTATAATATATCAAAATATATTTACTAATTAAATATTATTCGACTAAATGTAGTTATAAAGAGTTTCTAAGGTAAATAATAAAAATCAACAGAATGTAATAAGTTTTTACGTATATTTTTCTCAAATATTACCTGGTCTCCTCCAAAGGCTGCCACACAAGGTTTTATACCACCAGTTCCCATAGCTATCAACGCTAGCCCAAGCATTGACGTAGTGCTGCATTACAGTCAAAAGGCTCTTGCAGTTACATAGTATTACAATAACAAATCATTACAAATGCATAGTTTCTGACTGTAAACGCGATCGGTTGTGGGTTCGATTCCCACTCGGTGGAATGCTTATATATAAATTATTTTCATTTCCTCACTGTGTTAAGACAAAGCACAGCGTTAGTTCCCCCATTTAATGCTCTCTGCTATGTGGAATAAAAGAGTGAAGCTTAAAAAAAATGTTTAAAATTCGAATATCTATATAATTTAATTATTTAAATTAGCTTAACAATTAGTTTCGTGTGCTTTGTGAAGGAACCCCGTCTGCGCTTAATTTTTCACAACGCCCAAACAAGCGTTATTAAGGAAAACGTCGTCGTGTCAACCTTATATAGTCAAATTCGATAGAAAATCTTTAATAAATTGATAATGACTTGATGTTCTATACGATAAATTAATTATAAATATTATAATAAGTAAAATGAGTTTATAAAACTAAAACCAACTTACATTGGTGGGAGATTTAAGGTAGGTATCGCGGAACAGCATAATAATACGGCGCCAATTAGATAGATTGTAGAAAAGTACAAAATAACCCTGCAAATATTGATTTGTTACAAAAGAGTTTTGTCATTTTAACACAATACAAATTGATATGAGAGAATATAAAAAATATTTATGAAGCTTCTAGATTATAATTCTTTTAAAAACATTAATGTGCAAATGAATAAATTTATATTGTTTTTGAAAAAAAAATTATTCAATAATGTGAAGTTTAGTAATATGAAATTCCAAATAAGACAAACACGTAAAATATAATACACCGGGTAATATAATTTCGTGACGTAAACAAATATAATATTTTAATGTTATATAATATTATATGTTCAGTTAAGGCTTTAAATTCTCTAGAAACTTTTGGTGGTTGCCGAGCCAAAGTATGCTTTTATGCAGAGGTTGTTTATATAACAAATATTTTGTAACTGAAACATATTTTCTTTGTACAGCGAGTTAATATATACTCCACGATGCAGCGGAGGTTCGGGCTCATATATACATATTGATGAAAAATTTTTAAAAATATTAAACAAACATGTTTCGAATTTCAATCTTTTGAGGTAAGGACATGAAAATAAAACAAAGGAATTAATACTATTCATAAGCTTTTTTACACTTTTAACAATATTGAATTTAAACCAATTTTTATTTTGATATATTCAGATGTGAAACCACCTCTTAAAGATTACGACTAAAGTAATAAATAGAAGGTACACATTTGCCTTGAAATGTTGTTTCTTTTAATATTGAACATTATATGATAATAAAAATTATATACTGATGCTGACCTGTATCTTCCAATTAAATTGTCGGCCAATACCGCTCCCATTAATGGCATAGTGTAGCACATCATTATAAAAATATGATAGAGAACAGTGGCGGCATTCTCATGCAGACAAAGCACATTACGCATGTATAATGACAAGATCGCTACAACAAATAATGTAACGTAACATTTTAGGCGCAAAACAGTATTTACTAAAAAGACTTTCTTTGAATACTGTGAATAGATTTAGTATGCTTGACGTTAAATATTACCTGGTTTCAAATTCAGTAAAAATATTTATAGAATCCACTTAAAAATGACTTCACGGATATTGTGCCATAAAATAAAAATATCTAAACTCTACTATAAAAAAGGTTTAATTTTTAACTTACTTCTCAAACCACAAAAAGAAAATCTTTCACAAAATTCGGTTGCTATTATACAAAATACCGAAGTAAGACAGTTATACATAATTTGTTGATTATTTTTTTACTTTATGTCAACGTTTTTTATATATTTTATTTTTTATATTTAATGTGGCCTTAGATACTGATATCTTTCAGTTTGTGTCGATCGTTTAACAGATTATAAAACAATCAAAAATCAAGAAAACCCGAATAACATTTGTCAATTGTCAAAAAAACCGAATAATTTTTGTAATAATAATTTGTCATTTGGAAAAAAATTGAACTTGTATTATCGAGCACCACATGTCTAAGGTGTAATGTAGGACGCGTCATTAGGATTGCCTAATACTTTTTTTAATATACACTATTGTTTCTAGAAGTGTAGCGTCTCTATTAATATCAATATTGATTTTTTTTCTTGAAATGCTGTAAAAAGTTTTTCAAAGAGGTTAGTCCACAAAAAGAGGGATGAGAAAAATTTTAAGCACTATTGGGAAACTCCGTTCAACACATAAATATAATTGGTGCATCTTGAAATTACAATAAGGGCCTTATTTGCGTAACGCGCCCTATGGTTAGAAAATCTTACACTTTCTATCCAAATTAAAGTAATTACATGTTGAAGACTCAAATCAAAATCATTGTTTACAGTCAGACACTTAAACCGCGCCCTAACAAACAAACAAATAAAAAATAAATATTAAAATTTAATTTATCCTAGTTTAAACTTCTCTTTAACAAGTAAGTTCGATTAGGTAGTTCGTAGTTTGGGCCATAAGGGCTTGAAAGCTAATGTCGAATTCACAGTCATCATGTCTGCTGCTAGACGCTATCCCACTGCACTTTGATGGTCTGAGTTTGTATTATACTTTTAAATAAATTATCAAATAAAAAAATTCAAGTGTGCTGAAACATTTGATAATAAATGCAAAACGGACTTGAGAAATAAAAAGATCATACATATAGAACGCACGAGCTTATAATGGCTAACTAAAAAAAATATATACCAAGAAATAAAGTTCTTTATGTCACATTCATAAAGATATTCTCTTTTACCAACAATTAATTTTGAAAAGATATTTTTTTATTTACTAACTATTTAATTTTGAAAGGACTAGAAAATTGTTTTGTCATGGGTACTACTGTAAAAATTAATGTTAATGCGTTTAAATTCTATTTACTAATTCAGTGTATTGTGTTTTCCTTTGATGGATCATCAAAGCGCGTTCTTGTTTACACAATGTCACATTAATTAACTAAATAGTCCATCAAATTTTGGAATACAAGGCACTAAACCCTGAGGCAATTTGTTAACATATAAATCAGCTGATATAGATTATGAATCAGTTAAATTCAATCAATTCAGTGAACAATAAATAAAATATTGTTACATAACGTAAATGACCTAAAAAAGCAAGAAAACCATAAATTATTGCTTTTCAGTTAATTTCTTTCCTCTTCTGCTAACTATAGTCAACTATATCTTTTTATACTAAGATACACTATAGTGTGTAAAATACACTATAGTTCAAGTGTGTAAATATAGTGTCTTAGAGAAACGTCACAACGAGGAGACGTCTCTACGCTATACCAGAGTGCCAAGCCTTTGACAGATTACTGGATCCATAACGATTCGAACGGTTCGACGTTGTGTACGATGAATCGGTTTAAGTACTTTAACTGAGATGCACCAGCCCAGATGTGAGAACAGTAATCCATATGAGGCCGAACCGAGGTCCAATACAAGGTATATCAGTGTTTAGGCGTGAAGTAGGTACCATCTCGCTCTAAGAAAGAAAGCTCTGTAAGAAAGGAAGTAACTATAAACAATAAGCATATTCTGCAATAGATAGAAATGCAAACGTTATTGCTGAAGGTGATTTCTCCAAAGCTCGGTTATGGTGCAAATAAAAAAAATTAAAAGATATTTTTAAGGGCTTCCAACAACTATTCATTAAATTATGGCATACAAACTCGACCCAAAAATGTGGTGCCTATCAATAACAATCAAACATAAACAGAAATCCAAATTATTTTTATACACATATTTATGATAAAATAGTTTTAATAAAATCCAACTTTATTTCAGTTTATTTAGATTTAGCATCAACTAGCGCTTAACGGATATAAAACATTGTACTACCACTGTACCCATTGGACAGAAAAAAATTAGCCGTCTCTTAATAATAGCAAAGCTTTAAATTGCAATAGCAATTTTTCTTTCAAATATTTTAAATGACGTGTTAGGAAAGAAGTCATGAATGTTTTGAATATTTAGCTTAAAATAAAAAGTTATTTATTACACAATTCAAATACTTGTTTACAACAAAACTTAAACTAAATGCATGTATTAGCTTGCGAAACCATAATATAAACAACAATAGAGTTGAGAATTGTATGTTCAATCCCACTCGGGGAGAGATTATATTTAAATTATTTTCAATTCCTCGTTGGTAAGACGCGTTAAGAAGAAGTGCGGCGTTGACTTCCACCACTAAAGAATGTATTGAATTCGGTGGAAAGCGAAGTACGGAGTGTCTTTACACTAGGTATTTTCTGTCTACCCTGTTATGCGGGGTATATAAAGAACATGTATAATTTTTACCTGTCTTATAAATTTCTTCCCCTTCATCTTGAAACGAAGTGTCTGCACAAAGAAGTCAGTAGGAAACCCATAAAACAAAAAAAAATACTACATATTTTATTAATAATAGTTAATGGACCAATCGACATTCGGCAATTTGCATGAGTGTGGCCAAGCGGCGAAATATTTGTATTTAATTGTTTAATAAGTTGATTTTAAATATTGTTAATTATTATAAAACTGAATCTAGCATGTACTTACCCAAAGCAAGACACTCCATTTGAAACATTACTGTTTCGGTGGTTATTTACGCAGTTTTTAAAAGCATACTGACATTTTAGCACGTCCGCTCGTTGGCTATGTTTGAATTATACTAAATTCAAATAAGAACACAACATTTGTGCTCTGTAATATTTATATATATCATTATTAAAAAAAGACAGACATACAACCGTATATTTTTACAGATGTAACTAAATAGATTTTAAAAGCTTTTTTTTGTAATATATTTTAGTTACGTTAAGCAGATGCTAAGACCTGTCAACAAACAAAAAAACACGCTTATTAAAGAATGGATAAGATTATTATATTGAACACGATAATTAATTTAGTTCTGAAATGTAATTAAAAACAAAACGGCGTATCAACTAAAAGATTTATTCGACACCCTCTATCAGTTTGTATCGGAACTTTTTTGTACATTTAATATCTACGAAGTACTAGAGCAATATTTTATGTATAAAATAGAGGACAGTCTATTTTCGATATATAGATGGTGCTTAAATTATGGTTAGTTACTCCACTTTGGTCTTTCTTGCTGTAAAGGGCCAGGATATATATATATATATATATATTATATATATATTAAATAGATATAAATAAATACTAGCAATATTAAAAGTAAGTATAGAATTAAAATCAATTTATAGGTAATCAGCATTTAAGCCGTATACTAGGTATGTAATTACGTAAATAAATTAGCAGATATTTTTTTCAAATAAAATTTGGAAATGTATTATAAAATAATAAATCATAAGGAGAATATTCTTGGTACGACGTTGATTGTCTTTTTTAATTTAGTTTAGGAAATAAATTATAGTGTTATTTAAATATGTATAAGGAATACATCAGCATGACATTTTTAAATAATATTTAATTTAGCATCAATTGATTATATGTTTACATCAAATTATATTTTTTAAATTTATCTTAATTCTTTTTTTTTAATCATCAGCTTTTTATTATCTTTCCAAGTCAATATTATAAAATTATAATAAACTTATTTTTATTAGCAAACGATCAATTATTAGTTATTTGTTACGTTTCTTTGTATTAAGATAGATTTGTGCTGTTAATTGGCATGTGAGACCACCCATACTGCTCGCCGGTCATAGGCCAAGCAGGGGGCGCCCATACGATCGTCGACTCCCCCTCAAGCAGCTACGTCAGCGCTTGCTATTTTTGGTTCTATGACATAATAGTACAGTACTCTTCGCAAGGACGCCACTAAAGCGTACTTCGAAACTCGTAGGAACTAAACGCATCACATAATCATTCACCCTACATCAGGAGTGTAAAACGACAAAAAAACAAGTTACATCTATGCCCTACACCGTATTAATATCGCATGCGCAACGTAAGACAACATCAGACAACATACAAGTCACACCACCGGCATCAGTTATCAGTAAGCTACAAAGCTCATCGAACCCAGTCTGTCGTGTTTTACAAGTTATATCAACGTCCGACATCGTAGAAATCGTTATACAATACATTGTACATAATCGACTAACATCGCCATGAAAGTTCATCTAAGCCAAAACAGATATTAGTTATCAGTAAGCTATAACGCTCACCGAACCATGATGATCGCGTGTCGCAAGTTATATCAACGTCCGACGCCTTTCGAGCATCGTTTACACAACGCGATCAGTCATGATACAATCAACCAACATCGCCGTAGCAGTTTATCTAAGCTAATTATATCAGCCTGAATGACGTCAACCAACATACAATATGAAATATTTAATAATTTAATTGAATTTGATTTATTAATATACATTAATTAAATATATATATTTTTAAATATGATATACAATGTTTGTATCAAATTTTAAAAACAACTTCTGAATACAAATTCTAGAAGTTATTTCGATTTTATAATTGTAACACACACCTATCGGTGTGTAACGAAGACTTATCGTTTATCATAGATATATTTTTCAAAATTATCGTATATACATTTTACAACGATCGTAAAAATAAATTTAGCTATTGACATTGCTATATCTCTTGCTGCACTCATATCGATTGATTTAATTGAACATCGATGATTAATATGGATGGTAAAAACAAAAGAAAAAAGTGTTAAAAAATATTAATTAATTAAGAAATAACAAATAAAAATAAAACTACTACAAAAACAATAAAGGTAGTACGTTATCGATAAAATAGTAAACACAGGCTAAAACTTAGATAGGATGTTAACAATAAAGGAGGTGCGTACTGTGTGTGTTTAGGTCACAGAGTGGCATAAATTTTAAATATATTTTATGACATAATGAATGATATAATAGTCTATTAGAGACCATCCATACATTACGTCACACGTTAAGTAGGGATGGAGGGAGTTGACTAAGTGTGACATTATTGCCAACGGCTTAACAAAGGAACCAGCTGTGACAAAGATACAGAAGGGGTCAAAAACCATAATTTTTTTGTGACGTAATGTTTAGCCTCTTATTGCATACCTCCTAGCTGTGACATTTGCCGTTTAAAAGAATTAATTAACAGTAAATGTCATTTGAAGTAGGGACGCTCGATGTTGTTGCTAAAAATCGATATAATCGACTAATGTTTTATGACATTAGTCGATTATATCGATTTTTAGCAAATGAATGAATGAATCTATTAAATATAAATTAAATAATGTGACAGTATAGGATTAATATCATGTATTTTTAATTTGATATATAATTTTATCTTTCACATCATATTCAACTTTTAATTTGAGTATACTATGACGAAAGGTAAATTGGGAGAAATCTTTGGTTTCACGATAAAGTCGTCTGTCGCATATCATTTTCTTTAACTTGATAATTTCTTTTATTAGTTTGTCTTTCTTATTTGTTATTTTTTGTTTTTCTTCCTTATTATATTTGCTATTATTTTTTCCTTAATCTAAATATATATTATGTTTGTTTTTATTAACAATCAATGGTATATTGTTATATATTGTAATGTTATGTCAAAATTCTAAAATTACTTTTTATTATTATCATTAATAATTGAATTTTAAGTGAATATTATTTATTCTAGAATTTCATATGGCATCATATTATAATTGGAATTGTTAAGGATTTTCATTTTTCGTAATAAATCATTTTAATCAATAAAATAATATTATATATTTGAGAAACTAAGATCTAAAAAACATAAATATTTGAATTCAAACCAATTACGTTAAAAATATCGATATTCGTAAACATTGAAAAACCTGTAAAACGATGTTAATCCCTAATCACAACAAAAGAGAGATAGAAAGATCAATTATTTTATTTACTTATACGATCATTAGTAGAAAAAAATTGAAATTATTGAAACTACAATTACTGTGTATCAGTTTTAATTTAATATAGGACTTGTATCCTTGTAATCGTTATTGCAGGTTTATGTCATTCATGACTGGTCTTTTATTGACTGGAAATGGTCTTTTATTGTACGGCGTAAAGTTAGTGCTAAGCGCCGTGATCACCCGTATCGTAACGTACAATTTTTTAATAAATTTAATAATAATATATTTTATTATTATGTATAATTAAATAAATAAACACCTTAACAAATCCTAGACCAACCTTACAAAATATATTTAAATATACAAACTACTTAGTATATCAGGTTATGTAATTCAACAACATACCAACTAAAAAGAAAAATATTTATTCTTTCAAACATTTTCATAGCTAACAAAATATTAACAAGGACATCTAATCCATACAAGTAATACAAATGTATCTGTTTCATTATTGAATGATTAATAATATAATTTTATTTTTTACTACATGGAATGCCATTTAAACTAATACTTTTTGTAAAAATATTTAAACGGTGAATGACACAAATACAACAATTATCAAAGATAACATCTTTGATTGATGAATTGCAATATAATAAATAAAAAGTAACATTACAAAAGAATCATCAGAACAAGTGAACATAAATGTTGAATAAGTGTTGATCTTTAATAAAAATAAATTATGTACCCTCAACAAGCTACAGATGTAGAACAAAGATACATAACAATATGCTTTATATTAAATAATGGACCAAAAAAAAATATTTTTAAAAGCATATGAATATATTTTATGAGAAGACTTTTACGTTAGGCTTATAAAAAATATGTATAACTCCATATGGAGTTATACATATTTTGACAATTTTAAATCTTGTACAATATTAAATGGAATAAAAAAAGTGGACTTTATAGGTTTACACTATTAGGTTGACAATATGGCATTTAGTGGCCTAACAGATTCTATATTTTTTAAGTAATTATCATATAAGATTTGTTTTCAAACATTTAAATAATACCTTAAGTATAATATAATTTATTTAATTAGATGTGCTAAAAGGCACATACATTATTAAAAAAATAATCATAAATACAACAAATATTTATATTTATTATTTCACAAATATTTATTTAGATCTTTTTATAATTAAATTAAATGTTATATTTATAATATAATATATATGGTAAAGGCAATATAGTACGCCATTATTTTATGAGTATACAGTGCAACCTTGATTTAAAGTAACTGAAGATACTGAAATATAGTTAGTTATATCAATTTATATCAAATTTAATAGTGAGGTTGGTTATACAAAAGTAAGGTTGGTCTACAAAAATATTATTAATCTCAACTTTGCATAAGTACTAATCTGCCTTGTCTGGTATAGAGAATGATTTCATAGAGATAAAAATACAAACTATATTCACAACTAAGATAGTATCAAACTTCAAACTTTACGGTTGTCTAACAAAAAAGTGACGAAGTTTGTCGCGATAAAATTATTGCGAAATTGTGAGTAGATAACTGATGGAACTCATTATGTTGAGGTTATGAGTTAACATAATTCGTTACATAGAGGTAAATTATACTTTCTATTTACACCAAGTGATTGAAAATTACTTACAAAATATTTGACGTAAAGTGATATACTGCATTACTCTTACGGGCAGTTTGTTAAATTTAGGAAATTTTAAATTGAGGGCTTTTATTTCAAATTTACACTGTATATCTTTACATATGTGTGTGTGTAAATAACATTTGTGTATTTTTTCTACAACTTTATATATAAATAATTTAAATGTATATGCTGTTAGGTCAAAGCTCACATTGTAGGACCTAAGCCAGTCGAAGAAATCTGAATGAAAATATAACTTTGTATTTCCACCAAAATTATTTTAAAGGTACTTTTTAACAACATAATAATTAGGCCTTATATTATGAATAATTACAGAAAACATTATGCATATAGTTTAAAATTAAGATAAAATTTTACTACGCATATATATAATCCAATTATATTAGAGTGCCTCTACTCGTTTATTATTATAAAGGAAGAATAAATAACTTAATCATCTCTACCATGTTTAGGTATAACGGTAACTAGGTAACATTGAAGCAAAAAAATCGCCAAATAAAGAACCGGCATCATTCGTTCCGTTTGGTTCTTCGGCCGGGCGAGGAGTGCAGTCGTATCGGATAACGCTGTCGGACGGTGGCACGGGGTCGTACGAGTGCTTCCAATTCACTGACGGCATTCCCTGTTTATTTATTATATTTTTAATTTATTAATCCAATAATTTGTATGCAATTATCTAACAAAAATACACAAAATCGAACCAAGTGCATAATTTTTAGAAACACATGTGAAAGCAGGAATGACTTGCAATAAGCTAAGCTTTATCAGGACATTTATGAATTCATATTTATTAATATACTCAAGTTATTTATCCCAAACGACTTGGCATTTCAAACGATTTAAGTATTAAATTCATAATTATTTTGTCTGTGTATCTTTATCAAATTAAATTAATAAGAAATGAAATATTTACATTCTCAATAAGTAGGTCAGACATGGTATTGATGATTATCAAATGGCGATGAATAGAGTCCGGCCAGCCTTTGGAGAATAATTCCAAACTTTCATTAGCATGTGTCTGGGCAGCTTGCTGAAATTATACAGTTTTATTATTTTAAAGTGTTTATTCCACTTAGAATAAGAAAAGAACTTTTCAAAAATATAAAAATTTGAACGCAGCGGGATTCTAACTTGTGCGCCTTGAAATGTTTCCAAAAGTCGCGGGTTCGAAGCCTGCATTCAAATTTTTTATATGACTTTTCAAAAATGTGAATTTGTTTAGTATACAATAACTGATAAAGTATTAAATGAAATAAAATATATTTCTACTCAAAATATGTATTGATACCGTAATTATAGGATCCTCATTGTATGCTTTTCCTAACATCTTAGCATTATGGAGAAGCCACTCCATTACGGAGGAATCGCGCCAATGCCGCGTCGTGAATGCTGCGTACAGATTAATTAAACTCTTCAAATCTTGTCCCGTCCTGAAACAATCAATGCTTAGCTAAATGTAACAGTAAAACTTAAAGTAATGTAACTAAAATGTAATGACTTAAGTCTTAAATAACATTTTTATAAAACTGGATTCGTACCAGTGCCTCTTACGAACCGTATAAGTGCGCTGACCATTAAGCTAGACGATCTACATCCGGCAGCGACGCAATTCCTATACGCTTGTTACAATATATTTGTTGTTAGCATCTCTTTTGTGAAAACCTTAGAAACTATAGTTTGACAAGAGATAATGCTATTTATTAAATATAACAAATTTTGTTATCATGAGTGGGGAATAACATTTTTATGACATTGAAATATTTTACTTCTTGGTGTATGATACATGTCAACTTACGTAGCATTTGCAAAGTTGTTATATAATTCAAATTCTAGAACCGACAGGTCGCCGTGATTGGCACACTTCAAAATTTTGTTCAGAGCCCATGGATATGTCAGCAATGCATGCTGAATGTAGGCATCGGCAGTTTCTCTTTCTTCTGCAAAGAATATCATAAAATAATACATTAATTTTTATGTTTAAGTAAATGTTCTTTATAGCGAAAAGAAATATAATTATTAATATATACTATACAAAGATACAAAACTAACATTATAAGAAATGGCTTTAAAAATACCAGTAGCCAATGCTTTAGCAAAATATAAAACTCCGCATTTGCATAATAAAACAAGAAATTATATCGCAATAAACCAATAGCCGTCGCTTTTTTTCATCTGGAATCTTTGAGTCATTATAAAACGTATAATTCGCATGCTCCAAATTGACATACTGTATTTTTTTAGCTTCACGCTTTTATCCATAGCAGGGTAGACAGAAAGTATCTATTGTCAAGACACTTCGTACTTCGCTTTCCACCGAATTCGAGACATTGCGAGTTGAGTGGTGGAACTTAACGCCATCCTTTGCCTATTACCAGTGCGAGGAAGTGAAAATAATTTAAATAATCACCCCCCAGAGTGGAGATCGAACCCATAACCGATCGCATTTACAGTCAGACTCTGTCCCACTGCGCCACGACCGGTATCTACTGTATTTTAATGTACTAAAAATGTTTTTTTTTTCCATTACAATGTATAATGTGTTCCATAACAATGTATACTAATTAGCTGCCGGTGGTGGCGCAATGGGAAAGTGCCTGACTGTAAACGCGATTGGTTGTGGGTTCAATTCCCACTCAGGGAAATGATTATATTTAAGATTATTTTCACTTCCTCACTCTTGTTAGAGAAAGTGCGGCATTGAGTTCCACCATTCAACGCGCATCCGAAATTTGGTTGAAGGCGAAGTACGGAGTGTCTTCACACTAGATACTTTCTGTCTACCTTGCTATACGGGAAAAAAGCGTGAAGATAAAACAAAAAAGTAATTACTTTTAATTAGTGAATAACAGCTAATAAGAAAAAAACCAAGATCTATTTTATTTTAAATGAAACTATTTTAACCGGATTAATAGCGTATATTGTGGTATTCGAAAATACATTTTGGACACCTGACGTTTCGAACACTTTACAGCAGTCCGTGGTCACAGGTAGACTACCGGTTAAAATAGTTTTATTTAAAATGTATAAAAATCGCGAAAATCAAAGATCTTATTATCTATTTAATGTCTCGTTTAAAAGCCATAATTAAATCAATAGAGCTAGACAAAAATAACAAAAAAAATGAAAATGTCGGTCGTCCTAGTCATTGTTAGCAAACCAATACAATCTGCATAAATAAATAAAATTAAATAAATCGCACGAAAAAGAACCGTACGTATACGTATATATAAATCGAACGAAAAAAAACCGTGTAGATACATATATATAAATAGCACGAAAGAAAAACCGTGTGGATACATATATATTTTATCAAATTAAAATTATGTAGTTGAAGACATTCACATTTTAGTCCGTTTCATGTACAATTATTATTGTGAAAGTTATAAAGGACGGGTGATCTCGCGTATTTGAACTAAATCTGTCACTACAAAGACATGCTCGTCTACTTCTATCCGTACTGCCGCTAAGTAAACAAAAGTAGGCAAATGTAATTTGTTTTTTTAGATTATAAAAGCATAGAAGTACATTATATACTCGTATATGTACCTTTTTGTATTAGATTACAAAAAAGTTGAACATTGACATCAAATTGACGTAGTTTATAGATATATGTATACTCGTATTCTTTAGTATTGTGAGATACTAAGTAGACTTAAGAAATAGTGCTTAAGTTTGTGTTTCGTACTCCTTTTTATGCTTTGCTTACTATTAATATCTAAGATTTTTTTAAATGTGTACACAATATATTTAAAAAATAAAATATTTTATTTATCACACAATCAATGTAAAGCAATCTTGCAAGATGATTACCCAGTCTTAATTATGGAACAATCTAAATGTCTGTCGATTCGATACCCGATATCTAAGCACTTACAAATTTCACGGAAAAGTCCCTTATATTATGAAACAATCGGGTGAGAGTGTACTCTAATATCTTCAACTACGAAAAGCTTACCATTTTCGTCTTGCTAATAAATTATAAAAAATTACAAATTATATATAGGCTCACCAGATTCTGGGGACGATAAATAGAATTGTGCTAAGGCCCTCGAAAACTTTATGTTGAACATGTATTTTGTCATATTCTCCTCTTCTAAGTAAACTATGGCATCTAGAAGCCAATTGTGTTCCCTGGCACGAAGAGCCAATATGTCAATAAAGAAAGTCACAGCCAGCGGGTCAGATGGATCCAGGTTTAATAGAATCTTTGCCAACTCCATACCAGTACGGTGACATGCACGATTGCTCAAGAGATGTATATATTTTAAAACCATTATATGAAACGCTCTGTTTTCAGGATACTTATATTCCAGCCTGGTACGAAGCTAAAAAATTCAATAATATACCTCTTATCAAGAAGTCTAATATTTTCATATTTAATTCTTGGTTCAAATCAATAATCCAAAAAAGATTAAAAATCTCAGCATATAATAAAAAAAATTACATCAAGCAAATTGAATGATGGAAGGGCAGCATATTGCATATAAGCAATAGCTTGTTCGATGATGTCGCTGGCTGTGTTACTGTCTTCGAGACGGAACATCACCTCCGAGACCTGAAATATAGAGACAAAGTGGTTTTTACAATCATCTAGCCGACAAGTTTAATATTCTTATAAAAATATAAAAATGTCTTTAGCTCACCTACCTCTATAAGACCTTCAACATGCATATATTTTAAAGAAACTTCTACTGGAGCAATCAAGATTGATTTCCTATGGGCACAGATATTATTATTCATAAATATGTGAAATAATATTTATATGCTTATTCTTAAATGGAAATTTAGATATACATACAAATATAAAATTAAAATTTCATCAACAATTTATTAATTATAATTTCCACAATATTTTTGTATAATTTTGTGTTTATTAATACGTATATTACATATAGTGCATGTTTGTTTTTCTTGATATCAATTTTAATGATTTAAAAAAAAGAATCCAAATTGTATCACGACTCATGTTAACTCTTTCGATACGTCAAAGCTATAAATACTTTCATGAAAATTATAAATGCAATAAAACTTACGCACCTTGTATGAATTGATAAGACAAATTCAGTGTGCATTTTTTGATATTCTCTGCTATGATCAAAAGTAAAGCATATTTTCTTTGCATCACGGTATACAACAGACATTGATAATCCTGTGAATAAATATTTAGTCACATTTATAGTACACAGTTTATTTACATACATACTTCAAAAAATAACAAGCAAATGAGTATCAAAACGATTTAAGAGTTACCTACCAAGTTTTGAGAAGGGATAACTCTTTTGAATGATTTTGCACTTGTAGAGGCGATTCAAATTAGGCCGGCGGCCTAACCTTTAAAGAGTTAAAAAAAATTAAAATCTAAGACTGGTAATATGTAGTTAAAAAGTATTTTGTACTTAACATACCTCTTTGATGGTTTCTCAGTTTCAGGTCCAAATAGACGTGATAACTCAATAGATGCGTTTACATGCTTAGGTTTTATGGAGAATAATCTTTCTTTTTCATCTTGCTCATTTTCTTCAGCACTTGCAACGATCTGAGGTGCGGAAGGCTCTCCAAGCATTGCATTAACTTCAGACACTGACTGCTCTACCTCATCCAACTAGAATTAATATAACTTTTGTAAGAATTTATATTTATTATATATTAATATTAATTAAAATAATAATTATACAATTATATTATTACATACAGCGTTAGTACTTGATATTGATTGTGCTTTTTTGTTTTTCTTTTTTTTTCTCTTTTCTGTTTTCGTTTTTTTTGCTGCTAAACCAGATGGTCCTGGTGTTGCTTCCATTGACGATCCGGGTCCTTTATCATTCAGATATCTTCTTTCTTCTTTCTTTTCCACTTCTGACGTCGCCCCAGAATCCGCGTCCTCATCAGAGCTTAGGGTCAGCTAACAAAATTTAAGTTTATTTTTTTGCATTTGTATAATAACAGCAAAAAATATTAATATAGGTTAAGAATATTCGCACACAAATATTCGCAAGTGCAGGGACAATAATCTAAAAATTAAAAGTGGCCAAGAAAACATTAAAAAATGTTTGATTCATACCTATTTTATTATTACAATTTACTTATTTTAAAATAAACGTACCCCTTGAAAAGCGGATTTCAATGACGATTCCTTTACACAAGGTGGCTCATAATCATTGTCAGAATGTTCATTAGTATCACTTTCGTCTTGCGTTAATTTGGCTTGGAGCTTCTTTACGTTACGCAGTGACATTTTTATCTATAACAAAAATATAGGGCTCTCAGAATAAATCTGTACTTTAGCCACGCTATTTCATAAGCTCTTATTATGTCCGTCCGACATCCGTGAAAGTGTGTTAGCAGACGTTTAACCTTCGGACGTAAATGGTATATATATATATATATGTATATATATATATATATATATGTATATATATATATATATATATATATATAATATATATATATATAACTTTAAATATTTTATTTTACTATTTTATCCCGTTTTATATTTATTAAAAAATTATAATATATTTTCAACTGAACTAGGTTACATGGTTTTGAGATAGGAAGTAGAGGAGTATCTCAAAGCTGATAATAATGACGACGAACATGAATCTATCTTGGATGAGGAAGTGAGGAAGATAAGGCGTTTCTTGCCAAGATATGTCGGCTGGGGTATCTGAAGTAACAATTGAGCCTGCTGGATCCAACTTGTCCTCAAGATCCCCAATCTTTTAATTCATCATCGACCGTCACCGTACGTAAACTGGAGGAGGAGGAGCCTTACGTATTTTCTGAATGTGAGTACCAGTTTGGTAAAACAAATATATTACATAAATATATCTAAACTAAATCTAAAATCTTGCGGTTTGTCCGAACTCAAACATATTCTAAAAATTACTTTGGATAAAAAATGTACACAGAACCGGTATATGTATAACCAGTTTTGAGGGTATTTTTTTTGTCAAATAGATGCATAAGTCGATCCATATACTTGCCCTTTTTCTATAGCTTTCGCCTAATATTAATCAGGTAAAACAGAAGAAGTTCGATACAGTGATTTGAAATAACAGAAGTGGATATCATCAGAGATTAGAAAAAATGACTTATAAGGAATTGTTGCGAGTTGCGACTAAATTAGACATGCTTGATATAGCAATGAACAATACACAAATACCATATGAAAAATTTCACCAAGACATTCTTATTAAAGAATGTTTTATGTCATCGACAAGAGGTGGAAAGGTGATGATGAATATTGATTAGAAAAGTCTGTATAACATTTATGACATGTCCTAAATAGTGGACAACAACGAAACCATATACTTTTTTGAATTCTTTAAATAAATTATAATTCAATAAAATATAAATTAATGTGTTTTACTGAAATATTTTATTGAAGCTTCAAGCTAAATGAACACTATTATTAAAAAAATATATTTTTTGGTTATTATGTTTAATATTTAAAACTTAAACTGTTAAACACGAATTTATTTATTTCTTCATCTAAAAAGGTGCATTCAAAAGAAATATCGATGTTTTATTTTTCAATATTTATTAAACACTGATTTTAGCATCGCTGACTGAAAATTTATCGCGATTAATTGAAAAGAGTTTCCTAACGTTAGTTAATTTGTTTTAAAAAATCTGTTTATCTCAAAATGATTGATATTTAGGAAACAAAATTTAGAAGAAATCTTAATTCAGAAAATTTGGTAATGTTAAATTTTTTTAAAGATATCCAACAAAGAGCATTAAATAAACGTATTATTTTCAAATGATGATAGAATGTATATAAAGGTCTCCACAAATTCGTTATGGCTGTAAAGTATATACATCAATTATCAACAAATGCCTTTTGACACTGTCGATTCACAGCTATCGATTTTATGTTTGTGATGACAGGACTAAATGCGCATGCGTTACCCTCTTCTCTCACATGCATATATTTTGCCACGGAACTGATTTTAATGAAAGAAAATAATTATTATCAAATATCATTTTTTGCACCTTACAAATATTACGTTTATTTCTTCCTTAGTAACCGACTCTCTTCTCGCACATGCGCAGCTAAAACTATTAGACACACCTTTTTATATTATACCAATTTATTGATTTTTGTTACTTTACCTTTAATATACTTTCAATAATTATATATCTTTAGTAATAAGAAAATTCATAAGGTTGGTTATTATGTGTATTGATTATTAAATACAATGAAATAAAGTAAAAAACTATTTTACTAACCAAATTCTAATTAATTTGATTTTTTAATGTTACTTTTATCTTAATGATAAATTGTATTAGAAGCCTCTTAATATCATGAGTATTAAAACTGATGACAATAAAAATGATTTACATATATTATAAGACAATTTATAACACCCTAAAACAACCCAGTAGCAAGCAGGCGAATAATGAGGTGTTTCGACCGATGAATAATATAATATCCATCCTGCTATGTTCTGTAGTACACATTATAACAATAATTATTAAATAAATGGATAAAAAAAGAATAATCCCAACTGAAATAATTTTTATACAAAAGATAAATTTGGAAAAGTGAAGGAAATTAATATGGAGTAAAATTATATGAGTTTGAAATGGATTAATACGTTTGGCAAATTGTACTAAGCAAAATTGTACATGCGAAAAGAAAATACTCACTCAACTCTCCTTTATGCAATTCTCTTTGACATTTGTGGGATGCACAACAGCTCTATGCGTTTGTTGCACTTAAAATGACATCCCAGATTTTCCTAGGTACCCGGTAATACGCATGCGAATACTAAAAGGCTAGGTGATCTAGCCTATATATTGATTTATGCTGAAAATTATGTATAGATATCCTGGCCACTGATTATATCGAGGTTGTGCTATTGAATTGAAGCACTGCACAAAATTTGAATTTATAATATAATATCATTAGAAACAATCTATTTTTGCTTTTGATACCTAACATACCAAACATATCATATCTTTTTTGATGTCTAACACCTAATATGGTTGATTAGAGGCCTCAGTAGCACAGTAGAATAGCGTCTGGATGTAAACGCGATTGATTGTAAGTTCGATTTTTATTCGGAGGAATGATTGTATTTAATAATTATTTTAAGTTTTCCGCTCCGACAAGATACAGCACGATGTTGAGTTTGCCACTCAACACGCAATGTCTCGTTTTTGGGCGGAAAGCAGTCAACGGAGTGTCTTGATACTAGGTTATCTCTAACTCTCCTATCCTTGCGATGCAGGAATGTTAATTTAAAATTTAGATGCATCAAATGATCGAGAAAGTATTGCTACACAATTGTCTTTACCAATGAATTTGTAGGCCCTTGAATTGATTGCTGGTGTGTATTTTTTTAATGAATTATGTATGGAAATATCAACAGTGGCAGCAAATTTGAAAGAAACTGATAATTAACATTTTAAAACGGTGCTATAATCGCTTTGTTATAAATTGGAAACTTAAGATTCAAACAAATTTACAATTCACAGAGATTTCATTGTAAAAGGGGAGACAAGATTTAAATACTACATTAGTTAATCTATTAACTTAATTAGATTAAATAATTTTAATTAGTTAATTTTAAACTAAAATTGCTTTATTAATTTAAATTACTTATTTAAAATAAATGGATAGTTCATTAACGAAAAATAATTCATATTGTAACCAAATATACTTAATTTAGTAACTAAAATTCTACTAATTTATAAATATCAAATGTGCTAGATAGTAAGGATAATAAGCAAAACAGCTTGATTCTGCTGTTTGTATTATGAAATGATAATGATTTTCCATTTGTTGATAGATAAACAATATTATTATAAACTAATGAAAATCAAATAACTCTTACCCGACCATAAAAATGGAAATAAATTTTAATTATAGTCATGTCACCAAGTGTAAATTGAATCTACACTTGATCATGCTTATAGTGAGATATATAAAATAATAACTTAGTTAAGTTATTATATGTAATACTTACTAAGTTAAATTATTATATGTAATAATGATCATATTTACAACATTGCCAAAGGCTTCTGAACAAATGGTAAAAGAATCTAAAAACATTGCAAATAGCTCACTCTATTATAAACAATTATCAAAATTGGAATCCCATGGTGAAAATATATGTAGTAGTCGAAATATATTATTGTAGACAACATAACTTTATTATAGGCCAAATTATTAAATGATATATGTAGGCCCATTTATTATTTCACAAAGGTATTTAATTTTAGGGGTACAGTAGGGGCAAAAATTTAGACGCTAGTTTTAATATCATTTTTATTTACATATCAGTTCATTGCCCCAGACATATTTCATTGCAAAAGATAAAGATAACAAAAGTAAAATATATATTTATTGGAAATATATGCAAAAGCTGCTTCAAGCAATCAATTATACAGACAAGGGCTGACAAAGAATAGACCTCTTGTAAAGATTGAAATGGAGAATAATAATAACAACATTTTATAAAAAAGCAAAAGGAAAAAGTATAACATGTTTAAACATACTAATTATTTATATTATTAGTATATTTATAATATATTAGTAAATAAACAGATAAGTTTTAAATAATATTATTAATACAAAAAAATAGATGCATTTCAAGAAAATTTTTCAAAACATAAAATAACTGAAACTGTGAAACTTCACAAGCCAATTTATTTCAAAGAACCACAGATTTCACAAAAAAAGTTGGATAAGAAAAGCTACAAATTTAAAGGGCTTATAATTTCTGTTACCTAAACTCAGGGTGTAAAGTAAATCTGAACTCCAACCTCTGAACCGAAAGGAATACGGAAATAGAACCGTTCTTTTAACTATGAAGAAGCGAGAAGATTGTTCAGAATCGAATAAAGAGTGCGTTACGGAAGCTACCGCTATATCTGATAGGAAGCCAACCAAGCTGACAGCGATGATCAAAAACATGATCAAATTTACACAGCCAAAACGTCCTTCAATACACAGTTTTTATAACCGCTATATTTTTTCATTTTTTTCCTGAGATGCTTAAGAAACATAAATGAACAACATCTAAATCTGTAGTGAATGTAGTAGAGTTGTTATTTTCAAAGTAACCTATAAATCTGAGATACATCACAAATAACTATCTTATATGCTAAATAAATTGTAAATTAATACTAACAACTTACATCTTATTGTTCTCAATTTCAACAGTTTATAAATTGTAGGTTGATATGTTAAAAGTTTTATTTACTTTATACAACGTTTCTTTATCTGAAAGTTAAACGTCAATATTTAAAGTCTATTGTAAGTCTAGTGACTGATTACTATAATAGTATGTTTTATATAAATCATTATTAGTATTTTAGAAAAACGTTAAAATACAGACGTTTAACGAAATAATAGCAAAATATCTGTGTTAATACTATGTTTTTTTATGATATACTTTTATTGTGTACTAACAATACTTTGCAATATAATTATTTCAAAATTGGTTTATGCAATTATTGTATTATGTTTTATAATATATTAATTAATTAATTAATAAAAATTGGTGGTAAATATATTTTTACAATAGTTTAATGTGTTTTATGATGTTTACATTCACAATAAATTGATAAAGAGAAATAATTAAAGCAATATTTTGTGTCATATTGTCAAAAAATATAATAATCTACATCCTTTTAATCTGTGACAATTTGGTTTATGGTAGTATATCGTCAACCTAAAATCGCAACCGTATTTATTTTTGTGTCAATGAATTGTGACGAGTGTAAGTGTGGACTGTTTCCGTCGGCAGATCGAGACTGTCGTTAAAGATTGATGTCGGAATTACAGGCATATATAATTAAAGTTGACTATGTTAAAAGAGTTAGTTGATAATTAAGGAGTTAATGTAAAATTTGTCATTGTTTCTCTGAACTTTTTTTATATACCTATATATATTGCTGTGTCGGTTTTTAAGTTGATGAAGTCCCTGTAGAAATTTGAAGAAAAATGAACTTCTGGCTTCTTTTTGTGCTAAGCTTTAGTTTTTTACTACAATATTTAGACGCTGCAGTAATAGCTGATAACTATGATGTCGAAGAACAAGGGCTATACAGCAAGTCAGACCATGTTGTTATTTTGACGAAAACAAATTTTGATAAACTTGTTTATGGGAAAAATAATGCATTTTTAATTCAGTTTTACAATAGCTATTGCGGCCATTGTCGAGCTTTCGCTCCCAAATTTAAAAGCTTAGCAACTGAGCTGGAAACATGGAAGCCAATTATTAAATTAGCAGTTCTAGATTGTTCGATTGAAGAGAATAATGAAATTTGTCGGCAATTTGAAGTGATGGCATATCCATCTATAAGATATTTACATGAGAACTACCTAAAAGGAAATGCAAATGTGGGTGATAAGTTACAAGCAACTGATAGTGCTGAAAAGTTAAAGTCACAATTAATAAACAAGATGCAAAAAGAGCAATCTATGGGTCGTTTGCCATTTGCTCCTTCTTTAAATATAGCTGCATATGCTACTATTAATTTAGCAGTAAGTCCATTACCTCAAGATATTTTTTATACCTTTCTCATATTTGAAAATGAAAATTCTACTGTAGGATCTGAATTAGCACTTGATTTGAATGACTATGCACATATTAAGGTTAAAAGAATTTATGACACTAGCGAACTGGCTGAAATTAGTAATGTAAGAAAATTTCCTGGTTTAGTTGCTATAGGAAAGTCCTCAGATGTCACACTGCTAACACCCAATATGCCATCAAAACAAAATCTAATCTTAGAGATTAATAAATTTTTAAAATCTAAAAACTATGTATTTCCAATGCGTCATATAAACCATGAGGACAGTTCTAATTTATATAATATTGAGAGACATGGCTCAGACTCAGATACTGTATATTATAATGACTTAGAAAAAACTTTGAAAACAAGTTTGCACACGGAAATAACAAGGCATAAAATATTAAGTGGTGAGGTTCTTCAAGCTCTTTTGGATTATCTTGATGTTATTATTATAAGTTATCCTTTCAGAGGAAATCAAAGAGAATATATTACAAACTTAAGAAAAGAACTGAAGACAAAAAGCCAATGGAGTGGAAGTGAAGTTTATGATTTAGTAAAAAGACTTGAAATAATTCATACACCAGTTTTTTTATCTGACCTAGATTATGTGAAATGTAAGGGAAGTCAGCCCATGTTCCGTGGTTACTCATGTGGTTTATGGACATTATTCCATACATTGACAGTCAATGCTGCATTAAAACCAGGCAATGAAGGACCTAAAGTTTTAAAAGCTATGCATGGTTATATCAAACATTTCTTTGGATGTACTGAGTGCTCTGAGCATTTCCAAACTATGGCATCAAAGCAACGAATATTTGATGTGAAGGAGAATGATAAAGCAGTTTTATGGCTTTGGATTTCCCACAATGAAGTCAACCTTAGATTGGCTGGAGATGTAACTGAAGATCCACAACATCCTAAAATACAATTTCCAAGCACTCTAAAGTGCCCAGAATGTAGACTTTCCAGAGGAGCCTGGAACTTGCCTGCTGTTTATGAATACCTGCAAAGAGTATACAGTGCAAATAATATTCAAAGTTCCAGGCGAGCACGTTCAACAGCAGCTACAAGTCCCTTGTCAAATCTGGATATTGGAATGTTGAGCTTCCTGTACATATTTTGTTTTATTATGCTTATTCTTGGTATAAAATATTTCATTTCTAAACATTTACTTAGAAAACGCAGATACAAACGTGCATGGGGTAAAGTATAATGTTTAGTTATGGGTCCATTTACATTCCACGTCCATCCACATGGAAAATATTAACTGTTAAGCACAACCAATCGGCATTTAATATAATTCACACTTTGATCCATTTTCTTTATTGAAATGCACAATTTCAATTTTGTTTATGATGCAATTTTGATTACATTCTATTTATTTTGTGTAATCTATTAACTCATCTAGTCCGTTTTTTTATAAATGACTGACAACATTATATAAATATTTGTGAAAGAATAGAAGATTATATGCTGTATATGATGAAAATGGATACATAGTGATAATTCCATATACAATATAGTTTTAAATAGCTAACATTTAAAATTAATTACAAATAAAACAAATTATTTTTTCAATAATTTCCAATTGCATAACTTCAAAGGATAGGCTTCCATTTTAAACTATTACATGTACAAATTGATGTTAAGGGTAAAGTACATATTTTTGATATGTGTATAGTTAGTGCCTACCATGAAACGGTCTGCCAGCATTAGTCTTAATTCATTACAATATAAAAACATAATTTATTGCAATAAATAAAAAAAAATGTGACATTAAATGTGATCATATATAAATATTTAAGTTTAATGATAGTGAATAAATAATGGTTTAGATTAGTAACATATATATAGGTACAATTACTTAACTAAAAATTGTTTACAACAAATATTTTACATTAATTATTTTGCTTTGAAATAGATTCCTATTTATATTTTGAATATATATTATCTATATTTATTAATATATCCAAAAATAATTATATATAAATAGATAATAAGAAAAAATCATTTAAAAAATGTAATTTATTTTAAGAAAGTAAATTGTAAATATGAAGTTTCGGTATTTAAGAAGCATACTAAACTATTATCACTATCTTACAATTGGACTGAGTATTCATAAATAAATCACAGTTTAAATAACTAGTAACTTTACTTTTATAGCTAATCCAGCTGAAAAACAAAAAAATGACTAATGTGTGAATTATTTTTACTTTTTATTTGATTAGCTATAGAATGTGGTTTTTTGTTTTTAAATTATTTTTTTTTATTTTTTTACATTGATTAACGAAAAAAAATGATGTTTTGTTTTTAATGTATTATGTTGGTATTCTCCTTTGTTTTTGATAATTATTATAAAATAATCTGACTTTTCGAATGCGCTAAAATCGGAAATACGTACTGGTCAACCTAAAGTTGTTGTTGATGTATCATTCATTTGCAATTGATCAGTGACATTTTTTTTTCAACTTCACAATAAAATGTGCCTTAAAAAACCATAATATCAAATTGTTATTCATGCTATAAACCACCAGTCTTTATTAATTAATTTAATTTTATCATTTCCTAATCAAATTTGTTATTCAACTAATTATAAGTAATAGCTTCATTATCTATAATCTTTAAACATTCCACTTTGTGTGTTTCGAAATTATAAGCTTACTTTGTATTTGTGACAACAAATTATCCTTAGAAATCATACAGAATTATAGCAGATTTTTATTATTATATTTATATATAAACATTAGGTATTTTTTGTTACTTGTTAAGTAGGGTTAGTCAAATCGTATATAATTGTTATATAATAATTTTCTATATAAAATATAAACATAGACCTATAATTCAATAAACAATTACAATTAAAGTAGAAAATTATGTTTAAGCACGTATGACAGATTTTATTGAGGTTCATTTGCTCAATATTTTGAAAAGAGTATTTAGTTAATTTAAATGCACAATTGAATAGTTTTTATAATAGTAAAGATTTAGTCATTCTAAAGGTTGGGATATAAATATAAGTTTTTTTTTAATAACATGAATAAAATCTTGTATAAAGATATAAAAAACGCACATATATTTTGCGGTAGGAGCTAACAGCTTTGAATTCTTAATTATATTAAGATATATTAAACTTTAAAAATTTATTTGACTTCTCCACAATTAGAACAATTCGTAAGCGCTAAGATATATTTACTTTTACACATGAGCTAGTTGTTACGTAGTGTTGTTAGTTAAAGTATTATTATTATAAGTATTTGAAATATTAATACTATTTTTTGTATAAACTCAGCTTTTTTGAGTTAAATATAACTTTTTATATTTTTAAATGCTAATTACATTTACATAACCATATAATAGCATACATATCATAGCATGTTAATATCAACTTCATGTACTAGTGACGACAACTGTACCTAATTAGCGATTTCATAGTAATTATTATTAAACTTCAATTATTGTTAATCAATGACTGTTCGATCTCAACGTCACTTGCCGTTACCATAACATAGTGCGATTAGTTTAATTATTATCATTATGTAATAATGTTTTACTAATGAATATCTTTTTCTTTGTCTTATATACACAAGCAGTTTGATTCACCATCTCTGGAGCGAAATTCATCTATTTCAGTTAGTTTAAGGTTAGTTAAGTTATTTTTGGGTGTGTTTGGTGGCAGGCTATACAATAAATATATGATTACTATGTTTTTTGGGAACACAATAAGATGTTCCTTATATGGAACGAAATCGAAAGTAAAAAATGTACTTACGCTTTACTTATATCTAACGTGCTTAGTGTTTGTATCTGCTTTTTCAGTCCTTATGTATAAATGTGTTCTGACGTTTTAAACTTACCGAATAAATAATTGTTGCTTTTCACAATGATTATTTTCAACAACTATAAATGTATAATATAGTATAATTAGACTGGATGCTGCTTACTAACTTTACATTTTTATAACACCCACATTCTATTAATGTAATATACATTTTTATATTGCTGTGTCAATTAAAAACCTCGCTAGTTTAACTTTAGTGTTAATTTTTGTAATCTCAAATTGTCACATTTTCCATCAACATCTAATGAAAGTTTTTTTACTTTTCAGGTACATGTATTAACATTTTTTTGATAAAAAGCAGAACAAGATGTCGCCTTTATCCCAGTTTATGTGAAGATTTGTTTAAATGCCTAAAAATGTTCTTTACTTAGTAATAACACATTTATTAAACTTCAGCAATATTGTAATTAGTAGATCTTTTATGAAAATGCCGTCTACATCGTTGGTTTACTGTGATCATTAGTCTATAAAAATGGCTTGTTGAAGGAAGACTAACTTAATGGTCAGCAATAGCTTAATATCGCTTTTGTGCCTTGAATATTTGAAAAGCCTTGCTCGTCAAACGGTTATATGGATAACGTCAATATTTTAATATAGACAAAATTATATTCCTAAGTACTGCCATTTGAATTTTACAGTAAACCTTTGATATTTATTTTTTGAACGTAAATATATCTTTTTGTAAATCATCAAATAAACATTTAACTACTTATCGGACTTTTACTAAAATCAAAAATATATGTTTCAATATAAGCTATGGGAATGAGGATTCTTGCACAAAAATCAAACAATAGTCAAGTTTAAACTTTTATTGAATAAATATGAATAAAAACACGTCAATACACATACATTAATAAAAATGTGATCCACACTCAAATTTATTTTGTGCCACTCTTAGTGCACGTCTCTTAGCAGATTACATCATGTCTATTATAGCATCTTTCTTTATCAAAACCACAATATTATTTAAATTTTCACACTTTTTAAAATTGTTACATTATACAGTATATTATTTTCCACTGCGATATTGGTAATGACGCAAAAGAATGTAACTTATCGTAGTTCAGTATTCGACTAAAATAGTACCTTCTTCGTTTCAACTTTCGTAATTATTGAGCGTTACAAAAATTGTTTTTGTTTACCATAATATGTAGTGTTTTTCAGTATTTGAGAAAGCCGGTTTTCAAAATTATAATAAATGCTCTTGGTATTCGGATTTCCTATGGAAAAAATAATTGTTTTTGCGACAGGTTGAAATGTTTAGTTTGTATACTTCATAATTATGATCAGCCTGAATTACTTAAGTAATGTATCAGGTGTTTAAATATTTGATTTGAATATTTCTACAGTTATTATTTCAGTGAATACTAAGAGTATTTAGCTAATAGAGACGTAGAATACCTTCGTTCTGGCATTCGGAGAAAGTTATGTAAAGTAAAAAAAAACTATTGGAGTTGTATAGCAGTGAAAAATAATAAATTACAAATTATATAATACTAAATGTGATACTAAAAATTATATTACAGATATTTTTATTAAATGAATATATTTGTGCCTAAATGATTTTAGAATAAAGAGCACCCAACATAACTTCCTCTTAAACAATAAATTAGTAAAAATTAAATTACAACGAAATAAGTATAAAGTAAAAAATCTAATTCATAACAAAATATAAGCGGACTAAATTATTATTATGCAACCGCTTAACATATATGTATATAAATAATATAATTATGACACAAGCCGACAGTTATACAGGTAACTTTTCAGCCGAGACCTACAACAAAGTATCAATCGCAGGAATGCCAGCAAATAAAGTGATGTTTACTTGTCCTTCTATTTTTAAACTCTTTATCACCTTATGTGCAATTTATTTAGCAAAATACTAAAATTTACAATAGTGGTACGCAGTTTCGTTCGGTGTTCGTTCTAAAAATTAATTTCAAAGAAATAAATAATAATTGCACAATAATGATAGGTAAACATCCATTTCAGTGACGGTAACTAAAATTTGCAATGAATTACAGTACCTTCGTAGAGTAAGAATGATGACGTTACGGTCATTAATAAACCGAATCGTCGATTATAATTCTACATTTTGTGTGAATCTATTGGTAGTCAGAAAAACGTGAGTATAAAAAAAAGAAGTTTTTAATACTCATATAAATTGTAAAAGCGTGAGTACATCTGAGAGGAATCAAGTCACCCTTCATAACTTGTAACTAAACAAGATTATTTATTAAATTGGCGAAAATATATTTGAAGATTCATAAACTTGTTCAAAAATCGGAAAATCCATAGGAAAACATATCAGATAGACAATTGCTCTTAAACATCTATTAGGTATATACTATTTTAGTTTAATATCATTACCCTACGTTACATCCATCGAGGTAAGAGTCTTGATATTTAAATCATTGCACTCTAGGTATACACCTACACTAACAGACTGTCTGCAGTACTATAAATGAGATGGTAACGAATTTAATACGACACAAAATAGATAACATAAAATATAAATACAATAAATAGCGGAGTAACTTTCTTAATAAATACTTATTTGATTTGAACTCGCAAACTATTCATTTTGTAGTGGCCAAATTGTATTGGACATTCGTTACCAGTCCCAAGCAATGTATTCTAACTTCACATTTGGTATAAAAATAGATACTAACTTATGATTCTCATAAGACTTTAGCCGCAGTTACGGATGAGTTGAAAGAATGCTACTATTTTAAATGTCAATTAAATACTGACATAAGTAAATGAATAACTATAAAACTTTAATACATGACATTCTAACTCTCAACTAATGGGTTTGATTTTCAAATGTTACAAAAAAGATGTGATTGATGATTTTTAATGCTATTCATTAAATATAATCACATAATACAATAGCTTTAACCAAAAATATTGACAATTTAACGAAAAATCTATTAAATGCATTTTTATTTATGTGTTGATTTTATGTTTTAAGGACTATAATATTTTGTTGGTATTACGAAGGTTTAAAAAAAAACAAATTTATACAAACGCTTAAAGTACACTACAGTCTACAATTATACGTAGGCGTAGTCAGACAGCCAGTACCTACAAATTAAAAAATGAATTCATCTAACGCAAGGCCACGACAAGTCTCTTGAAAATAATTCTTATCAGATTTTAGTTTAGTATATTCAATATCTAACGTGGAAAGCAACCAACACCTGGCTAATTAAAAATACTGACCTCATTGGTTCACGCAAAGTTACAGCTGAAATAAGACAAAAAAAATGTAGAATGTATGCAAGTAGAGGAGGAGGGGAAGTGATAGTTCCATCTTAAGGCTAGTTACGCCACGAAATGCGCACGTTTAAATTTTATTTACATACAAAATTACACAAACGATACAATTGACTAGTTGAAATACAAATATGGAAGTAAAATAGAACGCAGTGGCGATTCGAGTCCACGAAAAAACAGTGGCAGTTCTTTTGATCATTAAACGTAATTTTATTTAAATTTTTATCTTAAGCTCAGCTATTAAACATTTAAAAACAATGTAAAGGGATCAAAGTCTATTTCATTTATGACTCGTGACTCGGAATGACATACTTTTGTTAATTTTTTAGAAATACACGAATAATTTCTAAGAATGTGCTAAATTACATTATTATTACAATATTAGATTTTCTAAACTGCACTTTTTGAACACCAAATATTTTTATTTAACCTAAGATCAGATTAGCTAAATAAAAAAATATAGGTATTTTTTTTAATATAACAGTCATTTATAATTTACTTGAGAGTATTAGGCGATTGGTCTATCAGATCGACGTTCCGACTTATCGCACAACTAAACATCACCTCCGACTACCGCGTAATATTCGAAATGAAAGCGGAACTATTCTACTCGTTAGCTAGAGCTGTCACACTGTCTTGTTCACAAGATTTGTGTACAGCGCCTCGTAAAAAATAAAATAAAACAAGAATCGTATAATATATTTGGCAGAAGTTTAGGATATATCATGTTTGTAATACCAGGCTAGAAAAAAAAATTCTATGAAGATTGTTTGTTGCATTAGACGGCGCGAAGATCCTGCGAAAAAAATATAGTACAATGTCAAAATTATACACATTATGTATTTCAATGCTAAGTTTTTAACGATTAGTATTAATTTAGAAACAAGTGCACACAATGAATACATAGATACTTCATGTTGACATACAATGATATGTGACACAAGCTATGAGTCCAATAATAGCGCACTAAACGAGTCATGAAATCTCCTCACTTAGTCTGACAATAGATAAACTACAATGACAATTTAATAAATCAACAGGTAAGCGGTTATTTAACACATATCTAACGGTGTAATTTTCCACCATATTTGATTTAATAAGTGTATTAAAAAATGAGACAAATTATTATGTTAAAATCTTTTAAAAATTTAGCTATTTACTTAGTAATAAATAATGAGATATAGTTTAAAATAGTATTCGTTATTAAAATACTTAAACAGAGTTATTTAAATATCAAAACATGCGAGATTAATCCGTTTAAAATAGTTTCACTTAAAGGTGAGAAGATTTCATAATCGAATAACAACGTGCACCAGACTACTTCGTGTACTTGCCTCCACAATGTTTGATGTTTAGTTGATCCCGCATAGTTATCGTAACTTCCTCGCCGAGTCCCCACGCGCGGTCGGTGTGGGGACTACGTTTGTTTCCACACTCTATACATATACACCATGCACCCGTTAAAACATATACACATAGATATAAACCTCTCTTATCATTTCAATACTATTCTAGAAAAATATAATCTCGATTATCTGAATCTGTTAAAACCGGAGGTATTTCCGATAATCCGTATAATCGATATAAACCTTACAATATCTGAAATTTAACTTTTATTTTCTAATATATGTCGACATACAAAATGATTATAAAAAGCAAAGGCTACAACTATAATGAATGACATACTATCAATATAGTTAATAGATTTGTTAAATGTCTAGTTGACGCGACACGAATACCGATAATCGAATGTACAGATAATCGGAGTTCGGACAATCGGTATTGCAATTATTTTCCTTTTTTAACTATTTAATTAATTTTTAACTGTCACGTTCCCGCGGGCAACCAAATTGCCTATTTTATCTATTGGCATTTAATTTCTTTTAAATTAATACATTGATTGTTTCTATATATCAATAATGGTACATACCGGCAGGAAAGTGTTAAATAACGTGAAATTAAAGAGAGGATTATGAGTGAATTAGCACATTTGCATATGAGTTATTTTTGAAAATTTTTAGTATATTAACATAATGTTAGGAAGCGTTAATGTAAAACTTTTCAAGCAATTTTCCGCTCACTGAGCGCTGTGTATAACTTATCAATAATTGCACATATATAAAAAAGGGAAAATTTAAAAACTTAAAAACGAAACTGTCATAGGGCTCGTTAAAGAATTTCCTTAGAAAAAATCCAGAATGATAAATCATTTTAAATAATAATAAATTTTTAAATTTGATTCAACTATTATATGTGTTACACAATATATTTACTTTCTAAAAAAATATTTATTTTCTTATAATGTCAATTGTTTTTGTAATTTATTAAAAAAACAAATAACATCAAATATGTTTATGATAAATGTACATTAAAAATGAATGGTTGAAGTTAATTAGTTTTTTTATTACAAAGGAAAACTCCATTGCCAATAGTAATACAAATATCATATATTATATATTATTAAATTGCATTTGAAATTGAATTTGTATGGAAAACATGTATTTTTATATTCACATTCACAGCGATTATTGATAAGTCAAAAGGCTAGCGATATAGCGACCTCTACTCCAGATAAGTTATCTCAAGTATACATTTCAACTATTTAACAGAAAACAATGAGTTGGATTTTTATATCAGAGAATATGTTTAGTATACATTTTTGTGGAAATGATTAGTGGAATGGAGTATAAACCATGCATCTTATTGTTAAGTAAAATCACTCTCAAAACAATGTAAGTGTGGCTTGAACGTATTATAAAGCGTTGTCAAATGGTGTTATGAAAACGAAATAAAAACAAAACACAAATGAAATACTCTAATAAAACAGGGGAAATAAAATGGAAACATTAATATTTATTGTACTAGAGTATTAAACAAGTTTTACTTCATTATTTATTATTAAGCGAACAATACTTTACTATTTTTTAATCAAATACGTCAGTCATGTCAGTTCGTCATAAATTACGTCACACGTTGAGAGAGTGAGGGGGTTGACAATGTGTGGTCTCGTAATCATGACCAGCCGTGACAACAACGGGGGGCGAGTCAAAATATTCATGTGAAGTAATTTAAGACCAAACTATGCGTAAAAATAAAGTATTGGATTACCTTCACTTTGGATATGTCGACACCGGTGACACCTTTCACGAGGTCGGGAATGCATTGCACGATGCTTAACACCTCGCCGGTAAGCTTGGCGGCACCCACCTCGCCGCCACCACAAGAGACCATTGTCACTTTGCGCGCTTGCGATAGTGGCGCTGCTACCTCTGCTGCCACCTGATGCAAATAAATCAATTTTGTTTAAACGCTCAGATAAACCACTGAAAGGATGTCAAAAAATCTTTTTAATTATGGCGGGCAGTCATACTACGACTGACAAAAGAAGATCATTAATAAAAAAAGGGGAAAAAGTTAATTATGTAATAAATATAATCACCTAATAATTTATTCCTTATCTAGTCTATAAAATTAGGTTTCAAATAACAATATATGTATATAAATAAATTATTTTTTTTAATTTATTTAACCTTCACCATGCTCAAATAGTGTTACGTGTCATTGATATCACTACATATGTTTGCTAACTATAACTTAAATAGATTTCAATTCATATAAATTACCAGCGATAAATATGTAAAAGCAGTTAAATAAACATTCTACACAAAGAACATTCTCGCATACATTGTTCGATAAGCCGATGTAATGAAACAATATTAAACACATGATAGAAAAAAAATAAAAAATGAATTAATTAAGTGCTATATCAAAATCAGTATATAGTTAGGCTTATGCCCGAGCAATATATTCAGTTATAATTTAATGATCATTAATTAATGTAATGCTACCATAAACGTACTGTACAAATAATCTGTAGTAATTTATCATGGTAGAAATAAATATGGCGTATGAAGATAATTAATAACACAGTACGGAATAATCCAGTAATATAAACATTTACTGGAAGATAGAATAGAATATAGTCCAGTGTTATAGATGAATGAAAAATTAAAATTTTACAACAAAACATTTTGGTGTATATTTCCTGTAAATGAGATTTATTGAATTTAAATAAAATTAACAATATCTACAGGATTTAGTAGTCTTAAACATCGAAGTATAAAGTAAAACAAACATATATTCATCGAAGTTATATAAAACAATTTTATGAAAATAAATTAAAATTTATTAAGCTACTAACGAAACAACGTGCAGGTAAAAACTTTTAAAATAATACATACAATATAATGTAATTCAATTTGTTCTATTTATATTGTATAGCGTGTCATAAGTTTATCGTTTAGTCACATCGTCGACCTTGTATTAATTTGCACGAGTTAGAATGCATCTCGCTTGTTATAGTTATAGTAAAGTAGAGACTGCAATGTGTACGGCTAGATTTATTTTATAATAATTTTATGAACTTAATTAAAAAAAAAACTTTTCTAATATTTTATGCTAGTGAGTTACACCTATCTCTTGTTACACTACTACATTTCTTTCGCATGCTAATCCTTATAAACGTATTATTGTACATTTTCACTGCGATTTTTTTCAGTACATTGAGTTCCAAATTCTAATGATTTTAAAGAAATTTTAATTTATTATCATTATGCTCAGTTTATCTGACGACCGGTATAATCGTTGTGATTGTAGAACGAACGTCATGCTCATGACGACTTTACTTCTGTTGCAAAAAGTTAATACGTTTAAGCGAAACGAAGAGGTAATTACTTACTACGAAAACGTAAATAATTTCTTTAGTTCGGGGTATAGCAAATGAAAATAAAATGATAAGAAGTTAGTTGATTACTTTTAATGAATATGGATGTTAGTTTAAAAAAAAGGACATAAGAATATATGCAAGAAACAGAGGAATAAAATATCTAAAACAGACGTCCAATATTGTAAGTGCTACTAAGGACGTTAATCTTAGTAGATATTATTTTTATAGTGTTTGTTAGATTGCTGTCAAATTTAGACTACATATCGAAATCTAAAAATACAAAGAAAATAATATATAAATAAATTGCATATCGAATTATACTTCTAATGGTTTAAACACATAATTTGGGCAATGTATTATTAATATATCATTAATTAAAAGATATGTAATTAAAACTGATTATTGATGAATTTTCTGAAAAATTGATAGTCTGTTGTCAATAATGTAATGTGATTTTCTTAAGATTATTATAAATTATACTAGCGCAATATACATATTTATTTGCTGTATTTATTTCCCTTAAATTTTAATTATTATTACTAGTGATTATCCGTAACTTTGTTTGCGTGAACTAAATACTTGCTGTAAGTACTATTTCCATCTACCATCCGTTGATATTAAAACATAGATACAAAAGTGTATTCTTTTACACCTTTTCCAGCAGCTTACGCCTTTACACACATATTATAATTATTTATGAACGGATTGCAACTAAACAAAACGAATGTTAAAGAGCGGTTACTAAAATACATAAGTTAAAACTGTATCTAAATCGATAAAGCCTTTTCCTATATTAGAGTGTATAAACGCGCAAAAAAAAACAGAAAATTTTAAAGACAATTACATTTACAAAAGACCGGGTTACATTTTTCGGTCATAATTAAATTTTACTAAGTACAAGAAACGCGGCTGATTTTTTAACTACATTTATTATTTTTTTTTAAAAGAAATATTCAATTGAAGCCGGTCGTGGCGCAGCGTGACAGCGTCTGACTGTAAACGCAATCGGTTGTGGGTTCGACCCCAAGTCAGTGATTATATTTAAATTATTTTCACTTCCTCGATATGGTAAAGACAAAGCGCGGATATAAGTTCCACCACTCAACACGCAATCTCTCGAATTCGGTGGAAAGCGAAGTACAGAGTTCATGACACTAGGTACTTTCTGTCTATCCTGCTATGCGGGATATAAGCGTGAAACTAAAAAAATCAACATTGAATCAAAGTGTTAAATACATAGTTCTTTACATTGAACCACTTCTTAAACATAATGAGATAAATTTATTTCAAAGTAATTTTTGTGCACTGTTTTATTTTTCCATTACATATTAAATAATGCGGAACTAATGCAACTAGCAGAAACTAATGAAAATAGAAGATTACAATGTAATATTCTACAAAAAGTGTTATACAGCAATATTTTAGAAACATAAAAATCAAGTTAGCTAGTAGCCAAGAGGTATAGGTTCGAGGACCGCTATGTTTAAATATATATAAGCATGTATCTAGAACGTTTTTTGTTCCTCAGTACACTTTTGAAAGAGTGATAATGTTATATAATTTATAGAAGTACCTATTATTTCATTGATATTAATTAATATTTAGTTCGCTGATTCAAGTACTTTATACACTAAATATGTGTATTGACTACCAGCATGTAGCGGTTTGCTTCACGATTTCCACTAAATATTAATCAATTACGTTTTTTTATCAATCACACATTGAAAATTATGATAGATAAACAATAAAATAAATTAGCAAGTAAGAGAAATCGAAATTGCCTCTTTTTTAGCATAAATACTTTTTATAGATTTGTATAATTTTATATTCTTTTTAAAGTATTGACACATTTAAAATTTATACCAGTACTACAATATGCTTCTTAACACGTCCATTCTAATGATCTTCATAAAAGATACAGATAATACCTATAAAATCGAAACAATAAGAAGAAACCTATTCGTACGTGAGCGACAACATGTAAATATCGCCAATTCTAAATAAATATGATCCTGAAATATACGGACAATGTCATATAGAAAGATAAGCTATGTGCAATTAGATAGTATATATAGATACATAAAACGATCAGTATTGGTTAAAGAAAACAGCGATATTAAGGAATAAGGAAAACCTTACTCAAAAAAGCTTGTATTTTAGAACCAGCTAATAATAAATATAAGTATGAGTATAACCATTTGGACACGTTCTTTTGTCTTACTTTCACAGTAGGTGTTGGAAGATTTTATATAATTACATTATTATTGTTTTGAAAGAATAGAAAGAAAATATGAAAGAAGGAAAAATCTCGATTGACCTTTAACTAAGGTTCCCTTTGCATATCCCACCAGAATTATATAATGTTAGTATAATAGTATAAGTTTCTAGTCTTCTAGAAATCGTATAGAAATAAAAAAATGTCGGACAATATTGTCTGGTATTTAAGATTTCAAAAGAATAACAAGAAAAATCATTAATATAAGAAAAGTAAAAGTAAAAAAATTATGTAACCATATCCTATAATCTTTAACTTTGTGATAAAAAAGTAATTTAATTTCAGATTTAAAATACTGCTTAAACACTGAATTATTACTTAAGTTATTTACGATTCATGGACGATTTCATTTTATAAATTTGAAATTGAATATTCAATAAAGTATCCAACTTCGAAATAAGCCCATTTGTCATAGTATAGTTTTGGAAATAGACAGACTTAAATATATAAACGTTAATTTAAACAATATCTACTATTTAGTTTGGTGGTTTGGTGTGAGTAATACTGAGTTATAAATTTTACAGTCATTCTTAATATTTATTTTAAAATTATGATACTAATTAATTTAAAAGATAAATATAAATATATTATAATAGTTTACCTTAGGCAGTGTCTCCAGCATCATGTCCACCATGGCAGCAGATCCATACTCCTTCCAAGCATCTGCCTTCTTCGCCATCTGCTCCGCGTCCGCAGCTGCCTTTGCTTTAATGGCGAATGCCTCTGCCTATAAAATAAAATATTAAAAGTTACAAAATATCATAATGACACACATTTAATTTCTTTATCTTCACGTGATTTCTAGTAAATGTAGAATAGTAAAAAAAATATAGATTCAATATAAGGTTAATATCTATCTGGATTTTGGTACATTTAAAAACCTCTCGAATCCAATGGAATCTTTTATCCTAATTGAACTGAATTCAAGTACGCGTCAAGGAAAATTTCATATTGCAGAAGTCCCCAGCCATATATCCCTAGATTTCGCTCGCGGCTTTGCCCGCATGGTGTGCTAATAAAAACTATATTTGTACTTGACAGTTATCGTTATATTATTACGATTTTTCTTGCAAAGCGCCGCGCGTCTCATCTATTATTCGCTTTATGGCGCTAACATTAGTCATATTGTTATAGTTTTAAACTATTCAGTCACAATACTTAGTGTAAAAGACTTTGTTAATCTATATTAGTTACATAAAGTGACAAATATATTGATTTTCGTAAGGGTTTGCTAAAATAAAATTCATAGTTCACTATTTTGTTCATAATGGCTTTCACTTAAAGGATAGATATATACAATCCCGGACGTTTATTTAGAACTATTTAAAACAAATAATCCTAAGTTACATCATGCTTGTGTAACTTCAATGGATTTTTAGCCAACTTATTTGATAATTATCGTTATGTTATGACCAAATTACCAAAAAAATGTAAATTGTAGTTTATACACATCAATACATCCTCAGAAATTTATGCTTTTATAAAATTCGCAAATAATGATTTATTTTAGAACTAAAAATATATATACATAAAAAATGTTATAGTGAGTCATTCATAAAAGCTAGACATATACTGTCATGAACTTTTTTTAGTACTTTTACAGACAAACAATTTTGTTCCAATTTTCCCGTTTTCACTACATTTTTCATTACTGCTTCAATCTCATTAGCTGTAAAGTGATGTTATATACAGCTTTGCTCAATAAATGGACTATTTACAACAAAAAGATTTGTTCTGAGTTGAATAGTCGATAAAGCAAGATAAAGTAATATCCATATTGATAAAATTTGACTATAAACATATCTCGATTAAAACAGAAAATAAACTAATATATTCAAACCCTACATATTTGTATTACATTATATTTTCTTAGGTTATCAGATAGAAGGTGTCAACGCTGCACTTTCTCTTTACCATAGCGAGGAAGTGAAAATAATTTAAATATAATAACTACCGATCGCATTGAGTCCCACTGCGCCACGACCGGCCCCAATTATTATAATAATGTTTAAGCCATACTTACTTCTCCACGAACTTTAACTGCTTCGGCTTCGGCCTCCGCTTCTAGCACTGTCTTCAGACGATGTGCTTCTGCTAGTTTCTCAAGTTTAAATTTCTCGGCTTCGGCAGGTCTGTGAATATAAAATGAGTCATTTATTGTTAAAAATGTTAAACAAAGTTAAAAATTTAATTAAATATATAAAAGAAAAAGATATTTATAATTTTGTGTTTTTGGAAAATAAGTACTGATATATGAAATTCATCAATAATAAATATTATTCTAGCAGTTCATTTATTAAGCTCTGCTTAAACGTTTATATTAATTTCTAAAAAATGTGCGACTCGGTATAACTTTTTATATGGTAATGAAGTTTGCTCTCCAATAAAGCTCTTTTTATAAATCTATTCATCTTTTCCCAAATAAACTAAGTTATTCGGCATTTTTTACCAAATTATCCTTCACATCATTTTATTTACTTATTTATATAAATCATCAACATACTCAACATTAACAATATAAAGAAATCGATAAAAGCTAAAGGTTAAATACAGACACACCTGCAACTAATGATCACCCCTTGGCCTTGCACATAATTGATCATTTTTTTTGCGCAGTTATTTTAAAACTTTGATATCTCATAAGATATTTAGTAAAGTGTAGTGCTTCCCGCAAGGCAAAGGGGTGATCGTTAGGGGGAAAGGTTTTTTTTAGATTTGGTCAGACAGCGAAAATCATTATAACAGAGTCATCACTGTGATAATTAATTAAAATTTTAGTTTCCTGATGACGACATTATGCAATATACAGTAATTTTGGTTACCATATATCGGAC